>CM030901.1:6783142-9560642 GCA_018136845.1 Heterotis niloticus
GCAATGGCAGCAGCTGTAAGTCATACACAGCTCTTGACATGGGAAAATACAAAAAAAATGGGCAGAGGACGAGAGAGGAGGCCGAGTCGGGTTCCAAGTTATTTCGGGTCCTGTCTGAATGGAGAATAGAGATGCTTCAGCTCTGAATCTGACACGCATCGGTTGTCTCCTCAGAAAAGGAAAAATCAAAAGCTGGGGAATAATTGCCAGGTCTTGAACTGGTGGAAAAACACGAGTTGTTATTTGCCTTCAGTTGGGTGGGGGCACAGTCAGATGCGTGATCGGTTTGTCTGATCAGAGAAATTAAATATGTGGAAAAAGAAAAAACATCCATCCATTTTTAATAGCTGTTCGAGGGTTGTGGTGGTCCGGCCCATATCCTGGAAGCGTCAGGTGTGAGGCAGCACACACCCTGGAAGTAGAGCCAGTCGCACAAACACACACGCTCTTTCCCTTACACACCCACTACAAACAAACTGCATTTAGAGTGAGCAGTCGACCTTAAACACACATCTTCGGACTGTGAGAGGAAAGACACAATGCATCCAGGCATGCGTGCAAACAAACTCCGACTGGGTTCAGATCTACACCCATACCCACGGTCCAGGGACTGTAGGTCATCAGCCACCCCCTTCCCCCGTAATGCAGCTGCACATCAAAATCATGTTCATTATTAAGAAAAAGAAACTCCACCGTTGGAATAAAGCAAAAACTTTGAGCAGCAATACAGTAAAAATCCGCAAACCTTCTTCAGTCTGGATTCCGCGGCAGCTTATTTTAAGTTGCAAGTGCATCTGATAAATACGAAGGAATTTGGTGCCGGAGTTTATATGGGCATGTCCACGGCAAAAGTAAACACGTTTCAATTTTTCTCACAAGCTGCAGCGGACGGGGGTTAATTTCTTTACAAGAAGCAGGACATCGGAGGCAATTACACTGTGATTGAGGGTTTCCCCTGACTCGGTGTTGTTTAAAAAATCCCTGATTTATTGCCTTTGAAGCTGCAACACTTAATTCCTCTTCTGTGGTTTGAGTGGGAGGGGGCAGAATGCTTTCTGTTCTCCGCTGGATGACGGTTTAATGTAGGACTTTTTCTTGGGACAGCTTTCTGACTCAATCTGCCATTTGACCCAGTGGGCTCGAGAAAGGGCCGTTCCTAAGGGTTCGAACCGAGGACCCACACTCTCCGGCGCTGAGAGTTCTGTGCCCGGGGAAGGAGTGGGGGGGCACTTTAACCCATATCATTATTAATCTTCTTTTTTTAAAAAGCTGAGCAGATGCTCAAACCGAAGGCCCCGTATAAACAGTACGGTCAAGCACACATAAGATGAAGTGATGCTGAATTCAGACCAAGCAGCCACCCCCCACCCCACTCTCTCGTTTTGGAAAAATTTTCCTCTTGTCCACCTGTTCTGGAGCGAAATGACTGAGATGATGGATTTTTTCCTCCTTGGGGTTATTTTTCATATTTTTCTTTGTGTTTCATGCGAAATGGTTGGAGTGCTGGCTGGAGTTTCGCTGTAAGGGACCTGGGAAGTGGAATAAGGAGCCAAATCCTCACAAGAGGGATGTGTGTATGTGTGCATGTATCTGCATGTTTGTATTTGTGTTTATGTGAGTGTTGAATCCCCCCACCCACTGCCTCTGGGGGATACTTAGCTTTGTTTTTTCTCAAGTTCCCATTGGAGAAGCGCCCAGTGAAACTGCCAACTCAGCGCGGGACACAGCAGCACTCCACCTCCCCTTCCCCAGCCTCCCCGGGTTAACCCTCACCACGCTGCGGGGGCACTCGGACAGCAGGTGTACACATCCTCTCAACCTTTCTTCTGAGCCAGCAGGAGGTTGGTAGTGAAATCCCTGTGCCGCATAAAGTGCAGACATTGTTTTTTAATTTAATAAAAATTATTTACATCTACGAGGGGTGATCAAAAAATACTACTTTTTTAAAGCTCTGAGACAGGATTAAAATTCTTTGTATTTTTCCAGGAACCACCATAAACCGGGATACACAGAATGAGAGCGGGTTTAATTCCACATGTTTTGCCTTTGAGCTGTTGCTGTATGCAAGCAATAAAAACAGAAGGAAGATTGAGGAGCCTTCCTCACATTCCAATTATGAAGAATAAAAAAGCAGAGCCTCATAAACACGGCTGAGGTGTTTTGGCTCAGGTGAAGTCCCTGTGCGAGACACTCTGACCAGCAGGACAACAATTAGAGGCCCACAAGAGGCCAGCGGCATGACAAACACTGCTTTCGGGGACAGCAGGACTTCCCTGGCCCCCCATGGAGACCCAAACAAAGTTAAAAACAGACAATAACCCACAACCAGCCTGCAGTGTGCCTGTCGCCTCTGCTGCTCCCAGATCAGCGCAGGATGGCCCTGCTGTCTCACTATCCTTCCCCATCTGCCCCCTTTTGGTTTCCATCACCTGGCTCCTCAAACTCTTCTCATCACAAACCTATAACAGAGCGTGAAAGAAGAATATTTGCATCCGAGACATTTGCATTAAAAAGCAAACATATTTCAGCCGCACAAATGTGCTTTAAATGCGTGCTTTTGTTATTTTAACAAAATATTGTCGCACAGTGCAGTCCTCAAAACCAAAACTACATTTTTCAAGTTTGGCATGAACAGCTTTATGAGTCAGCACAAATGGAAGAATATTTAATAAGAGGTGAAAACAGTGAGAAAAGTCAGCAGCGAGTTCTTCATTTGCGGGAGGAAACCCTGTTTTTGCATTCAGAGGCTATCACAAACCTATAAAATGCTGTAAAAATATAAGTATTATAATCAAGCTCAGCTATTTAACATTCTTATAAAACAATGCTCTTTGTCTTAGTTGAAGTCAAACCCTTATGATGGGAATCTGGAGTTGTATAATTTTCAATCTTCACACAGACTGTAGATCTGGACAGTTCATGTTGCGCAGAATAACAGAAACATTTTGTCATGTGTCATCCTGTTTGTCTCTAAAACTCTTTTACCGAATGGAAAAAAAGTTAAATTCTCATGGGCGCTACATCTGGTTGTGGTTGTGAGAAAATGCACGTGAGCATGGTTAACAAGCTAACACTTATTCTAACCCTAACTATGACAAACCGGTACAGATTTCCTCGCACTCGCGATGTTCCCGGTGTCACGAAATCCAGCAGCCCTACAGAGTACGGCACTGACACGTGGCTGTTCGGGTCTCCTTGGCCTGAACTGGCGATGCAGTGCTGCTGGGGGTGAGGGGGGACCAAAGGGATGTAAATTAGACAGGAATCCGGGGACACATAAAACTCCCCCAAGTATGGGGCCGGGAGAGCAGCTGCAGGTTCAGCGCTTTTCAAATCCCACGATGCGCCCCGTCTGGACACCCCCACACCTCCCAGGTAGGGCAGCGTGAGCGTAAACATGACAAACAGCCGCAGTGTGGGCCACGGCCTGCCGCATTACGGCCCCCGACGTGGCGCTGCGTGTGTCCATGTGTGTTTATATAAACCTCCTTTGGCTACCTGCTGCTCCTGCACCGCGGCCGGCGTCCTGCCGTTTCTATTTCTGCTCTGCTGTCCTTTGGCCCAGGTCTGCCTCTCCATTCAGGCCTCAGTACATTTGGGTCTGGTCGGGAACAGCGTTCTGACCCACTTGCGCATCACAAGGTGGAAATGTAATCAGAAACAGGAGCTCTGCGTACCACAAAGGGGATTATGGGTCACAGGAAGCATGTTTGGCCTCTGCTTTTCATATAATATCACCTCTGATGGCCTTTACATGAGTTATTCTGGCCTTTCAGCAAAAAAACAAATAATATTTATGCAAATAAGTGCTATAAAATATGAGCGCACATATACTGATAAAAGTTCTTGCTGCAGTATATTTAAAGAATAATATGCAGTAATCTTTTTGGGCCAATATGAAAGTGATTCATGTCCATATCCTATGAGAGGAAACTAGTGCTGTACCCTTGAGTAAGGTACTTAACCTGAGCAACTTCTGTAAATTATGTTTATTATAGTAATAGAACTTTAATAACAGTTGCCGTAATGTGTCATTTTGATTGTTTTTTTTCAACTGTATTCTGCTGTTAAGTTCTTGCTTTGCTCTGCTGTTGTTTTATTAGACGGGTCCTGAAGGAGGGAAAGAGGTTCTGTAAGGCATCAAGCAGAGACCTCCTGCTGAAACACGGAACCCCGCTTCCCCACACTTCTGCCCTGAGGTTTGATCTGGATGCTTGGTAGCTTTTGGCCCTATACACCCAGCTGAAGAATTTTTTTTTTTTTTTTTTTTTTTTTTTTTTTTATAGGAGCGCATGTTATTTCGGAATATGTTTAAGAGATCAGGTAAAATGGAAAAAAGCCGGGCAGGAGTTGTATAATTATGGAAAAAGGAATCCTCTCACTGCCGGGAATTGGTGCGACTAAAAGCATGATGGCTCCCGAACTCGGCTGCGATGTGGTGCGAGGTCAAAGCGGGGCCTCCGCCGGGTGTGCGGCAACATCACACCACTTATGCGCAAGGACGTCTGCCAGATCGCAAGGTCTAATGAACTGAGCGCATCCCACATAAAAGCAGCGGCGGCAGTAATGGATTTAAGCTGAGGCTAAAGTGTGAATGTATCAGTTGTGCACAAAATTCGGGGCTAAGTTGCATTTGAGGCCTGTGAGTTCAGTGTCTCTCCTCTGCTCATGAAACACCTATGTTTTTAAAAGCTTTGAAGTGCAAAGTCTGGGATACTGGGGAGAGGGTGAAATATGGGCGCTTGACGTGGATGTTTACACAAGTGTTGTCAAACGGAAAAGGAGGAATTTTGGTGCTTCCCTGGCTGGTCTCCATCAATAAAATTGGAGGCTAAATCTCGAAAAGCCTGACAGTTCAGGCTCCTCTGCTTGGGGGTCCACGGGCTTTGAGGGCGGCATGCATCCTGGAGAGGGTTGGCAGGAAGGAGGAATCTGGTCCAACATCTGGGGCTTGCCGATGGGGTCGTGATCCCGGTCAGTCAACCAGAAGGTCTGCCGGTGAGTCGGGTCGGCTGGGTGCTCAGGCCAACCCAGTGTCACGCAGTGCTTGGAGTTTTCAGTACTACACCTTCTGTTCAAGATTTGTACAAGCTGCCCATTGTTAGACTTTTAGAATCCTTGTGCAACCAAGGTGGTCAGAACAAATGTGGCTTAGGCCAGCTGGTTAGGATAGAAATAAGGTGAGAACTTTACGGTATCAATAAAAAGTTTGAATATTTGTGCCAGAAAACATACTTTCCTGGGCAGAAACGGGCAGAAATTGCACATTTGGGATTGGGTTAGTGGGATTTGGTGCAATTTTTAAGTCCAAATATTAAAAGTTTGGGTCTAACGGATGAGTTTTTGTAAAACACAGAAACAGTGAACACATGATGTGGGCCTGTGTGTTTCCAGCTGTCCAGCATGGAGGCAGTAGGGTGAACACGGAGCTGGAGACCTTCACCAAGTTCATGGTGATCTCAACCAGCTTGGCTGTCGTAGCACGTTCAAAGGCGTGCTGCTCCATCAGGGTCATGGCTTGTCGGCAGTCCGTCATTGTGTAGCAACACACTGACTGGCAACACACTAGAAAGTTCCATGTGCAAATTTATATCTGCAAGATCTATGTGCAAAAAAGGACAGTGCTAGAGAGCTCAAATTAATGAGCTGGATGTAAAAGTACTTTCCAGGGTGTGTGCTCAAACTTTTGACTGACACTGTAATTTATAGTATTTCCACTTTGTTAAGTTAGTGTTCAGGACAGTAAAGTTGCTTAAGGTTGACAGGCAACCTGTTTATGAAGACATTTGACCCACAGAGGCTCATTTTTAGCCTCAGGATCCTGTGGTGTAAGAAAGCCAGCAGGGATTAAGAGCTGAGACTCTTCTGCAGAAAGAACAAAAAACTGTGAAATTTGTAACATGCCAAGGAAAGAGGGAGGGGGGGAAATCACTGCTCAGCAGGAAAGACCCCAGAAAGTGTCTTAATGGGTTTGCGGACTCCCTGCCAGCGCTACCGGACCGGGAGTGCCAGTTGCCCTTGGGCGCCCAGCTTCAGCATTGCCACTCCTGCTGACACAAACACTGGCCTTTTCTTTGGCCCCCATTCGAACCCTTTGCAATCACCTACGTTTCAAACCCTCCGGCGCTGCTCTGCCGGGCACAGCTATCCCCCCCTCAAAATAACACAGCCCTGCTACACACCAATGTTACTCTTTATAAAACGCCTTTAAAAACTTCAAAGCCCTTCCCATTCAAGGAAATTCAGAGAATGCCAAAGTTACATCTCTCTGAATTCTAGTTCAGAACTTCATGTAGAAGGAGGAAATGCTGAGGTTCTGATGTATTTTTAATTATTATTTTTTTTAAACCAATCACTCATTGATAAAATCAGTGGATTCTAATAGAAATCAAACCAGCCAGAAATTCAACCAGTTCAAACCAGCTTGAAATGTATTGTAATATGACATAATGAGTTTATTATATTTAATTCTTTTTATTTAATCTAGATGAATGAGGCATAAAGTGTATTTATATTAACATTCTGTGGTCTCATATAATACACACACACACACACACACACACACACACACACACACACACGCTATAGCATGGAGACCCTTTATACTTCAGTCTGTTTCATGTTTATCCACATCTGGGCTATCATTTATTCAGTCGCACTTCTTTTTTGGACATAAACAATAATTAATATTTTGCTGGAAATGCATGATATGTTTTAAAAATGATTTTAAAGATCTGGCTAGCAAAATTTCAACTTAAATTTTACAACAAACTCAGCTGCTTGGTCACAGATGTGTGAGTGAAGTGGGTTAGCAGAAATGTATTATACCATTTTATTTATATTTCTCTTGGCGAGTTTGGGGAGTTGCGCTTCTGTCTTCGGTTCAAATTTGTCGTTTCACCGAGCATGTCAAACGCCTTTCAATTACACGTCTGCTACAGAATGGTAAAATGACCTCGGACCACATGAAAGATTCATAAGCAGAGTAAATATTAAGGTGGATTAAATGGCAGTCGGGTTGAGAATCAGTAGAGCCGGAGATGCCCCCGGGAGGGGGGTTTAATCAAAGGGGTGTAATGTTGGTTCAGGGAAGGCGTTAACACACTGCTGTGGAGATGCTGTCACTTCCTTCAACACAGTCGGAACACCAAGAGGATCGCAGGTTCAAATCCGTAGAGAGCAGTGAAACTGAGATGGAGAAAGGAAACCTTATAGCTATTGCGCAAAACCTCTATGGGTCATAAATTAAAACTAATACAGATTTAAACATTACCTAAATAATAGATGTATGCTACAGTAACGATATACAAGGTGTCTTCAAAACATATACATGCGAATGTCCAAAAAAATGTAGTTTATGTATTTTGTTGGCAGTAAATGCTCAGTGTCCAAAGATAGACAGGTTTGTAGCAAAAAGTAAATTAGGCCAAGAGCTTATTCACCATTTCCCTTACATCTTTTTAGGTGTTTTTAACATCTATATCTGTGCCTTCTGGAGGATAAATATATTTTTATATACAGTATGTATATTTATATATTTTTGATGCACCTCTGATATAATTATGTTTTTAGATCCATTTACTTATTATATATTTATTTAGGAGATAGTCATACTTTAGGTTATTGTAGGAAAGATGAAATTGTATTCTTGTCATCAAAATGCAATTAATAAAATAATTTTGCAGCTGTTTAAAACACAAAGGTATAAAATAATATGAATTATTTCAAATATTATAAATTATTATTATTGGTGAAATTATGATCATGAGGCTTTTGACAGAGACAGCTGGTGTGTGGTAAATAGATATATTTGGAATTTTGTGTGTTTGTGTGTGTGGGGGATGGCTCAGAGCCGGGTCCCCACTTGAACCAGGAGCAACGTCAGGTCAGAAGTTTCCCCTGCAGACCCTCCTCTTCCAAACCCTTGAAACCACAACAGGCGTGATTTACAGTCCGCCTGCCGCCACATCACACAGCGCCCTGGCCGACAGGCCCACTTTCATGGCTGGGTCCTACAGGGGCTCAAATAGAACCACACGCATTCTGCATGACGACATGTCGAGCTGCGTATGACGACAGTCACCCGGTGTACTCCAAATTGTTTCCACTGGAAGCATTTCAGATATAGATTCCTCCCCCATGTGGTTTGTTTGGGGTGCACTGTCTAGGGCTTTCATAATAGCTATAATGTGGTGAAATGTGCCATTTCAGGACATGCGGGCCTGACGTAGGAGTTCAACTCGATTTAGTTTATCCCCTTTGTCCCTTCTTCGACCGCTTGTGTCCCTTGGCTGTGAGTGGTGGGATACAAGGGACCAGTTTTGTGTCACTAGTTCTGCCTGTGGTTGGCTGTGGTCTGAGGTGGAACAAGACCCCATCCCCACGGACCCCTTGCAGTCTCCTTCCCTTAGCTTCAACACCAGTCCAACACTCACTTACACACGGACCAGTCCAGCATCCAGGCGCCTGGTGAAAACCAAATAAAAAAAATGAAACTGAAATAAGCCACAGTATGGTGGTGGGCACGGGAGGGGCTTCTTTATATGAACCAATGGGCACTTTAATCCCTGTGAATGAAAGGACTTGTGATGCTGAGTGAAGCCATAGCTGCTGGGCACCAGATCTATCGCTGCTAGGACATCCCTGAATGTCTCTGAGCAACAAACTAAACAACAAAACCAGCACTGCCACCCCCCCCCCCATTATGATTTAATCAGATTGAATTGCTTTTCATAAATTGTGTCACCAATAGGGGCTTTTATTCATCACAAATTTACTGAATATCACTATGGGAATGTTTCCTGCAGAAGGAATTCAAAAACAGAACAATAAACCAGTGGGGATAAAAAGTATTAACAAAAATGCACAAAGTCATTGTTTTTCTTGGCTGTGCGAGCGAGGTATTCATCTTCTTTCGGCATCTCCGTCGCATAGATGGACACAGGTAGAAATTTCCAGAGATGGGAAAAATTAGTCTTGGTCATCTGGGGGGGGGGGGTTACTGTGTCGACCTGTGTGTGCTCAGGAAGGATGCTGAGAGATGCCGGTAAGGTCCTCTCCCTCAGACTTCACGTTGATAGGATTCAGAACACGATGAGGAGGTGGTAAAAACATGGAAGTCTTTCCTAGTTTCCATGAAAAAATTTCCAGAACTTTATTTCATGTGCAGCTTTGTGACACCTTAGTGTATCAATTAAAATATTTTTCAGTTGCTTTGTTTTTTGGATGCGATCAAAATTTAATAAGGAAAGGTCGAGGGGTTGCGCAGATGGCTATTCCATTTCATTTGTGATCCAGTTCAGATGTCATTCAAACATGGATATTTCCTCCAGGTTTGTTCTGATCCTCTGTGTTGTCCCTCTGCAAAAACGTACAATCTTGAAATCAGGAGTAGCCCTGCTTATCTCTACAGAGGGGTTATGTTAGAAGAACAATGAGACCCAAACATCACAGTGGAGATTCTTTTAATTGGATTTCATAGCTAACAGACCACCTGGGACCTGAATAGCTGAGATTGACCTACAAGCTCACTCTGGGCCAGTTGGAACATATCAGTAAGAAGTGCTTGGTTGTCTTTGAAGTACCTCCCGCTGCCATATCTTGGTCAAGGTGCGTACCCTGTTTCGCAGTAAAATCTACCCTACTGTGTGCTGGAAAAATCATAGCAAAATGCTTTAAAAAAAAAAAAAAAAAAAAAAAAAAAAAAAACTATAAAAACTATAAAAAGCTATAACCTTACCACACCGGACTCAAACCTTTTTTCTAAAAAAGTGTATATACCTCACACTAAAGAAATAAAAAAAAAGTTTCTGACTTTTTTTTTTTTTTTAAACTATTCAAGACATTTAACAGTTATGTCTCTAAATAGAGCTGAAATTATATACTGTACATAGAAAGAAGGAACAATTGTTACTTCAAAATTTGGAAAAAAGCTGCATATCTAGATATACATATAATGAACCAGTTTAAAAACAACACTGTACAGTATGTAAATATATTTACATATGTTCGTAGAATCATGTACATTCATATTCATATTTATATGTGTAGATGTAAGTAAAGGTATATGTTATATATTCATGTACAGTATATGTATACTAAGATATATTAATGTTTGAGTTTAGTTGGACACCTTGTCCAATCCCATCTATACCAACCTTTCAGTTTCAGGGTTAAGAATGTTACTAAGTACTGTACATCACATCTAACCCTTAGATACACAGTAGCACTCAAAAAAAATAATATTATGATATAATATGATTTGTGACCATATGTATATTGCTGTTAAGTGCTGTCAAGTCAATGTTGACTCATGGCAACTCTATGGATTGTTGTCCTGAAATGGATCTGGTCCTTCAGTAAGTCAGCTAAGACTCGATAAAGGGGCATCCATGGCTGTGGTAATCGTGTCCTTCCACCGCATTGAAGGTCTTCCTCTTTTGCATTGACCTTCCGCTTTGCTGAGTACGACATCCTTTTCCAACGACTGTTCTCTGTCCAAAATAAGACAGTTGAAGCCTAGTCATTTGAGCTTCCAATGACAACTTTGGCTTTATTTGCGCCAACACCAATAAAGACTGCACAGGTGTGCTTAATGGACCTGAGGCCTTTTTGGGTCTCCCACTGAATCGTCCACAGTGGACTGAACTGTGATGAACTAGAGCACCCCCCCGGCAGATGCACTAAGACTTTCACCCATGTTTTACACAACCATTAACCGTCCACCCATCAGCCCTGGGGCAGAGAACGTTCTCTGGCAGCATGTCCACAGTTTCGACCTCTCACGTTCCCTCCGGGAGAAGTGAGCAGAGGAAGGAGACTGGAGAAGTAAAGAGAGGGAGAGATAAATATGATTAAATATCCATATGTCACTGGTTAAGAATCCAAGACTACTAGCGTACAGCAGGCCCGAATGGTTTACAGATTTCTTTCCTGCCGCTCCAGTTAATCGCTGGGTTCACTAGGTGTTTAGTGTCAAGTTAAGCCTGCCAAGTATGATGTTACTGGCTTCCCATTTTAATGCTCATTCAGGAAGGCCCTTTATTGCTGCGTAGGGGGAGAGTCCTGCCCAGCTGTGAAAACACTGTTAAAGAGGCTTTAGTGCTCATTTCACGAATACTTAAAGTTTACTCATTGAAAAAAAGTGAAATTAATGGAGTATGCACTGGCTTTCCTTATTGTTCCTTCATGATCACCGGACTTCAAACTTCTCCATATGGCACAGGGAATGTCCTCAGCGGTCCAGGGTTGCAGCGAAATCTGATCCAAAAGTTCCAAGAACAGAGGCACTTGTTTTTTGTGTCCTGTGGACTGAAGTGGGGTAGGTGGGTGGAGGGTTTCGGGGGTGACCTTGGCTCACGAAATGCTGCTCGGCAACAGCCGTGTTCCAGCCGTGTCAAATTAGCCTTTAAAGTTTTACTCCGGCACATGCTTTTAAATGAGGGTGACACGCACATCCAAAGAGGGTCTGCTGTCACACAGGGGGACACTGCCATCGACAGGGAATTTCAGCACCCGGGTCGAAATCTTATGCTTCTGCATTTCAACCTGGCTGTGGTTACTTGAAGGCAGTGTGTGTAGGAGAGGCCACAGACCTCTGTGTGTTCCTCCTATTGAATGATTCACCGAGAGGCACCCGGGTTCGACAAACTCCCTGCAAAACTCAAGGAGCGCAACAAATCTCCTGGTACCGCTGCAGCCGTACCGGGCTCTTTTGAATGTAAGAAAACCCTTTGCCCAGAATGCAGTCCCCCAGGTATCTTTACTGCTGTATAAATGTGATGGAGACTTTGAAACAAAAAGAATATTTATGGAGGCTCAGCAGTGCTACGCCTTTCAATAGAGCTCATTCGTGAAATTTGCGATAAAACTTGAATAAAACATTGGTTGAATTTACAAATTTAAGAAAATCTTGAGCTTTATTGCATATATTTTCTTTGCAAAGGAGGAAAATGTATAGAAGGAAAGCTAATACATTTGTGCGCAGTAATGTCACACCAGACCACATAATGTGAACCCCAGAGCTTCTGTGGAGACTGGGAGATGGAACCCCAAGGCGTGGATCTTGTGGAGCCTTGATAGAGGTCAGTTGCTGACAAGCCAAGGGAATTTTCCTATGAATGCAGAGGAAGATCTGAGTAGAAACAGGGAGAAATGTGTGAGTGAGATGTAAATGTGTGTGGTGCGCGCGCGCGTGTGTGTGTACGTGCACGTAAGCATCCGTGTGCTTGTTCACTCTCACTGAAAGGGGTTATTGTTCCTGATGTTCAAGAATTCCCCCTCCCCTCTCTACGATACTGTACTTGAGAAAATACTGGCTTTTCACGGTGTCATGGTTAGGGGTGTGTTTTGTACTTTGGCAGAAGAAATGTTGGGGGTTCCTGGGAGCGAAAGCTTTTTGGTCCCCTCGTATAAGGAAAATGCGCTCAGTTCCTCTTGTGCACAACCACATCTTTTAGCTGGGCCCATCGATACCTTGATCTGGCAGGCTGTGTTCTCCACCATAGGTGCTAGGTGTTTTTTTTTTTTTTTTTTTTATTCTCAGGTGCTTTTTCATTTATTCATTTATTCCCTTTTCCCAGCACTCATGGAATGTCATCCACGAGGTAAGAATCTGTTTGAAGTCCCGAAAGTTTTTCCTATTCTGTTTTTGTTCGAGTTGGAAAACGTGGCTTGTGCTCCCTTGGGTGTGACTCTCCTCCTCAAATGGCCCTCCGGCTTTGAGGGTTTATGCTGTTACGATGTTTCCGACAATGTTAAGTCACACATGCTGTGATGGTGCAGCACCCCCAACCCCAGAACTCCAGTGAAAGTGCCCTATATGTAGGCTAATCCTCCACTAATACGCCCAAAGGAAGTTCTCCAGTTGAGCCAAAACCAACAAGCACCTTCGGCGCTTCACTCGTACTATATATTAGCATACATATCTGCTGCCAGGGCCTCATACACAAATTACATCCACCATAGAATTATGTCATGCGAATCAACACATCAAAATCAGCTTTGCTCAAGGGTGTCTTGCCCACCTGCGTAACCATGTGCATTTACAGTACGGAAGGTGTGTTTACACACTCTTGGTACATTGGCGATGCATCATCTGAAAGGAATGCCAACGCTTTCCAGCTCTCTGTTATTAGACACCGGTGACACCGGGCCAGCACAGGGCCCGGAGATTATATTGGCTCTCTTTGGCCATTTCCAGAACGAATAATGTGGGAATTACAACAGGAATGTCGCTCACTCCCAGCAGCAGGAGGTGGGGGCCTGAAAGACTTCCAAGGCCTGAAATGCGCTCCGTATGTTTGCTTTGCTGGGCCCACAGTCCCATGAGGGCACAAATATTATACTGCTGTCAAGCCCATATATATGGAGATAGGAAATGATCATAACGGTGAGAAAAGCAAGAGCTGCATTTAAAAGAGTAAGGTAAGGTACTCCTTACATCCGCCTCCCTTACACCCCCAGTTATGCACTGCAGAAGAACGCCACAGTCCGGGTCAGTCTGAATCTTCTGTGCATCCCTTCTCTTGCAACCTCGATCATTGTTCCAGTTCAATCCTTTGTTTTGAAATGTGGATAAAATGCATAGTTTCCGTGCTTATTCTACTCTCGTATGCTTTTGGTGGCCTGCTGGGGTGGGGTTAGGAGTCATTTATCATGCTGGAAATAAATAAAAATATTAACGTAAATGACAGCTTGTCAGAGTGAAATCCCCGCCGTGCTTAGAAAACCAACCACTTCGGCATGCATTCATTCAAGAAATCTTTCACAAAGCGTTTGATTTCGGCTTCTATTTTTTTAATCTCTTTTTTCTTGTTACACCACAACCCATACGGTTTTATTTTTTTACATTACATGAAGAGACGTGTGCCTAACCCAAACCATAACCTAACCGTAGCAGTAACCCTGTTCAATATTTGTTTATAATCCAAACCCGAATTTCCTTTTATAAATACAGAAAATAGATAAACTGCTGACATTTCTTAATCCAGTCAACTGGTGCTCTGAATGATAATTCATTCGAGTCTCTGCATGTCTGGACACTTTTTTGGTTGCCTTCCTATAGCAGTACCTGATCAGTACATGAAATGTTGCAACCTTTTGGCCTTGTTTCATGCATGTGGGCATCTGTGCAACTTCTTGATGGGCCGTTTCCACCTCTGTGTTGTGACCCAGCACTGTTCTACCATGTGTGTGTCAGCAGTACTCTGTAAGTAGTGTTGCTGTCTTCAGCGCTGCCCACTGATGCACCCCACTGGCGGCCTCCCATCCACAGAAACAGATTCCGATAAGCGCAGTCACACTCCAACACATGCGCGCCCACCCGAAGGCACATGAAAGTGACCTGTGATGAGCCTTCTCCTTCCCAGCATCTACCCTCCAGTCTTTTAAGTGGTCCCCATCCAGGCACCCATGTTAAGCAAGAGATAGCAGCATGCCAGCTAGCAAGACCCCCAGATAAGTGCTTATACATGACATAAAAGCATCCTGTTTGCGCAGGGTGGCCTTTGTGTTTTGCTTTTTCAAAGTCAATACAAATTCCCAGGACCAGAGGTGTTTCTAAGAGAAGTAATTGAGGTCGACAGTCACTACCCACTCCCCCTTCCCCCGTTCCCATGCATGCCAAGCAGACGTGAAATCTCTGTGTCATCTCAGTTCCTTGGTGGTTCAAAAGTGGGGAGCAGTCTGCGTGTAGACCAGGGAGCAGCAGCTGCCAGCGAGGTCTCAGCTCACAGGACGACCCGCAAGGTTCATAAAACGTTCACCCGAGAAACCAGATGTCAGGTTAGGGGTGACTTCATCGTGACTGACAGCCATCCTCTGCAGGACCCTAGTGTGCAGGCCTTGGGTATATCCATCAACTCAAATACTTCAAAACGTCTCCAAAGCGAGGGCCGGGTCCGAATCTGACAAGGTAACATTAATCACACTCATCTGGCCCTTTATGAATGTCAGCGCACTCCTTAACTCCTTTGAGAAAGAGATTCGGAATATAAGAAGTTTATCATAATATCAATGCTAACCAAAAACAGAGTTAAATGGTAAGCGCTACAGCCCAAGACTCAAGGAATCTAGGTTTGAATCCCGTCTCCTGCTGCTGCACCTTTGAATGCAGTACCCCTGCCAAGTTGCTGTAAGTCGCCTAACATTACAAGCAGCTCTGGAGAAAAGGTTCTTCTAAATAAATTATTTATGATAGCATTTCACTTTCCATAAATTTCAGATGCATTTTTTTTCCAGATTAAAAAAGTTCTAAAGGGATCATTAAAATGTTCCTTATGTGATTATTGATATGAACAAATAAAAGTAAAAATAAGTGAGAAATTAAGACAGAGGGAGTGTTTATGAGGGCTGTGTGTTTTGTGTGAGTGTGTGTGTGTGCGTGCAGCAGTTGTGTGTACACAGCGCTGAGTGCAGTGCACATTTTTCCATGCGAACAGCAGGCCCTCTGTTTACTGTGGAAAAACCAGCTTTACCTCAACCGCCTATCTCACCCTGCACTCTCTGTACTTGCCAAACCGCGTGGGCTCCTTCGCCCGGATCGTATCACTTCCTGTTGCGCGATTCTGTTTGGACAGGGACTTCCTGTGTGAGCCCGTATCCCATGAGAACCACAGCCTCGAGGGTCAGGAGGTCCTCGGAGGAAATTCCTCGCGGCTGAGGGAGAGCGCGGTGAGCGGGCCATGGAGCGGGCCTGGTTTCTTGCAGAGCATGACAGCGGGGTTCCTGTCCCCGGGGGGCCTGCAGCCGAACCCAGAGCCTTCCCCTTTAGACTTATCACATGAGGAGAGTGTGAGGGGCGAGGGGCCCTGAGAGAGGCGCCGCTGATCCACAGTACAACCTCTGGGAAAGATCAACATCGTGAGGAAGATCTAGTTTAAATTCTCAAGTTGCAGCGCTCCTGTTTCAATCCCAGTGTCTGATAATGGAACAGTAATAATGAATAAAGTAATGAATAAAAAAAAAAATAGAAATGTATTTATGAACAAACACTAGGTTTACAGTATAGCATCTGTACATCCTGGCAACTAGTTAGATTCGGGTGTTCGCCTGCTGCCAAAGAAACTAGTTTAGCTAATTAGTATGACTTTGCTAATGAACTTACCTTGAGCTTTCTTCTCTAAAATGTTTGCCGTATGAAAAAAAAAAAAAAAAAAAATGCGAACAAATATACAGTATATAATACATTTATATTGGCTTTAAAACAAAAGAAGCTGAGCCACTTAGAGGGATTTTTTTTTTTTTTCTTCCAAAGATAAATTCCTTGCTTGTAATTAAAGGCAAAGTTTTTGTTAGCGAAATGTGGAGTAATTGGCAGAAAAGTGTTTGAAATTTGGAATCAAATGCGAGGATATGCAGATTTCCCCAGCTAATAAGAGGTCCTTGGAGGAGTGATTCTCCCTTGTCTGCGAGAATTCAAGCTACTCCCACAACATCCCATTTGAACACAAGCCATAACACATCAACCTATATATAGCTATATGAATTATATATAATTTTAATAATCATTTGACATTACTGAACATACTTATCACCGATGGCAAAAGTAGCAGCAAACAAATGGAGCATAAAAATTGGCCTTGAACATTTTATAAATGCAAAGTGTAGCATAACACTGCCTTCATTGGTTTCATTCAGGTTAAGATTACTAGTTTTTTCTTTTTTAATTTGATTTTTTTTTTCATTTTTTATAACTATATCCCTTCCATTTCCTCTTAGAAGAGAGGAACGGTTGCCAAGTTTCAGAGTGGCTTAGACATATTGCAGCAGCTTTAATTACGGCTGTTTTCAGATACGTCTTTACGCCAATGAGGCTTCGAAAGCCAAATATCTTTTGCAAACTGTATTACTCATATTACAAATTAACTGCCAGAACATGACTGTCAAAATAACACATCCACATGTTCTGTAGTTTTATCAAGCTTGTATTAAGCCAAAACTGGGTAAAAAAGACATAAAGGATGCCCATTTATTGTGCAATAAGAATAAACTTGTTATTAATTTTACTTGGCAACGGTTCTTCATGTTTTGCATTTTTTTTTTTTTTTCTAAGCAGAACATTATTAAGAATGTTATGTTAAAGGTAAGGACTTTACATCAGCAGGTGGCGCAGCGGTTAGGGTCGAGCTGCAGTGGATGAAGGTACTTGCCTTTGCGCCCATTATAACCCTGCTGTTTCGGATGGTAAACGGTTTGAAGTGGATGCACAGTAAATGCACATTGAAAACTGCCTTAGACAGAAACAGCTGATAAATGAATAAACATGAATGAATAACTGAACAAAATGCTTATGCTGAGTACATACTTTAAGCAAAACTGGCATGAAAGGAATTGATGCTTTTCCGTTTCTTTTTCCTCTCCTTTTTCAGCGGATGAGGTGAAGTTTCATCTTACTGATTGATATATCCCAGCTCTGTGTAACGTATGGCAGGCCATACCCTGGGCCAATTTCACTGTTCCACTCTCTGGGTTTTAATTGAGTCCACATTAAAATTTACTTATAAAATAATAATGGGCTTCCATGCAAATGAACCCATCCTGATATTACCGTGGTAAATTTGCATATCCACAAGCAGCCTGGGAGTTCAGAAATCAATATAGATGATTAATAATATATGGGCTACAGGAATAATTAAATTCATTTGATGCAAGACTCAGTGAGCCTTGGCAAATGAAAGGTGCCATTTCCCACAGTTTAATTTAATACAAGTTGCCTGGATTGCAGTTTCAATTACCAGGATCTCAATAATAATATGGGTAAAAAAAATTACACTTTCAAATATATGTTATTTCGTTTAATTTGAATTAATGCATTTTGGGAAGAATCCCCTCAATTCTTGCATTACCAGGGAATTATTATGGCAATTTATTGAATCAAAGTACTCCTCAATTTTGTATCCATACCCCTGAAAGCTGAATAATATTTAAATATTCATATGTTGTCCTTCCTAAAAGAATTAACAATGGCGAGCTATTTCCGCTGTCAACGAATTTTTCCATATTTTTTTGACATTTTAACATTTCCAATAGCCGTCCCTGCCTCTGAGTGCATTAAGTTATTAACAGTGTTATAAAATTATGCAGCAAACAATTGTAAGCATATCAACATCTTTTTTAATAATGAAGTTTTTCAAGATGTCCCAGAGGTAATATAGCTAAGATGCGATCCACTCACGTCTGACAAACATCTACAATTTTCTTTCATCATCAAATGACACCCAAGATTATGATCTCTGGGAACTGTGTTAACATGAGAAATGAGCTGAAATAATATCACATACCATTTCCCATCACCCCACAAAATAATTTGAGCAAAGTCCCTAAAGTATTACGATCCTAACACTAAATCCGTAGTTCATTTTCTTATACAAACTTGAGTAGACTAAGTTGAAACACAATCCTAAAATAGGCCCTCAGACTGATGACAAATTTTAAAAGCTTCCCTTTTTTATTTATTTATTTTTTTTTTTTACTTTTTCCCAGCCATGAAGTGCGCTTTTTGCTTACTTCATGAGCATTGTTGTCCATAGTGAATGTAACTCTACACATCGCCGTCAGGCTATTTTAAATTGTGTTGTAACAAAAGTAATTAATCACATTATGTACAGAGGATTTACCTTCAAATAAAACTGTCAAAGGAAATGGATGTTGTCAAGCTCTATTTCAGTATCCCGCTATTAGCGCTTAGCTTAGCTTAACATTGATGGACAGGTTGATGAGAGGTTTTGGACGTCTGGTACAGGTGATGACAGTGCACTAATGGGTAGAAGGTGTCTCCATGGCTCAGAAGTTCTATCTATCTATCTATCTATCTATCTATCTATTTGTCTGTCTGTCTGTCTGTCTGTCTGCCTGTCTGTCTGTCTTTCAGTCTGTCAGCTTGTCTATATCTATCTATCTAGATATGATTATACTTATGATTGGGCCACAACTGGTCATTTTAATGGCTTTTATGGACCAAAATGTGAAAGGAATGGAAAATAATACGCGCACACCACTGATCCAGAACCAGGACAAATGCACAGGACCTCAGCTAAATATCGGGGAGGTTAACAACCAATGAACCTGCAATTCAGGAAAAACTGCAGCTGAGAGGAATAATTTATTTTCCGTTATGGCTCGCTGTCATTTTGTCTAAAAAAAAAAAAAAAAAAAAAAAATTTAAAATGTTCGAGAGCTGAAACTGTTTGAAATCCACGTATTAGACTCAGCCTGCATAATCAATTAATCATATTCATTTTAATCTCCTTGGCGAATCAGGAATTAGTCTTGAACGGCTGCAATTAAATTACAGGTATTATGTTCTTGAAATCCTATTACATCCAGGGCATCGGCCAAACATTGTCAACAATGCCCAGATTTCGCCCGGTGCCCATAATGTATGCACTCTAATATGTAATGACTGAGTAATCACATTATTTGCTGTATCTACTTTATTCAGAGAGGTCTGCATCTGTGGTCCTCTTGTAATTGCTTGGACGGGAAGGGGAGGCTGAAGATTTGCATCCGCACTGGGGACCTGAGCTCCAAATGATTATGCTGAATTGTTTTTGCTACAGGAGTGTCCAATGCAATAAAGTTAATGATCTTGAAAGACCTGGGTGAAGAGGGGAAAAAAAAAATCTATTAAATTGCAGATTTTCTTTTTTTGTGACACTGACAGGGGTCCCGCATGGTCTGAACGAATAAGAAAAAAAACAGTTCACAGAGTGTAACTTTGTTGAAAGTAGAGTTTGTGTTCCGACAGTTTTCATACTGTATATGGGAGTACAAGGGAATGCGGCAGCAATTTTCATGTGACGTGGGCTACTTACTTGTGTCCACTTTTGGGCATCAGAATATAAAATCCCAACGCTCGGGGCCAAACACCTTGTAATGAAATGGCAGCTACAGCATTTAGCTTGACCATTTTCAAAATAGCCCTTTTTTCTACTTATTCACTAATTTCCTTTACCATCGTTGTCCCCACAGCTGAAACAGTTATAAATTCACTTCGCCTAAGAAACAAGTGACCACTCAACACTGGGCATCCTTTACAGCATCCAGCTGGGTTGTGTTTGTTGGATGCTTATTTAACCGTCAGGACTCCTATGCAAATTAAGACACACCTCCAAAGCCCCCCCCACCACCACCACCACCATTATTAGCGATATTGTCCTGATGATTATGATGGATAATGTCATGGCGACCCCTCTCACTGCTCCACCCCCCAGATGGGAGTCTCCCATTGTCTTCCTTTCCCATGGCTTCCGCTGGGCGCCATGGCGACCCACGCACTGTTCTTGTTGTTATTTTCATCTTTAATTACACGGGGTATATTATTACGGAGTAAAGCAAATTACGTGCTTGATGGCAGAAGATAAATCTTGATTTCAAGTTGTTGTAATGACCCGTGTAATTTTTAAGCTGTGCCTACACATTCTCCTTTTAAACACGAATCATTAGTGGGGTAGTATATTAGATATACATTCCGCAGCTTAATTTGGTCTCCCAGGAGCACCCATTACGAGGCAGCTGTCTGAGCCGTAAGACAGGATTCTCTTAGTTTATTTTTCTCTTAATTTTGTGATTAACTGACTTCTTGAGAGTTGCGGGATTCCAACGCCGATGGGTCGAATCTGTGGCCTGGGAGCTGCTGCTCCAGTCAGTTCTTGGTCGATGGGCAAATTGACAAAAAACGGCCGGCGGGGCATTATTCCCTCTGACCGATCCAGCCGTACGGACGAAAGTCAAATGGAAGATTCTGGGCCGACGACGAAGATCATAAACGGAGGGAGAATTAAGTGTGCGAGAATAAAAAGAATTGTGGCAGGTTGCTTGTGAGCATCCTTCTGCTTTTTGAGGGCCGGTTCTCTGGGACTCAGTCGGGTCCCCAAATGAGACAAACGCAATATTTATTTGTATTTGTCACCTAGACGAGGTCATAGTCAGCTAATAGTCCAGCAAAGTGCATTTAGACATGTTGTCAGTCTTTTTTATATGAATGTTTGGAGATGAAATCTCAAAAACATCCTGGGAAACTGTTTGTATGTTCTGGACTAACAGAATTTTGGCATTTTGATGCAGACTGAGACCTAACTTTACAGTCCTGTTATCTTTTACACCTCTGGCAATAGCTTGATGCCTTATAAAATAAAACATTTTCTACCCTCTGTTACTCCCCCTCCTTTCTGCTACACAACGTTTCTCCTCACAGTCTTCTTCTGACTTAAGTTCGGGACTTTGCTTCTCGCTCGGTTCCTCGCAGATGGCCTCGAATCCAAAGCTGCTGAAAAAGTTTGCAGCAATGTCTGGTTATGATTAAGGAGATACAAAGGCCGTTCCAGAATCTTGAACTTGTGCAGGTATCTTAAGTGAACTCCTTGCCCTTGCATCACCGTTCGTTGTCTCTGAGAACCGTCTTATGCAACCTGATACACAACGTTCATGTCACACAGTTTCAACCAGTGTTACCTCATATTTAGGTGTGGTTCTCCTTTAAAAGTGCCGCGTGCTAACTGCTCCATATGGCAGCCTAGTGCCCACATTTCACGTTAGCGGAATCCCACCTCCGGCGATGCCCTGCCTCGACCGATCCTAGGGTGGAGCGGCAGGAGGGGTAATGCATCTGATTTCCCAGCGATCTGGACGGTGGCAAGGCGGCGGCAGGCGGTGGGCTGTTGGGAGGGTGTGTTTTGGACAGGCGCCCAGATCAATGTGACCTAAATTCAAATGCGAATTAGGATCTGTCAAGGAAAAGGACAGTGTGTAAACGAGCCATGACAGCGAGGGCCCCCGGGGTGCGGGGACTTGGGGACCTGGCCTCCTTCGGACCACTCTAATAAGCTCGGAACGGTCGGCCAGCCGGGCTGTCCCTCGGACACAGGTTGGGGGCCTAGACGGGCCTGGCATGGGCTTGTCATGGGACTGGCGGATACGAGAGACATTCAGACAAAGGAGCATGACATAAATACACAGCCATCAGGCCACCATGTATAAATTTAACCACTTTCGGGTAGTAGGTAGCTAGAACCGTGCTCGGTGCTGTCAGTTTGTAACCTAGCACCCGGCTGGGTATGAATCCCCGCTCCCATTACGCTGCTGATGACAGCGGTAACTGTAATCCAGCAAAAATTTCCCAACTGTATAAACTACATAGCTGTCAGAAGTTTAGTAAAGAAATCTGGTATTATAAGTCACCCTGGAATAAAGAGTCAAGTATAGAAGAAGATTTTTTGGCACAGACATATTTACACATACTGTAATTCCATTCAATTACGATCCTGACTTTCAATGCCCCCAATAGCTAAAGCAAGTTATCATCGCAATGACTGTCAGTCCTGAATTTAAAAAAAAAAAAAAAAAAAGAAAACTAGCAAACCTTCAGACCACCAGCGCTTTAACCTCACAGACAAAAGCTGTTCACCCAGCACTTACAGAAATTCACGGGTCTTGAGTTTGCTTTAAAAATGAAATTAAATGAAGCGCACCTCACCGAAGAGCTGAAAGAACTAACCGGCTTATTGTTTATTGTATCTGCAACTGGGGTCTGCTGCAAAGTAACCTTTATTGGGATCATACATCTTTAAACGTGTCTTCTGGGTGCAGCACTGATGTTGATTTAAGATCTAACTATGTGCCCGAGACCGTTAAAAAGTTTTGGCTCTGGAACATTTCTCTGCACACTTACAGAAGGCAGAATCACAGAAGTAAAAGTACATCTGCATTTATGACATTAAAAATGAAGCAAGGTTTGCATTATTAAGCATATTTTACTCCCTGGGTTTGCCCTGCTCTCTGACTGACAGGCCTTGGACTCCTTATGAAATTCCCCTCAACCTGTCTTAAATCTTCGGTCCAAGGTGCGGAGATATTTACTGATGTTGGCTGTCTGATCTGTTTCGGATTTCCACCGTTGCGTCGACGCCATCCCGTCGGGCCTTTGTTTATAGTCCTACTGAGATAACCCCCACCACCACCACCACCGCCACCCATGCCTAGGCCGCCACCTGAGAGAACAGCCGCTGTGTGGAGTTTGGAAAGCTGGGGAGAGCCAAGTCATTAGGATGTGCTTTCCTAATGCAGTCACCTCTCTCTCCCTCGCACTCAGCCTCTCTATAAGTTAGGTGTCGGGTCCGTATGGGAATACAGAGCTTATGATTGTCTTCAATGGCATATGCAAATTTTTTTTGTAAATTAGCATAATTCATTAACATTTGGGCTCTAATTGGACAATGAATACACAGATTTTCTGAAAGAGGGTTTGTGTGCCCTGACTTCCTAATGTATGATACAATTAATTCCGCTCTTATTTACATATTGCTTAGGAACTTGAAACAGTAAAGCGTTGTAAAGCAAAATTTATGATCTCTAATCAAATGTTGTTTCTTCCTGTTCCAAGATGTTAAGTCGGCGCCCCGCGGGTTAAGTAGATACCTGCTGCATGCATTCATCTCGGTGTTTTCAGAGAAACGCGCTTCTGAAACCCGGGAAGAGGCTGCAATGAGGTATGCTAATAAAGCGCCGAACGGAGGGAGGGGGGGTGTTGTGTGCAAGTGGCTGGAGATGCCAGCCGCACGCAGGGCAGCATGCCAGCTTAGTTCTTTTGAAAATAGCTTTTGCCTAAACAGCACACGAACCTGAAGTCGAGCTGTTCCCTTCCCTTGTTGGCTCGCGTGGACCGCACTCGTGGAGAATGGAGCACAAAGCCACGCATCGGGCTCCCGGAAGCAGCGAGATGCCTTCAACCTGGACGGAGGGAACTGAACCGACGGCTTTGCCGAGATTCATCTACTGGTCGGGGGGTGGAGATGGGGGGACCCCTGGGAACGGAGGAGGGAGAAAAAAGAATGGGAGTTTTAATGAACGGAGTCTGTCATTAAAATCATAACTATTTCCTCGGAGATCAGCTCCCATTTAAATGCAAAAAGGGAAAGAGCGGTAATTGAAAGATCTTGGATTTTTCCTGCCATTCAAACTGCAAATTTGAATCCTGGAAGGGAAAAAAAGGGACTCTGCTCGCTGCTTGGTTGGATAGTTCCAATTCCTGCCCGCTTCCCATGTTTAAACCGTTTGGGATCTCCTGCCAAGTAGCTTCTGCTTTTAACCAGGCCGCAGCCATCGATTCTGTGAATTGTGTTTTTCGTGTGTAATCCCTCAAGCCGCTGGGAACAGAAACATTCGCGACCAAGAGAATAGAGAAGTAAATGTAGCATTTTGGTCATATATACTTTATATATCTACATACATAAATATGTTAGCTATTTGAATAAAGTTGGCTTTAGTACTCAAGCACCTGAAAGAATCGGGTTAATCCCCAGGTGGTTCTGATCCACTTCCCAACTCACAGATTTAGAGTGACAACCGCTTCCAGGTAAAGGGATGAAAATAGAAGACATTTCATATGAGGAGCCTTGGGACGCGTCATCCCCCGGTCCAGTGACAAGTACAGTGGGGGAGTTCACGGGAGTGTCCAGCAGGTGTCATACTGGCTATAGGGCTGAACTTGTGCATTCAAGGTTGCGGGATCGAGCCTATTGCTGTAGGAGGACGATTCATCTGAAAGGTCCTCGATATCACTTCTATAAACATCCAACTGCATAACAGAGAAACTTATTAAATGAGCTTTGCTCAAAAAAAAAACACCATAAATGAATGTGCCGTAGAATAAATGAGTGTTAGAGAAGCAAGTATTGATGCTAGTTATTACTAATATAGTACATTTTAATCAAAACTTTATGACAAACGAGTACATTTTCAAAGTAAAATATTTCAATGCTAAGTTTGTTGGCTTCTTTTTTCATTGTGGGCAAATAAATTGGACTGCTGTAGGGCAATTGATCGGTCAGTCTATCTATCTATCTAATCTGTCGGTCTATCTGTCCATCTTCCCTCCTTTAGCTAAGTGTCAGGAATTTAAGGTCATGCTGAACTGTTGACATGTGGACTGGACTGAAAAGGAGAACTCCATACTTTGAAAAGTTAAGCTATATTATAGGTTATTTATATACTGAATGCATTATAGGTATTTATAATGGGTATTAGATCAATTTTCCAACTCAAAATCGGAACTCGGTTCTTGTTTAAAAGAGCTACAGCGCTGATGGCCTGGAAGAGACTACTGCACGCAGGGAGTGGATGGGTACGAAACACCGCCGACTTCCCCTCGACGGCTGCAGGTTGGGTTATTTTTGGGACCGACGCTTGTAAACAACACCTGGATGTTTCTTGGGACTGTGTACTCCTATTAGTGCTACACGCTGGGAGGAGGTGTGAGCAGTCTGTGGAGACAGTGGACAGTCCATCGGCCCCAAAGTCATGCAACCAGGATCGCTAAGCACACAAACGCAAACACACACATGCACACGCAGCAACGCATGTAGACGGACCACATAAACACACATGCCAGGGCACACACATTCACACACACTCAGTCCAGTGTTCCTTCCTTACCCGAGAGCTGAACCGGTTCTCTGTTTACCCATCCAGGTGGGGGTCTGATTCTTATCGGCTAATGAATGCACAGTTCTAGCTGTCATCGACGTGTTAGTGTAAACTCTGGCCCTGCAGCCAACAGCTGTGCAAACCCTTGTGGTGGAACGGTGGGTTCGAGGGGGCCGCGGTTGACATAGAGCTGCAAGCTTTGCCTTGGACTTGCCCTGGTCCTGGAGTCAGAGCATTTTTTCCAGTCAAAGCAGAAGGTGAAAAAGAAATTTCCTGCCCCACTAATGCAAATCTAAACCCCGGCACAACGCCACAGGCCCCCGAGAAACAGATGGAGGCCTGAACAATTCTAACTATAGGATCTCAAAACAGAATATTGAATTTAGCCAAGTTATTCGCTAGAGTGAAACATAAGACCTGCATAGTTATGCTCTCAACACCTTTCTGTTTATTATAGGACTTACTATTAACTGTCACCTTGCTCTACGGCAGCTTACAATGCGATGTTGAAATTCTAGGAAATTCACAATGATTTACCTGTTTATACAGCTGGGGATTTTTTACTGGAGCAATTCAGGGGAACCTTACCTTGATCGAGGATACTGTAGCAGGAATGGGATTTGAACTTGGGATCCTCTGACTGCACAACAAGAGTGCTAACCACAACACCACCCACAGCCCCGACTACCTCACGCCAATGAGAGGGTTTCCAGTCACACTTCATGCATGAACTTATCATTTATGACAATTTTCTTAATGTGAATACCCCTGTTCGGCCCCCATGAACATGCTTAGCAAACACCCTTACCCAGGCCTTCGGTGTGTAGCGTACAGCGCATTTACATTCACCACACAAAACTAAGTTGAAGATAGCAGATAGAAAACTGGGAATCTGTAAAATAAATAAATCATTCTTCCTACAGCACTATACAACCACAAAGACACGAAACAGTTGAAAGAAGCTGATATATTTGAAATTTTTAAAATAAATAAATCATTTTTACTATAACGCTATACATCCACAAAGGCATTGCTTCATTAAAAATGTAAAAACAGATGGATTTTTTTGAATCCTCAACGGCAGTTTGTAAAGCCATGTCCAAACCTGTTTCAGCAGAAGCAGTAAGAGAGGTTATGATGAACAAATTCTTTGAGTGAGATGGTATTAGCAGCGATGGTAGTGGCCATCCAGGCCCTCTGATCCACTCAGATAGCTGGGCCCGGACTTTAAGCCCAGACGAGACCGCATGTCACAGACCGAGCGCCATGTTGACCCAGGAGGAGGACTTTACATTCCCATCTAAGTGCGGTTAAGCACCTTGCCAGGGGCAACTACTGAGGGTACTCCCCCAGCTCTTTAACTGACACCCTTTAGGTATATATCATTAAAATAATGTAAGACCAAATTTAACCCCAAAACTATCAGGCTTATGAACATGTATAATTTTAAAATAATTTATTTCATGTCTAATAAAAGCATTTGCTAGGCAGCAGGCTGAAGAAGGAAAACAAAGAAAGTCAGTCACAGAAATCCTCTTTTTGTCTTGCTGCGTTCGCATCAAGATGGGGGCGTGGAGGGGGTTGCCGTCGTATATTTACCAAAGAAAATGACTAAACGTAATATCTGCCTTATTGGTCTCTGCAGAAATGCCAAGCACATCTCGCTGATATCTCCTCGATGAGAAAAAGGCAATTAAAACTGCGGCTAATTTTTATTAGGACGGTGCCAGCCCACCGGGCCTCCCTCTGAGCCGCACCGGTATGGAGATGGATCGCGTCGGCCGCCTCTCATTCCGAAGGCATTAAGTCCATGATGCCAAACGTTGCAATTAATGAGGCTCTCATGTAGCGCATGTGGCCGCTCCGCTGCCTCCCCTTGAGTCCTGGGAGATGTCGGCAAGTCCCTGGGGGTGATGTTGAGGAGCTCAGCTGCTGTGAATCTGTGTGTTGAAATGGATGGTGGAGCTGTCCCTTCACCGACAAAATGGAAAAACAAAGGAATAAATTATCTCTAGATAATCAATCAATCAATAAATCAATCGGTTAATCGATATCTGAGCAATTAAATATGACAAATGTGGTCAGACAAACAGGGATACACATAAGGACACGCACAGAGGAGAACCTGGGTGGACATGCTGTCTTCAGAGACCAAGAAGAAGGTGGACGGTTGGGATTCCCTGGGGGTTCCTTCTCTTCATCGGTCCGCCCCCTTCACGTCCCAAATCCGGCGCCATAAAGACGCCTAAAGGTTCAGACCTGGTTTTAAGTCTAGATACTCCGCAGCCTTCGCCCGCCTTCGACCAAGAGCGAAGTTCGGAAGCACGTCCTCGCCGGAAAAATAAAGGCTGCGAAACGGGACTCCCGTCCGCGCCGTCCTTCATTCCTTATTTCACTCCTTCGGTTCTCGTTCCTAAAAAGAAAAGAAAAGCGGCTTGAATAATTCATCGAGGAACTTTGCCAGAGAGCGATCTTTAAAGATTAATTTGTTTTGTTATATTTGACAAGAGGACACTGATGCTGAAGAATAATAAAAATAAGAAGAAGAGAAAATAGATCTTTTTAATGGAATTTAACAATGGGTCTCTGGTGAGCTCATTACGCTGACCAGTTTGACTTATTTTATGGCCACTTGTAATTAGTATCTGCAAGAGTTATCGCCATAATCAAGCTAGTTTTTCTTTGACTTCTTTTTGTTCGCTATTAACTTTGGTGTTTTACTTGCTTCAAGAAGGCGGTCATATCCGTAAAAGACAGCAGCAATAAAACTAATAAAACTGTAGGGTTCCTTCAGGAGAACTTTAATAATTCCACGGTTATAAGCTTTTTACTTCAAAGCAGCCATTAAGGAGGCCGTCCGACTGTCTTGATGGGATCGCAGGTGCTTGTTGTTAATGTCTGTATGTGGGCGTTCGCCGACTCTCATTTGCCCGGCTTCAGAGAGGCCCTGTACACCAAATAAAGAAAATGCACCGATGAGGGAGCGTTGGTTCGAAGCCCGCGTCTTTAGGAATGCGATTTCGCGCACAATTTCAGGGACCTGTGGTTCTTCTCCTCCTCTGTTTCATAAATTATCCTTGGATAATTCATCTTTTTAATTGATGAAGGAAGAAATGAGATTTTGGAAAAGGGAGAAAAAAAAATGAAGGGTAGTAAATTTTTATTAAAAAAAAAAAAAAAAGGAGGGGTTATTTCATTTCATAGAGTTTCAGATTATTACGCATGTTATGTAGGATGTAAAATATCGATCTTTTCATTGGCGTTCGCTGTTATTTCCACCTGTGTTGTTTCAATAATTACACCTGAACATCCCCCACCGTAGTTAAGTGTGTAAAATATGTTAGCTGGGCCTTATTAACTCATTATTATCTTATTGACTTATTTACTCAACTCAGCGCTTTTCTCCAAAGCAATTTACAGTGTTGGGTTTGTATATGAGCTCAGCTTGGAAATATTTACCCATTAATACCACTGGGTAATTTTTACTGCATCAGTTCAGAGTAAATGCCCTCATGGCAGGCACAGCGCCAGCAGGGCTTCTACCCCAGGTCCTTCGACTGTAGCATAATGGCGATCATCGCTACGCCACCTGCTGCTGCTCTAGGTGTCACGCACAGTGGTGAAGCTGCACTCGCATCCAGAAGGTTGCAGGTTCCTCACAGAGATGGATCTCCCGTTCCCTCCTCCACAGTGAACATCCAGCTGTGTTCACGGGTTTAAAAAACCCCTCTGAGAAAGGGGTGACTGCGAAACAAATAAATAATTGAATGTGATGCAGTTACTGCCCTCAAATCAAAAATTCGTTGCTTGTTGGCTCTCTGGTGGGATCGCAGCAGGACGGCGCTAATAAGTTTGTATTGTAGGATGTGTATGAATGCACTGCATGCGAATACGCTGTGCAAGTGCATTGACCCCATCCCCCGGTCATAGGGGGTCTGTTAAAAGTGAAGCGCACAGTCGCAGGCTCTGCCAAGACACCCCCAGGAGGGGCAACACCACTGTATTGATAAGGCGGGGCAGAGGGGTTTTTTTTTTTTAACACCAAGCTGCTCGCTGGGGCTTTAAAATGGATAGTTAAGACCCTCAGCCAAGGGCTCCTGGGCCGCACATTACCCATCATGCACCAGCATACTCCGAGGTCTGTCCAGACCTCTGCGTTCCTGTTGGTTTTTTATATCCAGTGTCTTCACTCGCCCACCTAATGGCTTATTTATTACATCCATACTTTATAAGGATGTTCCTGTGTGGCCTAATTACCCGCCACACTTCTTTGGAGTTCTAAAATAATTATGGCCCTTTTGATATGTTTTGATTTGAGTCCTCGCCAGCCTAAAACTCAAGGGGTGGAACTCGTGTGCCTCTTCTGCGCTCCCAGGGGGGTTTCGTTTAGAGTGGCACCGAGGATGGATCTTTGGCGGACGGCTGGTAAATATTTATACGGCGGCGGCAAGAGGGGAGACAGCGAGAGCTCCCATTAGTAAGCGAGTTCAATTATCTCGGCGCATCTCACAACACGACACGCCTCGGCTACGGCCTCCGCCAGCCACGCCAGTCACTTTTCATAAACCCCGGAAACTTCGCCGCAAAAATCGAGGGAGAAAACAAAATTCAATATTTAAATGCGCGGCTGTGCCGTTGGACCTGTCGGCGGATTTGCTGTTAACCGTCGGTTTTTGAGATGCACATTATCCGCGTTTCCTGTAACACGGTTAACAGCGTATGACTGGTTGATGGTGGGGGTGGGGGGGTTTCCAAGGCCCTTCACCAGGAAAGCACGATCACCCCTTATACACATTCGTTCAGTTGAACAATAATCCCATACCCACTAATTAAATTAATATTTCACACTTTTCAACATAAAACATATATATTTTTTTTCCTTAATAGGTCACAAAGACGGTTGCAGAAGCCGTATTTTGTTTACCGTAACCGAATCGCTCGTGGTTCACACGGTAATTCTACAAAGCTCAGCTGGTTAAAATTCAAGGTTAAAATGTTTGTCCGAGTCATCCCATTAGAAATAGAAATTAATTAAAAGCACATTTTTTCTGTTTGTTTGTTTTGTTTTTTTATGTGCCAACAATATGTTTATCTTTCCTCCCCCGAAGGACTTAATACATTATTTCGAACCTTTTTGTTGTTCCACCAGCAGTAATTGAGCTGAATAAAGCCCCATGCTGATTGAATTATCTTTGTGTACTCAAAGGTGGGCCCTGCATATTTTTCACAGAACAATGCAGCCCTGTGTTTCTGGATGAACCCCCTGTCCTGCTGAAATTATTCTGACAGGGAAGAGAAACCACTTTGTGGGTGGGTGGGTGGGGGAGTGGGGGGGGCAATTACAAATTTAAATGCAACAGACTGGAGATCTGCTACAGGTGCAGCCTTTGTGTTTCACAACTTCTGTGCTGTCCATCTAACTGTTCTACAGTAAGTATAGATAGATAGATAGATGATAGATAGATAGATAGATAATTTATTTTTAAATATCTTTGTTATATCAAAATAGACAAGATTTTACAAAAAAACAGAAGTGTTTGTGTTCAATTAACATATAGTAGGTGCAAAAAAATTAACACAACAATTTGAAACACAAAAAATACAAACTATACGAGCTATCAAAATCCAGTGGAAGCAACCAAACAACATTATTAAATCTTTTAATGTTAGTCCAGTCTAAACATCCACCTACTAAACTTAAATGTCCGATATTTTGGCTGGAGCTCCTCTAGTTTTCTACAAAATATCGGACATTCAATGTTACTACAAATTAATTTTTAGCTATCCTTCAACAATGGAGCACAGCACCAGATAGATTTAGTCCTTACTAGCACCTGTGAGCAAAGTGCCCTCCGGTGATGCAGTACACTCAAGGTTAGGGTTAGGGTTAGGGTTGGTGGCTTTGTGTGGTTAGCCTCCAGCTGGAGTACCACAGTGTGCACCAGGGCTGGAATTGTAGGTTTTCCAGTTTTGAGTATGTTTTCATGGAAGCCTTTAGATCATGTAAATTCTAGTAACTTTTTAATGGACATTGCAAAGCATTTTACAGGAGCATAATCTTAATGAAAAACCTGTACATCACAACGCAGCCATGGAGCAAGCTCTGCCAGTCTGCCGCTACACCAATTTTATTAGGGATTTCAAGGTTTCACGGTGTTAACAGAAAGGCCTAAGCACGTCACCCACATAATTCAATTATTTGCTTTTTAGCCAATTAGCCACTAAGGGAGGGGTTGTGCTGAAGTGGATAACAGGCTACCTGTCCCATCTTGTATGTGAACAACAGCAAAACCACTTCTCCAGCAGCACTTGAACGTACCGTTTGCTTGCACGCTGGAGATAATTGGAGTCCGGCCCCCGACAAAGAAGGTGGATTAGCTCGACGCTGCTGCAGCTTTGCCGAGTGCTCCTAGCCCTATCATTGCTGCGCCTCCCTTTGTCGCTGTGCAGCATCCGATTCCTCTCAGCAGCTCCAGGACCTGGACCTCTTTCAAATGGTTGGTGGAGAAAATATGCATCAGCTCCCAAAACAAGCACATGTATTATACATTTACCTGGGTGACAAAACAGGCTGATGGTATATCATTTACTTGATGTCTTTCCGTGTGTGTGTGTGTGTGTGTGTGTGCGTGTGTCGGACATTTGGCAGCAACAGCCATTCTTTCACAGGCTTATCCAGGCTGTTTATGCTGTGGTTTTTCCAGTTTGTGTTTTCAGATTCCATGGATGGTCGCATCTGTGAAGACTCTAAAGAAAAGTTTCAGAGAACATAGGACAACATATCCCAGAATGCCCATTATCTCCACTGTGGTAATGGGTTTTGTCAGTGTCAGCATTTCTACAATTTAATGGACCGAATATAGACGCTTTCACATAAGGCTAAAAATAAAAAAGCCAGACACTGCCAAATTTCCATCCAACATCATTTTACTTGAGTATAACTAGGATCTATCTAACAGTGCGTCCAGAAAATAGCATAATTTTCATTTTCTTCCAAGACTGATTATGCATAATCTAATAATTTTGTTCCCAGTATGCATGGTTGCAAGGTTGTCAGAACAGTTTGGCATATTTGTAAATATTTTAAATGACTACTTTCAGACTTAATTATATCGTGAACATTTCAGAGACTTTTAAAATGTGCTTGACAAGAACAAAACCGGGCATCAATAAATCGACATTGTTTTTTTTTTTTTTTTTTTTTTTTTTCCCTCTCCTCGTACGATCGTTCTTGGTAAAAGTTGCAAGCAAAATAAAAAAAAAAAAAATTATGGCTGTGATCGATGTCATTTGATTAATAAACGGTGAAGACAGTGCGTGGGAAAGTGTTTTGAAGGTGTAAGATTTAAAAATCACATCTGAAATGGAAAATATTAGCGAATGTGTGTAAGAATTCTCCAACACATATGATGAAGTGCTGACTTGCTAGTCATCTGGACTTCACCTGACTGCAGCAGGTTTCTTCCAGCATGCAATGTAGATGCTTTTCATGCTTCTGGAGTCCAATTTGATGCTGTCTCCATGTTGTGTGTGTGTGTGTGTGTGTGTGTGTGTGTGTGTGTGAGGGGGCTGTTGGTAATTTGTGCCTCCCCAACTCTCTCAAGGCCTATTGTACTGCTGCCATGAAACACAGGTTTCCTCATCTGCAGATGTTGAAGTCCTGGATCCATGACTTGGCCAAGGGTTCGGGATCTTGGACGGCGACTTTGCCTCCGGCCTGTTGAGCCCATCAGCGGTGTCAGGTTCTCTGCCCGGGTCCCCTGCTCTAATCAAACATGCGGGTACGGTTCCAGAAGGTCCCACATCTTACGCAGCGGAGCGACGGTTCTTTTGGGTGGCGGTTGACCTTTTAAACCTTGCTTGGATCCCGAAAGGCGAACACATCAGATTTCAGCGTGGAATGTCTCTCACCCCAGCTAATGGTGAGTGGTATGAAGAAACAGTTACATTAATTACAGTCAGCATTATTCAGTATTTATTTTGAGACATTTCAAGGAGACCTTTCTCTTTGCACTTGCCTAATCCTTTATGTGGATACAATCAAGACTGCCTTACGTAAAATTATCTTAATACGGTAATGTATATAGTGGAGCTCACATGCCAAGGTGTCTGCACTGATTTCAACCCAAATTACTGTTATCCCTCTCAGAGACCCTCGGTGATGAATCTGCATTTCTTCCCCGTCCCTCGGGGCTAAGACTTACTGAGAAGCGCTGGCTCACTTTGTCCACTTCCTGTCGGATTTAATAGCTTCCAGGTGAGAGATGCTCTTAAGCCTCTTTTGTACGGTGGACGTGCACTAAAATTGTTTTCCTATTGATACAGTGGGTTTGATACTTACCAGATTTGACAAAGTAAAGATCTCATGTTTGGCGTAATATTACAGGGGAAACATAAATGAATTATTTGGCCACAACGGCTGGAAATATTACATTGTTAAAGTACAGGGCTGAAACTCAACACCGGGCCTTCGCCACATTTGGTTTTCATTATTTTTCTTGAAAATTGAACAATAGCGCCCAGGGATTAAATCATGGGGCAGGTCATAGCCAAGGCAAACATCCTGGCTCCCTCAGGAAAACGAAGACAGATGAAAAAGGAAACAGGTGTAAAGTGTGCGCTCATGTTTTTTATTTCCCTTTCCCAAGGAGGCGCTCCTCAAGAAAATATCTCTCCTGCAGAAGATGTAGCAGAAGTAAAAGAAGTGAAAGGAGAAGGAAAGGGAAAAAAAAAAACGAAATGAGGTGAAGCGACAGAAAACAAGAGATGTTTTCTTTCTCTCCGCACGCGGGTGTGGGGGCAGGGGGAGTCCTGGGAAATGCTGAGGAAGTGGCCCAGCGGGAGGCGAGAGCCGCGAAATTCCCGCTTGCATATTTATGAGCTTTAGTTTCCATCCCTGGGGGGTGTCGCAGGGTCCAGCACTGCATCCTCGGGTTGAGGCACAAAACGGAATACGCCGACTCTCGCAGTCACCCCTGGTCTCCTCTGTACGGTCCATCAGGTGCTGCATTCTCCAGAAACTGTGACCCAATGCTTCGTAAAATTAGGAAAAGGAAAAAAAGTTTGTATGTAACTTTCACATGAAGTTAAAATGCTTCCACCACTGTGGTTCTCAACAAACATAAATGGTTGTTTTTGTGGAGATCCAAATTAGCACAAAACTCTTTGGCGCTACTGTTAGCTTAGCAAATTCTGCAAAAAAAAAAAAAAAAATCCTTGAGAAAATAAAACACGAGCTGGCAAATCCTTCTGAAACAGAGACCAGAAAACAAATTCCAAAAAAATTTCTTCCAGAATTGCAGCTTGGTGCCAACTTGTGGGCAAGTAACTGAGAGCTTGGTGTTTTCACTCAGTAATTTACGATTATGTTCAATTTTGTCTTGAAAGCTGGGTCAATTATATTCAGTTTCCATTCTGCAAAGTCAATAAACAGTGACCAAATTATGTGGTACACAATCATTTGTACCGTATTTCCAGCCTGTCTCTCTGACTTTGAAACACGGCAGCCTCAGCTTCTGCTTCCTCGGCTGCTCCAGCAGACAGCGGACAACTGCTAAAAACATCCATGGTGTCAGGTTGTCAACAGGACATCATCAAAGCGATGCAATCCAATTTAAATGTGATTTTTTTTTTCCCTTTTTGACAGATGATACTTGGCACACCTAAGATGTGAAAGCAGCAGTTTTTCTGCATGTGATACCAGCTGAGAGTCACACAGCGAGGCCCATCCGGTGTGCGCAAAGGTGGGTGGGAGAGCCAATCCATCTGCGGAAAGTGCCAATCTCCGTCAAACGCTTTCTGCTTTACATCGCAGCAGCTGCAAGATGGACGGCAACATTAGGAAAATTACTGAATTTACTCCCCAGCTTTTCTAATTATTTACAGCCCAATACTGCTGCTTAATATGGATACTTTTCCTTAACCTTTACACTGAATAATTAAACTAAATGTCTACTATTTAATTTTGGATAATTAATCTACTCTTCTCATTTTATTTGTTCATGAAGTTGAGCAACATTATATAGTCGAAATGATTGAACTATTGTTTTATATGTATAAAAAAAAATGCACAGTTTGTATTCTAACAAATTTGATTTAAATAAGGTAATGCAGTGCACTTGCCTGGTGTCCTATGTGTCTGTAATAGAGTCCAGACCACAGAACTGGACAAACAAGCAATAACAGTGAATTAACAGTGAATAAGTGAATTATGCTGTGTGTCTTTGGCTTTTTAATAACCTTATGTTTCTTTATCAAATGAGAAGTAATCGTCCTGTAATGGAAATAAACTCTCCTGTAAATAAGTGGCCTGCTTTTCTTGGCTAAGTAACATTTTTGCATTTTAGAGGGAAACTGTTCAGCTATCACTGTAGACCGGGACCCCTGTAATGGAGTAAATATCATACAGCAGGAGGTTCTCATGGTGGAGAACGCAGGGCCCTGATTCCCACATGTCCAGTGAGACTGCGGTTCCTGTTCATCTAGCAGCTGCGGTTGAGTTTTGGCGACTGGCAATTCGCTTGGCGCATCATACTACTGCACGGTGAGGCCTGGGGGATCAGAGCAGTGGGGTTGAGACAGGATGCTCCTGCCACTCCCAGCACAGGATGACTAACGCAACACCGTGTTTCCATGTACTGACGTGGTTCACAACCCTAAATGACATCATGACGTAAACATGGGGGGAGCGTGCCAGCACCACAGATGCACAACAATAATGACATAATGATATACAATTATTCTTCCAAAAACATTAGCACTGAAACTGATTTGTACCGAATGACAGGTTTCCTCTGCTTTCTTTTGAACTCCTTTAATTTACACAAATCCGATGCAATCCACTTTAAACTCGCTCGTAACCATTAACTTTCTTCAGGTTTCCAAGGGACTATTTGTGAGCATTGGCAGAGTTGCATTCTGAGAAAACGGGGTTATTTTTGCCAGCCTTTTACCCTGGTTGTTATTGGTTTGAATCCCAGGATGCATTAGTATGACCAGTCATACAGAAACAATAACAGAATCTTGCTTTTTTGCCAGGATAACCACAAAGCTATTTAGCATCAACAGGTTTGCTGTCGAAAAGGCCCTTGTTTTTCACTAGGTCTCTCATAGGAGGTTTTGAGGAGGAAACCCTCTGTATGCATTATTGACATCCTGCTAAAATATGTCAGTGCATTTAATGGCTTTCCTGCTTGTTAATGGATCCAGGCCATTTTTTTTATGGACTTGGTTGTTCCCACACATTTGATGGTGAGGAGAAGCCGTTTTGTAGCACTGCTACCTTGAGTGTCAGGATGTAGTCGGTTTTCACTCTGCAATCTTGCTGGGTGCCCTGGATCAACTGGAGAAGTGACGCGCCGGGGCTGGATCTACAGCAGTGCGCGTGTTCAGTTATGGGGTCAGTACGTCGGCATTGACGCTCGGAAGCTTCTGTTTCCAACACGAAAATTAACTGAACGGAAATGAACAAAAAATAAAAATAAAAACCCTTTTGGTTTTAAAGACAGAGCAGAAGAGCTTGTCAGGAAAAAATTAAAGTAAAAAAAAAACATAGTAAAAATCCTATGCTTATATATTTCAGCTTCTCACTTCTCACTCTTTGTGTGTGTGTCTGTGAAGATGATCTATATATGGAGTTTATCTATATATAAAAGTAGTAGAAATATATGTATACGCAATGGAAAATATATTTATGATGCCATGTGGAATGTCATACACATCACGTTCAATATAAGTGTGTCCGTAGTTATTATTATTACTTTTATTATCATCTTACAGTAATGCATTAAATACATTTTGCAGAGTACCAGCGGCAGATTCTGCTAAATGGACAAAACTTGTCTGTTATCTTCTGTGTATAAATCAAAATTACATTAAATTTATATATTAAAACTCTATTGGCTCAATATAATATTAATATAGACAGCAGACATGTTGTTTATGACTGTTTTCACCCAGATTCCTGAGGACAAGCAGAAATGTAAAGGAAGCGCTGGTTTTCAGCAACAGTGAAGGACGAGGGGGCCGGGAACGAGGACTCTAACTGATTTATGGAAACCATTTGTGGACCTTAACAACCGACCTTCCCAGGCCTGTGATGCAGGAAACAGCAGTTGTGTCTGTGGGAAACGCCACCCGTTTTTTTTTTCTTCGCCTCGCAGTCGTCGAGACACACGGCTGTTTGCAGTAATAAAAAAAACATGCCAAGTCACATGAGGTCAGTGACAGCAAGGGACAGAGGAGCTATACCCCAGGACCAGGATGCAGTCTCTGTCCAGCCCGTAGCAAAAAAAATGAGGAAACACACCAGGAACCAGCAGGTTGAGAAGTCAAATCCTTGTTGAGATGTAAAGATGACCTTATCACCCAGGAGCCTAAACAATGAGAAAGAAGAAGAAAAAATCACTTGAAATCTCTGATCTGTCGCTCCTGATAATTTCATCCAAGACTTAATTCAATAAATGTGTAATTAGATTAAGATAATAAAAAGCATTCTGAAAATCTGTGCCATGTGATTAGAAGGTGTTGTCAACGTCTATAAAGTTCTGTGTTTGTTTTGGAAAATTAAACCTCTTATGTGAAAAATTAATTTATCAGTGTCAGGGGGTTTATCTGTCTTTATCAGTCACAAAATTCATTTTCTGTCATGAAACTGAAATTTGTGAAGATGCCTATCAACGATTTGGGTGAAATTACAGAAGGGATGGCATTGCGTGGTATTTTAAGGAACTGTGCGGATTCTAGGTGCTCCTCAAGGTCACGGGGGCATCACCATGGTAACCTCATCCCCCGTTACATCCACCATGTATGACCACTGTGTGCTTGGGACGTAAGGTGGGCATCCTGGTGTGCAGCTAATGCTGGACCCAAAGCTCATCTAACAGCACCAAAGGGCTGGCATCGAGGGGTGGGTGGGGTACCTGGGGGGGGGGTTGGGAGTGTAACCATCTACATGTCTGAACCTGAGATCACAGCTGCTATACATAATCATATGGGTGAACCAGAAGGCACTGTTTTCTATCCCTCTCTCTCTCACACACACACACACACACACACACACACACACACACACACACACACATATCCATGCCTTGTGTACCTCAGTTCATCTTTTCAACAGTCACACCCCCAGACTCAGCGTCGCCTCCCTACATGAGCCAAGTTACTGAACCCCCCAGAGGAGGAGTGTGTGCCAGTGTGTGTGCTGCACCAGGTGACCACACTGCCCAGTGGCACTGCAGGGTTCCTCTACAGAGAGTCCTTTGCTTTATTTTTTTTCCATTTCCTTAACCTCACCTTATGCTGGTTTATATTTCTGTCCTCTGAGTCTTCAGCACCCTCCTTCATTTGGAAGCCAGCTTCCATGTCCTCTTTTACACTGAATAAATACACCACCGCACCAGCACCGTAACTCTTACTCTTGACTTATTTATTTTTAGTTTCCAAATTATTTTTTTTATAACATTTGTCTTTCAACAATCTAGCAATGAATAATAATAATAATAATAATAATAATAATAATAATAATAATAATAATAATAATAATAATAATAATAATAATAACACTTTCAGTCCCTACAGGTGCTATTAGATGTTTGTTGCTTCCAGGATTAAGGTTGCAAGGCCTTTCACTTCAACAGTGTATAAAGGTGGCAGGCGCTGCATGACTGAACTGAAGTTCAGGTAATAAAATAAAGTAGCAGTGACAACAGGGGACAGCGAGAGGCTGAGTTTATTGACAGCATCACTATGACCTTGTAAGCTATGGTAGGAGCTGCTTTAGTCCGCAGAGGGGCACTGTGGGAGTTGGTCCGTCACTGAGCACCAAGCATGAGGTAGCAGGAGAAGGAACCATGACTGCAGGGATACCAGGACGCTGTGAGGTTGACCCATCGCCCCCCACTCAATTGGACATCCTTCTTCACTCACAGCCCACCGACACTCAGGGAGTTCTTAGTAATCCTCCTGCATGTGCTATAAAAACTCAACTTATTTATGACTCTCAACTTTTAGAAAAGTTTACTTATTCCCCCCTAATGATGCTATTAGGAACTCTTAAAGCTTCCAACATGCAGTGAAAAAGAAAAATATAAATGTCGCTAAAATTTTGCAATGGACCAGTGTCCTGTTCAAGGTGTGCGGCCCAAGTCCAGAACACACTGCCTTCTAGATAGACTCTGGACCACCATGAGCTTTCCCAGAATATGTAGTTTAGGAAATGAATGGATAGATATAGCTAAAGCTGTTTTTAAATGAAAATCCACAGAAAGGAACTCGTGTACATTAACACACATTAATGTAATGTGTTCATTATCGAATACTGCACACTTTTCCTGAACTTCAGTAAATGTAAATCTGAAATATCATACCTGTCACTGTCACCAGGCAGGCAGGTCAATAGAACAGCAGCGATAAAGAATACAAATGAAAATAATGATGCAATGACTCGATTCCATTTTTCCTGGGAACATGAAACTGAATTCTGGACCCGAATCAGAGACACTCCCTCCCCCATTATGCGACCCCTGCTTTTCATAAAAGTAAAAACCCTTCCAGAAAACTTTCTGAAACTGACTTGGTGTCCAAAAGTTGCAGTTATTTCTTTGGATTCATTTTAAAATGCCAAAAGATTATAAAGGAATATTTGTGTATTTTGAATAAAATGTCAAAAATAGCTGACGGATCCAAAACATAAATGAAGACTGTATAGCATAATATTTTAAAGACATAAAAAATAAATTAAGGAAACATTTATAGTCTCTGTAGAACACTGTAGATTTTGTCCATATCCTGGAAGATATAGCGTCAAAGCAATCCAACCAAAATTGTTACACAATGCTACACAAGGGTAATTGTTTATTTTCCTTTCTAAAATCTCCCATATTTTTAAACTGTATTACAAAAGTAATGTGAGGGGACAGAACAGGAACAAACGTTAATGACAGAAACTCCAAGCCAAATGTTATCTTTATTAGTCTGTTCCTGTACAAAAAGCACTGAATCACAGAAAAGCATGCACCTATTTACAGCATAAACCAAAAAAGAAAAGTAGAATACATTTTTTTTTCAAAATTGCTTTTTTCCAAAGATGTTTTTTTTTTTAAATATTGTGCTTTTATATAATTTGATCATATAATATTTTTTGTACTCTCTACCAGTCCAGCTTCCCTCCATTTCCTGCTTCCATTTCGACGAAACATCGAGTCACTGTATACTTTCAAAGTCTTCCAGGCGAGGCCTGTGACAGAGACGCCTACATTTTTACAACTGTAGAGGAAAAAAGAAAAAGATTCTTCCCAAGCAATTTTGAAAGCCAGTAGGCTCATGGAATGGGTACCAGAGGCTCACATGAACGGCGGAGGGAAAAGTCAGCCAAGATTTTACTTGGAAAAATGTTTTCATTGTAAATGGATTTAGAGAACCATGATATTGAACACAGCTGTCTTTGTGGGAAGTTTAAGAGAACACTACAAAAAAAGGAAGTACTACAAAGAGGTTTTCATTACCTCTCATATTTAAAACAAAAAATATTTTTTTTTCTTTTTTGTACTCTAAGACAGATTTGCCATTGTGTGAATGCATACAAAAAACAGTGAGATCTTTACAAGAGCGTACGGCAATGTTATGTAATTCTGCCCCACCTCCCACCCCCTCATTTAAGTACAACATTGAATAAATGCACAATGTAAGAACAAAACTGACCTTTGACCTTTTCTGATAATTGCTATTCACTGTACAAACCTGCAGCTATCAAACAAGATATTGTACACTTTTAAATTGTAAAAATACACCCCTACCTTGACACCCCCCTACAAAAAGCATTTGTACGCAATTGGTCTGTTTTTTTATTTTTTCGGTGGATGAAAGCGGTTTCTACTTTCCTCATTTTTTAATAAAATTTAGCGATTTAATTGGTCCGACAGACGTTTTAAAATAATGAAATTTTACAGTTTTTCCTCTGTATTTTTGATGGAAATTTGTCCACTTGAGCCTGTACACTTGAATATTATTATTATTATTATTATTATTATTATTATTATTATTATTATTATTATTATTATTATTACCCCAACAAACAGTACGTTAAAATGGATTTACACCTTCTGTTTTGTTCTTAACACAAAAACTTTGCCCTATATTGTTCACACAGTCGCCCAGAAGGGTTAAAAGTGATGGTTGCTGCTCTCATTAAGAGGGAACACAGTAGTAATTTACACTTAGGGAATTAATTCACATAACAACCAGTCGCACAACATCAAGACCTTAAAAAACAATATAATTACAATCCTGCCGGGCACACACACAAACATGTGCACAATGTATACAATATGCAATGTGCAAAGAGACTTGAGAGCATAATATCCTTGTTTAAAGGTTCATCACTGCTTTCCTTTCTAATTGCCGCTGCGTCTGCAAAGACCTGGAGTCGATCTTTGTTAGCTTGGCTCCAGGTACACACACGCAAGGTATGCAAAGTCTCTTCTTACTGGTTCTGAATTTCTTGAGAGTTGCAAAACAGAGGAAGTACAATATATGGGAGCATAATATATTGTAAGGCATCAATTTATATATATGTATATATTGTTATTTTATTTTATTTTACAACTATTCCACAGAAATAATGTGGAGTGACAGTTGCTTGCATTACAGTAATACAAATTGCATAAGTAAATGATACAGAATTGTGTGCAACGACAACATCAACAACAACAACAACAATAACAACGACACCAATGGAGAGGATTGGCTGGCTGGAAGGGATACTCAACTTTTGCCTGGCTTTCCCAGAATTCCCTCCATGGTGGATTTGGGTTTTGGACTGGTTTTAAACCAAGAATCAACTGATTAGTTATGATCAATACAAGCATGTCCATTACATTTATATACACCAAACACAATGTATTAAGTTTCATCACAGATTACTGTTAAAATAAAAAAAAACAAAAAAAAAACAAAAAAAAAAAGTTCACCAAACACCACCACTGGATTAATGAATATGGCTAGTATGTAAGAGCCATGTAAGAATAGAGGATTTTAATGTACTAAGTTTAGAAATATAGAAATTTCCATGATAAAAGTTGAGTCTCCCTTTTGACTAAAATGACAGAAAAAAGAGTATTTCCAAAAAAGGGTAGAAAACATATTGGTGCATATTTGTACTAGACATTTTTTGTATTTTTTGTATTTTTTGATTTGCTCGCTTAAATGCATTGCAGGTGTTCAACTAAAATAGTGCATTGAGAAATAGCTGAGTATACATCCCTCACAATAATACACATCAGACAAGAAAAAGGAAAACTGGGGAAAAAAACAACTGTGTACAAAAAAGTTAAATATAGTATTGCAAAGCATTTTATACAAAAGTGATGGAGCTTAGTTCCTGCTTAAAAAAAACAGGATGATCAGATCATGTCTAAGACTTTTTTGTTCGTTTTTACAAAAGCGTTGTTTTCTTTTATGTGGTCTTTTTTTTTTGCACTTTTTTAACAATATCTAAAAGGTTTTAAGACATCAAATATGTTTACATATACATTTTGCACTATTATTCAGGCCTAAGTCACCAAAGAAATTCCAAAACATACCTTATAAATACATACAAAAAGCACAATAAGAAGTTGAACAATAATTCTGGTTCCTAGAGGTGATTTGAGCCATAGCAAGCACTCCTGCTTTATAACCTACAGATGCACAAACCTGTAATTATACCTACTGAAATAATTTTGTGTGGAAAAATGTGTCACCTGTTTAATCGGTTGGTCCCAAAACTTTGGGCTTGGCCTCGCGTTTTTTAGTTTGGACAGCTGGAGTTGTAACCTGTGTATGGGCTGTGAAAGTTGAAATGACTGCCATATGGACTGACTCGCGCTCCTGCACCATTGAAGGCCTGCAAGTGCACCACCTCATCCTCTCAACATACAGAACAAAACAAAGGTGTTTCTCTAGTTGCTGGTTAATTCCTTCTGTAAAACAACGGAAGTAAAGGTAATCCTGCTGGCCACAATGCACCTTATCAGACTGTGACATACCGTTCATGCTGTTAAAGAAAGAGATGAGTGGAGCCAGTGCTCTCCCAGGCAAATGGACCTGTGCTCTGCTAGCATATGGGAATTGGCTGGAGCCCAGAGGGAAATACTCTAGCTCTTTCAAACACATCATTAGTGGTTCGACAGCTAGACGCACACCTTCACGGTCTGCCCAACTCACAGTGACGGAAATAGTCAGCATAAAGAGTGAAGGGCAGGGGAGCGGTCTTTCAAAATAACATTCGTTTGGATATATAAACCATAGGAGCCTGAGACGATGTCTGGCAAACACTGGGACAGGCTACTCGATACAAGAAGTTTATATATTGAGCATTTTTACAATCTCAGATATTTGAGCAAAGTTTGATTCACAGGGTACAGATTATCTTACATTTTATGGGTAACTTTGTGACACCCCAGCACGGAAGAGGAGAGACTATATAATAAATTCACAAATACCCACAGTGCTGTTTTTGCTATTTTAGCTTGCGTGTTCATTTTTTAAAGCAAATTTCTCATAGTTCATATAGAAATAGGTTTGAATATAAATGTGGGCAATGAGACAGGTCACCAATGTTTCTTAAGAGCCACAGACAGGGGACGATTTCCTGGGTGCAACATGTAAAGGGTGGTCAGGGCTGGTCACTGTGTGTGTTGGGGTGTTCTGTGCAGAAGGTCTCCTGCTGGGCCTCGGGGTTTGTTGTCTGGACATGTTGGAGGGCAGGTTCCTCTAACGTGGGCCATGTGGAGAAACGTCTAGGTGGATCCCCCATCTCACATGGGTGGGACTATGAGACCAGCCATAGCTGAAAGACAGATCAGAAGGCAAGGTCATTTAAAAAAAAAAAAAAAGGAATGTATATGTGACACAGAACAGCACAAAAAATGATATAAATTTGAACAACTCTAAAAATACAGGAAAATAAAATTTACATTTTCTGTGTAGTTTAAGTAAAAGGAAAAAAAATGACACTCAGAGTTTGGGTCTTAAAGTAACGCCAGAAACAAGTTTCCCAATTGTTTCTGAAATTAAACATAGACATTGGTGAACTTAATGTAAGTTTTGTTGCATAGTAAAAAGCCATTTTCATAAATGAGATCAACACAAAACATGAGCATCAGAGTCAAGAACACAACTGCTAGGACTGTCAAAAATAAGTGAGAAGGAGAATGAATGTTTCTTTAGATGACAACTCCACATTCATCAGCGCCACAAGCGGTCTTTGAAATTTTAAGAACAAAAGGGATCCTTTCATTTCAAAGCTTCAGGAAAACACTGAATAAAATAGCTATTTCCACAGCAGGTGCACAAATCTAAAGATCCCTGTTCTTTCTCCTGGATAAAGACCAGCTAAAGCTTTGTTACAATTTATATTAAACAGCATGATTAATATTTTGTTTGTAAAAAATCCCGGATGGGTTTTATTTTCCTTTGTTAAAACAACATTCAAATAAATCAAAGTAAATACTAGACGCTTGCAACTTACTGATCTTTTACAGTTCTAGGTTCTTTTGCATTTCTCATGACATAAAACTGCCTTGATTTTTTTTTTTTTTTAAATATGAAAAACTCTGTAGCTCTGTGTTCACATTGACACCCTCCAGTTGTACTGTTGGCTTCTTATGCATGACAGCTCCAGTAAGCATCCGATTTCCTCTGTAAAAGCAAGATGGTGAATTTCGAGTTTCCGCCATGCTAACAAAGGAGGCCAGGTGTCAGCACCCTTAATACTACAGAGAAGGTAGGATCTGGAGCACTTAAACACACTTATGGTGAATTCCCAGTAGAGCTTCCTGTCCAAAGATAGCATGGAAATGCAGCACCACAAAGAGCAGCAGCAGGACAGCGGTGTAGAGGGTATGAGAAAGAAGAAAATACAACTGTTCATATTTCTTGTCAAGAGAAATATGACCGTGTTACAAACTGTTAACATGCAAGTCCGATGGAAACAATGAGATGTGTTCAACAAAATCCTTGTCAGACGATTCATATGAAAATGTAGTTATGGATCAACTCTGACCACAAGCTGTCTTTTTTGGGACAAATTCTAGTCGCATGACTTCATAATTTCCTAATGTTTGATTTCACAAAAAACAAAGATGCAGGCTGATCCACTCGGCTGGTCACGATGCCATCAATAAAGGAGACACATTTTTTATTGTCTTTGTCAGTCTATTGGCAGTGGTGGGCGGGGCTGAGAGGTAGGCAAGGGGCGGGGTTCTCACCCTGTAGGCTGCTCCCATTGGTGCTGGTGCAGGTGGGGGGCGGGGAGGTCTGTGGCCGCACGACAGGGGCGAAGGCGCTCTTCTGTTTGACTGCAGAGACCATATGGACAGGAAAAGAGTGAGAAAAGGCCAGCAGGGGGCAGTGGAGGAGGAAGAGTAGGAGTTAGTGTGAGGACAGAGTGAAGGAGGACCACAACGCCCCCCGCCCACCCCCCCACCTCTGACACCTTTAGGGGGGAAACACGAAGGGATGATCAAACACGCAGACATAAGGACACAAAGGCATGTCAGTGGGCAAGCCATGAGGTGGGTACAGACACCTGGGAGGGAGCTGAGATCAAGGCCATGACGCAGTGGGGGGGTGCACAAAGTTGATCCATAACACAAATAAAAAAGTTTTTTGTTCATTCATTCTTGCCACTTTTTAAGTCATAGTTATGGAGGTTTTGATGGTTATGCTAATGATGGATTTATTCACGTGTAAGTGTGTCTGTGTGTGTGTGTGTGTGTGTGTGTGTGTGTGTGTGTGTGTTTCTCTAGAATATTCTATTCTTTAGTCTTTCTCACTTTAACAAGTTGTGAAATATGCTGCATTGGATGGAAAGCCCCTCCCCACACAGCACCTTGCGATGATGAGTTAAACAATAAAAAATGAGAATGGGGACAGCAGACAAGCACCATTCTTATCTGACAGGGGTTTCCCTCCTTGTGGACAATGCAAACTTTTATATAGAAAAATTTGATCTTTTACTCTCTCAACAAAATAAACAGCTTGTTATCATTATTAATATTTTTATATGCAGTCAAATTTTATATAATTAGGAAAGGAATAAAAAGAAAGACAGAGACCTGAATCTGAAGTTTATCTTTTTCAGGTCCACTTCCTGCCACTGCCACTGTACCCTTGAACAGAGTACCCTTGAACAGAGTACCCTGCTTATGCCAGTAAATTTTCAAGAATTTCAAGAGCTCCAGAAGTTGAAGTTGCTTTCAATAAGCAAAATCACTAAACAGCTAAAAAACGGTGTAAAAATTTTGCTCATACTTAAGAGACCTAAGATGTGTACTTCATCTCGCACTGAATAGTATGTCCATCCATTGAGTGGTTACATTTTTCCTGTGCAATGAAGGACCACTTTGATGCTGCACTGGACAAGCGGTTACCGATTATGCATGAATGGATGGAACCAGAACTCCTGATCCACCTCATTGGATGATGCTGACTATCTGACCGTGGTAACTCAGGCAAACAAACCAGCTCAGTCTCCCATAGAAGAGGATCCCTGGGTTATCATGAGCCTCAAGCCCTGGGCAGAACATTAGGATTTGGTGAAAGGCACGAGCTGCAGACATACTTGCGTAGGGGGAGCTTGCGGTGGAGCCATTGAGGAAGCTCGGAGACCCAGGCACCCCTAGGTTAGTCATTCCCGCTGCCCCATAGCCGTTCATGGTGGAAGTGATGGTGTTGTAGTTGGACTGCTGGGGCGTGGAGCTGGGTGCGTATCCACGGGGAGAAACGCTGTTGGAGTTCCGGGAATAACCTGAAGGTAAAGGAAGAAGGGGGAGGGCATGGTATCAGGTGGTGTAACAGTTGGAGCTGCTTCCTTAGACTCACAAAACCCAAGTGGAATTCCATTTCTTGCTGCAGCACCTTGAGCCCTTGAGCCCTTGAGCCTTTGAGATCCTGCCTGAATGGACAGTAAAAAATACCCAGCTGTACAAATGAGTAAATCATTGTAAGAAATCCAGCACTGTAAATTACTTTGGAGAAAAAACTGATGGCCTTAAAATTAAATGCAATGTGTCTAAATGCATGCAGCAAGACATGAGACCTCTTATCTGGGGAATTCAAATGTGAATGGAGAAATGTCTGAACTTGCATCCTCTGAACATTTGTTCCTTTAATTAAGCTCTGCAACTTCTTTGAGAGCAGTACCTTTAACATACACGTTTTTATGAGCTGGTACACCATGGTTTTTGCGAGACAGCCCCGAAAACATATTACCTCCAAGTAGTGGTGTGATTTTTTCCTTTATTCGCTATTACATATGATGGAACCTAAGCGGATGTAGGACAAGTACGACCTATCTGAAGTCTCGCCCACCAAATGGTGCAAAAAGCAGCACCGGTGGTCTGCCAAGCTTTCCATGAAGAACTAAGGGCGTCGTTCAGAAATGTCACCAAAAAGGCTGGAAACTTCATTCTCCCAAGGTGATACTAGAAATTAATAAAGATGATCAAAGATCCATAAGCAAACCACTAAAATAAGAAGCAATGAGTTGGAATTAAAGTCAGTTGCTCCTCAAGTACAGTATTTTAAAAAGACAAATATTAAGGTGTTGTTTTAACTGTGTATTTTCAAAATATGTCAGTTTAAAAGGAATAAAAATGTCTTCCTAACCTTACATTTGTTTCTGAATAAGACCGTGCAATATGCAATTAGGTTGTTTAATGATCGCCGTAGTTCTTTTTTTCCCATGATCTCATAGATTCCCCAAGGTGTTCTTTCCTGAGCCGTTAATGTAAAAAACAGGCCGGTCAGGGAGAGGAGGGAACACAGGGCCGGTAGGTGAAAGGGGGAAATAAAACTCCTTCGAAAAAGCGAATGTGCCATGCAGCTCTCTCTGTTCCCAAAATCTCAGTTTTATGAGCTGATTCACTGGCGATTCCTGCACAGAAAGCTTTCTGTTATAACCCACACCTGAGCACCTTGTTTGCAACTCTAGAATAACATAAAACCTCGGCAGCACAAACTGTATTGTCAGCTCTAAAGTGGCTGGTGTGCTGTGTGCGTTGGGGGTCGGCTGCCACAGTCTCTGCTCAGTACTCCACTAACATCATGTGGACCTTGAAGTCAAAAACATTTCTCCGCATTGCGTCCGAGTCAGCATAACCTGCATTTTACATTCACGACCCCTCATAATACCGTGTATGCTTGTGTAATAACACAAACACTCGATCACGTTGTACCAGGTCACACTATATAAAGCTTTTTGTTTTTCCACAAAACTCAAAGTCCTCAAAATTATTATTATTATTATTATTATTATTATTATTATTATTATTATTATTATTATTATTATTGCTGTTGCTGTTGTTGTTACACTATAGAACAGACATACTGTGGATATTGAGGTCTAACATATTTGACTGAATTGTCACATTATATTGCATTTATGTCCATATAACTATAAATATTGACAGCTTATGTGGTGTAATCTTTTACCATGTTTTACTGGCTCAGACTATATCGGCACAGGGTCTAGTTGCTGTCTTAGGTCAAAGTGACTTACAATGTTAGGGTTGTGTACTGAGATAGTAGGAAATAGGAGATAACAGGCCTGTGGGCGAGAGAGGGCAGAACGTTCTGGAACTGAGCCACATTAGCAGGAAAACTGCATCCGGAAACACAAAGCGCAACAAGGCTAAAGTTGAAACCACTCAGATGCTCGGAGAAAGGCTGCGTTTGGGCTCGGCAGACGCTGCACTGAGACGGCCTGCAGTCGCTCAGCACGTGCGACATCTGCAACATGTTTTATTTAAGTTGCGTCAGCGCGCCGTTTCGGAGCTTGTTATGGGCCGCCCGCCCTTCGCCGGCTCTTTATGCGGAGTGACAGGGAGCTGGTGTCTTTGCCGGAGCGTTTACATCCCCCCGCCTCCGCTCCCCCAGGCGCGGCCTGCGCATTCCGGCAGCTGCCGTGCTGAACGATGGCCCTCTCACAGCGAGCGGCCCGCCTGAGTGGCAGTTGAAAGTGGTGCGGCTGACAGCCGACACGCGCGATCACAGTGGCGTCGTGAGCGGGCAGCGGTGGCGCGAGAGCTTGAGCGGAGCCCCCCCCCCCCCCATTCTGCACAGGCGCACAGCTGCAGGGGACCCTCCAGCTGTCACGGGCGCACGGTTGCCCTCCAGTTTGAAGCCTTGCCGCCACCACAAACAAGCGAGGACAGATTCCACTAAGAGCGTCCCTCGTCCGACTGTTCATTACCGTCTCTCCAAAACATCTCACCCTCCGGGCTGCTTAATAAACTTCTTTTTCGGACGCGGAGAAACACAGGCGCGGTGCGTTGTTGCCCCACCTCCCACCTGTAGACCTGCTACAGTCATGCCGTTCCGCCATCGCAACCCTCTAAACAAGACATCACCAAACCATTAGTATCTCACATCTAAGCAAGAAAACTCAGACATCATGAACAGTTTCTCTAATCTGCAAGGGGAAAAAGATGCTAGAATGTTCAGTGTAAAGTTTTGGTTATGTTTCTAAAAGTCAAATATGAGAAGTATAAACTTTTCCATTTCCTAAGCATCTCCTGTCCTTTTATTCAGTTTTTGGGGAAAGAAGATACTGTGAAGTACCTCATTGTACAGCATCTAGCACTTTAGACAAAGGGATCACATAAATGTGAATTTAAATATATTTTTAATCTTTTTGCCGGTTTTCTGCAAAGCAGCTGATAATGTCAAGATTTCTATCTATCTATCTATCTATCTGTCTGTCTGTCTGTCTGTCTGTCTGTTCTTAAATTGTTGTTGTTGTTAATGGTCTTCTAGTTGATATTTGACCACATAGTAATGAGTCCACCTTATATTGCAGTTAACCCTTTGGATTGATGGCCAACAAAGTATGTCATTCACCATGTTTTACTGGGTTGAGTATTTAGTTTTGAGTCAAAGGTGGCTTAAAATGATTTACATGTAATTTATAAATCAGGGTAGCTTTTACTGGACCAACTTATGGTTATGTTCCTTCTGCAGGGGAACTACAGCAGGAGTAAGGATGTGAACCCGCTTGCAAAAAGAGTACTGATACCACCAGCAGCCCTGATGATTTACAAGAGTTAGGGATCTATAGGTGGCATTTTTCAAGAAGAGGAGCTGAGACCAGAGGTCCTGTCCCAGAGGGGAACTTACCCTGGTCACCCTGGGAGGCTTCAGAGATGTTCACAGCCAGCTGGCCACCAAAGGAGTTCACCCCCATCATGCCCGTGTGGGCAGCTGAGCCAGTGAGGGACGGCAACTGGTTGTGGCTGCGAGGAACGCTGTAGAGGGCCTCTGTCAGATCGGCCGCTCGTTTCAGGATGATCTCCTGTAAAGGTGGTGGGGGGCAGGGTGGTAGGAAGGAGGGAATGAGCACCAAGGGAGGATTCACAGAGGTGGACACAGTAAACATACCTCGGCATAGGTAGTTATGTTAAAATGCCCCAAATACCTCAAAAAACTGCTCAGAAATGTTCATATATGTAAAGAACCATGTTTCTTTAAATAACCAGGACACTGAGCTCCAGAATCAGGTAATACACTCGGGCTGAACCCACCTGGTTGTTGTGTGGCATCCCATACAGAGCTTCCACCAGGTCTGCTGCCCTCTTCAGGAGGACCTCCTGAGGAAATGCATGCAGAGATCACCATCAGACCCCCTGAGCTGACATGCTAGTCACATAACCACAGTCACGCGCTTCTCCTCAACATCTCTCATGCTCAAAAGTTTAATTTCACACTGAAAACCATTTTTTAGATTTGGGGTAGCATCATGGTTAGAGCTGCCGCCTTGCCACTTCCTGCCACAGTACCTTGGAGCAAAATACTTATTTCAAATTATTTAAGTAAAAATGACTCAGCTGCATAAATGAGCAAATCATTGTCAGAAGCCTTGTCAGAACTTAATGCCTGCTTGCTGCTCCTCATACCATTTCCTGAATACCAACATGTTTTAAGTCATGGGATGGGATTAACACCGTTCACACTGTTTAAAAAAAAAACAAAAAAAAAACAATTATTTAGGACTATAGTTTTATTTCCTAGAAATTTTTATTTGTCAGCGATATTGCATTTAGTCACAAAAGCATCACATGACATTTATCATACACCTTTCTCTAAATTCCCTTACAGCACTAAACTACGTTTTTTACCCATTTATAAAGATAGGCAAGTTTTGCTATATTGGTAAATAGCTTGATCAAGGGCACAACAGCAGGAGGAGGGATTCAAATCTGCATCCTTCGAAGTAGAGCTGGTATAAGCTCTACTTTCTGCAATTTTTTAGATTTGGGTTAAGGTTAGGGTTAGGGTTTAGTCCAAAACACATTTGTTTTACAGTGTATATATCACACCACAGCCTGAAGTTTCTTTTTCATCGTTCATCTAGGAGAAGCATGGATGATTCAGAGCTAAGGCTGGATGTGTAGCATCGACACGGCGGCGATGCAAATACCAGTCGCTCTTGCTCAGCACCGCATGGCACTCGAGAAAAAAAAAAAAAAAAGAGGAAACTGCGGCTGGTGCTCCGTTCGCTCCATCGCACCTGAGCGGCGCAAAATCGCATCGCTGTTGTCAGAAGAAAAAGCTGCGAAGTGACTTTCCACAAATCCACAGATGCTCATCTGTGCAAAGCCATTCTGACAAATCCTTCCAGAAGCTTCTTCTTACAATAAGAGCTAAATAGTTCTACTTAGCACAACAATCGTTTTTCGTCATTTGAGTAACACTCAGGTTCAGCATTCCGTGCCGTTCAAAGCGCTAGAGCTCTGAAGATTTTCGGAAGAATTTTTTTAATGGCAGCTAAAGCTTAATAACGTTCCATTAGAAAGGGTTTAAAGCCTGGAACCATAATAATCTCTGCACTGTTATGTTTTATTGAAAAACCCTTGTTGCATTGTGTTTAAATACCGCCCCTAATTTGTAAGGTCTGGATTCACACAAAATAAAAATGCTCTAATATAGATGCCGTCGGCGGATGTGGAGCAGCATGCTGAGATCCGTTTGGACTCCGCTGGAAGGCAACGCCGTTGAACACAGCCTACAAAATGGCTGCAGGAGACGGAGCGTAGTTCCGAGACGTGGGAGCGAATTAACGCTCTCTCGCTCGGACCGCCTTCGGTGCCGCCGATCCAGGGATTCTCAGACGACGGCTTATTACAGGCACATCGCATCTGCTTATTGGATTTCCCCTGCCTAATTCGCCCCCCACCCCCCGTTGGCTCGGCCGCTTAATCGCCCTGGGCTGTTTTCTCACCACGCGGAGGAGGAAGCGTCCAATCTGAACCACCTAGCCCTCAGGGGTCGCCGCAGCACTGCCTCTTAATAACAATAACAATCCCAACAAATAGATAAATAATGCCCTTGCAACTGGGCTACCGGGGTGGGTCGCTGGAGTTACGGGATGGAAGGGGGGGACAAGGGGGCATCGAGTGTGGCCTTGGTGTTTGAAGAGAGAGCGGTTGGGGAGACTGGGGTTGGCTCCACTTCTGGTGTTATTATACAAGGGGAGCCCACGTGGGCTTGCCTCTGAGAGCTGGTGTTGTGGGAGCCTCTGCTGGAGGTCTCTGGGGTATTGCAGTGTGGCTGGGAGCTGTCGGGAGCGGCTAGGAGGAGGGAAGAGAGCCAGCTGGGAGGGTGCGAAGAAAGGAGCCGGAGACAGCAGAGTAGAGGGAGATGATGCCGGGGGGGAGCGATGGTAGAGAGAGAAGAGGGGAGGATGTGAAGGGTATGGAAAGTGTGAAGGAGAAGACGAAGAAGAGATGCAGGGATGGAGAGACAGCGATGGAGGAAGAGGAAGCTGGAACAGGGACCTCTCAGGAGGAACACTACCCTGACTTCATCACATCTAACAGAAACCTCTGGCTTTGCAGACCCCTACAAACCAGCAGCCTAGCACAAAAGGGGGAAGATAATGGCCTCAGGAGCCTCCAAAGAGGACCACCTGCACCTTACAGAGCAGTGCTGGATTGATCTCCTCATGGTACTCTTACTTGGATCTCACACCTGGACATCCAACAGGGCTTTTCTCGTCACTTATTCTTTAATGGCCCAAGAAGAAACCATCTCCTTGATGTGGAGCCTGCAAGAAAGTACACTGAGATACAGGACTGAATACTGGCCTGACTGTTGTATTAATTTTTAGACTGACTATTGGACTGACTGTTGGATTGAGTGTTGGACTGTGCTGACTGACTACTGGACCAAGCCCTTCCGTCTGTGTCTACCCTCCTCATCTCGCCCAAAAGTAAACACCATCACACCCCTATCAGAGCCATGAAAGCATCTTGCTCCATCTCTTCAGGCAGTACTGGACCAAGCAATTAATACAAAACTTTAGTTACGGCAGGTGAACTGTTTTATATCAGACTAATTTAATTTAAACTAACTTCACAAACAAGTTAAAGGGAAAGATGCCATTTTTCTACTTAACTCCAGCACGAATTCAGGTCTTGTTTTTCGCTGAACTTGCAGTGAAATGCAAAATGTTTGCCACTGTAATTACATTTAATAATCTCTCATTTCACCTGATGGCTGAAGTAAGACAGTTTGCAACCGTGTGTGGAAGCTGCTGTCACCGTGCATCGTGTGGTGCCAGACCTCGAACCACACCTCTGTGCTTATCCGTCTCCTGTCACTGGGAATGGGCATGGCCCCGATGCCCTTGCACTGTCCCCCTGTCACCCTCGCTCCAGGTACCCCTCCCCCCCCACACACACACACGCGTGCACGCACAGCAGCCCCGGCTGGCCTGCCCCATTATTGAGCGCTCTGCCATCCACAAAGAGCAGGCAATCTGTCACGGCCTGGCACCACCGATGTGCCGCCGCGGAGCACGTTTGCAGCAACCCGCCCAACCCCCCCACCACACACACACACACACACTCCACCCACCGACCTGATCCCAACTGGCTGGCGCGGACTTCATTAATCTCCATTATAAAACAGAAGTTAGTTAATGTCTCTGACGCTTGGCTGCTGCACCACCCGCCCGAGGCTCTCTGGCAGTACTCACCCCCACACACCAACAGACACACACGCATACACACACACCCAAGCAATCCCCTATCCTCCTTATACCACTGGTATGTTTGTGTTGGTGTGAAATTTACTCTATTTCCTGCAGACTATGATGGACGTGGTGGTCTTTGGAGCAGCGACACCCCTTTGGCTTCCTGTCTGTGTGTGTATTACTGGGGTTATATGTGCCTTTTTATATACACATAAAAGCTAGCCCTCTCACACCCCCAGACAAACACTAACCAATGCAGGGGCTCATTACAGCATATTAGAGTGAGAAATCTTTCCAGCAGAAGCTTTACTCCAGAAGGACACGGTCTCTGCACGTTACCCTCCAGCAGCCCACATCAGGGACAGTCCCTGTCCTTTTTAGACCTTATCACACACAGGCTCACTTAGAGTCCACAGCAGGAACTGGGGGGTGGCCTTGCTTCCTCTGCTGGGGGTGGGGTGGGGTTGTGGAGGGCATTGGCTTCCCACTGCCAGTCGGTATGCTGGGAGATGGTGGCATCGGATTCCTGTCAGAGTAAGTGGCAGCAATCAGAGCCCCGATGCTTCAACGCTGGTGAAAGATCTGCCTGATCGATACTGTAATACACTGACTCCTAGTTATCATCATGATCTTTTATCACAGCCTCACACCTCCACAGAGGGGGCAGGGCTGGGGGAAGGGGGCAAGACCCTACTTCCTTCTGGACTTCCTCAGGGTTTGGGCGGTGGATCTTTGCAATTGTTTTTCAAGATTGTGTTAAACCCTCAGAGCCTCTGACAGGGGCATGAGAAGGACGTGCGCGCTTTCCACCACTCTCCCGATTGATGAACGCAAAGACGAGAGGGAAATTGACAGTCAGAGAATCTTCAGTGCATCGAAAGCGATAGTAAAAAAATAAAAACCGATGCGCAACCCCAACTCACGTCGTAAAGCAGCGTGGTAAACAAAATTTTGATTCCGAAGATTAGGCTTGACTGCTCGGTTGAGATTAAAAAAAGGCATGGGAGCACCTTCAGGGCACGTAATTCTTTCCCCAAAGACAACGCTCTTATCTGTGGCCTAAACAAGCAACTGTTTCGGTTTAACGTATTGCAGCGTGTGTTTTCAGACGGAGCTTCTCGGAGATGCAGCGAAGCCACAAACCCCTACCTGTATTCATCGGGCATCGCGTGATGAAATATTGATGTCTACAGTCAACAGAATCACCGTTGCTGAGCTCGGAGCATTGGCAGCAGGACTGTAGCAAATACTGGCGCAGAAAAAATAATAATAAAAATAAACCTATGTATTCCATATCACCAGAGAGAGGCTTTTAAGTCAATTTCTTTCCAGCTCTCTTTTTTTTTTTGCATTTTTTCTTCCACAGGAATCCAACATACATTTAAAAACATACAAAAAAGTTGCGGGAACAAAGCTAGTGTAGGAAACCACAGCTATGACATCATTTATCTCTCAAAAGCCTTTTTTCATAAAAGAGCTTATTAAAAAACCCAGAGGTCTAATGAAATGCAATGAATAATTAAAACCACGTAAGGGCCATGCTTTCTTCCGGTTACTTCACAGAGTGCACAGTGATGCAAGAGTGTTGACCAGAAAAAAAGTCTCTCATTTTCGGCTGTCATCCACACTCGCACACTACTTATGACTACAGCGCAGGGTCACGGTGATCCAGAGTCTATCCTGGAAGTGTCGTGGGCAGCTTGGAGTCACCAGGTAAACCGAAGCGGATATTGATGGAGGGAGGAAGTTAGAGCACTTGACGGAAACCTCACACAAACATGAGACCTTGCAAACTCCACAAATGGGATGGAACCAGGAAGCAGTCGAGCACCCCGCTGCACCATCACGTGGCTCTGCTTTCATTCGGGAAAACAAATTTACCACAACCCTGTTGTCAAAAAGAGAACATAAACCGTCATCACAGCTGGATCACACAGTATCACCATGTGTGAGTCGCCAGTTCTGTGAAGCGGCTTCCCTTCTAACACCACGGGATGGTTGGAAAGTAGCTGAATGAGGAGGTAAGATCCTTCTGTAAACTCCCAAACCAGGAAGGACTGGAAATGAAGAAGTCAAATGTGTGCTTTCTGTCCCTCCCTGATTTGTGTCACCCTGGGATACTCAATGAAGTTGGTCTAGGGACAGGCGGCCTATTGGGTTAAACTGCAGATGCTCTCCTACTGCAGGTGTTCACTCCCTTATCACTGGGTACCATGGTCTCTGGTCACTAAAGCAGCCCTTTTGAGCTTGTCCATCCATGAAAGAGCAGATACCTCATGGGTTGCTTCATAGTGACAGTGATAGACGGTGAGAGACTGAAAGTAAGAAAAATATTTTTCCATTGCCATTGGGGAATTTCCTTGGAGGTCCACCCAGAGGTGGCACTATGGATGTCAAAAGAACTCAAGTTCTTTTCTTTCTTTACTTTCGTGTCTTCCAGAGGGTAAATTACAAGAGCACAGCACCAGGGCTTGGCAGTCCAAAGCAACGAATCAGCTGACCCAGGAAAGGGAGCTCCACGACAGGTCCCTTAACAATGATAAATCACACTCAGCCCCCCCATCTGCCCTGTAGACACGGGGCTCCCTGATACCCCCACCACCCTCACGGGGGAACGCAGAGCAACAAGGAGCATCTACCGCTGATCTTTATATTACCTGGACAGGCTCATCTCGCGTCCTTCATTAATGTATTTATTTAGTCCCTGTCCTGAACGGGTGTGGAGGAGTGAGGACGGAGGTGCGCTGAATCAATTCAGGTTCTGTCTGTGAACCTTTCTCCAGAACAGGAACAAAAAAGTTCAAACTTGTGGAGCATTTGCGCCATGCCGCAAAAAGCAGAGTGACCTTGTTCACCTAGACACATGGAAGGTTTGTGTTGCATTTGGAGTTTGGACAGATGGATGGGACCTTGGGACATTTGGGGTGTGTATTTGACAATTAGGAAGGGGGGATTTATCTAATTCTGTATTATGACAGTGGTCAGAGCCATCGCCTTAGAGCCAAAATACCAGGGTTTAAACCTTTGCTAATGATGTAGTACCTTTGATCGAGGTACTTACCTGCAATTGATACAGTAAAAGTTACTCTGCTATTTAAATTTGTAAAATATAATAAGTTGTTTAGTCTACAGACTTACAAGCTTATATTAGTATATTATGTTTTATTTTTCTATTTAGATAATAGTGAATAATCGCTAAGTGAGTATTTTGTAGACGAAGGGTAACGTGTTCATCTTAAACTGAAAGGAAAATAAAGAAGACGGATTTGCCGGGATGGATGTGACGCTCATGCTTTGTCTGCTCTGTGATTCCTGAATGGAATTAATCATATGGTTGTGTCCCGTGTGGGGATAAAAGAAGCGAATCCCCGATATGACAAAGATCTGCGAAACTCGGTTTGAAATGGGCTACTTTATGTGAAATATGCCAGCAATTAGAGGACCACCGTGTGTATATTGCAGCGCGCATTACATCACATCATCACATCACATCGCATTACTACTTGGCGGGATGCAGAGCTGCCGACAGTAAGCATGAGATCATTTTCAGAAACCTCATCGTTTGGTTTGTGAGGACATCTACCCTGGTAATGCAATGATCTGTTTTGATTATTAACCTGTGTTTTTCATTATTAATAAGGGGAAACTGATGTTGCCCGAAACAGTATTTGACTGTTACCCGGGCGACTGTGGCAGAAGGAATTTGTGTCCGACACAAATGCGGTGTGACTCAAAAGTTGGAGAAAGTTGGGATGTTTTAAAGGACGGCTGATCAAGGGGAACAATAACAGCTTCTCCATCCCTAGAGGATCTTGCATGATGTCCACATTTGCCAGGTATGCGGGGGGGAGGCTAACAGCAAGCTCGGGCCGGATGAGAAGCACGGAAGGTTATCATTGAACGCGGCTGGGTTTCACAGTGCTCCCTCCACCGGTGGGCCACCGACCGTGAGGGACACCTGTACGGGAGCCAGATCCTCGCAGCCGCCTGTCCCTGGCTAGGTGATTCACTTCTGTACAGACAGGAATAGCAGGACCCCCCACTTTCCCTCAAGGGCTGGACGGATTCCGTGTGTTACGCTGTCCAGAGCCGGGGAAAGGGACGAGGGCCGGAAATGTGGCAGGGCTGGGATGACTGTGTCTCCAGTGTGTCAACCCCAGTACCCATGACGCCAGTCAGCAATCACATGCCCCCCCAGCATCCTGCTGCACACACCCACCTGCAGATTATTTATTTATATCTGCAGTTAAGTCAATATTTTAAAGCCTGATGCCAGAAAAAAAAAAGGGGGGGGGGGGGGAATCCAATTTCTTATTGAGTTTTCCTTTGAATAAGAGGAAAAATGAAGCAGATCACAATCTGCCACCAACGGACGCATCAAAGTGGCCAGACAATGCATGTTTACCATTAGGATCAATTTGAAAATAAACTGCTTTTTTGGTGACTGGATCTTAGATGTCAGATTTTGATAAATGGCCTCAATTTGGCAGCTGTTTTAAACTGTCAGTCCCCATCTGATTGGATCCCCTTCCACAGCCGTTTCCTGCCCAAAGGAATCTCGCTCACTTAGCTGCCACGCTTTTTAGGGAAAATAATCTTTTCATGCTAACTAGGTGGCGAAGCGCTGAGGGCAGATGCGGGGAGACTTTGCAACAACCGGTAACCCCAGTTTGGGTGTTTATTCCTGCACAAAAGAGAACCATTGTGGTTTCCTGAAAGCAATAAGGTGCTGGCGGAAGCCTCGGTGCCGCCCAACCAGCAGCAGGACTCAGTCACACGGAGCTCCCAACAAAAAAGGTTGCCGCGCTTGAATTTGCATCGTCCGACCTGGCAGATGCGCTGCATTAATAGCGAGATTAATAGGGTATCACCATGAACTGCACCCCATCGCCACCCAAGCGCCAACACTCCTTTGTGCCATTTTTTGTTTTGGGCCGCCTCTGAGTTGGACCCAAACAGAGAACGATTAGCCGAGCTCCCTCGGTGGGTTTCGCATCGCAGCATCTATTTACCAGATGTGAAGCTGCAAAGAGAGGCATGATAAAGACCACCACTGTGTCTTCAGCAAAATCCATTTTATACACGGCAAACCTTGCATTCAGCATTCTAACGCCTTGCGGTATGGTTCATAACAAAAATATAATAGAGTAAAATAGAATAATCAAGTTGTTGCAAATACTAAATACATGACATGCTTCAGATGTGAAGATTATGTCCAACCAGTGTTTCGGTGCTCTAAACAACAAACCATGAAAAAACTCACAAAAACTCATTTGAATGGCAGCAAAAGCAATAAGCAGGGTCGGCAGGTGGAGTGACTGCTAAGGATATCGACTGACTAACCCAAATGTAGCATTTTAAAACCCCCCTTCTACTCTAGCATCCTTACCCTGAATTGCTAATGTAAATTACCTTAAAGTTTAAATAAGTCCAGCAGTGCAACCTGTTTTGGATAAAAGTATCAGCTAAATAAATAGCAAATACGGCTCCGGCTGAAGCACAAGATACGTGCGAGGAAACAGGGCCCTTGCACAGGGTACAGTTAGCAAAGCCTAAAAATTGCTGTCTTGTGATGCTGCTGTGCTCTTTAGCCATAGGGAATTGAGAGCTCATCCATGTCAAATGTCGGTCAGGCTTCTACCTTATTGATTATATCATGTAGCTACTTCTATGTCCCTTCTAGCTCTTGACACATACCTTGGGTAATCTTTCAGGGTCTCCAGGATGCCTAGGGATGACCTTCTGTAACCTCTGGAAGCCGTAGTCAATGGTAGGCTCATTCAGGGCTGTGGAAGCAAGAAATAGAAGCAGTTGCTGTCAGCATAACTACACACATCCAGAACACAAACCTAGAAGAAGGTGAAAGCAAAAAAAAACAGGGGCAGTAAGGAGAAGTCTAGATTCGTTCTTATGTGCGTGTTAACTTTTTGTTTATCTTCAAAACCCTTGGAAATGGAATATGAATACGGAGAAAAGAAATCAGTGGAATAAGTGCATCGAGACAGTCCAAATCATGGATACGCCACTGGTCAAACCCAACACAAAAGTTGTAAAAAGTGCCAAAGTGTTTCCTAAACTGCAAAAAGAGCTTTCTTTTCAGAAGCCAGTTGGCAGTCAACTGATCCTCATTCACAAGTTGCCCAAGAAGTTGGGAACTGTCAAAGTGCAACACGCAGCTCTTGCGGGGCTGAGTGAATCGCCGAAACTCGAACCTGCACGGTTCTTTTACAGCGGCCGGGGGTTCGAGAGTACCTGACGCCCTCTAAACACGGCAGCATCGGGGCCTGCGCCTTGGCCTCCGTCTTGCACCCTTTGGTTCACAGCCTCCCTCGAGTGTCCCTCCCGCAGACTGTTTCACATTAATTCGATTCCATCTCCCCCCTTTTTCCAGCCCTCCACCCGGACTTTTATTTCATTTTCGCGGGCGGACAGCCCCTTCGATTTCCATTTCTCTTTCTCAAATGCGGCGTTGAAAAAAGAAACACACACACCCGGAAATGAGTTAAAGGAATTTCTCCATAATCAAGCCCATTAATCATAAAAGGCTGTCAAATTTGACTTTGGGGACAATTTGTCAGCCTTCTTGCCCACTCCGCTTTTGTCACCGGCGTCTCTTGTATTCCATAAGGATGATTGACACTCCAAATGCCGGAGAGTAGAATAGCTAGTTTGCGCTAATATGCATAACCGCCGCTTTCATGAATAAGAATAAGGGCACAGCCGCGGAGCAGGGCCTTTCAAAGCTGTGCTGCCGTTGTTGCGCCAGCAAATAGATGTTATTACCGTTATAACAATATTTGTTTTCTTTTTCCCTGGGAATGTGGCCCTGCAAGCGGCTAAATCAAATTTGTTTGAGCTCTTTTTGTGGAGAAGAGGAGAAGAAAAAGGAACGGAGGTAGGTGGGGTGTGCGGGGGGTTGTATGTGTGTGGGGGGGTGTCCTCGGGTGATGGAAGAAGGAGCCGGCTCTGTCCTCCTTTGGCCTGTGGGCCGACCTTGAGTGAAAGCTCAAACCTATCACTCTCAGAATCTCTGGCCAGGTGGTCTCTTCTCCCTCCTATACTTGGTCCTTGTAACCCACTAGGAAATGGTCAGCGGGCAGCGTGTGCAGCAGAAGGACCTGGAGGGGATGTCTGAAGAGAACTAAAACACACAACCCTGTGGTAGCGCCTTTGAGCAGTTCCTTACACTTGGTGTTTACAGTTGTATGAGAAGTCCAGCTCAACATCCAAAGAAGTGTAGCGATTCCTGAGCCAATGCTTCACGCAGAGAATTCTGGGAGTCCTGGGAGAATTTCTGTAGTGTATTGCCTTCCCAGAAGACTCTCCCAGAGGAGAGGTCCTACGAGTGACTTCTGCTGGAGTTATTTGCCCAAATTCATGATGCTATGAAGGCAGAGAACCATAGAGCGAGAAAGAAAATGAGGCAGCGCTGTAGAGGAGTAGATGCACTTCATAGGGAACTCTCGTACTAATGAACCTCTCGACAGGAGCAAGGCAGGCCGCCATCGCCGACTCCCCTCTCCCTCCTGTGACGGGGCCCTGAAATTAAACCCATTACTTCTCCTTATTAAAATCCCAGTGCACTCTGACCCCCGCGACACATTGGCTGCCTGCAGCCCACCCTCCCAGCCAATCGATACTCCTCGAACCCCCTCGCCCCCTCCCGAAGAGCCCGGGTAATTGGAGAGCGGCGGCGCGCGGCGTGAACCCTGACCCCCCGCGCATTACACAGCCGATATGAAGATAGATTGCCTGATTTAGTGTAAACATATGCTGCAATTCCAGCCATCAGTGCCACTTTCGCCGTCGTAATTTGTATTGATTTTTTCAGCCATCTTGGCGACTTCGGGCCCTGACGTGTGATTAGAGGAGGGAAGATAATGTAGTTCGTTGGAAAAGAGTGCCCAAGATGAAAAAAGGGGGTTGGGGGTGCTGTTTATTATTTATTTATCCCTCGCTGTCTCGCTCTCGCTCATGCTGCTGCGGGGGGGGGGGGCCCAAAGTAAGGCGGCCTTGCATTTGCAGTCCCAACGTCAAATGCCAAGGAGAGCGACTGTTCGGACGAATGGTGAACCGTACCTTAAATACCGCATCCCTCCATCTAGTTCAAGCGCTGTTTATCCCTGAACAAATGTGGCAAACATTTTTCTCAAAAAATTTCTGCTATGTTCATTCCGTGCACCTTGTGCCATGTTTTTATAATAAGCATTTACATGACTCAAATGCAGTGATTCACACCAATACTTCCACTCAATAACACTGCCCTGTAACCAAAAAAAAAAAAAAAAACAACTGCTATTTATTTTATGATCTAATGTTTTGAATGCCTATTATATACCATCATTAGGGAATTATATCGGCTCTTGATTTTTTTCACCTGTCTACATCTTTTCTCCAGACTGACTTACAATATTAGGTTTGTGCACTAAAATGACCATTGATACAGCAGGATAATTTTTACTGCATCAGTTCAGGCTAAGTAACCATGGTCAAGGATACTACAGCAGGAAATGGGATGCAAACCTTAGTCTTTGACTGCAGAGCAACAGCTGCTATGCCTCATGCTGCCTCCCACGTATTAATTTATTTTACCTGCAGAAATTTCTGAAACATAAACATTGCATATTTTGTTCAGCGTTGGAAAACTGACCTTTCACCGAGAGATGTCCCCAGTTCTGAGTGCACAGAGACGGTAAATGGTCCTTAAAGCAAGTTCAGCAAGATCACTGCACTGCTGTCGTGTGACATGTTACTACGGTGTGAAGACAAGTGAACCTATTTGGGCCAAATGCTGCTCTTATCCCCAGGAACTAACCCCAGCATGTCTTTGGAGATCCCAGGCCTCCTTTCCACCAGGGTTTAATCAGCAGTTATATCTAGCTCTTCAAGATCAATTCTCCTGTTGCTCCCCGTGTTAAGCCTCTCTCATCCCAAACCACACATGTACACGAGTCAAAGCAGACAGTGGGAGGTGGGGCGGTGACGTTAAACAGCCACGGGTCAGGACACCATCCGACTCGCAATGTTCTGGCATCGCCGAGGCCCCACCTCTTAGTCCAATACAGATCCTGCATGCTGAAGGGCTGTCAGACCGTAAATGGCCGCCTGGGAAAGGGGAGGGGTCACTCTGTCTCGCCCGCGTTTTTGGCAAATAGGGACAATCCGTGGGCTGCATTTGCGAAGCACAAAAACCACAAAGGCTATATGAGGACCTCTCATCCATTTCCTGCTTCAGGCTGAGAGGAAACACTAAATCTAAGCTGTAAATACGCCACTATTCTGCAAGGAGGTTTCAACATTTGGTTTTGGGTAGGCAGCTGTAGTAACTGCACACACTTTTGCAGCTGTAGGATCTAAATTTCACTTGCATTTTCATACACAAACTTGTTTGAGTTGTTTATGCTTGTCACCAATCTCCTATTTTTAAGTTTTCGCAGTGGCAACTCATCTTTGTTCTCGTGTCCAAAGGGGTAAAACTGTGCAGTTCTGGCTAAGCCCAAAGGACCTGCTCCTCAGTTGCTCTGCTTAGACTCTGGGCCTTATTCTGCTTTGTAAAATATGTGGTCAGCACTTTTCAACATACCTGAAAATGGACCCGATGGATGGTCCCTTATACACTTCACACTAACACACTAGCCTTTGTGAAGGATACAGTGGAGTCTCGCTGTCCAGGATAAGACTTTGGACCTCTAGTGTTCTGAGAAGAGCATCTTGTGAACTTCACACGACAAGTCAAACTGCCCTTCTCCAGCATGGTGTAAGAATGATCGCTTTACATTGCTTGTGCTCCATAAGCGTTGAAACAAGTTCTCAGACAAGCTTGACGGAGTTTGTCCAAGGTAAGATCTGGAAGCTACGCAGAACTCGCCACCAACTTTAGCAGTCCTAAACGGAGGACCTAAGGACTCCAAACACACAAACACAAACACACGGAGGCCTTTCCGATTTACCTATGAGCACCTTGCAGGTACTTTATATTGACTTCCTGACATCATCCATCAAAAAAAAAAAGTTTTTTGGTGCTAATGGAATTTTCAAAAAGTTTGAAAAAAGCATTTTGTTGTTTTCCAATCTGGCCACACTGTTTTTTTTTTTTCTTGAGAAAGGCAAGTAAACTATGTTCCCCCGCACAAACAGACACACTTGGGCAAACTCACGGTAAAATCGTGCAAAGCCCATGAGCGGCCGTGCTGTCGCACATAAACACACATACATGCGTGTAGTGGCCAACGCTCGCACGAGAAAACACGAGAGGTGCGTGCACAAACTCCTCGCACTGGGAGAATAAAAAAGGAAAATTCAAAGCAAGAGGCTCGATCAATCACCGGGACCTAACACTACCCCCACCCACCCCGATCAATGCTCATAGAAATTTCATGAACTTTAAACTGTGATTGACAGCTCAGCTGAGTTGAGACACACTGCGCTGGTTCTTTTAAAGTGGAAGCCACCGGGGAAGATGAATGGGCCCCACCGCAGCCGTGCAAAAAACAGGCCCTTTTAATTAAGAGCGAATGCGTGGCTGATACAACAGTAAGCGGGCCGAGGAGGAAGGTACCTGACCCCACTTTACCCTCTCCACCAAAGAGTTAGTCATTGTGGAAAAAACGCCACTCTTACAAACGTCTTAATTGTTATTTCACATTACGATTAATCCATGTCGCCTCTAAATCGCCTCATTGTGGTATAATAGTTTCTGAATGCTCGGATTTCAATGAACATCAAGGCATGAGTCTACGCGCTCAGGTGTACCAGCAGTTTCCATTCGTGCTTTAGCAGTCACCTTAAATATTTGTATTGTTTTTTTTTGTTTTTTTTTTTTTTCCCCTGGTATAACAGTTTCGCAATAAAATTAAATTGTATTTGTAATGATTATATGTGGATTGAAAGCATCGGCATCATAGGGGTGCGACTGTTCTTTGTGATGGGAAGGGCTGGAATCCGAATGGAGCATTGAGAATTATTTTGTATGCAAAGAATTGTTTAGAATCTGTGATTTTATTCTGGTAAGTGGATTACAAAAGGAAAAAAAAATAGCACAGTCTAGAAGTTCATTTAAGAGAATCAAGATAAAGTGTTCAGGAATTTTTCTCGAATTCGTTCCCCCCCTTCCTAAAATATTAACTGCGGTTTTGCCTTGCCAGGCATATGTGAGACCAAAAAATATTAGCCCAAGTATGCTGTTGAATTATGCTAAAATACTGAGGGGGTAGCAGCTGGGCACATCTCACTTGCCTTTGTTATACTTGTGTGGCTGGCAGTTATGATAATGGTAGCCCAGAATAAAACTACCCTTTCATAAGTAAGAGACCTGGTCTCTGATGCACATTGTTTTCCGAAAAACCTAACCACGTCACGTGGCTTAATCAAAATACAAGATATTTTAATCTTTAAAGGCTCAAACGTTTCCAAGAAAGTGCTCCAAACACCTGCTTGCAGCACTTCAACTCAGTGAAGAGGTGGAAAAAACGCATCCTTAAAGTCAGCGGGCCTTTTTAAACTGGAGCCCAGGTGCGGGTGCCAGGAATGGTCACATCCCCAAAATTCATTCCCCTTTAATAACAGCAGGTTTTTTCCACACTCAAATGACTTCCCCAAAAAGAATACAAATGAAATGTTGCTGTTGTTTTGACTGAATTTAGGTGTCCCATACCTGTGCACCATTTCTTTGTAAACAAGAGAAGCAGGATGCATGAGGTCTGAGCTGCCACTTGGCACTCAAAGGATGCAGGTTAAATTCCCACTTCCTGCTGTAACAGAGCTGAGCAGGGTGCTCCCTGAAATGTTGCAAAAAATCCTCAACTGTATAGATTTTGAATCTCTGTAAGTAGCTTCAAACTGTAAATAATTCTGGAGGAAAGTGTCAGTTAAATAATGTAAATAGTGACAAACAGCCATGCTGAGCTGAGACCCATCTGAAGTTCTCCATTACTTGTCAACAAATTCAGGGGGCAATTTAACAGTGCATTTTTCTGTTCCGAGATGACAGAATTTACACCTGCAAATGATGCAAAAAATAAATGTACTATAGAGATGGTAGAAAACCTAAAAGCGACTGTAAATCATCCGTTAAACCGTGCAGTTGGACAGGGTGATTTAGCATCTCGCCACGTGAAGATGGGTAAATGATTTTCTGTGACTTAATGACGAATAACCAGAAAAACGACAAAACTGAACCCTCCCGCACCCCGAATTTTCCTCCGTTTTCTGCTGACATTTAGCACATGGAATATCTTACTAATAAGTACCATGTGGCAGTGTAGCAGAAAGGGAAAAAGGTACAAAGCGGATCATTGTTTTCCCACAGCAGTGGCGGGAAAGCAGCTCGGAGTCACCCCAAACTGGGGTTATGGGAATGCCCTTTCAAAACCATCAACCATAACTTAGAAACGCTTTGTCATAAAGTTAGAAAGAGACTGATTTTAAAAGGGCCCAGTGACTTTGTTACTGCCAGAACTGCTGGGTAATCCACACCCAGGGTGCCCACGCCCTTCAGCCAGGTTTGGTCCTGCATTTGTCAGACTTTGCATCGATAGGATCTACTTTTCATGACTGTGTTGGCAACGCAGTCGAACCACAGCATCTTGTTTCAAAATAATTGATAACTTCCACTGACCTTCATTTATCTCTGAAACCAACTCTTTTCTTTAGCTGTTGCTTAAATATGCAAGTGTTATTGAGGCACGGCTGTGCTTTGAACTATTTTTGAAATATTTAGAATAGAAACTCAGCACTACAATGATTCTCTTCCTGTTGTGGGGCAAAAACTGTTTATTCAATGGTGGGGGAAACTACACAGCGGATGGGGTTTGTTCTCTGCAGGCCTAGGGTTCTCACTGCCTTTGCAGTAGCAGAGTTAGGAGAAACACGGCTGCATGCCACCAGTTAAGTTGCATGACGGAAATCTTGACTAGAAATGCAATTCTCGGCACATTGCAAACCTTCCTCCCCACCAATCCTTCAGTTCAGTCCCACATTGTCTCTCTGTGCCCCAGGTCTCTATGGACCATCCCCCTTCTTCTTCACAACGTCTTCACTAACCTACAGAACCTCCTGTTGAATCACCAAAGGCTCCACAGTGAACTTCCTGCTGCTGTAAGGCCTGATGCTGACCTACAGCAGCCACATGGATCTACCTTGAATAATAACATTAGTGTAGACACCTGTTGAAAAGATCACATTCAACCATGAGGAATTATAACATAACAGTGGTACAAAATCCTTCTTTAGCTTCAGATTTTTAATAGCGATCCACAAATACACTTTCCCACACCTGCTGACCACAGCCGATAAACCAGCATTACATGGCAGGAATTCAGAATCTCCATCCTCAGCACATGGAATGTAAGTTAGTAATGTGTAAACTTGACACCATCAAATACAACGCATTGTAGACTTTTAAAGAATTTCCAGACTCGTGCGGGAGAACAGACCTCATGCTGTTATCCGTAAATAAAAAGATATTGTTTACAATAACCCATAAGTGATCAATTCACATAAGACACTTTCTTGGAACAAAGCTGCACAACAGTGAGTGTTCACTGTGTGAGTGCGGTGCAAATCCATAGTCAAAGGGATTATGGGATTGTGTATATTGAGGGAAGAACTGTGGGAGTGATATTGGTGTATTTGTGGACATTCTTCATCTGTTAAAGTGTTGGTGGTGTTGTTGCGGGTGCAAAATTGAAGAGTAAAGGACAATGAAGAACCATTCTAGGCCCGGATGAAGTCTAGTGGTATAGAGAGGATGCGCAAGGATACTAAAATCTAACTCAGCATGGTCTGTCATGTCTAGTATGCGCATAGTGCCTGGTATAAATGTAGCCACATCCCAAAAGACCATGGGATCCTTTGACTTCGCCATCTTCCAAGACAATGCTAGGCTGCACCTGCGTCAGCCTCGGGGCAAAAATAAGACTTAGTCTCGGATGCAGTGAAACAGCGCTGGAGCTACAGAGCATGTTCAAGAGAAGCCTTTTTCCTGCTCTCATTTAAAAAAAAAATCCCTTTATTTGAGTCCTGAACTGTGATTGACTTTTGCAGACAGGGGCCACACTGGAATTAAGGAAGGCAGCACAGAAGTCCTTAAGCGCCATGTGACAGCCAGCAGGAGGAATGAGCTTAGAGGCTCTGTCCCATTATGTCACGGCAGGATCTCCTTTTTTTTGCCTATGGTGAGATTGTTTCTAACACAGAAATCAAAGCTGGCAGGCTTCTAACCTTCCGCACATGGAGCCGCTGCCTTTGAACAGCTGCGTGGCGGGAGGGAAGGCGGCAGACATATGTGAACAATGGCTCATGCGCCGCGATCGTGTCACAGCCTGTGATCATCCAGTCGGCGACGAGATGAAGAGAATATAGTGGCAACGTTTAGAAGAACCCTTTTTTGTTGAGATAAATGATATCGGAGTTGGGCGGGCATTCTCTCCTTAAATGAGACCCGATAAAAACGGGTGTGTGTTCTTCACTCCTCGGTAACTCCTTTCATATCTGACCATTTAAGCATGATGACGCTTAAATATTTAAGCAGTCTCATCCAAAGGATTTTAATATTCTCCGCTGTTTGATATAACAGTGAGTTTTGGGTCGGGAGGACTGGTTAAATATGTGCTTACTGGGGCATCTGGAAGGTCCCTAGTGGGAAAGACATCACTAGATCTGGATGTTTTCATCCCTGTTTAATAATGCATAGCCTGCAAATTTAGCCATTTACAAGCCCTGTTCGCTGCTCAAGTCAGGTGTGACACATTGAGGGGATAATGAATATTCCGGGGAAACATGGATTTACATAAGGCAAAAAGCCTGCACGTTTGTTTTAATCACATTTACTGCGCACACGTAAAATGGGACTTCAGACTGAGGTGAGGGGAGGAACAGACCCCGTACGAGACTGATGTTCCAGCACTTTGGAGAGCCCAAGACTGGTAAGGAATAGACAAAAAAAATAAATAAAATATTCACAGCTGCGCGGCCAAATATTTCACCAGAATTTTTCCAAAAAGCTAACGTGCGACGGTGTGTAACAAACAGAAGTGATGTTTGCAAGACAACTGGACTTTTCTGCATTAACTGTAGGAAAAAATAATAGGTGGCAATTTTTAAGCGTTTGTCCGCGGCTCATTCGGCAAAAGTGCTTTAAGTAGAGGCAGCGATAAAAGGGTCCCCTTCTCCGCCTAAATTTATCTAAGTCATACAGTGCCATGCAGGACCTTCAGGCTCTGTGGAGTGATGTGAACAGCTATTAGCATCGCAAAAGGACTGATAGAGGTCCGGCAGGATGGCCGGCCTATTGTGAGTTCATCTCTCGGAACTGCATATACATGCCATGAATGAGAACGGGGAGAGATAATCCTTATGTTTAACAGAAAGTCTGCACATAGTAGTTTCCTTTATGCTGAATGCTTTGACATTTTGTTATCATGCTAAACAGTCTTCGGTCTGACCTTTCAGCTACTTTGAATGGTGTCTGGATTATTCAGGTGGATAATCGGACACAGAAAGGTTTCGATTTAACCAAATGATACGAATCTGTTCTCCTTTTTGACCACAGTGCTGGCCATGCGCGAAGGCAGAGGGTCCGGACATCAGATGGCAACGTGAAAGAGTTAGAAAATAACATGTCTATAACATCTGCTAACCTGCTCATTGTCCTTGTAAATAACATCCAAAGAAAAAGGCGTACACAATGGTGACAGCTGAAACCCCAGAAGACAAGAAAGAAAAGGAAAAGAATAAAAGAAAGGAGAGAAAAGGAGAAGGCAACCGTGTGGCCCAAATGTACCTGTGTACACGAAGCGGCCTGGAGCTCCTTTGCAAAACTGCTTGGACTTGTACGACAGCGTGACCTCCACGACCCCCGGGATGTGCCGTGGAGGCGTCTGGACTCGGATGGCATGGGGTGTGATGAGCTGGAACGCAAACACGAAGGTGTCCATCATCACTTTCTGCAGCATCAGTACAGGAACACTGCAGGAGAATGCGGTCTGCTAGCCGTGTCCATTTAAAAAGTTTCTATTAAAAGAAAAGCCAAGAGACTCACATAACTGCGCTTCTGACCAAGAAAACCCTGGAGGAGGACCTACCTCACTCCACACCAGCATGGTGCCAAAGACCACCTGCAGACCATCAAAGAAGTTGTCCCCGATGATGATGACGGTGGCGCCTCCGGTCGTCCAGCCTTCGCTGGGGCTGATGGCTTTGATGCAGGGAGTGGCTGCTTTGGAGACACAAGCAAAAGGGCATGAGTACTGGAGTGTAGACCTACGTGGACTCATACGGAGCCCAGTGAGGTTGTATAGAACCATCACTGGGCTAGAAAGAGTGGCATGATGTCACACGGAGTTGCATGGAGTTGCGTGCTCTTGCATTGCCAACAACCATCCCTTTAGTCAGTCAAAAATGCAATCTCAAAGCATGTTTAGGAGATATCATAATGATGGTTGAATGGCCTATGACTTCAACATCGAATCAATCCAACGAAATCTTGTCGGTGTTTCTTCAGCCCCTCTTACCATTAATGACTTCAAAGGGTGCCACAGCCTTAACACGCAGACATATACAGGGATTTTACCACACTGGCCCAAAAGCTTTCAGCCATAATTTAATGGAAACTATTTGAGATCATTCCTGCACGTCTGATACGCCAAATTGAGAACAGCCATAAAAGAATAACAATTATTATGTACCACAGTAATGGCTGTCAACACAGCAGTAATGATCGCCATTACAAATTCCCAGATGTTCCACCACTGGCCTGGGAATCAACACTGTTTTTTGAGTGTCAGATCAATTCCAGCACTCTCTCGCTCTCAGTACCCGTAAACCGTGCTCCAGCGTGCCAGTACAGAGCCAGACAGGCGGACTGGGCACCGGAGTCTGGCCCCTACAAATCTCCGTGCAGACTGATAGTGTTGCGCTCGGGGAGTTAACCTCTGACTGTCCGATAGATAATAAGAGACCGAGGCCGGTGGCCTCACAGCATGACGCCTGTAATTAATGATTGATCACACTTGTTATGAACCATTGATCACACCTTTTATTAACAATTGATTATGCCTCTTATTAACCATTGATCCTGCTTGTTATTCTGGGTATCGCTGCCCATTTCGGCGGATCCCACGTGAACAGCAGAGTTAAAACCCAGGTATCGAGAGTGAGGATTGGGCTCGGGCAAGTTTGTGTTGAACCTAGTAATGTCGGTGAGATGCTGAAGAGAGTCCTGGGCAAAGCTGTCGTAGACAGAGAAGCCTAACTCCTCCCGGGCAGTCGTGGTTTGAATCCGGCTCAGTCCGTTCGAAGTCTACATGTTGTTCTGCGCTCAAATGGGTTTCCCTCGACAGTCAAAAGATATTTGTTTCGGCTCAACCGGTGACTCTAAATTACCCTTAGTGTCCGATTGTAGATACAGATATTTGTACGTAGTTTAATATAGCATACAGTATCTGGCACCGTAAGTTACTTTGAGCAAAATACGAAGCTTATCACAAACATTTCTGAAATGCCAGGCTGCATTCAACCAAATGTGATTCTGAGCTCCAAATACAGCATATGTGTACTTTTCTTCAGAGTTGTATCCAGTTTGCATACCACATTAGACAAGAAACAAATTGGAAGCTGTATAGTTTACATCCTTAATCTGCCAATAAACCCTTAATACCACTGTGTTGCTACAACAATTCCAGTACACTTGTCCAGTGCTATTTTCACATGTCAAGGTCAATGTTTTTTATATGTGAAGTAACAGGCTTTATACCGCAAAGCACGGACTTAAATTCCAGAACTGAAACGATCAGATAAAACTTATTTACCAGACTGAAAAATGTTAACAGGACTCTGCCACTGAAATCAGATTAAACCACTGCTCTTTTAAAGAGTAGCAGTTGTTTCCTTACTTTAGGAAAGCAAATTTTGCTTGTAATCTGCTGTGAGGATTATTTAGCACAAACATGTAGAGAAACAGATCGAGAACCTTCAAATCTGGATAAATGAATAAAGCCTGACAAAAAAAAAATACAACAAAAATACGTTAAAATTTAATTGACAGGGAAAATGAAACAAAGACGTGAGCAGATGTTTGCTTTATCTTCTAAAATAGCGCGGCAATCTGGATCTGATGAAAGCCGTAGAGATCCCCCTCAACAAATTCAACTTCGCCAGTGGCCTCTCCAGTTCACGTTCTGCCTACCCACAAAGCAAACCATTGTTTGTTTGTGCCGCCATAGTGGGAAATGTCATCGTGCTCACCCAAGTGGACTGATCGGCACATAAATATACGCAGAACAATACGTGCAAGTTCCCGTGTGTCAGTGTGCTGCAGAGGAAACGAGAGGACCGCGGGGCCTCGGTGTGCGTAATGACACCCCGAGAACACAAACCTCCGTGAAGACAATGGAATTGGGAAAGAAGAAAGACAGTGATGAAAACTGTCCTACTTTTTGAAAACTTTGTAGTACAGGTGAGTGCTGTTGTTTTGATGTACAGGCTCTTAGGTGTGAAATATATATTTTATGGGTCTCACGCTCCCAAATCTGGGGTCCCTGTCCTGAGGGGTTCCAGCTGTTTACATACCCATCATTCAGCAACAGAGACAAATCATGGGCAAGTTATCAGGCTACTGCATGTGAAGAAATGGAGAAACGACACAGAGATGGAGATGGAGATGGAAACAGAGACGGTGATGGAGATGAAGATCAAGATGGAGATGGAGATGAGGACACCCTACCTTCAGAAGGATCAAGGCGCCGTGCCCTCCTCCCATGTTTGGAGTTGTTGTGGACAAACATGTTGTCTGAGACAGCGAGGACATGGCCGTCCACGTTGACCGTTGTGGACACCACCACCTGTGAAAACACAGGAGGAAAATTTATGAACAGGAAAGGAAAACTATCAGAGCTGGAGGTTCCAGAGGGACTGTCCATAGCGATTTACTGCTGACATATTCAAAACGCCAAACTGCTACTCTCGTTTACTGTTTGCTTTCAATGCAGTTGTTATTAAAATAAAATATCTAAGATAAAACAAGGTCAGCATGTGAATTTAGGTATTTCCAGGGAAACCGGTGGTTAGAAGAATCGTATCATCCGTGAAACAGAAAGAGGGAAGTCCAACCTGAAACCTTCGCATATCTCTTGGGTTCCCTGCATTTTTCAAGCAATTTTGATTGCACTTGAGGAAGAACTTCAGGAAGAATCTGCAAAAAAAAAAAAAAAAAAAACAAAAACAAAAGAAAGTGACATCGCATTAATGATAGCAAACAATGTGGGGGGAAAAAGAAAAACTCAGCGTGCGTGCGTGCATTTTTGATCGCTGACATGAAAGAAGAAAAAAGCACACAAAGTCCAACATAACACCAGGACTGTCAATCATAACCGAAAAGAGAGGTTTGATCAACATCAGCTTGTCTGTAACTTTAATTTATTTTTATTGTTACTGGCCCAAAGAGGTATTGATTCCAAATGTGTATCAATGAGGACGGGCCAACAACTCTGGGGGTGCAAGGAGAAGAACACCAACAGAATATATTGCAGCCTTAATGCATTTCACACTGCCATGTAATCTCCCAGCATCCATCTCCAGGACCATAAGCCCCTATTTTGATGGAGCACTTTCTTTTTAATTGCCACATTATCACAAAAATAATCCTGGCAGTTAACAACCAGCAAGGTCATGGATGGGCTTGTCACATTAACCACAGGATAACCTCAGCAACTATAGGTCCTGCCGCTCGGCTACGCTACGTTTTTTTCTTCCTTTCCGTCTTTGCGGAAGAAGGTGGTCTGTGTGGGGGTGGCGGGCCAGGGGTCCTGTCGGGGGGAATATGAATGCTGGCCATCTGCAGCCTGCATCGATTTCTCTCTGATTAGACTGTAACAATATTTTTTAAAGAACTGACAGCCGATCTAACCAGCTCTGTAGCTGTTACTCGTAATGCAAAGGGGAAGCACATTTTCTCCCTCTGCTTTATTCCAGTGACAACGCAAAAAGCACAAAAAAAAGAACTAAAGAAAAAAACAAATAAGCAAAAGCCCCATTGTGTTAAGAATATGAACATTTTGTAATCATAGTATATAAAAAAAAAAAATATCAGGCGCTCTATTTAGCTGGGTATCGATTGATACTTGATCTGGGGTGCACCACAGGCTGTTAATGTGCTTTATGGCCACAAAATACAATAATATGGGGAACCCATCCCTGAGCTCCATTCGCATGATATTGGAGTCCTTGGGAGGAGAGATATGGATCAATAGGGATTGAATTAAAACGCAGCAGGAGACAAGAGCTGGTAACTGGACCTGCACGCTGATATTAGAGTAATGCTGTGTTTATCAAGAATTAAATTGAACTGGGGCTGAGGCACCATTGAAGTAAATGTGGGACATAGTCTCTGGTAGCCCAAGATGGCCAGTTAAGACTTGGCTCTCCCCAATGGAGGGGGGAAAAAAGAAAAAAAAATTCACAGAGGGTATCCTGGTGTCTCTTAGGCCCATGTCCATCTGCTTGTGGGCAAAAGTTAACAAGGAATGTACGATCGTAGGGCCTGTCCTGAAGGCCTAAGGCCAGATCAAAGCCCATTCCCTTTGGAGTAGTCCACTCTTAGCTCTTGGATGCTGGGGAGGTCCAAGGGAAATTGAAGAGGGGGGTGAGCAGCAGAGATGGAGGCAGTGAGTGAGGGGGGCTGGGTGAGGAAATAGCTGGTTAGAGGGCAGGACTGGGCTTGAATGTTGATCTTGACTTTGAAAAGAGCAGAAAAGTGAAAAAAGTAGAGTATAGCTGATCTGCCATGCGGTTTGTTCCATAGTGCCAGCCTGCTGCAGATACGGAGGATTTCCAACACCCCCAGTATCTGGCCATATATTCAAACTGGATACTGAAATAAGGACCAGCAGGGACCCAAGAGTAAAATGAGATTCAAATATGGTACATTCAAGCATAATCACCATATTGTAATATTTTTAAATTTGAGTGCTACATCAAGGATACAAATGTTCATATCCACTGATGAATTTTCCAGTAAGATGTTGACTCATTTCTCTTTTCTTTGCACCTGTCACTTATTAAGGAGTGGTGAAAATTTTCTACATAACGTGTTTCCTTTTAAAGATGAGAGAGAAGGCAGTATAGGAGATCAATGCTACAGGAGTGGAGATGTTGTGAAATTGTTGCTGCGTTGCCAAGTGAATGTGTAACTATACCGCACCACCCCGACCAGCAAGCTATTTGACCTGAAGTGCGGTCAAGAATTTCTATTCCATGAGTTCATTAATCTAACAAAATCAACGGCACCCACAGACGATTGTAAGAATTACCTTTCCAGTCAGAGTAAAAAGTCTACAGAGATGTTTGTGCGATCACAATCCATCACCAAACTTCTCCACAATCCAGAAAAGGAGCAAAGCTTTGTTTTTATTCTGAATTGCTGTTTAAACATTTGGCTGGCATCAACCAATAATCACATTTCCTTAACAAAATCAAATGAAGGGAGCATGCCAATGTGAACGCCCCAAGAGGAGAACATATGTACACCTGTCTGGGTGCCACACCATCTTGCTTTGGAGGAATGGGAGGTGGAAGAGACTAAAAGTGCAGAAAGGCAAGGAACATCTTGACAAGCTCAGCCTGTTGGAAAATGTCTCCATCTAAAAAGCCAGCTTTGTTGTGGCTTCCATATTGGCGCCATATTTCAAATTTTGCCAAGCAGGAAGAAACACCATCAGGAAACTCAATTGTTAAATGGAAGGAGACGGCCAAATAAAGCAACCAATACCCGCAAGCTGGAACAAGCTGTTTAACCAAAGTTCATCTGAAATTTTTTCCCAAGTACCAAGTTTCCAAATATGAACAACCAGCTGAAGTGACCAGCAGCAAAACAGCAGATAGTGGAGTGATAAAAGCTGCTGGCTGCAGTCAAAAGACCAAGGTTTGACTTTCCTTCTTCTGATGCTGTACCTCTGGTCAACATCTTTACTCTAATAAAGCTAAAATACCCAGTTATATAAACAGGTAAGAAGTAAGTAGCTGCTATATAAATGAATAAATAATAACAATCTACACTGTACGATAGGTCCGTTTTGTTGTACTTAAGAGCCACATTTGACCTCTGGAAACAGCCAAGTGCCATGCACAAGAAAAATCAAATGCCATGTACTTTAAAATGATCAAAATCCAGTCACTTTCAGAGTAGAGTGACTTTATCAAAACCCTTTATTTACTCATGAATGGCATTTATGTGCAATTGTGATCTAAAGCACAAATGTACTGTAACCAGAAGTGACTGCGTTCCATGATTCTCGTATGTAGTAAGACTATATCTGCATTTACAGGACATATCTTTAAAGTGGGATTTTATTTTCTTATCTAGGTTAAGACGGAAAAACTAAAACATGATGTAACTTTGATGTAAATTTGGTCAGAACAGGAACGTACGTGGTACAATTTTCAATTTCACTCGATATATTTTTACAAAAAACAATCTGAGCTACCTTGCAGTGGGGTCCTAAATTACTGGAAACTGGTTCTGGATTGAGAACGGAACCCAAACCTGCCAGGCTGACCTCAAAAATGACTCTTTAAGGCTGCCTGTTCTAGAACTGTCTCCCGAATTAGCAATAGGACCCTAATAAAAGTAGAAGAAAAAAATGAGACTGGAACACGACAGGCAGGAAGAGAGAGTAACTTGTGTCCCTTACCCACCCCACCCCCCCCATACCCCTACCCATCAAAAACTTATTAAAACACAATACATTATTAATGTCCATCTTAAGCCAAAGCTCAATTATTAGTTTCAGGGGCTTTTTGTCTTTTAAAGCCAAGTCGCTGCAGACAATGAGAGAGCTGTCATCACTGTTGTAACCCATCGCCTCATTACATTGCCCCACAATCAATTACAAACGGGTGGGGGGTGTTGCCTCCTCTGCCCCTAATGCACAGCTGACGTTATGGCAGGAATTATGGCTGTGCACGGCCCCAGAGCACCAGCATCCCCACACCCCCAGCCTCACGGAGAGAAGCCCTATAAATCAGGCTGGCACGTCTACCCCAGCCGTACGTGTGGGACTGTAGGGCAGAAGCATCTTTGTCCTGCCTGAACAGTGTGTGTGTGTGTGTGTGTGTGTGTGTGTGTGTGTGTGTGTGTGTGTTCAAAGGGTGGTTGGAAAGTGACACCAGGAAGCAGGACAGAGTGGGGGATGGGATGCTTGATGGTGTAGCTTCATATACCTATAAACCTAGTTCTCTTCTCACCTGTCCAAGCTGGAAGCTGGAGAGGCTGCTAGGCAGTGTTAATGGAGCACAGAGTGGCTCTGCTGGTGGCATTACATAGAGAAAAAGGCAGGCATCAAGCCCTTGTTCTCTAACAGCCTTCAAGGGCGCTTACCTGGGAGGTTTCCTGGGTAAGAAATTCGGCAGAGGGAAATTCGCACGCTGGGCATTCCCAAGCCCTCAGCCTTGAAAGGGATATGGAAATGAAAAATTGCACGGCGAGATCTCGTCCGCTCATTAAACAAGCAACAGATGAGCATCTGCGCCGTCTGCCTGGAAACGTATGGAAAACAATTCACTCCATCGCTTTGAATGAGTCCTGCCATTCTGTGATGCTGAGAGGCGTTCGGCTGCAGTCGCTCCTGGCAAAACGAAACACTGCCACGTGTAGGTATTCATAATAATGTGGAAATTATGCATCTAACAAACTGAAGACAACAGGCATACGGTTAACAGAACCATAGAACTATCGAGGCACTCCATTATGACCTCGAGATTCTGAATGACTGTAAATGAATTTATTCTGAATGAAGCAGATATTCATAAGCTCTAAGGAGGTCAGAAAAAAGGCACCTTCTGAAATCTCTGAATTTCTGAGACAATTCAGCGGGAATTCTTATTTAATTTGAGTGCAAATCCTGCTGCTTGTGATTCTGAAGGCCCCCAAGGGCAAAGCCCACAGACAAACACATGCAAACACAAACGCAAATGTGCATGCTTACGTAGTCTGAGATACCTTTTTAGATACGAGAAGAAGCACCAAAGCACGCCCTATACCCCCAGTTTCTCACTTATTATACTGAGTAAGCAGTCCAGCTGAGCAGTTTTTAAACTCCCCTACATCTGCAGGCCTTTGTCGCTGTTTCCACTCAGCATCGGACATTCTCAGCGGAGAGCTGAGTTTCACCGGGGCCTGTTCTGCTGCGCGGCGAACATCTCTCAGCGGAGCCCTGCGTCTCACTGGGATGCAAAACTTACACCGAGAGCCATGCCAATGGATCCCGCGGGACTCGCTAACGGAAAACCAACAGTAACAATTCGCCCGTTCGCTTCTGTTATACCACGAGCAGTACATCAGCACTCCTGTGATGTACTGCTGTATTGCTTTATTCGTATTATATTGTGTAGTCCATTTTATACGTTAAGACTGTGGTACTGAGCTAACAAATGAAACAATCTTCACCATCTCAGGCAGTTAAAGTGTCTCCGTTGTTTTATATAGTTTTCATTAAAGCCTTAGCCCTCTGGAATAGCTATTCTTGGGCGAAGACATGCACTCAAACCCTGAAGGTTGCCAGATCAAGTTCCGGGGTGGCCCCGCTGCAGTTCTCTTTAGCAGGGCACTTAATCCGATTTGCTCCAATGAAATATCCAGCGGTATAAATGAAATAAATAAATAATTTAAGGAAATGTGCTGTTTAAGACAACAATATTAATGAATGAACATGTTTTGTACACTGGTAGCCAAGAACCAGCCAATTTTTGAGTTCTGGCCCGATTTGCGGGGTGGGTCCAAAAGAACACACCGGGACGGTGTAGTCGCAGGGGTCACGTCTACCCCACGGGAGACTTGAGCCACCCCCAGCGTAAGTGTGTGTATGGGAGGTGTCTGCATCCCAGGGTGCATGTGGGGGATGTGGGGAGGGTACGACTGAAGGCCAGTCTGCTCTGCAACACGCCATCAATAATTCACCAGCCGGGATGGCAATTACAGGACCATGTACAATCAGACTAAATATTTGATGAGGCACTAAAACAGTCCCTGGAACAGATCTTGGTCTTTTCCTCCTCTTTTTCTTGCTCTTTCTATCTCTCTTTTGCTCTCTCACTCAATGCCATATCCCTCTTTCCATCTCCTTTGTCTCTCAGCATCTCTCTCTCTCTCTTTCTCTCTCTCTCTCTCTATCTATCCTGTAACACCACATTATGGCTACACCCCCCTATTCCCCAACTTTGCCGAAACACAAATACAGTTTATACAGCTAAGAGCCTCTTGCACAATTCATTTGTTACTTTTAAAATATTGAGCACATACATAAAGGATGCTTTGAAAGCCCACATCTCCTCCACCAATTCCTTATTAAAGAATTCCATTTCTTTGTCAGCTTAAGGGAAAAAAAACAAAGCTTGAAAGGGCGGCAATACAATTAGAATGTAGAAACTGTTACTGACATGTATGTAAAGTGGAATGAAAATAAACAGACAACAGATGTGTTTTTTCTAAAGATAAGAGCATTGTTTCAAATAGACCGTGCGAAGAAATCGTACGTATATTCAAGCAGAGGGACACTGGCTGCCCAGGAGTCCCTAAAACTGGGTTCAAAGCATTTAAATTTCTCGGCATTCGTGTTTGTTAGCAATAGTTTATGAAGCATGGTAATAAAAATAATATTTACATAATTAGAACTGAAAAACAGTTGGAAAAAATCCTCAAAAGATAGTAAAATGTGAAACTATTTTTACCATTTCTGCCACCTCCGAGGTGAAATCAAAGCTTTGACATTAGCTGTTTAGAAAAACTACACAGGCTGAAAAATGTGAGCTACTGTACGTTTTGCTGATTTATGGAATTTGTAAAGTCCCTTCAATTTTTGTCTTATTTATGGTATTTGGATGATACTTTTCAAACACTGCTTTTGTATCGGCATTTGCCCTCTGCTCCCTGGTTATTGAACAAACTCCCCAGTTCGGTGTTCAGTGGGTGGGCTGGCCGGATGCCCTGCTGTTGCTGATGAAACAGGGCAGCTCCGTCACTTTTGCACCGGTCATCTGGGACCTGGTTCTGGATTCTTCTTTTTTTTTCTTTCTACTGTTGACCAACTTGTTTCCACAACTGCGGTTGCGGTTTCTATAATAACAGCTGGCCTTGTGCCGTGTCAGATGTGGTGGGAATTGTACAGAGTTTTTTCTCACAAAGCCACATTTCCAGGATGAAACAAAAAATGTTTTCATAACTGATCTCTGTGCATTTCCCACCTTTAGGAGCAATAACTATAACTATACATGGATATAAGTATTTTTTGTAAGCCCACTGAAGGAACAGGTAGACACGACCACACATGGGTGACCCATCATCAAGACAAGTCATGGTCTAGCTAAATTTTGGTCCTGTTACCATAGCAAACGGGACTGAAATCACTTGATGACATCATGCCTTACTGAGGGGGACTGTTTAGTGTAACTCCAGATGACCCTGGACCTGAAGAGCAGATAAATAAGCAAATGATGCGCCATCTCCCGCTCAACAGCACCAGGGGCCATGGTTCCATTACCAGAAGCTACCCCGCCCCCCCAGCAACCCTAACCCTTCAGGACAAATAGGCCCCAGCGGTTCTTAAAGCCCTACGGGTTATCAGCACGAGGTGGATCGGAGAACAGCACTACGACAATTACAGCCCCGACAAGCCAAAGACGCAAAGCCTCATGCGCGTTGCCCTCAAGCAAAGAAAACGCACAGCCTAGCCGTAATGGCGCATCCATCCCGCAGGCTTCGTTGTCTTGCTGCCTCGCTGCCTTGTTGCCTCCCTCGGCAGGAGATCCATCTGGACAGGGACGCTTTTAAGCGCTGGTGGGAGAAATAGAGACGAATGAGCACAGCAGAACTGGGGGGATGGAGCTCGTCGAGGGGGTGGGGGGTGGGCGGGCATGTGGAGCCCTTCTGATACAATTAAATTGCCTGGGGGGGCCCTGTTTTTCAAACCCTCACATTATCATGTTCCATCTTCTTCATCGACCAACACCTTCCTCTCTATCATATACAACAATATCCAACTCATCTGCAAGGTATATACTGATATATCAATTTTAGAGGACAATACAAAGGCATGTCACATCCCAACTTATTAGTCAGAATGACTAAAACGTTAACTTTAATTGTGTTACTACTCCAACAATAACCAGCTGAGAACAATAGATGAGAGGACATTTTCAAAAAGGAAGCAATTTCCAGATCGTGGGATACAGATGATGAAGTCATGTCACAGTCCCGGCAGCACTTGATATGAGGAGGGCTGTAAAATCAATTGGGTTTGAACTGAATTTCAAGTGTGCTCATTAAGTTTGCATCCCGGACTCTTGTTGCTTATTTATTTATTATTTTTTAAGCCACGTTTTATCTCTGAGCTATCTGGAGGTGCAAATGTAAGGGCCACCAGACAGAAAGTAGGGGAAGCTTACTGAGACCCTTTGAAGGCCACTGTTGGAGATGCCAGGAAGGTGGGTCAAATCTCTAGTTCATGTTCTTCATCAGCGGAAAGTGCACCACACCTAAGTTGGCTGCCCAAAGGGGGAGAAGCTGTCAACACAACTGCAAAGTGCCAGGACCTTCTGAAAAAGCCGACATTGGGGAAGCCGAGAACTGGGAAACATCCTCCATGCTTCTGTCCCAATCTTAAAGCGCCACGACCTCCGTGAAGTGAATTCTTGTGCAACAGCACCCTGATACATGACAGCTCTGCTCCAGTGCTAGAAACCTGGCTGTCAGTTGCCACAACGATGGAGGAATTGTCCTCTCCGATTTAAATACTGCCTATAATAGGCCACCATCTATCACGCCTGCTGCCTAGTTATTCTTAGAAACATACATTAGCCCTTGGCCCAGATAGGAATGTCACCAGATTAAACATTCAATTTGTTCACCGTCAGGCCAGAGGTGCCACTTCTTGACAGGACTTACAAACAAGCCCAAATGGCCCCATTCTTCACGTAGGACTCCTGCTGACTTCTCGCAGTGGAACGGGCTCGTGGATGCAAGGGGGAGCTGAGAACATGGAGCAGCCACCCGTCGGCCTGCCAGGCAGAACATGAGCATGTGTAGAAGAGACTATAAAGGCAACCGTACAAACAATACACCTTGGGCCACAACCCATCATTGGAGTCCTTCATGTTGGCTGGGTCAGTTCTTACCATCAACGAGGGCGAAGGATACGCTTTGGCTCGCCGACTCTCCGGCAGTGCGGCAATACACATGCGGACCGACCAGTACTGGCACTAACTAGGCTGCCGCCAACAGATTGGGACCATATTGGTAAACAGAGGGAGAGCCCGCAGAGCAGATGCCGCCACTTTAGGCCGTCCAGACTGAGAGACAGCACAAGAATCACGGCAGGCCAAATGGCTCCCGGCAAAGCCGAAGCCTGGAGAGCAGCCGGCAGGAAGAGGGCTGACGTTAAGGTTCCCGAAGACTTTCTTAACAGAGCACCTAATGATGTTGCTTGGCACTGTTTAACTCAACTCAAGCATTATGGTGTTCAGTGGGCAGCTGAAGAAGCATATGGGCTCTCCTGCAGAGATGTTGCAGTGATCATTGATTGAGAAGATCTCAGTTCTGTCCTCGTCTATCACTCGTATTCCCATGAATAAGAAGGAAGTGCCAAAAACTGTGTTACACATTTTGGTAAAAGGGGAAAGGGTGTCACCCTTGATGACTAAGGATTAATCTCCATTCATAATTTTCCCAACTTTCCCAAGGAATTTTTTTAGCGATGTATCTGGGGTTCCATCTGTTTTAACCTTTCTGCGACAACTTATGGGTTAGAAAATAAGTTTTACTCAATCAACACATTTGTTTGCATACAAACATTTACGTACATTTGGGCAGCAGGTAGCACAGTGGATAGAACTGCTGGCTTGTGCACAAAGGGCTCAAGGATAAATCCCAAGTATCCTGGAGCATGGTACCGATCACAAATCGATACAGTAAGAAATTGTTTAGATTTGTACATAATTCTAAAATAACATTAATACTATGTGAAAGTAAATGTTTTACATGTCTACGCATTGCAATTGTACGGAAAATTATGTTAAATAGTAACAACTTTCGCATCCGTCCTTAAGAGGTTCGGCACGTTTGATGGTCAGAAGAACCATTTTATGGGTATCTGATCAAACGTGAGGGCGGCAGCAGAAATGCAGAAAGGCAGTAGAGGTGCTCTAACAGACAGGTACACGCTGGGCTTCACCAAACCCTGGTCTCAAAGGGAACGTTCAGCTTCGGGGAGACATTGCTCCCAGGAGGCCCGCCGTTCAGCAAGCACGTCGAGAACTGTGTATGGGAGTAGAGACGAAGACCGTCCCATGAATAAATTACACTGTGCTCAAGGCACAGGTTGCAAGCGTGTTTTTTTTTTTTTTTGTTCCCTTCTCAGTGGTCTGTTTTCACATCTTCTGTTCAACAACACATCTTATATCTTTCCATGTCAGTGGGCCTGGGGGCTGATGCAAATTTATGGTGCTCAGCAACCGTAAACCAAACATTAAGCCATGAAACGTATCATAGTCCATAATGTATGCATCTGCTTACAAATAGCTATTCTTTTTGCCCATTTTTGACCCCTACTATGGGATCATTTGGGATTATCCAACCTGTTTTGCAAATGCAACTTTATTCAATTTCTGTAAACCTGTCCTGTTTACTTTAAAAAGTGCAAACCGTGTAATACTGATTCATTTCTTCTGAACCACACCAGAAAATATTTCTACTTCTACATTTTGAAGGTGGAATAACACACCCATAAATGAGTTAACTGTTAAAATTCACAAAATATTAAATTAATACTTACGGCCGACTGTGACAGACAGTAAACCACTTTGCAAAACGGCTGGAGGAACGGACAATGTCTCTTTAAAGGCAAACTAATATAATCCCTCTCATGCTGGCCAACCAGAGTATTTTATTGTTTTAAATTGTACTTGGGGGGAATTGTGATTTATACCTCACTTTATCTGTCAGACAAATGTTTCTCTTTATGGCTATTAGAATTCCAAAACGCTAGCAAGCGTCAGAAAACTAATATAGCGTGTGAAGTATTTAATTAAATATCTAGGTAGAGACGGGTAAAGCGTTTTACTTTATTGAACCAAAATTAAAAATAACTCCTCGATTTGAATAATGCTTTAGGGGCGCCGCTTCCACATTTCATTTTAATATCACACATGCCACTTTAACCTTTTCAAACTCTGCATCCCCATTGGCTCGTGAGGGATCGCGGTGAAGAACTCTGCATACCGCCTGACGTGGGGGTCCTGCGGTCACATGACTGCAGACAACACGTTTACCTCCAAGTTGTTTCTACACACGTTAGGATTGCTCGGTGGTTGTGTGTGTGTGTGTACGTGTGTGTGTGTGTGTGTGTGTGTGTGTCACACTGGAGATAAGGGATGTGATAGGGAGCGGAGAGATGGAGGAAGGGCACAGATATATAGCCGCAGATATGTTTATACAGAACGGGCAAATGATGCAATGGTTACAGAGTAAATGAAATTTGCGCCGCTTTGAAGTTGCAGAGAATCAAACTATGCTGGAACGCATCAGATGGTGGGTTTAATTAAACATGATGGCGGCACAAACAATGGTGGGAAAACAAGTTTAGCTCGAAGTCAACACTGCAAAAAATGAAAAACAAACCGGAAACAAACAGTGCTTGGGCTTGAGTAAAGTTTAGGTTATAAAATTTTCAGGCACAGGGTTCAAATTAATGGAGCAAAAGGAAATGAGCCATCTGCCTCCATCACCTCACTTTTAACTTCTCACGGAGAAGGTTGGAGACAAGGAGAATTTATGGACGCCACCTGGGAACCCATTGGTTGGGATGCTGGTGAGAACCGGAGGTAAACTGAAGTCACACTAGCGCAGACATCCTTTTGGACCCATGATGGATCTGACTTTTCAATATGCAAATACGCAGCATTGAGATGGCGTAAAATTTTTATTTTATGATCCTGAGATGGACATTCTTCTGTAACACACTTCTACAATCGCCCCTCTTAACGCTTTTTATACAGCACTCTTTCAAAAAATCTTGAACTTCATCTCTTACTTCCGTACTAGGACACACTATCCGTACAAATAATGCTCAAAATATGTAAAGAAAAAAGCATAAATAATACAATTAATGCTCCAGTGTGTCTTTTTTTACATTTCAAAAGTGCTGCTCTATAGCATCTATACACTGTCTCTGCCTAAAACGCAAACTCCTCCATTCCACTAAGGTCTGTTCTACCCAGAATTCTTTGCTTCGTGTTAAGTAAATGCTGCATGGGGGATCACGTGTTGCATCTCTCGTGGCAAAGAACCAGGTCGGTTCTCCAACGAGGTCCTTCGGGCTTTGAAGAGGAAGAGGCACATTTACCTGCACTACACATTGCCCGACAGCCCCTGAGCCCAGCACGTGTGTCACGGGACTGCCTCTCGTACCCATCCCGCCGCATTAAGTGGGGCTTTTCATCTCGGTGATAACTGACATTAAGGTTAACTCCTCATTATGTTCCCAGCGCTCCGCACCCACGGGCGAGGAAGTGTCAACGTGGCAAAAAATGTTACATGTTTCCCGCCCCTCCCCAGCCTCCAGCCAACCCTCTTTTTCTCTACTCTCTTTTAATGTGGAAAATATAAAGTTCTTGAGTAAATGTTGCATAAGATAAAACCTTGCTTCACGCAGCGTACATATATGAATAAAGCAACAGGACGTGTAGAGATTACAGCGGCCTCCCTACACCCCACGAACCCGGGTTTGAGTCATACTTCCTACTTTAGTATCCTTGAGCAAGGCACTTAAAATTAAAAACTTATAATTATGAACCTATAGGGTCAACATTTGCTAGCTGTATAAAAGGGCAACATTAATACAAATTGGTTTGGACAAGTGAGTCATATAAATGAGTAAATGTACAACAAACACAGAGAAAGTACCTTAATAAGAAAAGTGGCAAAATAAATAAATTCATGTAGCAACGCAGATCAAAATCCTATGCTTCAATAGAGACTCAATGACATCAAGCTGATTTTTGAGGTTTTTGTAAATATCCATGGTGGTCCACATAACCACGATATTGCAGATGTTCTAACTGTTCTTGAGAAATGGACCACTTCGTGAAACGAAACTATAAGAGATCATTAATACAGAACATTGCATAAACAGGAGCTGAAACCTGGAAATGCTCGACATAATATAAAATGGACTAATTTTATATATATAAAATTTGTTTAAAATATTTTAGAAGTTTTTAAAACATTTTAAAATTTTGATAATTATTCAAAGGGCTAAAATAAGAGTGCTATCGTGAAACAGCGCTACAGCAAGTAGTGTTAATGGATGTATTACTTATCATATTCTCTGGTTTTCACATTTTTTCCTTTTATTGTAAGACCTGGTGGGTACCGTCCAGATAGGGAACACAACTTAAACACACAGTTAGATCCAGAGTGTGTGGAAAAATGTGTAATTTCAGTCTAGCTGTTTGGTTCTTTTCATGACTGGTGCCACTTATGCTGAGGGAAGCTCGGGAAACAAAGACAAGCGTTTCGTAGCAGAGAAAAATAAAACCACAAATTACGGGAAAGCTCTTCCGCTTCCCAAAGCGCGGCACTCCTGGTCCATGACGGCAAAAGTTTGGCAAGAACGTGAAAGAACACGTTATTGTCACACTTCAGGTGCTGGAGAACCGGTGCAGATGGGCGCCCAGAATGTACCAGGAGGCCGGTTGAAAGGACTGCAGCAGGTACAGGGTATGAAGACCAAAGAGGCTGATGAGCCGTGGGCCACCGAGCTGGCGCTCCATAAACAAAGCGCACATTTGAAGAGGCACTTTATTACAAATATCATAAATATTCATAAGTGGGTGAGAAGTGGGGTGTAATTGATATGGGGCTGTTACAATGGCAGCTGATATTCCGGCGTGGCTGGGACCCATGGGGGGCCGTGGGGGTGGGGTGGGGGGGCAGGGTGCAGAGTGCTGCAGGTGTGCCGGTACCACCCTGGACGCAGCCCAGACACACACAAACGTGCAGAGTTGCTCTCACACACAGACACACACACTCAGTCATCTTACAGCTATTCAGAGACGCACACCTGTCCGTACAACAACCGTGCACGATTTTACCTACACACCGCCAACGCGCACATCCGCAGGAAAGTAAAAATCACACACCCATGCCAAAGAACACTCATTAGCACTATCACACTCCTGAACATACGCGCACACATACACACACACACATACACACACACACTGGGAATCTTCTGCAGACACGCTACTATGGATGAATACACACACTCAAACTATGCACAAAGGCACACACCGATGCACACACAAGCAGATGTAGCCAAATTCCACCGCAACAAAATAATTACCTCACCATCAGCTGGCGGCTGAGCTGTTTTTCGGTCTTTCAACTTAACTCTTCAGGGGTTCCACTCCGAGCTGCAAATGCAGCTGTTTATTTACTATAAGGGCTGTTTACGCTGTTCAAGAAGCCTATTCATAACAAACGGCCACAGATGGGTTGTAAGGTCAAAAATATCAAACAAAATATCATGCAAAATCGTTTGAAAAAAGCCCCAGTGAGCAGTTATTTATTCCCGCTTCCCGATTTGCTCGACAGCAGCTTTTTCTCTGCTGTTCAGTAACTCCGATAGCTAACGTGAGAAGCCTATACACCGACTTTGCTTGGGCAGCAGATGCTTCACACAGGAGAAAAAAACGGAAAAATAATACGACTCACTGAACCTCAGACCCAACAAAAAAAGAAGATTTTTGTAGGTATCTTTGATTTATAGTCTAAGCAACTGTCCGAGCACCACCCCCAAACATGTGGTACCATTTAAGGGAAAGGAAGTTCTCTCCAAGGTACATTAGGTCTCAGCATTGTGGTGTGTAAAGTTTAAAAGCGTATTCTAGAGTGGGCAAACCTGAGTACTGGGTCTTACAATGAAAATTCCATCAGTCTAAAAGAAAATAAAGCTTTAGCTGTTTGGTAGTTTTAGTTGCTCATCATTTTGGCACCTCAGCTGCATCATTGCCAGTTTTAGTCTCTCAAGCAAAACAAAAGGGTAGACTGGGTATTTAGAGGGTTACATGGCACCCAAATGGCTACTTCCACCCAAAGTCACATGGAAACCGCATTCTGCCAATGACCTTTCCTCAAAACATTAATGAAACCAAGAGCTGGACACCAACCCGCACAAAGGAAAGCAAACCCAATGCCCTCCATCCGTTTCCAAGTGCTTCCTTAATGGGTGATGTATTCACAAGGTATGTCAAAATAATTCCACTTCCCGAAAGCAAATATCACAGCCCAGACGTATGAGCGAAGCCATGCCACCTCTCCGATCCAGGAAGAGAACCTAATCGCTCAAATGCATACAAACCAAGAAACGGCCCTTTCCCGATCATCTCCTCCTTTTCAGTTCTTCTGTTACAGGTTTCTGCAGTCCCCCAAAATTTTTCTGCACCTCGGTAAAAAAACAACGGCTCGTTGATCGTGCATGTTGGACTGAGGTCCAACCACTGAAGTAACCTTCGAAACGAAGCAAACGTACTATGACGGTAAGCTAGCGGTTATAAGGAAACGTGCTCTTCGCAAAGCAAAACTTACAGCTGAATTCGCTCGCCACCGTATCTGCCACAAAGGTGAGCCAACAAGCACCCCGCTAATAGGGGTCCCCGGTCCCCTTCGGGCCAGGGTCTTCAGAAGCTCCTCGGACCGGTCACGGGGGTCATGCGGGAACTGGACTGCCTCCGTCCTACAACCCAGCATCGCACCTTGTGCCGGCAGCCCGCTAAGTGCCCCATCAACATGTTTAATCAAATTACTAAGCCGCCAAAAATTGACGCTTTTCATTAATTATACAGGATAATTCTAATCGCAAATTCAAATGTATTCGCTCCCAACAGAAGGTGTTCAGTAATATTTCAGGGAATTTGCATATTAAATGGGGGCCGTTGTGCATTATGTATGCTAATGTATGCGCATTGTCTTTATTTTTAACTCGCGGGCCATATGCGCGGCTGCCGCCGGAGCAGGTGAAAAAAGTCCGGAGTGTTTAATTTCGCTGAACAAACGCGACTAGGCGGCTTGTCGAGTGCTGTATGGTCGGTGTCAATCTTTGTTTCTCGCCCGCTTTCCTCGGCCCTGCTTTTGATTGCCACCTGCAAAGCCGCCGTTCATAAACAAACCCGGGAGGCGGAGCAGGCAGTGTGCGTGTGTGTGTGTTTGGGGTGGGGGTGGTGAGCAGGAAATCTCCACCACCGCCTTCCGCTGTCGCTTCCTGTCAAGATCACTCTCTTCCCGCATCTATGCACTCCGCTTGCTCTGAAGATGCTCTCTTGACACGTTCGTGTTCATGTAGAGGAAATCTAAACCTATTCTGTCCAATGTCGGTGAAACCATACCTGAGATCACCCTTCACGGCAGTCCTCGGCACCCTGATCCTTGGCTCAAATGCCAATCTATAAACCAATCGATCGATAGCCCAGCGCTTCCAGTGCGTTGAGTGTTAATGTGAGATATCTTGAGCATGGGCTAACCCTCTGGTTGAATATGTCCGAGTTATAGTTTATATCTATCATGAATACAATTTCTTTCATCCGATTGGCATTGGGTTTCATGACACCCTCACCCTAGGACCCCGAACACATAAAATTATTGCTTGGTTTCATTTCATTTTATGATTTTTAATTTTTTTTTTTTTTTATTTTGTATATCTTTGATTGCAAGCGGTTTTGCATCACTGCTAATCTGCGGAAAAGTGTGGAGGTAAAGAATCAGGCTGAGCAGCACCTCTTTCTTGTTGTTTTATGTAAACCTCATTCGTACCGATCGCTCTTAGCAGGTCAGACTTGGCACCATGGCTCTGTTTCTAAGAAAAGGCCAGGATGTCTAATAAATGAAACACTACGCATCTGCTCCAGTTGGGATTTTCAAACTCAATATGCTTTCACCCTTCCACTTTGAAATTGAAGAAACTACAAAAGGTTTTTGCTCTCAAACACAGTTTTTTTCTTCTGTTTTTTGCGCTCCTCAGAGGTAGACTGATACCTTTACATTCAGGTCAAATCCGATCTCTCTTTCTGCTCCTCCAAAGCTAACAGTATTCCCATTGTTCTTTGAACTCGACCGCGTTCAACAGCCTCTGTCAATGCGGCAGATGTGCTTGCACAACGCAAGAGTTTTTGCAAACGGCGCTAATGCTAAACGGAAATCGGCATGGATACCCAAGAACCTTGGAGGGACCCATCAAGCTGTTCAGAGGTTCTCCATCCGGCAAGGCGCCAAGGAAGTTCTTGTCACAGCCGCCTCACTGTTTTCACAGCGGCTGCAAATTCCCGCTGTCAAGCTGCGATCTCCCCTGCATTTTTCCATCTTAAGGTGAAAAACTTCAAAAAATTCATTCCGATCAATAGTTACTGAAAGAACCACTCTAAAAGTGAGGCAGCTGTAGAATTAGGTGCTTTTTCCAATAAAATCACTGGGAGGGAAAATTGGTCTATGATTTCACAAGGAAATATTTTTCAGTCTTTTTTACATGCAGCATTCATACAGTTTATTGGCTGGGATTATGTATACACTGTTTATTACAAAATATTATAGGCTGTTAGTATAATATATTACAAAGTAGCAGCCTACCTCTCAATTTTTTGCACTTCACCTGTTTTTTTCCAAGAATCAAATGCTCATTTGTTTAATAAGTTAAAGTGTGTATATTATATGATGGATAGAAAGTGCTGGCCTTTTCCAGTCCATGTCCACAACCTACAATAGGGATGCATATAATACCGCTTTCTTCCACTCGCTATCTCCCCTATGAAAACTGCCATGAGTCAGTAGCCGCTGTGGCCTCTTCTCTCACACCTCCATTGGAGGGTGACGGCGGAGCCAAAACAGACTGCAGGGATTCGCCTCAGCCGGCTGTGCGCAGCCATGGTCCACTTACACCCAGCGGCGCCTGGGCAGGAGCACAACCTTGGCACAAGCAGTTGCTTGGTGTCTGATCCAAAGGGACACACCCCTCATAGCCCAGCTAGGCTGCAGGGTGGGGGGGGGGGAGCTGAGCTCCCACCATCCACACCTGTGTGTGCAAGATGGGCCTGTGGTTGCAGTCCTCTAGACTGCTGCATGCACATGGTTGCCAAATGCCTGCCAGAAGCCTCAGGCGAACAAGCGCCACTTTTCCGGAGGAAACACAAAACAGTGTCAAACCAGCAGTAGATCCACAGCATGTCGGGAAAAAAAAATGGTGTGACTTGCTAATGCTCATATATGCGGTACACTTACTTTTATATTTTTTCATTCAGCACATGTTCTTCTCCTCAAAAGTGCATCTCACCAACAAGTGAGACAGAGATTCTAAAACTGGACTCCATGTGAAGCTGCTGTGCTTGCAAACAAGCTGTTGTTCTATTACATGAAACAAATGCGCTAATAGCTTGTTGTTGGAGCAGCATCGCACGGCGTCTTATAATTTACTGACTGCATCGAATATTTTATACAGCAGTAATTTCCTTTCGCCGACCAACATCCATTTTGATGCCCCAAATAGCTGCCGAGCATGATTTTGCCATATGAATTTGCAACTATATCAGCACCGTGAGTCCGTGTATAACAGTGAGCAGCTAAACATACCGCTGTGTTTGGGGGTTTGCTGGAGCTTTCAGAGGCCTCCTCCGTCACCATTTGCCACTGGAAAAAAGCACCATTTGGGCCACGGGATTCCTTTATGCATAGGATGGATGTGCGAGAGGATTGCCAAGCATCAGGCAGAATCGCAGGAAGCGGGATGTGATATCCAGCAGAATAACGCAGAGCTTGAATTATTTCAGATATTTTAATGTTCTTACACAATCCATTCTGGACTTGAACTTCTGCCCCATGGACAGGTTTAGAGCAAACCAAATGTTTTATCAATCTGGAACACCGTTCCAAGGAACAGACTTCAAGCTCAGTGCCAAACATGTCAAGTAAAAGAATAATGGGGTTGCTTAACTTGGTGATTTGGACAGAATTCTGTGGCCACCATGATGGGTCTTGCATCTGCTGTGTTGCTTTCTTCTCCCAAATTGCAAATTATGCACTTCATTGTGTTTGTTCAAAGCAATCCATTTACCTATTGGGGCTAAGAGAAGGGAAAATGCTGCCAACCCAAAGAAAGAAAGCAACCAGCAAAGGACAGTAGGCGGGTAAGGTACCCACCAAATTGAATCCATACACCAGAAGGCCTTACGTTCATCTCCTACGCAGGTTCATGCTGCTGTGTTCTTGAGAAAGGCACAGCTCTGAGCCCGGATATCTTCAGTAAAATGCACATCTGTTTTGAACATGTTCGTTCGCATTGTGAGAAGATTTACAAGGGATTAGCGAGAGAACATTGAGCACCTCAAGCAAAGATGATCATGGCGCCAGCTGGCTATTGACAGTATCATAGCGAAGGCTGCTAGGAATGCCCCACCCTTGTTTCCCACTGCGCTTTTCTCACCCAGTCCTCTGTGTCACCAGAGGTGTCACCGTCACACCCCCGGGTTATCACCCCGTGTCAACCCGACTGTGCCACCTCAAGAGGCGCTAACCACTGTTGATAGTAAATACAGGTGGCTGTGAGGGAAACAGTGGCAAACAGTGGGCTGTTGCTGGGGGTGAAGGAACAGGGCAGGAAGGGGGCATAGGGCACGGGGAGCAAAACCCGGAGTCTCTTCATCTCCCGTGTCCCCTTGTTCCGTCCACACCCTCATAACCACAAACCCTCTCCCCGACCCTACTCTGCTAATCCTGTCCTCCACCTTCTAGCAAGAGGTGAGATTTAAACCTGAGTCCTTTGAGTGCAAAGCAGCTAACCATAACATCACCTGCTGCTAAGACAACCACTTAAGTGGAAAAAATACAGATGCACAAAATGCACAAATTATTAAATATGTGAATAATAAAATGACAATATGTAGCAATGCACATCTCAAAGGGGAGAATATTTGAGAGGAGACCGACCACAGCACAAGACATAAAAGTTTTGGAAAGGCAACAGCCAGTATGACAACGCTCAGCATGCTCGATAAATTTCAGCTTTCCCAGCCGATACCTTCACCGTCGTCTCCAAACAGCCCTTCATCGTTTTGCGTCGGGCTCCAGAAAGCCGAAGATGAGGAACGCCTCAATATGCGCAGCGACGGAGGAACATGGGCAGGCTTAAGGCCCAGTCCACCGGTGGCTCTGTGTTGCGGGTCCACCAAACAGCCTGATGCCAGCAAAGCCGGCTTCTCCAACCAGCATACACTTTCCTCTTCAAAGCCTTCTTTTATTCACACGAGCCAAACGGCTCCCGCTATTCCCATTTGGCTGTAGAAAGCTGCCAAAGCTAGGTAATTATTTCTTCTCTTTATCCATTGCCTTCCTTGCCGTTGCCTAAACTTACTGTTGATTTGGGAAATTTTTGTTAATTATTTCTGACTTAATGAAAAGTATTTTAAGCAAACGTCTGTAAATGTTGTAAATAATATTCTCAATAACAGTGTGCGCAATGAAAACAAGGAAAATGCATTTAAAAGTGTAATTTACCATTTTTATTCATGTTTATAAATTCTTCATATTACGCTGCTGCCATGAAAATGTACATTTCGGCATTGTTTATTTATTTATTTATTTATTTATTTATTTTATTGGGTTTGTTAAAAACTCGTCTACAAGGAAACTTATTGGAACAACAGGGGAGGGGGGAATGATTTTAATATAAGTCTTGGATTTTCCGTGGCAGTTAGAGGTGCGCCGTTCGCAGGCCTGGCTGTTGCAGTTCCACGAGCTTCCCTGCGCAGTACTGAAGTATCTGGCACCAATTATTTAGACAAATAACTGAAAGGCTGATTCCTGACACCCCGCAAGGCACTAAAACATAAGCAATTTAATCCCCGAGAGCGACGCCACCTTTGTCTGCATTTTAAACGCTTGCTCGTCTCCCCGTCCCCTCGCCCTCCTGCCACCCGTTAATTCAACCTCACACATTTAAATCATGCACAGAAAAGCTCACTTCCAGCACGTTCTTTTCTCCCCCTTTTTTTAATTCATGCCGCGAAAATGCCGCACGCCACATCTGCTGAGCGCAGACGCCTTCCCGGGGAAGACACGAAACAGGGAGCGCGACGTTATCCGTTCAATTTCCCATGATTCTGAGCACCCAGAAAACAAATGTTGTTCCAGCGGGGGCAAGGGGTAGGGGACATCAGCCTTCTTCTTGGCCATTCTGCGTTTATTTATATGTCGTGAACATGAGAACACATTAAGGTTCGGCATAACAGCTATAACATTCCCTCCCATGTGAGATCCAGCTAAAAATAGGGGATCAGAACATATGGAAATAACATCCATATGCACACATCCCTCCTCACTGTGGGACTCGGGAAAGGAAGTGTGGTAGTGTGAGAATCATAAACTTCCTCCACCCTCATTAGACCTTGAGCATCCAGGTCAAGATCACAGCATCTGAGTCACAGTGGCTGAGTAAGGCTGTCTGTTCTGAGCACCATAGCTGTGCAAACACCGAGTAACCCGGGTCAGTAAGATGCTTTCATGGGGCTTGAAAGGGCAGCTATGGATGCGAGAACAGAAGGCCGGGACAGGAGGAGTACAAGCTATTTCACAAGGGAACACACTGACACCTAACCTTTTTGGGAAGTACGATCTTTCAGGCACTTTTCCCAAAAGTGTGAGTCAACATGTCAGGCTAGTGAAAACAGTCAGCAGATAACCTCACTCACTATCATTAACTGCTTGTCCAACGCAGGGTTACAGTGGTCTGGAGCCCATCTTTGAAGTGCAGAGTGCTACACTAGTCAGGGTACATCTGAGTAGTAAATAACCTGTTCATCATGAACTACCTAAGCAGGTGATCAGGGTTGACATGGTCAGTCCTGGAGTCATTGGTTGCTAGGCAATGAATTTAGCTCTGGATGGCATGCCAGTCCATTGCAGGGAAGCAACACAATCCTACACACTGCAGGCAATTTAGAGTGACCAATTAAATTGAAACACATGTGTTTGGACTGTGGGGGGAGACCGGGAAGAACGCGCAAACGCCACACAAACTGAGCTGATCTTGAGTTCACGCACCTGACAACCTAAGCGCTGTGAGGCAGTAGAGCAACTCACTGAGCCATCATGCTGCTCCACAAATAATCTAATTGTCACAAACAGAATAAACCATGCGTGCACGCATGTAAAAATATAATAACAATTTACATCAGAATACTGAGTATCTTTTGCCGTGTTGAGCGTGGTGGAGAAAGGATAGCGTGAGAACTTGCCCATGATGCATACCGAAGACTGAGGTGGAACACTTTATGTGCCCAAAAAAAAAACCGTGGGCGCTCCATATTTGTTTTTACACAGCATCTTCTAGACTTTACCAGTCAGGGGGTCAGCAGGCAGGGGACCAACAGGCGGAGTGTACAGTTTGTGAGCGCCAGAGGCAAAACTGCACTAATTGAAGACTGACTGTTGCCCATCGAAGTCGGCGCTTGCACTTACGCTTCTACCAGACCTTTTCGCGGCTAGCAGGATCAACAAATCGGTGCGCGTGCCACTCGGCCTTCGTGTCGCTCCGAGAGCGGTGGTCCGCGTTCCTGTCCAACATCGCGTTCTGTTTTCCCGCACGTTTTTTTTTTTTTTCTCCTTTTCCAGCTCGGATCTGGGGCAGATCAGTTAATTAAAGGGACTCGGGCGGATCTTTGATTTGTGTGGCGGGATGTTTTGACAGGTAGGATTAGCGCCATGTGATTAGGAGGGAGCCCGTGTCGAGTCTGTTAAGCCCTCCGTAAGCCAGGCACCTACGTGGAGAGCACCGACTCGCATGCAGCGGAGATGGGAAGTGGGCTTTTGGAGGGTAAAGTCCTCCGTCGACTGTTTGTCAGAGAGGCAGCTGGACCGGGGGGAGAAGGGGAGATGGATTGGCACCTGGAAAAAAGCTAGTTATTTTTCACTTCCATCTCTGCACTAGTCTGGGCTCATGGGCATTCCATTGCCGAGGCCGCTACCGGCGAATCATAAAACCTGCCGAGCCAATGCCCTCGGTCAGCACCGCCACCTGCATTTATCCGGGAACGTTTCTATTGTTCTAAAAACTATGATAAAATCTTCTTTAAATATCTCGTGTCATCCTACAGATGCCCTCAAAGTGCTACCCAACAGCTGCAATGACATTTGGAAAATGCGAACGCAAGCCGTCCATATGCACGCATTACAAGGGATAGATAAAGAAAGAAACGACGGAATCCCGGCTACTTTCGATACGGAAACACGGATAACCGCTTGCGTTTTTCTCCGGCGGACTGCCTAGCACAAAGGTGGCTGCGAGTAGGCGGAGGCGGGAGGGGGCCTTTGCATTATCGAAAACTTCTCCTTCTCGGCCCCCATCCGCCGTGCTTAAGTTAAGGTGCGGGACCTGAGCGATTTGCATAAGTAATTAGCTAATGTGCTGTTCAATTCCTCTCCCATCTGGCTCCAAGAGGCAGACCTCATTTCTCAAATTGACAGGGTGGTCCCTATCGCTACCCACACTGCAAGGAGGCGCCCACCAAATTAATTTGTCAACCTTCTTCAGTAATGGGATGTTCACCTTGAAAACTCAATTTACCTGGGCCTCTGTCTCTGAGAGAAAAGCAAGATATTCGGCAAAACAACACAAACGCGACTGGGGGGGAGGGGGGGAGAAAAGTTTTTTTTTTTTTTTTTTTACTTTGGAGAGATAGTGGTGAAGTGGATGAGCAAAAGTGAAAATGAACTCTGGATCAAAACCATTTAGTGCTGTACTGTGTTGCCGCGTGTGTTCTACACACTGCCCGGCCAGAAAAAAGCCACACGCTCTAATGTTTCGTCGGACCGCCTTTAGCTTTACGGCATGCATCATTTCGATAAGCTTATTCAATGGTACAACGTTTATTTCCATCCAGAGTTGCATTCGTTTTTTGTCAAGATCTTGCATTGATGACGGGAGAGTCGGACCGCTGCGTAAAGTCTTCTCCAGCACATCCCAAAGATTATCAATGGGGTTTCTGTGGTGGCCAATCCATGTGTAAAACTTATGTCTCTCTCTCATGCTCCCTGAAGTACTCTTTCACAATTTCAGCCCAATGAATCCTGGCATTGTCATCTTGGAAGAAAAAATCCATTGATGGAAAAACCTGGTCATTCAGTATATTCAGGTAGTCAGCTGACCTCATTTTTTGGGCACATGACGTTGCTCTACCTAGACCTGACCAACTGAAGCAACCTCACATTATAACACTAACTTAAATCCAGGTGGTGACTTTTTTTTTGGCTGGACAGCGTAATTTACCACGACAACAAGACCATTTATGGATGTGTATAAGAAGGTATATTATTTATTTATTTTTTTAGTTGATCCTATTGTTATATGTGACTTACAGTGTTAAGCTACAATAATTTATTCATTTATGCAGCCAGGTAACTTTACAGGAGTTAAGACAAGTACCTTGTTCAAGGCTGCTACAGGAGGACATGGGATTCAAACTTGCATCCTTTTGGAGCATGGCAGTTCCAAAAGGATGCAAGTTTGAATCCCATGTCCCGCTCCACTGCTGGGCCAATTTGTTTGGTACAACACAGTTATTGAAGCTAAAAACTTGTGAACTACAGGTATACTGGTCATGCTTGTTGTCTGTGGTCCTTTAGTATGGAAGAGTAAAAGCAACCACATCTTGGTCAGATCTGAGCAGACAGGGAAGTAGACCGGAACCAGCCCTCCACAAATTTCTGCTGCTCCAGAAGTGAAACAGATGGTGGCGATATAGCCGGGTTTGTGGAGAGATAACACCCCTCCCTTTGGAGGATCACGGTACCAAACTCCTTCTTAGAAAGACTGAGGGCAATGGTTTGCTCTGGTCCACAGCTGGCCCTGTCTCAAGCTGAGCAGAATCGTTCCCACAATTCACAGCAGAGCCGGGGTCACGGGTGCCAAGTGACTGAGATAAATTCCCCGTATTTAAACAAATAAATATTTATAGTCTCAGAAGACAATAACATTTTACTAGATCAAAAGTCACGGAAGATCGATGGCTAAGGAAATCTCCCCGTCTTCATGGTGTTGTGAAAAGAAAAGAAATGAAACACATTTTAGTCCGATGTTTATGCTTTGTTACAGATGGAAATCAGGTTATCGCAGCACCGGGGAGGGAAAAAACTTGAGGTCCCGCAGTGGCTTGTTGAAACTGTGAGTCGTGAGTCTCTCCCAGGAACGCCTGTAATGAACACGGGGAGACGCGACGGGGGGGGCACGGCGTGCTGAATCCCACAAGCGTGGGGGGGGCCCTGAGGTCGGTTCTTGCCAAGCGGCACCAAGAGGCAGGTAAGAAGAGAGCAACGGAGGCTCCCGTTCCTCATTTGGTCGCCTGCAGGTTTCCACCCCAGGCGCCCACCTCATTGGTGATGTCTGCCCCTTTCCCAAAAAAAAAAAAATTGATCAAATCCAAGGAAATTTTTTGCAGAACACACTTTAAATGTGTTATTCGTAATTATTTTCTTCTCTCATTTTTGGTTTATTATTCTTCCTCACGTGCACCAACCTCCACACCTGTCACACACGGAAAAGCGTGATGCACCTCAGCGCTCATCAGTGTGCCGGCTGCAAACGCTCTGGCATCCCACTAAACACGCGCCATGTACAATAACTGCCTCCATTGTGCTTTGGGCCTCCTTTTCAGACAAGCCACACCGACGTCTCCTTCGAGCCTTCCACCCGTAACCTGGGACCGGAAACCTTTATTCCCGTTGCCCAGGTTTTTGTGCGCTTGCCGCCCTGGCAGAGTTGCCTGCCCGCGCCCCCCGCCTATTCGGCAGAGCCCCTCGACAGCACGCTTCGGCGGGCGGAGGCTCGCGCTGGTGCGAGCGCCGCCCGAGAGGACTGCTCGGGGACCACTCAGGGAAATGGGCCAAAAAGCGAATTTAATGAAACCCCCCCCACCACCACATACCCCCAAAATTAATTTTCAATCTCATCTTTCGCTGGAGGCAGTGCGGGGGCCTTGGGAGCCCAGACTTGTTTGGAAGGGGGTGGATGAAGATGGAGGAGGTAGAAAAAGAAAGGGGGTGGGGTTGGGGGGGGCTACATCACATTGGAAAGTTTCAGGAAAAAATACTCCCCCAGTACTTTTTTCCCTTCGGTGTTTCATCAGCCATTTATTTCCCAGCTTTGGATGGTGACGGCATCCTTATTAAATGCCTTTGTGTGCGACGGCTGCTCCCGCTCTCGATGCCCCGAGACCGGCCATTCAAACCGCCAGCTGCCGGAGCCTCAAACAGCCTTGCCGGATACGAGGCCCCGGGGCGCGGCCCCGCACTGGCTGAGCAAACACCCCCTTGGAGCTCCTCGAGTGGTGACAATAGCTGGCAGTGACAATGTCAGCACTGTGCCACACCGCGCTACATTAAATAGCTCAACTCCCACTATACCCTCCATTGTAATGCCTTCCACACTAATAACACTAGTAATGTTGGCACGGCGACAGTTAGTGTGGTTGCTAAAGCAGTTTTCAGAAAAAGATGCTCGACAGCCGCAGTGTCAGCGAGACCGTGTGTGTTAGTGTGCTTGTGACTAGCCGTTGAGCTAGCAGCAGTCGCGGTCCTGGCCTACCTGCAGTGCCCAGACACAGCCACCAAAGCGATGACACGCCCTCCCTGCACCTCCACGCCGGCTTTCCGTGCCATTTAACTGCCCCTGTCCCGCACCGCTCGCTCCGACCTTGGCCCCCCCAGCCCCCCCACCGCGGCCACGCTGGCGCTGCCATCTGCCCACAGCAGACTTGGGCAGTAAAGCATCGCGACCCTGAGGTTCGGGCGCGTTAACGCCCCCCGCGAGGGGAGCAGACCAGATGGTACTACCCGCTAAGAGGGTTTTACTGCCGTTAAAGACTGGTGAGTCGCACCAGACCCCACCCCCGCCCCCTACTCCTCACTCCTCTGCCACATGGCCAGCAGCCTCCAGTTCAGATTTTCTGCTAGTTCCAAATACCAGAAAATATTTCACAGTGCCGTGCCAAATAGTAGGCAAATGTCACAGCAGAATTTTTTTAAATATATATTTTAATTTTAATTTTACGCGCGTATATAATAATGTTTAAATTCATATGTGTTTAAGGTGTGTTTTAAAAATGGGCTGTACAAGAATTCGATGTGGAGGTTTCTTTTTTTGGTCAAGCTTATTTACATCAGAATGTTTTTTCAGCTAAAAACTCAATCAAACACATCGGGGCCTTCCCGACTTGACTTATTTTGCACGTCGACAGTTTATATCCACACTTTAGGTCCCACCCCAGTGTTCTGCGATGGAAAAGGCAGCTGGGATCCACGATGTGCAGCCCCGCATCAGTCGCGCAGCGGGTCAGAGATGAATCTCACTGCGGTCAACTGTGTCATTAGACATGTCAAGGCATGGAGCGATCACTTTTTGCAGAGGGAAAAATAAGAAAATTGCGCTTGTGGTCCAGAAAATCAATACGTTCATTTTTTTTCCACCGCGTGATAGGAGAGACGCTTGTGTTAGGCACCTAAGCGGGTTTCATCCAACGGCTCCTCCCATTTCCACCTCCACTCTGCTTAAACAGCGGATTCTTGCATCTCTTCGGAGACGAGAGCAAATGAATCGCAAGAGAATTCCGGCTACGTTCTGATTTAAAGTAAAGGAAATTATTAAAAAAAAAAAAAAAAAAAAAAAGTGTTCACTTGTTGTTCTGGAGCGACTACATTTTATATAAACAGGACTTGAAATAATGTGCGCAGCTCCTTGATGACAAGTGATCAAAACAGTGAAATAAAATAAAGAGTAGTTTCAAGGTCTGAAGAGTGTTCATTATTATGCGAAAATGGAGGTTGGGGAATTTCGGGCAACGGTGGAGTTTTCATCCCTCTGCTTGAATCTACAGCCCAATTAGTCTGGTATCCCGGTCCCCGATGCAGGGATTAAACCGGGCCGCTGATGAAGCTGGTATCGACTTCTTGAGAGGATCCATCACCCAACCACACGTGCACACCCAGAGACACACACCGCCCGCCCTACACTGACCTCCCCTGTACCTTACGACACGCTGAAAGGCAGCTGTGTGTGTGGGAGTGTGTCCGTACAAGCTCACGCCACTGGATGCTCTGCGGCAGCCTAGATATTTCCACTCGCATCAGAAGAAAGCAGAACGTAGAATTTAAAAGGAGCAGAATGCAGTTCATCTCAGACTGACTTCATCTCCCAGCTCTTCTTTCCGCCTCACCCTGTCAGGGCAGACAGGAAAACGTTGCTTTCAAACTCGTTTCTGACGTCCTCGGTCAGCGCTGCCATGCCAGATGCAGCGTGTTGTGTGTGTGCACGTCTATGAATGTTCAGCCGTGCGATATTAAGTCAGTCTTACATCAGGTATCTCCAGGCCAGCTCAGCCAGCTCCTCCAGTAAAACACAAGAGTGATAAGCATGATGGTGAACGAGCATGGCCTTCTAGGCCTTCATCAGCCTTCGTGACCTCCCTTTCCCTGGCTTCCACTCTCCTGGGACCGGGCATTTTTTGACAGCGGTTTATGACATGATTGATTTTCTTTCAATCTGCCGTTTCCCGCTGGGACGCATAGCTAGAAAGGAAGAGGGGAGCAGGTCAAGGGGAAAAGAGAGCGTATGTGTGTGTGAGTATGTGTGTTTGTCCACATAAAGACTACTTCCAATGGACACCATCAGCGGACCACAGCTTCTCGATGTTCCAGCCCAACGATGAACCCAAAAGCTTAAAGAAATCAGTGTCTGCTATCAACACACCTTCGTTCAGTCTGAGCTGTGTTGCGTTGAGGAAATATGTCAACCAAATCCACAAATGTAAGCGTAAAGCACAGGCTGTGCACCTCCTCCACCCTGCCTTAGAACAAGGGGTTGTGGGTAATAAATAAGTTTACACCGACTGTAAAGAGCTGAAAAATCCTTCAGTATATAAACATGCTTTAATGTGTCCCACAGCCTTTGACCCCAGCGTGTGTCCTTCTTTTCTAGAACCATTCTAAAATCGGGGTCCTCTGATCATTACACAGAACAGCCGTGATAATGGCACTGTGCACACTTGTTACAGAACTGTCATGGCCCCCGTGGCTGTAAACCATGTTTGTACTTATCGTGCGCATCCGTGCAGACCACCCAGACTCAGGGGTAGAGGGGGGCCCTAGGGGAGGGGTTGCCACGCCAGGGCCATCACTTGCGCTCAGACGTAGCGTAGAAGTGCACCGGCCCCCTTTACGCAGCCAGCTATTATCTGGTTTATTTCATTTCAGGGATCAAATTTGTATCCAGTTAGGCTTCTCATCTGAAACTCAAAGGGAATAAATAAATCCAGACTTTATTGCTCAGCACCCAGAAACAAGAAAAGGGGAAGAGGAGAAAAAAAGTCTCCAATTCATTCGGACCTAGTCAATATCACTGTAATATTTATGAAGGCTGGAAGCTAGCCTGCCCTAAAACCCAAACTCCTGCAATCCTGAATTATAAATTGGTATTGATTTGCGTTGTGTGTGTGCGTGCTCCCATGTGTGTATGTGTGCAAGGGGATAAAATGTAGACTAGGAGACAGAGGTTTGGTGCGTATATGTGTGCATGCATGTTTGTCTATTTGTGTTTGTGTGTGTGTGTGTGTGTGTGTGTGTGTGTGTGTGTGTGTGTGTGTGCGCGTGTCCATACATTTCTCTAACAGAGCACTGAATGCCATAGGGTCTTGTTCTCTTCTTAAAGCAACACAAGCATCAAATATAGATAATGCCCCCACCCCAAGTGGCATTTGTGTGGCCCGCAAAGCAGCACAATACAAGAACACAAATGCCTCCAGAGGCCAAGTAAGAAAGGCTTGAGAGTGTTTGTTCTCTCTCTGCTGCTGTAGACAGAACTGCTAATGAACTGCAACAGGACAATGAATTTTGAAAGTAAAAAAAAAAATGTTAAAAAAACTTAGTTAATACTTGCTAACTTGTTTTTTCGGGCTAGCTTGCAAACTCATGTAGCTCTGCAAGGAAATGAAGAGAATAAAGAAATTTGGCATAAAGATAATTGTCCACTGTCAACTGACCCTGTCTACTAATATCCTGCTTTCCATCTCTGAGCACTTGGTTTCACGCACACAAGGTCCAAAATCAAACAACCAAACGTTCTTGGTTTGGCCATTCCGAGTGTGATTCACTCAGAACTGCTGAATTCATCTCAACATTCAAGAAAAATCTCAAAACACATCCCTTTTGGACCAACTTCTCTTTGCCGTGTAAACTTGTTCTACATTATCTTTGTTAAAAAAAAATCCAACACTTTTATCCCTTATCAATTATATGTGCAAGTATTTCTATAACGTAAGTCGGAAAAGACGCTGGCATTGGGTTAACTGACTGCCCTTCAAGAACAGCATGAACTGCATTTCGCTTTGAGAAAAAAGTCTGATGTATGAATAAATCTAAGTATGAAGGTAAATGAGACCGTTTGCCTTTGCTATCCGTGCTTTCCTTTCGGAGCGCAGCACACATCTCATCGCTTATGGAGATCCGAAACGTTCAGCATGACCTCATCTGCGGCCCATCTAATCACCACGCCTTCGTCTCTGCTTCTGGAAACATTTTTAACTGTAAATTGACGCCGAGCGTGAACTGGTTGAGACGTGGAGGTTAATCTCAACCTTGTGTGGAGAATCAGCAAAAGTGTTTTTTTTTTTTTTGTTTTTCTTTTTAACAGCGCAATAATGAAGAGGAGGGGTGGAAACGCCCCGGCAATAAAGAGCTAAAAGCCACCATTATGGTTTCCCTTCTTGTTATCTCTCACGGAGGAGCCACTTTCGGCCCCAGCTGTGTGGTCTACTGCATGGTCCACCCGCCGATGGACGCAGATCTGACCTAATTGATTTGGGTGATGTAACCAAGGTCTGGACCTCCCAGCTGCACACTCTCCTATGCCATTCCTCATATCGTATTGCAGGGTCTTTATATAAAAATCAATACTCTCTTAATCTGCTCTTCTTTCTTTGTCTCACCCCCCAGCCTACACCCCCCTCCATTCTCTTATCTCCTTGCGTCAGTCTTGACTGGCCCAGACATGTCAGCCTTGCTCTTATGTGTGCTTCTGTGAGGGTGAGCCTGCACATGTAAGTGCGATACCCATAGGACACCCATGACAAAAACCGGCATACGGTAAGGTTCGCCAAGCTCACCCAAAGCTATGAATGCAAAAAAAACAAGCCCTAAAACACGCCGCACGATGATCCCGCTCTTGTGGATGTTGTCAAGGTCTGCAGTTGATATGGACCAACCCATGGCGTTCATCAAAATACGCAAGGAGGATGGAAAGTGAAGAATCAGTCACATCATTTATCATGCATCTTAGAATCGCTTCTCCACTAGTTATGGGTGACAGATGCAGAAGGATATTTCAAGACCACACAATTGGCTCCTTAGGGATTTTTTCCAGCGAGAGAGCGAAGGCAACCGCGGCCAGTGGCAATAGGCCATAATTCATGGCCCCCTCTCTCCAGAGTTACGAAATGCAAAGCTATGCAGAACCTCGGGGTCCTCCAAATTCCTGGCTAAAAGGCGTAAATATCATCGGCGCGAGGAGTCAACATTCGTGCCCATCAGGCAGGTCCGGGCCTGTCGGCATCTTAGCGCAATTAGCTGTGCTATGTGCGCTCTTGATTAAGATGGGGTGAAATTATCTTGGAATTCTTAATTCGTGCAACACCTCAGCAATGATGGAAGCAAGAAGGATGAATGATGGGAGGGGGTCAGGATGAGGGGTTTGCAATCAGAGGCGCGAGGCGCCGCGATGCCGAGTTCACGGCTTCCCGAGGGTAGTGGAGGAGATGGGCTTTTGCGGGGCGATGCGCTTCCATGTCGGTCACAGCATGAAGCTGGAGCTCGGGGTCGGACAAGGTGCGGGGGGCGGGAGACGTTAGGGTCTCTTGTTTACTGCTGAGGATTACACCCCGCCCGGCGCTCGCTCTTTGAACACCGTAGGAGTTGGCAATATGTTGACAGCAGGTTCGCTTGTGCGGATCGATAACTTTGCTCTCACGGAAGGGAAAGAAAGGAGGGGTTTGTCATGCCAGCCGTGTCTTCTAGAGGCAACCCAAGTAGAGGGATCAGTGAGCATGAGGAATACCCTAGAAAAAAAATCCTCATCCATAACCTTGTCAGAAGCACTTTCACATCTTAGCATCAGGAGTGAGCAGAAGATGACTTCATATGATGCATTTCATAGAAAAAAAAATGTCAGTTCTCAGCCCCAGCAAGAGGCTCCTCTGCTGAAGCATGTAGTTTTGTCCCTATCAGAAGTTCAGCTTATAGCACCATAAAGTGGGAGCCAACACCCAGAGTCAATGCTTACAACCCCCAGACTATCTACGCCTCTGCCTTTGGGGTCCAACGAAAGACCCAATTTAAGCCCCAGCTTTTCCGTGCCAACACAAACCGTAGACCTGGTGTTACGCTCAGGTCATCCAGTCACATTCGTGGAGCCCCCTGTAAATAAATTCCCATCCCAAAGAGAAACGCATTGAAAAAAATCAATTTTTTCAACACTCACGACTGCATCATGCCTCCTAGCTTATGTGAAAATCTCCAAGACTGTCATGACTTGCAGCTAAAAAGTCAACTCCCTCTCTTTAAACCATTCAACCCTTCAAGCTAGACCACTAAAGCATCACCTCCATCAGTTTCATGCTCTGTGTTCAGTTAATAACTATATAACTGGTTGGTCAATATCCTAAAGTGTGTTTCTTTCGAGTATTTAATTTTATCAGTTACTCTAAATAGTAGATTTAAAACATTAATTGGCATATACATTAAACACAGTTCACTCTTATATGAACCATCTGAGCTTCCTTCGTCTGGTCATTGATTTGTCTTAAATATGCTGGAAGACACAAAGAAATATATTATTGAATCAACATGAGAAATATATTGTGCTCCAAGTTTAAAATTAGTTAACAAAATTGTTTAAGCCTTAGCAAATAACTCATACTTTCACTCATAAATGTACTTAAATACACGTGTAGATATGCCACAGGCCCAACTGATTCCCTTTGCTTAACTTTAATTTCAGCAGTTTCTTTTGTGTGGAGTGAATTGCATGCAAATAACTACCAACACGCAAATAACAAAAAACCTGGCAATTTTTTCCAAGTTGGGGCCAAACAGTTAAGGAGGAGGACTAAATTTCCATCCCGAAAGCAATTTACACCGCAAAATTTATATTTAAAACATCACAGCTTTGGTGTTTGAAAGAGGCGACTTTAACATATATCCTTGTCTAACATATATCCGTGCATCCTGCCCCAAGCGTGATCATTTAATACAGGAGCAACGGGGTTTGTGGTTGCAGCGATGTTCTATTTGGAGGTGATGCAACACCGCTTGGGTGGTTTGGACCCTGCAACTGGACACCCTGCCCATTCGCTGCCCCGCCCCTAAAGGAGGAGTGGGAGGAAACCACACAACATGAGCTGGGATGTCTCTCCACCACCCCACAGTGAGCCGCTCATGAAGGTCGTTCAACCTGTCAGAGCACACAAACAAACACACGCGCAGGCACACTTTAACTTCATGGACTAAGCAGTCTTCCTGTCCATTTTGCAAACATTTTATTTGTGTTTTTGTACACACCTCAACTTGTAAACCTGCAAACAGATGGGGATCAGTTGCTATGCTGCGTACAGTTATTTTTGGAGTCTGAGGCCATGGCCAGATATGTTTAGCCACCTATCAAAAAGTCATAACAAAGAAGCACAATATCAGAAAGAATACAATTTATTACGGAAGTAAGGGAAAATTTTGCAGTATTAGCAAATCTTGCCAACATTGCTAAAGTACAGCCTGTCGATCTGCAATAGCGAAACGCTCGGCCGATAAATTCTAAAAGCACACAGTCTGTAAAACATGCAATTTTCTAACCCAGAATTCCTCATGCGTGTCCCAGAAATGTGTAACCCACAAACACACGGCCTCCCAACCTGTAACCCAGCCACTTAATCATTTCAAATGTGTCCTGCCTACCATGCTTCTTTCTCATACACATTCAGACACATCTGCATTCTAGAGCTATTATGCCCCCGATAGCATCCCTGTGATTCTGTGAGCCCTGGCCGTGACGTATCCCCCTCTGGACCATGTTATACGGCAACCCCATCCAATTCGGGCAACCCTTACCCTCAACAATTGGTAACCCTCCTTCCCCCCCACCCTGAGTCACTTCCACGACCTCATCTTTTTTTTTTTTTTTTTCATTTTAACTGGGCTGCTGAGTAATGTCCTGCTTTTATTGCAAATCCATACTCTTAATCTAGCCGGCTCCAATGTGCTGGCCTGCCGATCAATAGGTTGTATTGCTGGTAAGGGTCCAGAGAGCTTACTACCCTTCCGACCCCCATCTCTCGTCTCTAGTTTAACCTTAACCAAGCACAACCATCTCAATCATGTCCCCCCTCCACCCTGTCCCAATTCTTTCAATCTCTATCTGTCTCTCGCACTCTCTCACACACGACATCACAGTCACATATATCTCCAGTGGCTGTGAGGTTTTTATGAGTACATTCATACCCTGCCCTGAGGGACAGTGTTTTCATCGCCCTTATAAACTCAGATTAGTGACAGAATTCAAGACAGCGTTGTTATATCCACTTGTTTGTCTGGTGCCATTTCGGTCGATGTCATAGGCTTCCGTCGCCCCACCCCCTGCTCATGCACGCATCCCCCTGCAACCCGAGCAATGCGGTGTGAGCTGTGAGCAGAGGCGGCGTGGGTGATGGACTGCCCACAGGGCCATTAGATAAGGGAGAACAGAGGAAGGGGAGGAGGGCAGGGAGTGACAGAGCCATCACCGCAACCCCCCCTTCAGCCCACAGAAATCTCGCCCCCTCCACCCCCAATGATTCGCCACCGACAAATGGCTTCAAAGTGGAAAATCGTCTTGGTTTGAAAAAGAGGACCTCGTCCAGACCAGCACTAACACGGGTGGGTGGGGATGGGGGGAAGCAGGTCTGTATTGGGCAATTAGACAAGGGCCCCTGTTAAGGCCTGACAGTCGTGGTAAATTTATGGCCCCGCCGGGAAGCTCGCTGGGCGATCTAATTGCAATATTAGCTTGTAATAACACCTGTTTTAAACCCCGACTAGTAATATGTCACGGAGGCCATTGTCGTATTCCGCTTGCCTCGGCAGAATTCCAGCCTGAATGGGAAGGCTTAATACGAGTACCCTGGTGGTTTATGTTGGGAGGGGGGCTCAGTTTGAACTCCCCATCCAAGCCCACCCGGTACTCACGTAAACGTGTACACACTTTCAGCCTGTCTCCTACGACCAACATCAAATTTCTCTAATTCTTAAATGATGCGGTGCGCAGCCGGTATTTGTAACACCTACTCCTCTGAGGGCCGAAAAGGACCGCTAAGTGGGACACATCAGCAGGGGTCTGGGGCTCGCCGCGGTGTGCCAGCAAATCGGCGGATGCCCAAAGTCATTTCTTCAGCCTCGTCCCTCATGCCCTCGTTGTCAGCATTCGCTTAAGGCCTTAATTGAGCACACTTTTCAAAGAGGATCTTAGTTTACACAGTTGCATACTTTACAGAGGCTGTTAAGGCCCATCGCTGCACGACTTCACGGAGCTGTAAATCAATATCAATGGGTGCGTAACAATCAACAGGAGGGATGCGGGGCATTACAGTATCAAGGATATAGACGCACGCCTGCAGGCAGGGAAACAGGGGCGTTGGGAGAGGGAAAAGGAGCCTGGCAGGGGTGTTGGCGGGGGTGTACGGTGAGGCGGGGTACTGATTTATAAAGCAGCGCTTCATTGGAAACCATGTCGGCGAGCGGGGCGATGAATTCCGGTCATTAGCCGCTTTACTGAGACAAGTGACGGTCATAATTTGCATCAGGGCTGCCGCCAACCTCCTCCGCCGGCCTGATTTATTTGTTGGTTTAAGGAGCCGGGGGGGTTGCATGCTCATAAATACCACCCCTCCTAATAGGGAGCTAAGATGCCGTTGTATGGGCGGCCCAGCCCTAAATCACACACCCCCAACGAACACATTCAAATGGCTGCGGGTGGTACTGCAGGGGGGTCCAGGGGCAAAGCATTGTTTTGCTCCCCGCCAAAGGATAGATGCAAGAACGATACCATGACCTCACAACCCTATAGCAGGAAAGCCAGGATGCAACAGAGGGTGTCAAGAGGTAAAAAACTAACAAAGCTATGAAGCTCGTGGACTCCATAGAAGAAAATCACAGTGTTAGACCCAACATCTTAATTCGTGCAAATCACGTTTGATTGACTTTAACACATAATCTAGTGCAGTTAGCAAATCGAATTTGCCTTCTTATTGCCTAGATTCCTCTTTTCTACAAAATGGTGACTACACACAACTACACACGCTACAGTGCGATGACATTTAAGTGAATACGAGTCTCGTAAGCAGTGACCTGAACCCAGAGTTGTTGTTTCTACATTCAAAGCTTTTTGTTAATGCACGAGCGTGTTGGGTTTCGGACAGAACAGTGGCTGTGTTAAACTGATTTTGAGAACTGTCTATCTTTATTCTGGCCCTGTAATAAAAAATGGAGGAACCCAACCCAATCTTTACAGTCCCAGTCTGTTACACCAATCCAACTGGTGCAACAGTAGTGTGAGGTGTGAAGACTTTTTTGGGGCCAGTGGGAGGAGGCGGGAGAAGGGTCACTGGGTCCAATTCCTGTCTCCTGTTCCCTGGATGCTCTCCAAGGCAAAGCACATGAGCCAACATGGATCTGATAATGACCCAGGGGGCCGCTGTTCTTCTAGAAGAGGATGACGTGTCTCAGTCAGACCAACTCTAGCCAAATCAAAAGGAAAACCGGGGCAGGGGTGTTTGGAAAGGGATGCACCTCAGGCCAGGTCATGCTACAGAAAGTGTCAGCCTTCACTGCTTCACAGGTCTGGTCAGACAAAGTGGTCGACATACGTACAATCCAGCAACACGTACAGTATTTGTATAGACTATTGTACTTGACCACTTTATTTTTTTCTGATGTAAAACTTTATTCTATGCATGATCATGTATAAATGCGTTTCATAAATGTTGAAGTTCAGATGTAGCTTCTCCCTTGAATTTAAGTCGTATTTGTTTTGTGTGCCCTTCCTACCAGTTCATAAGTATTCAAATAAAACCAAGTACTGTACAAATAAAACTGCACTCACTGCAAGGCTCAGAAAGCAAGACAAGAAGCCTCCAGAGGCCTCTGTTAGCTTACAGAACAATATTTACATTCATAAATCTAAGCTTAAGTTTATTACACCCAAACCACAAAATCACCACAGTCAGTCTTGTCCCGAAAAGAGCTAACAAAGCAGATGTCCCTTCTCAAGTATTTTATTGACAGCTTTATGAACAGGGCATGCGCCTTGTTCAGGTTTCAATTTTGCAAACAGTCGTTGCAGCTACATTTTCAGCAGTGAGCTGCTCGCCGTTTTCACATTTCGGATGTGGGACGCTGCCCAAAAACAGCAGAGACTGGCAAAAATTGGTAGAAAATGAGTTTTATCAGTTTGGCCCGAGCTCACACATTATATTTTCTAATAAAGCCTTAGCAGCCGCGCTAATTGTCTCCCTGCGAAGGTAATCTCTCATTTCCTCCACATTTTCACCTAATTTCATTTTAGCGATACTTAGTGAGTTTTGGACAAGGACTTAGTTTCGGTCCTTTTCAAACTGGGTTTTTATAACACCTTTCGATAAAACCTTTAGAAAAGCTCATGCCTTTAGTTATATGCTACTAAAAACATTGTGGATTGTGATGCCCTGCGTGTTTGAACATTGACTGAAATTTATACCGAATTTTGCGTGTTGATCCCTAGTGACCTCTGCTTATTATCATTACTGACTACTTTTCTAGTTATCTGATGTCACATGGCACAGAAAGAACTGGTTTTGAAGAGATTTCATATATACTTCCAACAATGATTATACATGCAAGCTTTGCATAAAGTTCGGACAACACAGAACAAAGAAATTCGAGTTCCTCCATCACGGCTTTGGTTGCACTGGTTTGGTCGTCATTTGGGAAAATGAGACGCGCAGTGTGGCTGTTTGCATCTTAGAGCAGGACCGGGTTCAGCATGGTACTGGACTGGCGACACACCCGGCACTCTGTCACAGAACGTGTCTGGCTGAGGGGAGCCTACCTGTCGATGATGACCGGGTCTGAGGGGGTCTCGTTCCTGTTACCGCAGCTCTTCTTGTCACAGCACCGGCTGCAAGGGAAGCAGGACACACGTCAATCAATGTGTCAGTCACACAGAGCACCTGGCAATAACAAAATAGAATAAATACAAATATGAAAAATCTTTTTCAGCGGTACAATTCATATTATATTATATAAAATTACTAAAATACTGCACTGTAGAATGTATTATGTTATTTAAAAGTACAGTTTATGTGTACTAAATGCACATGTATTTGACACTTTTCTTTAAAGAGACTCCTAGTATTAAGTTGTCTGATTTACTCATTTATACAGCTGGATCATTTTTACTGTATTAATTCAGGTTAAGAACCTTGATCAAGGGGAATACAGCAGGAGGTGGGATTCAAACCTGAGTCCTTGGAGTGCAAAGCAGTGGCTCTAAACACTGTGCAAACCTTCTGTCCTTTTGCTGCTTATTTTTAACATGCAAGCTTTTTTTTCCCTGATAGATTACCGGAACTTGACGCTTAAATTTAAAATAAAGTTGTGATTCTGTGCCCCCACTCCCGCACCACAGGCAGATGTAGTCATTCAGTGACTCTGCTGCTTCCCATGTGATGCAGAGACGAGCACAGCGAAGGCCACCGCCTGCCCAGTGACCCGGCAAATGCGCAACGTTTCAGCAACAGTGCAGCAACGTTCCATCGCCCTGGCGTTCCAGCGTGCCACCGCGCAGCCAGGCCGCCACGCTGCTTCCTCTCTCGCAGTGCCCAGCAGTCCAGCTGGTCTACGTCTGGCCAAGGTCACTCAGTGAGCCAGCAGCCGCCTGGCCCTGAGCACAGATCCCAGCCCGCTGCGCGTGTGCCGGCATGCAGCCACACGCTCACACGCACACACACGATTTTGGGCTTTACACATAAATAGTACCCAAAGATGGTGGCCGAATTGAAATTTGCTCAGAATATTTGGGTTGTTTGCAGCGTGTCAGTACAAACCCCCCGGTCTCCATCACTTCACAGCAGAATATCCCTTTGCATGGCTCAGGTGTGTGGACCAGCGATAAGGAGAATGTATCATTCACCAGGCCGCTACAGCCCTCTCTCACGCTCAGCACAAGCGCTAACTGCCCTGTCATGGTTCCGCTTCCATCTATTACACCTTGCTCTGCTGTCTGTTGCCCCCCCGAGAGAACATCCCTTAGACTATCTGCAGCATCTCTTTGTGGCTGGAATGTGCTCTTCTCCAGCTCTAGAATCAGGGAACAAAGAGGAGCTGCAGATCTACCAAAGTACTTCTCAGTGTAATTTTCCTTAGCCTTCCTCAGGCATTCTTTATATTATACCTTTAGATAATGTGTTCTGCTAAGAGGAAAGGCAACTATGCATCATATATAATCTTTTGAATATTTCCTCCTAACAAAAAGCACGTCATGTAACTGATGTTTTTTTTCTCCAAAGCAGCTTCCAGTGTTAAGCTACCTACAGCAATTTACTTGTTTATATAACAAAGGTATTTTTACTGCATTACCTTTTTGGTCAGCACCTTGACCATAAGCACTAAGCAGGAGATGGGAACTGAACCCGGAGCCTGAGCGTATAAGCAGTACTAACCAATACACTACCTGCATCTCTGTGTCATACAGAAGGATATGTACATTTTAATTTTTAAAAAAAATTCTTTGCTTTAATTCCTTGATTGGAATTTAAGTTGGGTTTTCTTTTTATATTATCTTTCTTATACAAGATTTTAAATTAAACTGCAGTCCCATCTCTCCTACCCTAGTGGCCATTGATACCAGAATAGTCTGTGGCCAGCCATGACCCTGAGCAGGATACAGCAGTTCATGATAGTGGATGGACCGATATTACAGCTTATCATTTGCCAGATGACATATTTTCTTCATTTATGATGTTTAGGCAAAGTATTTATCAAAACTCTGTTTTATTATGGACTCCCCCATTCATTTTGTTTTTTGTTCATTATCTCCGATAAACCATTGTTTTTTTTTATTTTTTTGTTTGTTTTTTTTTTAAACACAGGCTTGGATCAATAACATCTGTTGCATTTTGTTCAACAGAAATTCTAAAACCTGCAAATAATGGGACACACCTCATTTAAAACATTTTTAAACTCCGTGTGAAAAGAGCCAAGTTTTGTTTTTGTTTTCCTTCCTGTCCGTGCGCGTGTGACCGTTGCCATAGATCAAGCGACAATAATGTATTCCCCTGGCCATGAGGACCATTAGCAGAGGTTCCAGGAGACCAATTAGCATTGGAAGCCCTGCCATGTGGCTGTAGTGACAGCCTCCTCAAACAGCAAGAGAGGGTGTTATAAACAAACAGGACCCTAGGAGCCTGTCTGGGGCCCCTGGAGACCCTGGGGTCCCTCAAACATGAAAACAAGTCTTGACTGTGCGTCCGTAATGCCCTCCTAATGGCATTACCCCCGGGCCGGCCAGGCTAACACCCGGCCAGCTAATGATGGCAAACATACACTTTAAAGCAGTCCCAAGCAACAGGCAGATGTTCTGTTGCCACGGTCTGAGTGCCAGGGGCAGGCCTTGGGTCCTCAGTTGTGTATGTGTGCTATAGATGGGCTAAAGCATCCTATCTGACGTCTGTAAAAATGTGAAAATAAAGAGGTGCCTCCAGGAACGAATATGGTGAGGCAGGTTTGTTCTGCAATCATCTGAGAAGCTCTTGAAGATTGTTATCCAAGGGGTCTGCCCAGTTTGATGTGGACCAGTGAGAAAGGTATCTGCCATCTAGGTACTATTTTAGAACATGACCAAGGAATCTCCGCACAGGCAGGCAGCATAAATGGTTCCTTGACTCTCAAAGGGTGGTGAGGCCCGAAGACGCATTTGAAAGTGAAGCTTGTTTTAGGAGCACGAGAGCTGTAATTACCAAATCCTCCCACCCGGAGGCCTCGGCCAGAGCTAATGAGATGCAGCGCTGCGCTCTGGCTGCATGTGCCAGTCGATGGCAGTCTCTCTCGGCGCGCCCTTGGCCAGGCTGGCAGCCGGCCTTCACAAACCATGCCACCCTCGGCCACTTCACCCGCCCCCACCGTTCGGTGCCAACCGGCTGTCACAAGGACAAACCGTGACGGGAGGGTACAGCGGCATGAATTCCCAGCAGGGCTGAATGTGCAATGCCCCCCCCCACACACACACACACACAATGTCAAAAGCTGAGAGGAGTAACATCTCACTGTAAATCCCACCAACTGATTCAGAAAGTCTCCATGTCAGCAAAGACCGGTACCAACCAAGCAGAGTCAGGCTCTGACAGCCCCCGCCTTGTAGGCAAGGCGCATGACAGTTCACAGCCAGCCCAAAGAACGTGCCTGTACGGAGAGCAGATTGGGAATGCGAGCTGGGACCGCAAACTGGCCTCTATTAGCAGACCGCCCCACTGAGCTGGGCTCCAGCAGCCTCCAGGCCTGAGATGAAGATAAACTTCACCGCCAACACTTTAGCCTCTCATCTTCTTCTCATTAGCGCATGGAAACCAGCCATTCATCAGGGCAAAGTTGTTAATAATCACGATCAATCATCTGGTGACAGGGTACAAATAAATGATGATCAAGATCATACAAATTGATGCTATTTAAAGATCTCAGAAAACAACGGACACCTCAGAAGGTCTCGGAAATGTAACACTGTAAATACCGTGGATTAGTTAGGGCAACCTGCGTTGTAAAAATAATTATGTGTCGGTCCACCATCAGTGGATCCGACGTTTGCACCCACCCTCGCGTTACCTTAACACCTATGTGACATCACTGAGAGTGAGGTGGAAGGAGTGAACCCAAAGAGGCTTTAAACCAAAGCCCTACCCTTTAAATCTATCTCTTCTGGATAAAAGGGGGGTGGGTGGTTGTGGGGAACCAAACTGTCAAAAGTATCATTTTTAGTAATAATTGTACCTTCCCTCCGAGCAAGCATGCCATTCGGGGTCTGATGATGACACACCATGGGTCGGGGCAGCATCATGACATGGCTAACGTAGAGACCTCAGCATTATCTTCTCGATCAGGCATTACTTGGGGCCACACCCATACAGAGCTGTCTGACCAGCTCAGCTGAGTGCAGAGAATGTAGTGGTTCACCGTGATTCCTGTCTTTCTGATCCAGATGGACAGTAATACTCGGATAAAGCTCTAACCATAACTAGTGACCTCCACTAATCCGGTAGAACTGAGGTACTGTGATTACCATGACATACCCTATAAATACAGACATTATAAAACATCTCTGCACTTTTTGGCTCTGATTAAGATCTGTTGAAGAATTTAAACGTAGTAGCAGAGGTGGTGTAAGACTCACCTGCACATGATCTCATGGGTGAGAAGAACACGGCACATCTCGGGGTTCTTGTCCTGTCCTTCATATAGAATGGGCTGGAATGAGACAACACAAAAGCACGCATGCAAATGTTAGAGATTTGCACGGCGCCAAACCTGCATTTGAGTGCAATGCCTGTGCCCCAGTGACTGGCTTGCAGCTAGAACTGAATTGAGAGCCACCAGTTCTTCTTCTGCTGCACCAAGAAAACTGATCCAAGTCCCCCTGGGACAAAAAGAATTCCCTCTATGCCTGGGCCTCCAAGCCTAAACCATATTGTCCTGCAGGTCCTTACAGAACACCACCTTATTAAGAGTCATCACCAAGATGTCATGTAAGTGAGGGATGATAACTGCATATTAAGAGGGAGAAGGAAAGCACCCCTTCTCTACCGAACGATAGCAGGGTGAATGGAAGCTAGGAAGGCCCTGTCTCACCCCCTACTCTATCCTCCTTAATGGTCATTTGGTCATCCGGAGCAGGCCAGATACCCAGAGGGGCAATACTTTTAGGATAACAACCACTTTTGCATTATTGATCGCCCTGCCGTGAAGGCCTCTCTTCTTTATTAACAACTTCCAGTATTGCTGGAGGGGGTGGGAAGTCGGAAGGGGTCGGTCGATATTTATATATAAATAACAGCTGTATCTGTCAAGGATGTGAGTGGGTGCCATGGATGGACCTGACCTTCGCGGCAAAAGTGCGCGCAATGTGGTAGCATGACTTTTTTCGCCGATGGCGCAACAATTCAAACAAAACGTATAGCTGTCCTGTATGTATTGCCTCGTGAACCTGCGTAAGAAGCCTCCAACCCAAAGCCAAGTTGGATGAAGCTCTCTTAACGTAACACGAGCCTGAGAGGGCCCTGATTTCCTGAGCCCCCTCCCAGACCTTAGGAGGAGCAATCAGAGAGCACTTGGTGCACCTGCTCTCATGCATGCTCCTGCAATCCTAGGAGCCACGCACAGCCCCAGCTGGGCATCCTTGCCCTGGGTTCAACCGGTGGGTGGGGCTCAGTATCAGAAACATGAGCCAACAAAGGAAAAGAAGAAGGAGACTAAGTGTCATATAAATACATGCCTTTAGAGTCAGTAATGGTAATAATACACCCACAATAGACACCGATCAAAAACATAAAGTCCAAGAACTAAGTCTTCATCTTGCCATTAAACAGAGCTACACAGATATGTTCAAGTTATAAATGTCTGAGTTTGCAGAGCACCAGTAGTCATTCTCAAGTGGTCAGGTTACCAGGCATGGGCAGCCACATTACTTTGTTCCCCCCAGACCTCAGCACCCACTGATACTGTTCTTTTGATCGGTGGGATATGAGGTCTAGGTACCTGTGGTGGTGCCTACACATGGCCACAGGACCGGGAGGTGAGCGTTCATTGCAGGTGTGAGGCTGTGGTGTCGTTCTTTTTGTTATTGTTGCAGGGGTCTGAGTCACCGAGAGCTGCCGTGGAGGCGGCATTAAGGGTTGTAGATCAGTTTCGCTATATTCGATAGTAAGTGTCCAAACCACAGCTGTAAAGTAAGGTGAGTAAGAGCTGCCCATTCCAAAACACCCCTTGCACTTTACAACTGCAAATAATTGTGCTGTAAATCCATTGGAAATTAAAAGTCATTGTTTCCAAAGCATGCAAAATCAATCATTCTCCAGCACATCTCCAACAGTGTAGTTCACTGGAGGCATTTGTCTAACTAACCATCTCTGAATAAAGCAGTCAAGCAATAAACCTCAAGATTTCATGCTTAACAAACAGCTAAATAGCATTGGTGAGCATCTGCACCTGTTTGGTCATGGAGTCTATCAACCGCACGTACAGGTCCTGTTCTGTTCTGATACCTGGAAAAAAAGGCAACAAAAAAAAGCATACAGTAATGAATGGTACAGACGGATTAACCTAAATTTAGATGGATTTAAGCGAAAATATTGCACACTGGTACTGAAAGACTGCATTGTTTTATGTCGGCTATTAAAGCAACTGGTTTAGGTTCATTTCACACTACACAAGAAGATTCAGTTCACTTGGGTTAAACAGGTGTGTTGCAGGTGAATTTAAGTACTTAGAAATGAAACAAAAATTGTTGGGGCAATTCCCACCCTTATAAGCCCTTTGAAAGGGAAGAGGTTCCATGAGGTGTCTCCTAGAAGGGATCCTCTTATTATTTGTGATTTGTGTCCCCACAGTACATTTATGTCTTCTGTAACACTTGTCATGCAGGCTAAGCTGCTCTGTTAACCCCCCCAGCAAAAACAAACAAGTCTCATCTTTGCCGTTTATTATTTATGGCATCCCTACTTGAAACTCTGCGCTCCCACCCCCCTACTCGGAGGCCTCCGTCTCCTCTCCCTTTAGGATAGCGAGATATTAAAATTTAACAACGAATTAAGAATCAATCGCTATTGCCGCTCTCCATTAGCGCTTTAAACGCAGCCGAACTGGGACACAAAAACGGCAGCGAGAATCTTGAGAGTAGGGAGTGGCTTGAGAAAAGCTGAAAGGAAGCTAGCGTGAACCTAAAACAAAGCTAGAAAGAGCTAACAGGAAGCTAACAGGAAACAATTATCAGGTGTCAGGTGGCAACAACCTGCTGAAATATTTTTGCAACCTAAAAAGTTACATTTATAGTTAATCTTTCCGCTAAGCTCACCCTGTCACTGTAAGACTGTAAGACACATAGTCAGCGCATGTGCAAGAATTTAAAGTTGGGCAAAGGGTTTTCATTTTGCATTTGCATCTGATGTATTTTATATTTGCAATGTGATGGTAGCTCACAGCTCCTCTTTGCATGGGTTTCCTCCTAAAGTCCAAAGACGTGTTTCAGGTGAGCTGTTGTTTTTAAATCGCCCATAATGTCCATGTGAGGGAATGCGTTTTACATTTCTCTGCCGGATAAATATCTGAATGATTTTAGGTAGTAGTTTTAGGTATCTGGCACTACAAGTCACTGAGACACTTGTTGAAATCTGCTTAATGTTCACCACATGTTGCTTTGAAGAAAAGTGCCCGCTGAATGAGAACATTTAGAATATAAGTGTGTAAGGTTGGTTCCCTTGGCATTGCGGTCATACCGCAGAGCTGGGAGATGAACAGCAAGACTCCCATCAACAATCAGACATCCGGACTTGAGAAACCAAATCTTTTTTAACACACGTTTAGCTGAAATTACTTTTGTATGAACATCTACATATGTATTTTTTATTATTTTCATCTTAGTTACAAGCTAAAATCCAGTGGCTTTTCCCAGCAGGGATTTGGGATTTACACAGAATGTTGGATTTGTTTCTTTCAAATCCAGTTAGAGTGGCAAGGATTATTGGTTCTTTATTGTGTTTGTCTTTTTTATGTTCGGGGTGGTTTTTGGCTCCCTGACTGCACATTCCCACCAAGAGATGATCGTGAGGCCTTACCATTGCTGTAGAGGAGCTGTAGCCTGTAGTGGATCCCGTTGTTGGTCTTCTCGCCGTTGTACTCCTGATAAACACAAAAAGTGAAGCAACTTTTACAGGAGCATGCCTTAAAGAATGCTAGGAGCTGCTCCCCTCCACCTAAGCAACCTCCATCACATCATTAAGAAGCAAGAAATGCTGTCCGGTGCATTGTGGGAAATTGCTGGCCTTTGCTTGGCCTCGGCTGGCCCAATCTGCCTGGATCCTGGCTGTGGCCCAATGTGTTCCCACCCAGCTGCGCTCGTGCCCCTAATCTCAGCAGATGCTGGACCTCCGGTCCTAATCCCAGACCCGGGGCCCTTGGAGACACCCAGATTAAGAGCCGCGAGCGAGTCGGGAGCCTGTGGGAGATGACGGGGTGGCCAGGTCAACAGCAGGAAAGGTTCACACCCAGCAGTACTTGGGTTTCACTGAAACCCAGTCTCCGCCATGGACTCGTTCAACCTCAAAGAGGAAATTTTACTGGAAAGCAAAGTTTGCAGGGAAACTGTAGCTTCTATTACAAAACATTCCAATCAGGGAATTCCAAAAATGTACGTCTTGGACTTTTTTTATACGTACATATCAAAATATGTACATATCAAAACACATTTTAAACACTCTCAAATTTCTCTAATTTGAATCCACATCTGGCAGAGGCTGGCAACTTCAAATATGCAGCTGCTTTTCAAGCAGAAAAATAACTTTTTTGTGATATCACTATACATCCATCATAGTTAACTGCTTTATCACTGCAATGGTCATGGCAGTCAGGAGCCTATCTTGGAAATATTGGGCACTAGGCTATGAGACTACACCCTGGATGGGAGGCTGTCCCATTATAGAGCAGTCTCTCTCTCTCACACACACACGCACACACACACACACACACACACACACACACACACACACACAGTGGGCTATTTAGGCTGACTAATTATCCTGAAACACACATCTTTGTACTGTGGGAGGAAACCTGAGCACCTGGAAGAAACCCACCCAGATGCAAGGAGAACATGCAAATCTCACACAGGCTGAGCTGAATTCAAACCCACAACCAAATACTACTCACTGCTTCACCATGTGCGATATCCCTACTGTCTAGGAATATCATAATCATCAGGAATATCATGACAATAATACTTATTTAATAAAGTGGAGTTATAAATTCATAAAATAATATTATTGTCTATTAGTTATGCAGATAAGTTAAAGTATGTAAATTATGATTCCAAGAAAGCAGTATTATTTGTATTGTAATTATTGCTTTATCGCCACTACTTTAAATCTGCGTTAGTAATCCGGTTGTAACTCGGTTTGCGCTCTTGTCATCTCTAGATCTATTCCCACAAAAAAGGACTGACAAAGTCACGGTTTCGTATGAAAATTCAGAAAATCTGAAGTAGCCGAAGGGGGAAATGTTCGTCAAATGCACTGTCAGGTCTTTTTTTTTTTTTTTTTTTTTTAATAAACGATAGCGAAAAAGACAGGGCTTTGTAGTCGGCTGGGTTATTGGCGTTGATGCCTCTGCTAAAATCCATGGATGCTGACAAGTCAATTCTGCTCGATTACACGAGGCCATTAGAAGCACGACGTGATGATGCACTCCGTTTCAACACTCCCGCTTCTGATGGCTACTGTTCCTCTGCTTGCTCGCGTAAACAACCAGCGGTCAAATTTTGCCTAAACTGTTTTTTTTTTCTTCTTTCTTGCTACAGGTTTGCAGAGCGAGAAGATATTTCAATCCCAATCAAATAATAGAATTTTGCTGCTGTACATAAATAATATAAATACACATTGCATAGAACATATTACACAATTTTAAATCCAACAGACAGTATGGAACTTTTTAAGTGTACTTATTGTTAAATAGTGCAGCATCTTTCCTGCCTTTTGAGATTTTCTGTGGAAATTCATCTTCCAGTCATTTGCTTTTTTAATATCCAAAAAGCCAGCTAGACAATGCCTGTAACTGTCCAATGTTTTAAAATATAAGAGACAAAACTCATATCTGCATGATGATAATGCACAGTGAATGAAAATGGGTACAGCAGGTGGAACAGTGGTCAGATCCAGCACTTTGGGATGCAAGCTTGAACCCCACATCCTGCTGAAGTTTCTTTTATCCAAGTACTTACCCTAAAATGGTACACTAAAATTTACCCTGCTATATAAATGGTAAAATCTTTGAAATTAGCTTTGGAGAAAAGCATCAGCTAAACAAATGTAAAAGTTTATTAAACAGTGGCAAATTTGTGCTATTGGGGATGTAATAACTTCCAAGAACTGAAGCTTTGACTATGTCACTGATCAATAAGGTGGAGGAGACTTGGAGAGGGCTGCGTCCTTCAGTGGGCACCAGAGTGCACTCTTGCATCGCTTTCCTCTGGTCCTCCTCTCTAGAGGGCCGTGCCAAGTTCTCTGCTCCACCCCGGCAGAGCACCCCAAGGCGAGGTGGGAGGGGGCACAGAGGTCGGGATGGAGGTGAACTAGCAGCCGCAGCGGTGAACTGTAGCCATGCCAGCTGGCCCGTCGCCTGTCCCACCTTGGGCAACAATGTCCACGCATAACCTCTCACTGGCACAGGTAAACAGACCATCTCTCCGAAAAGGCAATGCATGGAATTATAATATCTCATGCTTATTTGACTACAGCTTCGCATACGAATGCAACACAATAGAACATCGCACGTGAATTATCAATTTTAGAAGTATTTCATTACATTCACATTTATTTATTTTGCAGTTGCTTTTCTCCAAAGCAACTTGCAAATCAGTTTGAAGAAAATGTACTTCACAACAGGAAGAGCTTCAGATGCAGACATGCGATAGCCAAAACACAATTACATTTACATTGCAATATTAAATTATTATTGTTAGAGTTACATTGTACCAAATTTGCTTTCTTGCTCCTTTTTATTTGTGCTGCATCCACATGGTTGTTAGCTCATAACTGCACACATACAACCAAAAGCACAGCTTACTAGATTTGGTTATGTGCTGTTGACTAGGTTTGGCCTCTTGCCATGCTGTTATAGCCTTGAGCTGTGTAGCGCCCCCTTCAGTTTTTATGAAAAACTAAGCCTCCCACAGAGACTGGCGGTAGGAGAAGGTGTCAAGGTTCTTTTCCTCTCACATCCATAGAATGTTTTTCACAAAGAAAATTAAAACCAGGCATAAATTGCAACTTTTTAAAACTTTGGCTAGACAAAGACTAGACTCATTAAGGTTTAAATGTATACAGCAATTGTAACTATATATTTTTAAATACATATATCTATATATGTTTACACTTATATTGTAATATTAAATTTGGGTAAATAGAAAATTAAAATTTAGTAAAGAATCTATTTCATTATAAAGGATGTGCATAAAATTACACTTGTTCTGTCTTTAATAAACACTGAAAAACTAACTTCACATCGCACTGAGTTGCATTTAGTGACTACACTTTGTGATTTTTTTTTTTTTTTTTGCTATTCATATTCACCAAATAATTTTAAGTAATTTTTTTTAAAGGGGATAAAACACATAAGTCTCCGCTACTCCACAGCACTTTTATAGTCAGATTCACAAAATTAGTCAAACACAACAGTAAAAAAACTGTAAAACTTGAAATGAGAATGAAAACTTTGAAGTTATTTAAGCTATTTTTCATTAATGTTTATTTTATTACATAGTATATTTTGGAAGGCAACTGCATGTTCATGTGAAACATAATCTGGGTGAGCCTTTAGAGTGTCGTTGTGTGTGTGTGTGTGTCTATACACGTGCGCACCGTGGCACAATGGGAGCTGCTTTATGTGATCCTTTCCAGTTCAATCATGCCTCAAACACAAACACACACAGACCCACAAGCACACACAAACATTTGCAGCTTTCCCATGTCCAGCTTACTTTGTCCTTCTCCACGAAGTCCACGTAGGAGGTGCGCTCGATCTCCACAGGCTGCCCCTGCCGGTCGTACAGTGCCAGCACAAAGTGGAAGAAGTTTGACTTGCGCAGGTTGGAGGGGGGCTGCTTCTCGAAGTGGGCCCGAGCCAAGCCCACACCGCTGTGGAAGGGGGGGGAGAGAAACAGTCAGTGTCAGATGAGGTCCTGTGCAACCGCCAGCGGCATCCATGTTGACATTTGGCTCTCCCCAACCGCCAGAAGATGCCGTCTGCCCCGAGACCCCCGGGCCGCCATCGGCTACCACTCCGCTTGCCAGCACCCCTGCTCTAGCCTTCCGCAGACCTGTCAATCAAACCCACTTCACCCCCCTCTCCATGCTGTCACTCCCTCTGTTTTGGTCCCCTAAGCTGCTGGAAAAATCTCCACCCCCGACTTGTCCCGTTTCACCATCGATTTAGTGCTGGGACACAAGCTTGGTGCTGACAGAGATGGAGGGGCCGCATTTAGCAGGCAAGCAGGTGACACGAGATGCAAAGTGCCCCAAGTTGTGCCTACATCCTCGCATGTCCGCGTGCTGCTAAATCAATTTCCCTTTACATCCCGGCCCGCTCGGCGCTCTCCAGCAAAGCTGTCAACTGCTGCCCGGTATGCAGGTACCATCACACAGATTGGCTTATCAGCCTGACGCATCGACACACTTGTCACGAGACAAAGGGGAGATAAAGACAAGAACGCACAGCACCGTCCTCTTCGGCAGCCAGTTTGTCTTGTATGGGACATGCCGTATGGAGCTGACGTAGGAGTGTGTCAGTCCCTACACAAATACACAAACGCCCACGCCCATTACAATCGTTGGGTTTATTAAGAACGCAAATATTAACCTTGTGGTTTATAAAGCAATTCAATATTTAATAATTCACTTTGGACTGAGTTTTAAGGCCAAACGTGGTATACATTTACCTCTAAAGACGAAATTTGACAGGAGGGCCAAAACAAAAAAAGCAACTGTTGCATATAAGAAATATAGAAAAGTCATTCTGAGAAATGGACAAAAAAGATCCCCTTCATAGTATTAAAAATCACAGTCCTTTTTCTGGGGGGGAAAAAAAAACTATATGCAATGCATTGTTGAACTCTTTATTTAACCTCTCAAAATGTTTTTTGTATTTATTTCAACCCATTTTCTTATCAATTTTTGTCAAAACTAGTTTTGAATCAAAAGCAATTTTCCATTTTAATGCTGTTTTTCTCCCTGAAAAGAACGGCGAGATGTTTGGAAGGATGCCTGACGCGGGTCTGTGTTCGAGGACGCGCTCCCCAGGCACATTATTAATACGGCGCTGACCTTTGGGCACCCCTATTATGAATGCGTAATGGCTCATTTGTAACCCATTCTGCTGAAAGCTAATTCCTGAAGTAGGTGTTCCGCAGGAGCGGGGACTAAAGATGCTCTCTTGTCGAGGTGAGATGCGTGACGGAGACAGCGAGACTTCGCAGGCCATCGGCTCAGTGGGAATCATGCTGTGGGACCTCAAACCCAAACATATGTTCTACAAGCCTGGCCACTGCATACCGATTGTCTTCTATCAAAATTGTGTGTGTATATAGATTTTTTACTCTATTTAGTATATCAAAATTAAATAATATAACAATAGAAATCGGTAGGTGTGATTATCTATATATTCCTACGTAGGCGTTGTTAAAGTTTATGGCACTTACTATATTGTAGCTATTGCAGGAAAAGGATAGAGTCCAGCATCGAGAAATTCAACTGAAAAAGTAATACTTTTAATATGTTATTAAAAGCATTACATTTAAAGTATGAAAAGGTTAGGGTGAAAAAATTGTCCCAGTTTCGGAAACTTTTTCCACAGTACGCTGCGATCCCACGGTGTGTAGAAGGCAGCAGCATGGAATGAGGAAAAACAGGACAGTAAAGCTAGGAGGAAAGTAAGAGATTCCCACCATTTAAACATTCAACAGAGGAAATATGTTGGCATTAGTATTTTAATGATATTAACTGCATTTAATGATATTAACTGCATATTAACTGCATTGATTTGTACATTTGTAAGTTAGGTGGAACAAGGCTGCTCTCTGTATAAAAAAAAAAGGTATTTCTAAACTTTTCATGTAAATCTTCCATGTGAATCAGAGGCCAAATAAACAGCTAAATGGCAAATAAATAAAATTGTCATTCAAGGCTCCCTCGCTGGACACAGAGTTTGACACTGAAAAGGTATGAAAGCCTAGAACTGCAGACTGGAATTAGGAGATTGGTTGGGATCACAGACAGCTGCGGTTTTTTAGGGCCTATAATAATATGCATCCGCACCAATATGCATCAGAAGAAGTACAGTGTATTAAACAGAATGAACAACAGCAAATGTTTAAAGAAAATAAAACGCTGTGGTTCCTCATTCCCAAAGAACATGCGTACATTTCATTAAAAGATAAACAGACTACTGAAGAGCAAAGAATAAGGGAACAGAAGGAAACTGTCTCCACTGGAGTCTTGAAATTTCCTCAGCTCTGCTTTAATTCAATGCAGCTAATAATAATTATGATAAAGGAGACCAAGGGGGGTGGAGGGGCACAGCCCTTCATGCTCGAGGCCATGTGGACTTTGGGGAAATAGATATTTAGCTCGGAGACTCGCGATCGCCGCAATTCCCCACTAATGAACACACAAGTTGACATGAGCAAAAGCAAAGCACTAAGCGGACTCCCTTCACCCTACACCCTTCCTTGTGGTTTAGCTCCTGCAACAAAATTCCATGGTGTTAATAAACAGTCTGTTGTTGTTTTATTATTATTATTATTATTATTATTATTATTATTATTATTATTATTATTATTATTATTATTATTATTATAGCAATATTACTATTTTAAATTGCTGATTTGTTTATTATTTTTCTATAATTTTTCTATTCAGTTTTCTTGAGTTAAGCTTGAGCATCAACTACATAGTCTTTGGCAACCATGCTTTTGTCTTTAACAGACTGTGGAAACCCAAACTGACCACTTGGGCAGCAGGCGGCGCAGTGGTTAGAGGTGCCACTTTGAACTCAGAAGGGTCCTCTGCTGTGGTAAAATCATTGTAAGTAGCTTAGTCTGCTAACCTAGCTTTATGTTTTGCCTTGGAGAAAAAAGGATGCTCAATGAATGAGTGATTTAAATATGCAATGAATAGTTTCGACGGACTCCGCAGACCTACACCGTAGTTCTGTGTGTGTCGGGTCAGTGGGGCCACTGTCTGTGCACAGAGGAATTACTGACCACCTGTTAGTGGGTTGACGGAAGGGTGGAATTTTTGTACGTCTTTATCATTGCCAGCTCAGTTTTTCCTAGCGAATGGATAACAAACGAAAGATTACCGTCCCATGTAGGCAAATTTATCATTTAAGCACACCCACTGGCTAGATTTCTGCCTCCGTACTGCTCTGAAGAAAAAAAAAAAAAAGATAAATTCAGCCAGCATCACCCGTACTTTCTTTCTACTCCATTCCAGCCTGCGACTGGAGGTCTTCACCCTTATGCTGTAGGCGACCAACCTACAGCTTTACAGAGACCTGAAGTCCAACACAGTGAGAACCACCACAACTTTGATTTCCTTGGCAGGTATTTGTAGAAGCAGAAAAAAATGTGAGGGAACATAAAATATGCACATGGTTTATGGGGGGCATGCTTATGAGGAGGGCCAGAATTACTCCTGCATACATTTCCCCTCCTCATTCCGACCACCAGCACAGCGACTCCTTCCCCATATTTGTTTAGGTCTTACTCAGCGTGTAATAAGAACTAATGAGTGTGGAGAGGAGCCACACTGGGCTCCCGTTTAACCAACACCACGTCCAACCCCAACGCAGCACGATGAGGTGGCCTGGAGTACAAGGAGGGTCAGAACCCGCAAGTCCCCGCGAGTCCAGAAAGGCCTCAGCCTGTTTTGGCTCTCAAGCTGCTGTAAAGTTGTCACAGATGGGGAAATAAAGTTGCTTTCATTGCAGCTCGCTGACGCCTGCCGATCAGACACGGCAAGATTTAAACACTCCAGCCGCCCAAAACGGTAAAATATGGCACAACTCCTGGAGACAAGTTAGTCCGGATCAGACAGGTTCCACCAAAAAAAAAAACCTGATCAACATTTTTCTGTTTGCTCGTGTCAAAAATCAATATATACAGTATGTACAGATTTTTGGATCCAGTCTGTTTGTAAGAAAGTCTGTTTCTTTTTTCCCCTGTTAGCGCTCATTTATTTACAAGAAGTTGCTGTTTAAATAAAGGGTTTAAGTAAGAAATTTGAATTTTTATTCCTTGGACAACATATACTGCCCAACTGATCACAATACAAGTTCACATTAACTCGCGTCTTCATGGGGATTCTTTTTTCCAGACATTTGTTTTGTGTCAAAAAAAAAAAAAAAATTTATAAAAGTGCGTCATCCCTGGGCGTTGCGCTGGCACGCTTTTCCACAGCTGTCTTTATCGGCACGGCAGCACTTTGGCCTCCTGTTTGGAATTCAAACACAGATGCTTGCTAATGCCATCATGCCAGGCAGACAGACAAGCCAATAAAATAATGATTACGATGAATTATAAACAGCTCCGAGGCAACTTTTAAAATTCAACCCCATTCCTTTGGTCTCTGTTTCACGCTGAGTGGCAGGTGTCAGTTTTCCGAGTACTTTAAACCAGCAATGCAAAAAAAAAAAAAAAAAATTACATTTGCTCACGGTACAAATGTGCTTAATAATAATTCTGTAAGACATCTTAATGGTGGCGTATAAACGAAAACTGGAGATTAAATGAGTAACATAAACACACCATTACTCGCAATTTATGCCAAGTATGTAGAGCATTTTTCTTACGCTCGCTGTGGTGATCTATCGCAATAACTTGTGTGTTTCAAAGCACCAAGCCTCACCCATTCGACGTCAGCTATCCCTATAAATCCAGGGTACCCAGCGTTTACTCACCCTAAGAACTGCAGTTCAAACTTTAACATTTAACATCTACTAAGATCATTACTTAACTGTCCCTTTTCTCCAAAGCAGCTTACAATGATCTACCTGTTTCTACACCGGGGTGATTTTTCAGTTCAGGGAACCACAGCAAAAGACGGGATTCAAGGCCGGGTCCTCCGAGTGCAAGGGGGAAGCTCTAAGAACTACGCCACCTGCTGTGTTTGCCAGGTCGATACGCATAGACAACAGATCAACTTCCATTCCAGTCTTATTAGGATGCGACAAACCGATCGACAATTCCGTTTCAAGCTGCCAGACTTCTCCGGGAATTCCAGTTTCCCATCGCAAACGGCGCGTTTTGTGTTTTTTTATTTATTTATTTTTTTTCCCCTTTATCGCCCCACCGCCCGAGGAGTGTAACTGAGCACCGGGAGGAAACGGCGCAGAGCATAGTGGTATTTTGCCCTGGTTTCAACGCATTAGCACAACGCTCAGCTGGCTAATGAGTCTGCATTATTCAATATCCATGCAGAACACACAGAGCAGGAATCTAATCGAAATCGATAGCAATTACATTTGTGTGTGCGACTGTGGCTTCGTGGCTGCATGCAAGCGCTTGCAGAGAGGGGTCCTACATTAACACGCGCTGCCAGCACCCCCAGCCCGCCAGCCCGAACCCGCAACTTCACCGCTCCCGCTCCCATCACAAACGCAGCAGCGATGTTTGCGCGCCTGCTTTTCCGAACGGCGCTTGGGTTTTCTCACAGCTCATGCAGCTGCTGGCTCAACATCGGCCTCCTCAGGGTCCAGGTCAGAAGCTGGAATTTGCAGGGCGCAGGGCTTTGAAACTGGCATGCCACTGGACGGCACCCGAGAGCACACACGCACGCAAACAAACGCACGTACACCAATACACACATTTGCAGAAGGCAGATCCAAAAAAACAAAAACAAGCCCTGAGATAACTGCCTTTTGCTTACATTTGTAGACTAAACTAATTTCTCATGGGACTCAAAATGGACATTTTGATGCTGCAGCAAACACCTGATTTCCCAGTCCCATCCAGATTTATAGGAACTCTCTAAAACAAGCAATTCTGTCTAGTACACTGGATTTTTTTCTTTTTTTTTAAGGAAAAAAATGACAATCTGTTTCTACATTTATGCTTGCCTTTTCGCTAAAACTTAAAATTCATTTGTTGAGTATTTACTCCTTGTGATGCATTAGTACTGTGATTGAGGCTAAATAAATCAATATTGATGCCGACTAGCTTGGAGAAACAAAGGGGGGAACTTGTCCAGGCATCTGCTAAGGCACAGCAATGAGACCGACCCTCATACTCACTACCCCAATATCCTTAAAAGACAAATAAACAAACATATAAGGGCTCTTTTATATTAATCGCAATATACATGTTTATATCCAACAGCTTTAAAAAAAAAAAAAAATGACGTGAAAAAACTGTTAAAATTGAAAGGCGCAGGTAGGAACGTAAGGCTGAGAAAAATTAAAGTGGTCTTTGTGGAAGTTTCCAAAAACTGTGATTTTCCTTATTTCTCTAGGAATACATGAATATACAGTAGAACATTTGGCAGGATCTAATTTATATTTACATGCGATTTTTCCACGTGGTGTTTCCAAACACCCGCTGGTGCTACCGCGACACAGTTGCCACCAACGTCGCGCTTTCGCAACACTTTCTTTCGACGGCGCATTTCAAATTTGCAGCTTGCTCATTGCTTTATATATTTATTTTTTTCAAGAAATAAAGAAAACTTCGAGTTTAATCGTTTAATATGACTACAGCAAGCAAGGCTGCCGATTGCGAGCAAAGAAGTATAAATGGGGGGGGGGGGGGTTGACTTTGGAAATGCCTTCCACACACCACAGGCATTCACTCACACACACACACATTTCTTTAGCAGACAGACCGACAGACACCCAAAAACTGCACCTTGAAGCATCATCAGCTTCATAAGCATCATAAGCATCATAAGCGTAATACACTGCTTCTTTAATCATAAAAGCTTATTACGATTTGTAGCTAAATGCTCCCAGCTAATGTATAATTTGTTAGTAATTGCGGTGAGACAAGTAAACCATTTTTAGCAACATGTAATGATTTCCCGTAGCTTGCTGGGCAAATTACAGGCAAACGCTACCAACTATTAAGATGCAGAAATCAGACATCATACAGCAGGAGAGGCTGAGCGGCTCTGCTCCATGTCAGGCCCGGTCTTCTCAGCCTCAGCAGCGCTTACAATTGACATCTACAATTATTATGACAAGGACTTCTAATTAAACTGCCCCTAAAAGTGAAAAGCATGGACTTTCGGGTCAAAGTGGTATCAGTTAGCAGGAAATAAAAACTAATGAACTGTAAGGACACACAGGGCTGTAACTGAACCCCTCCTGTGTCTATAGATGGATCTTTTTAAGCCTCGTGGGCCAACTCAGCCACACGGGGGTCAGTCATCCGCAGGTAGGAAAGTGTTTCTTTCTCTTTTGCATTTGTTCTATTTATCCATTCATCAGTCTGTCCACTTTTATCATTAACCGCTTTATACCAGTCAGGGTTGGAGCAGTTCGGAGTCGATTCCTGAGTCATCGGGCAGTAAGCTCTAAGTTTAATTTATTTCGCGTGTATTCTTCTGCTTTTTCAAGGGCAGCAGGTGGCGCAGTAGTTAGGGCTCCTAATTTGCCCTTGACTGCAGGTTCACATCCCCTCTCTTGCAGCAGGACCCTCGATCAAGGACGTTACCCCGAATCCACCCGGTAAACGTGACCCAGCTGCGTAAATGTGCAAACGATTATAAGCAGATTTAGAAATGCATTGCTTGAATTTGTAAACATATGTTTTAATTTATCATTTTGGGCTTAAAGGGGAAAAAAAAAAAAAAAAAAAAAAAAAAGCAAGACAAGGAAATCTGCCTGAAAATCCGCAGCTGAGTTTCGACCCAAAATTCCTCTCAGTTTTTAGGGTGCTAAAATTGAACAGAAGTTTAAAAGTAAATGACTGAAAGGTGACAAATTGAACGAGTGACCGTCTAATGAACTTGTTCTTGCACGTTTTTTTTTTTTCTTTCTTTCTTTCTTTCTTTCCTCCCAGCACCTTTCCCTCACCTGCTTGGCGCACCTGCCTGGTCTGCGCCTCGAATCAAAGTGCCACCCTGCCTGTCTGCGCAAACATTTGGAAATATAATTAGTAGCCCACAGCTGAAACCATTAACCGATCACCTGTACACCTCTAATGGGGTCAGGAGCGAGGGCGCCTCCGAGAGGCTCGGTAATTGTTAGCGCTTCCCTTTGCCACCTGTAGCCGAACCCCGCTTTCATTCTGGGGGTTTTGCTCATTTCTGCCAGAGAGCTCGGGCCCGTTCGCTATTTGAACCGCATTCGGGACACTTTCTCACCCGTTCCTTATTTTTATTCTCATTACCCCCGAGAATTTCTGTATTTCCATTTAATGAGCAACATGAGGTGTAATTACTGGCATAGGCAAACCCAGTCAAACCGCCGAACAAACAGTTTCACTCGTTCTCAAGCAAACATTTACAGTACTAGTGTGACGCTCACTGAATTTTTCCCTAAATCAGGCCCCAGCAGAACTTGTATTATTTATCTGGGGCCAACGTCTTTGAATCGTGTTAATAATGAAATATGCATTATGGTATGGAGGGAAATACCGATTGTGTGCGTGCGTATTAGCAGAAACGTCGGCAATGTTTTCATATGTACGAATTCGACATGAGTTGGAAAAACAAGCGCTGTGAGTAACTATCATTAACAAAATGTTGATGTGTACCCAGCATTTTTATCCAGAACAGTTTGTATTAGCATCATTTTATATTATTGTATAAACGGTGACTAAGACCCTTTCACAAGTATACATTATAATAGACCCTTTTGAGAATCGAACCAACACCCTCCAGGTGTTAGGACCTTACGCTTAATCACGTCGCTGCCCGATACCCTATGGTTCACGTGCTGACCAAAAGTAATGGACGGGTGACCCAATTAGTGGGAACTTTATATGTTTCGTGAGCTACAGTGTGTGTTCACAGTCCACAGATGTTTGCATGCTGACAGATGGGAACTAACCACACACACACACGCACACACACACTCGCGCGCTTGTGGTGGAGAAACCAACACTTACATGGGCCCCCTCGCCTCCAAGTCCAGGCTTTATTACCTCAGCCCACGTGCAAAAACAGGGGTGACATAATTCACTGTGCCTGGGCTGTGGAATGTAGTGTTGTAATAGTACAGGTGGGGGTCCGCCGGGGTCTGATCCCCAGCTGTGGGGGTGGGTGAGAGGAGGGAGGCAGCGACGGACAGGACATTGACTCGTTCGGCGGAACGGGCCGGCTAGGGTGTACATCCCAAGCGGGTGTCACTGTCGCCTGATATCAACGCTCCTGTCTGGAGGGAACACCTGCCCAAGTCCACCGTACAGAGAGCAAAGCTGCTGGACACACACACTTCCTTATCCCCTTACAAAAAAAACTATATTACTGATTTATGACCCATTGATTTATTGATTGGACTTTTATGATATTGTGGGGGTTTATGCATTTGACAAAGCATCAGACTAGACAAAATCTCTGCAGGAAAGAATCTACATTATAACACCAGATGCTTGGCATCTTGGGAAAGTCCACCAGAATGACCATGTTGCTCTGTGTGTGACATGACATTCAGATGAGTCCTATTACAAGTATGCCCTTTCTTGACTTTTATTGCATTTCCAGAAGTTTTGCCCACATGTTTTTCAGTTGTCTAATTGCTTGAATGGGACAAATTGTTAAAAATATCAAAAGTGGATATCCTTTGTGCTTCTTAAGTGGCTGGACTCAGATCCAGACTCCACACACAAGTTGTTTGGCGCCGCTCAGCAGAACAACCTCTTATCATCCTTCTACAGTTCAAAGATATCATAAGGAAAGCTGGGAAAAGTTAAATATGCCTTAATATCAGTAGACATATAACCAAAAAATGCAAATGTAAATCAGTCCGAAATAAATAAGTGCGTTTTATTTATTTCAATGTGGATATTTCTGCATTTCCGCCCGCTGATTATACTGAAAATACTAATAGATCACTAGGGGGTCCTTATAACTATTCCAAGAATAAATTAGAAATTTGCATTATGAAGTCGTACATAATGATAACGTGAATCAGAAATGAGTTTGATCAAATTAAAAATGAGACTTTTCTAAAACTCCAAAAGTCTTGACTGCAAAAATAAGATGTCGGTTACTGCAAGCTGGGTAAATAATAAAAAATTTCAGGTTGCACCAAACAGGTCTTTCTCACAAAAAAACTATGATTTGTTTTCTACACAGATGTCAAAAAGTTTGAAAGAATATGGTGTTTATAACAATATTATACATTTTTTTTCTATCGCAAACAGAACATTTTTTCTGAACGATATTATCATCGTTTGCAGAATCCATTAAGAGTATTTCTATTGAATTTTCCATCAATTTGTTTAAATTTGTCACTCATGAGTTTCAGATGTTCTACGACAGGATAGCAGCCACCACTATGAAGACCCCCTGTTGACAGCACATAGTCGCAGCTATAAGGCTACTCTGGTAACTTTGTATTCACAACCATGTAGAAGTTAGAACCAAGGTCTGTCAACAGCTTAAACTCATCTGCCTGAGAGGTCATCCTTAATGTTCTGCCATCATTTACGGGTTCTGACCTTAACAGGTTGCAGGGGACTCACCTATGGACTCTTTCTAACTCATTTATCATTTATCAGCGATGTGTCTGGTGCTCCTTTCAGTGGACGGACACTACATTGTCTCCACGAGAGACCCAGAAAAATGAATAAAAGAAAAAGTTCCCAGCAGGCCTTGCTGTTTAGTCAGAATAACGCTGGTGTCTTTCGCTGGATGTGTGGCTGGTCTCTCAATCCCCGGGCTGCCCGGAAGGATCTGGCCACACAGTTCGGCTGTGGGACGTTGGAGCACTTCCTGAGCACGATCTGGTAGGGTAAAGTGGAGCCCTACACACACACACACACACACACACACACACACACAGACACACACAGAGAGCCCGGAACAACACACACCACTGTCATTGTTTCGTTGATTCCTTGCATCGATGGACGGTTGTGCTTCTGCCTGAGAGAAGCACAGCGTTTCTGATTCCTGCCACATCGGCTAAGTCACAGCAGCCAAAGTTAATATTAAACAGGGCTGCTGTACCTCAAGTACAGGTGGACACTGGATCTCTCTCTGTTCAACAGGAATCAAAAGCCAGATGCCCGGCGGGGAGGGCGGCCCATGTTGCAGGCGCCCGCCACTTTGTGGTGGACCCAGTCAGTGAAGGAGAGGAGCAGAGGAGATGGTGTCTAACCCAACAGGACAGCAGCATAGCCATGTTACACCATGCTCTAAAAAACCAAAATTGCCCTCTTGGGCAGTGCTGTAAATATTATAATGATTTTCAAATGCAGACAAAGTTGTTAAGCAAAACTTAAATTTTATCGCTTCATGCAGAAGGTTTTCTACCGATGCAGTTCAGGAGATGCATGTTGCTCACTGGAAGAGCAGCAGGTATTATCGCGGGACGTCACCATACAACCTTCAAGTCACAAGATTCTGCCTTAACCACCGTGCCACCTGCTGCCCCCACCCCTTCCCCCACCACCCCCCACCCAGTAGACTCCTTCCCTTGAGGAAAATGAAGGCAAAGGTTGTTCAAGGAGTAAGATGAGCGGAAAATGTCCCCTAAGATGGCACAAGTGGTAACCAAGCGACACCTCCTGAACCCGCCTCCCTCTGTCTCACAAAAGACTGGGGAATATTAAACATGAAAGATTCAGTTGTGAGCCGCTCAAAAAAAATTAAACATGAAATGCTGAGTTTGTCACACTCAGAAGACACATATTTTGTGTTTTTACTGGAGGTACAGAGGATGTCAGAAGCAGTTTCTGACAGGTCAGCCTAATGCATAGGTTTGTTTTGGAAAAAACAAATACAGTAAATATTACCAAGAGAGCAAGATAATATGCAAGTGATGTCTTAAAAATGCAGTTAGTATTTAGAATTATTGAAAATGTGCAGAAATCAAATTCAACTGTTACATCATTTAAAATATTTACTTCCTCCGTAACTTGAACTGTGTTTCAACAGGCGCACGTGTGCGACACAAAAACAGGGGATTTTATTCCAGATACAAAACTGTCAAATTTTAAACTTTTTCCTTTTCCTAAAATCGACATCTGAAAATTTTTGGCCACGATATCGTCGGCTGCATTTCTAAAACTCGCAATGCTGAATCCTGGAAAATGAAATCTGAGGGAATAAAGCAACTCGGTTGACTTGAACTTTATTTTTAAATGCATTTAGAATAAGATGCTGGAGTTAGTTTGAAGTTGAATTTTAAAGATGATATCTCGTGTTCTGCTCAGACAATAACTGTAACATTACAATTATTATTTTTGCAACTGAATTTGGTTCTATGTTGTCTGGACGTCATTGCACTGGTGTTATAAAAACAGTGAAAGTGTAAATGATGGCAATGCTGTGTAAAACATAGTAATTCCCTGTTATTTAATTTATCAGGACATAATAATTTACATTTAATAACTTTATTCAGTGCATTCAACCATATATATATATTTTTTTTTTTTTTTTAAACAGGAGTACAAAACAAAGGAGCCCATAATTTCATGTGGGAAAAAATGAATTGAATGAAATAAGTAACTGAATCGTTGTATTATAATTTGTTTGCACAAGAAAGTTTGGATTGTATAAACTGTAACGGATATAGATTGTAATGAATTAATTTTGTAGTAAAATAATGTAGTAAAATAATGTAAAGTCCCAGACACGTTTTACTCACACTATGAACGTTGAGCGCCAAAACCAAGGTGAATTTAAAAGCGTTTCAATGTATTTTTTGAACCCTTATAAATAATTTCTGCAAGGGAGCACGTGATCTGTGTGGATTTACTGCTCTTCCTGGAGGGCAAACCGCTGATCCGGACGCGGGACTTCAGGTGCCCTCTGAAAGGCGCTGTCCCGACACGGAGCCCCGCTGTTTCCTCTCGCCGAACTCGCCTGTCGGGAGCGCGCACGGCGACAACGCACCGTCACCGCCGGATTTGCCAAGAAACGAAAGTGAGCAAATTCTTTCTAAGTTTGGGATTTTGTTTTTTTGCTTTGTTTTCAGCGGAACCCCCAAAGTACGCGGGGACACCGGCAGCCTCATAAACAGCCGTACGTCCCAAAATAAAACGGAGATGAAGGTTTAAAACTTACAAAGAAGAAATTGCTCCATATTTTTCACAAAAAGTGGGTAGGTGTCCACTTACAGCACAGCACCATTTTCCCATAGTTTTTTCTCCCTTTATTTATACAAGTCTCCGTATGACTATATTATTATTATTATTATTATTATTATTATTATTATTATTATTATTATTATTATTATTATTATTATTATTATTATTATTAAACGTTGTGTAGTGGACCCTTTTGTCCAGGGCGACTTACATTGTTGGATCAACTTTACAGTGATTTACCTGCTCGTTTTTACCTTGTCAGAACACGGGAAGTACTTTAGTTAAGAAAACGAACACAGGTGCGGGACTCGAACCAGCAGCCTGCAGTGTGCGGGATGACAGCCGCTGCCTTTGAGCCCTGCTACTGTGCGCACACGCGAAACTCAAGTATAATAAAGCAACGTGGTGCTCGACCGCCATAAACGCCGCATCTGCACGCAAAACCCCGCGCCGCTCCATAAGCACCACGCACCTCCCGCATCCCAGATCCCCCCCCACACACACACACACACACACCACCTCCCGCACCCCCCCCGCCCCCGGCGAGCGCATCCCTCTGCGCGCACGCCGCGTTTACCTCTGCGCCGCCGTGTTGGCGTCCAGGATCCCGGCGCTCTGCATCCAGGAGCGGACCGGCGTCATGCCGCTGCTCAGGGGCTCTTCCTTCATGGTCAGAGCCCCCCGCGGGAGGCTGTCCTGGATGGAGAACATGGGAACGAGCCTTCGGGGAGGGGGGAGGAGGAGATCTTCCTTAACAACAACTCAAACTTGAATAATCCTCCTTAAAACGTCAAAAAGCGGGAAAACAAGGCCACCTGGATTAAGAAAACCCGCAGAAATCGGGCTTGGGGGGGGGGAGTGCGGGAAAAAAATCTTCCCCGAAGTGAAGAAGTGCTGCAGCGAAAGGGGGGGAAGCGATGGAGGTCCTTATCCAAAGACGAGCTCCGGATCCCTCTGGGTTTCCCTCTTTATTTTAGATCCCAGACCAAGTTGAGAGGATGGATGCTCGGGGTGCGCGGCGGGGTGCGCCCGTCCTCACACGGAGCGAGGGCGGCCGGCAAGGCGAGCCGAGGAGCCGCGGAGCATCTCAGAGGATCGGCGGAGGCGCTTCGGCATCAGCCCGGATCTTGAGGAGCTCGTCGGCGCGGGGAGGACGAGGGGAGTCGCTGAAGTTGCTCGGAAGGAGGAGGAGAAGATGAAGGGGAAGAAGGAGAGGAAGCAGGAGGCGGACGCGCGCGCGCGGGACTCAGCAACCAAAAGTGGGATAAAACAGGCGAGCGCTTCAAAAAGGAGTAAAATGAAATGATTACGGAACAAGAGACAGGGATGGACCGGGGAAGGCTGGCTCTCCCTCGGGGAAAGGGGGATTGGGTAGCGAGAAATCTCATCCCCTCCCTCCCCGTCTCTTTATGGCTCCTGTGTCCCAGCGGAGCGCACCTTCTCCCGGGCTCAGGCTCCGGGCTCCCGGGGGGCACAGCGGCAGACCTGGCGGAGGGCGGAGACAAGCCCATAAAAGGAAAGCGTATTTACATCTCGGCCGCGCCCCCCGCCTCCCATTGGCTGCGCTTAAACTGCGCGTCATTTTTTTTCCTCTTTTTTTCAAATCGCCGCAAAAAAATCCGGAAAGACCCCGCGTAGAAGGTGTCGGGAGCGCGCACGGGCTCCACATGTGCGACTTAAAGATGATATTATGGTGAAAGCCACATTTATTTGTCGGGCTGCATTTTAGGGACGGGTGCCTTCATGTTTGAGCAATACATCATGGTTGAGGATGGCGAAATACCGCAGGGCGAGGGGATCGACACACGAAAATGTAAAGTGAATTTGCAAAATAAAGGCATTTGCGTCAATAAGCATTGTTAGTATTATTTGTTATGTATAAGCAGTCCGTCGTGTGCCGTGCTCACATTTAAGATTAGGGTTTATTTGATATCGCAGCCGATTTATTACTTAGATCACTTTTCATTGTGTTCTTTGGTGCAGTGAAAGCGCAAACTGTTGTTTTAGACCCGCCGCGTCAGTTCGTTTTCCATAGAAAATGCAGCGGAGCGCCGCGTTTTCGCTTCTTCCACAGATCGTGAAGTGTCGGCACGATGAAGTCCAGCAGTGCTGTTTGTGCAACAGCTCCTAAAGCCAGAAAAAAAACAGCTTTTTACCTTCTGGATGCTTCGGTTTAAACAGCTTAAATGGTTCACTGAGGTTAATCGGACCAATTCACACTTTCAAAGAGAAATGTGTAACCCTTAGGTTGCCCCGCGTTCCAAAATTATACATATTAAAATTTTCATCTGTTACACCTGTAAAATCATTATATACCCAGAAACAGAATGACTAAACATTACAGCTAAAACACCGTCTTGTTATTTCTCATTATTATTATTATTATTATTATTATTATTATTATTATTATTATTATTATTATTAGAGTTGTTTTTATTTCTGAAATGTAGTCGAAGGTATTCAGATTTGCAAAAGAAACAAAGATGATGAAAGAGGCGGTGTACAAATCCGAACACCATCAAGGGGCGATTTTTTTATCCCTAATAAGAAAAACTGCAAAAGAAACCTGGATTAAATATTTATAAAGCTGAACCCTTCCCGAGTTCGGAGCTCAAAAATGCTCCCGTGGGAACCGAGGGAAAATGTCTGGAAGAAACGGATTTTAAGCTCAAATCTTCTTCTTTTAAAGGAAAATTGCAGCAAATTAGGCTAAAACAGACACAGGTCAAAATGAACAAACACGTGGAGGTTTATTTACTGCAGATGTGTAAATCGCCGGTATCGAGAAGGGGAAGGGGTTTCACCATTTAACTGAAATTAAAAAAAAATGTTTAAAATTCAGAAAACAAATTGTCATAACTTTAATGAAAATGTTTTGCACCGCTTAAATATTCATCATTGTGTCCGCAGAGGAAAAACTGAAAAAGCTGCAACAAAAGACATAAATTTGCCTTCATAAACAAGTCAAATTATTATTGCCAGTAAAATCTCAGAGTGCTGCTGGTGTTGAAACCCTCGCCAAACCGAGACACACTGGGCAACATGTGGGCATATTTCCAAATATTCGCATACCCATATCAATTAGAACTGTAATAAATATCATGCACATTTCAGGGTGGCAGAAAAATGTGATTCCAGTCATTTCATTGGTTCACGTTAACTCAAGTCCAGTTGGCAACAAACAACTTAGTCCCAGGTAACTCATTTAATTTTGCCTTTAAGGTAAAACTCAGCTGTATAACGACTTAAGAAAAACTTGTATAAATATCTTCTGTATCCCTACTATGTTCATGCAGGCAGTAACTGACCTAACAGCATCATCAGAAATAATAATAATAATAATAATAATAATAATAATAATAATAATAATAATAATAATAATAATAGCTAAAGGTGACCTCTAGCATGAAATAAAATCATTTTCATTTTCTCATTGCTGATAAATGCGCACTGGATGGTGTGAATGCGCTCTTTACGCGCCAGTGAATATTTGCGCACATTCATTCGGGCGCGACTGCTGTGTTTAAACGGCCCCGTTGCGCATATCTGCGGAGGCGCACGGCGGCGCTGTCACCGGTGTGAACGGGTCACCCGGGAAGGGTGACAGACGGGTGTGGGGGCGCAGATATTTGGCCGGTTGGGGGGAATAGGGGGGTGCATGGAGACGGGCGCGCGCCCTTTGCGAGGTGCATCAAGATGAAAGAAAAGTGCGGAAAGTGAGGCGGCAAAAGTGACAGTGGCGTGACGTGTGGGTGACACCTGTGACACGAGACCCCCGTACCTGTTCGGAAAGAGGAAGGTGAGATCACTTCCTGTGTTTGGCACCTGAGGTGAAGCCGAGTACACAAAATGTTTCAGCAAATAAACCGCATGAGTGACCCCGTCCGGGTTAAGCGTAAATTCTCTTTCATCAGTCAGCTAAACCACAACAACTCTTTCACCCCCCTCCCCCACACAATAGAGGATATAAAAAATTTTACAGTAACTGTGCGCACTGCCGTAATCGGGGTCACAGGACAGAAACCCTTTTTTCCCGATGTTTCTCAGTGAATCTTGCAGATTATTAGAAATTGCAGAAACTTAAAACGGTGGTTGAGGAGAACGTGTTGGATCTTTGTTTTGTCTTTGTCTCCATCTCGTGGCCGGGTTGTGTCATTAAACAGCAAGAGTCCCTTATTTGAGTTGACTGTCTTAAATCAGGACAATTTTTGTTTTCTCCAAAACTACTGTAATAAAACTGCCGAATAATTCATTTTGGTTCACTGAAAACATTTCAGTTAAATAAATAAATAAATAAATAATGGGTTAATAGATACACAGACAGACATAGAGAAAGTTGTTAACAGATAGATAGATAGATAGATAGATAGATAGATAGATAGATAGATAGATAGATAGATANTACAATTGTAATTGCTGTTTTTTGCTTCTGTGCTGGGTAGAAACTTCTGTCCCATGAAAAATACATAATCTGTATTCTGTAGGCGTTTTGTCAGTAAGGAGAGTTGTAGTGGTTACACCTGTTGCAGGTTGAACTTTGCTGATTTGAACCCTGTTCCTGAAGATGCCCAACTCCCGAGAATTCACTGTATAGAATTCACAGTTCTCTACATCAGTTTATGGTGATTTACTCAAGTTAGTGTAGGTATGTTTCTCATTGATCCACGGATGATGCCATATCCCATGTCCTGCACACCACCCTCAGTCACGTAAACAGGAAACAGGGAACTATGTGAGATTGTTGTTCATTGACTACAGTTCAGCTTTCAACACCATTGTCCCCCACAGACTGTTCACTAAACTGAGTGACTTGGGATTGATCCGCCACCTATGTGCCTGGGTTCTCAGTTTCCTCACAGGCAGATCACAGGTGGTGAGAATCGGTAGTTGCACCTCCGGCATCGTCACACTCAACACAGGAGCTCCACAAGGTTGTGTACTTAGCCCTCTGCTCTATGCCCTCTACATTCACGACTGTGTGGCCACACACGCCTCCAACTCCATCATCAGATTTGCTGACGACACGGTGGTGCTGGGCCTCATCTCCAACAACGATGAGACAGCATACTTGGAGGAGGTGGAGAACTTGGCATCATGGTGCCAGGAGAACTGCCTCCAACTGAATGTCGGCAAAACTAAAGAGATGGTGGTGGACTTTGGTAGGCGACAGCAGCGGTCCTACACCCCCCTTAAAAACAACAGGACTGCAGTGGAGAGGGTGAGCAACTTCAAAGACCTGGGCGTTCATGTCACTGAGGACTCGACATAGACTGTACACATCCGAGCTCAGGCCAGTAGAGCAAAGCAGCGGCTCTACCACCTCAGGCAGCTGAGGAAGCTACAGGTCTCTCTGGCGATCCTTAAAACGTTCTACTCTGGTGCTGTACAAACTGTTCTGACTCAGAACATCATCTCCTGGTTTGGGAATAGCTGTGCTCGTGACATCAAGGCACTGCAGAGTGTGATCCGGGCAGCGGAACACTGCACCAGATCTGATCTGCCATCCCTACAGGACATCTACACCAGGATATGCAGGACCAGAGCGACTAGGATCATCCCAGCAACTGTCTGTTCATCCTGCTGAAATCAGGCAAACGATTCAGAAGCATTATGGCCAAAACGGAGAGGCTTAGGAGGAGCTTCTATCCAGAGGCCATAAGGCTTTTGAACCCATCACTATCCTCACAACCCCCAAAAACCACGGTCTACAATATCCACTAACCGCCCCCCTCCTTACTGTCACTGTTACTGTCCTCACAGTGCACCTTAAGGTTTTATCTTGTTTTATTTTATTTATTTTATTTACTGTTTTATTTATTTATTTATTTATTTATTTATTTATTTACTTATCTATTTGCTGTGTGTCCTTGTTTTCTTGTGTTTGGTTGTTTGTTTGTCTTACTCGTCTTAAATTTTTTTAAAATGTAACCACGCAGTCTCCTGTCGAATCAAAGCACATTTCACTACATGGTATACTTAGTAACCATGTAAGTGACAAATAGACTCTTTTGACTCTTTGACTCTTTGCTCCATTCAGTAGCTTTAACCATGGCACACCCACAGAGCAAAACTAGAGCAAAGGTCCCTTTTCTGTTGAGCAATTCGGTTGATGTTTAGTTCTTAGGCAAAAGAGGTCCACCCTGGTCCACCCTGGAACACCTACACCAGGCAACTCATCACAGGCATTTATAGCTTGTTTGATTTCACTACACTGCACTACATCACCCATTGCAAAAAAATGCAGCATAAAATACAGCCTAAAAATTAAAATAATCTTGCTCGTCTCACTTTCCAAGATTTCATTAAACAATCTGGTTAAAAATTCCACTGCCATCTCTCCTAAACACTTCCATGCTTCCACAGGTATGTCATGTGGGCCAACAGCCTTTCCATTCTTCATCCTCTTCATAGCTGTCCTAACTTCCTCCTTGATAATTCATTGCACTCCCTTATTCATAATCCCTACATCATCCAACCTTCTCTCTCTCATTCTCTTCATTCATCAGCCCCTCAAAGTACTCTTTCCATCTGCTCAACACACTCTCCTCGCTTGTGAGTACGTTTCCATCGCTATCCTTCATCACCCTAACCTGCTGCACATCTTTCCTAGCTCGGTCCCTCTGCCAAGCCAATCGGTACAGGTCCTTTTCTCCCTCCTTAGTGTCCAACCTCTCATACAATTCACCATGCGCCTTTCCTTTAGCCTTTGCCACCTCTCTTTTCGCCCTGTGCCTCATCTCCTTGTACTTCTGTCTACATTCTTCATCTCTCTGTCTATCCCACTTCTTCTTCGCCAGCCTCTTCTTCTGTATATTCTCCTGTACTTCCTCATTCCACCACCAGCTTTCCTTGTCTTCCTTCCTCTGTCCAGATGTCACACCAAGCACCTTTCTAGCCGTCTCCCTTACCACTTCTGCTGCAGATGCCCAGCTCACTGGTAACTTTTCACTGCCACCCAATGCCTGTCTTAATTCCTCCCTGAACTCCACCTTATAGTTTTCCTTTTTCAACTTCCACCATTTGATTATTGGTTCTGCCCTCACTCTCCTTCTCATTTTGATCTCCAATGTCATCCTACAAACCACCGTCCTATGCTGCCTAACTACACTTTCCCCTGCCACCACTTTGCAGTCTACAATCTCCTTCAGTCTGGCCCTCCTGCATAAGGTATAATCCACCTGTATGCATCTTCCTCCACTCTTGTACATCACCCTGTGTTCTTCCCTCTTCTTAAAATACGTGTTTACCACAGCCACGTCCATCCTTTTTGCAAAATCCACTATCATCTGACTTTCTGCGTTCCTCTCCTTGACACCATACCTACCCATCACCTCCTCATCTCCTCTGTTCCCTTCACCAACATGCCCATTGAAATCCGCTCCAATCACCACTCTCTCTCCCTCAGGTACACTCTTCACCACTTCATCCATAATGAAAATAATAATATATTAATATTATATATGAACAAGAATATGTGTATATATTCCAAATATTGCAAATAAACAAAATGGATGGAAGCTTGTATTGCTATCACAGGCATTTATAGCCAGTGTAAAGGCAAACTGAATCTCTGAACTATCAGCAAAAAAAGAAAATGTTGAAATTCATAAGCAAAGAAAAAAGTCTTTGAAAAATAGGATTTACCTCATTATTGAGTAATTTCAGATTTCAAAAACAGAAGAAATGTTGAAATTGTAAACCTCAAAAAAAGTTTTTCTGCACAATTGCTTAATAAATGGTTTTGCAATTTAAACTAAATACAAAGCTGTTTAGTTACGCACTTCTTTCAGATTAATAAAAATCACGAATAAAAGATGACATGAAAAAATGCATGTTTATGAGACTCATGTCTGCCTGTGTATGTCTTTCAATCCAACTGGTCCGTTGGTACATCTTTATTTGTTTGATTTTACTGCACTGCACGACATCACGCAAGGGACATTGCAAAAAATGCAGCATAAAATACAGCCTAAAAATTAAAATAGACTTTTCATAAATTCAAATGATAACTTACTTACAAACTCTTATTAAGCTCTGAATGTGAAAAAGAGTTGCAATAACCATCCATGATGAAAACACTAATATATTAATATTACACTGGACAACAAAGATTTTGTTTTCTGAACACTTTTGAATGTATTTTATGAATTTTGGGCTGCTAATCATGAAAATCACCTTACATTTTTCCTGTCACGTACCGTTTTGTAGATATATTCTATTTTGTGATTTCCTATCGGTCAACACAATTTGCAGTCCTAATGATATGTCAAGAACAAAAGGATTGTGTGACAGACTGTTATTTCTGTCTGACCAATGTATCTGTCTTTTCTACTACAAATAAGGACTCTACTGAATACTCCAATCACCCTTCAGCCCTGAGACCAATGCCAAATGATGACAGTTTACCAGTGCTGAAGTCACCAGGTACAAAAATTTATTTTGGAACTGTCAGGAACATTTGACAAATTTCTTTACGCAGGTTGACAACCTTTGTTTCTGTACTGACATTGACAGATTGTTCATGCTTTTGGGTTTTTGATGTTTTGGGTTATGTGTATGAGCCACAGAAATGGCATCTTTTTACCAGTTCATCAAAGTTAAGGCTGAAAGCTGTCCTGTTACACAATGGCAATGTCCACCCTTCAGTACCCATTGGCTATGTAGTACACATGAAGGAAACCTACAATAACATGGAATTGTTGTTGAAACACATACAGTACAACAATTGTGACTGGAACATCTGTGGTGGTATCAAAGTATTGGCACTGCTATTAGGAATGTAGCTCGGATATACAAAATTCTATTGTTTCCTTTATGAATGGGATAGCCATGGTAAAGACTCACTTTACATGGAAAAGAACTGGCTGCTCTGTAAGCATTTCATTCCAGGGCAGAAAGTTGTGGCGCATAAATCACTTGTTGACCCAACAACGATATTTCTGCCTCCTCTTCACATAAAACTCGGACTGATAAAAAATTTTGTGAAAGCAATGAACAAAGAAGGTGATGGATTTTAGAATGTGAGACAGATGTGTCCAAGAATAACTGATGCCAAAATTAAGAAAGGCATTTTTGTTGGTCCACAAATCAGACAGGTCATGGACAGGAAGTCTGAAGATCTGTTCGACCAGAGAAAATAGCATAGATGGATGTTGCTGAGAATTATAAACTCTGTAAGTTTGTTTAAGGATGTTGCTGAGAATTTTCTTAGCAACTGCAGAACACCAAACCACATTGAGATGATTAATACCATGTTTAAAGCATACAAAACCATGAAGTGCAACACGGCATTGAAAATTCATTTGCTGCATTCATATCTGGATATCTTCCCTGCTGATCTTGGTACAATCAGTGACAAACATGGTGAAATGTTTCACCAGGACACTGCAACCATGGAAAAACAGTATCGGGGAATCTATCAATGTTGGCCAACAATTGTTGGACACAAACAGAAGAGGCACCAGATGCTGAGTATAAGCAAAAATCACCTGCAAAACATTGGAAGCCCAGTTGAACTAACACAAAGTGTCAGTATCATTGTGCAATTATTATAAATATAATGCAATTAAATTCAATGCATTTACAGTTAGGTCCATAAATATTTGGACAGAGACAACTTTTTTCTAATTTTGGTTCTGTACATTACCACAGTGAATTTTGAATGAAACAACTCAGATGCAGTTGAAGTGCAGACTTTCAGCTTTAATTCAGTGGGTTGAACAAAAAGATTGCATAAAAATGTGAGGCAACTAAAGCATTTTTTAACACAATCCCTTCATTTCAGAGGCTCAAAAGTAATTGGACAAATTAAATAACTGGAAATAAAATGTTCATTTCTAATACTTGGTTGAAAACCCTTTGCTGGCAATGACAGCCTGAAGTCTTGAACTCATGGACATCACCAGATGCTGGGTTTCCTCCTTTTTAATGCTCTGCCAGGCCTTTACTGCAGCAGCTTTCAGTTGCTGTTTGTTTGTGGGCCTTTCTGTCCGAAGTTTAGTCTTCAACAAGTGAAATGCATGCTCAATTGGGTTACTGCCTCAAAAATAGAAAGGCTAGATTGGACTTTGCTAAAGAACATCTAAAAAAGCCAGCACAGTTCTGGAAAAACATTCTTTGGACAGATGAAACCAAGATCAACCTCTACTAGAATGATGGCAAGAAAAAAGTATGGAGAAGGCGTGGAACAGCTCATTATCCAAAGCCTTTCTATTCTTGAGGCTTATGAGTGGCTTGCACCTTGCAGTGCACCCTCTGTATTTACGTTCATGCAGTCTTCTCTTTATGGTAAACTTGGATATCGATACGTCTACCCCCCTGGAGAGTGTTGTTCACTTGGTTGGCTGTTGTGAAGGGGTTTCTCTTCACCATGGAAATGATTCTGCGATCATCCACCACTGTTGTCTTCCGTGGACATCCAGGTCTTTTGCTTTAGTTGCCTCACATTTTTATGCAATCTTTTTGTTCAACCCACTGAATTAAAGCTGAACGTCTGCACTTCAACTGCATCTGAGTTGTTTCATTTAAAATTCATTGTGGTAATGCACAGAACCAAAATTAGAAAAAAGTTGTCTCTGTCCAAATATTTATGGACCTAACTGTATTTCAATGTTTCTCCCAAATTCCTATGTAATGCAGCAAATCTGAAACTATTTTTATGTTCAGCTTGACATTGTCTACCATAATCTCTTTTTTTTTCAGGAAGCAAAACTTTAAAAAAAATTGTTGTCCAGTGTCATATATGAATATGAATATGTGTATATAGATTCAAAATATTGCAAATAAACAAAATGGATGGAAGTTTGTATTGCTATCACAGGCATTTACAGTGTAAAGGCAAAATGAATCTCTGAACTATCAGCAAAAAAAGAAAATGTTGAAATTCCTAACCTAAAAAAAGTGTTTGAGAAAATAGTATTTACATCATTATTGAGTAATTTTAGATTTCAAAATCAGAAATGTTGAAATTGCTAATCTCAAAAAGGTTTTTTTTTGTGCACAATTGCTTAGTAAATGGCTTTGCAGTTCAAACTAAGTACAAAGAAATAGTTGTTTTGTTAAGCACTTTATTGAAAGAATAAAAATGGATGTGTATAAGACTTATGCCTGCTTGTATGTGTTACTTTTAATAAGTACATTTGAAAACTTACTTACAAAACTTACTTATTCAGATCCAAATCTGACTTGTAATAACAATCCATGATGAATATAATAGTATATTTATATAATATACTGTATGCATATATACCATTTATGATTATACTGCACTAATATAAAAATAATTGTAGGGCAACAGAACAGATGGAAGCTTGTATTGCTATCACAGGCATTAATAGCCAACATATAGGCCAGCTGAACCTCTGAACTGTCAGCAATAGAGGAAATGCTGAAATTGCTGACCTCAAAAAAAGGTGTTTAAAAAATAATTTAAAAAAACCATAATCATTTTATTTGCTTAGGATACTTTAAAAAAATCTATTACTGCAAAAATAATCATAGCTGGATTTAAAGGAGTATAAGTGTTAGAGGCACTTTTGAGGGAAAACAGACAAAATGCTATTTTATAGTTTAACTGTAGTATCTTTAGAAAGTTTATTTGCTCTCCGATGTCTTTTATGATTATTATCTAGAAGTGCACTTGGCTTTATTTGAATGATCAGACTTTTCAATAGAAAAGCTCATGTTTTGCTGTCATGTGACCTGTTAACATCATCCAAATGATATAAATATGCGCTCAGTTCCTTCAGCTCAGGAGTGTGAACACCATGCTGCGTTGTCTCTGTTTGCTCTTTGTGGCGTTAGCCACAGCCCCACTGGGTTCACAAGCTGAAGTCGTGACAGACTTCAACCCGAAATGCAATGATTTTTTTTACATGGGTAAAGAACCTGCAGGTATAGCTAAGAATGCCGTGAAAATCTGCCAGAGATACAAAGGAAAATATTACTATGCATCTTTGTACTCCACACAGTACAGAATTCCACTGTACAGCGCCTATACCTTTAATCCTAGCTCCAAAGTTAATTTGAAAGCAATGAAAAACATCTGGTTCATTGAACCCCAGGTAAGTACTTTAGATTTTCTTCTTGTAAATGTATCTCTGTTATGAGGTAGCAGAGGATCATGTGAACGCTACTGCAAAATAAGGGAGATATTGTGCATGTACACATAAATGCAAAACAGAAAAGGCTGAAAAAATGTTAATTTTAACTTCATACATATTAGCAAAGCACCTATATTCCAAAGTAAAAATATACTACATGTGCATTAGAACCATGGAAATAACATCATGTTTTTGTCAAAAAGTACTTGATATATATGCAAAACATAAAAACTAAATTTACTACATATTTTCAATTTATTGCTGACACTTTCCTTATTGAAAAAGTCATCAGTCTGAAGCATCATTGATTTTTTATGTACTGTATTTATTTCATACAATATATAAATGTTGATCTGAAATCTTGTTTTCAAGAGAATATACACTGAAAATTTAACTGAAAAAACAGAATTTCTGCTGCATCAGTGCATGATGTTTTGAATGATCTATGTAAAAAAAATCCACAAATTTCTCTACCAGTTTTTTTTTTTTTTTTTATTTGGGTTAAAACTGACCTCAACACCATAAATTAGCTCAGAGAGTCAGTTAATTTCTATCAGGTCAGTTCTTCAGACTATGTAATGGCTAATTGTACGGCTAAAAATGGACCAAAGTCGGGATCTATGCTGTTATAACGTGTGTGCGAAACTGCTTTTCAAACACAGTTCTCTTACATAACAACATATGGACAGTTTTGCATCCCTAAAATGCACCCATTTGATTTCTCATTTTTATTACACCACAAATATTAGACAGAATACTGTTCAGTTTCAGTGGATTTTGTAAACTTCCCAGTTAAGTTGTTTCAGGACCCTTATTATAACTGCACAACAGAATAACAAACTCTGCCACAAGCATAAGTAACAAAAATGTAAACGGTATTTCCAAATTGTCCAAAAGTGCTTCTTGTAGAAATAAATATGAAACATTTGTCCAAAGTAGTTTACAGTCATAGATTGTTCCTTGTGTTTCTCGGTCCAGTTTCACTGTTAGATTTTGGTCTTGTTTACCAGAAAGTTTCATGCCGTTTGTTCACTTTCATGGTCAAACCAAATTAGCAATATATTGTATGTGCACGCTGTACATCAAAAACTTTGTCTTATAACGTACAAATATTTAAATATCACAAAAAATCAGAAGATACTGTTACTAGTACTTACCAAAAAGATTTACTATGTGATATAGTATAAAAATCTAGCACCCAAGAATTGCTGGGCTTTACATAAGAGCACCTGTGACTGAAATTAGGCAAAAATGTTCACAGGTTAGGCCCCGAACATATAACTGGACAAATTAAATTTAAATTTTGCAGTCAAAATTAATTTATTACTCAACTTTTCACCAATCTTCATCTTTTTAGCTTCACGACAGAAAGTCTGCACCAGATATGACTCTGCCTGGATCTTCGAGTGAACAATACTGTGCCCAGCAAGCAGTCAACAAAGATTATGAATTCTCTGGTTTTGACCGCGGGCAGCTAAACTCCGCAATTCACCACGATGAAGAAATAAATCAGGCCACATTTACTTTGACCAACGCTGTTCCTACAGTTCCATGCTTTAATCGGATGCACTGGAATAAGTGGAAAAAATCTACAGTAAAGTTGCTTGATTCGGTTTCCAACGAGGGGACAACTTATGTTGTTACAGGAGCTGTTCCTACAGACAAACAAATTCCTATGAAAAGTGAGTTTGATGAAGAGACAAACAGGAAGTATCACAGAGTTAGCATTCCATCTCACATCTGGACAGCTGTCTGTTACAGGCATATTAGTAATAAAAGCAAATCCTTTTCGTTTGCCTATATTGGAACAAATGAAGAACGCCCCATCATTAAGGCAATGAGTATAGCTGGTCTCATGGAGAAGCTGGCTGTGCATTACAAAAGCAGAAATATCAGAATATTTGAAGATGAATGTGATGGTTCTTCACCCCAGTCTCAAGAAATACTTAAAAAATACAGAAAAGGTGAATTAAGCAAAGAAAATGGATTCTACATGTCTCAACGTTTAAAGATGGTCTACGATGCCTCCCGGAGCTCATATGGGATATCGCACAACAGTGGTGAAATACCTAACGGCAATTATCCATACATCCGGAAAATTGAAATAGTTGATCAAAGTAAAGACATTAAGACATGGTTCCAAAAGGTCGAGGAGCTGAAGAAAGAGACAAAAACCGTCTGTGTGTTAGACATGACTTTTGTTCTCTCAGAAGAAAAGCATGAAAAAGTTGGAGGTGAACTGAATGCTTTAGAAAACAGAAAGAACCTTACTTGCCTGATGCTTCCAGAGAAGTCTGCTGAAGGGTCAACGGAAACTGCAGATGGCACTCGCTGTGTGCAAGGGGAAACATGCGCCAATCATGAATGCAACACCAGCAATGGGAAGAAAAAGTGCTGTTCCACGCCTTGCTTGTATGTCTACGATAAAAAAGCCTTTATGTGCAGGTCTGGCTCAGAAGAGATCGACTGTTCCCCTCAATACTCACTCGTCACTAATAAAGGAACGAAATGCAAAGATGAACACATGTGTGGCACCTATGGATACTCATATTATTGGTGTTGGACAAAGGACTCATGGAATTACTGCACCCCACCTTACATGCCAGTCGTCCACCAAAAGAAAAGTAAATGTCGTAGTGATCATCCATGTGGCACCTATGGCTACAAATACTACTGGTGTTATATCGATTACAACAACAACTGGAGGTACTGCTGTGGAAAAAATGACCAAAAATTTACTGTCAGTGGGAAATACTGCCTTCCAACCTATCCATGTAATTACTATAGTAAAAGTTACCTGTGGTGCTACACAACAGATGGAGGATGGGATTACTGCTGCAATCAGACTTCAGTAGATCACTCATCCTCTGCTCATGCAAGAAAGTAACTCAAGCACACAACTAAGTGTCAGACAAAAATCTAATATGCTTTGCTTTAAATAAGTCAAATATGTATGAGGAATGAACATACCATTCAAATACTGAAAAAAGAAACAAAAATATATAAATTGCAGAATATGTATGTTTGTCTTATATAAGTGACTGCTGTGCATGAAAGCAATATAATCATTTTCATTTAATCATAGGAAGCATCTGTAAAGCAATCTGTTTTGAAGTTTTAAAATGCATTCTTAAAAATTCTCGCCTTTTTGAATATTTGGCTTTCACTATTGCAGCATAAGCAAATAAAATTATATTCTGCTAAATCATTAAAATTGCAGCAAAGGTCTCATTTAATTTTCCACTTGTTAACACCAGTGAAGCAGAACTGCAAACTCCCAAAGTACCTCAGAACTTTTTGAGGAATTTTGAGAAATTGTTCCACTGTGCATCCAAACAAACACAAACAGAAATATAATTTTACACAAACATAAAACAAAAATTAAGTGTTTCAAAGATATGATGAAGTCTTCCAAGTCGTCACTGTTCAAAATGGCATCCCAGGTTTGCATAAGTTATCAGATGCTGGTTTTTTAATAAGATTCATGATTTGGATCATCCTTACTTTCACAGAAGAAAACAGGTACTTCATAAATCACTACAGCACAATACACATACTGTGTTTGCCAAGTAAGAAAGAGGAATCAGTCTGCATTCCATATCTTCATCAAAAAGAAGAAAGGAAGAGAATTTAGGTATTGGTGAGCATTAAGAAAATAAAAGGGCACAGCTCAGACTTTTCAAATTGTTTCTCCCAATTCTATTTGACCAATTAACTAAACACACTTTAATACACTTGTATGCAGTAAAATTACCAGTGTAAATGTGTCAAACTGCCATAAAATGGTCAATATCACCAAGGACCAGCGCCATTTCATGCTGAAGACTTTTTAGGTAGATGAGTGGAGCAGCCTCTTAACTGACATGTTGCCGTAGATATTTTCTGTCCTGTAAAGATGTGCTATAGTGTTAAAATTTGTATGCAAATTAGAAATATAAAGTATATTATGGCAACATACTATTAATGATTTTTTAAGATGAAAGAAGTACAGACAGCAGTTCCCTACTTCTCAACACACTGCTGAATATTTTTCACAATGTTATTTCATCCTACTCAAATCCATCTACATTTAAATCAACATCTCAAGCGATTATTTTAGAAGGAAACTGAAATTTTCACCCGATGTCAACAAGAACTTCCAGTTAGGATTCTCAGGTTCACCATTTCCACATTGCAATTCAGAGCAACTATGTAGTTCCTTCTCCTACTCCCAGGACCCCAACCTATAGTATGGGACAATGCGCCATAAAGTGAATAAATCTGCTTTGCAGCTGCTACACATGCTGCTGCAAAACTCAACATGACTTCCATTAAAAACAAAAGGTGTGGCTAATATTGGGCAGCTTGTTGGAGTGTCACAATTACTGTATATTCCCTTCAGTCTAGGGTATGGTTTATGATATTTTCTCAGCAGAAAACATTTAGTCAGAAGGAAAACTGCAGTTAAATACCCAGTATGAGACTGTGGATAGCGAAGCTCTCAATACAGTAATTGCAAGCGCCTATATGGGTCTATTTTTTTATTCAGTCATGCGGTAAATAGCGGAATAATATCTGATTAGGTCGGCTGCCATGGTGTGTAGTTCCGGCAAAAGTGGAGTGATACTTGGTCTGCGCCGTTCCCTGACCGTGTAGTTCCGGCCGTGGCGGAATGATATGAGGTTGCCTCGTCTGCAGTGTTGTGTAGTTCCGGCAAAGGCGGACATCTTGAGGAGTAGCCACGGAGATCGCAGATTGAGACTGCGTGAGACGGAAGTAGCCGCTGGCTATTGCTGGAACGTTCCTTTCTAGTTCGTTGTCAAGAGACAACGGACAAAATAAACACCTAGAATCCAGTCAGAGAAACACTTGCCAGAGCGTATAGGGAGATACAAGTCGCAACCGAGTGCGTGACATCAGTGCGACGAGGGGACTACTTTTTTGTCATAATTTTTCCCGGCAGTTCCGCTCGCGACCCGATCAGCTAGCTGCAGCGGCTAGCCGGCTAGCTAACACCTCCCCGGAGTGAAAAGATGGCGCTGAAACGCATTCACAAGGTAAGCGCAGAGCTTCTTTCCTCTTTACAATGTCTTTTTTCAATTGGATGATGTTTTTTTTTCATCGTACTAAGCGTTTTCTTTGGTTCCTTCGCCAACCTTTGGTCTTGGCCTGTTCGACAAGACCGGTGTCTCTTGTGACACTTTGTATTCCTTTCTGTGTCGCGGAACGCTGGTTTATCACAGCTTCTTTGTTTAAATAACTGCTTGTTTAAATAAAGATTGTCTCCGGCTCTCGGTGGGTAAAAGTGTGTGTTAAAATGTTTGGTAGCGGGTCGGTTCTCAGGCCTTAACAGGGGCCCGTCACCTCCCAATTCGCTTCATGGCCATTTTCAACTTTTAAATGGCAATTTCGGTACAGCTCACTTCTTTAACTAAGGTATTGATGGGTCACTCAACCAATACTTTTCCATGACTTCCTGAAGGAACGATTTTGGGTTGCAGTGCTGTCTGTCTGTGCCATTGTGCTCTCCCCCTGCTTGAAACGCCCAAAAATGCCAACATATTAATACATATGTAATTATTGCATCATTTCCTGTCTCTGTTTAGACCATTTTTACATCATTATTTTCCTGCTGCATCAATTCAGCGTCAGTACCTCCACCAGGGGTGCTGGATGGAGGCTTAAGTCCATAACCTTTACAGTTCCATTTGTATTTGATCCATTTTTACAGCAAGGTATTGTTACTGTGGTAAATTGGTGCTTTGATCAGTGGTGTTATAGTAGGACCAGGGCCTCGAATCTGGCCTTTAGGTTCCAGTCCAAGTCCTTAACCACATAATCTGGTTAACTGCCAGATTATAGACAGTGGGGATGTTTTTAACAAATTCAGTAAAAATTTCACTTTTCTAGTTCCTTCCACAGGCATAACATAAAGCAGAGAAGAATGCACAGTGTAGTTTGTGTGCAGGATTCTTTAGAGGAAACATGGGGAAAAGCAATTTGTAGCTTTTGTGTCTGTTAAAATGTATTAACCTTACAAAGTGGAAATTTAGTGTCACAAAGGAGGCCTTTTATTGCCTTGTTTGCAAGCCATTTTCCTGGTTTGGGTGATAATTTTACAAGAGCAGTTTGGGGTGAGTACTGTCCTCAGTGGAACCCGAGCAGGACTTATGATTTGAGGCAGTGGCTCTAACTGCTGTGCTGCCAAATGTGACTGGGGTTGAAGAAACCTAAAGATAGTGTATGCCTTTAAGACAGCCTTATCTGTTGTTGTATAAGATTCCTTTTTTTGTGTATTTAAAACATAAAATTGTGACTATAAAAACTTGTTTTATAGAAACATTCTGTACAGTTTTCTTCAGGATCCATACGCTTGTGTTTGCTCTTTGCAAAGCTATAGTACAGATAGCCACATTTGTACCCAGTTCCATCTGGGTACCTGTGTCGAGGCTTTGAACCACAACACTACTGGCTGGTCCAGATGTTGGCTGCCCTGCAGGACTGCATGTTGTAAGACACCGATTTAAAAAAAAAAAAAAAAAAAAAAAAGGCAAGGGCATTGAGTCTCACATTTGATTAATTAAAGCATAGAACTCCTTTCCATCCCATACTTGATCATTTATTGCCATAATTCAGTTGTTTTAGCAAAAATGTTTGTTGGCCACTGTCTGTGTGTAAAGTGTTGACGTACTTTGGGAGTGTGTACTATCGTATGATGTGGGCCTGTGTTGGTAAATGCAACAAAGAGTGCAGACCAGGTTACACACATCATGTCCATTTGTCAGTTGTTGGTCATAACTAAATGGCCATTTGATGACCTTATGGGTATGTTGGAAGCTTAAAGATGCACAGTTGGGACTCTGGAAAGAACTGGAAGTTAGTTGTGAAAAGCCTGCTGCTGTTTGACACCTGTCACCTGTGCACTTGACATTGTTTTGGAAACTGCACCTCGCTTGTCAGCACATTGACCCCTTCATCCTGTGTGCAGGGGTTTTTTCAGGTCTATGTTGCTGCTGCAAGTGTCGGTGATTACAGACAAATTGCACTGGTGCCTCTCGATGTCTGAGCTGCGGGTTTGAGCATGGGTTCGAGTCCAGTTGAGTCTGCGTGCTGTTTTGTTTGCATTGTTTTCTCATGGGTGTTTTGCTTCTCCCATGGTAAAAGGATTGTTTTTTCGGGTGGAATGGTGACTGTTTGACTTTAGTGTGTGAGCACCCTGCAACAGACTGGTCTTTACTCTGCACTACACACTACATTTCCCGTATAGACTACAGGCCATCATAACTGTCAGTTGGACAAGCAGTTATTGATAGATAGTCTGGGTTGTTGCAACTTTTGCAATAGTAAAACAGTCAAAAAAAAAATTTTTAGTCAGTAAAAACAGCAGATTGGAAATAATCTTGGATTTGTAGTAATCCTCTTTATCCTGCAACTGTTCTTCCACATGTGGTGGTGTGTGTGCGTGCATGCGTGCACACAGCAGTAACAAATGATGTTTTTTACAGAGTACATTAGTACGCTTTACAGCTGCAGGAGGTGTCAGTTGGTTCCCACACTTTTGCTGTGCCTCCCCCTCCCTTAACCACCACAGTAGTTTCCAGACAATTCAGTCACCGTCTAAACTGTGTAGTTAAGTCAACAGTTGTATGATCTTACAGAAAGTCCTGGTGTATTCAGAGTGAACTGGATGAAATGGTCTTTGACATGCTTGACTGTGAAGGTCCCCTCTGCAGCATGGTAGCCCAGTCTAGAAGTTTCAGGTTGAATCACCCTATTTGTACCATGGTATACCTCATCCATCGCTGTTGACCTCTACCCTCCTGTCGTGCTCAGCCTCTCTTCTTCTTAGAACTGAGGGATGACCAGACTTGTTCTCCAACTCATATTGTGTGTGTGTGTGTGTGTGTGTGTGTTCAGTGCAAAAGAGCACACACTATTGTGGGATTGTATGTTGATAGTTCAGAAGGCTGTTTTTGAGGGTTAAGTACACTGTATGGCCAAAAGTATGTGGACCTCCCTTCTATTGATTGAGTTGAGCTGTTTTAGCTGCACCCCTAAAGCACACAAACACATCCTAGACAATTGTGTGTTTTCAATTTTGTGCCCAGTTTGGGGAAGCTCCTTTTCTGCTCCAGTATGACTGCCCCCATGCACAAAGAAAGCTCCATAAACACATGGTTTGTCCAGGTTAATGTAGAAGAACTTGAGCAGCCTGCACAGAGCTCTGTTGAGAGCCCTCAACCCCACTGACCAATTTTGGGATGAATTGGAACACCCAAATACAAGCCAGGCCTTCTCACCTGACCTCACTGATGCTCTTGTGGCCGAATGGGTATAAATTCCCATAGCCACACTCAAATCTTGTGGGAAGCCTTCCCTGAAGAGTGGAGGGTGTTAGCAGCTAAGGTAGGGCAGCTCCATATTAATGCCAAGCACATATGGGTGTGATAGTCAGGTCTCCATACACTTTTGGCCATATGGTGTATATTGCTCTTGGGGGGTGCATTTAAGAATTTTAAATGATTAATTTGTATTATAATGAAACATCCTTATGTAGATGAAGCCTTTGGCATTCCTGCAGTGTGAGAAATGCTTGACAGAAGCTTCAATGACACATTGGCCTTGCAGGAGCTGAATGACTTGGCCCGTGATCCACCAGCACAGTGTTCTGCAGGTCCAGTTGGAGATGACAGTAAGTCCCACCCTGCCTATGTAGATCTCTACTCCTTTGGTGCTCTGTTCCCTAACATTCCCTGTGCTTTTTCTTCCCATAGTGTTTCACTGGCAAGCTACAATCATGGGACCTGTAAGTAATCCCAAAACCACAGTGTCAGATGGTACATGTGTGCTTGGCCCACATTTCTGATGCCACTCTTGCCTTTCTTCAGAATGACAGTCCGTATCAAGGAGGCGTTTTCTTCCTCACAATTCATTTCCCCACTGACTACCCTTTCAAACCCCCTAAGGCAAGTATCTGCTTTGGAACAAATTAGATAAAAAAGGATAGGAGTTTGGTCAGATCTTCAGGGTAATTGTAGCTGTTTGTTGGTGTGTTGTGTGAATTCTGATTTATACCCCTTAAGTGGCACTGGAGAGAGGTTGCTAAACCCTTAAGTGGGGAGTTTTGGGCTCCCTAACCATTAGTCAGCCTCAGCTGCTGGTAGTTTAATTTAAACACAATCTTTGGTTAGGGAAGACAGAATGTGTTCTAATCAGCTTGATATTTGTGTGTTTCATTGAAGACCTTCTAGAATGTTCCTGTTTTAGCTGTTAAGAGGGAATACAAGTTTTTTGTTTTGTTTTTCCTCTTCTTGCAGGTTGCATTTACAACAAGAATTTATCATCCAAATATTAACAGTAATGGTAGCATCTGCCTGGATATTCTAAGATCCCAATGGTCTCCTGCTTTAACGATTTCTAAAGGTAAGGCATTTGCTGCTTCACATGAGCCCCCTGTGTACGAACCTCCCGCTTTACCAACACAGCTTCACATGGCCTCCTCCTCTCGTTGCAGTTCTTCTCTCCATATGTTCGCTGTTATGTGACCCAAACCCAGACGACCCCTTAGTGCCAGAGATTGCACGCATCTACAAAACAGATAATGACAAGTAAGTGGTCATGCATTGCCAACTATTGTTGGTTATTTTTATCAGTTTTCACAAAAGGAACACTATTTGAAACGGGGCTCTTTGGACTAAATGACAACACTTATTTTGCCAATTATGACAGTAATCATACAGTTTGGTCCTTTTTCACAGATATTAAATATCTGTCAGGGTTTCTGTTCTCAGCTCTAATGTACCTGTGGTAATAACCTAGATGAGGAAGTCCTTGTTCCCTGCCTCTGGCTGGTATCAGGGTGAGGGCCATGCCCACCAAAAGGAAAGGGGCTCCATTCTGGTATTACTCATCTCTTTTGCTTTGTTGGGATCAGTGGACTAGAAATCAAATTGCCCCCGGGTACACACTGTCATGAGACCTTCTGAAACTCTTCAGCTTTAATTTTTCCCTTTTTTAAGCAAGTAAATGGATTTTGTACCGTGCAAGAGAAGTGTTGCCTGGTGCTCCTCGTGTGCTGGATGCCCCTGTGCAGGCTAGCTTTTAAGTATAAAAACATGTTTGTTAAAGGTATCAGTTCTGAGGGTTGAGGCTTGTGTTCAGTTGACTGTGTTGTGAAGTAACATTTCGGTAGTTATTTTCCTCAAGATGGATAAGTGATGTTGTGGGTTTTGACTCATCAGTTGTCTTCCTGTTGGGTAAAAGCATCTTATTCTCTGCAGGTACAACAGAATAGCTCGGGAATGGACTCAGAAGTACGCAATGTGACGCTGATCAGAAGTCGGGACAACCTTCATTATAGCTGGAATTAACTTTCAGTTACTTTTTTTTTTTTTTTTTTTTTTTTTTTTTTTGCCTCCCACTTTGATTATTTTATTTGGCTGCTCTCTTTCTTAGTTGCCATTCATTCATTCCCCAACCATTCATTCACATGCACTTACAAGATGGCATCTTCATTTCCTTCAGTTTCACTTTTAAAGCCTGTTCTGCTTGCGGTCCTGAGCTCTCGGAAGAAGCATGAAGCATAAAGAGGGCACCGTTCCTCAGTGATCACCGTCAGACAGCAACAAAAAGAAAGCGTTCCTCACCGCTCTAAAACGTGGTAAAGATGACAGTTAAAACACAAACACGGGTGCTGTGGGCCCCGCTGTTGCTTCCTGCGCAGGGTCCTCTGGATGCTGCCCGTGACAGCCGAGCCCCTTAACTCAGTTTCCTGCACGCGGCCGACTGCTGGCACGGTGAGCTGCTGTACAGCATCAGTGGCCGAAAGGAAACGCCTTTTGTTTTATGCATGTTAATACACAACCCCTTTGTATTTTGCTGAGAATGAAAATTTTGCGGGAGGGTCTGGGTTGTAGGGAAGGGGAAAAAACATACTTTTTAGGGCAAGAACTTTTTTTGTAAATTTACTTTTTTGTTTTTAGAACTGAGCTATTAGTTAATCAATCTTCCACAACACTGTATCCCTGTAGCACTGAATATATGATGCAAAGCTCTCAATGGTTGACCGATCAACTAATAGCTCTTTGTAGTCAAATTTTATTTTCCTCAATAAAGTTGCCTAAACAGAAGGCCGGGTCTTTTTCATTATTCATCTAGCTACATTTTTCTCCAAAGTGAGGCACATACTTAAGGTTATGGGTAAGTACCTTGATCAGCAGGAGAAGGGATTCAAACCTGGATTTAAAATAGAAAAAGCAAAGCAACAAATTTAGCCATCACACTACCTGTTCCATTTTTGTGGCCTTTGAAAGAAACGATGAATTTACTTTCAAACGTTTTTTTTTTACACGACTTTTGTCTATTTTGCTACCCACCTCTGCGCTTTCAATTGGGATGCTTCACTTAGCTTTCTCTTCCCCCCTTCCCTAATGACTGCTGGTCCTCTTTGCGTGACTTTTTGGTCCTCGTGTTACAAAAATGCCAGGAATAGCCTAGCAGAAGGTGAAGATGTGCTATTTACCTCTTATTTGCCCACTAGTGATGGAAACAGAACCCAAGTTGAAATGGTCTGGCTATAAATGTATGAAAAAAAAATTCACACCCCATTCTCAGGGACAGCCCCCCCAACCAAGTGAGGTTAAGAACGTGCAGTTGATAACAGCACCACTGTCTTGTATCCCTGTTTCCAACAGCAAAATTAAGGCTGTGGAGGTCAAAGCAAGTCCTGACCAATGCATGGTGAATGGAAAGAAAATGGTCCGGTCCACAAGATGTGGCCACACATCCACCAGTAAGTCATGATTGTGTGGATGAAGGAAATTGTGAAAACAGGCGTTCATAAATGAAAATTTGTTGCATGCAGCAGTAAGTTTACACAAATTGTATGTGCATTTTCATACAATTTTGCAAAATGAATAAATGAGCCATTTTACTTTAATACATCAAATGTCATTTTAATGTTTAGACATTACAGTGCTAGGTCTTTTACGACACTTGATTGGTTTCCATTTTCTCTTTTTGTAAAATACTTTAAGCAGCTAAATTTGTGGAAGAGGTGTTACATAAATGAAGTTAGCATCAGCATACAAAGCATGAAGGGTCAAAGGATCAGTAGATTAAGATGCTAGGGAGCAGATAAACCATCTAAAGACCAACTGTAACTGACCTTGTAGTTCCAACAAGAGTTGAGGAACTTCAAGAAAAGACACAAAAGACCCTGCAGTCTCTGTCAAATCTACTCCCGGCTGCATTCAGACCATAAAGCCAGACATTTTATACATTTGAGGATCAGAATGGCCCTCTGAGGGCAGGTGTTCCAAACTGAACCCAGGTTCTGATTTTGGCCCAAATGGCAACGATCCTGCTGCTACTTAGGCAACAGGCCATGCCCTTTTAGTTGGGATGTAATTGTGACATCTGGATTTCTGCACTTACCATAGCAGAGTCCCCAAAATTATATCCTGCCTTACCAAAATAAAATTGTAATTTCATATCATTAAAGCATTGTTATGACATCTTATAGTAAACTTTTATATTTGTCTTGGCAATGTTGAGTAACTGCTAAGCTAGAACTGTACAGGTGTGTGGTGATGTTAGGCCTCTTAGGTTAATCATGGTTGAACAGGTAAAATAGGCCATTTTACAGTCACAAAATAGTATAGTCACTGGGGGTTGACCTCATTTTACTAGAGTTGAGTAAAATGCTGCCTTTGACACCATTGCAAAAGCTGTAGAGCTCTGTGCAGGTTGTTCAAGTTCTAATTCTCTCTTCCTCAAGAGAGACTTGACACCAATCCCTACTGAGTTGAAGAACAGCAACATAAATATTGAGCCTTACAGTCAATATGGTGGAGCTTCTCTCATCCACTGTATTATAGTTTAACAGAGGAACCCAAAAACAGGGTTGAACACCAGACCTCTTTTGGTCAAACCCCCATCAAAACTTCAGGAACTTTCTACAGATTCCATGTGGTGCTGTGGGTTTAAACCTGATAAGGTTGCTGGTTTAAGCCCTGTATGGGACTATAATGCTTTTATCAATTTAACCTCCATTTTTATATGAGCCATCAGGCTTTAATGGTATAACTGTCTGAGAGGATTGTGTGGGGGCAGTTGCATAGCTTAACAGGTAAGGGGCTTGTTTGCTGGCCATAAGGTTGGTGGTTTAATTGGAAAAATCCAGACACTGGAGGCATGTGAGGCCACCATTGCCCATGGTGCCAATGGTGGGGATCCGGTGTGAGTAATGGAGGTGGGAGGGTGCCTTTGGACTTGTTATAATAAATAGCTGTACATGTTTTGGTCCATTAATTGTTTTCCAATACATTGTTCTTCTGACTTCCCTCTTACATGTTGCCATACAGAGTTTGATCTACTAACCTTCAAGTCCCAATTTTTGGTGACCCACCTGCAATTCAAACCCCAGAGCACCACCTTACCACTGCATCACACAGTTTGGAAGATCTGTGTTCGATACTCATGCTACTGAACTTAACTTTGGTGCAGTTTTTCCAAAAGGCTTTAGCTGGACCAAGACTTAATCTACAGATTAATCCACTATAAGGGCCACTCTCAAACCACAAAGGACCTGTGAGCCCTTGTTGCTGTAAATGAATTTTATTCCCTTGAAAGATGTTTGCATCAAACAAGGTAAACACTCAGAGATTTGAATCCAACACTCATCCACTTACAGACCAGCATTATAACCAGAGCTGCATAACCAACCTGCTGATTTAGATCTCGTTTTCATATCTTGTACATAAAACAGCCTCAGATACAAATACAGAAAATCGAATCAAGGCTTTTCAGTCATCCCTGGTTCAAAGCTCCGGCATACTGAACTGTAGACCACTTACGTCTTGTATATGAAGTTGATTGGTCTTAACTACAAAATAGCAGAAACAAGAACTCCCATCAAAAATCTGGGTACAGATTTTAACTACACATCTCCCCCACACAAGAGGCCACACCCACAATCAGCCTTTTTTGCACCTCTTCCAAGTTAAGCAGACCTTTGCTCATTTTGGACTCAGATGTTGCATGTTCAAATGCTTCTTTAACCCAGTTAACCTGAACTTATACTGTGAAAATTACCCAATTGTAAAAACAGGTAAAATGGTGTAAGTAGCACTGGATAAAAGAGTCAGATAAATGAATGAGTGAATGTATTAATGAGAAGGTTCTTCTTTGCATATTAATACACCAAAATAAAATTACACATACACAACAAATCTCTTGTTCTTACTGCACTTTAAAAATCCTTCTGATCCTTTTATTTGTCTAATGGTTGGCTACTTTGGCCTTTCCCACTCCTACAGTGTCCTGCTGTGCCATCACCATGTTGCCCAGCATCATGGTTGAAACCAGTTCTTTAAAGATGAGACAAAGTGCTTTGTTCCCATCTGGGCTGGTGCATTTCAGTTGTCTTGGCCTGCTTTTCCCAGACCAGATCTGCATGGTCACAGGTCATTCTTCCCCACAGTTCCATTGTGTTATAGTGTCCCATCAGCCATGTTTACCTAAACCACAGTCACATAAACCGCACTGCAGTTCCTTCATTGAAGGCAGTAATTTTGAATTAACAAAGCAAAAAAATTAAAATAAAAAATAAGCTTAACAAGGTAAATCACAATAGTGTCAGATTGAAAAATAAGAAGTCTGATAGTTAAAGTGACACTGATCTCTTGACCAAAACTTACTTAATCAGAAGTGTAGTCAGTAGCTTACATAAGCTTTTGTGAAATCAAATACCATTAGTAAGTATGATAAAATGTAGTTTTTTCATCATAAATTGCCAGCAGAATTTGTTCTATTCACCTTAAAGTACTGACTTGACGCTCAAACCAGCTATTCATTAATACAGCATCTTGACCACTACACTATAGAATGGAGACAGAGGTTCAAACAAATCTGTTCCTCGGTTGTACTTTAAAACTGGAATTTGGTTTCTGAAAGACTTCAACTTTTGCAAAACTTGGTCAGCAGGTTCATCCACTACAGTCACAACCATCAAACCCTGAATATGTTGAACTAATGGGTCACAAACCCAACTCTGTTTTTAATTATGTGAAATAAACATTTTCTTTTTAAAAAACCAGGTACTCCATCAAATAACCTCATCAAAACTTTGAACATCAGTCAAGCCTTACAAGGATGGTTTGAATCCCTTAGTTAGCATTTCGATAATGTGGCTCAGGTCCCTAAGAGCAGGATTCTGGTTTTTGCCAGTTAGTAAGACTTTTGTATTACTTAGCAAGAGATGCATGATGGGGTCCTTTTCAGCTTTCCAGTGTGTTACAAAGAGTTGTTTCTTCTCAAAAGCAATACTAGGATTTGTAAATCTGAAAACAGGTAAAGCCCTTTAGAACCTCACCACCTGGAGGCTGAAGATCTGCCAAGTGCGGTCTGTCGTGTTGAAAACAACGCAATCACCACCAGGTGTCGCAATTTCTTAGCTAATGAGGTGGCTTCAGAAACACATTAATGGTCTGGAGCTTCTCAAAAGGCCACGTTTTTTCAGACCTACAGTAATTTTGTCACTCCATAACCTGGATTCTTAACCTTTTAACAGTCATTACTCACCTGTAAATAAATGTAATGTTTCCACCCCCCAAATTTGTCAACGGACCAAATGACACAATTTATACAACAAAGATGTTTGAGACCGTGCAGTAATGAGCAAAAGTCAGGCTTTCATTTAGGCGTGCAATTATTCTTTACGTACTTACAGCTAATTTTAATTAATAAATTTATAAACTAGGAAAAATTGTAATCATTGATATTTTATTCACTGAAAAAGCAGTTGTGATAAATATTCTAGGAGGAACTTCACATCTATGCCGTGTACTTATCCCTCATGAGGGACAAACCACAGGTTCATAGCCCTTGTTCTACAAATTTAGAGACGTGTTTGCTCCAGTAAACTGGTTCATGCATTTGACCATTTCTAAAACTTGTGTATAATTGAATAATGTAATTATGAACCTTATTTAGATTTTAAACCCAGAGTTCCATATTTTTCACAGCTGTGTGTATCTATAGTACTCTGTGTACACCAAGAGGACCCTCCTTGTAGGTGGTCAGGTCTGTAACTGAAGACTCCTGGTTTAGAGAAATCATTCAGAGCAGCTCTGAGGCAGGACAAATTCTCACACTCAGAGTATGCTGGCCTGTCAAGACAAGATCTGAGGAGTCTACTTCCGCAGCAGCGGGTAATAGTACATATTTTGCACATTTTATGGTCTAATTCAACCGTTTGCAAAGAATTCTAGACAACTGAGAGTCTAGGCTGGAAAATGTTCATGCCTGTTTTTCTGTGACTTCTTTTTCATTGTGATTTGGGCTCCAGCAATGGCAGATCTTCACATTACAGCTCAAGCTAGCTGTGCATTTATTAATTTAGAAGAAAAAATGTGGCGCTCAACTCAAAAACTCATTTCACCACACATGGAAATCTTCAGGTAGAAATGTGCAGTTATTGATAACTGATTTTTTTGCTGTTATTCAGCTTACACAACATCACAAAAGCAGCTGCCTACATTATTGAGACTGAGGTGGGAAATATGAAATCATTACAACTGATGTGATGCAAATTCATGTAGCTGTCAGGAGATGAGGAGGAAAGTGGATCTGAGCTAGATGTTCTTCTTAAATGGTTGAAGGGATTCAGCAGTTCTGCTCATTCCTTCACATTCAGACCAAAATGTAGAACCTACAAACTAGATTTTGGACCCTTTGTGACTGAGACGTTAGCTGCCAAAAGTGGAGAAAAGTAGTACTTTTGTGTGGGTGTAGGGAGTAATCCAGCCCTGCGTCAAACGATACAGCTGACAGCTCTTTTGTTATTCATATAACCAGCAATTTTGTGAAAAATGTTCAGGTATAGAATTTCTTTTTACCCATTTAGTTCAGCTTTGAGGTCATTAGGTCTAATAAACCAACAGGTATATTCTGAAGGCCTTAACACACACATGCACACATCACTGCCGTTCTGTTCTCCTAAGGCTTTATGAGAATATCTGTAACACAAAACTGCCTGTGGGAGAAGCTGTCATTTCTGCTATTGCACAATTTTCTCATAATCTTGGAAATAAGTTTTAACTTGTCTTCCAATACCTCTCAAGGTTGTAAATGACAAGTAAAAAATAGGTAGGAATACAGCAGGTGTTGTAATCGATCACTGAAACTAACTGGCAGTACATGTATTTTCTTACCTGTAAGGTAGAAACAGTTCTCATTTTTGTCAAGGGTAAGCAACACACTTTTTGAGGTCAGTTTTCTAAGCACAGTGCTTTACTAAAGCAATTTAGGTTGCTTTGTAAGGGGTACAACAAGCAAGCCCTTGCTGGAACTTTAAACATACAGTATATCCATAGCAGAGGTGTTTGCTTCTCTCCCCAAAGTACTCTACATTTATTTCTTAAACATAAATACAACATTTAAATCGTTCAAGGAAATTAGCCTCTACAGTTATTTTGAAGCTGTGGGAATCTGCGTTTGAATAGTGTGAATTAGTTTTTAGCATGAAGATTGATTCAAAAAGAAGCAAACACTCTCCTAAATTTATTACTGAGAAGTTACAAGTATGCGGAGCATTTGTAAGATTATGGAAACACAGTGAGAGCTGCTTAACAAACTGGTTTAGCCTACATGTTCATTTGATGCTTAAAAATTTATGAAAGTGATCAGTACTTTTGAAATCACCCTGTATGCCAGCTCCAGGGTGTCTATGCTCCCAGTCAGTCCAGTGTCCCGGTTGCAGAGGGATGGTCCAGATCTTAATGCTCAATTGTGAAAGGAGACAAAGAATACATAAAATCTGGCACTATGAGCATCAAAAATACAACTTTTTTCAGTTTTATTACAAAAGTATCAAAACCAATCAAAAACATTTTGTTTTGATATAAACACTTGGACAAGAATGCAAAAAAAAAAAAAATAAAATAAATCAGGTTTAAATACTCCAGCTTCACATGTTGGTCACTTGTTTTTAACTGTTTCTGGCCTTTGTGGATTTACATTGTACAGAAATAAAATACAGCAGTTCAGTGTACTTCCTTTGAGAAAAGGAAACTATACAAAGCTCTTTACCTACAAAAGGGCTTTTTAAATGTGATCTCCAACATAAGAATATGAGCGGAAACATCAAGGTACCCAAATTATTATCACCCGCTTTGACGTCTCATTTGCCCGGATACTTGGGCAACTTTCCCAGAAATATGCAATGCATAACACGTCTTTACATACTGAATCAAACATTGTTCAATATAATCACATGGAAAACAAATACAAAATAACGGCAACAATAACAAAAAGTACCAATTTTTGTCTGAGTCAACACACGTATGTATTAAAAAAATTAAACATACCGCATGCCTTTGAGAATGTAAAATGGAAAGAAAAGACAATAAAAAGTAAATAAGGCAAACTTGCAAAAAAGGACAAAAATTAGGTGATAAATAAGGACTGCAGTATGTCTCCTCCCTCATGTCTTTGCGCTCAAGAAATGACTACAGAACAGAAGTGAAGTCACTGTTTACTGTCAATTGATTCTGAAAAATGGTAAAAATATTTTAAACTGTTGAACCTCTTGAGATGCAAATTCATGCATAGTGTGAGATGGCCGGGACAGCAATAATGGGAATGATGATGTGCCAGTGGAACTGAGGTCTGCATCCTGCAGAGCCTGGGCCTCGAAGCTACCAAAAAACCCAAACCTCCAGCTGGTAATTTCATTTACCACAATTTGACCGCTGAAACTTGAATCACAGTTCCGAAGGGGCAGCTCGGGAGTGTTTGTAGCTGCTACTTCGTTCAATGTTCATTCTGAACTCAAACCCTTAAAGTTCTTATCTGAGATCAGCAGGGGTGTAGAGAGCTGGAGAACCTGTCGGACTCAATTCTACAGAACCTCGCATTAAAAAGCCTCGTTGCTAACCGATGTTGATGAGAAGTGCATGTTTAAAAAAAAAAAAAACAGACTATTCTTTGTTTTGCTAAACTATTTTTAACCGCTACCAAAAAATAACTGAGTACTAACACAACAACCAGTTCCAGCTGGACGTGTGAAACTTGGACCTGGACGTTCTGCATTTACAATGAACTCTGCAGGAATGTGAGAACTTGGGTCAGACTTCCCATTTTGAAACGGTTCTCTTCTTCCACAAAAGTAGTTCATCTTTGGTGAAAAAAGGGCTAGAGCAATAAAAAAGTTATTTTCCTTGTTTACAATCAGGCAGAGGATGGAGCAAAGAATTTTTCCAATATAAACGTAAACGGTTCCCATGGTTTCAAGTAAAACGTTTAAGCAAACGTGATTCTTTTTAGGAATTTCACATATAAACTGTCCCACTCACATCTATTTCCTTATTTTTGTGTGCTTTATTAAAAAAAAGGATCACAGGGTAGAGGGAAAAAGTCAAGTCAGGTCCAGTCCATGTCTACAGCACCTACTGCACGATTATACCGAGCATGGTCTCTGCCACTGAAAATGCCTACAAGAAATCCACAGCTTCTCCCATTTTCAGGCAGCAGTCTGCAGTGAGGTCAGTGAGGAGAATGATTTTGGTGTTGACCCACCCCCCTGGGTCAAACACCATTGTGAGGGACTGCTGGGCCATTCCTCGATAACACCAAGCCTGAGGTATGGGTGGGATATTCCAGCTGTACTGTCGCAGGCACCACTGCCCTCCTTGTGTTCGTGCCCCATGGTCTCGTTCTGCATGCTTTGGAAGACGGGTGAAGCTAAGAGAGGTGGATCACAGAAGCAAGATGGGAGGAAGCACAAAATACAAATGGGAAAGTGAGGATTGACTTCACCACTATTTTTATCAATGTTTAAAACACAGTGACCCAGAAACACAAACAGTACAGGTGTGTGTCCACTTGATGGAAACAAGTCGCTTTCTTCACAAGGTATTTGGTTAACAACTTTGACCAGGAAATGAGCCACCATGTCCTCTTAGCTCTTTTGCAGAACTCCTCATAGATGTAGAACACGTGGGTTTTGCTGTCATTTCACTCTTCTGTCCTGGAACTGCTTGGGTGTGCTCAAACTTTTGACTTGTAACTATGACAGCAGCGATGAGGAAAAGCCAGTAAATACTCTTGCATCATGAGAGAGTGAAAGTGGCTCTTTCAATTTATTATTGAATTATATGGCTCTCTTTGGAAATGCTGACGATCTTCCCAAACCATTAACTACTACTTCTACTTTTATTTAAAATCATTTTTAAAGTTTCATGTTTCAGTTCATGCAGTACGATTTTTTTCCAAGTTATTTGCGCCAAGGGATTTGATCCTAAAACCTTTTAACCCCTGACATGGGGCAGATGATGAACCTGACTGAGCAGGATGGCAACAGGCTGAAGGTGGAACCACCTTCCATTTGAGGAAATGGCATAATGTCCCACATCCATGAAAATGGGTGCGGTTCACCCACAAGCGCTCCTGGGGAAGGCCCCTGTGACCAGTTCAACCACAAACATGTCGCCGCTGGGTGCACGACCACAGGGTGTGACCATAAACACAAACAGAATCACTGCCAATGCCTGTAACTCAGAAGACCCCAGAAGAACTCAAAGGAGCAGATAACATGGCACAGACCAGTTTAGTCTGAATACCCAACCACACTCCCATTGCCAGAGGATCTTCCTACATAATTAGTACAAAAAAATCAGCCACACTTTCTAAAACCTGCAGGTGTTGTAGTTATTAGAATGCAGGTTGAAGGTCTAGTAGATGAATTGCTGTTGCAGTTAATCCTTCCTCCATAATCATACAGCTCTCAGAAATAGTATGAGTGTGAATCTATAAGCCAGGTAAACCTGTGTGATGGATGACCTCATCCAAAAGCTAGCTTTTCTCCTACCTGTGGTCTGGGCAAGGCTGCTCAGGTGTCCCACCTCCCACACTGCCCTCTCCAGGAGGTGGACAGACAGCCCAGAGCCTGCCGTCCTCAGGGCCTCCAGAAGCTGCCCCGCTGTTCCTGCTGACAACTGGAAATGGTGAGGAAAATGAGAAAGTGAGGAACCACCCAAAAAATGAAATGGGTTTGTCCACCTACAGATTCTGAGTAGGGAGTGATGTTTCATCACATTGACAGAGTATTCACGAGAAGACTTTAGTGTATGACTATTAACTGGAAATTTCTGAAGCAAAACCACAATGAAAGTGGGGTGGGAGTGTTGCTCAGTCTTGTAATGGAGTTAGGTGGATGAGCTAGCCAAGGAGGGTGGTCCTGGGTGTTCAGATGGATGCAATAATATGGTTGTGAAGGAAAGCTTGGCAGGTAAGAGGTTATGAATCTGGGGCTGTACCTTGGAGTCATCTAGCGATGTGATCCATGATGCTAAGCTCCCCACATTCTGTACTTGGTGTTTCTGGTCCAGGTCCTGCCCCAAGGCCCCTTGGGCCTCCCCTCTCAGCATCATGGTGTCCCCTGAGGAAACCACAGGTCATCTTTCCTTCGTCACCACAGAGACCCAAACACACAGGCCTGGCTTCTCCTTCAAATTCTCTAATGGTTTTCCATAGAAGTTTCTGGATCTCACCTTCTCTGAATGCTGTGCTGGGGTTTTCGCCTGACCTGTACTGCTTGTCATTCAAAAAGACAAACCCCTGGGGACACAGATGACAAAAATCAGGAGTGGGCTGCTCTTGAAATTACTGTGGAAATAGAGTCACCGAGGCTTAAGGTAACATATCAGTGGTTAAAGAGAGGAGTCACAGGGTGAAGACAGTTTTTTTTTATAAAAAAAAAAAGGATACTGCAAAACATTCCGTAATGTACATGCAAATTACATATGCAAAGAAACAACCGTTGGGTTCAACATGTTTGTTCAGTATCATTCTGAAAGTGTCTATTTTATTATATTGTGCAAAAAATAAGTGTTTATGGGTCTTGGCCACAGGAAGCTTGGTTGGTTGCAGTCATGTCACGTCTTGGACACGCACCTCAGCGGAGCTTGACATTTTCGGTGGGTTGCATCTTAGGCTGAACTCTTTGAGATCCTTCTCCTCCTCCTCCCGCTCGGTGACCTGCTGACCTTCACTACAGTACGGCGGTTCGAGGATTTCCCTGAAGTGAAAGATACCTGGAGACAAGGAAGGTGGGAAACCAGAGTGAGGGGAAAAGTGACAGCTGAATGAGGAACATTAATTTGCATGCTTGTTTCCACATGAAAGGGTGATTGTGGCCAGAAACTGAGTGTCAGAATGATCTTTGTCTAGAGCAGGGGTATGTGCCTTTCGGGATCAGTCAAGCACAACAAGGCCCCAACAGCTCATCATGAGCTCAGAGAGAATGAACTAAGCTCATTCACTTTTCTGTGAAACTCTGGTTTCATTCACATGAAATCAATGATTCATTCATTCAATCATTTTTCATCTGTTATTAACAACTGCTTGTCCATTGTGGGGCTATGGTGCTCCAGAGCCTATCCTAGAATGTTGGGCATGAGGCAGAAAACACCATGGATGGGATGCCAGTCCATCGCAGGAGCATCACACACCCATTCGCTGCCACATGCACAGTCTAAGGACAGTTTTAAGTCACAAGTTTGCCTGAAACATGTCTTTGGACTGTGAGAAGAAACCCTCTAGAACATGGAGAGAACATGCAAACTCCACACACCGAGCTGGATTCAATCTCACAGCCAAACCTAATAACAGCTCCACAGCTCATATTCATCAATAGTGGTGGACAACAACAAATCCTTCTGACATAACTGCTGTAGATTCAAACAAATTTGTTATCAAAGGCAGAACTGATGAATGTCAACACAAGCTGTTTCAGCACGCAGTTTTATGCTTTCATTTAGCATTAACATGTCGACAGGCATTGCTCAAAGATCACATTACTTTGCCGAAAAAATATTTTCAACATATTTTAGCCAACAAAATAAATGAGACCAATGAGTTCCAACAATTTCTAAACTTCAGATATCATTTTATTGATGTTTTACCAGTGTTGTGATTGGTCAAGTCTTCCAAGGGTGCACCGGGAGCCTGCCGTGGTGGAAGACATTCCCCAACTCCAGGTCTGAGCTCCACAGCAGCTTGGTTCGTGTTCTTGGCCTGTCCGCTCACACCACATCCCACCTGGTCACACAGTCTCTCCTTTGTTCTCACCACCTGGTCTTCATCCATGTGACCGCCACCATCCACTGGGCTATTGGGGGCTGCCATATGGTCGCACTGGTTACAACAAAACACCCAAGGAACACCCTGTAGTCTAACTCCTACTTATGTGTCTCAGTGGGGCCACCACAGCCTTTCAATCTGGACCCAGTTGCATGACATATGAATTCCAGTCATAGTTTTTTTTTCTATGCAGGTTTTGCACAACCATCTACATGGTATGTGATGCTCACTCACCGTGTTTCATGCCATTCCCAGCACCACCCCCACCTGCTCCATGGGAGAAGGTGTAGCCATTTCCATAGTTGTTGTAGGCAGGGTAGCTCTGGTAGTAGGAGTGGCCTGCAGGGTGACCACAACAACATTAGGCACAGCTCATATGAGTTACCAACACCTGCTGACCTTTAAAAGATAAAGATATACTACTGCAAGGGCTTCTATAAGTGTTCTTTAACTTCCAAGTACCAGCACAGTACTTCATGTGAGTCAGTTATTTATGATAAGTAAGTAGTAAAACCTGAGAACAAGATAACAAGATAAACCTTAAATTCTGTGATATATTTCAGAATATGATGTGGTCAACAATATGTTGGCGTTTCCTGGAAAACAGTTTCAAGTCCTTTGTAACTCTAACTTAGATAAATGTGCAGCTCTGACTAACATGTATTTAATTTAAGAAAGAGAGGAAATACAGCTTTTAAACAGAAATGTGAGATGTTACCGCCTCCTCCTCCAGGACCTCCTCCAGAGGCTGGACCAGCCCCACCTCCTCTGTATATTCCTCCACCTCCTCCGGCCCCTGTTCCTGGATGCCCAAAGTCCTGGAAGTTGGGAAGAGTCTTCTGCCTTTTCCGCTGCACCTCCTCTTTGTCTGTATACAGGAACAAGAAGAAAAGGAGGGAGATCAGGAGCACATTTGCACAAAATTATTTGGATAGAGACTGCCAGGACTAGTGTCTGATAGGTGTAGTCACAAGCGACAGGGTTCACCTATGATCTGAGGGTGGTAAGTGAATGGTTTTGGTTCACTGGTCTCATTGTCCGACTTCCTCTTGAGCTGCACAAACACAGAGATGGGCTTCTGGAGATTCAGGTCCCGGTACTTTGGGGTCTTGAACACGATGGCAAACTGGAACACATATCCATGCAATTATATATTTTATTGCAATAAAGCAAAAAGAGGAAGTAAAAGGTTAATAATTTTCGGAAGCACATCATTAAATCACCCATGCATAGCATAAAACTGTGAAAAATAAGCGAGTGATATGAACATTTCCTAATTTCAGTGGGAATTCTCCAATGAAAAGATGCATGAGCTGTGGGTTCCGGCTTCCAAACTACTAACCTGTCGGTGAACATCGGTGGGCGAAAAGTCTCCAAAGTCCTCCCACGTGAGCCCCGTGTCATCATCCTCATAGAATCGGACCTGGATGTCATCTGTCCGTGACAAGAAGGCGAGATCTGACGTGGTGCCAACAAAAGTAGAGGCCACTCACGCAAACGCTGTTCCGGTTTGCAAAGGCTGAAGTCGTGCAGTTTTAAGCTGTGCCTTCCAGTAAGAGGAGCTGCCTATTTTGTCAGGATCAGCAGTTTCTCTGACCTCAAACGGTTGCCTATTTAGCAATATGACAGAAAATATGCCCTCATTTTTGTAGTGGATCCCCAACATTGACTTTAAAACACATTTTGCATGACTAACTGATCTCTGGTGCCTGTAGCTTTACTTTTCTGGTGTAACAGAAGCAGTTCGGGTCACAGTTTTTTCAAAAGTGTACATGGCAGACATTTCTGACCCTTTACCGTTAAGAAGAGATTTCAGAATTCTCAGAAGACGAAAAAAAAATTGGGAAAGAGGTTTATAAAGGACGGCATAAACTCATGAACATACTTTACTTTTCCAAGGTAAATCAGACCTATGAAATAGAATCAAACTTGTCACCTTGGAAAATGAGTTCTTGAGTAAAATAGCAAAAAACCCTGCTGAGGATGGGCACAAGGTCTCCCCAATACACATATGGTATGAATTTTTGGAAAATGCCATGTTGAAAGTTGTGATCAAAAATTACAGTGAACACATGAGCATTTACGTGTAAACGTACTGATGATAAATCCATTTCGCATCAATGTCGTGAGGCAGAACAAATCCCCTTCTGTGGCCTTTTTATGCCACACATCTTTTGTTATCTGCTTGTTTTTGGCTGATAAAAACATTACTGTATTCTTGGCTGACTTGGCACTTGGCTGACTTGGCACTGTGAGTTTTGGCTACTCTGCAAGATTAAAATAAGTCGAAAGGAAACTTTTGAGTCAGTGGTGGAGATCCATGCATCTACATCGCTGAAAGCATTAACACCGTTGAAATATGTATATGGTGAGCCTAGTTATTTTAAAGGTGAAAAACTCACTTAGCTGTCAAGGAAACTAACATTCTTATTCTTTTTCTTCTTCTTTCGGCTGCTCCCATTAGGGGTCGCCACAGCGGATCAATCACTTCAAACTAACATTCTTATTAATATATATAATATAATGCAAATTTGCCCCATTTTTTCCTCTCCATCTTCCTGGTATTGCAGAATCAGGAGGTGCAGAATGAGTGATTTCCACGGCTGGGTTTGAAATCACACACAGTTGGGAACAATCGGGGGACCGATACCCATTGGCAAGGCATTGCTGAGCATTGTCTATACAAACCACACTCCACAGACCCACTTCCTCAAAAACCTCTTCTTGAAAGTGGGGGAGTTCCCTAAGGGAGTGGTGACTGCCACCCAAGAAGCTTCCTTGACTGAGGCAAACCTGCAAAGGGAAGGATTCAAGCACCCTTGAAGGAAGTCAGCACCTGGTCCCACCTGGCCTTACCATGCAGTAACATCCATTCCTCTGCTATTTATTTTTATAACAATGTGTTTTGATGACAGTGATACAGTGAATTTAGTGAAGTGTTGAAAGAAAAAAAAAGCCGAGGAAAAATTTGAATGAAAAAGTACAAAGGTACTGGCAACTTAGGAGAAGAAAACAATAAACTACCAACCCAAAAAATGGGACAAAAATAATCTTCTGGGGGTCCAAGTATTAGTGCCTGCCCATTGAAGTCAGTGTAGGGAATGACTATAACACTGGTTAATATAGATGAAAGGTGATAGACTATGACTTTTATGTTCACTTACATTAGTTCCATGTGGTGCAGTCAATAAATTCAAAAACTAATCGCTGTGTGGTGCTGCTGTTTTGCAAGTCTTTGGCATTCTAGTGCCACATAGCAGCCAGTCTTAGAATTTACTAACTGTTCCAAAGACGGTGAACTGGTGTCAATGAAAATTAAAGTCATAGCCTGGTCTTCAGGCAGCTGGTCCACACGGCTGGGCAGGCTGATGTGAAAGAACCATGAGAAATTTGCAGTGTTCTCAACACAAAAGCAGGCCTGAGCTGGCCGGGCTCTGGAACCGCCAAACTGGTTGGTGTGATATAACAGAGATTTTCATGCATAACTGTAAAAAACCGGTCGCTCTGGCCAAGGAATATGCCTCACAAGAGGCTGTCCCTAAACTCCAGCAACTACAAGCTTTGCATATTCCAACCGATTATTCCCATTTCCTCATTCCAGCTTCAGCCAACCTACTTTCTCACACCCTTTGGAGAGAATGACACTAAATTTAACACAAGTACTTTGTGGGTTTAAGTTCATATTCCCATTCAAATGAACTTAGGGTACAACAGATCATTTTTCCTGCTTCTGACGCATTTCGGTAAAAGTTTAAATAGCATTAGCATATGAAATTCAGATTATCCTGTTAGATAATTTTTTCTAACCTTTTATCTAAGGCCATTTGTAGCTTGAAGATTTACCTTTTTGCACCTTGTCACAAAGGAGGTAGACCTCTTCACCGCCTGTCACACAGCCCGCAGTGCGGTCCATCCGCACAATCTTCAGGTTCGATGCATTGGGGGCCTCTGCATTGAGGAAAGGGCAGCAGCATTGTGTTATTGACAATAATTCACCCATGTATATAGCTGGGTAATTTTGACTGTATCATTCAAGGTAAGTTCCTTGCTCAGGGGTACTACAGCAGAAAATGGAATTCTAGTTTTGGTCTTTCAAGTATTCCACCTGCTCTCCCTGGTTAGAACTGCTGTCCCACAGGAGGACATAGGTTTAAATCCCACCTCCTACTGTACTACCTTTCATCAAAGTACAGCGGATACCCAGTAAAAGTTTCCGGCTGTATAAATGGGTAAATTACCATGATTATCGTAACATTTAGGTAAGTTATTAGTTGCTCTGGGTAAATGTACCAGCAGAATAAATACATGTAAATGAGTATTCACAGTAAGCACACATGTATAGTACGTGCTATGCAGGAAGTGTAGTGGTTAGAACCACTGTATTCTGATCAAAGGTCCTGGGTTCCAAATCCCACTTCTGCCATAAACTTGATAAAATTATACAAATGCATAAATAAGTGTAAGTAGCTTAGCATACAAAGCTAACACTGTAAATCACCTGTTACCCTATACCTGGCGATCCAGGTACGTTACATACAGCTGTGAATCTTTACATCGATCAACGTGTATGTATACAAACTGTATGTGTATTATCTACATGAAGTGTCTTGTACAGCTCTCAAATTAAAGATATGTGGCTTAGACAGTTGAGCAAACATGCGACAGTTCCCCTCAGCCAAATTTGCCCAAACTACAGCAAACTAGGCGCGATTTCAAAATTTCTCGTCTGCTGCATCGAGCAGAGCGCTCGTGCTGCAGCGCCGAAACTTCTTCTGCATGCGGTTTTCTGTAGGGCACGATGCGAGAGTCGCCTCACACTTGTTTCAGTCTGAGCTGGAGAAACCACAGAAAGCCTAGGGCAAAATGTGATAGAGGTGCAGAAGCTGAAATTTTCTAAGCATAGGAGGACCGTGGGCGAGCATCAAAAGCAGCTGCCCTATTCTCCCTGGGCACAGCAACTGTGAGGTAAGAACAGAATATCCAGACCACGTAAAACCACAGACGTCATTTTATTCCTCCACACTGCTTTTCACGCAACGATCAGTAAATCGGTGGTATTATTACAGTTAATACTGTTATTATGTTTATGGTACCTGCTTGTTGCACATGAGGTAAAAACCTTGCCCAACATTGATACACCAGGGCCCATTTTTGGGACCTGAAGCATCATTTACATTTACTCATTTGGAACACTTTTTTGGGGGAGTACCTTGTTCAAGGCTACTTCTGTAGGAAATACAACCTCTGAGTCAAAAGAAAGCTGTGTTAACTACCACACTATGAACAGCCTTTAGGTTCTAACTCCATGTTGGAGTTAGAAGTGGATTTAATTAAAGCTGTGAAAATTGAAGGGATAAGAAAGGGTAAGGATAGCCCAGATGATCATCACTGAGGTTGAACCATTTAAGTGAGGAGAGAAGAAAATGGATGTAGTCCAGATTTAGTGTGGCACCGGGTAACCCTGGGACTCACTGCTGTCATAGATAGGGTCGGAGATGACGGGGTCCAAGCGGCGGGTGAAGCCACCGTCACTGTTTGGGAGGAAGGCGGTGAACATCAGACGCACCACACTCAGGTCCATCTCCTTGGACTGGCCAACGGCTGCATTGGCAATCAGGTTTTTCTGGTGCTCTGGTGGAGGAGAGAAGACACGCAACCACTGATTTGGTGTACAAGAGAATGCAATGGGAATGCGGCAGGAAAACAATAGGAAAACAGCCTGACCTGTGAGCTCCCGCGGTACACGGACCTCCCCCTGGATACCATCAATTTCTGGGTGGATCATGACCCCATAGTTGTAACCCATCCTGTAGGCATCAGTCATGCGTTCCTCTAACCTTTTGCTGACATTCTTCTTGGTCACATGGAGGATGCCAAGGTTTGGAAAGCTAAAAGAATAAAAATAAAAATTCAGCCTCTTCTAACAAAGATAATGAAAATAAAAAAAAAAAGTATAAATAAATAAATAAATAAATAACACATTCAATCTCCTAGGCCTTGTATCCCTGCACTCAGATCCCAAAGTAAAGCAAGAGCAAATTCAAAATTCCAGTTTGGATGAAGACTAAAATGGGGAGCGGCCTTGGTGCTGCAATATAAAACAAAGCAACGTAAAAAAATGGGAAATGTTTCAGTGGATATTAACCTTTGAAAGATGCTAAAAGTCAGCAAGTGGTTGGAAATGCTCAATAAAGACCCTTGTTGTGCTCATTAGTATAATATAAGAAATACTTCCCTGGTAGACTTCATCATACAGTCCAGATTACATCAAGGATACCATATAAACAGGGCAGGGGTTAGAAGCTCTGCCCATAACCCCACCCACAGCTGCCCACCTGATGGTGGATTCCTTTGGCTGCAGGCTGGCCACACAGATGCCCTTGTCGCACTGCTTGCCCACTAGGCTGTGGGCATGGAGGTGGGGTTCCTGGGAGGCGGTGACCAGTTGCACAACCACGCGTGCCGGGCCCTGGTAATTGCATATCTGGCACACGACAGAAAGAGGTGGGTAAGAAGGCGGCACATTCTGAAGTTCACTTTCAGGTTTACGTACAGCTTTTTGGTTTCAGGACAAGAGCATGTAAGGTAAACCACGGTAGAGAGAAAGTCCCGTTTTTTTGCTCCTCAGCCTTACCGTTGCTCATCATTACAACGCTGAAACCAGTCAGTTCCAAAGGGCAATTGGATCGCTTCCTGAGCAAACCGAGTGAAGTAGGTCTTCACCATTGTTGTATAAATCAGCAGATATATATTTGTATTTTCCCAACATAAGCACATAATACGCAACAGACCTTCAAATAGGCCTTTTTCTTTGTTTAATTTCAGTGTGGGAGTATAACTTATACACCTCCAGTATCCTTCCTGCCCTTTAATCTTCCCACCGGTGCTCCAGGGTTGAAGTGTAAAATGTTATGTCCCTGTGACGGTATCGCTGCCAGGACTTAACAGGGTAAAAACCAGGCAGTTGTCTTTGTGCCATTATATTTATTCTTTCTTTTATCACACGTGGTTAAGTTGAGGCACTTTCTCTAGGGCAGAATGAGTCACAGAGCATCCTCCCGAAAGCCAGCGCTCTCACATGTAATATCAGAGGACTGGAGACAGATAAACCCATTAAGGACAGATTGCTGAAAATCCCACCAATCTAGCTGGAAAGAGATGTTATGGTCATAAACTTGGGCGGTGTAGTGGTTAAAGCTCTCACCTTGCATTGCAAGGAACTGTACTCAAATCCCCCAATGATACTGTAGTACCTTTGATCAAGGTACTTACCCTGAATTGATACAGTAAAAATTTCCCAGCTGTAAAAATGAGTAAACCATCCTACTATGCGTAGTTATGCATAGAAACCCATCATTGTAAAAGGTCACAAACAAATAAAATACATAGTACAAAAAAAAAAAAAAAATGTAAGGATAACCATGCAGGACGGATTCAAAGGAAGGAAAACTTCTACAGCAATTTGTGCCTCATCAGTTTGTCAGAAGACGGTGCTTTCAGTAAACAGAAACTATCAGTCTTGGTTGGGAATTCACTTGAATTGTAATGATTCTTGAAAATCAGTTTCATCGATCACGTTTTTTCTTAGAATAAAGATTCTACAGAATAAAGATTAGCACGTCTTTTCATTTCTCTAATATAGGTACAACTTTCCAAAACAACAGGCTGTCATTCTTCTCCATGACATAATTACAGAAAAGCCTTTGTTCAAACAAAAAAAATAAATCACAACAACACAGTGATGAGCACAGGCTAAACCAATGGAAACCCCCCTGTTTTCCCATGTTATTGTCTTTTTTACAATAAGAACAGGGTGGTTCGAGTGAAATTCGAGTTGCGGTGAGTCACCACCTGGAGGAGGAAATGTGTCTTCAGCGTCTACCACAATGCTTTGACTCTACTGTCATGTACGTCCCCTCGTGTTACACATGGTTTTCATGAAATTTTGATAGTGATGTCACGGCCTCAATACGTGGCTACTAAACACTGCCCACCGCAACCTGTCTATAATGGGAAGACCGATGACATACATTGGTTGTTTCATCCACCACAAGTATAAGAACATAAGTGTTCTGGAATGAATCTGACGGAAAATTTCCCTCAGCGTAGCATGACATGTAAAGCTGTGAAGGAACCATGCTGCTGTCTACACAGGTTATTTCCTTAATTATTACTTAGGAAAAGTCTATGAAGATAAAACCATGGATATTTGTTAATAGACCAATCATTGGCTGTGTGAAAATTTTTCTGGATTTTTATTTTGTGTTTTTTTTTTTTTTTTTTTTTTTGCAGGATGTGTGTCGAGTCAGAAGTTGTACACAACACTTGAGTGGTTTTGCATCAAATACATTTTAAGATCTTGTGCTTTGGATTTGGGTGGCACAGACAGCAAGCACTGCTGCCTCAAAGCATCCAGACTGTTTGAATGTAGATTCGAATCCAGCTCAGTTTGTGTGAACACCCTCCAGGTGCTCTGGTTTCCTCTCACCTTTGGAGGAGGTGTGTTTCAGATTCATTTTTGAATGCCAATTGCACGTAGTTTGTGCATGACTGTGCAGCAATGGACTAATATCCCAGGCTTGTCTGGCACTGTCAGTGTCCAGCACAGCTCTACATAGCATTGGCACATTTCACTACACGGTATACTCGGTAACCATGTATGTAACTCTTTTGAATCTGTTGACTCTTTGAGCTCAGGGCCACAGTCATTTTAGAACTGTGATGATGATCTTAACTTTTAGAGGGTGGAATGGTGGTCAAATTGGTGCAGAAACTTTATAGCTTCCACCAAACCAAACTGGTGCGGACAAGTGAGGAAGAGGAAATGAGGCAGCCCCTGGGAGTGCCCTATGGCGTCACACAGGAGCCAAACCGTTGCGTATGGTTTCATTTCTTTAAGAAAACTATGATTAAAAACTCCAACAAGTTGCAAGCAAAAAGGAGAGTAACTCAGGTATCTCGGACGTCTGCAGAAACGGAAAAAGGAACGAGTGCTTTCGCTTTCCAGAGAAAGACAGGAAACTGTGGTTCCAAACTACAACAACTGTTTTAAAAAGTTTGCCCCCCCCCCAAAGCAGCAGTGAAGAGTAATAACTGAAGAGGCCATAAGCATAACCGGCCACCTTTTTAAGGCCACACAACAGTCAGGTGGGGGGGCCAAGCGGCAGCACTGACACCACGCAGCAAACGCACTGCCTTCCTGGTGTGTTTATGTTTGAGATGGAATTGGGCTGAGCCACACGCCTCCATCCCCCACTTGTGACGGCATCTGACGCTTCCTGTTACCTGCAGCAACGTGGGAGGAAATTCCCAAACAGGTGGAGGCGACAGGGGAAGATGAGAGACAGCCAGCGACTGAACATAGGCGGGGAAGGCTATTAAATTAATGAGCTAATGTGAACAGGGTGCAAGGTGCGCTATGGAGGATTTACTGTAGTACTTGTGTTTTCATGGATTTCTGTATCTGTTAACAACATGGTGTTTGTATGCTAAACTATTGGAATTCATTTGTGCAGCTGGGCAACATTCACAGTATCAGTTCAGGGTACTACAACAGGACCTGGGATGCAAACTTGGATCCTTCAACTGCAAGGCAGCAATTTTAACCACTGCTCCACCTGCCGCTCTTCCACTTTAATGCAACCAGCTTGATACACAAACGTGAAACCACTTAACTGCTTTCTAACTAATGCTTGTGTTTCAGTAACCATTGGCAGACTACAAACTATAATAGAAAGGGGAAGACACATGCAGCCAGAAAAAGAAAACAGAAGATAAACAGAAGTAGAAGGTCCAGGCTTCTTGACTTCATTACAGCTTTTATCCAAAGTTCACCAAATGCATGCTGCCAAATGATAAACAAAAATAAACAAATCTCGCTTATTTCTACCTTTAAAGGACTGAAAACCTATCCGCTTCACACAGGATGAAACCTTAAGCTGCGTAACATCGCATCCTAAACATTTAGCTGAAAGCGAATGGAGCTGTTGCTTACTTTCACTTGAGGGTAGGACTTCCTGTTCTTCTCACTGGAGGCCCCTGGGAGCCCACCATGGGACGGCCCCTCACACCCATATCGGAACCTAAATCCCCGCTAGGAAACACCACAAGCCACGTTAGTTCACGCCCTCAGCATACACTGCACAAGTCCACCAAACAAGTTAGAATCAATGGAAAAAACTGAACTAGTTTTCAAAAAATGAAAATAGGTTTTAAATACTATATTTAATTCTATTTAATTCTATTTTCTTGGATGGATGGATGGATGGATGGATTTCTATTTTCTGTGAGCTAGTAATCTAGTATACGTATATATTTTGTCTTTTCTCATATTAACATGACATCAACTAGCAACTAAAAAACAAGACAATATTTGTGCATCCAGTTGTAAGTACAGACACCTAAAGAGAAATGAAGGCTCTCCAGTTCATTCTACACAAACAAATATTAATACTCATGACAGTATGACATCTTTGTTAATAAACAGTCACATTTGTTCCTTCATGATGCACATATAAAAAAAAATTCCTCTCACCTGTTTGGGTTGCTCTACAATTTGAATATAAGGCCCATCAGCTGCAATGGTAAGATGAAAACAAGCATATAAATTTTCCCATTTCAAGTCAAGCAGTCAATGTATAAAACACATTTTTGATTTCAAAAGGAAATGAGGGAAAAGAATAAACAAATGTATTCCTCATGTACCTGATACATATAGTAATTTATAATAGTTTCTTATATTATACTCATATTATTAGAACTAATATAGTATAATTATACTATAATAGTGTAATAATTTTCTTCATTGATTTATTTATCAGTAGAAATGCTTCCATGATTTCTGGGCTATAATGACTGTCATGGTCTGTAGAGCTCACCCCTGTGTCATCAAACCACTTCTGTATTTAACCCATTGCCTTTTTTATTAATAGAAATTGACGTAAAGCAAAAAAAATGTCAGAGGCACAAAAAAAAAACAACTGAACATTTTAGAAATCAATTTGGGGGCAGAATTCAGTCAGCACAGTGACAATTTGTGGGTCAAATACAAATCAGCTTAGAAAATGGGAACCAGAAGTGGGAGACACATCCTGGATTGCCCTTAAAAACAAGAACAAATTGCCAAACGCAGCAAACAACACTTTGAACCTGCCTGCTGTTTATAATGGGAATTCCCTTGAATAATGAGTCAAGACTTTATTAGAATAATAATCAAGAATAACCAAAATTTTCTGATAAAAGTCTTTCAAAATGTGTCATGGACATAGAATATTATTTTATGTTCCGGTCCACTGAGTACACCAAGTGACCATAACAAGCTTCCTTTTTAAATGTAGACAACTTTCAGGAAGTGGATTAAGGGTCGATGCTGTAGTGACATAAAGTGGCATAAGTAAAGAGAGAATAAGTGAAAAGTGAGAAAAGAATCAGCTAAACTAATCCGTGTTTATCTAAATAAACAGCAAGCAAGCTGTTATGAACCATGAGGCAACAATATGTGAGATGTGTAAAACGCGGTTATTCGCATTCTGAACCTTCTACGATAACTTAATAATCGGCATAATAAAAACTAAATACAACAGTGTTATTAAATCTGTGGTTGCTTCTAAGATCCTTCACGAAAGAACCACATTAGCTTCTATTTTTGTGTTGTCTGTATACCCGTTTCAAAGCGCTTCGTGTTTTGAGGAAGGCCTCCATTTTTTTAAGCTTGCGCAATATTTTGCCCGGAGAATGAGCTTTTACACTTTAGTCTGAGAGTACGAGTTCCTTCCATCGCAGTCCCGTCACCTCTATGCAGAGCGGGACGCTGACATGGCAACAGGAAGTGACAGGAAGTGCGTCTGCGAAAGAGGAAAGGCACTTTTACACCGGAAATGACAGCGTGCTCAGCGTCTATGCTGGCAGGTAAGTGGTAGCCTGCGTACCAGGGTGTTCCGTGAACCCCTCATCTATTATCGCGCACAAGTTCTTGTGCAGAGCAGTTTAATGTGCAGTAAATCCATTCTAGATCGCCCACCGATCAGACCGAAAGCCCAATGCAACAGCTGAACTTCATTCACTTAAGGACATAGTAAAGACAGGGTAAACAACTGGTTCAAGCAGTAAAAATAATTTCTGATAAAACAAAAAAGATGCACAGCTTTTGAAAATGCAAACAGAACTGAACTGCAATCTACTCCACATTTTGAACAAAATACATTTAAATTCTAAAGAGTCTGAGTGCAGAAAAATTTGGTTTTATAAGCAATCGTCAAGGTTGACTGAGCCATCTTTACTGAAAAAAACAGCTCCACAAGTTTCCTCACTGGTGTTATCAATACATCAGTACGTTAAAATGGAGTTTTAACAAATGCAGTAAACACAGTTTCCTGACAGTAGCAGAGCCTGAGATGCAATTTCAGGGTGGCAAATGTCAGGCTGTTGATGTGTTGCTTCCTGTTCCCTCACACTCGGTATTGAGAGAAAAGAGTGAACATATTCCTCTTCCTGTCAAGGGCAGGAACAGTCAGCAGCCCACATCCTCCTCACAGTGGTAACCTGCGTGAACCATTTGCCTGCTGTGCTGGTTTCTACGATAGCAGAGTGTAGGGAAGCTGTAGGTATCCCTGGACATGGTGTTACTAGGATCAGCCAGTTTAGAAGACGGGTTGCCCTGCATATTCAAGACTTTTTGGAAGGTCCTAGAAAATATGTAAGATTCTGGAATTCCGGCATCATTGATGTCGTTTACTGGTGTGAACGCCACTCTCTCAGTGACCTTACTGTCAGTCCAAAGATGTCACTGTTTGGACTGTAGAACATCGTCTGCATGGCCGGAGAGTGTACAACCTCCAAATCTGGCTTATGTTACAATTTGTTTTACCAGGCTGGCCTGGTCCAGTAGCACCGATGTAACATTCTTTCAAAGTAACACAGCTACCCAAAACAGCGCAAGATAGCTACCTGCCTCCACCCACTGCATCGCATCACTGCACGGTCACCATGGGCATGAGCTGGAGGCTCAAGTACTGGCAAAAGGGGAAGTGAGAGTGCAAGCAGAAAATAGCCCAGGACGGCAGGGTGTGGGGGTAAGACGGGCTTTCTCTACATGACAACAATTTGAAAACCTGAACCCTTGTGTTCAATGATGGTTGAGGAAATAAATAAACCCACAGAATAAATAAATCTACAAAGTTTGGATTAATGTAACTGAAGTCCCCTAAAATCATCATTATGTTGATGTTTCACTTAATAAAAATAAACATGCAGAAACCACCGATGAAGTTGGAGCCATCCCATATGTTTTTTTTTCATGCTTATATGCATCGGTACATTCTCTGATGCGTCGATTTGTCTTACCAAGTCGTGGGGGCTCAGCCTGAGCCATGGGGGAGAAAGCCAGAGGGTCCATGCCTGCCCAGGATAGCGCATCCATCTCCAGGAACTGCTATACAAGAGAAAAAAAAAAAACATTAGAAAGGCCAAATGATGACCAACTGGAGTCAATTTTTTTTAGTCAGACATCATAAAATGAGACACCATAATGCGTTTTACCATTTACAGGTATCATGGAGCAGCCAGTGTGTGTATATATCTAAAACCTGTTGATAATATTGCTGTTCACTTAGAAAGCTGGTCAAAAAGGTGGCATCTTTGACAGTGCCCAACTGTAGTCCATTATGACTCCAAATGTTTGTTTTAACAGAAATACAAAATGTGAATGATTACTTTTTCGTGTTTGCTGTGCTATCTGCTCGAAATGCCACTAACCAAACTTCCTGCGGTGCAGGAGGAGAGGAGTCAACGGCGAAGGTATCTCGAGTGCTCCCTTAAAGTTGTGAGGACTTTGTATTTTGATACTAAGTAATGAGATGCATAAAGCTGTGGAGGGTTCTTGCTGTCACATCACCCTCCTTGGTAAAACTGGAGAAACCAGCAACATCAGAGTCATCTTCTGAGACTGGTTTAGAGGCTGAAGGCATTGCAAGAAACCTGATCTCGTACCAAAAATTTATATATTTGTCCAGCCTCCACACTATCCTTAGTCAGGGTCCTCAGACCAGTCAAGAAGTCATCATGAGATTCGACATTACTCTGATAGAGAAATGTAGTTTATGATGTATAAGTATACTGGAGGCGCTTTAGCCCATCTTGATCTGACAGTTAACAGTACATTATGGGTTTAAGGCATATATAACCAACAGATTATACTGAAAACAGATTTCCTCACCTATAGTAAACGAAAACAGTGGGTGAACTTTACCAGTCCACCAGATAGTTCATTCAAAGAATAATGAAAACCTGGGGGTGTCATCAATCTGCTCCTTTGCCAGGATGCAACCCTACCCCCCTCCTCAAGATGTACCTACCAGCGCGTGGTCAGGGATTCGTTGGTCCTCTTGATCCATTGTGCCTGTGACAACCAGAAGACATGACCATCAGCACCTGCTTCCCCCCAGCTCCAGTTTTCCACCTTCACATAGGACACAAGTTCTAGCCAAACTTCATCTCAGGATTAACAGCTTTTTGGCCCATAGTACGAAGAAAAATCAGTGAGCGTACGAGGCCTCTCAATAAGCCTAATGCATCGGTGTGATGCCTACATTATGTTTACACTGCAGTTTGCACAGCCTAGCAAACTACTGTAGCTCAGATGGAAGAAAAACGTCAGCTTCAACAACACAAAAGATGTAATTTTATCCAAAATGCATTATATTCACATAAACATCACAATTCAAGTAGTGCCTTCTTCCTCACTAGTGCGTGATACAGCAGAGGTGTAAAAACGTGTCAGGTATGAGGGGAAAATGATTTTTTTTATTATTATTATTTTTACTGGTTATTATCAGTAATACTGACTCACAGGAGTTAAGTTCCTCCAGTTTCAAGGCCTGCTTAATATAACGACATGACTCCCATGCAGCAAACTTTCAAAGACCCATCCGGGTCGGAGTAGTTTTTAACACCTGTGAAGTTCGCAAATAAAATGCAGTTGAAAAGTAAAACCAGAGGCAATTCTGAAGTTTTTAAAGCACTTTGAAAATGAGGAAGCGGACATCAGCACACATGTGCACGATGAACAGATGAGCAAAGCGACCGCCCGCATCTGCATTGTTCTCTCCACGACGAGGCAGCTGCCCTCCGATGCCACTCCCCAGACCCCCCGCAGACCTTACCTGGTCCGATACGTCTAGATCTGCGAAGGTGTCAGCGGCGGCACCGGCCGAAATTTTCGATCGAAAATGAAGAATTATTGCGCTGCATGCACCGGATCGAGCATTTTACTAATATTGACCAACTCGTATTAAACGAACAGCAAAACTTAAGTGCGGCCAACAAAAAGTCCCTTTGGGAGCAGAACCGGTTCTCGTCTTGGTGAGATTTAATCGGCGTACAAATAAAAAGTTTGCAGCAGAGTGAAGAAAGCAGATGTGACACAAAAGAACGTCTCCCATTGAAGAAATTAGCGCACATTTGCTGTCAAAATGATGACTTCCTTCATGGAAATTCCCAGTGACGTCACAGCGATCTTTTCTGCGCTTCTGCTGCCGTCTAGCGGCGACTCTGGGACTCAACCCGCGCTGCGTGGTGAAGGAGAGAACTTCCACAAACCATTGAAATTATGAAGTCGATTTATTTGTTTATTCGTGATTTTTTTTTTCTGCTAGTCCATTCATTCATTATTATTGCTGACGACTTTTTTTTTTCCAGCAAGACGAATGAATGAAAGGGCACGGAGGAAAAAAGCAAAAGGTTGCCTGCGTTTTTCCATGTAAAGCTTTGTTAAATTTAACTATGAGAATGCAAGAAAGCATACACATTTATTAGAATTTACTAACTGGTTAGCAGCTTCTTTAATCTTGAAAACATTATATGAAGATTTGTACAACGAATAAATCACATAGGTTTTCCCGGTACAAAGTGATGATATAAAAATCAAAACAATCGTCAAGTTAACACGACAAAACCCCCTTTGTGTTGCTCACCGGTGATTTTGTCGAAGTCCATCCTAATTTGTTATTTCCTCTTTCTTGAAAAAAAAAGAAAAATACAAATGAAGTCGGAATAATTTTTTTTTTTTTTTTTTTTTTTACCGACGGTCTGTTTCAGTTCCTATAATGATAAACAGAAAACACTGGCGCACAATGGAAAAAAATAATCTAGTCCTCAACACAGTCACACTGATGTGTCAAATTCTGATACAAAAAAAAATCAGAATATGCATTTTTACACTCAGTTTAAAACTAATAGTGAAACATTTATTATGTCAGTTGTATTAATGAGTTGCATAAACGCCCTACATTTTCAGGCGTTACGCTTTTGCACTAATTTCTGTAGAATTATTTATTCTCTTTTGATCGTCTTGTTCTTTTTGCTAAACGCAAGCCTGGATTCACCTTTTTTTTCTTCCGAATTACTACTGCGCCTTCTGGCTGTGAAAAACGGATGAGGTTGAAGATTAATTGTTTATGGTTATCTTACAGAAAGTGATCGGAAAATGAAACTTGAAAGTAGTTTTCTTTTTGATCATTGGGATTTCCCGGTAGTTATGTTTATCTTGACAGCGTTGCAGCCTATTATTACCCCGATCAGTAGTACATCGGTGTTATTTACTGCTTTCATGTTTTGGAAGATGTGCCCAGAGCTCTTGTCCTTCTGCTACTGTTAATGCTGATTTTAAGACTGCGAATGCTAATAAATGAAGTTCACCCAAACCACTGAGTCTTTGTACGATTCCGATTTTTGCATACTTTCTTCTGCATCCCAAACAATTCACCATTTAGCGATGTCCACTGTTTGACCACTAGATGGGTGTCGATTGCAGCATAATTTCTTTTTATATAAATGTACATATTTTGTAGGCTGTGTTTCACAAATAGGGGATATCGTAACATTGCACTATATGCCACATTTTTACTGAGTTTAAGATTTACTGTGCTTTTTTTGTTTGTTTCTTCAAAGTTTTAAAAATGTTTTCATGCCCACAAAATGAGAATACGTGAAAGAAACATTGTTCTAGCAGCAACTTGCTTGTAAGTAATCTTTCCAGGCAGCACGTGTCATGTACAGTATATGATTTATTCCTGTACTGTAAGAGGTCTTGGTTTTTATTCCCAGGCTAATGTTCCATGTTTCTTAGGAGGATGGATTTTTAATCTGGCTATTTTACAAGTCTTCTCTCTATTTTTAATCTGGTCTTATTACAGGTCTTATTTCCAGATGTTCATGACTGAGAAGACTTCACAACTTGAAAATGAAGTGTTGTCATTTCGTCCGGATCAGAGAACATTCCAGTATCAGCAATCGTTGGACCAACGCAGGGTTACGGTGGTCCAAACCTGGGACCTGCTGCGCCACCATGCCGCTGGATCAGCCCACTGCAAAACTGTTAGTCGGAAAAGAAGCTCAGTCCCTGGAAGAACCTTTGGACCCTGTATCGAGGAATGTGTCCGTGCTGTTTGCCTTTGGGCGCAGACTTTGGGTTTTCACGTGTAATAAGAGCACCGTTAACTGCTCGTATACCTGCGGTGGTGATCAGATAAATAGGCACGTCTGGGAATTATGGACATGAGTTTTATTTCTGAAGCCACACGGAGACGGGCTCACGACCTAAGTAAATGCACTGGTTCGGTCGAAAGGAATTTCACCCGCAAAACGTCGCAGAACTGTCACTTAGAAGATTATTCCACTTACATAGCGGTTTTATGGTGCAGATTTTAGTACTAAAAGTCTGATTTAAGTGCCTGTTTTTTTGTGGGTTTTTTTTCCACTAAAGAAGATCCATTAGTACGTTTTACGCTTTAACTATGAACAAGTTCTGCGGACTTTTATTGGCAACGTTTTATGTCCTGACCACTGGGACGTCGGAAAGGGACTTCGTGGAGGACATCATCCAGCAGTATGGACAAAACAGCTCGGTGCCCCCGTCTCACTTGGAACACCTGCTCCGGGTTCTGGTCAACGGGAGACCACCTGTCCACTTGGATCAGAACGCATCTGTGCGTTCAAAGGTAGGGACGCAGCCGGCAGAAGAAGGGGCCGTTTATTAGGATCTGAATTTTGTTGTTAGAAAATTTTTCCATCATTCGTTTTATTTGAAATGCAAGCAAAGAACTGAAATTGGTTTAATAGTTTTAAAAAATAAAAGAAAGCTTCTGGTTGGTCTTTGGAATTGACCGCAATGTGAGTGTGCGCTGTGGAAGGCATAGGAAAAGGACTACAGGACTATTGGTCATTCCCATTGAATTATTTCACAAATACTTAACCTAATTAGTAAATAGTTGAGTTAGTGAACCATGGTTGCTCAATCCTGGTTCTGGAGAGCCAGTGACCTCATGGTGACCTAAGCCTAAACAGATCAGCCAGAAGGCAGGTGCCCAAGACCTCCACTGATGGATCCTTGCACAGTGCATTTATTTTCTTCTTGGAACCTGTGAAGAAAATGAAAAATATCTAATTCTGAGTTCTGGCATTTAATGCATTATTTTTTTATTTATTTTTTTTGGTAGTATTTTTAATCAAAATGTGTTTCTCCGTGTTATGTAAAACTTTCAAGAAAAAATAAGTAGTAGGGAACTTCCAGATGTCCAAAGCAAAATAGTCAAAATTATTGAATCAGTGAGAGAATTATCTGAATACTTCTGAGACAGTTTGGGTTCAGTGGGAAGAATCTTTAGGGCTGTTGCGAGAAAGCAGCAGGCAGTAGAAATCCTGCAAAAAAGATGTAGCGCTTTGCCGCTTTGTTCCAGAGCATCTGAAAAGCCATCACCGTCCTTGTGACAGCTGTATTCCGCAGTCAACACCACCATGAAAAGGAACTTACAATTCAAACATTTATTCAAAAATATTCTATTTTTTTTTTTTTTTTACCTTGCTGAGTGATATAGTGATTCCTTTAATGGCAACTGAACATTTAAAGATCAAGAAACATTTCCTCCTGTGATTCCAATGTAGTATTTATCTTTTATTCATAATTTCTGGTTATTTTTTCACACCACATTTGAGCAATATTATCATTTAGTCTAAAATCCAACCATTGTATTTTAAAATTATGATACACTACACACTGTTATGTGCAGATAGTTTTGATAAATAATTTTACATTAATGTACTTGGTACACATTGATGCAGTAGAGCCATGTTGCTGGTATCAAATTCACGTAACACATGAACTGAGCACTAATTAAAAATTAATTCCAGAAAAAAGACATTAAAGGAACATTTCTAAGCTCTTCAGCCTGACAGTATAAGTTATGCTGTAAATTTCTATTCTACTGAGTGGTGACTGGAAGGGATCACTCCCCAGTTTGGGTGCAGGATGTAGAGTCTGCAATAACCACCCTTTTGGCCTGAACCCACAGTGCCGCTCAATGGCAAACATCCTGGCTGAACATGGAATCCCCAACCACATCCAGCTGAGTGCAGACCACCTGCTCAGCATCTGCCCTACACTGCTGAGCCAGGCCAGCCTGCCTGCATGTCCCTACAGTGACCCTGTCGAATACAAGATCGCAAATAGTCAAGGTGAGTTCCTTCAGCATGACACTGCTTTGTTGCTCTAAAAAAAGGTAAATGCACATATGCATGACATGCATTATACATTAATATACATACATAAATATATGTTTTATTCTGAAGTAGTTTCATAGTCCAGAGTAGAGTGATTCTGGCACAAGTTATAGGCTGCTGTGGCCCTGTTCAGAATTAAGCAATTGAAGAAAATGAGCAGATGGATATTCCTGTGCTGTTGACTTCTGACCTCTGTGCACATGCGTGCATTCTTAGTAGCTTTGGATTAAGATGTCCACAGCCCATGATAAATCCCATGCAAGTGTAGCACAATGCCTACATTCCTGAAGCAAAAGAATATTTGCTACTGCGATAATGTGAGGTAAATAATGGGAGCAAGAAAAAAACAGGATTGTTTCGTTCTATTCATGCACATATTTAGGCTGTAAAAGGGCAGAAATACTGTGTACAGCTCAGTGTGTGACCGTGCTTCTATACAATGTCACTATAAATACAGTAGTAAATAGTGCAGATTCAGTAAGTCCCAAATACAGTGAATTTGCTGTGTCCTTGTCTTTACCTGTAGTTGTAAATGTTACTTTCTGCAAAAAAACATGCAGTGGCCATTAAGTCTGCTTAATAAACAGAACATAAACCTCTTTCAACAAAGTGACTAAATGTTCAGTTCCAGCATTATGTAGGCCAAGCAGCATATCCTAAATCCCTTTATTGGCCTGCTGGGAATGTGAACCCTTTCCCTCCTTTTATGTGAATGCACAAGCAGCCGGTTTTGTTAAATAAACCTGAGTTGTGCATGTATTAACTTGTTCTGTACAATGGTGTTATCAGTCTTGCAGGTTTATTACATGAAGATTAAAATTTAATGCACAATAAATGCCTCTTGCACTTAAATTCCATGCATTAGACTTCGTCCCTAAACCAGGATGCATCACGCCGGGCCTAGCATAACAACAGTGTAATGAGTTCATGCTAATCTGAGGTGTCTGGGTGTACATGTATGTGTGTATCAATAACCAACTACTCTGCCACCCTGCCAAACAGGGGAGGGAAGTTTCCAAACAGTAAATGACATTAGTTGACACCTCGAAATTTCTTCTTTGTCAATAACCATTCATCCAGTGTAGGGTTGCCTTGGTCCAGAGTTTATCCCAGAAGCAGAAGGTGTAAGGAATATACACATTCCTTCACACATACATAGACTAAGGGCAATGTAGAGTGAGCAGTCCACCTGAAACACAAGTCTGTGGGCTGTTTAAGGAAAGTACTCTGCAAGTAAAATGTTGATCATTACTTCTCCATTCTCCATACTTTGGGAATCTGCATAGGCACAGTCATCCATGGAACCTCCTTTTGCTTCAATCCCTCACAGTCTGGGGGTATGGCGTTCTGGTGGTCACGATCATAAACCTGTTCTCGTTGCTGGGCCTGGCGCTCATCCCCTTCACCAAGAAGCCCTACTTCCCAAAGGTGCTCACCTTCTTTATCGGCTTGGCCATCGGCACGCTTTTTTCCAATGCTGTGCTGCAGCTCATCCCTGAGGTGAGGGTTCTTCTGGGTGGTCTGGGTGAGCGTGACCCTAACCAGTTTACATTACTCCCTGGCTGTCTTTAGACTGTATGTTGGCTGTGTTCTGTCTATTTATCAACCATGTTTTGGCTCTGGATTTCTGGGCAACACTCCTTTCACAGTGAGTCCAGTAATTATGCTGACCAGTGTTCTCTTTCGTTCATTTGTCACTTTTGAAGATGGGGTGATGTGCCCCTATGTATGTCTCTTTCTGGTGCACATTTCTGAATGTCCAACAAATCCAAATGTCCTTATAATAGTGTCTATATGAACTCAAAAGTCAGTTAAAATGGTATATTTTAAAAGGGTATTTTAAATCTGGCAACCAGACCATTATGAAGTACTAAAGTACCTATACATTCAGCAGAAAATAACAGTGAAACACCAATGTAAGAAATATAGAATTCTGATTGTTGAATCCAAAATCTGTTGAGGATTTGCTATATGAACTTTTTATTTTTAATTTTCTTTTCACTCTGCGCACAGGCTTTAGGCTTCGATCCCAAAGAGGACAACTATATTCTGAATGCCATTGGGGTATTTGGTGGTTTTTATCTGCTCTTTTTCACGGAAAAACTCCTGAAAATTGTGCTGAAGACCGAGCACCAGGTAGGATTAGGTTCTTCCCGGTCATCATGGTCTTCAATGGTCTTTTAAAAAAATACAGAGGCTAAATTAAAAAAAAATTCTTTCATTGCCATTGTTAGGTGCCTAAAATGAGCAATGAGAACCATTTGATGATGTATAATAAACTTTGGCTTGGCTTTGGCATTAAATGCAGAATGTGGTGTGAGTACCAATGTGTCTTGGCTCTGTGTGACTTCAGGCGCTCATGTGTAGATACAGGGGTAGCGTACTTTTATGGCGTCACCTCCACCTTTCTTTCCTGTGTTCCTGCAGCATGGCCATAGTCACTTCAGCCCCCCTGAGCCCTTTTCTCCAGGCACCATCCAGAATGGAGACATGGGAGGCAACATTGAGGTCATTGCTGTGACCAACTTCGGCAGTGACAAGGCCAGCGTGACTTCCCTGCCCCTCACTGAGCCGGTAACCATGAGCTCTCTCTCCTGTTGCACAATGACCTACTCTGTCCTGTCCAACACTGTCGAGTTCCTGAACTGCATTTATGCTGCCTATTGCTCGATGGAAATAATCCTTGATTCTTTTCGAATCATGGCAATTCAAGTTTAGTATCTACTCTGACTTTTGGTGAATTCTTGGTAGGAGAGAGGTGTTTAGTATGTGAATATGTTCTGGAAATGATGGGAAATGTTACTTACTACTGGATCAGTTTATTCTTTTGAAAATATACAGAATAGATGGAAATTAGAGTCCAGCATCTCCAGTTAGGAGTGCAGTTGCTGGACTGCTGGCAGTTTGGACTGAGAAGACACTCATTTATTCATGCTTAGTTACTTCTGCTGTGAACACAGAAAACACTATCATCTCTGAATTCTACATGCGTAGTTCATGTTTAGCCAAAAGAGATAAGGACAGGATTGTGTATTTGCACTGATCGGGTTAGGGCGGTTAGGAGCTACCTTTCTAGAGGTTGACCCAGTAAATAAAGGTGAAGATAAGCTGGAATACTCTACTATATGACATCAGAAAGCTGAGGGTCAGAACATCAGCTTCAATACGCATTCAATTCAGATACCAAACATTTACCATAAGATGTCTGAAGTTGTCACATTGGAGCAGCAGAGCTTTACAGTGGTGCTTTTGAAGGTGCTGCTTTTTGCTCTTTGCTCACAGAATGATAGTTACTCAGCTGTGGGTGGGGGTGGAAGCCAAGGGGAGGGGCTGACTTTCAGTCACTTGACCCATGAGATCAAGCCACTTGCTTTCTAGTGCTTCGGCTCTGCAACATGCGGGAAATATTTTCATAAAGAAAAATTACATTTTCATTAGTTCCATAATATTAAAGGTTTAAATGTAAATTTGGATGTTAACTTTGTTTGAGTATGGACTGAAAGGCAAATCTCCCAGCAATCTCTTATTTTTTTTAAAAATCATGTTCAAGTACAAAGACCTGCTGAATATAATATTATAAAATGTATGTAGCAAACAAAAATATGCTGTCAGAAATGTTAAGCACACAACAAATTTATTATAAATTATAGTCTTCAAACAGTGTTGCTTTTGTTTACTGAACAATCAATTATTCCCATTTCTTAAAGTGCACTTAGAAAATATGTAATACACTTTACTGAACATTTTTCCATCTGTGCTCCACGGTGATGACTCAGCCTGTGCAGAGTTTGCATGTTTTCTTGGGTTTCCAGAGGGTGCTCTGGTTTTCTCCCACAGTCCAAACATGAAAATTGATCACCTAAGGTTGCTCTGCAATGGACTGGTGTCCTGTCCAGGGTCTTCCCTACTTCATACCCCATACTTCTAGGGTAGCCTCTGGGTCACTACAACACTGCGCTGGACAAGCTGTTCCTCATAATGAACTGATTATCCACTTTTTATTTTAATCCAGGCATATACCTGTGGTTATCTTTAATTATTTAACCACAGGTTATGGTTCTTTACCTTTGAGCAAGGACAAACCAAGACATATTGATCACAGGTTGAAGAAAATAGAATTAATGGGGGGGGGTTGATAAATAATGACTTAAGAGTGCAATGAAATAACTGATTTATATACTGCTATCCTCCTAGTTATGATTGTAATAAGTTCCTGGAAAACACCTTCTTGTATGAAATCTCACAACTCGGATGCATAAATACCAATATGGAACAAAAGGTTGTTGTTACTTATAAATGTGAAGAATTGGCTTAATATTTGGTTAAAAATTGGTATTAATTCTACTCATATGTGCAAAAACTTGTACATGAAAGATTCATATTTGTAGAGATATTTATATTTTCACAAACCAATTATATTAAGATCATTTCTGCTAGTAATGCTACCTTGATAAGGTCCCGCAATTCATTGGCCATGTTCTTGGCAAGGATTTTGCTCCGACTACCACAGCCCACAGCATTCCAGTGTGTCACTGGCCCTTGCCATGGTGTCCCGCAGTGGGTGTCCCAGCTGTGTTTGCCTTTGTCCTGTGCGAGACCCTCTGGAGCTTGGCCCATGGGGGGATGGGGAGGGTGATAGCAAACTAGAACAGTTCACTGAATGAAAACATAGCTTTCAAGCTACATCTGGCTCAATTTGAGTCTTGTTTATGATGGTATCACACTGACTTCTTACAAGCAGAGCTATGCCCCCAAGATAGTGGCATCCAGGTGCATATCAAAATACTGTTTATTTATTGTTTTCTTTCATAGTGGGCTGTTTTCCATAACAACCTACACAGCATACAAGGGTTCAACTGCAGGGCACCTTCAAATGTAATTCCATTAGAGTTCCTTAAACAGGCCCAAGTTGTGCCTTAAGGAAAGAAAACAAGTGCACGTATTCCCTTATTGACAAGTGTAATTAATTTCTGGAAACTTCCCCATAAATTGAAATCTGGCATGTTGGAAATGTCATTGCTGTTAATTAAAATAGAAAAAAATTTTAAGCGTTCCTGAGCTCACAAAGTCTGCCCCATGTTTGAAATCATCGACCTATTAAAAATTAAATTGGAGATAAATAATAACATTTCTGCCCAAAAAGAACAGACATTTCCTTTAATAATATAAAACAATGTAATAATAATAATAATAATAATAATAATAATAATATTGATGCAGAAGATAAATTGAGATGAGACTGCATGCGAGAACCACAAGACAAGAAGACAGGAATGGGTGGCAGCACCACCAGTGAACTGTATGTGGTTGTTGTGTTCTTGCAAGTCACTCCTCTTAAGTAATAAAACGTTTCAGGGAGTCAGTTGGCACATTTATAGAACAACCTTTGCTGAACTCCAAAGACTGCAAATGCTCACACTGTTCTCATATTGTACACTCACCTGTGCACAAATATATATCTGTGTATGATCAATCTGTCAGACCCAAATTATTCTTGGGCCATCAAATTGCGTCATAGATGCACACTCACTCGTACACTACAGTGGCTTCCAGAACTACTTCTTCTTCTTTCAGCTGCTCCCGTTAGGGGTCGCCACAGCGGATCAATTGTTTCTACTTCTTCCTGTCCTCTGCATCTTTCTCCGTCACACCCACCACTTGCATGTCCTCCTTTACCACATCCATAAATCTCCTCTTAGGCCTTCCTCTCTTCCTCTTGCCTGGCAGCTCCATCCCTAGCATCCTTCTCCCGATATATCCAGAATCTCTCCTCTGCACGTGTCCAAACCAACGCAATCTCGCCTCTCTGACTTTGTCTCCAAACCGTCTAACCTGTGCTGACCCTATAATATATTCATTCCTAATCCTGTCCGTCCTCGTCACACCCAATGAAAATCATAACATTTATAACTCTCCCACCTCCAGCTCTGCCTCCTGTCTTTTCGTCAGTGCCACCGTCTCCAACCCGTAAAGCATAGCTGGTCTCACTACCATCTTGTAGACCTTCCCTTTCACTATTGCTATCACAAATCACTCTTGACACTCTTCTCCACCCACTCCACCCTGCCTGCACGCTTTTCTTCACCTCTCTTCTACACTCCCCATTACTCTGAACTGTTGAACCCAAGTATTTAAATTCATTTACCTTCGCCAACTCTATTCCCTGCATCCTCACCATTCCTCTGTCCTCCCTCTCATTTATGCACATGTATTCTGTCTTAGTCCTACTGACCTTCATTCCTCTTCTCTCTAGAGCACATCTCCACCTCTCCAGGGTCTCCTCAACCTGCTCCCTACTCTCACTACAGATCACAATGTCATCCGCAAACATCATAGTCCACGGTGACTCCTGTCTGATCTCATCTGTCAACCTGTCCATTACCATTGCAAACAAAAAAGGACTCAAAGCTGATCCTTGATGTAATCCTACCGCCACCTTGAAAGCATCCATCACTCCTACTGCAGACCTCACCACTGTCACACTGTCCTTGTACATATCCTGTACCACTCTTACATACTTTTCTGGCACACCCGACTTCCTCATATAATACCACAGCTCCTCTCCAGGTACCCTGTCATATGCTTTCTCTAAGTCCACGAAGACACAATGCAACTCCTTCTTACTTTCTTGGTACTTCTCCATCAACACCCTCAGAGCAAACATCACATCTGTAGTACTCATTCTCAGCATGAAGCCATACTGCTGCTCACTAATCGTCACCTCCCTTCTTAACCTAGCTTCCACTACTCTTTCCCATAACTTCATGCTGTGGCTGATCAGTTTTATCCCTCTGTAGTTACTACAGCTCTGCACATCACCCTTATTCTTAAAAATTGGTACCAGTACACTTCTTCTCCACTCCTCAGGCATCGTCTCACTTTCCAAGATTCCATTAAACAATCTGGTTAAAAACTCCACTGCCATCTCTCCTAAACACTTCCATGCTTCCACAGGTATGTCATGTGGGCCAACAGCCTTTCCATTCTTCATCCTCTTCATAGCTGTCCTAACTTCCTCCTTGCTAATCCATTGCACTCCCCTATTCATAATCCCTACATCATCCAATCTTCTCTCTCTCATTCTCTTCATTTATCAGCCCCTCAAAGTACTCTTTCCATCTGCTCAACACACTCTCCTTGCTTGTGAGTACATTTCCATCGCTATCCTTTATCACCCTAACCTACTGCACATCTTTCCCAGCTCGGTCCCTCTGCCTAGCTAATCGGTACAGGTCCTTTTCTCCCTCCTTAGTGTCCAACCTTTTACACAATTCACCATACGCCTTTTCTTTAGCCTTTGCCACCTCTCTCTTCGCCCTATGCCTCATCTCGTTTTTCCTGTCTACATTCTTCATCTCTCTGTCTATCCCACTTCTTTTTCGCCAGCCTCTTCCTCTGTATACTCTTCTGTACTTCCTCATTCCACCACCAGCTTTCCTTGTCCTCCTTCCTCTGTCCAGATGTCACACCAAGCACCTTTCTAGCTGTCTCCCTTAACACTTCTGCCGTAGATGCCCAGCTCACTGGTAACTTTTCACTGCCTCCCAATGCCTGTCTTAATTCCTCCCTGAACTCCACCTTATAGTTTTTCTTTGTCAACTTCCACCATTTGATCATTGGTTCTGCCCTCACTCTCCTTCTCATTTTGATCTCCAATGTCATCCTACAAACCACCGTCCTATGCTGCCTAACTACGCTTTCCCCTGCCACCACTTTGCAGTCTACAATCTCCTTCAGTCTGGCCCTCCTGGATAAGATGTAATCTACCTGTGTGCATCTTCCTCCACTCTTGTACGTCACCCTGTGTTCCTCCCACTTCTTAAAATACGTGTTTAACAGTGGCTTCCAGAACAAACTTTGAAAATCCACCCTACGCTTGACTTTTGTTTCTGGTAAACATGAGAAATCAGCGTCATATTTGCTCAAACTTTGGTAAACAGCATTAAATAATTTCACTTGTACACATGAAAACTTGTAATTCAACCACTCCTATCTTGGGAATAGCTGTGTTAGTGTATTTGAAAGTCATCTTGCGTGAAGATGAATCACAACAGCATGTTGGTTTTCTGCTACTCACAGGGGGATCAGAGACCAGTGCGGACTTCCCGTTGGTTAAGGTGGAATCACCTCTCTAACATAAAGACGGTGGCATGGATGATCTCATTGAGCGATGCGCTGCACAACTTCATCGATGGCCTGGCCATTGGTGCCTCCTTTACTGTGTCTATCCTCACAGGGTTCAGCACCTCCATCGCCATTGTCTGCGAGGAGTTTCCCCATGAGCTGGGTGAGCATGATCCTCAACCTTTTGTCAGAATGTAGCACACTTTATGGCCAGAAGACACCTGACCATCACATCCATATGTACTTGTTGAACCTTCCATTCTAAACTCATAGGGGTTAACATGGAATTGTTCCCCTTTTGGTCCTGTAACAGCCCTCACTATTCTGGGAAGGCTTTCCACCAGATTTTGGAGTGCGGCTGTGGGGATCTCTGTTGTCTTTGTGCATGGGGGGCACAGTCATAATATAACAGGAAGGCATCTTCCACAAACTGTAGCCACAAAGCTGGAATCACACAGTTGTCTACAATTTGTTTGTATGCTGCATGGGTGCTGCTGAAACAGCTCAGCTCAATCATTAGAAGGGGCATCCACATAATTTTGGCCATACGGTTTACTTTTGCCATCATTTACTTTCAACTACAGTGCCATCTAGTGGAAGCTATGTGCATGCACAGCAAAGATCCACTTAGTTCACAAGCAAAAGCAGCCAAATCATTTGGACACTTTGGACAAGAAAATACTTGAATTTAACATATTGTGATATGGAAACCTACTCAAACATTACACATGTGCACACTTAGCAAAAATACTGTCATATTTTCTCACATTAAGATTCTAAATGAACAATTTTAACAAGTAGGGCAATTTAATTTTTTGACGAATCTTTCATCATGCATCAAAAAATGTCAAAAATATTAAGCTAAGCTTATTGTGATTGTCTTGACAGGTGTTAAATTTCTAATTTTCTGTCTTCAAAGCTGTCTTACCAATTTGGCAATACATGTTTAATGCATTGAAACAGTTGCTCTACTGTCAAAAACAGACATTTGTGGTCAAAACTATATACGTAATCAACAAAGTAAAACTATCATATCACAGACTTATGACTGAACTTTATTGCCCCCCCCACAGGCGACTTTGTGATATTGCTGAATGCTGGAATGAGCATTCCTCAAGCAGTCCTCTTCAACCTGTTGTCAGCATTGTCCTGCTACATTGGCCTGATCCTGGGCATCCTGGTGGGCAGCAACTTTGCTCCCAACGTCATCTTCGCTTTCGCAGGTGGCATGTTTCTCTACATTGCATTGGCAGACATGGTGAGTGTATTGAAAACCACAGTACATCTTCTGGAGACACAGCCGGGCACCTGTCATTGTAACTGCAGTGGAATATTAACATGCTCTTAAGTTTATAGGGAAAATTCATACTGGGTCATCCCATAACTCCTGTAATCTAAACAACTGTGAGCAAAAAAACAAGTTATCTTGCCTAACTACAGCCCTGACCTGGTCTTCCTAAACCTGGCTAAATAGCCCCTCTAAAATCCAAATGGATTACATATAAAAGGATATAATTCTGCTATCCTGAGGGATTGCATACAGTAAGAGGATATAATCAATAGAAACTACTGATAATCAGCAAATAAAACATTGTACTGGCTTTGCACTGGCTTCCATGTCCTCGATACAGGTCGAAATCTTTAACAAGACAATCCACAGATACCATTTCGCAGCAATAACTGCGTATCAAATCTTATATAAGCCAAAGGTTCTACAATAGGTTTCTCAGACATCTGACCACAGGTCAACACATTTTGGAAAACTTGGGATAAACTTAAGTGAAGTCATTCAGTTTTACCATGCTATTTTAATGCTGCAATACTGTTTTGGCACGACTGCATGCCAACGCATCGAAAGTCCTCTATCAAGAAAAAAACAAGCTTGCTACCACCATTTCCTCAGCATGGCTTCTGAGTACAGGCACTCAATTGTAAATCAGGAAAATTTTTGCCTGCCGCTTGGAAAATGACTCCAATTAGGGAAACATATCTGCACACTCAGCGTATGGTGACAAGACTGTTTCCATTCCATCCGATAACTGAGATAAAGAGCCATAAACGGGTGAAAAACAGGACGCAGTTATGTTACTTTTGATAGCCTTATCGCTTCCATTCACAGTGCTATATTGTTCGGAATGATGGCTACTGCTGTCATTTTTATTACACCATAATTCTGCATTTCTTGTAACTAAATGGTGCAAAGTGTACAGATTGTTTAAAGGTTTGTTTCACTCTTTGGATCCACCTCAAAATCCAGGTGAGGAGCTGTTATGTTACTGGAAACAGATACTGTCCTGCACCATTCTGGCTATAGGGTCCTCTGATCCTAAATAAGATCTTCTTCCTTTTTGAACCCCCCTCCCCATCTGTTCTAATTCCAGTTTACAGAGATGAATAGCATCTTGGCTGAGCAGGAGAGGACCACTAAGACGGAAGTGATCTTCTTTCTGATCCAGAACACTGGTCTGCTAACTGGCTTCTCCATTATCCTGCTGATCACCATGTTTGCTGGGAACATCAACTTGGGATAGAAACCCCACCGAAAGGATGTAGAATTTACTTGTTCACTTGTGAAACCCCAGGCCCCAAACCCCAAAGTCCCTCCCCAATCTGAGCAGATGGCTGCTGTCTATCTCAATAGGGTCAGCCACAAACTACAGTGGCTGAGTGGCAGCTCTCTCTCTTTCTTTCCAGGAAAGACACAAAGACAACCATGAATAACACCATCTGTAGTCATGTCTTACAAGATGAGTTCCTATTTGAATTGATTTACCTTTAATTTACTTGTAAATAAAGTTGCTTAAATGATTTATTACACATCCCCCCCACACACATCTAGCTCATTGCACACGATTATACTTATGAACAATTTTCTGTATAACTTCTGCAAATGTTTAGAAATCACCCTTTGCTTGGCTGAACCATGACACGTCGCTCCAAACCGTCTATACCTTTCAGATGAATTTACTCCTTCCCTCAAATCTGCAACTGTCCCCCACCACCACAGTCTTAACACCTTCAGCTGCATTTTTATTTGCAACACATCAGTGCTTTTCCAGTTTCTTTCATTTGCTCCAATATGACTAGTTTAACTTTAAACTGACTGTTGTATTCTAGATTTTATTTCTTATTGCAATTACAGTATCATGCAATGCAAGTTAAAGTCCACATATGATGTATATAGTGGGACATCCTGGTGTTTAGTCTCCTTTTGAACAGGCTGACAAACTTCATTACAGTTCAGCCCGAACACACAAGTACAATAGGATATTACACACTGTGCTAACAGTTTCCACATACATAAATATATATATATATATATATATTTGCATGAACGTGTGTGTGTGTATATATATATATATATATATATATATATATATAAAAAACATTTGATGAACATGTAAGTTACCCAATTTATATATCTATATAATTACATTTGAACATTCAGATTACAGAAAGTGTACACTTGAAGGCATCTGTAAAACATTACAGTCAGTGCAATTTTCTTTACAGTTCAAATAAAAAAAGGAAAAAAAAAAAAAAAACATCTTTTCTTTCCAAAAATATACATATTTGTTTGGACACTTTGACAGCTTTTCAATAAAATGTATTAGCCTTAAATACAATTCCATCTACAATAAAGAAAGAAAAAAGCTTTTGTGGAATGACAGGCAGGAAACAAGAGGGACAACTGAGATGGATGGACGTTATATCATGACAGTCACTGAGACTGATAATGAAAATTGCTTTACCAGCAGGGACAAGACGAGTAAGCCTTGCATACAGAAGGTTCAGGAAAGCATGATGACGTGGCTACAAGGACATCGCATGTCTATCCTTCTCGCTGCTGTTAAACCTGGACTTCCTCGGATCCAAAGACCTGACTTGCGCTACACGATCCCACAAACCTGTGTCACAGCATCACCGGTGTTGTGGTGTCACACTGCAGTGCTGCTGTGAGAAGGTCACGCGTGCGCCATTCTTGTGTAACACATATCAAAAGTGGTTGCCAACACTTAAAGGCCATTTGCCATTGTCACTCTTCAGATATATCACAACCTATGACTTTTAACCTTGATTATTCCATCAACAAGACATGAAACTCTGTTTCAAAGAAAAATCATTCTTTTACCACCTTCTAAGGTTTTCATGAGAAGCAACTCCAACTGGACATGACACTGTGGGACAGACAAGATATTTAGGTATGATCAGTTCCTGGAGGTAGATGAATGATGGCAAACAATTCATACATTCAAATGCTTTCCCACCCTCCACCCCCCACCTTGACCACTGGCCACTTCTGTGCTGCTTGCACTGCGTTTTCACAAAGCCACCAAATGTCAAGCACTTTCAGGGCGGGAAGCTTCTTACAATAAATACAAGGCCGACTGATAATCTTGAACTTGTTCACAATACTTTGGTCGAACCACATAAACCGACACGTCACGAAACGTCATTGTTAAATAAAAGAAAAAAATCTGGTCTAATTTTCTGCATTTAAGTCACAAGATTTTAGACAATGTTTGTTACCATCAAAAACTCAAAAAGGTTTCTGCAGGTAACCCGTCTAAACCCGAGAGCGGGACCCAAATTTAAGACGAGAATTTTTAGCGGAAACAGTATGAGGTACGGCTGTGATGCATGTCGCCAAAGTTGGATATTCAAACGCACAAAAAAAAAAAAAAAAAAAGTGCAGTCTTGTATCCGTCTACAAACTACGAGAGTTCAAACAATGTGGCGTCATTCGCCATTTTGAGACACAAGACGCTTACGAAAACAACAGCGTTCACAGCATCTACACTTCAGTGACAATTCATGGTTACTACTGACAAACACTGTGGTTTTTCCTAAACTCTCCTGCCTCCACAAACAGACAAGGAAGCTCGGTAGGAAGAAGAGGCGATCGGCTTTTGACACTGAAAAGGTGCCGCTATGCAAATAACGCAAGATCACCGACGACACACCGGCACCATAAAGGAGTAAGACTCATACACGTGACGTTTTACGTGAATGCGGAAATCTGTTGTAAAAATCACCTTTTATTTTGGTGACAAATTCTTAAGAATGACAACCACTAAAAAGTTCAAATTGAACAGTGTGCTATTTACCTGAACTGTACAATTCTACAAAAAAAAAGGACATTATTTTAATAGCTACAATCCCGATAAACATGGGGTGTTTGTCAATGAAGAAGCATCAGGCTAAATATGAAAATGATTTATCTAATGTGGATCACCAGAGCTTATGTGGCGACATGAAGTTACTCAAGTCTTGTCATGTCAGTTGAAGGCGCTACATGGAAGTGCTCATGAGGTACTTGCTGCACTGAGAAGCAGAGTGCTTGTGCGACGTGTGTGTTTTCTTCTGCTTCAAGTGTCAGTGAGGAGAGATGAACATGAACAACTCAAGTTTTAAAGGTCTTAAACTGATCATCACCATTTGGCAAACATGAATTGCTTTGTAGGTTTGTTGGGTTTCTAATTCCGTATTCGGAATTTGGAATGTGTGATTGGTTGGTGTGGATCACTTCAGCTAGGGAGGAGAGCTATTTTCGACAGCAGCTGCATGTCCTCCATCTCAGGACAACAGTCAAAGTGAGGAGAAGCGTGGAGGACCACCACCCAAGACCTCAGCGCCGCGAGGCAGGTTCAAGCGCCGACAACGTGACTTTCAAGTATGTGGAAGAGTTGTCAAAGACCTAGGTTACAAACTGGGCTGTTCACCTCAGTCTTATGCATGGGATGGAGGGTTTGGTGAAGAGACGGGACGGGACAAAAAATGCTGAGGTTCGAGAGCAGAAACCCTCCCCCACCAGCCCCAGTCCCCACCTCACTCAGTACTTGTGGCAAAGGAAGCTTGCAGCACAATGGTGCCCCCCGTGTCTGTGTGTGCGAGCACGTGCGACTGCATTAGGTCAGTGCTCCCTCTCGCTGGGCGTCGGACTCTCTGTCCTGCTCTCCTTCAGGCTCCCCGACTTCTTCTGCTTGCTCTGCTTGGTCTTCCTCAGAAGGTGCACCTGGATGAGAGTCACGACACAGACAGTGCAAACTCTCTTTACTACTGTTATTATTATTAATAATAATAATAATAATAATAATAATAATGATAATAATAATAATGTCATTTTACTGACAACTTTCTGCAAAACACATTTTATTGTTGGAAACCAAGTTATGATGATTTAGCTTTTTATATGGCAACCAGTGCTTTACTCACCACCCTGAAAAACAGGGTTCTTTATGCTCCTCTAAACCTTCTGGCTACCTCCCCCACTCACCTGCCAATCAATCCCCCACCCTGCCCTCCACACTGACCTTGGGACCGGCCACTGAGATGATGATGTGGCCGGGCGCCTGGATCCATGGCTCCCCATCTACCTGCACAGGGATCGCTTTCGACAAGGTGATGCGGATGTAGCTGCCTTGGGCAATGCGAATGCCTGAGCGAAGCCTGCTCTGCACCTGGCCCTAGAAGAAACACACACACACACACACACACACACACACACACACACACACACACTCAGACAGTGCCATTCACAAGGTCCCTGTCCATCTTACACACTAGATTATCAATGATATGTGTCCTCTTTGGTGTGCCCAGGAGCTGATGTCAGTGGGGTGGGCAGGCACTCACCATGTGAACGACTCCAGTCACGCCCACCACCTCCAGCATCCCATCATCAATGCGAGGCTTCTCAAACCGCGAGTCACTGTCAGACCCCCACAGGTCCGCACCGGATCCCCAGCTGGGGATGTTGAGGAAGATAAGACCGTCAATGTTGGGCAGCTCCACCTCCTGCTTGTCCACCTGCAGCCGGAGGTCCTTGTGCAGGTTGCGCGTGTGGCTAAGCTTCTGCAGGCCCACCTTGACGTAGACACCCTTGTTGTGGAACCTGGAGGGATGATCAGCCACGTGAGGGGTGCGCACAGGAGCAGCGCCTGCCAGTTCCTCCCCCTCGAGTTCCCCCCTATGGTGGTACTTCCACACACAAACAACACATCTATATATGCTACTGTTATTCTTTATAAAAAGAGGAGATATTATTAACTAGCAGCTTTTTCCTTCAACAATAACATCCGTCCTGCAGAGGAAGTGGGCTGTTCGCACAGGAGGAAGCGATGTAGTTAATGGTTCAGCAGCTTTGATCTAATCTGAGAAGTGTTTTGCATGTTCTTACCATAACAAGAGGAGAATTTTTTTTTTTTACTTCAAATTAAACTTTTATTGAATTGTGGTGCACATAATAAGACTGATTTTCAGTGTTCTTAGGGGTCAGAGGTAGTTTTCAAATAACTAGGGATCTAATGATGACTCCCATTGTAATTCACTTAATCATGATACTTTGGACTGATATAGTAAAAATTACCCTGGTGTATAACTAAGTAAATCAGTGTAAACAATTCAGTGTACAAGCCTAACAGTGAAGAAGCTGCTTACCTTATTTTCCATCACCAAATGCAGCCAAGTAAATGTCCCTTTTTTTATTAATGGCGTCGTCGTTCATTCCAAAAGACATCGTGCACTCATTGGCCACTTTATTAAATAAACTTATCGAGTACTGGGTGGAATCCACCTTTGCCTCCAGAACAACATGAATTCAGCAATGTGGTGCTGGACATGTTCTACAGAGTTCTTGCTCTATGTTGGGCTGACAATATGAAACAGTTTCTCTGCATTTTTATGGCTATAACTTCATTCTGTAAATACTGTGTTCAACTTAATCAAAAAGATGCTCTATTGGCTTGAAAGACAGGAGACTGTAAGGGTCGCTGGAGTAAAGTAAATGTGCTGTCGTTTTTGCAGAACCATCCTGAGAAGATCTGTGCTTTGTGACATGGCATGATGTCCTAGGGAGCAACTGGAGAAGAGCTATATTATGTGGTCAAAAGCATGTGAATACCCCTTCTATTTATTGAGTTGAGTTTTAGCCCCACCCATGCAGCATACAAACAAACAAATTCTAGACAATTATGTGCTCCCAGCTTTGTGGCTACAGTTTGGGGAAGGTCCTTTCATGCTCCAACATCACCCCCCTGTGCACAAAGCGAGTTCCATAAACACAGGTTTTGCCCAGGTTGGTGTGGAACAACTTGAGTGGCCTGCAGACAGCCCTAACCGCAACCTCACTGAACACTTTTGAGATGAACTAGAATGCCACCCACAAGCCAAGCCTTTTTGCCCAACATCACTGATACTCTTGTAGCTGAATGGGCAGAAATTCCCACAGCTGTGCTCCAAAACCTGGTGGAAATCCTTCCAAGAAGAGCAGCAAAGGGGAGGGCTCCATATTAATACCCATGGGTTTGGAATGGGAGGTTCAACAAGCAAACATGGACGAGATGGTCATGTGTCCAAATACTTTTGGCTATATAGTGTTTTTTGACCATGAAGAGAGGCAACTGGTCAGCAACAATGTTTTGCTACTTAGTGGCATTCTAGCAAAGTCCAGTACTAAAACCGTAACACTCCCCACACCATTACATCCCCACAGCTAGCAAGTACTAATCTGGCATACATTATAGAAAGGCCAGCAAGTGATGTTACATGAGTTAATGTCATGGTTCAGTACCTGCTGTTGAACTTGCCAGGCTCTTCTTCGCGGGCATGATGGAAGTCAAGACTGAGCTCTGCATCGATGCCCAGGCCACAGTAGTTGTTCATCTGCACAATCTGCCCCAGAAAGACACAAAACATTCCTTTAAGCACCTGCAATGGTCCAAACTGCTTGGAACAGCCAAGCTGAGCCTTTTTCTTTTCATTCTACTAAGAATGAGCCAAACCTTTGTCTTAAGATCTGGCACTTAGGGGTTAACTTTCTATGTGAATAAGGAGGAAAAATTCAATTCTGTGGGTAAAGACTGTTGCTTTCTTTAAGTCAGCTAAATTACATGTTTGATATGGTTATAAAGCAGTACGTTTAAGACAGAATTACTAATATCAAATACATTCTGCATTTTTGTTTTGTTTCTACTTCTTGTTTCTGCCACCAGGGGGTGCAATTGTTAGAGCTGCTGCCTTGCACTCAAAGGACCTGCTGTACTATCTTTCAGGTGCTTACTCTGAATTAACATAGTAAAAATTACCTTTCTGTATAAATGAATACATCATAAGTCACTCTGATGAAAGCTGGCAGTTTAATAAATAACTGTTTACTTAACTATAAATGTAACATGAACATTTGTTGCGTTGAAGAGAAATGATGTGAACTGAAATGTTCAGTTCCTTCAATTTTTTAAATATATTTAATTTTAAGTATTAGATTAGTGATGTTGTTATGACTTTTGAATTACAGCACCCTGTTAAACTGAAATGAATGTGAGGGACTGTCAGCTAAGATTTATTCTGGTCACACATCACAGTAACACGTGCCAATGTAACTCAGTGACAGCGGCGTCCCTGACGGCACCTTGGGAGGCTCTAGGACGCTGTTCCCTTTGTCGTCATCCACCGCTTCTTGGGCATCCAGCAGGATGGTCCAGCGGTCCATCTCCACCTCTTCAGCCTCATCCACAGCCACCAGGATGCTATAGGGGTCCTCACTGCTGTATCCCGCCCCCCAGCGTAGCACTTGTGCCAGGTCATTACCTAGGAAGGATAATATGTAAAGAAGCCCCAGAGCCAAGGACTTTAACCAGGTCTTAATCCACTTCACCTATGGTAAATCAAGGTAACAAAGGGCCCTTAAAAAAGTGATCCTGAAACTAAAGCCGAAACTGTTGAGCTCACAAGACTCGCTCAGAGGAACAGGGTACTGATCCCACTACCGTGACAGTTCTGACTCAGATGCAAGACAGCCTCCATTCACCCTCCGTTTCCCATCGACTGGTTCAAATGCCTTGACTTTATGTATCCTAACACTGTCAAGACCCAACCTCGATAAGATCTCCAAAGTAATGTCCACCCCCAGGGGGACTCCACTACTCACCAGTACCCAGTGGGACAATTCCAATGGCAGGTTCAGGGCACGCCAGCTTATGCCGCACCTCCTCCAGAACCCCCAGGACCCAGCCCACAGTCCCATCTCCACCACACACGAGAATGCGGAACTGCGGAACGTCCCTGAAGGTGTGTAGCCTGAGCCAGGAAGAGGAGGACACATACCAGGATGTATCATTCCTACATCTGTAAACTGGCATAGAGATCTTGGCTAAATGCTAGCAAATTTCAAATGCTAAGATATTAATTTAAAAAAAACATACTGTTATTAAATGGTTGCTGCATATATTTTTGAAAATTGTGAACATTTAAGAATTTGGGTATGGAATATTCCTGCTGTAGTATGCCTGACCAAGGTATTCATCCTGAATTAAAAAAGTAAAAGAGAAAAGCATGAGCAAAGTGAACTACTACTAATAACAATAATAAGATTAATGAACTAGTAGAATTAACCAGGTGAGAATTTGTGCATGTGACAGCACTACTGGGCCCTTACCCAGGTAGAGGTCCCCCACTGGTGAGTTCAAACACCTGGTGTGGGTTGAGAAGCTTCCGGAAACTGTAGAGGATCTCACGGCCCTTCAGACCACCGCTCTTGGGGTTCACAAAGACCAGAAGAGGACAGCAATCTTGTGGGAGGTTCTTGTGCTGCAGAGGTGCAAAAACAGATGCATCACTCCTCTTTCCAGATGTGTCGTTTAATTTAGCTTCTGTTGTATCCGCAACGTCCATGTATTACAGTAGGGGGCGCAAGTGGATCAGCAGAACTGGCAGTGTTTTGAACAAAGAAAACTGAAGGGTCTTCTTTGTACGTGTGAGATCTAGAGTTGATTTCTGTTACCTTGATAGAACAACAAAGATAATATTATACATAAGAAAATCTCTTGCTTTGAACAAATGAAGACACAAGAAAGTGTACCATGATCTCAGGGATCACTAGCGAGTACAGCTGCTTGCCACCAATTGTAGTGTCCTTGGCCAGCATGTAGATCCTCTCTGCCTCAGAGAAACAGGATATCTGCACGACCACAGCACCTGGAAACCGATGGAGAGGCTTTCCGTTACCCATCTCTGAGTAACTATTAACCTTAACAGATCCAACATGCAACAGAATGGATGACACCCTCGTCTGCTACGTGAACCAAATCTTCAAACAACTCCCTGTGGAGATACACCAAAACAGCTCAAAACACCGGTTCTCTAATGTTGAGGGAACGTTGGAGAATTGCGGAGTTTATTACAGGGCTGCTCAACACACGGGTCATGCAGGCAGGCACCCGTTGCCGTCCACAGTGGTGCATTGTGCCCCTAACAAGAGCCTCTTTTAGGAGGTGGAGAGGCTGGATCCTCCGCAACCACAGGGCCCCCCTTGTGCGCAGAGACACAATGTTGTTCAATACAGTGACATGGCTCAAAACACTCAGGATGTGTGAGAACAAACCATTGGGAATCTTTGTATTTTTTGTGTGGACGACATACTTCAGAACGTCCACATATGTGCGCAACATTGGAGGGAATCGAGCCCACATACAGCTGATGCCGGAGGTGCAGGACTCACCTTGTTCGGCGTAGACATGGGTGATGGTAACCAGGTGACCTGTGGATGGAACAGTTGTGTTAGGCTGATAGACACCTTCCCACCCTGCCCACAGAAATCTCCACGCGAGCAAACCTTACAGTCTTAATCACATTAAATTCAAATTAAAACGCCTCCGACTTCGGCTCTGTGCTGAGATTCAGCCAACGCCGTTTGGCTGGGTTTCACCGGAGCTTCGGCTTCTAGCAATATCAGTGGACACCGTTTGCGTGAATGTTAGCGCCTTGAACTTTTGCCAGTTTCTTTTCGTAATGTCTCACTTCTTTAAAAAATCTAATTATTATTCAGTCTGCTGACACCTTTCTGGAAAGCCACTTACAACACGAGGCTGGTACTCCAAGTAAGCTTCTTGCAGTGATTCACCGATTTATAGAGCAGCTTCATTTTTACTATATACATTCAGGGTGAGTATCCTGATCAAGTATTACAGCAGGAGCGGTTATTTGAAAAAGATTCTTTTCATTAAAAGACGAAGGATTAAACCACCACCTGCTGCCTATATAACAGTGGTCAGGAGAGAGCCCTGACCTCAACCCCCACTGAACACCTTTAGGATGAATTGGAATGCCGAATATGAGCCAGGCCTTCTTAACCGATCTCACTGATACTTTCGCAGGACAATAGGCAAGGGGGGGGGGGGTTCAGAGATGTTTCAAACAGGAGGACAAGGACCGTGCTGCAGTGACCAGAGCCATGGTGCTGTAGCTTCAAGTCCACTCATGTTTATACTCACTCTTAGCAGCCAGGTGCTTCTGCAGCAGGTCTGCATACTCCTCCTCAGACAGCTGTGCAGGCAGAGATCCCAGCAGCAGGTACACCTGCACCACGCTGTTCTTGCGCTCCATGATGTAAAATCGTGTCTGGTTCATCTGCCTCAGGGACATCTGCAGAGCGTACAACATGCATGTGACCAGGAAGCACAAACAGCAGCTTGACCGCTGGACTGCGCAGTGAACTAGTTTCCTCATACCTTCCTGATCTCCTGCAGCTTCTCCAACAGGAGTTCTTGACTGGTCAGAACCTGGCGCTGTACTGCGAGTGGATGAGAAACAAGCTGTTTTGAAAAGGTGCCGTGCACAGACAACAAGTCACTTTACTCTAGAGCAAGGGTTCAAAACCATGCACTCCTTGGGGGGAAGGGGGGGGTTCTGGGGATGAGCTTTAGGGGGGGTCTATGGAGTGCACACTTGGTTTGAAAATAACACTAAGTAAAAACATTACTACAGTAACACCTCGATTACTGCTATCTCCTATAATACTGTTTCAGGACAACACCTATTTTAGCCCTTTGAGCAATTTTCATGATGTGCTACATTTCAAAAATGTAAAAAAAAAATATATAAAAATATAAAATTCCAGAAAAATTTTAATAGAAAACAGAATAGAAATAAAAATAGACTGCTTTCTGCCTTTATGAACTATTGTTAAAGGTATAATTAATCTATTTTATATTATGTTTTGCATGTAAAAACTTTGATCATTACTGTCCATGACAATTATATGTGAAGCTATTCAATTTAAACATTTATTTATAAACAGTTTTCTAGGAGGGCCCTCAGCTGTCATCAAGGTCTCATGGTGTAATAGAAAAGGTTAAACATATTTTCTGTAGGTGCCATCACCTCAGTTTTTAGTTCCTTAAAAAAAGACAAAACACATTCTACTTGGCAATCTCCTTAGGAGCAGTTCGAGTTAACTTTTCACAGGTTTATCGTCAGTTATGCATTTCAACCATCAGAAAAACAACAATCTTGCAAGAAAAACCATTGCAGAGAAGCGTATTATTTCACATCCCTTTGTAGGTGATAAAGGAAGGGGGAATTTACCTTGTTTGCTGCTCATAAACACTTCTACAAGGTTGAAACCAGCAGGGTTCTCATCCTGGTGAGATAGAGGCCCAAGAGTTACACTTGATGACCCTGTGTTATTTAACCATGCAGGAACTTGACCAACTCTCCATCTCTCTTTGCTGTGGATTTAAAAAAAAAAAAAAAAAAAAAAAGTCCAGTCTTTACCTGCTTGCCCAGTTGGGTAAGAACCTCTTTGATAACACCATCCACTGTACTGCTTTTGGAAATGGAGATGGAGATGTAGGCCACACCCAACCTGGAGACAAATCGGTACTGTTTAGTTAAATTAAGACAACTTTTTACATGGCACTCTTCTCAGCAAACTGACAGTCATTACCATAAGTACATACAAGGGTATATTTTAGTTGAAAATATAACACATTGATACAAAAAAATTATATGGATGCCTTATGTAAAGAAGATTTTAATGTTTGTTTAATCACAAACCTTGATATCAGATTTTGTAAGCAAAGTGAGCAAAAAGAAGCGAGCGAGACACACTTGAGCCATCCGGCGTAGATCTTCAGCACCTCAGCCTCCTTGGGGCAAGCCCTCAGAACCCAGGCGTCTAGGGTGCAGTCTTTGAAGGCCAGCTTATTGTCTGGGGTGCCATTGCGGTTGATGATGTCATCACTGAGCAGGGACTGCTGGCCGCATGCTTGTAGCTCGTAGTCCTGAGGCTCGTCTGAGATGTAGAAGGCCCGTAGGGCTGCTTCCTATGGAGAATGAAGAGGAGGAGGAATACGCACTCAATGTCTATAGTGTACTCAGGAGGTGCCAGCAATGAGCAACCTCACTATCCCATAAAAAACACAAAATAAGGGGGGAAAAAAAAAAAAAACAGGGCCAAGTCTCCACAGAGGTCTCCAAAGAAGCTTAAATATCCCCTTCATACTTGTGGTGCAGTCTGGGGTCTCACTTACCACCACTTCCTCATTCTTGGTAATCCGGGGGATGGAGACCAGGCGGAACTGGTTACGCTTGACCGCATCATCCCCATCAAACACCCTAAGGGTCTGTTTCCCTGGAAACAGAGGAGGAGAACACAACTTCTAGAAGAACAACAGCAAGCAAGACAACACATTGCAAATGTCATTAATACTCTGCAAAGGCAATATTTGTCTCCACTGTACTGTAAGTGGTCTTCAAAATCCGTACCTGAATCTGGCGATTGCGAAGACTGGTTCTCTTTACTGGTGATTACCGGAGTATCAATGTCATCAGTGCAGTCTGAAATGGAAGAAAACACCTTGCTGTCATGGATGAAATTTACCCCAGTTGGAGTTTCTCCAATAAAAACTACCCAGCTGTTTAAATTAAGTCACTATAAGTAGCTGAGTGTACAAATCACCTTGAACTAAATTGTCAGAAAAATAAATAAAAATGTACAGTTCCTATGAAAAGAACTGAGCCCCAAGAGGCATTTTTAGGGTATCACGTGTAAGGGACCAGAGATGAGCATTAATACTGGGGACGAAGGTCTCCACATTACCCAGCTCGCTCTGGGAGTTCTCTGAGATGCGGAAGAGGTGCATCTTGCTGAAGTTGCGGGAACATATGCGCACGCAGCTCGGTGGGAGGATCATGTTGCGCAGACGACCGAAGCTGCAGTCCGGGGGCAGGATCACATAACAAGAAGCATGCGCCTGGAAGCACAAAAACATGGGTATGGGAATAAAACTGTGGCGCCAACAGTCCATTAGCTGCTGCAGACTAAACTGACAGGTCTATGGATTAAGCTCTCTTCTCCTTCAAAGTCCAAGTATCAGGGCCGAGCAGCGCTGCTCCGTACAGCTCCAATGACTGAAAGAAGAGACCACAAGAGCTCAGGGTATCAAAAATGATTTGGTTAATGAAAAAACCTAATGTAATATCTGTCTCCCGCAAATTCTTGCAAATCTCCTGCGACGCCTATAGACACCGTGCTTGTGACTACTGTAGATGAATAAGACATGCGTAAAACCACATCAAAGGGTTTTCCACTTCCTTGTCCACAATTTCACAGTCCGATAACAGGAACGTGGCGTTCCACAGTAAAGCAATCAGCAATTTTGCATAAAACTTTTCAACTGAGTTATAAAGATATGTGTTTGGATCCATCTGGAACAAAATTTAAAACATTGAAGATCCTTCACTGTGTGCCACATTTCTAAAGTTGAAAAGAAAGTGTTTACTCAACCGACATTACAGCAAAATAATGACCTTCATTGTTTGCATGTTGTGCCATTATATTTCCTTGTGAACAGCCTTATAGATAAAAAAGACTGATGCCTGTTCAACAACCAATGCTAAAACAAAGTAATATTTATAATTTGTATATATTAATTTCTATTTTCAATTTATAGGTCATCTACATGTTAAAATCCAGATTTAGGAATGAAACAGGGTGTTTACTAACAGAAAGGCCATTGGTCTCTGTAAAGAACCCCTTTTTCCTGCATACCGTGACACCGCACCATTCACAGCGCATGCCAGCCAGGACCTCAGAGGAGCTACAGGTGCGTCGGCAAACCTCACAGCGTGCACCGGATGACATGTTCCCTTCACGCCAGTGGTGCTGGTTCATTTCCTGTGATAGGAAGGCCAACATAAATACAGTTGAACAAGGGAATAAATACTGCCATGATGCTAACTATTAGGCAAACACATTCATAAGTGATAGCACTACTCATCACTAAAGTGTAATGCATATAAAGCTAGTTCCCTGCAGCTTTCTAAGCAGGAAATATTCTGTATAATAATCTCTATAAACACTAACATGCATTTAACATGGTGCTTGAGGAATTCATGCAAAAAAGGCTGTAAAATGCAACCTTGAGTAGATAAAAATGGGACAGCAAATAGTGCAGTGGTTAAAGCCATCATTTTGCAATCTCTATGATTTTAACTTAAATCCCTATTTCTCCTTCGGTAGCATGGATCAAGGTAATTACTACAAAGAAGGTAAAATTGTTCAGTTGTACAAATAGATACATCATTGCAAGTAGCTTTTCATATACTATATCTTAAGTCACCTTCATGAAAGATACCAGCAAAATAAATAAATAATCATAATAATAATACATGGAAGCAGAGATGCTGGAGACAGTAAGCATAACCATATAAACACTAAGCTCTCAAAACCAGTGATTGTTTTACCAGCCAAAAGAGTGGAAAATAGATTTTCTCATGAAGATTTGGACAGGAAATGAGCCTCCATGTCTTCCCTGCATTTCTGTAGTATTTTCAGGCAATGCAAAACACTCAAAGGTAACATTACTTTTACTCTTCCGTCCAGTTTGTCCCATAAAAATACTGCCATGTTTACCCATACTTTTCACTGATACTGTACAGAAGGTTATCATTATGATGTGGCAGCCAATGAGGTCCGTGACATTCACACTCACGTAGTCCTGGCTGCCGTCCTGGTGGCACAAACGGCAGTCGCTGCAGCTGAAGGGGGCGCAGCTGGCATGGACGTGCAGCTCGCATACTGTAAATATGAGAAAGATGCATTGCTTGCGGCCTTGAGTGGGAGGACAAGGGCAGCTCACTAACAGAGCTCACAGACAGCTGTTCAGGTTAAGCATTACAGGTTTTTATTTGCTTATCAGGCACTTTCTGTCAAATGCAGCTTGCACAGTTCACAACTAGCTGACTTACGTAGAGCGCTGACCTTGGTCAAAGGTACAACCAATTCCACTCTAAGAATTGAACGAGCAACTTTTTGCTCACCTTTAATGATCATTATAGTTCATTCCTATTGACTTCAATAACCTAAATTATTATTGGAGCAAATAAAGAATTAAAAAATTAGCATTTTGACATTCAGATGCAGTTATTTATCCTTAAAACATCTTGTAAACATCTTGCACATCTGCAAATCTCTATTAGTTATAAATAAAGACATAAAGGTATTTACTAATTTTCTGAGCTTTCGCTGAAGCTCCTCTATGACACGTTAAAATAGGGTGGGGGTGTCAAATCTCTAGCAAAGTCCTGTGACTGCTTTCCCACCTCAGTCTTCTGAAATAACTATCTTCTGTTACCATGCCAACCGCTCCCCTGCACTACCCAACAGAACAAGGTCGACTCAAATGGGCTGCAGCATTGCATCAGGTGAGAATCAGACCCCCTAATAAGGAGGTCTTGCCCACAGGTATGACTTTATGCAAGGGGGGATAATCCCACTATATCCCTATATTAACTATGGTACAGCAGAGATGAAGCAGAGGATATGGAACATTTCCCAGAGACTGAGCTTCAACGCAGTGGGGTACTAGCTTACCTTCGCAGCGCAGGGCAGACCCTGCCTCCAGGGATTTGCGGCACACACAGCAGAACCTCTTCTTGGGTCCAGCGGGGCCAAAGCAGTGGGCTACAGGGACCTAGGCAGAGGGAAAGGACAATTTGCTTGGGACCTTTTGCTTTGTTGGACCTTTGGACCATGGACCTTACAATCATCAATTTGGCACAAGATGTGTGTTGGGGGAGGGTACTGTACCAAAAGAATTTTCATGTGACAACTGTTTGTCCTTTCACTACCAAGGTGACACTGACGGTTCTCAACAGCCATACAACCCACCAAAATAAGCTGAGCCAGAGCAGATGACTCACTGAAGAATCTGTAAATACACTGAATCCCTGTTGCACTAAGGTCATTCCATGAAATACATTTCCTCAGGCAGAGAGGCACAAAGGTGGGGTTTTACTTCTTGAGCCAGGCAGTGGACAGCCATCTGGGATGGCAGCGACCTTGACAGAAGGGCACCACTCTGGGGTTGGTTGTGTGTGTGTGTGTGTGTGTGTCTCTCTCTCTCTCTCTTCCAGAAATCCCTGCCTGGAGACCTGGGAGTATATAACCCTCTGAACAGACATATGTCTCCTTCTCATCTTCCCAAAATTCTCAATACCTTTATTTTAAACATTTTTGCCCCCGTGTCTTAGAAATATTCTCTTATGGTCACAAATACACAATATGGCCAAAAATATGTGGACAGCTGAGCATCACCTGGAGACCACCCTGTGCTTGTTGGAACCCACAGGCATTAATTTGTTGTTGTGCCCCCTTTTGCTGCTTTGACAGCATCCACTCTTCCGGGAACGCCACATTTTTGGAATTTGTGCCCAATAGGCCACAAGAGCATCAGTGAGGTTGGGCACCGATGTTGGGTGAGAAGGCCTGGCTCACAGTTGGTGTTCCAGTTCATCTCAAAGGTGCTCAGTGGAGTTGAGAGCAGGGCTCTGTGCAGCCACTCCAAGTTCTTCCACGCCAACCTGGGCAAACCATGTGTTTATGGAGCTCACTTTGTGCACGGGGGGCCACAGTCATGCAGGAACAGGAAAGGAGCTTCCCCAAACTTTGACCACAAAGTAGGAAGCACACAGTTGTCTAGAATGTGTTTGTATGCTGTGTGGATGTGGCTGAAACAGCTCAACTCAATAAATAAAAGAGTTGTTCACATACTTTGGGTCCTGTAATGTACTTCAGTTATCTTCTATTTTGCTAACCACTGTGCTCTGAAAAAGAAAGTGAAGACTTCTATCCTTCCATTCGATACTATCAAAAGAAAACAAGAAAGAAAAAGATTGTGGAGACCTTCACAATGTGACTGTAGTACCTGCGCTACAGTACAACCACTATAAACTGCTATAATTGTGGTCCTGCCACCTCCCCACCAACAAAAAGTTAGACACCCCCCACCAACAAAAATTTCCATTTGCCTATAGAGGGGGTTAGTGAGTCAAAATGTTACAGGATCTCTTGGAGAGAGAAGTGGAAGTGCAAAGACATAAGAATTTTAAGAAAATTGTAAGTCAACACAGCAAGACATGCTCAATACAATAAATTGAATACTTTTAATCAGCTCAAAGGTGTACGCTAACCAACAGTTCTTTTCAATCTTGAAGGGACTTCTTTCTGACCAGTGATGGATGAACACCATGCCAGGTGAATCTTAGTACACAATGCATACAGAAGCAGAAATGTTATTGAGGAGACAATAAACAGAACACAGCACCTATCGGTCAAGGTTAAACTGCCGTGAAGGCGTTTGATCAGTGGTACTCCTGCAGGAACAGGTATTTGAAAGCAGGTCTGTTGGTCTCAAAGCTATACTTCCATCCACTACGCTATCACCCCATACTGTGGTGTTCTGGAAGTTTAAAAAAAAAAAAAAAACCATTAAGAACTGGAATCTGACTAAACACATGGTTTGTAATGACCGTAATGGTTGATTTACCCTCAACAACATAAACAAAGTTAGTTCACATGGTGAGAGTGTATTCTTGTCTTATTGTTCCTTTTGCTTAGCAACCAACAGGGAATAATAAGATCAAGGCAGTGGGGTGAGGATGGGGGGTCTTGCTACCCGCAGCTTCCTGGGCAGCATCACATGTTCCAGAGTGAAAAGATGACTAAAATTGTGGTTTGACAAAGAGCAGACTGTGGCAGTCACTGCAGAAGGCTCAGCTGGTGTTCTGGCCAGGGGTAGAGGGTGTGTGTGAGCCTGTGCACTACATATACCAACCCACACACCCACCCACACATGCATGCGCACACACTTGGCCTAGGCAGTGGAAACTTTGTCAATATGTGATGTCTTTAACCATGTCATTCTTACAGTGTTATGTATAAAAATGGGCGCAAAAGAGGGGTAACTTTTTAAAATGCATTGCTGCATTGACGCAATGCACGTGGGGGAGGGAGTTAAGACCAGCGAGCAGTCAGCACCAGGGGTTTAAAGCTAAAAACAAACATTTTCAGATGCAAAATCAGACATGCCTGATGTTAAAAAAAAAAAAAAAAAAAAAAAAAAAAAAAAAAAAAAAAAAAAAAAAGTGAAGCTGAGACTCCTGTTGAGAAATGACTACTTAAAATACAGCAGGGGGCATCATGTTTAGAGCACTTTCCTTGTAATTTAATAACCCGAATGTGAATCTCTGCTCCTGCTGTAGTACCCTTGATCCAGGTGCTTACCCTGAACTGAACCAGAAAAAAATAGGTAAATAAATGCAAGTGCCTTGTTATAAAAAACTAATATTTAAAGGTGCCAGATGATGGTTGATACCATCTGACTAACTGGGTATTAGAACGTGTTTCAAAGTCAATTCCATCTCAGTGGCAGCCGAGGGCAACAACTGCAGAACATGTTATCCTGGAACGTATCTGTCACTTTGCATCAAGTACAAGTGTAGTCAAAAAAAACTCAATTCCACCACCTTCAGAAAACACAAGCTGCAGGCCACAGAATTGCAGCTTGAAAGAAAAACAAACATTGCATTGTGCAAAACCTAAAATTGAAGAAATAAGGAGGGGAAACCCATATTGCACAGCAAATCCTTGTCAACTGAGAAGTCACATGGCTTTTTTTTTTTTTTTTTTAAAGTTTGTTCATTTCAGGCCCTCATAATGGGTTTTGTTTTTTCTTTCTTTTATTTAGCAACAATTTCACTGCAGTCCACTCACTAAAGACATCTAAAACCAAACAGTATGTGCAAACAGAGCAGTACACCCCTATGTCGCTCACCTCTGCCCCCCCATCTCCTACTTGCCCCTACACCACAAGAACAACCCTTGGCCCAGAGAGGCAAGCAGCCCTCGGTGGCCCTTCCCAGCCTTGGTTGCTGCCCCCAAGGGGGGGCTGAATCAGGGGAAGCCGGAGTGAGATGTCAATGGTTTCCTTCCTCCACCAGGAGTGTCTGGAGGAGCGGGGGCTGGGGGAAGGACCACCAGAGCAGGTCTTAAAATAGACACCCTCCCATGTCCTGCAGCTGACTCCCAGAAGACACCACAAACAATAGCGATTCCATCACTACAATGGGGGAGGGAGGGAGGATTCCAGCTCAAAACATGAACACCTCTGAGTTTGCAGCTCAGGGTAGGAACACAGCTCAGTGGTAAAATAACAGGGCCCTTTCCTGGAAGACATTTTCCTTTCATGGACACTAAAGCATGTATTCCATCAACATGACATTATGGTATGAAATTACACAAATATTAATATTTAGTGAACAGTCAATTGGAGTCCTAGGTTGGTGGGGAAGAAAAAAGGAGAAGGAAGAGGGAATAGAAAGGGAATTTAAAAAAAAAGAAAAAAAAAGACTATTGGTGACAGTTGCATAACTAAGAAGTGGAGGGATGAGGAAGAAACACTATGTGATTCATCTGTTATATACTGTAATGGTGGGCAGGTTAATGCCAAGTCATATCCTGCTGTTGTGCAATACCTACCAAGGTGTGTAACCTAAAACTTCCTTTGAACAGCCAACCAATAAACCTGTTACGTGCATGTGTGAGTGGCACTCATAGATCTGTGGAAATTCCTCCAAAATACAGCACCAGAGCTTAATGATAATATATGGCCGAAAACAGAAACTATAAAACACAGTTCCCTAACCATCCTTGCTTTGCAGAAGACCTGCAACAGCCACAGGTTTAACCACAAGGTTATTTTTAGCAAGGAGATAATGACACAGCGACAAATGGAAAATATCTGCCAGAGGCAACTGTGATGTGTGGGGCAGTTCATAAGAATTGGAGTCACTTTCCTCACCACAGTATAGTACAACGAATTTCTGTAGTTTTGACGCAATGTGACTGTGCTCCAGTGGTGGCCAAGAGGAACTAAAACCATTGCAAAACCATGTTTTGGAGACTGGGGGGATCAGGATGAAATCATTCATGGAGGACAGGGCAGGATTTCCAGTTTTTTTTAAGCATCAGGAGTCATGAGGGGTGGTAAATAAGGGCTCAAACAAACTCCAGATGGAAACAGATCATTTCTTCTTTGAACAATGTCACTGAGGTGGAAGTCTAGCCAAGTGTATAGTCTGACTTTTATGAAATATCTCTGAAATACTTCCATAAATACTTGCACCAATTCAGCTCAACCTGGAAGAACAGAAAAGCTGGTCTTGACCAGAAGAAGGATATGTACTGCTTTGCTTCATCCCACTTTCATGGCGGTGCAGTGGGTCATGTCTAGATGGTTTAATCAGGCAGAGGTTCAATCCCCAATCTGTGTGTCTATAGAGTCTGCATGCTCTCCCCATTTTCACATTTCTCCCACAGTCCAAGCACGTGTTTTAGATGACTGTACACTCCCCTTAGTGTGCATGTGTTACACTATTCTGGTGTACATATCGGTGAAATTACTATAGGAAGTCACCTTGGACTAAGGTTGGCCAAATATTAGTTAAACATGGTATGCCGCTATCTGGTGAGTGAAAAGAGTAGCAACCACCCATACATTCAATGCTGCTTTTAACTGGAGTTTTGTTTGCCTTCCAACCCAAGAACAAACACTTGCGCTAATAAAATTCAAAAAGAAGACGGTTCTTGTGACTTTCAAAACAGGGGGGCCTTTAATTTTGCCGTTTCCACAGCAGCCATATCTCTGGGAGACAACCCTCTTTTTTGCTCAACACATGGCTCAACCCTCCGAAGCGCTCCACCCCTCACCACGCAACCACTTCCTATCCAAAGCGGGGACACTTCCTCTACAGCTCCCACCCTCCCAGGAGATTTCCTACAGCCGGCCAGAGACATCCCACAGGAAGAGACCCCATTTCCTTCCCTGCTCGCCCACGCTGGATCATCCTCGAGGTAAGCGGCTTCCGTTACTTGCTCCTGTGCTCCAAAGGGCAGCCGTAGAGAGATACACTCGGCCCTGATAGACCAAGCCTTGAGAGTGGCGCTCTGCAGGGGTGCCAGGGTGTCTGCCTGCTGTCCACACCACCATCCCAAAAAGCTACCTTCCTTTTATTGCTCTTTCTTTCCTCACTGCACCACAAGTGACATCAAAGCAGTGTTCCAGAACCCCCCGAGAAGGCCTACGGTGTGGTGCAATCTCCTGTGAAAGGTCACCAACCACAAATAATATTTCAAACGCCTCCATTTACAACCATTAAACAACTCCATCCGTGGACAGTTTGTCATTTTCATATATTTGATTTACATCACGTTGCATTACAACAAAGCTCGAGTTAGCTGGGGGGGGGGGGGGGACATGCTCCACAAATGTCTCCTTGCAAGATAAAAATGAAAGATGAAGCAATGTAGTACAAAGAGACCCATCCATGTCAAAATAAAAGAAAACCAAATGGACTGTTCTCAGGGCTGAACATTCTTACTTTTCTTCATCAGTGTTGGTCCTTTTTTATTTTGATGTTTTCTATGCACCTATTTGCTGCAAAAACTTAAGAGAAAATGGTTCAGCCGCCAAAACACCCCCATCGGCGGTGGAGAATGAGCCAGCCCGGCGGTCAGAAAACATCCCTCCGTCCCGGGAGACTCGCTTGAAGGATGTATCGTCGGCGGATCCGAATTAGCCTCACAATGGAAAGTGCTCAATACCTCTCCTCAGCAGCTGACAGGTTCTGAGCGGCTGCCCAGCAGCTCTGGGAGCCCACTGTGAACAGTCAGCCCCCCCGCCTTGTGCAGACGTCCGCCAAGCCTTGCCAGAATTACATCTCCATCTCTCCAGGGCCAAGATGCAGAGCCTGCTTGTTTTGTGGAACGGAGGCGTGAATAAGTGGAAGACAGAAACACTTTCAGGGAGAAGACAAAGGGCTGAGAACTCACATTTTCCTGTTTTATAGTGGACAAATGGTGGATTGGCAGGGTAATGGCAGAGTTCCGCTTTTTCCAAGTGTGTGCCCTATAATATAGCCACTTAAAAACAGCGGGTCACAGCATTATTTCTCATAAAATATGAGCAACGCTCATGATTTCAGGGGGATAGGGGGAAATAAAAATAAAATAAAATTTAAAAAAAATAAATCGCTCAGTACATTTATTTACCCACCTGACACTTTTCTGCTGTCAACTGACATTGCTGGATGTAAACACTAAGCAACTTTTTACCCATTTAGACAGCTGTGTAATTTTTACTGCATTGACTCAGACCAAACACCTTTATGAAGGCTAAAATAACAGGTGATACCTCAGATTCCTATGCTTTAAACTAGTAAACTCATGATCTTACCTCATTGCTCCTCTACATTGCACCTGATACGATTAATATAATAAACCTGAACCTTTCCAGAAATCTGCACGCACGATGTAAGCCAAAGCACCCCATTCAAAAATTACCCTTATCATTTATATATTCCCCATAAAACTTTTCCTGCCCTTGATATCTTCAATTATACTTCTGAACCAACAAAGTGTTCTTATTTCAAAACTAGCCCTTATTTTGACCTCAAAATCCATTCATGTGGTAATTTATTATTGCAGATAAAAAAAGATCATTTCCACTCTAAGACAATGGAGACAGTTGAGTCCGGTCTGAGCCTTTCAGAAACCCCTGTCAGAAATTACTCTCAGCAGACTACATCACGGAGGAAAGATGATGTTTTGTCCAAATGATGGTCAGTTTTAAATGACTTGAATCAACTGAGCACCACACAGCAGAACCCATACATTTGTCCTCAGAAGAAATAAAAAGCACGTTAAAAATAAGCGTTCCCTTTTTAAATGTTTCTCTTCATGTATTAATCCCTCTAAAACCAATTTCAGTTTCACATCATTAAAAACAAGTCAGACAGGTGCATGTTTTGCACTGTGCTTATGGTGTGCAAGTTAGCTGTTAAGAGTTTTGGCTTCTTCTTAAATCAATTTCCTGTAACTTGTGCAGGAAGACTCAAGGATTCATAATGACCGATAACTGGTCCCACTACGCATCTAACAACTTGAATATGGCCAAACAAATGCCCGCTGTAAAACTCAGGGAGCCATCTACCGACATCTGTTTAAAAAATAAAAACCCCACAATTCAATAAATCTGAATGATGAGCTGTCCTCAGTTGTCCTGAAAATGCATCAAAATCCCAAAGTTAAACCGAGTCTCATGGACAGAGTCGGACCAATACCAAAGAGAACCACCTTTCTAGTCTGGTTGCGTTCAAAACTTTCAAAGAAAATTAATTTGTATGAGTAACTACAGTGCCGGTCAAAAGTCTTGAGTACACCTGGGTAACCTGGGCAATAGTTGTGTGGGATGAACTGCACAAAGGGAACTGCTGCAGGAGATCTGAGATGCGGCAGTCCATTTCCTGACCAAACTTGTTAACCAAATGCCTAATAATAAAGAAAAAAATTTAAACTTTCAGCCAGTACCAGATGTCCAGTTCATGCAGATTTAGAGCACGAAGGATCTGAGCCACACGGCTCTAAATCTGAAAGGCGGGCTGTGTGAATGAAGGGTGTGAAGCTGTGTACATTTTCTCAGCACAGGGGTGTGGAGGTTGGCCACTGCATAGAAATTTTTATATATGGAGTGTATAGGACTTATAAGCATCCACTGTACATGAAAAAAAAAGAAATAGTGTGACTGCACTTGCTTTGCTAAATTTTGAGTTCACACACACATCAGTTTAAAACTAACTATGTTACAAAACACTGACTTCAACCACAGTAGCTCAGTGTGTTAACCCAGAGTATGGGATATACAATAAAATTACTACCATGTTGCATTAATATTATTATAATTTTTAAATTTCTTTCTCCATTACCTGCTTTCATAGTGCAGAGTCTCAGTGATCTGGAGCCTATTTCAGACGCATAGCACTTTAGGCCAACTTTGGTCAATTTCCAGTGCAAAGTTTGCTCAAACCAACATCCTATTTTTAAAGACAGCTCTGTCTGAATCTTCAATTTATCTGTATTAAAGCCACCATGCAAGTTCCTCTCCACTTCCTCATCAGTAGCTTCCGACACTGCTGGGCTTTATCACTCTTTAAACTCCACTGGAATTTGAATATTCAAACTGAATTGACAGACTCAAACATTGGTTCTTAAAAGCAAAAATGAGACAGACATTGAAAGGAGTCCCACAAAAGCAATAATTTTACCCCCACCGATCTCAAGCTGAAACGGTTAAAACTAAACCATCAGGCACTAGACCTGGAGGGGTCTGCCTTCACAAGAGGAGCTAATATTGCTTTCTGCTTTATAATCCTGTCTTTCACTTGAGCTGTTCTCTACTGAAGTCTGCACTTAACTCCATCTAGGAAGACCACTGACTTTTGAATTAATATTTCAGCAGGTTGATTTACAAGGCCAGTTGAGGATGCCTTCATGTCACATGGGCGAGCTGTATGATATCGGCCAGAATGGCTAAAATAAAGCTCAAAAGTAGGAGTAGCTGGCTTTGGGATTCGCTATTGTTGAGGATCTGCCTTGGAGGGGTATAGAAATGGCAGAATTTGGTGTGTCAAAGCAGTCACACATATTTGTATTCCTTGACGTGGTGTATTTGGGCACACAAACACAATATAGCACATTTCAATACACTCATTTCCAGAAACTCATCTACTTCCAAATGAAGTCAGATGATACACTTCCCGGCCAAAAAAAAAAAAAAAATCACCACCTGGATTTAACTTTGTGTTATCATCTGGGGTTGCTTCAGTTGCTCAGGTCTAGGTTCAGCAACATTATGTGCCCAAAAAATGAGGTCAGCTGACTACCTGAATATACTGAATGACCAGGTTTTTCCATCAATGGATTTTTTCTTCATATTCCAAGATGACAATGCCAGGATTCATCAGGTTCAAATTGTGAAAGAGTGGTTCAGGGAGCATGAGAGAGACCTCATTTTCACACATGGATTGGCCACCACAGAGTCCAGACCTTAACCTCATTGATAATCTTTGGGATGTGCTGGAGAAGACTTTACGCAGCGGTCCGACTCTCCCATCATTAATACAAGATCTTGGCGAAAAATTAATGCAACTCTGGAAGGAAATAAATGTTGTGACATTGCATAAGCTTATCGAAATGATGCCACGGTGAACGCGTGCCGTAGTCAACGCTAAAGGTATGCAAATATTAAAAGGTGTGACTTTTTTTTTGGCCGGGCAGTGTATATACATAAATGTATATTATATCGTGAGGTAGTTTCATAGCTCAGAGTAGAGTGATTCTGGCACAAGTTATAGGCTGCTCTGGCCCTGTTCAGAATTAAGCGATTGAAGAAAATGAACAGATGGATATTCCTGTGCTGTTGACTTCTGACCTCTGTGCACATGCGTGCATTCTTAGTAGCTTTGGATTAAGATGTCCACAGTCCATGACAAATCCTATGCAAGTGTAGCACAATGCCTACATTCCTGAAGCAAAAGAATATTTGCTACTGCGATAATGTGAGGTAAATAATGGGAACAAGAAAAAAAAAAAAAAAACCTTGGGCCATAATCAAAGCTAAAGGCAGTCCAACAAAATATTAGAGTGACTTTTTTTTGGCCGGGTAATGTAGCTGCGTGTCAAAACCTATCTCTGCCTTGTTGTCAAGATACATCTAGCAGGTTTTGTGCTTTTATTTGATACTTTGGCTTTGTGTGCTGAAGGTGTTGTCCTTTGTGTTCCAGGTATTTTTATATGGAGAACAGGTCTGCAATAAAACAGAAAGCAATCAGGTTCTGAAAGTTTCTGTGAAAGGAACCCGTGATCTAACATCATTCCCTCCTGACCAACACTCACATCAGTTTTCCCTACCTTTCTACTACTGACAAATTACTCAAATTTTCAGCATCGCATTATACAAATACCAACGTAGCAACACGAGGTGAATAAATTCAGTATAGTAAACCGAAGGGATTCGAGTTAAGATCGCGCATTTCCTATTTTGGTTGCAGCTTGATATTCTGAGCACTGAAGTAGCCGTGCGAGTGGGACATGTGGAGAGCTGAGCATCACACTCACCCGCACCAGCAAGGGAGCCATGCAGGAACACACCGACTTCACGTGCTTCAGGCATTTCTCATGGGACATGAAGTTACACACTGTGGGGAGGATGGGATACAGGTTAGCACATTTTAGTAGATGTGGCTCAAAATTCACGTTGCTCTCAACAGCACACACCCCAGACATTTACATAATACTTTACGAGATGAGACAACTACTGATTTTTGAGTCAACCAAAGAAAAGGTATCCTTTGCTCATCACATCATGTGACATCGCAGGCCTTGTCTCAGGAAGCAGCACGTACAACATTTTGAATGCTGGATAAGCCTATGACCCCACTCTCCCTGGGTTCAGCTGATTCACCCAGACAATTCACCATATTTGCCATGAAAAAAGATGAGAAGCCAGTTGTAGACAGACAGACAGACAGACTCTTCCTTCATATAGCTTGAATCCTTGTCTCACAAAAGGCATTGTTTACTCTGTGAACAGCTGCTATTTCATCCAGAAGATAACCTGCCTCACACCTTATGCTTCCATGACAGACTTTGTACCACTGAATGGATCGAAGGAGGACGATGTGACTAATCACATGTCTTCTCTTGGACAAGGACTGTTGGGAAGATGAGATCATAAGGACTTTGGGAAGGAACCATGGGGATTTTATAATACCTGCAAAACCTCCGGGATCAAGATCAGTTGAAGAACATATTTAGGGAAATAAGTCCAATGGACAGTTAGACATCATGGGTTGTTCAGTCAGATGATGCGGGTCCTCGGGAACAGGAAGCCATTTCTCACATCCCACATAATAGCCAGCCTTTCAGTGGAAAGAAGCTTTTTAATCGGCTCTATGAGCAGCTGACATAAAAGAAAAACAAAAAGCATGCAACATGGAGGAACTTTATTGCCACAGTTGCCTCCCGGAGCAAACTGAGGTCCATGAGCTCGATAAGTGTGCGAGAGATGAAACATACATAGCTCTGAAAACCGCAACGGTTCATTCTCATGAGGAGCCCCCACCCCCAGCACTCCTCTTGTCACTTGTCGGCTGGCTGGCGCATCCGGTGGTTTCACGTCAGCAGCGGCGGCGATAGGAAGTGGGCACTTGCGCTGGTGCCGCTGGCCTCGAGGCAGGCGGGACAGTTTTTCCACTTCTAGTATCGCCACTCCCAAACCCACCCGAAAACTCACACCCTTTCCGATCAAAGTCATATCACTGCTGTTCGAAATGCCCGTTGGATTGAGATATATACTTGACATATTCCCGTGTTTTCTTAAAACTTGATGGAAATACAGCACGCAGAACATTCATGCTTAACCACTGTGATAGTTTAAAAGATGGACTTGCCTGGTTATTTAAAAAGCTAAGGGCATGAGATGATGATTTTGTTTAGCAGAAAACTCGCACTGCAGAACTAAATGCACGCAGGCAGCGGTGCCGTAATTAAAGGCTGTAATTCAACATGGCTCGGCAGGCCTCACCTATCCATGACAAACTAATCATGAAATTTTATTCAGTGAACCCATGCAACCATGCAAGAGCAGTCAAGACGGTGTATCTTGTTTAAAATGCTCAGCGTTCCTCCTCTCCCCCCTCAAAGCTCTGGCATCCAATTCCCTCCGTTTGGTGAATGAGCTGTTGCTATGCCAACGGCAGGAGTCAATCACGACTCCACTGCAGCAAATTACACAACAGCGTCTCTGGACTCCGTCTGCCTAGCAACACGGCCACAGCGGTCAACGCTTGCGGTTCTGTGTCCACTGAGCCTATGGTGCCACATCTCTACAGTTTTTTCACCTCCTGATCCTCACAGGAGGTCATTCTTCACACGACTCAACATCTACACTCCATTGTTCTCTCCAACACTTCATTCAGCCGATCTCACACAACCCAACATTTACCTCATTGCTTAGTCCAACAGGCTGTCAAACACTTGGCAATAACCTCATTTCCAAGTTTTAACAGTACATAATCTCCCCCATCAATTTTCTTCTCAGTTTAGAGTCTCACCTGAACCCAACGGGATTCAGCAGTGAACCAAAGTCATTTGTGAAGGTTTCCCAATTTCACAACTAAGAGTGAGGGCTGTGTAAACACATGGGTTGGGGAGTAGCTCCTGCTAATCTGCACAGCTACAATTCACTAGCTTGCTGGGGAGGGAGCATAGAAAAGAAGATATTTTGTAGGAATGAGAAGTTCAGGAGAACCTGCCCTTTCCACTGCCAACACACCTCTGATCAACAACCAGTTTGAGATGGCACCGCCATGTTCAATGTGTATTTCAGATTAATCTTAAGACTTTTACCTCTCAATGTATGTGCAAATGTAAACAAAGTATTGATGCTGCACCTGTGAAGGATTTCATCTGTGTACAAAGGCCCAGTAATAGATTTCCAAGCCCAAAGAGATAACTTATCTTGACTGACGCCAATGATGATACTCGGTTTTACTGACCCACATGGGAATTCACACTTGTTTAAGCAATCTGATTCAAGATAACCTCAAGTTTCTCTTCTTTGGGGTGCAAATTGGTCTTTTAAATCAAAGGAGCTAATCCTAAAGGAGTTCAAGCAACATTTATGGAAAGACTTCTGCAGAAGAGTGATTTACCAGCCCATGCTGCTCTCCAACTGCACAGCTGATCCATAAAACCTGCATGTGTGCATGTTGTAATAGGTAGTGAGTAAGGAGAAGATGGTGGCTACATGGGAACTTGCCATTCTGGGCTTGAGAGATACAGCTTCCATTTCAGATGGCAATGATAAAACCACAGTATACACAGCTCTCCTTGTTGCCTAACCCTTCAATATGCTTATAGATGATCTTCACACATCTTGAACAGAGAGGTTCTTTTAGTGTCTCCAAATTTAACAATAGTATACAAATGGTAGGGGGACAGATGACAAACGTAAATGTTGATGTTTAACGTGGTACAAAAGGTATCTTAGAAACCTGGAGACATCTTGCTGTTCTTGCTCAACAATATTGTGGGTTTTTCTAAGATGAATAAAGTCAACACAGGGAGATCTGCAGCTCAACGTACACAATCGAAGATCAACAGTGCATGCAGGACGATTGCAGGCCAGATTAGTAAATTTGTCACATTGCGCTTCTATTATCTACAACACCTATTTTGGGAATAAAAATACTGGAAGTTAAAACAAGGTTGTTGAATACACCAGATGCATTTCCTGCTCATCCATCTGGCCGTCATAAACAGCAATGGCTAGAAGGTTTTCAGCAGCAGGATCCCATTTGCTCAGCCCAGGGGTGGAGTTTAAGCCCAGTTAAACATCTCAATGGGAAACGAGAAAATCCCATCGCCTCTGGTCCAGTGAGTGCCACGCCATGCGGATGATGACTAAATCAGGGATGTTTGTTTTAATCACCAAAGTGCAGCAAACGGGATCAGTCTTTGCTTCACGCATGGACAGGGGCCTTTGGGCTCAGAGAGGGTTCTTCGGAGGCTGTCAGAATAGAGATCAATCCGTCCACCACCACCTCCTCCCACTGCTACCCTGACTGACAGGCACCGGACTTCCTATACAGCTTCTCACATATTACTTCTACTCACCAACACATGCTTAGCTGGTTCCAATTTCATTCTCTCTTTCACACACACGTGCACACAAAAACCCCCACTGACCTTCACATAAGGTCTCGCTGTATTATTTTCACCCCACAAACATTTGTACTACAGTCAGTCACACCTACGCTTATTCTAGCAATCCTTCCTGTCACATACTTGCACAACACACTCAAATATTCACATCTCAGATGTGATTCCGATGAGCTTTCAGTTATGTTGCTTGCAATTATAATGTAGACATTCTGTTCTACAAAATGTCCTAAAATCATTTGTTTTTTTTTTTTGCATTAGCACCTCAACAGGACTTACAACCAGACTCTAGTGGCAATTTTTTTCTGCCCAACCTCCCACCCATCTACCTCAAAAATCAGTCACAAACCAAGATTTCACAATAACAATTGGGCAGGTCCCATATGAAACCTTTTTATAACAAATCATAATCTACTACAAACATGCTAACTCACAAAGCCTTTCCTATAGTGCTTCCACTTCAGCTCATTTGTCTTTTTATCAGTTTATGACCTCCATTCAACAGCCCCAAAGACTGATAAAGTGCTCCCTTGCTTCACACAGGTGTCATTCTGGACATTTTCACAGGCCAGAAGTGCCAGAATTGTGGATCCCAGGGAGGAACTCATATTTGCGCTGCAAAAAACTATTTTTAATAGTAGCCTAAATGCGAAAGGACCTAAAGTTAATTATCTCAATTCCACTCAAGCAGAAGGAAATGATATAGCAGGAGACAAAACCACAAGTAGATAAACCATGTTTTCGGTTAGCGCAAACAACAATCTCTATGTGCTCAGGAGGTTCCATCATCTTCTGTCAGCTTCAGCTAACTTCCAGTCCAGGTTGTGCTGGGTCAGGAAAATGGGGGCAACACTGAACTGGCCTAAATGTCGTCAGGGTCGCATCCAGGTAGCAAAACTGCAAGGCGGCACGGTGACGTTGCTGTTGTGTCACGTGGGTGCCGGCAGTCATGAAAGTGGCACAAAGTGACAAAAACACTTCTGATGTGATCAAGCACGAGAAAATATATATATGTATATATTCTAAGACAATATTTGACATTTTCATCTGCATGTATGAAACTATACTTGCATTCATTTATATTCCTTGGTGCTTTTTCACAGGGTTATAGAAACAATCGAAAGACTGAATGAAGGGAAAAGAACCAAGTGGGAATATGTGTAGTCAGGGTTTCAAAGCATTATTATTAGCATTATTATTATTATTATTATTATTATTATTATTATTAACAACATCATCAATGGGACTCACCTTCGCACAGGAAGCCAACCAGTCCCCAGATAAAGTCCCCGCAGTGGTGGCAGAAGGTGGGCTTGGTCAGGGTCGCCTTCCTGAACCCGTGTCCCGGAGCCCCGAGCCGGTGCGTGGTGCGGGAGCTCGGGGACTGCAGCGCCCTCCTGCGGCCGGGCAGCGGGCTCGATCCGCCGGGGCTGCCCTGTTTCCCCCGAGCGCCGTCTGCCATGCCGACCGTTCACACACCTTTACGACGGCATAAACACCGACAAACGGCCCACGGATGCACGGTTAAGCGTTTAAATAACGACTGTGAAGTGTTTAAACAACGCGCCGTGGGGTCATTCCGGTCAGGAACCGAACTGGTCCGAATCCGCCACGACCACGCCGAGCGATGCCTCTTACAAAGCCTCCGAAAACAGGGGTGTTTCCATTAAAGAGTCCAGGTCACCCACTGGGTCCTTCAAATGGGCGCAACGCGGAGGGAAGGCGCTTATCCGCGGCCCGGGGTTCGAGTGCAGCACCCGGGTTCGGGAAGCGGCGCACATCACAGGGGGTTGCAGTGTTACCCTGTTTGTTACACTGTTTCCCCCGGCCGGTGTATCGCTTTAAACCCCTTCGCAGGGCCCAACACAAAAACAACAATAATAATAACAAAAGAATAAGGACAAAAGAGAAAGTGGAAGCGGCGCGGTTCTCGCGACCCGCCGGCGAGAGGGACAAGCGCCGGGTAGGAAATGGGCTCAGATCCCTGGTTGAATCCCCCGTCAGGCGGCGGCTGTGAACTCGTGCAAACTGAAGCCCGATCCCCGCTGCTCGCTGTCCTTTTCTTTCTCTTTTCCCCTCGCCGGTTACATCCGAATGGCCCTGAATGGGAGCCGTGGCGCGGTCACCGCGGAGCGTGGCCGTGGACGATCCTCGTGATCATCGTCTTCCTCCCGCTTCTCCAGCCCAGACGGAGACGAAGCCGCTTCAAGGATCAGACGCAAAACTTCCGCCTCCGGCCTCTTTGGGTTTGTTTTCTGCCGTCGTTCGCGGCGCGTCGCCTGTTCGGCGCTCACGACGCGCGCTCACGCTGCGCGTTCAGTTGTTACCTGCCGGCGGCACGCACGCACACGCACACACATGCGCGGGCACTGCCCCTCCTTTCGTAAGAGAAATCACGATCTCTCTCTCTCTCTCTCTCTCTCTCTCTCTCACACACACTCACACACACACACACACACACACACATAAACTCACAACCCTACAGAAAGAAATAAACACACACAGAGTAATTGACAGTCAAGCCATGTTCAACCCCCAGTTATTCCTGCTGCCTTGGAAATGGGTTTTAAACTAATTTTCATATGACAACTTCTTTCTGCTGCTGTAAATGAACTCCACTGCAGTCAGTCACCCCCTACAAACCATATTTAACCGCAAAGGAAACTAGGACATAATGTCAAATTTCTTATTTGTTTTCGGAACCTGAAGCAGAAGAGTATGAAGCAAGGCCTAGGGTGGGGTCAAAGGCTTGGCTTGTTTTTCTAAGAACCTGAATGGGTTAGGAATCTAAAAGCACCTGATGTTTCACCAAACCCAATAACTTGCGGGTTCCTAGGGGTACAATGTTAGTCAGGGACAACGTATCCAAAAACCGCAGGCATTAATAAGAGGAGTGTTTTCTCCAAGAGGAGCAGCAGGTGGTGTGGTTGTTAGAGATGTTCCCTTGTGATGGAAAGGCCTTTTGATCGGATTTAATCCCACTTCTGCCATCGGCTGCAGCAGAAAAATATACTTACCTTGAATTAGTGCAGTATATATAAACATATTTGAAGTCCACCACTACTTGACTAGTTGGTGTCCCTTCCATTTATTCCATTAACATTAACACTTGTGACACTTACTGCCCACTTTATTAGGTATAGTTAACAAGTAGAGGGTGGCACATGCATTCTGCTAACATCCCAGCCCCATTCCAAAGATGGACTCATGATCTGAGAGGTGGGGACTATGCAGGTCACTGGGGTGAAGTGACACTGTCATGTTTTGCAACCATACAGAGATGATGTCTTTTGTGACACGGCGCGTTGTTCTGCTGGAAGTGTCAGATTGAGAAAAGCGAGACTGGTCATGATAGGGGTGGAAGCACTTGTTTAGTACCAGTGGTATGTTGGTACTCAAATGATGTTCTGGTACTAATGTTGTAATAAAAATAAAAAAAAACTTTTGTGCCAAGAACTTATTCCCCAGCCTATTGCATCCCCACCACCAGTCAGTACTGGTCAGTTGTACCTAATAAATTAGCCAATGAGTATATAACATAAAGCAAATTTAACAAATTCATTAAAACAATAAATACTAACATTGAAAATGAGAATGACCTTTATTTTTTATTCAATGAATCCGCTTCTCTCAGTATCTGTTCTCTAAGGCGGGAAGTTCAAAGAGGAAGGCATGAAAGTTTCAAGTTTGGAATCATAAACAGACCATAAGTTTCTATTTACTACCAGGATAAATACAGTAAAATGTGAGAGAGCTGCTTCCAGAGGTCACTGTACAGAGGTAGCAAATAATGGAAGGCCTTTGTGTCAATAAAGGTGTTATTTTATTATTTTTATATTGTTAGTGAACAGTAGTTTGGATGGTGGAAAAGCACAGGCATGTTAACCATAGCAGGCAGTGTCCCATCAGTGATGTTGCCATTTAGTCTAATGGTTTTTGGCTTAAATCCCACTTCCTGCTGTAGTATTCCTGAGCAAAGTAGTTACCACAGACTGACAGAGTAGAAATCACCCTGCCATATAAATGGATAAACCATGATAAAGCTGCTAATCTAATACTATAAATCGCTTTGAACCAAGGTGTAAGTCAAAGGATAATTTGTAATGATGACACAGTTTTGCTGTCCTTCAGCCTTTAATTTCATATTCAGATCCCTGGTAAACATGATCCCTCCAGCATTCTCTTCTTCTGTTCTACCTACTGTGTCTCCTGCAAATACAACACATTTTTTTAATAACAGATGAGATGAACAATTACCTATGAAGTGAATGGATTTACAAAGGCCAGGCAATGGTGATTTGGTGCATGATGCCCCCTGTTGGTTTGTTGGGGTCCCAGCTCCCTTACTGCATGCATGTTTTATACAGACTCCTCAACTTACAAACACTACTGGGCCTCAAAACATTTTGTTCCTAAAACAAAGTCAAAATTCAACAAAATCATAACAGAGCCATCTGTCATCATCCATCTGTTCATGAGTTAAATTCTTCACAAACCTCAGATACAGATTATATTTTATTCTAACTTTGAGCAACATTAAAACTATTGCTAACTTAAAATTGTTGGAAATAAAAATAAAAATGTTGCATTCAAAAACTTTTATTCATTTCTGATTATTGACTGATTCATCCAGTGAGCATGTGCTGTGCTCCTTACTTTCTTGTAGCATTGTTATCATCTCTATGACAGGGTTCACTGTGGAAGTGAGTTGAATTTAGTCGGTCCAGGACTTTAGTCCTGTTTACTTTAGTGGCTTCTCTTAGGTGTGTTCATTCTGGAAATAGATGTGAGGGGAACATGCCACACAAAAAAATAATAAATAAAAATAATAAAAATGTTGGTATCTACAAAAATTCATAAATCGACCATTCACAACTCAATTCCCATTCAGACCCATTCAAAAACTCAATTCAAATAAATGACGCTGCATCATAATTACTCAACTTGTAGTTTCATATTTATTTTCAGAGTAATACAATGCATAAATTCATTATGGCTAAAGCAGTTTGTTTCTTTAAATCCATCACCTTACAATGAAATCTTAAAAAACACAAGAAAATGTGCTAATGAAATCTGAATGATGAAGTGCTCTAAAAATGAGCCAAGCCCTTCAAACAACTTCCTAAAAAACTGACCTCGCTGTAAATCTAATTCAAAGGGAAAGCCCATTACATACAACAGCCTCACAAGAAAAAAAAGGAAGTGAATGCAAAACATTTGATGACAATCGCATGATACAAAGGGACCGTTTAGGTACTCAATAAAATGCATTAAGTTGTGTAGGTAATGTTCTGGGAGTTATTTATAACCTTACAACCAACAAAATTGAGCAATTACATTCTCTTTTTTAAACTATCCTGATTTCATTGCAATTCTCTCTTAACGGAGATGAATTTTTTAAGAAAACACGGACAAAGTCCAGCCGCCTATTGCCTACATTTTGGCATCGATGTCTCTAAATGTAACTAAAACCTCACGCATATAAACATGCACATCTATACACATTTAGAACATTTCAACTGAAACAGTGTATTAATTTTCCACACAGAGATGCTCAGAAAGAATATATTTACCAAAACAAGAAAAAAAAAAATATATATATATATATATATATATATATATATATATATATATATATCCTGGTCATATAGCTTGCGATTCCTTTGAAGTAAGTAGATCCCAGGTGTATTATTTAAACCAAGACTGTTAAATTAGCTGTAGCGTCATTGATTTTGTCCATTTTTATTCAGGGTGCCAGGCTCACTGTTTCCATACAGCAGTTCCTAGTCCCTCCCAGAAATCACAGGTGAAAAATTGAGTGCTTTAATGCCCAAAACAGCTGTTTTGTGGCCAAAAGGTTTAAAAAAAACATTCACTAACAATGTTCAAACTGTGAACCCTTCTACATATTTACTCCTCCCCATCATGTTGAAATCTTCATTTGACTGTATCATCACTGATCTCCCCCCAAAGCCTGTGACTCAGAACAATTGGCAATGGATTAGAAGAACCCTCCCGTACCAAAAATATAGACTAAACAATTTACTACTAGTTGGTTCAGTATCTGATTTCCAAAAACGAACAAGGTAATGGATCCAGACATGACGAAGGCGGAAGATCAAATCTCTTAGCTGAGCGCAGGGAGAAAAATGACAATACGGGGGTTCAAATTGCAAAACATTTACGAAAAAAATACAGGAAACCAAAAAAATGTAAGCCAGAATATCAAATACATGTAAGTTTGAAGTGAGGGACCTTGGAAATGTAATGTCAGAAGGTTGTTATGTTAAGAATGTGTATGTATTTGTACATGTGACCATTATCTGTGCTCCATGAGAACTTGTGTGTTTGCCTTCATCCAGTACATTAACCGTGTTTATAACTATTAAATTCCGGGGTCCCAATTCATGCAGTGCGGCCCATTGCCAAAACTATGCTGTGGGATGATGTGAGACGGCAAATTGCACCCCAATGTGACCCAACACCAATTTCTCAAGCGCATTCCGCCCCCATAGCGGTTCAGTTTCACATACAAACACCGGTCATTTCCTGCCGGCTGTAGCCCTCCTGCTGTCCCACCCCATTTTACTTGCTTAAACCTGTCACCTTCCAAAATATCTCGACAGAAAATACCCTAAAGCTTGAGTACTACAATATCAATCAGAGCCCACTGTTTCACATTCTCAAAACCAGGAGACTTTTAACACGATTGTTGTCTGCGCCCCGTTTTGTCAACAAATTGTAATAGCAGCGCTTTTCTTATTGAAACACAGTATAATAGCACTCAAGATGAAGGCAATCCCCAACCAGGACCTCAGGTGATATTTAATAAATAAATAAAGCCGATGGTACCAAGTCTCAACCCCACTAGTATTGACCCTTATCTTCGTGAGATGTGTTCTGGTACTGGGAGTTCTCTAGTGTGAAGGAACAGGGACAAACATCTGTGAGCAACATTGAAAGTAATGGTGCAGCAGGTAAGCAATGGTGCCTTAGAGCTCCTGGGCTGTGTGTAGAGTTGCATGTTTTCCTTGTGTTTGCATTGGTTTCCTGACAAAGTCCATAGATGTGTGTTTCAAGTGGGTTGGTGTCACTACTGCATGTAGTGTGTGAGAGAAAGACTACCCAGGAATAGACTGGCGTCACGTCCAAGGTCCCCAACTTTCCAGGACCTTGCAGTGCACAAGTGGTTATTGATGATGATAATAAAAATGTGAGCGAACAAACCTCTACCATCACAGTAAATCAATAAAAACAGCTTTTGGGTGTGTGTGTGTGGGGGGGAGAGATAGAGAGAGAAAACACTCTGGTGTGGTCACCATCGGAATCAAAAACACAACTTTATCAGTCTGCTGCAGGAAAAACATTAAACTGCAGGCCATCATCCATCAAACACACGTAGGACTCACTGTTGGCACCGCAACTGCGACGCATTTCACGTCGAAGCAATGAAACACACAGCACAATTCTAGCAAAAGAAAAACCCAATTACAAATCTTAAAAAAACTCATTGAGGCAATTTGTAAACAAATTACATCTGCAAGCAAAGAAAGTGATTTAAAAAAGCACCTACAATAAACACCAGTTAAAAACAAGAAATAAACATCGATAAAGGAGCACCAAAGGAAAGGTGAGCGAACCCACCAGGAGCAGCCGGCTCAACACTTTGCTGAATGTCAGCCCGGGTCCATATTAGTTTCTTTAACCAGTAAGCCACCTTGGGGCTGTTTTTTTTTTTCTTCTGGAGGAAAGATGGGCAAAATTCCCCACAGTTCCTGCTTTTTATTTCCCCTGAATGACAAGCATCTCCACACAAATACTCTGCATAGAGGTGAACAGGGTACATGCAGATAACTGTACTACAGTCTGGCCTTCAGAGGCATCATGGGAAAGATTGTGCAGATCCCAATATTTTGGTTTCCTTCCACAGATGTCAATCATCCTCCGCTGGGGAGTCTAAAACCTGGGTTGGTAGAGCGAAACCTGACCGCTGAGGCAGCCGGAGGCTAGCTGGCAGTGTGTGGGCGAGAACTTGGTTGTGAGGACCACGTCGCTGTGCGAGTAGACAGATCGCACCTCACGCAGCCGCGTTGTTTCGGTCACCGGGCGGTCAGCCAGCTCCCCACAGTGCCCGTCGAAGGCTAGCAGCCGCACGCCGTAGCCGAAGGGGGAGCAGACGAGGCGACCGTCAGGGCTGAAGCACAGCTCCTTGATGTAGCCTCGGCCCACGTTGGCCTCCTCGATGTAGTGAGTGAGCCGCAGCGAGCGGCGGGGGGACACAGCCCTCACCGGAGGGGCGCCCTCCTGGAACTCATACACGCAGGTCCACTGGGCAGGCGAGAGGCACAGAAACAAAAACAACAATGAGCTGTAACCAAATAATACAAAAAGTGTACTTCACAGCGAACAAAGAGCTTTCAATGCAGAAGACTGATTTTCACAGCAAAATTTGTCTGATGCAACAATTTTGGCCAGAAAACTTAAAACAGCTGCCTACAGAACTAAGTCGAGCAAGAAATACAAAGGTGATAGTGGTGGGTGTGGTGTGATGCAAGTTTAAGTTAGGAGATCTGGAGACAAGTGGGTCTGAAAGAGATGTGTTCTGAGGTCCTTTTTGAACAATGAATGGGATGCAGCAGCTGTGAGGAAGAGAAGGTGCTTGTTACACAAAACTGGATAAAACCAATATGAAAGAACAAGTAAAAAAAAAAAGTAAGCAGAAATGCAGCTGTTTCTATACATGACAGTATAGAGTAAAATGTGGCCACATCTGTTGTGCAGAAGTACAACAATTTTTTATTTTTCCAGGAACAGTTACCCGCCCAAACCAAAGTTGCTGGGCTCCTCACCTCCTGGTCATCAGTGTTGCTGGAACAGCGGAGAAGCGTAGCCCAGCCCTTGGGGTGCAGCTGCAAGGAGGTGATGCAGTTGCCCCGTTCCCTCTCACCAGGGACCTCTGGAGTCAGGACCTCCAGGCTGTTCCGTGGAGATGCCCCTGCGGTGCAAAGTCCATTAAGGAAATTCACATTCACCACCATTTGTTAAAACAATTTCACAGAGAACGAGAAACTAAAAGTATGCTGCAATAATCTGGTATAAAAAAAATGAGGAATAAAAGCCCTGCAGGCCACATGGTGTCTGACGGGATCGTCTTAGTTCTCCTCACCTTCCCGGTGTGAAGCCTGTGGGCGGCCCTTGCTGGACTCATTGCCGTGACGAGGGGCGCCGGGCGTCCTGGAGCCATCGGCATTGAGGGTGGTGCGACGGCTGCGTAGGGTGCGGTAGGTGCCCACTTCCAGCGACTGCGTCAAGTCCAGGTCGTGCAGGATAAGCAGGTATCCCGACGAAGTGGAGATGAGCATTTTGGAGCAGTCGGGAGTGAGGCGCATGCGCATCAGGTAGCGCGTATGGAAGAACTTCTTGTGCGGGCAGCCGTCCTCGGTGAACCTGGCAGCAGAGAGACATGACAAAAAAATATATATGATTTTTGGATGCATTTATGGTATTTATAGGAAGTTGTCCAATTTCCACCCACAAACATGTGGTAGCATTTAAAAGCATAATGTCTTTGTGGCACGCCAGGGTGTACGTGGTCCAAGGAGTGACCAGGCGGGGCACAAAAGTGGGAGGATTTACTGATTTATTAGCGATTTATTCCTCTTTCCCACAAAAACAAAAGCCAGTAGCCACACTGGAGCGTGGAAATCGCACAAAACGTAAAAACCAAACTGAGGAGTGGCCGAAATCACTGTGGACCCCTTTAACTGCTCTTCAGGTTAATGCTCCCCTTCCTAGCAACATATCCTGAGTGCCAGGGTCTTACAGAGTCATACTGTAACAACCTGCTTCAACCATGCTTTGTTCCTCTGCAACAAGTTTAAACTCCGGCACTCACAGAGCACAACGCCACGCCCTCCTCAGAGTGAACAGAGAAGGTGAAAAGTCCCACCATAAAATCCCTGAACTATTACACAACTATTTACAAACATGCAACACAGCTTCCTGCACCGACGCTACAATATGCATCAAAAAATGGAATAATAATATTAATAACACTAATAGAAATGTTTGCTCAGCTATCACTTTATAGAGATCACATAAAACAAAAGGCAAAATTTGAGGCTGTACTGCTGAACCGAGGAAGTCCTAAATAATGCGTCGCTTAATGCCACCCACCATATCACACCTTGACATGCACTATGGAAATAATAAAATACCAAGAGCTTGTCTGCATAGCCACTTATATGTCACCTGTTGGTGTCCCAGGTAATGACGTTGCCATCGAAGCCCGAGGTGACCAGCAGGCGCGTGTTGGTGTCATATTCAATGTTCTTCACCCAACTGGCGTGGCCGTGCAGCGAGCACACCTTGGAGCTGAGCTTGCGCAGGTCCCACAGTGCGATGGTGGTGTCGTCCGAGCAGGTGGCAAATAGCCGGTTGTCCAAGAACCTTGGGAGAAGGTGGCCAGTTGGCAGTTAGCAACAGTGGTCAACGGCACAACAATCGATGCAACTGTTTAGCGAAAGCAGATCAATACAACAGCCAAAAAGGGCCACTGGCATAAGAAAGTTATGCTATACTCTCGTCATATCATCATTACTTTTATTAACGTTTTTTGGCTTATAAATAATATAGTAATAATTTAAATAGCTGCTATTCATTGCTACAGAGAAAAGTTACACTAAAACCCTGTTTTATACAAGAAACATTCCCAAAACCTCCCAACCACAAAGTATATAAACTAAAACAGAAAAAAAAAGATCATATAAAATAGAAATAATTAAGTGAAGACACAAATGTGCAAGAATACAGAGAGCTGGCAAAGATGTGTTTTCCATAAATGAGAACAGACACATACTGAAAAATCATACTGTGGAACTTTCTCACAGTTCAGGGCGAGGGCCTTCATCTAGGGCCCTACAACTAGGAGTGGGATTCAAATCAAAAGCCTTTCAGTACAAGGTGACAGCTCTAAACAATGGACCATCTGCTGCCCCAAATTATTACTATTACTATTATTGCACTATTAGCTGTTAAAAGCATCTGAGAGAGACAAGAGCCCCATGGAGAGGCCTACACCATGTAGTCCCTCTGCAAATGGTAATGAACCAGTCCCCACCTGATATTGTTGACGCAGTCTTCATGGGCCTCCACCAGGGTCTTGATGTGCTTGGAAGACACTGGGTCAAAGAGGAGAACCTCAGTCTGCTCACATGCTACCGTCAGCACTGACCTGGGGCCAAGAGGGCAAAAGCAAAAAGTGGATCAAATCCCTTTCAGCTCGAATACAAGTCCCGAGTTTATTATTGCATACACCGTGATCAAAGCTCAAAGTGAGGAAGGGAGATGAACCTAAAACCTGAAGTACATGACCATTATCACGACTGCTATCCTTTTATCTATACGACTCGGCACAAAAAATAACTTTAAAGAACCGCAAGCTGATGGGGACAGAACCAACAACCTTCCAAACACAATCCAAATCAGTCAAAACTATTATTTGCTCTGGCTCAAAAAAGAATTGATACTTGTCATTAATAACATTCTTTTACCTGATGCTTTTGTTCGGTCTATACAACGGTCTACCCACTTATACAGCTGGGTGTTCCTGCGGTACCAATTTAAGCAAAGTACCTTACTCATGGATGCTACGGCAGGAGTAGGGTTTGAATCAACAACCACCAGAGACAGCCCTAGCCACTACGGCACATGCTGGGCTTCGCTGTGCCCTGCCTACTTTTACACCAGGAGGTCATGGGTGCCGTACCCGTCGGGCGAGTACTCCAGGTTGAACACGGCGCCGTGCGTCCTTGTGCCCAGGTTCACCGAGTCGGCGGGGTGCATGGAGCTGTAGAGGCTCGTCATGGTCCTGAAGTTGTCCCGGGCGGGGTCCACGAAGAGCCCCCTGCCCAGAGCCCTCTGCCGGAGCCACCAAAACACCCCGCCGGACAGGGGTCGCTCCAGCCGCTCCGCGTCGCCCGGCCTGTCCGGGTGGGATTTGACCGCACTCATGGTGCCGCAACCACGGACGCGTACAGCGTAGCTACCGACGGCCCCCCATCGCGGGTTCAAGATCCGCGCGCATTACGAGTGCAGACCCCCCCCCCGTCCCACGACGAGTCTCGACCGACGACACCCCACGATCACGCATGAACACGCATGAACATACGTGCAGAACGCAGAACAGCTGAGCGCAGGACGCGCGCAAAAACACTTCCGGTTCGCGACGGACGCCTGCTTCAAAATAAAAGCCCCTCCCCCCCCTCCCTTTTCTTTTTGCCGTCCGTAAATAAACACGTTTCGCGTGTTTATGTACATTTTAAACAAGGGTTGACGAAGCATAATCGGTGCAAAAAGTGCAGTTAAAAGGCATATAAATAAGGGCCGTAGCGCAGTCTTTATTCAACGGAAAAGTATGTTGTGGTGACAGCTGCATTCAAATGGTAACCAGGGGTCTCCATTGTTCTTTCTCTGCCAAGATGTTAAAAAAAAATAAATAAATAAAAATAAAACATATATTTATTTATTATATTTCACACATTGTTATGCTAAAACATTTTTCGACACCTTTGATTAAAAGCGTCGATTTGCATATAAATGCGAAAATGGCGTTGATTTCCATGGCAATGCGCCGTAAAACGGATGAATGGGATGGCGACCATTTACTCATTTTAGTAGTTAAAATTCAGTGGCCAGCTGCTCTCGGAAATCATATTTAAGTAAAATATGGATCTGATCTTTCTCGAAATAACTTAATTTTTACAGTCAGTTAAATGTCAGTTGACCTCAAAACTTTCCGGTGAGGTTGCCAGATTGGTGCTTTATCCCCCGTCCAACCTTCCCAGTGTACCTCAGTTTCTGTTCATGAAGGAAATATATGAAAATGGACAATAATTATAAATAAAAAAAAACTTATCTTACAATGTTTTTAATCTTTTAAGGTGATAAGCTTATATAATTTGCAGTCACCTGTATTAATTTGAAAATAAATACCCAGTTTTGTTACACGATAGTATATAAATTCCCAACTAATTCATGCATTTTTATCAATCAGTTTTTATTTATAAGTTTATTTATTTTTTTGTCAATTAACAAGCTCTTGTAAAAAATAAGTCACCCAAATATAGTGTTTATAAACGTGCAGCACCATGGCCATTGTTGAACGTGTCATAGGGATTTGCAGACCATTGTTGCGGTGACAATGGCTACACGGCAGCTATCACATATCAGCCGCACGTTCCTCTCATTCTGCTTTTAAATGGGCTGATTCTGCGGCGTGCGGCTGTCCTGTTGTCCCATCATGACCAGATTCATGCCCTCTTCTCTTCTTGCACTCCAGCGGCAACTGTCCTTCCCCCGCCACCCCAGAGGGCCCGTGTTCCACCGCACCATGGCATCTGAACTGCCCACACGGTTCGACTTTCTGGTGATCGGCGGGGGGTCTGGAGGCCTGGCTGGCGCACGGAGGGCGGCGGAGCTCGGGGCCACAGCAGCCGTGATTGAGAGCCACAGACTCGGAGGTACCTGCGTGAGTAAAAACCCCCCATCTTGGATGCACAAATAGAGCAGAGTCACCATCCCTACAGGACGGGCACATCGGAAGCCTCCGGATGTCACAGCTTGTGTAAACTTTCATTGCTGAATAACCATAATTGTAAGGTGACACAAACATGCCACACAGATCATGAACAGACTTAAATCACGACGTTGCCTAAATGACATTTTGTGCATTTAATGTCCGATCCAAGTCTGATTATGTTGGGTCCTTTCTTTTACTGCCATTTCATTTCCAGAAACGGATTTATCATAATTATTTTCAGTATTACAATGGATTAAAAGTGTCACATCTACATCAAGAATATCATGGATACCATCTTAAATTTCAAATCCAAGGGTATTTCAAAAATATGTTTTTAGATCTATTAATAAGTTTTTTTTTTTATTTCATGCTTGTTTTTTGCTGCTGAACATAGTTAAGCTGGCTGGAATATTCAAGAACAAAAATTGCATTCAAGCTTTAAGGTGTGCATTGCACAATTTGTATTTTTACATTTAAGATATTTCTATGGTGTACACAGTACGATCTTTTGACCTGGTTAGTGGACTTGAAAAAGAATGTGAATATGAAAAAAATAAAGTTTTACAAGGAGGAGGTTGTAAAAGGGGGTAGATTTTGGGAGTACAGATCATTGTGGTGTCTATGGGAGAAGGTGTTCACCTGGCACCTAAAACATCTGGATGCTGGCAAAAAAATGGAAAAATATCTGCAACAGAAACCAAATATAAGGCAATAACATATAACACTGAAATTATAGACCTAAAAATATTGCTCATCTGACCTGTGTTGCTACATATGAATAACTGGCTGGCAGTGTGTTCGTGTTAAAGAGGGAAAAGTTCATTCTGAAGGAAACTATAAGAAATATTAAATCCTAAAAGGTCCGCAACCAGAACTGTGTCCATGACCTGGTATAACCTTTGCTATTCATAAAACTTCTAGTCAAACTACTGTGTCAATGCACAAACATTTTAGCACTACAGACAAAATGTATGGGTCATTAATTTTTGGAGCCCCTCAGCTCTTTTCATGGATCAATAATGAGAAGTGGTGAAATATGAGGAGCACAGGGAAGATTTGGAAGTGAGAAAGGAGGCTTGGATTGAACTTCTCAGCTTTCTCATGTCCACCTCAGCGGGAGTTGACAAATTTCAGGTTCCGGGGCTGTGCAACGTGTCATGTGCGCGCTGCATACTTTATATACATTGGACTGTAAGCATTTTGTATTCAGACATCTTGTCAATTTCTTATTGAGAGATTAACTCAAAACAATTCATCAAGGAAATATTTAACAATGTATGAGAAAGGCTGCTGTAGACCAAGCTGGTGTATCTCAGTTTTGGACATAATATCGGCTGGGGCAGTTTTTAGGAGTTTCATGGAATTAAAAATGCTCAGTCAACAGCTTAGTCATCTTCAGCAAAATGAAAAATGAAGAATTCTTTTTTTAAAATTGATGACTGTTAATGTTCACAAAAGATAATAAATGTAATGAGATTTTTCATTATTTATTTAGTAACTTTTAGGGACCAATGATGGCTCTTTTTTTTCTTATTTTTCAGGTAAATGCTGGCTGCGTACCTAAAAAGGTATGGAGTTGTTCAAGTTATCTTGTAAGATCTTAAATAAGAGAATGAAAATTGTTGCTCCTCTTCCTTAAGGAGTCCTGTCTTACCTTCACCGAGTGGCACACACTGGAGCTGATCTTAGCTACAGGAAAAACACGTTGAAACTGAACTTATTTTAACCTACCATTTATATGGCGTTTCAAGGGGCACATTCAAAAAGTTCAGAAAATTTGTATCAATTTTTTGCCCTTTTTTGACACAGGTTATGTGGAACACAGCGGTCCATGCAGAATACCTTTCTGATCAAGCAGACTACGGGTTTTTTGGAGGAAATGCGCAATTCACCTGGCAGTAAGTGACTGATCGCCTTCATTTACCTGTTGAAACAACTATAAAAGCTGTCATTAACTACATTACTGCAGTAACACACTTTGTCTGCATTTACCAGTTAGTCAGTTTACTGGTAAACCAGTTATCGGTCTGTTTGTCCTCATCTAAATGATAAAATCATTTTGCTGCTCTGTCGATTTCAGGCATATAAAAAATAAAAGGGATGATTATGTCAGACATCTGAATCAGATTTATCGGAACAATCTTGACAAGGTGAGCCATTTCAATATATTTTTGCATGTTAATACTAAACGTGAGCCAGGTTTTATCATTGGTCTTCACTGATGAGAAGACTGCGTTCTTTATCCTTTATGTATTTAATCTCATTTTGTTCTGATGGCAAGGAGACAATCGCAATGTGTAGCAGCTATTCACACTGACAAATAGCTCACATACAGTTAATGTAAAAGTCATCAGCAGTAAAGTCTGAGCTGGACCACAGTAGGTCCTGACACATGTAGTTCAGTAAGCACTCGAATATTAAAATTTTCCTTCAGAGGACTGTGACCGGGCTGCCGATCCCCAGAAACCCCCCTTCCCCACCCCATAGACACAACAACACATTTAGACACAATTTCAATGAAACTGCCAGTTCGAACTGCTGGTCTCAACAGGCGAAAATCCAGATGATTCAGGGCCATGCGGTGTTCACAGATGACCCGGAACCCACTGTGGAGGTGAATGGGAAGAAGTACACGGCACCGCACATTCTCATTGCCACTGGAGGGCGCCCTAGCGTCCTCTCTGAAACTGAGGTGCCGGGTAAGAGTGACAGTGCCTCTACATTTCTTACAACAGCATACCACCATTGCTTTTAAGGATTTTAAGGTCCTATGTAGTGTGTTAGGATTAATTTGCTTAATACCCTGGTTTACAAAAACTCTGAGCATTAGCTGTGACCCATTTGGTGAAATGTTTGATGGTCATAGCAGAATAAACACCTGTTTTCCTGGACACCAGGTGCATTTCTTCTCTCCATGGCTTGGCTTTCTTTCCAAACACCTATGCAAAGTTATTCATGAGCTTAAAATGTTGTCGTGTGATTTGCTGTCAGGTGCGAACCTCGGCATCACAAGTGATGGTTTCTTTGAACTCGAGCACCTGCCCAGGTAAGTCACTGGGTTACCCAGGTGCGGTAACCCAGGCTTTGCCCTGTGGATCCATGATAGTTTGTCAGGTGGTAAAAGGTTGAGATTCTTTACTCTTGATGTGGTCTTTTAGTTGTTGGGTCTGGCAAAGGGAGGTGTGCAGAACAGAGCCAGAAATGTGACAAGGAATTAGCAACGAACTCAATTTATTCCTATAGTATTTGTGCAGATATGGAAGTACCTGGACATAAGTCAAATGTTCTTACATTTATGTGTTTAGCAGAGACTTTTCTTCAAGGCAGTGTAAATAAAAGTGCATTTTACAACAAAGAGCTTTCAATGTGGAAACATGATATATAGCTGTTATGAGACCAGAAGTGAAGGCAGGGATGTGTTTTGAGACTTTTCTTGGACACGGAGTGGAATTCAGCAGTTTTGGGGCAGAGAGGGAGCTCATTCCACAATTTCGGAGTCAAAACTGAGAACCTGTAGACTTTCAGATTTTTATCAAGAGTGAGACTCCATATGTTGATAACTGGGCGCTTTCTGCATGTCTTACTTATCGAAACTTTAGCTGTTAGCAGACACTTGTTTTTGAGCATCGGATCTAACTTTTTTCACCCCCGCACCCTAGGCGCAGCATTTTAGTAGGGGCCGGGTACATCGCCGTGGAGATGGCTGGCATCCTTTCTGCACTGGGGTCCAAAACTTCCATCATCATGCGACAGGGTGGGGTAAGACTGCCAAAGAATGTGCTGCCATGGGGTGACAGTCTCTTGGCGTTGCAACCATATGTCATGCTGAAAACTAGTTAATTATTCTTATATTGTTTTCCTTTGCAACTCTGTCAACAGAATGACAATCCAAAAGAAAACAAAGGCTCATAGTATTAAAACGGTAATGCCTAAATTTTTATTATGCTTCCTTCATCTAAACTTTGTAGGTACTGAGGAATTTTGACTCCCTGGTAAGTGCAAACTGCACTAATGAATTGCAGAACTCTGGCATAGAGCTGTGGAAGAACACCCAGGTAACTCCACCACCGCTGAGTAAAACTCAGAATTACATTTTAACTGGATTTCTGGGGCAAAAGGGAAACTTTTTCCAGTCCTTAACTGCCAGTGTGGACTTTAACACGGTCAGGTGAAATCAGTGAGCAAGGCAGACAATGGTCTGGAGGTGACGGTCCTCACCACAAGCCCCGAGAAGAAGGAGGAGGAGAAGATGGGGACCATAAAGGATGTCGACTGTCTGCTCTGGGCCATCGGCCGCCAGCCTAACACTGAATACCTCAACCTTAGCCACATTGTGAGTGTGCCTGACACACAGCCTGGAGCAGGACGAGTCCATTATGGGATCATTTATTTAAGCAGGTTGATGTAACTTACATTGTGAAGACATCTTTACCTGTTTTCTTGAAGAAAATTGCTTTGAACTGAATTAAAATGCCATGCAAGGAACAGATAAAACTAATTTCATGGGCATAAAATATCTTCATTATCCCTACAAGTGAACAGCTGATGAAATTAAAATGATGTCGATAGAAATATTTGCAAAAGCCTTCTTCAGCAACACATGGTTGGTTGAGGAAGGCACTTATCTGTGGTAGTAAAATAGGAAAAACATGATGGGTAGCTCTGACCCCATCTCCAACAGGGTGTGGCCCTTGATGAGAAAGGACACGTCGTTGTGGATGAATTTCAAAACACGACTCGCCAGGGTGTATATGCGGTTGGAGATGTCTGTGGAAAGGTCCTCCTCACACCAGGTAGGGACATCCTCCTCTGCTATTTCTGCTGGCCTCTGATAGTGTCTGTATTCACGTTCTCAAGGTTGGTGCGTACTGCTGCTTGAACAAAGTAATGACCCTGAGCTGCTTTAGTAAAAATGCCCAACTGTAAAATTGGGTTAAATAAACTGTGGCTTGCCTGTCTGTATGGCACGTTGTAGGTAACAGGTAGAGAGAAAACAAAATGACCAATGGCAATGCACTGCTGTAATTCACAAGGTAGTGAACAGGATTTTTTGGAGGAAACAACTTTGAGACATCAGTATAATTTCTTTGGTTGTCTTGATCTCTGATGGAAAAAGCAGATTCATGTACAAGCATCCCTTTACTTACGAGTATAATGTCTTCCTTGAAACCAACAGTTGAAACTTTGTAAGTCTGATATGTAATTGCCATTAATTTGAATGGAACAATGTTTAAGAGTTCCCGGGCCCTCAAAGTCAAGGCCAAGTGTGCTCAAGTAACACCAAAACCCATCAAATTGGAGCTAAATAAAAATATGTTTATAAAAAAAACAAATGTTCCCTTTCATTAATAATATGTAAGATGAATAATATAATTTTAATATTATAAAATAATATAATAGATAAATTGAGGTGAGATGACAAAGTCAGATACAAAAATCCACTGAGCACAGCTTGAAATTAAGGTGTGGAAACAGTAACTGTGGACAAGAAGGGATGATGTCTCCAGCAGGGAACTGGGTTGGTCTGTCTTGTTAGTCATAAATGTGAAAAATCAGCCTTGTATTTGCTCATAACTCAGTAAAGGGTGTTATTAAATAATTCCACGTGTATACATGAAAATCCGTAAGTCAGATACTCTCATCTTGAGATATGCCTGTATTGTACCTCATCTATTCATTCATCCATCTCATACAGTGTAGCTTCAGTTAAGATTTTTTTTTTTTTATTTTTGCCAGTAAGCCTCCATGTGTTTACTTCTGGTAATTCCAGAGACCTTCATCTCCATTCCATCACTAAAACAATATTCCCATAAAATAAACAACATTCTAGTTTACTTTTTTGCTTCTGGTTTGATAAAACCTTTTGTAATGAAGCACAAACAGCATGTGAGTAAAGATATGCAGTCATGTGTTTTCTGGTTGGGCCACTGAGCAGGAATTTGTAGAAGCAGCTTCATGTGAGGTCTTACATATGTCTTGTGTATTTTGGTGGGGACAGTGGCCATTGCTGCGGGCAGGAAGCTAGCACACCGGCTTTTCGAGGGCAAGAAGGATTCCAAAGTGGAGTACACCAACATCCCCAGTGTGGTGTTCACCCACCCGCCCATAGGAACAGTGGGACTCACTGAGGGTGAGTTTCCACTGCTCAGTCACATTAAACATTTGAGTTGTCTTTCTCAACAGCCTTTACATTGAATTGCCTTAATTCTGCCAGTGTTTTCACAGTTTTCTGGATCTTTCTGACATCCACATTTGAGGAAAATCTTTCTTATTTATAAGGGATGATCTTTTATTTCAGAGGAGGCAATAAAGACCCATGGAAAAGAGCATGTGAAAACCTACAAAACAGCCTTCATACCTATGTATCATGCCATCACCACAAGGAAGACCCAGTGCATCATGAAGCTTGTGTGTGTGGGAAAGGAAAAGAAGGTAAGAGGCCAGGGTTCACTTGATCAAAGCTGTTGTCTTGGCACAATAACTTTTGCTGTTGTGTAGAACTTAATTTTCTGCAGTCTGCTAAATCATCAATAGTGTGACACCAAGTCTGGCTGATCAGAGTTCCTTTGACATAATGAATTCTGTTTTATTAGCTGTGCCTTTGTTTCCCTCTTCTCTTCCACTCAACTGTAACCTTCCTCTCTGCCCTGGAGGTGGTTGGACTCCACATGCAAGGTCTGGGGTGTGACGAAATGCTGCAGGGTTTCACCGTGGCCATCAGGATGGGTGCCACCAAGGCTGACTTTGACAACACCATTGCTATCCACCCTACTTCCTCCGAGGAGCTGGTTATCATGCGTTAGATGTTGGTCACCAAACTCCTTTATGGAAGGGAGTGGGAGTGAGCTTCAGAACAACCCCCTCTTCTGTCACTGTGAATTTTATCTGCAGCTGAACAATCATTCCATAGTACACCTCAATTTGCATCACCTTCAATAAACTTGAGCTTTTCTTAGCCTTTATGTGCTAGTTTGTGCTGATGTCAGTATTGGGGTTTGTTATCATGGCAGCACTGTATTTCATGAAGCCATGCGATTTTCCTTCAACTTGTAACATGAGCACCAGCCCCAAAGATGCAAATATTAATAAACAACCCAACAAGATGATTGATTCATGTTTTTTTACAATTTGGTTTCCGTTTTTGTTGGTTTTCTTCAGGTCCCCCCCCCCTTTTATGTATATTCTCATATGTTATTCTTATTTGTTTATTCTCCTTATTTATTTATTTTCCCTTTTCCTAAATTCAGTATTTACTATTTAATTTTGCTATACCTTATTTACATATTTATTACATATTTATATTACTGAGATGCCTGGAAACTTTTCATGGTGACAACACTGCTATAAACCTTGAATTTAAATTTGAAAATTGGGCTTAATTCATGAATATTATCTTGTCATATAAAGATAATACAAACTGACTGGAAAATGCATTTACTTGAACTCATGTGCCATGCAGCTCCACATGTGGAAGCTCCTGATCTTCTCTGCAACAAGTATGTATCCAGCAGGACAACAAAAAGCCTCAGCCAGGGATTATGTGGCCTAAATCAATTGGATCAGAGAGATTATTTTGTCTAAGAGGCACAAGTCTCTGCCAGCAGGACACCATCCCTTGTAGTAATAGATGTTCAATCTTATCTTTGATTCTTCACAACAAACATTTTTAGCCACAATTCCCAATCTCTCAGTTGTCCCTAGACACCCAGATTTTTTAATCCGAGGAAAGGAATTTATCGGTTATTTCAGATTGACATACCAGCATGACTACACATGGATCTGGAACACCAAGCTATGATGGATCCACAGCCCTTCTGCTCGTTTTTCAACCTTTCTTTTCCAATCCATGGCGGTCTGTGGCCAGCTTTTAGGAACATGATTTCAGGTACCCAATAGTCAGCTGCTTGGTTTATTAAGAACTGGACCAAGATTAGGTGGGCTGATGTCCTCTGTTTCATTTACATCACTCTAAATCACAATGGCTTTTTAGTGTTTTACTATCTTTGGGTATAAAGTGAAATAACATCCATTTTAACATTACATTATCTACGTAATCATTAGTACGTAATGAACACTAAACGATTCAACAGCTGGCCGGTTAGCTCAGTTGGTTAGAGCGTGGTGCTAATAACGCCAAGGTCGCGGGTTCGATCCCCGTACGGGCCACGTGGTTTTGTTATTGCTCCTATCACGTGCATATTTTTCAACTGTCCGCAGCTAATGTTTGTTAAATAACATTAGCACAAGTTTTATTTTGTTTAGCGCGTTGAAATACTTTAATGTTAATTTCAGGACAATAGAACATTTTTGTTATATCATGCTCGACACAACGACAATGTCTTTGGAAACGACTCGTATTTTTATCGCATGTTTTATATACAGTCTTTTCAAGAATCTATATTAAATATATTTAACGCGGATTATTTGTGACCTTGGCGTACACGCCACACCCCGAGTCTCGTGAGACTAGATAACCTCTCGTAAAAAAAAAACAAAAAACGCCTTGTCGTCATCCTCTCGCGAGATCTCGCCCATTTGTTTCTCCGGTGTTTTGGTGCGGTAACGATGGCGCCCGCAGATGCTTGCTAGCCCGGCTCCGGCAGTGTGTATGTGTGTACGTGTGCGATGGAGCGAACTAGAGACCGTAGTATGAACTGAGGAATGTCACCGCGTTTCATGGTTAACAGGTCAGTCTGTTCGGCTCGGTTGTCCCGCTGCAGCACGGAGCTGCACGGAGCCGGATGAAATACTGGCAGACTGGGCGGCTCTCAGTTCCCCTTGTAGCCACTGTAGCTAACAGCGGACTCGTTGGACCACTACTAACCTGGCTAGTGTGGTTGGTGGCGGCCTTAGCTACACCAAACTAGTTGTAATAACGTGAGTTTTTAACTGTTCACTTGGGTACACTATGTAGTTGTTGGCTTTCTGACACTATTAACGCTCGGGACTGTGAGTGGTTAATTTTAACTAGTTGTGTACAGTTTATTAACTGTTTGGAATCTGGATATTTATGGTTGGTTAGTTGTCAGTGATTGGATTTATCAACGCTCGACGATTTGATTAAAAAGTTCACTAGTTGTCAATGGCTCGTTTATTAACTGGCGTATTGTTACTTATAGTTAACTAGCTGTCATATCAACGGTTAACTATTAACTTTTAGGGATGTGATTTATTTTTATTTTTTATAGCTGACTGGTTGTCAGAGTTTATATTTATTGGTGTTAACAAATGTGATTAGTTACATATAACTGCTTGTCAAAAGTTTGGTTTATTAACTTTTGGGAGTGGTTTTATTTAACTTATTGTATGATTATAGTTACTTGGCTGTCTGGTGTCTTTTACTGACTTGTAAACACTTTACTATACAAACATGGTTTTTAATAATACAATTGATTTGTTTTAAAAAGAAAGGTTTGTGATAAGTACTAATTTAGGACAAGAATTGGAAACATTTGTCTTTACCATTTAAGCACATTCACAGTAAGAATGTGTGTAAATATCTTGTGTTCAATTAGAATGTGTGCACATTCAGGTTGCAGTGTGTATTCGTGACGTGTATATAGGTGTGTGTCTGTATAAACACACGTATGCCCGTGGAGTTTTGGTCCATGTTCCAGATATATGGACTTCTTTACCCCTGGGATCTCAGATGTTATTTCTCTTTCTCTCTCTCTCGACCAGGTGCCAGCACTGCTGTTCCTAGCCCTGCCCCTTCTTCCAGGGATGCTCCCTGGCTTAGTCCACAGACCTTGGCAGGTCCTATGCAGGGTCTACCTGCAGCAGAGGGCCCCGATCTCTCATTGGGGAGCCAGAGTGGGCCGGCCATGCCAAGGTGAGCATCTCTGTGCTCCGGCTGTTGCTCTCAACCATCTCAGTTTCAATGACCCCCCCCCCCCCATGTCCAGTCATCATCTGGAACTTTGCAACTCATTTTGTTTGTCACTCCACAGTCACTATTACCAGTCACCAGGTAGTGTGCTGCTGTAATGAGCAAGGCACTTACTATGAATTACTCTAGTAAATATTACCCAGACAAATAAATGGATCAAGGATTGTAAATAGCTTAACATTGCATACTGCTTTAGAAAAAAGTATCAGCTCAGGAAATGAATATACTCCTATAGTCAATCCTCAATTTAGCAGACCTTTAGCAGAAATTTGAGTTTTAAGGATGTTATAAAAATATAAATGTTGAAAATACCTGTTTCTGTTTATAAGGAGAGATGAGGGAAAATATAAATATTTTACTTTCTAGCTTTTTTTTTTTTTTTTTTTTTGGAGAAAATAACTTAATTAATCCATAAAATAATGCTTTAAACAATGTTGATTCTGTGTCTCAATACTATATAGTGTTGTAGTAAAAGGCATTATACTTGATAATCTTCACTTTATTGTACTTTGGAAACATCTGGACACCTCTTCACCCCATATAGTTTGGAAAATTGAGGATGGACTCTTAACTGTAGACATCAATCCATTATATTCCAGATCAGGTTTTTTTTTTCTTTTTTCTGAACCTCAGATACACAATGTTTGATATAATTATACCATATATTGTATGCTTCAATAAAAAAAATACTCTTTAAGTTGCAACGTGTAGGTACCAGTAATGTGTGCTCTGCTACAGAAGAATGTTTCATGTGGTATTTGTGAAGAAAATTTTAAAAAGTGTGTGTATTTGTATTTTTATTTTGGAAAATCTCAACTTAAGGACCCATTATTTTTGGGAAAAGTTGCTGGCAGTTATTGTTGAGGATGCAGCAGGAAGCGGAGGTGGTTTTTACTGTCAGAACACACACTGTTGAGCCCACAGGTGTCAGATGAAGGTGAAGCATGCTGTTGTGATTGATATGGTCTGCAGGTTGGCAGAGTGTGGGAGCGGGGCATACCGTGTGGTTCAGCTTCCCTGACTGCCGAGCAGTGACGCTGCTGTCAGATCCGGTTCGGTTCTGTTCCACCTCCAGCAGCGGGAAAGATGGATCCCCACCACCCAACCCAGCAGGGAGGACTGAGTCTGAGTCGACTTTGTCTAAACAATCTGGTAAACATTGTTCTGGCATCACCCGCCTCGTTGCGTATCAGAACCGTAGCTGCTTGTATAGTTTGACTGTTTTTATACCAGAAAACTGCTGTTGAACCTTAAATGAAGCAGCCTGACCAGAAGTTATGGACTAAATAGTCACTGTGGATAAACTGGTATAACATCAAAATATTTCTAATCCACACTATAAAGTTATATTTACTAATTACTGTAATTCCCATTTGTTATGAGCATGTACTGTTTGAAGATTATTTTTAAGTGTTACTAATTTTTATCCTGTTTGTGTGTTTGTTTACAACATCCCATCAATTTTCATCTCATGACCACAGATGGTGGTTCTGGTGAGTGTTTTGAACATTTCAACCTTAGTTTTTAAATGAATTTTAACAAACTCACTCCTAAAGATATTTATCCAGTAGTTTTATTTATTAATGTGCCTTTTGTTGTGTTTTCCAAGGTGCTGCAAATAAAATGCAGGCTAAAGTGGAAAATATCCAGGTGAAAGGTAAGACTGGAGAGGTGCATTTCAGAAGTTCTGCCAAAATTGTGACAGTGGTGGAACCATGTAGGTGTGATTCTGGCATCATCAGTCATTTTGATGTAGTGTAACAGAGCTGAGTGGATAGTCAACATGCAGAGTAGCAAAACTGATCTCTGTATGTATTATTATTGTAAATAACTGGTGAATCCTGTGGAATAAAACTATATTGGACATATTAGGACAGGTTAACAATGTGATTTCATAACAGTGTAATAAACTACTGTGGCGAGTTAAAATTAGTTTTAATTTCTTCCTATTCTTTAAATTCTGTTCATCTTGTGCTGCATATGGTCTGTGGAGTGCACGTTGCTTTGGAGGAAAGAGTCTTCCATATGCATTAAAATAGATGTTAATTGTCTTTTTGAATCTTGTTAATTTTTTCTGGGAACTACATTCCACACTGTTGTGACTAGTGAAGATTATGGGTGTGAATGTGTTGCTGTTGAATGAAATTCCATTTTTTGTTGGTTTGTCTGTTGTGTTTCCAGTCAGGGCGGTTCTTAAGAAGCGTGAATATGGCACCAAATACACCCAGAATAACTTCATCACTGCTGTGAGGGCCATGAATGAGTTTTGCCTCAAACCCAGGTCAGGCCAAATCTGTTTTGCTTTATTGCATTTTATGTTTTGAGTTGATTTCCTTTTTCATCTGCTTGTTGACTCTTGAGGTAAAAAAGTTGATTGTAGTTTACAGTCTGGTCTCATGTTTCTCTTAAGAAGCTCTTACGAAATCTGTTCTTGTTGGGGTTGCAGTGACCTGAGTCAGCTCAGAAAGATTCGCCGGCGGAGTCCTCATGACGACACAGAGGCTTTTACTGTATTCCTGCGCTCGGATGTAGAGGCTAAGTACGTGAACACCTTATTTTGTGCTCAATTTTTCCTCAGACTGCACTTAATAAAATATGGGGCAAAACAGGTAGTTTGCCTAAACTTCTCCACTAAGTTAACCACCTTATAACTGGGCTAATTTCAATTTTTAATAGTTAATTCAATTTATTTTAATATAGTGCCCTTCTGAATAGGTGACACAGAGTGCCAAACAAAGGGATGAATGACAGGAAGAGACTGATATCACTGCGGCTGTGCTGTGTGTGAGCATTGGTCCTTTCCCTCTGCTCCTCAGGGCTCTGGAAGTTTGGGGCAGCCCAGAGGCACTGGCCCGCGAGAGGAAGCTCAGGAAACAGGTGGAGGAGGAGTACAAAGAGAGTAGGTTGTACCCAGTTGGACCTGGTTTTTGGGGCCACTGTGTAATTGATTAGAATGAAGGTTCTTGGGCAGTGGTTTCTGGTCTTGGTTGCAATGACCACCTGCTGACTTTTGTTCAAAGCCTGCTGAATGAACCGCATGAACCATAAAAGTGCTCACTAAAAACTGTAACTTGTATGAGGTTAAACACATTCATTCATTGTCTGGGGTTTCTGAGGGTCTGGAGTCTGTAATTTATTTATTCCTTTGTATCAGTTCAATGTCACTTTGTTCTGTTTTGTTTCACAAGTCAAAGTGATTGTTTTATTTGCACATAACATGCATTTGCAGCTATTTTTAATATCTTCTGTCTGTTCAACACCTGTTCTATTTCTGACATGGTTGTAAAAAAAATGTAGTTTATTTTGGTGAGAAACTTGATTAACAGCTCAGCTGGAACAGAAACAGTGTACACATGGGGGGTGGGGTGTTTAGGGCCAACACTGAGAACTGCTGCTGTTCCTGGTTGAGGTATTAATGGTGAGGAAATGATACAAAAGGCGAAAGAATGGTTGCATAACAAGGTATATTTACTAATGTGTTACAGACTCCAGGTCTAAGCAGAGTGAGATTGAAAAAAATGGATTTGAAAAAGCTTTTCTCAGTAACACCTCACACTAGAATGAATGGCATCACTTGTTGGCTGTTTTGACAAGTCATTAGCTCAATAACTCAGTCTGTTTTCTATCTGTAGATCTGTTTAGGAATCAGAAGTTGTTGAAGGAATACAAAGATTTCTGGGGAAACACTAAGGTGAGTACATGTCCTGGTCAGGAAGGTGTTTGTCCCCCTTATTAGTGGTGGGGTTACAGTGACAACTAGTGACAGATTGTGGGATCCGCCTTTTTTGTACTTAACCTGCCACTGGATTGTTGACCTTGAGCGACCTCCCTCAGATGACCTTTGTTCCAGTATTCAGTGTGCATTTAATGAAGCTGGGCCACAATGACAACTCACTGTCACCACAGTGTCATTTAAAGTCCCTGACAATACTGCTGTGTGTACAACAATCCCATACATTGTGCCCATATCAAAGGGTGGCGAATTCTACCACATCCTTCATTGTGTCTTATACTGGCTGCTGTTGTGTGAATTTTTTTTTAAAATTATTTTTAAAAACATACAGGTACATATGTCAGATGTCCATATATACACATGCTGTGTTTACTGGGATGTTCCTGTTTGCGTTGGTTACATGGCCTCTGTCAGCACTCTTGGAGACAAACAGACTTCTCTCCAGCTGTACAGAGGAACCAAACCCTGCACGTGTAAATTGTTCTTTTGAAATGTGTCTTTGATGGTCACTTTCATGTTCTTTCTCCCATAGCCGCGATCAGGCAAGAGAACAACTCTCCTACAAGGACCAGGGAAGGTGGTGTCAGTGGCTATATGCATGTAAGTTTAATAAGGTTATCAGAGGTGAGGTCGGTCATGCTGAAAGCATGAGGACAACCACCCACCTCTGATTGGGAGCGTGCTGTGTCTGCGCAGCCCCCTTTCCCAATATGTGTGTTAGATTAGCATGATTGAGTTAGCCGGCATGTATGATCACATGCAGGAGAACAAGAGTGCTGTTTTCAGACCAGTGACTCTCAAGAGTTCTTTCTATGCCTTCTCACAAATGACCATGCTTTATACAGTCATGGGGTCAGGCAGGACCTGGTCACCTGGTCTTGATAAGGAAATGCTGTGATGATCGCCTGGATGAGGCTTATCTTGCGATTGTCAATGAATATTTTGACAGTTGAAGGCCATCAGGTTACACTGTGGTTAGAGCTGTTGCTTTGTCTTTGTTAGGAGCTGGGTTTGAATCACTGCTTCTGGTGTAGTACCCTTGAGCAAAGTGCTTAGCATGATTTGCTCCAGTAAAAATAGCTGGCTGTATAAATGAGTGAAAACTTGTATGTAGCCTAGTGTAAACACCTAACATTATAAATCATTTTGGAGAAAAAAGAAATTTTAATAACTAGTAAAACCTTTAATTTTATGTGTTCAGCAATGGGTTGAATTTCGTCTTCAAGTTCCTGGCGTGGGTTTATACCGGGTCAGCTAGCATGTTCTCTGAGGCCATCCACTCCCTGGCAGACACCTGTAACCAGGTGAGTTGTATTGGATCTGTGACAACAGGCAGTTTTAATTTTTCTCATTCTTATTTTTCAGAAGGAGGAACATTTACTTTAGTTCTGATATAAATTTTAAAAATGCAACATTTTATAATGCTAACGCATGTGCTTCCTCTCTTCTGCGTCTGTTCTTCCCATAGGGCTTGCTTGCACTGGGCATCAGCCAGTCAGCACGGAACCCTGATGCCGTACACCCGTGAGGCCCCGTTTCTTCCTAGTGTGTTCTGCCCTTTTGGAGTGGTGCCTGAGTTTGATCCCCACACCTCTAACCTGCTCTTACCTTATACTCCCAGGTACGGCTTCACCAACATGCGTTATATTGCTTCCCTTATCAGCGGGGTGGGCATCTTCATGATGGGGGCAGGGCTCTCCTGGTACCACGGCATCATGGGACTCCTAAACCCGCAGCCAATAGAATCGCTACTTTGGGTGAGTGAGTTCAGGCAGTCTCTTCATCAGAAAAAAACATTTATGAATTAATGTATTAATTAATAAGAGACTGTAGTCAGTTCTGCTGTAACACAGAAGTTGTAACTGTAATACAATAGATTAATGGTAGACATTAAGTTATTTTATGTAGCTTTAAACTTTTGTAAAGACATCATGATATTCTGAAGTCTCATTTGCTAAAACCCATGTTAATTTACAGAGTGGAATGTACAGTACTTGGTTGTCCTATGAGGCTAGTTTGTATTACATTTTGTGTTCTGCTGTTGTATATAATTTATCCTTTTCCCCTCAGGCCTACTGCATTTTAGCTGGTTCTCTAGTCTCTGAAGGAGGTAATTTTCCTGCTTCATTTGAGCTATGCTGTTGTATTGGTGTGTATAAGTTGCACTGCCCACTGTGTGTCCCCATCACCCCAGAAGTTACCAGAAGCACTCAGGAAACAGACCCTGCAGTGTTCACACACTAGGTTACCTTTTGAAATCCACCTATAGTTAAATTCAGCTGTGAGCTGATGGTGAGTACAACTTTTTTTAATTTTTTTTTTTATTTCAGCAACGCTGCTGGTGGCCATCAATGAGATCAAGAAAAGCGCGCAGCTCCAAGGCCTGTCATTCTACGAGTATGGTGCGTCTATGTATTGAAAGTGTAGGTGTGTGTGAGAGAGAGAGTGGAAATTGCCATTCCTTAGTGATGGCCAAGCAGGGCTTTGTGAGCCTCATGTGTTTTAATCCTTCAGGATGTGACCTTCTCGCTAAGCCCTGCTATCGGTAGCAAAGCTCTTTGTTCCTCCATGATGGACAGCACAGGGCACACCCACCTTCAAATCGACTGTTGATCTAATATGTCCACCCCAGTCCTGAGCATCTCTGTGTATGCATGTCTGTGAATGACCTACTGCGCTGTCTGCATTCCAGTGATGCAAAGTCGAGACCCCAGTACTAATGTGGTTCTCCTGGAGGATGCTGCGGCTGTACTGGGAGTCATTTTGGCAGCCAGCTGCATGGGACTCACTTCCATCACTGGTAGGCCAAGTGCAACACCACCCAGAGCTAGGAAAGCGGTTGTAGTGCAGTACTCCTACTCACCACCTGAGGGCACTACCACACATTTTTTTTTATACAGTCTTATCGGGGCATAATGGGCTAGAATTGCATAGGAGATGACACATTCTTTGTTTGGCGAGGTTGGTAGCTTGTTCAGGCATAGTGAAAAATGTAGTGAGATGCAGAGTTGTCAAGGGAACAGGTTAAGACCATATTTAAATACTCTGGTAATATTACACCATACTCTAGTTTCTTTGTTAATGAAGTTAACATAGGGAGGGAATGGGAGGCTTGTTGAACTGGGTGTGTAGAACACACACCGCCCACCTCTGTAGCAGGACTAATACACTCTAACCTTCCAAGGTAACCCACTCTACGACAGCTTGGGATCTCTTGGGGTTGGCACCCTGCTGGGCACTGTCTCGGCTTTTCTCATCTACACCAACACGGAGGCGCTGCTGGGCCGCTCCATCCAGGCTGAGCATGTGCAGAAGCTCACTGAGTTCCTGGAGAATGATCCAGCCGTCAGGTGTGCCCAATACCGCGCTTGTGTGCACACAACTGTTTATTCTGGTGTTGTGCTAATTGCACATTTTTTTTACGCTCTCGTATCATGTAAATTGTGTAGTCATCTTTTGCTGAACAGATGCTGACAGGGCATTGCTGCCTTCTGTCTGTCCAGAGCTATCCATGATGTTAAGGCCACAGACATGGGCTTGAGCAAGGTCCGCTTCAAAGCAGAGGTGGACTTTGATGGCAGAGTGGTGACGCGATCCTACCTGGAGAAGCAGGACATTGACCAAATCCTTTCTGTACGTTTGGGTTGGGGGACGCTTGGTCCATTACAGAGTAGCCACGTAGCTGGGCAGCAGGTCAAGAGATGTTGAGAAAGTTTTGAATCCCTGCTCTTACTGTAGTACCATTGATCAAGGTACTCACCCTGAGCTCAGACAGTAAAAATTTCCCAGCTGTATGCTTGAGTAAATCACTGAGAGTAGCTTGGCGTACAAACCACTCATTGCAAGTCACTTTAGAAAAGAGTGCCACTTAAATGATTACATAGTAATATATTAATTTTATTATATTGGAGGATGCATTTTGAGTGAGAAAAAGTGCTGCAGTGGAGAAGTCAGCAATGGAGAGATTTTTCATTCCAGTATAGATGAGGATAAGGACCTAGTGATGGGGGCTGAACTTTTTAAACACACTAGTAGATATTAACCAGCAACATGGACTAGTTTAAACTTTTAAATTTAGCATTATTTCTGCTCTATTATGTATAACTCTGTGGCTTCTAGTGTGACCTGCTCCCCTATTCTTCCCTCATACAGGAAATTCAGCAGGTGAAGACCCCTGAGGATCTAGAGAACTTCATGCTGAAGCATGGGGAGAATATCATTGACACATTGGGTGCAGAGGTGGACCGCCTAGAGAAGGAGCTGAAGGTAGAGGGTCTCCTGTCACCACCACCGTGCGGTTTCTTTGTGATGTGCCTGGCAGGCGGGCATGCATACACACACACACACACACACACACACACACACACACACACAAAAAAAAGTGCTGGCCTTGACTTGGTAGTTAGAGGGTTAAGAGAGCAGGGGCTAGGCACAGGGGCTTTTGAGAAAGTCCAGATGTTCTCCAAGGAAAATGGGCTCACTGGTTTGGTCAACCTGCAGCTATGGCCACATGGTCATATTACCATAAACACACACAACCAAACACCCGTGCACTTTCTCGGCGTGCTTTGACGAGTGCAGCTGAATGCCACTGTGTGTGGTTTGCTTGGGCTGTCATAGGCAATTGGGCCCAACACTGCCCAGATGCATGTGAGGAGCGGGGGGTCAAGTGCTGCCTTCTTGTCCCCCTTGCTCCTTCATTTGATCAGCCCCAACCTGAAGGCCATAATGATGGGGCTCCTGTTTATAGAAACGTACAGAAATTGGGTGGCAATTCATCTTGATCAGGGGTGTTGAATTTTCTCTGCAAAAAGTTGGCATGCTAGTTTTTACTTCTTCCCTCAACTACAGTATTAGCTCAGTTTCCTCCTCAGTTTCTGCATTTTCAAGTATCATTTATCCTCATCCTTTAGAATTACAACTGCCACTGTTAGTAGGTGCTCTTGCTGTAGTCCTCAGTGTATTTCTAAGTTCTGTTGGTCAAGATTTACCGCAATATTTATATTAATGCAGCACTGGCATTTTATGTTTTGAGTTATGCTAATGGTTAGAGAGGCATTAGCAGATCAGAAGTTCTCTCATGAAATGTTCTTATTTTGACATGCAGGAATGAAAGATGAATGGAGTGGCCATTAAGTAACCAGAGAGCTATGTTTGCAAAGTGCTTTTTCTTTGTTCCGTCACAGCACCGCAACCCTGAAGTACGGCATGTAGACTTGGAGATTCTGTGATGGACTGGGATGACTCCACAGATGGCAGAAGACTGCAGAGGGAGGATTAACCACGTGGTCCCCCTGTCTGCCCCTTACTACACCAGGCTGGATGACCTTACTGTCCAGTAGTACCAGTTCACCCTGTTTCTGCAACAGAACCATAGAAGTAGCACAACAGGAAAGGCCATGGCGTCGCTCAGCAACACGTCTAAAATTTTACCTTCACCAACCTCCTCGTGACTGTAAATGAAGCAGTTCACATTGGCCTCTCAGGTCAGGCCCCAGAAGTTGCCCATTAATTCAAACTTGTTGCCCTTATTATCATCCGTAATTGCCCCATTTTATGTGAGAGCAAGAAAGCTCATCCCTTGGCTGAAGTGACTTCGGCAGGACAGTCTGTGCCAGTGCATTAGTGCAGTGGAAGTCATGAGTGTCAAGATTCAGCTTGCATTCCCTTTCCCATACGTACGTACATATGCGGGAAACTGCTTCCCATCCCACAGTTCATTCTCATAAATATCACTAATGCTGTAAGTAGTGCAATAAATGCAATAAATCAAGGCAGCACATTCAACATTGGGTGACAATTTGTATTTTAAAATAATAGAAAAAAATTTGTTTCTGATTTAGCCAACTTGAAGAACCTTTATAGCAGATAAATATGAGGAGTTATGCCATATTAAAATGTTTATGAAGGGATCTTTTATCTTATTTCAGTAATTTTGGTCTTCATCATAAGCATAATAGCTGGAGTTGAACATTTTTAGACATATTATGTAAAATCCCAAAGACTTAATTGGCTTGTTTAGTTGACCAGTCTTTGTTTAATTTGCTTAGATAACAGGTATCTAATTCTGCTGGGCGTCTGTTTTCCTTGGTTTAATTGATCTGACAGGTAGTTCATTATTTTTACATTTCCTTCAAAGTGCAACAGTGAATAATTTCCCGATGTCTTGAAATAATGACTCCCGTTTCCATAAGTTATTCATGTGTCAGTGTCATGAAAATACAGGAAATTTATGAAAAAAATGTTAGAACAAAAAAGTATGTAAATACAGACAGCCAGGCTTGAGATTCGCTCCCTCCGCTCTAGAAAAGAACGTTTTCTAATTTTCTGGCGTCATGGTCACCCATGTTGTGCATTTGGTTCTCTTAAAACAGGTTCTCTTTGTTACTTGGAGTGTTTTTTTTTTTTTTTTCTCCTTGACGCAGTACATTGGCCAGATGTAAATAGGAGCGTGCGCCCCTTTAGATGTTGTACGTTGCAAACAGTGTTTAGTGAGCAGCTTCCATCCAACATCTTAATTTGATCCCTTGCAGTAAAACAGAAGCGCAGAGTAGAGGCTGTACTTGAATAGAGACAGAGTTGCAGAGGTGCTTTGATTCTTTTCTAGCGAGGATGACTGTGTAGGTTGGTGAGCAATCAGCCGCAGGTACATAGAACGCAAACCTGTCGTGGCTTCCAGCAAAGACATTCGGCTGCTGTAAGGTTCCATCAGCACTATGGTCAGTTACCGAGTCCGGGTGTTTCCCTGATTGTCAGCCCTCTGTGTGGGGGATGAGGGGTTTATTTTTTACAAGAAATGTTAATGTATGCATTGATGAATGGAACTTTAGGTAAAGATGTTGAAATAGGTGATATTCCAATAAATGGTAATATAATTTATTAAATGGTTTTGCAGATGTTTTGTTTTCCTTATAAGTGACATAGTGACATTTATTGACTGAGGGACAGCTTGCATGAAGGCTTTTACTTCACCTGCTCATCTGGTCACAGTAAAAAGCAAGTTAAACTGCATATGAAAACTACATTTGCAACGCATGTTTAAAAGATGGAGCGTTTAATGATGTACAAAAACGCTCTCCTGGATGCAGAAGCTTGTGGATGAAAATGTATGTTTTCAAATCAAAGCGGGAATAGTTTTGTTCAACAGATTTGAATCAAGTTGTTGAGAGTAAGATTGCATAAACAGAAGCGATTAAAGGGTGCGTGCAAAGATTTTACCATCAGGCACTGATCTTGGATCAGTCTAGTGCGCTTTTTGTGCCGGATGCAGATGATATTTACTGCCCCTGTACCAGGTCCTCAGACATGGGGGGGGGGGGGGGGGATGTAACAGGACTCTGAGGTGCTGTCAGTGTACTGTAGCTCTCTTAGCAACTGCAAGTCTTAGGTTCACACTCATCTCCTCTACACCTGTTTGTACTCTGGGCTTCATTTTTGGGCTCTGGGCCTATTTACTTGGCTGTATGGTGCGGGGAGCTATAAGCAGAATGCATCAGCCACAAAAGGGTTAACAGTAAACCAGTCGTATCAGACATGGCTCTGACAGCTTTGCACCTCTGACTAGGCTACCTCCAAAAAAAATACTCTGATTTCTTAATTTTGGGGGGGGGCATTGTATAAATGTGAATGAGAGAGTTTGCACCGTGCAACCTCAGCATCCTGCAGTAGGAAACGCACACCTACCGCACATCAACATGTTTACTATTTTTGTCTTAAAATGACTCCTCCGAAAGGGCTTATTATTCCATACACCAGAGATGGTTACTAAATTAATTTGTGGCAACAGTTGAGGGGGAAAAAAATTACACAACAGTATTGAAAAAATAGATTACAATTTGACTCACAGTGTTTTTACAAGTCATTTTGAAGATATAAGTAATTTGGATGTTACATGTTTACAAGAGACATTTCAATGAACTGTACCACAAAGACAAATGTTTCATGATCTCTATCCTGGATCACCAGTCGATATGCCTTTTTTTTTTTTTTTTTTAAATGGGAATAAAAATCAAACACCCATAAAACCGATGAACATAATCGCTCTCAGGTTTCTGAAATGCTAGGAGCCTACAAACACACACGCACACACTATCCTTCCAGGACTGAGATCCGGCTCTTGCTTGAAGCAAGCGGCCACAGACGACACACGCGTTCATGGCAGAACTTAAGACGTGTGGGTTTTAGGAGGATGCGAGGACACAACTGGTTTCCATGGCCTTTATAGCACCTTCACGTCTCTGAGAAGAAACAGCAAGGAATCAGAATGCACAAGTTATGTTCAGTGAAGGCACCACAGTCAGTGCTGAAATAGTCTGAAAAAATAGAATTGAGGTCTGAAAAATAAACATGAGCATTAAGGTAATCTCAAGCAGAGTAGAAAGAGGATCCAACCCCTCAATGAAAAAGCATTGAGTGGTTAGAAATTAACATTTTTTTTTTTTTTGCAGCTAATACAGTCTACAGTATGAAGTATGAATTTCCTATTCCAGCATAAACCGGTTTTGCGAACAGAATAAATAGAAATTAAATACAATGTTTCCAGCTCAGTGATTGACATAGGTTCAATATGGATGATGTCAAATGTGACAAATGGCTTCTTTTCTTTCAGTATAATTTGTAGAGCTGTTGCCCTTTGTTGCTGTTTTCTGTTTTAATAATCATGTCGCCAACAGGAGAATGAAAGCAATGTTGAAGCCAGTGATCCATCAGGTAACTAACCCAATAGTCCAGGAAATATCCATATGTGCATAAATATTTGCTTGATATGAAAGACCTTGTGAAAACGGCTCCCTGAACCCAGGATGTTGAGCCGAGTTCTGATCAGCATTTTTCAGGGTGGTTTGGCTGAAAGAAATTCAAGCCCGCAGACTGAGCGACGCTGGCTTGGCATTCTGTGTCTCGGAACCTCGTGCGCCCCATGAAATCGCAGCATGCGGACGTGAAATAAACACCGTAATTATGAGAGATGTACATTCGCGGCCCGATGGACTAAGATCCGCGAGGTGAGCGTTTGTAAGTTTCGTCGCTTGTTTGGTCACGCTCCCACGTCCACGTGGCAGTTAGTGCCACAGAACAAAATGCAGGGAAGAGGGCGAACGTAAAAATGGGCAGTGTCGCACCAGAAGCCTAAAGCGAAGGTGTGTGGAGAAGACACAAACCGCTATGACATACCCCCAGAGTGGGGGAGTGCCCCTCTGGCTGTGTAAAGAACAATGACAACACAGCAGTATACGGGTACCTAAACACCCTTGTACACTTATCAAACAGATTGGTTTGATCTTGAAAAAAGCGGTGATGCTACATAAAAAACAATTTATAACTGTTATTTGTTTCGAAATGAAAGCACTAGGCTGAGAGCAGGTGCTGCTGGGACTTTGGTGACTTCCGCAAATACTTTTGTGTCCAACGATGAACAAAATAAGCTCTTAGTAATGAGACTCTGCCAAGTCCTACTGACTGGAAACGTGTGGAAATGAAAGACGGACCTTCACAGACAAATATTGCTGCCTTTTTGGGAAACAACTAATTCCTAACAGGCTTTTACTGTGCATAGTGACACATGAGGCAGAGGCCCAGCAGCAAAACCATGGCCTTCATACTAAGAGGTTCCCTCTGTGGAGGCCCTCAACCACATTACTGGTATCTCAGGAGGCCTTGCGATGTTGTCCTTCAGCCCGAGCCACATCTAGGGTAGCATAGGACCGGATGGCAGGCAGGAAGTGCGGCCACAGGAAGCGTTCTCGTGGAGAGTTGAGGACAGGCTGGGGCAGTGGTGACTAACAGATGCTCTGCTGATTGCTTGTGAATTATGGTTACAAATTATGAGGAATACCTATAGCCAAGTGTGAGTTTCAACATACAAACTGAGGGGCATAGGAGGTACAGGTGGCTCAGCGGTTTTGCTCGTGTAGCATCAGCAATGTGGATGGACAAGGGCTCACATTGAGAATGAATGGTAAGCTGAGTCAGCATGGCAACTGTCAAAGGCACAGCTCTTCTGGCACCTCAGATGCTGCACGAGAAACAGATATCTTGACATTGAACCTCAGACACTGAGCGGTTCACTCTAATTCATTTTGCCTGAAAGAATGGACTGTTTTGAAGATTTAAAAAAGGTTTGCAATCTGATGGGGTCTTGGGAATGAGAGGTTGGTGAACACCAAAGGACAGGGACAGGTGGGGCAGGGTAACACACTTGTCCCCAAAAACAACTCAATGCTTGGTGAGTCAGCTGTCTTCCTCCATGCATCGCTGCTGGGTGTTATGGTCTAACAAATACTCAGGCTGGATGTAAAACAAATTAGTGTCTATTTGGAAATTCCCAAGGTGCTTGCGAGTTGGGCTGGTACTTCCTTTAGCTGCCACCACATTGTCGATGTTGAAAGTTCTCAGATGGGACCACACCTAACCATCTAAAACTCATCCACACAGGTTCAGTCAAAAACGCTACTAAGCTTAACCTAACCCTTTCAGCGCTAGGAAGATAACTTACAAAAATTTTATATAACTTTGAATATAACTGGAAATAAAACAGCATCTTGATGCATTGCAGCTTTTTCAGTCCCAGTTTCATTCATGTTTTTATAACCTTTAACTTTCAGATCTCATCTAGAGGTTGACACTAATACCCCTGACTGATCGTGAGTTTCTCCAAAAATGTGCCGAGTTCAGTGAATGTGTGGTGCCAAAACCAGCTCAATCTTGGGAACTCACCTGTTCACGGTATAAGAAACCCTGGCAGTGAGACTAGCGACACACAAAAGTGAATACAAATCATGGAAAAAAGCAAATAAACAGAGAAACCACACCTGTCCTTGTGTATGAGGAGTGTCTTGGCTTTCTGGAATGTTGACTGAGTTTCTTAGAATTCTGAGAGTGTTACAGTCTGGGTGAGGCAGCAGGTGCAGGACAGCACCTCGCACCACAGCCTCCTTTGTCATTATCCTCAGTCACACGTACCATCTTGGGACAGGTGACCATCAAAGCCCTCGGCGTAGAGGCTCCCGGAGGGGCCACTGTTCAGGAAGGTGCCTACCGCCCGGCCTTGACGTGCATGTCCCACTGCGTCGCTAAACACCTTGTTGATCTGCTCCTCTGACGGCATCCACCAGTCCGGGTTTGAGGCGCAGTGCATGCGGATGAACTCTGCAAAACAGTGGGGGGGGGATTAAAAGTACCAGAGAGACGGAAATGAAGACAGAAAGTTATTCGGTAACCAGCATACACTTCACCCACTCTCATGCCCTTAAAGCGCTTATCGTAATGTGGTGTTCAGTACAGAGTCCGAGTGAATGCTGTAGGTCAAATAAACAGTTTCTCTAAAATCCATTTAAAACTATTTTAATTTTCAGGGACTGAGTGCATCTTTAAGATATACACGTATGTAGGTACACCTGTATGGACAATAATGAATGGTTGGGTCTCCCCTTGTGAGGATTTCCAGGTCAAGCCATTTTTTGTCACATTTTGTCATGCTTTTAAGGTTTCATAACAGTTCATTTTTTCAAATATCAAACAGTAAATACTGCAATGTCAAATCATAATGCATCTCATGGAGGATGTAGACAGACAGACAGGATAGATAGATAGATAGATAGATAGATAGATAGATAGGCACAGAGGAAGGCAGGCAGGCAAGATAGAAAACACAGTACATATATACATGTAAGCAATGACAAAAACAATGGAAAAACCCAAGAACCACCTTCCTTATGCCGCTTGTCAATTTATTTTATTTTTTTAATGTGCTAAAATAAATCTTTGCAACAAAAGCAGAATACTTCAGCTTTTAAAAGTGAAAACATTTTCTGATTCTCTCTTTGAAGCTGTTGCGGACACTCTACCTCTGAGGCAGGTGACCTTGACGGGGTTGAGCGGCCGCCTCTCGGGTCCGGTCTCGCCTGCCTGGACGGAGCGCTTGCGTTTGCCCAGGCCGCATGAGTACTTAAGCTCATCCGTGGTGAAGACAAAGCGGATCAGGTACCGCAGCAGCCGTCGGCCATCCTTTTTGGAGGAGTTGACCGCCTCATCCCACTGCTTGTTGGTGATGAACACTGGGTAGCTTCCCAGGAGCTGCTTGCTGCCCTTTGAAGACATGGATAATGTGGGGAGGTGAAGCTACCACAACTGCAAAGGAAAAGCAAGCTGAGTTGGAAGTACAGTGGTCAAGGACCCAGAACTGAAAACTGAATATGGCTGGTCTAAGTCCTGTGAGAAAAGCAGAACATCTGGAGTTTATCCAGCATGGTCCCAAGTTTTAAGTAAACTAGTTTTGGTCCAAAAGGACTTTGGTTAAAAAGTTTGAATCTTCTGTCCAGTTTCTCCCAAACAGGTATTGCTCACATGTGCTCAAACTTTAGACAGATACTATATTTATAAAACATGTAATCTATGTGAATGAATAAAATTTCAAACTCTTTCTGGAACTCAGCATCAAAATAAAAATAATAAAAACAGGAGATGCTAAAATAAGTAGTGATAAGGATGATGCCACGAAAAGTATGAGATGTGGACTTACGGGGGGACATTTTTCAAGCACCGTTCGTCAGTTTTGCCACTTATTGCCACTGTGCTTTCATCTTCATAAAAATATAGAATTAATATTTTTGTAATTGCTCTGCATGGAAATTCACCAGGAGAAGAAAACAGGCCACCGTCTCAGTTCATCAGCTTGTTTGTATAAAACAGTCATACATGTCATGCACCATCTTCAGAAATGATTGCAGAAGATGTGGCCCCACTAGAGAGACGTGCGCTTAAGTTTTTCAGCACAGTTATGCCTCCCCCCCCCATCTGTGCGTGTGAAACTGATTGAGAAAGAAGGAGATGCGCTCGATTGCGGCCCTTACATAACCGTGAGTCAAATGTAAAGGGTGTATGCGTGTCAGGAAGTGCTGTATGTGAGCTGCATGTTTCGCTTTGATGCGTCTCTCGCTTCGCAGGCCTCGATTCCACGTGGCGATTTCGACCTACCTGACCTCGGTGAATGGGGTTTGCCCTATTTTAATTACTGAAACTTGAATTAAATTGTTATTTTTAATTCATTTTTGTCAGAAAGACTCGCAAAGATGGAGTTGGGGAAACAGGTTACGTATTCCAAGGCACAGCAGCAAAGCTGCAGCCAGGTTCTGAAGCCAGGTGGCGTAGTTAGTGCTGTTACCTTGCAGCTGAAGTATCTGGGTTCAACTCCTCACTCTCAGTATGGTAGTCCTAAAATTATTTTAGGAATTATTCAGTAAAAATAAACCAATTTGTATAAAGGAATCAAGCCCAACATTCTTCATTTCTTTATAGAGAAGGGTCAGCTGAATTAATGATAATAACTCATAGCTTTTGGGATTGCATGTCTACCAGCCCAAGTACTGTGCATAGATTTTTCTCAAGAGCTACATGACTTATTGCAGGGATGGTGTGAAATACAGGGCAGTTTTTACGAAGATAAACAAAAACACTTTCACCAGACAGCAATGTCAAGCGGTCATCTGATGTCTTACAGAGGTGTTGTTCTTTGAACAGAAAGGAAGTCCGAGTTGAGAAGTTTGTCTGACCGAACTTGGCATGATTTGTCGGATAAATAACCTTCCTTTCACGGAATAAACAAAACTGATAACCGCGCTGCCGGTGGAATTGTTTCATTTTATAGATGTTTCGTAAGGCTCAGTGTAAAATGTCACAATCGTCATCGCACTTCCATTTTTGTCTGCACAGACCAAGTGTGAGATAAACACCTGGTAAAAGAGCAAACCTCAAACACCGCTGTCGGCTCACTTCCTGTAGAGATACGGCACGTGCGCTTGACTCTGCTGGTTTGTGACACAGCGATGCTTGCGAGGTTTGCTGACTGGTCACATTCCTCCTCCCAGACTCATGGCAGCGTGAAGGGCGTAGCAGCAGAGGCGGAGATGAAGAGGAAGTGCTCCTTCTTACCTCAGTCAGCTGCTCCTCCAGCACTGGCGGTGCAAACTGGTTGTGGTGCTGTAGGACCACTTTAAAGAAGTCCAGGACGTTCTGACAAGGTACTAACCGAGAGAAGAGACGGAGAACAAACGTTAGGTTGAGGGACGCTGGCCCCAAGGCTGATCCGGGTCCAGCCAAACCATCATCTACCCCCAAATAAAAAAACAATGTATCTGCAGTGCCTCTCTTTGCTCAGGTTTTTTCACTACTAGAATAAACCGGAATCCTTTACAAGCAGGCCATTTTGGGAAATTATCGGGGTTTGAGCCTTGTTCCGGGTTTCCACCACGAGGCTTTCCGTAATCCCGAGCACGTGGTCCACAGACTCTCTCGTGGGGCTCATTTTATGGGGTTGCTCATTACTTAATTGCTCTTTCCCCACATTGGAAGGCAGTGATTCATTTTTCTGGGCTGCTGGAGTGCACAGGGCGGGAAATAAATAAGCGTGTCAGATCAGAGCCATTAGCGGCATCGAAGCTGCGTGTGTCTGATAGGGCGGCCGTCACGCCGCTGTGGTCTTGCCAAGTGTCATGCCAACAGATTTATGAATGGATGGTGTAGTAGTGAAATCAAGCCGAGCCTGGAAGAAAGCCACGTGTGGCTTGGAGGCAGAGGTGCCGATCACACCTGGGAAGATCCTGTTACAACCGGCAATCTTATCCTAATGTCTTAATTTATTTGCAGAATAACAGGACAAACGGGTGATGCTGGGCTACTGTTTACTTGTAAAAACAAACTGTGTAGTAACTCCCCCTGTCCATGAGGGGGCGATACCTGGAATGCTGTCCAGCTTGCAGCGCAGCTCCTCGTTTTCTTGCTGCAGACACAACACCTCCTGCTCAAGCTCTAGGCAGCGGGGGCAGCAGCCTTCTTCCTCCTCCTCGTCCTCAGGCAGCGTAGAGGAGGGATGACCGTGGGACTCGGAGGTCGTGGGTGAGGTCCAGCCCCCGAGGGTGTGGGCTGGGGAGGCAGAGAGGGGGCCTGTATCGGCAGGGTGGCAATAGCCGCCACCAGAACCGGCCATCATGTAGCCGTGCAGCGACTCGGTGAATGCGTGCAAGAAAGCGGAGGTGTGCTGTTGCTTCCATTGTCCGTGACTGTGCTCCGCCTCCAGCCCCGCCTCTGACATCTCTAAGTCTCCAGACCTGGACATTTCCGCCTTTCCAGAAGCGTCCGACCGCTCCCCCTGGATGTGGCTTCCCTCTTCCTGCTTGATGTGGGACACCAGAGCCGATGGAGGGCGAGGTTGAGGACCCAGGAGTTGCCCATTGCTGTTGAGGAGGCTGAGGACGCGACTGCACTGCTGCGCAAAGGCGTCCAGTATGAGCCGGTGCTCTGTGGGGGGCCGAGCAGGGAGAACACCTGAAGGAGTCAGCAGGTTACCGCAATGCCTGCACTATGACATTACTACAGCCAGGGTCTAAAAGATGTCCCCATGCTATGACATCATTCCACCTCCACTGTGCTATCATGTAACTGCATGGTGCTGCTTTACCTTGACATCACTGTACTGTATTATGATATCACAAACACTGACCAGAATGCTGCGTCAAATGACCGCAAGAGATGTACGGTGCTAAAGGAAGGCTCGAACCTGAAGGCAATAAGAAGAGAATTCTGGGATATGTAGTATTTCTAAATTAAATTTGGGTAGCTGGGAAAAAGTCAGACATGGTCATTAAACAGGTAAATGTTCATAAAAACCACAAATATTGCAAAGGAATGTGATTTCTACTATTAGTTTACATTTCTCATTGTGTTGGGAATGAATGTAAAATTTAATTTAATTGACGTTCTTTAATGTATGTTTAGCAAAGCGCACGTTGGATCCGTGCACCTGCAGGAAGGCTGCCAATGAGTTTTTCCAGCAACCCCGGAGCAGCACAGTGATCATCACCGGTTTATTACCGACAATCGTTATTCCTCAACACTTTCATTTCTGTTCGGTTTTGCCGCCCGTGATGTAATCTAACAGTTACAGACTGTCCGCGGTCTGGCATGAAGACACAATGAGGACTCAGAACAAGACGAAAATGTACCTGCAAATTTCCAAACAAAAAAGACATGCAAGACTGAATATTAATTAAAACCAGGGTCATTATTTATCGCTACTCAGAAGGGATCATTTAGGAGACACTTCTGGCTTATGAAAGGGAGGAAATGAGAAAAGTCATCTGAATATAATCGAATAAAATAAAATGGCGATAAATGATAAACAAAAAACTTACACAGACATCTCCTGCGTGAAAAAACCTTGTCGTCTTCATCTAAAAAGGCACGCGTGGTGTCCGTGATGAAGCAGTGAAGAGTTTGCACACTGACTTGCCTACCACGATTTACCCTTTTATACGCACCTGGGTCATTTTTACTGCATCGGTTCAGGGTAAGCACCTTGCTCAAAGGTACTACAGCAGAACAATTATGTTTGGCAGTAATAAACCGGCGGAGTGATAACCATAACTCGCAATCCCAGCTCAGTTTGCAGTGACAAACCACCCAGCCATCTTGTCTCCCCTGACCTCACGCTAAACACCTGACAAGCGGCAGCCTCGTGCATGTCTCCTGCTCTCCTGCGTCTCATCCTATCATTCAACACAAAATCAAGTTCACAGGAATGACTTCAAAAACCAATCACTACGGAAATGCTGACAGAAACAGCACACCTAACAGAATTTTATTTAAGGCGAAAAAAATCCCTCTGTGTCCCATTTGCAGATAAGCATTTTTAAAATGACTAATGTTTCTTCACACTTACTCTCTTCCTCCCTCTTACTTGTTTCCTCTCTCTGTCTCTCACACGCACATACAGTGCTGTGAAAAAGAAAGTGCACCCATTTTCAATTCAATGGTTTTACACGTCGGGGCATAAATAACAATTATCTGGTGCTCACCGATGTCTATTATTAGACAAGTCGAGCCTCAGATAACAGACGATGGCGTAACAGATTCTGCTGTTATGATATTCAACAAAAAAGTAAGCCAAAATTAAGAAGCCATGTGGGAAAAAATAAGTACAACCTCGCTGCTTCCATAGGAATTATGAAGGTAAATATCAGCCAGGTCCTGGAAATTGAATTGATAGTAAGCGTGATCACCTCCGGAGAACTTTTAGCAGTTCGGTGTCCTGGAGCATAGATGCCACATTGGTTTGTGAGTTAGGCTGGCATTGCAGCAGACACTCATGGAATAATGCCATAATAAATACATTATTAGCCAGGTATATTTAGACCTTGCCCATTTGGACTCCTGAAACAAGGGCCACCGACTTGTTTTGACACCTTTTCTAGCTGCAGCGAGCTGGGCTCCAGATGTGAAGGTCAATTTGGGGGCTACAAGCTACATCTAAAGGAAACATATGAATTTCATTAAAAAGTAGTACAGAATAAGTCCTACGAGAATCACAGGTTGGTGATGCATTTTGAAAAACACTCTCGTGTCAGATGGTTCTGAAAAATATAGAAATGTGATTGGAAAAGCTGATATGAAGGTAGACATAACTGTAGAACAAAGCTTAAAACTGTGGTTAGGATTTGAAGGGTGTGGACAAGGAGGAAATGAGCAAACGCTATGCAAACTAAGAAGACATGAAGACGAAGATGGTGGTCTGATAACCTCAACCGTGGTGGCGACTTGAGGCATTGTCTTCCCAGTTTTTCAGTCTCCTCCAGCTGACAACACCACCCAAAAGCTGGATCCAAACAAGGCACCAACTTGATGATCAATTCAAGCTGAGCCACACAGTCAGAAGCATTACATCACGTTTATCCAGCAGATAATCTTAACCAGGCTGAACTTCAGATCTGGTCCCTTACACATTTGCTGAAAAATTCTTAAGAATGAAACTCCTACACTGATCTCCATATGAGTCGGATTCCATAATGATGAAACTACACAACAGCACTACTGTGAGATCTTAAGTCGGGTCAACATCCTATTGTAGTGATGATGTGAATATATTTCAGCATCACTGAAATATTGCAACAAATTTTCTGAAGATTAAGGTATAGACCTATTTCTTTATTTTCTATTAACTTTAAGCTTACAGACTTTATTTTTTAGTAATTAAGATCAACGGCAATGAGACTGTAGTTCTCAGCTGATTCCCATGTTTGAGCAACTGTTCAAAGCCTCAGGAGATCGCTGAGCACACAGTGCCAATCAAACTTTAGGCTGCGGCTCCTTGAAAACACACTTGCCTGGGCCAAAAATACCTAAACTGAATGTATGAAGACAGCAAGTTAATTTTTTTGCGGCAACGAATACAAATCCGAAATGTTTTAGTTATTTTAGTATTTTAAGTATCTGAAAGGGTATTGAGATCTGCTCGTGTAGTTCCCACTGTGCAGCATGGAGGTGGCAGCGTGATGGTGCGGGGCTGCTTTGCCGTGACAGAGCTGGTGATCTTTACCCCGCCCATAGCAATCTCAAGCAGCACTCCCATCACAGCAAACTGTACAGGTAAATCATTTCAACAGGATTAGTAGTCGTGCAGCCCTCCATTCTTCTGCAAGTTTCCGACCGAAAGCTCAATTCAAAATTCATCAAGAACTGTCTTGCAAAACAGGAAAATAAAGGACAATACATGTCGACGACCTGGATAAAAAATGCGAGTCGTGAAAAAACCTAGTTTTCAGCAAAGCGCTTAAACTTTGACTCATACTACACAAGGTGATGGACCACACAACAATTAACAGAGAATATTCCGGATGCTCCATATGCTTCTGTGACTAATATGGCACCACATTTTGCTTGGCATCCCATCCAGGGTATGATTTCCTACCCTTGTATCCAGTGATTCCAGAACAAGCTCTGGACTGCCTCAACCCTGAGCAGGATAAGTGTCTAAAGATGAATGGATGGATGGATGGATGTGTTGTTGAGAAAACTACCATGAGGTAGGAAGGGAGACTTACAACAGTCATTGGTCGCATAAGTTAGAGTTGCTTCCGCCCAGTCGAAGAACCCAGGTTTGAATACCACTTCCTGATGTAGTACCCTTGAACAAGATACCAGAACTGATACCATGAATTGAAGCCATAAAAATGACCCAGCTGCAAAATGGGTAAATTAGTGTAAGCAGTAGCTTATTGCTATAATTTGCTTCAGAGGAAATCCTGGGAAGGGAAAGTGCCATCATGACATTGCTGACTCCTTGGCATGGTTTGCAAGGCAGAAGTGGTTTGCCATTGCCTTTTTCCGTAATATTTTTTCTTAGAGGGGTGCAAACATGGAGGAGAACATGCAGACTCCACACACACCTGAGCTGGACATCAGCCAAGCAATTTGCAAGGTGTCAGGCACCAGCTTACCCCACTGTGCCACCACATCCCCCAAAAAAGCACCTTAGCTAAATAATTATTTCCCTGAGCTGCGATCGACATGCTTTCCGTCCAGGCTGGGCACCGCATTTTATCTTGCTTTGCCACAGCCCCCCCGTGTAGCGACGTGCCAACAGATTGCACCCGTGCCATCGGGACAAGCGAAACCCCAGAGGAGGCCATGTCTATCACTGCCCCTTATAATATTATTCAACAGCCGTGTCCAAATTGTGCACCATGGTTTTTCAATGTCGCCGCTTCAGTCGGTGTGACACCCCCCTCCCAAAACACACACACAAAGTGCTACTCTCTCACTTCAGGCAATTTTTCTGCCAACTTTCTTCCAGCGCTATCTCTCTTCATCTAAATTGCAAGGCGATAAGCATCCAGCAGCCACAATCTGATAAGGGCTTCCAGCGTAGGCCCCTGGAAGCAAATCTGCGCTATCTGAGGGCCCAGCTCATCGGCAACTGCCGAAACACAAAGACAAACGTTACTGTTCCCGGACAGCCCCCTCCCCCACGCCAGCCTCTCATAATCATAATCCAAGGGGGGGGGGGGGGGGTCTCATCGCTGCATGTTGAAAATGAGTCCAAGTGTCATTTTCACCGCAGCCCCCAACCAGCCTGTATCATCTTGAGCGGCGCCCGCTTAACAAAGATTAATCTACCAAATTCATGCAAAGGCTGTCGGGGAGGGGGGGGGACGATTATTGGCTGTGACCGTGGCGCAGGTTCGAGTCTCGCTCTGAGGCGCGTCTAAGCGATGTGCAGATTGATTAATACGTACAGCGTATATGTTTATTCGGCAAGATGGATCTGATATTATTCCCCCAGTGACGGCGCAAAGAAAGAGGCTCATAAAATTTCATTAGGGACAACATGTGCAGGAGAGGGAAATTTATGAGCGCCATTTATTTTAATCGCAACTCTTTGGAAAAGCTTTTAAATGCAATTTGCTTTATTACATATATCTGGGCGAGCGAACTTCACGTCAGCCTCTCCATCCCTCCCAAGGCCCCACCCCACCTCTGGCCCCCTTTTCCAGGGCTCTAAATTAAAAAGGTGGTCATACCCACTGGCTGTCACTGTGTCACTGCAGATCCCGGGCTTGCAGCGAGCACCCGCGCCAGGGTCTACATACACACTCACATACACGCACAGCACAGCATTCCCCCATCATAATCCAGAAGACCAGAACATTACAGGGGACACCAGGGCACAATACACAGCGGCGGTACCTTCGCAAACACAGTTTGACTGATGTCACACCGAAGTGCATGTGATGCACAGATAAACAACAGGAAACCTATTGATTAGAATCAGCACCCTGCAGTCAGAAAACCAGGGTTCAAGTCCCCATTCTTGCTGTAGTTCCCTTGATCCAGCTACTTACGCTGGATTCATACAGTAAGAATACCCAACTGTATAAGTTTGGGAATGATTATCAGTACCTCAGTGTGCAAATCTAACACTGTAAATTCCCTCGTAATAAGATGTCCCCGATTTAAAGATTAATAAAACATATTTTTCATATAGAGATATAGACAGAGATTAACACAGCTGCATCATCTTACTGGAGGCCTTTAATAAAAGTGACCATGTACACTTCATCTGCTTACAGTCTCGATATTCCACACCTATAAAAACATTTTTAAACTTAACTTTGGCGCCGTCAGACCCCACTGGCAGGTGTTTCTGCTGTCTTTCAAACACCGATGTGAGGGGCGGCTTCCCCTCGTGTGCAATGTATGCACACCAGCGTTCACAGTGTGAGCAAACAGATAGCAGAGACGCTCACCTGCAGCCAAACACAGCAAACAAACACGTGCATTTGAGTTCCCAGCCTTTCAGTTTGTCACAGACAGTCGCCGAAACGACTGGGGGAGGACGGGGTGAAAAACGACTTGACGAAAAAGAAACGGGCTCACATGCGGCGCAATCTTTTCATTTCAAGTGTTCAGCTTTGATGCTGGGCTTTCTTTAGAACCCGCGTCTCTCTGACGGCTTTATTTTCAGTTCAAACGTGAAAAACCGACACGCTTTCCCCCCCGTTCCTCTTTGCCCCACGCGTTTTCGTCTCTGTTCTGTCGCCTGCAGACTCTCGCGTGTCTGAAGGGTTCACGAGGCTCGACGCGCTGCGATGAACACAGGCCTCCTGTGATGCTGACAGATCACAGGCGCCAGGCGGGCGGATTTGGGGAGGGGGCGGGTGTCCAATTGCTGGTCCCGTTGACAGCCACCACCGAAAAACACTCACGATCCGCAAAGAGGCCTGCGATTAACAACGCCATTTATTAAACATATTCTCGGTGCCAGAGCTACATAAGATGTCCCTCCAGTAAAGCAGTACCACGGTAAAACGGCCTTCAGTGTCCACTGTCACCCAGGGGCACTGCTATGGCTGTACTATCATCTTGCAACAAATACACTCTATATACTGCATAATATACATGGAGATGTGTTGAAATTAAATTAATAATAATTATTATTATTACTTTATTTATTTGATGCCACCTGTTCTTGTGATGCACTGGTGTCCCATCCAGAAGCAGTTTCACAGCCTAGCACCCCATGCTACCAGGATAGATTCTGAACTGCCACGGCTCTGCTCAGGATAAGCGGTTAACGACAATGGATGGATGGATGGTTGGATGGATGGATGCATGGACACCTTTGTCCAAGGTCACAGAGGGACAAAGTGAAGATGCTGTGAGTACAAATTACTGGGGGGGAAAAAAAAAAAAACGGACCTTTTATTTAAAATCTTTCTCTGTGAGCATGTCGCTTATTAATAATGTTTTTCAGAGATGTTACAGGCAGGACTGCATGTTGCAGAAAATATCTAACTAAGCATTTGAATTCAAATAATAACCTTCAAAGTTGTCACGGGAACAAAGACACTCATCTAATGACATAATTATCCATTAGCTAGAAGAGTCGCACATTTAAAAGAAAAAAAAATTTAAGATATTTGTATAGAAGTGAGGGCGGATCATGATTAGAATTAAGTATTCAAACATTGCAAAAATGTTCAGTGTATTTTAATATTGCAAAGTTTTTTTACCAAATAGAGGGCATTTATATGTTGTTGAACAAAAAAACTTGTGCAAGCAGGCAGGCAGGTGGGCAGATAGATAGATAGATAGATAGATAGATAGATAGATAGATAGATAGACAGACACCCATCTGGAGGAAACTGGTCAGAGCAGAGCAGGAGGGCAGCAGAGCAGGAGGGCAGCAAAGAAGCATTCAGTATTGTTTGTCACCTCAGATTCCTCAGCCAGCAGCACAAATATCAACCAGGAAGGGGAGCGAAGGAAAAAATCCAGCTAATCAGTAGTCGGTCCTCGACATCCAGGTCCGGCGTCAAGGTGTCTAAAGGCTCCGCCTATTTCCTATTTCCCATCCTCGCTGATAAGCCCCAGCTCACACGTGTGTGTGAATCACGGGTTTATAATCTGCAGGGCAGATAAGAGGCCCTATCTGCAGGCCTGCACACACTACAGTGAGGTGACAGAGGAGGTCTGGGGATGCAGGAGCCGGCGCCACCTGCCTGCGGGGTGATAACAGGGTGATGCTGTCTCAGGGAATCAGCATACCGTGGTAATGTACTCAACAATGTGGTCCTTACATGCGGACATGTCCAGGATCCAGCATCACTCCTCGTTGCCATTCAACATCTCTCTTTCATCAATCTTTTCAACACCTATTTCCTCTAAGGGGTAATTCACACCCCATCTGAAGTGAATGTGCTGCATGCGAATCAGTACACACTTTGTCCACCTGGGTGCAGGCATACATGGGTGCAGAGGTGCTTGGATGTAACTCTAAAGATGCATGCGCGTGCACACACATGCGCACACACACGCGCACACACACAAATGCAGCAGGGCCCGAATTGGGAAACAAGCCATGTTACCAATGTGCCTTTTCATTTTTTTTTTTGTGCATAATGCTATTGCGGTATCATATCAATCACAGGAAATGAAAGGAGAATGAGCGCAGGAGGGGTGGCGTGAGAGCGCGGTCGAGCGAGAGAGCGAGAGGGAAAGATGGATGCGATACATCGTATGCAGTGGCGCAATTGAGCAGCGGCACGAAGAAAATCATTTTTCCCATTTGATAGGATCCCATTTTAGATGCTCTGTGTGGTACCAACACGGGTCCTCAGAAAACAAGATCCTCACAGGGGATTGTGGGTACAGTGTGGTACAAGAGAGACCCCAGAGGGGAGACATAGGTCTCGTTTGAGGGGGCAGGGACTCAGCAGAGGTGCCCGGGGTGCGTGATTCCCTGTGCCGCCACAGCTGAGGATCTCATCAAAGGTCCTGCGTCTGGAGATCTCAGGTGGATACGATGTCTGTCCGGTGAGGGAACACCATGGTAAAGAACCTCACTCTGCCAATATGCTTTGACCCCCCCCCAGAGTATGAACTCTTGTCTGGTTGGCCTGCGGGAGAGCACAGACATTTAAACTGCCTTGTGGTACTCTCCCTGGGCCGAGAATGGACCACACTGATGCTGGGAGAAATCAGCTGTCGTCCGCAGACGAGAACCCATCACATCCCGCTACGCAGTGCCCCCCGGGGCTCCGGTCGCTACCCAAGCACCTACTACATGGACATACACACCAGCAGCAGTCCTATAGCGTTGCTTCACCGTAGCACTGTTTCACTCTAGCCCTTAACCTTAGTAGCTAACCATGACTTAAAAATTTCTGTAAACAGTTTGAAACAATTTATATGGAATTTCATATTGGCAATCCACAAAATGGGCTGTTTTTGTTTATTCACTATCATTAAAGGTAAAACGAATCTAGTTTGTGTTACACTGTGCAGTTTTCAAGCTCAGCTTATCGTATTAATGACCTCTTACAGCTCTATTTCATTGAGCTCCATTTCTCAACAGCGGAACAAGAGTGAAAATTTAGGTATTACTGTACTGTATAAACCAGAGCAATCGCCACCTGCACCCACATTACAAATGATTAGGATTTGCTACTATAAATCATGTGTGGGGGTGGTAACTGCGGCCCCCCAGGGTCTCCTGGGACGCAACAAAAACTTTGCAGTTTGTTCCAGCAAAGAGCTGATGTTATTTGACAAAAAACCACTTTAGCAAGTCAGGCGGTTCAGGTTTAGGACACAACAAACCCTTTGCAGACTCAAAACCTCATCTGATGGGGTCTCTCATTTTTGAGGGGGTGGGGCGACAGGCCACTTGATGGTGGCCCACTACACAGACCCCCCCCCACTGCCAGCCTGCCATCCTACCAATCTAGGCATAGGATAACTGGCAACAGATCACAGATCTCAAGGGATGAAGTACTGCTAGTTCCCGAGTCACCTGTCAGTGAGTTGAACGCTGAGGTCAACAGTGGAAAAGTAAGCAAACAAGGGCAGCAGGTGGCGCAGTGGTTAGCGCTTAAGCAATTTCCTTTAGGGATTAATAAAGTTTTTCTGATTCTGATTTCACCTTGCACTGAAAGAACCCAGGTTTGAATCCCACCTCTTTATTTAGTGCTGAACAATTACACTACCCTCATGTAATAGAGTAAAAATTCACAAACGGGTGAAAAGTGCAACAAATAATGGTGGAAACAGTAGTTATGCAATTGCCGAGTGAGTTCGGCGCACAGAACATCACCTAAAATAGTGTAACTGCTGTTCAAGAAGTACGATTTTATTTACTCTGAGTTTCCGCTTTTGAGAGTAACTTATATGTAAAAAAAAAAAAAAAAGAAAATTAAAAATGCAAAAGTAATTTATAATAATAAGTAAGTTGGGCATTTTCTGCCGGTAAGGAGGTGTGTACCTGCGCTCAGCCCCTGGCCGCTCTCGGAGCTCTGCTGGCACACGGCGGCGCGCACTGCCCGGTACCTGGGACTACGGTGCGCGCTCACGCCGCTCACTCTGGATGTGGAGGTGGCCGCTCGGCAGCCGGACTCGTCCTCTGAGGGCTGCCGCTGGGGCGGGTGCGAGTGCGAGTGCGAGTGCGGGGCCTCCGTGCTGCTGATGGCGGAGGGCTGCGGGGGGTGATGCTGATGCTGCTGGTGGCGGCTTGGGAGAGGACGATGCCCGCCGCCGCCGCTGCCGCCGCCCCCTAGCAGCGGGATGTCCACCATAGTGGGTCGCTGTCTGTCGAACCGGGTCCTCCCCGCGGGCCGCTTGCTGGGGGGCGCGCCTAGGCACAGCCCTTCATCCGCCGGGTGCGCGTCCTCCTCCATCATTATCCTCGCCGCCACCGCCACGGTCGCCACTTGAGTGTCTCTTCCTGCCGGGCGGCGTCTAGCGTCCCCTTTTGTGCGTGTACGCGCGCGTCCCCTGGTGTGCGTGTGTGTATGCGTGCGTGTGTACGCGTGTGTGTGTGTGTATCTTCCCCTGTCTGCCTCCGTACCCGCGGCACTTGTCACCGAGCCCGGGGGGGGGGGGCGTCGGCGGCGGGGGCGGGGCCTGTCCCTCAGACGGTCGCGTGCGGGCGGGTCCGCAGGGGGTCCATGGCCACGTGGGTCCGTCCCAGTCTTCCTGTCCTCTGAAAACGGACGCACATCGGCGGAGATGCGCCGCACTGGCCGGCAAACAGTTAAAGTACAGCGTTTGTACTGTGGTAAAAGTAGAGGTGGGTAGAAATTGGTTATGCACACTTGTGCACATACACTTTTCAGAATCATTTCTGCAATCCACACAACACTTTTCCTGAAGCACACGTGTGAAGTAGGAAAAAAAAATACTTTTATTCCCTTACATGTTTTAAACCCTTACTTCCTCACCGGTGCTTTTATTTTCGTTACATTTTCTCCTTAAAAACAATCCTCTTTGCCGCAACTAAAAAAAACCTCCTTATTGTCACGTTTGCAATTCGTTATTCTTATTTGTCCCTCATTTATTCATGTTCACTTTGTTAAAGTGGCTGAATAACTATGATAAAATGTGTTCATGCAAGTTTAATCGTTTTATAAATCAGCTTTAACTTAACTTATATATTAACTGTACAGTTTGCCTAAACCTAACCCTTCACCTAAGATACAGGTATAAATCGCTCCTAATTCTATAGTTAAGAATATCGACTGTGGTAACAAAAGTGACTTTTTTTATAGATATATGCATACATGCTTTAAAAACGCTGAAAGCATTATTTAAACTACTAAATATGTAGAGTAAGTAATAAATACAATATAAAGGTCGAGCAGTGCGTTTGGATGTGGATTCGAAAAGAATCCCGATCAGCAGATTGATTTTAATTCACTGAATTATATTTTGGTACTCTAGGGGGAGCTGTCGAGCAGTTCTGTCGCCACCTTCCCAGCATGCCTTGCAACATCAAAACGTTATGCTTATTGTTGAATTTGTTTGTTTATTTGGTTAATTCAATTTACAGCATTCTTGCTTCTTTCTGCCCTTTGATAGCGTGAAATGTTTATTCTACTTTATTTTATGTTTGTGGATTTTCTGTTAAGCATCAATGTGTGTGGACATTGGTGACTTGTGTGAATTTTTTTTTAAGTTTTTACTTGAGCAAATAAAACTGGGGGCTTATTATTTTGATTTTTTTTTTTTTCCAAATTGCACTAGTAAAAACACCCATATATTTAGAAATGGTCAATTCATTCACTAACCACTTGTCTAGTTCAGACTGCTGTGGTCTAGAACAGGGATAACAGGACACAAAGAGGAGCCATTTTGGACAAAGTACCAGTCCATCGGTTGTCTTGGTCAAACACACACACACACACACACACACACACACACACTCTCTCTAAGGGTAACTTAACTTCATTTACTCACATGAACCACAGAACAACAGCTATAATGAGTATTAATGTAGTAAAACTAGAGGTAACATTAATCTCTGCTGTTTGAAGGGTTGTCTGGTCAGCAGATGTATTTCAGGTGTACTGAGCCCCTTCTAAAGAGAGCACCCTCAGGTGGGAACATGCCTGCATGGTATTTGTAGGTGTGATATGGGCATTGAACGCATACAAGCGGGACAAGAACATGCAACCTTCTGACTGACAATTCTGAATGCAGGTCAAAATCTATAGGTCAGGTTCTCTGAGGTGTCTGCATTACCTGCTGTGCCAGGTATTCAATTTTTATTCAAATAAGAAACAAAATGCATACAAACATACTGTATATATGTTTCTAAACTGTATTTATGTTTGTAATTGCAACACAAACTAGAGTGTAAATTTTCAATATAAAAAATCAAAAAGTACAAATGGCACAGTAATGGTTCTTATTATGCTATTTATATGTCTAATGTTTCCGGCTACCAAAAGTTAAATTGCTATTTTTTACCATTTCATTGGAAAAGGTACAACTAAATATATTTAAGAAGATAATTACATCTAGATGGCCATCTTCATAATCACAGATTTAAAAAATGTCATGATAAGTAAGTTATATAATCAAATGTAGATATTACAGAAGTTGCAAATGATTTTCTTTGGTCTAATTTCCTCCCGAAGCAGTGTGATGTGAAATGAGGCGCTCATGGCTGTGGTGCTGAAGACCCTCAGGATGAAGGGAGCTAGACATATTCATAGGATGCTGAGGAAGAGCAGGGTAGGTGTGAGCCAGTGTTGGGAGCAGTGGGTCAGCAGATGATAGAGGGTCTTGTGGTTAAAGTGTCTACCTTGTGTTGACAAGATCTGGGGTACAAACCTTTAACCACATTATTTATTGGACTCTTTGTTTCTGTCATCTTTAAAAGACATCACCTCACATACATGAGTCAAACCTTATTCTGTTTACTTGTGGTCCATTGGTTTAGAATGCTGATCTTATATGATATTCCAGCCTTGTGGGATCTTCTTGTGCACCATCTTTAACACTTGAGGCCTCCTTTAGATGCTTGAGATGAGGTTCTTTGGTAAGGGTTGCACATGTAGCACAGCAGTTGTGATGTGTGTAGTTGTATTTCTAGGTTTTGGGTTCAACTCCCTGTGTTGGTGGGGCTTCAGTGCCTTCTCTGATACACCAAGACCTTTCATAGTTATAGGGTTTACAGTAGTTAGGTATGCAAAGCTCTCCTGTACCTCAGGAGGTTGGGTCTCATCCTTGTCGGGGCTGCAGTTGCACTTTCTGAAGTCTTTTAGAAACTAAATTTTAAGTTTAATTGTACAAATTCTGAAGAGTTAGAGACCCAGTCACTATTGCATGGTGCAGTGGGTAAGGTGCTGCCTTATAGAGTAAGAGGTTTGGGTTTCAAATCCTGGGATAAGTTATTGAAAGTAAAGCCTTGGAGGTAAATAGAAGTGACTTGCCTATGAGCTTACATGCACTAGCTGAAAACATGAGTCTAGCTATTGTGAAAGCAAGGCTGTTTTTAATTTATATATTTAGTTTTACAGCACATCTAAAAGCCCACAAAGACCCCTTTTTCCTTTTTAGAGATGCACTTACTCAAAAACTCTTCCATCACTCATACAAGATCTGCAGTGTTTCCCCCATGGGCAGTGGCAGGTACACAGTCTGCATTATTCCCAGGAATTAAACCACCAACCGTGTGGTCAGGAGACAAGACTCTTCAGTTATATCCTTTAAGCCTGATGGGTTGCACAGAAATAGAAGTTAATTGGTAAAGAATTCCAACCCCATCCAGGGTTTGAGTTTACAACCCTTTGGACATCAGCAAACACATTTAATCACAGTGTCATAGTATTTCTGGGTTCACTGCTTTCATGTGTAAACTTACACTCAGGGAAATGAGTCACATTATTGAAAACCTAACTTCGTAGTACTTTTTACTGGAGTCAACCCACTAACCTCATGGTTCAGAGACCAACTCCTTGCCTATTACAACACACCTCACAAACTAGCATTTGACTACTAATGGTTCTTATAGAAATGGAGATTAGGTTAAAAAAAAAAAGAAAGCTTAAACTCTGGTACATAACTGAAAAACTAATGCATCCCAAAGGGATTCAAACCATCCTTGTGAATCTTGTGTGTCTCAGCATAACCTCACAACAACATCAATACACACAGCTCTATAGCACAGCGCTGAGTGTGTCTCACAGCCGTGTAAAAGCAGGCTTGAAAGAAAACATCTCTTGAAAGAGTCTCAGTACTGCTGCCAGCCATCATGATGTCGATCACAGTCCTGTTTATGGTGGGACATTAAAAATATGCACTCCGTTGCCTCCTTTTCTTGATTTTAATGGCCAGCTTAGAACAATCGGAGCTGATTCCTGAATTTGGTGGGATGCCCTCTGCTAGGAAGACTGGCAGCTGTGTGGAATGGTCTCCATTTAGAAAAATGATAGGTAGAAAAATTGACTTCTCATTGTTTGGAAATGGTCTTATGACACCTCCCTGGTTGAGGAATATCAACAAGTGTTTCTCGCAATCCTTTGCCGATGCCTTTTCTCCATGACAGTGGTAATAACACACATCTGAACGCTCCCATCCACCATAGTGCCAGAATATCTGTTGTGACAGAAATGGCCCCATTTCCTGATGATCCATTGCATTTTATTGGCAACAAAAGCTGCTAGTTACCTTCTTATTTCCTATGGAAGCACTAGGGGTGTTAGTTTTCCCGCATGGTTTTTGTATTTTGTTTTTTTTGGCCAATACATATTTTTTATTATTTGTGGCTCAATTTGCCTAACTGTATAATCTGGTCAGGGTGCACCTATGTAAAACTATTGAACTGAAAGAGGGTGCACCTTCTTTTTCATATCCTGGCAAATGAACTGGACCGGATTGTTACCCTTCTGACGGTGTCGAACCCGGTTGCAGGTCTAGAGTTCCCCACTGGTGAGGGCACCCTCTAGTGGGAACCTACCTACATGGTGCTGGGGGCTGGGGCATGGCAGTGGAAGGCAACCCATGTGAACATGAGAACTTATCTCCTCACAGACAGTGTCAAACCTGGGCCCAGATGTGCAGGCCAGGTGTTGTGAGGCGTCAGCGCTACAATCGCTGTTGCCGTACTAATTTTGTGCATAACCAATAAACACTTGGACATTAAAAATAATAATCAAGCAACTATAAATAACTTTTTTGGTAAGCAAGTAATGGAAGCCGAGAAACCATATGAGAACCTCATAGCTGCAGGGCTGTAAACCCTCAGGATGAGGACATTTACACATGAGTATATGATGCCGAGGTAGAGGATGTTCACAATAAGTTACCGCACCAACAGCTTGACCCCTTCACGGAGCCGTGGTGGTTAAACTGCTGAATTTGTGCTAAGAAGGTTGACTGTTCAAATCATGGCTGAGATTCTGGATAGACTCTCCTCTCTTTGGTGGTGAGACAGCAGATGGTGGTTTTAATCTAAAACACAAGACTGCAGGGTTTTTTTCCAGGTGTGTGGTCTCGGTGGCAACCTTGAGCTCAAGAAGTGTGGTGCTTGATCCTTTGACCAGATTGTTTAATCGACTCCTTGTTTCTGCCGTCTCTGAAAGAAGCTATCAACTTCACATGCAAGAGCGGAACACACACTTTACCACTTGTGGTTCAGCCTACTGGGCTTTTGAGCAAAAGTGATCTGGTGTTCAAGGGTTGGGTTGGTGCCTCTTCTGTATATCTCTGACACCGAGGAATTTTTCTGCACAAAAGTTGAGGACAGGGCTCAGGGTAGTGGTTTGGGTCAGTAGGCTGGTGGCGGTGATGCCATGTTTAAGCTGAGCAGGTCTAGGGTTTGATCCTCTTTCCAGCAATTGGTCTTTTTTCCCTTTCACCTACACCGAGAGCTTCACATCATCTACAACTAAGTTAAGAACACAGTTTTTGAACTTCGAAGGTCCAACCTTCAAGCCTTTGGTTGGGTTGCTCTATTGAGCAACTATGGCACAGTGGCTGAGAGAAGCTCTAAGGGGTTGACTGTGTGACTCAGTGGTTTTTATGCTGCTCTTGAGCAGAAGAGATGTTGAGTTCCAGCCTCACTGAAAGGACCGATACACAAAGCAGCCTGGAAATTGAATTATTAATTTGCCACACAGAGTCTTATTGCATAATTCTACAATTTCATACATACAGCATTTACTGAAGAAGGTCAGAGCAGGTGTCTCTCCTGCGATTTAAACCCTGTCCTTCTATACTCAAGCGAGCCTGATTTTAAGCTCTGCTATAAAAAAGCATGACTGTGTTATTATTCTGCTGGAAAATAAAATACAAAAAAGGTAAAACATTTGCATAACCGGCTGTCTTCGGTGAATAAAGTGTTTCCCACTTCCATCATAAGCTGACTGGGCAAATTTGATTCTCAGTTAAATATTCTTGAGCCAAGAATGTAACCTCTCCATATTCCAAGGTGCAAGAAAAAACTGAACTATAATGCAAGAATTCAAATTCTCTTGCAAATGGAAATATCTTGCTAGCTAAGGGATGTGAAAACAAAATTAATATGTCAGTGTGTAGAAGGCAACCGACTTGTTCAATGTTTATGTGGTCCACTCTTTTTAAAAGCTTGAAGGTTGTAGACCACCCTGTGCTTGGCAAGTCAGTCAAATTTTGGCCAAATGTTTGTTTGTTTATTAGTATGTAAATAGATGGTGAGTTTGGGAGAGCTTCAGAAGCCCACATTCTTCAAGTGTTTAAAGTGGGTGACAGCTGTGTATTTAATGGTGACCGAGGCAACAACAAATCGTCTGCTGCTGACCGGCATAATCCACTGTAAACTGTGTACATTTCCATACAGGTGTATCCTAAACACACAAACATCAAAAACACAGCCATGTAGTAGCACCGGAAACAAAGTGTATATTCCAGCAAGTCATACACCGCACGACTGCAGCGTGCGGTACAAATAGGGTCGACCAGCATTTCTTGCATCAGTTAGTGTTTGGCTAAGGGTTGCAATGACAAAACAAGTTACGTTAGTGACTATAACTGTGACATGACAGTTGGCGCTAGGTGTGCTATTCTAGCATCACCCAAACGACAGTCACCCTGCGTTTTTCACGCACGAGTATTCCATGGTCTACTTGGAATGCTGCAAAAAGCAAAACAGCACCAGCGATCTGAGGTCTTGTGGACAAAAACAACTTATTGGGTCAGAGGAGTCTAAGGAGAATGGCAATAGCGTGCAAGTAAACAGATAGACTACATCCAGGCAGAACACATTCAAATTTTAGACTGGTGTGCGGAATCTCATCTCAGAACTCACCGACTGCTGGACTTTGTCTTGAATGGACTAGAAAAGTCAAAGAACATGTTGGATGCTGAAGCTGTGAGTGAAGAACAAGAAAGTGCATCTCCAATGGGTACAGGAGTATCAAACCTGGACCACTGAGGAGTGGAAAAAAGTTAATTGGTCAGATGAATCCAGGTTTCCTTTGCATTATATACTGATGGGGGGATCAGAATTTGGCAGAAACAACATGAGTTCATGAAGCCAAGCTATTTGGTGTCAACACCACAGGCCGGTGGTGACAGTGTAATGGTGTGGGGAATGTTTTTCTGGCACATATTAGGACCCCTGAGACCCACTGAAATGTCTGAATGGCACAGTCTGTCTGAACATGGTTGCTGAGAAATTTTACCCCTTTGCGGCTAGTTTATCCAGTCTGATGGAAACTTCCAGCATAATGTGCCATGCCACACTGCACGGTTCCATGATAGTGAGTGTTCATTGCTTCAGTGCCCTGCGCAGTCTCTGGGCCTCACTCCCATGGAGCATTTTTGGGATGAGGTGGAAAAGGCTGTTTGCAGCAGCTACACAACAGGATCACTCCCTCAAGGTGCAACCGACCCGCACAACGCATCCAGCATTTTCTAGTACATCCGTGCCCAGACGAATTCGTGCCGATCCGAGTTCATAAGGAGGAGAAAATACTCTCAGGAGTGGACCTAATAAACTGGTGACTCGGGGAGTATAAAGTTACAAACATCTGCCTCAACGCAGTAGAAAACAAAAACAACCCATTTCAAATACAAAAGTCAAATTTTTTTAATTCCATCATCCGTAGTACTTATTTTCAGTTTAATTCTTTCTTGATAAAGAGGCACGCAGAGTGGGAATGAAATAAAAAGTGGCCAGAAGGGGGCGGTAGATCAATGCAATTAACCCTAGCAGACGAGCACAGCCGGTGTAAGACACTTTACACAACGGTACTCACACCTAAAAGTGCACACATGTCCTGCTGAAAAGTGTTATTTCCAAAATAACACAAAACGCACAAAAGTGGATCTTACATCTTAATTCTCGGAGTTCAAATTCATTCCCAGTTTAAGAGCTTGTACTTCAGCTTTAAAAGTGCCGTTTTTCACACGCTTTGCATATTTTTGACCGCAGAAATGTGATTAAATAACCAACACGCCGAGCAAAATTCTTAGTACTCCAAAGAAAACCTTGCTATAACGCATTTTTTCCTAAATTATAACGTTTAAACTTTAATATAATAATGGCCCAACAGTGTTGCTTGCAAGTGAAAAGCAAGATGGATAAAAGATGGGTTGACACGTGATGACTCACGTTTAAAAAAGTATATTTTACTGCGATTAAGCGAAATGCATTTCCAGTTATTTCTTGGGATGAAAATCCTATATTTTAAAGGCTCCCAAGTGCACAAGAGAGCAAGAAAGTAACCTCAAAAAGGGAGATAACTGTTAAGATCCGCTTTAACAAAGCCGATTAAATGTAAAGTAAATTATAAACTGGCAGACTGTGGCGATCTGCAAATTTGGAAACTAAACGCTCCGTCACACCTGTCGGCCTTCGCAGCTTCTTCACCCGCCACGTTTTTTCCGTCGCGCCTTTTTTTGCGTGCGCGCGTCCGAGAGTCCCGCGTCCGGAGGGGGGGGGCGCGCCACCGCGGCGCTCACAAAAAGGCGCAGATGTGCGGGCAGCTGCGGGGAGCGGAGCGGATCCGCGGCACCGGAGCGCCTCCTCGCCTGGGACTGAGGGACAGCAAACGCTGCAGCCCGAGGCGATACTTTTATCCCGCGATAATAGGTGAGATATTAGAATAATTAATCAATAAAGGAGCAAGGGTTTGGCGTTAAGCCGCAAAGTGACGGATTCGCAGCGACTGTCAAACGGTGGGCGCGAATATTAGTCAGTTTAAGGTAATTTATAAAAGCGTCCGCTTTTGGACGAAGTGTTCGTTGGAGCTTGCGGGACACCTGCGTGACGGTGCGGGACAGTGTGGGTCACCTGCGGGACACGGTGAGACTTTGCGGGACACCTGCGGGACGGCCCGCAACTTCCTCGCAGTTTTCCTGTCACTCTGAATCCCTGCGGACGGAGAGAAATATGGTTTCGCGTCACGGATTATAAGAGACGCTGAAGATTTTTTTTTTTTTTTTTTTTTTCCCCCCCCCAAAAATTAAACCGTTATTTGCGTTTGGCCGAGGAGCCGCAGCGATTCCTCCGCTCACGGGCAAACGGCAGCGGGGGTCGGGGCTGTGCTCGTTCTCGGCTGCCGGGATGGCGCGCCTGCTCCCCTGCCTGCTGCTCGGGCAGCTCACCGTGATGCTGCGGGTGTCCGACGCCCAGGGCGAGTACTGCCACGGCTGGCTCGACCCCAGCGGCAACTACCACGAGGGTTTCCAGTGTCCGGAGGACGTGGACACGCTGGACGCCACCGTGTGCTGCGGCTCCTGCTCGCTGCGCTACTGCTGCGCGGCTGCGGACGCCCGCCTGGACCAGGGCAGCTGCACCAACGACCGGGAACTGGAGAACAGCCAGTTCGCAGCCCGTGAGTACCAGCAGGGTGTGGGTTCCAGCGCCCTACATGAGTGCTGTGCGTGACGAACACAGTCCGGCGCATTTCGGGCGGTACAGTAGATGGTTAGGGACCCCCCGTCTTGCAACCACAAGGTTGTCGGTGCGAATCCCGTTAAGCGCCCCTACCGATGTCCTTGCGTAAAAAATCCCTACGTGTGAGCAAGCCAAATAAAACATACATTTTAGCAGAAAGATATACATCAAAGTCTCGGCTCCAGTAACAGCCATCGTTATGACTGTAGTTTAATAACCAAAATATCCTAAAGACGAAACGTGAATATTTAAGTTTAAATGTTTTTTTTTTTTTTTTTGACAAATATTTCATAAACATGCACTGGTTCATGACATATTATTTATACCAAAATGTTGCTTTTTAAAGATGACGCACATTTTCCAAAGACTATTAGATAGCTGAAGATTTATTTCTTCTTGGTTTTCAAAGCACAATATCTATAAGCATTAAAATTTAAGCAAAATAAAAGCTTCAGAGTTTGAACTGGCATAAAATGTAGGTAGATAGTATTTAAAATTTACGAAGGAAACACAGTGCCACGATTTCCAGGTGTAGTTTCATGCCAGCTGAATTATTTTGTATTTGAACAAAAAGTAATGGAATAAGGAGCTCAAGAGTTTAAATGTAATAAACAGGGTTAATAGTGTCCTGGCTGACAGTAATCATATAGGATTGGTGTAAAAACTGCTGTAAAAATACAGTTATTATAAATTGAATTAAAATGAATGCTTTGGTAGAGATGCCAAATGTAATTTAAGTTCAACTCCTAATTTTTGTAATATTGGACTCCACTGTTCTTCAAAGGGGCTGCATGTGTTTAGATGTAAGTCAATGAGGACACTTGGAAGGTCATCATAAAAAAGTGTTCTAGAGTTTTCCAATTTCATTAATTTAAATATTTAATAAAAATAATACTGGAGTAACACAAAATTTGTAAATTTGATACTATTAGTAGCAAAGATTTATGTCTATACTGACAGACTTGGACATCCAGGTGATGGAGTTAATGAGAATCAAATAATAATGAGGAATAGAATTAGAGATTTGTTAAAATCAACTAAAAGGCAACAGATAAAAAAGATGATTTTCTAATGTTATAGGAATTTACTGGTAGAACAGTTTTTGGTAAATTGTTAAACTGTTCAGCCTATTTCTGAGTATGAGCAGGTGCTTTAGTAGACGTTTGAAGTTTGTCTGCTAATGCAGTTATTTAATTTTTCATTTTTTGTCTGTATTTACACGTCTAACATAGTCAGTTATTGATTCCGAAACATTTTTTAAATAGATGAATTAGACTAAACAATTCATTCATCTGTGTCTCTAACAGTGTCCCCCATTCTGCCCTATAAACCAGATATCCGCCGTCTTTTGGTCAAAGTAATTTAATAACGTTTATGTTTCTGAACTTATTTCTTTTAAGAGATCAGATGGTTTAGCATGAACCGTGGCAAAGCTGGTTTCCACCCACAAGGCCTCCTGTTTTAATAAACACTACCTTCAGAACTAACAGGGCTATTAGAGAAGCGGTTGCTCACATTCTGAATTTACATAAGAAACTAAAAAAAAAATACAAATTAAGATTAATATTAAAAGCCATTATGACACAATCAAATTTGGACTTTCTGTTATTAAGATCCCAGAAAAATATATATTTCAGCTGCTGCCTATGGCTTTTATTGCTGTGATTTGTGAAAAATTACTCATAATTACCGGAAGATTCTTCCCTAAAATTCCCATAATTAATGCATTCACTTGCAGCTATGCTGAATACATCAGCATTTAAATGAACTTTTTATGCCGATAAAACATAACCTACAGTTCTGAAAGCATTTTTACTGGTTTATTTATGGCACCATAATGCAGTTAATCTTGTATAAATCATCCCTCTACACTTTTTTCGCTTATTTTATAATCTGCTTTTTGAATATGCCAGGCCCTCTTCAATGTAATCGAATCAGTGGATTTTTACTTATTAATCCAATTCCAGAAATTTGACTCTTGATGACATTTGTGACACTGACGTGCTGCATTCTTGCAGTTTTTGGACAGGATTTCGCTCCAGCATGGAAACCACCGTCTCTAGGGGGTGTCCAGTTCTATGAAACATCTTTTGTGTTTCTAGTGTTGGACGGCTTACGTATTCAGAAGTATAATTCCATAAATAAGCATTTTAATCAGCTGCATAGTTAGTCTTATAAGGGGGGACTGTCTGAATATTCCAATAAGAACGTCAAAAAAGGATGCTAAACCATTTTTAACAGGTTATTGTAATCTACAAATTCATAAGTTGTTTTCTGAAACAAAATCATTTTTCCTTGTCATATGAAAAATATAAGAAATAGTGGCTACATCATATTGTGATTGTTTAAATGACTGAGCTACTTTTTCCATCTGGGATATTTGTGTGGTGCATTGTGAGAGGACTGGTTTTGAGGGGTTTGTGTTACCTGGTAAAAGGCATAGATTTGCGTAATGTCTCGCCTCTTTTAATGCTCGTTTTTCGCCATTCCTCAGAGCCCATCTACGTGCCCTTCCTCATGGTGGGCTCCATCTTCGTGGCCTTCGTCATCGTCGGCTCCCTGGTGGCCGTTTACTGCTGCACCTGCCTGAGGCCCAAGCAGCCGACGCAGCAGCCCATCCGCTTTTCCCTGCGCAGCTGCCAAGGCGAGACCATCCCCATGATCCTGACGACGGCGCCGTCCAGTCTGCGCACGCCTTCCCGCCAGTCCAGCACGGCCACCACCAGCTCCAGCTCGGGAGGCGGAGGCGGCTCTGTGCGCCGCTTCTCTCTGGGGAGGGCGGACGTGCAGGGGCAGCAGCAGTCGCCACCCTCCTGTCTGGCATCCACCCCAGCCTTGTCCTCGGCCCAAGCACAATCCACACTACCTCCACCCCCGCCTCCACCTTACACAACCCCAGCCTGCCTTCAAGGGGGCCTCTCCCACACCCACACCCATACTCACACCCACACCCACACGGCGCTGCAGCTTCACCAACCTCTACACCCATCTCAGGGCACCAGCTTCCTCCTGTCCCAGCAGTACTTCCCCTTCTCCATGCAGCCTGAACCCTTTTCGGCAGGAAAAGGTTTTGCCGATTTTGGGCAGAGCTGATGGACTCTGAACCCCACCTCTACTGAAGGCCGCTATCCGGTGGTAGACCGCTTGTTGGTGGACAGTTATGTGAAATTAAGGACAGAAGCAGCCCGGTTGGACCTACCATGTGGGACGGGCAGACCGAGGCCCCCTTTCGGTGGCAGAGCTGGAGTCCAGAGACAGAGAGTCTCCACTCCGGAGATGACCCTATGGCGAGGGCCGACCGACTTCAGCATCTCGGCGAACTCAGGTGTGGAACAGTGGGAATTCTAGGAAAGCGGGTTGGTTGAGACCTGATATGAGTGCACTTTTTTTTTTTTTTTTTTTTTTTTTTTTTTTTTAACGTCCTCTTTTTAAACAACATGCTTTCCTTCAACTATTTAGTCTTTCAGGAAGCCTGAAAGAAATCAGTCATGTATTTAAAACAAACCCTAAATGTTTTTTCCTGCTCGTGGCAAATATTAAAAATGTTGGTCTTTCTTGTAGGAACTTTTTGGGAATTTGACCGGGTGATGGATTTTGAGGGAATATAAATGATGTTGACAATCTCCATCCTTTACAACGAAGAGAAAAGTTAATAAAGGAGCTAATAATTCCAGTACATGTGGGAGAACGCAGAAAATGAGCGATTTTTGGAGCACAGCTCCTCTGGGGAGAAGGACATGGAGACCCGTCAGCTGTATCCGGGACTCACCGAGCTGCTCTACGTCGCAGTGGGTCAGATGTTCTGCACCAGGAAATGTACTGATAATTGTGATTTTCTGCTATTTCATAGCAATACCTGGTTTTTCTGTTGGTGTTTCCCCACATTTTTGATATAATAAAATGCTGCCAACACACTCAAGCAAGGGAATAAAAGACAAACAAGACTTTTGTAAGAGCCTTCGTGGTCAGGGTTGCAACCCAGCGACAGCGAACAAAATGTGCCTTACTTAGAGCCACCTTTAGCATTATTAATGGTTGCCACGGTGAGAAAAGCTCAGATGAAGGTGGACAAAGTGAAGGGCAGTTGGCTGGAACGTGACCACACTTCTGACCAGTGAAGGCAAACATAACAGAGTTGTGTTTATGACACTTGGCGCATAAAGTACAACAAGATACATTCTGGATTCTTACAGTAGATGGGGGTGGGGGCTCAGCAAGGCAACAGGTCTGCATGAAAAGCTCCCTGGCCTATAGAAGTGGGTTTGGACCCCAAGCTGAATAATAAACAACACCCAAACAAGGCCATCCTCTGGTCTGACATGCATATCTATGGGGCTTCCTGTATATTTATTTAATTCTTAAAAATTCCATTTACTGTTATGAAGTGAAGTTTGCTGGGAAGAAAACTGTGGAAAAAGTCAAGATCCTCTTAGTTTGTTGTCATTCGAGAAATACGATCAGCTACATTTTGCAATTTAATTATTACGGATTTCATAAATGCAGGGTTTATGCTTTGGTTTGGCTGAGCACAACCTCCTTTAAGGGCATTAATGTGCTGTAGCCCAACATTTTTTTGGATAATAAATGTTACAGTATTCCTGGTGTATTTGTGATATTACTTAATATTAAATTATTGCAGAAATGTATTCCGAGGATATTACATCCTGTCTAGACGGAATGTTTATGTTTAATTTTTGGTTGATGAATTTCGCAGTCAATATAATCATTGGTGATTCATAAACAAGGCCACATACAGGCAGACCTGGCAGAGTCTTTGTAGAATGCGGGTGCACCACCAGTCAAGCGTCGCTGCTGCAGAATTCGGCACATTTACTGAACGTGGCAAAAGTAGGTGGGAGGAGAAAAGGAGAAGAAGAAAAAAAAAACATCCAGGTACATTACGAGTTAGACCGCCCGTCGGAATGGTGTCCGCTGAGTAACGGCAAATTTAATGACAGATTTAACCAAAGGCTGGAGCACCAAGCAAAAACAACGTCACCAAAGCCCGCAGCTACACAGCCACTCACTTTTTCTACTGTCTGAGAGGCCCTGGAATAGTGTGAGTCCTTACGTCTTGCTATGTATTGCCCATCTAATTCAGAACAAACGTTACACTCACTGGCCACTTTATTAGGTAAAGATTAGGATCTGGATCTTCTTTTGTCCTCAACACAGAATTAATTCAGCAACAAGGTTCTTGCCCCATGTTGGACCGAGATATTTACACAGTTTCTGTGGATTTTTTGACTGCTTGTTCATGGCTAACAGTCCAACCTTGTTCCACGGGTGGACTGTTGGCGTGAGAGGTGCAGGCCATTGTGGTAAAGTGAAGGCACTGTCTTGTTTTGTGGAACATCCAGAGATGTGTGTGTTTTGGGACACGGCGCTTTGTCCTGCTAGAAGTGTCAGTTTAAGAAAGGCCAGTCTGGCCACGAAAGGATGAACGCACCTAGTCAGTATGAGCGGTACGTTGGTAGTTGGTGGCAGACATGAGGGACTCAAGTCGTAAGTTTGACACCTTGTCGCTTGATGAAAATTAAAAAAAGACTCGACTTTGACTTTAGGCTGATGACTCGGAAGGACTTCATACAGACACTTCTGTCTTCTTCCTTGTTCTCATTTGTTGAAATACGATTGGGTGACGAAACACCCAGTAGTCACGTGCAACAATCGGACCAACCATCAATGTCAACGTCATGAGCGTGGAGAGAACCATCACCATGGAAGGCGCCGAAATGTTGTATATCAAAGTACAAAAAAAAAAACGAACTGCGGTGTGCAAAGTTTGTGGCTCCAGAGCCAAATGACGCCACCAAAACAACATATATAAGCTATGATACATACTGTATGTCTTGATTGTCGTAATATAGCGTAGGCTCTTGTTCCTAAGCTACAAACCACTCTTGTATATGCAGTCCGTCGTATTTGGGTTCAGTTAATTGAAATATTCCGTGTAGATTTCCAAATTATATATCTTCTTATCTAAATATGCTGTATATATGTATTAGAGTTTGCAATGTTAAATAGGCAGGTACTTCCCATAGTTACCGTCAAGTAAATTAAATGGAAAAAGTTGTTCTGATTCTTTAATACAGAATGAAAGAGACATTAAAATTATTCTACAGTTAATTTATATTGAAAATATTGTTGATGTGAAATAGGGTTTTGCAATTGTATTTCACAGTGAGAAATCCAATAGCCCTGATGTCAGATTAAAATGAACTTGTTTCTGAATGTGTAGAACAGGGCTGCACAAAATAAGCGTCTCGCCAAAGTACTACATTAAATGTGGCCGCTAGAATTCAATATGATTTAACTTTTGAATTGCTTGACATAAGCAGTGACTTGACTTGGCTTGCTTGACTCTAAACACTTGCGACTTGAGACTTACATGTGACTTGCACATGTGTGACTTACTCCCACTGCTGCTTGGTGGCATTCAAATGATGCTCCTCCGATGAAACTAAAAAGCCTCAAAAAACTATAAAATGTGTTATGCGCCAGGAAATCATTCCCCACCCCATTACACCACCAGCAGCAATCGGTACTGGCCAGGTGTACCTAATAAAATGGCTAGCGAGTAGGTAGATGCAGGGATAAATACGGGTGATCTATGTATGTATGTACAGACTGAAAATGTGTTCAGCACTTGAGCTGCTCTTGACTAAATTCTATGTTAATAAGTTACAGTTCAGCTGGGCATATTTTTATTTTATTAACCATTATTTATCCAAGACTTTTATCGAAAGAAGTTTGAAATGCTAAAATAATAAACTAAGCTTCTCAAAAATAATTTACAGATTCAAAGCAGGGTGTTTTTCCCAAATTCATGGCGAACACCTTGCTCAGCAGTATTATAGTTGGAGTGGGATTCAAACCCAGCACCTTCAGGAGGAAAGCAATGGCCTAATCACTGTGCCCCAGGTGCCCTTCGTGAGTTTTTAAGCTGAAAATTCTGCATTTAATGAAGAATTTAGAGATTATGGATTGCCATCACATTCTTCTGTATATCAAAAAGCAATTGTAAGTATTTATCACAAAGACTGCATTTTTGACGATGGCTACAGTATAAAAATTTTACATGCGCAGATTTTGCAGAGGGAATTATAAATATCTCTATGGAATGTTTTTAAAGATATATAAGAAGGAGCAAAATGTCTGAGGTTTTCAGGAGTCGGTTTATAAAATGTACTTACACATCATCTTGTTGGACAAGCGGGGTGTCCGCTCCTCCTCTGGGAAAGCCGAAATCCGTGGAAATCTCAGTGCTGAGAGACTGACTCATTATTTCCATTCTGGGCCTACATTTTAACATTCATCTATACAGAGATTTTATTTATATTAAATGAATGCATCTGTGCATATGAAGGGGAAGTGAGTGCAAAAGATTGTACAGCAGTATTAGCACTTCTCTTTAAAAAAAAAAAAAAAAAATCCCACCACGCTGATACAAGATATAATTTTCCCAACTTGTAAAGTTTATTTCAGTAAAAGACAGAACATTGAAAAGCTACATGCAGAAGAATCACAACAGAAGTAAAAAATATATTTAAATTTAAGCAAATATAACAAATACAATGGTGGGGAGAGGAATCAGCGACCATATTAAAAATAAAAAGCTTCCATTCATGCGTCCGGCAAATTCACGAAGGACGGTTCAGAAAGCCGTTCTGCAGCGTCTCCACTGCTGAGTCTAAGCTCAGCCGTTCAGGAGCCAGAAATTCTGCTCAAAGTCAACAGTAAGAGCAGGTGAGGATCTACTGAGACATTAATAAGAAAACAGACATTCAGTCAGATACTGGAAAACTACAGTACTTCATTCCAGAGCATAAAACATCACAGTTCTGATTGAGAGAACAGTCATATATATTCACATATTACTGTACCATGTCAAGAAAAAGGCTTCAGATGTTACTGGGACGCCACACCCTCGATATTCATGACACTGTCAAAAGGGAAAACATGCTTCTGACAACAACATACAGCAGCAGAAGGTCTTAATAATCAGGAAAAATCACAGCATGTGTGACTGTAAGAATGACTGGACTGACAGTGGGGCATCCGTGGGACCGAACCAAATGTCCATCTGTGGGACAAGGAAGGGTGTGTCGCACTCGTGCAGTCACGGGGGGTCGGCATGTGTGATGGAAGGCCACCCCCAGACTGAAGCCGGTATTATATCAGGTCTCACACACACACACACGTGCGCACACACACTTATACATGCTGACATGTTAATCCCCCGAAATTTACCAGAAATTTAATGCGAAACACACTCACAACTTACAAAAACAGAAGGCGTCACATTAGTGGTACATAAACTCCTCCGAGACTGATAATTTGAAAAACTTCAAAACTTATACTTTAAAGATGCCCACTAATAATAATTACAACACTGGATAACCACCAATTTGATCTTTCCAATTTTTTTTTTATCCATAGCACAAAAATCAGAAAAAATCTGAAATTAAGTGAATCTGAAGTTTATCGCATTATCGAATGCAATGTATCACCTTCTGAAAAAATCAGTCAAATCAATGAACAGTATCTGTGGGGTGCTAATACTTTTCGGTAGCTTAATGGCACTTAAGTTTAGGGGAACGAATATTAAAAAACAGTGCAGTGAGGTGAACCTCTCATCCACTGACACCCGCTGCACTATCCTACTGGAATGAGAATTAAGAGTAAAATCTCAGCACCCCCCTGTCACACACTGCTTCCACATCACACACGCGTATGCAAGGTAGTGCCGGTCGCGTCCCTTCCCCGAAGCGTTCGGTCAGGCACGGATGGGGTCACTGCGGCCACAGCGACATGCGCAGCGCAGTCCACTGTTAACAGCGCTCAGTAGAAAATGGTAGTTTAAAAATGCTACTTCATAACCGCATTTAACTTTTATAAAAAGAAGATAAAAAAGGCACAATGACAACCTATTCTTTTAATAAAAAATAATAATAATTACAACCAAAGGCCAAAACGTCACGTATAAGGCATTGTAATACAGTAAACACGCACTGCGTTCAAAAAAAAAACAAAAAAAAAAACGCAAAAACAACAAAACAAATCGCAAACTTAAATGTTATGAAGAGATCTGGTTTGTAGAGATGCATTTTAAGCTCCAGTGTGTAAATGACTATAAATTTAGCTGTCATTCAGATTACAGAGTAAAACTGCATTCAACAGTCAAGGACGAAAGTTAAAAATAACAATTATAACAACAACATCAATGTTAGTATAATTGAAAGCGAATCATATTTTTTCTCTTTGGCAATCGAGACTCTTGCAAGGTTGACCAAACTGAAATTTTAGTCCACATGCACTGCTTTTAATACCGCTTTACAACTATAACAATTCTTGTGCCACTTGTTCATACATATTTCCTCAAAAATCACAATCATGGAGCCTGTATTCCGTTGCGTTTCTGTCATAAGATCTTTCCAAGCTTGATCCCATTTTGCTTGCAGCGGGAGCTGACTTTGGAAGCAGCTTCCCTGACTGATGGCTGTCAATCACCACAGACCACACCCTTTCAGGATGCAAGCACTGCCCCCCCCATGTAACAACTACAGTGAATACTATGGGAAAAATTCTTTCTTCCTTATTTCCATCTCCTCCCTGCAACTGTACATTTAAGGGGTGACATCCTGTCAGCTTTCTTCGACATGTAGCGAGACGATCCCTCTCGCCAGCGGGCGGGGCATCCCAGAGAGGCGGGGCTTCACCACTCGTCCGTCCTCTGCTTGGTGGTGTCGTAGGCCCGGATCACCTCCGACTGGGAGACCACTCCGTTCTCATCTTGAGAGAAGGCATAACCATCTGCACGTGGAAAAAACACCGTGGATTTCATTTCTATACTCTGTGCTCATCCTCACCAAAATGTTTAAAATAATTACTCCTATCCCTGGCATACCGTACGTCTTACTTATGTACGTTCTCGCGATGGAACGCCTTGTTTTTTTCATGTCAAAAATTCTGTTTAAATCGCAAGCTTCCAAGCATATATTGTTTTTTAGCCTCAACGTGTACAAAAAGTTTCAAAAATTTGATGCAACATTTTTAACTAAACTGTGTAATTAAAAATGCCCTACTTGTAATGTTTTGTTATTTTGAAATGCAACAGTTATTTGCGTGCATTGTGTCTCCCCTGCTGAGTACTCATATTGTCTGGTCTGCAATACTAAGTTAAGTCCAAGTTAAGTTTAACAGCCTGCCAAGTGTGAGGGGGATCTGCTGTGGCTTTGTGTCCGGTCAGATTGAAATTTTGATCTCTGTCTGCTGCTATATGAGAGGAAAAAGTGAAAGTGATGATTGTGGAGTATATAAGCATTTTACAATGTTTTAGTGATGTTTGGGGAATTTTTTTTTTTTTTTCGGGGGTTGAAACAAATTAAAATTTTTTTTTTCCAGTTTGAAATAATTGAAAATAGACTCCCAGTTTATGCTTTCCCGATGTTAGTTTGGTTTTCAGGAATGGATTAGGCATGTAAACCAGGGATAGGTGTAATGAAATCCAAACAACAAAACTGTTAAAATAGTTAAGAGGCTCTTTTTACGGCTTTTCTAATACACAGTGAGTACTCTATGATCATTAGTCTAAATGAACAAAATACAGATAATTTTACAAAACTATCGTACAGAGAGGCCAGCAGGGCAATTTTGCACCTTGCATTAATTCCTTAGCACTTTTTGATAATGTCTGACTCTTTGTCAGGCCCCATGTACAGGTGTGAACCCTGGTCCAGTTTAACACAAAAATGCAAATGAGCAAATTCTCAGTCAAGTTACTTGTGAATACAGAAACTTGAACACAGGGTGAATGCAGCAAAGTCATATGTATTTATAGATGTAAGATTCATTAGCTAATAATTCATATTTTTCAGCTAATGATTCATTTTACCATTTACAGATGATGAATTACAACATCTCAACAGGATCTGAGAAATGTTTCTTGTGAACAATTAAAAATACTATAACCAATATGTGCTACTAAGGAACATTTGGCTGATTCTTGATTTTTCTGACATTCCTGCGGTTTCAGTCCTGGATCTGTATTACTGGCTCTTTCGTACCCAGAATTCCACATATCTTGCACACTGGTCACTGTCCACCTATTCTTCTGACTCACCTTCACACCTCTTGTGACTGTGTCACTTCCTGCAGGTCTGCAGGTGCGTGCAAGAGGTCAGTGAGAGCAGTGCATTATAGGAATGATAGTTGCATATTCAGAATCTCTCACTGCACAACAAAAAGGATGGGATGTTCTACTCTACTGGGGTGCCTGACAGACTACGTGCAATTTTTCTAGGGCAAAATTGTTAAGACAAACAGTGCGATTAACAATATCCCTTTCCCCCCACCTGCAAAAAACAAAACAATAACCAAGAACAAAGGTTAAAAGAAAAGATATGCATGCATAAATTTGTACTGTATGTATCCATGTATGAGTTCTGTGATATAGGAAATACACTGTATTGGCAAAAAGTATGTGGACCCACCCTTCTAATGACTGAGCTGAGCCATTTCAGCCGCACCCACGCAGTAGGAAGTAAAGCACATTCTAGACAACTGTGTGCTTCCTACTTTGTGGCCACAGTTTGGAGAAGAAGCTCCTTTCCTGCTCCAGCATGACTGTGCCCCTCCCCGTGCACAAAGTGAGCTCCATAAATACGTGGTTTGTCCAGGTTGGTGCGGAAGAACTTGAGTGGCTGCACAGAGCCCTGACCTCAACTCCACTGAACACCTTTGGGATGAACTGGAATGCCGACCGCAAGCCAACCCTTCTCGCCTGATTTCACTGATGCTCTTGTGGCTGAATGGGCTCAAATTCCCACAATCTGGTGGAAAGCCTTCCCAGAAGAGTGGGGGCTGTTATAGCAGCAAAGGGGGGAACAACTCCAAACTAATGCCCATGGGTTTGGAACGGGATGTTTAACAAACACATATGGCTTTGATGGTCAGATGTCCACACACTTTTGGCCATACAGTGTATATCTGAGTCTGTCTCTGTAGTGTGACTAAGGCCAGTATTGTTAGTATGTGTTTCCTGCTGGGAAAGCTTTAAAAATGTAAACCATGTTTACAATATCATAAATATCCACGTGTCAAATAATGACAATATCTTGGTCTGGAGCATCTCCTACCTCATGCCTTTTGGATACTCTGGTCCACCATGACCTATGCAATGATTACCGATACTGAATGACATTAATATACAAGCTAGAAACAATTTTTATTACAAATACTATGTATTGTTATTAGGCATAAAAATCTTTTAAATGTTTTAAAAATTAATTTTAGGTCTCGTACTTTCCATCTGGGAGCTTTTTCGCCATAATTATGGTCATTTGACTCCCACATAAAGGGAATATGTGAGGAATGTGAGGAGTGTACTTGTAGATCTACATCTGAATGTGTGTTTGGTTGTAAATCCCCAATGAAATCGGTGACTAAAGTTAGTTTCTGTAATTAACTGTTTACGCCCCATAAAACAGGTTTAACAGACAAAGGTAATTCCCCCACCATAAGTTACCATAACACCCAATGTACACACAACTCTGGACATATTTGCTCGTGTGCGTGGCATCTGTTCTGTTTATACTTGCATCCAGTCACGAGAGAAACAATACCTAAACTAACAAATAAGAAGCTAATATGTGCGTGGCTGTATTTTGAGACTCACGGAGCAGGTTCTGTTGCATGGAGTCCGAGTGGTATATGGCGGTCGTGTTCTTCTTGAACACGCTCTTCAGAAGGTGGGCCCTCTCGGTCAGGCTGCAGGTGCAACACAGAAGATATGTCGGTCACTTCAGCAGGGCCTCGTGATGCTAAAAAGCAGCACGCTCAGGTAGCCCTGACACTAAAGGGAAGGTGGAAGCAGATACACACCGCTGCTCCCTGAAACACTCGGTGAGATCAGATTACCCCCCTGCAGTCAGGCCCACCCGTATGCAGAAGCTATGTCAAATAAAACAGCCCAAAATATACATGTACAGTAGTGTAATAACAATATCTCTAGTGAGAAATCCAACATGGAATAAAAAATATAGCAATCTATTCCTAAATATGTGTGAAATATTTTTGGAGCATTTTCAAATATCTGAATCTGAATGCACTTCTATAATGTATGGGCAGCCAGCTGTGCTGGGGAGGGCAGCCCACTCCACCCCACTGTGGAGCAGCCCCTGCTCAATGCCGTTCTTAACAGACGTGCAAAGGCAGCTGCGGTTCGGGGATGATTAGCATCATCTTTCAAAGGAGTCGGGCTCCTGTACCTGGTTTCAGTGAGGCGCGGACGCTCAAACAGCGTTACCCGCAGTTACAGCGGAAATGTATTATTCCAGGCTACCCTCGAAGCCTGGAAAAACAGGCGACGCTCCGGGAAGGCTGCCTAAATTAATCGCCACGTCCAGGCGGAGGGGTCTGCTGCCGGCGCAGGTTGGAAAATCATTTCGCAACCTCACTTCAAAGGAAATAATGCCGTGCATCCGGCAGCAGCGACCCAGGTTCAAGGAACTCGGGGACAGTACCTGACCAGGAACGCTGATGTCTGGGAAAGATCCAAACACAATAAGTGGAAACCTTTTGTTTTGGTTGCCCGCTTCACAGAAGAGGGTACATCTTCTGTGGGTCTATTTTATGCCGCAGGCTTGGTGAAATGTGGATCACTTTTTCAAAATTACATACAGCACAGAGATTTCACATCACAGCAGACCTGCTAGTCAACCCTTGTGCTGAAATGCATTACCCAGGCCTGCTCTGTAGCTTGTGTATTCAGGTGCGAGTTAGTGCTGAGTATGGCCATGGAAAAATACTCATTCATTTTGCTTCTAACAATAATGAAATTATTCTTTAAACTGGGGAGATGTTAATGTTAGATATCACTGTTGTTTCTTTCCTTATAAAACGTCCGGATTTATGAAGCAGGAAAAGGTTTGACTGGGTGTCTTCTGTCCGTACTGAAACCGGTTCAGTGACATCAACGTGTTAAAGGTTTTAGCTCATAAATCAATATGTAATATTGAGAACGGCAGCTTTCTGGTGCACAATGAAATCTGCACTTGCCATAGGTACTTTTTTGCAAGAATGTAAACAATGGAAAAGAAGTTTCCATCGCTTTGGCTTCTGTACCGACCGACTTCTTAGTTCTCAGATAAAATGGTCTTACGCACTTTTACATCTTTTCGGTTAAAGACCCTTGAATATTTGAACATGCTTAAATATTTGTATCGAAAAACCAGCGGGCTCCTTTCAGCAGGGTGTGGATGCAGGCATTAGTTATGGTCCTTGAGGAAAAGGCATACCCCCAGAAGTAGTATCAAAAACAAACACTCGATCACCTCCTCAAAAGGCCGACGTTAAACATTTTAACTGAAGACAGATTCCAAGCATTTCCAAATCACCAGGGTCCACTACCAGACCCATAGCTTCCTGTGTAACTTATGTGGGTTAAGTTTCATTAATACAATAAAGGTATTTGAAATTCTAAAGGCATTTAAGAGCGTCTGCTTTTCTTGTCCTGCAGGGGTTAAGATGAAAAGCCCTTTCATTAAATGATAACAAAAGTGATGGCCACAGGGATAGATTAATAATATAATGCAAGAAACCTGGTTAGCCCAGTTTGGAGTGACCGCTGGTGTCATGTACAGGAAGCAATTATTTCAAAGGCTGTGGAAGTAATAGCCTAACAAGCAAAAATGATCTAAAGCAAGCAAACAAAGCGGGCGAAGGGGTCTGGGGAGGCGGGCGGATCACGGAAAACGTGTCTGCAGAGAAGTGACACAAACAACACACAGAGCCTCAAGTTTATCCTGGTGTTAAATGGGAGGTCACCAACATCATTTCTCAACCCTGCTAAAGACCCTGGTCCAGCCATTAATCACCATCAGGACAAGTTGGTCTCTCTCCATGGGGCAGTGGAGCTCCTTTCACAGCAAGACTGAAGGTTAAACAGTACTGGTCACAACCGACCGGTTGCCATCCTTCAAGTTGTTTCCATGGTCACAGCTGGAGATCTTTAACCACGCAACGTGCAAGCCTGTATGCCCATATCCTTTCACTGTCGCCCAGCCCTGGTAAACTACAGCACCCCCTTTCCTCCTGAACTTGGATAACAATATTGTGCGAGCATTGAGTGCATCAGATTTCTACACACACCCTAAGATGAAAATAAAAACCTTTCATTTGCCATGTATTTATACAGCATCTACAACCATTAACCATCACTTACATTTTTGTCCAAGGCAGCTTACAATTTTATGTCTGTACTGTATATCATGCTGCTTGAAATGATTTATCCATCCTATATAATAGTAATTTTCACCATAATAGGGTAAGTACCTTCATCAAAGGTACAGCAGTGGGGGGGGGGGGTCTAAACCCAGCTCCAACCAACTGGAAGGCAACTACTCTAACCATTATGCCACCTTATGGCCTTCCATATTCAGTTCTGCTAATGGACATGGGTGTTTGATTCAAACAGAGAATTAAGGCTGCCTCCACTCTTCACATTTTCCATGGAATTAGTTATTATTTATTCATTTTGCTGATGCTTCTATCCAATGTGACCTATAATGATTTGCCTATTTATACAGCAGCATAATTTTCGCTGGATCAATTCATAGTAAGTACCTTACTCAAGGGTACTATGGCACACATTTAAGACTCATACTGCTTATAAAAAATAAGAGGATGAGTGCTCCCGTCCACACTGTAGGCTTGGTGCCAGATGCATTAGACTGCAAAAAAAGGCCTGAATTGACTTGTTTGGTCCCCCACATCAACACCCCCCATCCTCCTGCCCTCATCTCCATCCCCGCCTCCCGACCACTCAATCCTCACTGCCTCTGGCTGGAGACCTCAACGTAAAGACTCCCCTGCCAAGCAAACACTCACAAATGGGCTGTGAAAAACATGTGCACAAAACAAATGACATCAATTACCCTGACAGAGGTGGGAGAAAGAGAGTCAGCCCCGGGGCAAAAGTGGGCCAATAGAGACAACTTCAGACCCAGAAGACATCACCGGTAACCTCAACGCTCTGGAATGCAAGTTCCCGTTCCCAAATGGAGCAAGGCAATACAACATTAAGCATACAGGTTAAACATGTATGCACTCACTGTATCCTTTTCATGCAGGTTTTTTAGATGACTCCAGATACACTGATAAAAGTCTGGATAAAAGCCAAGAAATTTGCAAAAAAAGAGAACCGTTTATTACATACTACACCTTAGACAATTTAAAAAAGCTAGTTTTTTAAGATCAGTGTTCTTTTCACAATAACAAAAAAGAACTGCATTATCATAGAATTGGGACCGAAGACTGTACCATGCACAGAAGATTATGTAATCATACCTTTTCCCATGAACCACTGCTCCAGGGTCCTGTGACATGGCCTCCAGCTCCTGAACTTCATCCACCAAGGTTTTGAAACAAACTCGCTTCACTCTGCTCATCATAAGACAAGACACGGGACAAAATCATGGAAATGGACTCCATGGAAGGCTTGAGGTCAACAAACAATGATCCAAAGCAGCATAAACACAGACTTACTAAGTACTGAACTAATATTGAGTTTGTTTTGTCACGATCGCTATCTGGGAAGCTAGGAGACAAAAACGTACACTTTGTAGGCCACGTCGAAGACCAGAGAGGTGACAGGGATGAAGAAGAGGCCCATCCAGAACACGCCAGAGTTGAACATCATGTTTGCCTGTAATACAAAACACAATCTGACCTTATTTTTCACAAGAAACCTAAACAAAAAGAGTGGGATTTTTTCCAGTTGATGGCAAGGATCTGGCTTAACAGATGGCGAGATGATATGGGACGATACATTGGAGCTCTGTGGCCGACTGTGGGGAGCCCTCCCTGCACATCAACTCTCTTCATTTGTCTCACTAATGAACTGAGCATTGTGATGAGGGAATGAGTCAAACAGGTCAAATGGCAGCAGATACACGCTGTCGCTCTGTGGAGGAGTGGTGCTCTACAGATTAATGGGTACCACCACCTACAGCACAAGCATTAACTAGTGTTTGTCTGACAATTTAGTCAACTGATCCACCTGAAACACATCTGACTGTGGGAGGAAACCTATGTGAACATGGGGAGAACTTCACAGAAACTGAGCTGGAATATCAACACCAAGTAATGCAAGATAAGCATGAACATCACCAGCAAAACCCGCAACACAGGCTGTACTCTGTCTGCCTCCAAAATTCCTAACATGAAATTAATTGTGGGAGTGGAATATCCTAGACAGCCTGATACAACTGGGGAGGGGATCCTTCGCTTGGTATTTTTTAGCAGACTGCAGTGACTGTTGGGAGTTCTTGAGCTTTGATCTGGCCCGTGGGGGCAGACGGGTCATGGGGGTCCCTAGAGCAAAGGGCGTTTTGCTGCAAGGTGTTCCCCTGTCGCTCAGCCCAGCAAAACCACTCCCCAAAATGCCCCAGTGCTGCCCCACATCAACAACCTTAGGCCTTCTGCAGCACCCATGAGAACTATGAGGTGTGCATCTGACTTTCACAGCCAGAAGGAACACTACATGCTCCCCCCATACCCCCAAACCGAACCGCCCACAGAAGCAGCAATGCAGACAGAAAGCAGACAATTTACACAGACCTCTTTCTAACATGTGGGAGGGTATTTCACTTAAAAAATTTAACAGCGTGAAAAGGAATGAGCAATAGAGAATATCCAACAGTTCTGAATAATTTAATAATATATTTACGAAAATCACAAACATTGCAGGCTTTTTATTGCATATTATCTCCATGTTCACTAATTTTGTTTCCTTTTTTGCTTCTGCTTTAATATAAAGTTTTCTTCATCTTGGTTCATGTCGTAAACTGCTAAAAAAAAAAATACACAGTCAAACTAGACTTGTGGGATAACCTGAACGCGCCATAGAATTTTTTTTTGCATTTTTTAAGGCTCTTTGACCACCCTTATTTACTACTGTAACCTTTGCCTTTGAGTTCTATAATATACTTGTACTGTAATTGTATATTTTCTATTTATGTCTCTATTATGACCCAGTTCATTATGACACAGAATAATATACCATATTTCCTTTACTCTGTTATAACCCTTTGGGGTTTTGGTTACATTATTAAGCTTATGAACCACCTTTTTTTGCAATAGCTGAATATTAAAAAACAGAAATTGATTCTTTGAGCTGACATAAAATTACAATGGAAAAATTCAGCCAGACTGAGGAACGGCTGCAGCAGATTATTTTGTTAAGGGACATAAAAGGCAGAACTGTACGCCAATTCTCTCTCCCAACTCCTCAGAAGGTCTTTGCAAAACTACAACCGTCTCATTTTGGCACGGCATTCGGCATTCTTTTACTTGCAGATTCCCTTATTTTTAAAAACAGCACAATTCATCACACAACGAATAAGTCAGGCTATTTAAACAAAGCCACAAATGCCATCAGTCCATCTGCTAAACGCGGTCTGGAGCTGGGTGTGTGGGGAGGGAGGTGGCGCCGTTGCTGGGAAGAAATCCTTGGTTCTGTTCAAATGCTGAAAGGAGGCATGAATCCTCTCATGAGGAACGTCACTCGCGGCCACGATGCCGCTGTTTGTTTTGGCCTGGGTGCACCCCGTCCGTCTGTCATTAAATGTCAGGGAGTAAAAAACATCCAAACTGCAACGCACGCTTTTAAAGTGCTTGTTCAGACTGAGGACTCTGGCTGCGTCTCGCTTCTAGTGTGAAACCATGGAGCTCTTAGGGTTTGGGGAGAAGGGGCAGCAGGTGGTGCAGTGGTTAGAGCAGCTGCATTACATTTGAAGGACCTAGGCTTGAACATCATTTCTTCATTCAGCACCATTGCTCAAAGTTCATCTGTATAAATATAGTAAAAACTACTCTGTTTTATAAAGGGATACATTATTGTAGGGAGTTTAAATTTACAAGACACTTTGTAGAAATACATCAGCTAAATAGTTAAATGTAAGGGGTGGACCTATTCCCTACAAAGGACTTGTGTTGCATATGTGAAAATGTGTCAGTTCTTTGCAATTGTACTGTATTTACTAGATTCTTAGATGCTAAGATCGATCCTAAAATTCCAATATAATAAAGGCTAAAAAAAATGCAAACTTTTCTTTGCAGTGACGGACTGTGCCGTAACCTTTTTGAAGATATTTCAAATGTCTTTACAAAAAGTCTGCACGTGTGGAACTAGCAATGGACGTGATTGATAGTTACAGGCAAACGTTTACCTTCTCAATTCTAAAACACCATCGATTATGAAAGGCAGTCATTAAAATCTGAAAAATGTGAGCCAAGGAAATGTGGTCATTTAAAAAGCTAAGACGGAAAAATAATAAGTAATAATAAGTAAAAGTCGAACATTAATAAACCTTCTCAAGAAGTTCTGCTGAAAATGGGATTGCGATGAACGACATTCATTGTGAACTTTCATTACTTCTTAATAGCTAGAATTTCAGGATTAAAACAGGCAGACAATAAAAAAGAAAAAGGCGAAAAAAAAACAAAAAACAATGTATAAGTACACTCAATGAAAGGAGACATTCTGCTTCTCCTTGCTACATAACCTGTCAGCACATTTCCTAAGCAGTTTAAAATAGTAACGAAAGTACAAAATAATAACATCTTGTCTATAAATATTTTAAACAATTTAAAATGAATTGCATAGCAGGAAATAGCTTAATAGCTTTTACTTTTGTAAAGCAAAAAAAAAAAGGTTATATTTTTTTTTCCTTGTGAAAATGGCTGGTACGGACGGAGCACAGTGTTCCTGTTATGTCTGTGCGACAAACATGGGATCGATGCCCAGTTTTGCTGTGCCCAAGGGAGCAGGGATCCCGGCCACTCGATGGCCACCTCGCAAGCATCTGGCAGCCAGGGCTGGAGGGGGTGTTTAAACAAATAAACTTTCCACCAGTGATGGAGGCAGGGGCACGGCAGCCACAGGCCTGGCAGCTTTTACATGGTGTGACCTCGACTGCCCCTGATGCTGCCGGGCGACACAGGGACCCGCAGGGGACCACAGACGCCGAAAAACCCCAGGAAGGGAGACGAGGATTTGCTGATTGGGTTGCAAGGCTGTACTAAATCTTCTGTCACGCTTGCTCTAGACATGAAAAAGCAACCAGTTCCAGTGCTGTGTCTCGATGCTGAAGCTCAGAGACCGACAAAGGGGTGAGCTACCGCTTCTCTCTTTCCCTCTCTTGTTACTCCTTCATTCTTCACGATCTAAGACAAAGCTACTCTGGCAGGACAGCAGGTCGAGAGATGAGGAGAGGGGCCCCAGGCTGGAGAGGCTGTTTATCGGCCCGGCCAACTTCACAGAGACTCGGGAATCCACATCTATCCATGCCACACGTAGACGTACACACCCATACTCCGTACTGTCCCACCACACAACCCACCCAATCCCTCGCAAATAGTCACTTACACCTTGGTTACACAGCCTACTGGAGTTGGGTGCACCAGGCTGCAGGATGTTTCTTATTCTCAGTTTTTGCTAATTTTATTTGTTATTACTGGGTCGCTTAGGCAACACTTTTTTGCAACACTCAACCAGGAACCTTGGAGCTTCAAAGGGATTTATTATTAATTTCCCTGGAAACATTAAATTGGGTGAATTACAAAGTTTTGTCTGCATAAAATGATATTTGCAGTAAATTATCCAAATTGGATAGTTTTTGCTGTACCATCTGAAGTACCTTGATCAAGGGTGTGAGACTTAAACCAGGATCTTGAACAGGTGATACCTGTAACCTCAAGGCCAGGTGCAGCCAGAGGTGGAAGCACCTGTTACTGTGTGGCCTGTTGGTGTGATATTTAAACCGCTGCAGTGATAGTCTACACAACCTACCGCCCTTTACCCTCTTTACTCTCTTTTTCCGAGCCACAGAAATAATTTTTTCCCTCAAAACTGGACCGAGTCTCCAATCTCAACACTGCCACCTCCGTTCCTTTGGGCTTTTCTCTTCAGGCTCCTCCCTTCACCCTTAGGAGCAGCTTCCACCATAGAACCCTGCTCCAGCAGCTGAATTTGATACACATGGCCGAAGAAGAGGCTGACGACAGCCGAAACACCGAAGTGCAGTAAAATAGGTTATGAATTGTAAGCTGGGAAAGCCTCTCCTCGTCTGTCTCTCATCACGAGCAGTCTGGGGGCCTGCGCGCTTGGTATTTTGCGGTTAAGAGGGTTATCAGCGCGGTCGTCTCCCGGGGACTCCCCGTAGCTTTCTGGTTTATCTCTGTAGGTGCTAGTTAAGGCCAGCTGTGGAGAAAGGCCAGAAACTGCAAGTCCAGCATGCAGACAGGTAACTGATCCACACCATTTGGTTGCACAAGAAGTAGCAGTGATGCATCTGAGCTCCTGGGGAGTGGGTTCTGAGATCAATACAGTTCAAATGCAGGTCATTCTGTGTGAAGCTTGCATGCCGTCCCTATGTTTGTGCCACTTTCCCCCAGGTGCTCTGATTTCCTCCCACAGTCCAAAGGCATGTGTTTCAGGTGAACTGCTCATAATGAGTGTTTGTTACACTGCTGTGTAGATGGGTCGGTAACAGCAATGCAAAAGACACCGATCAATTACAACAGAAATTTTTTTTTTTTTGAAGAACACTTTACCTTCAGCAGTGCGTCATTTTTGACTTAAAGAAAATACAGCCCGGATGCAGATAAAACCACACCGGTGTCTTAAGTCCCTCTCTGGGACTTCTGAAAGGAGTCTGATTGACAAGGAGATACAGTAATCAGGGGACCTTTGGAAAAATTTGACCGATCATGCCTGGGGGGGCAGCACAGTTCAGAAGTGATAGTATAGGTGCTGGAATGTTAATTCCCACCATTGTGATGGTAAATGTGAACAGCGGACAATCGGGACTCTCTATTCAACCTGGCTCCATGCCTTTGGCTTTAGAAATGAACAGGAAAAAAAAGAAGAAAAAAGAAAGGGAAAAAGCCAACAGGGCCAAGTTATATCTGAAAGCCTGTCAGATTGCACTTGCTTTTTTATTTTGCATAGCTAATGCAAACGCTGAAGGTGCGAGACTGGCGGGCACGGTTAGAATGGACTGTCTTTGTTGGCTACTTTTTATTTTGTGTCATAAAAAGGAGAACCTAAGCCCTAAGAAGTGATTTATGTCCTTGCTGGGGAGGAGGGTGAGGGGGTGGCATCCTGGTTGCCCTGCATGCTTTTGGATAGGGGAGTGAAGGCGCTAGGTTTGGAGTTACACCCAGACCTTTGAGCCCACACATTAGGGCTGTGGGACCTGGGGTGGGTGGTGAAGGGGTGGACTGAGCCACAGGGGAGGGGTATTTGTAGGCTGGCTCAAATAAGGAAGATGTGTTGCTTCTGCCAAGACCGGACACCGATCCACACATCCTTGCCCAGCTCACTCACATACCGCGCCAAGAGTTTGCCTCCACCGGAGCCCCATGCTCCAGGTCTTGTGAAATCAAAGGGTTTGCACACAAAAGCCAGAAGAAGTGACTCCCAAGGGAGCAGGGAGGAACCAGGCAGGCTGAATGGCTGCAGCGAGGAACCAGCTTTCTCAAATCTCACATGTCACCAGAATTGTGGAGTGAGCAGAATTCCCAGTCTGCAGACCAGCTGGTCAAAACACCACACATCCATTATGGAACCTCCTCTGAATCTACACGGACAAAACTAGTTAAAAAGAGCCTTGTCATATTATTCATTGTTATCATATACTGTATACATATAAAATATGTAAATAAATAAAAAATCTGAAGACCTCATAAAAAAAATTATCAAAAACATTCAAAAAATACTTGAATAATTCATATAAACTGTACCAAAGACCCCTCAAGTTGTGTAAGAAAATCACTGTTATTCCATGACAGTGTTATGACAGTCTGCATCTTTTCACCAGCTGCCAGTCAAGGCCAGATCCAGATCCGTCCACCTCACACCACTCAGAGTCAAAGCAAAAAGAGGGTGGAGCTCAAAAACAGCACATAACCCCAGGAGTAGCAGATGTTTGCCTTAAACAATGCTAAATAAATGAGAAATTATTTTTCTTAATTCTATTGTTTGTTAAACAATAAATGTTATAAACTACTGTATATGGCAAAAATATGTGGACACCTAAGCACCACCCCCATACGTGCTTGTTGGACATCCCATTCCAAACCCATGGGCATTCATACGGAGTTGCCCCCCCTTTGCTGCTATAATAGCCCCCACTCTTCTAGGAAGGCTTTCCACCAGATTTTGGAGCGCGGCTGTGGGAATTTATACCCATTCAGCCACAAGCGCATCAGTAATGTTGGGCAAGGCCTGGCTTGCGGTCAGCGTTCCAGTTTATCCCAAAAGTGTTCAGCGGGGTGAAGGTCAGGGCTCTGGGCAAACACTCAACTTCTTCCAGACCAACCTGGGCAAAACATGTGTTTATAGAGCTTGTTTTGTTCATGGGGGGGCACAGTTATGCTGGAGCAGGAAAAGAGCTTCTTCCCCAAACTGTGGCCACAAAACTAGAAGTGCACAATTTTCTAGAATGTATGCTGTATGGGTGCAGCTGAAACAGCTCAGTCACTAGAAGGAAGGTCTACATACTTTTGGCCATAAAGTTTACCTAAAAACATAACATGTAAAGACTTGTCTAAAAACACATTTAGCTAAATGTGACTAATCCTAATGACCAGTGTTAACTCTGCACATTTAAACTGAACAGATTTTTATTATAAATTATAATATACTAATGCAAATTATAACATAAATTTTGAAGCACTTTCATTTTTATTATACGTTTATCATTGCACCCTACATTATTGTTATTTCCATCATGTAGTTTGCAAGGCCTTGAATAACAGTATTGATAAGTAAATTGAGACCAATATAGACTTAGTACATAGATAAATGGATATCTATTGCCAGGAAATTAACTATGAAGAGGTTCTGTCTGAGGTGAGGTTTCTTCCTTTACATAAACTAATGGGTGAGACCTCCTCGCATCAGGGCCCAGCTTGGCTTCACCAGCAATGAACCCCGCAAAGTCAGCGTAACTGTAAATCACAGCACCCTCACCATTTTCCCAATGCAGGTGTGCGAGTTTCACAGAAGCAAATGCCCGCATGGAGTAAGCGCACACATTTTTTAAACCGGCCCAGAGTGTGTGCTGAACTTGAGGGGAAATTAAAACTAGCAGCAGGACACAGGCGGCTTCAGTATCCAAACAGGGCCTAAATGTTTTACAGCCCGGTTACTGGGACTTTCAGTGCTTTAACAAGGAACAACAGTGTGAACTTCTGCTAAAACCCGACCTCTTTCTCTCCCTCAAGTTCAATTAGCTCCAGGAGGTTTATAGCTCCCGGTGGTTGCTGGGGGAAAAGGGGGGCTGGATTTACTGGTGCTGGAGGCAATGCGCCTCTGGGAAGCCGTCGACTTGGATAAGAGAACCTTTGACTTGGAAGAGAGAACATTTAGCACAGCAGAATCCGGATGGCTTTTTATGAGCTGCATATAGCTTTGCAGCTCATAATCCATAAGACACTTTTGTTCTTGGCTGAAGAGAACTAAGAGACAAGGCAGCTTCTATGTCTTTTGCATTTATTTTACTTGTATCAAATAGTAAGTTTAAACTCAAATATCTAGTCAAAAGTTTGAGTAGAATAAAAGGAAACTATTTTTTTCCCAATTTATAATAATAGGTCATCAGTTTGGATGGTTCTTCACTTTCCTTCTTTGTCAGATGGTTCTTACACAACCCTGAGGTGTGTTTCAATTTAGCTTTTTGTTGAAGAATGAGGGACTGCCCAATGAGCTACACCATGCTGGTTGGAGTTGATAAAGATTACCATCTCTGACTGGCAAAGTAGCCCCACACCATCACACTGCCTCCGCTGTACTTTACAGCAGGAAACACACAGGCACCACTCACCCTCTTTGGAACTTACAAAATACTCAGCGGTTGGATCCAAATAATTTATATTTCTTTCATTAGCCAATAAGACAGACTTACTTCTCAACTGCACTGTTTCCTGTTTTTTTTTAGCTCAGGAAAGTCAGGTTTCAAGCAGATGCACTCAAACTTTTGACTAATACCGTACCTCTCTGTGGCATACTTATTGTATGTTATACACATTTACTGACAAGGACAGTATTAAACAGAGTAAAATACTACACGGAGATGTCATTTTGACAGGTGTTGAGTTGGTAGCAGCCTGAACAGCAGCCAACAATGTGATGACAGCACGGTCTACTGGCATGGCTGAGAATGCACGAGACTGTCTGGACAAATGTGCGTGACAGTCCGGATGTGGGTTTGTGCCCTCACGAAACCAAAGATGTAAGATCTTTCAGAGGCATGTCTGCACCCTGTCCTCAGCATTACAGACGGACTAGGGAAAACTTCCCATGATGGATTGATACACACACCCGGGACACCTGTTCACTGTGTATACGCTCAACTTGGCCAGCTGTTGAGATCCCAACAAGACAGATTAAATCCAGGGCTGAGATAAACCTTACAGTGGAGCTGGTCGCTCACTGACCAGTCAACAAACAACTCTAGACCCTACAGGGTCCAGGATGTACACATGCTGGCTATTCTGCGGCCTTGGGCAGTGGTGGAAGGTAAGTTGGGATTACACAAGCATGAAGCCCCCACCCCCTACTTTGATGTGCCTAAGGCCAGGGAGGCCGAGTGCACCCGGACGACTCTCGGGTGTCAGGAACCTGAGCGGCATTCTGTCTCTCGTCTGATATATCTGCATCCTGCAACGATGGGCAAAGGTCACCAGGTGCCCCAAAAAGACGGTTGTGCTGCTCTTTACCACCCAAAGCTCTCCATCATGGGGCTGGAGGAGGTTAGGAGGAATGACAGGGATATGAGGACAAAAACAAAGAAGAGGCTGAGCACTTTGTGCAGAAAGTGGACATCTCTCCTACCTCTCCAGACATGTCCGGCGCTAGGGGTATGACAGGCCATAGCAAAGAGTAGATGATGAAAAACACCACCCACAATCCAATGCTGCCCCAAATGGCGATGTGGCTGAACTGTAAGAGAGGAAGAACATCACCGTAACATCAGCAAAACATTATATCACCTCTGTTCTTTACATTCCTATGATATGTAACCTTTGTAGCATTACTACTTCCACAGCACCATTACCTCACAAATCCAAGACCGTAACATGAGCACAGGAGCAGGAAAAAGATGGGGGAAGGGTAAAAGAAGCAGCCTTAAAAAGAAAAGAAAATGACTAATAGACAAAAGAGACTGTTGAAGTTGGGGGAATCTGGCAACCTACCATGGTCCAGGATGATGTCTCAAGCCCAGCTTTGAGGCACACGGTGATCACCACAAACTGTTGGGAGAAAAAACTACTTTGTTCAAAATCCGTCACTTACATGTATAGATGAAGCCATTAAATAGTTAATCTGGAACTGTGCATCCTCACAACTGGTACAACGGTCTTCCAGATTTGTCCACTACAGAGGACACAATGTTTTAAACTGTATGTCACAAACTGTATATGCGATAAAGTTGAGTCTTAATGCACATTACAGGACATTCTATGCTTCTAAATGCCATATGTTTGAGGATGGAGCTTGGACAACTTTACAGAAATTGTAGAAATGTATCCAAAAACATTTTTTCCTGGATGTCTAGAGGATATAAATGCAAAATTGAAATCTGCCAAGTACGACACCACATTCTTGAAAGAATTGCCCAATCAAAAGACATACATACCAACAGACAGACAGAAAGACAGGTGGATATACAAATAGATAGATAGAAGCTTTATTGCAACTCCAACTTTTACTGTTTGTGCCAGTCATTTAAATAAAGCAATGATCTGAATACAGGCTGGCCGAGTTATTTTACAGTTTTTTCCCAACATCCAACTACTGTCAATTTCCTGTGTCTGACCTGTTGATGTGATGTTTTTTTTTTTTTGTTTCTTTTACGATGAACTTCCGGAACTGACAGTAAAAATAAATGAGGAACCACCCGCACAACCCTTCTACGACCCGTTGGTGCAATGCAGGCTCAGCGAATGAGTGATGCTGCAAGGAATGCTGGGAGCCCCCAAACTGCCCTGCCTCCTCACAAAACAAATACTAATGCTTCGAGGAGTTTCGGGGTGTATTTTTAACGTGCGTAGGTCCGAGAACTTACTGTATAAACCATGTTCCCTAGGAGGAGATAGTCTGGTGTCTTTCCGTTTCCGAAGACTGTATCTGCAAAAGGGATCAACGTTTGAGCTTTTAGTCGAGGGCTGCGTCTTCCACCCCGGCAATGTTTGGGAAAGAATTCCATTAAGAATGAGAAATAAAGGAGCAAAAAATGGCCACAGAGTAAACATTCAGAACGCGCATGGTACAGTACCCTGGGGGTGGTAATTCTGCTATACGGGGGCAATGAGACGTGCCGCTGCACCCAATGTAGCCAGCTTTGCGAAACACCCGTAATTTACTCCCATTATTTCCAGCTCACTGGCAGGCGATTGTCGCTCCGTCTCGGGCTGAGGGCTAAAGAGGGGTCGGCTGGACAAAAACTAATTAAAACTCGAATGTGAGCTGAAGCCCCGTTGCTCAGTAGCTGTTGGCTGCCGAAGGAGGACATCTACTGCCCGCAAAACAAAAGATTCATTCATTCGTATGGGGACAGCTCAACAGCAACATCCAGGTTGTATGGGCGCCCTAAAAATATATAATACTATAATTAATAAAACAGCGAGGCCCCTTCCGTTGCAGGCGTCTATGCAGCGAGGCCTTCCTGCCAAGCTGTCAATCACAGCGGAGCGCCTCCTGCTTTGTGCACGGATCGGGTCCAAGCCTGTGTGGTCTTTCACCAAACACCCCATTACATCCCCAACACGCAGCTCCCTGCCCCTCGGCCTCCATTCTTCCCAGTGGAGGAAGGGGGGAGGGACGGTGGCATTTTGATCGCTTCCATTTCTTGCTGCTGCAAATTCATTGTGCTCTTTGCCACTTTGTGAGAGCCGCAGGGGTGGATAATTTAGACAAGGTAAGTATTTTGGAAGCCTTCCATCCTGAAAGAGAAAACAAAAACATAGGGGGAAAAAGGGGTCCTCAGGACCGGAGCCACTTACCGTGCTGGAAGGCCTTGAGGGGGAACCAGAAGAGGATGATGGAGTGGAAGAGGCCGTTCAGACAATAGGCCCAGAAGACCTGCCATGGGGAGTGGAGCGAAGAGGCATGAGAAACCCGCCGGTGACCAAGCCGGCCCCGAGACCTCCGACCCCGGCTCTTTGTCCCCGCCCAGCACTCGACAAAGTGCCGGTTTTGTCAGACCCCAGAGCTGAATGGTGCCCCGCTGACAGACACTTTGTATCCAGTATGTGTTTAGGACAAGGGGGTTTTGGTAGGGGGGGGACACACCGACACAAACCCGAGATGTGGGGTTCTGGGCATTGAACGAGCCTGGGAAGGCCGGGGGTGGCAGATTTGTGTGCGTGCGTCCGTGCGTTGTCCGTGTGTTGTCCATGTGGGTGAGCGCATGTGGACTTTGGATGAGCTCTTTAAACCAATATTCCATCCCCAAAGCCACCTTGTTTGAAATGTACATTATGCAAAAGGCGCGCCAAGCAAAACACGCCTGGGCGATGTAGCATGAAACACCCATGAAATCAAACCTGGAAAAACGCGCATTTTCTACCACCACTCCCCCCCACCTGACCAATTTTCTCGTGTTATTTTAAAAATTTCCAGCAAATTTAAAAGTATGAAACAGATCGCACACGACAATGTGACACGTTATTACGCGTGGCCACCTTTCTTCTTGCTAAAGGTGGGATATTTTCTCTTTTCATCTTGTTTGCTTTTTAATTTCATTTTGTCAGTGAAATGGCCCAGTATTTTTAATCCACTTCAGCTATAGAAGCACCCTGAAATGTTACAGTATTAGCCAAAAAAAACCGAAAACGCTGTGCAAATATTGCTTAAATAACTGGGCACTTAGGAAGACTGTTAAAGTTCAGTTAAATCCTCTTTAAACACAAACTCCTTGACGGTTGCATTGTGAACACAGCGTGGCGGCTGGTTGCACCGAGGGATACGGTCGGATGACCCCCTGTCTATTCAGTGTGTGTCGACCGTCTCAATCCGCTCCATTCCGTCTGACACGCACTACAGGTGCGGAAGGGGGAGGGCGTTAAAAAGAGGGTAAAAAGGTTCTCAAGATTATCTTGTTCCATACTCCCTCTGTCAGGCTTCCTGGGATACCTTGACCCCCGTGGCCTGACCTTGCGACCTCTGACCTTACGTTACGAAAACAAACCCCAGGCCCTGTCCGAAAAAGCCGGCCTCCCCCGGGGGGCCTCCAACCTGCCCCCTTTCTGGGAGCCGCCGGACCCTCATTTCCCTGCAGCCCATGTGTGATAAATTATGTCGATTGGCGAAATTACACCTTTAACCCAATTAGCCTCCCACACAGCGACACGTCGGCCTCCCCACCCCTTCCCCATTGCCGCTATAAACAGGACGGCGGAAAAACAAGTCCCACGCCGTCACGTCTGGCCCTGGGTGCCTGATTCAACAAACAGACAATTTGGGGGGGGGAGGAAAAAAAAAAAAAAAAAAAAAAAAAACACAACCGCTTGCCACAATACAGTGGCACCGCGAGCCCCCCGCTGCCGGTCTGCAGACGCCCCCGTGCTGACAGGAGGCCACCCCCTTCTCCCCCAATGAATGCTAATGAAATCAGTAAATGTTCATAATCATTTGTCACAGCAAGTCGCCCTGTCCCCCGGCAGGTTGCTAAGAGTCGCACGGTGAATGCGTGTCCGTGCTCCGGCTAAAGATGTGTGCTTTGTGGCCGGCTAATTGCTTAAAAAAGCATGAAAGGATGTACTTTACGCCGGGCCAAATATTTCCGAACCCCCCCTCCACGGCCCGCCACACCGCCACCCACCTCCTCAACACAGGGTATTTGGTGGGGGGAAGGGGGCACACGAGCACCAACGCTTAACCAGGGACTAATAGTTGTGGTTTTACTGGGTTTATCAAGGTGTCCAAACTGCCAGAAGTCAGAGATTAAATGTGAGAGGTAAAGAGACGCGGGTTTGAACGAGACATTTTGCACCTTCCTCCAGGCGAGCTGGGATCGGACAAACTGGCTCCGCTTCCACAGGCATGTATCCGCATCTATGACCCTTCGCTGGTTGTGAAATGCTCTTGTGTTCACTATGGGACGCGCACCGCTTTGGAGAAAAGCTTCTGTGTAATGAATATATGCAAATGCAAACGGACATTTGGACACATAAACGTGCATTAAATGTCCCGGTTTTATAACCGTGCAAGCGGTTTCGCACGGAAACCTATCCAAAAAAAAAAAAAAAAATCATTATACTATCTTTGTATAAAGGAAACTGTACTGCTTTGAAACTTTCATTCCCAAAACACGCAAATGTTTTATAATAATCATCATCATCATCACTACCACCACCACCATCATGGTTGTTATTTTAAAAAATCCACAGGATTTTCCTTGGCAGTTTGCGTGGCTTCTTAATTTTTCAGATAGTAATATTATACTAAAAATATTTTTGTGGTTCCATTCAGGCAGAACTTTGGACTGATCATTACTTATTAATCATTATTACTCATGCATTTCAACCAACTTACAATGTTAGGTTTGTACACTAAGCTACTTATAATTTCCATCCATTTATACAGCTGGGTAATTTTTACTGCATCAGTGCAGGGTGAGTAATGTTATCAAGGGTACATCAGATGGAACTGGGATTTGAACCCATGTCCTCTGTACTGGCTGTGACCACTACACTACTTGCCAGCCACTGTCTGAACAGAGGACGAGCACCAGCTCACATCCTTTCTCAAAGGTGAAGAACCCATTTCCCCCGAGATGCTGCCCAGGCCGTGATGGGACACGGTTCTGCTAACAGAAAACTGGCCATGGTACCACACTGAGGAAACCAGGCCATAGAATGTTTACAGAATAAAGGAGCATTAAAATACATCCAAAGTGGGCTTGAGGAAAAAATTCAGATTTAAGGTTCACATCCAACATGAAGTTCATTGTGATCATTTAGTCTTTTATCTCCACCACAAATAGGTTTAAACATGTCAGCGTTTGTTTCCCATCTCTGTTTCGTGGTCTTTTGTTGGTGACAAATAGTCGCTGGTAAAAAAGAAGACTGGCACAAATGGATTCTGATGGTTTTACTACCCCATAAAAGCAAGTGTTGGAGAGGGCGGCACAGAAAAACACAACGGCAAAACAAAGAACTGAATGAAAGAGAAAGTAAAGACACCTTAATAAGACTTTAATGTCAGTAAACCTTAGACATGGAGATTTTAATGCACAAATGAGTCTCTGTTTCGGGGCTTTTCAATAAGAAACACCTTATTCACACTGTGCGGGTACAGAACCTGCATGTGTGCTTTTATCATTGAAGCAAACCGAATGAGACAAGCCAGGCTGAAAGTGTGTAAAATCACAGGTAGTTCAGCCGACCGCTAGCACAGCGGCGTCTTTAATACAAACTCTAATAGGAATCACATGTTCAAACAACATCGGTAACATTTGCTGGCAGTCAGCAGTCTTTGACAGCTAAAAAGGACATTTCCGCACAGATGTGGGGAGCAACATCCAACGATCGGTTGGTTACCTTGGTGTTGAAGCCCAGTGCATTCTGCGATGTCTTGTACAGCTCAGGATACTTGAGCATGTTTTCCTTCCTGCAGGAGCGTTCGAATATCCCCAGGGTGAGAGGAGGCAGCGCCGTGAATATCTGCTCATCACAAAAAAAGCAATACATACACACGTGTCACACACGCACGGACACTTGCAGCGGTTTGCTAGGCAAAGATGTTGGTCAGGCAAAGATGTAACTGCATATGCACACCAGTGAGAATGTGTACGTCAGTATTTTACACACACACACACACACACACACACGATAACACGATAAGAGAAAATATATCTATTAGTAGAGAACAGAATGATACCACATGTGTAAACTTGCTACAAATGAACAGTTATATTAGAAAGCAGTTTTAACCTATGCAGCTACTGATGGATTGACACGGCATGTGAAGGCAAAAAGAACCAATTCACCGCGTACCCCTTACAGGATATGGCACCATATGCTTGACCTTGCACAAAACCCAAACAGTGCATTAAATAATTACTGCGTTTAGACATAAAGCATAGTAAGTATTCAAAAAATAAATAAGAAACAATTACAAATGTAAGAAAAAAAAAAAAACTATAGCAAAATACACTGCCTGACCAAAAAAAGTCACACAAGTCATATTTCGTTGGACCGCCCTTAGCTTTGATTAGGGCACGCATTTGCCGTGGCATCGGTTCGATAAGCTTATGCAATGTCACAACATTTATTTCCATCCAGAGTTGCATCAATTTATCGCCAAGATCTTGTATTGATGATGGGAGAGTTGGACCACTGCATAAAATCCTCTCCAGCACATCCCAAAGATTCTCAATGGGGTTAAGGTCTGGACTCTGTGGTGGCCAATCCATGTGTGAAAATGATGTCTCTGTCATACTCCCTAAACCATTCTTTCACAATTCGAGCCCGATAAATCCTGGCATTGTCATCTTGGAATATGCCCTTGCCATCAGGGAAGAAACATTCACTGATGGGAAAAACCTGGTCATTTAATATATTCAGGTAGTCAGCTGACCTCATTTTTTGGGCACATAACAGTGCCGAACTTAGACCTGACCAACTGAAGCAACCCCAGACCATAACACTAAGTTAAATCCAGGTTTAACAAAAAATGAGATGCTGAGGTGGTAGCTGGGGGTTTCCAGGAGATAGCAGATATAGCCTACGAGGCAGATCGGTTGAGGTTTGCTGTGCTCAGAAATGTTAAAAACTGGAAATAATTTTTTTGCTTTATATTTCCAAAAAAAAAAAAAACAGTATCATCTGCTTGAAGCACAGACCATATAAGGTACAAGAACATAAAGATGTGACTGCATTGTACTCAGATGATGATGGACTGTTGCCCCTTCTATGAAGTTTCAGCCTTATGCCCTGTGCTTCCTGGATCTGGCTCCATATCGCTGCGACCCTGACTGGATAAGCGGTTGCTGATAATGGGTGGATGGATGGATGATGGATGATGATTCCCAGTCCTCCAGCGCCAAACTGATTACATATGTGTTAGCAAAGAAAAGTATTTCTGGAGGAAAAAAAATCCTGCAGGATTGCAGAAGTGGAAAACAGTTACCATCTTCTTCATAAAAGCCCAAACTTTGAATAAGACATGCAGAAACAGGTTATTAGCAATAATACAGTTGTAATAAGCTATCACTAAAGATTGGCTTCAGTTTCCAAGATGATTCCATAACAGCAAACATCTGCAAGGCAGCGAGGACCGGTCTTGACCTAACGCAAGGAGCACTTGGGTATTCCCAAAGTACCTGGAGTGAGGAACCCAAACCCAGCAGAAGGACACACATAGCCTCCGCGGGGCTCGAATGAGGTGCAGAGGTCCGACCTGAGGCCTGGTTTGGAACCCCATGAGCCTTCAGGTTGAATATCTGCAGGAACTATGGAAGTAGCATAAACCCCTTCCAGGTGGACTCCAAACACACGTCCTGCTCTCTTCCACCTTTGCCTGAACCCAGCTTCCGCCCTTCCTCCACCGAAGGCCATTCAGTAAGCAACGGCACCAAATGTTTTTCATGCACCAAAAAAAATCTCCAAATGAAAGTCTGTCCAGCTAAATGTTTGTGTGTTGCCAGAATTATTGCAAAGGTAATGCAGTAAGTTATTAGTTTACCTTCAGCTGCAGAATCCCTTTCCAGGAGAGTTTGTGACAAAGAAGTGTACTGATAATCTAGAGCGGTGTTGGGTCAACCGTGAGATCCCAGCCCACCTGGCAGAAGGTGGCTGCTTTTGGCAGACAGGCCCCATTGGTAACCACTCTCTCCAGAGCAGCAAGGGTTGCCTCCCCTGATGGGAGCGAGTTCAGCCAACTGCCTCCAGCAGACTTCCACATACGGCATGTTGCTCCCTTCTGTACTATATTAATCTGCACCCAACGCCACCTAAACCAGAGAGTTTATTACCAAGCAGTAGCCTGCAGCTACTCCATGTTTGTGGCAAACCAGGTGTTTTATTTAACTGATTATATGATTTTACATATGTATTTTTTCAGTTCAGTTCAGAAAAACAGTGTCTGGGAGGGTTCTTGGCGGCGATTTGCAGCGGTCCAAACAGACTTTGACTGGCGGTTCCTGTTGGACCCCCCCTATTACTTTATCAACCTCCACTGACTGGTTAATGGCCATCTTCAGGGCATCTGAGGCTGTTATTTTAATGCGTGCGGCACATACTTTTGAGCACTGGGGACGCGGATTCGCCGACCAGTCATAAATAAATGGAAAATTTTTCAGGATGTCAATGACACAGGCCTGCAATAAAGGGATCCCGTTAGGGGCTGCCGCAACAAATTGGTTTTTTGCCTCAAGATCACGGGGCAGGGGGTAGGGGTTCAGGAGACGGGGGAAAGGCCGGCTGAGATGTCGAAGGAGAGGAGTAAATCAACGGGACTCACCACATTGTAGAGGCCGATGCACCAACGCTCAAACAGGATCTGCCCAGAGAACCCATTTACAAAGGCAAACCAGATCTGTAATAGGGAAGAGAGGGACACTTATGAGACATAGAGGAATGGAAAAGCAGATGCCAACGTCACAGGTTGGCTGTGAAATCATCAGCTATTTCTCAACATGGTGACCCTGACATGCATTCATACTCTCCCTTCCAGCTTTGGGACAGAGGGAAGAGAAGGAGAATTTGACTGGGTCCATGACATCACATCCAAAGTGAAGATCACCTCCATCCAACCCCCACCCCCTGGTGAGACAGATGCTTCCCATCACTGACTGAGGCGGAGACCGGCCCCCGTCGTTCTCTCCTGACAGGTCAGCCGGACACGCCGGGCGATGAGTCTCCACAGATGCGTCCTGGAAGCGCCCCGCTTTCCTCGCGTGACGCCCCCTAGTCCCTCACGATTAACACACGTACACGCCCCGATACACAAGGCCGCATTCACAGTACCTCACATTTAACTACAGCCTACGCGCAAGGTCACCTGTTGCAATACATCTCAGAAGTATTAAAAAAAAATACTCAGACTGGTAGTTTGCAAATGGCAGGAGACACACAGTTTGAGCGTAAAACTAACATTCTAAAGCCATGTTGATTTACACAGAGGGAAACGCTTGATCCGCCTGCCAACCAGCACAAATGCTGTATTCCTGAGAGCAAACACTAATGATTCTCTCAGCTGCAAATTTACGACGCTTGGAAGGCATCCAGGGAGCACTGATCCTCATAAATTGATGATGGGCAAGTCATAAAAAACACGCATGAGAATGGAGAAACGCAGTCCGCGAAGGAGAGAAAAAATACGCAAGTGACATTTGGTGCGGCGTAAAACATGTGAAAGGTAATTAACGTGGGAATTTAATTTAAACCGAAACCAGCTGATTCTGACACATTTCTTGGGGTGACTAGCAACAAGGTGACTTCAGGTAGGATTTAGAAGGTCAGGGATTCAAACTGCCTGGAAAAAAGAAACACTTGGGAACGCAGTAAAATGTGAGTACAATTAATGTTTTTCAAACGGCATACACGGAGAAGCCTCGTCTCAAAAACTTGTTTAAAATAATGTAAATGATGCTAAAGGTCTAAACCACTTGAACGGAGAGGCCTGTTTCCCCTCTCAACACCGTCCGATTCTCCACATGCCCGTCTCTCTTGTGCCCAACTGTAAATGTCTCTGCTTGAGGAACTTGGTCAGACTGTTCCTCAAATGCACAGCTCAGTCCTTGGTGTGTTTTTTTTCCGAGGGTGAAAATGATGGGAGAATAATTCTGACATTTAAACCAGATGGCGGTTCTAGACGCCTTATCAGTCACATCTCCATTAGCCCTCCTTGTCAGGCCACGGCTTTGCCTGTCAGACACAAGACTCCGCTACTGGGGGTGAAAGGTGGGGTAATGGCTCAAAGATCCTCCTGGATTTACACTGCGGCCTTGGCTCCTCTAGGGAGTCGAAAGTGACACTGGAAGCTTGTAGAGCCTTCTGGGACATATGACTTAGTGGGACAGAGTGGTTGTCATTGTTACCACCACAACAGTCCCACTATTATGTTATGTAACAGAACAAAGCCCAGGTTACCTAAAACTGGCAAAATTTAAAACTAAACTTTTGGCACCTGGCAACTCCAGGCTCACATTAAGTAAACATCAGAAGCAACAGTGAAAAAGTAAGAATCCCCGAGGCAAATCTATCAGCTCAAGGGTGGACGATATCTTACTTTTCGTACTAAAGCAGACCTGTTGTCTTGTGTTTACAGCTTTGCGTGAACCTGGCTCCTACGTTGTGGTTCCCACCACTTTCCCAGTTTGCTTCCTATGAGTCCCAGCACCATTTTACCAGCCCACGAAGGCCAGGCTGCACCCTGCTCACTTAGGGCCTTTCCTCGCTTCATTTAACCTCATTATTATAGCGTGAATTGCTACAAATTCTTGGTTTGACAAGGCTCGGCCCAGGCACCGCCCTCTTTGCCCCCCCCCCATCACCACCACAGCACCCTGCCCAGTGGACTTACTGCAGCCGGACGCTTTTGATCTTGCCAGCAAATGCGTGAAAATGTTCCCCCAGAAAAGGTCCGCCCATCTTTCGCCACCCCCCCAATCCCATCCTATTTGTCCGATGACTAGCTAGGGGTGGGAAGTGCAGTGGGGGGTGTTTGCATGCTAATTCATTTAATGATATTTCCTCTCATCGTACTTCTTTTTTTTAAAAGAAAGGGTGTTGATACATCTTCCAAAGGTAAAAGTGTAATAAGCAATATAATCGACATGCTTCTATCTTTTGCCGGACCCAGAAATGTCCATCTTACTGTTAAAAGCCCCTCTGGTGGGCGGAGCAAAAAGCCACCCAATCCGCTGAGCTGATGTGAAATGAGTGATGGACGGGTGGGTCAAGTGGTTGAACCAATTAGAGCGGCAGTCATTGCAAGGGACTGGCAGGCGCATTGTGGTGCTGAATAAAAACCAGCTGAGACCATTCTGCAACATATGTGTGCGGTGCCGGGTCAGCAAGCCTTGCCGCCGCTATCCGACTGGACAGGTTCGAGTCCAACCCCACGACAGCGCAGTTCTTCCCACCCCCAATCTTATTCAACACCCTCGCCACGCATACACCGCAGGGGTGTGGCGACTCTCCTCGCCCACTGCACATTCTGAAAACGGCAGGGGCGATGGGATAGATGAAAATTAAATGTGGCTCCTTCTTCTCCCAGCACCCTTTTCGTACAAAAAACGAGCACCAAGCAGGGGCACAAAAAGATCGGTGGGACACCAGGACCTGAGCGAAGGGCCCTGCATATTCATAAGCTTATTAAAAACCCATCATTTTTGCCGTATCCCACGGCTGAAGGCTCAGGGGTGTGGGGAAGCTGTTATGATGCATGGCGAGCGAATGTCTCTACCTTTTGTCCCCTCGGCCTGCCCCAAAAATGCAAATGAGGGCTCGATTCTTCAATCCCAAAAAAGAAAACAGAAAAGAAAAAGAAAGCAGGGATAAAAAGGGAGGCAGGGTAGTAAATACTGAGGAAATGTGTGTGTGTGAGAGCGTATGGGAGCGGGTGGTGATACTACAATGATGACTAGGGGAATCACAATGCATTGAAAACATAGCACCAGTTGGCTGCTCGGATCGCGGCGGTTCCCCTGCTCTCAGACTCTGCTCACTGCTCCGAGCCACAGCTGAAAGGCCCTGTTGTAATTGGCCCATAAATGCCACTTGTCCGTCAGCGAGATGAGCCAGAGCCGACCTGACAGCCTGTCACTCAAAGTCCTCGGAGGCTCCTGAGTAACACATGAGAAGGGGTTGTGAGTGGGGAAGGGGGTTCAGCCCACCAAAGAACTACTTGCACTGTAACAGCAGCAGGACACGAGTCAGAGGGGGACATTCTTCATGCTGTTATTCACTTGAATTATCTATTTAATCACACTGACAGCAAAAATATGAAAATATTAGACTCTATTATGATCAAATTAATGACCAGCACTGGCTTGCTTTCTCAACCTGTAATGTATGGCTGAACAGCTAAGTATCAAAGTTATTCAAGATGTCAGGGTGAGAGTGTACAACAAATAAAAAAAATCATTTTCTGATTTTGACTGAATCAAAAATTGTTTGTTGTCAAGCACGTATACAAGGGAGCTCAAAATGTAGTTCCTTGGGTCCACGGTGGAGGGAATATGAGGATAGAGGATTTAAAGAAAAAATAAAAAGGTAATATAAATTTAAATTAAGGACAAATAAATAGAAGATTTTAAAAAATGTAAACAGAAACTAAAAAAGGAATAAAAGAAGTGTAAAAGAAAGGAACCCATCCGCAGGTCATCCAGACTATGTGTCATAATCTGACTTGATTTGTGACCTGGTGCTTGTACTACAAACATGGAATGACTCAGCTTTGCTGAACAACATCAAAGTAATTCCTAAAGTATAAACACAATACTCAAACCACCAATTCAGATTTTTCTGTCTGCTTTTTAATAGATGAACACTCATGGAAAACTTTTGGCAAGGTCACCTGCCCACCCAGGCCACAATGACGTGCTCCAACATGCATATCAGGGCCAGCTCTGAGGGTGAAAACCCATCTCCTTCTGGGGTCCCCAAGCCAGCGCCATAGACCCAAGACAGGAGAGCCGCGACCCGTAGCCAGAGCTGTGTCTCCCAGTAGGGCAGCTGGAGTCAGACAGCTGGCCCTGTGCACTCATGGGGCTCCCTTATTGAGGGCTGTCAATACAAGCCCATTCACTCCAGTCAAAGCCCCAGGGCCCACCTTTCACTGTGGGGAGTTGGGTGGGGGTGGGGTAGAGGACCACAGTGAGTGAAAGGGACTTAGAAACAAAAGGGGGCAGATTGCTGCGGACGCTATGGCGGGGCTGTTTATCCTTCCCTGGGGACGGGCGACAGGACCCGCACGGTAAGAAACCTCAGTGCCCACAAGCCCAGAAATTGGCGAGCAAGGTTTCCATTAGCATGCGCATTGTGTGTGCTGCATAAACCCTGGAGCCCGAAGCCACGGGAAGGTGGGATACTGGAAAAAAGAAACACACACACACAATAGTAAACCCATTAGCTCTGCGAATGTAACTTTTAGCCCCAGCCAGGGCTGCGAGTGTCGCCAGTGTCAGACCCTCACAATGTGGGACGCCTGATTCCCGACAATCCGGGAAAATGGGGGCAAAATCCACCCATTATGCACTGTGCTGGGGGGGTGGATTTTTGGGGTGTAACAAAAGATCAGTTGGGACAAAGAGACTATGCAAGACCCCTTATGAGGAACTGTTGCCTGCTAATATGGAGGGATGGAACGGGCTGCCCCAGAGGAGAGTGGGAAAAAAATAATCTCAGAATCCCAGAGGTTGAGAATGAAGGGAGAGGCAACAGCGGCAGACAGCCCTGAATGGGAGATGGGAGTACGCGGCTCTTGCTTGTCCTAGGATCTGCTCCGTAGTTTTAGAGCTCATGTTTATAAATTGGGGTTGCAGTTTATAAGGGGATTACGGGATTGCTGTGATGTGCAGCGCTAAAAACTGCTACAACTGTGTACAACCGCTATATTAAGATAAACCTTATGGGATACGATACTGTGAAGGTGAGTTTATATAAAACAATAATAGTACAAACAATAATGTGCATGTTTATGTAGAATTATTTGACATTAATACTAAAAATTTCTAACAAAAGTATTAAAGAAAGCCCACCATACTAAGGAGCAAAATGGAGAGATTACATGAAGCATCATGAGACACCCAGGGAAAACCTGATGTCTGATGTCACTCATCTGCTCTGAGTTCAGCGGTGTAAAAATACACATAAAGATCTAAGTTTAGGTTCTTTTTGATGCTAATAAAGCAAAATAATAAAAAATAAGGGTTGCCTGAGGGTTGCTGAGATGACGTAAGTTAAATACGTGCAAGATCCAACTCTATTCTAGATCTTTGAGGAGCTGAGTCTACATGTCGGTCATAGAAATGTGGCAAATGCTTTTATTCTATAAGGAGTGTCTATTAACTATGCTAGAAACAATTAGTTTCCTTCAGCTGGATTTTTGTCCCTTAGAAGCTCTTCGCAAGTTATCAAGCAACTGTTTTTGACCAGTTCTGGAACACAAACTTTTACATCCCATTTAATAACAATGAACTAGTTGGTTAAACAAGCTTGTGGCTGAGTTTTTTTGAACATACAAACAGTTAAAGAGTACAATTTGGGGTAGATTTTGTGTTCTCTGTATGATGGGGGAAAAAACCTGACCTCACCCTGGGTTTCGAAACTCCATCAGATGACATGGGGACACCCTCAGAAAGGAGGGACATAGATGTGCGAGAGGGTCAAAAAAGCATCAGATATGAGAGAAGAACTGGACCTGCTCTGGGTCATCACTGCATTACAGCAGGACAAGCGGGACCCGCAGGCCTGATTTACAACAGGACATAAAACAGAACTAGGAACAAAAAGGAAAAAGAACGAGGATCAGAGGTCAAGTAGTGCAGAGAGAAGGAAAAAGAGAATTTTAAAAGGGGTCGTGTTTCCCGTTGAGCGCACCCCGTTTGCTGTCCACCACCTTGTCCTTTAACTACGCCCATGTTCATCTGCGGTGACATTCTCATGACACACGGGGGTCTAGTGTGGCCCTCCTTCCACCCCTTCCCAAGGCATCCTCTCTGCAGCCTGCCACAGCTGGGATGACACGGTGACATCTCACTGGGTGCTGAACGGGTGGGGGGGGGTCTAACCAAACGGTTCACTGACTGAGTGGCACCCCCCCTCGCATAGGGACGATAACGCGATACCTTCCACTGCACCGAAGGAATTCCAGGGTGAGGAGTTCAGCTCATATACATCTAACAGGACAGCAGAGAAGACAGAGGAGGCCCATTTCATTTCTCTATGTATAAAAACATATGTGAAGTAAATGTATGTGAATTATTATAATATTTATGCACCAAAATTAAATGATTTTTGTATTTAACAGACAAAATATGATACGATATCCAATTGATTTGTTGATATTTAGGTAAATCTCTGTAGTAGTCTGGTCATATTTTTGAAATTCACTTCAAAGTTTGTCATTTAATAAACTATTGACCATTCTCACCCCCAATTAGTCTGTTAAATCAAAGATATACTGCATTATTATTAACCATTTCTTTGTCTGATGCCTTTTTTCGAAGGCCAGATACACCTCACTGAGCGACATACAGTTATCCGCCCATCCACAAAGTATACTGTAGTAATGTAACACAAGCTGTGCATTCACTAACACACAGATTCTAAGGGCAATTCAGAGTCACCAATGGATCCGAAACATGTTTTTGGACTGTGGGAGGAAACCAGAGCACCAGGAGCACATCCACCCAGAATCTAACCCACGCCTGAACTCACAGCCCAGGTACCGGAGGTCCCCACCACATCACCGTGTCTCATATGTGCCCTGTATATGCAAACACACTATTATAAGTCCAGCTTTCTGTGCAGATACTGCAGCTTGTCCACATTTTTCCATTTAGAAACCAAAAACTGGAAAATCTATTTGCATCTCGCTTGGGTGTAATGCAATATGATGTGAAGTTGAAAGAGTCAAGAGTACCAAACTCACAGAAGGAATTTGACATTAAGCTAAACGATGCTGGTGGCTTTGGTGCGTTAGATCTATGCGCTGTGGTTAGCGGTCGTTGCCAATGCCATGGCCGAGGGAACAGTCCGCGGCCGTGAGAATGCTGTGAGAACATTGTGGAGAGGCGGAGGAGGAGGCCAAGCACAACACGGATTCCAAGAAGGAGTTCAGCAATCCCTCCTCCCAAAAAAAGTAAATAAATAAAACAAAAAAATGTCTTCCAATGCTTGTCAATTTACAACAGGATTTGTCTAATTTACCTTGAGGTCCCACAGGAAGTTGGCATTTCCTAACAGACGCCAGTTACGGTGCGATGGAAGCAGGACGCTAAGCTACTGAGCGCCTCTTCCTGCTTTGCTGCTGGGGAGTGGGGGTTGAGGGGGTGCATGCTCCTTGAGCCAAGTCTCTCGACCGCTGATCAAATGGCTTACCCGCCCGCAGATGATTTTAGCCCTCCAGCCTGTCAGGACTTTCTCGGCTGCCCTCGGAACCTGCTCTGGGGCCCACAGGCCTGGCTTGTGTCAGGCGATGCAGGGGGGAAAGGGGTGGGGTGGGGTGGGGAGGGTCGAACAGTGGTGACAAACTCACCTCGATGATATACAGGACGATGTTCTTGTAGAAGCAGTACAGGATGCACTTGGCCACCCGGTTGTAGTTCCAGGCGCCGTGGACCAGCAGCAGATTCTTCAAGTACTTGAACTGCAGGGGAGGGAAAGCAGGGAGAGCCCCAGGTTACGCTTGGTCTAAACACAGAGAGAAGCAAGGCTACGCTTTTGGTCAGCAGCTGCTTATCGCTCCTGATAAATGGATCTGTCACAGGACAAAGAAATGGATAACAACACATCAGATCAGTTTATAAGACTCCTTTTATCTGTACCGGTTAAGGAATGTTTATACAACTTTTACACATTCATCAGTTCATTTTTGCCATTTAATGCCTTGCTCGAGTACAATAGAAAGCAATAATGTGCATTAATGACTGCAGGTATTCAAATATTGCAACCTTTTCATCTGTTGCCCTTGCTTTACATCTATTGTAGGATTTATTTGCAGTTTCTACTTGGACCGAATTGTTTCTATGTTGTCGTGAATGGTGGTGTCAGTTAAATTTGCTACAAAATATTTGACTGCTAAGATGAGATGCTTTGTAACCCAGGTAAAAATATACAAACAACCTGGATGATATCTGCTATAGATGTCAAGAAAAAAAGAACAAGACAATTTTTTATTCTTTGGCAGCGAATAACAGGTAACAGTAAAACAAAGACTTTCGAAATACAGTCCTCAAATTTTAAGGTTGATTATGCTAGAAGTATTAAAAATGCTACAAAGTTTAAAAGGGACAATTCATATAGATTAGTAAAACATTTATTTTTATAATAAAAGTAATTTTTGAACAAAAGTATTTCACATGTATAAATGACACTTATGCAAGGCTTTTTCAGTTTTGACTTAGTTTGTGTCTTGTTTCCTTAAGTGTAAATGGGAAAGATGTCTGGATTAGCGCTTAAGTTGTGTTCTTGAGAAACAGAAATTAATGAAAAAGAGCTGTAAGAGAAAATTAAATGTTATAAATAACATAAATGGAAATTTAAATCTCACGTACAACATAATACAAAACAGATTAGTTATACCTGTAACAACAGTAAGCATAGAAAACCAGTCAATTTATGGATTTCAAATGCACAATTCCAAAAAAATTGTTTTAAAATATTTTTTAACATTTATAAAAATATGGTGCATTATTAATAATAAACTACTTAAAGGGCTAAAATATGAGAAAGTGCTATAGGAGGCAGTGGTAATCAAAGTACTACCGTATTCATTTCATTTGTGGATTATAGCTAGACAGCAATATTTTAAACATAAACTCATGGTTAATGTAGCATGATGTTCAACCAGCTGGCGGTATGACTTGGGATGAGATTTTTAATGTCTGAAGACAAATCCCTCAACATCCATCACTCCCCTGCACTCCTGAATCCCAATAAGTTGGCATAGTGGTGGAACTCTTAGTGAAGGCCACGCCCACTTGGCGGTCCCATGAGGGCAGTTCAGGACTTCTCGGGATACAGGCCTCGGGGAAGCAGGGGATTGTGTGTTCCCAAATTTCTGGGGAGCATCCTGGAGACATGACCTCAAAGACCTTGAGAAGATTAAACATCAGCCTCTACTGCATGTCTATGAGCTTTTATTTGGGAGTTCCTGAAGGTGCTGGGAAAGTTGAGAAGCAGAAGCACTTGGTTCTGTTAGCTTCAACGCTGAACGATACCTGGTGGTTCTGATGCTCATGGAACATTTTAGCACAGCTCTGGAATCTGAGCTGATGTTACTCTAACTCACAGAGGATTCTGGAATTACAACGTGCGAGCAGCATGCGGCTAACTGTCACATGTCCCTTGCGCGTCACGTTTTAGAGTCGGGCCTCACAGGTTAAAGATGCTTTGAAATAGGACAGTGTTTGCACAGGAGGTACGGTGCACATTTCAACCACATGAAAGGATTTTGAAAGCATTCATGTCGCGTGAAGACAGCCACTAAATGAAGGTGCACAAAACAATGACTGGCAACCCAGATTCATTTCGAAAACAGAATAACTTCCTCCGTAAAAATGCACACCAAAGGATGCGCACACTAACACTCCTTATTCTGAAGCTGCACACTCGTGCGCACTCACAAAACAATACTTGCGTAGGAAGTAATTGGACAAATAACAGTGATGCAACCTGATCGGTAGATTCCTCTACCGTCAATAGGAGCTGCTGAGGCCAAAGTGGCTTCCGCTCCAGGTTTCAGTACAGACGCATGTCTCTAATCAAAGCCTGTGTTCACATGAAAGCTCCTGTGGGCCACGGTGGCGATAAAGACAGCAGGGGTGTTTTGTTACAGTAACCCGACCTCCCTATGTTGAGACAATGCGCCGCGCTGTTTTGGGCTATGATGTTCCCCACCCATGTTCCCTATCTCCACAGGCCCTGTGGCTCCATCATCAAGAAAGCTTGTGAAGCACAAACAAAATCTTGATGGCCCATCTCCTCGGTGATCTCATTTTATTTTTGGCAATATTCTGCGCATAGATACATGGGAATATAAAGAACCAAATGACTGTTATCAAAACTTGTATTCAAACTTGATGATGTGAATACCTGTTATTTGATGTGTAGGTATCTAGGGGCAATACTAGCTGGGTGAACAAAACCAGCCGATCTCTTGACCTCTACATACCTGCCCCCTCCTGGGCCCACCCCACTCACCTGAGCAATGGAGTAGTCAGAAGAGTTAGCAGCTTGCAGACCCTCGTTGCCTGAGATACCAACACCCACATGGGCTGTCTGGATCATGCCCACGTCATTGGCACCATCGCCGATGGCCAGTGTTATCACCTGCACCTGCTTCTTCACCATCTCCACCACCTCTGACTTCTGCAGCGGGGACACCCTGGAGCAGGATAGGAGCACATACATGGCATGTGTTTTGAATCCATAATTTTGGGTAACTAAGTGTAAGACAGTGGTGATGATGCCGTTGAGTATACACAATGGATGTGATGGACATTATCAGTGCACCACAAAGGGAGGCTGAGGGACACTGTACAACAAGGGTTGGCGCCGGAGAATCATTAGAAATCAGATCTGCAGACCTTTGCTGCAACTGAGTAATTTTGTATTTAAAGATATTCCCCTAAGTGTAATGCATTCCCGGAAATCAGCCCATGAGGTGAAATGTTGTAAGTTGGAGACATGATTACCATTACAGCATGAACCCTGAAAATTTCCCCACGCTCAGCAATTTTTAAACTGATAATTATTACACTACCACATTAATTTATATTACTAAGCTGCAATGTATAAATTATAAACTTGAAACTTAGTACAGTCCCTAATGCTGATCCATAGCAAGGGTGCAAGTCCCAGATAATGAAAATATTCTCCTTTCTTATTGTACACACTTTAAAGAACATTCCTTGGCATCACCAATGCTGGTCACCTCAGTGTCAAGGTATTCAAGGTCACCTCCTTCCTTTGAAATAGAGTTAGCGGGGAACGGACTGTTGAATGATACGCACGTAATTCTCCGAAGGCCGGCTGGTAATATTAGACCGCAGGAAGGTTGAATCTGATTGTGTTTGTTCAGCTGCACCTCCTGTAGCAGCGGAGCATTTCTCCTCTGTCCCTGAGTGTGGTTTGCTTGGTTCGGAGATATGGATAACGGAAAGGTTGCCAACCGCCGCGATTTCTTCCGTGTTCGTTTCTCTTGGTGTAAATGCACATATGGGAATATTCTGACAGTTCCTTAACTTGCTTCGACTCTAAATTCTGTGTGCATAGCAGGTAAGCTGTCAGGTATCTGTACTTGTTGTATTTTTTAGCTCTTAGCATCACATTCTTCACTAATTCCATTTCAGCTCTGGTTTAGAAAATAATTTATTACAGCATACTGGTGGCAGAGTGGGATGAATGGTGGCCACAAGTTTCAATAAAACAACTGACTGAGTTACACTAACATTGAAGTCGGTATGAGAGCAAAGGAGCCAAATGTATGTAAGTTCCTGCACATGTGCGAAGGAGGTGGCCAAATGAAATGACTGGTAAAATGCTATTTCCTTTTGCAAATGAATTCATTTTTATTATTTATTTGAATCAGAACAATTAGGCTATGAAATCTGTCTATAGAGCTCTACCAAAACATTCCTTTCACCCATTTTGTGCCATTCTGGGTACTGTTGACCAGGTCTGGTGTGACCCCGATCTGGAGAAGTGGTTATTGATCATTTTATTGATGAGTGGAAAAACAAGGCAACGGTTTCCCACTTTCTGTTCTGCAGGGAGTGATAATAATAATAATAATAATAATAATAATAATAATAATAATAATAATAATAATAATAGTTTAGCTTTACACTACAAATGTAATAGGTGGGTTGAAATGTCATATTCATGACTGAGAGAAACGGTTGTTCTCATTGAAGAACAATAAATAAAAAAAACTTTATACATGCCCATTTTTCAATTTGACATCCAATTCTATTTCACAACATGGGTGTATTGTAATCCTTATGTAAAGGCACAGATACGAAAAGCTTGAGAATGAATTAAATGCATGAGTTTTTGTAACGTTAGCTGCTGAGCGTAGAGCTCTTTGTGCAAAGTTAGCTCTTGAGGATCAGCATGCTGATCTGCTAGAACGTGCGGCATTTTCAGCAGGAGAACCAAATGTGAGATCATCCATGGGTTTGCAAGGTATTTCAGAGTGTTAAAATGATGCACTCGAGTTGTACTCTGGACTATCTGGCTTGGTTTATGGAATTCAGTCAAGGGATCCTGCTGATCAGATTTATCTGAGACAGAAACATACCTTTTTGACCTGTGTGGCCCTCATGTATGTCCTGCCTGTATCAGCTTGGCTGCTATCAGGAGGTGAATTTGTTTTTCTGTTGAGAGTCCTGGTGGGTACCTGCAGCAGATCACCGCCTTGCAGGACAGCGCCAGGTCCAGGAAGTAATGTCGTGCCCCGAAGGCCAGCGCGTACTTGAGGGTCTTCCCGTCAATGATGAGAGCAAAGTCGTTCTCCTTGTGCAGGGCATCTCCCAGCATTCGACAGTGACGGCTCAGAGACTCGCGGGTGTCCTGCAGTTCGGACAGACGATGATGCATCATTACGACGTTGCTCTGTGACCGGGAATACGTTTTTAAGGCTCTTTTTTCAACACATCCCTTTGCCCCATAACATACAACTGCAGCAACTGCTTACAATAATTAAAAAGCTTTGGCATTGTTTCTTTCTTCTTAAAGTGCAACCAAAGGCCTTTGTAAAATGAGCTTTTTAAGGATCTAAATCGTATCGTGCACAAAATATAAAGTCAAACCCACCATATCCACATAATAATCTCCCACATCAACACATATATTAAATGGTCCATTCAGCAGAATCAACTGCATTTTAAAATCAAATTACAATGCGAGTCTCATATGGATTATTAATTGTATTAAAAAAATGGCAAATTTAGTTATTTTTTTCTGTCTGCTTAGCTTTGTCAGACTTTATTAAAATTTGTTAAAATGACCTAAAATGCAAACTGGAACAAAATGCTTGCAAACTTTTACACAGATCATTAAAAATCATAATATTTTGTTTTACTGTGATGGTTGATGAAACAGAAAAGGGCTTACAGCAACATTCATAATTTATTATAAGCATCAAAGAACTGAATATGAGGTACGGTTCCCTGATCCTGCTGGAGGGCTTTGCAGCTGGTGCATTTCTTGGTATTAAACTGCGTTTTCTGGCTTAAAGAGCCAGTTTTTCCTTGGGAATGTCAGGAGGCAGCTGAATTTATTCTACTGGAAACCTGGAATGCCTCCATGACTTGATTTAACCTGGAAGGTTTTAATCGCCGCTGGCTGAGAGAAAAACCGAATACCTAGTAATTTGATGAGAGCCGTACGCAGACGTGAAATATATGAGGGTATCGCTGTACTGGCTGGACCGGAGGAACAAACGGTGGTCAGTTTGTGTTTGTTCTGGGGCGAGGCACTTTATACGATTTCACGTAAGACGTCTGACCACGCATGTGTAACCACAGAAAACAAGGATGGAACAAAAACGCTCAGTTTCGTAAAAGGTGCTGGACACATGTTTCCAGGATGCTCTCAGCACGTTTCTTGTCTGAACCGCCTGAGAACTAAAAACCTCTGACCATAAGGAGGCCAGCAATGGTAACAGTCCCTAATGCTGAGTTATTACTGCTTATAACCTCTGTTAGTAGAGGGTTAGTCCACTGCAGGGAGCAAATTCTTAAAAATCCTGAAACCGCAAAGAAAAATAATAACACAACCTTTCTGGCTAAAATGTGCTCATCTTCATCACTCAGGGCAGACGTCTTCCACCACATTCCAGGTCCACACACATAGAGATCCCACCTTGTTTAGAGTGTAGGCAAACTGTGGTGGTGCTAAATGTCCCATGATAGAGACTGAACCTTGGCAGATCATCCTTGAAGGCAACTCCATCCAAAGCGGTGATCAGCTGCACTCCTCTTTTCCATATTTAGAGTCACGCTAAAATACGACGTCTGTGAAAACACGTCAAGAGCTGCGGAGGGTTCCCAAACCACTTGCTCACAAGGAGGGCTCTTGCTGTGGTCTTCAAAGCGGTTCCCCAGCAGCCGCAATTTACAGGCTTTTCCAGTGCCCCTCAAACCACGAGTGCTTGGGCCAGGAAGAGATGCTGGGAAGAGACGCTGGAATCGGTAAATCAAATTACCGCTCAGCTGACTCAGGTGGATCAGTGTTTCGGAAGACAACTCACATACACTTCGGTTCAGTTTGTGTTGGTCCCGAGCCACTGGTGACTACATTTCTTGTAGGATGTGCATGTGTAAGTTAATACATTTGCGCAGTTTGTAGGCATTTGCACAATGCGTTTCCACCAGAATTCAATTTAATGCCATTTCTTGCTTTAGATGCCAAACAAGTGGGCCAAAAATTGGGAAAAATTGTGTGTGATGGTATCTATTTTGGTACTGTGCTACATGAGTGAATATGGTGATATTTAGTGCTATTCTACATGAGCGAATATAGTAAGGACATACAGTAAGTTATCACTAACCTAGAGAATACAGCTACAGGGATTTAATTTGTGCAAGAAAGCTGTATGTACACCTGGTTTTAAATAAATTTTTTTTTAATTAATTTCAGTTGTGTCGCAGTGGGAAATCCTTTTAAATGTTACACTGTACACAAGTTTTGATTCTTACTTATATACTGTAAGCTTTTTTCAGTTTTCTAGCAAAACTTGGGAAAACTGTTTGGGGGTTTTTGGGTCGGGCTGGAATCTATTATAATTTTGTCCCATAAGAAATAATGGAAACAGCTGTCTCGATTTAAAGGTTTTCACACATTGCAGCCTTTTCGGCAACCAGTTAGGAGCATAAATTGAGGGATGACTGCACTTGTATGTCTGAGAACCCTGAGATGAACTGGTGTCTGGTCTAGTTTACTCTAACTAGCCTAGAGCCCCGTGCTTCCAGGATGGCGAGGACAAATACTTTTTCCAAAGGTAGGCCAAGAAGACCTCTCCCGAGACCTGAACCTGCAATACCCTGAGTACAAGTGAGCGTTTTCAATGTTGTTTGTCGCACACAGGGACACACAACCATACGATCACGCTGGAAATGAGATTTGCAGACAGGTAAAAGGTCAGGCTAGGACAGCGGTGAAGGTTCGATCTGAGTGCAGCTGGTTACCAAACAGCACGTCTTTTTGGCACCGACACACACAAATCCTTTAAATGTGCTCTTTTCACATGTTCGAAAAAATAACACCTTCCTTTCCCCGCATATGGCATTCCTGGCGGAAAATTAATTGGTCTTTCAGCAGTTTAAACATCCACTCGTGACGTTATTAAAATAGGGGTCAGCTTCAGAGAGCCAGCAAAGAGGGTACTGTACACATGTGGCTGTGAGGAAGAACGCCAGGTGCGAGATTAAGAAAATGTGTGGATAAACATCGGGCATCACTCACTGCTAATGGATTCCAAATTAATAAAACAAAGAAAATCCCTCATTTCTCAAGGGCTGGAGGTCCTCCAGGAGAAAAAGTGGCTGGACATAGGCGTTCTTAACATTACGGACCTGCGATTCACATGGTGGAAACTGCAGAGTGACCCTGAGGCAAAGCAAACCACGACCGGACCTGTGACCCAAAACAGGACGTCCTGGTCACACCTACGTTGATGTTGTGACCTGCAGGCATAGGCATAAGAATACCCAGCATCCCCAGTGAGGACACCATCCACTGCACCTGCACATATGCAAATGATGATGCTTTTAGGGTTTGAACAGGTGACTCCACGTTTGCATACGAATGCATGAATGAAAGTTTGCAATTGGGTGTAACCTGCTTGGTGCCCCATGTTTCCAGAATAGATTTCAGGTCACTATATTATTATAATACTGTTATTTATAGGGATAAAGTCTGATCAATAAAATAAATAAATAAATAAATAAATAAATAAAACCTACTCAGGAATTAGATTTTCAGCATTTATGAAAAAGCTAATGATGAGCAACCGATTCTTTTCAATTTACTGTATGCTGCCACTTGATGCATGGTATAAAATGAGTAAATATATGAGTTTTTGAGCACTGAGTCCACTGGTATAGCAGTGATGTGGGAAGGATACCGAAGGGCAGCACCACTGACTGATGGGGAACAGGCCTCCATTTAAACTGAGCATTTGGAGAGGAAAACGATGCACGGAGAGACGGGCGAATCGGGCAGGGAAATTGCGTGCAAAACGCAAGGCGTAACAAGGAAAATCAGGTTCATGAAGAAAGATCAGACGAGGGAGAGAAATTTAGCAAAATAAAACAAAAATCAGGCATAGATAAAAGGATAAATAAAGGAGCAGTTCTGGGAAAAAGGGAGTTTATGTTGGCGTCAGGGTGAGGGGTGCATCCTCTGTCCTCCGCTGCCTTGTGGACAGACAATTAATCCTGGCTGGGCTCCGCTGTTCTGATGGACGAGGACATGTGACCATGCGGGATGGGGCTTTGCTGGGCAGGCGAGGGGGGAAAAACAAAAGAAAACACAGCACTGCTGTGTGGGCAGAGAGTATTGGTGGGAGCTTTGGTGGGAGAGAACCCTGAACCACCAGGATGTAATCTACATGTGTCTAAACTAAGGCATTTTTGCAGAGCTGTATTAACCTATGTCGTACCGGACAAATGCGAGGATGGATTTTGGACTGGGAGTTCCATGGAGCCCCTCTATGTGCTTCTGCATAAGTGTGTTACCATCATGTGCGCAGCGTTTCCAGTAGGTTAGGACACCCAGTATACGGACAGCTGGTCCTGTCTTTAAGATCCGTCCCCATAAGACCCTAAAGGGACCCAGCAGTCTGGGGTGAGTCTGAACACGACAGTCCCAGAGACCCGGGAGGTGAAGGTCAGAGGGGTGAGGCAGATCACACCTCTGGGATGCTCAGCTCTCCTCTTCCTGGCATAACAAAGCACTGACACTTGAGCTAAAGGAAATATTTGAAGCGCCAGCTATTGGGTTTCACGGAGAGTAATGTACGGCGAGGAGGTGATATGGAATTCATGAGGAGAGTTTGGTACTTAGTCGAGGGGCAACACAGACATCCACTGGACAACGGGACCCTGGTCAATACTGACTGACAGACTGAGAATAACTCAAAAATTCTATCCTTGTGCTAACTCAGTGCTCTGCTAGCTCTTCTCTATCGATTTAGCCTTTCCCTTTAAAGGAATCCACAGGTAATTCTCCTCATTTCAGCCCTTCAGCCATCACTCAAAAATGGTCAGTATCAGTGTCCAAACTTTCACCACAGGGTTAAACAAATAATGCATGCTCTGCGATACAAGCATGTAACCTTTGGCCCTTGGGAGGTAATCAGGACTTCAGCTGTCACAGTCATGGGGACGAAACCCTGCAGTCGCCAGCTACGCACGTCCCCCCCTGGATCCCCACAGGGGCCAAGAAGGATATTAGTCCTGGTTCCGCATGTCTCCCTTCAGGGCCTTCTTTGTTATGGCTTGGGGGGGTAATCCCAGCGCAAGGAGCGACGGCCGGCCGTCTGCCTCCAGCATTTCTGTCCGGCGTCGGCCCGGAGGAGCTGCACAGTAGTGCAGGGCGCCATGTTTAAATTTGCTCTCCATGTGCAGGAAACTACAATAGAACGTTGGGTTGATCTATTTGTCTTATGGAGCTATACTCAAACATGTACTGTTAGGTATACGCACAAGGTAGCTCATCCACTGGACACACACACACACACACACACACACACACACACACACACAGACATGCACAGTGACCCTCATTATTGCTCGGGTTAATTCCACTTCAGCTTCTAGCCCCGGGAGTCTGGTGTTTATCTTTGGAAGCGCCGCCTGTCACCCTGCATCAGGACAGCCAGCTAATGATTTCTACTGTGCTGGAAGGCACAAAAACAATTCCTCCTCTTGCCACACCTCCACTGTTCCTCTTGCCACACCCTCACTCCTCCATTCACTCCCCCAACGCCTATCGAGTCACACACAGGCAGACAGTAAGTGGTCACAAGGTTACCTGATGGATGACTGCAGTTGCAATGTCTGTGATACAAGGACAGATGTGCAGAGGATCCCTGAATGCAGTTAACAGACCTTAAATGGTTATGAGTCTCCATGCTGACATGGATCGGATTAAATGAGATCCCATTATTATGGTCATAACAAAGTATAACAGGGTCATTTGGAGTTTACGCGGACACTGGGAGACGGCTTTTCCAAAAATCTCAATGTCTTCTAAAGTAACGCTTGTCTGAAAAGTGTCAATTTCCACTAGATTTCGCCACGCCTGTACTGTGATGAGCCCAAGGAGGCAGGATTATAAACCACTGCATGGATCATAGCCCACGCAGCAAAGTTAATAAAGAAAGAAGAAAGAAATACAGAAGGAGGAAAACGGCGTATAGGTTTTGAGTCTATCTAGGTGAAAGTATATTTTGCTGAGTCAGTTTCCATATGGCCCACAAAGTTTTTTTTTTTTTTTTTGGCTTTTCAATTTCTTAAATAGTAGAATGACAACAGTATTAATACTTCCAGGGATGATTTGTATTAATCCGATGCGGATTCCCTTAGATGTGTTACATCTATTTTATTCCATATAAAAAGGAAGCTAAATTAGACAATGAAAGGACATAGAACTTACTCGGGTTTTTCATGTGCATTTTCGCTGCCGAGAAGGCATAGGGAAACTTAAAAGTATAGAGGGAAGAAGAAGGGAACGCCTTTGCTGCGGTCACATTAATACAGACAGAGCACTGCCAAATGCATTCTGTTCTTCTAAATGTGATGGGGAGGACAGCCGCCTGAGAGGTCGAGGGCTGTCCATCTTCTGCAACCCCCCTCTCAGCACCCCGCTTGGACAGACACACTCTGCACAGCAAGGGGCTTATCCCGGGGCGTGTCACTAACCACTTCCCGCTCAGCAGAAGGTCTCTCCACCCCGGGTTCTCCCTGCCTTGGTTTCCAGTTGAAGGGCAACAGTCTGCAAAACTGCCGAGGCGAGGGCACCCCCAGCTGCTTAACCGCTGACACCATCGCTGTTAAATCATGAGTTAAAGTGTGGGTGACATCAGAGCCTGTGGCAGGCATGTATGTATGAGCGAGTGTGAGTGTAACAGGAAGACAGCAATGGGGGAGAGAGAAAGAAAGAGCGTGAGAGGGTGAAAAATGAAGATGGGTGTACAGTCAGACCATCCAAGTCCAGCCACTTGGTTTACATCGGAGGTGTGAAGCTCAACCCCACTGAGGAGGACAACATCAAGAGAGGAAAGAAAAACAAAAAAATGAAGAAGAAGGATGGATCGAGCTAAACGTGAGATGCAAAGGAGGAAAAGAGAAGACAAAGATGAAGGAAGAAGGAAAAAGCCAAGACAACAAGGGGCAGTAGAGGGCCAGCACTCAAATTTCTTAGCGGGTCTCTGGGCTCTTGGTCCGATAAATCATAACACTAATGAGTCCAGTCAACACAGAGCGGCCGGTGAAACACACGGCTCATCTCAGTTTCAAAGACCTGACAAACGGACCATATGAGACGGAAAAAGAAACAGAGTTCGCAGTGAGCAGATGAATGTGTGTGGCCTCGACGAGAGATGTCACAGCGATGGGTGGTCCGCACTGGCTCCGGAGACGGCCCAGCGTGCCGCACATCAAGTCTCAGATCAGCGATAAGCTGTGTTTGCAAAGCGTCCAAACAAACTATCTGAATATCCCAGCGGTCCCGGCGTTCAGCTCCACAAGGACGCATCATGGAAATGACACAGTGCTTTCGTGACAGCCGAGAGGGAGATATCGAAATTGGTAATTTGGGGACCGACTGTCCCAGTTGCCTCCCCTGGGGGTGGGAGAGACACGGAAAACTAAACTGACTGGGAGCGACAACAATGTGCTTCGTGCTCTGGAGAGTCTATCAGCAATAATCTGTATTGCCCATATGTAATAATAATAATAATAATAATAATAATAATAATAATAATAATAATAATAATAATAATAATGCTATTACTATGCATCAATATTTGTCAAGCACCTTTCTTCCACAGTGACTTATGGTGTTGGGTCTGTATCTTATATTACTAACAATTATTTACCTATTTATTCAGCTGGGTAATTTTTACTGTATTAGTTCAGGGAAAGGACCTTGCTCAGCAGTACTGCAGAGGGAGTGGGGATTTGAAACCACATCCTTACAGTTTTCAAGTCCCGGCTGTAACCAATTTGCCTCCTGCAATTTTATTTTATCAACATGCAACTTAACCTGAAAAAAACAGTTTACCACTTCTCCTTCCCCTTCACACAACTGGATATTTACTAACAATATTTTATATTTCAGGATACATGTGTGTATGTACAGTACGTGCGCGCTTAAGTTTGACCATATAACGCCACCCGCCTCAACACGTTAAACTATGGTATTTTTTACATGGTTCCCAGGTTCTGGGGGCTACTCACGTCCAGCGTGGCCTCGTTGATCACCAGCAGTCCCATATTCTTTGTAAGGAGCTTACAGGAGTGACCTGTAGCAGGAAAGAAGAAACACCACATCAAATGATAATTTTTAACTTTATTTATTTCTATATATAACATTTTGTATCACATTAACACAATGCAGCACATTTGTAAGTTCTTATAAGGTAGCGAGAAATAAATTAATTCACTTTATGGGTCTTCAGAATTACTGCTATGGTGGTACAAATGGGTAAATCTGGACCACAGGCACAAGGTACCAGGTTTGAGGCCTGTAGTTTGTGGGTGGAGACCAGACAATTTCTGCTCCTTGAGTGTGTGGTACAGTCCAGGTATCTACAGCATCTGATCTCTCTGCTATATCTCATACCTACTGCAATAACTGTCCTCTGTGTATTGGCCTTACAAAATAACCACTTGCACATGTTGCTCTGCGCAAGTGTGTGTGTGTGTGTGTGTGAGGAGCTCTGAGCACATTTAAGTAAGAAAAATCTGTGCCTGGATCATTTAATAACTGTGCATTGCATCAGGAACCAGGTGGCGTGTAGCATGGCACACAATTTCTAAATCAGAGCTGAGACTAAATGAAAAGTTCACGAACAGATGTGATAAACTTTGCTTTGTTAAAAGTGGTCTTTGTTTACCACGAACCCTGTGCAGCTAGAGGATCGGGCCTCAGTTTTTGACAAATCGATTGCAGCCACATAAAAAGCACAAGGCAAAAATGAGATATTGGCGGTAAACAGAACGTCAGCAATAAAATACATTTTCTGGTTCTCATGCTTCCCTTTTCACCATGGTTTACTTGGATGGGAAGACACAAAAAGTTCTGCACTTACTATATTACTTGCATTAATTTAGCTGAAATAGCATTTTAATCATTTCTACAGCTGTGCATTTTTTGCTGTATCAGTTCAGGGTAAGGACTTTGATCAGTGGTACAAAAACAGGAGGCGGGAGGTGAACCTGAGTCCTGTGAGCATGACGGCATCATTTATTTTCACTAGTGTGTCTGTGTGTGTGTGTGTGTGTTTTAGTGTTCAGACATGCATGTTTTCATAAGCATTTTCACATTTATTACTCAAGCACTGTATGTGTGTATCTCAGTGCAAGCATCTGCACATTTGTGTGTGTGTGTGTGTGTGTGTGTGTGTGTGTGTGTGTGTGTGTGTGAGCTTAACCTCAGATCACAACCCTCTCCTCTAGACTCCACCAAGGGTCACCCCCTCGAACCCCGTGGTCTGTTTTCTTAAGTGCTAACACGCAAATTTACAAATAGGCGCGGATGTGTGGAAGCCGTCTGGCTGCGCTGAGGGTTCAGCTTTCAGACTCAACGCGCCGTGACCAAACCGGGGACCTTTTCTTCATCAGAGAGAGTGATTTTCTATTTTCTTTTCCTAGGTGGAACTAAACAATAGCGGCTCCCCGGAGAGGACGGAAACATGAGCCATGACACACTGGTGGGTGGTGGGTGGTGGTGGTAGTGGTGGGGGGGCTGAATCATGAGAAGTAGCTTTGGCTTGAGCTGGCATGGAGGGCACGCTGTCCATTACTGTCTGTGGAAAGTTACCCCCCAAAAGCAGCAGCACATCTGGATCTGTGCAGGCCTTTGGTTGGCACACAAATCACAGTTTTTCCACTTTAAATTGTATTTATTTGATTTATATCACATACTTTAATCTATTTATTAGATATTTTTGTCTATGGTGGCTTACAGTCAAATACAATCATGAACCCAGTTGTACAAGTGAGTAATTTTATTTTAGCTTAGGGTAAGCACCTTGATCAAGGATACTACAGCAGGAGTGGGATGTGAACCCAGGTCCACTGTCGCTGGATTTAAACATTAATCTGCCTGCTGTCCCATACTTTTCCAAACTACAGTGTTATCATTGATGCAGCCATCAGCATTTCTGTTGAAAACTTTCATTACTTCTGATTTCGCTACTTTACCCAGATTTACAGCATAATACAGCTGTTTACCAAAGCAATTCAGGTTAAGTACCTTGCCAAAAGGTTCAACTTGTTGGTCTCAAGTCCACTTTCTTAAGAGCCATGGAACCAGAAGCCCATAGCAAAGGCAGTGTGTGGTGTGTTTGCAGGAAGATGGCCAGGTGATGTGTGTGTATGAGTGTGTGTTTAGATGTGAGGGGCAGCAGAACATCTCGCTGCTGGAGTGGGCGCCGGACTGTGTGTGTCGCCTGTTCAGACCTCAGTATCAGAGAGGGTCGAGGTGGAAGGTGAGTGCATCTGTCACCAGGATGGGTTTAGGGGAGCCCCCCCCCCCCCCCCCAGGGCTTCCTTCACCAGGGTGAAAACAGCGGAACAGAGTAAATATTCACTCCTTTTACAGAACGACCTAGTGAGTCGGCGAGCCTGTAAAAATACTTTCCCCTGTGGGCACTGGGTCGCAAGCGCTGTATGGCCGGGAGGGGCTCACAAAGACCCGATTCAGAGCCGCCGGTAGGTGGTCGCAGACATCGCTTTTCAATATCCCTCCTTCCTGCCCATCTGTAATCGGATTCTGGTGCAGCCTGACACGTTTTAGCGATTTACCTAATATCCCCACATCTGAGGGCTAATAGCCGCAGCATTCTCAGCGGGCGATTGGAGCCCATGTACTACATATGTTTCACGTCAGTGTGCAGCCATTGACAGCAGCGGAATGGTACCCACAGGGGATGGCACAGACAGCGGGAAATTCTGCTGCCTGTATGGATGGGTGTATGTGTGTGATTTCATACACACTGGCACACTATCTCTTACACAGTCAGAACTGCAGCATTCCAGAGCCCATTTCAGAATCATAAGGCGCTACACTTTAAAACTACACCCTGGGTGGGATGACAGACAGACAGACAGACAGACAGACACACACACACACACACATACATTATGGGCAATTTAGAGGGACCAGTTACCATGAAACTTTGAACTGTGGGAGGAAACTGGAGCACCCAATAGACATCCGCTCATGGATTCAAACCCACACCCAAAAAACCACCCGCTGTGCTGCCAAAGTTATTTAAAAGAAAAAACAATCTTGTCTGTATGTACACACCCAGCTGGCAGATGGAAGTAAAGAGCATCCAAACACAAAGGCACCGGAGCACCTTAATTCAGCTCATTTTCACAGTGTTTACAGCTTCTGTCTGATGTTCCTGAATGTTGGTCTTCAATAACAAGATGAGAAATATTACATGATTAACGGATGAATCAGTCAACAAACTGGCACTGAACAGTTTGCGGACATGGCACATTTTTCAGCTCCCATCCCGGTTGTTCCTAAGGTGATGAGCCTCTGTGTGTGTGTGTGTGTGTGTGTGTGTGTGTGTGTGTGTGTGTGTGTTGGCATGGAGCTCATGTACTGATGAAGTGTTAGTTGGCTGACAGAGTACATTTGGGTGGGTGAAGAAACCATATAATATAATGAGTTTATATGTTAACACATATGTTTAGCACAGGGTGACCCAAAAAAACACTTTCATAAATTTATTACTCAGTAACTAATCAACCTATATAATGTGAGATGCTGAACTATGAGGGAACCCCAGAGGGATTACTAGGTCCCTTATGTAGCCGTCCATAAGACATAGACCTACCAATATTGATGGCCGTCTCTTGTTTGTCGCCGGTCAGGATCCAAATCTTGATGTCGGCCTTCATGAGCATCTCAATGGTCTCTGGGACCTTGTCCTGCAGTTTGTCCTCGATGGCCGTGGCACCCAGCAGCTGCAGGTTCTGCACAGACACAAACAGGACGTTCACTGACTGTGGCCTCAGAGAGACAGCGGGGGTGTACAAACACCTGGGCTGTAATGAGTTCGGAACACGGGGGCAAGAAGAGAAAATAAAGTTTGGGGTCTCTCACTCATTCCCTGCCTTGTTTTTTCAGATTTGGCAGGTTAACACAAGAGGGAAAAAAGTTTAGAAATGAGCATAAAGTCTGGGGTCTGTGTGTGTGTTTGTCTGCAGGTGGATTTGTCTAGACGTGTATTTTCATTTAAACTGACATCAGGATACTATGGCATCATTACTCCATTCCATTGGTGCAGAAAACACAACACACACACACACACACACACGCAGAGCTATACCAGTGTGCATGGGCATTTTCACTCTTTTTCCCTAAAAAATGTGTTTCAACCATTAAAAAAAACAAGTCTTGTGGGGTCCCATAGAATATTTAAACCTGTCAGCACCACATACCACTGAAGTCATTAGTGGTATTTGAAATAACCCAGAGGGTTGCAGGTTCAAATTCCATAGGGATGTTGCTGTTTACCTGTCTGAATTCCTTTAGATCTGTATAATAAAATACACTGCATGCAAAAAGTTGCAAGGGCTTTTTTTTTTCTTAAAAAAAAAAAAAAAAAAAAAAAACATTTAACTTTTTTATGAGGAAGTTAGCAGTAACCGGTCTCAAATTAAATTTAGCGTGATCATTATTTGCTAAATTGTGCAGTTATAAAATTGTAATAATTTAAGTGATACATTTTTTCCAGGAGACATCTATTAAAGATAATTTGCTGCCCCCTACTGGCCATAGTAGGCACACACCTCTCTCAATGAAGGGGGGGTTTTATGCCATTGATTGGATCCGTTCACTGAACTCAACCTCCTAAAACCCATATGATTTATGAGCGCGGTCACCTGTGCCGCTGCATTTGACAGGGCCGCCATTGTACCCTCGGCGTTTCCATGGTGAACCGACGCCGCCAGCGTGTGGATTCTGTGGGCGCCCAATATGCTGGACCACATTAATCATGGCAGGGGGGAGGCCCTGAAACTTTGCTGGAGCAGATCCGAACCCTTGAACTCTGTGACCCCTGGCAATAAGTGTGGGTAAATCGAGTGGCTCCACGTCGCTGAGCACTGCCCGCGGGGGCAAACAGCGTAAGCGGGCAAATAAATACATCATTAATGGGCCTCGATTTGCGTGCGAACGACTTTGGCTTCCGTTTTGGGGTCAAGTGGGGTGAGGATCCCTCACTGAGGTCATGCTGGGAGTCTTTCTCTCAGGATTCGGAGTTCTGCATCGCCGGCTATACCCCAGGTTATTGCAAAACTGTACCAAACTTACACTATCAGTCTCAAATTTGAGCACAGTTGGGAAAACAAAGAGTGAAAACAAAGCAGCTGACAAATATCCTACATCTCTGCAAGTGGCTGCAGAAAAGCTGGGAAGATGTCATCTTATTGTCTCATCTTCCTTCCTTCATTTCCTACTTGTCAACCAAGTGCCTTTAAGCAAAGCAGGTTTTCTGTGAGTGCACTCAAACTTTTGACTGGCACCACATTTCTGTAATTTGGTCGCTACTCAGGCAAGGTCACGTGCGGTCAGCGACGACTGTTATGACTTGCGATCGCGTTCGCTAAATTTTCACTTTTGGGACTTTGGCTGAACGTGTGTGACATTTTTTAATCCATTCTAATGCATTATTTGAACACGTTAACAAGTTAGCTGGTCAGCAGAGCCCATCCTCAATTTAATGCATCGCACTTTTAAGAATTTTGGATTTTACTGTTGATCGCAAAAGTATTTGTTAGCATAACGTTTAAGGGAAGATAAAACAATTTAACCAATTGTCAATTTTTTTGGAAAAAAATGACAATGCATAAAATAATGTGTTAAACAATGGTGATACTGTGTCTCGGTAGAGAACTACATAACCGTCTCAACCGTTAATGTCATGAAGGTGGCACAGCGTTCCCTAGTCGTTGTCCCCCACATCGGCCTTCTTATTGAGCTGAATCGGCACTTCATTCACTGCTTTCTGCATAAAATTCACTGTACTGTATGTATGTACTGTATGTTTAAAAGTGTTACTATAATACATAGTGCATTACTACACAGCTCCATAGAAGAGAAATTATTACACTTAAATTTTACTTTCCAACTTTCATGATATACGGACAACCCCCAAATAGTCTGGAAATTAAGGACGCTTTTACGGATCCTACAAAGTAACTCCAGAAAGTTACTTTACAGTGACGCTAACTGGATAACTCTAATTTCTATGACTGGAACCCATAACCTGTGCCTGATGTGCCAGCACTTTTTCCTACACTAGGCTTAAAATACCATATGTTCTGCTGATGTGGCAGTTGCGACACAACCCCCCCCCCACTCCCTGTCCACAACAAAGCAGGTAGATAATGTTTGGGAAGAAGGTAGTGGCACGTTCAGATGTACAGAAAGCCACAGTGGAATGTTAATCGGTTATTATTTCTGGGAAGGGTGACACAGGGCTGGGATTGAGGCCAGGGAGGATGACCTGGGGTCCTGACCTTCTCGATGAGCTCGTAGCTCTCTTCCAGCTTCAGGCTGCGGTTCTGGATCGCGGTGGCCGCTCGCTTGTGGGTCTCCAGCCACTCGTTGTAAGACCCCTCCGAGATGTCGGCCACGGCATAGCACAGCGTGCGCAGGCCTGCGGACAGGGGAGAAGCCCAGCGATGAAGAAAGGGAATAGTGATCTCTGACCCCTGGAAAATGGCTGTATAGATGAGCTAGCCTGCTGCCATGCAACATACACAAATAACAGTATGATTACAATATGACATAAAGTCCATCCTCAACTTTCCGTACCTCGATTGTATGAATTTCAGATGCTATGAACCATCACAAAAATATTTCCCAAAAATGTTTTTAAATCATTTTAAAAACTACTGTAAAGCATAATATAAGGAAAAATATGTCAATGCATTACATGTTTAAATATTTAACAAATTGTTTACCTTTTTAGGAGAAAATACCTTTATTAATGCATAAAATAATTAAAAAAAAATATTGATACAGTATCTCTAGAAAAAGCCATCCATTCATGTCCATTGTTAGTGCGATGAAGGTGGCACAGCGTCCTCTAATCCCCGTTCTGATCCAGTTGTGTCGGCACCTTATTTACCATTTTTTAGTGTAATTCATTGTACTGTATGTATTTTGGTTACAGTACTGACTTTATTTCATTTCATTAGGCCCATTTCACGTTCATTACACATCTTATTAGGTTATATAACTGGCACTGTAGTACAGAGCGCAGTCCGATACAGCACCTTAGTAAAAAATAATATGCTTAACGTATGTAGTCAATTTTCAGGACTTTCGCTATGTCCTGGCACCGCCCTAAAATAGTATGGAAAATGAAGGATAAACTGTATGGCTCTACAGTAATGGTTTTAATAACACAGCATTACTGCATGACTGACCAAACAGATGAGGGGATATGGAACTTCTCAGCAGGTACTAAAACATGGACCTGCACAGGTATTAGGTTAGTAAAATAAAACATCCCGAAAACATGTATGTATTTACTCCTGGGATAACGTTATGTTCACTGCAACACACGATTTCGATCTGGATTGACATTATGGTTGTCTTACAGTAATTTTATAAACAGTCTAACACTGAACAGACATTACAGTTAAATGAAGAATAAAATATGCAGGTTAACAGAAACGTTTCGACGCTGACTCTACTGCATGCATCTCGTGTTGTGCAGCAGCTGTGTGGTGGTGGGAGAGTCATGGTCATGACCTTGTGGCTGTACACTGGTAAAAGCACTGGTTTCTGTTCAGTCCTCAAGTGGTTACATTGGTAGATTAACAACAGATCCGCTATTGGTGTGACCTTGCTTTCCAACGGTGGCGGCAAGTGGTGTTTCTTCAACTGTATGACGAAGATGTTTGAGAAAAAATTGCGAAAAGCTCGAGCAGCGTGGTTGGGAGTTTTGAAATGTTGAATGAAGCATTTGGACCCACAAAAAATTTTTTGTCTGGTGAGGTGGAATTAACTGCAGCCAGAGCCTTCAAGATGATGTCAAAAGAAAGAAATCTTAGGAATTCTATGAGAAGTGTGTTGAATGTGATTAGTGTGCAAGTATAGTTTCAGATACTGTATTATATGACAATAATATGTTTGCACTTTAAAGCAGTGACTCCAAAGTTTCACGGTAGGAAACTGGCGTTGAGCATCAGTGCCCACCAGGCTTGTTGAGGGAGGTGGAACTAACTGGTATTGATTTATCCTCAGTGAGAAGAAACATGGTGTGCAGATCAATCCCTGCTCCCTGAAGCAAATGCAGGAGCTGATTTGGGGTTGGCAAGACCAAGCCGGAGAGAGGGGAGTGGATTATGGAGAGGACATCAGAGCCCTGCCCACACTCACCTTCGGTGGCAAACTGCTCCAGGTGCTTCAGAGTGATGTCCTTGTACCGCGAGGTGTCAGCGAGTCGCTCATAGATGACCGAGTCCTGAGGGAGCAGGGACGGGAAGATGTGTGAAGTGTGCGGGGACACCATGGATCATGTCACCTACAGAACCAGTCAAAAGTTTGAGCGCACCAGGGCAACACCTGTATGAGAGGAACTGGACAGGGTGAAAGGAAAGCAGCCCTCAAGTGTCCTATATCTGTGGGAGCTGCAGCAGAAGAGCTGGGAAGAGTTTCTTAAGCACACTCCAGGAGACAGGTGCTCCTACACCACTGGGCTCAGGAACAGCTTTCTCCCACAGAGTGACTGGAACTGATCACCACCACCACTAGCAACCAGCCACCATATCACTATCACCATTTCGCTCATCACTACAGACTTTGTTGCACATTTATCTATTTATCTACTCAACATCTTCTTTATCTTCGTTTTTTACTTACTTATCAATATCAGTCTACTTATCCATTCAATTTGTCTGTTCTGTGCTGTCATCATGCTGTCTGCTTAGTGTTTTGTGCATTGCAGCCCAGTACAAAGTACATTTCTTTCTCTTGTGCATCCGTATAAGTGCAGAATAACAATAAAGGGAACCCTGAACCGTTCAAACCCTTGGAACCTGGAAGTCTCATGAGCAACAATAAAAAACTTATTTTCTGCAAGTGGACTTAAACTTTCGAACTGTACTTTTACAATAGACCTTGCATGGACTTATATACTGTAAAATACTCGGGGCTCCACTCACAGCTCCTTTGCAATATAGCCGGATGTTTCCGGATGGCGTGCGCATGATGACAGACATCCTTTTCCTGGAGCTGAAAGGACAGCAAGGGGAATTAGAGAGCCGAGAAACAAACCCATGAAGCTGCACACAGCAGTGATGATATGGAAGCACTTTGAGCTGAAAGCTGGGCAGAAAAATTCATAGTAAGACGACACCAATGAATAAGGGGTAACCCAAGACCATGGGAGACTCACAGGAAGACGGGCAGCAAATATCATGGCAATTTCATCAGCCTCATAATTCAGGAAGTGAAGGAAACCTCACCAATATAAACTAAAACACCCAAATAATTGCGAAGGTCCATTTCTCGGTTGTGTGTTCAAGTTAATATTTCAGTATTTTCTGGGGTGGCCTCACAGTGGAACACTTCACCGTGCCAGACGAACTCAATAGCAAAGCCAATCTCTCCTCCAGCTTTTCGGCATTAAAAAGGGTCTCTGTAAAGACCTCAGTGCTTAGGGTACTGGAACAGTGACACGGGTTTGAGGCTTCACTAAACGGACAGGCAAACTACTGTTATCATAATTATTACCATTACAATCATCATCATTATTGCAATTATGAACATTATTAAGGGACTGGATGATCACTACCATGAGTCCGTGTGGATTCCTGCCAGTAAGAACTAAACACCCTGCCAGCCACACCGCTCCCCTGACACGCCCGACACCAATCCCCAGCCTACATGTATTGTATAGTGAAACTGGCCTAAAATAACCAATTACATTTATCCATCATGGCAATAGGCACATCTTTGTGGAAATATAATGGAAATATGAAAATATGTAAATTATCTTACAATGTTAATAGCATAAGACACCTAGGATAAGAGGCAAATCTTACAGAAGTTCTTGGATTCGACTTAAATGGTTCATTTGTGTTCTACTCGAGGAAGCAAAATAATAAATAAATAAATAAGTAAATAAATAAATGAATAAATAAATGAATAAATAAATGTGAGAAACATGAGTACCTTGTAAACTCGAGGACATTCAGCAGCTCGTACTTCTCTTCCACACCAAGCTGCAAAAGAAAATAAGATTCAAACCGACAGGTATTGTTTTACTTGCAGTAAAATGTTGATTTTTGTTTTAAAAGAATTGTTTAGACTATTAAGAAGCAGCAGCGATTTATGGTGTCACACACATTTCCAGGGGCCACCAGCAGATGGCAAAATTTCCCAGAGTTGGAGAAATAAAAATCATTTCCAGCCTCTTAAATTTTTTAAAGTCTCATATTATTCAAACACAAATACATAATTTGCCTTTTTCCCACAAATTCTTACAAAAATGAGGACACTTCACTGCACTTTTTAAATCACGTACAACATATGCCAGAAGGCATGAGCACAGGAGCGCCTGTTTTAACATTAACACCCTTTTACCATTGACGTTAATGGAATGAGTAAAGGTAATGTACTTCATTTCCTTTTGGCACTTTTCTTGGAGTTTCACATTTACTTTGGCCACTTGCCTTGTAAATATTTAGCCAGAAAAGTGAAGGAACGGCAGGAGATGTGTATATCACTGTGACAGTCTTTGAAAACAGGGCTATTAAAAAAACCTGCAATGAACCTAATAGTATTTAATTGCATTAAATAAGAGGAGCTGCTACTTCTCAGCTCCCTGTTTTGCCGCAGCTGAATTTACCCGGGATGTGGAAACAGAGAAGACTTTTTATAGCTCGACTGCACCAAGGGTCGATTTGTTAATGGAGCACTGAATGTCGTGAATATGGGTTTATATGCGAGGGCTTTTAATACCGTAGATGCTCAGTTATGGGTTTTGCTTGGGCCATGTGATGCTGGTTAGTGCATAGTGATGCAATGGAGAAGTGTGAAGTGCAATCGTGCTTTTTTGGCAAGTGAGATATCCAGCTATAACTATCGCAGGATCACCCCCCCACCCGCGAACCCATGGGCGTGCAAACCACGAATCCCTCAAAGAGTGTCGGCCTTGAGGCGACTTCACCAAACAGCATCCCTCATTTAAAGCTTCGCGTGACACTCACAGCCTCTATAATGACGGAGTCTGGCGTCCGGCCGGAGAAGATGAAGCCTAGGTTTTTCGCTCCTCTCACAAGGGCCCCCTCATCTGGTAGGAGAAAAGACCATTAAGGGAACTCAAATTTACAGACGTGACAAAGACATTGGAAACACAGAAACCTGGTGGCATGAGAGTTAACCGGCATTCCCTGTTTCAGAATTATTACTATTATTACAGCCTGCGACGGACTGGCGATCAGGGTGTAGATTCATAGCTGGGAACCCAATGATTTTGGGATAGGCTCAGGACTGTCTGACCAGGGTAAAGTGGTTAAAGATAAAGGTTGGATGGATGGAAGGGGGTTATGTATTCAAACTGCAAAACATACACAGACACACATGCATCCTAAAGTATAAATATTGTTATGTATGTAAATATCCAGCTGTACGAAGGGGAAGGAGAAGTGGTAAACAGTTTTTTCAGGTAAAGTTTCATTTTAATAACATAAAATTGTAGGAGGCAAACTGGTTGCAGCCAGGACTTTAAAACTGTAAGGATGTGGTTTCAAATCCCCACTCCCTCTGCAGTACTACTGAGCAAGGTACTTTCCCTGACAGTAAAATTACCCAGCTGAATAAATGGGTAAATAATTGCGCACATTTAAAAATGTACACATTTGTACAGTACGGTATTTTACGTTTCAATTTCACATTAAGTACCTTGCTTGAAGGTATCACAACAGGGCTGTACAGTAAAAATGTGGACATCAGTGCAGAGCCATTCAAAATGGAGGGAAAAAGGAAACTTATCTGCTGCACATGAACATAAAACACAGAGGAAGTGGAATAAAAATCCCAGTAACTATCCTATAAAGAAGCACAGCTACACCTCCTCACCAAGGTACTGTACTTTACCAACAGGAATCTTTATAGGCCAGTTTCTGGTGCCTTTGGAACAATTTCTCAAAACCAAAAGGCACTATAACATTAACAGCTAAACAAATTTTATTTATAGGGCCTTTAAAAAAATGTATATTTTACTGTTGAGAGCTAACAATGCAGACAACCTTACTTAATGACTCACATAAATTCTTTATTTTAATTTTAGCCGTGGGATCCAACATAATATTAAGTATGTGCGAGAAATGTAAGCGTTTCGTCTTTTCTTTTTCAAAGCAAAATGCACATGAAAGCATTAACTGAGGGCTGTGCAATGTCTATTAAAAGGTGAGGAAATTGACAGTGTCAAATCCCACTGTAAAATGGCAAATATTTTAGAACAGATAACAGTTAAAGCTGTATATCAATTGTTTGAATGTATGCATGCCGGGGCTTTCAAAACACCCAGGTAACCAGAGGGACACATTGGCTAATGTGATCTAACAATCTTTTTTGGGTAATGATACCTGACAGGAAGTGTAATTTCCCTGTGTTTATGTGAAAAGGTTTTAAGGCAGATTAAAAAATGTAGCATGAGAATAGCAGTACCCTCCCCATAAGGGTGAGGACTGACAACGTGGAAACAGCCACTGTGAGAGGTGGATTTTTTTCATTTTATGAGCTTAGAATTCACCTGAACCCTACTGTCCTTCTTAAATGACAGTAACAATGATCATGAAGACTATGTACAGTAAACTGAGATCCCCTTCATAAACAACCTGGTCAACATCTGCTCTGAATGGCTTTAGTGTCCTTCCTTCTACAGCATCATACTTCTATAGGAGATAGACCTACCCAAGCCTAAGGCCTCTGGGAGGAAGAGATCTGCATGGGTGTGGGTGCTGTAGGCAAACGTACCTGGAGAGGCCGCTTGGTAGACAATCTTGCCATCGGTCCGCTCGGGCACAGCGGTGTGGCACACGGCCATCATGGTCATGAACTCCAGGATCACGGGTGCTGTGGGCTGCAGATGGACACATTGCAATTGATGGGTGCTAAAGACGAGACATCAACACATCTACACAGGAAAGGACTAAATGCGAGGGATCTTCTGGAGCAGTTCCAAAAGGTTTACTGAAACTACTCTTTGTTCAAAGTCATCTCATAATGTAAATAAAACAAAGTGAGAGGTCCTGTTTATTGTGAGCTAATTTAATTTGAAAATAAATACGATGTGTATTCATTAAAGTCTCCTTGGGCCTGAACTAACATCAAATGTTTTGTATTTATGATCTGGGTCAGAGCTGGTAATGGAGTCTGGCAGGAGGTGTGTATTCACAGAAGCCTTTTCTTCTATTAGTCTTCATCTGGGAGCAACGACACGTCGTCATCTTCGGTGACTCAGTACCAGAGCAAAAACTGCTAGCGGGGCTGTTTATTTCAGTCAGCCCGTTGCACCCATTTCAAATAATGTGTTAAAGATCAGCACGACTCAGTTGGCCCGGAGGGATGCAAAACTGTGGTTAATGACCTGAATTAGGAAGGTCTGAATGTGAAGATGCCAAGGGATGCTGCTAGGGTCGCCATGTATTGCTGTTTCTGTCCAAAACAGACACAGTCCCCAGGGTTTGTTAACATGATAGTATTTCGATATGGTAACATACTAAGATGCTAAGGGCAGGCAGGTAGACAAAGGTGATTCAGGCTCTCGAAACCAAATGTGCACTGATCAAAAATGCTCAGGACCTGTGGCCCTAGACCTACTTACATGGTTGTTTTGGAGATTCTCTAGCAAGCTGGGGTCACTGAAGCCAACCTCCTCCGGAGAATGTGTGCTGTGCCTGTTTGCGGGAAAAACATTTGTCAGGACTGGAACTACCATCATTAGTACCACCGGGACCAGAGTTACCAACATGAACACAACAGCCTGAACACTGAACACTTCCATGCAATAATATTTCACAACCAGAAGCAGTGAATGTGTTTGCAGTTAATAGGTAGGTGTCCATCCACGCAATATGTAAGGCTGAGAATGCACAAGATACATGGTTTGCAGCAGTGAACTTATTCCAGTAAAACTATGGGATTTGAACATCTTTTTTCAAGTGATGCTGTAAACAAAAAATTAGGTGTATGTAAAATTCAAATTGAGAAGCACGGAGAAATGTGACCATTCTGTTTGGAAAACACTGGTCTCGCCAAACTAATACTTTAAGTCTTTTCAAAAATTGAAAGTGAACGTGGTTGTTAGGGTTTAGTAGATTTTCTGCGGTACTTTTGGTTTGCCCTCATACTACACGCTCATGTGACTTGAAGGGCTCAACCTTTGTTTGATGTTTTAAGGAAGTCATATCCTTTCTGACAAACCAAAAGCCAGCCAGGTCCTGAAGAATGTTGAATCAGAGAAAGGGAAAGGCCTTGCATATATTTAAATGAATGGTATTTCTTGAGCACAGACTGCAGGGTGCAGAAGGGTGCAGTGTAAACCGTGGCACTGGTGTACCAAAGCAGAAAAACTTTCTAGTCACGTCCGCAGACAGAGCTACAGGATCATGGGATTTAAGCCACAGGGATGACAATTATCAGGATCTCACTTCACTCTTCAGAGGTCCTTATGATACCAAGATTGGCAGCTCAGCAACATAATCACTCAGCAGGAGTAGGCGTTGGTGGGGATGAGGCATGCAGGTGTCTGAAAGCAAAGCTCTGTGATACAGCAACACCATGTCAGAGCTCTGCAGTGGGAACCAATGTGACCAAAATGCCCAGTCTGTGCAGCAAAGGAGACCTCAAGGGGGTGTGAGGTGCAAGCTTGAAGTGGTGGGATTATCAGCATGAGCATGAGCTGTGGACCCTTCTCTTTCCCATTCCCTTTCCCTTTGTGGATGCCTTTAGGAATCAGACCCTGAGCTCTGATGCTCCTAAATCCAAACCCTCAGAGAGGAGGAACCCGAAACCCCCGGAGGACCATTATATTTTTTCCAGAGCCAGAAGCAGAACCTCCAATAACCCCTGACCAGAAGCCCCCAAAGCAAATCCATCTTCTTTGAATCTATAAACCTGTTTTGGCTAAGAGCACCATTGACTTGAGAGTCTTAACACAGTAAAAAGGACTTGAATGCCATTCTGTTCAGCATGATAAACGTGAAATCTCCCTCAAAGTTAAAACCTCTGGACAGTTCCACCAACAAAATCTCAAGCTTTTCATTCTTGTTCACAAGATGACTATCAACTTTTTGCTTTGAGACAATGTAAAGTTAGCATATTTCAGTCCACTTTTTAACTGTATTTGTAATTTCTGTTGTCTTCTGGATTCTGAAAAGTGGAAATGACTACAAAAGGCTAAGCTAAAATTTTATATTTAAAAACTGCACTTCAGCAAAGATATTCAGAATGTGAGAAGTGTAGCAAATCCCACAGGACCTGAGGACTAAAAGGCTTACTGGGAGAGCCTCATGGGAAATGGCTAAATAGTCGGTGCTCTGGTGACTTTCCTATCAAAGCTGTTCTTTCAGCACCATGGGACCATGATGTGGTGAGAAAGAAGGCTTCCCTTGAGCTTCCACTGTTGTTAATGTGAGCCTTGGGCTTACAAGAAGGTGCCAAGGGGTTGAAGTATAAACAGCATTACCTTGCTGGAGGCCTTTTCATCCCAGCTCACTCTTATGGATGTCAGTGCTGGCCTGCTGTTATGTCACCGAGTGATCGAGAGGCAAATCGAATCAATATTCCTAGTCTGAGGCTAGGAACATGACAAAACATGGGTGGAGCTACAGAGGAATAGCGCTGGCAGTGGAATGATCTAGAGACAAGTCCTCCGCTAGGGTGTCACATAGCTGCAGTATAAAAAAAGAGATCCTTGCATATGATGGCTTTTATTATTCATCACTGCTGAAAACAACTTTTCCCCCATATCTTTGGGATTTGGGGGATTTACAAAATAGGTAATAATAAAGACTCACACAACAACATTACAGAAGAAAAACACTCCCCTTGTCTGAGAAACAAGCTGGTTTGCATGTATGCTTTTTACACAGCTTCCTTTGTGTATTTAGTCTGTTTGTGAGCATACAGCGCAACTCTAATCTGAACAATGACGTTTTTTATAGTTATATTTAAACATGATGACAAATGTATCTAAAGCTGTCAATGCTGATATAATGAACAAAGGCCTAAAACATAAAAGCCACGATGACAGGAGGCACTACAGCACAACAGAGGCAGCCCAAACTCTGCAAAGCATTCTGAGCACCATGTTCCTCACACCACAAAGCAGCAAATACAAATGCATCTGGATGTCCAACACACAAGCAGTCTTACCAGCCGTCCTCTGGATAACTCCAATCCTCTGTTTCTGGAACATGACTGCGTGGCAGAGGGCAGACAGGGGGAAGAAAGGGGCATAATGTGATGCTAAGAAGGAAGAAGTAATCTGGTGTGTGGATGCACATACAAACAAACTCGACTCTGAAAGGAGCTCCAGGTTACTACTGGGCAGCAGGTAGTATACTGCTCAGGACTGTCATCTTGTAATCTGAAGTATTTTTGTTTGAAGCTTCACTGTAATACCCTTCATTAAGGTACTTACCCTAAATTCATACACTAGGATTATCCAGCTGTATAGATGGATAAATTATTATAAACTTGTTTTTCTACCACTGTGAGACTTCATGACCAGAGGAATTGGTTAAATAAAGGTTAATAATAATAATAATACTCGCTTATGGTCTGACTTGATCCTCAGTATCAACAGTACCACACAAACAGAGTCATACCCTGAGGATACACCCGTTTGGGTTACAAGAATTTTATGCTATGAGGAATTACATTTAATCCTTCTGTTTCACATTATGGGGCATTTCTTTGCATTTACAGTACAAAGAGCAAATTTTGATGTCCCTTAGCAGCTGAGCTATAATGCAGTTCTTTTCAGTTATAGGTTGGCTTGCGTTACATTAAGGTCTCAACTTCCATTTCTCATCCGTTTATTAATCTCAGTAATCTTGGACGCTGAGAGGACTATCCATATGCTGTCAGCGTTCGGTGAGCGTGATTTCATTTACATTATTTTCTCTGACTTCATGTGTCATAACTGTTCTGTTTTGCCTTTTGTATTGCAGACTGAACTAATACATAAACAGTGATTATAATATGTGCACGTCTTGTTATGTGTATGGTACATTCTAAGTATAAAAGTGCTGAACAAATATAGGTAGACAACCATAGATTATTGGGAAGAGAAGAGAAACTGCCTTGTTATGCTGTGTTTTGATAACTAATGTTATTGCATTTGGCGATATTTTAACATAAATAGATACTGTTTTAGTTTTGTGGCTCAAAAATTAATAACATTTTTTACCATGGACACAAATGGTAAAAAGTGGTAAACTAATGGTCTTTGATTTATATCCGTCCACCATATGAAAGGTTTAGTAGGAACGAATCACCTTCATAAGACAGGAAGAATCTGAAACTACATAGACCAGATGAGAGAATAAGATGAGGAAAAAGAAATAATTTAATACTGTACACAGACTTCTGACAGCTTTTCACAAAAATAATGGTCTACATTCACTTTTCGGTTACCAGAACCCTGAACACACCTAAATCCAACAGGCTTTGTGATGCAAACATATGCCGCATAATAAGCCTCCCAACAATTTCAAAGCAAGTGCTCTGCTTGTTGTTTTTGTCAGTGCTGAACGCTGCTCACTGTATTTTATTCACTGACATCGTGTTGCACCTCAGAGCACTTAGTTAATGAATGCACAGAATAATCAATGTGACTTCCAGGTCCACAAAGCAGGTGCCAAGAGCACGGTATGATGCATGGTTTGATGCTGACTCGGAGAATCCGTACCCCGGTGCACCCTAGGGCGCACGGCAGCGGGGGGATATGAGGAGCAGACACCCGTTTTCAGAGTGGATTACAGTTACAGCAAAAAATAGCGCCTTAAGCTTCCAACCGGGTAGGGGAAATTAATCCGCCGACAAAATACTTAATCACATACGGGTGTGAAAAGGGGGTGGGGGGGTGGGGAGATGGAAATCTCCTATTTTTGCCCTTTAAAGAGGATTAATGGCAGCGCTGGTTGTTATCGCTGTCCAGAGGCTGGACCCCGGTGCTTATCGCTCCAAGGGAACAGACAGCGTGTCCTATCGCTGAGCCCTGATACTCTCACTATCACTCAGAGGCTGTTGTTGGGTTGAAAAGCACAGTGTTCTTGAGGTGGTGGCCCCACTGCCCCATAACCCCTTTGCTCCCCATCATGCTCATTCTGAACTACATGAGTGTGCAGCATCACACACACATCCATCTCTGCTCTGCTGAGGGCAGTTTTTAGGCACTTTAAGAACTGAGATCAGTTAAAGTGCAGGGTACTGCATTCTTATTTGGGTTCTCAAGCCCCTTTTGACCTTTGACCCTCTCAGCAAGAAATTTTAGGTTAAAGTTACAGCTTTGTGCATGTGTGCTCACACACACACACACACACACACACACACACACACACACACACACACACACACACACACACACACACACACACACACACACACGCAGTTGCCCAGAGGCACTGAACAGTTTCAGACTGGTTGCCTCCTTCAATGCTTGGTGCTCCGAATATGCCGCACTGTCCCAGAAATGGGGGGGCTATTGTGGTGATGAAGCAGCGAACAGCTGCAGGTTTATCCACATCACAGCATGAACAAAAAAGAGCTAAAAATGAAAGCACTCAAATGAATCCTTCATCCATATCGTCTCCATTTTCCCATACACCTGCTCACTTGTGCAACTACACACCCTGGGTTCCCCAGTAAGGACCAGGACTTTTGATTCCATTGGTTTAAATATGATTTTTTTTTTTTTTAACCAGTTCTCACCATTACATTCAAGTGAGAAGTACATGTTGTTCCAATTTGTCTTCTCGGTCATTTCTGATAATAACAGGCATTACACTGAAGGTTACCATGTGAAGGACAACAGGTGTGGATCACAGTTCCTCAGAGGAAATGCAATATTTTTACTGGATCGATAAATTTAGGTTAATTTGCCACGTTCTTTGGGTAACACGACTGGGGTTGTTGCTATGGAAGGTGCAGCTGAACAGCTGCACACTGAACACCAGTGTGGGATCTCAGGTGCATCTCTGCAGGGGCTGAGCCCAAAGGGGAAGGAGAATGCAGCTGGAAAAATTGAGAAATGGGCCAAATCCTGACTTTGACTGACATGAAACAGAAACATACTGTCAGCACAGTGTTTCAACGGCACTGAATCCAGTAAAACCTTCCTGCCCTCTTCCTGCCCTTAAGGCTATGATTCTTTACCAGAACTCTTGTTCTCGTGACCCATTTGCACCATCTGATTAAATTTGCAGTCAAAGCTACATAAATCTTGTGATATACCTCCAATTTATATTACATTAGCATTTACTCATTTAGCAAACACTTTATTCCAAAATGCGGTACAATACACAGCAACAAAATGTATTTCACAACGGGCAATGGACAAGGAGCTTTAAATACAGACACACAACTGTTAAAGTGCGGCCATTTTGTCCAATAGCACCGTTTTGGCAGGATGCCTATGGAATAGTCTTTTTACAAAGCTTAAACAGCTGTGAATTCACGGATTTCCAGATCAGAGCCTTCACCCTCCCACCCTTACACCCCTCATAGGTTCCTCTTGCACAACTCGCATGTGCTGTCTTGCTCCTCTCGGGGAGCGGATAAAACTGTGCCGTGCATATTTATGAGCGCTATGGAACCCCTTCATCTCCACAGCATGCCCTACTTTTTAAAAATGCATGCTCAGAAAAAAAAAGGCATCCCTCGGTACTCAAATTTTGGCAAGCGGACTTTAAGACGGACAGATCAATGAGGTCTATATTCAGCGATGACGCATAAGTGCTCATGTCAGTTATTTGAGTTCCTTCTGTTGATCTCAGCTCCGTGTTCCCCAATCTGGACATTCTGAAATGCCAGTCAGCATGGAAACAGGGATGCATCTCTGGCGTGAACCATCTCTGGAGTTCTGCTGGACTGAAATTGCTCATGAACAGAAATGTCAGACTCTTCCCACACACTTGACCTGAAGCTCTCCTTGCCCATTCAAAACACAGTTTGAATAGATATAACCAAACTGCATGTATGTGCATTTATAGCAAAGCTTCTTATGTGATTTCATGGGAAACTTGGTCACCATTACATAGGAATAAGGACACAGACATCCAAGCATAGAGTTAAATGTTGTGAAGAAAGTTCTAGATTTTAGCGCCCATCCGCCCCACCAGAAAATCTGTGATCACAGCAAATCGATTCATTCATGTTGCTGAACATCCTATAAAAATACCCTCTTTGCACTTCCACAACTTCGATGATGTCCCCTTGAAATGTTCAGACCACCAATGGCTGTGATGAATGAGATGCCAAACTCCCAGCATGTCTTCCAACTGAATTTCACAAACACAGACTTCTCCTCATTAATAGCCACTGCCAAACCAAAACCATGACAAAAAATTTCCCACATCTCCCCCAAAAAGGATGTCACTGTGCACAAATGTCAGCTGCTAGCTATTTATAGCTTGATGTTTCTGAAAAGCAGTGGTGCGGATGATAATGAGTAGCTGGGGAAAAGAACTGGGCTGCCAGATGTGGACTGTGCAGACAACCGCCGCAGAACGGGACAAGCCAACAGACCCTCACCCATAGGCCACGCCTGCAATGGTGCACTTCTTGAACTGCATCACGTTGCAGGTCAGGGTGCCAGTCTTGTCTGAAAAGATATATTTCACCTGCAGGAAAAAAGATCCAAAAGAATAAAAAAGCTCTTTGTGAAGAGCTTTTATGGTTATATGAAACATACTGAGGTCAACTTCACAGATGAAAGTGTGCTTAACTTGTTTGCAGTGAAATGCAAAGAGCAATTTCTTTTGAAGAGGATTTTACGTGTCTTCAGTGAAATAAATACCACGGTGTATTTCTGACAAATATCTTCACTCACTAAATTGTATGTTCTGAAACATGGCAGTCCAAAGTGGGCAGGAGAGCTCACCTGTCCCAGCTCTTCATTCAGATTTGAGGTGCGAGCCATGGCAGGAGTGTTAGTGACTTCATAGTGCATGTCAACGTCCTAACAAGGAAAAGAGAGAATCACCAGAATTTATATTAAAAACTATCGAAAGGCACAAGGAACGCTAACAAAAACCAAAGGCCAGAACTAACCTTGACAAAAGCCCAAATGTGATAATCATTATTTGGGAGAAAAAATCCTGGCACCAACACTAACAAAACCAAAATACTACAGTCAACATTAATTGGAACCCAAATTCTTATCTAAACCCATGCCTATGGTGATAAACATCACATCTTAATTTTTTTTGGACACTAGATATTGAATCAAGACTGCTGTACTTTCCCAATGGCAGCCACTGAAAAATGTGAGACATGATGCAAAATCCACTCACCCAGTTGATGAAGAAGGCCTGGACAAACTTGATAACCTCCAGGGTTACCAACAGGCTGATGGGAATGAGGTTGTTGAAAAGTATAATGAAGGTCAGGAAATTGAGGCCAAAGTTAGCTGCACCACCATCTGCGTGTGAGGGGCAGGAGGCAGCAGAAAAGACACATTTAGTCTATAAATTCTTTCCCCAACACGGAAAATTCAAAAACCATTCCTGTAGTGTTGCAGCAACACTAAATTGAGATTATTCCTCCATAAACCTGCTTCAGAGTTGATAAACTTGAGGATCACAGACAAGCTACTGTGTTTCCCACCCTGAGCATCCCTAAGTGCCCCAAGAACAATGGCAAAGATTTTTTTTTTCCCAATTCTGCGTAACCAAATCCAGACAAGATTCAGGACTCCATGGCTACCACAGCCTTAATGAAAACATGAGTTACCACATTTACTGTACCTGTTGCCGGCTGGAGCCTCTAGGGTTGTGTCCATCAACCCGAGAGCTCACCAACAGCGGCTGGAGAAAGAACTCTGGCAACCAGAGCTCTTCCCCTCACAACATGAATTGAGAAATCGTACACTTAAAAGATGGTGTGATGGAATCTGCCACCATCTGTGTGACTTACAGCACACAGACAGAAAGAAGAGCTTTGCAAGGAATGGAAAAACGATTCATGTTGGATTCACAAAATAACTTAGTATTGGGGACTCAGTCCACAGCTCTTTCTAGAGAAAAAAATCAAGGCTTGGTTGTGCATACATTAGTAGTAACCAACAATCTTCCATGGTGTGATGCATGAGATCTAAGCAAGTGGGCCTTCCAAAAACTGTAGAACTTCTACACTCGGCAGACCAGATTCACCACAGGACAAGGCATGCAGCTGCCTCTATGGCCCTCTAGAAGCACACTGAAAGGCTCTTCAAGAGCAGCAGTCACCTTCAGCCAGCAAGAAGACACTGAAAATGCTGCAGGACAAACAGGTGCGATGGAGAATGAGCAGTTCCTTATGCATTAGTCAAGAGGTAAAAAAAAACAGTCAAATCCAGAGCCACCTGTTATTTAGTCACCAGCCGCGCAGCAGGTACATCTCTTTGTCTCTGCCGACATCACTTAATTGGTTTTTCTAGTCTGTATCAACGGCTGGGTGCTGCACTTCTTCACCCTTCATTGTCAAATATTTGCCCATGGGCTAAAATTGGGACTGCAGCTGACTTGTTATTCCCTCTTGAGCATATTTCTCAATTTAGCCGGCACATCCTCCACGCGATCACACATCATGTACTTTACACTACTTTTAATGCTATCCGCTGTCTGATTATGTCTCCGCTGGGTGTAAAACCAAGTGAAAAGCGCGAGCAACTTATTAAAATTCAGCGGGGAAAAATGCAAAGATATAAAAAGGTAGAATTACTGTCAGCTTTGATATAAGACCAAAAAGTGCAGTAGACTGAGTCACCCCACATTAAAGGTTTATGATCACATGATGAAAAGCTGATTTATGACTCCGTTTTACCCCTGTGGTATGATCCACTACCTGCCCAGCTGTTTGAGCAATTTGATGCTTTTGGCAAAGTTGCAGGATTGCAATGCAATTTGCAGAGTGCCAGTGAGACAGAGTGGGGCACACCATTTGCGGGGTGGTGTTGGGGGAACCTGTACACCATAAAACAAGCGAGATTCAATACAGCACTAATAATCACTATCACCTCATTGGAAAGAAGAAGAATGGCTTTAGTGACATGTTAAAGGCTTTGTAAAAACCTACTGCTGTGAGCTGTGCACTGGATATTCTCTTTGCAACACAACTATCTGTTCAAAAAGAAATTATTTACTTTAAGCTATCTGAGTTCTTGCTATGATTCTGAGCCTGCAGCTTAAGTTTGCTACTTTAATTCAGGTGAAGAGGGACGGCTCCGGGTGTCCACCAGGACTGATCTTTGGATTGTTAAAGTCATATGCTGTTCAAAACACTGCACATATACGGGGACACCACTTGAACCAAGAACCTCACTGAAACCCGACAGGAAACATTTAGAAAATGTCACTCCACGGCCTCTATTCCCTACCATTTTCTGCCCCTGAAGAATCCCCCAAAAAATTACTGCATAAACTCCAATACTTAAAAGAATGGTTGCAACTGAAATTATGGAAAATGTGATTTTTACAAGGACTTTAACAGGTCACTCAGAAGGATGGGAGAGATGCTGTCCAGATATCATGGTGTGACAGCTAAAGGGAGGAAACTATAGTTGGATGGGTGGAGTGTGATCATTGGAGCTTGTCTTTGCCAAAGGGAGGACTGGTAGACACCAAATAAGAAGCCTGATCTGCTCAGTGGGCTGATGCTGCGGTTAGAGGTTAGTATGGGTAGGAGGGGGCTCGTTCAAGGGAGGCCAAAGCTTTGCAATGGTTGTTACCTGGAGCTGTTAAAGAAACAAACAAAAAAAGACAACAAAAGGACACAGAAACCGAAAAGAGCATTAGAATGAAACAAAAACCACAGGAGCGTTGAAATACTCAACTTGTTTCATTCACAGTCATGCATGTTTGACTTTAACAGGGAAAACTGCCTTCCAACAGATGCTGCATTCACGCCAACGGTCATGTGTTTACAGGAATGGCAGCAGATTGTTTTACAAGGGAGCAACGGAAAAACAACGAGTTATAGCAACGAAAGTAGACAACAATGATGTCATTTAGCACACAGAAAATGAGCACAGGGTCTGGGAAGGGTGGGAATTGGAGAGGAGGCGAAGCTGGGGCCTTCCTTACAGTTGAGGTCCATGTACCAGGCGGAGTCGCCATGTCGGCTCTTCCAAATGGTCTGTCCGATCGAGCACACCAGGGAGATGCCCAGAAGACAGCCGAACAGGACCAGGATCTGGAAGTTGGTAATGCGCTCAACATTGGACAGCTTTAAAGGTGGTCGGGTGGAGTTCTGGGAAGCAAAAAAAAAAAACATAGAAACATGGTAAAATTTGGACAGGTTCTCGAGAAGGAAGCTGAACCTCATAAAAATGTCTCATAGTCATTTTGACTCCTGATACGCTGGAACAAAAAAAGGAATGTTAAAAATATTGCGAACTATTAAATTCCAATTTTCCAGAGATTTGCGGTCTGGGGGTGTACCTGCATGAGCTTGGTGTCATGTCCAGTGTAAACCACAATGCCATGGACCCACTGTGTGTTTCTCAGCTGGGCTCCTCTCAGCAAGATCTGGTCTGGGCCCAAGGGAACCGTACTGCAGAACAACCAAGACACTAAATCACAACTTGAAGAGGATAGGGGAGTAAGCAGTAGGGGAACCATTACTCCGCTTTCTGGACATTCCTGAAAGAGTTTACTAATACCAATAACCAACCAACCAATCCGCAAACAAACCATCTTTGACATTCCTGCAGTGTAAAACTTTGGCACGCTCATTGCTCCGTTGGCTCTGAAAAGTGTTCTCCGCTGTAAATGTCCTGGTATTTACTAACTATCAGAAACTACTGTAAAAATGAAATATATGCTATTGTGGTGCACATATCTTTAGCAGGTGAGTGTGCCCAAGTTTTCAGCTCAGTTTCAGGGTAGCAAATTGTTATAGTAAATAAGGTAAAACAGGCAGAGCCAGAGAGCAGAATGTATCTTAAGGGGAAGTCTGGGAAGGGACCTCTGAGATGCCCCTTAGAATAAACATGAAGCAGAGCAATAAACAACGGGGCTAAAAAGGGGTCATGGGAATTCTCTACTTATTTCTTTTCTACACAGACTATGACAAGGCTAATGTGATGTCATCTATCGACAGAAATAACAACATGATTCAACTGATGTCACAGATTTTCATCCCTGACAGCAGCCACAGAATCACTGACAATGACTGATCTGACTTCACAGCTCTAAATCCCTGACAGCTGACATTACTCACGCACACTCTTGGCCTGAGGGCTATGTACTTCCTACTTGATGTTTGACAGAGCATCTTCCCTATTTTAAATAGTGATATTTGATCAGTGTCCACTGGTGTTTTAAACTGCCAGACCACGGACGATGAGGAGAACAACGCAGTAGCTTGAAACAAAAGCTGTCACACTGCAGTAGGATACAGCAGACCAGTGGGTTTCCCCGTACCTATGGCCATCCAGACGGATGTTCCCCACAAAGTCGTACAGGTGGCGGTTGGGGCTCTCGCACTCCATACGGCCGGACAGTCCCATCAGACTCTCTGCGTCCTTGATCTCTGCAGTGATCTGCAGACCCTGGAGAACAGAGCACCAACAGCGAGAGATGAGAAGCAGGAGGTGTGTTGCCCTTCTCTGAGAGGGACTCTTACACGTACCAAGCCACATTCACCTGGCCAAGGTGTGTGTTCATGATTATGCATTCTAGAAATGCACGATACGAGTATCCCGTGCTGATGCCGATATCTGATCATTTCTATGTATTTATTGGGCGATGCGGATACACACAAGGGACAAAAATAGGAGCAGACCTGCCTGGATGGAAATTATAAATGTAACATTCATTTGTGCAAAATTTCAATTCTACAAAACAATAAAAACTGGAATAAAGGTAAAAAAGAGACAATAGGAATGAAATAAAAAGCTTAGTAAGAGTAACTTTTTGTGGAAGCACATCACTGTTTTTCTAGCTTGAGGGGGGAGGCTTCTCTTAAGCAGGAGCACCTCTGTCTTCAAATTCTTCTTCTCTTTTTGTTGACCACATTAGAAGCCACACTGATCAATATCCCTCTCTTAATACTAAATAAGTTCAAAATGATTACAAATAGCATATTTTATGTCACTTTCAGTTTCGAAAAGCTTCCACACCATGGAAATTTTCACGCTGGACATACACAATGATTGTGCCATCCAGAATTCATTAGAATTACACATCAGTCAAATCTAAGCATTTGGGCCAGTGCCAACAAAATTCAGAGTCATCGGCTGAAAACTATTACTCCGATTATTATGGTGCATTTCAACTGCATTTCACCTCCACCATCCACCGTTCCAATTTAGCTGTTACCCAGTTCTAACATTTACATTTAAACAGAACCCCCACCCTGGCTGGAGAAGGGTGAAAACAGGCATGGAAGGTCTCCTTAAAAAAAAAAAAAAAAAAAAAAACACTCACCTGTCGGATTTTGAGGTTGGTCTCTCCATCTAGATTGGACGTCTCGATGTAGCTCATACCTTGTGGCTCGCTGGATTACAGGGAAGAGAAGAGATTAAAGTGGGAAAGAACGACTAGATGTTGCTGACATGCATGAACTCTCTCTCCTACAAACACTCAGACACGCAACAACTGGTCATTCTGCCAAACATCTTCCAGATCCTGTCATGTGACAACTTGACATGCCAATACCAATTGAAAATTCAGCATTATAGCTTGCAGTGGACTTGTTTAATCTAAATACTGCAAGATCTAAACCATCTGCAACAGTTTGCTGTCAATCTCCGCAGAAAACCGAATTATTTGATTTTCTTCTTTTAACAGATGTTTGACTTAATACCAAGTCTGCAAGAACAGCTAAACGTTTGAAGCTGCAGATGCAAAATGCAGATGCTGCTTGCAGCCAGAAAAGCAGGAAACACATTTTGATGCCATTCTGACAGCTGACAAAATAATAAACTGATACAACCAAATGCAGGAATGCTTGAGCCAATAACAAATAATAAACATATTGAATTCTGTCACTGGCAATTACTAAAAAAAAAAAAAAATTCACAGTCATGCTTTTCTGCGCTTTGGTGGGAAAACGTTTAGCTGTCCTTCAACAGGAAGCGCTTAAGACAGTGGTGATAAGGATGCAAGGAGCTAACAGGGCGGACACTGGGGCATTGTGATCTGAGTCAGAGTGAGGCACAGCAGGTGCAACCAGACTGAGAGCGAAATGGTGGTTTCTTATCTCGAAAAGCAATAAAGATGAATGGGCATGTCACAGTGCCGCTCAAGGCGGACCACCAGCTGCGACCCTTGGAGCTGGACAGACAGGCCAGCCACACAGTGCATCATGGGAGAGCAGTCATGCAACTAACTGAGACCACAAATACAGAAGCTCAAGGAAGCCAAACCTGGCCTGTCAAAGGCACAACCCAAAAAGCCGGTCATGTTAAGCAGAGAATGGGGGTAAGAGGTGTCATCTACTTTAAAACCTGAAATTGGATGGGTTGAGTTAAAATTAAACTCTACAAATAGCAATTATTTTATAAAGCAGCAGCCTGCATAGAATGAATGCACAAGCAGTTCATATTACTGAGACCTACATGCAGCATCATGCATTCGGCGTGATACCAAAGTCAACGGTAAGATGGCGCTAAGAGCCATGAGCAATTTGTGGTGTGCATGCATCATCCATAGTAGCAATTGATCTGTGGGTCCTCCATTTACCTATACAACCAGGATTGCTCTTGGCCTGACTATCGTTGACCATTCTTCTATACACTGACTTTTAATAAACAACTCAAACTTGGAGCAGATGTCACTGTTGGCAAATGCAGCATAGTTTGGAACTGGCCACTCGTCCTCATGAAAGTCCAAGTGTTTTTTTAATCTAAACTTCCACTGAACATCAATAACTATTCTGCCTTTATCAACAGTCCAAAGGAACAAAAAGAGTCTGGATTTATTGGAGGGGACAGTAATTGAGAGTTCTGGACTAAAACTTCAAAAGCCTCGATCTGCAGACCCACAGGTTTGTTGAAATCCACGCCCTTAGTTCCTAACCTGGATGACAGGATGACAAGGTCGGCTGGGAGGTGATCGCCGTTGGAGGCTCTGACTATATCTCCGACCGTCACCTTATTTAACCAAACACAGCAGTAGGAGATGGAGTAAGAGAGGAGATCGAGTGGGAGGGGGTTGAGGGCGATCAATACAAAGAAGTAGAGGAACACAGACAAAGAGCATGAACACACAGAGAAGGAGAACAAAGACTTAATTTTTCTAAGGAAAAAAGCCAAACAGTCATTGTTGTTTCTTTTTTTTTTCCAAAAGCCATCTGTTTTGGGTATAACATGCAGAAAAAAATGCTGTAATACAAAAACCTGATGTGTATTCATGTATAATCAGACTCAGAAATTTGCATGAAGGTTCAAACTGACCATGCAATAGAAAGACACTGCCTGTCCAAAAAAAAAGTCTCCACCTGGATTTAACTTAGTGTTGTGATCTGGGGTTGCTTCAGCTGGTCAGCTCTACGTTCAGCAACTTTATGTGGCCAAAAAATGAGCTCACCTGACTACCTGAATATACTGAATGAGCAGGTTTTTCCATCAATGGATTTTTTCTTCATATTTCAAGATGATGATCCCAGGATTCATCGGGCTCAAATTGTGAAAGAATGGTTCAGGGAGCATGAGACATCATTTTCACACATGGATTGGCCACCACAGAGTCCAGACCTTAACCCCATTGATAATCTTTGGGATGTGCTGGAGAAGACTTTACGCAGAGGTCTGACTCTCCCATCATTAATACAAGATCTTGGCGAAAAATTAATGCAACTCTGGACGGAAATAAATGTTGTGACATTGCATAAGCTTATCGAAATGATGCCACGGTGAATGCGTGCCTAAAGGCAGTCCAATGTAATATTAGAGCATTTTTTTTTGGCTGGGCAGTATGTGATATATATATGTTTTTTTGGTGTTTAACACAAGTCTGGTCTTTGTTCGAAAAGCAAAGTGAGTGAATCTGGCACATGAAAAGGCATCTGCCATAGAAAGGGTCCTCTTTTGACAAATTTGTACATATAAATTCACACTACAGACACCAGCTGCAGAGCAAAAACTGTACTGTAGATGGTTTTGGAAAAAAAGTGGAGACGAGAACCACAAATATCGCATTAGTACTGATCAATGACTCTGTGCTCCCTGACAAAAGTGATGGCTGTAAAAAGGCAAAAACCAAATAAATCAATTTCACAGATAAGAAAAAAAAAACTACTGTGCTGATTTCAGCACCGTGGGGTTTGGATAAAAGTGAGACCAACTCCACCACTTTAAACCTTGGATGGATTTAATACACTTGCAGCTGCCATCTTTTGCCTTTCCTTAACCATCACAGTTTCAGGAACACACCGAGAGGTGCGAACGAGGAGCGACCCCCTCCACCAGGCTCCTCTACCTCGACGACAGCAGGATTGCATCCGCAGGTATGAATTCTTTGCCATTTACTTTAACTATGTCTCCCACCACTACCTGCAAAAAAACACACTGGTTACTGAGGGTCAGCATGTATTCGAGGAACCAGCGGCAGGCATTTTCTTTCTTTCTTTATGTCCATTTACTGCAATAAAAAACCTGTGAAAAAAATCCTAAAATATAAACATCAGCCATTTTCACATCCCTGTAACTGAGTATGCAACCACTTCCATTTCCTCTTTTCTCCTGGAAATGAGTCGGTTTCGACCCGACGGCACTGCAACCACCACCAACCGAGTGTGAGCTCGCAAAAATGATGACACAGTAAGGATAAACATCTGAAAAGAGGTCTGAGACATATTAAGGCAATTTAAAAACCAGTCCAATGAAAATGCTCTCACATACTATAGGACTGCTTCATTCATTTATCCGTTCACTAACTTATAAATTCACTTACCTCTTTCTGTCGCTATATGAAGGTAGGTGTGTATTTGTTTATTGTGTGTATTTTATCTTGCCCCAACCAAGTTAATTTCCCGTTGGGATTACTAAAGTTTCATTCATTTATTTATGACACCAACGGATGATGTATCTGCCTTCGGGTCTGACTCCTCAGTGGTATTGTGTGTGTGTGTGTGTGTGTGTGTGTGTGTGTGTGTGTGTGTGTGTTCGCGGCTAACAATGGCGAGCCCTTTCTTTCACATCTTCTAATTAGAGCTTCAACACTCCACAGAAGGTAATTAAATGTGCGCTTGAAGAAACCCAGATAAAGGCCTGGTCCCTGTCTCTCTCTCGGAACTGCCGGATGGGTTCATCCTGTGTGGCGAGTACTCGCTTTAATTACAGCATGGAATTCAGAGTACCAGCGCTCGAGTTCTGGGGGGACGTAAAATTATTAAAATTAAAATCATTACACATATGGCATACACAGCACCAGTAAAAAGTGTCGAGTCCACCTGGGCGACACCTAGATAGGAGGAGGATCTAAACAGGAGAGCGAAAGCAAAGCAACCCAGAGCTGCCCTACGATCCACACCTGTCCTCTGCGGATGAGGTGAGGTGAGCTGGTTTATATAATACACAAGGTTACCTTGATAGATCACAGGTGTACTACAAGGCCACTCAGCATCATTTTCACCATCAGCTATAAAGAGTCAAATCAGATCATCACAACCACCCTGCATCATGTCTCATTCATCACGCGGTTGCAAGAAGGATTTGGAAGCTCACCTTCTCCCAGTGGACTATCTCCCATGCGCCATTTCTCAGCACTGAAGAGGCCAGAAGAAACAGAAATGGTAAGATATATGCACAAGTTAGCACTAAGCACAAATTCACACACTGTAGCACTGGTAGAAAGTTCTAGAAGTGTACTGGAGACACAATCTAACCTACATGTTAAGAATTTGCATGCAAACCAAAAAGAAATAAAAATCTCAGCATTTTCCTTATGATTAACCATTATATCCTGGAAAACTTTTCCAAGGCAGTTAATAATGTTTGGTTTGGACACGAAGCGGCTGACATTCTAATTTACCCTTGTATTCAATATGGATTATTTTTATTACATCACTCAATTTGCAACTAAATTGTCAATTTGGTGTAAAAATGTCAGTCAAGTTTCAAACACAAGACCTCTGAGTTCAAGTTGATGACTCTTACAACTACATCACCACCTCCCCCCGTCTGGCTATGTAACTGCACCAGGCCTGAAGGCCCAGGTTTATGTGAACAGCAGGACTCCCTGTGCCAGGGTGATTTATGATGTGAGACCCATCCAGCTTCAGTGCTGGTATCTTCACTGTGACTTTTGGGAGGCGGCCATAACTTTCAAAGAGCCCAAATGCTTCATACAACATGCTGTTCACAATTGGAGGAACAGATAGACCTGAATCTACTTCCCAGTGTGGAACAGTAATGAGGGGCACAGTATAGCCCTGTATGGGGTGTACAACTCTCAGGATGATGATGTTGGTAGACCCAGTGGTTCTCACAAACAAGACCAACCCAGCTGTCTACTGAGGACACAAACTCTAGTGTTTGAGGAAATCCTCACCATTCCCCAACATAACCTTCCTAAGCATCACCCTCATCATCATACAAATAGCAAACATCACAAGAAGCAAAAATCAGTGTTGTGTGTGCCTTACCCTGTGTTTCCTTCTTATTCACCACGCTGTCTGCATTGTGACGTTTCTGGCAAAGAGGGGCACATGAAAACATTACTTAAAAGCGACATCCTCCAAACTTGAAACCCAACCTGTTTATTGGCGACTGAGGGGAATGTAGTCCTGTAAAAGAAACTGGAGTTCACATCAGAGTGATGAGAAGCTGGTGAGCAGTCTGAGAAGATACCACTTACGGTACACAAAGTCAGATGAAAGCAATTGTACTATTGAAGGCCAGACCAATGCTGAATATTCATTACTGTGGCTCCACATTTCAACAGCAAAATTATGGAATTTAGGACACCCTTCTGTAGAACTGAACAATCACAGTGTCTTCAGGGTTTTAACCCTCAAGCTGTGTTCCAGTCAAGTTTGACCTATTTATAACTTTTATTTGTCTTAATACAGTTTCTTTTATCTAAATGCCACAAGGAAGGTTTCATGACTTAGTCCAAACCGGATATCTGAACAAATAATGATAATAAATAACTTAATAAGAGTAATAAAAATCAAATGCAGAATTCAGTTGTGCTGAACACAGACACAGACACACACACACACACACACACACACACACACGCACAAAATCAGGTATCATTTTAGGTAAATTAGGCCATCAATTCCCTAAAGAACTGCATTGTTAATTTCTGGGAATGAAACTGAGAACAGCATCAGGCGATAAACTATACTTTTTAGCTGCTTTAGAAAAGGGCCACCAAAATATAGAGAGGAACTCCAAAAATGGCACAGCACAAGACCTAAGCTTAAAAATGCCAGAAGAAGAAGAAAGGAAAAACCGGAGTTCACGGCACCAGGGGGCACAGCAGGAGGTACTGAGGACCCTGCTACGTTTTCCAATCCGCTCTCGAGTCGATAAATATAGAAGGGCAGGTGTAAGTGGCGTCAGCCTGTTCCCAGCATCTAAGGTTTGCCTCATTAGCGTTCCTGCGTTGGTGAAACAAAAAACCCCCCTCGGGTGCAGGCACAGGATTCGCACCAGCTCAGCTCCTGCGGCGTGCCATGCAAATGCTCAAATCAAATGTATTCCAGGAAACCAAATGCAGAGACACAAAAGGGCTCGAGTGCCCGTTTTTAGGTGCATATCACATTAGTGTGTGTTTCAAAAGCTACATAAGCGCATGATATGTAAGTGCAGAATTACACTATTCTAAAAAAGCTGAAAGAAATAGTCAGGCATTAGCTCAGAGAAATGCTGCGGCATAAAATCGTACTTCTACAGTGAGCTCGTGGAAGGAGACTGAGGCCGAGCCATATTTTAGTGACCTGGCTGGCAGGCACCCCGCAGGGACCACTTTGAAAGGACACAAACAAACCCTTTTAGCGTTTCTGAAAAGCAGGCAGTTTCATGTCCCGGGGCCTCGATTTGAACCAAATGGAAGCACGCTGTTGAGCTCAGGAAGAGCAATCTGCTTCCTTTTCTACAAGGGTATATCCATTCCAAGAAATGCGCTCGCCCTAAATACAATGATAATAATATGTCCATCAGTTACACTACTTTGACATGGGTGAGAGGAGATAAATTTGAGATGATTTTCATTCCAATGGTACCAGCAGGTGGGGTAGTGGTTAAAGCCACTGCTTCCTGATCAAAGGACCCTGGATCAAATTCCTGCTGCTGTACTCTTTCACCAGGTCCTTATCCTGCATTAAAACAGTAAAACTAACCCTCCTACGTAAACTGGTAAATGACTGCTTAGTGTGCAAACCTACCATTTTACGTTACCTTATAATAAGGTACCAGTAAAACAAATAAAGGTAAATGTACCAAAGGTAGCAGGATTTACATTTCAGCACCACTATCACTGGACAGCGCCAATGCAACCAGGTTCCCTCATTTGGGCTCACGAGCGCATCCTCCACCGGAACCAAAACAATGGCTACTTTGCACGGCTAAACACCTGCATTTCGGAATCTCCTGCTTCCTCCCTTTAACTTGTCTTTCACATCTAAACCTTGCAGATTTTCAAGAAAGTCGCCATGGACAAAAGAGGGAACTGAATGAAGAAAAAAATGCAGACATTCACTCACTGGGAGTCTCTTTTCCAACATCGTTCACAGAGCTCCGAGTTGCAGAATGACACAATAAACCCTGCAATGTTCCTGACGCTTCTCCGTCTCTGCAAATGTTTGACTGAAAAACATGTAAGAATAGCAGGGTGATGCCTTGGCTGACGTGCCGATGGGAACGGAGACTCACGCCTCTCGGAAAGGAATTCATCTTCAAACGCGCATCCGCTATCCTTCAAATCATGTATACCTGTGAGCAAATTCCACTTCGCCACCATCTCACTCCTGTGTGGCTGAGATTAATGTATCTAATCAAAGTGGTGCAGGGGAAATGAGACAAAACCGACAGCAGGAGGGATGTGGGATCGTCTTCCTCTGCTGGGAAGACACTAAAGGGAGATGCAAAGGAAGGTAACAAGATACAGAGGAGGCAACGAGGTGCATATGATCCATGCCGGTGTTCATCTCCTCGGCATTCTCACCATTCTACTGACTAGTTTAAAACATAAAGGTGACAGAAACCATAGCAAAAACTTGGAATTTTGGTGTGTTACATGCTGGGGTGTGTTCAGGTTCAGGGAGTGATCAGGCAGGAAGTGGTGGTGGGAGCATGTACACCAAGTTTTATTCCTTCTTTCCACAATTCTTATATAAGAATAATCAAATGATAAAGTGTTAATGGTTTTCCCTTAAGAAACAACTACCAACCGATATGCGAACAAAAGAGCCGAGGAACATAATTTAAATAAAACCTTTCGAACAAATCACTCTAATTCTCTCTGTTTGAAGCTCAGTTTAGTACTGTACTCATAGAACAGTATTTTCTGACCCCCCCCCCAAAAAAAAAAAAAAAAGTCAGCTGTGAGTCCCAGCAGGTAGTGACATATTTTTGAAATTTTATTTACTGTACAATTTTCAACATTTTTACTATCATTATATATTATTTTTTAGGCAAGCCACTTCAATGTAGCTGACATTTACAAATATTCATCAAGCTGACACTTTTCTTCAATGTGACTTAGAATTGCTGTATTTTTTTCAATGCAACAATTCAAAATAAGTTCCTCAATCAAGGGTACTAAAGCAAGCCCTGGGATTTGTACCCAGGACTAACCTATATGGTTCCTGATGAGTATTTGTCTATATGCCTATCTATCTGTAGGCAATAATAATATATAGTAGCTTGTTTTGTGACATACCCCTCCAGCAGGCAATGATGTATTAGAGGCACAGTAAGTGAAAGATGGGCTTAGTAGATGAGAAATTGATTCTTTCAACAACAGGCAGTGTGTGTGTGTGTGTGTGTGTGTGTGTGAGCGACCTGTCTGACCTTGGCCACACCACAAAACCCCCAGTTGCCCCCCACTCCCCCCATTTCTCCAAAATGGTGTGATATGCACATGGACGCCAGGAAGAAAAACTGCTGGGGTAGTGGCTTTCCTCTGCAGTCAACATAGAGGTGATCAGATGGCCGCCCTCGGGAATAAACAGTGGATCTGATTTCAGCCAGCCAGCAATAAAGCACCCCTCTCTAAGCATTAGCTGGCCACCTCGGCCAGGTCGCCTGCTTTCTGCAGTCAGAAGGGGCTCTTGCACACTGCAACAAGACCCCGGGCTATTATTATTATTTTATGTACTCCTTTTCTGTCCTCAAGGAAAACAGAAATGGAGTCAATTTCATTTTTGTTATTATTCCTGTAATAGAACCGAAAATGACATTTAAGATGTTTTGAAGTTCTCAACAATTAAGCTGTAGTAATAAATTAAATTTTATAATTATTTTTTGTATTATTTAATAATGTCCAGAACAAGGCTTTATACAGAGCAGCACCCTTCCAATTTGCTCTTTTTAATATCTCTCACTTCCTGTACTTCAGCAGAAAATTACGGTACGACTCCACACTAACTTGATAAGTGAGGTCCAAAAAATTCAATCACGTAAAATGTGGAGTAACCTTATGATGAGGTTAATGAATAACATTATTTTTCAGTCAGAGCTCGTTACTATGCGAAATGAAAAAGGAAAAAAAGTTTACATTTATTTGTTTTCGTTTATTAGATATGTAGGAACGGACCGATTATTACAAATAAAACATGCACATGACAAATATAATACTGTATCTAATTATATTTACAGAATAATCCTGTTACAACCCGCTCTGGGCATGCTGCTGGTGACATTACAAATGGAGCAATAGGGAGACTGGATTGTGAAAACAAGAGCCTTGTTTCTCCTCAGCATATTCACACAGTGGCATTCACAGAGCACAACAACACACCCACCCTAAAGCTCACAGAAAACAGTGAACACAGAGACAGTACTGAACTGTTAGAGAGCAGCAATGAATTATGGGAGAGTCAGGGCTTCCCCTGCCACCATCGCAGTACCAATAATTTTAACAGAAACTTAACAAACATTAAACTTAAGTATGACAACTGAAGGTTCTACAGCAGGAGGTAGGTTTAAAACCCATGGCCTTCAACTGCAGAGTGGTGGCTTTAACTACTACACCACCTGTTCCCAAACTGATTAATAACTGATTTTAAAGGTGAAGATGTGTCATATTCAAACACACTACAATTTTTGTAAAAGTCTTTGATTTTTTATGTGAAATTATTTATTAATAACCTTTACTGAGTTATGACCAAATATGAGGATTATTTTTCCCATTTACATTTGTGTGAGTAAGTGTGTGTAAGCAGTATGAGAGCAACGTGAGTGTTTGCAATCTTCAAAGTAAAGCTGTTTTGAACGTCTGCCACCCAACACTCTGAGCCCTATTTAATATTTGTTATAATGGGCCAACAAAGACACTGCAGGAACACCCAGTTCACTGATGGGCCTCCAACTGTTCCTGTCCGCAGCCAATGTCTTTGTACCTATGTTTCAAATTGTACAGAGAATCACGGAGCAGAACTTTGTCTCCTCACCTCATCTTGTTTTGATGAGCTTTGGTGTTGTGCAAAGATGAGGGTGACTTTGTGGGCCCAGGAAAAATTTTACCCATTGAAATTAATGATAGTTATGTCTCGGACTTACAAGATTTCAACCTATGAATTGATTTCCAGGAAAGTATTACCCTCACAAGCAGGGGGATACCATAAATCCATAATTTGAGGAAAAAGTGTTTAAATGGCCATATGAGAGGTGTTATTTATTTGGATTACCGCAGAGATGCTCTTGTCCAGGGTCAGGAGCACAGTTTCTTCTCATTATAACACAGCTAGACATCTAGCTGAGCTGAGTACCTTGCTTAAAGGCACTGTAGATATGTGGCTCTCAGGGTTTGAGCCTGTGACCCACCTACCCACCCTCCTCCAAATTCATCAAAGTATAAATATTACCCCTGGACACCAGTGAACAAGTGAGGACAGGAATCACACTCCAGATTCAGATGTACTCTGACAAAGCTTTGAAGATGCAAGACAAACTATGAAGAAGACAACATCAAACAGTGATTTCTCGATGCTGTCCTGAGCACTTTCAATGAGATGAATAAAAATGCTAGCTGGAAAAACGAAGTACTTTGCTGATATCTACAAGACAGCCGTTGCCAATTGTGGAATTCAACAAGAGGGAGGCTTTAGCACTAAAACTGCACTCTGCTAATGACAATGCAGATGAATCTATCAAAGCTGTATGGTTACCATGGCATATAAATAACTATTGAATAACTGCCATATTATGGAGTAGCATAGCAACTAGGGGAAGCCTCACGGCTCCTCTGGGATTAGTCATTCATCTCTGGTCTTTAGGAAATATATTCACGAATGGATAGAAGAGAAAGCACAAACTTCCTCACCAGATCCTCAATGATCTCTTTCACCGCTGCCACCACCAGGATGAAGAGAAGGGGGACCAGCGTTGTCCAGCGCCCAGTTGGAGAAACATCCGGAATTTGCTGCAGAGCAAAACACACGATTACTGATCCAGGTGCCCACATTCCCTCACAAGTGAGTCTTTTGGTTTATTGTGGTGACTGAAGGGTTCATGCGAAATATAATAATGAAGAGCATGAAATTTTTAGTCCAGATATCATAAAACTACTAAATGAAAAATTGTGCTGTAGTTTATGGTTTAATGAACACAGATGGCATTTCAACTCGTTCTTCAGAACTTCAAAGGTTCTACAACTCACTGAGAGCTCAGATAAAACCTCTTAGATTCAAGGTTAGTTAATTAGGCCCAGTCTATTATTATTATTATTATTATTATTATTATTATTATTATTATTATTATTATCATTATTATAATAAATGTATGAATCTTTTTTCCATAGTAACTTAGCTTTAACCGCTACACAACCTGCTGCCCCACATAACCAAAACACCTGCAAAATCCAATTCCTACTGATGTTGCACCACTGACAGAAGATCTAAAGTCAGAGTCTCCTGGGTCCCACCACACTCACAGCCTCTGAGGAAGCGCCCAGGTGGGCAGGTTGAGCATGTCTCAACAGGATATGGCTGTGAATTGTGTAGAGTGCAGCTTGTTGAGAATAATTGAAAGAAAAAAGGGCAGGAGGAGGTCATTCTTCAAGAAGGACTGCAGGGTGTCAGCTGGGAGTCTTCATGCAGTCTTTTTGCAGTTACAAACTATCTGCTCTTTATGGACACCCTGTATAGGAGCTCTGGCTCAGGCTGTGACATGGCCAGAACCGTCACTGTCCCCAAAGAGACCCAGGAGACCACAGCCCCCAGTGGACACCCGGTAAACTCTCCACTCATCATGACTTAAAATCCCTCCCAACAGGTGCCATGTTTAGTCAGGTCACCTTTATTTTTTTTCTATTATGATTATGCTTGTGTTCACACACTTTGTGTTTTTGGCTCATCCTCATGGATCTTCCTCCCCTCTTGGTCTAATAATATATCAGTGATGTATGGTATGTCACCAGAGCTGCAGTGCTGCTGTTCCCCAGGGCCCTCATCTTATTCCTCATCCTACCTGAACTCCTTCAAAAAACTTTAAACTACATCATATTCAGTGACCTTGCCAACCAGCCCCCCATCTTCTTCCCCAGGTTGTCATTTTGTGGGAGGGATGACCCACCTGCAGGAGCGCGATGAAGAGGAAGAAGGCGTTGGCTGCCCTTCGGAACTGCGAGTAGAGGAATCGCGGCAGGAATGTGAGAACGTTGTACTTCGCCGTGCTGGAGGCCACATGAAGAGAGATGCTCAGGTGAAACTCCATAATAATACAACCACATTTACAATTTTACAAACATAAACAGTCTATCAGTTTAAACGCGACTAATAGCTGCTCTGAAATATTACGGATTATGGGATGAAAATCTTTTGTTAGAGTTATGATTGATCTGAGAGGTTGCACCAGGCCTGGTCAGACTGTTGTCTAGGAAGTGGTTTATAATCAGGATTTGTGCAGGTCCATCTCTGAAAACACACCAGCAGTTTTTGAAAGAAGGTAAAATAATTCAGAAATATTAAAATTAATCTGCAGGGGTATCAGAAGCACAGTTACAGATCAAATTAAGTGGTTTTTGTGTGAATCCCTATTTTAGGCTGGTTTGCTTTGGTGTACAGGAGAATGTAGGTGTGTGTGTGTGTGTGTGTGTGTGTGTGTGTGTGTGTGTGTGGATGTGTTGTGGCACCAATCTGCATCTGCAGGGGCAACAGAATGCACCAATGCATAATGACATCCTCCCAAGACCAGGAGGCTCATCTGGGCACTCCTACAGCATGTTTTGTCTCCTACAAGGAGGAATACTCAAACACACACACACACACACACACACACACACACACACACACACAGCTAATGCTAAAGCCCTGACTTTGACTTAAATATTATGACTGTAAAACTGGGAGTGTGCTGTCTTCATGTCCCTCTACCAACATCCAATGAAGATCTTTTGTAGCAGAACCACCACAAACATGCAGGTAATTCTGGCCTGGGAAGCCATTTATGTGGATATGAAAATTAAATATATGGATATGAATAAAGTAGCTGAATAGAAGGGCTGCAGGGAGTGACTAAGAGCCACTGGTGGAGGATGGTGGCTGTCCCCGTTCCACCGTAATACTGCCCCCATACTTCTGACCATGATGCCCCTCGTGCTGGCCCCTCTCTCCTGCGCCACTGTGATTTATCCCTGCATTAATTCTCTGCAGCAGAGCCATTTTGGAGAAAATATATGGGAAAATTAAAGTCCATCTTGTTTCGCTCCGACTGCTGTAGCATCATGGAGATGGATGATACTGATGGTACGGTGAACACAGTGTTCACACACACCCACACACACCCAGTATGAACCCACTCGCACACCCACATCCATATAGAAACACAGCAGAAACCCACACACAACCAAAAAGAATAGACTCCAACTACAGATAGAAACACATTCAAACACAAATACACACTCAGTGTAGACACACATAGAGGAGAAAGAGAGGCTGCGCCAGACTCATCTATTTGTTTCTATTCCAGTCACGTCTCCTGTCCCTGACATGCACACACGCGCACACACACACACGAGCGCGCGTACACACACACACACACACACACACACACACACACCAGTCCCAGTGTGAACCAGAATGGGGCCTCATTCTTTCCTGCCAGGAGCCTCTCTTCTCCTCAAAAACATTAGATCTCAGCCCATTGCTGTGGTCCTGTACACGAAGACCTCTTTTACAGGCAGGTCACATAAGTGACATCTCTTTCATTTCCTACCTCCCTCCAGGCCAATCCAGCAACCTAATTCCCAACACAGCTAAAAAGCAAATTAGGAGTTACACTTAAATGAGTTATGCTGTTAAACCCCTTAAAACACTGCAGTTATTGGTTAGTTGTAGCAAGAAATTGAGGAGCTGCCAAAAAAACATGCATGCTGAAAACTGTACCAGTAAATAAACTCATCCTGTATAAGGCTAAAAGGAATGATGTATTAAAGTATTTGATTTTTTTGTAAAACTGATGTCTTTCAATAGCTTATACAGCTCACCAGAGGGCGGCGGGCACAAAGTCAAATGATCACAGAAATTGAGTTAAAGATCAATATAGTCAATTGGATTTTTATGCAGATGGCGAAAAGAGCTTTAAAGCATAGCATTTACAAACTTTTGGGATGGCTTTTATTTCATGATCATTACTGGAGATGTGTAACCTTAAAGCACCGATATGTGAGACAAGCGAACCGTGTCTCATGTCTGTGACAGCAGACACGGGAGTCAGATGACCAAACTGCTTGCAGAACTCAGCGCCACTGCTAATTACATTTGGAACTTAAGATCCTTGTCTGAAAGTTAAACCCGGGAAACAATCCCCAGGATTCCCTACTTTAGGGGAAATCTTCTGTCATGAGAGGGAGAGGGGATTGCACATATACAACAGACAAGCAAATAAACTGCAGACCCGGCCTCCTCCATCGCTAAGGAAAATACAGTTCATCCAGCAATTGAGAAGGGGTGACAGCGGACCACAGGACAGGGGGCGACAATCCGTTCTCATAGCACAGCAGAAGCAGCTTGCTGGAAAAATAACTTTTCCAACATGGTAAAAATTAGGTAGGTGAAAAAATAAATAGGATAGATAGCCAGCTAGACAGCTGGATATCTAGATTGCTAGATAGATAGATAGGTCAGTAAAGGCTAAGGGACTGCTCTGGTCCTCCCTGTGTTCTCCTGCCTTCCTTCTAATATCTGTACCGCCTGTAGGAACAACAAATGTTTAGTTAGTAAGCTGGCATGACCACAGTAGCATTATGTGCTGACTGTGTGACTGGACAACGGAGGAAGTGGGTGGTAAACAAAGAATCGCTGTGTGTGGCTCAACCGACACGCTTTCCATGGCCTGGCGTCGCAGTCGGCCTTCCTTCACCGTAATCCCGAATTACTGGCTCAGTCTGTTCTTTTTAGATAGGCACTTGCCCTGAAGTGATACAGTAAAAATTACCCAGCTGTATAAACAGGTAAAGCACTGTAAGTAGCTTAACCTTGTACGTTGTTTTGGAGAAAAGTATCAACAAAAGTACATGGAGATGTCCCTGGTCCGAGCACCACCACCTCTATGATTCAGATCGGCGAACCATTCGGCGCAAGTCATTCTGCCCAAGACCGGGGAGATTTGTCCTGCAGCCATGAGCAATCTGGATTCTTAATCATGTTAGCTTAGTGCTGCCTTGTTTCGTGGCAAAGCCGCAGGGTTGTTTGCAGCACCACCCCAACACACACTCACATACCCCCACCCACATGCACATGCTCTCTGCAGTCACCGCCCACGTCCCTCCCACGGCACAGACCACCAAGGCCCAGCATCTCAGTTACACACGTCGAGCTGCCGCACTGTCTTGAACTTTGCTGCTTCCTCAGCAAACAACAGGGGGGCCAGTTTGGTGCGCAGCTCTGCAATGCGTTAACCCGTGTGTGTGTCCAAATCCAGTGAGGCACACTTTTGTTGACCTTCTTAACTATCAACAATCCTGCAGTCTCCATGATCTCATGCTGATCATATGAGCAACTACCATAGAAGCCATACATCATGACATTTGCATTTATTCAGCGTTAAGATACTTACAGGGATTTTCCATTTATACTGCTTTGTAATTTTCATAATATCAATTCAGGGTAAGTACCTTGGTCAAAGGTGATACAGCAGGAAGTGAGATTTCAGCACAATGGACCCCATTCACAGGTGCTGATCCGGTTCTATTATGCTAGTATCCATTCCTAGGAAGGGCCTTTTATGCCATTTTTCAAAACCAACTGGGAAAATACCAGCTACCAACCAAGCATCTCTGGTTTATAAAACTGGAAGATGAGGACTGACAGGTATTGTGCGCATACCAGACAAGATTTTGGCAGTGATTCCCAGCCATGTTTGGCAATGACTGCCTTAGCAAAATGATATCTTGTAAAAGACCACCAACAGAGGCCAGCTGGAAATATGTTCACAGACACATCTAGTAGTATGATGGTGAGCTCACCTGACACGGTTACTGCAGAACTTAGTTAGCTGGGGCTGATTGATGAATATCAACCTGGCATCTTCTTGGTCAGCTAAAGAGGTCTTCTGGGTAGAGTCCTCCGTCTTTTCGTACCCTGAAAATAAAAGGGAAGGAGTGGATGAGGACATAAAGGTTGAAGGAACAGATTAAGGGCCAGATGACAAACTGAGACCCACATATGTGTGGGATGCAATTGATATTTCTTCCGCTTGCCTCTGGTGTTTCTCCAAGAGTCACAGCTGCTGTGGCTTTATTAGTCGGCATGCAATTACATTATTGATATCAACAAATTCTGATCCAACCTTTCTTCCTTTTTCCATTCTGTCTAGACACCGAGTCTCCGTCATTGTGACATATCTGCGAGCGATCTCAGGCAATTGAGCCTTTAAAATTTTATGTGTGGTTCGATTAGATGGACCTAACCTTAGCGTTCATTCTATATCTGATTGAGAATTATTTTCATTTTTATCCTTTTACAGTTCTCTGGATATATAATTGTTTCGGCTTTCTGAGCTGCAATAAGCACTCATCTGTGCAATGATAACAATTACAAGATGAATGCGAGCTCCATTTTACATCGGTGACCGGAACATTTCCCACAAGGCTGTGCACCAACAGCTGGGCTGTTAAAATACTCATTACCAAACACTGGGAGAGACCAGCTGTTCTGAAGTAGTTCTCCCTCACACTGACTCACATGAGTAGACCACTAAGACACTATCAAAGTTTAGTTTATGAGGAAGTACACTGGGTATAAATGATCAAATTACACACGGTTATATTTTTTTCTCCATTTATTTACTCAGAAAACAAATATATCAATTTTCTAAAATTTCTCTTTGCAGTTGTGCAAATATGACTTGTATTTATCTGCCAAGCCAATAGATGGCGGTAAAGAGAACTGGAGTCTGGGAACACCTCAGCTGAGGTTATTTCCAACATTTTTGCTACTTGTTAAAATTGGTGATTAGTAACAAAATGTGGAACGTAGGGCACGTTGTTCATCGGAATGAACGGAGTTATAAGATTTTATGAATTTGTGAACTCAGCACCGTTCGGCTATCATCATGAATTAGAATGTAACTTGACATTAAATATTTAAAGTCTTACAAGGTATTTTTTTTTTTTTTACATTTATTATAGCATGGTCTAGTTTTTTACATGACCTTTACTTATAGGATTTACAGAACTGTAAATAAACTAGAGACATCGGTATTATTTGATTGGGATATGGAGTGAAAGTGACTTTGGAGTTTCAAAAGATCCAAATTTTCACCAGAATTTTGGCCGCAAATTTGGAAGCTGAGGAGTCACTCTCCGTACTAGTGATGACACAGCACAACAGTCCATGTTGGCAAGAGGTCAGTGTTTAATGGACAAATTCTAACTTTAAACCGAATTTAAAAAAAGTTTCACGGCTATAAAATACAATAATACTTGGACTGTTGTTCTACATGTATTCTTAAGAAATGGAGCTTAAATAGCAGCATTATAAAAGGTCATTAATACAGTATATTGCATAAATGGAGCTTGAAAATGTGAAAATGCAACGTGATACAAAAAATTGTATTTACCATTAATAATAATGAATAAACACTTAAAACAGCCTATGCTATGCATAAAAAAGCTACATTTCAAAAAAGCTGATTTGAGTTATTTTTTGACATTTTTAAAAACATGATCAATTATTTTGATAAATTACTCAAAATAAAATTGAAAGAGTGCTATCCCGTAGAAGCTAACACAAGCTGAGTTATTACTGTACATCACACAGCAGAGGAGACTGAAAAGCTACATAAAATATAGATTTTAAGCCGTGCCCCTTGTTGTATGAAAGGGACTGAAATCTTTTTAAGCACTGAAAGCTTGCTGAGGCTTGTTGTCAATCACACATAACACCAGAGTGTTCACAGCTCCTCCTCCTGTCTCAGATTAGGCACATAATGTGATCCCCGGATAAACATACAAAAACAAATATGGGGTAAGATGTTACAGCCCACAGATGGAACCACGGTGGGGAGAAGGATAGTAGGAAATCGAGGCAGATCTTTAAGGCCTTTCTGAGTAGACAAACCTGGACTTTCTCCTTATACTGGAAGCAAGGGTGGAGTTTATGTCCTGTGTTTGCTCCAAGGATCAGGTAATCTGCAGTGCTCCGTACTAATCTTATTAGCAAAGGCCCAGGGACATCCTCAGCTCCCCTCCACATGGCACACGCCACACACTGTCAGCATGCACAACATCTCTCCTTCTGACAATCTCAAGCAAACAGAGCATCAGTAGGTAGTGCCTCCTTTCCATATCAAACCCATGCATACGTGCACACACTCCTTTGCATACACACACATGCTACACACAAGCTCTCTTTTCTAATGCATCCAGAGTACAAAAAGCATCATTTGCTTGCCTGTCTTAGTATTCTGGGCTATCGTATTCCTCCGTTCTGCAGCACGGATCATTGTTGCTGCTGGCAAGAGAATATTTCACTGAGACAAATTAAGCGTAGGGGATCCTGAAAAAGCCCAACAGTGTAAGAATGTAGTAAACACAATAATTCCTCTCTCCAGGGGCGAGGCAGATGGCTGCAAGTGAGAAGCCAGGTCCCTAAATGGGGGAAATGTTGGGACAGCACTGTGTGGTAGATGAAAGAAACTCATAGGCCTTTATCAAGGGAGGCTGTGCAAAGATCATATCTCAAACACTCATATCTGTCTGAAATCCAGTGTCTTATCAGAGGAAATAATACAGGCAGTGATCCCACAGTTCATAGCACATAATGGAAGGAGTCTGCCCAAAGTACACAAGGCCATACTATGTGTGGGAGTGGAGTGACTGTAAGCGCAGTAGAAATTTACAGGGTGTGTCAGCTGGATTGAGAAAGGTCAACACAGGTACACGGAACAGTTTCGTGATGAGTAGTCAGCTACATAACAGAACAGTCTGCGAATCTTTAAAATGGCAGTGGCTTACAACTCACACCTGACAGTCATCATACAGAAAGGCGGAAGCAAAATAAGGGTCATTAATCATAAATAATAAATATATCATTGCATAAGAAGGTATATACTGCTTCAGCACTGTTGCGATAAAACATTGGTAGCCCCACACGGCCCAGTCTGACACACACACACACAGTGGTCTAGCAACACGCTGTACTGTAATGCATCATCGAGAAGAGAGCAGCACCATTGCCCCGTTTCCTGCAGTTGTTGCCCTTGGGCACAGTGCTTAACCTAAATTACTTCAGCAAATATCCAGCTTTCCAAATGGACAAAGTGCAAAAATGTAGGCTGCTCCAGATAAGAGCCTGAGCTTATCAAATAAATAATAATGGGCCTGATAATATTGCCCATGATGTGCTGTCAGATTGCCGCTGCTGGTCTCGGCAGGCTTGCTGTTGCGCTAATAAGCCACCGGATCACGCTTTATTGCCCTAGATACCATGTCCCAAAAGAGGCGGCCGGGCACGTTCTCAAAATCCCTTAAGCTGGCGGCTCATGGATGTAAACACATGATATACATAACAATGGAGAGCACCAGACGCGGCTATCGAGGGCATCGCCGAGTGTCGATGACGGCAAAAATCCTGCGGGAAACAAGCAAACACGAGCTTCCGGATGCCAGAGAGAACTTATGTTCAGGGTTTTAAAGACACTTAAAGATGTATGCCGGTGTGTGATGAAGGCTGTGTGTCACTTTTCACAGGTGTGACAGCGGCTCAACATGTTTCTGGAAGATTTCCCTTCTAGTGTTTTACATTTCAGGGATTAAACTGAGTGTGATGGGATTTTTGGTTGTTTTCTGTGATTCCGAGTTGTGAAAATAATATTCTTCCACAATTAAAAGGGCAGGGAATAACATGGTGGTTTGAATCTGGTTGTAGTACCCTTGATCAAGCTACCTACCCTGAATTAATACAATAAAAGTTGCCCTGCTGTCTATACAGTTTGGGTGAATAACAATTGGTAGCTTAGCATACAAACTATACCTTGAGCCTAGTTGTTTTGGAGAAAAGCATCAACTAAGTAAATGAATCATATTCCATTCATACACACATCCAGTATCCTTAACCGCGTTGTCCTAGTCTGACTAGGACGTGTCTAGGACTAGGACTGGTCGTGGTACTAAGCTATGAGGAAATACCCCTCAGTGCAGTTTGACATATTAATGGAACAGTTTGTACAAGAATATTTAAAAGATGTGTGCAGCAGGTGGATAAGTTGCAACCACTGAGCTGCAACCATCTTCTAAATGAGGCTGGACCATGGCTTCCTTCAAGGGTTAGCAGCAATCTTCTCAAATCTTAAATGGGATGCAGACCTGGCAGAGGTCCCATAACAACTTCTTGCAAAGCTTTGCAAGACCATGGCAGGATATGCTGTGTCATAAGAGGCTGCAACCGGAGACCTCACCCTAACACTCCCCCCAAAACCCTCTGTGCTGCACCCGCAGGAAATGGAATGGAATTGTGACACAGATCTCAGTGAGCCACACACACACAGCATTCCCTCCCCCACCACCGCCAACACATCCTCCCTCACCCCTCCTTTCTCTGGTGTCCCTAGTCACGACACACAATCCCTACAATTTGTGGGAGCTGGATGCCACTTTGTTCTGGTGCTCACTGTGAGAATCTGCCAGCCACCTCAACTGGCTTTGCTCTGGGTGAGGGATAAAAATAGCTCATCCCAGGCAGTCCCATGGTCATCATATTATAAAAGAGGGTAGGGGAAGGGTTATGAATTTTCACTCTCCCTGGGTGATGGGAAACCTACTGTCACAGGCTATAGAGTCACACATTTTCACATAGGACCTTCATTACCTGCCAAAAGTTTGAGTACACCTGAGTAACCCGAGTAACAATTGTATGAGGATCTTGAGAAAAAAAAGTGAACACAAAGAAATCTAGAAACATCCTAAAATCTCTACAAAATACTGAAAAAGAGCTGGGAAGATATGGTGCCTCATTTCCTGCTCAAACCTGGTTAACCTAAAACCTTGTAAATTTATTTTCTAGCAAATGTACTCATAATTTTGACTGGTACTGTAAACTGAATTAATAATTCAAAGAGAGCAATGAGCTCCCTTCCCCCACTTGCTGGCAAAATGCAGCAGTGCACTGTGGGATGCAACAGGGCTTCACTTGGGAAGGAGGGTGCGGGAGTATTTGCTCAAAGCCGGGCCCATTCCCTTCCACACGTCTGTTTCCTAAGCACAGCCAGGGGATTTAAGGGGGATTGCGGATTAATCTGGACTCATAAGGCTGAATCCACCGACTGAGCCCCAGAGACAGGCCAGAAATAGCTAATGTGGCCCCAACACCAGGCTGCCCAACACAGTCGATAAACACTGATAGTTTAGCAGGCCTTCAGATTAGAAGGCCTTCTAGGAAGGATTTTGGAGCGATGACGCAAGGCTGCTTCAGGTGACCCAGTGACAGTCCCACCTGGCTGCCGGAGAACAAAAGATCCAAAGAGGTGGGCCAATTTGTCCCAGAACATGCTGCACTGTTCTGTATCCCTCACAGCAATTAAAGAAGACAGAACACGGGGGGGTTCTCATCTTGGACAGGATCTGCCTTACCTTCATCCCACCAAGAGCTCCAGGTGGGAGTTCCTCCAAGAGAAGATCAGGCTCTCCCATGTCTTACTGACTTGCCAAACTAGTGTCGATTTGAACTGCAGGAATTCAGCAAAGATTCAACACTCCAGCCCTCCCGGAGGCTATGCGGGTTCCTTCGTTTATTATGTGGTACAGTCAAAAATTTCCAATACTATAAGCAGTGTGATGATGCTGCTGCTGCTGCTGCTGCATGAATGTTACATCCCTTCGGAGCTCCATGATGGCCAACATGCTGACTGTACCATGTATGTAATATTGTAGACTGAACTGTTCATCAGGACAGTATGTCACCTCACCTGGTATTTTAGGTGTCAACCAGGCAATAACTAAAGGTTTTCTTTGAAATCTGTATAGTCAGGACCCCAGAAATCAAAGTCAGGCCTCTCGCCTTACAAGAAAGGCGGTCCATTGCAGCCATCCATTATCGTTAACTGTTTACTGTGGTCATGGTCACACCAGACAGGAAACAATCCCAGAATCAGTGAGTACTGGGCTAGGAGACCGCATCCTGGATAGGATTCCAGTCCATCACAAAGAAACAAATAGGAGCTAAATTAATGTGTATTTGTGGTGAGAAATAAAGCAAGTAAAGCAAGTTTGGCAATACGAACAAAGGGCAAACATTATACACACAACAAAGCCCACAAGGGCTGTAGCTACTGCAACCCCGATTTTCTTTTAAATACTTTGAATGAACACAATAATAAGTACCCTGTTGTACAAATGTGCAAATACTTATAATCTAGTATGCAAACGTAACATTTTAAGTTGAACTGGAACAAGGTAGCAACTAAACAATGAATAATAACACCTGTAACAGTTTAATCATGTAAAGAATATAATATCTATAAAAACCAGCAGAAAAAGTGTAAGAAATAACAGTTTCAATGAATAGACATAAAGTGTGTGTGTGTGTGTGTGTGTGTTCACTAAACACAACTCAGTATGTTGGCCAGTCATGTCCCTTACTATAAACCCTACACCATGGCCAAAGCAGGAAGTGTTATGTGACTCAGACGGCATGTGTGCACTCTCTCACTGACACACACACACACACACACACACACACACACACACACACACACACACACACACACACACCGGAGCAGGTGACTCAACAGGTTGAGTTGAAAAGAACACATCAGCACTACATCTCAGCATCGTCTGACCACTGAGAACAACAGTCACAGTAAAACTGGGATATGCTGGCCTTTTCAGAACAAACACCCACATATTAAATGTTACACTTCATACTCTATAAAAACCATGCAGTTCAATTTCGAGTGATTTCAAGAAGTATACTGGTTACACAGAATATGTGAAAAGAATGAGCTTATGACAGAGATAACGGGAGCATTGAGTGTTATCTGTGACGTCTCGGCTGTCTGACTTGTTTGACTCGTCTGACTTGTTCATGTAGATCATGAATGGTCAAACAGAGGAACTGAAAGTAACAGTTTTGGTTGGTGAGAGAGTGAGCGAGCAAGTGAACGAGAGAGAGAGGGTTCTGCACTGTCTTCATTCCTGGCAGCAAATGAGCCAACCAGTGCCAGGACTGTGTGGTCCGGAGAGAGGGGAAAGCCTGCCGAGCGGCAGGATCGATTTGAATGTTGGCCCCATGTCAGTGTGACCATGTGTACTGACCCCCGGGTTTTCCCCGATGGGGGGTCAACTGCTTTCACCCACCAACCCCAGCTTGAGATCAGGGCAGAACCATGATTGCTCATAAACTGCCTCTGCAACTCTGCAATGTCAAGCCTGGCAACTGTAATAAAAATGCTGGAAACACATGATCATTTCAGGAGAAAAAATTGAGAGGCAACAGAAAACTGTGGAGCACAAGGACTAAATGAACAATAATGAAACCAAAACTTTTTTAGCAGAGACTTAAAGAGACTTAAAACCACCAGACCCTGCCTTCTCACACTAGGGTGAAACTAACCCCTACATCACAGTGGTTCATTCAACATGAGGACCATCCTGCATTGAGGTCTAGCCCAGACCTGAGGCACTCCACCTCTATCCCAGCCAAGTATTCAGCAGTGATACCACAGACCAACCTTCACAGTCACCCTGACCTTCTGCCCTTCGACAGACTGTGAAAGTGGATTGTTCACAAAGCTGCAGCGAGGGACTGACACAAGTGCAAACTGGTCAGGCGGATGTTACCGAAAGGCTGCCAGAAGACCAACGTGGGAAAAACAGGTGTGTTAATTAAAAAGTGAGGACAAAAATAAACTGTGCAAATACCAGCAGACACACACAACCGATATGATATCAGACTCACAGTCCACCCATCATAGCTCAACTAAGTGGTCTTGGGGATTAGGGTGCATAAGAAGGATAATGACATACTGTAACTACATGGCTTGGACTGAAGTCTTACAAACACGATGGGTTTTTCAGACCAACTGCATCCAAAGAAAAACATTTAATATACCGTAATACCTCGATTAGTGCTCTAGATGAAGGAAACAGTAGTATAAGAGATCAATAATATAGCATATTACATAAACAGAGCTTAAAAACTGTGCAACATGAAACAAAATACAGCTACACCATCAATAAAGTTAAATAAACACAGAAAACAGTCTATTTTATCGACACAGAAATATTCAAAAAATATTTCAGCTTCTTTCATTTTGAAAAATATCATAAACAGCCATGATAATTTACTTGAGCTAAAATAAGAGTGTTATTGCAAAAGAATGCTCGAGGAGGTAGCAATACTTGCGGTATCAATGTATGTCGACCCCATTATAATAAAAATATACAAATCCTTAATGATAATGTTGAGTTCAAGGGATGAGGTAATTACTATAATAAAATATCGCTACTATGGAACAACCCCTTGTGTCCCTTTGCCTTACTTATGACACACACACACACACACACACACACACAAAACCCTCCAGCATTTTCTGTCAAATAAGCCACTTCTGATTCCACTCCGGCTGAACGTTTTGTCACATCCTCTTACTTCAGCCTTCTGGTCTGAGCTGCTTTCACAACCGCTACAGCAACCGACACAAGTTCTGGGGTGTCGCTGTACGGCCTGAGCGCAAGTCGGAAGTCTGGCTGCACCAAGGAATTTCTGAGCCGCTTCCAACACGGCACTTTTCCTTCAGAACAGCGGCCCAGTTTTCACCACCATACATTCATACAAGAATACACGTGACTTTCCCGGTCGTTCCAGTGCATCACAAATGGTTTAATTTTGTCATTCTGGGACGAAAATAATTTAGTTTTATGTAAAAAAAAAAAAAAAAAAAAAAAACCTAAATTTTTTTTCAAATTTTAAATTTATTTTAACCAAAATTTTCTACAAATTTCAACACACTTTGTCCTGTTTAGAGAGATATGCTTGCAAATTGCTGGAAACAGTCAACTAAAGTAATTTCTTAATAATTTATCTTTTATTTTTCCTAATTTTGTACCACTAATGAGAAAATTTATCAGTGATAATAATGACAGGAAGAAGGCTGGTACGAAAGAATACAACAAACCCTTCCATTGTTTCATTTCTTAAATGACAGCGTTGTCCTTCTGTTACTCTGTTATGTCTATTACTGCATCAGTTTTGTCTTTTCCTCTTTAGTTTTCCACCGCTGACTGGGATTGGATAAGACTCCCGTCCATCACTGTTGACCCCTACAAAAGAACTGTGATTGGCTGAAGAACAGAGGTGGGACTTTGTTAAAGAGAAACACTTCCGGGATGAAGCTGAAAAAGGAGATACCCCTGCCTTGAGAAAGCCTTTTTGCTCTTTGGCCTTTACCCTACTTGGTATGGAGCGGTGTAGTACGTTATGTTGGAGGAAATCTTATTTTTCGTTTGACACCCTTTTTGTTTTTCGGTTGTAAAAATAAGATACCTATGTGATATAAAAGGATAAAGGCAGTTGGGTTTTCTGATTTCTGTTATTGCCAATTCTGGGTTTCTTTTATACTAATGTAAAGACAGCTCCTGTTTTTTGGATGCTACTTGTTGTCCTGTTAGTACAGCTGATGTTAAACCCTTAAACAACCTTGGGGTCATAATAGTGTATTGCATTATGAGAGTTCTACACTGCCCAGCCAAAAAAAAAAGTCACCACCTGGACTGAACTTGGTGTTATGATGTGGGGTTGCTTCAGTTGGTCAGGTCTAGGTGCAGCAACGTCTTGTGCCCAAAAAACAAACTCAGCTGACTACCTGAATATACTGAATGACCAGGTTTTTCCATCAATGGATTTTTTCTTCATATTCCAAGATGACAATGCCAGGATTTATCGGGCTCAAGTTGGGAAAGAGTGGTTCAGGGAGCATGAGAGAGACATCATTTTCACACATGGATTGGCCACCACAGAGTCCAGACCTTAACCCCATTGAGAATCTTTGGGATGTGCTGGAGAAGACTTTAAGCAAAGGTCCGACTCTCCCGTCATCGATACAAGATCTTGGCGAAAAATGAATGCAATTCTGGACGGAAATAAATGTTGTGACATTGCATAAGCTTATCGAAATGATGCCACAGTGAATGCATGCCATAATCAAAGCCAAAGGCAGTCCAACAAAATATTAGTGTGTGACTTTTTTCTGGCTGGGCAGTGTATGTTTACTTTAAATACTTAATTGCTATTTTTTAATAATGTGGGTTTCATTCTGCCAATTAACAAACCATATTTTTCCCTTATTTTGTTAACTGTGTGGAAAATATATTACAAATAATACTGTGATACTCTGGACTTTCCAGTCATTCCAAGAAAGGATGAACTACAGTACCTGTCAGAAAAGTTAAAATACCAAAGTTCAAGCAAAACGTCTTAGTTTTTCTGCTTCTTCCAAATTTTGTTCATATTACTCTCCCTGTCACGTTGGTTTTGATTTTGACCATCTACAACTAGCAAACTAAGACACTTTTCAGAGACAGACTGCTGACATGCTACTGTTACTCTAATAGTTGCTCTAAATACACAACTTTTATTAGGCCAGTACTTAGTATATATTACTTTTATCCATGCAAATGAGAAGAAAACAATCAGATTCATGGCTTGACTGATATGAAGTGGAAAAACCATCCACAAGCCAGTGTTATCTTAGAGTTTCATATCATGCCGCTATGTCATAGGAAAGTCATGGGAAGCATGTGCATGCTAGCGCTAGCTGGAATTACCACGGAGTCAGTGCCCTCCCCCAAATGCACAGGATGATTTTTAGCACACCGGGTATGTAGGCCATTAATCTTTTAAGATTACATAGAGTCAAAGGTCAAAGGTCCTGCTGGGAGACACTGGTGTTCCCCTAACTTCCATGATCAGAACTTCAAGCAAGTATCATAAACCTCTGTGGCATTTAACACAACACACAGACTGTAACATTTCATCAGTACAATTTCAGAGCACTTGTTTATAGAAGTCTTTGCTCTGATGCAGACAAACAAAGCAGCCAGCCATCACTCCACATTCACAAGTTCTTGTCCTTGCACAAGATGTGAGTTCAGGCCATGCACTATGTCTGGAATTCCAAGTCATGTTTTCAAAACAGACTGACATTGCCTTGCCCTTGTTGGCATTGACTCAACTTTCTTGATTTGTCTATTAAATGCTGTTCAGCATAAGCAGTATTTAGTTGCAAAAGAAGGTGTATTCACCTTGAAGTAAATATTCATAAAGGTGTGAAAGTGCCATATCCAAATCTAAAACACAAGACAAATACTTAAGTTCAGCCAGTATAGTGGTTATACCCTTTGCCTAACAATTGAAAGTTCCAGGTTCAAATCACTGCTCTTGCTGTAGTACCCATGATCAAGGTATTTACCCTGAATTGATATGGTAAAAATTACCCTGCTGAATAACAAGTAAACAATCAAGTACCTTAGTGTTTATACCTATCACTGCCAGCTGGCTTGGACAAACACATCAGTTAAGTTAGGACTAACATCAAGGATGATTCCCTTGAGTTTGCATATAAATGCCCTTTTTAAAAAGTGTGCGGGTAAAATGGACAGAGCATGAGAGCAGGGCGTGGTGCCAGAGTGTTGCTGCACTCAGTTGGAGTCGCAATTCCTGCCCAGTGCACTGTGTGATGCAACCCAGGCAGCACTGTGCAGTAAAATATGGGAATCTTGAAATATGGTTCCATCATGTGGATCAACAGGAGGTCACAAAAACACATTGGCAGCCGACACGCCTGCATAAACTAAACTAACCAGTTTAACTGACCGTCAGAACCCTATGAGACATCCACCTTGAATATGTATTTCCATCAACATATTTTAAACAGCTGTTGATCTGCTTTTCAAGAAAGGCTGACCAATTCCTTACAGGCAGAGAAAGTAAGAGATCAGAGAAATTCTAATGCTTTTATGTAAATTATATCCCCCTTGCTTTTAAACAGGTGAACTTGAGCCATGCTGTCCCACTCTTAAATGGATATGATCAGACCAAAAGGGGCTGGTTTCAGTTTACTGTCCGCTGCACTGTTTCCAACCAAAAGCTTCTTCAGGTGAAATTACACTGAGAGGACCAATGCAATGAGCAACGACTACTGCTGGTAACTGTGTGCCACAATGCAGGAACTCCAAAGAGCTGTGATTCTGCAATGTTTGCTTACTCAAACCCATAAACTCACCCACAACCCCATACACATCCTCGCAGGGCTGGGGACAACCTGACTGATATGGAAAATCACATCCAGAGTGAACGAGAAATGACACAGTACAATCCTACATGGAGGCCTGTGCCAAACAAAGGAGCTTCCGACTGCAGACTAAGATGAAACAGAGCACCTCAAGAGAAACCAAGACCAACATAATATAACAATGAAGATTATGGCTCTGACTCCCTAGCAGGGGTGACATCTGAGAAACAGAAAAAGCCCTTGTCACACAGATGAACTCTTAAAGATGTCCCTATTTTTTATTCTTTTTATTTAGCCATGTGACTTACAAGGATAAGAGAACCTCCTCTACTGATCCATGTTCTTCTACCATCATGCTCTCCACGGGTACATTTGTAGTCTTAAGGATTGGAATTTGAGACCTCGTGCGATATGGGAGAAGTGAGTGAAAGTCTTACTGGTGTTTGGTGGCACGATGTGACAAGGGGTGGGGTGGGCTGGCTCACAGCCACAGTCATATCTTATCACCGACTCAAACACGAGAGAGAGAGAGAGAGGTGGTGTGGACCACAGAGACGCTCAGCTTCAAGAGAGCAGGGGAAGAAGTGCAGCCTTTGGAAAACACACCCGACTCTCTGTGGGATTGACGGGTCCCTCTGTGACATCATTATCCGGGCCGATCCGCATCGCAGCAGCCGCTGGCTCTGTCCTCTGTCCCAGGGGATTCGATGAGGAACCCCCCCCAACCCCCATGTGATGCTTTCAGACAGACGGCTAGTTCAGCTTCCCTGGTATGAGGCCACATCTGCAGGGCTCCCACCACTCATTCATCATCACCACAAAGAATCCAAACATTAAGCAATAATTAAAATACAAAGTAAGAAATATTGCTCTGAATTTCAGGAAATGTTTTGGATCATCCAGAGTGAAAAACAGCAATGAGACAGACATTATTTTTTTTACAGATTAATATTGTGTGTGTATGTGCGTTTGTACCTGCGTGTGCGTGTGTGCGTGTGCATGTGTGAGTAAGAGAGTGGGTAAATGATAAAGCATCTGCCGCTACCACTGCAACCAACAGGGTAAACACTGCTGATATTTTGTAATCTATTCTTGTACAATAAAAGATTACATAGCAGAGAAATGAATGATCTTAATAAAAAAAAAATGTAAATAAAATTCTTTGAGTTACAGACTTCTGCGACCCTGACCAAATGAAAATCGATGAATGGGATGGATACATTCCTAATAAATTATATAGTAATAAATATTGATAATAATTCAGTCATTTATTAATAATGTGCACTTAGAAACAGGTCAGTAATGAAGGATTAAAAATGGTGGGTTATTTCAGCAAGAGAAAATATGAAATAAGGTAAAAATAAAAGAAAAAAAGGTGACATAGCAATTTGGGGCTCTGCTGTGGGACCTTATATAGAAAGTGGTCAGTTGCTTCAGTGAAATATCCAGTTGTATAAAAACGATATTGCTTTTAATGTTTAGCTATGCAAAAAATAGCAGTATAAAAAAGAAGAGGAGGAAGAAAACCATTGGCAGAGAGGGTGTCTGTCCTCATCCGTTCAAAAAGGTCCACAGACAGGTGATGACAATGCAAAGCAGAGGGTAAATCAGAAAACACAGACACTGGGGTGAAGAGCGCTTCAGATGTGGACATGGCACAAGCAGAGGGAAGTGCTTGGACCCAAGAACCATGTGGGTGGAAGGCCTAGGGTAGGAATGACTGGCAGTCATATTACTGCAAACGTCTCTCAGGCAACAGTTGGTGGGTAGCAGTCGGGGGTTGGGAATGTATTTTATCACAGTAAAGGGCTATTTTGTCAAACTCGAGACACTCTTTGATTCTGCAATGAGCCACACACAAACACACAAACCGAACCCTCGCGGCCTAACGCTTTCTATACTGTGGTCTTCATGGTGAATTTCTTTTTCATGGTGAAAAAGTCACAGGCCTTTACTGTAATACCTCCGCAGCTCATGGAGAACGCGCGCGCGCGCACACACACACACACACACACACTTCCACCAGGCCTGTACTCACAACAAGGACATGAATAATTAAAACATTAAGTAATGTATTCATTTCAGTGTGCAAAGGCAAATTGCACATATTTTCCTTGATCTTTACATTTTCTTATGCAGAATAACGCTATAGTAGTTATTGTATGTGTGTGTGTGTGTGTGTGTGTTTTGCTTGGACTTACACACACCAAGTTCTAAGGGTCTACACATCATTGTACCTACAAACCACCACGACCACCATCAGCAGAGACATAATCAGCTTTCAGAAAGCCATAAACTTTGTTTTACTGTTTCCGTGCTGTCATTTTCAATAAAACATACACACGCACGCGCGTGCGCGCACACAAACACACGCCATACGCACCAGCAGAAGCCCGAACATACAATTGAAGTAACACCCAAACACTGAAGACCAGTGACCCCAACCAAAACGGAACACCCAGTAATATCACTAATAATAATAATAATAATAATAATAATAATAATAATAATAATAATAATAATAATAATGGCCCACCTTCGGCCCGGGATCGCAGGTCCGACACGGTCTTCTGCAGTCGGGACATGTCTTCGACGATCAACCCTACGGGGGAGCCACGGATCCCGGCTCATGTAACGGTGTGACACTGACGGTGTGACAGTGTAGCGGGGTGACGATCTGACTCCGTGACAACGTAGCAGTGCGTGTGTGCGCGTGTGTGTGGGTATATAACAATGTAACTCCACCCGCTACATCGCCGATCAGGAGCGCAGCTCCGCACCGCAGCGTGAAAAACTCCCAACTGCAGTCAAGAGTCCTCGCTGGGGGTGGGGTGTGGCGCGGCTGGGGGGGCGAGGGGGGCTCACACAGGCATAGCGCCGCTCCCGATCGCTCGGACCCGGGGCCGCGGCTACGCGCCCGCCAGTCTCTCCGCCAGCCCGCGCGACGTGCGTGTTGGCCGCTATTGTGCCCTGGTGAATGGAAACCGTCCGCGGCGCGGGCCGTACCATGTGACTTGCGCAGGGGGGGGGGGACGGAGGCACCCCCGTGGGCCCAGGAGACCACGGAACTGCGCTGCGCGCACACAGAAGCACTCGCTTATATTTCCCAAAGCGGTGACACCAACACTTCCTGTCGTTCCGACACTACACACGTGTGCAGGTGAATGCGACGTGCGAGGGAGCAGCAGGTGTGTTGGTGCCCCCCCCCCCGTGCGCTATGTGTGGGTCCGTGGTGCCCTCCGCCGAAAGGTCTCGCAAAGCCCCCCCCACTGCCATCCCCTCCCACCATCCGCTTAGCTCAGTTTTTATTCTTCTTCTTCAAATAAACATGTCGCCTTCCCACCCCGCGCCGCTCCCCCGTTCCCCTTCATTTCCTCTCCGTGCCATTTACACACATCCGAGTGCAGTCCTCCTGCTCCGCGCCCGTTCCCACGTTCCATTCATTGTGTGTGTGTGTGTGTGTGTGTGTGTGTGTGTGTGTGTGTGTGTGTGTGTGTGTGTGTGTGTGTGTGTGTGTGTGTGTGTGTGTGTGTGTGTGTGTGTGTGTGTGTGTTCAACGCCTAACAACGCACTTCTTCGCAGATGAAATCCCGAATTTCACGAAACGCCTGTCGCCCGGGTGTGAGGAACATTCCCGATGCCCGACGCGACCTGGCTCGCCAGAGTTGTGCTTTGCTGTTGCCATGGTCACCGATCTTGAACGCCGAATCTTGCTGTGCGTGAGCAGTAGACACAGTCTAGTCCCAAACAGGTTTGCGTAGATGACGATTGTCTACAGTTTTCTGCTAAAAATGTGCTTCCTTTCACTTTCAGTCTGGTTTAAATTAAAGCAGTGTCAGGCGCTCCGTGCAGAGCAGAACGGCACCCGAGGATCACTGACCGCTTGGTTTTGTTCAGAGCTGCAGACGGCGTCTGTTGTGTGAGCCTTCAGCGGCTATAAATGAATGAAATAAACGTTTGCATTCAGCCACTCTGTCTATTCATCCATCCATCTGTCAGTTGTCAGTGCAGATGTTCAATTCAGTCCTTTAGGCCTGGTGGTTGATTCCCAAATGGTATCACCGGCCAGGGTTAAACATCATCTTTTACTGCGGTCTTATGCAAATTAAACATCTTAAAGCCCCTTGCTTGCAACCTCCTGTCCCCCATCTGATAGTCAAGGTGTGGTCAGTGATTGAAGAGACCACAGTTCACGTGAGCACATTTGTCAGAGATGTGAACATCAGAACAGGAAACTTCACTGTTGCTACATAGACGTGTAAAAAACATGCCTGGTGACTGCTGATGAGTTTATTTTTATTTGTCTCAACTTTGGTGCTTCGGTCAAAAGGTGTGAACCTAGCAAGAAATCAGCAAAGCAGAACTCTGGGAACATGCGTGGCCAACACACATCTTAACCACTCCATTGCCCTGTTGCTGCTGGGGGCCTTGTTGAGACAGGACAGACCTCTGCTGCTGCCTGCTGGCTACTCTGGGAAGCTTAGTGACTGACATGGGTCTGGGCTGCTTGAGATCGAGTTCAAGTGGTGTGACAGGTAGCTTCTGGCCCTCAGTCATGTGGACAGGAAACAGGGGAACTATGTGCGACTGCTGTTCATCGATTACAGTTCAGCTTTCAACACCATTGTCCCCCGTAGACTGTTCACTAAACTGAATGACTTGGGATTGAACCGCCACCTGTGTGCCTGGGTTCTCAGTTTCCTCACAGGCAGACCACAGGTGGTGAGAGTGGGTAGTTGCACCTCAGGCATCGTCACACTCAACACAGGAGCTCCGCAAGGTTGTGTACTTAGCCCTCTGCTCTATGCCCTCTACACTCACGACTGTGTGGCCACGCACGCCTCCAACTCCATCATCAAATTTGCTGACGACACGGTGGTGCTGGGCCTCATCTCCAACAACGATGAGACAGCATACTTAGAGGAGGTGGAAAACTTGGCATCATGGTGCCAGGAGAACTGCCTCCAACTGAATGTCGGCAAAACGAAAGAGATGGTGGTGGACTTTGGTAGGCGCCAGCAGCGGTCCTACACCCCCCTTAAAATCAACGGGACTGCAGTGGAGAGGGTGAGCAGTTACAAATACCTGGGCGTTCATGTCACTGAGGACTTGACATGGACTGTACACATCCGAGCTCAAGCCAGTAGAGCAAAGCAGCGGCTCTACCACCTCCGGCAGCTGAGGAAGCTACAGGTCTCTCCAGCTATCCTTAAGACCTTTTACTCTGGTGCTGTACAAACTGTTCTGACTCAGAACATCATCTCCTGGTTTGGGAACAGCTGTGCTCGGGACATCAAGACACTGCAGAGAGTGATCCGGGCAGCGAAACGCTGCACCAGATCTGATCTACCGTCCCTACATGACATCTATACCAGGAGATGCAGGACCAGAGCGACTAGGATCGTCGGTGACCTGTCTCATCCCAGCAACCATCTATTCATCTTGATGAAATCAGGCAAATGCTACAGAAGCATTATGGCCAGAACGGAGAGGCTAAGGAGGAGCTTCTACCCACAGGCCATAAGACTTCTGAACCCGGACATGACATCACTACCCTCACATAATCTCTGACCACTCCGCTCCAACCCACCCCCCCCCACTGTCACTGCCCTTCCAGGGCACCTTAACTGTTCCTTTACCATTTTGCCTATTTATTTATTTATTTATTTATTTATTTACTTATTTACTTACTTATTTATCTATTTACTGCTTGTTTTCTGTTTCTATTCTTCTTAGTGTTTGGATGTGTGTTTGCTTCATTTTCCATTATAGATTGTTCGCACAGTCATCCTGGTTCAGATCGGAGCACATTTCAACACATGGTACACAACCATGTGCTTGACAAATAAACTCTTTTGACTTTGACTTTTGACTTTGAGAAATCTCTAAAGCTGGTGGTGACTTTACAAGGAAAAGCAGAATGTAACTGCAGGAAGAACTTGGTGCTCTGGGAGTCTGTGCAAGAGGACCTCTGCCACTGGAAGGCGATACAGAGCCACTTTGTAAATCCTTTGCACAGATTCACAGTAACAGGTATACAGGCCATGCTATGGTGTTAAATCAGATTTCTTCCATCTTGTATCAGTATGTTTACTGATGGTTGTTCCTTTGCATCGGCTTCTTCTGGTTCATCTATTTGATTTCCTGATACCCATCGAGCTTTTACACCCACAGCGTTCAACGTGCATCCAACAATTATTAAAACACAGTATACCTACCATAAATATTATACATTCCATTGAGTCAGATGATACACAACCATACATAAATAAAACAGAGTAAAATATGTGAAAATGATTTTTTAGATTAGACATTTGAAATTCAGTTTGTCACTTACTATGATATTTACTCATTAAAAATTGTTTGACAGCCCTGGGCTGGACTGTTGGGTCTTGAAGTAAATTTTTTAAGTGTGTCCGCTGCAGAAACCCCTGCCTCATTTTTCTTGGTTATTTGACAATTCTGTTCAGTTTCCCCACATCTGTGTTTTTAGTAACATTGACAGTAAACAGAGATAGCAGACAAAACAGGTAGTAGCAGACAAAAAAAAAAAAAAAAACGGAAAACAAACAACAGCAGCCAAACCAACAACCAAATAACCGATAGAGGCATGCAATGCAAAAAAACACACAGGCATATAGACAGACAGACTCTGACCGACTTTTTCCACTGTCCAAGGGAGGGGTCAGTGGTTTAACAGTCTTATTGTGTGAAAGAAAAAAAAGGCCCGGAACCTGCTTGTTCTCGTCCAAATGCTTCTAAAGTGTTTTCCGGATGGGAGCAAGGAGGATAGTTTGTGGCTGGGGTGATTGTGGTCCCTCAGGATGTTATGTGCCTTCTTTTTGCACCGCTGGGTATAGAGGTCCTGCAGGGCTGGCAGATCAGTTCTGGTAATTCTCTGTGCTGTCTTCACCACTCTTTGTAGAGCTTTATGGTCTGACGCACTGCTGCTGCCATACCAGGCCATGAAACGGACAGTCAGGATACTTTCAATGGTCGAAATGTAGAAGTTGTCAAGTATTCTGTTGTCCATGCCGGACCTCCTCAGCCAACGGAGGAAGAAGAGACGTTGTGTTGCCGCCTCGTAGTCAGTCAGTCTATATTTTAAGTTTATAAGTGTGGTATTAATATTTTGGCTCTGCTTTAGACTTTTCTGGCTTTCAGACTAAGAATTAAATTGTAAAACAAACAAGAAATAAGAAATTGTAAGAAATTATTGGATTTCATGCATGTTTTTTAATTTGTATTTAAATTCTCCTGTGTCAACTGACAGGTGCTGGCAATATAGAAATTGTACTTGCAGCCAGTTTAAATGGGGAAAAGGTGATTTAATCTTCAAGTCTGTGCGGAGCACACTCAGCATGGAGAAAAGAAAGAAGGGCAAAGAATTGTTCGAAGATTTGAGAATCAAAATTGTGGAAAAGCACTGACAATCTGAAGGCTGCAAGTTCATCTACAGAGACTTTAATGTTCCACTGTCTACTGTGCACAACATCATTAAGAAGTTTACAGCCCATGGCCCTGTAGCCAACCTCTGTGGATATGGATGGAAGAGAATAATTGATAGAAGATTGCAATGAAGGACTGTTTGGATGGTGGATAAAGAACCTCAGTCAACTTCCAAACAAATTCAAGCTGACCTGGAGACACAGGGTACAACAGTGTCAGTTGTCGCCATCTAAATAGAAATGTGATGCTATGGTAGGAGACCCAGAAAGACCCCGCTGTTGACACAGAGACATAAAAAAACTTACCTGAAGAAGTCAAAATCCTTCTAGGAGAATGTCCTGTGGACAGATGGGAACAAAAATAGAGTTTTTTGGTAAACCACCTCATTGTATTGTTTACAGAAAGCAAAAAGAAAAGAATACAGTCATTACAGTCAAACCTGGTGAAGGTTCACAGATATTTTGGAGTTGCTTTGCTGCTTCTGGCACTGAATGCCTTGACTTTGTTCATGGCATCATGAAATCTGAAGAGTTTTGGAGTGCAGTGTAGGACCCGGTATGAGAAAGCTAGGTCTGTGTCAGAAGTCATGGATCTTCTAGCAGGACAATGACCCTTCATACTTAAAAAAGCACCCAGAAATTATTAATATTTTTAGCTATGACTGTATTTTTGAAACACTTGTCGGTTTAAAAAATTTCAGAATGTCCTCAGTCAAGGTTTAAAGCCAAGGTATACATCCATCCAGTTTTTGACAATCAGCTGTGCTGTAATTTGCACCAAAAATATATTTTAAAGTCATTACCGCTCCGCCTAGTGGACAAAAAAATTACGACTACTTATTGTATTTCTGTCTAAAAGTCAAAGTGTAACTTTGAAAAACACAATACTGGACAAAATGCTCTAAACTAAGGTAGAGATGTATATTTTTGCATTTCTAAAGAAACATGATATGATACGCTCTATTCTTTATGCAATAAATTGCTGCTGATTGGTTGGGACACTGTTTCCTATAAGAAAAGAGACAGAATAATATGCATGGACTCCAAAAGCTATTAACCAAAGCTATGCATCAGAAATACAAATATCCTCAAGTCATTATTTTTAACATAAAAATTAATTTACCTCTTTTCAATTTTTGTCTTTTGGACAAAACCTGTTTACCAACTGAACAAATTAAAAATAAATATTGAAGTTGAAGCGAGTGGCTCCCAGTATGGCAGCCACAGTGTCCTGTTCCTGTTTCTTTGTGTGTTAGCATTGTTTTCACCCATAAGAAATGAAATTGATGTAAAGAATTTTTCTATTCATAGTGTATAATTTGTGTTCTCTTACTCTGTTGTTCTGTTTTGTGTGTCTGAATGCATCAGCTCTGCGTTCAGCTATTGATGACCTCCTCCTCTTCTTCTTCTTTTTCTTCTTTTTCTTCTTCTTCATCATCATCTTTCGGCTGCTCCGTTAGGGGTCGCCACAGCGGATCAATTGTTTCCACTTCTTTCTGTCCCCTGCATCTTTCTCCATCACACCCACCACCTGCATGTCCTCCTTCACCACATCCATAAATCTCCTCTTAGGCCTTCCTCTCTTCCTCTTGCCTGGCAGCTCCATCCCTAGCATCCTTCTCCCGATATATCCAGGATCTCTCCTCTGCACATGTCCAAACCAACGCACTCTTGCCTCTCTGACTTTGTCTCCAAACCGTCTAACCTGTGCTGACCCTCTAATATACTCATTCCTAATCCTGTCCATCCTCGTCACACCCAATGCAAATCTTAACATCTTTAACTCTGCCACCTGTCTTTTGGTCAGTGCCACCGTCTCCAACCCATAAAGCATAGCTGGTCTCACTACCATCTTATAGACCTTCCCTTTCACTCTTGCTGGTACCCTTCTGTCACAAATCACTCCTGACACTTTTCTCCACCCACTCCACCCTGCTTGCACTCTCTTCTTCACCTCTCTTCCACACTCCCCGTTACTCTGCACTGTTGATCCCAAGTATTTAAATTCATTCACCTTCGCCAACTCTACTCCCTGCATCCTCACCATTCCTCTGTCCTCCCTCTCATTTATGCACATGTATTCTGTCTTAGTCCTACTGACCTTCATTCCTCTTCTCTCTAGAGCATATCGCCACCTCTCCAGGGTCTCCTCAATTTACTAACCGTTTGTACTGCTATTTATTTATTACTAATCTATTTATTATTATTTATTGTTCTCCTGTCCTGACCATACATATCTATTTATGTCCATATTTGCACTGAGGATGCCTGGAAACGACACTTTTCATGGGGACAACACTGCTATGCTGTGTTGTTCACCCATGACAAATAAACCTTTGAACTTTGAACCTGCTCCCTACTCTCACTACAGATCACAATGTCATCCTCAAACATCATAGTCCACGGTGACTCCTGTCTGATCTCATCTGTCAACCTGTGCATTACCATTACAAACAAGAAAGGACTCAAAGCTGATCCTTGATGTAATCCTACCGCCACCTTGAAAGCATCCGTCACTCCTACCGCAGACCTCACCACTGTCACACTGTCCTTGTACATATCCTGTACCACTCTTACATACTTCTCTGGCACACCCAACTTCCTCATACAATACCACAGCTCCTCTCCAGGTACCCTGTCATATGCTTTCTCTAAGTCCACGAAGACACAATGCAACTTCTTCTTGCCTTCTCGGTACTTCTCCAACAACACCCTCAGAGCAAACATCGTATCTGTAGTACTCCTTCTCGGCATGAAGCCATACTGCTGCTCACTAATCGTCACCTCCCTTCTTAACCTAGCTTCTACTACTCTTTCCCATAACTTCATGCTGTGACTGATCAATTTTAACCCGCTGTAGTTACTACAGCTCTGCACATCACCCTTATTCTTAAAAATTGGAACCTGTACACTTCTCCACTCCTCAGGCATCGACTCACTTTCCAAGATTACATTAAACAATCTGGTTAAAAAAATCCACTGCCATCTCTCCTAAACACTTCCATGCTTCCACGGGTATGTCATCTGGGCAAACAGCCTTTCCATTCTTCATCCTCTTCATAGCTGTCCTAACTTCCTCCTTGCTAATCCATTGCACTCCCCTATTCATAATCCCTACATCATCCAATCTTCTCTCTCTCATTCTCTTCATTTATCAGCCCCTCAAAGTACTCTTTCCATCTGCTCAACACACTCTCCTCGCTTGTGAGTACATTTCCATCGCTATCCTTTATCACCCTAACCTGCTGCACATCTTTCCCAGCTCGGTCCCTCTGCCTAGCCAATCGGTACAGGCCCTTTTCTCCCTCCTTAGTGTCCAACCTCTCATACAATTCACCATATGCCTTTTCTTTAGCCATCGCCTACTCTCTCTTCACCCTAGGCCTCATCTTCTTTTACTTCTGTCTATATTCTTCATCTCTCTGTCTATCCCACTTCTTTTTCGCCAGCCTCTTCCTCTGTATACTCTTCTGTACTTCCTCATTCCACCACCAGCTTTCCTTGTCCTCCTTCCTCTGTCCAGATGTCACACCAAGCACCTTTCTAGCTGTCTCCCTTAACGCTTCTGCTGAGGATGCCCAGCACACTGGTAACTTTTCACTGCCACCCAATGCCTGTCTTAATTCCTCCCTGAACTCCACCTTATAGTTTTCCTTTTTCAACTTCTACCATTTGATCCTTGGTTCTGCTCTCACTCTCCTTCTCTTCTTGATCTCCAATGTCATCCTACAAACCACCATCCTATGCTGCCTAACTACGCTTTCTGGCCCTCCTGCATAAGATATAATCCACCTGTGTGCATCTTCCTCCACTCTTGTACGTCATCCTGTGTTCCTCCCTCTTCTTAAAATATGTGTTTACCACAGCCATGTCCATCCGTTTCACAAAATCCACAACCATCTGACCCTCCATGTTCCTCTCCTTGACACCATACCTACCCATCACCTCCTCATCTCTTCTGTTCCCTTCACCAGCATGCCAATTGAAATCCGCTCCAGTCACCACTCTCTCTCTCTCGGATATACTTTTCACCACTTCATCCATATCACTCCAGAATTCTTCTTTCTCATCCATCTCACACCCAACTTGAGGAGCATATGCACTAACAACATTCATCGTCACACCATCAATTTCTAGTTTCATAACCATCGTTCTGTCAGACACTCTCTTCACCTCTAAAACACTCTTGACATACTGTTCCTTCAGGATAACCCCTATTCCATTTCTTCTCCCATCCACACCATGGTAAAACAATTTAAACCCCCCTCCGATACACCTAGCCTTACTCCCCTTCCATTTGGTCTCTTGCACGCACAATATATTAACCTTCCTTCTCTCCATCATATCAGCAAGCTCTCTCCCTTTACCAGTCATACTACTAACATTCAAAGTTCCTACCCTCACGTACACTCTCTTAACCTTCCTCCTCTCCTCCTTCCTCCAGACATGGCTTCCTCCTCTTTTCCTTCGGCTTCTTCTCCTTCTTTGGCCAACGGTAGCCCAATTTCCTCTAGCACCCTGTCGACTAACAGTACTGGTGGCGGTCGTTGTTAACCCAGGCCTCGATCGATCCGGTATGGAAATTTGTATTTTTGTCCACATATTTGGTTTGGCAAATTTTTACGCCGGATGCCCTTCCTGACACAACCCTCCCCATTTATCCGGGCTTGGGACCAGCATGAAGAAATACGTTAGTTTGTGTGTCCCCTTGTGGCTGGATTCTCAATATTCTAAAAAGAGTGCTCAAGAGGAAGCTCATCCACCCCATTGGAGTCACACTAAGAATTTGCTGACTTTTGGGTTTGAATCTTTTGAGTGTGGGCCCCTGACATGACTAGAGGTGGTAGTCATTTGCATGACTTACAGGAAATGAAGGGACCGTTATTCAAAATGAAGTTCCCGCCTTTTTTCTCCAAAGCAAAAAAATAGCAGAAAGCCAGAAAGACAAAGCCTTAAAGCAACTGTACCTCTAATATTTTAAAAGCTGGAACAATACATCAATTGTATTTGAAGAACCTTTTTTAAGTGCTCTCATACTAACGTTCATGAGGATTAGAAATTCACTGCATTTTTAGAGACAAAGTAGTGGCCCAGATGGCCCAGAGGCAGACACAAAAATGTTTCATGAAATGCAGAATGCAGATATGAAAGGGTTTCTGCTGGTACTGTGCTTAGGTCCAAAGGCAGTGTGTCACAGATCTGTCTGTAGATGAAGACCAGAAAGCAAAATTCTGTATGAACTGTAATGATATTTATTCCTGTATATCAATTATTGTACAGTTTTTGCAATATTTATTATACTCCTCCCAGAGCGTGTAACGAAAAGCACTTCCGAATGAACTGTGAACATGGAAGTGAAAGTGTTCCCCTCCTGCATTTAAGCACCCCTTCCTGACGTCTGAGATACCAGTTACGCCCAAGAAGAGAAACAACGGAACGCTTGAACTACCGAGCACAAACAGGTAAAAAATGTTATTACTTTTAATAATTACAAGACTGAAAACAAAATTTAAAAGATTCAAATGATATCAAATACATGGATGCACACATATTATAATTTACTATTATAATAATACACAGCAGTATAGATTTTAGTTCCCAATAACCCACCCAAAATGCACACATAAATAAAATTCTTTATAAAATAAATATAATTAGTTGGGCACTGTGGTCAGGGGATGTTCTGTCAAACCACAACTGCGTACGTGAAACTTTTGTAAATACGTACGTAAATATTTCTGTATTCACATTTTTTTTTTCAGCTGCTTTTATGTTCTGCTGAGCAGTTTAGCTCTGAAGAAGAAACAAAGGGAAAGAACATGGAGTAGTGAAAACAAATTCAAAGTTTTGCAGAGGTAAGTGAAAAAAATCATTTATATCACTGAAAGGATTTGTAGAAAAAAATTTACTTAAATCCATGAATTTATCATAAAATACATCTGAAGTGATATTGATTTTTTATAAAGAATTACAAATTTTTTGCAAAAAGTAACACTTTAAGAGATTTTATGTCTACATTGCTATTATACTCTGCTGGTAAATGTGCTAAATTTGATCAGTTTAAGAAAAGTTTATTTTAAGTAGATTTAAGTCAAAGTCAAAAGAGTCTTCCTGGAGCGATGAGGTAGGCGTCTGGACGTAGCCGCGCGATCTTGAATGCGCCATCTTGAATGCGCCATCTTGATGCGGTTAAAATAATTTTATATATTTAAATATATAAAATTCCTGAGAGAGAACAGAGTTAGGATGGGGACTGGGCAGCTGTGGGGTTTCGGAAGTCCAAGTACATTCATCAGCCTCACAAAACCGAATCTCTGAGCCTTCAGTGCGAGTGATCGTTGTTAAAGTGAATTACCTGAATACCTGATATGGTGTCCAAGGAAGTGTAAAGGACCTAATAAACTTAAAGTCAGTTCTGTAGTTGGAACACACGTACATGCAGCACAGGAAATTGTAAGGAAATGAGGTGCTTATTCGGCTTCATCACTGGGACTGGGGGAACTGACAATGGAGACTGCATTGCGATTATTTTAAACATTATTTTATGCATTAATGAACTTATTTCTTCCAGAAAACCCATGTTTACGGGTTAAATTCATACTTTCTATTCAGTTATTCCACAAGAGTTTTTTTCAATAAATTTGAATAATTTGTTCTGTAATATTTTTGCCAGGGTCCGTAAAATCTGTAATGTGTAAATTTGAGGGTTAAGTGTTCTAATGATGGAGGCGGTTTTGTCAAAAAAAAAAAAAAAAAAAAAAAAAAAAAAAAATATATATATATATATATATATATATATATATATATATATATATATATTTTACTAAGAATATATAAAATAGCACAGAGAAATTAAACACGGAACAATGTACTGAGCAGTGAAACCAAACTGCGTTGAAATCTGCCATTAAGCGTTTCTTACCACATAGATCGCAATGTAATGTTGAAAGTGAACCAGGAAATGCCAAGTGGGGGTCAGCTCTGACCCCACCTGTCTGCTTTTCCAAATATTCAGTGAAATTGCAACCTAATACTTTTCTGCTCCAGGAGTCTGTAGTTGCTCTGTTCTTTATGCATCCATGCAGTGAATTCTTCTGTTAATGGTTTTACAAAAAAAATAAAAAATAAAAAAATATAAGTTTGTTTTGCTTTTGCAGTTATATTGAATTAGTGACATTGGTGACCTCTTGCCTGTGTCTGTAATGCACAAACAAAATTAATAAATATGCCTGGGCCCAGTATATTTTTTGAGGATGCTGAACAAAGGAGGTGTTATTTGAATCACTGTAGAGAGAAAGGAGATCATGGCAACCTTGCGTTCGTTGGCTATAACCAGGTGCATGTAGCAAAGTACCAGATATATCCAGTGGTATGCAGATTGTCAAAGGTGTAGCTGTGCCAGTCTTCCTTTATAAAATATTAATCTCTGCCACTAATTTCTGCTGTAACAGGCAACTTTCACATAATTCTAAGGTCGATATCAGTGTTTGTTTCAAACTACAAAAAGTGTGCTGCTGAGACAAGCCAGAGTAAAGGCCTACATTATTTTAAATTCCAGACAGCCATAATTAACAGTAAGGAGTACTTAAATATGTTAGGAAATGAACAAAAACTAAGAATATACACTGCTCAAAAAAATGAAAGGAACACTTTTTAATCTGAGTATAGTATCAAGTCAGTGAAACTTCTGGAACATTGATCTGGTCAGTTAAGTAGCAGAGGGGGTTAATCCATTTCAGCTGCTTTGGTGTTAATGAAATGAACAACAGGTGCACTAGAGGGGCAACAATGAGACGACCCCCAAAACAGGAATGGTTTAACAGGTGGAGGCCGCTGACATTTTTCCCTCCTCATCTTTTCTGACTGTTTTTTCACTAGTTTTGCATTTGGCTACGGTCAGTGTCACTACTGGTAGCATGAGGCGATACCTGGACCCTACAGAAGTTGCACAGGTAGTCCAACTTCTGCAGGATGGCACATCAATACATGCCATTGCCAGAAGGTTTGCAATATCACCCAGCACAGTCTCAAGGGCATGGAGGAGATTCCAGGAGACAGACAGTTACTCTAGGAGAGCTGGACAGGGCTGTAGAAGGTCCTTAACCCATCAGCAGGACCGGTATCTGCTCCTTTTGGCAAGGAGGAACAGAATGAGCACTTCCAGAGCCCTACAAAATGACCTCCAGCAGGCCACTGGTGTGAATTTCTTTGACCAATCAATCAGAAACAGACTTCATGAGGGTGGCCTGAGGGCCCGACGTCCTCTAGTGGGCCCTGTGCTCACTGCCCGGCACCGTGGAGCTCGATTGGCATTTGCCATAGAATACCAGAATTGGCAGGTCTGCCACTGGCGCCCTGTGCTTTTCACAGATGAGAGCAGGAGTACCCTGAGCACGTGACAAATGTGAAAGGGTCTGGAGAAGCCATGGAGAATGTTATGGTACATGTAACATTGTTCAGCATGACCGGTTTGGTGGTGGGTCAGTGATGGTCTGGGGAGGCATATCTATGGAGGGACGCACATACCTATACAGGCTAGACAATGGCACCTTGACTGCCATGAATTAAATCCATGAATTTATCATAAAATACATCTGAAGTGATATTGATATTTTATGAAGTAGAAATTTTTTGCAAAAAGTAACACTTTCACACTTTTTTTTGTCTACATTGCTATTATACTCTGCCGCTAAATGTGCTAAATTTGATCTGTTTAAAAGAAGCTTATTTTAAGTAGATTTAAAATGAAATATTCTTATGCTTAAGCACTCACTATTTAAATTTATATACTGTAGGCTGATGCCTGAGAGAGAACAGAGTTAGAAAGGAAACTGGGCGGCTGTGGAGTTTCGGAAATACTTGTACATTCATCCGGCTCACAGAACTGAGCATTGGTGTTGGAGAGGAAATCCGTTGCATAGTATTTAGATAGGCTTCTGGAGGGCTGACTGTGGAGTTGCCGTGGTGATGGAGGGTTAGGGAAAGGAAAAGCTATACTCTGGAGGTCGGTTAGGCAGGAAAGGAGATCCCCTTTAGAGTGCGAGTTCCTTTTATTAGCACTACGTGTTTGTTATAAAAAATTTATATATATATATATATATATATATATATATATATACATAAAATCTCCCTCTCACCTTCCCCTAATTGGAGGGGTGATGTGTGTGTGTGTATGTGTGTGTGTGTGTGTGTGTGTGTGTGTGCCTTCCTCAACCTCGAGTCCTCTAACAGAGGCCTGGGAGTTTGAGGGTTCTGTGCAATAGGAGGTGCCTTTCATCGGGACTTGGGGACTTGTAGCTCATACTTGGAACAGATGTTTCTGTATACTATCCCCACCACTTGGTTATGCCTTTCAGTGTATGCTGTCCCAGCTTGTATTCTGCTCCCAGCTACTGTGTGTTGGAGGGTCTCAGAGGTGTCTTTGCACAGCCTGCACCTTAGGTCCTGTCTAGTGTGGTAGACCTCAGCCTCTACAGATCTGGTGTTTAGGGCCTGCTCTTGTGCTGCCATATTTTCCAAATATTCAGGGAAATTGCAACCATACACTTTTCTGCTCCAGATTCATAATTGCTTTGTTCTTTAACTAACCATGCAGAATTTGACATCCCTGCATCAGATTTCGACAACAAATGACCTGCTTTGAATGTTGATTTTTCACTAAAGGCGAGTTTCTTTGCAGGACTGGTTGATCTTTGGGGATCTGCAAAATTTCTTGAAGACTTCAAGGCAACAGGCATGGGTGAGTCTGCAGTATAAAAACTACAAAATAAACTCAATAATCAAGGAAACATCTTAGGCAATATAATATTAAACATCCATATGTTTGTGGAAGGAGGAAAAGTCACACATTTGGTTACAGCCATACTTTATGTTACTCAGGGATTTTTTTTGCTTTTTGATCAAGAAACTTCAGAAAATGAAGACCATCAAAATACTGCATAAAACTACAAGTGATAAAAATACCAAAACTGGCTGCTGAAAGGAAGGGAATTGTAAAGATGACCGATGATGAAATCATAAAGGCAGAGAAGTTATCTTGCAAATGTTATGGGGACTTTGCTCTGGACAGCAGTCCTCTTTCTTTCAAAGAATCTGGAAGTTTATGCAAAGCTGTAGGTGAACAGGGAGAACTTGCAGTAGCAACTGAGCTTAGGTTGCACCCTTTAAAGTCTCTTGATTCTTTAGCAGCCATAATAGTTAATGAGATCATTGTCTCTCTAGCCAAGAATGCATAGATTTACTGCCTGAGACTGACATGAATACATGGTTCAGATACAGTCTTTTAAAGATATGAGAGAACAAACTGATCATTTCAAAAGTCAGGAGGAATGAGATCCCTCTAACATAAGAAATAAGAGAACAACAAAAGCATTAAAAGAAATAAATCAAAATCTAAAACACTGAAATCTTTATTCAAACCTTACCTTCCAAAATTCTGAGAAATGTATGGCAAATGTTACTTCATAAGGTAAATTCTTAGGAAAAAAATACTCATTGTTGGAAAAATTAGGCTGTTATCACGCTTGCCTGAAGGAAACAGAACAAGGTGGATCCAAATCCATACTAAATCACTAGTTTACCAGAGTGTGTTCACAGGTAATGGTGAGAAAATGGTATGATGGAACCAGGAATGACCGCTGAAAATTCAAGGTAACAGAACAGAAATGGGTCTGATGAAAAATTACACAGATAAAACAAAAAAACACAAAAAAGCAGCAAAGTCACAAATAGCAAATCATTAGAGCAGCTAGTACAGCAACGTAGAAGACCAAAACCATCAGAAACAAACAAGCACAACAGCAAGACCTCACAAAGTTACTAGTGAAAAGTGAGTTTAAATAGTACTGGGGAGTGAATGGGAGTGAGGAGAGATTGCATATTTGGTTACCAAGGTGATAAGTGAGTTATTGTGCGATTGAACTGATGAATGTAGCTATGAGTGGGTCAAGTTGGCCGATGAGATTGACTGGAATTGCTCAACCTCACCGCTGCATTTTTGGAACTTTTTATTTTCCTTTATGTTTAAATTTGAATTTATTTGAAATATTATGTTAAAGTATACACATTTTGCTGCAGTTTTTGTGAAACAGGAGACTCAGAACTGTGAATACTGCCACGTGCTTCAAATATGATGAAATTCAGTTATTCAGAAATTCCTGTCAGGCAAATTGTTAAAGGCAATATATTACAAATGTAAAGCTGCTCCGGGCACTTTGAGCCACCTGTTTTGCCACTGTTATAAAATACTTGATATTGCAATGGAGATGTTTAATATAAAATTTGATTTGTCCACATCTAATTTTCTGTTGACTTAAAAAGTACATTTTTAAACTTATTTATTTTTACAAATTCACAAAATACATTTGACTTGCACAATAATTTAAGAAAAATCTGGAACCTATTGACATCCTTTTTAAACTTATTACACAGTGCTGTTTGATCATACCCGTGATGCTCTGTAGTCATCTGACCCCCAACCTCTTGCTGCATGCACATGGATGTAAAATCTGTCAGCGTGCTGATATTAGCCATCCACTCCCTCATGCATTTTCTTTTTGTGTTTTATATTTTGAGTTTCCAGCAACTCCAGAAAAGACACGTTATAATTTTGCTTTAAACTGCTCTGTTGTGCGGCTGAGTGGATAACTTACTGTAGTTTGTGATGAAGTTTTCTTTAGACCGTCGCATCAGCTAAGTACAAGCAAATAAAAACAAGATTTACAGAAGAAAGAAAAGCATTTATTAATATATTCAAATGAATTTGTGTTTATAAACATTAAACCAGTAATCATGTAAGAAGACTTTTTTAAGCTTAGGTTGGGTTAGTGTAAGTACTAATGCAGAAATACTTTAAAACGTTTTGTGGGTACAAATAGTTACAAAAGTGATTCATTTATTTAGATTAAAAATAATGTACTGTTTTTTAAATTATTTCTTATGGTTTATTATTGAATTCATTGCCATTTATTGTTTATTTTAATTGTTTTTTGATGCTTGAAAACTAAAGCATTTCACTTTATTTTCTGCTCTTCTAGACAACACTGAGTTAAAGTAGAGATTTCATAACTACTGCAGCAGAGCCTCAACCTGCATGAATATGGGGGGAGGGGAAGACTCATCTACCTGTAATGAAAAAATAAAACAAGAGAGAATGGAGTTGTTTGAAAAAACTCAAGCAAAAGTGAAAAAAGGCCTGACTGAGCTTGAGAATTTGCTGAAGGAAGGAAAAGATGAAAATGATGCTAGAGTAAAAGCAATAGAGGACCAGATTCGCTCAGCACTTGAGGTTCCAAAAGAAAGTTGGGCCTCAAAACATCGGTCTCTAAAAGATCTCATTGACTGCATTTCTAAAAATCTTCAGGATCTGCAGAATTCTTCACACCAGCTTGAGTGGATTTCAGATAAAGATGTTTTAAAAAATGCATCTGGAGGTTCTTGTCTTGAAGGTGTTTACAAAACTGGAAATGCAGACGACTTGCTCACCAAAAGAGAAAAACTCATTGAAATTCCTGAATTTTTTACACTTCATACAGAGCTTTGTGTATACTGATCAGAAAAGATTTTTAACTCCACATATCAGAAAGCTTTTCGAAGACCATGGAAAAATTTAGGCATGATTTTAACTCTGTAGTCAAGCTGGTTACAAGTCCTTTAGTCTTGAAAACACAACAAGACCAGAAGTTTCACAGAGAAAGAGGAAAAAAATCACATTCATCTAGCAGTCTCAATCCTTGGCATAGGCACAACTACCTTCCCTTGGCTTTAGGTTACATAGAGAAAGACACCATCTGGGGCTCTCTCGAGGGCCATAACTGAACTTAAAAAAACATTGAGAAAAAATCCTTTTAAATTCCAATGACAGAAAAATGCTGGAGAGGAACAGAGTTGTGAGTTTTTTTCACAGATTTGGTCTCCATGCAAATCAGGGTCTTTTCACTTTGGTGGAGTTTTTCAGTGGAAGCATCAGCTGAAGGTTTGGCCAACAGTGACCTTTCAATGAAAACAACATCCGATGCTTTGTAAATGTCTGTATTTTGGTGCTGGGTACAGTGGCCTTCTACTGGAAGGTTGTCTGCTGGCGTGAAACATCATCTTCAGAGTTAAAGGATATTTCACAAGAAACACAAGGAAGCCACTTAAACCAATGCACACTACCGTTAAAGAAGAACAGGAGGCTGTGAGACTGATGAAAATACATGAGTAAGAAGTGTCTTTTATAATAACAGAACCTGGAGTGTAATTGATGAAGGAACAACTTTTGTTCAGTTTGGGAAATATGTGTCCGCTCATAAAGAAGTTTTTTAGTGATGGACACAAGTTAACCGCAGTGCTAATAGGGTTTATGAAGACTGTGCAAACAGGTGTGGAGCTAATGCCAGGAGAAAATGTCCTAAAAGGCAACTGAAACAGCAAGTATGATGATGCAAAATGTAAAGAAACAGAAAACCTCAGAAAGTGGACGTCATCTGTACATTGCTGGAATTCAAAAAAGCTGTGAAACATGACACTGGATCCTACAAGATTTGGACTGACATACTCCAGTGAAATCCTTCAGAGGCCTGTGCTTGATGGATGTTACCAAAACAAACAGAGATTCAACTGCTGTAAACTTAAGAGTTTTGATCACGTGCTCTTTGCAGAACCAGAATCTCATGCAGCAAGAGGAATTTCCAAATAGAAATGAAATCCTGAAGTGGGCATATGAATCTGGAGAAAAAGACACCAAATGTGTCAGTGTCAGATTTTTCTGAACTGATCGGAATCTTCAAGCAAACTAAAGAAGAACTGGAAGATGTGATTTCCGTGAATGCCGCTGAAATTCACCAGGCAAAGGTCCGCGCCACCAACAAAGTAACTCTCCTAAACTCACTGTGTCAGAACTTGAGAGAGAAAAGCAGGAAAAAGCTGAAGTCTTGATTCTTTTTGATTGTCAGTGTCTTAGGATACAGCAGGAAAACAAGGCTTTTTTGATCACCTTTTAGACTCGGGTGAAATTGGCTTTTACAAGCAAGATTGAAAATGAATCTGAAAGTATTCGCGCACTGAAAAAGGAAGGTGAGCTAAAAAGGTCAGGAAACTTCTTGATTCTAACAGCTTTGACATTGACTGTGGGTGACCAAGAAGTTTCATCTGAAGAAAAGGAAAAAAGTAAGAAAAGCATCATACAGTCTCAGCTGAAAAGCAACCTCTCTGAAAAAATTCAAAATTAACTTAATCGATAGATACGGCAATGACTTCAGGAATTGCTTGAAAGTGGAGATGAAGTCCACTGAGGGGTTAAGCCTTGACATAAAAAATATAAGATCAAAAAGAATTTGAAAAACACACCTGACTTACAAAAGAATCCATTGGTAGCTTTTAAGAGGATCCGGAAGGTGTAAAAGCTGAACAAAGTAGCAAAGCTAAAGAAATGAATGATTTTACCCATTTAGCTAATGATTGGGTATCAGTGACTGCTATCGAAAGATGAAAACTTAAAAGATGTTCTGGTTATCAACAGTTTCTCTCTGATAAACCAACCCCAAACAGAGCATCAACTGACCCCTCTGTATCTGTATAAGCTCATGATGTTGTTGGACTACAGAGCCGAATTCTCTGTTTTAGTATCTGAAGCAACTAGCCCGGTTCAGAAGATCTCGGTGTCAGCGATGACGATGATGATGATGATGATTTTTACACTTTTGATCAAAAATCAGCCAACAATGTAAAACACAAGGAAACACACATTCATCCAATGGATATCCACATGGCTGTTTTCCACTGTACTTAATGACTTTTAGACAATACATCTTACAAAACTGTCCACTTGTCAGTCGCGGTGCCTTTCTTAGTGCCCGACCCTTGTACAGGAGAGGTGGAATTACCTCTCTGGCCCCTGCGGAGCATCAAAAAATCCTGGAAAAGTTCAGCTCTGTCTAACACTGACAACCCTGGGAAGTACAAGAGCCGAGAAAGAATATTTGACCCCCTAGTTCCATTTGTGTCATTTATTAGACTGGGAACTTCTTCCAACTCAAAGTCTCAGATCTTGAATGCTGTTATTAGCAAACAAGAAGCACAATGTTTTTCAACCTTCGGCATTATAAAGAAACCTTTACTCCCAAATTGTCTGCTTGAAATGGAGCTGTTGAGATTGCTTAGTATTGTCCAGCAGGAAAGAGAAGATGACATTTTGACAACTGTGTGGCTTTTCTGAACCTACATGGTGATGCAAAAGAAAATCCACAGCAATTCAAGTTTCTGCAGACAATAAGTACCGTCATTGTGGTTCTACTCTTGTTTATCCATAGAATGAAGAAACAAAAAAGATTTGCCAAAGTCTTTTTAAAGTCAACAGTTCACCGTTTTGTCTGTTCTGCGGAGAAGAAACAGTACCAGCATCCAAAATCCGTAGTAGGAGTTCCTGCTAAAGAACAGGAATGGCTGAACTGACAGAAGAGACAATAAGAGCATCCAAAGCAGTGTCACGAACAAATATGACAGGACAATGAGTATTGAAATGTGCCGTGATGAAGCCAGAAAACAGCAGTTCAAGTCGATGAAGATAAATCAGCATTTAAGAAGGTTTCTCACAGGCTCAGACTTTCTGGAATGCATCGTGAAGGAAAACATTCAAAAATCAAAAAACATTTTGCCTCTTACCGGAATCAGCTGTAACGCTGGTGCACTTACGAAAAACCCAAAGGATCAGTATATTGCAGGGGGCAATGTTAAAGACAGCCTTGAAGATCAAAAATCAAGAATTGGACTCGAAATGAAAGCAATACGATGTGAACAGTATGAAAAAGCCACACCACTTAATGACTTCATGAGATCTTTTTTGGATTCTTTAACTTCACCTTGTCCTTCAGAGGACACAAAGTTCTACATGCTGCCAGTGGCTCAGGAATTCTGCGCCGAGAACTCATTTCAGATCCAGTGGGCAAGACTTGAAGAAGATTATCAATCGCTTGGAGCAAAATGAAAAACTTCCCCAATAGCAATAATAAAACCTCCGAACTAGACCAACTTCAAAAAGGCCAACGTGCCTCCATTAAAATGACAGCCACGACAGTTGGACTTCAGCACATCATGAGAGAAGTTGGTCAGGTGTATGAAGCAATCCAGTCCACTGTGCATGGTGATGCTTGGACTCAACAGTCTGTGGATGCTCTTCCTGCAACAAGGAGGCGGAGATGCTGATTTCAGGACATCCTGGAACTGATGGATGGAATGCTTCTCATGTGCACTTTGAGTGTGGATCAAGCTGTCCTGGACAAATTGATTGAAAAGCTTGGTGACAAAAAGGTGTATGTGCTCTCTGTGCTGGGGCTTCAGAGCTCAGGTAAATCCACCTTACTGAGACACTATGTTTGGAGTTCAGTTTGCTGTGAGTACAGGGCCCGATGCACAAGAAGGGAGCTTTATACCTTCTTGGAAATTAGTTGACACTAGGGATGAGTTGGATATGACTTTTGCTCTATCGTTGACACAGAAAAATTCAAATTCAGAGCTCAGCACAAAAACATACGTGAACCACGACAATGAACTTTCCACGTTCATCATTGGAATTGGTAACTGACTGTGATCAACATCATGGGGAGAATCCTCTGAGATGCAGGAGATCTTACAGATTTGTGTTCAGGCTTTTTGAGAATGAAACAGGTTGAAATCAAACCAAGCTGTGTTTTTGTGCATCAAAATGTGGCAGAAACCTCAGCCGGTGATAATAATATGGAGGGGAGGAGACGTCTTCAAGAGAAATTGGATGAAATGGCTCGAATGGCAGCACAAGAGGAACAAACTGATGACGTTTACTGCTTTAGTGACATAATAAAGTTTGATGTTGAAACTCAAGTGTTTTACTTCAAAAATCTTCTTGAGGGCGATCCCCCTATGGCTCCACCAAACCCTTCTTACAGCCAAAATGTGCAAGAGTTGAAGAAAAAACTTCTCTTCTTTGCAAAGTGGCAAACAGATTGTCGATTTCCATCGCTATCACAATTTAAAATGCGAGTCAGTGACCTCTGGAAAGCACTTTTGCAAGAAAACTTTGTTTTCAGTTTTAGAAACACATTGGAGATGGCAGTGTACAGCGATCTGGAAGAGAACTATGTTCGGTGGTCGTGGGAACTGAGAAAACATGCTCTGGAAACCCAGAACACAATGCAAAACAAGATTGGTAGCAATTTAGTTCAAAACGTCAGTACTAAAGATCTCAGTATGAATTTTGAGGAAGTTTACGTTCCATTGAAAAACAAGATTGAAACATTTTTCAAAGAAAGCAAAAATGCTGAAATTCTTATCAAATGGAAAGGTAATGTTGAAACAAGAATTGATAGCCTGAAGAACGAGCTTGTTGAAGAAACTCAAAAGAAATGTAAAGAACTTCTAGCAATAAAGAAAAGCAGATCAGAACAAGACAAGAAGAATTCTGAATATGAAGCAAAATTGCTGCAAACCAGCAAGTCACTTGCATCCACTCTGCAGGAGAGGAGACTCAATGACCATCAAGTGGAGAAAGAATTCGATGAGCTTTGGGTTTGCTGGATAAACAAAGTTGCAGCTGATCAACCTCCTGAGGAGTCAGTTGATGTAAAAGCTGCAGTGGAGCAAGTTCTGCACTCTAGATTCCAGAAACAGGTGGACATACTTAAAAAAATCACCAACAATGGACCGCTTGAGTTCCTTAAGGAGAAACATGCAAAGTATAGAGGAATTAAAAAAATTACGAGCTACATTTATGAACAACGCCCCCTGGAGCAGTGTGCTAAGGAGCTCAAAGACAATGTTCGTCTCACTGTTGATGCCTACATTAAAGAGAAAGAAAATCTTCAGATGGATTTCAATGAGAATTTTGTTCATGAAATTCTTTCAGAAATTGAGAAGAATGTTGCTGAGTATGAGAAGGAAAGCATTCATTTCACAAAAGAATATAGAGCTGACTTGTCAGTCCATGTTTGTCTGAGGTCTGTTGAGAGATTTCAGAAGATGCATGAGAAGTTCAGAAAAGCAAATAATCCACTTACTTACCTGCAGAGCAAAAGAGGCCAGTACCTGGAGATGTTCCGAAATTGTTGCAAGGGAGCCAGTTCTGTCAAAATATTTGTCGATTTCTTGTTGAGAAACATACAGCCCGCAATCTATCAAGGAATTCATGACAGAACGTGCCTACAGATTGCTGGGGTTATGAAATCTAATGATCCAGCTTTCAATGGCAACAGATCAAACCTTGAGAATCACATAATGAAGCACCTGGCTTGTGAGGAAAATTTTGAGTTGTATGAAGAATACATTTGTAACCCCAAGAAATATTTTGAAAGGTTCATTGGAGAACATGTAGAAGAATTTTGCAGTCACCACAACAAGATGCAAGGAATGCTTCAGGAAAATCTGACAGACATGAAAGAGTATGTATTGCTTGCGAGCAGAGAGGCATGCAATGATGTGAGTGTCAAGCAGGGCAGTGCATCCATGTGGCTTGACCTCTTCTGTGCAAAACTTGGAGACCGCATGGTTATAAAGAGAGATGACTTCAAAAGTATTGAAGATGAAGACATTCGAGATGTCTCCTTCTTGAAAGACATTCTGGCAAAATCTTTTGAAGAAAAACTTGAAATTATAAAGACGGAAAGTGCAAATAGTTCTTCCCCCATTTATGATCATTTGAAAGATGAAGTGAAAAATATTTTGCTCAAGCAGGATAACGGATGTTGGGCTCAGTGTCCTTTCTGCAGTGCAGTCTGCACAAACACCATCAGTGGCCACGACACTGATCACAGTGTTCAGTTTCATCGTTCGTCCGCTTTGGTTGGCAAGAATTGGGAAAAAACAAATGAATTTGTCACTGACTTTTGCTCATCTATGGTGGGGAGCAACTGCAGCTTTCTACACAATGATAAATGGTTTCCTTATAGGTCATACAGAGTTGCTGGAGAACCCTACAACAAATGGAGCATCACCACAGATGGCAGTACACAGCAATACTGGAAATGGTTTATCTGTAAATTCCAGACAAAATGGGAGGAAAAGTGTGAATTAAAATTTGAAGGCCGAGGTGAGATTCCGAAGGCATGGAAAGACATAAAAAAGGAATCGGTGCTGCATGAGTTAAAGTAATAATATAACAAAACTCTCTGAAAGTTTCCTTCATGCAGAATAGATGCGGTTTAAAAATTGGGGCTGAAGCAGTCTAATAAATAATAAGTGTCACCTAAAGCCAGGGCATATTTTTTTCCCACATCTGCACATATAGTATACAATGAGAGGACAATTCTGAAATACTTCATCTGTAAAGATGTTGAGTGTGTCAGGAACTGGATAGGTGCGGCCCACCTACCCATCGCAGCTGCACCTGATCCGCTCTTTAGATCAGTAATAAAAGGCGCAGGGTCGGACAGCTCAAGCACAGGATCTCATCCGTAGCTGCCAATAGTTACCACGTGCTATCCGTGCCCTTCAGTGTTTAGTGTGAACATCTTGTCCTTGTCTTTCGTAAACCCAGTCCCTTGTGTCGTGTCTGCAATTGGGTCCCTTACCTCGTCCGCGTCAGCGTTCTGCCAGAGTGCTTGATATGCAGTGCCTGGAAAATTTTCTTTTCAGTTCTGTCTTCTTTTGTTCGGGCTGCAATTTTTAAGCTTGGGATCTTGTACTCTTACAATACTATTAAGCTTTTCATAAATTTGAGATGTTCAAAATTATTGTGAGCATTGCTAAAATGTATGTAATGAACTGTTTTTTTAGTTTCTAAAAGAGATTTTAATCATTAGACATTGAACGCGAAGCTAAAGGCAAACAGAGTGACTCAGTGTAATAGTTTTTTTAATCTTTTATTTGATGCCATATGCTTGTGTCTGTTGTGTTATTTCACCATTAGTTGTTCTTCAAAGTAATACATTTACATTAGAGCACTTATAAAAGACAAAATAAGCATTGTCTGTGCAGTTTGTTGCCATTCGTAGTAGAATCAAAATAATTTTTGGTAAAATAAAAAAAACAATTTTTGAATTCTATCAGAATGATAATTAAGAAACGTACTTGGAGAGAAGTGGAATTCTTTTCTGTGCACATACACAGGTTTGTAGAGGTCAGCAGAGAAAAAGCTATTTTTGTTCCAGTTGCTTATATACTAAACATTTCTTAAAATGGACGAAATATCCATCCATCTGAACTGTGCAATCGGGAAAATATAAGTGCTTAGGGAAAAACGGCCGCTCAAAGAACATACGATGAAGGCGCCATGGCGGGCGAGTCACAGAACTCTCAGTTGGAGAGAAAGTAAACGCAACAGTGCTTAGCGAAGGAACTCAAGACGAGGACTCTGGGACCCCTGGTGGGAATCGGCAGGAGGACTGAGTGTTGGGCGGATGTCTGAGTAAGCCTTATACACTGTCCACTATCAGTTCTGGTACCAATCAACGCTCAGTCTAGCACGGGGGATGAACGCCCTGTGGCCGAGCTGCATACTTCGAATTTTTCCCGGGCAAGCAATATGCGGTACGACACTTATTGGAATTTATAACTCCTCTGCTTTCTGTAGGGAGGGCACCCAAGCCTTCGATTTCCACTTGAGCTTTCCCCTGACTTTTCTTCCTGGTACTTACTTATATGTTTTTTTTTTTTCTTGTAGTTATATAATTTAATATAATATAATTTAGTTTTATTATTTATTTACTATCTCTTTCTCCCCAGTCAATTGCTGCCACCTTATCCTGGTGGCTGGGGTGGTATGCAGTGGTTAGTACACTGGTCAGACTGCCCGTGCTGACCCCTTTCCATCACCGAAAGCGCCAACAATGGGCACGTAAGCGTCAGAGCTGGAACATGGAGTAATGGAAGAAGGTGGCTTGGTCTGACAAATCACTTTTTCTTTTAGATCATGTGGATGGCCAGGTGCGTGTGCTTCGTTTACCTGGGGAAGAGATGGCAGCAGGATGCATTATGGGAAGAAGACGGAGAAAATAAAACAATTAATTTAACATATAATAAAGCAAATACTGTTGCTATTTATAGGCTTGCTTTTTTCCCACCAGAAAACTAATTCAGCGATTTGATTCTGCATACAACCATTCCTAACTAAGTTTGCATATCATGTGTACACCTTCTGTATGGATGAGAGAGAATCAGAATATCCAGAAACAAACGTTCTGCTTACATGCTGGAGCTAAAGTGTCTAGATCACACAGATTGCCAGGTGCGTGTGTGTTGTTTACCTGGGAAAAAGATGGCAGCAGGATCCACTGTGGGAAAAAGGCAATGTGATGCTCTGGGCACCATTCTGCTGGGTAACCCTGGGTCCTGGCATTTATGTGGATGTTACTTTGACGTGTACCACCAACCTAAACGTTGTCAATTACATACTCCCCTTCATGGCAATGATATTCCCTGATGGCAGTGGCCCTGCTACACTGCAAAAAATTGTTCAGGAATGGTGTTGTCTTGGCCTCCAAATTCCCTAGATAACAAGATTGAGATCTGGGGAATTTGGAAGCCAAGACAACACCATGAACTCATGGAATGTGCTGCAAAAACAAATTTGATCCATAGAGGCCCCACCTCGCAACTTACAGAACTTATAGGATCTGCTGCTTACATCTTAGGTCCAGAAACCAAAGGATACCTTCAGAGGTCTTGTGGAGTACATGTCTTGGTGGCACGATGGGGACCTACACATTATTAGGTATGTCGTCCTAATGTTTTGGCTGATCGGTGCAAGTCCTTTAGTCCTGGTGGTTGATTCCCAAATGGTATCACTGGTCAGGGTTAAACATCATCTTTTACTGCAGTCTTATGCAAATTAAACATCTTAAAGCTCCTTGCTTGCAACCTCCTGTCCCCCTTCTAATAGTCAAGGTGTAGTCAGTGATGAAGAGACCACAGTTCACCTGAGCACATTTGTCAGAGATGTGAACTTCAGAAGAAGAAACTTCACTGTTGCTACATAGATGTGTAAAAAACATGCCTGGTGACTGGTGAAGTTGTCTCAACTTGGGTGCTTCAGTCAAAAGGTGTGAACCTGGCAAGAAATCAGCAAAGCAGAACTCTGGGAACATGCGTGGCCAACACACATCTTAACCACTCCATTGCCCTGTTGCTGCTGGGGGCCATGTTGAGACAGGACAGATCTCTGCTGCTGCCTGCTGGATACTCTGGGAAGCTTAGTGACTGACATGGGTCTGGGCTGCTTGAGATCAAAAGCAAGTGGTGTGACAGGTGGCTTCTGACCCTCAGGAGAAATCTCTAAAGCCGGTGATAATTTTACAAGGAAAAACAGAAAGTAACTGCAGGAAGAACTTGGTGCTCTGGTAGTCTGTGGAAGAGGACCTCTGCCACTCGGGGGTGATACGGAAGCGCTTCACAAATCCTTCGCACACATTCACAATAACAGTTTTACAGGCCATGATATGGTGATAAATCAGATTTATTTCATTTTGTATCGGTATTTTTATTGATGGCTGGTCCTTTCCATTGGCCCCTGATAGTTGATGTATTTGATGCCCTGATGTCCCTCGAGCTTTTACACCCACGGCGTTCAACATGCATCCAACAATTATTAAAACACAATATACCTACCATAAATATTATACATTCCATTGAGTCAGATGATACACAACCATACATAAGTAAAACAGAGTAAAATATGTGAAAATCACTTACTATGATATTTTCACATTAAACATTTTTTGACAGCCCTGGGCTGAACATTTGGGTCCTGAAGTGAATTTTTTAAATGTGTCTGCTACAGAAACCCCGGCCTCATATTTTTTGGATATTTGACAATTCTTTTCAGTTTTCCTACAACTCTGTCTTTGTAACTTTGACAGTACATATAAAAAAATAATAAATAAATAATAAAAAAAAACTTTTTAGATTGTCATCTGTCTAAATTTTGTAAGTGTGGTATTAGCGCAGGGGGGTCGCATTGATCAGTACTTCTTGAGAAGTCAATCAAATAAGTCGAATGAAGTCCAGCGACCGGTAGAAAACCACAGCTCGCAGGATATCAACAGAACCTCTGGCGCAGATGAGGAAGGGGCAGGCATGGGAGATGGCGGTGTAGACGGGGTCCGAAGGAGTAAGGAGAAGAGCTGTGAGTTGAAGCCTAGAGTTAGGTGGCCTAGGGCAGGTGAAAAGGTAGTATGGCAGACTATAAATGCAGATCTGGTAGGAGTGCTAGAGGGCATGAAAGGGAGTGCACAGGTTAAACTGGAAAAGATGGGTGATGTGATTTACCAATATGGGGTGGACAGGTTTGGGATAGAGCAGATTAGAAGGGAGCAGTGCCAGCAGGGGGGAAAGTCAAGGAGACAAAAGGAAATTGACAAGTTAGTAAGGGAGAGGCGGCAGCTGAAAAAGCAATGGAAAAAGGCTACGGAAGAGGAAAGACAGGGGATAGAGGTGTTGCAGGAGGAGGTTAAAAGTAGGTTGGTCACACTTAGGAGGGCAGAATATCTAAGAAGGAAGAGGAGGAAGAAAGAGAGGGCAAGGGCTGGTTTCTACAGAGATCCATTTAAGTTTGTGAAGGGGTTGTTCAGTCAAGAGAGGAAGGGAAAGTTAGAGGTGTCCAGGCAGGAACTGGAGAGGTATTTAGAGTGTACTTATTCAAGTGCAGGGGAGGTTGGGGAGAGGGGCCTCCCAGTAGATATGCCACCATTGGGAAACATAACTGCTGAAGTAGATGTTAGTCCACCAAAGTGGAGTGAGGTGCAGGAGGTGGTAAGGCGTGCAAAGGCCTCATCCGCCCCAGGGCTGAATGGGGTCCCCTACCGGGTTTATAAAAGTGCGCCAGATGTACTCAGGTTTCTGTGGAGGTTGTTCAGGATAGTGTGGAAGAAGCAGGTTATTCCAAAGGCCTGGCGTAGGGCAGGGGGATTATTTCTTCCGAAGGAGAAGGTATCTAGAGAGATAGGGCAGTTTAGGCCAATATGTCTGTTAAATGTCGAAGGTAAGATTTTCTTTAGCGTGGTGACACAGAGGTTGTCAGATTACTTATTGAAAAATAAGCTAATCGATACATCAATTCAGAAGGCAGGGGTCCCAGGTTTCTCGGGATGTTTAGAACACACTAGTGTGATCTGGCATCAGATTCAGGAAGCCAAGCAGGAGAGAAGGAACTTGCATGTGGTGTTTTTGGACCTAGCAAATGCCTTTGGCTCTGTGCCACATAGTCTTATCTGGGGTGCGTTTGACTTTTTTAGAGTACCAAGCCAGATAACTGGCTTGGTGAAGGAGTACTTTCGGGACATTAGGATGTGTTTTACCACGGCAGGTTACACAACAGCCTGGCAGAGGCTGGGAATGGGGATTATGGCAGGCTGCACCATTTCCCCGCTAGCATTCACTATGGCGTTAGAGTTGGTGATTAGGGCATCCGGTTGGGTGGTGGGTGGAGAAAGACGGCCAGATGGGCTTCGTCTTCCCCCAATTAGGGCGTACATGGATGACATGACGCTGGTGACAACAACAGCGGCCTGTGCAAGGCGGCTGTTGGGAAAGCTGGACGAGAACCTGAAGTGGGCTGGTTTGAGGATTAAACCAGCAAAGTCCCGGAGCATCTCGCTAGTTAAAGGGAAGATAGAGAAAGTTAGCTTTTTGGTGGAGGGTGAGGAGATCCCGTCAGTATTAGAGAAACCGGTAAAGAGTTTAGGGAGGTGGTACACTAGGGAGTTGACTGATGTGGGGCAGGTGGAGCAGCTTAAGGAAAGTGTTGCAGATGGGTTACAGAGGATAGAGAACTCAGGGCTGCCGGGTAAACTGAAGCTCTGGTGCTTGCAGTTTGGCCTATTCCCAAGGGTAATGTGGCCACTGACTATGTACGAGATATCAGTCACAAAGGTGGAGAAGCTGGAGAGGCTGATTAGCTCCTATATCAGAAAGTGGCTGGGGGTTCCTCGGTGTCTAAGCAATGTGGCGCTGTATGGGCAAGGAGTCCTGCAGTTGCCGCTATCAAGCTTAACAGAGGAATATAAATGTGCGAAGGTGCGGTTAGAGTTGCAGCTGTCAGGTAGTAAGGATGACGTTGTAAGAGGCTTGGTTCCTAGGATAGGTACAGGCAGGAAATGGGTTGCGAGGCAGGCGGTAAAGGAAGCGAAAGCGGACTTGAGGCAGCTGGAATTGGTCGGGAAGGTACAGCAGGGACGGGAAGGTCTCGGGTACCGGATAGGAGACCCTATGTGGAGCAAGGCAGGCCCGATAGAGAGAAGGAGGTTGGTGCTAGGGCAGGTGCGTCGGCAGGAAGAAAGAAATAGGTGTGTCAGGGCGGTCTCACAGGGGAAGCAGGGACAGTGGGTAAATTGGGATGGGGTGGAAAGAAGGAGGCTGAGCTGGAGGGAACTGTGGAAGATGGATGCATATCAAATAAGGTTCCTATTAGGAGCGGTTTATGATGTGCTGCCATCACCTCAGAACCTGAAGCAGTGGGGGGGTGAGGACTCCGCTTGTACTCTGTGCTCAGAGGTTGGGACGCTGAAACACATTTTAGTGGGGTGCAAGATTAGTTTGGCGCTGGGCAGATTTACATGGCGGCATAATCAGGTGCTAAAGTGCCTGGCGGCAACCATTGAAGATTGGAGGAGGCAGGTATGCTTAGAGCAGGAGGTTGAAGGTACAGTGGTACAGTTTGTTAGAGAAGGGGGTAGGAGTAGATATAGAGGTAGGAAGGAGTTAGGTGTAGTAGGGGGGGCTAGAGATTGGGAGATGCAGGTGGACCTGGGAGGAAGATTAGTGGTGCCCCAGGAAATAGTCAATACAAGCTTGAGACCAGACATGGTGCTGTGGTCAGCAAGCCAACGGGTGGTGTACTTCATAGAACTCACGGTTCCGTGGGAAGGATCGGTGGACGACGCTCATGAGAGGAAGAAGCTTAGATATAGCGAGTTAGCGGCGGAAGTAGGGGGGCGTGGCTGGAACGCGAAGGTGAGGCCAATTGAAGTCGGTTGCCGTGGGTTTATAGCCCGATCGACGCTTGATTTGCTGCGCGAACTCGGGATTCGGGGGCGGAAGTTGCAACGGGCGGTGAAGGAATTGTCACAGGCTGCGGAGCAAGGAAGTCTCTGGATCTGGAATAAGAGGACCAGTGCGGATGGTAGCGGGGCGGCGAAGCGATGAGCAGGTGGGTGCCGGCGAAGCATTAGCGCGTAGGTGTCATGGCGGCTAGTGTATTGGCGTATAGTTGTTAGCGAATAGGTGTGATGGCGGTTAGCTGTTAGCAGGCGGTATAGTCGAAGTAAAGTAGGTGGCGAGGGGCTTCTTCCTTTTAGTCGGCGGGTAGAAAGAGCGGTGAGGGTGAGGACGCTGAGGTAAAGAGTCCGTAATGTGAGAAGCGGCGGGGTGGCGTAGTGGTGCGTGCGGTAATGGAGGGGAGCAGCTCCGGGACGCCTGAGCCGCGGTTGAGCCTTCTGGAGGTGTCGTGGGCCTAACTCGACGAAACGCCGACGAAGGAAGGTGCCCACTTGATAACCCCGATGAGATGACGCGCCATTGCTGCGCCACACCATGGTTGGCACTATGGTTGGTGGACGCTAGTTAGCTGGTGAGTAGCGGTTGGTAAGCGGGGGGGGGGGGGGGGTTAGATAGGTGTCAGGATCCCCTTTATAAATCAAGCTCCTGGTATTTAGCACTGTGTGTGTTATATGAACCTGGTAACTAGCCTGGCTAGTGACTGCTGTGAAAAGTACAGCTGACAACTAGGGAAAGACCTGGTGACGGCATGGAAAGACAGCTGACAGGGGGAACAGACCCCACCGGGGCTGGCATGGGTTGGCACCCCATGGCAGCAGCAGCACAGTCTGCAAGCAGCTGCACTGCACCCAAACTAAAGCTACAAGTGTGATTAATGCATTGATACCCTGTGAGTCTGCGAGAGCAAGGGTGGAAGATGACTCAGAGGCAGATAATATGGTTAAAGACCCTGGAATGGAAACGACAACGAGTGGGGCTGGTGCAGTAAGGGGGGTTAGAGGGTTGCAGGAGGATAAAAAGTTACAGGTGTGTTGTTGTGGGTGGCAGAGGATAACTACAGCTCGGGGCCTTAGGGTACACCAAGGAAGGAAGAAATGCCTGCGCGAAGGAGCGCAGGGGGGTCGCATTGATCAGTACTTCTTGAGAAGTCAGGCAAATAAGTCGAATGAAGTCCAGCGACCGGTAGAAAACCACAGCTCGCAGGATATCAACAGAACCTCTGGCGCAGAGGAGGAAGGGGCAGGCATGAGAGATGGCGGTGTAGACGGGGTCCGAAGGAGTAAGGAGAAGAGCTGTGAGTTGAAGCCTAGAGTTAGGTGGCCTAAGGCAGGTGAAAAGGTAGTATGGCAGACTATAAATGCAGATCTGGTAGGAGTGCTAGAGGGCATGAAAGGGAGTGCACAGGTTAAATTGGAAAAGTTGGGTGATGTGATTTACCAATATGGGATGGACAGGTTTGGGATAGAGCAGATTAGAAGAGAGCAGTGCCAGCAGGGGGGAAAGTCAAGGAGACAAAAGGAAATTGACAAGTTAGTAAGGGAGAGGCGGCAGCTGAAAAAGCAATGGAAAAAGGCTACGGAAGAGGAAAGACAGGGGATAGAGGTGTTGCAGGAGGAGGTTAAAAGTAGGTTGGTCACACTTAGGAGGGCAGAATATCTAAGAAGGAAGAGGAGGAAGAAAGAGAGGGCAAGGGCTGGTTTCTACAGAGATCCATTTAAGTTTGTGAAGGGGTTGTTCAGTCAAGAGAGGAAGGGAAAGTTAGAGGTGTCCAGGCAGGAACTGGAGAGGTATTTAGAGTGTACTTATTCAAGTGCAGGGGAGGTTGGGGAGAGGGGCCTCCCAGTAGATATGCCACCATTGGGAAACATAACTGCTGAAGTAGATGTTAGTCCACCAAAGTGGAGTGAGGTGCAGGAGGTGGTAAGGCGTGCAAAGGCCTCATCCGCCCCAGGGCTGAATGGGGTCCCCTACCGGGTTTATAAAAGTGCGCCAGATGTACTCAGGTTTCTGTGGAGGCTGTTCAGGATAGTGTGGAAGAAGCAGGTTATTCCAAAGGCCTGGCGTAGGGCAGGGGGATTATTTCTTCCGAAGGAGAAGGTATCTAGAGAGATAGGGCAGTTTAGGCCAATATGTCTGTTAAATGTCGAAGGTAAGATTTTCTTTAGCGTGGTGACACAGAGGTTGTCAGATTACTTATTGAAAAATAAGCTAATCGATACATCAATTCAGAAGGCGGGGGTCCCAGGTTTCTCGGGATGTTTAGAACACACTAGTGTGATCTGGCATCAGATTCAGGAAGCCAAGCAGGAGAGAAGGAACTTGCATGTGGTGTTTTTGGACCTAGCAAATGCCTTTGGCTCTGTGCCACACAGTCTTATCTGGAGTGCGTTTGACTTTTTTAGAGTACCAAGCCAGATAACTGGCTTGGTGAAGGAGTACTTTCGGGACATTAGGATGTGTTTTACCATGGCAGGTTACACAACAGCCTGGCAGAGGCTGGGAATGGGGATTATGGCAGGCTGCACCATTTCCCCGCTAGCATTCACTATGGCGTTAGAGTTGGTGATTAGGGCATCCGGTTGGGTAGTGGGTGGAGAAAGACGGCCAGATGGGCTTCGTCTTCCCCCAATTAGGGCTTACATGGATGACATGATGCTGGTGACAACAACAGCGGCCTGTGCAAGGCGGCTGTTGGGAAAGCTGGACGAGAACCTGAAGTGGGCTGGTTTGAGGATTAAACCAGCAAAGTCATGGAGCATCTCGTCAGTTAAAGGGAAGATAGAGAAAGTTAGCTTTCTGGTGGAGGGTGAGGAGATCCCGTCAGAATTAGAGAAGCCGGTAAAGAGTTTAGGGAGGTGGTACACTAGGGAGTTGACTGATGTGGGTCAGGTGGAGCAGCTTAAGGAAAGTGTTGTAGATGGGTTACAGAGGATAGAGAACTCAGGGCTGCCGGGTAAACTGAAGCTCTGGTGCTTGCAGTTTGACCTATTCCCAAGGGTAATGTGGCCACTGACTATGTATGAGGTATCAGTCACAAAGGTGGAGAAGCTGGAGAGGCTGATTAGCTCCTATATTAGAAAGTGGCTGGGGGTTCCTCGGTGTCTAAGCAATATGGCTCTGTATGGGCAAGGAGTCCTGCAGTTGCCGCTCTCAAGCTTAACAGAGGAATTTAAATGTGCGAAGGTGCGAGTAGAATTGCAGCTGTCAGGTAGTAAGGATGATGTTGTAAGAGGCTTGGTTCCTAGGATAGGTACAGGTAGGAAATGGGTTGCGAGGCAGGCAGTAAAGGAAGCGAAAGCGGACTTGAGGCAGCTGGAATTGGTCGGGAAGGTACATCAGGGACGGGAAGGTCTCGGGTACCGGATAGGAGACCCTATGTGGAGCAAGGCAGGCCCGATAGAGAGAAGGAGGTTGGTGCTAGGGCAGATGCGTCGGCAGTAAGAAAGAAATAGGTGTGTCAGGGCGGTCTCACAGGGGAAGCAGGGACAGTGGGTAAATTGGGATGGGGTTGAGAGGAGGAGGCTGAGCTGGAAGGAACTGTGGAAGATGGATGCATATCAAATAAGGTTCCTATTAGGAGCGGTTTATGATGTGCTGCCATCACCTCAGAACCTGAAGCAGTAGGGGGGTGAGGACTCCGCTTGTACTCTGTGCTCAGAGGTTGGGACGCTGAAACACATTTTAGTGGGTTGCAAGATTAGTTTGGCGCTGGGAAGATTTACTTGGAGGCATAACCAGATGCTAAGATGCCTGGCGGCAACCATTGAAGATTGGAGGAGGCAGGTATGCTTAGAGCAGGAGGTTGAAGGTACAGTGGTACAGTTTGTTAGGGAAGGGGGGAGGAGTAGATATAGAGGTAGGAAGGAGTTAGGTGTAGTAAGGGGGGCTAGAGACTGGGAGATGCAGGTGGACCTGGGAGGAAGATTAGTGGTGCCCCAGGAAATAGTCAATACAAGCTTGAGGCCAGACATGGTGCTGTGGTCAGCAAGCCAACGGGTGGTGTACTTCATAGAACTCACGGTTCCATGGGAAGGATCGGTGGACGACGCTCATGAGAGGAAGAAGCTTAGATATAGCGAGTTAGCGGCGGAAGTAGGGGGGCGTGGCTGGAACGCGAAGGTGAGGCCAATTGAAATCAGTTGCCGTGGGTTTATAGCCCGATCGACTCTTGATTTGCTGCGCAAACTCGAGATTTGGGGGCGGAAGTTGCAACGGGCGGTGAAGGAATTGTCACAGGCTGCGGAGCAAGGAAGTCTCTGGATTTGGAATAAGAGGACCAGCGCGGATGGTAGCGGGGCGGCGAAGCGATGAGCAGGTGTGTGCCGGCGAAGCATTAGCGCGTAGGTGTCATGGCGGCTAGTGTATTGGCGTATAGTTGTTAGCGAATAGGTGTGATGGCGGTTAGCTGGTAGCAGGCGATGTAGTCGGTGATAAAGTAAAGTAGGTGGCGAGGGGCTTCTTCCTTTGAGTCGGCGGGTAGAAAGAGCGGTGAGGGTGAGGACGCTAAGGTAGGTGTTGTAAGAAGCGGCGGGGTGGCGTAGTGGTGCGTGCGGTAATGGAGGGGAGCAGCTCCGGGACGCCGGAGCTGCGGTTGAGCCTTCTGGAGGTGTCGTGGGCATAATTCGACGAAACGCCGACGAAAGAAGGTGCCAACTTGATAACCCCGATGAGATGACGCGCCATTGCTGCGCCACACCATGGTTGCCATTATGGTTGGTGGACGCTAGTTAGCTGGTGAATAGCGGATGGTAAGCATGCGGGGGGGGGGGTTAGGACGGGTTAGATAGGTGTCAGGATCCCCTTTATAAACCAAGCTCCTGGTATTTAGCACTCTGTGTGTTATATGAACTTGGATCTCATTTTAAATATGTTGGATTTGCTTTAAACTTTTCTGACCTTCAAACTTTTTTGTTGCTTTTTATACCTTTTCTGGCTTGGTCTGACACACGGTGAGAAAGATGTACAGAGTTATAACATTAGCAGTTCTTGATTTATACATTTTCAAATATGCAAGCATGTATCCACTTATCCATCATCCTTAACCACTTTATCCCGGGTGGGGTACCGGTGATGAAACTGCCACCATAATATTGCAAGCAATTATTTTTATGGACATGTATTATCTTTTAAGTAAGGAAGTAGAATGACAAATACATAAATTTCACACAATAATTCTATTACAATTACTCTACACTTTTTGCTTCTTTTCTTAGACACTTTATTTCTCGATAGTGATGCTCAGAAACAGAAGACTGAATTGTTAACTGAATATGGCAAATATATTTTTGAAACACTTGTCAGTTTAAATAAAAATTCAGAATGTCCTCAGTCAGGGTTTAAAGTATACATCCACCTTCAGACACTGCTCCTCTGATTTGATTAACTTGCAGAAGCAGGAGCACAGAGGGTCGTTTTCCATAAATACATATAAGACACATTTTTATTTTAATAACACACATCTGTGTCACCACAAAGAGAAAAAGCACAATATAAAAATAATATTTAATTAAATTGAATCTCTTAAGTTCCTGATTTTGTCTCTTCAATGTTCTTTTACTAACAACTTGCAAGTGACAAACATTTTTATGCATTTTTTTTTTTTTTTTTTTTTTTTTTAGAAAATAGTCAGCTTTTGACAATCAGCTGTGCAATTTGCACCAAAAATATTTTAATGTTGTTACTGCTCACCCTAGTGGACAAAAAAAAAAAAAAAAAAAAAAAAAAAAAAAAAAATACAACTACTGATTTCTGTGTAAAAGTCAAAGTCTAACTTTAAAAACATAATACCGGACAAAAGCTATAAAACTGAGATGTATATTTTTGCATCTCTAAAGAAACACGATATGATATGCGCTATTCTTTATGTAATAAATAATTGGTTGGGATACTGTTTCTTGTAAGAAAAAGACAGAATAGTGTGCATGGACTCCATAAGCTGTTAACCAGAGCTGTGAATCAAAAAATCATCCCCAGGTAACTCTTAGCATCAAAATGAATTTACCTCTTTAGTTTTGTCTTTTAATTTGTATTCTTTTAGTACATTGTTCTGTTTTGTGTGTCTGAATACATCGGCTGTGTGTTAGTGACTCAGTTGTCAGTATTCTAACAAAAGAGGGCAAGAGGAAGCTCATTCCACCATGCTGGAGTCAAACCAGGAATTTGCCGACTTGACTTTTGGGTTTGCATCTCTTGAGTGTGGGACTCCCATGTAGCCAGAGGTGGTGGAGTATAACTGTGGCTGGGACATAGCAAGCGACCAGGGGTTAAGGAGTGGATCTTTTGAGCATCTTCAAGACAGAGGAAGCCATTAGAGAGAAATAAGGAAAGGAGACACTTGGAAACCCAACCACAGAGATTTAGCCGAGCCGACCACCACCGGCGCAGGACCTCCATTATAGTCCGTGCTGTTATCGTGCCTCTGTGTATTAAAGATGTATCCCGCTTAAACCACTGAGTGGTCGCACCTCCTCTCCCGTGTTGCCCTTCCGCATCTGGGTCCTATGCCTTGTTGCCGATTGAGTTCCTGACACAAGGTCCCCCCTAGCTCAATGGACCCAGTGGACGCCGACAAGTTTTGGACTGCGGTCGCAACACATGAGCAAACACTTAACCGCTTGTCCGAATCCATGGAAGCGGTCCTACACATTCTCCAGTCCCAGTCGCGGGTATCCGACGAACCGCTGCCAATTGATTCAATCGCCGCGTATCCCCCTGAGGCAGATCCGCGTCTGACCACCCCACCCCGATATGACGGATCACCAGGAAAATGCCGAGGGTTCTTCCTGCAACGCAAGTTGGTATTCGCCAGTCATCCTCAGGCTTACCGTTCAGCATACAGCCGGATTACATACATCATTGCATTACTCACGGGACCCATTCTGGAGTGGGCTATGATGTTCTGGGACAGCCTTGAAATGGAGGAATTCCCTACGAACAATTCAAGGATCAGTTCCAGGCTGTATTTCACCATCCTAAAGCAGGACAAGCTACTAGTGATCGCCTGCTGCACCTACAGCAAGGGGACCTGACAGTAGCCCAGTACGCACTCGAGTTCCGCGTGGTAGCAGCCAGAAGCAGCTGGAACGAGTCAACTCTCCGTTCCACATTCCGCAATGGAATCAGTCCTCGCCTACAAGCGGAGATAGCCTACCAGGGAGAAGATTAGTCACTGGACAAGCCCGTTCAGACCGCCATTAAGATAGACAACCTCTTCCGCGGGTGAACCATAGAACTACAACACCTAGTTTGCACACTTCACCCAGTCTTCTCAGAAGTGCCGACGGAACCGATGGAGCTCAAATGCAGTCGTTTATCTTCGGCAGAGCATCAGCACAGACTCCAAGAGGGTCTCTGCTTGTACTGCGGACGGACGAACCACTTTCGTTCAGATTGCCCCTTCCAGCAAGCGACCAGAACAGCCATCAGCGGGGTGAGTAGTTCTTTGGGATGTAATAAACAGTTACTTTTGCCTATACGATTATGGTGGGGTAGTCGGCCGATTGATGCCCAAGCGTTAGTGGATTCTGGCACTGGTGGAAATTTCATGGACGTCAGTTGGGCAAACGCTGCCGGGGTGCCAACACAACCATGTCAAAGGCCATTGCGCATAGGTTCCCTGGATGGACAGGCTTTGGGCACAGGGTTAGTGGAGGAACAAACGCTATGTCTGAGCTTGCAGATAGGCATGTTACATAGAGAGACCCTCTCGTTTTACTTAATTCACTCCAAAGTAGCCCCGTTGTGATTAAAGGAAGTGGATGTGGGGTCCAAAGCCATTCTGGGCTACCCATGGTTGGCAGCACATGAGCCCCACTTTTCCTGGAGCACTAGAGAGTTAGTGGCATGGGGACCCCAGTGTCCCCACAGATGTATGGACCTTCCTATTCGGGCTACGTCCATAGAAAGCCCAGCCCTTAACCAACCCACAAATGTTCCCCCCAAATATGAATCCATAGCCGAGGTCTTCAGTAAGGGTAAGGAAGCTGGATTGCCCCCTCATAGGGAATAGGATTGTACGATTGATCGCCAACGCGGTCACACTTACCCCTTGTCTGTTGCTGAACATCAGGCTATGGAAACGTACATTGCGGAAGCATTGGCGGCAGGCATTATCCAACCATCCACTTCCCCAGCTGCAGCAGGGTTCTTTTTTGTAGAGAAAAAGGATGGTGGACTGCGCCCTTGTATTGACTGTAGGGGACTTAATGCAGTGACATCCACTTCCTTTAATCACAACGGGGCTACAATTTTTACAAAACTAGACCTGCGCAGTGCATACAACCTAGTTTGTATACGAGCAGGAGATGAATAGAAGACAGTGTTTAATACGACCACAGGCCAGCATGAGTATCTGGTCATGCCTTTTGGCCTAGCCAATGCTCCCTCAGTCTTTCAGGCATTTGTCAATCACGTCCTGGGGGACTTGATCAACCGGTTCATCCTGGGATACCTAGATGACATCCTAGTGTTCCCCCGGGTGCAAGGGGAGCATCTAGGACATGTACATCAAGTGTTGAGCCGTTTGTTACGCCACAACCTGTATGTCAAGGGGGAAAATGTCAATTGCACCTTGCCGAGGTTTCCTTTCTGGGTTTTGTTGTCAGCACACGGGGCCTGCAGATGGACCCTGGGAAGACCGAGGCAGTCTGGGCCTGGCCCAAGCCAGTTTCAGTGAAGGACCTGCAGCGGTTCCTGGGCTTTGCCAATTTCTATCGGCATTTCATCAGAAATTTGAGTACCGTGGCGGCCCCATTAACCGCCCTTTTGCGCGGGAATCCCATATGCCTACTGTGGACGGACAATGCAGACAGGGCCTTCAAGGAACTGGGAGGGGGGGGAGAAAAAAACTTTACCTCCGTGTCAGTGTTGCGGCACCCAGACCCTGAGTGACAGTTTGTCATGGAAGTAGATGCCTCTAGGGTGGGTGTGGGGGCTGTTCTTTTGCAATATGGCTCCCCTCCCCGCATGCATCCCTGTGCTTTTTTCTCTCAAAAGTTCTGTCCTGCTGAGCAGAATTATGACGTAGGTAACCAGGAGCTCCTGGGGATAAAGCTCGCACTGGAGGAATGGAGGCATTGAGTGGAAGGGGACATTCTCCCGTTCGTTGTGTTGACAGATCATAAGAACCTCCAGTATCTGCAGATGGCTCAGAGGCTGAACCCCCGCCCGGCCTGGTGGGTCCTGTTCTTCACACATTTTCATTTTACGGTGTCCCATTGACCCGGACCCAAAAATAAGGCAGATGCTTTATCCCGGATCCATGACAAGGACTATGAACCCCCTCAGTGTACAACGATACTCCCGGCATCTTACTTTGTAGCACCGGTGCAGTGGAAGTTCTGGGACAACCTCCAGGATGCTTAGCGAACTGATCCTGGACCCCCGAGACAAACCACCTGGGAAGGAATACGTCCCAAGCACCCTACGGTCCACAATCCTGCATTGGTTGCACGACTCTCCAAGGAGAACGCTCCACCTGGTCCAACAACAATTCTGGTGGCTGACGCTAAGGAACAATGTCATGCAGTTTGTGGCTGTGTGCGAGATATGTACCCAGGCAACTCCCAGCACGAGAATTGGCACCTCTGCTAACTATGGTCACATATATCCCTAGACTTCATCACAGACCTGGCCCACTCCAATAACCATACCACCATTTTTGTAGTAGTGGATTGCTTCTCGAAGGCATGCAGTCTGATCCTGCTACGTGGGCTACCAACAGCTTTGGAAACAGCAGAACTGGTGTTCCTGCATGTGTTCCGGTTCTTCGGGATTCCCAAAGAGATTGTCTCAGATAGGGGGCCCCAGTTCACCTCTGCAGTTTGGAGGGCTTCCTGGAGCTGGCTAGGGGTTACTATCAACCTAACCTCTGGCTATTACCCCCAAGCAAATGGACAGGTGGAGCACTTGATCCAGGAAATTGGGCACTACCTCCGCAGTTATTGCAGCTAAAACCAGATGGACTGGAGTCGCTTCCTCCCCTGGGTAGAGTATGCCCAGAACTCCTTAATTCACAAATCTACTAATCTGTCTCCTTTCCAGTGTATTTTAGGTTACCAACCTCCATTGTTCCCATTGGACCTGACCCCTAGCAAAATCCCCACCGTTAATGAGTAGTATCGGCAGAGTGGTGAGGTATGGGAGTTGGCACAGGTACACCTGCAGAGGGCTGTGCGGGCACAGAAGCTCCACATGGATGAGACAGAGTGTCATTCCGCGTGGGGCAGAGGGTATGGTTACAAATGAAAGACCTGAAGCTGAGATTGCCTTCTAGGAAGCTCAGCCCCCCATACATCGGCCCATTTAGAATCCTCCAATGGGTCTTGCCTGTGTCCTATCGCATCCAACTGCCATCTCATTACAGGGTGTACCCTACCTTCCACGTCTCCCTCCTAAAACCCTACCATACCTCTTAGCTGGAGCGAGACCAGTTGTGGTCATTGCCTCCTCCCTGGTTGTAGACGGTTCCCCAGCTTATAGGGTGCGCTCGCTTCTGGACTCCAAGCGTCAGGGTGGGTGCCTGTTCTACCTGGTAGACTGGGAGGGCTACGGGCCGGAGGAGCAGTCTTGGGTGCAGGCGAGCGACATATCGGCTCCTTTATTGATAATCAATTTCCATAGGGCCCGCCCGGTTCCCCATCCCCCTTGTGCAAAGGGTTTGGGAGCCACCCGTAGGGATGGGGGGGGGGGGGTTCTGTCAGACGTGTCGGGACACGGACAGGATGCTACACGAATGGGGACTTGCCGTCCACTGGCCTCCGACAACCCACGCGGACATAAAAGTGGCCGAGCCAAACACCGCTGCAGGACCTCCATTATAGTCCGTGACGTTATTTTGCCTCTGTGTATTAAAGAGCCTTCGGGAGGTGTCGTAGGCCTAACTCGATGAAACGCCGACGAAGGAAGGTGCCCACTTGATAACCCCGATGAGATGCCGTGCCATACCATGGTTGGCATTATAGTTAGTTGTAGCCATTGTGTAGCGGATTTGTAAACGTGCTATGGGTTAGGATCGTTAGATGGGCGATAGGATCCCCTTTATAAGGCAAGCTCCTGTTATTTGGCACTGTATGCGTAACACGAACCTGGTAACTAGCCTGGCTAGTGACTGCTGTGAAAAGGACAACTGACAACTAGGGAAAGACCTGGTGACTACATGGAGAGACAGCTGACAGAGGGAATAGACCCCACCAGGGCTGGCATGGGTTAGCACCCCATGGCACCAGCAGTGCAGACTGTAAGCAGCTGTGCTGCACCCAAACCAAGCTACTGATATGACTAATACATTGCTACCCCGTGAGTGAGTCTGCGAGAGCAAGGGTGGAAGATGACTCAGAGGCAGATAACATGGCTAAGGACCCTGGAACGGAAGTGACAATGAGTGGGGCCGGTGCAGTAAGGGGGGGTTAGAGGGCTGCAGGAGGATAAAAAATTGCAGGCATGTTGTTGTGGATGGCAGAGGGTAACTACAGCTTGGGGCCTCAGGATACATCAAGGCAGGAAGAAATGTCTGCGCGAAGGAGCACGGGGGGGGGGGGGGTCGCACTGATCAATACTTCTTGAGAAGTCAGTCAAGTAAATCGACTGAAGTCCAGCGACCGGTAGAAAACCACAGCTCGCAGGATATCAATAGAACCTCTGGTGCAGAGAAGGAAGGGGCAGGCATGGGAGATGATGGTGTAGATGGGGTCCAAAGGGGTAAGGAGAAGAGCTGTGAGTTGAAGCCTAGAGTTAGGTGGCCTAGGGCAGGTGAGAAGGTACTATGGCAGACAGTAAATGTAGATCTGGTAGGAGTGTTGGAGGGTTTGAAAGAGTGCACAGGTTAAATTGGAAAAGATGGGTGAAGTGATCTACCAATATGGGGTAGAGCAGATTAGGAGGGTGCAGTGCCAACAGGGGGGGAAGTCAAGGAGACAGAAGGGAATTGATAAGCTAGTAAGGGAGAGGAGGCAGTTGAAAAAGCAGTGGAAAAAGGCTATGGAAGAGGAAAGACAGGGGATAGAGGTGTTGCAGGAGGAGGTTAAAAGTAGGTTGGTAACACTTAGGAGGGCAGAATATCTAAGAAGGAAGAGGAGGAAGAAAGAGGGCAAGGGCTGGTTTCTACAGAGATCCATTTAGGTTTGTGAAGGGGTTGTTCAGTCAAGAGAGGAAGGGAAATTTAGAGGTGTCCAGGCAGGAATTGAAGAGGTATTTAGAGTGTACTTATTCAAGTGCAGGGGAGGTTGGGGAGAGGGGCCTCCCAGTAGATATGCCACCATTGGGAAACATAGCTGCTGAAGTAGATGTTAGTCCACCAAAGTGGAGTGAGGTGCAGGAGGTGGTAAGGTGTGCAAAGGCCTCATCCGCCCCAGGGCTGAATGGGGTCCCCTACCGGGTTTATAGAAGTGCGCCGGATGTACTTAGGTTTCTGTGGAAGCTATTTAGGATAGTGTGGAAGAAGCAGGTCATTCCAAAGGCCTGGCATAAGGCAGGGGGATTATTTCTACCAAAGGAGAGGGTATCTAGAGAGATAGGGCAGTTTAGGCCAATATGTCTGTTAAATGTCGAAGGTAAGATTTTCTTTAGCGTGGTGACACAGAGGCTGTCAGATTACTTACTGAAAAATAAGCTAATCGATACACCAGTTAAGAAGGCGGGGGTCCCAGGTTTCTCGGGATGCTTAGAGCATACTAGTGTGTTATGGCATCAGATTCAGGAAGCCAAGTGGGAGAAAAGGGACTTGCATGTGGTGTTTTCAGACCTAGCAAATTCCTTTGCCTCTGTGCCACACAGTCTTATCTGGAGTGCGTTTGACTTTTTTTTAGAGTACCAAGCCAGATAGCTGGTTTGGTGAAGGAGTACTTTCAGGACATTAGGATGTGTTTTACCACAGCAGGTTACACAACAGCCTGGTAGAGGCTGGGAATGGGGATTATGGTAGGCTGCACCATTTCCCCGCTAGCATTCACTATGGTGTTGGAATTAATAATTAGAGCATCCAGTTGGGTAGTAGGTGGAGAAATATGGCCAGATGGGCTCTGTCTTCCCCCAATTAGGGTATATATGGATGACATGATACTGGTGACCACAACAGCAGCCTGTGCAAGGCGGTTGTTAGGAAAGCTGGACAAGAACCTGAGGTGGGCTGACTTGAGGATTAAACCAGCAAAGTCTCGGAGCATCTCACTAGTTAAAGGGAAGGTACAGCAAGGACGGGAAGGTCTTAGTTATCGGACAGGAGACCCTATGTGGATTAAGGCAGGCCCGATAGAGAGAAGGAGGTTGGTGTTAGAGCAGGTGTGTTGGCAGGAAGAAAGAGGTGTGTCAGGGTAGTCTCACAGGGGAAGCAGGGACAGTGGGTAAATTAGGTTGAGAGGAGGAGGCTGAGCTGGAGGGAACTGTGGAATATGGATGCATATTGAATAAGGTTCCTACTAAGAGCTGTTTACAATGTGCTGCCATCACCTCAGAACCTGAAGCAGGGGTGAGGACTCTGCTTGTACTCTGGAGGCTGAAACATTGTAGTGGGATGTAAGGTTAGTTTGGGGTTGGGTAGGTATACATGAGGCATAACCAGGTGCTAAGGTGCCTGGCTGCAACCATTGAAGATTGGAGGAGGAAGGTATGCTCAGGACAGGAGGTTGAAGGTACAGTTTGTTAGGGAAGGGGGAGTAGATGCAGAGGTAGGAAGGAGTTAGGTGTATTAAGGGGGGGGGGGGGGGGGGGCTAGAGACTGGAAGATGTAGGTGGGCCTAGGAGGAAGATTAGTGGTGCCCCAGCAAGTAGTACAAGCTTGAGACCAGATATGGTGCTGTGGTCAGCAAGCCCAAGGGTGGTGTATTTTATAGAACTCAGTTCCATGGACAACACTCATGAGAGGAAGAAGCTTAGATATAGTGAGTTAGTGGCAGAAGTAGAGGGGCAGGCTGGAACATGAAGGTGAGGTCAATTGAGATTGGATGCTGTACATTTATAGCCCGATCCAGTTTGGCATTGTTTTGCCAACTCTGTATTTGGGGGTGGAAGTTGCAGTGGGCAGTGAAGGAATTGCCACAGGCTGCAGAGCAAGGAAGTCTCTGGGTTTGGTGTAAGAGGACCAGCGGGATGGTAGTGGGGTGGTGAAGCGATGAGTAGGTGGGTGCCAGCAAAGCATTAGCATGTAGGTGTGATGACGGCTAGCTGTTAACAGGTAGTGCAGTTGTTGAGAAGTGCGCTAAAGTAGGTGGTGAGGGACTTCTTCCTTTGAGACAGCAGGTAGAAAGAGCAGTGAGGACACCAAGGTAGGTAATGTGAGAAGCGGCAGGGCAGCATAGCGGTGCGCGCAGTAGTAGAGGGGAGCAGCTCTGGGACGTCTGAGCTGCAGTTGAGCATTCTGGGGGTGTTGTGGGCCTAACTCAACAAAATGCCGACGAAGGAAGGTGCCCACTTGGTAACCCCGCTGAGATACCATGCCACACCATGGTTGGTGTTAGTTGTAGCCATTGTGTAGCGGATTTGTAGGCATGCTATGGGGTTAGGAAGGGTTAGATGGGTGACAGGATCCCCTTTATAAGCCAAGCTCCTGGTATTTGGCACTGTGTGTAACATGAACGATCCGGATTAAACCACTGAGTGTTCACACCTGTCCTGTGTCTCCCTTCTGCATCTGGGTCCTATGCCTGGTTGCTGATCGAGTTCCTGACCATAGGCAAGCGGTCTTATTAAAAGGCAACTTTCTGCAGACAGATAAAAAGGTACCATTAGTTATTTTCACTCTTATGCTCTCTTGCATTTAAGCAACAGAACACCTGGACTGAGCACAAAAAGGTAAAAGTTACAGGACTGAAAACATTAAGATTCAAATGATACCAAATACACTGATGCACATGTTATACTACACAGCAGTATAGTTTTAGTTCAATGTCTCACTGGACTTCAGACTTACCAAGCTCTGGAGGTAACACCACTATTCTAGTGGTTGTAGCCCAATTCTTTAATGCCTGTTGCCTCAAACCTTGTGAGGTCTGCCCATAGCCATGGAAACAGCCAAGTTAGTTTTGCTCCACATGTTCAGGCTCCCAGAAGAGATTGTATGAGACTGAGGGCCATAGTTCACATTGGTGGTCTGGAAGGCCTTCTGGGGCAGACTGGGCATCAACGCTACCATCCCCAAGCCAATAGATAGGTGGAATGCCTGAACCAGGAGATTAGCTGTTACCTCCGGAGCTACTATAGTCACCAGGTGGACTGAAGCTGCTTCCTCCATGGGCTGAGTATGCACAGAACTCTTTCATACTCTCCTCTACTAACCTGACTCACTGTGTTCTAGGGTACCAACCCCCACTGTTCCCTTAGTACCTAAAACCTAGCAACATCCTGGCTGTGGACAACTGGTATTGGAGGACTGGGCAGATCTGGAAGTCAGTGCACATCCACCTACAGAGAGCAATATGGTCACAAATTCCACAGATGAGAAATGGCAGAATGTCTCATTTTGTGTGGGACAAAGGGTGGGGCTGTCCACAAAAGACCTGAAGTTGCTCTCAAGGAAGTTTAGTCCCTGGCACATTCCAGATCTTCAAGTTTGTCTTGTCCATGTCCTACTGTCTAATTGCCTTCCCACTATAGGGTTTACTTGACCTTTCACATCTCCCTCCTGAAGCCATGTTGTATGTCTTAGCTACAACACAAGGTTGTTGCTGCTTCCCCCCTGGTCATGGACATTTCCCCTGTGTACAGGGCACATTTGCCCCCTGGACTCCAGATGCAGAAGAGGCTGACTATTTTACCTGGTGGACTGGGAGGGTTTTGGATTGGAGGAGCAGTCTTGAGTGCCCATGGGGGACATTCTGGATCCACCACTGATTGTTGACTTTCATGGGGTGCACCCAGATTATGTGGCTCTGCATCCCAGGGGTTGCCCTATGAAACAAGACAGGCTATTGGGGGAAACATAACATAATGAGGGAAATAGTGAGGTTGGGGAAGGAACACAGAAGTTAACAGGAGCCCAACATACCCTTGCAGTATACAAAACGGCCAGCGGAGCCAGGGCAACCAAGAGTCCTGACAGGACATAAGTACATCTCTCCAAATCTGAAATTACTCTTGGAATGGTGTTTGAGTTAAGTTAATGCTTCAGTGACAGAAAACTGAATAAAGAGGTTGTTTAAACTGCTCTTCAGTTTTAGTGTTTAATCTTACAGAACTTATTTCAGCAGAACAGCAAAAGTGAAATGTTATTCTGTAGCATTTACTGTGAAAGACCAGAGCTCATTCATAAACCCAGTCTGTAAGGTACAAAAATGTGCATCATGAAGTTCAGTACTTATATATTCATATTTACAATATTTAGTTTGCATGACTGTTTTCCTGAGCCATCATATTAATAAAAAGTCTCCAGCAAGGGTTAAATAGACTTGCCTTCAGCTGATTTTCACCCACTTAATCTGTCACAAAAAGTCATAGTCACATGTTTTTTCTTCCAGTGTATCAGAAAGGACATCTGGAAAAAGTGACATAACCAATTGTCCAGTTCAACACTAAATATCTCCACTCATCTATGGATATTACTGTAAAGCCTGTTTGAAACACAATAGTCAAAAGCCATCATGTACAATAAAATCCAATCCATTAAAACAGTAAACCAGCAAATGTAAACTCTACATGGACATATTTTAAAATAAACCACAAGGCTATACCTTTATAATGGACTCATGACATTAATCATGCTGTGTGCTGCTGGCACAAACAAAGCCATGTACAAACAGAGGTTGCACCTCATAGCTGTTGAGCTGTATAGCAACAGACACAGAACTGACTGGTAGGGAAATGAGCTACAATTGCATAAATTCACAAAAATACATCTGTAGAAATCAAATGTAATCTTAGTGTGATTAAATTCTGTCAACCAATTGTTAGCCAACACCAACATATAAAATCAGGGTGGGTAACAGTTATATTAAAGCAACTGAGCCAGTTGTTGAATGCATTATAGAAAATAAGTAATTCCTTTCTGGCTCCCTCCATTTTTGTACTTATTTTAAGTAACACTTTAGCGCAAAATGTACTCCTGCACTGTAAACTGTCAGGAACACTTCCTTGTCAGGTGGCTTTTGGCCTTGTGACATAGTCACAAAGAGAGTCACATTCTAGAGGCCTGAAAACATAAGTGGGACAAGAGGCCAAGGACGACCACTAACATTGAGACCAGTCTAGACAAAGCATCCTGCATTTTCATGACTTAATGCATTATTTTACCTTGCAGTGTTACATTCGGCACCAAAAGTAAACATTTTCACAAGTAAGGATTTCTCTCCTCAAGGGCATAAAAAGATTTTACACCTGGAAAGGCTGTAGAGGGCAGTAAAGTTGCACTTTAAGGTGTCTTGTTTCAAAAAATTTGCCCAAATCACACCATTTATAAAATTTACCACCATTACTGTCACAAACACTAAAATTTAAGAGCATGATATCTGAGAATAGAATGATTAATTTAACAAAGCAAAAGTTGTTACCATTTATAGCCTCACTTTTGTTCCCAGCAGAAAATTCAAGGGTTTGAGTCTGCATACAACCATTCCTAAATAAATTTGCATATCATGTGTATATTTGCATGTATGAGGGGGAATCAGAATATCCAGAAACAAATGTTCTGCTTACATACCAGATTTCAAGTATTATGTGTTGAGATTTTTTTTTTTTTTTTTTTTTTTTTTTAACACTGGAGAAGCATCCAGTTTCAAATGCTGCTTATTCTAATAAGCAATGTAGGTATGTGTTAAATTGTACTACATTATGCTTCATTTGGGTGTGACTATTTTAGGGGTGGCAGACACTGATCATTTTAAAATAGGCATCATAATTCCTACTCAGTTCTTTGTTAATTTGGCCTAACTTTAAGCTACTTTTCTCCAGGCCATCTTGAGGTTTTTGCCATCTTTAACAGTCACTAGAGCCCATTAATCATTTCTGTGGATAACTGATGCCATCTACTACTGTTATATAGCAAGTCCTCAAATATAAGACAAAGCCATCTTTTTTTTTTTAGATGCAGTTCCCACAAAAAACAACTTTATGTTAGAGCCAATACAGTAATTTAGGCTCACAGATTCACCTGAAATACATCTTTTTGAACTACAGGAAACATGAGTACCATGGTTGCTACAGTACATGTGGATATTTTCAAATATGTCCACAACCAAAGTCCAGCAGATATGAGGTCCTAGCACTACCCACTGCACCATCTTCCTTCGTATTAGTGCCACTTACAGTCCCCCCCAAACATTTAAACATTTCCAGAAACTGGTTCAATTTCTCAAACTGAAAACTATTGTCAAAATGCCACAAATCTCTTGCAGAATGAAACAGCACTCAGAACTATGTTCTCTTCTCAAAACTGATTCCTTCCACCAAAACAATACATGCAGCTATTGTATCTTTGTCTTACAGAGCATCAAACACTAATGTTTCAGCTTCATGAGGCCATGTTACATATACAAATGCATGCAAGTGTCTCACTTCCCTCAGGGGGATGACATTTTCTAAAGCCATGGTGATCATGTCTCTTGTCTGAATTTGTGGCATCTGCCACTTCTTGCTGCCCATCTTTTTATGCATATTTCACTGTATAGTGACATAAATGTAAGACAAAACATTACACTGTAGGGTACATTTCTGTGAGCACTAGATATCCATAGAAACCATGAAGTTATGGTATACTGCAGTTACCATAGAGATTACTATAAAACATCAAATGGTTACTTACCTAATCTTCTCTAAAGGCCCAGATAACTGAGGTTACTGTGAAGTGGCTCAAATTCAGCTAGACTCACTGCCCAGCTCCAGTCATTGTTAGGCCATGATTCATTACATGGTCTACCAAAGTCACATGCATTTCACTGGAAACATTGGCTCACATTCTCCTTCCTCCCCTTGGATTGCCTCTACTGCATGCTAAACCGTCACATACACTTCCTCTGGAGTCTCACTGCTCCATCTTCTTGACTAACACCTGTATAAGTCACTTGAGGCCTCTTTTATACCCTGACACATGACTGAATTGTTCTTCCAATTGAGTTTGCACAGGTGCAACATGAGTGAGACTAATAGGTAATCAGGGCGTTGCATTTTGAAGGCCAATGTTTGCAAGTGAACAAAATGTGTTAAATGATGCCATTTTTGTTTAGAGATTTGCAAAACTGTGATTCGGAATGATATTTGAGTGAGACCAATGGAATAGAGTATAGCAGTTTGGAGTCATGTTGTTGATACATGAGCTTCACATTTTCAGAATTGTGCGCATATTTCCATTTTTTGTGTGCATGAAATGGGGAAAAATTGAAAAATCCATCAAAAAGCATCAATTATACAAACAAGGGCATTAGATACTTTAGTTAAACCTACAGTCTGCTAGAATTTGACAAGCTGCCAGTTTATCTATTTAAGTTAGTCTCTTTATTCAATACTCACTTCAGGAAGGTTTGCTCTGAAACCCTCCAGTGGGTGACTGTAACTGCGTGTTGATACACAGATCAATAATCGGGATCCACACAGACGCTGTGTCAATGATGGGTTGTTGGGGGTCTGGAGGAAGCGTGGAACTGCTCTGAATTAACCGTCTGCAAATATTCCACTCATTACCCTCTCAGACAGGGGCCGTCCGTCACGTGTCACATGCATTTCATACACAGCGATTCCATATGTGCTGCATATGAATAAAATTTTTTTAATTTAAAAAAAAAGTTTGTAAACTTCATGCAATAGTTAAGTGCAGCTGGGTATGGACAGACTTCAAAATGGGGTTTGTGTCTCTTCTACACAATAGGAACACTTTCAATTTAAGTCAAACCTTAATTATAGTTAAAACAATACTGGAACATGTCTCTGCATTAACAATGATACTGAATTTGTTTATGCTGAGCTGTTCTTTCTGATGTGCAACAGACAGGAAATCCAACATGCAGTCACTCAGTTAATTCTCCCTATGGGAAAAACAATGTTTTCAATCAACAGGACTGCAGTTGATCATCGAGGACTTTTCATTACGCTGTTATTGTTCTATTCAGCGGTGCTATTTGTTCCTCCGTGCAGACGGTCTTTGTTGGGACCACTTTGAAATGCCAGTGGTCGCGTGATATTTGCCTGCACCGCTGGGATAAAGGCCCAAAGATAGAGATCCAGCACCGTGTCCAAACTATGGCAGTAATAGCATTAAATGAAGGAACAATCCATCCAGAATTGAAACACAGAGTAAATGAGAAACACTGGTAAATGGAATGAACTTATTAGAGATGAGGTTTAGGTACCACACATCTGTGTCTGTAACACAGCATTTAAAACATAGTTCTGTGAACTTGGGTAACATTTGTTTTGTGTTGTATTTCGCTTTCACACTTCTCAAGTACCATTGATGACCACTAGAACCACTTTAACACATAAATGCAAACAATGAAATAAACTGCCTCACTGGATTGGGCAGGTTTTGCTTGGTTATTTAAAGGGAAGAGTAAATAAAAAAAATGCTGGTTCAAAAGTCGCAAACTACAGCAAGTACATTATTATTATGCATGGGAAATGTACTTATTTTAAAAAGAGATGCAATGCATTGCTTTATTACTGTGCAAAAGACATGGAAATGAAAGGCTTAATTCCCAAAAACATGTTTGGTAATTCTGATCGAATAAAATTTAACTGCCACATCTTGAAAAATTCTGCAAATTCTCTGATCAGTTCATTGGTGCAAACAGTAGATATGGTAAGAGTAAACAATATTCAACTCTTGTTAGTTCTGCAAATACAAATAAAATGTATAATAGGTATAGCAAACATGTCAGTGAATACAAGTAACAAAGTTAAAAGACCAGCAATGTGAAGAGGGTTCAGCCTTCTTTATTCATTCAGTCATGCCTTCATAACCTGGAAGCCATGGCTAAATTCATAGGACTATTAAACAGACTTACCTTGAAAAAAATACTAATTAATTGAAATATTGCTTTGATATTACCAGGTAAGTCAGTTTTCAGGACAACATATAGACTATAACATTTTCTTTAGCTTTTTAGTTTTTAGCTTTAAGATTCATACATGTACTGTGAACTACAGAAGGTTGAGAACTTCTCCCAGATGTAGTTTCCTTCTATTTTGCATTTACCATAGTATCTCTCTATACACCCATTGTGACAGCTGGTTTGTGGGAAAAGAGGACAAGGACTCAGGAATTCAACTCTGTCATTTTATTTTGAAACTCATAATTTAAGGGAAAATTGAATCAGTGAGTAAATAATACACCTATGTCCAGGTGTACAAGCTTCCAGTTTCCAAATTCCTAGTTTAACAAGTAAAATATACGAATGCCCATCTTACTATCTGAGTCCCGGCACAACGAGTGCTGTTGAGTGAAGCCAAAGAACATCAGAGAAACAGTTGAAATTTGCACAAGTACACATGCAAAGCTAGGTGGTAGTTTTGCATTCTTATCATTTGCTTCATGTAGTCCGTGTTCAAACACACTTTTGCACTGTTCTGATTTCATTCCCTTCTGTTCAGTCGGTAAGTCCCCCAGTAACAGTTCACTACAGCAACAGTCCATTTCTGCGGTTAACTGTTAATTAATATATATTTTTAAATTTCATATTGTTTTCATTTCTTAATTTTTTAAAATAAATTGACTTTTAAACATTTAATGTTGCTACTATCTATAATAACAAACAAAACATAATGTTCATGATCACGCCAAAGCACGCATTTTAGAGTGCTGTTGATATTTTTAGGAAATGAATTAGATGAACCAGGAACAAATTATAGATTTCTTTATAATAAATAGAGTGAATGGCTTCACAGTATTTATCATTTTTGAGTGATTTCTAGGATTGAGTTATACTCAGATACCAGGAATATAGGTGTACCTTACAAATTGCTATGGATATCATAGAATTAATAGTTACTAAAAGTAACACAATGCATTCCTTTGCTGCCACAAAAAGTAATATTAGTCCACAGAGATCCACTAAATGCTGTTCAAATGTGGCACAACTCATTTGTACTGCAGTTTTCTGTAATGCAAGTCACTTGCTTGATCAGTGCTTTGTGTGGGTAGATTAATAACAAGGAGAACTTTGTTGTGGAGAAAAATGAGTGTTGCGTATTGGCGTGAAAGAGTAACTCAGTAACAGAAATACAGAGTCAGTCAGAAGTAGTAAACATTGTCCAGTACATCAAAGTGAATTTAATAATAAAAAATGTTATTTTCATATTTCCATGCTTGTACATAAATGGATGAGGAACATTTCTGAGAGGAACAGCATGAGTTATTGATCTCTGCCACTTCTATGTCACACACTCTAGTTGTGTGAAAAAATGAGGGGACTGAGACAGAAAAAGTCTGTGGGAAGACAACTGGGCAAAATATTGGTGCTTTCATGTAATCTTTTTTTTTTTTTTTCCTACATATCGTTTTATATTCTATATCCATCCAAACAGTCTGTGCAGTCTGTGTGGACTTTGCAAACTCTGTATTTATGTAGGTTTCCTTTCACAGTCCAAATACATGTTTCAACTAAACTTATTGTTCTAAATTGCTCATAAATGTGTGTGTGTGTGTGTGTGTGTGTATGTGTGGGGCTGCACTTCACTGAAATGACATTCCATCATATCCTAGCATCTAATGATCCCGAGATGGACTACCACCACCCTTCCCTGGATTGAACATTTATAGATAATAGATGGATATTCAAAACAATTTTTTGCACAGGGTTAAGTTTTAAGAGTAAAAAAGAATAAAAAGAGCAGAATATACAGACATGACATAACCAAATGCAGAACTCGGGCCTGCCAGTGCTATACATCCCCGCTATTTCACTTCCTCGGATGTATTTTGACTTCAGACATGAGATCAAGAACAAGTTGAATAATGGATTTCCTCAGAGGCAGGGAACGGAATTCACGATCCTGAGGCGATTCCCCCTCTTAAGTGCAGCGAATCCCAAAGAATTGAGTGTCACAGTAAAACACTTCATATTAGGTGCAGCGGCTCTAACCTCGCTGCACCCTAATCCCACACGGTCACTAGACAAACCTCTCTCGGGTCAAGGAGCTGCGAAATCACTTTACGCTGGCCGTGCTTATTTATCACCCATCCCAACACTTCTTGCAGGAGTGACACAGTGGGAAGTCATAGCGCTATCTAATTTAGCTTCCCCTGAAAATGGATAACCGAACGTGAAAAAATGCGCTACTGGGCTTTCGATGAACTTAGCTTATCAGGAGTTCCCAGCTGCATTACGAACAAATCTTGGGCCTGACCTTGAAATACTTTTCCTAGAACATTCGTTGTGCACAATGCCTAGTCATTCCCCGCTCAGAGCAGGTGTAGCACTGCAGTGTTGTGCACTGCTGAGACTCTTGGGCACCGTGAAACTAAGCCCTATTTCTCAGTCTTATGGTGGGAGACATTTTCCACTCTAAATGTGCTCAAGTCTCAAAAGCATGGCTCTCCTTCTAGGATGCAAACTCAGCATTGTGACACTTATTGGCCACAAACCCAGCAGCTTTTATTGGCTTTCTCAGTGACTGCAAGTAATAGTGATTTTTGGTTGCAACAGAAAGTGTGGAACATGTTTGTGTACCAACATGGTGACATCATACACCCCACACTCTGCCCTGCCTGGTTATGAATTATGATTTTTTTAAAGCTTCATCACTGAGTCATGTGTCCCTAATTTTTTTTACATTTTTTGATGTCACCTTATTTTTATTATATGGTCACGTGACAGACTTCCTGCTAGCCATTTTGTTACTGAGCCTTCTGGAGGTGTCGTGGGCCTAACTCGACGAAACACCGACAAAGGAAGGTGCCCACTAGATAACCCCGATGAGATGCCACGCCATTGCTGCGCCACACCATGGTTGGAGTTATAGTTAGTTGGCGCTAGTTTTAATAAGGTAGCCATTGTGTAGTGGATTTGTACGCATGCTATGGGGTTAGGACGGGTTAGATGGATGATAGGATCCCGTTTATAATCCAAGCTCCTGTTATTTGGCTGCCAAACTTGTTGTAGATTTGATGAAAAAATAATAGTAAGTTTCTAAAAGATGATTTATTGATGTTTCAGAATAAGATTATATAACTTGAATCTGTAGCTTCATAGCATGTTTATTTTTTGCGTTCATGCTGTTGACAGTTGATGTCCGGATTCAAATTTGAGAAAATTGATGCTTACCACTGTGATGTTTTTACATTTTTTTGTTGCCTGTTGAATAAAATCAATTTAACTTACATGTGGAAGCCAAAATTTTGTGGGGTGACAAATTACCCCACGGTAACAAATATTTGATTTTTTTTTAGGGGGTTGGTCTGCGGAGGTTAAGGTCATTCGGTGTTTTACTATGAGCGGATGCTAATTTCTAAGGCTCCTCAAAGCAAAAAGGGAAAATACATGGTTTTACTCTGAGCGGCTTGGCAGCTGTTCTTTTCTTGTTTGCATTACGACTTTCTGCTTTACTTTCAGCCATTTTTGTGGATCACCTCCAAGCAGCAGCAAACCTAGTTCTCCGAATAAATTCAGACGGGCAGAATTTTCGGCTGGAACTTGTGGATGATGAATAGCTCCAGGAGAAGGAGAAATTTTAATTTACTGGAAGGCGAAACGAACGCGAGCCCCGCTTGTCAGTGTGCGGCAGATTTTCTCAGTCTGCTGTCGAAAGATTAGTCATCTTCCTAAGCCGTGAAAAAGCTCTTAATCCCAAGTCTTGAATCGAGATGCCACGCTGAAGGAGCACTTTCCCCTTTGCCTCACACCTCATCCAGGAAAAAGCTTTGGATTTAACAAATGGCAAAGGGGAACTGCGAGGAGGCCACCCGATTGTGACCATTTCTTCTTTCCAGGCTACCAGTGTTGGAACAAGGCGGCTTTAGAGGGACCTCACAGGTCCTTCTGCAGCTCTGGGTTTTGAATCTTAATAAGCACCGCTCACGTCCTGTTTTCACTAAAAAGGCCTTTTGACTGGCGAGATCAGTGCTGCAACGTATTTGTCGGCCCATCTGCACTGTGGACTTAATAACATTCCATTAATAGCATTCCCAGTGGACACATTTTTGAGAAAATAATTTTTTTACACATAATAGAGATACTAATTGCATGTAGTTTACATGGAAAAGGCTGTTAAAAGCACAACATGCTCTGGCCACAGCGCTGGCTCTTGAGTACATTTAAAATCATAAAATTGCCTTACATAATGCGATAGTGTTCAGTGCACATGCACATTTTTGACAGCTTGACAGCATAAAACTCACAAGCACAAAAGACACCCCCATCTGCCACTCACCCTCTGCTGAAAATGTTATGCAGTTCCTCAGTTATGCTGCTATCTTAATTGAATGTTGAAACAAAGTTAAGATAGTGCTTCCATATTAATAAGCCTTTCTTACAGAATAAGAGCGAGAAAAGCCGCTTCGGCGGGGGTTCCCTTCAGCGGGCGACGTGCTTTTGGTTCATGTATGATAGCGTGCACTACAAAACCTTGCCAAATGTGTAGCATTGATATTAAAGTAATACTTTTTGATATTATTTTCATGCTGCAGAGCAGTTCTTTTAGCTGCTTTCATTTTAAATTATATGAATTAGTTATAAAACACACTGATGTTAAGAAGCAGCCATTTTTATTGTTCCACTTTCTATATGAAATGACCTAAATTGAATGAATTATAAGCAAAAAAAACTGTACTAAACAGATTTGAATGCTACTCCTATATCTAATCCTGAAACTACTACTACTAGTCCAGCTTATAACATGCTGATGATCTTGGTCCATATCTCTCCTCCTGTTGTAGTACCTTCGATCATGGCTCTTACCTTGAATTTATACAGTAAAAATTAGCCAGCTGTGTAAAAGGGCAAAAAATCATAAGCTTAGTATACATGCGCAGTATAACTGTAAGCTTGGTATACGGTAAATGGGCAAATAATTCCATCTAAGTACCTGTGGTTGAGGGTGTCAACTAAATAATTTTGTAAAATGAAATAAAAAATAGGCATTATAATTATTAAAAATTTTTAAAAAATTAAAAAAAAAACACTTCAATGGCACACAATCTCCCTTGTGATATGATCATAGATGAACACAAGATCCAGTGAAGACAGGAGCACGAGGTGTCCGTCCTTGACTGAAACTATAAAACCCTTCAGAAACTAGTAGTTTCACCTCCGACCCTCCAGGCAGACCTTCCATCACTCGACATTTCTTCGCAGGCATCGAAAACACCTCTTATGGGGGAGAGGAGACTAATTAACCTTCCTGAAAAGCCTAGCTGTCCCCTCCCTCCGGTTAGCACCCATGTCCATCCACAAGGACAGAGGTGTGTAGGGGTAAACTCTACATGGGGCATATAAATCCTGCCCCCCCAGGCCTCTCAAATGGAATGTTTTGTCATACCAGATGTGCAAAATAGCTGTTAGGCTTCCATTTTGAAAACTTTACTATGAAAATAGTTACCCTTATAATAAGCAAAGTTTAGGTAGATGATATGTGTATTAAAGTAACATCCACTTTAATGCCAGGACCCAAGGTTTCCAAGCAGAACTGTGCCCAGAGGATTACACTGCCTTCTTCCCATAGTGCATCCTGCTGCCAACTCTTACCCAGGTAAACTATGCATATGCACCTGGTAGTCCACAGAATTTAAAAGAAAACACGAGACGTCAGATCAGGCCACCTTCTTCCATTGTTTGATGGTCCAGTTCTGACCATAAACTTTATATTTGGTAAAAATAAGCAAATAATATCTGGAACACCTTGTGAATTGTATACATTTCCTTGTGGGACAACAAATGTGTTTTATACTGAATTATTTAAGTGGTTGCAGGCAAACCCAGTGTTATTCCACAGCCATTCACACAAGTTATGTAATGAACAATAGTTAATTCAATTTTTACATTTACTTTCAACCAGGATAGTGTGCAGATAACATATACTTTGTCATTTGCTGAAGTTAAAAGGCTTCTTAAGTGCTATTTTTATTTTTGTGCTTTTCCACTACACAAAATAGTTGGGTTCATAAACAAGTTACAGTTTTAGTTTAAATACACTGGTGGTAAATTAATAAATGGGGAGATGTGTATAAACCTCTGCAAAACTGTATAGACCTTTTTTTTTGCAGGTAGCTTTTATACATAAAGGTACTAATCTTTGCCTGCAGAGGATCAAAGAACACTTCTCTTAGCAAAATTTTTTTAGAAAAGAAAATGCTACAAGTTGACAGTCATTTTCACCAAGTGCTTAACTTCAGTTTGGATTTCTTTTGCAGTTGTGTAAAGGAACACACAAAAGGATAAATTTTTCTTAGAGAAAAATTATACAATGTACCAAACAGTTCGGATTTGTTTTTTACCCAAAAACTTTTCAGATACTTTAAGATGTAGCCATGAAACTTATTATATTCCATGAAATTTCACTCTGTACTACTGCCAAATGAACTTAAAATTTTATTTTTATTTATTTTTTTCATTTTTTAAAAAATTAACATTATCATTTTATTACAAATAAATAATTTTCCAATATATTTTGTCTGTGGCTGTTAATACTGGAAATTTCTTTGTAACAGATTTTCTATATTCAAAGATGGATGTCCTGGGGATAAAATGGCCTGAAACAGCAGGTGAAAACAGGGTCATAAATGCCTGTCAGATTACCAGAGGAAGCTTTATTACCTTTATCTATTATTTTCTCTTTTAATTTATTGCTTCAAAGCTTCAAGTGAAACCCAGCTGGGTCATATGCGACCGCCCTTAAGATCAGGACTGCTTTGCCTTTGCTGTGGAATAAAAATTATGGTTCTTTTTCAGATTGAGGACACTGGTAAAGTGGGAAATTTTAAAAAAGATTAAACTTGTCAGCTTCATTCATTCATTCATTCATTCATTCATTCATTCACATCCCACTTGGAACTCAAACTCATTTTATTTTTATCAGTATAAATAATATTCTGCAGTAAGGACAGACACATTGGAAATTCAGAGATATAAAAACATACCCTAATTCTGCGATCAAAATGGACAGATGCTGTTGGTTTTTAGTCATGGTGAAATGAGAGCAAAACAAGATTGAAACTATTTTATCACATCTGAAGAGATCTGGCTGTTACAGTCTGACTTTTCTGAAACAAAAGATTTTTAACTGTAAAGGTACAATTTTATTTTGCTACCCATTTAAATCAGCAGTTGTGAGACCAAACATACTGTATGTATTCTAAAAATTAAAAATGGATTGCTAATAGGAGTTGAAATTATTTAGCTTTTATTCAGAATGTCAGGTTCCAGGAAAGCCTGTACTAAAAAAAAAAAAAAACTCAATATGTGTTTGAGGAGAAAAAAAGACAGTATATAGATTATCGAAGTTGCAAGATGAAGTAATATCAGAACCCTGAAAGCAAAAACACATTACTCTGCCTTAGAAGTAAATCTCTCAATGACAACTGTGACATTTTTGTAAAAGAAGATTTAAACTCTAGGAAGATTTAGTCCAAACAAAAAAGACACCCTCCTCTGAAGCAGCAAAGATTTGGAAAGTGTTGTGAATGTGGTATTTTTTTCCTATATAAACTCTAAAATTAAAAAAAAAAAAAAAAAAAAAAAATTCTGCTCACTCCCTCAGAAGGGACCTAAAATCTAAAGTTCTCAACCTGTTAGGTTCTAATATCCAATCTAATATAAAAGTGTCAGTCTCATTTCTGATATAATAGAGGCCCTCAAAAATGCTGAACCCCTTCAAGCATTCAAGAAGAATCCTTGAGAACCCTGGGCTATAATTGTGTGGGTGTATCTAAGCACTCTGTCTGCTGTGGGAAGCACTTTTGTTTACTTTGAGCTGAACAACACTTTGGAGAAAAGTGTCTGCCAATTGCATACTTGTACACTTAAATAGTGTTTATAATATTAAATCTTCAGCCACATAAATAATATTGTATCAACAGATGATTCAGGGAATTGGTTTTGTTACAATTTTTTTTCAATCATGCATTGCAAAGTGTCCCACAGCCCCTTAGTTTTCTCACAAAACACAACCAAATATTATAAATGCACAAATATAATAAATATAACCCACCTCAGCTACCAAAGCATAATTGCCATAACAGAGACTTAATGCAACACACCAAACACTGACATATTTTCAATTTTACAATTATACACAAGTAAAAAAAAACAAAAATACTACACGACAAAGGGATGCTGGGAAAGATCCACCATCCTGGCACTAAAGTACACTCAGTACCCTTTTCAGATGACTGAACCCTTGGAGGTTTTAAAGGATTTAAAGCTCTCTGAGACCCAAAATATTTCATCCACAATAACTTTATCTATGTTACTTTGGAAGTTGACACTTGGGGAGCTGTGTTATTAATGGGTGTCACACTGTCACTGCAGTGTTTCTGGATCCCTGCTTCAATCTGAATGTCTGGGATCCTCCACACTCTTTACCTTAAGTAAGAGATTCTTCCTAAGGTGTAGAAGAACACAAATCCAAACAGGTCTTGAGGCTAAAAACTGCTTGTAATGTGACCTGATCTCCGCGTATAGGACAGAATCCTATAACACCAAATTGAAAATTTCTCAGCTTTTATGATTATAGAAATGTTATGGCATTAAGCAATTTTGACTTGTGTGCACCACATGATCCAGACTTCTACATCAGAGCTGCTTTGAATGTCAGAGCTGTCTGTTTAGATAACTTCAGATAATCAGTAGCCCTGGGACAGCGGCCGCACATTCCACCATTAGCCAAGCGTTCCAGCAGTTCAACAGGCCACTGGGGCATTAAAATTTGTGTGTCAGCTAGATCTGTATATTAAATTTACAGTTTATTAAGCTTTTGATTTGATGCTCCTCACCCGACTTGATGCTTGAAGAAGTATTGGGAAAGTCTGGATGAGACATCAATAGTGTACAGCTGTTTTACTTGTTATCTGAATAACCAGCAAAAAGATAAATTTGAATTTCTATACACAATAAAAAGGATGGTGAATGGTAAAAACAAAAGTCTAGGAAGATTATTTTGTTCTGTTCACAGCTCAAAGGTATAGCAAGGTCTCTGGCTTTGAGTCCAGCTTTAGCCTGGAGATGAGGAATGCCTTGTTAGGAGGTGCTGACCACCACATACAGCCATTTAACTCAAAAGGAAGTATAAAGACAGACCAGTAAGTCAAATAAGAAGGATTTGATGTTAAACTGGAGTATGAAGAAGGAGACAGGTTTTGATGTTAGGATTAATTTGGAAGTTGAACATTTTCTCCTAGTATTCTGAACTGTTTGTTAGACATTTTTTTTAAAGATGTGCACATTTTTTCAGTTAATTTGATGATTTCTAATCTCTTTTTTAATCTACTTTCTGTAATTCTGTTTGCAGATCAAATGGAAATGCAGTGTTTTTTCCACATCTAGCCAATAAATGTTGATCAAATGCACCGAAGTAGAATGGGAGTGGAAACGGCTAGACTTCACGAGTTTGTGGGATGATGTATTTTTCTTCCATACTAAGCTTAGTTCAATTACATTACATGTTTAATGTGTCAGGTATTTATTTGAAAGTTCCTTGAATTGATGAAAACATTAAAGAAAATTTTAAGTACTTTTTCTTTCATTTATTATAAATGTATGAAATATTTACAGAACCCAAATGGAAGAGTTGTATTATTTACCTTTTATTGAGCTGGCTTGTTAATAAAAGTGATCCTAGTGTTATGAAAAAATCAAATTATCATCAGACTTTTTGTCTTAGTTTTATTAGAAACACACATATACACATACACTCGTCAGCCACTTTATTAGGTACACCTGTTCAACTGCTTGTTAACACAAATATCTAATCAGCCAACCACATGGCAGCAACTCAATACCTTTAGGCATGTAGACATTGTCAAGATGACCTGCTGAAGTTCAAACTGAGCATCAGAATAGGGAAGAAAGGTGATTTAAGTGACTTTGAATGTGGCATGGTTGTTGGTGCCAGACGGGCTGGTCTGAGTATTTCAGAAACTGTTGATGTACTGGGATTTTAACACACAACCATCTCTAGGGATTACAGAGACTGGTCTGAAAAAGGGAAAATATCTAGTGAGCAGAAGTTCTCTGGACAGAAATACCTTGTTGATGCCAGAGGTCAGAGGAGAATGGCGAGACTGGTTTGAGCTGACAAAAAGGCAAAAGTAAGTCAAATAACCACTCGTTACAACCAAAGTATGCAGAAGAGCATCTCTGAATGCACAACACATTGATCCTTGAAGCAGATGGCCTACAGCAGCAGGAGACCACACTGGGTGCCACTCCTGTCTGCTAAGAACAGGCAACTGAGGGTACAATTCACATGGGAGCACCAAAATTGAACAATGAAAGACTGGAAAAACATTGCCTGGTCTGATGTGTCTCAGTGTCTGCTGCAACATTCGGATGGTAGGGTCAGAATTTGGTGTCAATAACATGAAAGCATGGATCCATCCTGCCTCATATCAACGGTTCAGGCTGGTGGTGGTGGTGTAATAATGTGGGGGATATTTTCTTGGCACACTTTGGGCCCCTTAGTACCAATTGAGCATCGTTTAAATGCCACAGCCTACCTGAGTATTGTTGCTGAGCATGCCCATCCCTTTCTGACTGCAGTGTACCCATCTTCTGATGGCTACTTTCAGCAGCTCAAATCATCTCAAACTGGTTTATTGAACATAACAATGAGTTACTTGTGCTCAAATGGCATCCACAGTCACTGGATCTCAATCCAATAGAGCACCTTTGGGATGTGGTAGAATGGGGGATTCACATCATGGATGTACAGCTAACAAATCTGCAGCAATCAATATGGACCAAAATCCCTGAGGAATGTTTCCAGCACCTTGTTGAATCTATGCCATGAAGAATTGTGGCAGTTCTGAAGGCAAAAGGGGGTCCATCGCGGTACTAGCAAAGTGTACCTAATACAGTGGCCGATGAGTGTATACGCACACGCGCGCGCACACACACAAAAACACACACTCACATGCACTCACACAGAACACACCTACACGTACATGTCTATATATAAATCTTTGTAATTTTGGCAGCACTATAAAAAAGAGATTTATTCTGTTGACTCTGTGCTTTTGCGGTATCCTGACTCCCAGTGTTCTGAAGTTAGGAGGAAGTGAATGATCAGTCAGTGTGATTGATGGCCTCTTTAGACCATGATAGGACTGTACAGATGTTGCTGGAGATGAATTGCACATCATAAGAACACTTCTTTCTACATCCCTGTGAGCCTTTATGTTTTGTCAGGAATGTTATGTTGGAGACATTATAGGTTGGTCTCCCTCTGTCTGGACATCTTACTCATACCAGGCTGTCCTTGTGTCTCCAGCCTGGTTCTGTGATGTCTCATCTGACACTTTGCCGAGTCTTGCTTCCAGGCAGCCGGGCTGCCAGTTGAGTTGCTGAGCTTTGGTCAGGCTGACCCGGGTTTGAAAAATTTGCCCTTTTCTCTGCAGGGCATCAGCATCCATGGAGAAATGCAAAGCATGAAAAATTTGTTTCACCCAAAAGCTTTGCCATGCTTCCTAGAGTAGCCACTTCTGAAAAATGAGGTTGCAACAAATTACTCCACATTTATCAAGGGTACACTTGATTTTCCGTTTTTGTGTTAGCTTAGAAGTAGAATCATTTTTTATTATATATTTCCTGAAAATGTTTTAGCCCATGAACAGCACTGAATGGGAGCTGAAGGTGTTTGACTACGTTTTGTAGTTGTCAGGGATAAAGTGAGAGCATGTGGAGATAGTGAAGTGAGGAATATGGATCGACAGGGTGGGACCAGCATGCTGCGCCCTCACTGTGGTGGCTCCCACATGCCAAGCTGGGCGATGGGGCTGTGAAAACAATGGAGAGAAAAGTGATCCAGCTGTTGGCGTGATTGCGCTTATTCATCTCTTGTGGCAGGGGGTCTCCATGGAACCAGGCTACCAGAAATTGTTTTCTTAGTCCATTTAGACGTGTATCTATGTGTGTGCGCATGCACGCATACATATACCCATACACATTTTTGCAAATTATGGGGGCGTTTATTCCTAAAGTACCCCCAGCACCCCAGTGAATTATTTAGGTTCAAGGTTGGCATGGACACTGGGTGAACACATCCCTACATCTGTACCTATTTAAAAAAACAACCCCTAAAATGGGTAAAAATGTTTGTTTCCTTGACTTTTTTATTTTCATTTTTTTCATCTTGAGCTGTGGTGGATTTGAGAATAATTTCACTGATGTGAAACATTTTAAATAAACAGTTGTGTACGTGTGTTTTGTGCATGTATACACTTTGAGCTTGGTCAAAATTGTGAATGTGAGTTTTTAAAATACAACATATTACATCTCCTGTGATAAGACACATTTTGCAAACATATTTCAGGCACATATTTAATTTGTAAGAAAGGAATTGGCTCTCCTGACAGTCTCGAGAAAAATGCAAGTTTCATAAAGAATAAAATAATTGCTTTTGGCCAAGGCCCTGTTTGATGAGATAAAAGGAAAAATGCTGTTCGTAATTTTCTGCCAATTACTGCTTTAAAGATGTTACTTGATAGCAAATGCTTGCTTTTTGTGTAACAGAGTGAAGATGCTCCTTTTTTCCCATTTTCAGGCAATTTTCAGAAGTCTTTCCTAGAATTTGCCTTGCAAAGTGAACAAGCTGAATGTGCAGTTTGTGCTGAATGAAAGAGATGTGAATTTTGACAGACTTACACGCTTGCGCAAAAAACATCACAAATGCTTACCCGCAATGCCTGCGTTTCCAGTTTACATTGCTTTAACATTTTCATGTTACAGTGAGTATGAGAAGTAGGATGGAATCTAAATCATTCATGGAAAACCAAGAGTTATATTACAAATTCTGCAATACTGTACATGCAACATTTGTCAGGTAATCGTCATTTAGATTTAAATGTTTAACATACAGTTGGTTCCTGAGTTACAATGGTCCGACTTGGGATTTTACGATTTTACGATGGTGCGATAGCAATGCGCATTCAGTAGAAACCATACTTCAAATTTTGAACTTTCATTTTTTTTCCCCGGAAAGTAATGTACAGTACGAAACTCTCATGATGCTGGGCAGCAGCAGCGATCAGCATCTTCCAGTCTGCCATGCAGCTGCTAGCATATACAAGTGATACTCTACAGTGCTCTGTATTGTGAGCATTTTGGATACCCCCCTCCCCCATACCTACGTTGTGTTTTGTGCATCCATTATGTCTACAAAATACCCATCTATGTCTGTGCCTCCGGAAAGTGGAACAAAAGTGGAAAGTGGAAAGCCCGCAATGACTTTAAAGGCAGGCTAGGCTAGACTATGATGTTCGGTAGGTGTTTTGGCATGGTTTGCTGTAAGCAACTGTGTGACACCACGGTAATAAGTTTAAGTTCCGTTAAACTCCTTACTGAGTGTTGTTTCCGACAAAGAGCGTTGCTGTTAGCCAGGAGCTGACGCTAAACATTAGCGATTGGCAGTAAACAAAAATGGAGGATTCCACAGTTCAAAATGAACAAAATGCAAGGTGTTAGCAAGTCAGTGGTTGCAGGAGAGTTCACAAGGGGCAGCGGAAACTGAGCACTAACAGGAAGTCCAGGTAGGAAGTAAATCCTGTCACCGATTGGTTCCCACTCAATCAGTCATCCAATCAGTGCTCAGTCTGGAGATTGGGGCGGAGAGACCACCTACTGACAGGAAGTCTCGGTAGGAAGTAAATCCCGTCAACAAGCGGTTGCTATGCCAATAAATCAATCAGTCTGAAGTGACCACAGGTGTGACCATAGGTTAGATGAACAGGTATGCGCTCCCTAACAACATGTAAGTCAACAACAGCCTGCATTTACAACGGTGGTTTGTAGCCTAGGAGCAATAGGCTATACCGTGTACAAGCCAAACAGACCATGTACACTATCTGATGTTTGTGCCATGACAAAATTACCTAACAATGCATTTCTCGGAACGTATCCCCATCATTAAGTGAAAATGCATTTTTAACTTACAATATTTTTGACTTACAATGGGTTTATCGGAACATAACCCCATCGTAAATCGGGGACCATCTCTATTGCTTTATTTGTTTCTTGCTTACAAGCAGAACATTAACTCTGTTCATTGTTTATTATAGTTCACATCAGAACACTTGTAAATAAGTAAGAAATCCATACTAATAAGATTCATATTCAAGTATATGAGAGCACCAGGTGATCTTTTCATTCCAGTATTTAACCAGTGCATTGTCAGATGTCCTTTAACCAGTTTAATGTACTGTATTCCTTATTTTATAAAGTCATCATTATAAAACTGAAAATATCTTGCAACCAGCAGGGGGAATTGTTATTAAAGAGGACACAATTAGAAAGAAAATCTCAGTTCCTCCTACTGGTGTCTATGCAGATCACAATGTTCTTTTATTCTTATTCAGTCAGGGTCATATACTGTACACCAGAGAATGAAAAGACTGAAAAAGCCACTAATTTGGCAATTTAATTGGGAACAGTAAAAAGAAGCAAGAGAAAACTCAAGTCCATTACGTTGTAATTTCTGAGGAAAAAAATATAAAATGTCTTCATCCAAAAAAAAAAAAAAAAAAAAAAAACTACTTAACATGGCAATATCTGGAAAGACATTAACTGCATTATGCAAGGAACATGTGTAATGGAAAGTAATGCATTATCTTCTCTGCAGTCAATCATGCTGGCAAGAACTTAGTGAAGAGCTCCTGGAATATCAATACAATCGAATGCAGCGGGTTTATGTACGGAAATGACTTTAATTAACGTTCTCACTCTGCACTTTTGAATGACATTTCAAAACCATGGCTTAATCTCACTCCGCTGTCCTCAAAGAAGCAGTAATGAATGACTTGGCAGTGAACGAATCTTTACAAGGTGACAGATGTAGCCCGCTAGATTAAATAGGGAAAAATCTGCATCCACTTTTCTCCAGTGAGTTATTACCTCAAAGCCGGATGCTATACATCATGCTCAAATTAATATTCCGGAAACAAAAGGAAGACTAAAGCGCCAAGTAAACTGTTATAATCCCAGAAGATCCCGTCTCCTGGATTTTCCGGGGTCTCTCGCTTATTGCTCACACTATTTCTGAGGCTCTCTTTTGTGTTGGTCTCTGGGGGTGGGGTGGTTGGTATATAGATGGCACACGAGAGACTGCGAGGCGAGGGGGTAATCAGCAGAACCGTAGCGTTGCCTAGCAGGGGATACTGCCGAAACAATACATCAAATCCCTAGCACCTGTAGGGTATTTATCAGGCCGGTTTGTTGAGACAGCACCTTGTGGGTTTGCAAGAGTAATCTGTGCTCTGTCCTTGTGATCAGACAGAGGTGCTTTGGTGAAAAAACACAACTTCAATCCTCTGAAAGATCACTTTACAATAATCTGAGACAGCTGACATAGAACAACAGATATTGGAGTGGACCATCTGCATCTCCATGCGGTAGATGGTGTGGTGCTTGGAGGCGTTGCTTTGTAATCCCTGCTACTTTTGCAGTACCGTTGATCAAGGTACTTACCCTATATTGATACAATAAGAATTACCCAGCTATATAAATGGATAGATCATCTCAGGTCCTATCACTACCACCAACACTTCCCACAACCACTGACAGCCTGCACACCATTAATATACTGCATACGAGGGTTGATTAAAAAATACTAAGAAAAAAATTAATATATGATATTATATGACATATTTTATATATCTTGTATCTATCTGTAATTTGTCTACATCTCTTTCTTCCTTCTATTTATTTATTCTCAAAAAAGTTTTCCTTATTCTGCACAGGTGGACAGGAGGACATTTGTTTCTTGCTCCCTTGTATACTTGTATGCCATAAAGATTTTCTACAATACAAAATTCCTGATTCTTGAAATCAATGTTTGTAGCTTAGCATGCAAACATAACACTGCAAATTGAATTGGACAAATGTCTGTGCGAAATGAATAAATAAGATTAACGTGTTGTGTTTGTCAAGCATTCTGCTTCTAATATAATTTGAGCTTGTTTAACACGTGAATATTAACAGCGCATAGTTATGAACACGGTTTTAAGCCTGCAGAAAACCACTTTATGTGAGGTGCAAAGACAGGATGTAGTTGTAAGAGCAGTTTGAGAGCATTTGTGCTCTGCTCCTTATGCGGGGCGTTTGTTCAAAATGCCACCACTCTTCATTGCATCCATTTTCGGCATCCCTGCACTGATGCCAGGAAATGTGCTGCCAGAAAGAAGAGTTGGAGAGAAGCAGTTGTCTGGTGTCAGATGGCAGCGGCGGAGGAGTCTGGGAAAACAAAATGCGTGAATCGGGAGGGGAAGCAATACTGAAAAAGTCACAATGAACCTGCAGTTTTTGGTTTGATGCTAACTGGAATAGCATCTCGATCATTCTCTATTGATAACTGGTTGTCCAGTGCAGAGAGAACAGTGGTCCAGAGGCTATCTGGAAGCATAGGGCATAAGGGAGGACACAACCTGGGTAGTGGATGGGATGCCAGCCCATCGTAGTGAAAGCACTCACTAACACACCAGCACTTTTGAGACAGCAATATATCTGAAATATGCATCTCTGGACTGCGAAGGCAGAACTACATTTCAACATCTTAAATATGGTCACAGCAATGTTTTCATGACTTGTCAGAAATAACGGTGCGAGGAAAAGGTCTGGACAATGGCAACACGCGGTCTTTCGACAAGTCAATATGCCACGTCCCTACACGGAAACCGAAAGTCTGCCAAAGCAGCATTAAGCTTAATTTAATTTAGAGCTCAATAACCACAGAGTAGCTTGAAAGAACTTGTTCCTTAAAGTCATTGTTCCTTTTACAAGATTGAAGGTTTAAAGTGGAAAAAAAAGGATTTAAACTTACAGGAGCTTTATGGTTACAGATAAACTGTGAGTATTTTAAGTTTTCTTCTTTCATCACATCAGCATATTAAAGAAGGAAAGATCAAATATGTTGCATATTGTACATTTTCAGCAATGTGCTCACACTAGTTTATGAAAATGCCTTCATTTTACTTTTCAAAGTGACACCAAGGCTCGGGAGCAAAATATTCAACAGACACAGTCTGATTACCCCGGCTACGCGGGAACTCAATCTTTTCAAGGAATTATCCTTTGATTTATAATGTCCTTGTCGACAGCGCAAATGAATTGTAACTGTAAAGAACTGCTATAAAACTTCAGAACTATAATGCAAAGCAGCATACAAGGTAGTCACAGCAGGAGAGAATAATGGGGGGAACAAAGGAATGAGGGAGGAATCACAAAAGTGGATTTGTGGCCCACACCAAAGTCTTACCTTTGTAGCAAGTGAAGGATTTTGACAAATGAAGTTCCAGTTCCGCCATATCCACTACTTAGATGCATAACTTCCATCTGTCCCTAGCGACCTAGAGAAAGAACCATCGGCTGTCCATTGCAAGGTTGTGCCACGAGGTCCAACCATCTCCCCGGCCCACTAGGTGGATCCATACCATCTGTAATTTGCCACCAGAGACCTCTCAATACCCATTCAGTAGGAAAATGCAGGTCATATTTGATCCAATACAAACCATATAATATGGTACCGTTACAAGCTGAGCTACTGGAAGCCACCAGCAAATTATACTTTGAATTTGCACAATAGATTTTTTTGCATTCAGCGTGGAATTACATTCCAGGGACGTCATGGTAAATTGGTCATGATTGGCCGTGCTAAATTCCCCATTGTGTGTGTATGTGACGGTGTGCCCAGAGATGGCCCAGCATTTCATTGAGGGTTTTCTTGCCTCAGTCCCAGTGTTCCTGAGATTGGCTGCATTCCCCCATGGCTGTGGGAACTGGAACTTGAATGCACTTCTGACAATTTTTAAACTGTTTGTTTTCCGTATATTTCTTGTCTTAGGGGTAAAGACAGGAGGATCCTGAGGAGATCTGTGCGATTAAAAAAAAAAAAAAAAAAAAACACCAGAAGGACTGTAACATTATGAAGAAGAAATCAAAGAAATCCACACTTCTCCTCAAGTTTGGCATAATGCTCCTGTGACCTCTTGTTAGGGAGAAGATAGCCATCTTGTATGATGTCTGTGCAAGGTCTGGAGGTTTTAGGGAGCTGAAGACAAAGGCAAAACAATCTGCATCTGAGGATAATCTGGCGACACATCAGACCTGCTCTGTTCCTGGGGTGAAGACATTATCGTTGTAATGTTGTGATGTGTGGTTGGATCACAGAGCTACAGGAGCTACATGAAGTTCTGGACTTATGGTAGCTACAACATCCATTCATGAAGGACCACTTGTCAAGAGATCATTTTGTTTTTCTCAAGCCACCTACATGCTGGGTGGATCTGGTCATGCACCTGAAGTTGTATCAGGGATTCTCGCAGCTCCTTATAACTTATTCAACTGCCACCCTGCTTAGAATAATGAACCCGTTCTATTTAAAGCACTATCCACTGAGATGCTGTTACATATTCATTAAACAGGATACAACGGATCAATAACCATTAACAGCTCGCTGAGAGTCCCTTCTAAATGAGATTATATTGCTAATGAACCAAAGACGATGTACTGATCTCACGCATTCCAGTCTATTTAACCAGATTCACCGAAGATAAATTGGGGCACAACAGAGATGGTGCGAGACCCATTCAGAAGCACTTTGGTGTTAATCTGAAAGTTGGGTTTGTGTGGAAAAACAACTAAAACCTGCTGTGTGAACAACAAGGCAGACTAATGCCAGAATCAATATTGTTGAACAGAAGTGATCATACAAAACAGCTAAATTCAAATGTACATCTGGTATGTTCAAACACTGTAATATGCTATTTAAGCGGCAAGATTTGACTTGTCCAAGCCATCGTGCTCTCGGTAATGTCGTGGGGATACGAAACAGGGCAGCAAGAAAATTGATGCCACCGAAATATGATGTTGGAGAAGAATGCCACATACACTATGGGCCATCCACAAAATAAGCACATGGATATCAGAGAGGATCAAACCCAAGTTAACCTTGGGGACCTAAATGACGAGTGTTCAACTTTCATACTTTAGACACCTAAAGAGAAAGATCACAGGAAAACGACACCATGGTTGGTAAAGTCAAGGGTAAGTGCAAAAGAAATATGGACTGATGCAGAAACTACAGCTACAGACACCCTTCTAAGAAAGATTCATCATCTGGATGAAGACACAGTTCAGGGCAACTATCCATGCAGCGACCATGATGCAACATAAATGGCAATTAACATCAATACATGACAAGATCATTCCATCAATCTGTTATGAATGTTGCCCATAAACAGATGTGTGCATCCAAACAATAAAGGGTGTAAAACAAGGTACACCCTGGAAGAGAGACCAACCCACCAGGTCACACCTGCAAACGCTAAAGGAGATACTGTATAAGGTCAGCGGTTCCTCTGAAGAACATCTCTGTGAAGAAACCACATGAACACAAAGACAACATGCCAATACCACACAGACTGAGTAGGAGTCACACCCTGGTCTGAACCCACAGGGTAGCAGCTGTGTAAGTATCAGTGGTACCTTCTCTGGCTCGCCGGATCGAAGGAGTAAGCAGACAGGGACATTCCTCGCCTAACTTCCAGGAACTTCTTTTATTCAACTCCATGCAAGAAAACCAGAACTTTCCAAGCTAAACTGAAAAATTTCCGTCTTTAACAAACCACGCAATTCAATCATAAAACACAGCTCTTCAAATCAACACACCATCCTCTCCCCAGCTTTCTATGACTTTTTTTTATAGTTGTGTTCTTCCAGTTGGGCACAGCTGGTGCTTGCTGTCCAATAAGCAAAGCCCAGATGTGAGAGGCAACCTGGGCAGGAAATGGGTGTGGCTAGACCAGACCCTGCCACGCCCCCTCTCTCCAATTATATTCCAGTAGAAAGTCTAAGAAATTCTTTAATCATTTTTGTTCATGACTGATTTCCATGTACATCTGTGCATTATAAATACTGTCCCATAATAATCATCCATCCTAACCAGTGAAAGAGGGCGGAAGAAAGATTATTGTATAAGATGAATGTACTGCAGTAGAGGATGAGTTATTAATTTTCGATTTGCGTTCTGAAGGACACTACAGGTTGCGCCATTCGTTCCCCTTATTAACCACTTGTTCTTTGAGGAGGTGGTGAGGAGTGCTCTGGTCCCATCTTTCCATGACTAATACAATCAAGCTTTGCTGTTTGCCCGCAGGTCTCTCTGTGGACATAAATTTCCTGCCGTGACCCTAAAGGCAGTTTTCTGTGAGATGTTTTTCCAGCTCTATTTGGGCTTCAACGTGGTAGTGGTTAATGCTGCCCCACTGCAGTTCAAGTCCCAGTCCTACTGTAGTACCCTTGTTCAAGGTACTTACCCTGAGTTGCTATGGCAAAAATGACTCTGCGGTGTAGATGTGCAAACAGTGTAAGCTGCTTTCAGGCATAAATAATCCAGAAATCAACCTGAATTGACAGCCTTGCCTTTTATCGGTTACCTCGGCGTAATTATGAGGAATAAAACTGGTTTGACTGGAGACGTACTCGATAATGCTCGACACTGCCCCCCGATAGTTCCTGTCTTTGTGACTGGGACGAATAGCACGATCTTGTTAGATGTTTAATATGAGCTGACAGAGCCAAGGATCATTAAATCAGCCTTTCGGTGAGGGACTTGCTGCGAGCCGAACGGCACGGGGCATTGGAGCGCTGAGGCCTCGCCGCACGGCTTGCTGCCATGACATCACAGGAACACCATTATCAATGCCGGCAGTAGAACTGTAAGCACAGACATGGTCTACAGTGCAGCAGACCTCCATGTGCAGGAGCAAAGTCACATGCTGAGCAGCTAAGAGCCATGCGTGACATTACAGCAACAATTCTGGAGATGCTCTGCCTGGAATCTGAGCTCACACTTTACCCATGGGAGCACTGCTGAGTGTTACTGGAGCGCAAAGTCTGTCAAGGAACTCTGTCGACATGCAGAACTAAAGTTTGCCATAAAAAAAAAAAAAAAAACTGAATAAATCAAAGTGCAAAATATTGTTACATAATAATCTTAAACAGTCTTGTGGCACAGTGGATCAAGTCTGGTTTGGGTAGCAGCCTGGCATGTGATGGCAAAGGTTTGATTTATGCTCTTTTTTAAATCATTACAGTCCATATTAGCAAAGTTAAAAACAGCAAACTCTCTTCTGTCAGCGTGAATAATAACCTGGGAGGAAACAGTATTTTGCCTCAAAAGAAGAAAAGAGCAACAACCAAGAATCAAACTACAGCAAGTTAAACAAAATGTCAAGTTCCTAAAGTCAAACATCAACACTTTGTCAGTGGAAGTCAATTCTATTATCCATATCAACACCCTCCAGCTATCGACACTGAAATTCACTTGCAAAACCATCACTTCAGAAAGTCTTATCTGGCTTTATTGGCTGCAGCTGCTCCTTTTTCTCCCCTAAGAGTTGTTTTCTTGTGTGACCCAGGCTTCAGTCTGCCAAAGTCATTTGTTGATACGCAAAGTTTCATTTTGCTGAGTGTAGTTGGATGCTTACCGGGTCATCAGATCAATAGGACAGGGTGCAGCCAATAAGGTGCAGGTGAAAGTCAATTGAGACTAAGGTGCTTATCCTGCAAAGATGTCCAGTCTTGGTTATTTCTACTTGTGGAGATACAATTCAGGTAATGATGGTTGGGGGAAAGAGCAAAGAAAGAAGCAGGAGTGTGAAATGAGTTCACCTAGTGCTCACAGCTACTATGCATCTACCAAGCCCAGCTGTGACCCACAGATTCTTTAACAACCATATCTTGCTCAAGCCCCTCACAGATGGTCAGCATTCTGACCTTCTGATCAAGCCTCAAAACATGAAGAGCAGAAAGACCTCAGCCTTCCTTTCCTTCAGAAAATGGCCAGGAGGAGAATCAGAGGGTGTGGAAAGCCAGGATATTCATAGTTTAAGTGGTTGACAGCTACCACAGCCCATCAGGACCATGTCACCTCCATCTCCCCTCTGCCTTACCCTTCTAATACTTTCGGTGTGATATGCAATTTGTTGATCCAAGGCTGGAGATCAGGGCTTTCTTAACCTGGGGTCCAGAGACTTCTTCAGAGACTAGTGTGGGCTTCAGGGCTCCAGACAGAGTCGGTTCCCTTTGAAAATAGTACTGTGTAGTAAAAAAATGTTAAAGAGAAACACGGTCGTGTTGCTGTGCTATTGGTATCCGTCTCTGGCAAAGTTCAACGTAAAGAAAACAAATTTTTAGTGCTGTAATTTGAGTGCAACATATTTCTGAATTTATTCACAAATCCTGTTCTACAAAACAGGTTGCTACCCTTCATCAGGTTCTCATAGGGAATCAGGGCTTGGAAAAGGTTAGAAACCTCTGCTGTGGGCCTGAGATCCAGCAACACCCAATATAATCCAGTCCTGCAGTCCTCAACTACCACAAGTTCCCATTTTACCCTGTGATTCATTTGCATTGCTGACAGAAACATCTTATTTTGTTCCCTTTTAATCCTGCGTTTTGTCTCATTCCGTCTGATGAGAACTTTAGAAAAAGGCTGCAGCTCTTTGATACCGATTTAAATGGTGTGCTGGCTTGTGTCTTCATTTTGAACAGCTTCCAGGCAAAGAAATGCAGCCTACTGGTTTACATCCCATCCCTTTCAGCATATTTGTACCCCCCCCCCCCCCCGATAATTGAAATGTGCGGCTTTTCTGCAATGAAGTGCTCAAATCAACACAAACACGCTGTGCGTAATGAAGAGCGATGACGCATCTCCGCCACTCGCACCCGGCGGCAGATGAGCGCATTTTCCGCAGAGAACATCGCCTAAAGAAATCAGGCCGCATTCTGTGCTCCTGCATTTACTGCTCTCCATATATGATGACAGACCGCCGAGCAGGAACCTGCTGTTTTTGCAGGTCATTCGTGTAGATTTATGATTCCCACCACAGCACCGCTGCAGTGTTTTCATATCAGTAAATCTCATGCGATGTGTAAAATTATAAGCTTTTGAATAAGGCAGGATTTTATGCTCCATTGAAAAAAGGGGCAAGAATCAATGAATATATTAGCACAAGTTATGAATAAATTAAGGTTTTTGCGTAAATAGCGGCGCGTTCAGTACTGCTATCAGTAGTGTCATGGGAACTGACAGCTGAATTGGCCACTGCATATTAGGTTTGAGTTTTCTAACACGGCTAAACATGAAATCTCTTCGTGGTGAGAAAAAGTAATCTCAGCTTAAAGCCAGGGTTGTTATTTGTGGAGGGCAGCCAGACAGAGGTCACTGCACCAGCCCTCAATCGCTTGTTTTCTCTACGGCCTTATAGTGGGTGGAAAGTTTGCTTCAGACAAGGGCCGAGTTTTCCTTCTTTCCACGCACATACAATCATCCGCACGATGCTTCCTTCCGAAGGAATCCAACTTCGTAAACTGCGAAATGCTGTTTGTTAGGAGTGATTCGGGGTATTTGTACAAGTGTGGAATTCAGAGATATAAATATGGGTATTGATAATGATGGCAATGACTGCGGGGGTTGCCAGGCTGTTCCAAGGAATCAAACACAGCCCATTTTCATAATTATTATGAGTTATTATAAGCGGCACTCAGTATTTTCTGAAAATTGTATTTAATTGGGAAATTGTGTTAGAATATATTTTTGTTTTAAAAAATGACATGCTTATTTCAGCATTTTGATGAAAACAGGAAAAAAAATCCATCCATCCATCCATCCATCCATCCATCCATCCATCCATCTCATTAACTTCTTTATCGCAGGTTCAGGTCATGGAGGTCCAGAACCTGGAATCACTGCACACTGGGCTATGAATCTACACCCTTGATGGGACACCTGTACACTGTAGAAGGGAAAATATTTTTTTAAAGTTAAAAAAGAGAGAATTAAACGTTAGCAAGAGGGTGCTTTTAATTTTTTTTATTCATCATTTTAATTGAAAATATGTTTTTTTTTTTTTTTTTATTGCCATTATGCTTTGAATATGCAGAAAAATGTGGTTTAAGCTTTTGTCTCCTCTTAATAGGTAGGTTTGGACCTATGTCTGATAGAAGATCTAAGCTAATTCTCCCAGTTTATCAAAACTTGTAATAACTTCTACCCACACTGCTGATTTCATAATCAGACAACATGCTTCATGGGTGCTAGAAATTTTTACTTTGCCAAATTACTGTATATTGGTCTTGTGCTGGAAAAGAACTGTGGACAAGGGTGGACTTAGAGGATTGGGTGCCCTGAGCTTGAGTCATTACTGGTTAACCACCTGCACCATAATATGATGAGGTCCAGCTGCTCCAACCTGAAAACCCAATGAAATGTAATATGAGGCTTAATAGTTTGTGTATATTTGCATATATTTGTAATACATGAGCACTGAGAACAACGTAAGAACAGCTGGTTCCTGAGCACAAAGAGAGCATCAAAAGTTAAAGTTTAAAATTAAGCTGCACCAAAAAAAAAAAAAAAAAACAATGATAGCGAGTGATCCCCACAGAGAAACAATAGAAAGTTTAATTTTAAAAGAAAACTAAAGTAAAATGCCTTACAATAAGAAAAGCTGATATTTTATAGATATGCAATACTCTTGAAAGTGGGGACTGGTTGATAACCATAAAAGGTCTAACGAAAAAGCTATTGCTATAATGAAAATAAATATTTAAGCAGGTTATACTGGTTTTATATACTTTATCATAACGTGAGCCAACACACCAACATGGAAGTATTTATGTATTTATTATGCATTGTGTGAAATTGATCAAATCAGGCAATAATTATCATACTGTGCTGCATTATGGGAAAGTAATCATTGCCCATTGGCACAGCAATAATAATAATAATAATAATAATAATAATAATAATAATAATAATAATAATAATAATAATAATAATAATAATGCCCAATTTTTCTTATTGTTTAGTAGTTTTCCAGCACTAAAGGACTTGGTGAAGGAACATTAGTTGCCAGTTATCTTTGCCAAATGAACATTGCTGAACACTCAAATTAGAGCTTGACTGTACAAGGCACTCTGTTTGTCCTGCACCTGACAATGTAGGACTTTTTACAGCCATGATGTTCCATCAGTAGGAGATGTGGAGGGTAAGAATCAAATCACAGCCCCAAAACTGCATGTGGCTAGTGAGCTTTTTAAGTCATAATGTCTTCATAACAGAGTATCCTGACTTTTGGTATTTTGAGCAGTCAGAGCTCCCTCTGAGTTTTTGGTCTATTTCCCATATTGTGGACAGTCACAGGCAAGAGCAGGAGCGAAGTGAATGAGTGTGCACACGTGTAGAATGGGTTGCTAAGTTCTTCTAATAAGAATGCATTCAAACATTTAATTTCACACCTGCCAAGTAATATTTAAAGATAGTTAGTTAAATATATTTATTTATTTATATAAATTCTGGGGCCCCGCAATCCATGTTATCCCAATTATAAATTCTGTCCTGTCTGTATTTATATATTTACCTATCAAAATAATTTCTCTTTTGGCCAAAAAAAGCTGACAGCCACTTAAAAGAAACCCCAGTGCAGGTACCCGAATAATTTCGTATAGGGAAATTCTGCATTCCCTTCCCGGTAAATTCATATTGCATCTCAACGCAAACTTGCTTGGCATAATGTGTCTTTTTAAAGTATGTCCCAAGAAAGTTATAATAGCAATTATCCAGTTTTCAAAGATTTTTAGCACTTTTTTCTATCCAATTTCTGTGTGTCAGTCTCCATAAGAAGGTTCGCAGATTAAAATGCAGGAAAAAAATAATTAAAAAATAAAAAATAGACACATCTGACACAAACAATCTCCTTGGTTTTATTGCAGCCTCTCCATCTGGTAGGTGCACACACTCCCTCTAATGAAAATGTTCAGACGCTCATTGAAAAGCAACATTAAAACATTCATTCCATTGTAGAGTTGATGACATTTTCATTTCCCCCCGGGTCCGTTTGAAGCGCTCCCAGATGTACACCTGGTTAGATTAAAAAGGCCAGTCAGTCCGGTCCATTGATCAAATGGCACATAACTGTTTGAAAGGTTGCACGCAAATAAATAAAGACTGAAACTGACTTTAAAAGTAGATCGTATTAGCTCTCCCTGGACAATGAACTGTGCACACCATAAATATGGCCTGCTTTTCATTTCAGTCTGGCGTAACAGCCTGGAACAGCAGCACTGTGGAAATGTTTAACAGGCAGCTCAGAAGAAAGGGCTGGAACTGCATTTTACATGGATTATATTTAAACAAAAACAAAGCCTCATTGTAGAGTGAATTCTGATGCAGAATGTATGCTTGGGAAGGGGGAATAAAATAGATGCCTATGCATCTAAATCACCACAAGGCCCTCAATTGATAAAATGTAAATCCAGCTACTGACTTTGAGAATCAACCCCATGAAAACTTCCATCTGTCATCTGAGCATATTCTTCACGGAATAGCACTGCCTGGTCGAACAAAAGTCTAAATCAAAGGTAAAGATCTTAGCACACTAAGCACTGTGGAGAAAGGCGTCAGCAAAATAAATAAATGTAAAGGTAAATTAATATAAAGTAGAAGATTAACACATACAAAGGTGGAAAACAATATACTCAGTCATTCATAACAATTTAAGGAATTCAATATATTTATGATTCAGTTATTTCTGGTTAGCTTTTTTTAAATTTGTTTTACATCTTTACCTTCCTTAATTACAGTTAAAAATACATCCACTAGGATACGATGTAAAAAAAATGGAAAAAAAATAAAAATAAAAACAATGAATGCAGTCCTGGAGAGGTGAGAAATGTTTTTTTTTGTTCCTTAATTACTTTTCTTTTGTTATTAATAATAAATAAGGCAATATAAGCAAAATCATTATTTTCACTTAGTTTCACAGCAGTGCTGACATTTAGCCTCCGATCGTCCTTTGCGAGCTATAAATTCCAGCACGTTTGTGTAACTTTTCCATCCGGTGTGACAAAGCAAGGATCACTGCTATGCATCATTCTAGGGTTTCCTGTTGAATGCCACTGTAATCGCTGTTCTGTCCTCCAGGATGATGGATGCGATAATTAAAACATTTGTGCAAATTCTAATTACCCCGAGAACGTTCCAGGATCCCGCCACTGCACCCATATCCAACCTGGCGAACATCTCCCTGGCTCAGAACAGCACAGATCGCAGGCTGGATGTCACTTTTCACATTTATTATACTACCAGCAGGGTAATAAATGTAATAAATGCCACTGCTGCGTGGAAGCTGGGGAATGGCTGCTGGTTATGTGAGACCTCCCAGGACCTCCCAGGCCATTTGCTGATAGCCTCAGGATGTACACCTCATGGACTTTCCAGCTGGCACCTCCAGTTCCTTCTGGGGTAAATTTGGGAAAGTTGATGTGGCCCAGCAGGTATCACACTATTGAGGTTATATCAGTTTGCTGTGGTGTTCTCTCCATAGCTCTTCCCTGTCCAGTTTGATGTTTTCGTGGATTTTCAGCGAGCTGAACCCCAAACTCTACCATCTCCACCTTACCTGATATAACCTCAACCTTTGAATTAGCATTTTCCATTCAAAACTTACTTTGTCTAGCATGCCTAAGAGCCTTCGGCGATGTACAATATTAGTCACACATCCTGATCAGTCTTCCTCAGGTATAACGACAATGAAAATGTCACAATTCATATAAATGCCACTAAATGTCATCAATATCCTTAAGTTAAAAACAACTGAATGCGACTAGAAGAATTAAACACATGATGACAACTACACATCGATGGAGTCAAGATCTGGTAAGCTTGTAATGGTTGCTTATGGTTTTCTGTTCAGTAGATCCAGAACAACTCCAAGTCCAGTAGATCATTGTGGAACCAACATAGATAGGTAAATTAAATCATATGAATGATTTCCAACTATCCATCATCACGGACCTTTTTTCAGTGCAGGTTGCCGAGATGTGAGACAGGGTGCACCCTGGATTTTGTATGTTTCTTCATTATATAGTTTGCATTTTATAATTTATTTCTGAAAAAAAATATTTTCATGAGTAACATAGAAACATACAGCCAGAAGAAGTAAGAAGTAGCAAGAAATGAAAAATATAATCAGATGAATGGAATATATACTAAAGGTCAAACATTTATAATACAGTATTTCACAGGTTTGAGCACAGTCAAAGTTGTGCGTGTCCAGACATCCAGAATTCCTTCAAAATATCACGGCGTGTTAAATTTTGAGGCTAAAGAAAATTAAACAGTTCAACCATCTGCATATTTATAGAGGGAACTTCTAGTGTAGAACATAGCCTTAAAATATATTTCCTTGCCAAATGTGTAAAAGTAATGAGCCTACATTCTTAATTCTTGAGTAATGGACTTGAGTATGTGTTAGTAAAGTATCAACTTACAAAGCCATTTTTATTTTTGTGACTGCACTATTGATAGTATTTCCCAGGTGGAAGGATTATACGGTCATTCTGTAATTGCAGTTTTCTGAGAAGCCTCAGATTGAGATTCAATAAAACGCAAAGTGCTAATAAAAGGACTAGCACTTCAAAGGGAACCCACTCCCTAAACTTTATCATAAATTCCATCTTATCCTAACCTGCAAACACCACGGTAACCCCATAGTTAACTCACAGCAAGCCGATCTAGCCACTATGCAATGGTTTGCATCTCCTTAACACCAGTGCTACCCAACTACAAATCCACACATGGAATAGTGAAGTGATGGTGCAGTATCTCATTGGGGTTATCAAGTGGGCACCTCCTTTCATAAGTGTTTCGTCGAGTTAAGCCCATGACACCTCAGGCGTGTGGTTGAAGACTCAACCACAGCTCAGGCGTTCCCGAACTGCTCTCCTCCACCACTGTGCACACCACTGCGTTACCCAGCAACACAACACAACACATGCTATCCAACTTACCACCACCACAACGTTGCACGCTATCTTTTAAGCAACGAGGATAATAAGTGCTTATGAGGGACGCCCATTCTAAAAACCCAAAAGGGCATTATGTGTATCATTTATCTCCCCTTTCTTCTCATACAAGCAACAGACAAGAAACACTGTGAAATTTCATGATCATTTGTAGCTGTTTTTTCCCATCTGGCTCAGCACTTACAGGTGGCATCAAGATTGGTTGGTTTATTCCCACTCTCAAATATTGATTATAATGAGCACATCTGACGCAAATCTCCTTTTTGAACATGGCTGCTGTGTGTCTGCTGCACTGGAAATGGAGAAATAAAAGACAGCCTCATCCAGCTCCCCTCCCTCCTGTTGTCATGCCCCCTCCTTGGACTTTGAATGATGCAAGCGTCTCATGCGATTTTATGCTCCGTGGAGTGTTTCAGTGTCACCCTCCGGCCACATCTCACACAGCTGCTTGGTTCTTCCATGGTTCTGGAGACTTTAAAACAGGGATCGGGCCCCTTAGTTCGCCGGCGTTGTCCGAGGAGGAGTGCGACCGCCGCCCTCCGTGTCACGTGTCAGCTGCAGGTTGCACTTGCAAATGCCTGCACAACCGACCAGGTTGTTTCACCGCAGCTCACCGATCGCCCGGGGGTTCTTGCTGAGCTGAACTGCAGTAGAACCATGGTGTCTGGAGTTTTATACCAAGCTGTTTGCCTGGTATAAAACTCCAGACGTACCATATTTGTCTGTTTTAACTTCCGTAACACCCTTGGTCCCTTTACTCAGTCATTGTTGGAATAGACTGGTTTAATTACTTTGTTTTACCTCGATAGCTCCTCTAATTATAGAGCCAGATGTTAAAGCTAATCATCTTTGGCTATCATTACCGAAGTTTTGATGCTGGGAAATGCCAAGGGTAACATAAAAAAAAAAAAGTAATATGTATAATTAATGAATTTTGTATTTTTAAATAATTTATTAATTCTTTTTCGGCAAGGAGTATAAAAAAGCCAAACTACTTTCTCGCTCATTACGCGTCTTAAGAGTGTGTAAATATTTTAAAGTGCTGGAATAGACAGGTGCTGTCCTCGAGAATTACCGTAAAGCTGTGTTTGCAGCATGAAGGGCAGTCTGTTGAAAGTATTATGGATTTATTCCGGAGTAGTCCTTTGTAAGCTTGTAGTTGAGAGATATTGGTCTTTATCAGTTTTATCGGCCTTGAAATCTAGGGAAAAAAGCAAAGTCTGGCTTTAAAGCTGAACCAGAAATGAAGATGATTTCCACAAGCTGGCATATATTGAGCGCGTTGGCATCAGAGTTTCAGTTCGCGTGGAAGTTTCATAAATAAAATGTCAGCTCTCCTAACTAATAGAATGTATTGAAGAGGAGAGATATTTTACTTTTTCAATTGTGAGAAAAATATTAATCCTTCTGAGAAAGTCGAGTAACGTGAAAATATATGAGAAAAACCTCTTGGGCACTGTGCTCATTCATTCCTTGCAATTTTGTGCTTCATCTTGTGTTTTTTTTTTTTACAAAACTGAAATGTATTTCAGACAATATACAAGGCACATCTACGCTACAGTGTGAAAATGTTTTCTTTAAACAATTCTTCATTTTTAAGCTCTGTCTACACTTTATAGACACCCTATGAATATTTAATGTTCCAAGATTAAAACATATTTTTGATAATGCACAATAATGTTATCTTCATGGTTATATTTTCAAATAAAAAAATAATAAATGATGCTCTTCTCTTAATAACCCCTGCTCCCTTATTGCTGAGGTACCTGTTGATCAGAGACACGTGAATATTTCGTCTGATGCACACAGAAATGTAATGTAATTTTTGAGCTGAAAACTGAAATGAATTCCTTGTGGCACCTGTGGTCTCAGTGGCAGATGAATAAATTCACACTGATGTTAATTTTCATTGATCAACAGGTTCTTGCAACCCATTATTAACAAGAAGTATCCATTAGGAGTTCATTAGAAGTAGCCGATGATTCCAGCTTTCTTTGTGACTCTCAAAGACAGGGACCATGACTGCTAACCCAGGACCCAACATAATGGAAGTTAATGCTGTATCTCAAAATAGCAGACGATTCAAGTGTCATCAGCAGGTGACACAGCAGCTGGAATTGCCTCCTTGTACTTGAAATTTGAATTCTACCTTCTGCTGCCGTATCCTTGAGCAAGGTGCTTGCCCTGAATTTATGAACTAAGCAAAGAAATAACAAGCCCTATTGTGTAAATGAGTAATTCATTGTTAGTAGCTTTACATCAAATGAAATAAATAAATGTAAATGTAGCAGACTGTGGGTAACTGGTGATATACAGTACTGTACAGTGGAATGATGTGGTCACTAGGTTTTTCGCATGTTCTTCCAAGAGGGAGATTTTCGACAAACTCAACATTGCAAATGTGCGTTTCCATAGATCCTTTTATTGCCGGAATCTGAGCAGTGCTATTTTTCTTCTGCTGTGGCATTTTAGGCCAAAACTACCACAGTGACAGTGATTAAGCAGCCCGCTGCTCTCTGAGACTGTGACAGAGTCACACTGTTTCTGCTGGCGCTTTCAAGCAACGCACACATAAATCAGAGCTGCTGCATTAAACCCCGATTAACCCACACTGCCCACACCTGCAGTTCCCATACAGGTGTTCCTATGCAGTTCACATGGGCTGCCAACCTTTTGGGTGCAGGCAGAACTCAGCAGTGTTAAATGCCGCCGCAAATCAGTACACTTCCGGAAGAGTCCACTTATCTCAAAAGCTCATTGTTTCCTCAAAGACAGCTTTTGTCCATGAAAAAGTGCTGCGAAACTGGAATTTTTCAAAAATTTCTCTATATTACTTTATCTTTACAGTTTTTGACCAAATGTGGCCAACAGCTACTGAAAGTGTTTAGTTGCAGTCTTTGCAGCTAAAGGTGAGACACTGCTAAAGGGCAACTACGTTTTCATAACTATGTCTGCAATTTTCATTATCTCCAAACCAATAAAATAAAAATAATTATTGCGCCATTTCTTTTTTCTCTCACGCCCTGTTCAGTGCTGGCAGAAAGATGCGATCAAATATAATGTTTAAAACTATGCCAAAAAACTACAAAATTAAAGGTGTCAGTGCCACTTTGGAATCAGACTTTATTATGTATTAATTTAGCTGATGGTTTTCTTTAAGCAGACTTAAAAAGTTAAGCTATTTGCAAATATTTTACCCATTTGTACCACTGGGTAACCTGCTGTATCAGTTCACAATAAGCACCATGCTGAACGGTACAACAGCAGGTAAAGTCCGTTATTTGCAGTTAGTCGTTTTAACCACTAAGCCCCCTCTGCCCCAGTGACCTCAACTTTTACTAGACCTTATTGTTTTTGCGTTGTGCGTATCGACACAGCAACGTTAACTCGGAGAACATTTTGGGAACTTGGAAGATGTCCACACTACGCAACTTTAAATGAGTAGCACAGCTCGACTTCAGGTTTGCCGCCTACCTTAGAAAAATAAATAAATAAAAATCTGCCGGTTGTCAGAGGTCAAAGTCGAGTCCGCGTTTCAAGGAATAAATTTGCGCTGCCAGCTAAAATGAGAACGTTAGATGTTCTTTAATTATCACATGAAAGGGCCCGGACTGCGTAAGTGCAACCGATTCCCGGTTTGATGCCACCCCAGAAGTGTTATCTGTACTTAGCATTTCCAACTGACAGCAAAGGCAAATTAATTCCTTTCGCCGTACCTGATTACAGGATGATATCCTAATTAATTTACAGACAAAAAAAAAAAAAAAAAAAAAATTACGTACGATACTGGAGTTTCACAAGATTGGAAAAAGTGTTTGAGTGCCAACCATACCCCAAATCCATTAAGTTGGAGCCGCAACATAAAATGTGTGGTAACTTTTAAATGGATTGCTTTAGGCTGCAGGAAGAACAGATGTATGAAAATGGGTGACATTTGGAAGCCCTCCCGCCGATCTGACGGGAGAGACAGGATGCTCAGGATGGTGGTAAGCAACCCCCATTATCATTTCAGAGACTTTCTAGAAATGGCATCTGTAATGTTATGCTTGGGTCACCAGTTGCCGCAACGTTCATTTTCAGTAGCTGATGTGTGTCCTGAAATGACATATGGTTTGGCATGAGCATCAGAACATCACTCAGCCAGGCTCAGCTTAAAGATTAACCCTGAGAATTAAGATGTGAGCTCCTTCAGGATGTGGCATCTTGGTTCCACAGAAGCAGATGTGCTTGCTGCTTCCAGCCACAGGAAAAATACAAAAAAATCCCCTGACAGCAGCGAGGTGTTTTGTGAACCTCATGGCCTTGATTTGCTCCTGGGTTCTGGTCTCTTCTGTGCAGATTCTCCTCCGGTCTGAACCCCAGCATTTCGATGTGCCTGGCAGCAATCGAGCTCTCTTCTTCCAAGATAAGGGATTTGCAATTACCTGTATCTACCAAGCTGACAAAATGCCATTGCAATGTGTGGATAGAAAAGTCATTTTTCAGCAAATATAAGTAATAATTCACAACATAAACAGTATAAATGGGCTGAGAGTTTCTTAATGTACCTCAGTTTTGCGCTTTCATATCACATTTTAGCTTAAAGTATATATAGTGAATCATGCAATGAACAGATCAAATGTTATCAAATGCAGTTGGAAGCATATATTCATGTTTTGGTCCCAGGTGAAAATCTGATAACTGAATAAATGACAACGTTGATCTTGTTTTTTGTGTCTCAGCACAAGGACATAGTGGAGGTAAGAGGTAAGACATGACAGTACATGTCGACCCCAGGATTGCCTGAGGGGGTTACGTGGCCTGGGTAATAGGAGAGGAAAATTGCCAACAACAGCCTGGCGCTGCAGAAAGATAAATGTGGTCAAGTAAGCAGTTTGGTGAGAGGTCAAGTGATGTATCAAAACTGTCAGCCATTTGAAGGTAAAAGGGACAGATGGACATTTATGTTTTGTAGCTGATAATCTTCTGGGTCAAATGTTCTGTCATTTTTAGACCTGCTAAACCCCCCACATTATTATTATTATTATTATTATTATTATTATTATTATTATTATTATTATTATCGTTGTTGTTGTTGTTGTCGTCGTCAACAACAATGACATCAATGATAATAACAAAACCATTCCAGAACTGTGGTTGTCCAAAAATTTACATTAAAAAAAAAAAATAATTAAAACGTGTTGTATTTATTAGACAGGAGAAAACTCAGCAATGATGAATCCATACAAAATAACAGACTTTTATTTTTCTGCCACCAACTTGCCATGAAGAGCACATCATAACAGTATGTTTCTTTGAACACCTAGAGCACCTTGTGAATTTAAAATTTCCCAACCCCACTATCATCCCAGCCTTATTAGGCGAGCTCATTAAAATAATTCATTTGCATACCCATCAAACATATCTGAATTGTTTCTTACTACTCACCATGGTTTAATATAAACTGGCAATTCTGATTAACAATATGGTTTCAGAGCACTTTAAACATATAACATGGGTCACATTGTGTCAATATGGTTATTCACACACAAATTACAGCACTGATTAAATTACGAAACAAATAAATGAATATAAAATCTGTAGGGAATTGATGGCCATTGTGCAGGACTGGACAGCCTAGATACACAGTTGTAATAAATAAGGGCTCCCCACTGGCTCACATGGGCAATGAAAAGCATTTCCTTGTACAGGCGATCCAGAAATAAACTGTAATTCAATTATTTATGCCGTTTACCCCTCACATTTCTTCTCCTAGATAAATGTCTTAAGCCATCAATGTTAATGTTTTTTTTTTGCTGCTTTTTCTTTTGGCTCATGCAACCGTAATGATATGTTATCATGGTGCAATCTTCAGAAACACACATTGGTGTCTCACCCATCGGAGTCTTGGTGCCTGAGCAACTGGCATGTAAAATCCAACCTGAACATCCAAGATTTTCAAGTGTGAGGGATTTGTTCCAATAAATGACTTCAGGTCCCATTGCTGGACATGCGGGCCGCTGTTTTGCGATTTCATTAAACAAACATTTGATTGTCTTGAAAGTTCCAAGGTGCCAGCAGGGGCTCGGGGTAGAGTAATAGACAGTGACCTTAGTAGAGGTCAGGATACGGGCAGATCTATCCGAATTGCTTCTCTTTGCTATCTCAGATACTTTGAGGGGAAAAGAGGAGCGGGAAAGAGAGAATAACAGAGAAGAGGAGAAAGAAAAGGGTCTACAGGTCGTACTTCTGGAGTAGTTCGGACTGCCACTGGCGCTTTCTCTCAGGGAACACGTGCGGGATTTTGATCTTCTGGAACTCCTCGATACAGCGCTGCATCTCTTCCTCGGCACTCAACTTCTCCGTCAGCTTCCGCCGGGTCAAGCCACCGCTACCCTCGCGGTGCCCCCCGCCACAGCCGCCTCCCCCCATCAGCGACTGGAAGAGCTCGCTGTTGCGTCGCTTGTCAGGCAGTTGCATCCACTGCACAGTGGCCTTCTTGGAGGGCCGGCCCAGGGTGAGAGTGCTGGGCTGGCGAGAGGTGGGCTGCAGGCCACCCGTGGAGGCCAGTGCTGCTCCTCCATCCGCCGGGCCATCCTGGGGTGATGTGGCCTCTGAGTGCGTCTCTGAGCTTGAGGTGGACAGCTCATTCAAGGAAGTACCACTCTCGCTCCCCTTGTCTGGAAGTTTCTCCTGCTTGTGCTCTTCACACTCCTGCCTAGGGGACACGGTCCTGGTGGCCGGTCCTGGGGAAGAGCGGGATAATGGAGAGAGTGTATGGTCAGAAAGGAACTGGTGTCACTGACAGCCACTGAGAACTAGTGAGGTGCTAGATTTTAATAAGCTATTAATAAACAATTTCATAATTGTAATCAAATATAAGCAGTGTGATTAAAACAGATGCTTGTTTTACGGTCACGTATTAAATAAATAACCCATTGAAATAACTTTATTAAATCAATCTCCTAAAGCAGTACCTTTAAAAAAAAACTTTTTCTTACAAGTAGTTAAATATTTTTTGAAAATATTTTGTTATTTATTTGCTCTCTGCTTTTTTTGTTAAATTTGGTTGTGTCGGAAGCTGGACGGAATGATTCTAGTATTCATCTTGGCTTTATTGATGAATGGTGAAAGTGAACCAATTAGTGCTTAATGACAGTGCCAAGTAAAAGGAATTAGAGAAAGAAATACTGTAATAGCATCATTAAAAAAAAACATCATCTTAAAATCTACTTCCTGTGATGGATGAATAAATTAGCAAAAGAAATCAGGAGGACTTTCAGAGTTTTCGGTCTGGGTGAAAATTATGGGCACTTCATTGTCCAATCCAAAGGGTTTTAGGAACAAATCCAAACACACACAGCACTCTGCAGTGACTTGAAGTGGACGTTCACTAATTTTCACATTTTGAGTTCTATTTTAGGCTCCAGTCCCAAGAGAATATGGGTAGAATCTGAACAAACAAGTCATAACTATTCTCATCAGAGAGCCATAATAGAGATGCATTGTTCCCAAATGTGCCAAAAATAAACTCCCAGGAGCAAGGGGGTTCGATATTGGAGCAGGAGGCAAAACTTCCATGACCGGGTGCTTGCAATGAATGCCTCCATAAATTTTCTGAGCTTTCATAATAAATAATGATGTCTTGTCAGACCTTCTATTAAATAACATTGCCGCATCTGAGACTGTCTGGAACTCTGATCAGGAGAAACGGAGCCCCTGGCTCAAATCACATTGTTGAGTTTGTCACAATAAATGAGCACGATGAATAAAGTCAAAATTATAAGATGCAGGAAACTGGTGATTGGTAGAGGCCCCTTCAGACCCTCGGTTGCTCGTGTTTTATTTGTCATCTCATTTTGTGAAAAATAACTCAAGTTCCTCCCCAAGTAATTTTTTTCAGGGATGCAATAGTATTGCACTAGAGTTTTGAATAAAGAAAGAAGAAAATTGCAAACCAGTTTCAATGTGCTGAAATCTGAATAAAGGTAAATAATAGTGTTTTGTAATGAATTCTATGAACAGACCCTTTTACAAAGCAATTACACATTTGCAGTTTGCACAGGATCACATTTTTCTTTTGTTTTGACTTTTTTTTGGTTGGATGTTTGCTGAGGTGGCTCAGGTGAGCCAGTTTGCTTGGGGTATGAAGGAGAAATGCCTCATCCAGAAACACAATTTGTTCCATGATCGCTGTACTGTTTGAGGAATGCCAGAAGATTTGTGCTCGCCGTCTTGGATATTTGTGCAAATGTCTACAGTAGGCCTGAGTTTTCCGAGCTGACATGCTGGAGAGTTTACACTGTCAACAGAAAAACCATCAGTGCCAGGAGGCGATGCAGCTGGGATGAATTTGGGATGAGGTTCTGTGACATTTTCTCAGAAAGAGAGACAATGGCTTTGTGAACCAACAGTCTGTTTAAATGACAAAACAGTCAAGTTGGTACAGGTGATTCTCAACAGCATATCAGACAGGCAACAATCTGGACTTACGACTGTTGTCTTTTTAACCTAATTAAATTATTTTCAAGTTCTGTCATTTTTTTTTTTATGTTTTGTCTCAGCCAGTATTTAGATGTCTATCAGTGATTGCATTATATTTACTAAAAAACATTGTTTTTTTCACAAAACTTTTCATTTATGATTCCAGTCCTATTACTTTACAATGATCAACAAGCATTCTGGTGGTGCTGAAAAGAAAAAGTGAAAGGAAATACATTTAAAAAAATGACAAAAATAAAAATGGACAAATAAATAGACAAAACAAAATTAGAAATGAAAATAAAAGTGCAGCATGATGATAAAATCATCCGGTATGCGATATTATTTTAAATTGTTGTTATTTCAATAAGTATAACGTGAAACTATAATAAAGACCTTTTATGTAATACAGCATTCCTGCATGTTAACTGTTTATATATCTGAAAGGTTTATGTAATCTAGAATAAGGAAATTAATAATAAAGTTGACTTACGTCAAAAGTGTCTGAACAAAATTCAGTTTGAAGTTGGGGACCACTTATTTGTTTCCAAAACTTTGCTTCGGTAGAGAGGCAGTGAAGGCAGTGTTAGGATGCAACAGCTTGTTTAGGTAAAGAAGGCACCAAGATGAAACCTTATTTAGATTGAGAGACAGTCATTTCGAAACTAGTCAGAAAGTGTGAGTATTTTCCTCAAAGCATTCAAATGATAATGTGTCATTTCTTCTCAGTTCCTCTGCAGCTGTTCCCAGAAACACAGGATTCTGCCTCATAAAAGTAATGCTCATTTTGCTCAGGTATTCTTACCTTTTTTACTGATCCTGTCTCTAGGAAGCAGCTCTGCAAGCACGTCGCTCACTTAATAAATCCTATACATGAAGAAGGGAGCCAGCAGGGGAGGGGGGGGCAATAAAAGTGTAGAGAAAGAGAACGTGTACAAAGGCCATCATGCGCTGCCATTCTTACTGCCAGTAGTCATCGTCATAATGGCCATAACACATTCACATGAAAGGAAGCACTTGCAGAAGCTGCACACTTCCCAGCAATCTGACAGACTGAAAAGATGATGGCGCGATAAAGAAAGGATTGTGTGCTCATGACACTTTCCCCCCTTCCGAACACCTACTTCAGTGAACGCAACAAACGGACTGAGATTTAAAAGAAAAGAAAAGCACACTTAAACAAGTAACTGTACACAGAACTGATAAAGGCACAGAGTCTATTCACTGCGGAAGCCACGAGCTGAAACACTTAGTTTGCATGTATTTAAATTGCCCCTGTAAAGGAAACAAAAGACAGTGCTGAAAAGCAATTATGGGAGTGGAGGTTAAAGAATACGTAACATTGTATTAAATAGAACATAGTGACATTTAAATTAGAAAATACAAATAGTTCTGGAAAGAGTTTGGCTTGAAAGAAATAAAAAGGGCACAGAAATTCTTCTTAATGAAAATAATGAATATGCAAGTATGAAATAATGGCAGATATGGTCTCCCCATCTCAGTGGAACCACAGAAGGAGATAAAGAGTGAAGAAGAGAACAAAAAGTCTACTGGGGCTTCCTGAACATTTGTAATAGACAAACAGCCGACTTTTCTCACACGTAAAACAACTTTGAAGAATTGTTTTAATACTGTTAAATGCCAAATGTAAACCTGTTATAATAGTATATATTTCATTTCATTATAGCTAATCCCTTATGGCAATGAGCTGAGAGCTGTAAATGTATAAGAAAAAGTTGAATCGCTCAAAACCCGACAAATACGCTATATATTGCCTTTCCCTGTCACAGCTGAAAAAATAAAACACAAGCATAAATATGAAATGTTTTTACTGCACTTGAGCTCCGGTTCAATTCTTCTGATTGCCTGAAGGTTTATCCTTCACATGTCCATGTGCAAAGGTCCATAAACATCCCCTTGTCATGCAGCCTGAAATGTTGTCAAAAAGCAAATCGCACCTTTTCTCCACCTCAGCCCCCCTCCACCCTGGAGAGAATTGTACACAGCAGGATGTCTGAAGGCTAAATTACCTATTATTCATGTTACATATTGTTCACTTTTTTACAAGGCAATGTACAGCACATGGCCTTGGTGGAACTGATGAAATATATTTGGTGCAACTGAATTTATAATAGTGCACTATATTTTATAATGTGTACGCTTGATGTCATTTACATTATTTGTAGTTAGATAGGTTAGCAGTTACTCCTAGCTTCCTGGAAGCTGACTGAGGGGGTGCATCCGAACAGGCAAAGTGACTGCAAACTGCATTTTTGAATGACTCTGGCAACTGGTAAAGGGATGGGGGTGCGGCGGTACAGAATGTGTGAGATCTGGAGGGCTGATGCTAAGCGCTCAGCTTAGCAGGAATCTGGCAGGGATGCGGGAGTTGACGCTGCCGGTTTCCTAGCATCTGACATGGTTTAATTTTAAAATAAATAAATAAGTAAAAGGTAAAAATAACATCTCTCACACATGAATAACCACATAGATGTAAAAACAATTCTTTCTTTGAACATTTGTCCAAGAAAACGCACACTAAATTGGAGCGGTGATCTTTTTTGGGGAGGGGTCTGTGTTGGTGGAGACAATAAAACTTCATGTCAGTGTGGGTGAAGTGGAGAGGAGCAGCAAGCGATGTCTCTCCAGACCACAATGATGGTGCTTCTCAGAATAAACTTTCCATTAAAGTGCCAGATCCCAACACATTGCTTTCATTAAGGTTTGGCCCCCGCAGGGATCATTGTGAGATGCAGGGGGACCAGAGGAAGGGCTGATGGAGGGGACAGCAGCAGGTGGGGTGTGACCATCTCTCTCACTGGGAGGGAGCAGTAAGACAGTTGTCCTGGCCTGTGTGATGACAGGGCAGGACTGTGAGTTGCACCCCTCAGCAGGGAAGTGGAACACAACCCCACACAGAGTATTAGTTGTTTTGCATTTGTGCAGATGCTTGAGCAGCATCTCCTTCCATATTATTCCAAAGAAGTCATCTTTCATCCATCATTTATCCATAACCACTTGTCCAGTCCAGGATCCTGGATGTGGAAAGTCTATCCAGGCTCCACAGGAAGTGTAGACCCCGGGCAGGATGCCATTCCACAACAAGACATTCATACAGATTCACTCACTTCCCCATATACGCACTACTTTAGATACACCAGTGTGTGTGAAACATGTTTGGATGGTGGGAGGAAACCAAAAGGTGAAAAGCTCAAAAGCTGGGAGAACATTTATAATCCACACAGGTTGAAGAACCCATAACCCAGGAGTTGTGAGGCACCAGTCACTACCTGCTGCACCACCATGCCACCCCCCCAATTAAATTATAATCTTGTGAAAGGCACAACAGTGATATGTGTGGGACATTTACTGCTGAGATTCTCACTGACATCTGCAAGGATGGATGGAGCACAGGATGTATGAATTTTGGATGAACTCTCCGTAAAAACTGACCTTCACCTTGCTTTGCACCACAGACTGCAGTGCTAATTAGTATGGCTGAGAAACGGAGTGGCTCCCCATGGGGGAGCAGTGCTTAAATCCTCCCCAGGCAACATCAATGGCTTCTGAGCAGGCGGGATAACAAGTCAAGCGGTCGGTTGTTGTTGGCGATAAAATGGCGCAACAGCGATAAAAACGCACCGTCGGTGAATTTGATTTTGGGAGCCTTGCTTTTCGGGGGGCCATAAATCACATAAGAAAAGAAAAGAAAAACATCAATCTAAGAAAGTTGGCTGTGCGACATCTGAGTACAGGAGGGGCATAATGTATGGAGAAGGGCCTGCTTGGGAAATAAAGTGACAACAATGTCAGACTCATTAACGTCACATCCACATTGATCTATTGGCCTTTAGCTTAACACACCCGGCATTTCGCCCAGATGGGGAGAGCAGCCCAGTGGGGAGCTGAGAGAAAACCCTTAATGAAATGATCTACAGCCTTTCTGTTTCTGACATCATACCATAAGCACTTTCCTACACCTTACACAACAACAGATGGTATAGCTGTTCAATAAAATATAGCATATTAAGGGTTAATTTTAATTTAACCGTGCAAATCCAAAAATCAACACTCCTGCTGTCATATTCCTGATCAGTTAAATTATTTCTAATATCTACAGTAAGAATATATTGTGTGCAAATCTAACATTGCAAGTTGCTTTGGAAAAGGTGTTGGTTTGATAAAATTCATGTCCTTGGAGCAAATGTTTATTCTCCTCATACCAGGTTTATAACTGTGCTTCATGCATTAATGCTGATTGAAGGATTCGATCTGCACTCTGGATTTGGGGAGGACGCTGAATGGAACCCGCAAAAGTAATTTGGACTGGGCGGCGCAGATTTTATCGCGAGTCATTTGTGACCCTGTGAAACTCATTGTTCCATAACCAGCTGAGTCCAACAAGCTCCACTGAAATGAGAGACTTTTAAGATCAGCACTGACTCCAAACCCCTGTTCTTCAAACAGTGTAAACTACCGGGTGTGTTGCATCGTGACATTACTGTTATTATAATAGCTTTGCATTGTATTTTGTTGCCTGTGTTGCCTTTCCAAGTGTCAAGTAAGCCTGGATCGTCGAGGGTCTCGATAACTGAGCGTGCATTGGTTATTTCTCAGTTCATTTGTATTCTCTGAATAATTGAGCATCCTAAGAGATACAGACATTGTTCAGGGCTGGGCTCTATGTTCTATTTTTGTTTTCTTTTTCCTGCACGTCTCTTATGTACATTATATTGACTCCATCATCTGGGAAGAGTACATTTCTACAGCTCTGCCTTCATGTACCCTAGAGAGTTGAATAAATACTTTGGGATATAACTGATTCCCAGACTGTTCAGAAGAGGCTTTTATAATATTCATGAGGCAGGGAATTGAGCCTGTTATTTAGTTGCTGACTCGAGGTGTGTCACATGGGGCAGTCGCTGCAGTAGTGAATAAATGTGAACCTCACGGTTGAAGGACATGGGTTCTAATCCCTGGATCTCATGTAGAGTCTCTGAAACCAGGTTTTTGCACTGGATTTGGTGAAAATTACCTCACTGGGTGTACAAAACTCAGATTAACTGCTTTGAGCAAAAGTATCTGCTAAATAGTAGCTATTAATATGTAGCTGTTGGCTGCGTGAACTGCCCCCCCTACAAATGGTACAAATGATAAAAACCTTATGATTTGTTAGTGCTATGTTTGTGCTGGTTTGTGCTGCAAAAATTAGGATTTGTGCCGCATTTGTTTTTGAGATATAAGCCTTTATTTTTTGGGGGCTGTGACATCACTCAGCCCCCCCACAGCGCGAAATGAACTGCATTTGTTAGTGCTACGTTTCTGATGTTTGTAGGGGGGCCAGCTTCACACAGCCAAAGCTGTTGCATACACGTGTAGTTGGTTTTACAGTTATAGGCCCAGCGTTACAGACAAGGAAGTTTTCTTGTTTATTAGTTGTAGTTTGCTATATCCTTGAAACAAAGCACCAACAGGAAAATCGCCCAAATGAAAGTCATGTCAACCGGACGGCTGCCCTGCCTGATGCTGCCAGCCAAAGGCAACCTGTTTGCGTGATGCCTGAGAGGAGGTGGGGGGCCGGCTTGTGCAGCATGGGACATGAAAAGCCGTCAGGCAGCTCACTCGCTGCCCAATGTGTCAGGGTGAGTCATCGTAAACTGTGCCAAGGAACAGGAAAGCAACTAGCATTTTCGAGGCGATGCTTCACAGCGGTTTTACACACGCTTTCCTGGGTACCCTGGAGAGACTTAACCCATTTACCCAGCCACATATGCAGGATTTGTCTACCAACTGGGCTTCGTAAACCATTTATGAAACGATTATTAAAACCAACTTGTTCCGAGAGCAACAAAGTATGCGATAATGTTATTTCACAAAGGATGCAGACAACCACACTGGTAATATTCTTCTGGACCCTGGGACTGTGTTATGAAGAATTATGTGGTTGAAAGGCTTAAAATGACAGAGTGAGGTCTGGTGTGGTGAGTCATTTTTGAGCATCATAATGTGTTCATAAATGACCATACATTAAAAGAGACATATACTGTTAAAAATCCCTCTCATCTCTCCTACAGTATAATAAAGTGCACTCTGTTATTCATTGACAGCAGATATAGATTTTGTTTAGTAATAAAGACTGCTCATTTCTGTGTAAACCAAATGTGTCCTTCCTCACAAGTGAGAGACACTCAACTACAGATGTTTCCAGAAAGTGGTCTCAGCACATTTTTAGAGCTATTCATCTGGCGTGGATCTAAGGACCCTTGTAAAAAAGGCAATTACAGGAGCTTTCTAACACTTTTGTCCGGGATGTGAAAAATTGGGATATTATATCGGACCAGAGGAGTGACCCAGGAGTCGACCCGAAACAAAATTCTTAGAACTTTATCTTTTACTGGCTCATTGTCACAAGCTTGGAGGTGCCCCAGCTGTGACTTTCTCAGCCATTCACCTATTAATTATACTTTGTTCTTCACTTTTATAAAGCGTTTTACACCACAGTTTCTCTATGAAGTGTTCCTATCTCCACATAAAGAATCTCATCATATTTGAAATGGAAAGCACATATACATTGATTGAACATTTTGATATTAAGCCAGGCATAGTTATATCATGTTATATTGTTTCTAAAATCATTTTTTTACATCTATAGTGCTAAGTTTGACCTATATGTACACATGTATTTTTAAATATACTTATATATTATTATTATTATTAGTAGTAGTAGTAGTAGTAGTAGTAGTATATCAGTGGTACTCAGTGGCCCATGATGCCAGATGACATTTACATAAAATAATATTTAATATTAATTACAGTACAGTAAAGCTAAATGCAAACCGTAGGAAATGGGAGTTTTATTTTGTGTTTGAAAAATTTCTTTTATGTAAACATGACGTCTTAAGGTAAGGCCAGACATTTCTCCTTGAAAGGAACGATTGTCATTGCCTTAAAACCTAGTTTTGAATGTGCATAACTTTGAATCCGTGATTCATGGGCTGAAACGGAATACGATTATAGACTCTATACAGCATATCCGAATTGTCCTTAAAAGGTACGAGCTGAAGGTCTATGAAGGATTACTGCATCAACGCTTGATTTATTTGAAAATTTCAGCCATAGTATTTTACTGCGGGCCCAGTACAGCACAGAATTCTCTCAAGAGCAATATTCTTGTTTTGCGTTTAAAATTGTAGCCATTAATATTTAGATCCTTGCAAGGTTACATAGCATTACACCTAGTAAAAACATGTACAATATGATGGTAAACATGAAATATCGTGTAGTCATGGGAGTGAGGCTCTCTGTGGTTTTAATGAATTTTTAAGTAATAATTTGAGATAGCATGACTGTAAAGGTTATAATCATAATCAGGGAATAAATAGATGTGCATGGATGCAGACAGCTTCGCACCTGCGACCCCGCTCTGCCACACTGCTTCATGTCATGTAACTGTTATGCTGATGTTTACTTATCTTGTTTATGACACTAATAACTTATTCTCAAGGTCTTTAATAACATAAAAATATGTGGACTGCCGCAACCCTGACCAAGATTAAGTATTTAATGATCATTGATGGATGGAATTTAATCCACTCAAGTCCACCTTTTTTAGGTTCTTTTTTCACCAACAACAAAAGAGAGCACTAAATAGGAATAAATATCTGTCCTAGTCCAGCAATTGCTGCTACTTCCCTCTTCAGTCCCCTCTTGAACAGGAAGCCCCTAAATCCTAGCCCTTTTCATGCCCATGATCAGATGTGTATGCATCCACACAGCAAAAGTGATGATTTCCTTCAAAGTTTCTGGAACATTCAAGAAGAGAACTGTTGTCTCTTTCTAAAGCTGCATCCCTGTCTTTGTTGAAGCTCATGATCAATGGCAATCCATGCCGTCCCCCCCCCCAGTTAGCACCCACTTGTTTTACCCCAAAAAAGAGCATTAATTTTATAAACATGTCCTGGAAAATGGACAGAATGAAATAAAACAAAAAAATAAATAAAAACAATCCTAGCATGTTTCCTGGTGTTACTTAGAATTTACTTCACATTGGTATTTATATATTTATTTATAGTACAAAAATAGCAGTATCAGTTCATAAATAAGTAGCTGTCATTCATGGTGCCCCGAAATTAAAATGCATTATAAGCTCAAGGAAAAATGCACTGCAATTACGGTTTGTATTATCCAGAGTCTATTACAGGCCTTTCATTTAGTTGCCTGCTATGACCAAACCTCACATTCAATTATTGTCTTTCATAAGTTGGACTAATAGCCCTGATAACTGCTCCAATTGTCCTAGAACAGGGTTATTCTTATTATGCGAGTGGCTTTTCTTTGCCTTTTTCCATCAATGTTCTGACATAACATTCTAGCAATTTGCATTCGACCAGTTGGAGAGTAATCTAGACTGCAATAATAATGATTTAAAAGGTAGTCTTTAACAATAAATCACTGTTTCTACTCCCTTTTCACCCCTCCACCTGATGAATTGAGGTAAATTCTGTGAGTGAAAGGCGACTGTGCCTTAAAAGCGGTGAAAATGCTTTCAAGAAAAGGAAGAAAAAAAATAAAGATGGCATTTCTCAGGTGTCGGGTTATTCATTTATTTATTTAATTTAATACGGTAATTGGATTGCTAATTTGTCTTACTGACATCTCAGGGTCATGAGAAAGCATTAAAAATGTCAAAGGAAAATACAAGGCCTAATGAAATCGAAAGCAAAATGCCTCAAAATTCAGAAGCAGAGGCGCAATTTAGAAAAGCTTATTAAAAATGGTAAGAAGTTCCATACAACATGGAACCATTAGGATATGTAGAATATATCAGCGAACCATCTCATGGATCTCCTTAATGAGCAAAGTTGCTGTTCAGAATAACTTAGACAGCAGCCTTAGAAACCTAGAAAGATTTTTTAAAAATCACCCTAAACCCAGAATTTGTGATTTACACCACAGGCCATGCTCCTGAGACCAGTTCTCATATAAACCTTCTTTATGATGTGTATGAGTAAATGATGAAGTCTTGATGGGATGCTGGTAGGGAAGTTTTGATCAGCAAAACATGCCATGATGGCTCTATTTGAAGACACTTTGCTGTATTTTTGAGAACCACAAAGTGTAGCACTGTGCCCCACCTGTTTCGCAAATCTCGTATTTTCAACACTATAGCACGTTTAATGCAACGTCAGATTAAAAACAGCCCTAAAAAGTCAAAGAAGAATGATTGCTTTGAAGTATAGGTCAATCTATAATCTATGGTATATCTCTATAATGTTATTCATTTGCTACTTGTTTCTGGCTCATAAATGATGTCATTCATGCCATACTGCATAAATGGACTAGTTTTGTCTCAGTCATGTCCGGAAGATGCTGGAAACAAAAACTGTGTATATGCAGAAGCCAAAATGTAAATTAGTGAAGAACCCCACAAAAAAAAAAAAAAAAAAAAAAAAGTTGGTATGTAATTTTACGCACAGGACTTAATGGGTGATGAGCATTTGCTTAAAAATTATGCTACAAATATTCAACACTACAAAAACATTAAAGATGGGTTCATTTGGATTTGAATTTGTGATTCCAGTTGGAGAAATGTCAGAATTGTTTAAGCTGTGAATAATTTAGCGATTTGGCTCACAGGCATGGCTTTTCCGACAGACATCTATAACGGACCTGTGATCCTTTGCTCAATCGTGTAAATGTCATAAAGCAAGCTAGAATAATTTTTTACTGTCATTTCATTTAACACAGTGTTAAAATCTGGCAAAAAAATAAGATTATTTGTTTGTATTGTTTTCAATCTTGCTTGTGAGAAGTGGACGCCAAGCTGTGGGACTTCTGTGGGATGAATAAACAAAATATACCCTTCATCTAAATCGAAAACCCTTAACGCACATATGAGCATTCTATATATTTCAAATGCAGTTTGCTATATTAGTCCAAGTTTCGAGTCTCCTATCAAAATGGAATATTTTTTTTGCACATTTTGATCAAAAACATTGGACCATGGCTCATACAAGTTGTTTTCCATGCTAATAAGATTGTAAGAAAATCAGCACTGTGATGTGTATCTGCTTATCAGAGCACTTCTTTCACTAGAAGTGAAGTTAAAGCTGGGAACCTTCATATAAATATATTAGAATTTAAAAAAAAAAAAATGCAATTTTTCTTAGTAGTCACAATAGAAATAAATTCCACGTTGGACAGCTTGGTAAGCCAAGGTGTTTGAATCGCTAATATTCTTCATGAAGAAATTAAAATCTATTTATTGAGTGAAATTTGGGAATTTATTTGTTGTTCCAAAACAGTGAATGTGACATGCATTTTTTGTCACTTAAGAAAAATCTTACAGCACCTTCTTACAACCCATCCATAAATCCATCCATCCATCTATCCATCCATCCATCCATAACTTCAGTTTGTCTCATGTGGTCCTGAGTCTATTCTAGAAGTAGAGTGAATGAAGCAGACTACACACTAGACTGGAAATCACACACACACACTTATTCACTCGCACACATACAAGGGACCATTTATTGTAACCGTTTCTCTTCTTTGAACTATGGGAGGAAACCAGAGCACATGAAGGAAACCCATGCAAACATGCAAATTCCACACAGTCTGAGACTGATTAAAAATAAGAGCCCAGCGTGCCACAGCGAAACCCCTTGTGACCACCTGTTAGTTAAAATACATTAAACTAAAAGAAATTTTAAGCTAAACTATGTGATTGCAAGGTCAGACACGAGGACATAAAACCCCAGGAGTGAAGGTCTTTCTTAAAATGCACACTTTTTAAAATGCACACTTTCAAGTTCCTTTTCACATTACTGTCTAATCAGAATTTTGTGTCAGAAAATAGCATAGAACTTTTTCGCTGTCCTCCAGCATTGACCTGATAGCTAAAAACAGTACATGCCTTTCTCCTGAATTATTGTTCTTATAATAAGACGGGAATCAGTATTCTCAGAAATTATTACTCTAATAGCTGTGTAAGTAAGCTAAGTGGCTAAAGGCACTGTTCATAGGCATTGAAAAAGCAGATTTTTTTTTTTTTAAATAGGACCAACCTCATCTCTACTCCTTTTCATCTTGTATGAGGTTTTTAACTCTCATTTCATACTTTAGAAGACTGATTTTCTTTGCAAACTTCATTTCATTTGCTATTTCCACAGACAGACTTTGAAATTTTTAGTGATGCTGGACCTTGGTGGATTATCTATGAAAGTAAATAAGGCAGAAACTTTATCCAGTGTGCTGTCAGAGGCCTGGCAGTGATCCCGTTTTGTCCTTTTTGACTGTGTGACAAGGTGTAATGAAGGCGTAATGTCAAACCGAAAAGACACACTGACTCAGCGGCCCCCGACCGTCATGATGGGAGACCTCTCTCTCTACAAGGACAGACGTAGGGAAAAAGGGACCGTCCTCGACTTAAAGGGATAAGGCATCGATCATCAGCACCACCAAAGCAGTGTGAGGGTAAACAAGCTGGCAGCAGAGGCCAACGCCCCCGGATGCTTGTATTCCTCCATCAGTCGCTGTCGTTTAGCACAGCGGCACGCAGCCTCCATCATAGCAACATTACAGCGGATGAGCTGCTGGTGTACCGGGGATGAAATACACTACAATTTTTTCCATTATGAGTGTTTTTCTGAGGTGTTGTGAGATGATGCAAACAAAAAACACTCAGTTTTATTGAAATTGCTCTCTCAGCCCAAGAGCTCTGCATTTCAAACCTCTCGGCCAATTTCAGCAACTGGTAACTAGATGACTGATGACTACGCAGGTCTCGTAGGTCCACTTTGCCAGATTTTTGTCTACAGACTGAATTACACCTTGTAATCTAAAGGCTTTCTTCCAAAGTTTTCCTGAAGCCTTGATGGACGTATTTAGGTGAGGATGATGGACTGGGGTTAGGTGTATTTATACAAAAGTGGGGGTTATTGTCTGAAAATGTAAACATGTGATGCAGTTGTATTCCCTTCTACAAGGCTTAAGTATGTCACCCTTGATAAATATTCTAACCTGAATGCAGAAAAATGCCATAAAATACAGTATAATCAATTCTATGAAATGTTGAATGACGCATGAAAATGAAGTGCTTTACATGCTTTAAATTGTTACCTTTGACTTTCCCTTCGCACTAAGAAGTTTGGAGAATACATTGTATTTGTCGTCTTGGGCACATTATATTGCGTTAAGCAACATTAAGTATAAAATGTTTATCCAGAATGCTCATAGCAGAGGTCGGAACTCGCAAATTTACTAAATTTTTATTTTTGACATCAGGCGTTTATTTATTCTTTCAGTTTTATGCTCTGTGTCATTATTTTAGTGCATGAATCCTCATTTTGGACACTTTCATGCACTCACACATCATTTTTCACCAAGACATGGCATTTAAACAATTTAAAAGCTGTTAAACTGCGATATTTCACCAATTGAAGTGATTGGTGCTGCTGTTAACAAATATACATTTTAATGTATTTTGGAAAATGACAAAAATAAGGCTTCACTAGAGCAAAATTCATGCTGACTGCACCCAGTAAAATTCTTCCGCAGAATTTAGTCACTTCAGAAATGGGCATGGAAATATAATAGAATGAGATGCCATTATATCTATACTTGGGATTGCTTAAATGTGTTTAAATATTATAATGTACTCGAGAGAAACTGGATAGTCTGCCTTTCATATCATGCTGAAGCATTTTTTAATATCATATTGTTAGTTTCTTTTTTTTTTTTTCCTTTAAGCTTTAACAACTTGTGACTATTATTATGGTCTATATTTATCCCAGCTACTTGATGTTTTTTACATGCAACTTACTTCTCTGGGTTGTCACTGCTCTTCTGTCTCCATGTACCCATGATATAGTTTTGTTGTTTTTTTAAAATAAAAAGAAATACAATTTAAAAAGTGTGGGGTCTTTTGCTGGATAAGACAAAACTCAGCAGTGAGCAAGATGTTGCCTTAACCCATCAGGACTCAGCATCTTATTTACAGGGCAGTGTATTTAAATTGTGCATGTCCACCTTTAAACAGTGAAAGCTAAGCTACCACAGTGTCACTTGTAGCTTAGCTTTCAGTGCTTAAATGCTTTTCGCAATTCTTTCTGCACATTCATACATTTTTGATCTATTGGAATTATTATAATTTTTTTTAAACTTTATATGATGGTAATTTTATAATATACTGTATACTGCAGCATTATAAGCCTTCCAGTAACCTACAGTAATGTGAAAAAGTAACTACACCTCACATCTTTTTGTTGAATAGATGATGGCAAAGTTAAACTTTTACTGTTCTTTATCTAAAGATACTGTTTAAACTATCAAATCTTGCTGTGCTCACAAATGTTAAAAAAGAAAAAAAAACCTCTCATAGGGTCTCATACTTTTTTGCACAACTGCATCTGTCTATGTATGTATACACACACACACAGGGCAGTAATTTTTTCCACTGAAAAAGATGCATCTAAAAGAACACAAAATATATAAAATACATTGGTATAATTTAACACAAGAAATGGATCATTTTGATGGTTAAAAGTTTCGTCCATGGCAAATGGCCTCCTGCACCTTGCTGGGACCCTCAGTGAATATGCAGAAGTACATTTCAGGGCAGACGTGTTTTCTGCGCAGATTAATCATTCCCCAAGGGGAGTGTGGGAGTTGAGGGATTTGAAATGCAACACTGGTTCCCATTATTGCTTACTGCCCATTGATCCTGAATGACAGGCCAAGGTCTTAGCGGCAGAGCAGAAGGACTCAATCAGCGACGTGGGTTTGCCAAAGTGTCCCGCACTCATAAAATACGCTGCTGTCATCCGGCATTTAGGCGTCCACTGTGCCACATATGACGCAAACGTTGCTTCAGTGAGATGCTCGTGTGCATCTTTTAGCAAGAAATCGAATTTTCTGCATAGCTACGTTTGGAATTATTTCTTTATATATAGGGGGTACTGGATAACAGTGACAGCTGTCTGAAGGGTTATTACATTTTAATCGATTTAATTGTCCCCCTTTTTATTTTAGTACAAAAAACTAACAGTATGCCATCATCTGAAGTTTTTTTTTTTTTCCCCTGCAAATGAGCACCGAACTGGAGATGTTGGGGTAAAACTGAAAAGCGCTGATTTACTGTAATCACTTCACACAATTGCCGCAGATGGACATTGAAATGTGAAGAATGAGTAGCATTAAGGTGCTGCAAATATAATTCCAACACCTTCTGAGCCCACATGATGTAAAAGCGTGGCGAATGGGAGTGATTTCAGGACGCCCTTTGTGTGATTTACTTTATTAATCTAAAACAAGTTTTGGAGCATCGCGCACATTGCAAAAAAACGCGTAAAGGACTTCACGGGAAAGCTGTAGCAGTTTGCCGACAAACTAGAATATAAATGGAAGCAATTAAACTTCGATTTAGACCTAGATACATCTATATACACCTTATTGCCTTCATTAACTAAAGCTAATACTCTTGTGCACTTGTTTTTCACTAAAGTACGTAGAGAAATATTGCTCTGTGCTTTGTGTGTTGCTTTTAGGATCAACCACGTTTATTTGTTTTAAGTCTCGGTTTCTCGCTGGTTCCAGAGCTTCACATTCTAGAGTAAATGAATTTAAATGATGCCTCCACGGCGCAAACAAATGGCTTTAACACCCCGAATGCAGTGTACGTTTAAACACACCCACCGAATCCACCATAGTCCCTGTGACAAAGCTGTAACAAGACACAGAAAACACAGCAATTAGAGTACATTGTCAGTCTTTGAATACACGGGTAGAGACAAAGCCCAAAATTATACTCTCTTGAATCGATGGACAGGTACCCAATTATACTGATAGCAGAAAAGGGAGGGAGGTATGAGCAGATATTTAAATAACAGAGTGCTAGAACTTTCCATATGGAGTTAGGGGGGGGGGCATCTATACCTTTGATGGAAAAAAAAAAAAAAAACGTAAAGGATAAAATGAGCAAGAAATGAAAAGCTAATGCAAAATAGTCCTTTTTCCTTTGTCCTTCTGATCTGCAAATAAAAACCACAAAAAGATTGAATTTTTCAACTGAGCAGAAACTTCGGCTGCATGCTCAGACACATAATTGAGAAGAAATACGCTGTGCCTGCTAGCGGCGGCATCGCGTGCAACTTAGTTACTGTAACCAAAGTTACATGAATATTTCATTTTGTAAAACCAGCTTTAATACAACGGTGGTCCATATACTTTTGCATAAATTGATACGGACTTCAAAGTCCTCCCGCTCTGCACTGCAAAAATGAACCGCACTGATATCATGTCTTTGCTGCTGGCCTTCTCCCTTCTACGTGGTGTTTGGACAAACACATTTCCAGGAACGAAGCTGCGATTCATAGGGGACGTCGTTCATAGCTTAGAGAAACGTGACACTCGGGTGTCTCGGCTGTGAATTCAATTAATTTACATCGCTTGTTTGCTAAAATTGGCACTCCCGTGACTACCCAAGTCCTGTCTTGCTCTTTCCGAGGAGGAGCATTTTTGGATGCCTCCCGTCCCTCCTCTCCACATCTCCAAATCCCCCTTCCGAAATTGCAACAATTATTAAAGTGTGATGATAGATAAGGGAAAAATTCCCCATAAACCAAGCCGATCTCCACGCAAAAAATTACAAAACAGAACAACCAGTGTTCAAATCAAACCATCCTTGAAAAGCTGGTCATATTAAGTGGTTAAACAGCCATGACCTTCTCAGCCCTCTTCTCTGAGGAAAAGCCAGCTGGCTGCCACCAGAAGGACATGACATTGCAGCTTGCTGACAGCAGTCCTGTACTAACCATGGAGAAGAAACTGATGACTGTCATCTCTCCAGCCTGCAATGTCCATCCTTGTCTTGTTACAGCACCAACTACAACTGTGTTGTACAGATTAACAAAGGAACAGCTGGTTGGCCTATAATATGTAGCTATGAAGGCTTTAAATGTTAAGACTTTTAACAGATTTATAGCAGGTAATGCAGACAGTCCTTCTCGATGTGCACAAGTGAAGCGGTCAAGGGACATCGGGTGTGACGGGATGAAAAAAGCCTGGGCAGTCTGCAAGTTTCAGGAGAGAAAAATAGATCAGCAAAACAAAATTCCACCTCCATAAGGAAAGGCTGCAAAAGCAAAGGGAAACTGGAGATCTACGTAGGTGTTGGACCGCACACTAGGGTGGGACTCAAGATTAGCGAGGAAAAGGCACACCTAAATGGACAAAAAAACAAAATGCACACCTGCGCTGGAAATGTGGGAATATATCCTGCGAGATATTTTGAGAACACTCGTGCAGGACTCCTGCGAATGCCACGATGACAAATTAAAATGCTAATGGTGGGCGTACAGACAGGAAAGATGCGCCCCGGGGCAGATGGCCCCACTGTTTCTCCAGGGGCAGCAAAACGTGCACCAGGAAAAGAGTAGGAACACATCAAAAGCGCCGAAGCGCGGTTTCCTCGGTTCCTCCCATGACGTGGCCCATGCAGATCTCCATCTGTGCCCAAGCCGATTGCTGTGATTGCATGTAAATTATCCACTTGGCACCGGCCAACGTAGCTGTGAAATGAGATATCTGAGCACAGTGTCAAAGTCCGCACGGTTGCTAGGGAGCAGCCCATCACACCCTGGATGCTCGAACTGCATACTTCAGTCTGCCGAATACGGCGAAGAAGCGCCCTGCATGCGGATGTTTCATCTTAATTCCAATTTAGCTGTGGATCAGAAGGTGCAGAACGCACTGCAAGCCGCTGAGAAGATCTGGTTAGTTCAGCTACGTCAGCTGGTGCAGGCCTGGCAAATTCTCGCTCTTCACAGTAAGTCGCGAATAAGCAATGCCAAAACGCGTCGCCTTGCATTCTTTGTGTCGCATTCTTGTCATTTATGGTAAAACAAGACACGCAACGCGAGGGGTTTTCACACAGTGAGCCACATGACCTGAACCGGCTGGTAATGCCTTGCCCGCACTGGACAGACAGCGTCAAGATAGCGAAAACTTCTGCTGTCACACAAATTCTCTTTATTATCACTCAGCAATGTTCATAATGTTCATTATCTGTCATACAGCTCTATGACAGATTTATTACGGCACTGTACACAAAAGCTTAAAAGCAACAACAGCAATTTGAGCGTCAAATTCCTACCATATGCCATGTTTATAGTCATTGCCACAGATGGAAATTTATGGGCAGTTTCTTTACATTTTCTGGCCATTGACCCCAGCATTTATCATAAAATATGAACAGAGGTAGAGGTGGGATGCAAGAGGGATGCCAGATGACCTATAAAACAAATTACTGAGTTTTTTTGCACTATTGTAAATGAGACATGCTAACATTTTAACTGTGGAGGTTCTGTCTAAAAATGTCCAAATCATTGTTAAAGGCATTAATAAATATGTGACAACATCACTGACTGATTTCATGTCATCTCTAACCTACAGCTAATAGTTACTAGAAAATATTAAATTTTCTGTTACACTTTTATTATTTGTCTTTTTGATCGAGCAGTATTTTTATTTTCCTTCCAGGTAAGCGCTAGACTAGAGAGATTTGCTTTTGGTAACAGCAGAAGTTGTTGAATAAACTTGATTTTGGACAGGAGCAGGGGATGGTTTCGTTGAACAGTGGAAGGCTTGAGCTTTGGAAAGGGTCGCAGCGCTATTTTCTCTTGTTCTGTGATTACAGAAACTTCCCTCTTATCTGAAACAGTGGGTCACTGCCTTTCACAGAGTGAAATATGGATACCAACGCAATCTGCCGTATCGCACAGACCAGACCTCGATAAGAATCTCCTTCTTTTTCTATGTCTCGGATGGATTCCCTCCGTAAAAACCGTGGGATTATGATGTGTAAGTTAAAAAAAGTGTAGACAGCACAGATGGAAACAAGTTAAGAAATGGCTTTTGACCAGGCTCAATAATAGACTTCTTGCTTGAAGAAGAATAGCAAAACTAGTAGATCATTTTTTTTCCCAGCTTTTCTGAGAAATTTCCTTGCACAAACATGCAATCTGTTTCGCAGATGAAAAGCCACTGAGTCTAATTTAATTTATAAATTGCCTCCAGACAATGGCAGCAAAGCTGATAACTTGTTGTATACGAAACGGATGCACTGTCTCACTCGATAGCAAGAACTGCGAGGAAAAAAATTATTGCTCGACTTACAAACGCTAATGAGGGCTACGGTGTTGCAAAATTTTACTGACTATCGAGAAGGTAAACTTTGTCAGGTGCGATCCATCATTTCGACAACTTCCAGCCAGACCTCCACAAACGTGTCAGGAGCCCACACCAGTTTTAGCCATTATGTTTACAAATAAATGCCGCTTACCTTGTGAGATATTAGCACAATCGATGATCCTGAGACATCAGGGCACCCAACAGAGTACCAGGTTTCTGTCTTATTTGTATTTATTACTTTATTAATGTTATCTCTTATTCTGTGATACTGCGTGGCTTTTTAGCCGGCACATGGACAGCAGATTAACAAAAAACAAACGTTTCCTAAATTTTGCATTTTTTTACATTTGTGCTGATCTTTTTTTTTTTTTTTTTTTGTGCCCCGCAAGCAAATGAAATAAACAAATGGCCTGGGATTACAACGGAAAGAAGTCATTTTTGAGGCTATACCTTGGACCACGTGCGTGCTTGTATCCATGGAAACGACACGTGCGAGGGAGAAGAGTCCTGCTCTTGGATTTTGTGCAGTCAGTTTAAGCAAAATCAAGCAAATGTACACACAGAATGTTGACTGTTTTTCTTGTGCCAGTTGTCAGTTACTATGGCTCGCAAATGCAAAAAATTTCTTCACGGGTGCAGGAATGTTTTGTTCAAATGTGTCTAAAATATCAAACATGTAGAAGTGCTTAAGAGTAACAAGGTAAAACGTAATCATAGGCATCCATCTCTCTCCTTTTTTGAATTATATCTATACACCTGCATTTAGAATAACTTCATGTTTTTCTTGTATTTGAACAGGTTTTTAACACAGACAGGCAATGCATATTAATTTGTTGAAAACAAAAAATAAATCAATATGTGAATGAATAGATCAGTGCTCCACTGTTCTGGACTTCATTAAAAAGGCATTGGTAGAAGCTGAATATTGCAGCATTTAAGACTAAAACTCTAGTCCCCGGTGGGGTGAAATGTGACTTTCTACAGCTAATGGCTGATCTAATTTGTCCCAATAGGACTGCGGCGTGCCGCTGCGGATCTCTTCCCTTCCTGCTGACTTTGATCTGGTTAATGACTGTCAGGCCCCATTGGCATTAACAGCATGCTTCCCGAAGCCAACATGCTCAATTCTCCATCAGTTACACAGAAGGAAATAGGAGAGGCAGCTGACCTTGTGACCCCAACCCGCCATTCCTTCCCTACTTGTTCAATTTGTTTGTTTCTAAAATTCCATGAATATATGTGTGGACTTCCTCACTACATGTGGAGTGATACTGTTCAGCTTACAATAATGAGGCTATTTTTGTGAGCATGCCGCAGGAAAGAATCTGTGCATTGGTAAATTATTGTTTTATACTTAAGTACAGATGTTGCCACTACGTTTAAAGTTATACAAATAGATTACCATAATTTTTTAACCTGCAGGCTGCCCTCTCAGTTACTAATAACAAACACATGTATAGCATCTTCCGTTACATGTATGGTCAAATTCTTTGCACCGACAGGAGAATATCTACTGTTGTGCCTAATGCCTCCCCCTGGTTTTAGACTTTCTCTGCCTCAAGTATGCCCAGTAACAAGGAACTTGTGTAATGCTATCTTTAGAGACAGTCCGACAACTAGCCATTGGCATCCTTGACACCCAAATGTGTAGAAATACTCAGCCCCCTTCCACAGCATACCTGCGTATTCATGGTAGAGTTGCTATCCAAACTCAAACCCCTGCTTTGGATTCTGGGTGAATATCAGCACTTGTGTATTCATGGGGACCTGTCAGGTTGTGGGATGTTTAATCTGTTGCTAAAACAACTCTTTGCTTGCTCTATGACAGATAATAGAAGGAATGTTTACCTTTTGCTCACCAGCAACGCATATCAATGTGGGATGCTTCAGCGGAGTCGGAATAATGACTAGATGATCCGTGTTGGATACTATGTGCACTCTTTTCACCTCCGTTTGTTCAGTCTCCTGCTTTAAGCGAAATGATGACCACGCTTGATGAGGTGGTAGAGGAAACAAAGATCCGATATTCATGGAGGTGGAGAATGTGTCTAGGAAGATGACTGGATCATTCAAATAATGACTTTAAATATTGAAACGGCCAGTACAGGAAAACATGTGGTCTTATTTAAAAAAAAAAAAAAAAAAAAAAAAAAAAAAAACTTTATTTGGACCAAAAGATTTTAATCAAAGTAAGTGTACTGTTGCTATTGTCTACAGCAAGGTGTACACAGACACATTCGCAAGATCTGATCGGAATCACAAAAAACCCTCACGGTTCCCTATGTAGCCCAACGCAGCACCCAGCACTGAGGTGGGTGAGCAGATCGAAAGATTCCTAAGATCTGAAGGCAATGATTAACCCAACAGGTTTAAATAATAGATTGAGAGAGCAAGGAGTAGAAAAAAAATCTATTTTTATATTTAACCAATTCAATGAACAGGACACATGCATTGTATCTGTAAACAACAAAAGAAGGGCACTGCAACATAAGATAATATTAAATCTGTAAAACCAACTGTCTCCTGAGATTCTCCTGAGGGACTTTTGCAATGCAGAAGGTGTTAAGAATCAAAGTACAGTCTCTTGCCTGTGTTCAGAGAGGTTCATCCAACTAGCGTTTCAGTTCACTGCTCCTTGGGTTGGTTTGCCACCAAAATTTATCTGGTGTGTCACGCTCGCACTGACTGATTCTGACTAAATAAAAGCCCAACCTGCTCCTACAAATGCAGGCCATTAACTATATGTTATTTGTACAGTTTAATTTTTTTTCCAATATGGTTAACATTTTAGTTTTCACAAGGTAATTGACCGTATTGCTACAATATCTCCCCTCTTAACACACTTGTACGTAACTCACCATTCATATTTTTTTGCGTCAACACAAAACAGGCCATATGTAATGAATTTTTTACTTTACTCTGTCATGCACCATATAATTTAGCTTACTTATTTTACTTCTCCTTTTCTGGTTTTAATATAGTCAACACAAAATACAAATCAGTTATTGCAAGACCACTACTCAACAAAGTTTAGCATCACTCCCACGGCTACTAATACAATATTATGTTACCAGCATTATATTACCATACACAGATCAGCCCCAACATTAAAACCATTGACAGGTGAAGCGAACAACATTGATGATCTCATAACAATGGCACCTGCCAAGGGGTGGGGGGCATATATTAGGCAGCAAATGAAGAGTCAGTTGTTGAAGTTGCTGTGCTGGAAGCAGGAAAAATGGGCAAGCAGAAAGGTCTGAGCGGCTTTGACAAGGGCTAGATTGTGATGGCTAGATGACTGGGTCAGTGCACCTCCAAAACGGAAGGTCTTGTAGGGGCTTCCAAGCATGCAGTGATTAGTACCTAGAGTACCAAAAGAGGTCCAAGGAAGGACAACTGGTGAACCAGCAACAGGGTCATGGGCGCCCAAGGCTAGTTGATGCCCATCTGGTCCAATCCCACACAAGAGCTACTGTAGCACAAATTGCTGAAAACCTTAATGCTGGTCATGATAGAAAGGTTTTAATGTTATGGCTGATCTGTATATATTACCAGTTAAAAATTCACATTTGCCACTTCTCTTAACATGTTTCCATGTATCACGCTGAGGTTTTAAGCTAATCCTTTATGGAAGAATAGTTTTCCCTCCCTTAAAACTGCATACAAGTACTATCGCTTTCTCATCTTCACTACATTGCCAAGCAATTATCAGGAGACTAACTAGCTTTTGTCTGACTGGCTAGATGGTTGGCATATTCTAATGATGAACTAAATATCCTTCTTCTTCTTCTTCTTCTTCTTCTTCTTCTTCTTCTTCTTCTTCTTCTTCTTCTTCTTCTTTCGGCTACTCCCGTTAGGGGTTGCCACAGCGGATCAATCGTTTCCACTTCTTCCTGTCCTCTGCATTTTTCTCCATCACACCCACCACCTGCATGTCCTCCTTCACCACATCCATAAATCTCCTCTTAGGACTTCCTCTCTTCCTCTTGCCATGATGAACTAAATATTCAATAATCTCAAATGCAAATACCAGTTTATTAATTATTACACCTGCATCTGACCCTGAGATTGTTGTGAATAAACCACACTCCTTGATCGCATACCTCAGTCTCGGCATGTTGCCTTGTGCTTGCAGCAGTGGTGCCAAAACCTAGGATGTAGATGTCACGGATTGCGAGCAGCTGGAGCTTTTCCGCCAGCAGGTCCAGGCCCAACAGCAGGAAAAAATGACCATCTTGGTGGTCATCCAGCACACCAAACAATCCAGTGGCTGGTCACCTTGGTCAGGACAAAATACTGTTTCGCCTACAGGCATGGTTTTATGGTCCAAGGATATGTGAAGATGTTTGCTATTGGTGTGCGGCATACTCAGAGAACCAAGGATAAAGAGGCTGGCTACTCTCATGGTCTGTTTATAGTCTCTTCCACAGATTTAGGTCCTCAGTTAGTGACAGACTTTATTGCACCTTTAAAACATACAACAACTACATTTTTATTTGTATAGCTCCTTTCTTACAGTGGTCTGTAGCTCAAAGTGCTTTACAAGGTTAATGAGACAACAATGAGAACGAAACAGTATACAAGAATAAAGAGACAGTGGTAAATAGGAATAATAACATAGTACATAGTACACCAGTACATTGGTTTGTGTTGGTGACTGTAAACTATGCAATATTCAGAGTCATTGCCATTATGCATAATCTTACTATGCATAGTTTTCTCTTCTGCGCCATTTCTCCCAGCCATCTGACCATCTCTCAGAATTCACCTTCAAGGGTAAGCCGCAACCTGGTGGTGCCAGACTGCTTTCTGTGCCATTAAAGAGTACAGTTCTGTGGCCTTACTTTTTCTTGTCCTGATTTCTCTATTGCCTTTATGTTGAAGACTGATGCTTTGGACGGAGGCCCAAGGACCATCCCCTCCCAGGAGGTGGACAGGGTGGGCAACTCAGTTTGTACATTAGCTGGAACATATTCCTGAGAAAATGCTGTGTCAGAATCCTAGAAAAAAAATACTTGCAAGTCAGATGGGTGGCCGTACACCTCTGACACTACCTGCTATGATGGAAGCTCCATCACTGTACCAGCCATACCCTCTCTGTTGGCTACATACCAGAAAGAGCAACAGTGCCTAAATCACCCGCTTGTCCAGCCTTTTAAATTTCTGGGGGTTCGCCACCTAGGTTCCTCCTTGGTGACTACCAACTTCCCCTGCAGATGAGGACACAGTTCTAGCCTAGATGCTTTGGAGCTATCTATGACGTCCCCAACTGTGGTAGAAGAGTGTGGTATATGGGGTAAACGAAACGTACATACAAATCAGATATGCATGCATTTAATGTAAACACAAGCACATTTTTTGCACTGGGGAACTCTTCATATGACAAACATCTTGCACATTTATGCCTTTTACAATACTGGATACTACTGGATATCTTGCCAACGTTGACAAATGCACCTACTTACAAATAACAAACAACTCTTTTCCGCGATCCCCCCGTTTAAGCCCATTTGGTCCACAGTAAGGCAACTTCCTCTGACCCACAGAACAAGGCACAAAACCAGAGACGTGTTCTAATCCTTTTTCTTGACAAACTGTCCAGCTTAGCAGTTCCAGAATAAGAGCCAAATCAATCTGCAAATCCCATATCTGTTCCTCGACTCTCATGAACCAGTTGTCGCAGTTAAAATCTTCCTGTCTCTACCTTTAGCAATGCATGGGAACCATGGTAACCTGATTTTGTTTAAATACAGCCTTCCATTTTTTTTGACACAGTCTGGCTTGATTGTAATTTTTTACAGACTTTCTTTGAGCCTGGTGTTGACAACTATATTTATATATTTACAGGATTAAATGAGGCTGGACACGAGGCCTCGAGCTTTCCAGAGATGGAAGGATGAATGAACATGCTGGAGTCTCCCGAGGGTTTTATAAAGATTGAGCCAGTTCTGAGGTTAGCCCTGCAAGGAATTGGATTGAATCTCTCACTGGCGTCTCAGGGGGAAGTGAGTTCAGATTGCTCTGTCTGCTCCTATCCCTCGAGTGATGGCCTTCGCCAGCTGTGGATTTATGCCAGCAGAAGAGCATTCCCACTGATGTATCACCGCAGGTCAGGATGATACAGACATTTCAATGTAAGGATAAATTCTCAAGGCGCTCGTTTCAAAATATATAGTTCTACAAATCCTGAAGCAGTCCTTTATTAATGGAATGCACTGATAGTAACTTCAAAATCAGATCAACATGTTTTATTTGTGTTTATTGGTTTTGCTCAAACAAGCAAATATGGCTTCATGCTTTTACTTCCAAAGTAGTGAATAAAGAACAAGGAAATGAAAGCTATGGACCTCAAATCACTGCACACTCCCTGTCTGCGGCATCTCATCTTTCTCCTTTGTGCATTTTGGGTATCTGGCAACCTTACACCCTGTAACACTGAGCGTGCTGGTTTGCTTCGGCTACCTTACCGAGTTCCTTGTCCTCACACACAAAAAGTCCTTTGCTGAAAGAATGACCCCCCCCTGCCCTTGATGCATTGATTAGGAGAGCAAATTTCACAGCAGGAGCTTAGATCCTGGAAGTTCTTCTCAATGAGTTTTTATGTGCAAGCGATATGTGGTCACGCCACTGCGACAGATGTTTGTCTCACACATCTTTGACTCACATATAAGCAGTTATCTTGCTTTGTACTTTGGAACTCTAGTAAATGCCATCTAACAGAGACCAATACTGTGTCCCTGATATTGTGGGGAAGCTCAACCACTGATCACCATTGTAACACAAATGTAATTGATGATGTTTTTCTCCACATCAGTTTGTAATGTTAGCTTTTGGTATTCTATTTACAGATACTGTTTTACCCATACATAAGGCAGGGTAATTTTTTTTTTTTTTTACTATTTTTACTATATCAGTTCGAGGTCATGTTTATTACAGCAGGAATGGAGGAATGATTTTGCCACCTCCTTAAATCCATTGCTATCTACAAAAAAGTATAGATACTAGACATTTTGTTGACACCAGACTTTTTTGGTAAAACTGTGGGAAATACACATCCCTGAGCTCTTAATGAAGGAAAACACATTTGCACAGATGCTCCTTAAAGCTGTGCTTACTAAAAAGATCTGTATATCTGATTTATGTCCTAATTTATATGATCTTGTGTGCACTGTTTGTAGAGCTAAGCATTATTAAAACATAGTTGTGTTAGACACTTTTACAGCGCAACAATTTGTTGTTTTCCCTGGAATGCTCTAGTGTGCTCCTCTAGGTGAGGGCTCCAGCACGGTGAATATCTCTGTGCCATAATAACCAATTGTGCATTGAATCATACATTATGCATGGCGGTGGGACGGTAACACAAGCCATCTCAGGGGCGATGGGCTCCATCAGAGAAACGGCATGTACAGCACTGCCAATATGTGAGGGGAATAACCTCAGCAAGGGTGCCCCCCCTCCTTGGCCTTTTTCCAGGCATTTCTAAACCGCTGCTCTGGTACACTGTGAGGGCATCCTCAATGAATATTTATACTCCTTGCTCGTTTCACATTGCAAGGCTTGTCAGCATCAAGTCCTTAGTATGGGTTCTCTCCCTTCAGGGGGAGAAAAGATTAATGGAGCAGTTACGGCAGATGAATTGCCCTCAGATGGGATCTTCACATGCATTATCTGTGCTTTTTTGGCCATGTTAGCTCCAAATTCCATCCACACACACACACACACACACACACACACACACACACACACACACACACACACACACACACACCACAGAGGCATGGCCTGCAGCAAAACTGACTGAACCCACAGCCTGACCCCGACTGTTCTGGCTGAGTGCTGCATGACCGGTTTTCTCCCTATGCCCTCAGACTGTCTTCAACTTTTAGCTGCACAGTTCAGCATGCGACATCACCCTGTCCTGCAGGTAGGTGACGGGACGGGGGCTTTGCGTTGGAGGAGAACTCCTGATGAACACCCTTGAGTGACAGGTCTATACGCAATACACTGGGAAATGCTGGGTCAAACAGTGTAAACCCAGTGTAAATCCTGTTTCACATTCTATTCATGATAACACTATTTCACCCTTGGAGCTTAAAGAATTTGACTTAAGATTTCTGTATTATATTTATTTTTGCATGTGTTTATTATAGAGCGGTATTGTGAGGTATTGCGCGAGGTATTACCACATTGTGGATTGTGGTAGCACAATATTCCAGCACACCGCAGTTCTTACACTGGGAGCTTGGAGATGGACTCAGATTAACTTTGGCCGTTTTGTATGCTCCCCCCATGTTCGAGTGGGGTTCTTCCAGGTTACCTGGTTTCCTCCCTCATTCTATTAACATTTTTCAGGGGAATTGGTGAATGCACAGGACTAGAAACCTATGCCTGGTATACCTGGTGTTGCACCCAGGGTTTCTAAAACATGTTCTCTGGACAACCATGACCCTGCTTTGAACAAGCGGTTATGAACAAGTGGTTATGTAATGGATGAATGGATTTTATTTGTTATGAAAAAAGCATGATAATCAGAATCATCCAGCTATGAGGAGATGTGTAGTGGCAACGGTTGTAACCATTGGATCTTTGGCCATTTTCTTGGTGCAGAATGTTTACTTTTGCCTGATTCTTTTCGCAAATGCTACTGCAATTGTTTGAGCAGGCTGACATGTCTCTATGCAAAACCAGTCTGTCGACACAGCACAGTATGACACGATGAAGTGTTGGTTAAAAATAACAGCCCGAGTGGGACTTCACTGCCATGCTCATCCATAATTTTTATCTATCGACAGCCCATCTAAGCTGGACCCGGTGCGGATAGGCGTCTTGTTTTTGATCGATACCAAACCTGGGACACTGCAAAATGCTGACTTCCACCATTGACTGACTTTGCTGAATATTAAGCATATTTGTACTGACACCGAAAATCATTGTAAGTTCAGTGTAATTCACTTGGTCGAACCAGAGATGAGGGCGCATTCTGCACTTTTGTTCTACAAGCTGTGAATGGCCTTGGGCCACGTAACACACCCCAGGCCACTTTATTATTTCAAAAGCTTTTAAATAAGGCAACAGGCATCTCATAATCTGCCTGAATATTTGGGGACATGAGCCCAGCTGAGCTCAGTGCTCTTCTCCATTCACTGTATGTGTGCTGCTCAGATGCTGTGTGGATGATGGACAGACCCCTGACCCACATGACCCCAGCTGCTCAGCCCATGTAATTTTCCTCATAGGGACGCACCGTGTATTCGCTACTCCCGCGAAACGGATGGAAGAGACAAAATTCCAAATTTGATCATAAATAACAACAAAATGATGGAAAAATAGAGCCCCTTTTATATTATTTTCTTCTATTTCCCCTCCGTGCAACTCTGGTAAAGGGTGATGACTACAATATGTGTACTTCAGCGAACTGGGAGCAAATTGTTCACTGAACATAAATAATTACTTCCATACTTGACACACTGTTATTTCTGCCTTCTGTAAAATGCATTCACACGATAAGAGAGTATCATTCAATACCCGCCCCCCCTACACACACATGCACACACACACAGTTGGGAACTATTTAAAATTACAGAGCTGGGAGGAGTGAGACCCTTTATACGAACAGAAGCTTTTCTTTTCTACTCTGATGTCCCAGGATTGCTGTTCTTACCTACATGTGGTGCGTTTTATCACCATGTTCGTCACCTAAACTTAAATTTTAACACCATTTTCTTGTCCCTGTCTAAACAGACCCTGCCTGCTCCCGGAGGCTGTGTGATGTGGTGGGGACCTGGGTGCGAGACAGGCTAATGAGGCCACGGTGTCCTGCGAGGCAGCCGACGTCACGCTAAGGCCACCCGACAAGCGTGCCGGCAGCCCTACCCAACACTCGCCCGCGTGCCAACACCCCCTTGGTCCTGTCAGAGCCTTCACGTCTGCAGACCTGAGAAATGTGTGCCAGAGGGTCGAGAGGACAGGTGCAACCGCTGAGACGATCCGCAGGGGGGTGAGGAGGGTTGTTTTATCACCCACGTTTGGACACCCGACCAGGTGATTGCTTTTGAATGGATGCTACAAAGGCATGAGACGTTCAGGGATGCAGCAGCACCGAAGAGATCCGCAGGCTTTCCAGCGGCCGAGGAAGGCAGAAATGCTTCACTCGCTGAGCGACAGACAGAAAACGCTAACCGACAAATTGTTTCTTTGAAGCATTTTCCCTCATCATTATGAGCAGAACCACAGACTGACATGCTGTCATTTTATACTCTTCTAATTCACATGAGAACAACGTGAAAGGGGCACTCAGCTCTACACACAGAGACACACAAACAGCTCCATGCGCACGTACACCCTCTGCATTTTGCACACTCACAAAGTCTCCTTCAGCACAGAGTTCTCTTGTGCCCTAGAACTAATATAACCTTCCAGCACTTTCTCTTCCATAATGATAATCCCCTGCTGAGTGATAGAAATACATGATGTTTCAAGTGGGGGCACCACTCAGATGAAGAAGAATGAAAAAGACAGGTGCAAAGGGACAGGGAACTGAACTGGCGTTCGTTGGCAAGCTGATGCCTCAGGCTTGTCGGGCTCTGCTCTCTCTGGACCGGGTCCCCTAAACATAGTACATCAAGGTAAAGGCCTGAATAAAGGAAAATGGCAAAAATTAATGCAGACCTTATACTATTCAGTTCCCACAATGGCCAATTTCTGAGTTTGGTTTGTAGAGACCCCAGAGGGTTCTAGTGGAAAGCTGCTAACATTAAACATCATTCCACTAGAACCCCATTAATGATGGTAAAAGCTCGCTATGGCTCAGTGGTTTCAGTCAATGGAGGCACTCCCACTACTGCATGGAGGTAGGAGGGAAAAGTGCAATCTTTCTAGTCCGTTCCTCTATCAGTACATCATTTCGCTCAATTTCCAGGAACCGTCTCCCATGTGAAGGGAGGATTGCTGTGACTGGAAGGGGATGACTCCTCTGGTGAGATATCGGCACATCTGGAAGCTGATGAGTAGGTGTTAGTGACAGTTAGCGATAGGATTGCACTTGAGTTCTTTCAAACATTGCAGCCAACTTCTAGGCAAATCTCAAACAACCCTCCTAACCGCAAAAAAATTCAGTCATCTATGCAAAGATCTCAAACGGAATTTGCAAACGCACCAGACATAGTCAGGAATTATCAATTTGTTACTTCAGCAGAATCGATTCGGTGTCGGCATGAAATAAGAGGACAACATGGACAACTGTGGTGGACTTACTGAAGAAGATGTACTCGGTGTAGCTGCTCCATATTTTATCATCCCTGTACTGGTTGATGAAAGCAGCTGTGCCGGTGGAGTTGCAGGCCACCATGTGGAAGCCGGCCTCTGAGAGGCGGTCGAAGGCTTGCTCCAGGTAGGTGAACTTCAAGTAGAAGCGGGAGGTGTACTTCTCCGGGGGCCGGTCAGGGTCACGGCTCTCATTGAGCGTGTCACCAAAGACCTCCTTAGCTAGGGCAATACGACCACATACCATGATGCGGGCCACGCGGCGGAATTTGGCATCAGCCTGGTTGTCACGGACGGTGGTGTAGGAGCCACGGTAGCCTATGGTAATGAAGCCCGAGCGCTTGTCCGACCCACCAGTGGTCACTGTTGCACGAACCAGATCGCTGCCCTGTGAGCTCTCCTCAATGTCGCTCTGGCAGCCCTCGTCGTTCAGCGATCCCTGCTTGGCAACTCGCGGTGCCAATAGCCGGAGCAGCTCGGCCAGCTGGAAGTGCTCAGCTTCGCGTTGCAGCCGCTCCTTTTCGGGGAAGTGGTCGGGCAGTACAAGCTGGCGGTCGCGCAGGAAGTCCAGCACATAGCGGAAGAGGAAGCCATCGCGGTCGATGAAGAAGCGTCCACGGCTGTCACGGGGCAAATCGCGGAGCGGCCGGCGGGCAAACATGGCGTGCAGCGTTGTGTCCGGGACGCTGACCAAAGTGGAGTGCTTGGTCACATAAACCTGGCCCCCCACATTGAGCTCCACCACCTCAGGAAAGGGGCCCGACACCTCGCTGATGGGTAGGACGTTCTCCCTCAGGGCCATGGCCTCCCACCCACCCAAAAAACAATAAACCACAAAGGATAGAAAAGCAGAGCAAACGGTGTCCTACAGGAAGTAGAAGAAGAAGAAAAAAAAATCACACAAAGTAGAAGGAAAATAAGGTTTGCCGGAAAAGTGCAGGTGGCCCAAGCATGCTCACGTTGAGCAGGAGTACTACATCCCTGCTGGAGGAGGACGGTGAGAGAGGCAGCGTTCCTGGTGCTGTAGCCACACTGCCAGTCAGTGAGCAGAGGAGCAGCGTGAAGTAGACTGAGAAAAAATCAGCGCCGAGCAACTCCCAGCATCATTAGTCCCGGGTCCAGGGAAGCCACGGTGACATCATCTGCAGAGTGCCAGAGCCTTTTAAAGGCAAAGCACCACATTTTCCACACGTTCAGAGAAACTCCAACCCACAGAGCCAACTGGTGCATGTTATTGCTGTGAAAACTGCTCTGTAATGAAGGGAAGGTTCACCTCCATCACTGTTATGTGCTTGCATCCTAGAGGAATAGCAACAAGGAGCCTGCATAAATGAAGCTGGAAGAGGTCTACAATCCTTGTCAGCTGTTTTCCTGTGGGCAGGGTGAGAAAGTTTGGAAAGCGTGACCTGGGTACCGATTTCTTGTTTGGCTGTTCTGGCAAAAACGTGGGTTGTGCTTTGCAGGTTTCAGTGTGGATGAAAACCATCGTTCGTGTAGGAAACCTGATCTGGTAATGGAAAACGAAAAGCAGCATCTTCTATTTCTTGTGTTAAACAACTTACAAACATAATTTAAAAAAAAAAAAAATTGTCCACCACTTGTCCAGAATAAGATCACGCTGGTCCAGAGCCTATCCTGGAAGCATAGGACCTGAGACAGGGCACACCATGGATGAGACACCAGACCGACACAGCATAAACACATCAAAATATCACACAATACAAAGTGTATTCGAGCTATAATTTACATTTGGGAAGCATTTACATTTGCTGAGGGGGGCAAAATGGGAAGACGTGGTCCTTTATAGCACCTGGGTTTGCATGATCTCCTTGTGTTTGTGGTGGTTAACTTCCAAAGTCCAACACAGGTTTTTAGCAAATTCCTAACACTAAAGTGTCCTTGGTGTGTGTGTGTGTGTGTGTGTGTGTGTGTGTATGTGAGAGAGAGAGAGAGAGAGAGAGAGGGGGAGAGAGACAGAAACGGCCCTACAACAGCCTGGCGCCCTTTACAGGTGGTGCTGCACACCCTTTATTCCCAGGATAGGCTGTGGGCCACCATATTCAAGGTACATGAGGAACACCACAGCGCCACATATCATTCGTGGCGGTTTCCAATAATAGGAAGCTAACACATTTTTTCAACTGCTTATTTTCTTTCCTTAAATCGCAAGCTGCGCAACTGACATTTCTGTCCACACTCCAGCACGGCGCCAAAATACATTACCTTGGCAAACAGCCATGTTCATTAAGGATCCAAATGAATAGTTATATAAGCAATTCAAAATATTTACCAAACAAATAATGGATGTCATTTACGGTGTTGTAATTATTACACAATACAGACTGCATAATTGTTTCAAGCACACACATCATATCGAGCACTTTGTCCCAGAGAGCCGCACATTAATACAATGCACGACGATTAGTACTACTTACATAATAAACGTGCTTTCAGAAAGTTTTGCATTCGCTAATGCAAGCTTTCCCCGCAGCCGAATCCATTTGGAGAGTTAATGGTCCTCGGTGTGGATACGGATCGAATTAGAATTTTTGCAGGGAAAAAAAAAAAACAAAAAAAAAAAAAAGCCAAAAATCCAAAATGATTATCTGCCATTTCCTGAGGGATGATGATTTCCAGTCATAAATAGCGTTTTTTTATCTGCTCCAGGTTTGGGCAGAAGGTGCAAATAGGGGTCTTGTCAACATTGCCCCCTGCTGGTATGTGCAAAAAAAAAAAAAATAAAAAGAAGGGAAAAAAGGCCATTTGACAGCCTGAAATAAGCAAGTCCACCCTGAGCTGAGAAAAATCCTGCTGTTTATCTCAGTAAAACCATTTTCAAAAACTCTGCCAAGTCTATCTGACATATTTCACAGATTGTTACATAAAGGAGACTCCATGGGTTCCAACTTCAAACAAAATTTCTTTTTGTAAAAATAAGATTTTAAACTGAACACTGCGGTATAAATCAGCCTTTGGTTTTTCTTAGCGGCTCATAGTATATAAAAATAAATTGACAATTTCACAGCTATGAGTATTTTCTTTCTCTCTAAATAAACAAAATATTAATGTGAGTATGAGTTTGTTGCCTAGCTGATGCTTTTATCGAAATACGTGCAGTGTTTGATAACTTTAAAAAGATTTTCACAGTTTCAGAGCTGGGTAGGTACTTTGATCAAGAGGCCTGAAACCCTAACAGTCAGAGGGGCATGAGCTAGAAACCTTAACATCTACTGCACCTGCCATTCCATGAAGAGTAATGCAATTCATTACAATTTATATATTTAGTTTGGAAAAAGTCACATATTACCCATAGACATTAAAATTATTAGTAAAGTGTATGCACAGTCATAAACCACTGAGGAAAGAGATCTGGTGTGAGAAAATTGCGAATTCATTACCCCTTATGTCACGATCGTGTCGACAGACACTAATAATTGCATTTCAAAGTTCATTTTACAGCATCCCACTGGATAACACAATATAATGTCAAATATTTTACTGTATTTTTTATGAGACTATGAGAGACAAGCATAGAGAATCGTGCAGTGTCTTTTTTCCTTTTTGGAGGGGGGTTTTTGGTGACGGTGTTGGGAGATCAGCTGTGTGAAATTCAGGTTTCCTTCAGTTTGTCCTGGGTGGTGTTCGGTCATCAGCATTGTGGATGGTGGCAATAATGGCCCCCTTCAATCTTTATAATGGAGACCACTACAAAGTGCAACAGCCCTCCTCGGACCGCTCCTGCCCCCCGCCCCTTGGATGAAGGTACGAGAGGCAAGCACCCCCTGTAGGACTGTGTTTTTCCAAGAGCTACATGACCCACTCCTGGCCTTGGGCCTCATGGGAATTGAATCCTGCTGCTCTGGAGGAGATAACTTATTATTTCTTGGAAAGAAACTGCAGTCAGAAGTGCACATTAATAGCTGGATTGAGGTTCAATTGCTCTGGATTGCAAACCCTTATCTTGGGCCTAATGAAGAACAATGTCCTTTCTAACTGGTAATTACCTCAATAGTTTAACCATTAAAATATGTTATCATTTTCTAGAAGTTTCCCTTGTATACACATCATGCTCAGCTGGAAAAGCCAGTACAGTGTGGAAAGAGATTACTTTACTCGCAAAAGGACACAATTTAACATGATGACAGCAACATATTTCTCTGCGCAAACACCCAGATTAGACACTCCACACGAGAGTGCATAATAATAATAATAATAATAATAATAATAATAATAATAATAATAATAATAATAATAATAATAATAGTATTGGATTGGAAAATTAAAAAAAATGTTTTTATCAATTCACCATTGTCTTTGCTTTGCTCATAACTTTATAGTACATTAACAAAAGCAGTAATTGGATGGTGTTCTGAATGTTTTTATTTTTCAATCAATATTTTTTATACTTTTTTAGTGGCAAAAAATTGTGTATTAAAAAGTAAAAACAAACAACAAAATCCAGAAATTAACATTAAAAAAAAACAAAAAAACACTGTAATGCAACACTTTTTTTAATTCAACATTTTTGACTACATGGTATACTTGGTAACTGTGTATGTGACAAATAAAATTCTTTGATTATTTGATTTTTTGATTCACTTATCCCAGATTCATGCCTTAAAAAAAAAAAAAAAATATATATATATATATATATATATAAGCACCTCCTTCCTATTTTAAAAAATATTATATATTACACCTGGACCTCCTCAGCAAAGTCGATGTTGGGCAGCAGGTGGTGTGTAGTGGTTAGAGCTGAATCAAAGAACCTGGGCTTCTAAATCACAATTCCATTGTTTATGTATATTTAAATAAATAAATAAATAAATAAAATAAATTTAATAAAATATATATATTCCAGCTCTATATTTTTTTAAAATAGGAAGGAGGTACTTAAATGTTAAAATGCTCATCTACAGCCCTGAGGGAAATTCCAGTCCTTTTGTTGCCCTGTGGCTGCTGGGGTTCTCATTCTTACGCAGTCACTTGTTTCTTTACTGATCTTCTTGAAACTGTTTGGACATTGAGCCACTGTACAGTTGGGTGTAAATCAGATGCTAACTGACAGCTCGCTGACACCCGCAGGGGAGTATAAACTGGCCATCTCACACCTCGGCTGCGAGTGAAGGATCACACCAAGAGATTCTGGACCAGGTGCTAGACACCATTTTTAGAAGCAGAGAGAGCAGAGCAAGGAGGGACCCAGCAGAGATGAAGTGGATAAGTGAGCATAAAATGACTGAATTCGATTTATTTGAAAGTGCTAGTGGAAACTCACTGCCAAAGTGTAGCTGTGAAACAATCAATAAGATGAGTCTGTGATCGATTTCTAAGTTGTGCTGCATCTTTTCCTTTCAATAAAGTCCCTGAGTTTAGGTTGCCTCAGCATACTCCCTTATAGGCTGATGCTGCTTATAAAACAACTAGGAGACCCTTTCTCAGTATCTGCAGTGACATAGCTTCAATGAAGGCCTTCTTTTTTGAAAGAGCACATGCTGGGTCTTGCTCGAGATCCCCTGGGCAGCAGCTAAGTCCTCCAACCACACACCGCCAACCAATGTTCAAATAAGTGGAGTATGAAACAGGAGGCAATGGGAATCTTCATCCAGTCATCTCCTCGATCATCATCTGCTGATGCTATAGCTAGACTCATCCTTTGGGTAGTAGTAGTATTAATCCTCAGTTATTAGTTTGCTTTTTAATAACTAATAACAACTGAATATTACAATTAAAAGCTTTAACATTTTTAAATCAAGAACAACAGCAGCATTTGACCTGTTAAGAGTCATTTTAAAATGGCAGAATTCAATATAATCATTTTCGAACTGAACTGTTGTGTTGAATTACACTGTCTGCTATTTTTTATTTAATTGTATTTTTGTTATTTTATTCCCCATTTCTTAAGCAGCTTAAAATTAATTTAAAAGTAGACTGAAGGACCCACATGTTCTTAACATTTTGATATTGTCTTCTAGCCATGTAACATAATAATAATAATAATAATAATAATAATAATAATAATAATAATATTAAATAACAACAACAACAATGAATAACAATGAATAATGTCTAATAATAATAAAAATAATATTATTATTATTATTATTATTATTATTATTATTATTATTATTATTATTATTATTATTGAATACCATTTACAATTTTCAGAATGCCTTTTTTGGTTTTAACGTTTTAAGTTGATTAACATTAATTTGAAGCTGTAGTAAATTCTGTTTAAATAAAAGTAAATATTTAAAAAAAAAAATTTTTAAAAACTGAAAATTAAAATAATGAACACAGTACATACATTGTATTTCAATATTTATCTCACGTTCAAATTTTAAATTTATTTTTTTGGGAAACTGTGGGATGCGAACAGACCCAACCCTGCTTTCAAGAGGTATAATGTATTTAATAATTTTAGTTGTACTAAATCAAGTGAGAAAAAAATAAGTCACAAGCACACATATGTATTTACTCTTTTTTTTGTACCTGGAACATCAGCATAAATCCTCATATTTACATAGAGAAGCAGTTTTTCAGGAATATGCAGAAATTACAAGTTTAAAATATTTAGAAAAATATTTAGTTTTCCAGGTCATGGGAAAAGTGCAACAAACTAGTGTGCAACTGTGCACAAACCTCATCCCGCTACCTGCTGAACTGCTCTGTTTTACACCCATCCAGGGGATTTAGATTGTTTGTTTGTTTGTTTGAGACCCTCAGCTTATAAACAGTATTTCAGGAAGTCAAAGATACTATATTTAACTAAAGGGTCTTGTCAAAAGAGATTTACATCCTTCCCTGTGGGCTGTGTAATTTTCTTTGAATTTTCAAACACTATGGCAGACTAATAATAATAATAATAATAATAATAATAATAATAATAATAATAATAATAATAATAATAATAAATGCTATTATTTTACTGCTGTACTACTGCCATCTGTCGGTTGTAGTCAGAACATCAACCAGATCTCAGAGCTGTCAAACTGCTTTATTACCGATCAGTTAATATTTTGATGTATAAACATAAACTTTACTACAATGTTGTTTTTGTCGTGTTATTATCTTGCAACATTGATGTTGACTCGTGTCCAGGTTGCCGCGTCGTTGCTTTGATACTTTGTTACACCCGCAACGTCCACGTTTTGCTTTTTCAGTTATTTCCATTGGTAGTTTGTGTCATTTGTGGTAACTTAGCGAACTTTATTACATTATCACGTCTTTACTTTCATATTTTGCTCCTTTGTCACTTTTTTATTTTGCTTTTCTTCCTTTGGCCAAACGGGAACGTTTATCCCCGTGTCACGTGAGCACCGGGTCACGTGAGCAAAGCACAATCATATGGCAGATCACGTGACCGGACCTCGGTCACATGACAGCCGCTCGTTTGCAGTCCCGTGCACGGAGCGAGGCGGCAGTGGCAGCAGCGGCAAAACTCGGCAACTGAAGGTGAGTCGCGGGGTTCGTGGGTTCGTCTCGCCCGTTCGCGTCTGTGGAAGAAGAAAAAAAACTGTCTTTAAGGAGGTTTTTAAGTTTTTGAAGCGGGGTGAGATCGCGCCTGTGTGTTGCAGGCGGTGTGCGCGGTTAAGATGAGGCTTGTGATCCTGGAGGACTACGACCTGGCCAGCGAGTGGGCGGCCAAGTACATCAGGAACCGCATCGTGCAGGCCAAGCCCTCGGCGGACCGCTACTTCACCCTGGGGCTGCCCACAGGTAAACTACCCCGAACCTGCCACAGCACCCACTCGCTCACTCCACCACTGTCCAAAACACGCCACCGTTCCCCAAACAGTGGAGCGGGTCTCCAAAACACTCCACTGTTCTCCTAGAACTCCCCACAAGCCACCATTGGCTTACAACTGTGCATGATTTTCCAAACTCCACCACAGTTGTCCACTATTCTCCAAAACACCTGACTGTGCTCTTACTTATTCATAAAAAAAAAAGTCCATTATTGTCCCCCAACTGTAGAAAGTTCTAGACAGTTCTGCTGTTCTCCAGAATGAGCCTCTGTCCACCACTGTCCAAAACGCCCCAACTGCCCTCCTTGCATTTCCCGTTATTCCTGCTTTGTCGATATTCCTGCTTTCAAGCGTTTCTCCTTTCACCGATCCCTGTTTTCCGCTGACTTCTTGTCTTTTCCAGGAAGCACTCCCCTTGGCTGTTACAAAAGGTTAATCGAATACCACAAAAATGGAGATATCTCTTTTAAATATGTTAAAACGTTCAACATGGACGAATATGTCGGTAAGTTTCTGTCTACACCTCTTCCTGCATACCAAGAAACTGTTAGTCAGCACATTCCCCACACGGATTGGGGGGGTGGGGTTGCGGGTGGAAGGGAAGTCACTGCTCAGCAAGTTTAGATTTTAGGTTCTAGGTTCACTTGTTCTTCTGACATGTTGAAGACTAACACACAACATTTTTAGAGGACCAGCCTTATTTTCAGTTAGTAGGATTTATGTATTGTAAGAGTCTATAATAAATAATAGCCAACTTAATCCCATAATGAAAGGGGAAACTGTGACTCATAGTGCAAAAACAGGTTCTTGTTTGTTTGTTTGTTTGTTTTTCTTGGTGCTCCCTGCCTCCACCAGGGCTTCCCAGGGACCACCCAGAAAGCTACCACTCTTACATGTGGAACAACTTCTTCAAGCACATTGACATTGATCCTGCCAATGCACACATCCTGGATGGAAACGCTGCCGATCTGCAGAAAGAGTGTGACACCTTTGAGCAGAAGATTGCCGAAGCCGGTGGCATTGACCTCTTTGTTGGAGGTAGATTTCGGAGGGTAAACTCTTGGAGAAAACGGGTGGTTGAGAAGCTGGTAGCAGTGTGTTGACTGGGGAAGCCAAATTACTTTATGGGAGGACATCCTGTGGTGCCAGTGTTCCAGTTTCCACCATCACTGTTCATATTTATGTAGCTTGCATCAACTTGGATGATTGAAAAGGTGTACTTTGCTCTGTTCTGGGTCCACTTTATAGTTGACTTTTATTCCAAACTTGTTTGCGCCCTCGCAGGTATTGGACCCGATGGACACATCGCTTTCAATGAGCCGGGCTCCAGCCTCGTATCCAGAACTAGAGTAAAGACTTTAGCCCAGGACACGATCCTCGCCAACGCCAGGTTTTTTGGAAATGACCTCTCCAAAGTCCCCACAATGACGCTGACTGTCGGAGTCGGAACGGTGATGGACGCTAGAGAGGTGACGCTTGCGTTTTTATTTTTCAAAAGTTGTTTGGCTGAGGTGAGCTGGTAAAGGTATTTTAGTGATTCTTTCCGGATCAAATTGAAGGAGGCTTTAGTCAATCTGTTTTGGAGCATACAACTGATAACCTAAGAACCTGTAGCTCCACAGATTTGGTGATGAAATCGAAGCTTCCTTGCAAATATGGAGTAGCACTGGGTTGCCTCTGTGTTGCAGGTGATGATCCTCATTACAGGAGCCCACAAAGCATTCGCCCTCTACAAGGCCATAGAGGAGGGCGTGAACCACATGTGGACCGTCTCTGCCTTCCAGCAGCACCCATGCACCATCTTCGTGTGCGATGAGGATGCCACCCTGGAGCTCCGTGTCAAGACTGTCAAATATTTTAAAGGTGAGGGGATGTATTAGGTTGTTATTGAATATGTAGCAACCCTGAACACCTTGTTTAAATGTACAGCCTGCCATAGTGCCCCTAAGTGAGGTAAAATACCTCACTGTAATGAATGAATGTGACAGCTAAGTAATGGGTATGTTTAGCCTAGAGCAAGTCTGCATTGTGGACCATTGTGGACCTTTTATAGATTGTGTTTTTTTACCTGTAAGGCTTTAATGATCAGTTTGTTCCATTTGTGTAATTAGTTGTAAACCTTTCCCCCCCACTCCACCAAGGGTTGATGCATGTGCACAATAAACTGGTGGATCCCATGTACAGCATCAAGGAATACAAGGATTGAAGACCGTCAGGAACCCGGAAGCGGTCGATGGGGAATCGGAACCCTTCAATTGTATAGATGCTAACAGAACTATGCATTTTGTCAGTTAATGATACGACGATATGTAGTGGGAACACTTGAGGTCAAGGCAGTTACACTTTGTACTGTATGACTACCTTGGGAGGGACATCTTTAGTTGCTATACAGATAGAAAAATCTGAGACGTCTCTGCATGACGCTCAGCACTCCACAAAAAATGTTTCTCCATTTCAACGTTTGCCATCTTGTTCGAAATGTCCATTTAGCGGCCTTTTGCCTCGTTCTGAGCTCAAGTCTCATCTGCTTGCCTGGTTGTTTCCGCGGTCCCATCTTGAGCTTGTCAGTTGCTTAACTGTTATACAGACTGGCACGCCACGTGATTTGCTGTTACCGTACTTCTTCCCATGTTCCGCAGCTTTGTTCTGGAGGCTAGAGAGCAGATTAGCTAATGCGGTATCACTTTTTAATTGTTTAATAATCATTTTGGTTGTTCGGTATGTTACAGTTTTTGGCTCTTAACCCCTTAATGCTGGGGTTCTTTGGGGTTTCATTAAGGACTTTTTCCTCCTGCTCCAAGGAGGTGTAGCTTCCTGCTAATCTGTATGCAGCAGTACGTCTGCTGGTCTCGCATCTGGTGCTTTTTTCCTTTTGTGTTTGAGATGAAAACTTCTTACACCTTTAGTGTTCATGGTGGGACCACAGCAAGTCTTGATATCTGAAAGTATTGTTACAAACATGCGCATGTGAATGTCGTATTATGTCCTGTCTTAACAAGGTATTTTTTTGTACTTTTTTGTAAGCCTTTGTCTATCTGTCTTGCCAAAACAGTCCACATGACCTGAAACGGTGGCTCAACTTGGTTTCTCCAGCTTTCATTTGAATCCTACCCCAAATACCAGTTTCTTTGAAATAGTTTTTTTTTTTCTTGTACTGTAGAAATGTGTTAGTTATTGCTTACCAGTAAAGTTTGTCCATTTGAAAATGTTTGTAACTTGCTGGTAACAGTAAGTTTCTACTAATTATCAACTACTCTACATTTAACTACATTACCTACTCAAATGGTTTTTGACAGATGTGGTTTGTTCTGGTGGCGGTGAAGGTGTTCTCTTATTAATACAGGGTGAGTCAAAAAATTTAAGTATGACATGAGAATGTTGTATATTAAGCATTTATAAGATTAATAAATCAGACTTTACAAATTAGTTCAGACTACGTGTTCATATGATAGTTACTGAGTAAATTTAAAGTGTTCAGTTCTTTATGAATCACCCTGTATAACCAGGAATTTGCATTTATGTAAAATGGAACAGATGACGCAAACTGAGGGAGTATTTTAAATACATTTAAATTACACAGTGCAGCCCTTTGACACATTTCATGTCTCACCTTGAGAAGTTCTATAATTTGAGATAAAAGTATCTTGAAAGTCACATGGTAACTGAGGACCCCCCCTATTTGTCCTTCTTCTTCAACACGCTGATGAAGGCATCCTTTGGTACCTCCACGTTGCCGATGCGCCGCATCTTCTTCTTCCCCTCTGCCTGTTTCTTCAGCAACTTCATCTTGCGAGTGATGTCACCCCCATACTGGGGGAGGGGAGGGACCACAATATTTAGAACAGCACCAATATTTGCCGTACCAAATTTCTATCAAGCTTCCACGCAAAAACACTAAACCATACTTACGCATTTCGCAAGCACATTTTTCCTGTACGCCTTGATTCTGTGAAAGGAGGGCATGGAAATTACATTAGATTCTTAACAGGCAAGTGCATTCCAGAAGCAAAATAGAAAGTAACCACAAATTTCTACTTTTAAAATGTAGGCCAACAATATCATTCCTAAAAAACCATTTAATTTTTTTTTTTAAGCCCTGAAGGAGATGAATGAGAACACATTTCTACAATTAGAGAGCATAAAATGTAACCAATTGAATTTCTGCTGACAGCGACTGCTGTAGTCACCTCGTGATCCACTAAATGAAGATACAGACTAAATCGTGGCCTCAGTGGACCTGTGTGTGTTTGTGATGTAGTGTTTTAGCACTATAATGTGTTGTAATGCACTTACGTTTCCCTCGCAATGACTTTGCTACCGATGGCTGCTTGCACTGCAATCTCAAACAGCTGCCGGGGAATGCAGTCCTTCAGCCTCTCGCACAAGGCCTTTCCTGCAGAGTGTGCCTTATCTCTGAAGGTGCACACAAAAACAAAGACTACCATTCAGGCCAAGGGTACATGAAGTGTCACAATTTATAGTTCCTTATCCAGAAAAGACAAAGCTGCAGTCAGGTCATATATCCTCCAAAAGTGCCTTTCAATACTATAACCAGACCTAGTTGTACCATTTACATAAAAATAAGTAAAGCAATCTCAATGATGTAATATTTACATTTTTTAAACTTTTTTTTTCACATTACATGTTTTGGCATTTGGGCACAAATTCTGTGGTGACAAATTCCCCACCCATAACATAACTTGCGGTTGATTTTTAGCAGCCAGAATCTAAACAACCTGGTACACTTCATTATTTTAGCTGTTTCCTATGTTCTATTAGTGCAGTATTTCATCCAGCCTCATTTAATGGCTTTGAAAATATAATGTTAAATATTATTAGGACACAGTCATTATTTTTTTATTGCGTAGATCTCCAGTAAGTTATCATTATTTTAAATAGCAGATGTTATTTAGTTTTTATCATTATCGATGGCTTTATTTTCTTTACCTGTCATTTCATTAAACTTGCATATCTTGGATGCTGAGCATCTGTACCATGAGTCACATTGTACAAAGGCAACTGATAAATAAATTAATGTAAATAAGTAAATAACATCTTACTTGTGAACAACCATAGTGAGTTCCTCAACTGGCTTCCCATTTAGCAAGATGTCCATCTTTACCAGTTCGGCTGGCTGGTATCCCGCATCTTCGTAGTCAAAGCTGCAGCAACAGGGCCAGTTATACAACTCAAAATTCAAGCAAAATAACTAATACTGTACGTCACAGTTAACACTTTATTTTTGAAAATGTTTTATTTTTTTTACAGATTATTTGCTGACATTTCAGTTCTTAATTTTTCTTTGCTATATTCTCATTCCCTACTTAATGAACAAATGCTGAATAAAATATTACCGAAAGGTTATTATAAGTTATTGTGGGAAGCCATTTCTTTATTTGTAAAAGAAGGCTGACCCGCGACCGAAAGTTTAAATGAAATACTGTGAAGTGACAGCTTCTGTGTAAACAAACCCATGATAGAAGCAAAAATTAAAATGTACCCATTTACTTGAGTAACCAAACAGTGTCTTGCCTGGCATATCCTGAGGACAATGACTTGAGATGGTCGTAGAAATCCACAATGACTTCATTAAGAGGGAAAAGGTACTTCATCATCACCCGCTGGCTGTCGATGTACACCATGTTCTTCTGCACACCTCTGTGACCCTGGAATATGTCATACAACATTAGCAATTACAGGGCAGTTAAAATAATGTCTTAACTGGAGTGTTCCTACTGTCTGTCAGAAAAGTGAATCTGTCAGTTTTTTAAAACAATGATTCTACAACAACAAGAAAGTGGTACACATTTCTGCCACCAATGCTTAATATGAAAGTGTCCTTTTTTAAAATATTTTAATCACCCTGTATCTATGTGAGGGCTGCTGGATGAAGAGGAGCCACTGTATTTTTCCTGGAGCAATTCAAAGTAAGCCTCTAAATCCTGAACTAGGATCGTACAAGTGACAAATCCATGTCACCAATTTCTTCTCATTGGTCTAAATCCAGCATGAATTAGACAAGACAGCTCCAGCAGACCCCGACTGCACAACCCTGGGCTCATGCATACCAGGCATAGGGTCATGATCTTGCCAATGAACTCATCTGGGGTGATGATGGTCCCCAGCACCATGGGCTCCAGATACTCCGATGCTACGGACCGTTCAGGAAATTGAGCAGGGTTCACGATGGTGATCTCCTTCTTTCCGTGTTCCTGGTAAAGGAATAGGAAGATGAGTCTGGAGTGCTTGGAAATGGGGTGCACTGGCATCCCTGTGGACAATGGAACCTGCCTTGATGAGTTTTGTCGAGGAGAGCACTGCCTTGTACGGCACGGTGGGTGCTGTCACAATGACCGACGCGTTGAACTCCTGCTCCAGCCGCTGGTTGAAGACCTCCATGTGGAGCAGACCCAGAAAGCCCAGCCTGCAGGCAGCCGGTGAGAATCCCATCAAAGAGACCACAACAGATTTGAGCTTCAAAACAATCCACACAAAAACAGCAACACAATGATCAGATACACACTCATCCATGTCAAAATAACCAAGAATATGCAAAGTGTTTCAATTCTTATCATAACATTTGCACTAATAAAACATCCATGGTTTTTGCTAAACACCTCTATTCTTTAATCATTAAGCTATACTTACTCTTTGGCAGCCACTATTTCAATTTGAGTTGAACAACTGCAAGCCGTTATCTAACACTTATGGTAAAATAAACTTCACATGAAAAAGGAGTCTAACTTTATAGGATCTAAACTCCAATTACAAATGCTCCTGCAAAAGTTTGGCTACTAGTTAGCAGTGTGTCACTAGAAAAAAGGTCTAATGATCAGCATTGTAATATTAGTGTTAAAAGCAAAGTGAAATAATTAATATTTGAATTGCAAGAGCACCAGTCAGTAAAACCACATAATTATTCCATGTGTCACAGGGGAAAGTGTCAAAAATAATGACAGCATTTGGAAAACCTGAATAAACCACAAACATGAACTGTGAGCGCAAGTTAAAGCTCACTGACAAGGACAGATGGACTCTTCACAAGATAGCTGCTAAAAGCCACAAAGGTCTAGCCTCAAAAATGACAAACAAAACGGAAACAGGATCTTTGTGACTTGGTGTTAACACTAAACATCATAAACTTTAAAAAGTTGGAATTTATGGCAGGGCTGTCATTTGAAACACGCTTATCACCAAGTCAAATCACATAGATGCAAAACCTGGACCTCTAGACAATGGAAACATGATTCATGTTATACATTCTGTCATAAAATTTGTCACAGAAGAAGAATTAACAAAAAACAACATACTATGTGTCCCCTTAGGACTGGGTTTTAAAAAGGCTTGTGCTTGTAAAGGTGAGCACCTACCTCCAACCAGCACCCAGGGCGTAGCTACTGTCCTTCTGCACCATCACACTTGAGTCGTTCAGAGTCAGTCTCTCCACTGCACTGCGGAGGGAGTTGTATTCCGACTGGTCCATTGGGTACATCCCTGCCGTAACATAACAGAAGGGGTAGGTTTTGGGTTCATTTCTCACAAATGCATCTTAACTGAGCCATGACCACTGGCTCAAATGTGAAGTCACACATCTGTCTTGTACCTGCAAACACCATGGGTTTGGCAGGTTTGAATCCTGGCAGAGGCTGGACAGGGTGCTTTTGGTGAAAGAGGGTGTCTCCAATCTGAGCTTCCTTCACCTCCTTCATCCCTGCAATCATGTAGCCTACCTGTCCAGCATACCTGGAGATCAAAGAACAGTCAATTACAGGAAACAGAAAGAAGTTAAACTCTACAAATGAATATTAGCCATATTCAAATTCTCATGAGGTTATTTGTGGTGCTATAAAGTCACTCAAGGAAATATCCTGTCTGTATTTAATTATTATTTTCATTAGACTTAAGATTAGAATGATGAGGATTTAACTGATATTTAACAAATTATTGACATCTAGTTGTAAAAACTTAAAAGAACTGAACTCACAATCTATCTGTAGGATGCTCCTCTGGCCTCAAAATGCCAACCTCATTGACCTCGTAGACCTTTCCCAGATGTGCCGACACAATCCTGTCCCCCTTAGAGACCTGTCCTCCAAAGAGAGCTATGTTGGTCACAACCCCCCTGTAGTGGTCGAAGGTAGAGTCGAACACCAGCGCCTTGAAGGGCTCCTCTGGTCTAGCAGTGGGACTGACATGCGAAAGATTTCATAAATACTTTAAGGGAAAAGAACGTGCAAGCACATGTTAGCAATACCACTTTAGATCATAGTAGACAAAGGAAATAGCATAAAAGAATAGAACTGAACAATTAATTGGGAATGTGGTACACTGCATGCCTCACGACACATAACATATAGATACGCAAATAAATCACATTTTCCAACCAGTTCAGGACAACATATAGAAAAACAAAAGACAAACTTACGGAGGAATTCTTTTAACTATTTCTTCAAGAACTTGATCAACATTTGTGCCAAATTTGGCTGAAATCTGCAAAAAACAAAAACATTTTAAGAACAAATTGAAATTGTATCATATTAAGCAGGTTAAATTGCTGAAATGTGATAAATATGTATTTATATTCACCCGTATGCAGTCTTCTTTTGGAATGTCAAACACCTTCTCGATCTGGGATTCAACTCTTTCTGGGTCAGCATTTTTTAAGTCAATCTGAGGTGGCAGAAAAAAAGAAATATAATAATTAAAACCAATTAAGGCCTTTTCACCAAATATATGAAGACTAGAGTTAGCTTTTATACATCATAAATATGTTTTGTTAAAAAAGTAGTCAACACTGCACACAAACAGGGAATAGCTCATACCTTGTTTAGAACAGGTATGATGGTCAGCTGAGCCTCGAACGCCAGGTAGAAGTTGGCCACAGTTTGCGCCTGAATGCCCTGCAAACCAAGTGGTCACAACATTCAACCAGGCAGAAGTGACAAGATTTACAAACATGGGGAGGGGGGTGTTAGAGACATGACTGTAAACTGCACACAAACACAAAAATTCTTTCAGAAAAATGCACTGGTTGGAATATTTTAAGTTGCTGCAACTTACCAATTAAGAAAAATTGAAATATTCTAATAATTCCAGTGCTTTAATTAAACTTTTTCTGTCTGAGGAAGGATTTATTAAACATTACTGAACTATCATGCTACCTGATTTGCATCGACAATAAGGAGGACTCCTTGACAGGCAGAGATTGACCTGGACACTTCATAGCTGAAGTCAACATGACCCTGGACACAGGCATGAAAAACACAGAAACTCATAACCAGATCATTAAGCACAACATAGATCTGTTTTAGTGGGCAAAGGAAAAAAAAAAAAACAGAGCTCACAGGGGTGTCGATGAGGTTCAGTAAGTATGTCTGGCCTTGATGCTTGTAGAATAGCGATGCTGTCTGGGCTTTCACCGTTATACCTCTCTCGCGTTCCACCTGTAGCTTGTCCAGCACCTGCTTATTGTGTTCTGTCTTGGCGATGGCTCCTACAACAACCAGGCCATCTGCTGTTAACCACTTTCTTCTTAATCTGAACTCATACACTGAAATATAAACATTTACCCTTCCTCAGGTTGATATCTACCTGCCCCCTGAATAATTTCTTTGCTCACCTGATACCTCAATTCATTACATTTATTCATTCAGCAGGGTATTCATACTGAAGTAAGTCTGGGTAAGAAGGCCAGTAAGCAGTAAGTTGGGCAGCAGGTGGCACAGTGGTTAGCGCTGCTGCTTCTGGACTCAGAAGTTGCAGTTTCAAATCCCACTGTAGTACTCTGTTGAGCAAGGTACTTATCCTGAATTGCTCCAATTAAATCTACCCATAATATATAAGTGGAAAAACCAGTGTAAATAGTTTCATGTTGTAAGTGGGTAGCTTTGGAGGAAAGCATCAAGTAAATATCAAGCACCTTGATCAAGAGCAATGCAACGAATTGTGAGCGCTGCCTTGAAGTCTGAAGTTTCCTAGACCCTGTTGTAGTAACCATGATGAAGGTACAGGTCTCCCTCAGTATACAAACCATGTTTACATAGACAGCTTATTTTATACCTTTTGCCAAATTATGACCAAATAAGAAGCATTTTTTTTTTTTTTTTGTAACTGGGATTACATTTCTGATTTAAAACATTATAAGCCAATTTCCAGGAATGCATTATGCTCGTATGTAGGGGGACACCAGTACTTAAGCTAAAGATTACCAACAATGTAAATCCCCTTGGATAAAAGCATCAGCTAAATAATGATTAACATAGCCACAGTGGACATTGGGATGTGGACCAACAACTTTCAGCCTACAGGTCCAAACCCTGTAGATGACATTCTGCCCCATACTGCAGCAAGTCATGTCATTTTCTGCAACTGCAAGTTCCATTTGTTTTTCCAAAAACAATTAACCCCATTGACTAAAAGCTACATGCCTGTGATCTCCAGCAGTCTGTCAGCCAAGGTGCTTTTGCCATGGTCAACATGAGCGATGATACTGAAATTCCGGATATTCTCCACGGGGAACCTGGACATGTCGATCTTATCCTGGAGAAACATATTTAACAACAAAATACAAAAATGAATAAGAAATAAATATTCAGTAATTCAGTGAGCACAGTGAGAGAGCTCCTACATGTACTCTTTGACCTTCACTTGTACAGTAATTTGCTATATTTACTTTTTATTATTGCATTCATTTGTTACAAGACAGAAGGATGTGAAGTGGAATCACCTTTTCGCTCTCTGTACTCATCTTTCTGAAAAGTTTACAGAGACACATGGAGGGCCTGTTTTTCATCCATCTGTGTTGGATCAGTGTCACTGTCCAGCTGCATAGCCGCCTCCTCTCGATTTTGTATGATTTTAAATCCAACAGGCGTCTGAGAGACGAGGCGAGTGAAAGTGACATGTTGGCTTTTCACACAGTAGCCCAACAAGCCGATTCGCGTTGATGCTTTTCCATAGAGGAGACCTTTTCATACAGAAATCCACAGTAATGTTTTACACATGCGGACGGGTTTTAGCTTCAGTTGTCCATTTAAGGAATGCATTAAAAAGTTACAGCAAAAAATGAGTGTCGCGTATATTTAAAATGTTAACCGACTGCGAAATTCTACTCTTTGATGTCGAAATGAAGTTAAATTACTTTTAAGAAAATATGACTGAGGGCAACATCACGTCATATATGGGAGCCGCCATCTTAGTGTAAAAGGTCATAGTGACGTATATAAAATCAAATTATATTAAACGAATAAAACCTTTTCAGCAAAACTGAAAACTAGATAGATGTTCTTAATTAAAAATGTTAGTACATATTGTAAATTTACGAAAGAGCATGTTTATTTCGTAAATGACGCTTATAATATGGTCGTGCATTCTGGGAAACGTAGTTTTCCTTGTCTATTGAAATCTTTCCTCAGACTGGGAATTTGACAGTACAGTTACAGATACTGTATGAGGATATAGAATTGTTTTTGTCTGTGTCATATAGTATAGAGTATACTTTATTTTTTCCTTTTCATGTAATGGTTTCAGATCTTTCTGAAAAAAGTATTTGCTGATGTTGCAATTAATTAAGTTTATTTTTTTTCCCTTTCACATAGGTGATATGGGTGTTGAATAATAGTTCCTTAAATAAATGAAGCAATAAATTAAATACTGTGTTCATTCAGGTTCCCTTCGTCTAATATTGCATTCTATGCAAGGATCTAACACAATTCAGCATGAAAAATATGCAATTATAGGAGAAATCAGGTAGGGGGCAAATTCTCTTTCCCTGTATACATGAGTAATGGTTTAATATTTTTTCATTTTTTTAATCCCTGCGTATGGATATTATATACACCATGACCTGTGATTATGAGACTCTAAAGGGAACCTAGAAATGAGAGCACCAGTGCTTATTCTCTGAGCTCCTTGTTTGAAAAACTCTCTTATTGACTTCCTGTCAATCTGTAAATTGGAACAAAAAATAATTCAAAAATGGAACATGCTATTGTTACAAAAAAGCAGTCAGTTGTCAAGTTTCTTTTGTGCTAAATGCCAAATTGCCTATCAGAAATGTTTCTTAGATCCACACGTTGTACTTTAGAAGTTTAAGCGTAAACTAAGGAACCCACAAACAAGCCCTGAGAACTCTTTAAATATTAATTCAGAGTAGCAGTCCACAGATTTAGAGCAAAAATAGCCGCTACCAAATTACATCTCTATTTCAGCAGAATTGTCGGAACTATAAAAATGCACTGGGGAATTAAACCCTAGTGAGATTTAAAGCCTTTTATCTAGCAAGGCAGACCTATATATAAATTGATCTGTATCTTTTCCTTCACAATTTGAAAAATAAAATATGTAGAATTTTGTATGGTGGTACAGCAAAGGACGCTGGAACATGTGTCAATAAAATAAATGTCTGGTGACACAACTTCATGACATACACATACAGGAAAGCACGTTTGAAGTCAGCAGGGAAAGTCCTAGAAAGGACTTAACCAAATTTTAAGGAACTGAGTTATAAAGATGTATACTTTACTGGAGACTGAGGATGAACACAGAGGCAGTGGCCTTGAGATAATTCAATTCTTGATGCCTAACCTAAAAAGTATTCTTTAGCTCAAAGCATATGAAATGGAACAACACACTATTTATGTTCAACTAAGACTTGCCCCAACCCTATTGTCCAAATTTAGCTAATTAAGTTATAGGATGTGTAAAGAGAACGTATATAGTAATTGTATTGGCATCTAAACAGAGTCAGTCTTCAGCACACCTGAAAGGAATAGTGAATTTATTTTTGTCCTGATGATTTCCAAACATGAGATGCTGAGCCATGGCACCTGTAGGAAAGCTGGCCAATGGCTCTGCATACGTCATGTTTTCCAACTCAAAAATCTGCAAGATGTGTCTTTGCTCTATGACAGTTAAACATTTTTTTTCTCATTCTACAGTGACAAATGGTTCTCACTCCTTGCTTAATCCATCACACCATGTGCATATGAATGCTTGTTATTGCATAACTGAAAATGAGTATACCTTAAAAAAAGTTTAATTCTAACACTTTTGTCTTACATTTAATAAGCGTCTCTTGAAAGAGGGCAGGATAATTTGACCAGGTTGCCCATCTACAGAAGTCAAATCCACAAAGTTAATTTAGAAAAAAATCCAAAAAATTAAAGTCTTCCCTTGCCTTGCAAAGGTAATTTGTTCCTAAAAACAATAATGAAAATTCTCAAAAATCAAAGATATATATATTTTTTTCCAACACCCCAAATCGACACCCAGTTATGTTAAAATATGAAAAGTCCCATTAAAACTGAATCAATTGCTTAAATAGTTTTTGTAGAACATATTGCTCAGTACTCAATACTCAATACTCAATGCTGTATGACCATCTACCTGCACTTTTTTACACTTTCATTGCTATTATTTAGCTTACACTTAACAAAGACTCACAAATAAAACATACACAAGATACTCAGTCTTTATGTAATAATTTAACATTGACAAAAAACATCAGCAATATTAATGTAAAACCAAAAATCATTGCAAAGTTAATGAATCCCTGCTCACTGAACAAGTGGACATGGTTTGAAAAGTTTAAATGTGGCCATTACTGAGATTTTAAAAGGTGAAACTAGCAAATAAGGGGTGATGGAGGCTGAGGACAAAATGCTGCATGAGCTAAACGAAAGCTGCAAATAAGATCTCATGATGGTGCCAGTCTCTCTCCACTCAACAGTCGGTTGGTGCACAAAATCCAAAATCATTCACAAACAAACCACAGTCTTATCAGTCCTATTACCTCTTGCTCTTGGTTGGACCTGTATGGTCAACTGTGTACAATAACATCTCCAGCCTCAGCCATTCTATTCAGTAATACAATAAACAGTTATTCACTATTTATAGAATACAACAAAATAATAAAATTACTAACATGGTGACATTTAAAGAATTCAGACTGCCATTATTCCCTTTTTGGCCTTTCATCCTCACAATCATTTAAACTGCAGCTAAGCTGTATATTTTTTTTGCGAAAAAAACACCAAAAACCAAATGTAATTTCTACAAAATCCTTACAGTTGCTATGCACATTTTCATGTAACCAAAATTACTTTGTTTATACAGTATGTGAAGCAAGTGGTCCATCACACTGGCGATGCTGTAAAAACATGGACTTCACTTTTGAACCAAGATCTGTTTGAGTCTTCACATTAGACCTTTTTGTTTTTTTAGAATTCCCAACATTACATAATTTACTGACCAGAAGTTCTCATAGAGTTTTTATAAGAGTATTGCATGGAATGCATGGAACAGTAGTTGCTCTGGGTACCAGATGAGAGGATGGCAGCAATGCTGTAGTTCTGATTCAGGCCACATGAGGTTCCTCTCCACCAAACGATGTGTGATAGAGGGCAGAAAAACAATTTTAAACATGACTGACATTATGAGTCAGTCTTGCTGGAAACGGCTTTTGAACACTGGTCAGGCTAAGGAGCGAGGAAAAAAGGTGCTTTTTTCAATTTGCTCTAACAGAAAACAGCATATCCCAGTTTTTCTAGAGAGCTCTTTTTTCCACAATAACATCACTTTATTTTATTGTCCAACATGTTGTTATTCTGCAAGCCTAAGAGGGCTGTACCACCAACAATGTCTGTTTCCTCTGGTGGAGCAGGACAGTGAATGGCAGTAATGGCCACATAATAATGTTAAAGTCCTCCTCCTGCCAGTTAAATTCCATGGCCCCTCGCAATCCAGGATTCACAGTTGTATGTTAGCAGCGGGCGGCGCTTATGCCCACTTGTGGCTCACAATTACCTTATGCTGATGAATGAACTCCCACCTGCATATTCGGTTTTCCACTCTGATATGATGGCAAGGAGCCATGTCTGTCAAATCAATATTTCGGGTTTCCCATTTTTCATGCTCTCTGGCAATCACATGAAGGCCAAAGGTGACACTCAGCGGCCCACAAGGTGTGTTTTTCTGTCACGAGCACATTGATGGGTAAAGAGGGAGTTAACTTTGCTTGGGAGGGGCCTGCTCTTTTCATGCCAGGGCTCTGGCTGAACTCCACAGAATGCTATTTTATGGGGGAAACCTGAGCTTTGGCTAAGTGAATCGCACTCTTCAAAAATCAGATGGTGTGATGCTTAATTTTAACTTTGGTGTGATGTCCTTATTCTAGTGAGATGGTGCTGGAATGCTGCAAGAAAATGTTATCGGAATTAGAAATGAGGGACTGGTTCATTGAGACACGTATCGATCTTTGGTATTTGGCAGTAATAAACAAACAGATTTTTATTCCAGTTAAAAATGCACCCAAAGCCACACTGGGATGAAATGGGGAAATTGCACGAATGCAGTTGTTGTCTAAATGCATTCATCCATATGCAGAGCCAATTCCACTTATGCTCAGAACAGCGAGTGTAAATTAACATACCATTTGCTCTGACATGGTAACAATGGCAAGCTGAAGGACACCATGCGTCTGTCTTCTGGCTGCAATTTCCAGAAAGAGCGCAGTAAACGAATTTGCACATTTTGTGGGCAAGAAAGGCTGTTGTACAGCAAATGGAACAGAACAGGACCTAGATGAACAGGCTAGAAGCCTGCCAGGAGCCTTAATGAAATGTGGAACATCCAGCAGGCACCTTTAGCACATACAATAGACCTGGTAGAACTATAGTGACAATTGGTGGCTTGGTCATTGACCATATAAAATAGAACAGAACCAGTGATACAGCTCTGCTTTGTAGGAGCCTCACTATAAGAAATAAGGACCCTCAGCAACAAGCAAACAAGTACAACAGTCATTTTCTGAGTTTGCAGGGAATTCTTTCACTTGCTGCAGGGGGGAAACAGGTGCTCAGCATTTATGGCACACCTGCTGCATGACATTCCAGAGCCATTCTGAGCACATTTCCTGAAATATTTGTACACCTGAACCCCACAGCCCTTTATTTGTCGACTCCTTTCCCCCTGTTCATTCATCACAATTTTTTTGTTGCTGCCCCACCAAAACGATTCACTTGCCACATACGGGCTCAGATAAGATCCCGAAAATGAATCACTGCAGAGCGGTAATTCATAAAATGAACATGCCTGATGCTCTCTTGGGGAATTTACGAACCCTGTACAGGCATTTGAATGTTCCTGACCATGTTTAAACAGCTCAACGTACACTTGCTTGGCATCAAAATCCATCATTTGCCTTTGCGGGCCTTTTTCAGACAAGGTGTGTAGTAGGCATCTTGCCCACGCGTGATGCTGTGGATGGTCCCACACAAACTGTACGAGGAATTATAGTCCAGATGCAACAGTGATCAAACTATTCTGTACTTTAACTAGATTGCATTTATTTTCATTTCTGTCTGATCAGGATAATCAGTTTTGGTGGAATGGTTTAATGCAAATGATTCATCTGGGATCCTTTATTAAATCATGTCTCATTCTTTGCAACACACCCTCTATTACAGTAATTAAAATACAGTTGCCAGAGGCAGTCGGTGGTGTGTGATAAAACTGGTAATGGAAGGTATGGGATACTAGATTTCCATTTCTGTTTGGGCTTTTGCAGCATGTACGAGGAGAACATGTCCTTCTGCCCATCAACCACTGTAAAGTCAAATAGAAAGAAAGGCGATAAATTATTATTCATAGCTTATTTGGGCGGACATGTGAAGGTGCTACGCAATTTTCATGTGGCACATTGAAATCATTCTTTTTCTAGTATACAAAAAAGAATGTGAGATTCTTTGCAAGATAACAGGTGGTTTTGACTTGTGCCTCATTGGCATAACTTTTTAAAAACGTCCGTCACGCTCACGGTGTGCGGAAGCTTTTTAAAATTGCCGTGGCAACTGGTTAGTGGGGTTTTGTTTTGCGTTATTATAGCGCTCGTAAGTTGGAGAAGTTGTTGAAGTACAGGGCGTCAAGGCAGGTCTTCTGTATTCTGCTTGGGGGAATCATGTTTATGGACAGAAGGGACGAAAATAGGACAAACATGGCGACTAGGCATTTTTTGGTCAGGAAAAGGCATATCTCTTAGGGTTGGAATGGCATCTAGGTCTCGTATTCCAATTATGGGTGTCAAATGCTCCATGTAAGGTAACTCTATACGGTCCTGCTTGTGTACATGTGACTGAGCGGTGTCCTCAGTGATGTGTGCGTTTGTCTTCTTTCTTCCCCATGCACCAAAAATCTCCATTACTGAAATTAAATAATTATTTATTACAGCCGAGTCTTTGGCACACATGAGAAGAATGACTTGTGAGCTGATAGTGTGTCATGGTCTACATTTTCAACTCCACTCTTGTACCTGCTACCCAGGGGTGAAACCAAGCAATTTTATTGATGTGACAGACGACCATTCTAGCTTGAGTGGAAGATAAATCTGATCTGACCACATCGTCCTTTTTGTATGCATGTGTATTTCTGAGATACCTGAAGCAGAGCAAGCAGATGTTTCTCTTTCCTTGAGACGAAGAATCATGATGTTTGCCTTCTGTCCAGAACACCACAAACTCAACATGAAGCTCCTTTTCAGAAGCAGTAAGCTTGATAAGTGCTAAGGATCATTATTCATCATAATTTTGCTTGAAAAGAGATTATAAACCTGGGATCTCCTGGGGGTTTGTGAAGTATAGGGTTGCTTTGGAAATGACAGTATCTAACACAGTAAATGTTAAAGATAAAATGAAAACATTACTGTGACATAACTATTGCATAATTCTGTTAGAAAATAATTAATTGGTGTGTTAAACTCTGTAATTTTTTTTTTACTTCCTCAAAATTCATGAAACTTTTTCTAGGCCGGATCCCTTGCTTTCATGAGATCTTTAAAGGGAGTCCATGGGCTAGAAACGATTAAAAAGCTATGGGTTACAGAGATAGACTCATTCTATGTACTGTGATGTGGCGCGAGGACAGTCAAAGAGTGCACAGCAATTCGTCTTTCCGTGTAACAGAATTCTCTCTCACTCTTCTAGTAACGGAGAGATTTGAAATGTAGGTTATTAGAAATTAAATAATACGTGAGACCTGCTATCCCCCCCCTCCCCAAAGCATTTTTGTACATTGGAACACATACTGGGAGTCTGGATTTAGAGCTGGGGCTCCATTCTGGGTGAGGTCAAAGAGGGAGGCCAGAGGGGAGGGTGATTTGTGCAAAGCTGGGTATAAATTTTTTAAAAAAATGGCCAAATTCAGAAAACCTTATCTGTTTTTCGATCTTGGGAACAGGAAAGGTTGAAATGGCAGCTATTTTATCAGCTGAGAACCAAACATGGCTCTCCCAACGGGAACCCTAGCTCGCTCCTTCCAATAACCCAGTTTTAGAGGTCCAGAGTAAGCCTTGCCTTGTGTCTAACGTTAGAAAGGCCCAGAGATAAACTAGATGGTCCTACCAATCATTAATGAATATAAGGACAGCAAAATATGTCATCCAAGACTGCACAATTTTGACCATGAGTCTCTGAAAGGAGGCCAGGGTCCCACGAACCCAAATAGGAAGGTAACAGACTGGTGCAAACCAAAAGGAGTCAAGAACACAGAAAGGTCCTTGGACTCTGTAGACAAGAGAATCTTCCAGCAGCCCTTAGTCAATTCCAGGGTTGAATAATTGCTATCAGAACCCACCCAGAGCATCACACTGTGTGCCCATGTTCATCTTCCTTTAATAAACACAGAAACAAGTACAACTATGAAATTTGAGCACTAGAACCACAGCATAACTCCAGCCATATTGTAATTCTTTTGTGACTCCCATTGGTAAAATTTTTATGCACTGACAAATGATACAGGCAACTATAAACAAACTCCCGGGCTGTGGGTCCTGCATGTCTGGCTGTGGCCACTGCCGATAGGAGATGCTGAGGCACTGCGTGATAGGAAAGACTCAACCCCCACTGCCCAGTTGGAGGCTGTGAAACTTCTGCCTATGGTGTTCTGAGGTCAGCCTGACTTTCGTCATGACTGCTTCTCTGAGCATGCTATAATCTGCTCCTGCCAGCATCTGTCCAACCCTAAAATTTCCAAAAGCATTTCAGGGTTATCTGCCAGTGACATTTTTAGCAGTAGCATGGGGGGATGTGACAAGAACCCAGTTCCCAGTCTAGCAATGGACAATACTGGGACATCAAAAATAGCTTGGTAGTTTTACTGCTGTTGCTCCAGGTATGCCTCCATGCTACTATGGATATAGTAGGCTGTGAGACCTCAGATGAGATGAAGCAGTCTTGACTCCTCCATGACAGTCACTATCATCCTGCCATAGTCCTGGGTTTCAGCGTCTCTGCAGCAAAAAGAGTGTTTTCAGGGCAGGACATAGGCAGGCATAGACCACAATGAGTGTAAATATTACCCATCATCGTGTGCTTGAGACATGGGTAACAGGTGCAGGAATATTGAGGATTGTGGAACAGGGCTTTTTCAGAGCAGCGTGAACATTTACTACAGGGTTAGGAGTTTCTTGTCTGTGTCATCTCTCTCACTGCCTTTTTGAAGATTAGAAAATAAAACACCAGAGTGGCTTGTTACCTGACCCCTGCTCCTCTTGGTGTGCTCGCACAGTCATGTATGTCACAGTCACAGTACCAATTAGTGTATCACATCCAGTAAGGCCTGTTGACCTGTCGATCCAAGTAGACCACGCGGTATCAGACTAGGACTGAGAGCCACTGCAGGGGGCAACAGAACTGGAACGCTTTCCTTCGCAATTATTTGTGCCCTATCATTGGTTTACTCTCTATGTATTCATAATGCCAGTTTTTTTTAAAGGAACAACTTCCTATATGTTTCCTGAAATAAATACATTCTTCTCCTGCAGTATTTGTATATGCTACAAAATCAGAAATAGTGTTACATGGAGCACATCTGGTTCAGACTGTGACTTTAATCTTGCTTTAAAAGAGTTTGTTTCCGTCCGCCGTTACGTTCATGAACGGCTCACTTTTCTGTTAGAATCAGAGCCAGAATCTGATTTATTTGGCCAAGTACGCTTACACATAGACGGAATTTGGTTTCGGTACCCAGTGTACATAAGAACACAACATGCACATACGATGTTAGATGCATGACACTGCAGGAGAATAAGTATAAATATTATGAGGGAATAATAAGTATTATAAGAAGGAACAAATATTGTAAGGGAAAGATTGCACAGACTAACACACAATGTAGTGTACTAATATTTATTCTTATATTCCTTGTGCTGTCATGTCACTGTCTTCTGCACATGTTTCCGTGTCTACAGTGGCATGCAAAAGTTTGGGCACCCCTGGTAAAAAAATTCTGTTACTGTGAATAGCTAAGCAAGTAAAATAAGACCTGATTTCTAAAAGGCGTTACATTAAAGATGGCTCTGTAATATTTTAAGCAAAATTACTTTTTTATTTCCATCTTTTACAGTTTCAAAATAAAAAAAAGGAAAAGGGCTCAAAGCAAAAGTTTGGGTACCCTGCATGGTCAGTACTTAGTAACATCCCCTTTGACAAGCATTACCCCTTGTAAACACTTTTTGTAGCCAGCTAAGAATCTTTCAGTTCTTATTTGGGGAGTTTTCACCCATGTTTCCTTGCCAAAGGCTTCTAGTTCTGTGAGATTCTTGGGCTGTGTTGCACGCACTACTCTTTTGAAGTCTGTCCACAAATTTTTGATGATTTTTAGGCTGGGGGACTGTGAGGGCCATGCCAAAATCTTCAGTTTGAACCTCTTGAGGTAGTCCATTTTGGACTTTGAGGTGTTTCACATATCATTATCCTGTTGTAGAAGCCAACCTCTTTCCCTCTTCTGCTTTTTTACACACAGTGTAATGTTTGCTTCCAGAATTTGCTGATATTTAATTGAATCTATTCTCCCCTCTACCAGAGGAATTTTCCCCATGCCATTAACTGCAATATAAACGTAAAGCATGATCTATCCACCCCATGCTTAAAAGTCGGAGAGGTGTTCTTTTCATGGAATTCTGTGCCCTTTTTTCTCCTAACATACCTTTGCACATTGCAACCAAAAAGTTCTATTCTGACTTCATTGGTCCACAGGACTTGTTTCCAAAACACATCAGGCTTGTTTAGATGGTCATTTGCAAACTTTTCATGCTGAATTGTGGTGAGGACACAGCAAAAGTTTTCTTCTGATGATTCTTCCGTGAAGAGCTTATTTCTACAGGTGTCACTACACAGTAGAACAGTGCACCACCACTCGAGAGTCTGCTAAATCTTCCTAAAAGTCTTTTGCAGTCAAAGGGGGGGGGGGGGGTTCATTTGCCTGTCTGCAATCCTACGAGCAGTTTTTTCTGAAAGCTGAGATAACAACTACCTGAAAATCCTTTGCTATCTTCTTATAGGCTTCTCCTACTTTGTGGGCATCAGTTATTTCAATTTTCAGAGTGCTTAGCAGTGGCTTGGAGGAGCCCATGGCTGCTGATTGTTGGGACAAAGTTTGAGGAGTCAGAGTATTTATAAAGCTTTGAAATGTCCATCATCTCGCCTTTCCTAATGATGACTGTGAACAAGCCATAGCCGTAATGACTACTGAGACCTTAGTAAAAGTTATCTGAGACTTCAAATCTCTTGGGATGTCCGAACTTTTTCATGGTTCTCCTTTCCTTTTTTCACTCTAAAATTGTACAAAACGACAACTGTTCGCAGAAACAGGACTTTTGATCAGGGGTGTCCAAACTTTTACATGCCACTGTATACAGTATGTACGTATGTATGTCGTGCTACCTTAAAGCACACTGAAAGCCACTGAAAAACAAAGCCACCAAATTCCCTGCTTGTGTGAGCATACTTGGCCAATAAATTTGATTCTGACTTAGTTTCACTGTGCACAAAAACACTTCCAGTTAAACATGCGGTATATCAAGTGAAATGCACAGCTGACTTCAGTCAGCTTTATGAAGATCCAGATATACAGTATAAAATCCTTTTCCCTTCCATGAGGCAGAATAAAAGGCACAGAAAGACTGGGATGCAGTACAAATGTAGAGCTGTTATAAATCATAAGAGCAGCAGCCTTGGAGTTAACCTGAATGATACTGCTAGGGCCCCGATGAGCTGGTCACATGGCACCAGAAAACAGTTTATTAGAGGAAGTTGTCTAAATGAGGGATCCTCAACACAGACTTCATTGCTCCGAAGAGTTGACACTGCATCTTCACTCATGCCAGTTTTGTCGGCTTCCTTCAGGATTTGTCACTTTGGCTTTCCCCTAACCCCTCTAACCGAGGAACGAGGCAATGATTTCTATAGTGTGCTATCATGACAGTAATGACGCTATGATAACTCCACACCTAAGTTTTTTCAAAGATTTAATGTAAAAGCATTTTCATCCACGCAGGGAATAGCTCTCTTCAACTACTTTATTAGTGAACCATGGTTTTCTGTTCATGTTGTTAAAATCTGAATCAGAATCTGATTTATTTGGCCAAGTATGGATACACTTACAGGGAATTTGTCTTTGCTTCCCAGTGGCTCATAGTGTACAGTAGACAAACAAGCAAATACGTACAAACACACACACACACACACTCTCTCACACACACACAAACATATATACTTACATACAACAAGTGCAAAGATGCATTCGCAGTGCCAGAGAATAAGAAAAAATAAGGATGGAATAAATAATGAGGGATGGAATAAGTAAAAGGGAGAAATATTGCATGGACTAATAAACAATAGGCTTTTCATAGACATAACGGTGTGGAGAAAGCAACTACTAGAGCACAGACCCTCTTCATTTTAACCACTAACCAACACTAGGATTTTGCACCCCGAAAAGAGAGAGACAATATTATCCTTGCTGAGAGCAGTCCTGCAGTGACCACATCTGCCCCATTTCCACCTTTGGTGACTCATCCATTCCAACATGTGCGGAGAGATGGGACTCAGCGAATAAGCCAAATGCAGTGGAACTGAAATAAGCAATTCATGGGCTGAGACAGGTTCATTTGTTTTCAATATGTACTTCTAACTGTGCCAGATTGTACACAGAATACGCCAGCATTTTGCTTTCTGGTGTATTATGCATTCAATACATAAGTTCATTGACCCATAATCATAGCCATTAGTAATTCATTCATTTTGCAGTTGCTTTTATGGTGAGTGACTTGCAGCCATTATAAAGCACATACCATGCACACTAGCAGTCTTCCTTCTAGTAAGAAATGGATGCATCAGCATTCTGATCAGATGGTCCTAATTTGAATCTTTTTGGCCTATTTGCAGTGCTGTCATACATGTCTGGGTAGGCTGTGCTTGACATAAGTTTAGCATTTATAGCATGATTTTTTTTTTTTTTTTTTTTGAGGAAAAGAAGGGGTCCGTGATTTGGGAAAAAATGGATCTCAAGCCAAAAACTTGTATTCATAGATACCGATTGTGCCTCCGGGAAAGGACTTTGGTGCTCTGCTGAAAGGGTGTTTCCATCGGAGGTCTACCTTTGTGCCGAGTCAGTAAATGGGAGGAAAGTAGCCGTAATGGAGAGGAAAATTGCCCTGCAGCACACCTGTCACCACCAAGCCTGGCTTTCAGTCTCAAACAAGACGGACAAGGCCGAACAAGCACCTGGAGAGCCGCAATAGAACTGCAAATCGATATGGCGTAAATCTGAGGGCAGCACTTAAAAGCATCCTTGTAGTTTACAGTTTAGCTTTCCTGCTTGGCACAAGAATAAAATCACAAAGAGGAGTGATAATGAGAACAGGCTGTTCTGTCCGATTTTGCTTGATGCTGGCCAATAACTCAAAAGTTCTTCTGTCATCATACCAAGATGGGTTCTAGCTGATTGTAACATGTTTGGTTCTAGCATAAATCCAGTTTATACCGCTCTTTGAAGAAAGCGCTAGTGCGAAGGAGTGCTCTCTAATTCCGGCTACATAAACATGTCCTTTGTGAAAATTCACCATTGTGCCTGACGGATCGTGTGAGGTTAACTCCGACTGTCGCCTTTAGAGTGTCATTGCAGCTATCGTATTCATATTGTTATGTCTCAGTGGGAATGAGATGACTGTGACTCATCGGTGGGAATGACACATCTCAGCTTTCTGTTCTTCAAGTGCTGCAATGTCTTTCTTTCCATAATCATCCCCTGTACTCCAATCATGTAAGGCATCCTGTTTCGGCATCATTACATCGAAATCCATTTACAGAGCTTTTTGACTCTACAATGCCATTTACAACCCCGGTTACAACCTTATCCAATTATACGCCCGATATCAAATAAAGCCGAAAAACTCCTGTCGCATCACGCCATATGTGTGACTTGCGATCCACTTCATTAGACCAACATTCACGATAAGATTAAGAGACCTTAAACATTTTTAAAACATTTAATTTTGCCAAAATGGTTTGTTAGCCCTTTTAATTTTTTAACATTAGCATAATTTCATGTTCGACTTGCCAGCTGCAAGACCTGAAATTTCTGCTCCATGCCCTAATTATTTTCTAGATTTATTAGATCTAATTAATAGCACGATTTATTAGAGCCAGTCTCTTCGCCACATCGACAAATAATTTGCCGAAACAAAATGACTCGCGTATGAAGTTTTTAAACTTATTTCAAGTGATTTTTTTGAAGAAAATCTAGCTAAAGAAGCGAAAAAAAAAAACCAAATGAACCAAGGTGATGAAATGCTTTTTAAAAATAATAATTTCTCCTCCTCCCTGACATCTCTTAACCTTTATTTGGCCGTTGTGATAATGTGCATTGAAAAACAAACAAAACACTCAGTGAAAGCACAGCAGCATGCGTACGACGCAAAACAACTGATGGTGATCGATACGCATCGATCCTTAGCCCAGCCTGGCAAACTGCTAAGCGTATTATTACAGCACTCTAAGCCGCTTTCCCTAGCTTTTGCAGAAAATAACTGTTGCATTTAAACAGCTGAAACGTACTGCCGCCATAGAGAAAGCACAGAAAAAAAATAATAGCAATTTCAAATCTGTTAACTAATAATGCTCATAAGAAAAAAACAAAAAAAAAAAAACAAAAAATACTCCCCTTTCCTGTTACTCCTCTCTAATGGTTATTTTTGTCTAGTTAGGTGAGGTGATGCATTAACAAGGGCCAAAGGTAGCTTTGCCCTTCCCTGAATGTTTGGGCACAGTTGAAAAAAAAAAAAAAATCATATGGAAGATCACAAACAATTCAAGACTTTCAGTTCTAAGACTCTTAAGAATGTGAAATTTGGGGTGGGCTGGAGGTCGTGGTGATGATGGTGGTGGTGGTGGGGGGGGTGGTTCAGAGATACCTTCAACAGAAAAGTGTGAGTTTGTCGGCTGAGAAAAGGACGTGGTGAAAAGGAGCGTAGATCATGTGTTTTCCCTGCTCTTAAAGGCTTCAGAGTTGCACAGAAATGGTTGCCTTGGCCAAGGCCTCAACATTTCCATTAACTATCCCAGGAAGGCAAGGGAAGGCAATGTTTCTAAACCTCCATCAGCTATCCCCAGAAGACAAGGGAAAGCCTACCTTTTTATAGGGCTTTAGAGGTAAAAGCTAGTATTGATTCAGTAAATGCTTCTAAACCAATAAAACTTTTCAGTAGCTGCCTCCTTGCTGTGGATATGTCTGGACCATTCCGGCATCTGCATGCCTTTTAACTCTCTGAAGCATGAAGACCATGAAGACAGGCCTAGTAAATGGTGATCTAGAAACTTCCCTTCCATCTAGAAAGGAGAACTCTGTGCACAAAGAAGTCACTTATGTGCAACAAGCATCCTTGTTTGCATCTTAAGTGATTCTGAAGGGCGTTTCTCATAGCGCTGGGGTGCCCCTTAACCTTCTGCTACTTCAGCAGCATCATGTCTCAGGGAAATGGTAGAAAATAAGCCGAACCCCGCGACGTGCTCAAAAGTCACGCTGCACGATGCAGTTACCGCTCTCAACAGGTTTGTCTCCTTCCTGCCTCTTAAATGGGAAACAAATTTCACTGCACACTTGCACGATTTCGTGCGCGCACACAATTACGCGCACATGCACAGATAAGCGCAGTCCCCCCACAAAGGATCATAAAACATCTTGAAGAAGTGGCGTGGGAGTAGTTTAATGAAGAACATGTTCTACCTATCAGAGAGAATCATAAAACAAACACCCACTCATCCATTTTAGCTTTAATGGAGTGTGAAAATAGCTACTGTTCAACAGCCCTTGTGTATACCATGAAGTGCAGCGTAGTTAATGTGTTTTAAGCAGCAAATATATCGAATATACCCAAGACTTGTATCTCTGTATTCCTTGACATATGTGCATGCAACTGCAGCCTCTTCAAAATAAAAGTGAATATTTTAAGCAGGTTGGTTTATAACACTTTTCAGCATGCGACACATTCAGGAGTTTCATTAAAATGCAATGGGACGGCCCTATTAATATTTAACTTCCATATTTTGCTCAGCTGAATGTATGGCAGCGATATTAGGAGACACAGGTGACATTGGAGGCAGAGCTTTCAGTCCCACCTCCTGCTGCAGCACCCTAGAGCAAGGTGCTTACTCTGAACTCTTCTAGTAAGGGTGTAAATTGGGATGGGGATGAGCTTCTCCTCCGACCACAACGGGTCGAACAGGTGAAGCGTTGCGCGGGTTTCCCTAGAGGTGTTCTCTGTTATTCCCCGCTTTCCTGTTTCTTTACATTTGTGGAGGTTATTCAGTGCCTGTTAATGGTCACAAGGTATTCGGTACCATGAATGTTAGGGTAATTGGGAACAGCAGCACTGGAGTATAGTAGGTAGTGGCTGGGAATATGAAATGTCTATCATTTTGCAAATTAAATATTATACATCTTCTTGGCTACACTCTTCTTTAGCCAAAGTGACACAACTTTCCAGTTTTACTTGTTTGTTCATCTGCACAGCAGAATACTTTGCTGGAATGGTCTGACACTTGGGGGATAGTTGGGGGCAGTTGGAGGACAGTTAAGGGAGAGATGGAAGACAGAAGAAGGACTATTTGGGAGGTGGTAAAACGACAATTAAGGGACCATTTTCGGAAAGTTAGAAACAGTTAAGAGATTTTAAGGGGACAGCAAGGAGACAGGTGAGGGACACTTAGAAGTCAGTTATGGAACAGTTTGGAGAACTGCTTAAGGATTCTGTCTGCAGTCTAGATAATTTTAACTTTTAGCAGAAGTTCAGCACAAGTCCAGGTTGGCCGAAATATATGTAAAACTTCTGTTTATTTGCAGTATTTGTGCACTTATGTGGCACAAATAAAAGTTTCGGATTACTGGAAACATACAGTAGCACAACACGGCTCAGTCAACATTGGACAGAAATTCATTTTGACTCAAGCTGTTTTGTGTGTTTTTCCTCTGAGTTTTTGGACAGAACTGACCTGGAAGGCATGGACATGTGCCATAATACACTTTCCACGTACAGCTGAGCAATTCTCCTTGGGGAGTGGATCGGTTTCTTCATCCTCTTCCGCACAGCCTGGTTTTTTGGAATGCAGGGTCAGAATGGGCTCAGAGCACTCCTATCCTCAAACGCACACACAAAAGCGAAAAAAAGCTCAGATGTGCTTCTCCACAGACAGCCAGTTGATGTTTACAAATACTTCCCTCACGAGGACAACGAAAAACACAATATTTATGGAGACGACCGGACGGCCGCTGAAATCAGAGTTGTGCAATCTGGCGTGGTCATCGCCACCTTATATAAGCCTTAAAACCCAGCAGCAGGTACACAATAAAATATATCATCAATATGTAATATACCAGTTCCTTTCAGAAATAATTCATGTGAAACCAGATGTCTTTGGGAACAAACAATATGCTAAAGATGCACTATATAGACAAATATAAATCATGTATCTGCTTTGCTTTGCTCATAGTCAAATCTTCTTTCCTCTAGGCTGCCTAAATAAATCTTACCTTTCCTCATCTCCCCGGGACAGAAAAACCCAACCCTAAGACCAATAAACCACAATTAAAGTGTCAGGGCCAAGTCTGTGGAAAATTTATCTAAGAGCGCATTAATTGTGCGGAAAGAGAGCGAGCGAGGCGCGCGGGGGGGCGGAGACAGTAGGCAGCAAACTATATAATGAAATGTTTTAATTTAACTTTTATTAATACAATTCATCTGCCAGCTACCTCTGCTGTATGGCTGTCAATCTGTGTTACACCTGACTTTGCTGCCCTTTTATTTAATTTATGTAATTTCCATTGCTTTGCTGTAACATCACCCATTCACATTCAAATACGACTCATTGGCATGACCGCACGAATTCTTCTTCGTCTATAAGCAGACTTTCTGGTTTTCGATGTGTTTTAATGTGTGAGCTGATTGACTTTTTTGTGTAGTTATTTGTTTTTTTTTTAGTCAAAGCTGCAATGCTTTTTGTTTTGGCAGAGCTGGGGAATTGATAATTTTGCACTGGAGACAGAGCTGCTTCAAAACTGAAGTGCTGCAATTTATAAGAGCCTGCGGGTGGCATGGTAGTCAAGGTGAGGTAGCGCATGGCTCCCCTCCTGTATTCCAAGGAAAAAGTGCATTAGCCCTCCAGTTCCTATTCAGCAAGAGAAGACCTTCCAAAGGACATTGATTCGGATGCAAGCTAAACAAATGATGGGTGCAAGATGATAAGACTGCTGGCGCCACACCTGAAGTGCCTTTCAGCTTTGATGGGGTCCAGTTTGGGACACTGGCTTTTGAAGCATCGTGGATTTTACACTTTAGAGAGTGACAAATGCCATATCACACCTTTCTGAACACGAATGCTGCTGTGTCACGACTGCCATCCTGTTAATGAGCCGCGTGTGAACACTGAGCTGCTCCCTGCCACACAGGCGTGACTCAGCCGGGTTGCCAGACGGCTCCATTGTTCAGCATCCACGAGCCTCTAATTACAACGTTGAACCATAGACGTGTCCTCAGACTAATATTAATGTGGACTTTATTATTTATAAAACATTATAAAGAATGGATTCATTGTACATAAGTAATCCAACTCTTTCTCTGTTTAAATGTTTTCCAAAGCTTTTCAATGCTCCTTATATCACTTGGATACATAATGTTAAATTATTATTAAATTATTCTTCATTAAATTTGCAGGGTGTTTCAAACTTTAATCAGACATTTTAGATTTTAAGAAAATTAATTTTACGTGTTTTCATCATGGAGACATTAAAGATTTTGAAATTGTCTGAAAGCTTATAAACCTGTTTTTAAGGACGTTTCCCAACTCTGATTCAATGCCTGTACTTTTTTTTGTCTCCATTTCTTATGGACATAAATTAAATTCAAATGACAGAGGAGAACTGGCAATTCCATTTAGCCTTCCACTCCACTTCTGCTTTCCATTATGTTAAACTTCTGGAGAGCCCACTGCTCACCAGTAAATGCCTCGGTATTTATTATAATTTCATCGGGAGGATTCCTCACTGGGATAAAACATTGTAATCTGGTTTCGGATACTGATGATGCTGGAGTAGGTTTTATGCCCTACAATACAGGCATGGCTCACATCCAGAACACTGAGCAAACCCTGCAAATGTGTAGGTAGCCACAATCTAATTTAGCGTTGTCCCAGTAGAACAATAAAAAACAATAGTTATCAGCTATATCTCATATATAATATTGTTTAAAGATTGCACCAGGTGTGTAATGAGTAAAGCCATCATTCTGGACTGGAAGGACTTAGGTTCAAATCCTGTTGCAACACCTCTGTGTACCTGAGCACCCGCCAGTAAAAATGACCCAGCTACATACAAATCTGAAGTATGATTCCTACTGAATGCGCATCGCTATCGCAAAGTCGAAAAACTGTAAGTGGGACCATCGTAAGTCGAGGACCATCAGTAAATGAGTGTATAAATTGTAAGGAATACTGAAACATATACGTTGCTTTGGAAAGAGTAGGTGCTAAATGAAAAAAGTGGCTTTATAAAGCACTTAATGGTAAAAAAAAGAAAAAAATTCACATTAGAAAACAGGATATCAGTATAAAAATCATAACAGTAACAAAAGAAGGGAAATAATATTTGAAAAAAGGGATCAAAAAGAGAGAGGACACGAATGTTTGTTGTGAAGGCTTTTCTGGAAATTTAGGTCTTAACAATGAATTTAAAGGTATGCAGAATAGAAATCATAATTTTCTTGAGGAGAAAATCTTATGGGTTGATAATGATATTTTTAAAGTAAGTATAATTTTGATTTTTTTCAAATGCTGTACATCAGTAAAACGAGACTAGTCAGCACCAGTTATCACATCATAGTCTACATTTCAAAGATAGTCCAGGCTTATGGATCTGAGCACCACTGTCTTGTTGTATGGATGAAAACCACATATGAAAGATCAGAAAAAAGCATGGCTTGTGAGGCCCATTATCCTCACGCCGGAATGCTCTTGCTGCCTGACTTTGTGAGGTGTGATGAGTGGAGCAGTGAATCACAAGCAACTGTTTCTGCACCCTCTGAACAACCCTCACACCCTCGAAGCAATGCTCACACTCCCGCTTGGTTCCCAACCTGCTGCGCATTTTTAGAAGAAGAAACCTCGCCCTGTTTTGTTTTCACATTAGCACGTCAAGCCTGCAGATGGGCCAGCACCTGTGGCAGTTGGTGCAAAAGGTGCTGCTGGATGAGAAAGACTGGTGGCTCACCCAGCAAAGCATCATGGAAATGGAAAAAACGGTTTGTCGGTTGATGGTAAGCGAGGTGACTGTGGGCGACTGGTTTTTTGTACGTGGCCCAGCTTACTGATCCAACCTGTGGCATCAGCAGGCTCATAGGCATGGAGTTATAGACTACTTCAAAAGATCAAAGGAATTTATTTGTCACATACATGGTTACCATGTATACCATGTAGTGAAATGTGCCCTGATTCAGGAGACTGTGTGTGGTTCCATTCCAATGAGTAAAACAAACGACAACAAAAACAACCAAACATCAAGAGGTCAACAAACACAAACAAACAAATAAATAAATAAATAAATAAATAAATAAATAAATAAATAAAACAAATAAATAAGACCTTAAGTTGCAGTATGGGGACAATGACAGTGAGGGGACTGGTCAATTCTCAGAATGACTGCAGGCTTGATACTTTTCACTTTGATGTTTCGCAGACATTTTTTTTTGTTTGCAAGGTTTATCAATATGTGTATACATCCTGACCTAAGGAACTATTAAACAGGTTGCTGAATTGTGTTTGACCTGCCAAAGTATGTATCTCCCATGAATCTTCATTCCCCATCTCTCTCCGTTGGGTTCCTTCTGCTTCCAATCTCAAGGGCAAAATTGTAATTATGGCATACGATATGGTTAAGGATCCCCAATAACTGCAGAAAGTGATCACCCTTTAACCCCAGAAAGAGTGTTATGCTTCTCCACCTCTGGCTACCTTGGGTAGGACCCAGAAGTTTCAAATGTTCACACTGATGTGATAGAAAGAGCTCTTGCTTTCACTCAGAGCTCCCGAGTCCATGACGGCATTGAAGACCGATCTCAGAAATGGTCTCTTTTAGACTCACTTCTCTCTTCAGGTCCTAACAGCTTTGTACATTTGCTTCACACCATCTGTCACAATCACCTGTGTATTTCCCATCAGACTCAGTTCTGCATGCAGCCACTTGCGTGTGCCGATAACCATGTATCTGCATCTTAAGATCTTTGCTGTGAAATGGGCTTTTGTAAACTGAGTTGTAAGTCACTTTGAAGAAAAGTGTGTGCTAAATAATAGACAAAAAATTGTAATTTACATGGGGCTGTAAGTAAGTGTGAATATTGTTGACTATCCCTGTTATGTATCAGGCTACTCAACTGCTTGAAGGACTGCTGCAGGTTTTACCCCTCTTGACTGCAGATGAGCTGCAGAGCCCAGACATGTCCAGTCAACCCCTTTGTAGCACTCTTCGTATGATAAAAGGGGCCCCTGAGGACTGATCACCTTGAAGTGGAGATCCCTCCTGGCAAGAGAGTACCATGTTCCTCCTAGTCTCCATATCTGAGATTTGAGAGGCCTTTGACGTTCTTCACCCCAGGCCTTTACCTCTATAGTAAAAGGAGAGCTTTAGGAAAGAAGGGTGGAGCAGGCAGGAGGGAGTTTAGGGAAAACCCGCATTAAAGTCCCATACTGACCTCATCCCAGAGGGGTTACACTGAACATGGACATGAGATATAAAAAAAAAAGCTCCACGGAACTTAAAGTGACTCAGATATCAGAGGGAACTACCAGTTTTTATGCAAAGTTACAGGAGATACCTGTGACATCGGGTGCAGATGGTGCTAAAGAGGGCGAAGGGAGGCAGTGGTGTAGCAGCAATCTGTGTACAGCCGCCTCAAGCTGCGCAGTCGCAGACGTGTCAGGTGTAGATTCGCAGAGCTGTGCATCACAGTGGTGAGTAAGAGCTGCTGTCTGGAACCGATCCCCCAGGGTTGGCGGTCTGACAGTTTCTAATGTGCCACCTTTACAATATTGCATTTCCACTCACCAGTCCTGCATCTCTGTCTGTCCTATGAACCATTCATCCGTTGCCGGGTGGCTTTATTTTAAAGCTCCATGACACCCAATGTGTAATTTAATAGATGTTGGGAAAAATTCTGCAGCACCTACAGACCCTGTAAAGCAATCCTCAACTAGCAACAAAGCACAGAGCTTAGAGCTTTCAGAGTTTTGTTGGAGAAACATGATGACACTTTACACCTGATCGCCTGACCTTTACACCTGGGGATTAAAATGACGTTTGGTGGGTTCAACGCTGGGGGGGGGGGGGGGTTATTTCTGAATAGTTGTTGGAAAATGTGATATATACCTAAAACTTTAAAACCACCTTTATAGTTCATTTACCTTTGAATGTTCTTTATGAATATTTATTTAATTTACGTGTCACATACAGTGTTCAGTTTTTATAATATAATGAGCTATAACAATTTATCAATTTATAATAATCCCACCCCATGAATATCAAAGTTCATAACTGAAACACTTCATAAACTTAAAATAACATAAACCATAGAGCTTATTTGCAAATTATTGTATCTAAATGAATTTGTGAATGCCACTTTTCTTTTTCTTTTATTTTTATATTGTAAGCTACCAAGAATGACTTAGTTCTGTACAGCAAGGTAATTTTTACTGTATTAGTTTAAGGCAAGTACCTTGGTCAATGGTGTTACAAGCATATGGAACAGTCAACATAACACAAGCAGTAAAAAAAATGCAATACAATTTTCTACCCATCTGCAAGAGTAGCCATCATATGAATGAGTATTTATTCTGTTGTTCACTCACTGCCCTATATTTAGCATAAACAAAAACACACAGCTGAAGATCTGTGGCAACAACTTTAATACTGGTATATTTAGCAGTTAAAATAACTGCAGAATAATAGACTTTGGTCAGCTTTTTGTATCAGAAGTGAGATTTCTGTAATAATTTTAGGACTAAACTAAAGAAATCTGTGGGAATTTGAAGATGGTTACTCTTCATGCTACAAAATAGTATTACTGACCGTGATCCGTGTAATTTTTCTGTTAAATTCACTGTTATATTATGCAGTTAATCTGGAAATGCACTAATGGATGGCCAAAAAGCAAGACAAAAAAATGTTAAAAAAGTCAGAATGCATTTGTAGTTTTGTTAATAGTGATTTGCATTGCCACATTTTAATGCAACGTCTCTGACATGGCCTTGTAGCTTGAACCTCAAGTTGTGAACTACTCAAATTCTTAAGTACAAGAACCTGAGCGGAGTCCGGTAGGAATTAATTAAGAGGTTTTAGGCTGACAGCCAAGTGATTCCTTAATGGAAAAAGGCTGCTGAAATCCAGACGTGCGGTCGAGGTGCGCAGAAAGTTGGGATGTAGGTGGGAGAGGAAAAATGCTTTCAGTGCCTGAGGAATTGGGGCTCCGAGTGTAATTCATTTGCAGAGACAGATTTAGAAAGACGTGGGCTGGAGTTTAATATATATTTACCTGGCTTGTTCCACTGTTCTAGGTAAAACTGACAGCTAAATTCATTAAAACCGCTTGCGTCATGCTTGATATGAGGAGTTTCCTGCCTAAGCTTTCTAAGCCCAAGATACTACAGTGTTATTTCGATCAATTTTTTTCCACAGTTTCTCACCCCAACACAGCCTATTTAATTATGTTGTAGTCAAACAGAAATATTTCACTTTTCCCTCAAAAACAGCAAAAGCTCTCAATATCCATCTGTTATGATAGGAAGCTTTGGGAACTTGTCACATTTTTTAATAACTATCATACGTTATAAGACATCACCAATTTAATGTAACTGTCAAGATATTCAAATAAAACTAAATGTTGTCCAGGTTCAAAATTTCAGTTTAATGTTTGTATTGCACCTTTCCTATCATAATATCTCAAAGCACTTGATATATTATAGTGTGAAAGCTAAGTGATAGCATTCATTTATTTTTCTTGGCTGATGATTTTGTTAGAGGTAATTTACAATGTAAGGTTTGTTCACTAAGCTACTTTCAGCGATTTACTGACTAATATAACTGGATTATTTTCACTGTATCAGCTGTATTATTATTTTCACTGTATTAAATATCTTTATCAAGTGCAAAAGCATGAACAGGATTCCAAACTAGGGTTTGCCTTTGTTAGAACATTAACTACAACACCACCTTCTGCTATATCACACATGATCTTGGGTGTGAGGGTCCAAAGACCACTCGCTTTAAAACAAGTAAGAGAAAGGCGCAGAACTTTTTAACTGACCCACTGAAAGCAGTGGACTCCCCCTTTAGAGAAATGCAAAATCAAGCTCAAAATCCACAAGAAAGCAACAGAATATAACATTTACATCCAAAACCCCATCTTATCCACCATTGTGACTACTTGGACTCATTTTTCAATCACCCTTCCCAAGGTGGTGCTGTCACTTGAGACGATGGGGGTGTGGCCTAGGCTTCCACTTGTCATTGCCCTCTAAATAAAAGTAAAAAAAAAAAAGAACTGTAAAACAGAGCTTAATAGCTCCAGTGAAGCAAATTTATTCCTCACCTTGTAAAGAACGAACTTCATGACTGAGCTTCTTTAACAACTTTGAATATCATAACCATACTGAATATTTAAATAAAATTATGGTATATGGCTACACACACAGTACATCAAAATGAGTCAAAATGTCACCAGCAAGGAGACTTTCACACAGTTTCACAGGCAGTTTCTGGTCTTCTTATATTTTCCCCATTGCACAATTACATTATTGGATATTGTTCTCAGCATTGTTCAACTATGTTCATTGGATTTGAATCATTTGGAGGAAAATTTCGAGAAACATCTCATTTTGATTGATCACTGGGTTCCAGGAAAATTGTGCTTAAAGGTGTGTGATTAGGAAATATTACAGCAGGGGCTTAAAAAGAGAATAAATCTAACAGAATAAATTTTCAGTTTCAATTAAAAGTTAAACTGCATTAAATTGGATTAATTCATGCCACTGGGACTTTGAATTTTAACAAGTGAGTACGCAACAAAGGAAAAGGACTTAAACACGCACGTACTGCATAAACAGTGTGGAAAAAAGGTGCAGAGTCACATTCAGTGCTTCTAATAGGAGTGGACATGAAAAAAGTGTTTTTATTTGAGGATGCGGCTACAACAGGCAACAGATTCTGTTGTGTTTGTACAGTAGATGTACCTCATTCATCCATCTTCAGTAAGAGGGTTTAAGGGTTTAATCCCTTTCAGCTGTGATAGTGGTGGCATTTAATTTGTTTTCAGAACATACTTTTTAAAAATACCTGCAGAAAGTATTATTATTATTATTATTATTATTATTATTATTATTATTCAAATTCCTTGCTGTCTGTTACAGTCACACCTTATTAGCATCAAAATACATGCATCTGAAAGACTTGGTCACAGCTAACGCTATGCACAGTGCAGTTGGAATAGGTTTTTTTTCTTTATTTAACTTTGAACCATGTCAGAACTCAGATTTTTGCGACTCATTTACCATTAAGTTTGTAATTTGACAGATGTCTCTGTAGCGCGCACAAGAGAGGTTTCAATTTCCCTGCAAGGATGACTAAACTTGCAAAGCTGAAATTTTGCTTAATGAAACAAATGAAATGTTTGCTGTGATGAAAGAAGGCGAGAAGGAAAGACAAAAAGCTGCAACATTTGCATTTCCCGTGAAAACTGTTTAATACACGTTTTTCTCCAGTGGACTTTGTTATCTTAATTTGTTGAACGGGGGTCTGTCTCACCCACTTAAATGCAATAAATGATCCACGCTGGAGCTGCCGGTGCCGCTGGTGTTGTTTTTCTTAATCACAAAGTGTTTAAGAAAGTTGGACACTGTTCAACTCAATTTTAAACTTTCCACATTTGTTATTCCTCCAAAGTGAAGTGATTTAGGATTCTTGCTTAGTTCCATTATAAAACTCCCGCTGCCAACAATAGTTAGCTTTCATGTTTCATGTTAATGATGCCATTTGGGTTATGTGCAGCTGTCCGGCTTTCACGGCATGATGGGCAGAGCAAACGGTTCGGCCGTGAATGTGTTGGCTGCGTAATAAAACCGTTCGGAACACAATACAATAGGCCAAACTTTTTCTCAGAAGCATCATACAGTATACATTGCAGCAATAGAATAAAATAAAAGAGAAATAGAGGACAGATGCCAGCAATTCCTCTGTATTACTGACTAGACTGCTCTCACTGTCTGTGAGGACAAAGACAATGGCTCCTAACACCTTCTTCCAAATGCCAAAGTTGTCCTTAAGGCATTTAAAGCAGAAAACACATGGCTTTGGTGAGTTGATTTGACCGCCAAAACTTTAATGAATTACAGCAGTCACTCCATAGAGATTGTCTATTCAATTCTCTGCTAAGTGAAAGAGAGAAAAAGAATGTGACCCTGTCTTTCTGTGCAGTTTTGTTGTTGTTGATGCTATTATTCTCCCTAGGGTAGACCCATACAGGATGGAGCCTGCATTTACTGTGTAGGCTCTGGACGACCACCAAGTAATGTACAATAGTGAGTGATGACTTATGTAACATTAATATAATCAAGATAATGCTGAATAAACATATTATATTAATATATTTTAATATTAATATATTTGTGTCACAATCACTCAGTGCTTAGTGTGTGAGTTGTATACACAGTGAGTTGGTAGAAGGGCTGAAGAAGATGCGGGAGCAGATTGACCTCATAAAGGTAAGCGTGTAGAATTTCCAACGTTGTTTTGAGATTCTGCTTTGCTGGTGAGCGAGTGGTTGGGTTAAGTAGCCGGGGTGATGAATTGATCAAAAGCGGCTGCGCGTGGTTTGAGTTAATGCAAGAATCCGCTGTCAGGGATTGTTACAATTAATCTGAAATGTCTTAAAATAAAAGAAAATTATTATGATAAATTGTTCAAATGGCTTAAACGAAAGGGCTTTGTTGTGAAATGGTGGTATGAGGGGATAGCCATAATAAAGGTATTACTGTATTTATTGTTATTATTATTATTTAGAAGGTTTTTCTCCAAAACAACTTAGTTTTTTTACCCAGATACAAATTTTTTGGGACCTTTTTCAATGGAACCGCAGAAGGAGGTGGGGGCATTGAAAGGCTGAGCCACATAATGTTATAGAGTCTGGTCAATGGAATGGAGTCAGTGTGCTCCTAGCTGCAATGGCCTGGTGTCTAAACATGGTATCATGATCTAAAATAAAAGATCTGGCTTTGATCCACTGCCAGACAGAACAGCAGAAAAGTCTGGGCGGAACAAAGAATTTTGTATTGCGTGAACTCAAAAATGTACAAATGCACATACAATGCACAAATGAGGTACAGATTTGCACTTATTTCTGCCATTGTTGTCCCTAGCATGACACTATCAAAACCAAATGGATAAAAGGAGGTTTATGCTTCCAACCAGACAGCACTAGATGTGAGAGCCAGACGCCAGACGTCAGATCCTGTTGTGAGACCGAGGGTCACGTCAGCGGGATGCGTGCAGGAATGGGATGTGATTTGAAATCAGATGTTTGGCACCGAGTGTTGGCAACAGAGTGGGAGGATTATTCTAATTTTAGCACGCAAGATTAGAAAGCAACCAGAGATCCTTGTTATTTTACCGTCAAACGTAAGAATACTTGCTGTTACGACACAAGACGTCTTAAGAATTCATGATGCGGGATAGACGTTCATCATATTGAGGTTTATTTTTAGCACTGGGGTCTTGCTGCTTGCGAAGAGACCTGTCAGGTAGCTACACAGATGCCTGAATAATAAAATATGAAATACATACACATACATATGAGGGCTGGCATGGCCAAAAAAATTGTGTTGCTTTTCATAGGAGGGCCATTTGTCTTTTATAGGTGTGTGTGTGTGTGTGGGTGTGAGCATGAAGGGTGTATTCCATCAGCCTCGAGCTTGGAAAGCTATGCCGATCGGTGCCGACGTCAGCAGTTTACTTTGTTAGTTTTGCTGCTCTGCACATTTGATGTGGAGACGTTGACTGTGGGTGTCAGAGATTTAATCAGCGTCTATGATTCTTAATTGAGTTTTAATGGAAGCCATAATGGCGACTGGGATATTCGGGTGGGCTGCAAACCCACAAGGTAACGTGTAAAAAAACTTTCAACCGGAGACCACTCTTCTCCAAAGTTCATGACTAGTTTCTTCTGTTCCTTTTTACGGGTTTCTGATAAATATTCTCATGTTTAGCGAGGGCCTGTCAGAACACCAGACTATTGACAGAAAGGAAGGCCAGTCATTGTTTAAACATTGACACAGTGAAAACTTGATTTTTTTACACAGAAAAGTTCAACGCTGCACAAAGGGAGCTGGCCGGGTCGCAGGATGGAAAACATTTTATTCGGTTCACTAATTTGCGTGTTTTTACATTTTAGCTGCTTAAATGAAAATACATATTGGAAATATTTCGGGCACAGTGCTTGCTGAAACTAGCCTGCTATTAACTTGGCAAATAAGTAAACAAATAAATAAATAATCTTAAAATGTGCACAATTCAGTATTGGAGTTAGTTAAACTTAAATTATTTCAGAACTTAACTCATATTTTTAATTTTCTGCTTTTTTTATAGTTAAGATATAAAAAAGAAAAATATTTTGGTGCAAGCTGTTAAAAGAAAACGTGAAAGACTTTAAAAGTGTTAACTGTCTTTCTGAAGATATATTCCTATGTTTTATATGCAGTTCAGGCTCACAATGGCAATTTTTTCCATTCTTCAATCCCTGTATAACGGATTGCCTGTTACCTGCTCGAAGGTTTGTGGATTTGCAGCCCAGCTCTGGAGAACTGAAGCTTCTACCTGGGCTTGATGGCAGTCCATCCATCATCCTATACAGGTCTTCCTCCTGACCTGTCACTGTCATTCAAACTCATGCTAAGACTCGAAGAAGGGTCAGATATTTTCCACACACTGCATGGGATTTTTGCGGCATATAAAAACCCGTGTTTAATGTTCTATGACATAGCTATGCAGAACAACCAGTTTAAAAAAGCAATAACTTCAATTAAGTATTGAACTAGACAAATCAGAGAAACACATCTTTCATCTATTTAGTTATTTAAAGATCAATAGAAGAGTTCACAGAATCTAATGGGCACTTTTTGTCTTTAATGGAAGATATACAGACATGCCTCCCTTCCCCCTACACTAAACAGTGATTTATGATTTTGACTTTTGTCTGTTAACTAGACCATAAAACAATCTGAAGAAGAGATTGGAACGCAGGGTGATGCTGGGACAACACTCAACCCTCTGGGGAACATTCCCTGCTTTTTTGGAAGCTAAGTCTTCACCTCGGTGTTCCCTTTGTCGATTTCTTTCTCTAAGTCTGTCGAAGTCCTGCTGAACTCCTTCACCCCATCTTTGGCCTGGCAGCTAATCGAAGGCGACACATGAAGTCCTCATGGCTGGTTATGCCCATATCTATTAATGTGTAATCAGTTTTAATGCATTCACCATGAAGGCATGGGCTCAGTGGGGTGGGCAGGTGGGTCTGAGTGTCGACTGGGTTTTGTCCAGCAAGGTTCACGCATCATCTAGCGCTCCATTTGGAGCATCGCTTGAGGGGTGCCCACCCCAAGGCTGACCTCCACGATGTGACTGACATTTTAAACGACAAATTCATGTTGCTCTTTGAAACGCCAAACAAACATGTGCTCGGTGTTCCCTTACTGTTCGGCGGAAAGGTTACAAAATAAATATGTCTTTGAGGTGAAATACAGTAGCGGTCCACTGTCAGATGGAAAACAAACTGCTTCCCTGCACTCACTGCATAGATTTAAAATATTTACCTTTTTCAACTCGAGGGGCCGTACAGTACATAGAGTTGATCTGCAGAACACAGCAGCAGACATACATATGCTACTTTATTGCTAGACATTTTTTTTCTCAAACAAGAATAAAACATTGGTAGTATTGCAATGTATACAAAAGAGAATAAAAAAAAATATTTCTTACTTTTCACAAGTGACCAAAATGACAAAGAGGGACAGGGGTGGCTGGACCTATCACTATACAACTGTTTATGTGTCTTTAAAATGTTTTATTGCAATTTAATATCAGACTAAAACTGATGAAAACTGTTTTCTCCTTTTCACCAGTGAGGGTCTGTATATGGTTGTTTTTTGAGCGGAGTTATATGGGATTTTTTGATTAAATATTACATTTGAAATTAAATAAAGCATTTCTGCTTCATGAAGACCACAACTATGCGTTTGTATGCGTTTACAAAAGGATTTTGCTTTGAATTGTGCAGGTGCAGGCTAGGAATATTATCAAGATCTTGCCAAGTTTCATCGGAGTGCTGTCACTTGGTGGTTGGTGCTACCTGACGGAATTGTGCCAAACGCACCGGCACGTATTTCCGTGCAGGCTGAGGCTGAGCCACACCGTGACGTGTGCCAACCAAAGTGACAGAAGGTCTGCTAACTTTCTCTCGTTCCCCACTCCCACCTCATAAAACTGTGGGTAAACTTCACTTCCCTTCCTTGTATAAAAGGCTATTAGAAATGATCAAAATGATTGGTTTCCACCTTGTGACAGCTGGACCCAGCCTGCCTTGGCGTGATTAGAGTTCTCCCTGAAATAGGGTCGCTGGCCCTCTGCACAGCCCACTGGCACTGTTGTCATGGCAACTGCCAGTCTTGTCATCGGCGCCGTCACCAGATTGCTCTGGCTCTTTGTCACATTCACTGACATGTGCTTTACTTTTCGTGGATGCAGCACGCAAATACTCATGGAACGGTGTTGCCAGGGTTTTGAGTTTAGTTAGCGTGTGAAAAAGTATAAAGAGGGAAAAATATATACAGTTTGTTCTTTTGATAAGCTGAATTGTTTTAACAGAATGTCAGCCCATGTTACTGTCATCGCACTGTTTTACACCATCAGTTAAGAGTCTGTCCTGCCTCTCTGTTTAAAACAGAATCGCTAAAACTCCCACCACAAGGGACGACGCCACACGCTTAGCAAATGTGTAAATGCCTAAAACTTCTGAATAAACATTACAAGATGATTTATCAATTGTTTTTAAGTCATTTGTCAGTGATCACCTGGGACTTGTTTATTTGATTTTCTTTTATTATTCCTGTGTAAAGGTTATGAGGGTTAGAACAAATAAAAATGTAAAATATAATTTGTCAGTTAATATAAACATTTTTATAAACTATATTAAATGGTAGATATCATTTACTTGTATAATGAAAAAACTCATTTTAAAAAAATCTAAAAAAAAACATATATGACATATAATAGTCTAAATATAGACCAAACATTTTAATTTTTTTAATGCATATGCATATTTCTGCCAAAAATGTATTATCTACCTACACTGCGGCTCTACATTAACTGCCACCGTAATATTACGTTCATTCATCCACATTTTAATATCTTGTATAAATCCAGATGCATTTACCCTGTATTTTGTGGGTTTTGCCATCCATCTCCTTCTCTTTGAAGCTCTCAGCCACGTTCCTACTGTCACTATTTTCCTAGATTGCCATGGTAACTCAGGGCTGCGGATTTTAAAGCGAGACTGGCTACCATCTTTATAGGCCTGCCGTGGCTCAAACCCTTACCAAAAATTGGTCAACAGACCATACTTTGTGGCACTTAACTACCGCCAGTGATCAATCTTTCATTTATTAAAAGTAGTGCATTTTCTTTTACAAGTCCGTTTAGTTCTGCTGTTACCAATAAACAAAAAACTTCTTAGTAAAAGTCGACATCATCTCTGTTATCTGTTAGCACTGCTATCACTTTTCTGTTAGCAGGAATAAATTATGATACAAAACTTCATCTCTAGATGAGCAACCTGCAAGGTTCTCTTGAACACACCTCCCACCCTTTTGGGGAGCCCACTTAGACATCATCTCAGACAGAAAAGTGTTGGATTGCACCAGAAAGTGCCAGGTTATTCAAGCACTAACTGAATAAACACACTGAAGACTATGAAAGACATGAGATGTTTTGTGAAATTTTGAGAAATGTAATACATGAATACTAAGTCTCCTTTTGAACTGATTTAATGTTCTTAAAACTGTTCTTAAGTTCCACATTCAGTATTATCTTTAGGAAATAACATAATAATATGAGTTATGAGCTGGCTAAAAAGTTAAATAATAGCAGCTGGGTTGCAATAATCATTTTCTTTTTTGTCAATGCCTACTCATTTATTATTCTTTATTATAGTTCCTTGGGGGGTAGGAGGTTGCATTTTTCTCTTGAATAGCTGTGGAATATCATTCTTTATGGTGGCAAATTGGTTCAAAGTTTAAGTAGATTCAAACCCCCACAGTGATACGTTCAGCTGCATTATTCTCCCATGTAGCTTAATGGAAATGCATAAGCCCTGATAACTGTATAATGTTATGATATGAGTCTTATGGATTTTTGTAATGTACGACTACTGTCCAACATGCCTCAATCATTGAAATAATTCACAATGAATTGCAACTATTTTGTAGCCTTGCTACACTATGCTATTACACTCTACTTTCAGTATGAAACTTTTGCAACATAATTTTACTTGCCTTTCATATACATTCCTATGCATAAAGTAATGTTCAACAGTGTGAAATCCTGTTCATGTAATACATCAGAAATGAAGCTGACAACAATTATTTTTGAAATCCTAAGAAAGAGTAACATGTAATCCAATGGCCTCTTCTGAGCTCACAGTTTCTCTAAAAACACTTCCTCTAGCGGAAATAATTGATGGCTGGCAGATCTCTGTAGAGGAACCATCTGCTCCGTAACAAGCTGTCGCTGGAGCTGTGCTGGAAAAGGCACCATCCCCATGAAGTAATGGGCTCATTTTGAACCCGTCTGTTATCCCGGTACGGTCCGAGGTCATGTTTCCAGCGTTCCTGCTCACCATCTCTGACTTACCTGCAGCTGGGGTGGTTGTAATTTCCATTCCATACAACAGGGATGCCATGCGGATGCTTACCACGAGAACCCTTTAATTAGGGAATACCAGCGGGAGAAGAGGAACCGAGACCTGTAGTGAAACTGAAGATGGCAAACATGACTCCGCTGCAGTCCCTCATGTTTTGCTTTCCAGCTGGGAGCAGATACCTGCCAGCTGTCAGTTAACTGCAGCTGTCAGTCTTTGGACAACCAGAACGTGAAGCCATGCTTTGTAAGAGCATGAGCTAATCACCTGAGAGGAGAGCATCCATGAGTTGGTTCGGAAAGGGGACCTTTCTTGTCTGAGGAAACCCCACAGGGATAATATGCCTAAAGACAAGCTGTCTTTCAAGTGGATGCTTGGCCAAGGTCACGACCCACCGTAATAATCCTGTGGCACCAAACCAAAGAAGTATGAGTATTAGCCCTTGGAGGAATTCACACAAAAACCCAGTGAGTGGCCATCCCAGGGACTCAAGTGTAACAATCTACTGGAGAAAATGAATATTTGTATTTTATACCGCTGGCTCACAACTCACTAACACAGAATACAAGATTTCAATATTTTCAAGTTTTTTTTTTTTTTTTTTCTTTGTGTAATATTTACATATTTTGGATGGGGGCTATGCCCAGTCTTAGCCAGCAATAATTGTTTATTGCTCTTATTTGGCTAGCAAGGGCTGGTGAGAGAGGGCTGACTGGGTCTTGGAATCACTTTAGTCATTTAAAGCAAATATATGAGTGGCCTGGAGATGTGAATCGACTGCAGCAAAAGATGCAACATTATTAAAATATTACAGTCTGAATAGTCATTATGTCCCAAAAGTCTCACCCGTCCAGCCATTCATCCATTTTCATTTACTACTATATTCTGGTCAGAGTTGCAGCTGTCCAAAGCCAAAATCCTGGGTGTGACGCTTGCCTGGTATCAAAAAGTTTGATATCCTTTTAAGAATAAATTATTTTCTCCCATCAGGTCTGGCACTACTGAAAACACTGCTAATGGCAGCATAGCATGGGGACTTCAGCTACTGTCTTCATCTAGAAAGAGCGCAGTTCAAATTGGTGCTGTAGGTACCCTTGAGCAAGGTATTTACTCTCAATTACACTGGTAAAATGACCAAGCTGCATAAATGGATAAATAACTGTAAGCAATTTTACGTACAAATCTGATTCTGTAAGTTTGCTTTGGAAAGGTTGCCTGCTAAATAATGGTTATTAATAATAATAACCCCTTTTGTAAGAGTTTAAGAGACTGTGTGGGGGTTAAGCCACCAAGTGCCCATAAAATAAAATGCCAGTCTTGTTTCATTCACACACGGAAAACTGCACCCAGCTCTGACTAACCAAGCCACTTTCATGTGATGCCTTTCACAGGAGCCCATATCTGAGGGGCAAACAAGCATATTGTGTTCTAGGCTTGTGGGCATAATTTCACATTCTGATTCATCAATTTTATACATGGCCTTGTTTCCTCTTTTCTCATTGGGATTTTAAACAATGCAGTGTAAGGATTTGGCTGTGATGTAAGAATTATTAACCTTGATATTTAACACTACTGCTTGCTGACTGAGCAAATAGTCATTTAGAGACATATAGGGCAGCGAGTTATTTCATTTACAATATAGACACATATCACAGACTCATAAAAAAGTTCAGTTCCAGGTTTGTTAGCCACATTTAAGTTGCATAAAGGGGAAATGTTTTCCCTTAACCTTTTCTTGAAATTTTCTATAATCTTTAAGAGAAGAAATGATGTATTAATGAAAAGAGTCAGCAATAGCTGTCATACAATAATGCTGGAAATCAGGAATTTGAGAATACATGAACCAACATTACACTTTATGGCTCAAAGTATGTGGACATCTGAGCATCACACCCATATGTGCTTGTTGAACATATCATTCCAACCCCATGGGCATTAATATGGAATTGTGCCCCTCTGCTGCTATAACAAGCGCCACTCTTCTGGAAAAACTTTCCAGCAAATTTTGGAGCGTGGCTGTGGGAATTTGTGCCCAATTCGGCTACAAGGACATGAGTGAGGTCAGACAAGAAGGCTTGGCTTGCAGTCAGTGCTCTAGTTCATCCCAAAGGTGTTCAGCGGTTGAGGTCCTGTGCAGCCACTCAAGTTCCTCCACATCAACCTAGGCAAACCATGTGTTTATGGAGCTTGCTTTGTGCAAGGGGGTGGCATAGTCATGCTGGAGCAGGAACAGAGTTTCTTCCCCAAACTGTGGCCACAAAGCTGGAAACACACAGTTGACTAGAATATATTTGTATGCTGCATGGGTGCAGCAGTATGGGTCCACATACTTTTGACCATACACTGGCCATATAGTGTATATTAGACCTAGATCTTCAATACTAGGGACTTGCATTTGCAGTTACTCTGTTAAAATATTCACTTTTATCTAGTTTTTTATCTTAATTCCAACACTTGCAAAACAAATATCAAATTTACACAAAATTTCTGAGCAATAAAGTATTCTGTCCTATTAAAGCAGCTGTTCTGTTCTAAATTGTTAGTTGGGACATGTTATGTTATAAATCGGAGCCTGACGGAAAAAAAATATTGACAAAAAAACAAAGGAAAATTCCCAACAGTTCAACATCCTGTCGAAGTATAAAAGAGGTTAAGGTTGAAGCTCACAAAGAGTATTTTAAACATGTTTTAATAGGAGACTATTGATAGGCTCATGGGGAAACCTGGGCATGAGGATGTTGTTCTTTTGTTTATACTTGCACACAGTCTTTTCAGAAAAGACCCCTTTTCTTTGCAGAGAGAGTTGCACAGCAGGCTGTTATCCAATGAATGCCTCAAAACCTTTTGCAAAGACCTTTATCACAAGTCAATTTAGTAAAAAAAAAAAAAAAAACTGTTTTTTGAAAACTACTTTATTCAACATTTTTTTGTCAAATAGCTTACTTCACTATATACAACAATATATAACAAAATACACAACAATATATTTATAACAAATAACTTGAAGAAAAGAGTTGTTTTTACACGAATCTAAAATTGAAACCCTCATCATTTTTTGAAAGGTTTTGAAATTGATATGGTAAAGTTTTAACTGAATTTGTTTCCAGTTTTTCCATCATTTATAACAGAAGTGCAAATATAAAATTATCGGTTTATATTTTCAGTTGTGCTCATGTCTCTATTGGGTTTTCTCGCGTCATTACTTGTCTTTGGATGCTTTGTTAGGTGTGCCCTCTTCCTCCGCCCACATTTGATGAAGATCTCATGACCACAGCTTTTGTATACGCAAACACCAGCTCTACATCTCAGAAGCAAAAAGGCCGAAATGGTAACTAACTGAAAAGCACAAGCAAAAACTGAAAAGCACTTTAAAAGTTGTGCAATTGCCTTTGCCCATTACCTTTCTGAGATGCAACAAATTGAATTGAAATCCAATTAAAGCTTCTCAAACTAAAATGCTACATTAAAAGAAAACCACTTTGAATCCAAGAGATTTCAGGAAATATTTAAGAAATAGTTATTTGGATGCGATGTTACTCAAGCAAGGTAATGCAAACAAAAATTAGGCTGAAATAATTTGCAATTAAAAATCTGTAATGATACTTCTCATTTTTGCATCATTTTTGATATTTTAGCATACTTAGCAGTCCCACATTTTTCATAAACACTCATTCGAATCTATTAATCCACATCTAGTCTTGCATTTGAGATGATCCCCATGCTGCCAATTTCAAGGCACTTAAACATCACAGAGTATAGTCAATGCTCATCAGTTTGTTTGAACTGCATCTGTTTTGACTGTGAAACATAACCAAAGCATCCCAAAGTGCCTCCCCTCCTCAGCTAAACCAAGGGAAAACAGGTAGAGGGAGTCACTGTGATGCTTAAACAAACATCTAGAGGGCTGGAAAAGACCAGAATAGATCTCCCATCTTCTAATATTTGTCCTTTCATTTTGCTGTCTTTGTTATTTTGCTGGGATTAAACTCTGCTGAATCTGAAGTGCTGTGGAGTTTAAAGGAACCTTAAACCTCTATGTTATGGTGTGCAATATCTGTAGATGTCTTTTTCTGCAATGAAGTGTAAAAATCACATAGCTCTGCTCTCCTACAAATAAGTTAGTAAGCAACAAACATTGTGTATGTAAGTGAAAAAGGTTGCTATTTTTGCAGGGGTGAAAAGATGAAGTTTCCAAGGAATATTATGGGAGTAAGTGGAGTGCATCCTTGTGCCGTATGTTTGCTTAATAACCAGGTACCGAAAATGTGATGTGACTGATGACTCCGCAGTTAGCACCCTGGGATCTCCTCATCGGTCTTTGTTTGAGGCCTGGTTGGTTGCAACAGATGCCAGTGCCCCCCAAGGGTATGCTGACAAAACCCTCTTAATATCCAAATACTCTGTTCTCATAGAAACCTGCTTGTTTTGGCATTTATTTTCCGTGCCTGAGTATTTCTGAAACACCTGTACAACCTTTGCTGACTTTCACTAGCACGTCACTCAGAGCTCAAAGATGTCTATGACATAACGAAAAGGAGAACAGAAAATATAGAAATACAGCAGGTAAGAATGGAGTGACCTGCAGATGGAGAGATCAGCAGACTGATTTTCGCCACAAATAAAATGTCAAGTTTTCAAAAATCCCAGCATTTTCCAGTTTATTTATTTTACATAGCATTTTGCTAAAACTGGAGTTACCAGGGAAACAACTGCAACCAGGTTTTACTTTTAAATCCCACAGGAGTCAGTAAAATGCACTGAAATCTGGTATTTGTCAGAAAGAGAAAAAAATGTTACTCGTGGCAATGGGATAAATTGGTCAACAGTCAGGACTGAATAGAAGTCTTAGCAGGTGATGTTTTTATTTTAGGTTATTTTTGTTTTAGCTTCGCTGAAGCTCGGAGTAAAAGAAGTTAAAAGGTCACGTCAGTTTTATTTGTTATAAGAATTATTCCTACAGTACAGTTTTTTTCATAGAAACTAAAGGACATATTTATTGTCAGGCCTTTATTGATAGTGACTTAATACTGAATGTCACGTTGGAGTTATGGAAGAAAAACAGCTTTCTGGTGCCAGCTGTCTTAATCTGAGAAGTTGGCGTTCCACTGAAGAGGCTTGACGTCAAACAGCAGCACAAAACTGATAAACCATTTTGCAGATCAGGTGTTACGCTCATTGAATGATTACACATAACCCCAGTTTTATACGGTTACCATTTTTTTTCAAAGTCAGCCTGAGCTGGATGCTCTTGTGAGGCGGATAGCAGTGACGTGCCACAAATCCCACCGCGGCAGAACCCCACATGTCATTCCCCATGCGAGTTCACCTAACTGAAGTCTTTGTGCAAATGCCAAAGGATAATTATTCTCTTTTGACTTCTATATCTAAAAATGGGGTTTGTGAGTTCTCAGATGAAGAGAACCCACTGACATTTCCCAAGGATGGAACATGAGATTGGTTATTACTTCATCCAGTGTGCTTCCTGTCATGTACTTCTGACTTTCAACTCTAACCTTTACACGGACGGCCCTAGCGTGTGACATTTTGGTAAATAACACACGCCAGCCAGTTGAGAATTCCCATTGTCCTCAAACTAAACCGGAACACTTGACAATTAATTCAGTCAATGATAAGCGACATCTGAATTTTAAACATATCATTTAAAGCTCAAAAATTCATTACTCCCCATCTGTTATTTTAGACAATGTAACCCACCACAACACATTGCCAACACACAGATGTAAAATCTTTGCCTCGATGAGAAACTGAAATTGTACATCAAGCGCACTTTCTGCATCAGTTCCCACAGTAACGGAGCCACATTAATGCCGAAAAACTTTTGTAATGGCTGGGTGTAATGTATTTTATAAGATGTAGTTAAACCAGTGAATGTGTCATGCAGTGCTAACTGAAATATAGCTTTTTTTTGGTCTATTTATATGTGTAGGCTGCTATGGTGATTAAATTTAATGTCCTGAATAATGCTTCATCTGACTAACTGAGCAGTAAGAATCATTGCAAAGCATCTTTTTGATTATGATGCTACTTTGAAAGTAAAAAACAGAGGCAGAGTGGTTTGGAAGACATGAAAAGTACCGCGAATTAAATTCCGGTCTGAAAGCAGTTCTGTTACTTGTCATTAACTGTGCAAAATGTCTGACTATTTTAACTAGGATGCAACCGATGGGGAGACTTTGGATCAAAGCTGCCATTGAGAAACAGGAACATAATAGTAATGGCAGCTGAGAGCAGATACAGTTATCCCTCATTGTAAGATTTGAATCTGTTCCTGAAAATGAGTCATAAATGGAAAAAAAAAATTGTGCATTGAAAGCAGATGATTTTGATCATTTGATGTCGGAACACGTGGTTTTATTTTAAATAATAATCCATTCCCAGCCCATCAAAAAAACACTAAACCCTTTTCCTCAGATATCCCTAAAACACCCTTAAACACCTGTATAACCCTGCATAAACCCTTTCTCCACAATATATTTGCTATAAATGAAAGCACCATAAAAGCATTGAAGTGAAACAGAAATGCAGGCTAACATGAGGCAGCTGAAAGTGCATGGTGTACAGTGCACTGTTTACACGACACCTCTTTCAAATGTTTTCAGAGGCAAATTGGATAAAATGTGCCTTGTGGCAAAAAAAAAAAAAAGACATCCAGATAACAAATCTGTGGTATAAAGAACAAAGAACCGTCACGCTGAAAAACTGTATACTGGAAGGTCAGATAAAATGGGATGACCATATTACTGGAAACCAAATTTCTTTAAATCAACACATTTTTTGCTTAGTCATGACTTTTTTTATGTCATCTGCCCTCAAACTAATACTTCCAGTGTGCCCATTTTTATGTGATTTCACCATATCCTTTCTTCCTGTCGAAGACAAGCACACAGGCACACAAGGAGACAAGCCTATATAACAATATCGCCGAATGGCACCTGCAAGTGCTGACCCTGGCCCCCCAAATCCCCGGCAATAAAACATAATTCAATAGAAGTGAATTATGGAGGGCCTGCATTTGAGCTATAATTTCATCAGCGGCCCGTAAATGATTCATGAGCTTGGCCAGCTGCTCAGTAGACATTTCCCTTCAAATCCACCCATTACAAATGACTGATAGTGTGGAGTGTGATGACATGCATATGGGTCTTCAGCTATATTTATTGTAAAAAAGAAAGCGTGAGGGTGTTACATATTCCATATCATGCCTGAGAGGTCTACTGCAATATCCTGCACTTCCAGAGCCAGTGCTTTCTGTGTTCGTTCTACTCTGCACAAAATTGTCTTAGTTATATACAAGCAACTTTTATTTCAAATTTCCATTATTGTGTTAGTTGCCTTTAAGTCAGCAAGGGCGATAACACATTTAGGCAAACATATGCAGGAACTTTTATCAAATATCCAAAATGCAAGTGCATTTTTGTAAAGTATAGACAAGGCATGATTAGAAATAACTGGTTAGAATGATTTAAAAGATCTAAACAACAAGACAACAAACCAACATTGGAGGAGGTCCTTTGCTTTTTCCTCCTTGTGTATGTATGCTGCACATATAATTTCTTATTCTCCAGCATGTCAGAAATGTATATATCTTTGATTTCTTTTATTCCCCTAAAATACATGAACCCTCCGTCCTTGAGATGACAGTGCCATTGGGTCTCTTGGGTTGGCACTTACATGCAATGGCAGCTGCCATCTGCTCTGAGGCTCAGGCCACCCCAAGTGTGACCCTTTAAAGGCATGACACTCAAACGTAGATCTACACTGTATGTTTGAATACTTGAATCAATGGCTACTTGTGCACTTCCATAGTACGCTTGCAACACTTTCTAAGAAACCTTTCTTGCCAAAATTAGACTTCGGACACAAAAGTCATTCCTGATATTAACAAGAAATTGTGTACACCTGGTTGCAGTTGAAGACTGCAGTTTCTAACCCGGGCACTAATGGTATGGATATTTATCATTAAAGTGGGGGACTAGGAGTTTTTAAACTGAGAAAGACAATGTTTTTTTTTTTTTTTTTTTTTTTCCATTTTGGAGATCATTGCATTCTGGTTAATATGGTTTTCGTACCCCACAGTGAAGTCTATTCAAGTTGACAAGACTAATAGCTAACTGGACAATTGCAATGCATGACCTCAGACAGCTCCCCTGGCATGCAGTATGGATTTGCTCCAGGCCAAGTAGGGTAATGCTGTATTGACTGGATCATCCCTCCCCTCCCCTTCCCTTCCATGTCCCTGTCACACACTCGATCACGCTCTTCTCTCAGCTGCTTGGTGACCCCGCCTCAGATCATCTGTGGATCCAGCTACAGCAATGGGCAAACATATGTCTCAGAGAGAGGCCATGGTATTTCTGAGAAATGTTTCCTATTAATAATTTGCACAGTGGAATGGAATTTAAAGTGAAATGTAAACACTCAGTCACCATGTTTCTGACCAACATATTGCATGACGTAACTGGCAATTTTCTCCAGATGAGTCTAAAACAAACACTTGTATATTATTCTATTCTATAAATAATAGATATGCAAATATACTACAATGGTTCAATAATTAATACAATCCAAAAAAGTCATATCTTGATCAGTTATTAATAATCATTTCATGTTTTGTTATCTACGTATACCCGAAAATCTTATATATCCTGTGATCATTCTCCAAGCCCAGTGCCCATGATTTTTGGATAAGAGTCAGACTGTTGTGACTAAGACAAGTGGTTAAGAATAATGGATGGATGGATGGATGGATGAAGACCTTTATTTATATGTTGTATTTATTATATTTTAAAAAAAATAATCCAATTTTACATTAAGAGCTAATTTCTCTCTTCACAAAGAGGTATATTCTTGACAGTTCACTTCTGGGTATTTGTTCAGTGAGCATTTCGATATGACCATAGCTGACTACATAACCACAGCACCCACCCACAACCCCCTGAACTCTTTAAACTAACTGCTCACCAGTCACCTGCATGAGGCTGTTCATTCAGTTCTCCATTCAACCCTTGCTTACTTGAGGTTGACTAGAGTTAAATGTAAATGAGTAAAGGCAAAGTGAGATTCCTTATGCGCTTAGCCCATTTTGACAAGGAGAAAGGCAAAGGCCTGGAAGACAGTGAAAAATGCTGATTACTTCTCTCAGGGGAGAGCCATTCAGGATTTTATTGCCTTTTGAGCAGATTAGTGTTTGCATAGCCCTGGTACATGATTTCCTTTTGGTTTAAAAGAAATCTTTTTTTGCCTTTTAGAATAGCAGTAAGTAATTGCAGACAATAAACCAAATGCATTTAATTAAGTAGGAAAATCTTAACATAAGGGTTATACTGTGGTCCAATGGAAGTCCCTGTAGGCAAAGCACATACAGTAACTGTCTACTCTGTGTACAGACTTGATGCCTGGTGATTGGTGCTCCTTTGTGGTCCACACTATATGTATGTAGCATATAGAAATTAATAGTTCAATTCAATTTTCTGTTCTGCTTGCCCCCATGATGGTCACTGTGAAAGCAGGTTAAGAAGGTGGGCCCATTTCCTTCTGTGATCTCCTAATGATCGCCAGTGCCTCCCGGAGATCCACAAGTGTTGTCTGGGTGGCCAAGAGAAAATAATCTCTCCAAAATGTCCTGGGTTTGCTATGGGGACTCTTTATAGTGACATGTGCCTGGTCTAATTCCTAAGGGAGTTGGTTGGGGGGCATCCTCAAAACCAGGACAAACTATGTTAACTAGCCCCTCTCAATCTGGAGCAGCAGAAACTCTATTCCAAGATTCTTCTGGATCACCAAGCTTCTCTCCTTGTCGCATAGAATCCTCATTTTAGCTGCTTGTGTCTTATTCTATTGGACATTACCCATAGCTCATGACCATAGGAGAGGATGGAAACATAATCTGAGTGAACAACTGATGATTTTATCCAAAACTCCTGCTTTACCACCACAGACTGGTACAGGGCCTGCAGAACTGCCGACACTGCACAAAGCCTCCTTTCAGTCTTTCTTTTCGTTCTTCTACCACTCCTAAAGAAGATTCAAAGATAAATGAACTCCTCCACTAGAGTTAGCTGCCCCCTCCCTATTCCTCACTTGGAGAGAGCATTGTATTCTTTTTCAGGACTGGACCATTACCTCAGACTTAGAGGTACTGATTTTCATACCCACTGTTTTACATTTTGCAGAAAACTATTCCAATTCAAATCAAAGGTAATGGTTATATTAGGGCAAAGGGACAACATCATTCGCAAAACATAGAGATGCCACCCTTGGTGCCCTCAACCCCTTGGCAGCACTCTTCAAACCTTGGATGCACCTTGATATTTCATCCATGAAGATTCCAAACAAGAGACGAGGCAAGATGCAGCTTTGCCAGGGTCTAACAATGTCAATATGCAGACACAGCTTAAGCCACGCTCATACAGAGGCTCTATAGCACGCATCAGCAGTCCAGGTACTCCCTATACCTGTCCCTCCCTAAGAACATGCTGAGGTAGGCAGTAATATGTTTTTCTAAAGTCAACAAAACACTTGCAGGCTGGGCCGAAATATTCACACAGCCTTTTGAACACCTTTGTAAAGGAGAAGAGTTGATCCACTGATCCATAGCCAGGACAAAATCCAGTGTTCCTTTCTGAATCTGAGGCTTGACTGTTTAAGAAGAGTTTCTTCTTTCCAGGCATATGACAAGCTCTACAGGGAGGCTGAGGAGTGCAACCCCCTTATAGTTGGATCACACCTTCAGGTCTCTTTTATTAAACACAAGGACCACCACCCAATTCTGCCAATCTAGAGGTACCTTACATACAGTACCTTCCATGCTACATAGAGGAGTTGCCTAAGCAATGCAGCCCCTTCCCTGTCCAGTGCTTTTAACATCTGCGGTTGAATCTCATCAGTCCTTGTAGATCTATCATGCTGGAGGTCTGGAAATCGATAGGAAAGCAAAACATAGCAGGTGGCATAGGGGTCAGAGCTATGGTCTTATAGTTCAAGGATAATGGTTTCAACCTCATTTCCTCCTGTCATACATTTGAACACAATATACAGTATATCTCAACAAAGTAAAAATCACAGAGCTGTACACATGGTTCAATCATAAAAAATAAAGATGCTTCAGTGAAATAAGTCCTTAACATAAATAAGAATATAATTTTTATATTATTGCTGGTTTTAGGAAAAAGAAAAAAATGTGATCTTTTCATTACAGTAAAAAGGCCATTTTATTTGTCAATTCTTAAAACTAAAGGAAAACTATTTGCAACTGTGTATATGGATTTATCTCTTATGTTATTGTTCCTTGCTTTTCAGTAATTAAATACATAATTTGAAATAATAAATAAATAACAATGATTTCTGAATTATTCATGGCATGTTAAGAAAAATGCATAATAAAGATTGTTTTTCTGATTTATCTAATAACAGTAATTTGATGTAACCATTAAAAATGGCATTCTCAGCTAAAGCTTTTGTTTTAATAACTTTTAAACTGTGAAAGAAATTAAGTTAACAACTCAATTAAGAATTATTAGGAGAGCTGTTGGAACAAAAAAAAAAAAGAACTTGGTTTCTACTGTAACAGAAATGGAAAAAGTGCAAACTAAGTACAGCTATGGATATTAAACTTTTAAGAATGGTTGTTAATGAAAGAGGAATAAATTGGATAGCTGGACCCACAAGGTGGAAGATGTTGGTTATGCAGGGCTTTTGGTTGCTGTATGCATAACATTTACATTTCTTATTGCTGTTGGAGTTATGCAGAAGATATAACGGTGATATAAAGAAGAAGATAGCGAGTAGCAGAATGGGCAGTTACTTGTTAGCATGGATGCTAAGGCGGATAGCATGTGTTGTGTTGTTGTGGAGGGGAGAAGTTCTGGGATGCCAGAGCTGTGGTTGAGCCTTCTGGAGATGTTGTGGGCTTCACTTGACAAAGCACCTATGAAGAGAGGTGCCCACTTGATAACCCCAATGAGATCCTTCACCCTCACTTCACTGTACCATGTGTGGGGTTGTAGGTGTAGGTGATTAATGTTGGGTGGTAAGGAGATACAAACCATTAGGATTAGTAGCTGGATAGGTTTGCTGTGGGTTTGACTATGGGATTCCGTGGTGTTTACAGATTAGGATAAGGTAAGATGGGTGCTTAGGATGAATATTTGGAAGTGGGATCCCCTTTAAAGTGTTAATCCTTTTATTACCACTTTGTGTTTGATATGAATCAACATTCTGTATTGTAGCTTCAATTCATCTAAATTCCATACATAGATTCATGTTCAGAGTAAGAAATTTATAATTTTGGTCATTTTCAACCTGCAAATGTTTGTCAAAGGGAACCGAATGTCTTTAGAAAGCAATAGAGGAAGGAGCCTCCATCCCATCAAGCTTGGACACCACGTGCATCCATCGGTAGATAATAATCAATACTGACAATCAAATACAATCAACAAAGCATTCAATATCAATAAATTCTGAAACTGAAATTGCATCAAAATACAAATTTGAATGCAAAATCAAGGATGAATTTAACCAGGTCACATTTTCATATGAACTCAAACCCACGTCTTTACTTTCAGGTTAACAGAGAGACTAGACGTGACGTCATTGGCCTGAATGAGAGCCTTTCTGCTCTCCCTACAGATCTGGTATTGCACTTGGTCATTCAGTTTCCTTTGGCTGCTTTATTCTCCTGACAATATAACTATAATGGGCTCTTCAGGCAGACTTTTGTGCCACTGGAAATTACTCTCTGATTCTGTTAATGCAGTGGTGTCAGAAGATTAAAAACAAAAGAGGCAACTGTAAATGGACCCTGGGACAAATCTAGTTGTTACTCAGTCCCCAACTGTGACTCGGGGGACACAAGTCAATTTATACATTTGCCATTTGAGTTATGGCTTCTCCTAAAAAATGCATAATGAAAAATGCATTATGAAATGTACGTGTGTATTTGTAAGCATGTACTATATGAAAGTTGTGAAATATAAATATTAACGCTTAAGTGGCATTAAAAGTTTGCTCCCTTTTCTCCCCATTGCTTTGCGTCTTGTCAGTATCCTTATTTGAACCGACACATTACTCTTCTTCCAAAGACCTTTGGACTCTGTGTTCACCCTGGGGAAATCACCACATGGGTGGGGGAGCAGAGTTCCATTCCTTCCCAAACAACTGACAGCTGAGCTGTGCCATATGGGCTGACATGGACCTCTGTGCACGCCAAACATGGCCGCCATGGGTCGGGCCGCCAAATGTCATGAGGAAAAGTCACGGTGGCAGCACCATCATCTGTCCGTATCCCTGCCTGCCGTCACATGGCGTGAGGACAGGAAGCTTTGCTGGTATCAGAAGAAATGCATGACCTTTAGCCCATTTTACAAACCCAATTGATCTTCCACTGGATGCAGCAGGGAGAGCGGATGTTACTAATGAACCAAACGTCTCAATGGGAACCTTTATGCTAACAAGCTGCCAAATAGTTCATCAGTCATAGGTGGTGGTCTTGGTGTGCAGTGGGTCACAGGGTTGAGTTAGGCCTCCATTTATACCATTTTCAGTCAATACCTCCACTACACTTATCAAAAAAATCCTCTGTCGTGGGAGGAATTCAGAGAGAATATCACTGACATAACTCACATAAAGTAGACTAGATGAACCATATTCTGTTACAGGCTCCTACAATAATTACGGGAGCGCAGGGTCTATGAGGGAAACTGGCAGAAATATGGCTTCTACTGGCAGGGGTCTCACTGGGTGCCACGCATCACAGAGCTGGGCAAACTCGAGGTCACACGGGGCTTTCCACAAAATCAGCTTCACAACTGACTTCCCCTTCTCAGTCCATGCAGCACAATGTGATCGTATGCGTTTTCATCGCAGTATGCATGATTCTAGCACGGGGGTGGTTGATATTAATGAAAACAGATCAGCAAACCAGGTACAGCTGTCATCAGTTGCAATGGGTGAGCTACAGCCATGCGGTTCAATACACACACACACACACACACACACTACCATAAAAACCCTCTGAGGTCCTGGAATGCAGCACAGAACTTAATTGAAATAAATTTTATCACAACTTAATTGATGTTTAATTGATTCCACCATATTGCGGCAGCTCAGTCGACATAATGGGGAAAACTAATGGGCAAAATGCCTAGGAACGTTATTAAAAATTCAGCACTTATTCCCAAAAGAGAACGCGTGATACATGGAGATGCTGATCATAATTTTCACAGATGATCAAAAAAATATATATATCATCTTGTAGCTGCTGTTGGAACTGGGCTTCTTGTATGAGGGTTGGCACCCAATGTGCACAACTGATACAAACACAAAAAAACTGGATTTTGTATAGCATGCATTTATTTCCAGCTTTTGTTTCACAACATTGTCGATCCAAAAAGATTTATTAAAATATTGAACATTCTATGCACTTCTTCCTCTGTAAAAACAAATGCAGGATCTGCTGCTGATGGATCCAACCAGAGAGCCTGAAAACATGTCATGACTGTACTTTTAATATCGAGAATGGCCTGCTGTTGCCTAGCAACAACAAACATTCTCTGCACGAACCTCCGGACTGAAAGTAAAACTGATCATAATACCAAAAGTATAAGAACGTCAAAGATGTCTACTATTAAAAACACTACAAAATACTCTAAACGATATTATGTTTAAATTCCTTTTTTCCATGTCAAGGTTCAAATTCACAAAGAAATGGACAAGTTATTCCAACAATTTGTCCCCATTTTTAAGCGTTAAGTTATACGTGGCCATGCTTTGTGTACGGTACGAAGTAAACGTTTCACCACCGATATGAGGATGAAAAACTGACGCGTGTTGCTCCCAGCTGTGGAACAGACTCATCCCTGCTTCTTGTCTGCATCTGAGACCTGCCACATCATTCCTCTGTGGCAAGCATGCTTACAGATGTGTGCGACACTCCAGTCCTGCGCTGCTTCAATCTACATGACCTTGCTGTATTTTTACAAAAAGATGCAAGTGAATGAAACAGAAGAGGAGAAGCCGAGACTCCATTTGTGCATAACATCGCATCATTGCCTGCTTCATTATGAAGGATGCACTTCTATGATAGGTATAGGAGTTGTAGAATGGAATGAGACCAAACACCCTTTTAAAAAGGCCTAGACTTTTCCTTGTTTTCTGTACCATGACCTTGCGTGACTCGGCTGAGCATCGGATGCCGACAGCTCAGCATCAGTTAAAGACACATCAAGGCTGTCAACTGAAAATATATTTTATTTATTTCTGTCTCGGCAGCTTTCTAATTAGATATAATTTTTTGCTAAATACATACACTATTTCATAAACATTATAATTTAGTTATTGAATCAATAAGGGACTTTGAATATTAGATCTTACACAAGGGTTACCATGTCATGTATAAATTCAAATGTCTAACTGGATGAGGTCCAGGCCCTTCAACAGTCAATGAATTTCTGTCCAGCTTCATTCTGAAGCACATCTCCTGCTCATATTGGAGGAGTCCTCACGCTGCGCCTTCAAAGGGGGGGCGATCCTAGAACCCTCCTAGATGTTGGTGGGGAAGAGGAACAGAGCAGTGCGAGTGTGACCCGCACAAAGTTGGCTAAAGGTCAGGCGTGCAAGATGAAAGCTGACATCACATGGCCCGTCTTTCACGACCGCTGAGTCTCAGCACAGCCAGCATCAGAACACCTGTCTGCTTTGTACGTGACAGGTGTGACCCGATATGTGTATCAAACCCATGTCATGACCAGTTTCAGTTGCATAAATGTGTTGTTAGTCAGCTGTTTGAAAAAAAATATATATATATCATTTTAACTGAAAAGCTTTCACTGACACAGCAGATACTGACATCTCATTAGGAGTGAATTTTTAAGTAATGTAGAAATGTACAATGCAGAATAACAGAGGGTCTCTGATCTTACAATAACATTTTTTTAAAGTGCTCTTCTTACCCTCATATTTTGGTGTGTGCATCAAATTGGCATTAAAGGAGTTCACTGTCCCACTGTACCGCAGAGACAGTATCAGAACCACAATGGAGAGAAAAACAATTTTGATTTTATTGCAGCATATTCGCACATGTGAGCAGTATAGAAATTTAGGTTATGCAGATATGCAGTTTCCATAGTAACCATAAAGTAACTGCAACATCAGAAAGCATCCATTATAATACAGTGAGTGCAATAAAACTGAATATTTTATTCACTTTATGTATATAAAGGTTGGACAAAACTGCATTTTAATAATTTTTATTCTGAATTCTGATTTATGTTAAAAAAAAAACTCGAGTATATAGGTTTCTGATTATGATTTACGTTAAAGAACATGAACGATCATGTAGTAGCAGTAAATGAATATGTGGTGTGTAAAATGTTTAAATGGGAATACAGATATTTTCAAGTTAAATTATTTTGCCATTTTTTATGTCACAGAGGATAGAATCTGGTGCAGAAAGTGAGGAAAAATAGGAAACATAAAACAACTGTTTACACATGAATGTAACTGAGTAGGAAGGCAAATAATTTTCCATGTTAACAGAAATCATGTCAAAAACATTTATATCAATGGATATACATAGAAAATACCTTGAATACCAATATTTGGAAAAAAAGAAACTGTCAAAGTTGGAAAAAATGAATTCAGTTTTCAGAAGTTTAAAGCGGTAAAGGCTTTGCACATATTAATTTCAAATGACTATTTAACAATAAAAAAGTAAAGCACTGAAGGCCTCTTTGGTCTTTGAGAGCCCATATAGTTACAAGCAGTGGAATAACAAAGTGTTATTTTTAACCATTCCAGCCTCTTTATGCAAAAAAAGCTGCTTCAGCCAAAAATTTATTAAATCTGTAGAGCTGAATGCAATGCTCTACAACACAAATTATTAGACACTGTTAACCTTGGACTATGATGTATGCCCTGGCTTTGCCGTGTGCCCAGGACTCTCATAAATTCGGTGTTCCAGCCCTGCTCTGTCATCACTACCAGCAAAAATAAAAATAACGGAAACCTTCAGCTCAAGAGGAAATGATCGTAAGCTTGGAAGAAACAGACAACTCTTAAAGTCAGCTGCAATATACAAAAAAGGACACAGGTAATTGTTCAGTTCACTTTGCTGTACTTAGAGTGAAAAAACTGCCATGTAAGGTTACACATATCATACAATACTGAGAGCAGAATACCTGTTTCTGGGCTTACCTGTAGTCCTCTAGTATTAATTCAAATAAATCCTTAATCTATTCAAATATATTTGTATATTGATAACTCTACAATTTGGAATTCAGTCTACATAAGCTTAAGAGACACGTCTCCAAATTTCCTTTATTGTCTTTCCTGCTGATAGGTGTCGCTTATATTAACTTCTCATTTTTGCAATTTTTCTCAGTAGAAAGTGGAACCTGAAGCATTTAACTCTCAGGTTCACGGAGAAAACACAGATAACATCGCAACATCTTAATGTAGGAAAGGGTTTCCTACCACAGGTCATTTTTCCTAACAGACTGTAAGCCATTGGAACATATTGAACTCCAAGTGTGTTTTGTGAAACATACATGCTTCCCAAAAGCATGTAATTCAGTTTTTTATTGATATTTTCAATCCACCACACCTACACAATCTCAGTGGCGACCCACCCTGGCCATGTCGTGTTCTGGTCAAGCCGTGCTGAGTGGCCGGAGCGCGGCCTCGGATTGTCTGCCTCCTCAGCGCCGCTATTTTCTGGAAGGCTTAAGCGTTCAAATGAGAAAATCCTCTCTCCCTGACTGTTTCCAAGGAAACTGTTAGCAGAGACTATTTCTGCCTTTTCCCTTTCAATTCGCTTGTCATCAGGAAAGAGAAAAAGCTCAGCTTTATGTTGTTGTTAAAGAAACTCCAGCATCACAAAGACTTTTAAGCCAGAATTGCTACTGGTAATGTCATTATTCAGACAAATTCAGATTTTTATGTTAGAATTTCTCTAATAGCAGCTAATTCCTAACCAAACTAATTATTTCTTTTTTTATCCCACAGTCAGTTTGTTTATGAATCTTGAGCTGAAGCTCCCTTTGACACAGTGGACACAATGCTCCAGATTTGGGAGAGGAACGCCTTATAATGAAGGGCAATGGGAAGCTTCACTTAAAATGCATTACTGTCACAGCGATACATTTTGTGCCATGAAATTGGCTTTCTTTTCCATATGTAACACATTAACAAATCTTTATAACTGGGTATTTCCTATATGTCAAATAATCAAAATTCAGAGTAGATATGAGCTGGTTTGCAGTTCTGTACGTCAAAGTATGCGTGGTTCAGATACAGCATATGGTGTCAAGTTAAAAAGTACAGGAAAGGTAAAGAGTTAGAAATGGATTAACTACCTTTAGCACTGTATTTTTTCAGTGGTTCATGTCTACTGTACTATCATAATACAGCATATACAGCATACTACTAATAAATGTATATAAAAACAAACATACTGAATAATAACTGAGATCCAAAACAATGTATCATATAAATCACTGTTAATTTAACAGTTAAATTTTGTGCAATTTAAAGAAACAACAAAATTTGCTCTGAGGTATTAATTTCATGAAGTGCTTATAGGAATTATGATTTATTTGCTATTTAATGGGATTTTTTTTCCATGTTTTTATTTAGCAAAGCATTTAGAGGAAGAATGGTAGTTAGTACATTTAGAGGAAGAATGGATTCACTTATGAAGTTATTATTGAAATGTTCTCATACCATTAGGTACCATGGAATATCTGGAATGTAAATTCTATTGTAAAGAATGCTATCCGTGAGATCTGAATGTGAAACAAAAGGTCAGCAATAGTTAGTCGAGTATTTTTCTTTAACTCCATTAGCATTAGCATTAGGAAGTCAGAGCTAAACACAGAGAAGCAGTAAGTTGGGCGCTGCGGCTCAGCGTCAGTGTTGGGAACAAAAAATCATTTGCTGTCAAAATGCTGAATGAAACAGCATTTCCTTTGCTTGAAAGTGGAATCGGAACAAGATGTCTCTACATTTCCATCATGTTCGGCTGTGTATATTCTCTTTTATTGCACCAGCATGCGTGCAGACAATCATGATGAAAAATCATTTGGTTGCAATTCGGTGGCAGATCTGGAGGGGCAATGAGGCTGAAGGGACCACAGCAGCCTGCATGGTCTTTTACAACCCTGAATAGAGGAAAAGGATGCAGAGGCTTGGCTGAAGTAAACAGGTGATGGACGACATACAATCCAAGGAGCTGACTTCAGGTGCGCCATTTGTTATCGCTTATGGTTAGACCTTTAAGCGAAGGTAAGCTGCAAATCACCCACCATGCTGTGTGCGTGGCAGGCTGCCTCTTTAGGTAGTGCACGTGTAATTTTAGCCATGATCCCAAAAACAGATTTGGGTACCTCAGACACAGACTAACTCAAATTATTTTTATTATCATTCCAACTTTTATTTAAATGGTTCACGCTCCTATCCAATTGCACAAGGTAGTACAGCAGGAGATCCTCTTCAAGCAACTCAGGTCTACTATGCAAGAGCACTATTATTTATTCATTTAGCTGACATCTTTCTGCAAAGAACCGGATGAGGTTGGGGATTTACAACAAAGTATTCACAATTTAGCCATTGCAGAATCATTTCAAATGTTTTAGTTTGAGGTGAATGTCATGAAGAAGGGAATGTATTTGAAGCTGGATCTCAGTCTGGCCCTTAAAACTCAAGAATCAAGTGAAGACCTCTGGCAGTTCACTGCCAGCACTCCTTTGACACATGGCTGGGGGTGCCATCTGATCCAGCAGCTTTCCATATGTTGACTTTCTGTACTATTGCCAGAGGCATCCTCACATCAGCTATGGGCACAGATAGTGCCTGGTTGTCAGGGGTGATGCCGTTTTCATGGCCGGGGTCACGTCAAGGGCCTCACACCGAGCATGGAAGTCATTCGGCTCATTGGACGGGGACCTCATCGAATCATCGACATTGTTGTTGTGATTCTTGTAGTCGGTGATGGTCTGTATGCCCTACCACATCCTCCTCGGGTCGTTGTCCACAAAGTGCTCCTGGATCCTCTGGGTGTACAAGGTAATGGCTCTAACCACCATGGTGCCTTCTGCAGCTTGAAATACAAATTTTCAGTTTGCAGTTCAGTGTCCTTCTCCACTACACCAACTCTTCCGCCAGAGCCCAGTTTTATGTATTCTATAAACAATAACAGATAAATCTCATATATTTTTATTGCCTTCAGCATAACTAAAGAAGAAAAGTAGGAAGCGATTTTTTTTTCCTTTTCACTGGAATGCAATATTTTGAGACACACTATAGTTGATGTCATACATTTATCATTGAAAAGGAGGAAATGCAAAGATTGATACTTCTCAGAAGAGCAGCATTCCCGGCTGATGCATCTGAGGGAGCAATCATCTCCCCACATGTTGCTCCTTATGTTCCCATTTCTTCGCCGCTCCAAATTTTGAAGCAACATCTCAATATTTCAGATGGGAATATGCATTTCGCTTGTTCTCCTAGCCTCAGCATTATTTACTTTTCATTAACCAGCCTAGACAATAAAGGCATGACCTTCCTGCGGGACGCAAATAATTTTGTAGGAAATTGCTTGTGCAGTGCAGTGTGAAAAATTGCGGACGGATGCGGAGCCTTGTCAAAACGCCAGACATGCACGACGGTGAAGCTATCTACATGAAATGATGGGTGCAGCATTGTCCTTTTATCAGTGTGCTCATGTGACAAGGTGGTCCACTTTCGACCCATTCGACCCACCGGATGCTCATGACACAGTTTTCAAGGGGTTGTGAATTTGAGTGGCGGATGGTAAAGACTGGCTGCCTATGTGGGGCTGTGTGGTCAATGGAAGCCGGAAGCTGATTTCTAAAACAGTTCTCACTGGTCAGTCCCCCAGTACCTTAAGTATTGCATTTATTTTTACTTTCATCCACCGCTCATCAACCTCCTGATACCCATTAGTTGTCTGCATGAATTTTCTTATTAGTGGTCTGTGACTCCCTGTCCAGGCTGTAATGTTCGGGGTGGTGTGATGTACGTTGCTAATAAAGTGCCCCAACCAACTGTAAAATAATGAACAGCACCAAACAACCGTGTGAAAGCGATGCTAACAGGCAATGCATTCTGGGAAAAAGTATAGTCAAGCTCTCAGTTGTGCTCTGGTGATTTACGGTCTTGCTTGCATTGTCATTGTTTTTGTCCTTAGTATATTGATTTTATCATTCTTTATTTAAATTTGACACATACCTTTTGCTTTCTTTAAGCCACTCCATTCGACATCATCACATTAAATTTACTAAATCGTTGGTTTTGAAAAAAGTACGTTTTCCATATAATGATAATAATTTGTGGTCTGTTTTCAGCCTTTTAGCCAACTTTTTTTGCTGTCATATTAGTCATCATTTAGTGTGATTTCTGAGATTACTTGAGTATTGGCTTGGAACAATTGAACTGTTTCCACACAAAAAATAACAGGAAAAGTAAATTCATTATCAGTTCATTTTCATGTAATTTCTTTAAAATTTGGTGTGTTTCCAGGATCAAATTACCACCCAGTAACTGAGGATAAATAAAACCCGAAACTCATAAATAAGGATGATTTTGCCATTGTCATGAGAAAGTTGTTTATGCGTCCTGGCTTTGCAATTTTGACCTATCACCAGTTCTTAAGATTATTCTTATGTGTGAGCCACAGAGAATCTGTAGTAAAACAGGATTTATTTAGTCCCCCCCCCTCGAATTGAGTCAGTTAGTGCACCGAAGGTCCGAACAGGGATAAATAGCCTAAAACCACAGAAGAAGCCTGTGGATGTGCTCCAGGTTGCTACTCGGCTCTCTGAGCTGTGATCTGACACACCTGCCCTCACCAAGACTCCCCCCTGCACACTTCCACAGACACAGGACACCCCTCCCATCTCCTTTCCACTGTTTCCTTTTTCCCGAACTGAAGTGACATAAAAAGCACTCGTGTGACATGAGCTGCTCTCAGCTACAATTAAAGTTGGTGTAAATCAGTTGCACACCCTACATAATGTCTCCCTGTCTATGGCCATGTACCTCTGCATTTAAGACTCTTCTGTGGCAGGGTTCAATTTGGCGGGTTAAAAATAGAGCACCCGGTAGCTTACACAGCTACCGCCTTCCTCTTTCTTATTTAAATAGACTTTTGCATTATTCTCCAACCTCATGTTGACCCTGTGAATGGGCCCGACTAAACAGAATTTAGGAAGTGTAGAAAAGCTCACAATAGCGGTGTTATTTTTATGTCTCCCCCTGAGCATTGACTACTTTTATTTGACTGACATGTAGATGGCAAGGAGCTTAGCTGCTGTGGATCTGAACTTCTAACCTAGTTAGTTCCATCCAAGGGGAACCTCTGAACCTTTGACTTGTTTCCAGCTGTATTAATGGATGTGTCGCTAAAAGAGAAACCCAATATGAAAAATAAATAGATTTATCTGACCCTACATCTCTAACTATAACCCTAAAATTCTTTCAATTTGAGGAGGATGGCCACAGCAACTAAAATGCATCACTGTGCCTCCAATAATGCAATCTGGGCTTCTCTACTCCCCACATTAATGCAGTTCTCACAATTCTCACAGCTGCTTCAACATCTGCCATGCCATTGCCAGGCTACAGACACGTGGTAACCCCACCTCAAGCAAGTTAGTAGATGCGACATGGCAGCCATCAAAAGGCCAGCCCAGGCCCCAAGTGTCATACCCAGTTAGACACAAATACAGTGAGGATGAGAAGGTCTGTGCAGGAGTGAGAGGCCATGTGTATGACAGAGAACGTTGCACAAAAGTACAACACGGTACTCCACTGTGGGCTGAGGGGAAGCACCTCTGACAGCTTTCAGTTTGCCCAAGCACGCACACATGGGTATATGACATTACCACTTTGGGCGTTTGGGACAGAGTTCACATACTGTGCCATTATTTCCTGTGCTGTGATTCCTATACGCTAAGAAACGTATGCTCACCTGAAAGACACTCTTCATCTGGACTTGGGTTTGACAGCATTCCAATTGTTGAAATGATTTGTGTATCAACTGGTGTCATCTGCATGGCTATATGGCCATGTCAGCACTGACCTGTTAGTCTTGGCTGCTGAATACAGGTAATTTGTACATCACAATGTAACAGTAATATATCATATTATTAGACATTACAATTTTCCATTTATATTCTGTTAAAATGATTAGTGAATGGAGCGTAACCTCCATATGGTATTTGCCATTGATGGTGAATCTTGAATGCTGATGATGCACATGTTGCTGTATAGCAGACATAAAATTTCACCTATGTCAAGAAATGTGGGTGGAATCATTTTAGCATCCATAATTGATTTTTAAAGTGGCTGCATTTGATAATTATTATTTTCTTTAGCAATGCTGTGGAAACATCAAAGTTTTACATTTATTACTGCATATTTCCAGAAACCCGTGTGCTATAGATTCTCTCCAGTGAATAAAACTTAAAATGCAGGGGGGGGGCATTTTTGTTAAAGTCCTGTTCAAAAAAATGTACTTGGGTTTTCAACACGCTGTTGGAGATTTAACAGAGCGCACATATATTGGGAAACGGAGGTTATAACCATTTAATTTTGCGCACTAAGAAGCATCTGCAAACATGAAACACCCAGTAAAGAAATAACTCAATTTTTTCAGTCTGTAACCAAAATCAGTTGTCCTCGATGCACAGTGCAGCCAAAATGCAATATAAAAATCCTTTATTTATATAGCAGGTATATAGCAAAATCCTTGTGACATTTTATAATAATAATAATAATAATAATAATAAAAGGAAAAGAAAAAATAAGCATTTGCATGTTATTACAAAGTTCTACATCTGCTGTACTGCCATAACAGACTTGCGATGGTGTGAGCACTCCTGCGGAAGTGGCAGTACTCTAGAGAGCTGCACATACGCAGACAAGATCAATTCTTGACAAAATACAGCCAGGCTCGCACACCCAGTATATCAGAGCAAACTCACAGGAATGATTTTATGTAACTTGGCTATCCCTCCGTCACGGCGACAGGGTCAGAACAGAGGCACCGACAGCGGGGGAAGAAATGATGAAACCATTTGCTGAAATTGTGAAGATAAGTGGGGGGCATTATCTGTGTCTCCCGGCTGCATCTCGCGGATAACGCCACACATCGGCCTGGTGGCAGAAAGGATGATGAAGGAACGGTGAAATCAAAAAGAACTAAATAAAAAATAAAAAAAGGCCCAAAAGAAAGGGAGCGGGGAGTGGCTGGATAGAGTAAAGGTGAAGTTCGATTGTTTCCCACCGCTTTCCTTAGGGCGACACTTCCAATATGGCTAAAAGATGCATGAGCCGATGTGTTGCTTATTTACTGTGCTGGTCAATAAATCCTAAGCATCTTTTGTCTTAATTCATTTGTGCCAGTTAAACTGTAACAAACAATGTTAATCATTTATTTACATTTATTTCTTCTTTGATGTAAAACCTTCTAATAAGTCCAGCAAAGGTCAAACAATGTAAAGAGTTAAGTTGTCTATGTTTTCCTATGACATATAAGGGTATAATTTTAACTTATAATTTTGATGGATCTGCACATGAGCTGTGCGAACAGAGGCCGATATGTCAATAACTGGCATCTTTGTCTGTCAGCAATGCATTTAGTAGTCAGTAACAAAGCAGATACATCATTATGGCAGCCACAAATGTGTGTTTCCATCAGGAAGTTGACTTCAGCAGCATCGTGTGATTTGCCTCATTTTTTTTTTTTTTTTGTTTTGAAAGATGACAAATTCACAACCGTAGATGTGATAATAAATATTTATTATGGATATTTTGTAATTATACTAAGTCACACTGGTAAAAGTGTGTGTGTAAAATCTAAATGATACTGAAGCATTTCTGTTCCTAGGACTTCAGCCACGTTGTTGTGTAAATATCAACCTAAAACTATTCGATCGACTTCGCCAGCTGCACCGAGCACATGGTAAAGGCCAGAAAAGATACCTGTGTTTGGAAGTTGTGTTTTCTGATTATTTCTGTGAAATTTTTGCTATCTTCATGTAAATCTATAAAAGTGTTTTTCTGTAATCTGTCCTGAAAATCATACAGCACGGTAAATTCAGCTCTCCAGAGCTGTTATCTGCGATGGGAACCATTCAGACTATCACCAAGATGTTTCATAGAAACTTTTAACAAAACCTGCACATGAAAAAAAACAAAAAAAAAACACAGTCAATTCTATTATGCATTATATTTATATACAGTCTAAAATAATAATCTGCCTTTTGAGCCATTTCTGCATGTGTTAATTTTTAAAAATTATTTCATTGAGAACTTCCATGGCTTTGTATAACAATAGAGTTCATTCTGGTGTTTGCTTTTAGCAATAATAACACTTAATGGCAGTTTCCAAGTTTGAAAAGTGTGAACAATAATAGTGTGAATCAATAGAAAAGTCCAGTTTTCTCCACCACTGTCATAACGTGCTCTGCTTAACTCTGTGTAAACTGAATGTATTGCTGACCCATTGATCGAGAGCCACTGCGCTGTCGATGAGGAGAACTCCAACAGCTATCTCCACAGCAGCAGTCTTAAAGGCCACCATGATCTCAAGTTTGAAGTAATCTAGCAAAAAGGAAAGAAGAAAAACTCCAATAAATGCCAGGCATTGGGGTATAATTTTGTTTACTTTAGAAGAAGAAGAAGAAGAAGAAGAAGAAGAAGAAGAAGAAGAATCATCATCTGTGCAGATCATAAGAGAATATAATCACTCAAGCCAGATGAGATGAATTTTCCACAAAAATATTTACAATTATTCAGAAATATTATTTTCTGACATTCCTACCTTTCTATATTCTGACGTATGCAGCAACACGTAATTTAGTTATTTTTTCCATTTAATCTAAAATGCTTTTTTAGACAACAAATATACCTGATAGCTGCTATCTTAAATTTATTGCCAGCCACTGTGAGACAGACATGTTCAGTGGGTGAGTAACCTTCCAGGATGCTCTCCCATATTCTTGTTAGTCATTTTTCTTTTTGGCCTGCGCACATTAGTAGTCACGGCACAGTTTTCTTATTCGTATCTTTAACTCTCCTTCAGCGGAACTTTGACACTTGCCATAATGTAAATGTCACCCAGTGAACCCTTTAAAAGAAGCTTACAATGCTTCTCATGCGCCGAAATACCGACCTTCTCTATGATCGCACAATGTAAATAAATAAAACAAAAATGCAAAAGCAGCTCCTTTTGTTAATCTGAATAAATAAATGGACTAATTTTCTGGACCACTGGAGGAGAAACATCCAGTGCTGCCACTGAGCTCCAAGAAACACCTTCTAAAGAACAACAAAGCTCCAGCGTAATACGTTGTGGGCTAGGTTATTGTGTGAGAAAGAAAATCATTTCTCCCTCTTCCGTCTTGAAAGTGAGCTGGTAATAGCCCAGGTCAAAAAGCTGCCTAGAAGGAATGGTCAAATGGGCCTTAGCTTTTATGATGAACAAATTAGTAAACAAGGGCCTAAAGGAGAACATCCATCAATGACACCACCTACATGCCGCAGTGACGGCTGGCAAATGGCGCCGGTCAAGACCTCCATCAAGGAACGAAGAACAAGAGTAGATGAACATGTGCGTAGACAGGGCCTCACGTGTTGGAGTCGGATACGTGCACATGCGTAGCTCCTTCAGCATGCAAAAGGCAGCCTCTCACGCTCACTGCAGAGCTGAGATAAATCAAGTGGCAAACAGGTTTCCACCGACAATCTCTGGGGACCGGAGACATGGAGCTATAGTGATTTTATTTTAGCAGATAAAGATGTAATCGAACCCATGGGAAAACTCCAGCACAGCCTGTAGAAAAATGAGCTATTCAGAGTCGGTTTTAATCAGAAAATTGGATATGGCTAACAGTCATGACACCTGTCCACTGATCATGACGTCTCTGGAAGACCTCTAACTGGGATGAACTCTGGGAAATTGCGGCGGCCGTCTGTCAGATGCTGATTCGGATCCGTTCATCAAAATTAGTTTTTTACAAACATGTCCTCCGTGACCACGTTGAGGCCAAACTCTGTTCTGCTAGCAAGTGCCCAGGAAACATAACCCTGGCCACCTTCACAGCCTAACCTGGGCTTGTGCGGAACAGCTACCTCGGTTCAGTGACTTCAAACTGCAAAACAGTCTATTTAAATCGCAACAGAAACAGGAGTGGAATTTGATGCTGGGATGTTCAGAGCATTGCATGATACACTGTAAGAATAATGGCATGAATAATGGGTGTTACTTCCCCAAAATATCACTTTTTATTTAAAGTTTTTAACAAACGTGATAAATTTATATACACCTTTGCAAGTGTGCGGCTCATGCAACTTTACATAAATGGTGTCACAATTGACTAAAAAGACTAAAAAAAGCAAAATAGCAAGCATGTACTACTCACTCTTTACATGTTGTCATTTGTCACAAACAGGGGGCAGATATTGTGCCAATTTAATCCTTTTGCACACTTTCACTAAGCATTTGGCCTGGCGAGATCAGATGATCAAATCCCTTCTCCCCAGGTTGTCTGCTCCCTGCGCGGTCTCAGACGCATGCCTGCTTCCCTCTTACCGCCCTTATGCCACGTCTGGGTTCAAAACCCTGCCAGCTGGGTCGCAAAAACAGAACCAGTCAACACACCCACAGTACAATTCCATTTTTATTCATTTCCTACTTCCTACAATTCCCAAGGATAATTCATTACCTATTTGGCAAGACACCTTAAATGACTTAAGGTGAGTCACCCGCACTCCTTATTGTAAGATAACAGTAAAAGTCTGGTATTCTAGACTTTGATTCATATTTACTCTATTTTGCATTTATCATTTTTTACCTCTGCATGTCAATGAAGAAAGAGATTCCTGCAAGGAAAAAGGAGCAGCATGCCAGAACCACGGAGGGGTCTTCAGTATTCACAACCCCGGTCTGTGCTGTTTGCCGTTCCGCACACGGCCAGGAGCTGTAGATTAACATTCCCAGTGGGAACAACACAGCGGGTCGTGCTTTCGGGTTCTCTCGCACGAATTTCAATGTTCAGCTCATCAATATTTAATTAAATGGCACTGCTGCTACCTGTGTTTTGATTTTATTCCCCCCAACTTTATATCCCAGGATTTCCTTGGGCTACCAAACTTGTCAAGCTCTTTATCTTCCTCTGCCTTCCCATTGGCCAGTTATTTCTTCATTCTTATCTATAATTAATTCTCAGTTTGTTTCCTTTATAAAGTTTGCAGATTATCCTTTGCATGTTATTTCAGAGTACCACTCTGCAAATATCTTCACAGGTTGTGTGGAACAGCTTCCTCTCTGTGCTCTGTAGCGATATATTAAATATTAGCCATAAATACCGCATTGTTTATAGCCTAGATCCAAAAACTGTTTTTGACTTCTTTTTGTGAGAAGCACCGCAGCTCCGCCATTCAAGTAAAATAAGACAGCTGAAATACACTGAACATTTTTCATATATGTATCTCATTTATATCTGTGCGAATTGATTTTTCGTTGAAAATTAGATTCATCAGTTTGTTTCTCCGTCTCCACAAGGGCTTAGTTTCTTGTTGCCAAGGAAACAAAGCAGGAACCAGATTTATCTTTTCTCTGATGTTGATGTGAAACACCAAAGTAAAGTTTTGCCCTTTTATCCAGGGAGAAGCCTGATTTATGTTCTAAAAACACATGTACAATGTGGACTTGCTAATAATAGCAACGCATTTATTGTCAGCTTCTCGGTCCAAATTGCCATGGTAACGCTGCTATATTGCACTGTACACCACATTGTTGACAAGTGTTAAACCATCATTGTCAGAAGATTTGTCTTATACACCAAAGAATGGTTATTTTCATGAGCATTTTTATTTCTAAGTTACTTGATATAAATTTTAAAAAGATTAAGAGATTTTAAAAAATGGTAAAGGTCAAATGTGGAATTAAAGTGTGGCTGCAGATTTTTTCACAGACACGTACAAGATTTATACTGTTTTTCCATCTGCCATTTGTCCACTGGTTATGAAAACCACACAGCTACCCCCTCAGTGTTTTTACTTTGTCACTGCATATGACAGCACCATGTTATCATTAATGTGCTGGTGAGATGATTCTCTTCTGTATCCATTTGACTTATAATCTCCCAAGAAACTTCACATAACATAAGATGACTCACCTGTATGCTAAACACCCTTGTGGCTGAATTACTGGAATATTTTCTTGTGCGCCCTGCCTGAAAATTTCACTGTTGTGCAAGCACTCTTTTTAAAAAGGCGACTCTCCCTGATGACCGCTGCTCTAGAAGGCCATGGGCATGAAGGAGCCGACTAACAGGCTGATTTTGTGTTTTTTGTGTTTGTTCGTGGAGGAGTGTGGAAAATATGTTCCATGCAGGAGCAGTCTGATGAGCTTTTTCCATACATCTGTTTCTTTACATCATGGTTTTTATTAGGTCAGCTGAAGATCCCCTACCTCCACCTCAGCTTTTGACATAAGCAAATCACAGAAGACGACTGATGGCTAAGCCAGCTTCTGAATCGTTGCCCGGGGAGATCGTTGGGTTTTGAAGGACCTGACTTGAGTGACGTGGAACAAAATTGCTATTGTCAAGAAGAAGCAGCTTCAGCCAGGAGAGGGAGAACCCCATGGGCATTTAACCACCAATAAGGAGGTCTTTGCACAGCACTGTGCCCTTCCAAGTAAATCTGACCCAAGGTGAAGGTCACTAAGACGAGGCTCCATTTGCAGCCTCTCCCTCAGCAACGTTTACCCTTGGTTATGACGCTTGTGATTTTTCTTCATTTTTGCACACGAAAGGACGGATGCAGTCACTGTTATGAGAAATATCGCGCACCGCATTGTACCGAGCGTATTGTATTAAACCGCTCTAATTCACGTTTCACTTTCTCTGCGATAGTCCCGAATAGAACTTGCATAACTTTTAATGAAAACCATCATTTATTAGGCCACACCAAGCAAAACAACACAATATGGGCCATATTTCATTGCCTTAAAATAATTATTGCTGAAATTGTTTTTCAGTTAGCACTATTATAAATGCTGGATGATTTCCTTTTATAAGCTTTAAATCGCATCACAGCGTTAAAAAAATGATATCTTGGCTAAAGTTGCCACAGAAAACCAGAGCGCTCGTATAAAGAATATCTGATGTACGTGATATTCCAATATTTAGTAACGTATGCAAAAATGAAAAATGAGCCTCTCAACCCAGAACAAAAAAAAAAAGTAAGAACTCATTAAAGGACAAAAGCAAAAAAAAAAAAAAAACACGTTGAAAAAGTACAGCAGGAAAACTAATTCTTCTAGAAATGCTAAGTTGAACCCCAATTTAGACACGTATTTGTAATGCTTTAAGTTATTTCATTCAGTTTATATTGCTCCAACAATCATTCAAACACAGGTTTAATGAGAAGGATGATCATACCCAAAAATGGACTATAAATCATAATCCTGGTGTATGTTGCCAAAAAAAAAAAAAAAAAAAAAAAAAAAAATGAACAGCATACTAAATTCTGGCATTCTTTTTAATCCCGGATTCATAAATATTAAAAAAAAAAAAAAAAAAAAAAATACTGGTCCCAAAAGGCTTCTATTCATATTCTGTAACAGTACATATAATTTTTCATTTTTTAAACCAATTAAAGTAGCTGCATCTTTGGATTAAATGTCTCTGATAATTAATTAGCTTCTTTGCTTTTTTCGTAATAATGCCACGTAATTTTATTAACAAAATGAAATATCGTTGGATGGGGAGATTACCTGCAATTGGTTATCAAGTCACTTTACTACAAAAATGTTTTTTATTAATTACACGCTTCACCATTATTGCTTGTATTACAGTACTGCGGTACATCAAAGTTATTTGAGGATCTGTCACAAAAAGCTACAGTGAAAGATATCGAAATCATGAATGACATTTGCCTATGAAAATTGTACGAGTCAGCAATAAATCTGACAGTTGGAGAATATTTGGCATTAATTAATATCTGTATTGTATTCTTTACTCCATGGTTCCAGAGCTCTAAAGTCCTTGTTTCATTGCAATACATCGATAATAATGTTTGTTTTCGGTTGATGTGGATGTCTACTATATGCCCTTGCAACAAAAGGGCCACTAACTTATCTCCTCGTACTCATGCTAAGAGCATGAAGTCATGACTTGTTCAATTTGCATGGAAATAATCCATCAGCACAACTGCCCTTCTTGTCTAACACACTGTGACTTATTATTAATAAAAACATAGGACGCAACAAATGAACTGGAAAGCTGCTGCTGAAATATTTTGTCACTGTCTGGGTCTGATGCATATTTAAAAACCTGCTCTCATTCAATATTAATCGGCTTCTTTGTAGCGCAGCAGACGCATCAAGTAACCACCTACTGAAATACTTCCCTCCTCTATATTCACGCAAATTAAAGAAAATATCGGCCTATGTGTGGGAGGGCAAAACTACATGATTGCTGATATTAACACTGTGGTCTATCAAAGAGCGTGGCAATGCAGACCGCTTATTTGTCAGCCCAAACCTATTTGGAATATCATTTTCCACACTATTTTTCTTAGTGGACCACAGTGCTGTATGAATCAGTCAGATATTGCGATTATGATTGCTGCATTAGCATTTGAAGCCTTTATTATTATTATTATTATTATTATTATTATTATTATTATTATTATTATTATTATTATTATTATTATTAAAGATTGGTGCCATAATCAATCATTTGTTTCAAACATGAAAAAACAGCCCAAATGCATTTTAAACAACAAAAATTCATTTTAAACAACAGCCCCACACATACTGGAATGCCTTGTGTGCATTCTGTATAAAATTAAAACACTATGTCATTGTATCTGTATGTACAGTAAGTCGATAAAGAGGTATTTTAGATAAACGCTGAAATCATGTTGGACTCGGAAGTGTTAAATAAGGTCGAGGTCTGAGATTTATATTATGCCTACGCAGAGGCTGAATTCACATATTACATTGAAAATATGGTACATGCTTCACAGTGGCAAGCTGGTAGATAGATTATCAGTTTGGTGGGTTATCTGTATACACTGAAAAGCAGAATATAAAACGCACACATAAAACTGTCAGTGTCTGCAATGTTTCTGTAATATTTTGCAATTCCACACTAACCTTGCAGTCAAAAGTGCAAGGAAATGTTAAAGTACCAACAGTGCCCTTTTACTCGCAAAGCTTTTTTTGAAGGTCTGACTTTGTACCTCATCTGTACTGACAGTTTATTAGGCACAGGTGTTTAGTGCATGTACGCACATATAAGAATTTTGACTTTGACTCAAACAAATGTAGCAGTTATGGCACATCATGTAGCCTAGCCTACACCCCAAACCGTACTAGCTGCAGTCTCGGTGGCACGGTCCCATTACTCACAAGCACTAGGACAATAATTGATAACTCATTGCATATTTCATCTCAGCAAAACAGGTATTGGAACAAAAGATTGATAGAAAGCCATGCACCCAAACTGTGACCTTCCTGTTTTTTGGCCTCCAGCGAAGCTACAGAAAGAATCTCAACTACAAGTTTAATTTACCCCTCCCCAACAAACACACACACACACACACACACAAATTCATTTCAGCCATTTTGTGCATCCTTCAGCTGTGTTGTATTTATGAATGGGTTGATCTCCCTCTGGGTACAATCCATTACCATAGGTATGCATCATGGTTCTGATGTATGTAAGAGAAATGGGGTAAGAAGGCAGGAAAATCTCAAAATACTTCCCTTGCCATGCACAGATTGTGCAAAGACAGTAGAGAAAAAGCAAGAATGCACTCAACACTTAAATAATAGATATAATAATGCTCTCAGGTCAGTACTGTTTCCAGCCCAGTGTTATAGTTCAGATTTTTTCTATATAAAGCAGTGGGACAACTTCGATGCCACAGCATCAAGAAGCATTCATGAAGCCGCTGTGTGATGTAAGAGGGTGACTTTCTTCCGGTCCATTTCTATTTCTGTTTTGAAGCTTTTTATAGCCTTTATGTGTGGCAAAGTTGAGAACGGGCACTTCTACACCCATACTGTGAAATATCCATTGCATCCTCAACATGCACACACATTGGTCAAAGTTAAATTCATTTTTCTTTTAATTTTAAAAAAAATGTAATGCAATTAGGACACTTTGAGAAATATTTAAATTAATGGGAGGTTTGGAAGGAAAAAATCCCATAATGCATGTTTTTCGTACACATGTTACTGTAATTTTTTTCACTAAATAAATCTGTACTTTCCTGCTTCTCATCAGTGTCATAACAAAGACTGCAACTTAAAATTTAAATGGGGTACAATATAGAAAATACTTCCGCAATACAGGTAGTTCATAACCTTCATATGGCATCCAAAAGGCCGTATTTTATTAAGAAGTGTAATATATGTTTATGGAAATGTACACTTACGCCCAAGCCAGAAATGAGGCTCTCATTTTGTTTTCACTGATCATGATGACATATTACTATACCAGGTGGTGGAAATGTGAATCCTGGTGACTTGATTCAAGTTCACATCAGGTGTTGCAGGATGTCTGACATAAAAGCCAAATTAAAGACAAACTGGGCTGTTTAGTCTGCCAGGTCAGTGAGGAATCTGCATTTAAAAAATCTCATTTGCAATGGAGGACAGTACAAAATGTCTTTTCATACAAGGAAATTTTATGAAAACTAAGAAACTAAAATAATACAGTGTTTAAAATACATTTTTGTGCAAATTGCTGTTATTTCTCATCCAAGGCTTCAATTATTCATATCAAATGACTTTTTTTAACATGCATTTTTTCGCACTGTTATGAAAACATACAAGCGGGTGTTAAAGAGAACTTAAAAGCAAACTTTTATTTACAAGTGCATGTAATGGAGGTAAATCCCTGGCAATGTGGATCAGTGCTACCTTGAGTTAGTGAAGATGTGGACCTGCGGGATTTGTAGACACAAGGACTTGAAGCTGTAAGGCCGAGATACAGAAATCAGGATTTGACAACCACAGGAAAGACAAGGGTGTACGGAGAACACCGGGACTCAATCTCTTTTATTGCTCTATGTTAAGTTTTACAATATGACAGCTCTCTAATCGATTTAAAAGGCCTGTGTAATCGATTCATTGATTCCTTGAAGGATTGATGGACAGAGCGAACACATTTGTGCCAGAATCTCTTATCTAAGTACCTCCAATCGAGGTCCTCTGTGGATCAGTTGAACTGCTGTTCCTAGGGGTTATGGCATATACCGGTATATTCTGTCTGATATAAATGGTAGCCTTTAAAATTGGAAAATTTACATGGTGTCACGTCTTTGAAGTACATAAACTTGCCAATGGAACCAGACAACATGCCGCTGGGGATTCTTCATCTCTTGTATCCTACAGCATTAGCCTAGCTATGCTGCAGCGGTTCCAAACATATTCATCAGTTGCCACTGATTTTTACAATAAGTTTGTTTTTATTTGTATTTATTTATTTTATTTAAACAAAGAGTACGATAATTTTTATTGTGTAGGAACCTGGCACAGTTTTGGGTAATGAATGTTTTTTGTACACTATATATATATATATATATATATATATATATATATATATATATTTTTTTTTTTTTTTTCTGTTTTGAGATCCATGTTCCATTCAGATTAAAGACCTGCTTCACATTTCATAAGTTTATATGTCACAGCTGGAGTTTTGTATGTGCCTTTCTGTAGTCAAGCCCATTCTCTTGAAGACCAGAGAATGGAGGCGCCCATAGTCATTCATGGTAGACTTGAATGGCAGCCAGAGGGGTCATTTGTAGGACCCATTCTTTTTAGGGCTCCCGGGATGTTATGGAGATGTGTTTGAAGATGTCCAGGTCTTAACTGGGGGATATCTGTGAGAGGTGCAGTGGGGAGTGAGCTGCTACTCAAGCTTGTGATGAATTGCTGCCATTCCTGCTGTGCTGCCATGAGCTGCCCAAGAAGGTTTTGCAGATGCATCACTCATATTGGTTCACTCCCTCTTGTGCCAGGTTTTGGCACCATTGTGACAGTTGGATTGGCTTGTAGAATAAGATGAGATATAGACTCAGGAGTCTTTTCTTCTATATTTTATTGGGAACTTTTAGGTCAGGCAAATGGCTGGGGAGAAGGGAATTAAACTCTAGGCAGAGGCTTAAACCCTTTAATACAAAGTCTTGGTTCTTGGTCCTTATCTGTTTCTTGCGGCACTACAGTTGTCTCCAGTTGTTTTACTTCAGACAGAGGGATCAAAAATAGGTGAATCAAGGCAAACAGATACACTCCATAATATGTGTGCATTAGTCATAACCAGGTACGGATTTGCGAGTTCATGTGTGCGCTGGGTTGGCAACATGACTGAACAAGTGCAACTGTGCTTTAATGTGCATTTTGTGTTCTGTTCTGTCTCTGCCATGTTCGGTTGTATTCCATTCTAACTCGCCCTGCCATAATATGTTTATATATGTTTAACTTATTATTAAACATGCAAAAATCTGGTTATAATTGTAGTAACATTTTAGCAGTGCTTGCATGTTTAAATGTTTATTCAGCTACCATCTGTGAATAGTATGACTGTTCCAGTGTTTGTTTTAGCGCACACACCAGCACACTCTCTGCAGTGTTAGCATGTTTTCATGACATCTGATGACATTAGGTGCGTTCCATTTTCAGATAATCCTGTTTGGCCTGCAAGGTGCTCCAGCAGTAGCAGTGTTCTAACAGTTTACAGATGCATTTCTGGCAGACCCATTGTCAACATTGCTGACCTGTAAATTGCTTTGGGTAAACGTGTCAGACAAATAAAAATAAATGTAAATATCAGGAGGAAATTGCGACCAGGGACATAAGCTGCTCATTAAACACAAGTGCCTTGTAATCTCCATTCAAAGCAATCCCAGGTGAGTGGCCCTCACATTGTTTCTCTATGATGGGTTATAAGGGCATAAATCAAACTCCTGTATCTCGCTGTCAAGTTTCGGAGAACCACTTTACCCTCAGTGCTCTGCAGTAATTTCACTCAACATCAATTATGATTGCTTCTTCCTCCTGCCTTCAAAATCGTTGAGATTTAACTTGGCAATAACCTGTTCTTATGCTCATGGCTTTAGGCAAGAGTCTCCTTCTGCTAATTCACAGTTGCTTTTTTTTTTCTCGTTCTCTTCATAAAATCCACCTTTTCAAACCTCTTAATGTACCCAGGTTCTCTCTGCCTTCTTACTTCCTGCTGAGCTTTACGTTGACCTCTGTGTTCAATTGCGACTTTCCCCCCCTTTTGGGTTGAATTCCCTGACGTGACTGCGCATTCAGGGTTTTTTTTTTTTTTTTTGTGGCAACCCTGCATTCACAGCTGACATAACATGGTCCCAACATAAGGGACAAGCGCTTCACCACTCTATTCTGCCTGATTCCATAAGCAACCTCAAAATTCTGCACTTATGAAAGCAATACCAAACCTGCAAATGCAAAAGTAGCCAACAAAATAAAAATTGTGAAGTCCACTGTATATAGAAATATTATAGAATATGTGGGAGATTAGTGATCAGCAAACCTTGTTCCAGAATGGTAAACATACAGAATTCATCAAGGACTTAACTGGAAGAGATGTATGATGATAAATTTTACATATTCTTTTATTAGCATTTTTCAAATATATTAATACCAATGTTATAAGCTTAAATGGTATTATTATTATTATTATTATTATTATTATTATTATTATTATTGCTTTAAAATGGACCATTTCTACAATTCTTATTTTCAAATCAGCAGCAATATGCATCATGGCTCCTGTGCTTTTTGCCAGTTTGCTGCAATTTTTCGAAAGTGCCTCATATCGCAATAGTCAAGTTTAATGACTCTTTTATTATTCATTATTCACAAACACCTGAACACTGGGAAGAACTTAAAACATCTTTTTAGAAGGTAGAAGGGAGCATTGATGAATTACTTGAAGACGGAGTAATCTTATAATGTATTCAAAGGGTCTAATTTTCAGTAGTCAGAAGTAATCATTTCTCAGAGGATTGACAGTACGGTGCTCTGCACTATATTTTAAAGCTTGAGGACACCTTTATACCTAAACCGTCTAATGTATTACAGTTATACCTCAGTTTATCTTTTTAATCCATTCCTGAGAACTGCAGATACGCAGAGAAAACATAAATAGGAAACTATTTCTCATTATTTTAAACAGGAACATTTATAATCAATTCTAACTCCCCCAAAAAACCCAACCCATTTCCCATATGTCACTAAAATACTTAAAAATGCCTCTATAACTAACTCAGCCATCATCACTGTCATTCTTTCTTTCTCCTCCTTGTGCAGTAATGAATATTTAGCAAAGGCGTGTGTAAAGAAACTGCAGACAAATTAAAATAAACAAACAATGGAATTCGGTGCAAGGAGCTGTTACATACTGTTTGTACTCAGCGAATGAAGAGCAACCATAATGTGTGCATTAGCTGAGAGTGATGGGGGTTGGGGGAGACTAGACACTTCTTCATCTCTTTGTATGAAAGAGAAGAAAGTCACAGCAGATCCCTGTCACTCACGCTCTACAGGCCACTTAAAATTTCTCCACTCATCATTCAGATCTTATGACGGGTTTTCGGAGCATAGAGGGTGTAACATAAATCACATGAAATCACCAGAGATACATTTAGACTTCATTGCAGACCAAACACCATGGGTGGCCAGCAGGGACAGTAAAAACAAGACACAAAATCAAATGCCACATTTTAGAATAACAGAACATTACAGATGTCTTAGTTACATTACAGAAATATTTTATTTTATTTTATTTAGTTCAGTTGCAAATGTTGAATCAAACATTTAGACAGTAAACAGGGATTTTTTTTTTTTTTTTTGTCATGGTTAGGCTGAAACATACTTAAAATATTTAAACATACTTAAAATTTTTTGGTTTAGTATTTTATCGGGAGAGCGTAAACCTGGAAATGACACTGTGATGCTAAAAACAAACAAAGAAGCAAACAGAACGGTCACTGTGTAGTTATATACTCATGACAATCTCACCCAAAATTTTTGAGGAAACACAATAAAACTGTATTTTTTTTTTTTTTTTTTATCCAGCAATAGTCTTTCAAGTTAATCCTCCAAAGTTGTATTTGCCTGTTACTTTCCTCTGCGGTTTGTAAGCTGAAATATTGTGTTCAACAGTGTCCTCATGAATCTTCCATGATGTTTTCAGATACCAGAGTTCACAAGTTTGTTTTCACTGCAGATGCCCTTTAGCTCACGCACGTAAATCAACCCAATAGGAAGAGGAAGTACTGTAGAAGGACAGACAAATATTTTATTGGTGAATAGATAGATAAACTTTAAAAACATCCATGATCTTGGGGGTTACAGTTACTGGGTTTTCAATTTCGTTTGTTTGTTTTTTCTCCCCTTACTCTGCCTTTGAACTTGATCTATTTATTATTGTTGATCCATTTAGTGCTCCTGATGCATTTAGTGCCATTTTTTTGGATGCTGCTTACTTTTTAAGTGAAGCTGCAGAAGACTTTATTTTGGGTTCGAAGCCCTTTTTGTTTTTCAGTTTTTCTGCTTAACTTTGTGAAGCGAAATATCAAGTTAGTTAGCCAACTTATTGTTTCTTTCATGACGTCTTCCAGCATCATCAGAGAAAATTAAATTTAAGCTCCTGCTTGTTGGATATCTCTTGTGGACATGTCCTTTCATAACAAATAACCTGACTCAAATTTATTACACTTCACCATACCCCTGAGCAAGCTTGGGGTCATAACACTGGGGCTCCTGACACACTGGTTACACTTCTGCATATGCTTGAAGATTCATTTTACATTTTTTTGAAGGATTATTGTATCAGATCATAAACAATAGTATTAAAGTGACTGCTGAATCTACGATCTGATAGGAGGAGGCTAAAGCATTCTCATTTAAAATGCAGCACTGGATCTTAAGATATATGACCCAGCTGATTCTCCAGTAACCATGGCACAATTATGACCGGTGCAGATCTGAGCAGAACAAGGATCATTTTAGACTGTTGACCCATTGGGATGAAAATTAGATGCTACTCCCAGGTTCAAGTTTTCCATAAAACAGGAACCCTGGCTGAAATTTGATGCAAAAAAGAAGACTTTTATAATGTGAAAATGGATTTGCTCAAAGACTTTTAAAGTTTTGTATAGGGAGAAAGTTGTGAGTGCTGAAAAATAGTGTGGAACAGGAGTCGATCTCACTGCTAAATGCGATACTTGACGGCAAGGCCTAACACCATCTATGGTGACACTAAAATCACGTTTATGTTGCTGCCTTTTGAAAACTGTTGAGGTTCAGAGCATATTGCATGAAAGAATAAGATGCATGGCACACATGAACTCTGCACAGCAACCATTTAGCCTAGAACTCTCCTTTGGACAGAGGGAAACTGAACCACCTGGAAGAAACACCCTTGATCGCAAGGAACCCAAAACCTCCACACATGGAATCAGATTCAAACCCATGTCCAAATACTTGTGGCACTGTATTGCCAACCAGATATTCCAACCAGAATATTTGAGGAAAAAAACATTTAAATATCTGATATGCAATTCATTAGACAGATTTAAAGGATAATGCGGAAGCCAACAAGTATGCTCTTATCTACGTTGTTTAAACGTCAGGAACATTGAACGAATGCCCACGTATGTTCATTATTCACCACTTTGCCTGTATTCTCAGCACATTTTAATTACGGCTTAAAAAAGTGTTCCTTGTTGATATAGTGTATGTAGCCTCATGGATATTTGTGAAATCTGAAGCAAGCGAATTCAACAATGGCAGTTTCTATGTACTTGGGTGCACAATTTATTAGTGATGCTAAACATGCTTTCTGAAATTAAGGGAATTTAACTTCACTGGCAGTTGTGCAAATAAGATTATACACCACAGGAATCTGCCTATTTATATGCAAATCTCCCATAATCAGTCCATTTAGGCAAACAGAACATCAGGCTATTCAGAAGAATACATCATTTTTTTCTCCCTTTTTCCAGTCCCTCTGTTATTGTGACATATTTGATTGTTACACAGAAAGAGACAGTAGACTGATAAACTGAACAAACCATACAGCTATGGATCAGCCACGGCATTAAAACCAGCCGTCTGATATTGTGTAGGCACCCCCCATGCCGCCGAAACAGCTCTGATCAGTGGAGGCATAGACTCCTCAAGACGTCTGAAGGTGCCCTGTGGTATCTGGCACCGAGACGTCAGTAGCAGATCCTTTAAGTTCTGTAAGCTGCAAGGTGGGGCCTCAATGGCGCTGACTTGTTTTTTCCAGCACATATCCCACAGATGCTTGATTGGATTGAGATCTGAGGAATTTGGAGGCCAAGACAACACCTTGAACTCTTTGTCAAGTTCCTCAAACCATTCCTGAACAATTTTTACAGTGTGGCAGGGACACCACCATCAGAGAATACCCTTGCCATTAAGGGGTGTACGTGGTCTGCAACAATGTTTAGGTGGGTGGTACGCATCAAAGTAATATCCACATGAATGCCAGGACCTAAGGTTTCCCAGCATAGCACTGTCCATAGCATCACACTGCCTTCTTCCCATAGTGCCATTTCTTCCCAAGGTAAACAATGCATCTGCACCCAGCTGTCCACATGATCTAAAAGATCTAAAAGAAAAGGTGATTCATCAGACTAGGCCACCTTCTTCCATTGCTCTGTGGTCCAGCTGTGATATTCACATGCCCATTGTAGGCATTTTGGAGGTATACAGGGTCACCATGGGCACTCTAACTGGTCTGTGGCAATGCAGCCCCATACACAGCAAATTGCAATGCCCTGTGTGTTCTGATACCTTTCTATCCTGACCAGCATTAAGGTTTTCAGCAGTTTGTGCTACAGTAGCTCTTGTGTGGGACGGGCATCAATGAGCCTTGGGTGCCCATGACTCTGTTGCTGGTTCACCATTTGTCCTTCCTTGGATCACTTTGCTAGGTGCTAACCACTGCATCTTGGGAAGCCCCGACAAGACCTGCCATTTTGGAGATTCTCTAACCCAGTTGTGTAGCCATCACAATTTGGGCAATGTTGTCTCTCAGATCCTTACGCTTGCCCATTTTTCCTGCTTCCAACACATTAACTTCAAGGCCTGACTGTTCACTTGCTGCCTAATATATACCCCCCCCACCACCCCTTAACAGGTGCCATTGGTGAGATAACCAGTATTATTCACTTCGCCTGTCAGTGGTTTTCATGTTGTGGCTAATTTGTCTGTATCTTAACCTTTGTCTTTTACTTTTGGCATTTTAAAGTTTTTCATTTAAAAAAAAAAAAAAAAAAACATTTCGGTCTATTTATAAAGAAAAAGATGGCGATAGATGCACCATGATACTGTGTAAGGGATCCGCATGTTTATCGGGGTACTGAGTTTGAACATCGAGGGATTGTATCACATTTAAAACGTAACATAAAATTCATTCTAATTTTCATTACAGTGGTTGCCGTAGTATCTTCACAATTTCAAGTAATATGAAGCCTGACCATTCAAAGGAAACTAAAGGAAATACACAGAGCAATGGTCCTGTAGGTATAGCGGCAGAGAACTGGCTGGATGGCACTTATGTACAGTGTAACCCACCATGCATCCTCATCCAAAGAATGTTGGTGGTGGTCACACGTGGAGATCAAGTCCTTGAGCATCAAACGCAGGGCACCATGCGTTTCAAACAAGCCCTGCGCTGTCAGTAAAGGCCGTCACTGCTGGTTTTAACTCTCCAGGATGTAGCGTGAGGGCAAGACATGAGGGAGCCCACCTGCGGAGCACAGCTCAGCGAAACGTGACAGAGACAGAGCGTGAATTGCATCGACTTAAATAATTCATGGCTTGCTGGCATGAACTTAATCTTTTTGTGGCAAATGTGACTACTGCAGCTCTGGCATGTGCGTCTACGCGTGGCCCAGATTCCCTGGCTCCAGCTCATAGGTTTGCGGTTCCTCTCCCGCGATGTTACGCGGCTCTGGTTTGTTCCTAAATGCACGAATGGTTGCGTCTTAGTTATGGGGTTATGGGGTTGTCAAGGAGGACTTGGTCGGCTACACATGGCAGAAAACGCTCCGCTTGTAACCCCCAGCACAGAAGTCATTATGGTGGCTTATTGTCATCATTCCATATTTAGAGCATGATGAAAACAGGGACATAATAGAAGTTGTCTTCGGCTGAATGGTATGCCATAAACTGAACCCCAGCAGAGTTTAAAAATGACTTTGCTGCCTCCTAAACTGGGTTATTTGATTATATACGACGTCTTGAGTTGCATTCATGGTTTCGGTAAATTCATTTTGTGCGGTCAGATTGAAGGACGGTGTAAGAGGAATGTCATTTCCCAATGGGTGGACATTCTTTGGACAGTGATCTTCAGTATTCACTCATCTGTTATTGAAAATATGCCGCTGTTCTCGGTGACTGGATTATTCTTGAAGGCACCAAGACGCAAGTTCGTTTCGTGTTTCTTATTGAACAGCAAGCTTCTTTGGAACAATTATTATGGGCATGTTTTGAAACTTGCTTCACAATTATTGTTGAAGGGCATTCAAAAAAATGCTGACCATCTGCTTTCAGGACATCACAAGACTGTAAACCCCTCTCTCCCTGAAACTGATATGGTTGTACCGGCCACTGCTTTTCATGTGAACTGTGATCTCAGTGTTAGCCTCACTGAAAGAAATTTGACTAATTTGAAAAATAAACTAGTGACCACCCTGTTACTTTATTGTCTTTATATCCAGTCTGAGATATAAATTTCAAGCAGTACCATGAAAAAAACTTTAAAAAAAAATTTAAAAATTATACTTGATTCTTGAATGGTATTGATTAGAATGTTTAAACCCTGGAATAAAGCACCTGTGACCTGCTTACTTTGTGAACATCAAATAATTTCAGGTATTGATGCTCGCGGTTTACGAAACCTGAATGACTTGAGCCCGATTCCCTACACATCAGTCAATATTGATCAGGATCTGGTTCAGCCCAGTAATCAATTGTTTAGTCATTCATTCAAAGCCACTCTGCTGTGGTCAAATCACTCCTGGTCAACCTGGACAGTAATTCAGGAGTTCTTTATACAGCTGCCCTCGTAATATCATGTATTCTTGATCCACAGTTTGTGCTCCAGCCAGAAAAAGAGTATAGATGTTTATTCAGTATAGATTTCAGAACTAATGCCTTGTTTGAGACACACAAGCGTTAACTGTGGGAAACACCAGTGAGTGCCTTTGACCACTTGCCTGCCAGTGTTGCATTTGAGAATTTTTGTAGCCCTGGAGTAATTCATAATTTATTTGTAGTACCTGGGTGCCATAGCTCTTAGAGATCTTGGGTGACAGGGATCAGATTGTCACAGAGCTCTCTGTTTTAGTGTATTCACACAGAATGGTGAACTTAAGAGACGTAAGTGTATGTGTGTGTGTGTGTGTGTGTGTGTGTGTGTGTGTGTGTGTGTGTGTGTGTGTGTGTGTGTGTGTGTGGTATTACCTGTGCTGCATTCAGACTAAAATCTAAATGAGACCCATTTTATAGCCACACCAAAGCTTTCCCTGCTGGGAACTACGGCACAAAAACAAACGGCTCCTCTGTCGGTACCCACGATCCCCCTAGTTGGCAATGTGCCTGCCAGAAACACCAGGATTCCCACTTCCAGCTAAGACTCAAAAGCTCAAAAACTGTTGAAGAATGGAGTTTCATGCAAATCTCCCCAAGCCAATCCCCAAATCTTCCCCATTCCCTGAGAGATCCATTCAGCTGAAACATGGGGGGTCCTAACACAGCTGTGATGCTGGATCAACGTCAGTTTACTGTAAAAAGACTGACAAAACTGACAATACTGTGGAGACCATATGGTCTACACCTTGCTTACAAAATAAACATACTATTATATGTTGTTGCTAATCCCCAATTTGCACATATACATAAAAAAATCCAAGCAAACAGAAGCACTTAATGCGAACTGTGGGATAGGCAGACGTCATTCACTTCATCTTGCGTCCAGGCTCATCTCCGAAGCTACGTTTATAATGCCTACGCTTACAGGGACCCGCTCAGCCAAGTCTTATCTTTGTCCTCTCCTCCTCACACAGACTTCAGCGCTCAGACACATTTTGTGCGGGGGCCCATACACGACACCTTACGAGCCACACCCCCTCCGCCCCCAACCCCCTCCAACCTCCATCTGGCAACACACATGGAGAGACAAGGGACATGTTCACAGGCAATCATTCAGACAGAGTACCCAGGAGTATTACTGGCAGAAAGAGCGAAAAAAATGCTAAATAAATAAACACATAAATGAATAAATCACAGCCATCAGCTTCTTGCACATTTAATTTTGCCATACTGTATGCAATATGTGTGGTTAATAAGCATTCTGTTTATATTTGCACAGGTTACCTGCAGAAATGACAGAGATTGCTTATGAATTCCCTTACTGAAAAAATAAAGCAATATAATAATATAATATTATATCCAATAAATTAATCTAAATGTTAATGGCATAAAATGACTATTTTATACTTTACTTTGTCATATCGGTTTTATTCTTTATATCACAACTTTATTTAGTGCTATGTGGGTGTGTCAGCATGTGTTTGTGTGTGGGTTTGTGCATGTATTTGTGTTTATGTGGGAGGGGGCTGTGGGTAGCGGCTGGACATTGCTATGGAAACCAATTCCAAATTCCCAATTGTACAGGTGAAGAATTTGGGGGGGTGGGTACTGACCCACTGCAGGTCTGTGTTTTCTCAGCTCATCCCTTTCTGTCATGTTATTCAATTTTTTCACAGAGATATTAAAAAAAAAAAAAAAATTCAAACATACACCCAAGTAGTTTACACTTTATATATATATAAAGCAGCTCAATGAACTATGTATGCTCTTAGTTCAATTATAAAATATACTTTTCGCCAAAAATGTCATCTGTGCTTTCTCAACATAAATAAACAAAAATCACTACACTTTACTATCAAAAGGAATAGTTTAGAGAAATAAATTGCTGCGATCTGGCCTTTCTCAATCCTACCAACCGCCAAAGTGGTTTTAAATGATGCCGAATAATTTGTTCCCATGTTCAGAAACATCATTATTTTTATTTTATTTTATTGATAAGACCAAAAGTGGTATGCAAAGAAGAAAAGAAGAGAAAAAAAAAACTGTTGACTATAAACACGGAAATGCTGTGTATGAAAATGAGCCTCAGGCTGTGGCATTCGGAAGGGTAAAAATAGTGACCAAAGCTGACACCGGCATGCACATGTTTCATACGTTCAGCATAAACCAACCATCTCCGCAGTTGCATTCCCCTGCCCTAATAATAACAGATAAGTAGAATAATAACATGGGCCACTCTGTATTCAGAAATGATTTCTGCAAGAAATAAAATGAGTACTACCAATGAGATGTTACCATGGTGATCTCCATTTGCATTCCAAACTGGTAGAGTCTACTAGCAGTTCTCTGAGGCTGTCTCCCTACATGGAGACTTTCAGCCGTGTGCCATTTTCTAATTAAACGCTCCTTCAGCTTGATACATGTACACGTCCTTATCATAGCAGCTGGCCTTTTGTAAGCACGAAACATAACACTGCGACAAAAGAGCACATGACAGTGTTTGTTGGTTAATCTCTAATTTTAGCGGCCTGGCTAATGTGCTCCAAATTGACACAGAGAGCTCCATCTGGTGTTCTTTCAATACTCAATGCAATGGCAGCATAAACACCAGGGTGGTGGTGGTGGGGGGGGTTGGCTTGTTGATTGTTGTGTGTATGAGGTTGGTAGGAGGGGGGCTTGAGTTCCACAATGGCTTCCCAGGGATTCTATGCTTCATCATCAAACAAGCCTGGAATCCTGGTTCCCTGCAGTGTGTATTAGTTTGCTACTGCTCACTTTCCATGACGCTTGATGTTCAGCTGCTTTGCACGTATTCCCATGCAGGTGAACGCCCTGCAAAGCCAGCATCTTTAATGACTCCCCATGATGGAGCTTCTACGTTGAAATGATGGGTTCATAAACATATTTTGACCCGGTCTCAGAGTCACAGCTACAGCCCTCTATTAGATGTTGTGTTCACTGTTATGCAGGTTTAGCTTCCCACTAATCTGTTAGCGAAAGCAGTGCAGTTGTTAGAAAGAGAGTAACATCTCCCCACAGCCTTGCAGAACCTCATTGTGTCATTTCTCAGTCTTAAAAAGACTACAGCACCCTGACCTCAAGCAAGGCGTGCACGTGTGGCCATCGCCTAACCAATGAGATGCCGTACAAAATCACAGGGACGACGTTGTGATGAAATAATCATAATAAGAAGAACTGTGTAAATGGTCCACGTTTCAGTTATAGCACAGCTCCCCGTTTCTCTTCCCACTGACTTTTAACAAAGCAGTATTAGCGCATCCACTGTTGCTAGGCAACGGTTTCAACGCCCGCTTCATGCATGACTGACGGGCAAAATCTTTGCGTCTCATGGCTTCTCTATTGATTTCTCCCCCTTCCCCTTTCCTACCCCCACCAAAGTTGTGTTTGTGGATCCTTTCTAATCGTCAGAAACCAATGGAAGGTTTTGGTGCCCAGAAAAAAATACACTCGGTGATGACAGAAGGAGTGGGCGTAGGCTGTGTTCATTCACTCACTGTGGCGCTCGCCCTCCATACCAATAGTTCCTTAGGCTCATGGGTTACAGGACTTGTGATATTTGAATGTTTCAAAGGTATCTGTCACAAAAGTTTCTGTACATGGCTGTGACACACTTACTCCTCCATGTATCAGATTAAACATAATTAATAAATAACAGAATATTAATTATCCCATACACAATTTTACAGTTAATCTGTCTGTTTCATAGAGCATTTTAATTAACTCACCTAAATACTGTTTGACTGGGATATCTCCTTCAGAGACTCAGTCGTTTATTTTAGTCCAGAGAAAAAATATTTTTTTTCCCAAAACTGAACAATGTACTAAAATGCTGAATTTTAAGGATCCCATTAGAAGATGTTAATACGATGCCACATGTTGTGTTGAGACATAGAAAACTTAATAGGAATCCTTTAATATAGTATTATAGCAATTCAATAATAATTAGTACAAATTCTGAATTTTACAGTATATGAGTATCATTAACTCTTTTACAGTATCTGTATCATCCATCTTTATGTATTATATACTATTATATACAGTATTATCTATCTATCTATCTATCTATCTATCTATCTATCTATCTATTACATAATCCTGAGGCAGGTCATAGCAGTCTAGAGTCTATCCCAGAATCATGGGATGCCAGGCTATGAAGCTACCTCACATGGAACACCAGTTCATAGCAGATATTTCTATCCATAATAATTAATTCTTATAAATTATTAACTTGGCGCATTTTTTTAAAGACATCCTTATTTCCACTGAAAGATGTTTTATCATTAGTTTCATTAAATACATTTTTTCTCTTTTACTTATATCCACTTAAATTTACTCTTGTATGTGATTGAAACAATTCAATTGTTTCAAAGAAAAGAAGATAAACAAATTTTTTTAAAAAATATGGCCAAAAAATGATTGGACTCATTTTCTGAGAAAAAAGTACACGTTTCCATTAGGTTCTAATATGATCTTTGTTTCTGCTTCTATCTAGGATGACTTTCAACTCTGATTTTACTGCTTCTCCACAGGTGCAGGCTGGGGAGATATCAGTGATATCAGTGCAATGCACTCCAACACTCAAGGCGCTCCTCTTACAGGGAAAAATATGAAAAATAGTGAAATTATACTCTTGTGCTAGTTTACAAATAGAGCTCACACATGGGTGATTAAATCTCTGGAGAGTCCGCCGATGACAGAACCCATGCCCTAGCGCTCCGATACCACACACCAGCTGAGGCACAGACCTGCAGCCTAGGCCAGTCTTATAATGTGGTTAACATGGGCTGCAGGGGCATTAAAATTTCTCTAAATAAATACATATATTTTGTTATGTTTAAAACATATACATTTCTTATTACTATTTATTCTATTTTTTTAATCATTCCCTACTTGCTATGGCGCCATTGAATTTACATCAAGTTCACATACTACTATGTGTGCAAAATGTTGGAGTTCAGTTAATATTACTCAATATTTTAAATGTATTTGTTCACAGGGGAGGAAATATATCAAAAACTCACACAAGGAGAACAACTCAAGATACCAACAGAATCTGGATGCTTTACTATGGAGACTTTACAATTTGGTGAGACAGCGTTGCGGCTCAGATTTGATTCCCTCCCTTCACGTCTGCTATTAATGGAGCTTTATGACTATAAATAGTCCTGGACTGCAGAGTGCAGGACAAACAGAGTGCTTTGTGCAGTCAAGTTGTAATTTGACTGTTCAGCCATGTTAATTTGGTGAAGATAGCTGGCAACAAATGCTCCCACATCAAGTGTTCCTGTACTCCAGTGGCAATAGCCCCCAGCTACTGCTTACGGTCCCATTTGGATATACAGCCTACAGTATGATAATGATTGCCTGTAAGATAATCCGTTCCACATAAATGTATACCGAACATTTGCTGATGTGTTGTTCATGCTATAAAAGCAGTTGAAACCAGCAAAACCTGCCTGAATATTCACTTTGCTCATAGCAGTAGCTTTTTATTTAAACCTGTTACGGCTGTCATCAGGTTCCAAATTTCAAAAATATTACACATTTACAAAATGCATTTTTTTTCTCTTAAATGCATGCCATTTTCTATGGATAAAATAAAATGCAAAGCAGCCAAACAAAAATCAACATCTGTAAGGAGATCTCTCTCTCTCTCTCTCTCTCTCTCTCTCTCTCTCTCTCTCTCTCTCTCTCTCTCAGAATGGGTTGTTGATATACTGTACTTTAGTTTGCTTTTAAGGTTTAATATTTTTCACAATCTCTTCACTTATGGTTCAGTTGCTTTCACTGTGCTGTCATTATTAACACTATAATAATTTTAATTTTGACATTTCATGCCCACTTTCTGCCCAGGGACCAACTCTTCTTATGTTGTGATCACTATTCATGTACAGTAGTCCCCCCTTATCCACGGGGGGCACATTCCAAGACCTCCAGTTCCACAGATATCCAATGGTGCCTGAAACCGCAGATAGTACCAAACTCTATATATATTATAGTATATATAATAATACATGCATACCTATGATAATGTTTAATTTATAAATTAGGCACAATAACAGATTAACAATAATAATAATAATAATAATAATAATAATAATAATAATAATAATAATAATAATAATAAAATAGAGCAATTATAATTTTATGCTTTGTGTAAATATAATTTTCACCAAGACAGTGACAGGTAGATATATGGACAAAGGGATGATTCATTTCCCTGGTGAGATGGAGCGGGACGGCATAAGATTTCATCACGCTACTCAGAATGGCACTCAGTTTAAAACATGAATTCGCTGTGGCATCGTTTCAATAATCTTATGCAATGTCACAACATTTATTTCCGTCCAGAGTTGCATTAATTTTTCACCGAGATTTTGTATTGACGATGAGAGAGCCGGACAACTGCGTAAAGTCTTCTCCAGCACAAGATCCCAAAGATTGTCAATGGGGTTAAGGTCTGGACTCTGTGGTGGCCAATCCATGTGTGAAAATGATGTCTCATGCTCTCTGAAGCATTCTTTCACAATTTGAGCCCTATAAATCCTGACATTGTCATCTTGGAATATGAAGAAAAAATCCATTGATGGAAAAACCTGGTCATTCAATATATTCAGGTAGTCAGCTCACCTCTTTTTTTGGCCACATAACATTGCTGAACCTAGACCTGACCAACTGAGGCAACCCCAGATAATAACACTAAGTTAAATCCAGGTGGTGACTTTTTTTGCTGGGCAATATATATAAATATACTGTACATAGACTATGAAGGTTGATATTAGATGGCATTGGGTTGGAGCAGTGGTACTTTACTGTATTATGTGTAGCCAGAGTTCTGACAATAACTCAAGCCCAGGACCCCATGCCTTTAATTTCACCCCAGCCTGGAACTCTTATCATCTTTTCTGGAAAAGGAAGGAACAGGTAAGTGTGGTAAATTGCTGTGGATGATGAGCTAATAATAACAAAGCAGGAAGGGGAGTCAGGACTTGGGAAGATGCAGCCAGCTTCAGAACATGTAGTGGTGCGTAATTACTTTGTGCGACCCTTTTGATCTTGGCTGACTCACTGGTCCTCCTCACCAAAGTAAGGGCAGAAAACTTTTCTCCCTGAAGGCTTCCTGTGTTTGCTTCCTGTTGAATGGGATCTTCTGTCTTTCTGCCAATTGTTTATGGGCCACTTCTTCCACCTTTAGGACTGTCGCTCCCCAGAAAGCCTCCATGGCTCAGTACTGGGACTTTCCTGAAATTTAAATAGCCTCACCTGTACATTTAATAAGATTTTGTTCTAAAAATGGTTGCACAGCACATAGTGCTTCTGCTACATGCCTACAAGCTCTTGGTTTAAATGCGTGTTCAAATCCTCCTCAGTTTGTGTGGAGATTGCATCTTCTCCTTCTTTTCGCTTTCCTCCCACAGTCCAAAGGCATGAAAGAAAGAAAGGGTAAACCACAGCCAGATCTCCCCCTACTGTGAAAACCGTGAGAATGGTCACCATGAGTAGATTTTGACTCGACGTGATGACCATTCTCATGCAATGGAGTCTGCATGCATGGGACACTGAATGTCTGATGCAGTCATTTCTACTTAGATCAGAAATTCAGGCTGTCATGCATGCAAACTCCATGGCTTCATTTCAGTGTCACTGAACTGGCTTTGTTTTCTTAACATTTGAGTGAAGTTCCCAGAGCTGAACTATCCCCCACATGCGGTGAATCACACTGATGAATCAGCCCACAAATCCTTCTGGGGTCCACTTGTCTAAGCTTATGAGACCCATGTGATCGCGTCGGGTTACACGATAAAGAGCAGCGCCGCTCATAACCCAGCTCGACACTGTCGGCTTTGCTCTCTTCTCTATCCTAGACATTAGACTCATGATGAGTTCAGAACTGCAGCTGGCGTTAATGTGCTGTTTACTTCTAGGAGCGACAGCAGCGATTTGCAAACCAAACACGGACAATCATTTTATTCACATATCATCATTTAAGTCCCTGCCTGGCTAACTCAGTAGGTAGAGCATGGGACTTATAATTTCAGGGTTGTGGGTTCAAGCTCCATGTTGATGCAAATCTAGCCACAAGGGGTGCACCTCTGTGCTAGTCCCAAGCCTGGGCAAAATGGAGGGTTGTGTCAGGAAGGGCATCTGGTGTTTAAAAAAAAAAAAAAAAAAAATCTGCTAAACCAAATATGCTGATCTGCTGTGGTGACCCCTGATGGGAACAGCTGAAAGTCAGTTTTTTTTAATCATTATTTAAAAAGCTAGTTTTAGAGCTCAGGAGAGCCTGGTTGCCCCTCTGTGTCCAAAGGTCCCAACGGCACTCTGTTTTCACAGGGTAGCAGAATCTCACGTAAGGGGCTGTTCAGAAACAGAAGAACTTGCCATTAAAACCATGAGGTAATGCTTTGGTCTTAATGAAGTCACTTTCCATCCTCTTTCATTCTATGAATACTCAACTGATCCAATGTCTGCAATACTGTATGATTATTTTAATATGATCCCAGCACAAACCATTATGATGAAATATCCTTATGATGATTTAAGCAAAGGTAGTATTTGCATGTATTTGGATAATAGTGATAATCGGCTGCACGTAGGCCCAACTGACTCTCAGTTACTGGCCTGTGCATTTGAATGTGGGTTTGTGGCTTTTCAAGCGTTGGCTGTGTTTATATCTATGCCTCCCCTCACAGTACAAAATAATGTATTTCAGAAGAACTCGTGTTTTAGTTGCATATAGTGTGTATATGCGTGTGGGTGAATGAGTGTGTCAGTGCCTGGACTGACATTTCATCCAGGGTGTAGACTGTCATGCAAGACCATGTGTTCAGGATAGACTCTGGACCACAAGCAAAGAGGAATAGGATAAATGACACTAGTCATTAGAAAACATGAAATGATCAATTTATTTACTAAAATATGTAAATCATGTGTTAGAAAATTGTTTATACGCTTCAAGCATCATTTAAATTTAAATTATAGCAAAAAAGATATTGTTTTTTTTATCTGCGAATTATCTGTTGGAAAGAAATTGCAGTTCTCTTGGTGACTGTGAGTGTTTTGGAGCTCACAGTGTGGTCCAGCACACCAAGCAAATCTTCCCCACGAGAGATCGTACAAGTGATCTGCCACCCCCCCCCCCCCAAGTCTTCACTTCTTCTGTGTTGAAGGCATTCTGTCTGTGTGGTCTAAATCCCTTGCTGACCTGACCCTGTCCAGCCCCATCGTGCTTAAGCTCTCCCTTCCCCAGCATAGATGTAGAGCTTGGTGCCATCAGCCAAGCCACTGAAGTCCCATGTCTGGCTCTCATCCTTCATTTTCAAAATGTCCCATAGCTGTAAAAATATTATTTTAACTCTCAGAATGACTGCGTCAGTCTGACTAAACCCGCTTATAGGATACCATCCATCTTGCAGCCATATCTGACCCATAATATTGTCCAAGGATTGATTTCCATACAAACAAACCAATATCTCCAAACAGAGCAACAGTGTAACTGTGTTATGGTTCTCAAAACGAGAATGTCATATTTCTTTCATTTTTAGCCATTTTTTGTGGTCCTAGAGACTGGCGTGGCAGTGGCATGTTTTTACTTTAATGATCCACATAGATGTTCCCATGATACCTTAGCCAGGTTCAAGCTGAGCTCCAAAGGGAAAGCTGGGGAGCTTCAGCTGCATATGCTCCAATGTCTGAACACTTCAAAAAGCGAAGCTTTGAATATGGGGGTGGACTCTGATGCGACCCAACCATTTCCTCATTTTTACCCTTATTGGGCTTTTTCTCATCATTTTTTGCTTCAGCCATTCCATGAAACTGAAAATTGTGTCTACTGTACCCCTCGTATGTGAAATAAAGATCTTAAAGACAAAACAAAATTCATTTCCCCTAAGGTGGCCTTTCCGCATGTGCACAGTAACTCATCGTGCGCCTTGTTTTTTGATGCGAAATCTCACTTTACAGCAGGTCCTACAGACCCCACAATATAGACGCATCACGCAGCAACACAGTAAACCAGGAGGGATCTTAAACATCATGGCCACAGGAGAAGAACATTGCATGGACTGAAGGGAAACGGCGCTATCCACAATGAAGTTGCTGGGAATATTACCAACCGGTTCATATAAAAGCATCTGTTTATATATCGGTCGCAAGTGAGCAAAAATCTCAAGTGCTCTGAAAAATAGCAACCATGACAACGCATGTTTACCAAGCGCGTTGAAACAGGATGCTGCTTTATTAGTTTAATACAAGCCGTCGAATTCATGGCTGATATATAACTTCAAATAAAAACACTAGAGATTACCAGATGTATAAAAGAAGGATTACTGAGTGGGATGGAGCATTAAAAAAGGACCAAGCGTCACATTTTCACACACTAAAAACTGTAGCATAATTATACTTGGCAGGTTCCCCGGTCATGTTAGATGTTGAGATCAACTCCATACAGCTTGTTGCACATTTAATTTCAATTTCAGATGCCCCAAGGCTGGGTGCCAGCGCAGTCCTCACATATGCGGCTCCTAATAATGCGCTGCACTTTGTGTTATAGGATTTGTAATGCCAGAAGCGACTCACATGCTAAACTCCTAAAAATTATTACCACAGTTGATAACACAAAGCAATTTAGCTGTCCAAGGATATGCTCTTCCCTGTTTACTTGACTGGAAAAAAGAATAAATAAAAACACTTAGGGCTGATAACAATGAAAATGACAATGGACTTTTTTTTGTCCTTTTGTGCTTTCTTTCTATGTGATGCCTCATCTTTTTTAATGTCACCCAAAGGGACATGGGGTAGGGGAGGACAGGGCTCTGGGTTGCTGCAGCGAGACCTTGAGGGGCAAAGCTAATGAGGACATCCAGCTGGCTGTATATTTAACACAAAACAATGTGAGTTATTATTTGAGAAACACTGCAGAGCCTTATCTGATATATGAAGCCCCTGTGGATATCACAAGGTGGAGCCACTGAGGTAGGTGTGTGTGTGTGTGTGTGTGTCTGAGATACATTGACCTATATAATGGGCAAAAGGGATGGGATGGGTTGTGGTGTGAGAGCCAGGAGGCAGCACCTGTCATAAGGGATAGACCAACCTCCTTGCACTTGAGGGACACAGGTGCGTGCGTGTGTGTAATACATTGAAGGTGTGACATATAATAAGGACTAGGGAAGGAGTGTATTGCAGCCTCTGTTAAAAGGGTTAGACCAGCCTCCTTGCAACTGAAGAACTTAGGTGTGCGTGCGTGACACAGTGTCACACTCTTACCGTGACAGGGAAGAGCGGTGACCATTTTTTGGGATCCTTTCTGAGTTCTAGCAGCCTCTTCTTCGTGTCACCTCCATATCTGCTGATCCATGACTAGAAAACATCAACTCTCGGCTGCTGAGATACCTCCCTAATTCAACCCCCGCCAGCACCCGCATTCACATCCTAATTAAAGATGCATCAGCATGGCAGACTCCCATCCCCATGCTCTACACTGAGTCCATCATGCAAGTGTGATGCATTGTGCATTCCAGGAACATTAGGCTACAGGGATTTTCAAAGATGTTTATTCTGACTAAAAACGATGCTTTACACACCTGACTGGCATCATGTGTCAAACATTGCAGGAAAATCTGAGTGTTTTCCCCTGCCTGCTGCATTTCCATCTAATTCATTTAACAGCTAAGATGGAAAACCAATCCAGGTGATCCTCAAGTTACGATGGTCTGACTTTAAGATTTTTTTACTTTAAGATGATATAATAGCAATATGCATTCAATAGAAACCGCACTTCAAATTTTGAATTATGATTTTTTTTCCCAGCCAATATGCAGTACAATATTCTCTCATGATGCTGGGCAGCAGCAGCAAACTGCAGCCCCCAGTCTGCCACACGGTCGCTAGTGTATACAACCAATAATGTACAGTGTTCTGTGTTGTCAGCATTTTTTTGGATGCCCCCCCTCCCCTGTATCTGTTTTGTGCATCCATCATGTCTATGAAACATCCATCTGTGTCTTCTGAAAGTGGAAAGCCTGTAATGACTTTTAAGGTAGGCTAAACTAGGCTAGGTTACGATTTTCGGTAGGTGTTATGACGAGCGTTGGTGGAAGCAATTGTGAGACACTGTGGTAATAAGTTTATATTCCATTAAATGCTTTACTGAGTGTTGTTTCCGACAAAGAGTGTTACTGTTAACTGGGAGCTAGCACTAAATACTAGCGATTGGCCGTGAATAAAACTGTAACACAACTGTCAAAAAAAAAAAAAAAAAAAAAAATCAAGGTCTTAGTAAGACAGTGGTTGCAGGAAAGTTCATAAGGGGGACTGAACGCTGACAGGAAGTCCAGCTAGGAGGAAGACGGGGGCAGAGAAACCATTTATGTTCTATTGCTGAAGCGGCTACAGACATGACAGGAGGCTAGGTGTATTAAACGCATTTTCGACTTACAATATTTTTAATTTACGATGGGTTTATCGAAGCATAATCACATCATAAGTCGAGGGCCATTTCTAAAGGATGGGCATGCATAATAGAATGTGAGGCAGAGGAGGCCTTGTGTAATGGAAGCTTCACCTGTCTTCACAGTAAAACAAGGTATTGCAAGTGTAAATCTAATTTGATTCTGTCTTTTTATACAAACTGATCAAGCATGTGGCTAACTGTCGTTTATTGGGTGGCTTTCATATGAGCATCATTCAATTTTTTTGCAAAGTAGAGGACTAAATAATTAGCACCATTTAAATGTATTTCAAACATTAAATTATAAGATGAGTAATAAAACTTGAGAGATTTTGTTTTATAGGTGTTGAAAGAAAAGTTTGCCCCAAGTAAAAGTTTGAAAGAAATATTCACAGGAAAAGCAGAATATGATAATAAAAAGCAATGCCGTTTAAATGAATGAAACTATCTGAGATGCATGGAAATTGTGTATGATGCGTTACAACAGCTCTTGAAGGGAAGATGTATGAAATTTAAAAAATATATTATTTTTAAAAAAACTGCATTTCAAAACTTTAAAAAAGGAATGAATTGGGATATTTAGAGAAGTACAGTTGAAACAGGGGCTATTATTGTTTTAGCTGTTCCCCTGAATGATGTAGTGATAAATGAAGAATGGATCAAAAACGTGTACATTTTCAGTGCACAACGCAGGCAGAAATTGCACGTAGGTTTTTTTGCTTTTTTTTTTTTTTTGGTGATTCGGTAAAGACACACAGGCAGGAACTGTGAAAAAACAGACGTCAGCAAACACATTTCAGCAATGAGTGGGCCGCACAGAATCACCAGTGGTTTTCTGACCACACAGGCAGAGCCTCGGCGCATATAGTACAGACACTTGTGCATATTTGTACAGACATGACCCACACTATCTTACCAAACTTCAGCGTGCAAATAGTGTAGTGATTTAAATAATCATCAGATGTACCTTATTTAATTAAACGTAATATTATCAGCTTGGACTCATAAATGTTTGCTTGCATTTAAGTTTTTTTAAAAAAATTTCTTTCTTACAGCAAGCAAATAGCCATTCGTCAAGATCCCATACAACAGCTTTTGAGACGATAAAGTAAAACGTGCCATTTTTCCGCTTATAATCCACTTACCCAGATGTAACTTGTTTATCACAATGTTCACATTTCCAAGTTTGAATACCTACAGTAAACATTCACTTTTATATATGGTTATGAACTAATACAATTTAAAATCATTGTTCTTGAAAGAACAACACCTCTCTGATGGCATCCACAGAGTTTGAAATCAACTTCTTCCAAATCCCTTTACGCATTTGCAGTCCTGCCAAGCAAGGAAATGACAATTTTCTGAAAAATGTTCATAAACCCTATGCACATTTGTGCTGTGTTTCAAACATTGCGGTGGATGGGCCAGGTAGAAGTCAAGTTTAGAATGAAATATCATCCATAAATCATTTTAATAGTTTATTAAGTTCAGTCATTCAGCCGCTGGGCCCAATGTTTTCAGGATAAAGTAAATAAATAAGTAGAATAAATAAATGAGCAAATAACAATTCATAAAAAAAAACATTACCTCACCAAATTGGGTAAGACATTATACTTTAAAGCACATATTTTTACTCTGGAAAATAAAATAACCAATAAATCAATACAGGCTTTCTACTGAGCAGGTGGAATTTATAATTTGCTTTTGAAATTAAAATAATCTGTAGTGGTGAAACACAGTAGCATTCATTTAGTCAAAAATTATAAAATTTTCAATATTAATCTTGAAGGTTTAAGGTTAGCTGAGGGTGGAGTAATGCAATTTGTCTTCCTTCACTGTTTACTTGTTTATTATTATTATTATTATTATTATTATTATTATTATTATTATTATTATTATTATTATTATTATTATTAAAACTTTGAGATGGTTGGCAGCACTGAGTCCTTGGTGATGTTAATAATAATAATAATAATAATAATAATAATAATAATAATAATAATAATAATAATAATAATAATAATCTACAGCAGAAAATATTTCAAGGTATTATAGAGCAATTTTAAAATTAATTTTGGCCTTTTTTTCTTGCAAAGCATAATTGCTGTGCATTAATTGCATTTACAATTCCTACAAGCAGCAAGTAAAATCCAAACTTTTTTTATTGCTTAAGCATACAATGCATAATCCTCAATACTGCACACTTCTTTAAAGAACTGGAAGAAGAAGAAGTTGTACTGCGTACAGAGAAATTTGCTTCCCCCAGAGTTCAGTCGTGTTCCAACAAAAGTGTTTCCATACCTTGGCTTCAACATCTGTTTCAGAGAAATGCACATATATGCAGTATATTTTCTGTTTAGACTCGAATTTCGATTGTGATTTCATTTCTATTTCGAGTCATAATTTCACCTGCAACTCTGCAAGAGCCGTGATTTGACAGCAATATCACTATCATGCAAAGCACTAGAGATAATTACAAGAAAATAATAGATCATGTCTTTTAAAAGCAAAACAACTAAAATCAGCCTTCCCGTTTTATATTTCGATTTTATTCCCCTTTCCAACCGTGCCATTTTCTTTTTTTTCATTTTATGTTAGTAAATGGTGTACCAGTGTATGTTGTGCACCAACTATGTATTAAATTACTGTACACTACTGTAACGATTCCCACTAAACTACATTTTTACTTACAATAGAAATGTTTATAACAAATATTGGGTTCCATGTTGAGATCAACTAACAACTGCTAAAGTATGTAAAAATAAAGCAAAAAGTTTTTGAACCGGTTGAATTAAAAAAGAAAAGATTTATTGTTTTTTTTTCATCTTTTCATTTGAGCTTACTGTAAAGATGCACAGCATAGTAAACCAAAGTGTTATTTTTTTTCCCCTCAGATATTTGTTCCAGGTTCTTACACTGTCTTAGATTCTCGTACTGTGACAAAGTCACCCGGCCAACCAGTCAAACTGTACAAACAGAAAATGCACAAAAATGTTCCCTGCAATGTCTTTTTGGCTATGCAAATATAACATAATTCATATATATGTCATTGTTTTAGTGAAAAGTGGAAATATCACAACAGAATAATAAATACTCGTTTCTTAAATGTAATATATACATAAGTGAAATCTCTGCTACCTCTCCAGACTGGATGACAATAGAATAAACAATCAGAGTGTTGAATGACTCTAACCAAAATGATAGCTTTTCATGCCTAATATATCATATGATCCTTAAACAAAAGCTATTTTTTAAGCATTTAGAAACAGGTTTTTTGGGAAAAATATAGACGCTAAAAGCATAAATAAAAATATAAATTCAGATAATCAAAGTCACCCATATAGCATTCTTTCTGAGAAGCAAGTAGGAGTAAAAATTAACGTTACTTAAAATATCCTTTAGATATTCATATGAAATACCTTGAATTGAAGCACTTGGTGGTTTGGTCCGGTAAAAGTTCCCTAACAGAACACAAGAGAAGGCTTTAAAACGATGGCCTACGAGGGCTTTTGTTCAAAAGCGCTAAATAAATTGTTAAATAAATACGTATAATTGCATACAGTACAGTGATTTTGTCCTAGATCTACTTAAGAACACTGTAGTTGAAAATACATTGGGAGAAAAAAAATAGACTTCATCTTGTTTTGTTTTTTTTTTTTCTTATTCATACCTTTGATGCAGGGAATATTCTCATGACAAAATATAAACACAACTAATAAAATACATAAATAAATAAATAGCCATATCACCCAAAATTATACAGTTCACATGAGTAAGTAAATACATATTTACAGGCGCATATGTCGTTCGAAAAGCACTGCTGAGATAAAAGGTATACAAAAAAGAAGGAAATTATCCAGCGCATTGGCTGCCTTATGCCAATTTAACAAAGTACATAGATTAGCAGTTACTGGTTGTATTTGGCATGTCTTCAGTCCTGCATTTAGCATATGATACAGCGCATCACACCCCTCTATTTTGAGGGGACCATATCCTTTATGACGGGTTCTCTGTTGAGGTACGTCGCCCAGTACACGAGGTTGAAGCTGCCGAAAAGGACAGGGAAGATGATCCGGGACATGCGGTCAATCTTGCTGACGCTGTTGAACGTCTTCTTGGCCTCGGCCGGCTTGGCGTCCGGTTTGGCCTTGCCGGGCTCACCGACGGCGGCGCCGCCCTTCGAGATGGTTGGCAGCACCGAGTCCTTGGTGATGTTGGGGGCGTAGTTGGCCACGGCCACGGCGTATGCGTTGTTCTTCTTCACAACGGAGGCCTTCTCTTTCTTCTGCCGAGAGACAAAGCGAGAGAAGCTTTCAAGCGCTAGCTTCCGCCAAGCAGGAAGTCACAGTTTGATAAATGACTAAAGGGCTTGGTTTTAATAATCAGCAACGGGATTACGGAGGGACAGAAGCATCAGTCATCGTACGGAAAACAAGCCGGCAGCTAAAGGTCAGTCCCGCCACACCTACCTGTACGCTCAAAGGGCTCCGGGCAGCTGGTGGATTATCGTGCGCTTGCTTAGAAGTGATGACATTCACTGGATAACTCCTGCTTTGAGATATCTGTCAGGACTGTCCAGGACTTTGCAGTGATGCCTCCCCAAATAACCTCATTTAAGCTACCTCAACTTTTGTCGATGCATTCATTTTTAGGAACGTACTAGCTTAACAAACAGTAAAACCTCGGTTAGGACTCAGATGTGTTCCAGGGAAATAGAGGCTTAAGGGTTGTAAGCAATCGTGGCTGGGGAGGACAAGATGCGGTGGTGGTGAGGAACAAGCGGGACTCAGCCTGGGGAATTCAGATGGAATGGATGAAGAATTTATTCAGCTTGTCACCCATTAAAAAAAATGTCTCCTTTAACAGCAATGAATCAGAAAGCAGGTCTGAAGATTCTGAGGTTAATCTGACTCTGCTGAGGTCCACAAAGTTACATACCACGTCTGTCCTGCATGGTTTGTTTAAACTCCTTGTTGTTTACACACTCCTGAAACACATTTAATGGTGTTACTGGTTTGTGGTTTCATTGTTTTATGGTTTTATAGTGTTGGTGTCCTTAGCTTTACAACCCTCTACACTATAAGCACATTCTCATAAAAGGGGAAGAATGAGCAGAATAAATCTTTCAAAACTTACTAGGACACAAATCTAATTTCATAGCTGAGTCTCTCCTTATACACAGATATTTTTCAACCCTTTCAAGGTCATTAATGAAGTTTATTTCATAAATGGCGCTTTTGAAGCGTAATAACATAATAGATTAGATGTCCGTTTAATAATAGCAAATAGTACATAAAAGAGTCTTTTTAATGGATTACAAATACACGATTCCAGAAACAAATTGTTTTGAAAAGTTTATTAAATTTATCTGAAAATATGGTAAATTATTCTGATAATTTGCCAATGTTAAATGAGGTATAACTTTTTGCTGTTATTTCAGGAGTTGCACATATAGTATGAGACCATGATCTCGTGTTTGGGTAAGAGCTTAAAGGCTCGCTGGCTCGAACCTGTTGCTAAATGAAGTTTCTTTAGCCCCCCTCACTGGGCAAAAGAGAGGTGTAGAGGGGCTGTGGTTGTTTTGCAGAAGGTCATCGAATAAATGTTAAAAAAATGTCTCTACAGGTGACATGGGACTGACAGCTGGGTATTTGGTTTTTGCGAAAACTCAAGCAGTCACATTTATCTGACACAAATGTTAGATTTGTACACTAAGCTACTTGAAGCGATTTACTCATTTATACAACTAGATAATTTACTGTGGGGAAGGCATTGAACCCAGGAACTTTGACTTCAGGGGAACACCGCTGACCCCTATACCACCTGCTGCAACCCTGTCCCTTTCTATCAAAGAAATATCTGTCAATGCATTTTTGTATCTTCCAATGTTTTGCTTTCCTATATGAAGATCCAATCTCCTTATTGTTGGTTTCAACAGCTTGTTTGACAGACAACAGCAGTAGATTTATTCAGACCCGCCACAAAGACCAGACTTGTGGTAAAATGTGCAGATCGTAGCCAACAGCAGATGCAGGGCTGCGGTTCCTACCATGTGCGTCAGTGCCAGGAGCACTGAGCTTCAAAGCCTTTTGGAATACATGCAGGCGGCTGAACACCATGCGTGATGTTCACATGAATCCCCGCTCAAAATTGCCCACATGTACCGTGCAGAGCCATCTCCTGCAGGCAAAACATGCTGGAAGTCCAGCTTGCTGAGAAAACCCCATCTTCCATGAGTTTATTTTTATGCTGAATGCACAACACCATCAAACCAACACTTTTGACAAATGTGCTGGGAGCAATATTTCATAGCCACAGTCACACTTCCATGCACAGGCCTGCAGCTCTAGTTATTTAGCCACAATAAAGACTACGGTGAATACCTTCTCACCTGCAAAACGGAAAAAAAAAATAATAATAATAACAATGTTCATAAACTGTGTCAAACTGGCCATCTCCAGATCATAACTCGTGAAAAGCCGGGGCGACACACACTGACAGTTGTCAAAGCTTCAAGTCAAAATCTCCACACGCAATTTTAAAGGCCTCTGCAGAAGCCTGGCTCAGCGTTCAAGTCGCTTATTGTTACCGCAGCAATAATAGATGGACTTTAAATCTAATATTCCACTTGCAAGAGAAGCACATTCCTTGCTCTGCACCACCTCAAAGGAGACTTGGATTTCAGAGAAGTTCACCTCACTTAAACATGGGAATGCAGAAAACATATTTGTCCACATTTACCCTGTCTTTCCTCTGTGTCTCCATGACCATTAAAGCACGGATTTTACTTAGCGTTACAAGCAGCTGGACAACAAATTCAAGTGCAAAGGTCCACTAACGCCAGAGTGACGCTGGACAGCATTAAGCTTAATGTTTCTCCTAAAAGGGTGCACACATAATATAAAATGTACTGTATATTATAATTCTATAACCAAAGGGGACTTTTTACATCTGCGGTGTTATATTTATAGCACCTCTTAGAGTTCATCAATTTGAAGTGGGACAAAAAGCACATCGTGGCAGAATAACAGGCAATATAAAATGTAATAAACAATAAACCACAGAAACTGACACTATTAACAGCAAAAAACTAAATTTATAGGTCCTTGGAAGGTAATCATACAAGCCAATGTTCCCTCTATGGCTTTGCTGCCTACTCATGCAGTTCCTCCTGCCAAAAAGCAGGTTAACACACGGTTTCCCGCTGTTCATCGGTGGTCTTTGAGATGATATGAAGAGGTTTGAGCAGCAGCAGGAGCGCAGCACAGTAAAACAGCTAGTGGGGACTTCATGCACACAAAGGCTATTTGCAGCTCAAATGGCCTGATTTTTATTCCCGACTGGTGGGACCGTCGAGATGTGGGATGTGAGACCAGTCGACAGCTCCTCTTTGCCATGCTGGTCAAACGCGCCGCATTGATCATGGGTGGGTTTTACTCCGGCTTCCCCGCCCCAGATGCGCGGGTCAACCTCTATGCTAATGGCAAACTGTCACACCCCTTGTCAGAGGGGCGTCAACAGCACCTTTGGGTCACGGGGTCCTGACCTGTGTGCTCTATGCTAACAGACTGTCACGCCCTTTCAAGACCAGCAACAGCGACATTAGGTGGAAACGTGGATCTTTGGGTCCCAAGATTAGATGATTCTAGAAGAAGCGCATTGTGCTGAACCAATCTCACAACCTAACCTTCTAACCTTTACAATCAGCCATTAACCCTGTTGCAAAACTAAGGTTTAGTTACTAAAGCGATTTTTATTATGATCAATTTACAAATATTACTTAATTCAACAGATTTTCCTGTAAAGTGATTTAGTTTTTCATACTACGGCACTTACATTGATTTAACCACTTATGCATCTCGGTTGCTGTATGACTTCAGGGTACATTTGCCTGGGATTTGAATGGCAAGTTTTTAGAAAACAGCCTGAGAGCAGCGCTAACCACTAAACCCCCTGCTGTCCTAGCTGCTACTCCAGCGAACACCTTGGCAGAGCTAGAGGTTCAGGTAATAGTTGGGAATTTGCATGTTCAGTCATCGGATTATAATCAGATCACAGCTCAATGAAAAGGTAAGAAGATCTCTTAAAGTAGTTCATTGGAGTAGATAAACAGGTTAGGAGAACAGAGCAGCAACAGAAGTAATGAAGGTGCAAACAAAGACAACTTTATTAAAAGGCAAAAGGTTGCATGCACTTTTGCATCCTCATTATTAAATTGCGTACTGTATGTTTTAGCACCAGCAGGTCTTAATGTGGGCAGTAAAGAGCATTTAGACCAGTATTTGCTGGATGAGATTAAGTCCCGGGGTGGAGTAAAATGCCTTTTTATACTCAGTTAAGTCAGATTAGCTTTCTTAGATACGGTTTAAAATATTACCATAGAAGGTTTAACCTGATCAAGACATGACTACTCAGATTTATGATGGAAGAGCTGGGTAGTGCAGTGGCACAGCAGGTAGCGCTGGTGCCTTACAGCTCTGGAGTTCTGGGTGCAGATGTGAATTGTGTTATGTTTTTCTGGGTTCGATGTAAACACACACACACACACGCACACACACACACTACAATGAAATTGTTATATCTAGTAATGGAGTACATATACCATGCAGTATACCTTAACTCAAATTTCCATGTGTCACATGGTGTTTGATAAATATTTCAACCTAGAAGACCTTTACAAGGCCAGAACACACAAATAGCCCTATCAGACACCTGCGGGAGAACAATGGACTGCCATGGGTGGAATTAAGCGGTAATTTCAGCTTGAACTTTGCTGTTGCCAGATTTCGAAAAGGGCACCAAAGGCCCCTATGTGCTTGAATGAAATATTCTTTAGGTTAATAGAAACTTAATAGCTTTAAGTGGAATTTCTCAAATGTCAGCTGTATATGGCATGTTGTAAATCACCGCATTTACATGTTAACTCAAAAAAAGATACTAACAACAACAGCAACATCAACAACAGCGACATCAACAACAACAATAATCATAATAATACTAATAATACTACTAATAAAAAAATATATAATTTTAAAAGCTATTTTCCGATACTCCGAGTCCTTACAAATAATGTAACCATATGGTTTTTGTTAGTTTAGTGCCTGTGTATCTGACAAGAGGAAGAGGAGTAAATTCACTTCCAACATTATCTGCCTTTTACAATGAACTATATACAGGCTTTTGTTCTAAATTGATTTTCCAACATGAGGTATCAACCGTGGGCTTGGCATTTTTGTCTCTGCAAACTGTTATTAGTGGAAAATTAAACCATCCGTTTGGCAATCCCAATAACAATTATAGGCGGCGAGAGTGACAGCCTCCCTGTTAATCGGTAATCCATTGATCCAAGCGCCAGGGCTCTTGCACTACCTCATGCTTTTGTGACTAATTGCCATGAGCTGTATACTGAGGTTTTATGAAATGTTAGAAGGTAAGTAGGGTTTATATCTGTGGGAATGTCTGGAAATAGCACCTAAAGCGGTAGATACAATGCCTTGCAAAAGTGTTGACACCCTTGACAAAATCACACATTTTATAAATTATTATATATTTTTTTTATGTTACATGAGTTTTGCATTAGAAAATCTTTCTTTTTTTTTTAAAGAAGAAGAAATATTTTAAATGTCATTTGCACAAGTGTTAAAACGATTGAACTGAATGTTTCAGGAAAGCATGCCTTTTGCCGTTTCTGAAAGAGCTGCACTCAACACACATTTTGTTCAGCAGAATGTTCACTCCTGTTCAGCAGAATCCTTTTCTGACCCCAGAACAACATGGGTGGAGCGAGAAGATGCTGGACTTGTTTCTAAAGAGCTTTAGTCCACTGTGACATCTCAGCTTTGCTGTTTATCCAGATTGCTTGATGCCACATTCATTCTGTTAATATCACATTCCTTCTTGCCCCAGAGATGTTCTGCTGAATTTGGGCAGTGGAACAGAAAAGGTTACTGTGGTAAAGTAAGGCCACTGGATGTCTGGGGCACTGTAGTGTGTAAAAATGCCATCGGTACTAGTGTGACTGACACCTAAGGTCAATCTTCATTCAAACTTGCTTGAACCAAATGTTTTGTTCATTCTAATGTTTTTTTTTCTTCAAACAGTAACTGGACCTCTAGATCTAGCATTTTGTTATTCCTAGGATTGTGCTCTCCTGAACTGAGATTGATGATGCCATTCCTGGACTGTGCTGGAGCCAACCTTCCAATTTAGGGCGTATGTGCCTGAATCTCCAATCTACAGAACCCCCTTTGCCCAGATGCAATTTCAGTGAATGTACACATTTAATGTCAGTCTGTCTAATGTCACTTCTAATAATCCTGCTTCTGTTGACACTGGGGTTGCCTGTTAGTGCTGGCGAAACTTGCAAAACAAAAAAAAGAGGCGCGGTGGATGTACCGGGCAAGAATAAAAATGCTGTAATACTGCCCTGTGGGTACAATTCCTCATCTTCCCCAAGGGACCACAAGAAGGGCATGCCAGTATCCATTTTAAGATGTGACATGACAGTTCCAAACATATTTATTTGTATGAAATAAATTGCCATTAAAACCCACCAGTAAGGAGAACCAAAATAACAAAAAAATTGCTCTTTTTTATTCACTACCAATAGTGAATGTCAGAATAAGTTGTTACTGAATGCGCTAAAACAAAAAGCATAGTTTTATGTATTTAAAATATATATATATATATATATATATATATATATATATATATATATATATATATATATATATATATATATATATATATATATATATATATATATATATATATATTTTTTTTTATGTATTTTTATATTTATAAGAGTTAAGCTGGACATTTATATTAACTTTTATACATTTTTTGTTGATTATACCCATTATTGATTTTAGATCTCCTTATAGCATAAAAAAATCTATTTACAGATGACTTTTAAAAGTATCTCTAATTTTCATGATACTGTCATGCCATCCACCTAATTCACTGTTCCTCAGATTACACATAAAAAGACTGAATATATGGATAACAATCATGTGAAGAGGTTAAGTCATATGTAATACCTTTTTTTTTTGTGTTTGAATGACTTCAAACTTGTCCCCCTGGAGATAATGCTGTTTCTACCTTGTAACTTTCTGTGATTTATTCAGGAGTCACCACTTCTCTCGCCGCCTTGTCGTTTTCTTTTATCTTTTTTCCCCTTTTATCCCTGCCGTGCTTGATATGACACCAATTTTAGCTTGGGTCTCACAACTGGAAGCCAATGTTCTGGATCGCAAATGAACACCCCGATATTTCCTACGGAAAAGGCGAAGGCGAACCTTGTGCGGAGAGTTTTGTTTACACGTGGCCGCGGACTCCTGCTTCCTGTACGTTCTCCACAGCTGGCTTTTCGGGGACGCGCTCTCTGACAGTATTGTCTGATCTAATGGAAAAGCCTGGCTAGGATGCCGGCTTGCTGCCAATAATAATGAAATAGTCTCCACCCTCCAAAATTTGTCTCGTGTCAGTGTAACAGGATAACACCTCCTTATTTCTACTCTGCTCACATTGTCTGAAATTCTCTGATGCTGCCATTTCAACAGGTAGTATTAAACTCTCTCACTCATGCAGCATGATCAAGAAGTAAATTTCTTCTGAACATTGAAACCCACATACTTATGGCCCCTTCTTGGACCATAGGTATGGACCATATTCATTATCTTCTAGTATGTACAGCACAAGTCAAAAGTCTGAGCACACCTGAACAACCTGGGCAGACATTGGATGGGAGGAACTGGACAGAAGAGCAAAAGCAAAGCAACACACAAGCGTTCTACATCTCTGGGAACTGCTGTAGAACAGCTGGAAGGAAGTGATGCTTCATTTCCTCATCAAACTTAGTTAGCAAATGACTCTGGGAAGAAGGAACTTTCCGCATGTGGGGTCAGATGTTTCACTGGTACTCTATAAGCACCCACAGGCATGCTGAGACACGCACAATGCAGATCTCAGCTATCATTCCATCACCATACACCAATCTGTTGACAATCTGGCACGTCTGTGTGATATCGAAGAATCCCAACATCATTGCTAAATGGACGGCCAGGTCTCACCTTGTCATTGACAACACTCTTCCCATCCCATGCCCAGCCTCGCTTTGTGAAGTAATTGACTGTGGCAAACTCGATGAGGGCGGAGAACACAAAGGCGTAGCACACGGCGATGAACCAGTCCATGGCTGTCGCGTAGGCCACTTTGGGCAAAGAGTTACGGGCGCTGATGCTCAGCGTGGTCATGGTGAGCACAGTGGTCACGCCTGTGTGTTTACAAAAATGAGAAAAGAAATTGCTGTAACATACAAAATCCATCCTTCAATATATTGTATTCCATTGCCTTTACTGCACTATTCTGAGACATGGAGTGTTCTGGAAATGACTGAGCATGCATGAATCATCAAGCCTGATCGGTGAAATGGACTACAGCAAGCACCTTAAAATAAAAAAAGAAAATGACACTGGACACAGCTCCATTTTTCAAAGTGTCACAGGCTATGACATATCTGAAATCTGGACACATTAAATTAAAGTTTATCATTTTAACCCCATTTATTTGCACACATTCATGTAGAATTTTTTTTTTTTTTTTTTTTTAAACTATGTCCTTAGAGGTCTGTAAAGAACAGCAATACCTTGATAGATATTGCATGGAAATTATTTAAAAATTTCACAGCACTGCAATGAACAAGAAGACAACACAATAATAGCTCAGTAAATTTAGGAATTGAGCCCAACAAACTACAAAGCACACCCCAACCACCAAACAAAGTGTCTTCCTACCATAGCAATGCATTCTTGCAGGGGAAGGTGTCCCACCCCCACAACCCTCCACACACACACACACACACACACACACACACACACACACACACACACTCTATGACCACAGTGTAACAGGTATTTCCTTTTGATGATAGTCTGTATATTGAGTTCATGCTCACATTTCACAAAACATCTTATTTTAATGACACATATCTGGGAAACTAAAATGATTATAAATTCAAAAGAAATTTTGTACACCTTGAGTTTTACTTTGCTTTGTCTGCTAGCTAAACAAACTGACTACCTGACTAAAATAACAAAACACAAGAACAAGAACAAGAATAATTTGAAGTTTGTGCCATCCTCTATCATGTTCATAAAAGCTATTTTTCAGAACAAAAGCTCTGCCTAGCTCTCCTATCTTTCCTCTGCAAAGGGTGCTACGGGAAGCTGCCCTCAGAGGTAAGCATTACTACCTGGGAGCCCCTTCCAAGAGGAACTTGAACACTGGCACTCATTTCTCACCTGTGCTATTACATTCCAGAAGTACAAGCACTAAAAGCCTGGAAATTGACATGTGAGCACGTTCAAAAATAATTTTATTTCTGATGTACAGGTCAAAAACGGAGAGGTGAACAATAAATGAAGCAGCATTACATCAGGCAGAATACACAATTGCTTATTAATTTGCAAACCAAAACTATGTCAAATAACATCTATCTATCTATCTATCTATCTATCTATCTATCTATCTATCTATCTATCTATCTATCTATCTGTCTGTCTGTCTGTCTGTCTGTCTGTCTATGTAGCTGGCTATTTATTTATTTATTTATTTATTTATTTATCAATTTCACTAAGGTGCTGTCAGTAAATATGAATTCGAGATTAAAGAACAAAACTTTTTATTCATGTTTAATGAGGTATGCAAATGGATGTGGCACTAATTCTGTTACCCTAAGAGCAAGAGTACAGTACAGAGCGTTACGTCATTCTGAAATGAGAAGGGGGATGGGGCCCACGTGGGATTCACATAATTTGAATTGTATCACGGTGGCGTACAAACGTTTCTATTTATGTGCGAAGATGGCGAACGTTCGCATAGGTGGAACACAAAAAACAAATACAACTTTGGATTTCTGCAAGCGAGAAAGCTGATGCATGTTGTTCAAAGCGTTCATAATGTAAGCTGTCATGTTTTCTCTTCAGAATAATGATATGTAAGCAGGACACCGTTGAAATCATCACCACAAACCCTGTGTGTAATTTTATTGCTGCTGTTCCTATTTCTACAAACAATAGGCAACATTGATACCGGTATCATAAAAACGTAATTATATATCAGATTATAGATATTTAAATCTTTTGGTTAATGAAAGTTATTTTTCTTTTATGCTATAAGATGGATAATGCAGCAACATATATATAGTACATAACTCAACTGGCTAAAAAATGTAAGCTATTACAACATTTTATATATAAAGAAAACCTCATAATTTATATAATTTTTTTCAGGCTGATAAAATGTAATTTTTGTAGTCCTGTGCAATAAGTTAGGAGGCCAAAATCATTTTAAATGCAATGTTTCTCTTGCTGTTAATGTTAATGGAACTTAATAAATTGCAGAAAGAAAGAACTAGAACAATAGCATAAGTGCTATATATAGTATATATATTCAAGTTTATTAAGGTATATAACAGTATATATGAAAAAAAAAACAGTATGTAACTATTTATTTATTTATTTATTTTGCCAACTCACAGAGTGGGAGAACTAAGAGCTTTCTTCTGTCAGTATTATGGAAATAGCTTCAAAAGCTATAAATATCAGAAACAATGGAGTTTAGTGCATTTACAAGAAGGCTGCAAAACACAAACAACTGTGGTGAAAATAAAGGAAAGTCTTGTGGTTTTTAAAAGGTAATATAAGATGAGAATGAGACATATATTCCCTACAGCCAAGCAAGAGTGCTATGCTGTTCCACTGCTGGCTGCTTGATCACCCCACTCACAAGGAGTCTAAAATCAGAAGTCCGTAGGTTATCGGTTTTAACTCTAATGTGTTTGTGGCATGCAGGGACACAGACAACACACGTAGACCTGAGTTTGTGGACTTCAGTTCACTTTGGTACAGAATCACTCTCAGAGGGAATTCATAGTCACAAAACAAAGACCTTTCAAACCTCGTTGTACACAGCTTGGGCCTGAGTACCTCAACCAAACACCAAGCCAACCCTAACCCATATGCTTAGTTATGATGAACAGAAATATAGTTGCCATAACCCCTATATTTTAGCCTTCACTGTCTATGGAAAAAAACTTCTCCCCTAGAGAAAGAAACAAGAGCAATGTAGATCTGAGCTGTGAATAGGGTGACACTAAACCTGAATTCGTAACTCCACGTCCTTGTCCCACAAACAAATTGTCACAGTACTGGAATGATATCTTTCTTGCTGTCTTTCAGAACTGCTGACTGCCTCGCAGTATTCAATACGTGTTCTAAAACACAGCTGATCATCTTTATATTTCCTTCCAGAGTCAATTCTGCAGACAGCTACATACTGTATGTAACGTGCTCTGTCAAAAAATGGTGGTGTCAGACAAACAAACCGTGCTTCAATAATCGGGATCCAAAAATTTTAGAGCGTGAAGCTCTGTGTACACTGGAGAAGCATGCACTCACAATATGCAGCTGGCTGTGCACCTCCCTGAGACTGCACATGGCAACTGGGTTGCCCAGGTTTCTCAGTCATCTCCTGCTCATGGTTCGCTTCCCTGATTATCCTTGACAGATGCCCAGTTGCATCCTTTAGTCCTGAAACCCATACTATAAGAGCCCCTCAAGAGTTTGAACATCCACCTACACTTCCACCTATAGTCCAACCCCTCACTACACACGTTTAAAATAAAGCATTCAGAAGAACTAAACCCGTCATCTGTGTCTCCTCTTGTCACACAAACCAGTGCATTTGTCACGCTCTGCTTTACAGGATAGCCTCTGCTAAATGAAAAGTAAATGTAATAAACTGCAAACCTCCACTATCATCCTCTGGAGAGTAAATAGTCCAGCACACATGATCAGTAGATATTCAGCGATTGGGAATGTGGTAGAAAGAGTACATCTACAGTGTTCAACTGATAAATGGAAGCATAATGAAACCTTTGCTGCTCACCATTGAGAGTATTTCCAGTTTGAGTGACTGTCTTTGTGGTAGTATGTTCTACACAAACTTCATCTGTTCAATTTTTTACATAACCAGCCATATTGAAGAAATTACAACGAATAGGATAATGACTGAGGACGGAAGGAGGGGGGAATCGGAGCAAATTGATTGCCCGGGGTGCACACGATTGATGCCTAGGGTGCACATGGTTCTTTTTGCCAGATTAAATGCATTCCTAATTATTCCATTCATTTTGTAGCACTGGTCTATTAGCCGAAAGCACCAAGAAACCCCAAGGAAAGAGTGGAAATAAATAAGGTGGGCAATTACGGAAAACTCAGCATTCAATCATGCCCATCCCACTGACCTTTTGTCTGGGACGGCTCCAGCTAAATCACTGAAAACTGCAGTAAAGCCAGTTGATGTTTGAAAAAGTCATAAGCAACAATATTAAAGTTGAAAGATGAGTGCATGCATGAATTTTAATGTGGAACTGTGGGGAAGGGTTCTTCTGAGGTGTGTTTGTATACATTGTCCATCATGAAGCTTCCATCATTACCACATAAAGAATGGAACACAGCAAGGCCTTTACAGGGACACTGTTCTTCCTCAGCTATGATGTGTAGAAGATCACTGTTCAACATGGGCTCCATTAAACGATTGTCTTTAAGGCAAATTATATAACATTAACCAGAAAGTATGGATTACGTTACTGTATTCTATATAATGATATTTAACAAAACAGCCAGTGTTTTCCCTCCTTTTTTGTATTTCATTTTTCTATTCATAGAAATGAGAGAACAGATCAATAATATGGATCTGCTGATGGGTAGAGGACGACACTGAGTACGTCAATAGTCAATACATTAACTTCTTTTGACACGCCTGTTGACCCACTGAGGTCCCTCGTAAACTCATCATTTTAAGGGGGTAAATACTGAATGAGAATGATCAAAAAATTGCAAAAAAAAATTAAGGCAGCAGTCCAAACACAAAAACACAACCCTTCCAGCTGCTGTTTATGCTTCCTTAATTTCCAAAACAATCATGACAAAAAGCATCCCTAATTTGATTTTAGGTACAAAATTAAATACCACAGCTATTATTGTACTTAGAAAAGTGGACTAAATCCCTTTGCATCACTGGAAGTCTACCAGGAGTTAGAAATGGTAGTCATTCTGGTTTTTGTTCAAGTAATACCCCAAAAAGTAAATCCACTGGCTTTAAGAAAGGGCTAATAATAGATAAAAAGGGTGAAGAATAAATAAAATAACATAGAATAATGCCGTAATTGCTGTAAAACAACTGAGATTACAAAATAATCACTCAGGATGACAAAAAAGCACAAGCAGTTAAATTAAGCCTCATTGCACATAACTTAACAAAGGATATAACAAAGCAAGAGACACATCCAATGGTTCATACTGACACAAAGAAACACATTAACCTCCCATTATTTAAATAATGGCAGCAAGCAATGTTGGATTATATAAAAAATGTTAAAACAAAAAAGCGGAAAAAAGTAAAATATTAAAATAGCAAATACTAAATAAATATAAAAACGCAGCATGCACTTGTTGTTTGTTTCCAACCTTTACTTCACAAGAACAAATTGTTCAGGGGGTTCATACATGGGCTGCTCTCCTGTGAAGGTATTGGTGAACCTCTTATGGTCTTTAAAGCACTCATTCCCTCACTCACTGCACAGCAAAATCATCATCATCATCATCAATAATAATAATAATAATAATAATAATAATAATAATAATAATAATAATAATAATAATAATAATAATAATAATAATACCCTCTAAGCTTATAATATAGGTATTAATATATTTGAAAAATACTGACAAAAGAATATGTAAAATTTATCATCATACATCTGTTCCAGTTAAGTCTTTGATAAATTCTGTATGTTTACCGTCTTGGAACAAGCTTTGCTGATTGCAAATCTACCACATATTCTATAGTATTTCTACATGCAGGGGACTTCACAATTTTTATTTTGTTGGCTACTTTTGCATTTGCAGGTTTGGTATTGCTTTCATATCTGCAGAATTTTCAAGTTGCTTATGAAATCAGGCAGAATAGACCGATGAAGCACTCATCTCATTATTCCTGCTGCTGTTATATTTATTTATGTATCTATGTTAAATTTGCATAGTAAGATGCTATGAATGATGTGCCTATTTCCAGTATACAGCTGGGTAATTTTTACTGTATTAATTTAAGGTAAATACCTTGATCAAGGGTATTACAGCTAGAGGTCGCATTTATAACTGTAGTGCTCCTTTCAACAACACAAATCTGTTGTCAAAACACCTCTTACGTATACCTGGGGGAATTACGGACAAAAAGTTGTTTAGAAATCCTGTCAAAGAGAGAAGCTCGTGGAGGTGGATGTCATAGTCCGAATCTCCATGTACGCAAAAAAAAATCCAGTGCTGTGCACTCCTAATAATCCTCCTCTCAATTGTTTCAATGTGGGCCGAATATATTTGCCTCAAGAGCATAACTGTCCCTGTCTGTATGTCTCAGAAATATGAATTATAAATTAGACTAAAGATGAGCTGCCTCACAAATACAATCATCTGGGCTTGATAAACAATACATTTGCTATGGGATTTTTATGCAAGTTGATTGAAAAGTTGCTCCTATGGCCTCCATCAGCATGCACCATCGATTCAGCATCAATCCCTGCCTAAAATACACAGGAAATTATGCTTTCTCCTTGTAACACTGCACTGAATGAAGGTGACAAGTCCCACTCACAGGTGTTCATGAAGCAGCAATGGATTTTGAAGTCCAAGACATATTGACAGGATCAACACGAGCACAAACTTTGGTCAACACTTGTAGGATGGATGCTTTCACTCTCAAACCACATCAACCCTGGCTGGACCTCTCTGTCACCCCATAAGGAAGGAAAAAGACCGTGGACTAAACGTGGGCATCAGGAACCACTCACCAAAGACGGTCCTGGCTGGCACGGACTCTCTGTTGAGCCAGAAGGACACCTGGGAAAGGATTACTGTCATGATGCAGGGCAGATAGGTTTGGATTACAAAGTAGCCAATCTTCCGTTTCAGGTGGAACTGTGCTGTCATGACTGTGTATTCACCTGGGGAAAGCAAAGGTCAAAGATCAGCAGGATGTTAAAAAGGCTGTGACAATCTGATGTTTAAGACTTTATTACTTTGACTCGTCATTTGAAAAGCTATACTGCAATAAGATCACAAAAAATGCATATAAATTGTCATACAGTGATACAGTAAACACTTCATTTCTATTTAATGGTTCATATATGCACAGTATGTATTTAAATTTGAATGCATCAGCTGTGTTGGCAAGAACTGTAATAAATTATTTTCCACTCAATCCCAAAAATGTATAAAATTCAACCCTTGTTTTATATCGACTTTCTACACAGCTTCTCCTTATTTCGGTTTCAAAGGTTGGAGATGCAGACCCCTCTTCCCAGAAATGGCATTTAGGGGAATTGAGCAGCCGTACTCCGTGCACCCTGCAGGGCTTTTATCTCCATGTAATGGAATTTCCATTGCTGTCCCAGCACTTGACTGCTGGGGGGGTGTGTTGGAGAGTTGGGATTCTCTCTCACTAGGCTATGGACATCATCCAGCAGGCACCAGGCAGGCAGCTACTGCAGTACACACAATGTTCATGACCCGGTAAAATGTGAAAGCGCTGAAGTTGTCCCTGGGTAAATATTACATAGATGATGTAGGGGGGTCTTGGAGAGGATGGAGTGTGGATTATGTAGGGCGAACATCTAAACAGGGAAAGTTACTCAAGGATGAGGCTGAACCGACATCTTTTTCCATGAAAACAACTTCTCTAGTGCAAACCAACCCTTGCAAAAAAAAATCACCATTTGCTGTTGCCTGAATTATAACCAGTGAAAATTTCCCCCAGCCTATACAATGGAGCATCAACAATGTCCTCTGGAAAGATTTAGATCTACTGTGTCCTTCTGGGAAAAGGAAAAGAATGTAGTGGCTGCCACTAACCTTCTGTGACATACAGTAACGGTGAAATGTGTCCACCCAGACACCTTGAGACAATTTGTATGGGAGGAACTGGATAGAAGATCCGAAAAACAGCAACCCACAAACGTCTTATATGTCTGGGAACTGCAGTAGAAGAACTCAAAAGACATGGTGCTTCATTTTCCAGTCAGACTTGTTAACCAAAAATACAATACTGTCCAGCAAATGTACTCAAAGACAATGGCCTGCTTTATTTACACTTGCCAGTCCTACGTTCTCCTTGCCTATTTTACATAAAATTTGTCCCTTATAGTTAATGAGTCAAAATGTTTTCAAACTTGGTATGACTGAATGCATTGAACACAGTGCCAGACTTCTCAGAATCACCTCAGAAACAGACCTCCAAAATAGCCAAACGTAACACAGGTACCAGGAAGTCCAAAAGTGCAAAAAATGTTCAATCCATCAAGCCCATTGAACCTTCAGCCATGGCTACAGCAGCATAAAACAACATGTTTCACTCCTACAAGTCAAAAACAAGAAATTTGTACCATTCATGGTAGCTGGTAACCCTGAATGATAGGGTTCAACTATAAACTTTCTGGTTTGAATTCCAAGATGGGCCTTTTTATTGCAACTTTAATCAAAGTATTAATTTTTAAGTGTTTGAATTACTAAAATACACATTCTGGCAGAGAATCCTCATTTATGGGAAGTACAAATGGGCACAATAACAGCATTGGCTCATTTAACTGGAGGAATAGGAGAAGTTGGCAGGAAACAGACTAGAAGGGAATGCTTATAACTAATGTGTTGTAATGACCGGTTTGGAGCTTCTTGCATTATCCTTTGAAGGGATATTCTTGTTCGGTATCTCATCCTAAAGAAATTACAGTTGCCGTGTCTCCTCAATATGGAAGATCACTGACACGATTAGCTCAATTCCAAGATCTCATGACAGAACCGGGAGAAGATGTCAGCTCAGTAATGGCCTATTTGCATCAGTAGAGCAGGCCAAGGGGAAACTGCATCCTTTTGCTCTGAAGGAATACACTTATCCTCGGAAGCAATGGAAATGGAATGACATCACAGAAGAGGACTGGATTTATTCACACTTCCAGCTTTCCTTTCAGAAAAACAGATAAAAAAAATAAAAAAAAATCATGTTTGCTGAAAACACACAATCACAAGATAGTTGCCTCTCAGGATATCACCAACATTTTACCATGCTTGGTCTGTACTGAGAACCTCAATGTAAATGTATAGCATATTTTTTAATGCCTTGGAGGTGCTGATATTTCTGTAAATACAAAATTAGAGTTTGATAAAGAAGCGGTAGCTACAAAACTGTATGGAGATGAAAGTTATACCCTGAAGAAGCAGGGCAGGAGAAACATGGCTTCCTTTATAGTGCGATGCTGGCTGGATGTTGTGGACAGCCAAGAAAATAGATGGGCGTTGCATCAAATGAAAGTACAACTCTTGTTGGAAGCACAAATGATGAAAATGGGATCTCTGTACTTTGCACACATTATAAGAATGCATTTCTTGAAAAACTTGAGGGAAAAAAAAGATGGCCAGAAACCAGATGCATGAACGCTGTCCCCGTGACAATGGACAAACCCTGTCAACAATAAATATGCAAATTAAGGGCAGAACATTCCAGCAGGCCTTTATATATGTAGACAGCAAATGTTGACACTGACTTTAAATTTCTAAATTTACCTTTGTTGCAAATAAAATTTTTGTTTCTTGTTATAAGCATTTTTTGTTCACTCCACATCTTTTCACGGGCTTGTGCAAATAATTTTAAGGAACTGATCTAAGTAATAGAGTTTACATTCTCACAACTGTGCTTTCTTTCTTTCATCCAGGCCGACATGCTGCGATCACACATGAACTCAGTGGCTGTGATGGCATCTTAACATGGCAGGATGACCTCCCCCCAAAGACAGAAACACCACCAATGTTACTAATATCGACAAAGCCACATGCCTCCATTAGGGGCCACGCATCACACCTCTGCTGTGGGTAACCCCGCGGTCTCTCTGCATGAAGAGCAAATGGACCATAAAACGGACCATAATATCCATGACGGACTCTGGTTCAAGCTTCCGGTTTCCCATTTTTTCCAAAACTGTATTTCTTTGATTTAGTGCAGAGTGATGCATATAGATGCCTATTAGACCAGACTGCTCTTACTCTGCGGAGAATATCTCTGGGAGACAAGGGTGGCAAAAGAAAACATAGACAGCAGGGAATAGAAGATGGCTCTAATTGGAATTTATATTGCATTCCGAGACAATGGCAAAAAAGAAAGGATGACTCCCTTCTTGCAAAAACACTCTGACTCAGTGCTGGTTGTTGAATGTACTCTGATACCAGGCCAAGGTCAGAAGTTGCTTAATGTTAATGTATACACTGTGTTCTTTATACAATAGCAAAATATAAACTTTAATTGGTTGCAATTTTTTTTTTTTTTTTTGTAACGTTCTCTGCCATCCATCCATGTTAAATAACCACTTGTGCAATGAAGAAGTGCTGGAGACTAGTCTACCCAAGAAGTGTAGGGTGTAAGGCATGATACCCTGGACTGGATACTGGTCTATCCCAGGGCAATCTCAGACACACACACACACACACACACACACACACACACACACACACACACACACAATAAAAGCAATTTAGAGTCATCAATCCACCTGAAACATCTTTGGACTGTCAGGGGAAGACAGATCATCGAGATAAACCCACAAAAATACAGAGTGAATTTGCAAACTCCACACAGGCTGTGCAAACTTTGAACCCTTGACTCAAATTAATTTGCCAGGAACTATGGGTCACCACCACTACCTGCTGGGCTGCCCAAAATATGATTCCCAGCAGCACACTTAATATTAATTAAAATTATTAAAACTACTTCAATACTTGTACAAATCCGTGGCTTTTAACCTGTTTTGGTCGAAATGCTAAACAGTAACTGTTTTCGGAGTCCATTCATTTGTAAAGACTCCAACAGGAATTGATCACCATGACTGCTGAAGCTTTCCTCCACAGACACGCTGTCTTGCACAACGGGAAACTCCTCTTCGTGCTGACTGTGCTACATTTGCTCTGCTGGGTAACTCCATCTGACAGAAAATATGCGTAATGCGCTCTCCATCCTCTTTGGGACCTCCAGCAATCTGCAGGGCACTGAAGCGGTGACTCCTCAAAACTGTTGATCCAGTCAATGTTCAGCACCACATCTCATGGCAGAAAACGCACACAGAATAAAGCGATGACACTAAATAGCGACAAAGAGAATGTGATGTAACTGATGTTGACTCAAAAGTAAGGAATCTCACTACAAATACAGCACACAGGTGACAGTATTCATTGACAAAGAGTTTACATGAGTAAATTATTATTATTATTATTATTATTATTATTATTATTATTACAGATATGCACCACCTAACAACATTCCGAGAAATATATCCTTAGGCAATTCTGTTGTTGCGTGAACATCACCTCTGTTTTGACTTATATTATTATTTTTATTGCATATGGTATAGCCTATTGTTCCTAGGCATACTGTTTTATAGTAAACTTTTTAGTAGAAAGAGTAAACTCTAAAATAATATATATGTATAGTAAATAATATGTATAGTAAATACATAAAACAATATTATTATTATTATTATTATTATTATTATTATTAGTAGTAGTAGTAGTAGTAGTAGTAGTATTAGCTGATTGCTTCTTCTAAAGCAACTTAAAATTAACTAATACCTCCAGTAATGTCCAAAGTATTGTACACTGGGAACTATTTTTTACTACAGAATGTAAAGGTAAGCCCTTGCCCAAGGGTATCGCAAAAAAAAAATGTAGTTCAAAAGCTGGTTTCTTTTTATTTGATTCTTCAGCTTTTACACCACAAACTGGGAAGCCACAAACAGTAACCATAATCTTGCTCAGCTCACCTAACAGTCTGACCTTCTGCCTGGAGGAATTATCAGGGCGACACTTAACTGGACGTCCATTCTTGGCCACAAAGCCATATACTGTAGAAGGGCAACTGGCAGGGGTTGGGGGTTGACTTGTGAGGCCCTTCTTTGTAACTCTGGTTTAGCCCCAGTGTAAACCTCAAGCACAGGTGTGTGTGTGTGTGTGTGTGTGTGTGTGTGTGTGTGTGTGTTGTCTCGCTCAACAGCCGAGGGAATTGCTCCAAATTAAAAATTAAACCGTTAACAACCGCTGAAGTCCGGACTGTCAGTTTAGGTTTGTGCTGTTTCAGGAGACATGGCTTACCCATGGTTCTGTTGCCATGCACTGTTTCACAGCGACGGTGCCATGCAACCTTAAAACTTTAAACCTTATTGTGCGGTTTATGTACGCTAAGTAGTCCTGTACTTACTGTACACGCAGCAACACTAAAAGAAAATTATACTCACACACTTACATATATGTAATGCCATTGATTGTGTGCATCCAAACTGAAGGAAGTTCTTCAGAAATAAAAGGAAAAAAAACAAACTTAAAAAGATATATAAGGAACAAACACGTTTATATTACTTTAAATGCCTTGACACATTGTGAATTATTTAAATACGAATTTCTTTCACCACCCATTTCCATGAAATCGGTGCGAGAGACTCTTTTCTGTCTTGAGCGCTAAGTCCAGCAGGAGTCTTGACTTTACAGATGGTCATTAATCGGTGCTCCCCCTACAGCCTGACAGATGATCTGCCGGGTGATTCCTCCAGGGTGCCACGCCTCTGATGGGGGCTCTTTCCGGTGTCTTTGTATTCCATCTGAGCAGCGCTGTACTTAGCCAAAGTGGAAAGTCTTGTCAAGGAACCGCCAGGACTATTTAGGGCCGTGTTTTTTTTTTTTTTTTTTGCTTGTATATTGCTCATGAAATGTTGTCGTGCGGAAATGGTGTCCCCTCAAAGCTTCCCGGCTTCCTTTTTTTCTCCAGCTGACAGGTAATGTGGCACATTTTTTCTCCCGGCCTTCAGTTTGCCAGAGGCATGACAATAAATCACCAGTCAGAGAGATCCAAGCAACTCAATCCCTGATTTCCATATCAGCAGGCAGGTTGGACTGGCAAAACTTCTGTTTTGGGATGGATTCATTGTGAAATCTGCGTTGTCGTAATAATGCTCCAGCAAGCAAAAAAACTTGAAACTTTTTTAGGACAAAATTCAGACTTACTGCATGGCTGCAAAAAAATCCCATCATGCCTTGCTTGCTCCAGTAAGCCAGTGTTGGCATGGACTTACCTGTGCTTGACTTGATGGTTTCCTTTCCAACTGTTTGCCCCAGCAAATCGTACTGGTTGAGCCGAGAGCCGTCTTCTGCCACCACGACGGACTCAGAGGCATTTCGAGTCCACGTGTATGTCACCTCTGACATCGTGTAGGCGTCTGTGGACAGCAGGATGTGGAGGATCAGTAGAAAATCTTAACAATTTAACAGTTTTCTTATATCCTGGCTCTATATTAATGCTTAAGAGTTGTCAAAAATCATTGAAAAAATTATCATTTACTATATGAACATGAGCCTCAAAGTTTAAAACATAGCTATAAGCATTCTGAAATACAGTATCTGCAAATATCTATGTGGACAACTTGAAATGAAACTTTTAAAATATTTATTTTAAAGTAAATTACATTACTTGCAAATGAATGCAGTAGACTTTGTTTTACAGATCCAGCGGATGACAAGGTGCTCAGCTCAAGGGGAGAATATTGTAGAATTCTTCCCAGAACTTGAATTTGGATGACAAAGCCTGCTCAAGTTCAGCATTTCCTGCTGCTCCTTAATCTAATAACTATACAATGTACTGATGTAGGTTTTGCTTGGAGAGGTCAGCATATCTCTGGATCTTCAGCCCATAACACTGCGCAGTGTTCCACATGGTCCCCCAGCTCCCCTTGGATCCAATCTCCTTGTGTCCATGATAATCCCAACTATCTCAGAAGTAGATAAGATGGCGATACGAAGGCAGCTGGAGAGAAACTGGTTGTACAACCCCAAGAGAAAACCATAAAATACTATTTCATTTAGTCATCTTGTTTCATCTGACTATTTAAATGTTATAAACCTTCATGTGGAATATCTACATAGTGTAATGCGTACAAATGTTTTTGTCTCATGCACGCTTCTTGCACAGACTCCTCACAAACGCTTCTCTATTTGTCTCTCTAGGCCAGTTTTCTTACCTCTCCTTTTTAAAAATGTATAACACAGTATTTATACACCAAAAATTGACTAGTCAAGTTGGATATTATAGTGTGCAACTTTAAAACTGTAATACTTTTGGGTTTTGAACCATTTTGGTCACAAACTTTGCTCCTTAAAACAGCAGACCTCCTGCAGTCTCAGTGCAGCTGCTCTTGTTTATTAGCACAGTTCATGTGGGCATCAGGCAGGCTGTCTGTGTCTGTCTGTTTCCCTCCTGAGAGGACAGCGATATGGCTGACCGAGATGGACAGAGCTCCCAGTCCCATGGGGTGCCTGCATGGTCTGAAACCAAGGAACTAGATTCATCCAGATATGTGGGGAGGTGGCATACTTCTTGGTCTATACTGTTCATCTAAGAGAAATAAAAGTGCAGCCACAAGGGCACAGAAAGCCAAAAGGTCCCTGCCTCCCTGGTATAAAAAATAAAGAAAAAGTAATTAAACCACAACAGCAGTGTTCAGCTGCACCCGTTCACACCCAGAAAGTCCAAAGTGTTCTAAAAGCATCTAAAAACCTAAAAATAAACAGTGCAAGATATATATTTTTTAAACTTGCTCAAGTTCTGAAATATTTGTATTATTTGTATCTTCTGTTGTTTATAATGGGTGCATCAGTAAATCAGGCAGAATCCTGAAAAACAACATATACACCAACTTTATCTTCACCCACATTTGTCTCTAATATATTGAGGTGTAGATTATAACTTCAGTCATCCAATAAATTAATCAATAATATATTCTTGTTTTAGTTATGTTTTCCAAGAATGATTTCATTCATAATTTGTTCTCAGTACGCTCAGCCCTATCAGTGTGGTCCACTTCAATATATGCAGTGCATTTGGTGCAGGTGTTTGGCCTTACTGGCAAACCTATAAACAAATAACTAGTTTTGACTTACTAGTTCTCATGTGATCACCTTAAATGTAATAGGAAACATGTATGCCCAGTAAAACCTGCAATACACTGAATATATTAATGAATATTTAATCGAGCGTTTAAAATATCGTGACTTTCTCAAAACTTTCTGTGCACACCGTACTGCTATCATTTGAATCAGATTTTGTGCAGAGAGAGAAGGGGTTTGAGACAAGTGCCAAAAGGTGATGGTTTTACTCCAGGTTTTTTACAGAAGATTCCACTGGCCCAAAAATGCTAAGCCCTGCCCAGATGCCACTGAGCCACTATTGATGAAAGCCACTTTGGGTCTCGGTAGCGGTGATTCCTATCATTATCGTGTTTTACTGTTTCGAGAAGTCTCAGGGACATGGTAAACTGCTTGAATGGCTTTGTGCATAGCCGATTATGAAGATAATGCATAATAATAAATAAAACAATAATAAGTGACAATAAAATATAGGAACTGATATGTTGGTTGAGAACATTAAAATGAACTCCCAGTGCAAATCATACAGTTGTAAAGGGAGCTTAGAGATGGTAAACAAAGCCACTGGATGTGTTGCATATGAAAATAAACACTGGGAAGCAGGTATGCAGATGGACTAAAATACATTTAGGGTAAATGTCTAAACCATCATAAACATAGTTTTATATATTATTTTTCAATTTATAAAAAATCATTGTTTAAAAGACAAAGAGAGCCATGTGAGAAGGAGCAGCATATGGAGCATGCTGGAGTTGGAGAGGTCTCAGAGGATCTCCTGCAGATTTAAACACTTCTACAGTAGTTATTTGGAAAGAGAAAGGAGAATGTCAGTACACAGATATCCTAGTATAAGGATGTCTGAGTGTTTTTGCGTTAGTCCAGGCTTGCATTTGTACAACACCTCTTTGAACACTTGGCAGCACCTGCAAACAGAAACCAAGGCGAAATGGGCACTTGGTCAGCACGATCAGTGTAGGCTACAAACATCACTAAAGAATTTAAGGTTCTTCCACACCATCGGTTAAAAGACGGAAAATTCATCAAATTTATCAAAATCCAACTTTTCTACTCTCTTCTTCTAGGTTGTTCCACTGTAGTAATAAGGTAAAGAAATTAAAAGAAGTCACTTCAAAATTTGCTATGCTAAAGATGCATCTCACTACAACCTCGTGAAAGTTTATTGCAAATTTCATTATGTAACACAAGCATTCACTGCCATTTCACCCATGTGTCCATCAAATCTCTGCTTGCCAAGCTGTTAAAAGAAGAAACAGAAATGTTGTTAGGCCGTTTCCAAATGAAACTCCAATTAATGCATGTTAGATCTTTCAGGTTTAAGGCGAGCAAAAACGGACAGTTTCTTCCTGAGGAAGAGCTGCTGCTGAATTCAACCTGAGAAATGAGATGTTCTGTCAGTGAGAACGTAGCCAGGCTGTCAGGCTCCAAAGGCGCAGCCATTTAATTAATAATGTGACACATTTAGGTCTTTTTTAAAACCTTTTTGCTATGCATTTACAAAGAAAAGTGTGAAGCCGATACACAAAAAGTCATTTAACTTAGAACTGTCAACACTAATGAACTTACATTAGCTTGGGAATTACATGGAAACTTTGTCAGGAAAAAAACAAGTACTTTTTTGCATTTTTACTAAGAGTGTGCTTAAGAAAAGCATCAAAAGCCTAAAAGCCCAGGAATCAATCCATCCATACATTCATCCATACATCCATCCATTATCAACAGCTGCTAATCCATTGCAGGCAGACATTCCACAGCCAATCTCAGAAGGTAGGGTGCAAGGCAGGGTAAATGCTGGATGGAATGCCAGTTCACTGCAGGGCAAAGCATGAAAAAAACATTCCAATTTCCAACATTAAAGTTAGAGTAAGATTTGCAAGATGTGCTTCTTACAGTTCATCCTAAATTTAAGCAACATTAACTTTAGTCACGATAAGTAAGAATACTTATAATGATTGTGCTCTGGTTACTTACAGCTTCCAAACTTCAGGGGGCACGAGTGGGAGTCCATGGGGAAATCTTCGAGGTGCATAGGACACTCAGCCTGGACAGTAAGCCTTGGGAGATACAAGACATAATGAGTGGAACTCAGTCAGATTAATCCCACAAACCTACAGCTAGATATTGAACTTACAACCCCCTATGTGGCAACAGGGTTTCTAAATGAAAGTTGCCAGTTCGGGTCAAATGTAAGGTCTTATTCTTTTTACCCATTAGAAATAAGATTAATTAATACTACTCCAAAATATGGCAATAAGTGGAACTGCGGTTAAAGCTGCCACCTTGCAGTCTTTGTGACCTGAATTTTACCCTAAGGTATACCTCTTCAGCAAAAATTATCCATTTGTATAATGGAGTAAATGCAATCAATAACCGTACCATAAGCCCCTTAGTATGCAAAGATGAAATAAATTCAGAAAAGAAAAAAAAACATAAATGAATAGATGGACAAAACTGTATGCTCCTAGCTAAACTTATTGTCATACCAAGTTGACTAAAAAGAAAGTAATGTCTTTGTTCGCCATGTTTCATATATTCTCATCAAACACCGACATGCCATTTGTATCAATTACAAGGTAATAGACATCAGTGGTACAGATACAGAACAAATGGGCTAGCAAGATATTAGAGATGAGTGATGTCTCCTCATTCACCTCAACATTTCAAATCCTACATTTTCAGCATGTATAATTAAGTGGTGATTTTGAAATATCACAAGTACAGTTGATGCACTGAAGTATTAGTGTTTTTCGAGAGCAATTTTCATTCATGGACCATTTTTTTCTTTATTCATATTTCGTTAATTTAACAACATGTAAATGAGCAGTTGGGTAAAAATGGTTTATTGAGTGTAAGGGTTCTTAACCTGCAATCCATGGATCCCTTGGAAAATAACACTGTCTAAATAAATGTAAAAAAAAACAAAAAAAAAAAAAAACAATATTACTATGCTATTAGTATTCGCAAGAGCTGCATGTGAAGGTTATCAATTTTCAAAGCTGTAAATTGAATGGGATATTTATTTATTTATTTATTTATTTATTTATTTAATAAAGGGTTCTGAGCTGGTATGCAGTGTTGCCCTAGCGGTGGAGGGGTTGACAAGATGGACAGTCACCCATTGACCATCCCTGCCAAACCCCAACAAGCTTAATGAGGAACAGGTGTTACAAGTAACCAGGAGATCAAGAACATCTACGGAGGTGGTCAGAGGACCTAGGGAGAATCTGGTTCATGGGTTATGCTGTTGCATTTGGGATGCTGAAAAAATCATTTTTGTTGAGAGATTTGCTGCCTGGTGCCTTTATCCTTCCCTTATACAGTAGCTGCTTCTGCCTCACAACTGGCCACAAATTTTTTTATCTTTAGCAAAATTCTTAAAGCAGTCCATCACATGGAAGAGGTTAAAAACCTCTGATTTAATTTAACTCAACGTTGAATCTTTTTCACCGCATATTTAATTTTTACGCTGGATGCCCTTCCTGACGCAACCCTCTCCATTTCCGGGCTTGGGACCGGCACAAAGAAATGCACTAGGACATGCAAGTGGTGGGGGTGACGCAGAGAGATGCAGAGGGCAGGAGGAAGTGGACGCTTTTGAGCCACTGTGGCGACCCCTAATGGGAGCGGCCGAAAGAAGAAGAACAGTTGAATCTTTTTCACCCAACATGTAGTCAGCAATTAGAAGAGCAATGCACAGGTTTTCGTGATGTATATATTCATAATTTAAGCTTTGTGTTACTTTTTCAGAATCCAACTACTCTATATGAATAAAATGTTTGTCCTGTATATCCAATAAGTATCAGATATCACCAACTTTTGGACCTTTATGGAAATCCTTAATATCCTTTCCTCATGCCTCACTTTTCACTGTAATGGTTTCATCAGCGAGTCCCTGATAGGGGTTAGGACAGCTGACCGCATTAAATTACACCATTATTGATGCACAGAGCTCATTAGGAAAAGGAATAAATATGTGATATGTCCAGCTGATCCAGGGTCAGTCATTGATCTTCTGGGCAAGCAAACCTCGGCCCCTGTATAATGATACATTCGGACGTAATGTGATTTATTCCCCCATTTGTGTCACTGTTCACCTCACCTGTCAATATACTGGGCCATTTGAATAACCCTAGCATTATAATTAAAATTAAACATAAGCCTTGGAATATGAAAATAAATTTGTAAAGTAGGACATTCAAGCGGGTCTCATCCATTATTTGGAGATGAGCTGTGGACACAGTTGTGTTCATTCTGTCTACTAATAGCCTATTTTTGTGACCCAGGCTGCCAGGTTAATATATTCCTTCCGACAGAGGAGACAGCTGCTAAACCAACTTTTCCATTGTTGAGTGACGCAGACAGCTTGGCAGCATTCCCTCTGAATTTAGGGAACTGACTCGGTGCAGTAGGTACCTCATGGTATACAGCAGAGTCCCATCTTCCTGAATTCTTAAGAGCTTGTTGGGCATGGTCATGTTGTGGGCCACCGACTTCTTCCCATTGTGGAAGAATGTGTCAGGAGTCCAGATCTTGCTGGCCATCAGGTTGTTCAGGCGCAGGATGTTCATAGGCCCGTTGAACTTCAACCTCTCGTCCTTCCAGCTCTGGCGGAAGAACACGTCTATTGTGTACTCCTGTTGGGGCAATTGGAACACCGTGAATGAGCAATATTGGCAGATGTGCTTGTGGTCAAGGTGTCCACCTACATGACAGAAAGTTGTGAGTTAAATCCCTGCCAAGCAAATGAAGAATAAAAACTGCCCATTCCTGCTCCACTTGGCATTTCCATTTGCACATATGGGCTGCAATAATGGGTATTAAATATGAGCATTGCTCAAAAACTGCCCTCTGCAAACGTTTCTTAGATATATGAAGGGTCACAAATAAATTCTGTTTAAAAAAGATAGAAAAAGTTCACTTAAATTGTAAATGTATGGTCCTTTTGTCCATCCATCCTTTATCAATTTATGTTTCGTAGCTAAGAGTCCATCTTGGAAGCATAGGATGTGAGATTTACATCTTGGATGCAATCCAAATTTATCACCGGACAGTTTCTCTCACTCTCACTCTCTCTCTCTCTCACACACACACACACACACACACACACACACACACACACAGCATAGTGGTAAATCAGTCACCAATTCACTCAAAACAGAGCCTTTGGCTGAGAGAGGAAATGGGAGCATCAGAAGGCCCCACATAAACAATTATGAAATAATTACAAAATACAATTATGAAATGGGATTCAGTTGTTGCACACGCTGTAATAGAAAAGCACAGAGATGCCATGTATCCAGCAGGGACAATGTGCTTGCAGGATGCTGAATGAAAGATGACCAGTGTCAGCAAACTAAGCTTCACAGTTTCCATAATGAGATTGCAAACCAGAGCAGAGAGGCTGACCACACTACTTCACAGCACTAAGCAACATGACTTTATCAAATGCTGACAGGGTCAAAACATACAAGAGTACCTGACTTTGTGGCACTGAGCATGGTACTTAACCTCAATTGCTTCAGCACACATTCATCTTAAGTGGGCAAGGAAGGTAATAAATGAAAGCTACTTAAGTCACTTTGGATAAAAGCATATGCTGGGATAACAAGGTATAAAAAAAAATGCCACTTATGCTTTATATGAATGGAGAAAAAGACTTATTGAGTTTGATATTCAAAATGCCTTCACCTACACTGCATGTAATAATTTTTATTTCATTAAATGAGACTTATTCAGCATGTAAATGATTTTTCACATGCATGTTCTAATAACTGAAGGCTGATGTTAAATTCTCATTTATATACATTTATATATAGCATTAAAGGTTTATGGATTTCATATATTGTTGCACCATTCTTGCTTCATTACACACTCTTATGTCGCGATCATGAAATTGTATAATCCACCTGTAGAAGTGAGTTAAGTCCAACTGAATTGTTTATATTTATTCAATATTCTTTTGGCTTCTCCTGAAATGAATCCTCTCGGTGGGCTCGCGGACTGTTAATGCAAATACTTGCATAAACAAAGAACTGTAAAAGAGAAAACAAGGCATCTCAGAACTGTTATTTTTCGGCACTTTGAGCCACCTGGGCAGACATGGCTTTGTGCCATTTCTCACGTAAGTTTTCATCCACCGGCATTTGTCAGAGAGGATCTTCATCACCACCTGCCCTGCAGGCTTTAGGGTCCTCATGTTACCCTGGAGCTCGATCTCAAAAGCATGAAAATTACCACCCAAAAAAGTTTTTGGCCTTTTTTTAATTCAGTGTAAGACTTTCTGGATGTGATATCTGAGGGATAATGAAGAGATGTTTTACAAAGCTGACCTATCAGGTGTAAATGTGTTTAGGTTTAGGTTTAGGAAAGCTTGTTCAGAAGCCCAGTTGGTCTAAGTCCAGATCATCAGTTCATAGTTCTGCATCAAAATCTTCTGTTGCATCAAATACAGGTTTTGTCTGAGGGCTTGTGACTAATTTGAATTTAGAGAACACCGTTCATCTTTGCCAAATTCATCCTTTTGAGTTGCAACTATGAATAATCAGATTCCACAGAGCCTGGACCATTCGAGGCTCCTTCTGAGCACATAGCTTATGGTGCCAGGAGGAGACACACTCACATCCCTGTCCAACCGGCAATGCTGGAGGGCTCTTCTGCTGAAAAAAGGTTTGTGTGAATTGTCAGGTACATCTCACAGATATGCAGGTGCAGGTACACACTTGAGGAGATGTCGGCAAGGCACATCGCTTTTACTTTGGCTTGTGGTGGGCAGTTTTGGCAGTGAAATATGGTTACTTTTAACTCGTCTACGTGCAATGTTCAATTGGATTTTCTTCATCCCTCTGTGGAGAGTGAACAGGACAGTTCTGGATGTTTGGAAAGCATGCCTCATCCTGCATCCAGTCCACGTGGCTCAGCAGTAGCCCTTGGGCTCATTTTATGACAATGTCCCATGCTTCAGAATTGGGGAAGATACTATGCAACAGGGGACATTCTGTACTCGTGAATCATTAACCGTCAGCCCTAATTTATTTCCCAATTTTATTAATGTAACATAACTGCATGTCTATATTCCGCCCTCCAACTTGAACATATCTGTCAAATTCAATATCAATATCTGGCACCCAGATATTGTACATTTTTTTTTAGAGAGAATATTTCCCAGGAAGTGGGTGTGTTGGCACTGATTTTGTTTTCCTTTCCTCAGTTTCTGCTTCATCAACCCTTAATAATCCTGCTACCTTAATTCATATTTACTCTATTTTATACATCTAATAATATACTTAGTGTTTGGCACATATTTACTTTATATGTGTTTGTCAGTAACTGGAAATTCAAAGTAGAATGCTTTATAAGAAAAAATTGTAGGGTAATTTTATGCTAATATCTGTTTATATGCATTTATGAGTCTCTCTGACCCACATCCTGTTTTTGAAACAGTATTGCATTTTGAGTTGCCTCTACTTTGTAAAAAAAAACACCTAGACTGTAATTCAGGAAAGGGTTCAAGTCTCTGACAAGCAATATTTTTAATAATTCAGAAGACAAAACTGGCACTGGAACGCAACCCCCATATTCAGCAGGGAAGGCAAGATCGAGTCCGTCTCACAAGTGAAAAAAATGGACCACATTTAAGGGAGAGGGGAAAAAAATGTCACGCAGAAGTGATGTGCAAAACAGCTCCTGGGAACTCAGAAACGGGTGAGAAAGGAACAAGCTTTGCTTTGAAATGCACTGAAAAAAATATCAAAGAAGGAGGTATAGTGGGTGTTGCTGGGAAACACATTATCACAAAAGGGAAAAACATAACACTGAATCTTCTCTCTTTTTTCTTGTCCTCCAATGAACATGGAAGAAACCCTAAAAATGGAATGAATTAAAGATGCACTATATCTCTCTCCCCCCACCTTTATTCCTACCTCTTGACCACAAAACAAATGGGTGAAGCATAGGCTCCAGGCCTTCTGCTACAAGGAGGATGCAGTGGACATGCAGCAGCGGACAGCATGTAGATATGGAGTCTGAAGACTGACAAAATGATCGCCAAGGGAGGAGGGTGGTTTTCTCACAAGCCTCAACTTCCAGTGTTTTCACATTTGGTGTCATACAGGGCAGCATGCAACACAAACAAAAACACACCTGGTGCCGTCATCTCAGAAATAAACACTCAGTGAGTCAAATATTCGTGCTATAAAAAGTAAAAAAATCTAGCAAAACCATCGATACCGAGGTGTACATAGATTCTTAATGTATAAAGCATCAGTATTTACAGTACATATTTACAAATGGCTAAAACCAGAATGGAGAAGTTAAAAAAGTCTGTGGATATAGAGCAACTTGCCGTCCATTGTACTTTTAAATGTAAACATTAAACCCATATTTTACATTTAAATAAATAATTTATAACGTTTATACGTTTTTATGTATTTTTACATATATTTGATATTTTAACTTTTTCTTCTTTATCTTTCGGCTGCTCCCGTTAGGGGTAGCCACAGCAGATCAACTGTTTCCATGTCTTCCTGTCCTCTGCATCTTTCCCCGTCACACCTAGCACCTGCATGTCCTCTTTCACCACATCCACAAATCTCCTCTTAGGCCTTTCTTTTCTCCTCTTGCCTGGCAGCCCCATCCCTAGCATCCTTCTCCCGATATATCCAGGATCTCTCCTCTGCACATGTCCAAACCAACGCAATCTCGCCTCTCTAACTTTGTCTCCAAACCGTCTAACCTGTGCTGACCCTCTAATATACTCATTCCTAATCCTGTCCGTCCTCATCACACCCGATGCAAACCTTAACATCTTTATTTGAGAATATTTTAACATTTAAGCAAAAACTTCTCTTATGTTTAATTTGTTTACAGGTTTTCTTCAGCGTTATGGAATCTGATTTGCTCATTTCTATTTGTCTTGTGGCAACTGAACCTTAGTAGAAAGATGCAGATGAGAGTAACAACCAAGGCACAGTCCTGCTGAGATGAGGGTAACTAACTGGGGCGTTGTTCCCAGAGAAGCCTATTATAAGTGCACCTGGGTGGCAGGGGATCCCTGGGAGCTCATCGCTCCTTGTTGGTGCATTACATCAGCCACCCATGGTGATAGATTATACATAAATTGTTGGTTAACAAACTGATTGGGAGAAAATGCATTATTTCCACTAGAAATATCTGCCAACATGATCACCATGTGGAAAAAAAACCTAAAAAATTATATCTTGTCATGTGATGAAATAATATCTTTTTTTTTACTGAGAACCACATAAACAATAAGTGAATCTTCAGCGACCAGCAGAGCGTGTAAGAATGTGTAATTGCCCCCACAAATCCCTGCTTCTGTGATGAAGTGATGAAGAGGACAAACAAACTACGGATGCCTTATGGGGAAATGATAATCACCCTGTCTTGTCATAAATTTGCTGCTATATTTATACATGAACACATTAATACAGAAGATGTTATGTCTTGACAGCATCATTTCCATAAACTTATTACCACTCATTGGGGCCTGATATTTCCAAGGGCTTTGTTTGATGTTATTGTTTTGTGAACTACCTGACCGCCATACAGAAGAGGCTGACAGGGTCACTTTTGACCACGCAGTACATTTTCCACTTTAAAGCTAAAATCCCAGTCATGAACGATCTTCTTTTGAAAAGAAAATAAAACAACGGGACAGTGTGAATAGGAACCATCAAACACAAAAAGCTTTCAGCATAATTCTGAAGTACATTTAAAAAAAGAAAAGAAAAAAAAACAGCATCCATAATTGTGCATTTTATAATTTTACTTCACTTCTGTATTTGTATGCCTCACATAAGTCCCTGTGTTTTAACATTAAAAAGGTGATTTACTGAGTATTCTCATATGCAATGTGACAACCCAGCAGACCAGTCTATATGTTGGCAAAGCACAATATCCTTCTGCCCACTTTCCACACAGACCCAGTCAGCAAGCTATTAACCCCAAACTTGCAAGTGAAGATACAATACCCCCACAAAGGTCAGTGGACTTTCCACTTTCCTCTAAAAGCTTCTCAAAATAAGGCTGCAGAAAGAAATAAGACTCTAAACAAGACAGAGAGTCTACCACCCACATTCACTGGTTCAAAAACATGGTATTAATGTCCAGTATTGTCGCTGTCTGTCCATCTAAAAAAATGTTGATAGCAGATGGTGTACAGGTGGCAAGAACGAATGGTAGTTATAAAGCATATTTCATGTTAGTATATTAGAATATATTAAATTCAGATTAAGTATGTCATAGCTATATTTCTAAAAGTGCTAATAGTTTCACTTTTTTATCCTTAAGTAAAGAATGACAAAATTTATGATAACATCTTTCCGTATTGTCCAACAAAGTATCTGTAAACAAAGACTCAGATCGGAAAGGTCATTATAAATCACTGCATTAACTGTGACACAGTGACTGCAATGAGACATTTAAGATACATAACACAAAAGTGTAGTGAATTGTCTAAGTGTTCACTGTATATACAGTGTTGAGCAAACATCTACAGATATGGTGTTCCTCCTGGCCTCCTAACCAGGCAAGACGTTCTTAGCATTACACAAAGTGAGAGAAGTACTTTCTTTTTTCATGCCAGGGAAATAAAAAAAAAAGAAAAAATGAATCTAGGTCTTCAAATAGTCCCCTAAGGATGATATATATTTCCAGCAAGATAGATATTGCCTGCTATTCTGGGTTAGTGTCTCAGAGTTTCTAACCACTCCATTAAAAATCCTTCAAATAAAGAGGCCTAAAAAAATGATAAACTGGCTTTTTGCATACTGGTCAGAGTTGTCGCCATGTAGTCTGATCCAGTTGAATTTTACTCCTGGTGCTGTACTTTTGATGAAGCCACTTACTCTGAATTGATTTAGTAAAAATCAACTGTACAAATGGGTAGGTCAATGTGATTTGCATTGGAAAAAGGCATCAGCGACATATATAACGCTCTATTATTAATCATTTAAAAAATGTTTCTGAGTTGCTAGGCAACCGTATCCTTGTGGTTTAGCGACAGAAAAAAATTTGTCAGACACAGAAGTAGCTCCAGCAATTTCTTGCCAGTCGACAGTTAAAGCCCATAATGGACAATTTTTCATATATCGAACAAACAAACAAACAAACAAGGAATGAAGTCATTTCCAGACATCTTGGGATTTTAACCTCTTATCAAAGGGCACATATTCAATGACACGTATGTTTGAGCAGGTGCAATTGGTGTGAAACTCGTGATTTTGGAAAGCTTTTAAAAAGGGCCATGACATCTTCATTGAAACAAACAAAGCATCCATTTCATGCACCTCTCCAAAGGAAATTTCCAAATGTGTTACACCCCAAGCAAGATGAGCACGGCATGGGCTTCCCCTGAGGTAACGTGCGATGAAATTAAACTCGCTTTCAGCTGAAGATTAAATCATACATTTTTTAAGCACCTTCGTACCAATCGTTGTGTCCAGTGTGGATTACACTGTAGACAAAGCTCATTTATGTCAGATTAACCACCTAGAGTCACACAATCTTTATGTGAGAAACCTTATGAACTGAACATGAACAATGAAGAATAGATTCTGACTAGACATCACTTTGTGTTCTTCAGTCATCTCGGACGTCGTGCAAATCGTAACTCACCATGTCTGTGTCTGACACCGGACCAAAACTGGTGACGTAAATATTGGTCTTCACTTCTGTCACGCGATCTGTAGAAACAGCAACGTTCACATTAACACAATTGTTCGTGATAACCGTATGAAAACAGTTCCTCCCCCTCAGTAAGCAACATCCCTTCTGGGCAGTGATTGGCTGAGAGGGATTATGTAACGAATTATGTAGTAGTTGTAGATCATTAGCATATCTGCAATAAAGTCAGTTTTTTTGGGGTTTTTTTTTACTGTATGTGGCTTAGAATTTAGGATAATCCCCACCTGATCATTGAGTTTGATCCACAAGATCATGGATTAGAGTTTTAATCAGCATATTATTTTTAATTTAAAAAAATTTAAAATAGAAAATTTTGCAACATAGTAGACAGTACTCTCCAAATTGTGAGCCTTCCATACACCCTTTGCACAGATGTCTCTCAATGTTTAAATGTATTTGAGTTTATGGCATAAGTAAAGGTTAAATATTTCTGTGAATGTGTTATGATTATTGCCATTATTTGGGATTCAGAACCATGTATTATGCTTAAGTTTAACCAACGAAACCACATATAACTAAAACACGTATGAATCCAAAATGGGGAAAATAATGAGATCTTTGGCAGAGGGAATTAAAAGCAATGTATAAAATCTTGAAACAATGGACCATTTCCATGCACTCAGTAGAAAGCCAAGCATTTCCATCAGGCTCCACATGAATTGGGCCTAGAGCAGACAGCGATGGTGGAATTAGAAGAATGGAAAGAGCACAGGGCATCTTGGAACGTAGACCAACAACAGTGCCAGTAGCCAACAGAAGTGTGGAGCCTCAGGTGAAGTAGACAAACTCTGCAAACAGGGAAATACCACAACTGAGTGAACGAGTTTCTCTTCATATGAGTTTAGCTCACTGAGGAGAGGTGATGTTAAGTGAGAGGTGTTAAAGGATGCGAGCTTTTGCGTAAGGGGAGCCACACACTGCAGTCTCGAGAAGCTGAATCAGAGAGCATCCCAACTTCTGCATTAGATGTCTCCATATTACACAAAACCCTTCTACAAATGTTGACTTGTTTCTCTATGTACCTTTGGGTCTGTCCAGCAATCATACTGAAATGCTTATACCCCAGAATGAAAGTGCCAATATACATCTATCTCAAGCCAATTTTGATAGGTCAAATAAATTTCAATACAATAAAAATTATGAAAATTAATGAAAATGGCCATATTCAGGCATCTTTAAACTGAAATATTCAAATATATTTTTAAATATCAATGTGGTATTGCAACCATACTCTTGTGTTCTCCCAAGTAGCACCAAGAAACCCTACTGTGACGTTACAGTAGGATTAAAAACCGAAGCCTTAGCAGATTTATGTAAATGAAAAGACATTATATTCCATACATGCACATTTAAATATAAATAAAGCAATTCTCGAGCAGTGTAGACTTCTTAATAGCAGTAGGTAGTTTAATGGTAAATAGTGTTGTTTTCCAAAAAGGAGGTCCTGGGTTTAAATCCCTCTCCTACAATAGTATCCTTGATCAAGAAGAATATGATCACCTTATCTGCACAGAAAGAGTAAAAATTGTGCAACTGTGTAAATGTTTAGGTATAAGCAGCTTAGCTTGCAAAACCACCACTGTAAGGTAAATCGTAGAAATAAAAAGCATTTGGCATTGTTGTTCTCTCCTGCCCCAGTGCTATCACACTACTCAGCATACAAACAGATGCTCTAGCTTGGTTGTTCTTGAGGCGCCCCATTATCAATATACCTGGCGAGACAAAAACCACTTATTAGCCACTTGAGAAAAGCCCTTGTCTTAGGCTATGACGACTCCTCTAAAGAAGCAAAGCACTATTTGCCTTTCAAAAGGACTGCTCACCTGGATAGATGTTTATTCTTTTGAGAATGTATGTGAATACTCATGCTTCTTCACAACCCATCAGCACAGCTGTCCTGTTCTGCTGCTGTCTTAAAATAAACATTTGGCAAAGCAATGTTTTTCCCAGTGCATATCAGTGTATAGCTGCCCTGCATTATGGGGGCTTTTCCCAACATGTTTTTTAAACATTGCTAAAGTAAATGGTGCCACAGAACTGATGGAAGAAGCCTTGGGGGCCTTGCAGAAAATTAGTGCTGCGGCTGAGAGCTCAATTAACCGGCCCGGTGGGACCTTTGTAAATTGTCCCTGGTGCCTTCCTTGGTCTGTCGGAGATCCACGTCAAGCCCACATCAGACCACCACCATCAGGAGTGCAGGATGAGTAGACAAACATGCTGATCAAACAGCCTGTGCTCATAGAACTTTTGTGAGGAACAGGTTTTGGACCTTGGAATGATGCTTAAGGACTAATGGGCTGCAGTCAAATCAAACTGCACCCGCTGTCAAGAGGCAATGGTGGGGAAGACTTACGACCCGAGTCGGCTCCTCTCCCAGAGCCAGGATGCAGCTTTCTGAGAATTATCTTCCCCATGGGTGGGGCTTAAACAAAGGCCTGCTCTCACATTTGCTGGAACTGTAAATCAACATTACGATTATGAGAAAATTGCTCATTTTAACCTTGTGAAATTAAACCTTGGCTACTCCAATGTAGACAGTCCAGCGAACAGTCCAGTGAATCAAGGGAACAGATTTTGAATTCTCAAGTTCGTTGATTACCAACATTAAAGCAGCGAGTTAACTGGCCACCATTGTCTTCCATAGGCATACTTTTCAACACCGTTATTATCTTCATGCTCAGTATCTACGTTTCTTTTGTTAATGAAAACAATAGCATCAACATGAGCACTGAGAAAAAAAAAAGTGCTATAAAAATACATCCAGCCCCTTTGATGCAACAGAGACCACATCTGAAGCATATTCATCATGAACACCGGATCAGACTGAGTCCAAAAAATAGTACTGCTGCTCTTTATTTTCCCAGAATACAGATGGTCCCCATCTTATGATGGGGTTACGTTCCGATAAATAAAGTCGAAAATAGTGTAATTTGAAAAATTTCATACACGTAACTACTGTCACGCCTCTGCCCACTTCAGCAATGGAATGTAGGCAGTGTCTCCCCCCCTGTCTTCAGACTACTAAGAACTTGTATTTTGTTTATTTTGAATTGTGGCATCTTCCGTTTTTTGTTTACTTCCAATTGCTAATGTTTAGCACTAGCGCCTGGCTAACAGCAACACTCTTTGTTGGAAACAACACTCAGTAAAGAATTTAACGGAACTTAAACTTAGCACTGTGTGTTGCGATTGCTTCCACCAACCTACGCCATAACACCTACCGAATATCATAGCCTAGCCTACCTTACCTTAAAAGTCATTATGGGCTTTCAGCTTTCATGGCATTTTTCAGGAGACACAGATGTGTGTTTCGTAGACAGGATGGATGCACAAACACAACATAGATACGGGGGGTATCAAAAAAAAAAAAAAAATGCTGGCAATGCAGAACATTCTAGAGTATCGGTTGTATACACTAGCGACCACATGGCAGACTGGGAGATGCGGATTGCTGCTGCTACCCAGCATCATGAGAGAGTATTGTACTACATATCGCTTGCCTGGGAAAAAATCTAAATTCTAAATTCGAAGTACGGTTTCTATTGAATGTGCGTCACCATCGCTTCATCGTAAAGTCGAAAAATCATGTCGGACCATCATAACTCAGGGACCATCTGTAACTGGTGGATTCTGCGTCAGACCCAGTGTGAATAGTACCATGTGTTTGGTGTCTCAGATAACCTACTTCATGGAAAGAGCTGGGTAAGGGTCATCATAGATGCGGTAGGTCCACAGAAGCAATCACTGCTAAAGTTGAGCCAATTCATCAGGTATTGCCAATCATTCACCTGAATTTAGACCAGGTATCCATTTCAAGCCAAATTTGGTCAGACCTGGTCAGGTTCGAGCAAGTGCCACTATGTTATGCCAAAAATGGTGGAAACAGCATTGCTACGTCAGTAGTAAAACCATTGGCTAAAATTGTTTATGGTTTACAATCCTGCTCATTCTCTACTACCCCTGAGCCAGGTACTTACCCTGAATTACCACAGTAAAAATGACCCAGCTGTATAAATAATTTCAAGTAGCTCAGTGTACACCCCTCACGTTGTAAAATTTCAGTCAAAAATTTGCTTTAATTTATTTGGTAGATGCTTTTCTGATTGTCTGTCAGTTATTAAAAATAAATAGATAGCAGCAATAAAATGCCATCTTCATCAGCACCAACACTTGATTGTATCAGTGTGATAAAACCTGCATTTCCAAAGCACCAACAGTTGAAAGTCACATTTAAGTTTGTAAGTTTATAAATGTGCCTTTTCTCCATTATCTATACAATCCCACTCAGAATTGGGATGCTTCTTCTGTATCCACCCATGGAGCTCAAGAAAGGGTGCACACTGGTAGTGGCTGCTTCCCGTTTGCTGGGAAAACATCCTCACAGGAGGCCCAGTGACAATGCTTCTGCATATACAACATGCAGTCATAGTTCTGCAGGCTGCTTGCATGGCAGCAAGCCATAAATCTCCCAACAAGTGGGACAAAGGAGGCTGTTGTCATGGTGCTGGAGGACACGACAAACCTTGGGGAAGCATGTGTAACAAGGGGATTTCTCTCTGCGCACATGAGCCCCGTCTGAGGCACTGCCCCACCACTCTCCTCCCCATCCCACCCCACCCCCCTGCTTATGTCACCTCCACGTCTCCGTGCACCTCCTCATCTGCGCCCTCCACACATGGTCCTCATTCATGCTTGGCCGCTCACACTTGCACATATACAAATATCTTGTACCATTTTGGGTAGCAAATGCTGGTGGAATTTCTGATCAAAACTACAATACACACACATACATACACAAACCTAGGGCACAAAACTGTCTCCAAAGCCATTAATCCTTACCAAAGACATATTTCTTATTTCCTCTCATACACGTTCCCATTTACACAACCATAGACAGTCTTATTAGTGTGTTATAGCCTGAAACCAGTGTGAACTCCAGTCACGGGTCCCTCCATGGCTGCTAATGAAAGGCGGCTAATGGGTGATAACCAAGCATGAAGAAGTAAAGAGATTTCAATGAGGCTGTTTATCAGGAGGGTCATGTGTTCTTGCTGGGTACGAAGGCATTGTAACACAGTCAAACTCATGTCCGCTGCTCAGCTGAAGGATGCGAACACACTCCTATCGTGATAAGTAGCACCGTGAGAGCTGACCCCCTGAATGGGTGGATGCGTTTAGGGAAGCAAGGAGCACCATCACCTTCCCATTCAGCTCCAGTAATGAAGAACAACACATTCTTACTCTTGCAGTCAGACAAATCCCTGCTGCCCATCTATCCTGGCCCTCAGACATTGAAACGCATTCATTTCTTCATGCTTTGACAGGGCCATGGTGGTCTAGAGTTCATCATACAAGTACAGAATATGAGGCAGTGAGTGAATGCCAGGACATGACAGGACATTCATATACATCCTCTTATGATAATTCAGAGCCACTAGTTAACCTGACACACATGTCTTTGGACTGTGGGAATACTCAGGAGAACCTATAAGAAATCCCATTCAAGCAAAGACAGAATACCCTAATTCTATCCAGATTGATCTGGATTCAAACCACAACCGAATCCACGACCCATAAGCTTTGAAGCGCCAACTCCACCTGCTGCGCCACTGTGTTGCCCTCCATTTTGCTTAATACTTCATATTAAATGGTTGTGGTTCATGTTTTTATGCATTCGGTTTCTTCTTTTTTTCTTTTTTTATTTCCACTAATTTCAGAGTGCGCTTGGACCTTGTTTACCAGTGTCAGCTTTATGACAGGTTCCTCTGTGAACCTCTCAGTGAATCATCGCCGCCTTTGAAGATGCCAACATTACATCCCTGTAGATATTAAAATCCACGCACACACTTCTGACTGATGCTTGTAAAAAAAATGTCCTTGTTTTCATATTTTCATGCGCATCGATTCTTTTCTCTTTTTTCTTTTACCTTTTAAAAAATGCTCAACCCAAGAGAAGAGGAAAGAAAAATAAAATGGCTTGTTCGTTTTTGTCATCACCGCCACGGCATTATGAAGCGAAACCTGCTGGGAACACGAAATTCCACCTTCAGCTTCAAAAGCACTGAAGTAAAAGCAAAGTTTTTCACGCTGCGCTGCGGTGTTTACGAGATACCAGGTGTTTCCTGGTGGGCGTGGGTGAAATTCGGGGATGCGGCTGAAGGAGGCCAACAGAGGATGTGTTGTGAGGGAAAAACTGTGAAAGATGTGAATGGAGAAGATACAATGGGGGGGGGGGTTGCAGTACATTTCACACAGCAGGGAGATGGATGGCGGACAGGACAGGTAAAAGGGGTGATTCCTCCAGGCCACGGGGACATCAGTTCATAACCATTCCAAGCTGACAGGCCTATTTATGGGATGACACACTACTGAGACCCCTATTAGGGAACTCGTGGGGCACCGTATAAACACAAGGTATCCTTATAGCTTTTATACATTGATCATTCTGCCATGTCCCTCAATATTTAAGTAACATGTATGGCAGAGCGATGACTGAAAAAAAAAGTAAGTGAAAAAGTAGTAATGGTCTGTTTTGTTATGCCTGGAAAGGTCGATATATGCGGTGTGTATATGTGTAAAGTAAATGTAAATGATGAACATGCCAGGAACAAACATAAATGTACAAGGTTAAGTGCGTGTACATCCCACAGTAGGCTTGGCCCTCCTTCATAGTCTGATGCTAAGGGTGCAAAACTGCAGTCATTTGTGGAGAACTCATATTTTGACTAACAGGATGGCTCATGAAAAGCTTGGAACACACATAATGGTCGATTTGTCACCAGGAACATAGAGATCTACTGACAAAAGAGGCAAATGTTATAAAAAATACTTTCCAGTGACATTTGATTTAGGCTGAGCTGTGCTGTCTAACTGCTATGTAAGACACGATCGCATCTTCGCTGTGTTTCGGAATTATCCTGACTCATGCCCTAGCCATTGTTTGAGAAGAATCTCGTATAAAGCGCACACCCCACTATATTTTCGAATTTCAGGACAACTGTGAGAATTTGAATGTACGGGAGGGGCTGTTTTATAAGACTGCCTGTGAAACAAAGTGTAAATGCTCAGGATGTGGTCTTGTTACTGACCCCCTTAAAAAAACCAAAGGAAGCCATCGGTGGAGTGGCGATGAAGGGACTCGGCACTGAACCGAGATGGTCACAGACTGGAAGTAATTCCCGGGCCAAGGGATGTGAGGTGAAAATGTTTCTGTGCGTTGCAATGTGGTGCAAGAGGCTACCGGGTGAGTCATCTCAGTCCCGGAAAAGAGTCAAAACATGGGGACGGGTTGGCGACCCAGTTCGAGGCTGAGTTCCTTGTATCCATGTTTCGTGCTGGGCAGGGTGACAAAAGCAACAACAGGCTTTGTTTTGAATGCCGGACATCTCACATTTTTTTCCTTCTGGCTCAAGAGCTACAGCCAGAATCCAAGGACCCACTTTTGTCAAACTCATTCTTCATCAAAGGACTCTTCCATGTTAAAGCAAAAAAAAAAAAAAAAGTGCTAGAACTTTCCCAAATGTTTAGGGGTGTTTGAAAGCATTCTGGCGCTGGTTACGTAGAAGGCAAGCTTGAACTCACTTCCCCTCAATGGAAAAAGCAGGAAGCAAGACAGTGACATTTTTGCCATCCGCGCCCAAGACAACAACAGTGGATTCAGGCAAAAAATGTGGGCAGAGTGTTTTGAAATTAAATCAAAAGTCAGTGCCAGCTTTCAGGCTGCAATAACTCTGCAATCTGAAGGTGCATGACTGAATCCCGCTCTTGCTGTAGAGTCCTTCACGAGGGTGCTTACCCTCTATTACGCCAGTAAAAACTGGTCTGCTGTATAAATGGGCAAATGAGCGTAAAGTCGCTTATGCAACGTCGCAAGTGACCTCGGACAGATGTCTTAGCTCACCGAAGGTTAATAATGACAACAGCCACTTGTGGATTTTCCCAACGTTCCTTATTCTAAATGCCTCGAGTTGCTTGTTTCTGTCTTAAAAGGATGCAGCTATTAAATTGATCGTATTGATCAATATGGCCCATATAAAGCCTTGACTGCCAGTAATAGCAGAGTCCTTGATGCTTTGCCGGAAATTAATGTTGTCACTTTAGCGTCACATGAATTAAATTGTTAACTCTTTCGCAAATATGTAGACTGGCTATCGCTTGTCTCTTTCTTGAAGGGACGGCACCACCGAGGTTGGCTTCTTGAGGTTGTTCCTGAGAAAGGAACTTGTCTCGGTCCTCCTCTTATTTTCCACTCCCTGGTGGATAAGCTCTACTGTTCCTGGGTCCTCCTCCTCGGGTCCTGCTGTTCTTGTTTCCCTGTCCCAGTGCTCTGCTGTTTCTGGCTCCTCCCCCTCATTCTCTCCTCTTCCAAGCTCCTCACACTCTAGTGTTTCTAGCATCTTTGCTGTTTCTGTCTCATTTTTTCCTGGTTTTAAAACCTCACCCACCTGCAGTCCTGATTTAATCTCATCCACCTCCTTCACTCCTGTTCCTGCCAGCAGACCAGTGCAGCTGAACACCTGCCACCCCTTCAGCTTGCTGAAGAGAGGCAGCCCTTCTCACCTAGGCCTACAGGCACGGAACACTAAGGCTGACACTCCATGCTACCGGGGAGAGTGTTTGCTGGCAAGGCGGACAGTGCGTGTGCAGGCGTGACACCGGAAGGCAAAGAAATTTCCACCAACCCAACTGAATCCATGTTAAAGGCTCTTCACTTTCACTTCACTTTTCTTGCATAAGAACAAAATGGCCAGGAACACCCTTTCTTGGTGATGCACATAAAAAGAAAGTTTCAAGTAACCTTTCACCTAAGCACATTAAAAAAAAAAAAAAATGAGGGTAGCGCCAAAGCAATGTTCTTCCTTCTGACAAAAACAGTCCCTGGCACAGTGCTGGCCCAAAGTGGCAGAATGAAGCGGCTTCACACACACATTTAGAAGACTTGCTGCGGTAAACGGGAGTTGGGCCTCGCTGTGACAAACAGATGGTGTCGGTTTTTAGACTAACTCTTCAAATACATTGTCCATCCTCGCTCCACGGGTATGAAACCGCAGCAGGAGCAGCAAAACGGAAGCTACTACACACCGACTTTGCCTCAGGGGCTCCTTTTGTACCCCAAACCGGTGCCCCAGGGGATCCCGGCGTCTGTACACAATCAAAAGAGCTCATTTTTATTAATGAAGTCTTGGACTCTATTGCCAGCCAAGCCTGAAAACTTGAAAGCTCACAATGGCCAAGAGAAGGATCCACCTGGCATGGAGTATAAACATACTGTAGTGCTTGCTGCAAAATAACTGCAGCATATACAGGTACCTGTACCATGCAAGCCTGATCACCTTACAGGTGTGTATAAGTTCTTCTTTAACCATACCTGCAGGTTTCGATGAACTGGCTCCAGTGCCAAATTTGAAACGAAAGTACATCAAAGCAGTTTTAAAACATCACTCTGAATTATCAGTTTGACCCCATTAAGTACTCCAGTCCTGCAGATTTTACAAAATACATTTTAATTTTGTGGCTGGATGACACCTCAAATGCCACGTGAAGTGATATACTAACTGCATTTGACACCAAGCCTCCCTAGGAGAATCCTGTCGGCGGCACGCTGGAGCAGGTGCGACGCAGTGCCTCGGGACACTCGTGTTTACGGCACATCTGGAAACGGGTGACACCGAATCTACTGTTCTCTACCAGTTTGCTACTAACATTTATAGAAATTCTGATTTATGGCCCACGATGCAGCGGCTGCCTTACGGTTGCACTCTTTTAGGCCTTTCGCAGCTACACACCGATGGCAGCAGAGGCTTGAGCGTAGCCTGGTGGTTGAAGACACGCATTTGACCTCTCAAGGCGGCTGACTTAAGCCCCAGGGGCGGTACTGCACAAGTACCTTCAGCAAGGCGCTTAACCGGAATCGCACCAGCAAAATAGCTAGCTATATAAATAAGTATATGTGAAAGAGGCTTCGATTAAAAGTGGCAGTAGACAAAACATATTATAAATTTATTAGTTATATATGTCCCTTTTATATAACTATTAATCCCTTTAAAAATATAATTAAAGCATAATGAAGGCTTTTTGAGTCATTTTTCTCGCAAACCTCAAAGCGCGTCGAGTGTTTAAAGCGATAAGAAAAATTTGGTTAGGACTGCCGATGGCGGTGGGTGGACTGCCGGGGTGTGGCGACATCCTCACCTCCCAGGCCTGGTCTCAGGCGGTTGTCGTAACCGTCCAGAAGCCTGTCAAGGATTCGCGTGAACAGGGTGATGTTGTTTTTGAAAGCGTCCGTGGTGGGATCGGCCTCCACTGACCTGGAATGGAAAGAGACACATGAAATCGCTCTGACGTTATTTATATTGCTTTTAAAATAGCTCTAACACAGGTACAGCGAGAGCACAAACTTTTGTTCTTTTTTTTAGATTTGAAATGCATCTTTTGTATGTTTCTTTCATTTCAACATCAAATTATTCATTTATTTATTTATTTTTTGCTATCTATATAAAGAACTTGTCAGTGAGGCCAAACAAATGACTGATTTGTGCTGTTTTGTGACAGTTTATTTCATCATGTTGGATGGATGTCAGCAATGTAAGATGTAATCCTGGTCAGAGAATTCAGGTCCTGAATCACAGCTGAAGGGTTGCCAAGGAACATCCATCCATCTGTCCATCCGTCAATCCATCCGTTATCAATAATTGGTTGCCCTATTTTGTGTCACAGAGATCCCAGCCTCATGCCAGCAGCACAATGGGAGAGGATCCAAACTACAACTGATAAACAAAATGTATGGCAAAAGCATTACGAAACTCACAACCTAGGAGCTGGGATGTCTCCGAACTACATGGGATGCCACCATGTCACCCCACCAAGGAACAGTCAAACAGTACGCAGAATGAAGGACTCTAGTGCTGTTTACATCCCAGCTTTGGACCAGTATGGACTGTGCAGGGCCAACCCATCCTCTTCTGGGACTTCTGGGAAGTCAGGCCTGGGTAAAGTTCCCCTTCAAGGCACATAAATTCTCTCATCTTCCAGCATGTGCTCCATGTCACAGTGACACATCCTTAGCAAAACTGATTCTCTCCCAGCTGTAATCCAACATTTCATTTTATCCCAGACGTGTACTTATAGGGCCCGCCCACCTTCCTTGTGTGTGTCATGCTGGCCTGAGTCCCCAGGTGCCTGTCACGCAGCGCTCAGAGGCTGACAGCACTCAACTCTGAGGCATCATTTCTTTTCCTCTCTTTTTTATTCCATGCTACACCACCCACACTGATCAGAATAACATCTCTCCTTCACTTTCATCTCTCCATAAAGCACACCCACACCGTGCCACACCCTATCTGAGAATAATAATAATAATAATAATAATAATAATAATAATAATAATAATAATAATAATAATAATAATAATAATAATAATAATAATGAAGGGCACCAGATTGCACAGTAGTCAAAAACCGGTGCCTTTGTACTCAAAGGACCCAGAGTCAGATCCTCACTGCTGAATTTTTGCATTAAAAACTGCCCAGCTGCATAAATTGGTGAATCACTAAGTAGCTTAACATTGTGTCACTTTGTAGAAAATCATTGCCTAAATATAGTATATAAATATAATAACAGCAATAGTAACACTATTAGTAGTGGTTGCATGGATAGTTGCACTGATATTATTAATATTCATATTAAAATCCCTCCTGTGCATGTCCACTCACTCCAATGCACTTTATCAGTTATTCATTGCAAGGCTCTGACATGCTGTGAGTATGACCTGTCATTTCTTTCTTTATTTATGCTATGTTTTGACAAACATCACACATATCAGATTTAGTCACAGTGAAATATAAATGGAGGCCATCACCTGTATGCGCCTGCAGCGCCCTACCTCACACAGTCTGAACAAAGAGCACGTCTAGGCCCTGAAGGTCCCCCGCTGTGGCTGGATGCGTCTTGTGCTAAAGACCCATGTGTCATTTTTGCCGTGATGTATCTACAGTTAACAGTAAAACCGCAGTAAAACCGCTTCTAGACAAATAGGTTGCTTAGAAAACAAAATGCTGCTTTCCATCTCGCAATCTTATCTACACCGCCCCAACCCGTCGCTTCAATTTAAAACATAAAATGTAAAAAAAAAATGTTAAAAATAAACAGGCAGAATTGTTTAATTCAACATTTTTAGTTTGTTGAAATGAAAATGCCTCCCAAATATTAATCTAGGCTCTCACACACAATTCAAAGAGTAGCGCCCATATCAGATCAAAGAAAAGGGGCCAAAGACAGGAAATTAAAATCTTTTCTTGCCTTTATTGTCCTGTTGGGTTGTGGTTTATCTTGATAAACTTTAAAGGTGAGATTAATTCCAACAAACTTTTAATATTGTCATCCCGTTTTTTTTTTCTTTTGCGTAAATGAATACATTTGAAATAAATAAAAAGTTTGCACTGAATATTATGATTATATTAAAATGTGAAAGCAAGAACAGCCTATAAAATGAATACCCTTATCTGACAATAAAGAGAATCTCTGACTCAACTGCCATCAGGTACACAAAAAATCTTTACCATGGAAACGGTATCATTTTAATGTGCAATAGTAGCAATATTCTTATTATAGACCGATGAATACACCATGTTCATTCTGTTATTTCACGTCAATGGCAAAACAGTCAAAACAGAATTGAAGTGCTCCAAAATGGCTCTCCAAAAATCCATGGCAACAGTGAACCTTTAATAATAATAATAATAATAATAATAATAATAATAATAATAATAATAATAATAATAATAATAATAATAATAATAATAATGTCAATCTTTACCAGATATATGTTTACATAAATAAATAAGTAAGCAGGCTCTTTCAAATGATATAAAATGTAATGTAATGCTGTCATCCAGTTCATGATAAGGGGAAATGTCTTTATTCAAAGTACCTCCTTCTGTTTTACTTATTCATGAAAGAATAATAATAATAATAATAATAATAATAATAATAATAATTTGTCTGTGTATGTTGAGGTCCATCTATGACTGGGAAGCTGTGCAGCTGTCTGAGATCTCCACCTAGAGGAGTTAAATCCAAAAGTCTCCAGAGCTCCAATGATTCCACCACGCTCATCCTACGCGCATCTTTTCCTCCTCTCCCTGAAAATCATTTTCTCTCTCCCCTTCTTCTTCGCCATGCATTTATATGACACCCAGACTCTTCCCTGTCCTGAAACAATAAGGTGTGAATTATATATGCTGGGTACAGTACCCCAGTACACCGTGTGCCTTCACAGTCCTTCATGGTGTCCATAATGATGGCAACAAACACAGTAAAAATAAGCTCATGAGTGCCAGAGCACCACTTACCAGGTGTGCCAGAGCACCGCAAGGGACAGGCAGAGGAACCAGGAGTGGACGGCGACCCCTCTCTCCCTCATAGCTGCTATTTCCACCTACACAAGTGAAGACAGGAGTCCGGCTTTTACACCCTCATCCCCCTCATTCCACATTTTTTTTTTTTTGCGCATCACAATCCAAAAGCTGCTGCCACAAGTGCTCCAGAGTATCGATCAGGGAACTGACTGATCAGAGGAGGTGAATGGATCAATGGCAGATGTGTGGAGAGCACAGATCGCACAAGAAGCATCCTCACAATAACACAAACGGCAATAAATGACACCTCAAACCCGTTCAACGCGTGCGGTTGTGGATGATGTTCTGTATCTCAGTGGGAATTCCTGGGGTAACTTGAGGTTTCTACTTGGCCCACATGTCAGCTTCCTTTTTTTTTTTTTTTTTTTTTTGTTTGCATGGGGGGGAAAAATTCTTAAATATGTTCACAAAAGAGCACGCTTTTTGAAAATAATCCAGGGAATGTGCGATCAAGCCCTTCAGGTCCGCATGGATGTGGTCCAACGGGCAGCCTCCTTACCTCCAGCGTTCGAAGCCTTTTTTTTTTTTTTTTTTTTATCCCGGAGAAGATGCTGAAGTTGGACGCGGCAGCGCTCCGCCGTTTACAGACCCGTTCTGTACTCGGCGGCGCTGTCGTAAAACGGGGTGCGGGGCGCAAAGAAGAGAGAAAGAAACGGAATGGAGGAAGAAGAAGAAAAAAAAAGAAAAGAAAGGAGAAAAGGAAAATCGAAGCTCGCGCCTCAGCAGATCGGTGCAAGCCTCCTGCAAACTGCGCGCATCCCGCGCTCTCCCGCACGGACCGCGCCGGTGTCGCGCCGATCAGCCCCGTCGTCTAGGTACCGTTTTCACATCCCTCCGCCGGTTCTGAGCGTCTCCGGGCTGCGATACAAAACTACAAAGGAAACGAGTGGGAGACGCGGGGTCCTAAAGAGAGCCGAGCTCGGCGCGCACAATCCCGCAGGGATCACCTGAGAATCCCCCGCATGTGGATGTGGCGACGCGCGGCTTTGCGTGCGCGCATTGCGCTTTCTTGTTCTTTGTCGGAGTGAGAAGAGGAGAGGAAAAAAGTCAAAAGTGTGCTTTGACGCGTAAACGCAGCCTCACCGTTGAACTGGGCTGTGCATGTAAGGGCGCGTCGGTGATCGTTGGCGGAAAACCCGTTTGCGCTCCAAGCTTCACCTGTGTGGCTCCTATGTGCTGAATACAAGTCGGTTCAAGGGAGCTGCGAACGTCTGACGTGTTGGGTCAGCATGGGAGCAACCCAGTTGTTTTGGTTTTTCAGCGGTCGGATCCGATCACTGCCACCACCACTGACCACATCACTGGCTGTTTGCACATCTACAACATACCTATGTTATGTTGCACTGACATTCAATGTTATCATTCATGTCTTGCTGTCTTTTTGTGCTTTAAATATTGCATCTATGTATATGTATCTATATTTTCTCTTATTTCTCATAATTTTCTTGCACCAGGAACTTCTCCCTTCTGTGCCAGCTGTAAAAGGATGCACAATAATGAAAGATTACTGCTTCTTGAACCGCAGCTAGGAAATGCATCCTGTCCTCTTGAGGCGGATTCGCGAACGATGAACCTGAGGAATGTTTCCCTCCTACTTCTTTTCGTCCATACTTATTGCCACGTCTTTACAGTTATGTGTTATGTTACTCTAAATGTAAGCACGTTTTGCATTCATGACATCAAAATGGGCAGAGTGCTGACCACAATATAATGGGGGGTGTACATTATTCAATTGCCATATGGAGGGAAAATGGAAAAGCAAGACAAGTCATTCGATATAAGGCCTCGGTTTGACAGTTATTTACCCTAAGTAATTAAATTGGCATAGTCAGTAAAGGCAAGAAAGATTGAGTATACATTATTAATCCAAAATCTTGTTCAAAAAGAAGCCATACCTGATTTACTAGCACACATTAGTTTCTCTCTTCATTCACTTAAGACTAATAAATATGTGTGTGAGGAGGGGTGGGCTTTGTGTGAATAAATATTGCATATAAAGACAGGTGTTGAGGAAACTCTAGCTGTTATTCAGGGGCTCCCATCCAAAATGCTGGCCTATCTGTTAATTTATCTGTTCATTCACTTATTTGTCTAAGGGAAGATCTATCTGTCTGTCTGTCCGTCCGCCTGCCCATCTGTCTGTCTGTCTGTCTGTCTATCTATCTATCTATCTATCTATCTATCTATCTATCTATCTATCTATCTATCTATCTATCTATCTATCTATCATTTATAACTTTGTATCATAAAATGTATAAAATAGACAAAGAAGTAACAGAGACACATCCCATATGCAGTGATATGATGCATTACTTAAATCAGGTGATATTTTCGATAAAGGCCTTTCTGAACACTTTCATAACACCTTCGTGGGACGGACACACACACACACACACACACACACAGAGTATAAGCTACTAAAGAAGCGTCATAATTCATGAAGGTGGGATGGAAGTGTTGTATTGCGCTCATTACCCTGAATTAATATTGAGAATACCTCTACTAAAATAGGATATAACCCACCAGATAATATTTTAAATATTGATTCATGGTGCATTCAAAATAGTTTGGGCTGAATTAGATTTATTTGCTGGTGCTGCCGCTGGAAAACAATAAGAGATAATAGCACACATTCGGTAATATTGTGTAGTTAATATAGTACTATAGCTTTTATGCAAGAGTGTTATTAAAGGTCAGTGAGTCATACAGGCAGAGAAAATAAATTCTCCTTGATAAAAGCATGGATTGCCATGAGCAGACAAAACTGGTAAAGAGTAATAATAGATTTCATTTCAGTTCTTTACACTAAACTAATGTTAAGAAGTGGGCTGTGTCCATAGCCATCTAAACTGGATGTTCCCCCATGCTCAGCATCCATGATCCTCCACCAGCTCCCACCCCATCCCATCCCAAGCCCCTCCAGGACCCTCGGCAGATTCCTGCCTCTGTCCAAGCCAGCTGGCCGGCCAGCCGGAGCTGGGATGTGCGGCCCTAGCAATGCTGCCAGCTGGGCGTCTCCTCCGTCCATGACACCTGCGATCCCTTCTTCTGTTTCCTCCCGATTACACTTCGTCCAGCCCCTGCCACATCCATATCGCCAATCCGTTTATTCGCACGTGGCCCAATTCAACCCAGCGTTGCTACGCTTTTTTCATTTTTAAAAATGATCTATTTTTGCTTTTTCTGGATTTGGCCTGTTTATGTTTTCCGTTTTCTTTTTAATTTTTATTATTATATTTATATACCCAGCTGTATAAATAGGTCAGATGTTTAGTCCATTTGGATTAAATCAGCAAACCAATGCACACAGAAACACACACCAACGTACTCTAGCACACACATACAGTATGTACATTTTCTTTGGCCCAGGTGGACACATAGTGTGATTGTAACAAATGTTCAGTGAATTTTGACTTCAGATGTCTGGATATCAAATGTGATGGTGCTGGACCCATATGGACTCACACGACTGTGACGTCAGCCCAAAAACTCACGTGGGAGTCAAAATACACGAAGCTCCTAAGGGAACAAAACATTGTTTTCCAGACCAAGACTGAGGCTCAGCATATGCCTCTTCACCATCCACCGAACAGTTTTATAGGTACAGGGGTCTCCATTCTACACTTCCCTGGCTGGGTCCCCAGCTTCAAGGCTACCACAGCAAGTCACATCCAAAGCCAAGGTCTACATGAAAAGGACCAAGATGTTACAGTAGATGATGATGCAACGTCAAGCTAAAATTAGACTTAAACCTTGAAGCAGATCATATTTTAAGTCCCTGAAACCTGGAGTCACCCACCAAATCCAGAAGAAAATGCCAGACTACCAGCTCACACTCCTGAACAAACAGCTGCATCTCCAACTGTAAAAATATAAGCTTTTCAAAAGATGGGGATTGATGCCAGGAGTGAGATTCAGTGCCAGTTGGGTTTTCGGTCCTATTAGTAAATGCAGAATTACAAACAAAGCTGCAAGGGCTGACCTCAAATTTCTCTTGGTTCTATTTGTCTGATACAAAACCCATAACCCAGCCTTCGGTACGATTGTGAAATAAACTGACTGCAGCTTCTAGCTCAGCTTTAAAACATCCATGCGACACTGCTGTCGTTTTCCTCATCTTTACAATTTAAAAATAACTAATCTTTTTTGTCACTATTTTACACAAAGTTGTGCAAATTGCCTACCTCAAAAATAATAATAAAAAAATATATATGTCCATTTTCACTGTTACATGAATTTTTCAAAGCTTGTGCGAAGGAACTTGGACTCCTTCACAAGGCTGTAAAGTAGAGCTGTAGGTAGGAGTTGCAAATCTCTGTGTTCATACAGAGTGTGGGCTCTTGGCTCACACAGCCAGCATAGTCACTCAATCTTGGCTTTACATTAGGTTTGTTTTATATTTATTTATTTATTTGTAATCTGGGAAACTGGAATTGAAGCGCAGGACATTTTTAAAAATGATCATTATTTCTAAAGATGGATTAATGGTTGGTCAAACTTTTTACACATTGCGGTTCTTTGGGTAGAGGAAAGGGGAGAACAAGGCACCAGACAGCAGGGGTTGAGTTAGGAGAAGAAGGACTTTATTAATAGCTTTTTTTATTTTTACATTAACAGAAATGTAAAACAGCAAAATTAGCTCCCAAACATAAATCCAAAAAGATGTGTGCTTCTGTCTTCTCTTCCACCTCCAGACCGCCTACCTTTTTTACCATAATGGTTTCGTTAGAGCCAAATGGTCTAAGGAAATTGTCAAAGGATGGTGGGCCTTACATAGTGAGAGGCTTTTATGTATGTGTTGGTATTTTTAACTCACATCAAAATATCAAATATATCACAAATGTTGTTAGTCTTATTACTTTTAGTAGCCTACTGCTTCCCCAACCCCCTCAGTCCAGCATATAATAGACCATTCCACACTGCTGTATCCCTACATCCCTGTATCCCTGACAGAGAGATATAGTGAAGGTAGCAGTCTTGTGTAAAGGTGTGAACTTCAGGATACACTTTACTTTACATACCAGCGTAGTGTGTGTTTTCACAAACTCGCTACACACCTACGCAAGGGTGGAATGTCCAAAGTGGCTGTCGGCCACTTGTTAACCAGGTCTGGCACAATCCATTTTAGCATACATGCAGAACAAATCAGTTGGTGATCGACTGCAGGTGCGACAATGCCATCTGCTTTTTAGCAGAAAAACAAAACCGGGCGTTTGATTTTATTCAAATTATCAGATATCCTCTCTTTTCTGCGCCACACAAATTAAAACACAGGTAAACAGCAAGATTTAAACAGCATTGCAGCAGTCCAGTCTAAGCAAAAAAGTGTACGGTTGTGCCGCAGATTAGCATACATGAAAGACACAGCCTGGACCTCTGCTGCAATTCTTGAACTAAGCAATACAGGGACCTGAGGAAAGGTGTTTAGTCTAACAGGTATAGAAAAGGGTGAGAACTGGGACTGATGATGTCCTCATTCCTATCTTTGCCTAGGGCCCTCAAACCATTAAATACTTGGAAGCTGCTTAGAAGATGTCTGTCCAAGAAAGCTCCATCCTATCTTATCTGTCCTCTCAGCAGCTGCCGGTATATTTCAGAATATAGTTTAAAACATACTCATACATTCAGTGAATCTAACATCTCTCTTTGCCGTGTTTGCTGTTGTTATTGCAACCGCTTTATATTATTAATAACGGCATCAAATTTTCCCACCGCTTCAAAATGAATCGCAGCTCTGAATATGAACTGGCTTCACTTGGAGGGGGCATGGAGCTTGGCGTGGCTCTCGGACCGCCGAACTCCTGGCACGAGAGGGAGGCAGATTCACTGAGCGGGAAACCGAACCGTCTTGGATGCGGAGAGACCGCCGCGGTCCTGCAGCTCCGTTACCAAGGCGCTGCGCTTGTTTTTCAAAGACCACATTTCATCTGCGCAGGCATTACGGGGTAAACTCAGAAAGGTGCCCAAAAGCACATTCTTTTATTACAGAACATATTTAGCGAGCAGACATTATGTAACAAATCATGAATGGGAGAAGGCTGCTGTTATATAAGCAGGATAAACAATCTCGGTGGCAAGCGATTCTTACTTCACTGCCTGCTTTTCTGCAGCTTCTTCTTACGTGATTCTTCCGTACATTCAAAACGTTGCTGACTGAATTAAATGGTTTTTTAAAAGGCTGACTGACATGAAGATCTGTGCCTTTGAATAAGAGGAATTGGACTGTTCTGCACCTCATTGTAAGCATTAAAATAGGCTTAAAATAGTGTGGTTTTATGCAACATATAAAAAACACTGCAGTGTGCACAGAGATGGTGAACAAGAGCAAATCTCCACATAACAGATCCCTAAGAGCGTCTGCTGAGGTTGACCACCAGAAGGGAATCTCCTGTAAGTCCTGTATTGCGCAGATTGCATCCGTTGCACGTCTTTACTACGAAATGAATGCTTTTAGTGGATTTCACTGAAAAGCTAAGTGTTGCTGTGTTGATTCGTAATTTAATTTGTGAATGACACAAGCTTAGCATTATGAGAAAATAAATGGTTCTACGGAGGTTCAAAGTGTCTTAATAAAATGGCACCAAAAAGCATTTGTGTTTGCAATCTTTCAGAGTACGTGTGCCATTGTGTGGTTTGGCCTCACTCACGTCTCTTTTTGGATTTTTGTCATTATTTTGGACCAAAGACTTTTTTTCTCCTGCTTTACGACAAACTATTTAACTGCTTTATCGTGATTTATAGCTCAAGCCGACTCAAATAAACTTAGAAGGGAACCGAATCTCTCAGTATCTTTGCATCCTTCATTTTAGTGTAGCTTATTTTCCTCCCACACGTATTTTAAAATGTGTGTCTTGGTTGTTATTACTCATGATAACTGTTGCATGTCTCTCCTTCTATTTGTATTATTGTCTGTTATGCACCCTGAGGCAACATGATGGGAAGAGCTACACAAAAATAAACTGAGTCGAATTTATTTGAATAAATCTCCTGTAGTGAAACACCAATAACCCCAACACTTAAGAAATTGCTATTTTACTGTAATTTTTCTAATAATCTGAAGTGTTGTCTCTTCCATTCAAGGTTGTGGCTGTTAATTTAAAAAAAAAAAAAAAATTATTTTATTTAATGTCTCTCTGCTTCAAAGACCTTTTCTGCGGCTTCTCTTGAAAACCCTATTTTTTAATCATCAGAGATTTTTTTCATTCCATTATTTATTTTCTCGGCTGTCCTGAATAATTGCCTGTGCCGATATTTATGCTCTGAATTGTTTATGCAGTCATGAATACTTAACACAAGTGCCAAAACCATCTCAATGGAGCCATAATAAAAGAAACAACTAATCAATGGCACCGGCTTTACTGTCAAAAGGCTGGAAACTGGGGAAAAACAAAGATAGAAAGAAACCATTCCAGTTTGGAGAGGAAACTTTAAGAGCCCACTGATCCAATTCTATCATTAACAATTAATTACAATTGTTAAGTCTTTTTCATGAAGTTGCAGTTTTTATGCTCTTAATCGTGGCAACCGCTCAAACTGAACCTGGCCTTTGGCTTCCTCTGCACTTTGAAAAGCTTTTTTGCCGAGCTAAGAATCTTTCCTACAGTGTAATCGATTATTTATTTATTTATTTATTTATTTATTTCCCTAGAGACCTCCAGAGATGTTCAACATTTTATCGAATCCCAGCATGCAGCAGCAGTAAGCTTTCTGGAAGTTAGGCATCAGTTATGGTGGTCAAACTAGACGTTTCCCCAAAGTCATCGTTTTAATGTTTTTCATCAAAAAAAACAATGAGTCTGCAAGCTGCTACTACAAACAAAACTGGAAAATGAAGAATACAACTCTGGAACCTGCAGCAATGGATGAGATCAGTTTAGTTTGGAGCAGGAAGCATCAGGAGAGGGTTGAGACCACTTGTTGTACCTGCTTGTATCCTTGAGAAAAGCACCCCAAATGTGAGAGTCCAACAAAACAGCATAATAATGATGACTGAAGGTTAATGCGTAGTAAGTTCAGGCATCACCCCGAATTTGTCGTTTTGGGTTAGCTGCAGCCCCATAACTGTGCTTCACTGTCACCTGTCTAAAAACAATGAAGATTCCTAGCAAAGATAAATATGATGTCCCGTCGCAGGTGCCGAGCCTCGTAAATCACAGCACGGCTGCCTTGTGTAATGATCTGCTCCTTTATTCGTTTTTCAACCCAAGCTGTCGCCGGCCACCTTCTGCTCGCCTCAGGAGAGCACGTGCAAACATTTGATGGGGTACTCAATTGGCCCTTTCCCCCAGCGCTATGAACTTTATTGATTTACATTCAGCAGTGAATGATTTTTATCTGTTAGTGGAAGCATTTTCAAGACTGTGAGCTCACAAAAAAAAAACCGACAGATAGGAACAGGCTTGCTGGCAAGTAGGTGTCTCTTTTACCGCCTTTATCTGGTCTTCAGAAGCTTGACATTTCAAAGTGTTTAAGTGAGAACACAGTAAAAATGTGTACTCATTAACCTGCGTTTTGGACAAAAATAACCCAGGAACTGCATTTTATTTAATGAACTGCCTTCATGTTGCTAGGCCTGCATCAGAGAAAACCGTTCAATGGAACCACATTTTTGTGTATAATAACTTGCGCCCAGTTACGTATCTGGCTTAGCCGTTCCAGTTCTTGCCATTGAGGGAGTCACTCCAAAGCCAACACTCTCCTGCTATGTATACACATGACATGCAGGGGGCGCAGTGGTTAGAACTGTCAGCTCAAAAAACCTGGGTCCAAGTATTATAAAAATTTTCTTTCTCTTACACTGAAAGTATAAATGTGAATGTATTTGGCCAAGCTGGATTGATATTTGAGGGTAACTGCTTACTTTATGAGGAGATAATTGTCCGGTGCACATATACATAGGCCACCTGATTTTTGGAATATGAGAGGTCTGATGTTCAACTGGAGAACTGCATTGTAGAGATATAAATGGCAGTTCATAAAGCAGTCATTATGGCCATATTAATCTTGCTGATGATAAAACCGCTGACAGAATAATGGAAGGCCACGATAGACAGACATGAGCTCCATCTAGATTTACTGTGGAAGGCTGGAGGGTTGGCATTCTCCACCAGTTAATGGTTGAGGTTCGAGACATATCTCCACATCCTCTTAGCCTCATCAGAGCCTTTGTGAGTACTTTATGGTCCACCTTTCAGCTTTTGTTTCACTTCATTGGTTACCCGATCAGGTAAATTAAATAAAAGACCCCATGATCAAAACCTCCAGGCGCAGAAGAGCAAGAGACCTGCGAGATCATTCCAAACATTGCCCTCTGCAAGAGAGACCAAGTAGATGTGTTTACTTCCTAAATTCCTCTGAAGGCACTTTCATTTATGTAATATAAATAATAAAGGAATATAATATTAAAATTAGGCAGCAAGTGTCTTTGGACAAAGATTAGTCATCAAGTTTGGCCTTATCCTGCATTCCCAAAATGGAAATCTGTTACATAGATTAAAAAGTGTTGACTGTCTTTTATATTTAATGTACTTAACTTAAGCTGAATTCATTTTTATTATGGACAATGGGTCAGTGTGATGTTTGTTTACATGGATTAGCTTTTTTTTTTGTTTATTTTTTCAATTTTTGCTTGGTGCCCAGCAGCCGTCTACTACCACGCTGCCCACCGGCATGTCGGGCTTCGCAAATATTCCGACTTTTTAACAGCAAAGGCAGGTGAGAGTACCACCCGAACCCTCCGCCTCTGAGTCGAACGCACCCTCCAAGTGGTGCCCCTATGCGATCTGCTCGGTCACGATGGCTCGATGACAGGTGCTTGGTGGAGGGGGCACAGTAAAGACAGCACTATTTATACCACGGTGTCATGTGCTAACATTTCACTGCATCCAGAATAAAGAAAAATCTTAATTTTTCACTTTAATATCATAACACCTATTTTAACAAATTCTCCCATGTTATCATGTTCTTATCTAGTATTATATACTAAATGCTATATTATTATTGTAGTATTTGTTGTGGTGCTGGTAGTTACTGTAGGCAAAACCTTTCATTTTTAGTTTTTCATTCAAAAAAATCATCACACTTTGCTGCAAAATCATTGTATTTCTTCAGTTATTCTATTTGAGCAAGACATTCATTTTGCATGACTGTGTTCAGACAAATAAGTAAAATAAGCATTTTACTGTCTCTTTCACTTCTTCCATCACACAGTACTGGCTAGCCGTGGCCTCAGGAGCTTTTGTAGAAATCTTCCAGTACTAATACTCAGTACACACAGATAAAGCAACCCACTATTATTGTATGTTTATTTGTTTTAATTGACAGTGCTGTCCCCACAATGCACCCCTGCTGATGCCATAAATTTATACCGATGTGTCGCGACCCCATCTACAATGGTCAAAATGAATGCTGCAAGGTCGTGGTGTAAAAGTGTCTAAGCAAAGACATCATTTTTGGGCACAACAATGCCATATTTTTGCTAAATGTAGGCAGGGGAGGAAGAGAATGACCGTGCTCGCATCTCTCGATCAAATACCATCTTACATCCATTCCACTAATGTGTACAGCTGGGAGGAGGAAGTGTTGAGTCTGCACTGCGTCTGTTATTAATCCATCTGTTCCTAAATCTATTCCATTATCAGTCATCTCTTGTCCAATGCAGTCACAGCTGGCCTCAGCCTATCCCAAAAGCATGGTTTGTGATGCAGCCTACACCCTGGGTGGGACATCAGTATATCAGACAAGCAGTCACACACATTCTTACTGACACACATACATACTGGAAAGTACGAGAGAGGAAAAAAGACCAAGGGAGCAGGAGGTGACCACCAATGTTTAAGACCAGATCATCTATTGTGGGCTTTCTTAACTCTAGGTAAGAAGCAGAAAACACCTCTGTGTGAGCAATGTAAACACAAAAAAATGAAAAGTCTAAATAAAAAGACATAAATGACTCATCAGTCTCCAGAATTCCAGCCAGTGTTGTACGGTAGGAAAGTTCACGGTGGAGTACTAACCCCCTACTCAACCACTTGATGCGGCGCTCCACAGCCACCGGTACACCTGCATAGACTAAGCTGGATTCAAACTCACACCTGAACCCACAGCCCAGGAGCACCGAGGCACCGGCACAGCCCATTGCACCACCTCAGTAACCTCAGAGACATAGCGCTGCTTGGATACAAGCAGCCCTTTGAGGATTTTCCTCTAAAACTTCATCTGTGCCTACGATGGTTTCTAAATTTCAGCTCCTTTCCAGTTAAATGATGCTTATTCCTATAAATCAGGAAGGAGACAGGAGCCAAAGGGCCCAAATGGCCCAACGGGGCCTCTACTCTACTTCCATGTGTGGGAGGACCTATGTGGGAAGAAGAACTAAAATATTATAACTATTACAATAAGATTACCTGCATTTAGCACAACGTGGCCACTCCTGTCTTAGAAATGAGTAAAAGGAACTTGGGATGAAACATGGCTTCAACACCTTTTATTATGAAATGTATCTCCTTGTCATTGAAAACCTTGAAAAAGGATTGTCTGCATCATGTAGTCACTGCTGAATGATTCAGTCCTGGTTTCAGAATGACTGCCTTTAAAATACCTAATTTAGGTTATGATTTAATATTTTGTGTTTATCATCCCTTTAAACAAAACAGGTTTCACTTCTTATTAACGGCTGTCTCACAGCCCAAACAGCAAAACAATACATCATGACACATCTCTGTGTGTCTAAATTTCCTTCCTCCCCCACAAACCTGCACCACTTCCATACAGTCTGAAAACCTTTCCCTCCATCCGAGCATCAGCATGTGCGCGAACCTAGCTCTGGTAAATCACTGCAGCAGGGCCCCTGGAGGGGTCTTGCCTGCGAATACAATCTCTACCAGGAATCATGTTGCCATATCTTCAGCCTCATGACAGCGCACAGAAGTACTCCTGCTTTATTAAAACCCGCCGTAGTGGGATTTGGGTAGCGGGATGAAAAGAGTCAGGTCTCCACATTGAGAATGCCATACACGGGCATAGACACTGGAAGTGTGGGTTTCATGGACGTGGAGGGACATCAGGAGAGCAATTTTCATCCTTATCAGTCTGAATGATTTGCCTGCAGGACGTGATCAGCCGCTTGCTGAACCTCAGCCCAACATGGCGGTTCACCGTGTCTCTGCCCTCTTTTGTCCAAGGCTGGAGCGTTAGGTTTTTATACTAAGTTACTAACAACTCTTTTCCATTTGTGTTGCAAGGTGAGTTAAATGATAAGCACTTTGGTCAAGAGTCCAACAGTAGGTAGAAGCATTTAAATCTTGGCATATTGGCTTCAAGATGGCATCAAGATGGCCACTCTTGACAGCAAATTGTGAATCCACCAACACTCTAAATCTACTCACAATTCCTCCAGTGTTGCAGTCTCCACTAGTATTCCAGTAAGTACGGAGTAACCTGAATATGATCATGGAAGTGGGCAGGTGATGGGAGATGAATAAGTTTCTGGTTATAGAACCAGAAACAAGAGGCAGACATTCCATTGTTATGTACAGCAGGTGTGGGCCAGTGGGATGGACAGATCCCAGTCAAGCAGACCCTTGAATTAAATAAAGAAGTAAAGTAACCCTACAGCATACTTTTCTGCACTGATATATGGCAAGTTGGACAGCATGCAAAAGTTAAATTAATGTTTCCTATGAACAGCATAAATAAGTGTCAGGTGGGTGTTTAAACCCATAATCCAGCCTACACCGCATGGCCAAAGGTATGTGGACCCCCCTCCTAATGACTGAGCTGAGCTGTTTCAGCCACACCCATGGAGCATGCAAACACATTCTAGACAACTGTGTGCTTCCAGCTTTGTGGCCACAGTTTGGGGAAGAAGCTCCTTTCCTGCTCCAGCATGACTGTGGCCCTCCCCATGCTCAAAGCGAGCTCCATAAACACATGGTTTGTTGGTGTGGAAGAACTTGAGTGGCTGCATAGAGCCCTGACCTCACTGAACACCTTTGGGATGAACTGGAACATTGACTGCGATCCAGGCCTTTTCGTCCAACCTTGCTGATAATCTTGTAGTCAAACTGGGCAGAAATTCCCACAGCGGCACTCCAAAATGTGGTGGAAAGCCTTCCCAAAAGAGTGGGGGCTGTTATAGCAGCAAAGGAGGCCACAACTCCATATGAATGCCCATTGGTTTGTAATGGAAGGTTTAACAAGCAAATATGGGTGTGATGCTCAGGTGTTCACATACTTCTAGCCATATGGTGTACATCTGGGAGTTTTTCTCTCTTTTAATGAGTGGTGGAATGTGGAAGCTCTATGGACAGCCCACTGGTCTCAGCTACCAACAAGCTGACTGTCCCTCTTAGTCTCCCTTAGACTGACTCTCTCCACGTCCTCATATGGAGGCACCTGGATGAAGATGTCGACACTAAAAACTTGAATGGTTTCACTGAGATGGGTGGAACAAAATGAAAAGCCTCATTCCGTTCTGTTTCACTGCACCTTCGGATGGAGCTGAGAAGGATGCTCTGTCACCCGCTGTTTGTCACACTTGCGCCTCAGTCACGTGCTGGGCGACACATGGACACTCTCATCTAACAGAGTCCACAACAACAAAGCTGATCTAATACAAGAGGCAATTCTGACCTCTCCCCTCCCTATTCTTCTCTTTTACCACAATGCCTCAATTTCCTAGCCATTTATAGACATCCGTGCCACTTTTTGTCAGTCTGCTATTCTATAACGAAAACTCACAAAAAGAAAGAGAGGCAGAGTCTCAAATCAGCTGTTACTGACTTTTCAAGGAAATTCTCAGATGATGGATGGGGAAAATGGTTTTGCATTGTTTCTTTTCCTGGGGGTTAGTGAGCCTTAAAGCAGTAAAAAAAAGAATTCCATATATGCACAGGTTGTCTTGAGAAGGAATGACAAAATAAATGTATTAAATGTCTAATACTAATAGTTAAGTATTGATCAGATCTTTATTGTTTAATACAAATAAGTCTTCATCTGTTTTTCAAACTGCACATGGCAGCCAGAATTAATCTGATTAATATCATAAACACTCCAGAATATGACGAATTAGATTCTGACTCTTAGGGTGGTCGATGGTGAAGAACCTCAAATTGGATGTCGAGCTGCTCCTGCAGCTTCTCCGTTGATTCTGAAGTGGACTATTTCTGCATGCAGGGATGATAAAAAAGTCCCCCCGTTGAACTGAAACAACTCCATTTGGCATGGAGGACACTTCAGAGCACTTGCGTAGATTGGAAAACTGCAGTTCGGCGTGAAGTCCGCAGAGTTTTTAGCATTTAAGGGGGCCACTTGCGTTGAGCCCGCCATCGCTCAGGAGGACGTGTGGTTGGGGCGCCCTCTGGTGCAGAGAGCTGGAGGCGCAAGGTTGGGCCGTGGCTACAGGCCAGGCAGACCCTAGGCCTAGCCGGTTTCAAGCAGGAGGTGGAATAATATTGCAGCTTAGGGAAACAGGATGAGTACAGATATACTGAGGATCAATAATCCTGCTTTCTATATATTTTTTAATGGCTGTCACCCTTCTGCTAAACATCTATACAGCAATACTGTAGGCCCCCTTTTCCTGGCAACAAAACAGGGCTTGTCAGCTTCCTAGCAAGCAAAGTTCAACTAATGATGTGAACCAAGCAGACTGAGGTAATTCAGTTATTAGACAGCACACAAAGATTTAGATGTGCGACAGGTTGACTGTGAAAGTGTACATAAACCTTGCTGCATTGAAGGTTAATAAATTGTTAAGTTAATAGCTTACCAGCTTGAAAAATTAAAGACAGGTTGGTATAATAACCCTTAAATGTAATTCATTGAATAAAAATTGGTTGCAGTGGTTTCCTCCCACAGTCCAAAGATGTATGTTTCAGGTCACACCAAATTACCCATTGTGTGTAACTGCGTGCATGACTGGCCACCCTGCAAAGGACTGTCATTTCACTGAAGTTTAGTTTTGTATCCTAGTGCCTAGTGGTTCTAGGACTCCAGACCTCTATGGCCCTGACCAGAATCAAACTGCTAACAATAATAAACTGATAGATGGATTGAAAATAAAATAAAATAAAATAAAATAAAATAAAATAAAATAAAATAAAATAGACAATATAATACAGGAATCTTGAAAATAAAATAAGATTGTGTTCCTGTGTCTGATGTAGTAGGGTTTTGGGGGCCTTGGAGGCAGGCGGATTCCGAGACAATAAGGAGGACAATGTGGCCTTTGAAGTGCTAGACACAAAGCAGACATTAAAGTGAAGTGTGATGGCCTCGAGGGGCGAACTTGTCAGCTTCTCCATGTGTTTCCATCGGTATCGTCTCCATCCCGCACTGGAGGTGGAACAGATGTGCTGGAAAGTAATAGTTCTCGCAGAGAGAGCCTTCTGCAGAGCAAGGAGCTGAAATTCCCTTTCCAGGTCTCTGTACCATCCAATGTCCCTACGTTTTAGATATCTGTCTTGAAGTAAAGTATTTGGATACTACGAAGGTTCTAAGAAAATGTCCTGTGAGGCAACAGCAGATTGTCACAGGTCAACTGTACAGTCATTTTTAATAACCTACAGTCTATTAGTAAACAGCACATTGTATGTGGAACCGCTTCTTGGGCCAAAGATCTTCATGATAATATGGGCCACTACACCCACCTCCACCAGTTGCTTTGGAAACCAATTAGGTGTCGTGAATAAAGAATCCACCAGCAGAGATGGCAAATGATGCCGTTTTTGCACCTGAAAATAAACAGGATATACAGTTCTTCCCCCATGTTCTTGTTGTATGCAAAATGTTTTATTTCAACTAAACACGATATTACAAAACAAGGCAACAAAACAGACATACCATACTTCATATTATGACAGAATTTGCAACATTTTTTACCAAATTTGAATTTGCAATAAAATATTTATTCTTTTTATTGTTATTACTGTTACAAGTTGGGTGCAAGCAAATCACTTTAAATATTAGAACACAGTTCAATTTTATTCCGCAATTTGTGTTCCCCTTGATGTTTTTTTTTTCTTTTTTCAATTCAGTGAAATATTTTTAACAAACATTGTGATGTATTCAACTGTCATTCCAGTATTTCGCCAGCTGACATGCAGTCATGTGTGGATAAACTGTAAATACTTTATGTATGGAGGGGTGGGGCATGGAACTGTGATGGGGTGGGGCTACCCAATGATGGACAGCTCACGGGGCCTATCCTGTGCCAGCATTTGGTAGACAACGATGACCAGCTGCCTTTCACAAAAACTTGTTCTAAAGGCAACTGGTTGGAGGCACTGGGACCTCACAGGCTCCAAAAATGAGTGTGCCCTCATGCAGGTCTGCTGTATGTTTTGGCTATGGGGCGCTGCAACCCCATTTTCTTATACTTTTATTTTATTAATAGGCTATTCTGTAATTTATACTTCCTATTTATTACAATTATTTATTATATTTATTTGGTAAATTCACACTTTATCTTTCGTTCCGTACTTGTGTCGTTGTGTCACACCTTAGTCCTGGAGGAATGCTGTCTCATTTCGCCATGTACTGTGTAGACAGTAAAATGACAATAAAACTCCTACTTGACTACTTGACTATTTGATTTTGGATCTCTGTCCAGTGCCTGCTGTCATCTAATTTTCATGGTGAACCACAGTACTTGAATATATATAAATGTTCCCTTTGATGGTCAACATGATATTAAAAAAGAAGCATAGAGTGAATAAAACCTTCCACTTCATCTGTTCTGGGGTTTTAAATATGTTAAATTCTCTGAGAGCTGCTCCTACATGTCAATATGTTATGGCTTTGAAATGTAGAAGGACCCTCATCATTTTGTCTTTAAAGCTAATAAACTGCAACAGAAAACAATCAATTATTTAAACTGATCATTTTATTAAAAAATATAAATTTATTTAAGTTATTTTTGGGCATTCACATGGCCCTGTGTGTTTATCTGTCCCTGGGCTGTCGATAAAATGCGGCCCTCTCAGGAGAAGGGGATGGAAAACAGAGGCAGCGGGGTGAACAAATGGTAATCAATGGCGGTGAGTACCCTGAGCTCAAGGAGTGCCATCAGCCAGACTGGAATGTCTGCGAAAGAAGTATTTCCAGTTCTTCTCATTTTTTCTCTTCTGCATCTCTCCACCTGTCTTGCATCAAACTCTTAAGGTTGTACAACCTGCCTAACTGGGGATAAAATGCAAGATTCAAATCTAAATGTCTTTCCTCCCTTTGTGGGGACTTAAGACATCATCTCAATATTGCGTTATGACAATTATGATGTGGCTCATCCTTGCTCATTTATGCACATCCTGGTGGGATTTCGAGCCAGCATAGCATGAGAATGGAGAAGCTGGAGTTTGATGTTTATTTGGCTTTGGCCATGCGTATCCCTTCCTCTTGGAATGATCGGGAGGATTAAGAAAAACTGTGTTCAGCGCCCAACAGTCATTGTGGTTCACTTGTCATTTATGGGGGGTCCAGCATTTTAAAACCATGCATGTACAAAATTAATTATACAGTACATTAAATTAATATTTGTTATTTATTTTATGAAAAACAAAATAAAATTTCCCCAAGCCCATGAGTGACACCCCTGCTTAAGCAGCCCTAATCTAGAGGGCTCAACTGTATAAATCTGCAAATCATTGGACAGAGCTTAACCTACAACCTTCAGACTAAGTTACCTTGATAAAAAGTACAAATGCAAGTGCAGATGAACCACTTCAAGATAAGGTGCATTTCTACACTGATGGTATCTTCCACATATATTCCATCTAAGTACAAATGGTGGATTCTTTTGACCACTTAGATCTAGGAGGTTCTCAGGATCTCCGCTCCAGTGCATTACAATAAGCGTCCAAACTGGTGGACGGATGTAGTGAGACTAGGCAGAGTGCCGGAGAGATGCTAGTGACTCTCCTCCTCCCAGGACTTTCCATAATTGGATAGGACTACTCTCTCCTGGATGTCACTCCTCTCAGGCCATACATCCAGAGCTCCTACTGGAGGCTTTTCCTGTGCCACTGGGATCACTGTTGTGCCAGCAGGCTGGGCTTGCTGCTGAATTATGGCAGGTGTTAGCCACTGGAGCTTCTGCTTCAAGACCCGCCATGACATGACTCACGCTAAAGAGGGACCAGTGGTTCTGTCAGCCATGCCTCCGCTGGGATGTTGCCGTCCTTCCTGTTGGCCACAGTTAAACACTAATGAGATCTCAAATGGGGAAAGCATGTTTGACAGTTTGTTTATCATGTAGTGCTGCGACTAAAAGCACGCAGGCCCTGTAAATAATAATAATAATAATAATAATAATGATCTCACTACTGTCTTCTCGCTGGACATGTGTTACGTTGCCATGGTAACTGGAGGCTTGAGTCTTCTGCAATAGAGGGAAACGCAGCACAGAACATTATAAATTGATGTACCAGGGAGATATCGAATAACGCTAACATGTATTATACAAAATAATCTGTTTCTCTATCAAGCTTGGTCTCTGTTTGTCTGACTGTTTATTTGTCCTTTATGCACAGCTTTTGTTTTTAAGCCACAGACTTGAACTTTAGTACACACTTACTTTTCACCCCGAGTTAAGTTTTTGCCCCTCTCTCTCCCTCTCTCTCTCTCACACACACACACACACACACACACACACACACACACACACACACACACACACACACACACACACACACACACACAAAATTCAATTCAATTTTATTTTTATATAGCACTCTTCTCACTGCAGTGACACAGAGCGCTGTAAACACACACACACACACACACACACACACACACACACACAGATTAGTGACATGTGCTAACAGGCAGTTCTGAGCTCATTGGTCAGTAGGACACACAGGTGATGGGAGAATTGTGTTGGAGGAGGGACCACACTTACAAAATGGATTGTGGAAGTAAGAGGTGGATGTCAAGTGGTAACATGAGTGAGCAGATATAATAGGTGCGCAAAGAAATTTACAATTGGTAGAATTTTTTTACAGTGAAAATATAAAAAATAAGAAATTGTCCAACACCCCTCCAGTGTAAAGGTGATAAAGTTTGCTGAGTTGTACAGCGTATTTGTTTTTTCTTCCTTTTCATCCCTTGCCTACAGTTGTGTGCGTGTTGCCCTCTGTAGTGTCTACCTGTCTGGCAGCACTAACAATACTCATGCACTAAATTCACCCATTTTAAGTGTAATACAGTTTAGTGATGTATTGTAATACAAATGCAGAATAAATTAAAAATAATCTTTCCGCTGCACCACATATTCTATTCCTTTCATCATGGTATACTTATTTCTGGTCTTTTGTGCCAGGCCAGTGGGTCAATGGGGCTGCCTTCATGGCAGGAGTCTGTCTTATATAAATGTCCACCTCAGGAGGCCTTAGAGAGGATCTGCTGCCCAGCATTGTGGAAGTACCAGGCCACCCAGGATGACATCAGCAGCAGTCACCTTTGAGGGAGCTCATTGCCTGAAGCAGCCAGCAGCAGTAGAACAGGACAGATCAGACAGCATCAGATCTGAGGGTTGTCCTGGCTTGCAGGTGGGAGAATATATATATATATGTGTGTTTGTGTGTGTGTGTGTGTGTGTGTGTGTGTGTGTGTGTGTGTGTGTGTGTGTGTGTGTGTGTGTGTGTGTGTGTGTGAAAAGCATCAAAGGGGCAAAAGAAGAAAGCCTTTTTTAACAAAAAGTCCCATGCATATGCCTACAGTGGATTATGAAATATTGAGCAAATGAAATCCAGGTTAAGTGCGTCCATATCGTATGCGGTTAGAGTGAAGACCAACATTTGGCAAGCTGGAATATGGAGTAACAAGGTCACCTTCTCGACAAAGGGGCCCTAGATTCAACAGGACTCTGTGGGTCTGTGAATTGTCAGTGGGAGGTTTGTGAACAGCACATCAAGCAGTTTTACCTCTGCCTCTAATGTCTCCTTACCGAAAACCTAGACCGAATAAAACTCAATAAAATGGAATTGAATACATTAATTATATAAATCTGAAACATGCCTGCCTGGCTCCCAACCGCTGTGATCCTTTCCAGGACAATGGATGGATGGATATGTTAACTCAGATGATATACCGCCTGTATTTTGATAAAGAGTGCATGCATGCATCCATCCATCCATCCATCCATCCATCATTTGTGGATTCTTAATCACCTGTCCTGCTCTGGGTTGACGTGTTCTGATAAACACATCTAAATAGACAGGTAAATTAAATATAAACATGTGGTGCAAGTTTTGGGAGGGGATGCATAAAAATGAGGTAAAGCAGTTCCATTAACCAGACTTGTAGAACTCGTACTTATGTTGTTTGCAAAATGTCTGATTTGGACAGATAACCTTCAATGTATAATTTGTCAAGGATGAACTTTCTGAAGACCAATTTATTTTCCACTCATACAGTGACAGCACACATTAAAATACTGAATGGGGCTCTTCTAAGATTACGCTTGGAATATGTCACACAACGTACATTTCATATTGCCTATTTTTTTGTATTTGTGCATATAAACCAATTTAACTGACAAATATATTCCATTTTATGCTAATATGTTCTCGGGTTTGTGCTCCATCCAGGGCACACGTCCTCCTAGTCTAGCACCCATTGATTGTAGAGTAGGCTCTGGATTGCTTTAGATGTCCTTGAGGTTGTAAATATAAATTTTTATCTGCTTGTTTATTTTCTCAATTAAACAGTACAGCCGTGTGGAGTGAATTCACAAGCTCAAGTCCAGGAGAAGAAGCGGTTCTGCAGGGATGGAGGAGAAATTAGTCTATCGAAATTGTTTGGTTGAACTAGTGAAGGAAATACCCAAAGGCACGAGCCAGAAAGGGTTAAAGCACTGTCCTTCGCCTTATTGTGGCTTGAACAAAGATTTCAGAAGCGAACAGATTTTAAAAACCTATTCTGGAAGTAATGAATAATAGATTTTCACTCTTGCATTTGAGAGCAAAAGTTTACAAAAGCAGAGAAGGAATAAATGTAAAATCTAGGCTGAGTGTGCAGGCTAAACCTGTTGCTAAGTCCATTGTCCTCAAGTCACCTTCACGGGTGGTCTTATAGTTATTTACAGGCCGTTGGTCACTGAGAACTTTAATGCCCCCCATGGCTGCAGAGAGCCGAATGCAGGGGACAGGGCTGCCAAGGTGGCGGCATGGTTTCTCCATATTCAGCAAGGATGTGGATCAGAGGCAGAAGTGTGGCTCCTTTTTTAAGTCTTTGGGGACAAGTTGCTGCAGTTTCTGGGTTTCCGAGCTAGCAGAAGACCCAGCCGTGTGCGGATGGCTTTCCGACGCGGGCTGTGCTGCTGCTCTTCATCACCAGGGGGCGTCAGCCTCAATGCACAATGAATCGCTGCTGTAACAAACCAAAACACCCCCTGCCACCGATTTCTAAAGCACTACAAGCAGCGAGCATGGCCACAGATTGTTGTCAGGCCTGGTGAGAGATGTTTAATGACAGAAAAAACCGTGCTCCGCAGGAGGCCCAAAACAGGCGCAGCCCGACGGATCCCGAATGCCGAGTCCAACAGGAGCGAACGTGCAAATTATCTTCGCAAGAAGATTGCAAAGCACTAACAAAGGGCTTGTAAATAATTCACGATTAAATTACTCTGTCGCACATTTGTTGCTTCCAGGCCTCTGTACTATAATTTACCATTCTTTCTACAAGTTAGTCCATTAAAAGATTTTAGGGCACCCTCATGTGGAGGTGCTGGACTGTTTATACCTTTGCTGAATGGGAAGTGGTTGCTTGGTAAAGCTGGCGATCACCTGTGTTTCAGCTCACTGGCGACCTGCTGGGGTTTGGTCCTCGTTGTTAAACTTTGCGATTGCCTCCATGTACAGCCAAAATGTTATTTTTAGGAATGATGTAGCCAACTGTGTCTGTCCGAGGCGACTTGAAATGTTTGGTTTGTACAGGAAGCTGCTAATAGTTAACCACTCATTTGAACAGATTGGTTTTGTTTATTGAACCAGTTTACATTAAGTACCATGCTCGGGTGGTACAGCAGCAAGAGGTGGGATAGGAACCCAGTCTTCAACTGCATGGTGGTGGCTCTAAGGCAGCAAGAGTCTGAGAAGGACGGTACTGCTGGTTCTCTGCCTGTGATCCGGTAAACACTCGGTATTCTGTAGCATCCACCACATAAACTCGGGAATGCTGCTCTCAACTCCAAGTGCGCTCAGTAGCTCATTTTCTTACACAACATTTCGGACGGTTGCCAAGGAAACCTGTTTGCACAGTTTTTACCCTTAAGCTGGATTACACCAGTTTTAAAAACTGATGACAGTTCTATGCTGAACTCTGATGTAGTCTGATGTTATTATTACCTCTGTTGTTGTTGTTTGTGGCAGGAGTAATGGGTAGGATGGTGGAAAACAGGTCTACCAGCAAGATGTTCTGCATCATGGATACCTGTTGGTTGTCATTGTGGACAGTGTTTGTCTCCTGATCACCTCACGAACCTCTTGGGTGGCAGGCTGAGGAACCTTCCAGAACATGTCTAGGTGGCATAGGCTGCTGTCCTCAGCTGCACAGACCTCAGCCACAGGGTTTGAGCTGAGGATCTTCAGCAGAACATGTAGGCAGATAAATGGATCAAACCGTACGTTCATCACTTAGGAACCTCATGGGGAAATGAATTATCATTGATATATTAAATGAAACGCCGATGCCACCGTCACGTCTGTCACCTGCATTCCGTCCATCCCCTTTTATTTTGTCCCAGCTTAAAGAAAAGCTGCGCAATGAAAAGGTCCGGCTCCAAAGGATCTCAAACGCCTTCTTCTGCTCTATGTTCCTGGTCCATTAACGCATTGCACGAGACAGACTTCCTGGTGCTGGCCTTGCCATATCAGTAGGTGGCGCACTTTCTCCTGGTACTTTTACAGTCACTTAGGTCACAATAATTTAATACTGCATATTTTATGATAGAAGCATGAAGCAGTATCCAAGCATCGCTGCCATGTACAAATAATATAGCACAGATACGCACAAAATTATAAATGGAATTGAGACTTTAAAATATATTTGAAATGTTGACATATGTGCTTTCAGAGAAATGTTAATAAGACAAAAAAGCCATTTATGCTTTGAACAACTGCAAGTAACAATAATTCAATAAAGCAGAGTGGAGAAATGCAATGTGGTGGAGGACCACCTACAAGCCCCTCATTACCATACTTCCCTCACGGTGTCTTGACCCTCCGCAGTCTTGCGAGGGCCCTTTCCTCGGCTTGCACTCTCGGCAGTGCTCGGCGTGCTTCTGCTAAAAATAGATGCGCGTGTTTGTTGTAATGAGCCTGAACTCACCCAGAAACTAAACCAAGAGAAAATAAATGCACCTACATTCTTCACTGTGCCGAGATCCTCCCCTTGTAAGAGTGTCTTTGGGCTCCGGATGAAGGTTTGGGTTAGTGCGCGGGGAGATTAAAAGATATTTCTCAAAGTTTGTGGGCAACCACAACAGAATATGTTGAAGGCTTCTCATGGGGTTGTCTGTTAACTGAGGTCAGCGCTCTGACCAGCACACGGTAATAACAGAAATCGGTGTAGCGCTCAGAGGCAGAGCAGTTGAAGGGGCTGTGGATGATTCATCCATACACCTCTAACTTGGTCATCTGTGCGCACATTGCCGATGTAACTTGCATCAGTGGATGCTCCCAGTCTTCCATCGATCTGTGGATTCCGCTGCGGTGAAATAATGCTTACATAATGCAGTGATGCCCATACAAGCAGTCATAAGCAATAAAAATGGGTGAATATAATCGGCTTCACCTACAATCCAGCTGTCAGTCGGCTTCAGATGAAAATCAATGCTGCTCAAAAGTGCTCCCCAAAAAGAGAAAAGGGCGGTGGCTCATTTTTTTTTCTTTCTTCTTTTAAACAGATGATACCTCTCACATCGCATCAAATATTAATATGAGAAATGGGAGGCAACACAGGCACTCGTAAAGCCAAGTTCTCACCAAAAGTCACGAATGGCAGTGTTTAACTGTTCGTGAGGTTTTGCAGTTAAATTCGGTTTATCATTTGCATTTAAGTGGGAAAATAAATAGCGATTATCCGGATGAAACCCGGCTGCTGTTGCAGCTCCCTGCTGCACAAGGCGTGCGTGTCACATTATTTAATATTTGTCAATTAAATGTGGCGCTAACAGCCTTTCCTATACACACTTCTATAAAAATAATGCTAATAAATCCATTTTCGGGAAACTGATCAGCAGCATCTAATTTTAAAATAGAAAGAAAAGAGATTTTTTTTTTTTTATCATTCTCGTGTTTGGTACATGTGTGCTACTGTCAGCAAAGATTATCGGGTTATCAAAAATTTTAAGCATGATGAACGATGGGCAAGTCATGTATGTATGTTGAATACAATGTGAGCGGTTCAACTGAGCGGAAATGTTTGTTCTGTGTTATTTCCGAGACTCAAAGTTGTACAACTGTGGGAAACACTTCAACGATCCAATGCACAAAACATAGTCTGCAGAATTTCTTACTTTTTTTGTTGACACGAAATTATGCCTGGAGGTGAATGGGGTCCACTAGCCACAGCTTTTAATGTTTACTGGTGTGGTGCTTGGAGTTGGGTTGCCATAGCAACATGTCCTGAGACTTTAATGCACGGGGAATAATGTGTTACACAGTGGCTGGTTAAGATAAATATAAAGCTGAACCCTAGTAAACTCTGGCTGGCATGAGGTACATTACATGAACATATGTTAGAGAATACTTACATCATCTACATCTGCTGTGGTACGCTGCACGTATATTTGTTACTCACATCGTAAGCAAAAGATTTCAAATCTATTAAGCACAGTGTGACTGACTGGGTCGAAGGGGATAAAAAAAGTCTGAAAAGGGGATAAAAAAACCCAAAAATAAGAGAAATGTGAATTCTGGGGAAGGGACAAATGTTCGCCCACCATTACTTGATTGTTTCCCTGGCCCAACTTTTCCAAGAAGCTCAATAAGATGCTTTGCCTTCATTCTTTCCTCTGCAGACTAGAAAGGAACAGTTGTTCTGCAACATAATGTGCACTGTCCAGGTATCCATGGTGATCAGCTGTTTCTCTCACTCCATGTCAATGTCAAAAACATCAACAACTCTTGCTCCCTCTTTTGACATGTGTCCTTCGTGTGTGTGAATGGCAATCGCTTCTTAGTTGAGGCCAAGGATTATAAATTTTCACCACCAAAAGGAACTTATTAATTGTTTAACATTTGAAGAAAGCCGTGGCAAGTTGTGGTGAAATGCCTACATACCTTTCAAACTGTTAAACTAAAGAACAACAATAGAAGAAATAATGCTAGTTTACATGGCAGCCACAAGGGGCGCTGTTGCCCATGCCGTTCTACACCACAGCAACACAATTTACAACTGCCTATAATTTTAATTTCATAATTTAAAGAATGAAAAATTATTCATCATTTCAACATATATATTTTTGTTTTCAGTTATATCAGAAGTTGTATTCACAATCTTACTATTTCTTTTCCTTTTTTATGCAGTTTATTTTTTTATTCACTTCTTAGATTTCTTCTTTGGAAATCACACATTATTACCCTGGGATTAGGGTATAATCCAGTGTAATCCACCCATTAATTTCCAGAAGGTTTCTTTTCAGGAAGCTCAGAGGGATGGAAACTACCGCAACTGAAAAAGACATCAGCAGATCAGATGTTCGTGGTTGGTGGCATATAGTACTGAAAATGTGCGCTGCTGGGAAGGATTTGGAGTAAAAAAATATTCAAGGGTGGATACTACTTATATTATGCTAAGTGTTTAGTTGTGGACATTTCTTGGAACCGCCATCTGGTGTTACAACATACGTATCAGAGGTGCCTCATCCAGGAAAGACCTTTTGTAGACCCTTCATGTTCATCCAACCTAACACTAGCTAGGCTGTGGAGGTCATTATTTGGGTTTAACACCATTTTCTACTTTGGGTTTTCAAGATAGTAAAGTTAGTCAGGTTTCTTTACGTCTTTTATTGCTATTCTGGGCTTCTTTTTTATTGCACAGTCTGGTGGCTCTCGTGTTACGCTCCACCACATCCCGGACAGCCTTGGGGTTGTACCACCCACCATGTAAGAAGTGCTGCTGATGGCCTTTCTCACACAGTGGAAAACCGAAGCGTTTACAGTAAGCAGGAGGTTTGTCACAGTTTAACACACCATGTTGCCTTGACTTTGTAGAAGTCAGATGAAAAAAGCTATTGAACATTATATCACCTATGTAAAATAATTGTAAAGGAGTAGCAGGGTGAACTGATGCCTTACAGCTCCTGGTTTGCTTTCCTAATGTGGGGTTCGAGTCCAGCTCAGGGATGTGTGAGGAGTTTGCAGGTTCTCCTCTGTGTTTGCACCCTTCTAAGATGAAAAAATAGTTGAGAAGAAGGCAATGGCAAACCACTTCCCTTGAAAACTATGCCACTGGCTGCCTAGGAATTAGCTGTGACTCAGTGGCAGTTTCCAATTACACATTCATGTTAGAGAATCACAAACTGAAGGTGTAACAATAACTTTTAGCAGCAGGTAAAAGGGGGTTAAACACTTGTTTTTGCAACCTGAAATGTGTGTTGCTTCAAGCCCTGCTCAGGTTCCACTGACTAATGCACCATCCCTGAGTTACTCTAGTAAAATACTCAGCTCTATGTACGGGTTACCTGCCATATGTGGTGAAACAGTAGTAATGCACAAATCAAAATATGCAATGTATTTTAATGTTATCTATCTTTATTCACTGCAAAGGTGGGATAGAAAAAGCTTGCCAAAAAATGTTGAAAAGTGTTTCACAGATCCTAAGTCATGTGCAGTTCTTGATTACTTCATCTGAGATGTGTGTTATGTAAAGCAAGTGTGTGGGACTGCCTTGTTTTAATAAGGAGCTTTCATGCAAAAAAAGGAAAGCAGAAGCTCTCGGCTGAAGCAGGGCTCACCGACTCTCACATTTCTTTGAGAAAAGCAAAGCTCGGCATAAGGATAATGATACAATGCTGTGGATGAACAGCCCGAGGGATGTCAGCACTGGAGAGCACCTGTGAAACAAATGTCTTAGGTGCGGCCTCTCTGGTTGGCTCTTAACCCAGTTCTCTCCGCTGAGCTTCTGCCCTCTGCCTGACCAGATGCAAAATCAGGCCTGCGAGGCACCGGAGCATCTCAAGGAACCCCTGTTTGTGCTGGACTGTCAACAGATAAAACAAAGCTTTTTAACCGGGTTCCTTGAACAGCAGGGAAATAGATGAATGGGGATGGAAGTGTAAACAAATATAGAAAAAAATGTTTAAACCCAATAGCAATTTCACGCATTGCTGGGCTGCAGATTGCAGAGCAGCGGACATCTTGATGGGTCTATAAGGCTCCCTTCAGCCTTCATACATGCCTGGGTGGCCTTTTCATGAAGTCTCATTCAGAGGAGAGGAATCAGGCTCGATTGCTGCCATTATGATTTCCGTTGCGTGCAAAAGCACCTCACTGAACTGACTGGATGCACAACAGATATGATGCTGTCAGTTATCTTTAAGAGAACTTCTTATCCCACCTCCCTCGGTCCTCACAGGACCGCTTTGCAGATCAAATTGTCAACCGGACCATGATGATCAATGGCATGACAGGAACCATCCAAAGCAATTTGAGATGTCAGGGAGTGAGACCATAGCCATAAAGATCCAGCAGAGCAGCTTCAGTGCTGATCAGAATGTTTATATGAATTATTGATTCTTGAGCAAAAACAAGGGAAACAGGATTTAGGGCCCCTAGGATTCTCTGACTGGATTGTATTTAGTGGAGTAGAGACTTAGCTTAGAAACAATTTGGGTCTGAGTTAAATACCTCACTCTTACCCTTTCCCTATGACAACCCCAATTTTAACCCCCTTGCCTAACCTTAACCATAAGAAGATCTGACCCTAACGTCTAACTGTATCCCAGTTAAAGTGAAACAAAGTAAAAAGTGTGACTCACCACACATGTCCATATGCTTCTTGGTCCTACACTGTAATTCTATTAGTCATTTTGCTTATTTGGTGTCCTTGAAATGCCCATGTACACGAGACATTTTGGAAGCTAACAAATCATGCTCTATTTCCTCTAGACATGGCCACCGTTTTTGGGTCTGGAATTATGCACCACTGCTGGAGATATTAGACCGTGTCTTGGACAAAGCGTCAATACCATATCACTGCCCCAGTTCCTGTATTGGTTACTGGGAATGGATCACAGATCCAACCAAAGTCCCCAGATGCTGGTTTGAGTCTAGCTACAAGGTGCAATCTAGTTGTGCTGGTGGAAGTTAGAAGTTGTGGGAATACAGGCCAGCCAGAAAGGAGCTGAGATTTCGCTTCTGTCTTTGGATGAATGCTGTCCAAGGACATGACCTCAACAAAGAGAAACGGTTAGATGTGCTTTGCGTTCATGTTTACTTCTGGGTTTTTTTTATTTTATTTCTGAATGAGAGGAAATGGGCATGATCACATTCTTACTATGGGCCAAAAAAAAAATGTTTCCAACCTTATAAGCATTTCCCCTGTGGAATCATGGTCTAACATACAGGGGCAACAGGTTGAACAGTGGTTAAAGTTATATACAGGCATGCAAATCATTAGTTTAAGTCCCTAAAGGATAGTGGTGACAAATCTGAATGACTCCAGCAAAATGTCCAGCTGTATAAATAGGGTCAGCGGTGACACAGCTTAAAATAAACGTGACAGCTAAGAGTTTAAAAAAGAACAGAGACTAATGATAGTGAATAATGCTTGTTTCAAGCCTCACAGATCATGGCGACAACTGCATTTTATCACGAAAGCACCCAGAAAGGAGGAATGTTATGAAATCGCTTGGCAAATAATAGAGTCCAAAACACCACATGGAAAAAAGACAAACTGCATAAAGCTGCAAAGGGACATAAAGGGTTAACATTTGCTGCAAAAATTCCACGCATTCCTTCAGAAATATATTTAAAAATGAAAATGTGAAACGCAAAGTGGTCATTAATGCGGTAAAAAGATGTTCAGTGTTTCAGCCCTAAAAATTTAACACATATTAATTGGTTTTATTTATTTATTTTTTTAACAAGAGACATTAAATTAATGTTCAATGAAAATCCCCCATTCCCATCCCTCCTTAAGGAAGAACAAAAAAAAATCTATATATTAAGGGATATTGCTGGATTACATAGTCATTTTCACACAACCAACTACATAGAGCCTATTGTAATAAATACAATTTAACATCTCTGCAAGGAGTTTATACATGCTAATTTTCACGGAACCTTTAACAGTATATAAATTGGTGCTAGAATAACGTTTCCGAGTCCTAGAACATCTGAGCTGAACTTTTCCATTTCTTCAAGCTTTTTTTTTTTTTTTACATTTCGTTTTATGAAATGTCTCACAGTTCAAAGAAACCAAAATCTCAATTTGAGTTTTTTTTTTGGAACAACAAAAAATGGTGAGGGCACCCGGCAAACCTTAGCCACTCGTGGATTCCATGGTGTCCTTGGATAGGTACACCACCCAGTAGACCATATTAAAAGCCCCGAAAGACACTGGGAAGAGGATGCGTGCGTACTTGTCAATTTTGCTTGTTCCGTTGGACACCAAGGAGGTGGTGGGTGGAGCAGTAGGAGTCGCCTGCATTTGGTCCACTTTGCTCCCCGCAGTTTGAATGTGCTCCAGCTTCGGCCCCAGGAGGTGTTGGAGGGAGGTGGAGCCCACGTAGAGGCTGGACCCAGTGTGCCCGCTCAGTGTTGGGGTGGACGGAGGTGCTGGGGGTGTGTTTCTGGAGGCCGGTGCTGGCTGACTTGCACTGGACTGGCTGAATGGGTTAGGGCTAGAAAGGGACTGGGTGCTGGAGGGCATGGAGGACCCTGTAGATGCTGTGGATGCAGAAGAGACCTGGCTCACCCCAGATGGCCTGGCTGTAGCTGCTGGGGTCCCACCTCCTGCCTCAGTTCTCTGACCACTGCTTGAGCTTGACTGGCTCATGTAGTTTATTCGTTTCCTCAGGTTTCCATTTGTATCTGGATTCTGCTGCTGTGAAAAAAAAGACCACAGCTTCTAATAAATGCATATTTTTAGTTAATAGATAACAGTTTCATTTTTTTGTGCCATAATCACATTGACAAATGTCACAGAATTGCTTGTGGTGTTTTATCATAGCTTGACAATATTGAATAAGAAAGTTAAAAAAAAAAAAAATCAAAAAGTTCTAAATGATGTAGAACAAGCAAAAATATAAAGTTTAGCTTTATTTATCAATTCAAATTTTGAAGAATGTTCCTTTCCCTTGAACTTTGTGTGATTTAGTTTACTATTTATTACCCACAAATGACACTTCACAAACGTTTCAACTGTGAGAGGTTTTACAAGTGAGCAAAGTATTGCCAGTGAATACAAAGACATTGAGATCTTGGTAGGCAGGTTTGAATTAGATTTTCTAAGTGTTTGAACAATTGTTCTGAATGAAATAAATAACTTTTGTGAAAATGAATTATGAATTCATCCTTTCCAACTTAACAGCAGTTAGGAATTTGTTTAACAAAGATTCAATTTGCATGGTATTTTCAGGATTGAATTATGCTTCGTGAATGATGCCTGAATTTTAAAGTAACAGACCTTGAAACAATAAACTTTCCTTCTAAGACATATATGTATATGTAAATAACCTCCATTTATAAGAAATGTATATAATATATTTAGATAATGGCAGCAGACCTGTTCAGCTTACACAGCCCCAGGTACAGTAAATCAGCTGGGAACCCAGCAAGCTGCTCTAACATTAACACTCAGCGAGACCGGCTTTGAAACTATTGGGTTTGCTATTTTCCACCCGCTGTACTTTGAGTTCTTATTTAACAAGGATGAATTTTGCAGCCCCCGAAGAAATAAGAAACAAGAGTTATTGATTACCCTGCACACATAATTCTTCAGCAGCAAAGCTTGGTTCCAGACACCAAATATCATGCTTCACAATTTAGTTTTTTTTGCAGGTTTTTGTTTGTTTTGGGTTTGCTGGCTGGTGCCAGTTTGTAACAAATAATGTGACTTGGATTTTATACATCTATATATCATTATGAGAGATAGTAGAAACAGTACTCACAAGTTCCACACACTCAAACCAGTATGGAGATGTGCATATCTGTACCAATGTAGGCAACCAGCTCACCAGCTTAGTCCCTAAATCAGACCAAGGCACCAGGGGGAATGCCGAACAGGACCATACAGAGAAGGTAGATGGTACGTCAGATAGTCCACTAGCTGAGGATCAGTACAAGACAAAGGTTCTCAGTTCCAGAAAACTGATCTGATAGCAAAGACACTCCCCGAGTTCATCAGTAAGTGACAGATGATCAGAAATGGAGGTGAGATGAGGCATGCAGGCCATGAGTAAAAAAAAAAATTGAGTTAAAACTTTGATTTTCTTCCCTCCACATCATACAGTACATTGCCTGTCTCCTCCTTATCCATTTATTTTTCATAAGATTTTTTCAGTGACTTTTTTAGATGTGCTCATGATTTTTTTCTGCTCAGCTTTGCACGCTATGTAAGCAACAGCGACCACGTTCCTTTGAAGTGAACCGAACCAAACCGGCAGCCCGGCCACCAGCAAAATGCAGATATCCTTAAGTTTCGCGACAGACGGCACTGCTTCCAGGGAGCCGGTATTCAAGGCAGACTGATTCACGGGTCTCGCAGGATGCTGTCGATCTTACAGAAATGAAAAGCAAAACAGAAAGAGTCCACAGGCTGGAGACTTGCACAGGCGAAGCTCGCCAGGCAACCCATGGAGACCAGCAAGGGGTCTCTCTCCAGGAACCCAGTCACATTGCCCAGAAACCTATACAGATGCGCAACGGCTTCGTTGCCACAGCAACGCACTAATCCACGGCAGCCGTGCAGGCATTAAACAGCATGTGAGCGCAACTGCTTTACATCGGGATTTTAAGTGGAATTTTTAAGACAGAGGCATAAGCATGAAATGGGAATTCTTTTTTCCTCCACCGAAAAATATCTCAATAAAAGGCATGTAGGATATAACTTCCCCAACGCCTTAAACAAAAAAAAAAAAAAAGCATTTTGTAAAAGATAGCATTACTAAATGTTACGCAACAAAAGTTTGTATTTTAAACAGGATTTGAAGAATCTAGCTGGTAACTTCCATTTATTGTTAGTTTGGGAGTCTTCAGCTAGGAGGCTATTCCAACTTGGTGCTGTGTCCATATTATAACTCACTGTTGCTTAAAGCCAAAGAAGCGATGTGCTGATATCTCAAATATGCCTTTGCTACTTACGGGCCTAGAAACTCACATCCATCTTATTTAAATCGCAGATACAATATCTTGGTAAAACAAACGTGCTACACCTTCAGAGGCAAACATGTTTTTGGCGACAGAAAAATGCAGAGCTCAGCATAAAGCAGGAAAAAGCCAAATATGTAAAGAGGGAGAAGCAAAAATGAGACAGTGAGGGGGAAAGATATTATACTTTTCCACCTTGAGGAGTTAAGTCTAAGAAAAAAATCATCTCAACATCTCAGTGGTTACATCTGCTTTATTCAACAAATATGGTGCTTTAACCCTGTGCCACAGCAGGTTGCTGTGATGCCTCGCAGCTCCTGACCAGCATATTTACACGTTATTCACCCATTAGCATGGGTTTTCTCTCACAGTCTGAAGACATTTCAACCACTCTCACTGTGCAGAAAATCATTTACTGACAGGCAAATTCAATAAGTTGTACACATGAGTTCAGGTAATACCAGCTAATATCAACAAGTCCATAGAACAAAGTTAAGCCTTTTCATCATTAAAAACTTTTAAAAGTGAATTCTTGTAAGAACGTGGTTTCATATAAAAATACTCATTATGGGACACAGCCTTTACATTCAATATTCAACTTACTGTTTGCTGTAAATGAACGGAAAGCACTTGTAAGACTGACTGACATTTTGGTGGAGCAGTCACATATACAGTTTTATTCACCTGAATCTACTTTTTAAAACAGTTACCTTTTCCGTACAGCTGCTCCTTTTAAATATATGAGATGTGTGAATTGCTATGGACACCCAATAAGCCAATAAACCTCAAATGTTGAATAGCGCTGCCGTATTCATCAGATTAGCACTTCCTTTAATAACCGCTATTTGCCCTTAGTTGCCCTTGGCTGCCATTGCTTGCCTATAGTCTGTGTGCTGGACAGATAGGAAAATTGCTCAGTATTTAGCTGGAGATGTTCAGTTTGCGGCATCAAGACGTAGACCTGCACCCACTAGGACTTAGTGCTGACGTGACATCAACATCCCTACCTGTAGGACTTCTTCAGTGCTGGTGTCTGTTTTCACAGGCGTCGTCTTGGGTGCCGGGGGGCATCTGGCCGGCTTCTTCTTGGTCCTCTCCATCTCAACATTGGTGAAGTAGTTGACGGCAGCAAACTCGATGAGGGCGGAGAACACAAAGGCAAAGCAGACGGCGATGAACCAGTCCATGGCCGTGGCGTAGGAGACCTTGGGCAGTGAGTGGCGAGCGCTGATGCTCAGCGTAGTCATGGTCAGCACAGTAGTGATGCCTGAAACATATATGAACGGATCTCAAGTGAGTTGCCATGTTTAAGTGACAGATTTCACAGGAAAATTTTGAATTTTGAGGATCCAGGCACAGTTAGTAAAGAAAGTACAGTATTTATTAACAGTCCTCAGATTTTTTTTACTACAAACCATCAAATGCTTGTGTTCTGTGAGCTCTCGATTTTGTAGCCATTATGGAAAGTGTCACTTAATCGGGATGTGGACAGAGTAGTTGCAGAGATTAGAGATGGGTTACAGAGGATTATATGTTAAAAAAAAAAAAAAAATGAAGTGCATATAGCATCACAGTTCACACATACAGGGAAAATAGGGAAAAGAGTGTTATTGTCTGCGATAGAAAGGTGGGTGGGTGCATTTCCTACAGAAGAAACCCTTTTATTGCTGTTATTGTTGTTAATATTTAATTATTAAGTGTTATTCATTTGAATTAATACTAATACTGTACTGCCCAGTAATTTTCCCTTTAGGCTTTAAATATTGCATAAATGTGGAATATTATGGAAGACCCTGGTCGTGCTTACAGGGATATTAACAAAGCTTATTTATTTATTTAATTTCACTTTGCTTTTTAGTTTACTTTTATTTTGTTTCAGTAGACTGTGGTCATGATGTCTAAATCTGCGCATGAACCTTTATTATTATAAAAAAAAAAATTACCAAAATCTACAAATACATAAAATACTCCAAAAATACAGCAAATGAAAAAAAAAGTGCACTTACCGTTCAAGGGAAGATGCTTAAGGAGATCTCAAGTTTAAGTTAATACTACATTTATATTTTATGTATTCAAAGATAAATGGATGTGGTGATGTTTTGCCTGTTTTCAGTATGGAGCTGGGATGGAGCTGGGATGACCTGACACGGTTTCTTTTTTATTCAATATTTGCTAATGTCTAAATATTACTCGAGTGTGACTGTTAAACTCTAAAGTCGGCTCTGTTTAGACTTGAAAAGGTATTTACAGAAAGGCCTTTGAAGCCCGGGATCTGCAAATATCAGAAAGCTGTAAAAAGTGGAATGACTCACTGGAGAAATTGGATGTTTCAGTGTACACTTGTGGCTGTGATCTGGGTGACTTGGGGTTACGCAGCTCAGCTACTAAAACTAGGGGAAAAAAAGTAATTGTCTCATTACTGTTTTATAGTGCAAAAAGCTGGCACAGAGCTCATTAGAACCCAGTCGATAACACAACCGGTAATAATTAGGTTTGCGATCTAATGTCCGGAAAACTGCAGAGTAAAACTGTACACTTAATATTGTCTCTTTGCGGTACAAATTAGGACCTGAGAAAAATAGGGAATCAAAACTAGAAAGTGTGACAGATATAATAATAATAATAATAATAATAATAATAATAATAATAATAATAATAATAATAATAATAATAATCTTCATCAGCTTCATCTTCATCTCCATCATCTATCCTGACTAATTCAGGGTTAGTACCTTGCCATTGGCTTCAACCTTGGCTCTTTGTTGCACGGGGAGATCTTCTTTAGCCTCCGCACCACCTTGTGAGCTTCAGAAAAGGTCTATATGTTATAATTTACCTTCAGTGCATTTGATCTGACCAACAGAACCTCAGAGATTTGCGTAATATATGATACATAATACATGCCGGGACAGAATGTTTGTATTTGTGGAGTCTCCTGTTTTGTGGCTGTCCATTTTGAAGACAAAATGAAGGCGAGGGTCTTGCTGTGGCCCTGCACAGTCGCTGACCCTTTTCCCTTCTCTGCCAATGGGTTTATTGCGTCTTCAGTTGAGACATAAACAGCAACATTAAGGTCCTAAAAAGATTTTCCCTCAGATGCTCCCACTCCTGTTGATGTGGGACTTCATCTAATAGCATTTTTATATAAAATCTTGTCAACTGTGGATATGTGAAGGGGGTCTCTGTGAAAGGTACACCAGGAGCATGGGCTGGAGATTCATGGGGGGTTGAAGACAATGATCATGGTGGTGGGGAGAAGCATATTCCAGAAGTGTTATTACACAAAGCTACACAATGGGATTGCGCTTCAGCCAAACATGAACTCAACGCAGGGCTTTTAATCCATCATTCTGACAGCTGTCAGACTGTCAGAACATTTTGTGCGAGCTGCCATGCGCTGCTTTGCTCTTGAAGCATGAATTGGCCCCAAAACATTTTCTCTCTCTTTCTCCCTCTCCCCATCTCCGTTTCCCCTCTGTGATAAAAAGTCAAGGTGTAACAAGACGCTGACTGACGTCGAAAGGAGCGGTGCATAAACTGCTTAAGGGATACGTGTCAAAGCAGGTTTCCCGCCTGTTCAAACTCGCGTGACCCAGCAGTCACAGGCCCGCCACCGACATGTGTGCTCGTGACCGCTGGGTAAGCTACACTTTTGTGGCCTCGGCTAAACATTTAGCAAAGACTTTTAGGGAAAAAAGAGAAGCTCTGGGCACTCGAGTGTAAAGCTGCAGAACTAAACAACCCTCAAAGTGTTTGCTAAAAGAGGGTTTGTGCTAAGAATATATTTTATTACTGGAAATCAAGTGGAAATACAGAAAAAGAACTTAAACATCTGCACCTGTACAAACTTCACTGCATTATTTATGGTACTTTTAAGTACTCAGATTTCATTTAAATTTGTTAATATTGTATTGAATGTTGTTGCACACACATTGTTGCATGTTTTATCGCTTATCCTTTCCCTCATGGCTTTCAACGAAATTCTGTGCTGAATGAAATAAAAATTTAGGGCTTATTTCATTAAACTAAATCTAATTTGTTTGTGCCAGCAAGCAACTTGGAATAATCGCCCTAAAAAAAAGGTAAAACTGCGCTTTTAACAATCCAGAAAGGCAGTTTGTCTCTCTGAAGACCGACCCGTATGGCACTGACATGCCGGTGTAATGATGGCTGCCCGCCACTGAGATCTGTGCCCCCCGTGGAGCAGTACCATCTCCCGCCTTCCAGTCAGAACCATAAAAGCTGCAGCTCATTCCATTTAATGTGATATATAGTTTTCTCCCACAGAAAGAAGTTTCATGTCCATAAAAGTAATGAAAAACACAGCACTAGATTGAAGAGGCAGAAGCAAGACGTATGGTGTTTTTAAAAAGTCACCCGTTTTTGAAATCAGGTGTTCTTTGCTGAGCATTCATGAAAAATGTGTGGAAAATGTGTGTTTAGCTGAGCTAAATGGCTAAGACGTTTTTTTCGGAATGATGCGGCAAAGCTCTCAAGCTCTTTGGGCTTTTTTTACTGTTCCAGGAGAGAGAGAATAACAACTTTAAACACCTAAAAGAATGAGCAAATAATTTTTTTTACAGCATGCCATATCATAACTTCTGTATTATTATTACATATTATTATTATTATTATTATTATTATTATTATTATTATTATTATTATTATTATTATTAAACTGTGATGATGATGATGATGATGATGATGATGATACATACATATTACATACATATTAACTGTGTGTGTGTGTACACACACACACACACACACACACACACACACACACACACACAAACTGTGTAATTCTCCTAAATTTCAGTAACTCAGCATAAAGCAGTTAATAATAATAATAATAATAATAATAATAATAATAATAATAATAATCATCATCATCATCATCACAGTTTAATAATAATAATAATAATAATAATAATAATAATAATAATAATAATAATAATAATAATAATAATAACTAAACAAGAACTAAACAACCGTCAAAGTGTTTCTTAAAATTAACCGCTTAGATTAGAATTGTAGGAGTTAAGGAGGGGTCCACCCTGGATAGGACACCACTCTGTCGCAGGGTAGCCACAAGTTATTCTCACATCCACAAACTGCACAGCCCATACATGTACTTTCATAAGTGAAATATTGTACAAATACAGTGAACTTCCTTTTTACATATAATTTTGAATTTTTATATTAGTTTCCTTGTATGCATGCAGATAATTGTTGCCCTTTGGCAGTTTAAGATTCTCTGCACTGGTTGACAATATAACAGTTATCCATAGAAAAATGAACTGTCAGAAAGGTCTGATGTGCTTTAAGGTGGCAGTGTGTTTGATGTCAAAGGTGTTGTGCACTAGAAGCAAACAAACAGTAGTGTAAATTACCTAAGCGCTAATAAAATTAAAAAGTCGACTGTCTAAAGTCTCTGTCTCACAAGGAGGCTTTGACTGGGGCTTCAAGCAACAGATCTTCTCTTTAGTTAGAGATGGAGCAATTTGGAGCTTCTTTGAGGGCATAAAAGCTGTTGATTCAGAAGTAGACAAAAAATGACCTGTTATATAAGACAGCAATAATAATAAAAATCCTAGGGATGGTGTTCTCCATCCTTCTGCATCCAGCCAAGGAGAGCAGGGCACATTTATGGTGTATCTTACCAGTGTGTGAATACTGGTGTGAAGCCGGTTTGCACCAGCAAGACCAACAAACAGCATAATAGTAATGCAATTTCCACAAATTCCACTTTACATAACAGATAATGAGTGTTCGGATATTTTGTCTTCTTAAGTCTTTTTTAAAATTTTTGTGTGTTTCGTGTACTGATGAGAAAGAGGAAACAGCCTCTTTCTATTAAACTCTGAGTATGCTGTCATCCACCATTTAATCCACATTAACTTTAAAACACATTTGGTCATTATTTTAAAGTTAGATCTTATTTTTCAGCGCTTGTGATGAAGAGATGCATAGAAAATTAAAGTATAAGATAGACTAAAGTTAATAACTTATAATAATGAAGTCATCAACCTGCTTGTCTCTTTCTCCTGTATCACTAAGGTAGTTGATAGTTCCATATCCATCCATCCATCCATCCATCCATTCATCCATCCAGCTGTCTTTCTATTATCAAGCACTTGTCTAGTGCAGAGTAACATTTAATTTTAATCCTGGAAGCATAACCATGCATGGGAAAGTAGTTACAGGGTAAACACACACACACACACACACACACACACACACACACACACACACACACACACACACACACACACACACACACACACACAAATCTATCAGAAACACATGGGGTGAAAATAGATATTTCACACTGACTTAACTGGACTTACAGCAGCATCCAAACCCATGGGCTACCTGCTGTGTGTGTGTGTGTGAGTGAGTGTGTGTGTGTGTGTGTGTGTGTGTGTGTGTGTGTGTGTGTGTGTGGGTGTGTGGGTTGGGGGGAAGAGACTTGTAACCAGTTATGAAACCCCATAATGTGTGCTGTGCTCACAGTCTGTAACCAAGCTTAATGAGCACTGTGCCTACATTTCACAGGAATGAAAATTCAGCAAAACATTGACATCAGCCAAACCCTGACACACGATTGCCACTGTACAGCATCATGCCTTCCTCCGAGCACCACCAGAGGGAGCTCTGATGTTGTGCTGAATGTTGCCCATAGCGGCTACGTTTCGCCATGTTCGGTTGTGGGAACAGTGCCATACCTGATCACAAAAAAACACCTGATCTGCTGAAGCTCCCTAGGAAGCCCCTCCAGGAAGACCATCCAGGGTTCCAGGGGAGATGAGGCAGGGCACAAGTGGGAGTCTGTCATCAGCCTGTCTGCCATGACAAACCCCATACATCTCCAGTCAGCCCCATACATCTCCAGTCAGCCCCCTTGTAAGGATGATGCGTGATGCTGTCAACCACCATCCCTCATCTTTGTATCCAGGCCATCAAAAAAATCATCCAAGCAAACACTGCTTGGCTGCACATCCATCGGAAGCACATGTTTAACAGCTGACATTACTTTCACATTTGGGTTGGATCAGGCATTCACAAATTCTCTGAAATAAGCTATAGTTAATTTAAATGCAACAACTTTTAACATTTTACAAAGTAATTCAGCAAACGGCACCAAGTATGTTGGCCTAAGGAATCCCCTTAAGAGGTTTAACTGGTTTCTGGCTGCTTTTCAGTGATCCCTGATCTGCCTTTGTGATGTTGTTGAACAACAGGGGTCTCACCAAAATGGTAAGGAGACAGGAGGAAAAATGACAGCAGTTCCACAGCACATGCATGTGTTCCATTGTTCACCAGCGTACTCAGTCTCAATGCTTCCTATGAGACTTATTCTCCAAAACAGTGCAGGCGCTGTAAGATATGATTCTGTAAAGAAGCCACAATAACACGAGCCAGGGAAGAAACCCAGTGAAACAGATGGTCAGAGGAGCACAATAAAAACAGAGAATCTCATTTATGGGTCCAACTGCTTTGCTAGGAAATGCAAACAGAATTCAATAAAACTACCCAAAGCAACCTGGTGACCGATGGAGTGAAAAGCCACAATCTGAGCTGCTTTAGAGACCTTGAGGAGTTCTAAAGGTAGCACTTGGATGACTAGACAGGTAATCCTCCTAATGATACAAGTAAGAAAGGCAGAAGTTCCAGGAATGACTACTGTGTTCCCTACTGCTACCCTGTTGATGCAGACAAATAGAAACTTGAAAACGTGGTAACTGCCACAGTGCAAGAAATCCCCCACGCTCAGCAAGGCCACAGATATGCATAAAAGCAGAAAACAAAAAGTTGGCCATTCAGTGCTTGAATGAAACTATCCACCTCTGAAAAGTATAGAACAAGTCTGACAGATTAGCAGTATTTAGCGTGGCAAAAAATGCCCCTCAGATGCTTAAAGGATGATTTTTTTCCTGCCAGTGGAGTTTTAAGAAAGGAATGTAGAATACACACCAAAGACGGTCCTGGCTGGGACGGACTCCTTGTTTATCCAGAAGGACACTTGGGAGAGGATCACTGTCATGATGCAGGGGATGTACGTCTGGATCATGAAGTAGCCCATTTTCCGCCTCAGGTGGAAGTATACCGTCATCACGACGTATTCACCTGTGAGGTAACAAACGGGCTGTGGTTAGATTAACTTCACACGTGGAAGCCAAAAATAAAGGTACTGTAGTAGTGGAGTTTGAGGCGTTGCTTGGGTAGCAAATATCCCCAGAACCAGAGACGTTAAACTGTGATGGAATTAAATTTCTCAGTTCAACACTTCTCTACGGTCTCCTGAAAATAGACCTGCAAATCACTGCCGACACACAGCCCCTCTCAAAAGACTATGAAAGAATCCGTTGGTGTCTTCAGATATCATTTACTTTATCCCAGTGGCAGCTAATAACTATTATGTAAATGGAAGAAAGCGTGGTGATCCTTCTTTTGAAGATGAAAAATGTGCACTGTTACAGTAAAATATGCCAACGAAGTGTGTGATGTCGCAGTCTTTCAATATCAATAACCATTTGTAAAAGGCAGGGCCATGGGTGTCCGGACTCTATGCCGAAACGCACAGACTGTGGGAGGAAACCAGAGCATCTGGACGTAATGCACACAAACACAGAGGCAACATGCAAACTCAACGTCGTCTCAGCCGGATTCAAACCTGATGGTTTGTCAATGAACTGCGATCATTTACCTGTGATAGATTTGACCGTTTCGCTGGACACCGTCTGCCCAATAAGGTCATACTGCACCAGACTGGACGACTCAGGGGGGACCTCTACTGAGTCCTGGGGTCCCTTGGTCCAGGTATAGATCATCTCTGTCTTGGGGTATGCATCTGGGGAGGGGTTTGACCACAGGTTGCATATTATTAGAATTTCTTCATTTACATGACACCTTTCTGCAATGCAACTTAAAGTGGTGGCTTTGCACACTAAGCTACTTACAGTGATTTACCCTTTTAGAGCTGGGTAATTCTTACTCCATCAGTTCAGGGGGGTATGTACTGTGATCAAGCTACAGCAGGAGTGGGATTCAACCCCAAGTCATTCAGTAACCCCTACATCACCTGTTGCCTCATTCATACAGACAAAGAAAAACTGAAAGCCTCCAAAGAACTAAAAAGACCTGCAAGGTACAACATTTTTATGCTCTAAAGAAAAATCCACAGCATTAGCACAGTGCTGTATGTGAGGTGGGGGAACAAAATAGAACAAAAATTAACTTTTCAAATTTTTTCTTTCTGGATTTCATGCATGCAAGTTTGGAGGAATAAAAAATGTTTTCCATGCTGTAGTTATATAGATTAATTCTTCCATATCGAAAGCCTGGGGCATCGAGTTACAAGGCATGTAATAGGAATCAAAGTTGTTTTTCTTTTCTGTCTGAATTCTTATCATTTACAGTAAGTTATGCAGCTACACACACGTAAACACACACAGATTTGCATATGGTTGTTCACACTTCACCCTGACTTCTTCCTTCCACACAGCAGTAAACGGCTGCAAATGCTCTCTTTCGATGCTGGACACATCTGGCCAAATGGGAAACTGGAATTGAACATCTTTACTCGGTCTCTCATTCCGCTGTTCCGCACAGCACATTTTCATTTCATTTCACTGTGCTGCTGTGATTTAAAATCTTGACAGAATAGAAAGCAAAGAGGTCACACTGTTTACCCACAATGCAATTCTTTAAAAGATATTCAGCTTAAGTTCCCATTGGCACCACACAGGCTGGTGACTGTGTTCCCCAGCAGCAGGGAAACGCACTGTTGACTCCCAGGGCCTCAACATTCCTGCTGCGTCTGGACTGCTAACCCCATCCCTATCGTCCCATTTTCCTGTAGCGTGTGTGTGTGTGTGTGTGGGGGGGGGGGTGTCAGCGGAGCAAAGGGGGGGTTTCAGCAGCGCTGCAAGGCACTTGTCTGTCTTTGCCTCCTCAGAGGCTTCACTAACCAGATGCCGCCGCTTCTGAACTGGTCTGTATACCTCCTGGGCAGAAAAAAGCAGTTTGCCCTTTCCAGAGATACGGTAGACGCCCCATGGGGTCTGCGTCTCACTCCCATGCTCCACCCCCAGGGGGCAAAGCTGCTTTGCGATTGTGGTGAAGCGCCTGGAAAATCTGAATGCATCTCCCAAAGTGCAGACTTGACTTGTTATGTCTTCTGCAGCATCAGTGGCAAAACAACAGCAGCACCCAGGTTACAAGGGCTGATGCTCAGGGTCAGTTTTTCTGTCATTTTGTCACAGAACTGAAATAATGGAACCGGTAAATGACGTGCGAATGACAGGCTGACGTCCCATCATTCACACGTCGAAAGCATGCAGCGTAAAGTGTTGCTCTTCTGCGGCTCCCAGACAGAATCAGCAGACGGGTTCTTTTTTTTTTCCTGTTTAATAGGAGAGATTACATCCTTCCGTTTCTCGAACAGAGAGATCTCCCATTGTTGATAAAAAACAATACACAAAGCCGAGGCAAAAACAAACAGAAAATTTTGCATAAGTCCAAGTGATGGAGAATTTCTATGGCAAAGCTTCTTTACCCTTAAACATAGGAAGATTACACTGCAGTGCAGTGCAGACTTAAAAATCCACTGTCGGACTTCAAACAAATGCCTATTCCATCCGTTTTGGGCTTAGATTTGCAAGCAACTATATATATATATAGCTCCCAAGTTACACGTTTCACAATTAGATTTTTACAATTTTGCTTAGTGATGCAAATACAGCCATGTACACTAAGCAAAATTGTAAAAATCAAATTGTGAAACGTGTAACTTGGGAGCTCAGACGTGAGGAAAGTCTCCAGCGATGTGGAGTCCTCTTCCAAACGCGTTATTTTACTGAATTAAATCTGATCTGCGCTTGTGTGTCAGTTACGCTGCTCGCATTCAAAAGCGGTGGAGGAACAGACATTGCACGCGCCGAGTCTCTTTTTCGTCTAAACCATCTAGAGAAAAATTATATGACTGTTAAGGACAATATTGGATAGCATGTAATAAATTTATCAATCCTAGAAGTTGATTTAGGCCCTGCTTTAATGTTAATTTGTAAAATTAGTATTGGGATTTCCAGTCTTGCTCCTGGAAAGCTCTAGTCCACCAGGTTTTCCAGCTTTCTTTAAATAGCTGGCAACCTTATTTCTGGGGGAAAGGGCTAAATTAGTTCTATTAGTTCAGTAATGAGTTGAATCTATTGCTTAAGTGCCCAGGTGGAACGGGAAACCTGCATTCACCTACGGTCCCTACGGATGCCGCCGGTGCACCCCTTGATGGTGCAGTGCCCTCAGAAACAGAGCTAAAAACACAAAGACTACACACCCTGCACACTGACGGCTGCAGCAGTGTGACCGTTTAAATTTCATTTTTGCGCAGCTGTCCAGGTTTTGCTCAAGTGTCCGTCACTGCTGCTGTTTGGCCACCGCACACAGAACGGTGGCAACGGTTAAACCAGCTTTCCTACCAGATTAGTGTTACACAAAACACATAGAATTGCTTTACTTTGAAACACACGCTCGGGTCACTCCACACTTGGAAAGGGACTCACAGCTTCCAAACTTGAGGGGGCAGGCGTGTCCGTCCATGGGGAAGTCCACCAGCCTCATAGGGCATTCGGCGCTGATGGTCAACCTTGAAGCACAAATAGGGACACATTGGTCAGCTTGCACTGTCACACAACTTGGCCTCAGTGACCAGCAGGGGAACCGGTCCAAGTGTCCGTCTCTGCGGTGTTCCTCCAGCAGACGGAAGGGCTCGGTACCTCATGGTGTACAGGATAGTGCCATTCCTCATGATGCGGAACAGCTTGTTTGGGGCCGTCATGTTGTGGGCCACAGACTTCTTCCCGTTCCTGAAGAACGTGTCTGGGGTCCACACCTTGGTAACCATCAGGTTGTTGAGGCGGAGGATCTCCACAGGGCCGTCGTACCTAAGGCGCCTGTCAACCCACGTCTGGCGAAAAAACACGTCCATCGTGTACTCCTAAACCAGAGTGGAAAAGCATAACATAAACACCATTTATGAACCATTAAAAAACCACAGAAGCGACCATTACGTTGTGGAGGCCGACCACAGGCCCTTGAGTGCTGATACAGTAATGCCTCTGGCTGTAAATATACACTTTATTTTTCAGACATTTGAACTGTTCACATTTATCGAAAGTGATTTTAGTGTTTAGTAGCATTATTATTCTATAAATACATTAATACCTGATTTAAAACTCTCTGTGTTCTTGAGAAATGGGGGTTTAATGAAAAACGTGTTAATACAATACATTAAATAAATGATCCTTTAAAACTACACTTACACAACATAGTGCAAAATGTGTTAGTTTTACTTTTGAAAAAAATACCTATAAACACAGGAGACCAAACTTTGTGGATAGCAGACACAAAACTTCAAGATATTTGTTTTTAATTTTTTTTTTTTAAAGTCTGTAAAATACGGTAAGCTGTCATGCTGAATTTCTCAAGGGACTAAAGTAAGAATGATATTAAAAAATAACATTAGTAGCAAAGTATTATTCTAAGTACCTGTGTGTGTGTGTGTTTTTTTAACCTGAATTATACCAGAAGAAAACATTTCAACACTTAAATTTAAAAAAAAATATTGCCAATACGTGGTTGCAGCACTTACCATTTCAACATCAGACACCGGGCCAAAGCTTGTTACGTAAATGTCCGTTTTTACCTCTGTAACTGGGCCTGAAAATACATTTTTAACAATTTAACTTCAAGCATGGTACATTTAAAATGATAAATAACATACTTAACCAGCCTGCAGCTCTTTCAAAACAGCTTTGCAAAGTCTGCTTCCTCCAGCAAGCTGCACAAAAAAGTAAACAACTGAGAATTAAGGGAGCAAAGCTCTTTGGTTTTATTGTCATTTCAAACAACTAAAGCAATTCTTGCGATTGTGCGCCGGGCTGCATTGTGGACAGAGAGCGCAAACAGGAGTCGACAGAGGAAGCAGCAACCCCGATGCCGCGGCCGTTGTTCTCCAAAAGGTTGTAACCCATGTCGGTGTCCATGTAAGATCCCTGCCCCCCCCCATCCCCAGAAGCCAAGCTCCTTCTCACATAGCCGCTCATTACAGCTAATGCTTCTTCTGCTGTCATTTAGCCTTTTCCGATCGACATAATCTGTCAAGCATAAAATGAAAAAGCTAATTCATAACTTGGGGGTGTTTGGGCAAATAAATAAATAATGGCGCAAACAACACACTTTGTTTTATTGTTTCAAGTGGGGTTTGGGGGAATGATGCCTGGAAGGATTTCTGCACAGGAAGTGTGTTGAGAAGCAGGAGAGAACACCTGCGCAGTGTAGTCAGGGATGGAAAAAAAATCTGTGCTTTCCATTCATTTTCACTTCTGGTGTTCCGCAGTGCCAACTGGTACACAGATAAACCAACACCTATGGAGTTCAGTCCATTCTGGTGAGAACTCCAAGGTACCACACAATCCATAATTCAACACGGACAATGTTACTGTGGACTTGTATGCTTCTGTACTTTCTCTCACTTCATAAACACACTGGACTCCTGGCAGTCACGTCTCAGGCTTACATGGTTTCTAAAGTCTTTCAACTGTAAGTTTGAAAAGCATTCATTCTTTTTTTGTGGGGATAGGGCAATGCTACCTCTCCCGGGTAAAATTCCTTATTTATTCCATTTAGGCTGATTTGTGGAACACAAGTTCAAGCACTTTTTCCTCAACAGGGTCTGAGATGTTTCCACCGAACTGCTCACACCCCTGGTGAAGCTCTGTTTTCGATAACTGTGGACACGCCCTTCCTCCATCTGGTAGCAGAAGCAAAAGCTGGACACGTGTCCACCTTTAAGAATAAATACGTGGGCTACAGGGATTATGTGTGCGAGTGTGGACACCATCAAAGTTCTCCAAAGCTCAACACATGGGATCAAGGAACTCTATGGTGCAGCTGTGCTCCCTTCCAGAAGATCAGCAAGCAGACATCCCAGTTTGTTGACTGGCCATGGTCTGCTGGCCTTTTATATAATGGCATGTCAATATGAGGGTTTAAAGTACAGCTCTTCTGGAGATATAAGCCGATCAGTGGGACCTGGTGGGTACAGTTTGGACATGGGACCCCCCCCAAAGGGGTAACAGGAGGGGGTGGATGAGACAAGCTTTTCTCTAATGTCACAGATATAAGGAGGCTTTCAAAGGAGCAACGTGTTAATGCGCACACCCAGGGAAAGAACATCTGCGGTCCTTTTCGACTCAAATTGGGCGCAAAGCCGCTTTTTCTGCACCCCCGGTTGCGTAACCGAATCCAAAAGAGGCAATAAATTCCAGCAACAGAGCTCAGGACTTTGGGGTGGATAAAAATAAATAACACTTATAACACTCTCCTTATGACTACCATTTGCACAAACACAGGCCGTCAAGGTGCAGCGTCAGCGCATCATGGGTTCGCATCCCATATCAGCTCTCTATCATAATTTCATATATGAATTATATTCTTGCTACCACTTCCACTCAGGTGTAATTGTGTCTTTTCTGGTAGTAGATGCAAAGTGGTGGAAACATTTCTTGAAAGCTGTTCGTCCAGGTACGTACCCCCGAATCCAGGTCGCAGCCTGTTGTCATACCCGTCCAGAAGTCGATCTAAAATGCGTGTGAAATTTTCCGGGTAAATTTTCTCATCCCTCTTGATCTGCCCGGAGGTTCTCTTCGCGCTGCCAACGACACACACACACACACAGAGGGAAGCACTGCCCAGCATCACCCCATCTTCATCTCTCTCTCTCACACGCCCCACCATCCACATCACCTGAAGCCGGACCACCACTGCAAATTATTATTTTAAAATATTCCTATAAATTTGGAGCCACTTCTGCTGCTATTATTTGCCGGCCACTTCACTGTTGGTAACGGTTTTACAGCCCGAGGGAGAGGGGGTGCTTGGGGGGGGGGGGCAGCTGAAATTGAAGCTGAAATTTAAAATCATTTAAAAAATAACTAACTAAATAAATAAATCAATAAAATTCTGACCCCCCTCCGACCCCCCTCCCCAGCTGTTTCGCCCCACTACTTACCACCCCAGCAAGCAGAGAAAGTGCAGGAGAGTGGAAACGACGCTCGGACACATCGCAGTGACCGTCTCCTTCTTGCCAGAGACCATGTCCGCATGCCATACTTTAAAGGTCTTTACATGTCTCCTGTCCTCTCCGAAACGCCTTGTCCCGAGCAGAGACGACAGATGGGGACACGGCCGTGCGTCCGGCTCCGCAAACCGGAACGCACGCAAACGAGACACCCCAAGTCGCCAGGATCCGGCTTTGCGATGTGGAGGAGATGCGTCTCAGCTGAGCTTCGCTCCTGCGATGCTCCTCTCTGCTGGTGGAGAGCAACCACAGATGAGCATCTCTTCCTCTTCTCCTTCTTCTTCTTCTCCTAAAAAAAGCCCCGCGAAATGGAGGCTACAGCCGGCTGCACCTCGGTCCCTTTCAGAACTGGGCTCCGTCTCCGTGGCGCAATGAATCCGGAGGTTACAGCATCGCGACAGAAGGGAAAGAAGAGAGGAAGGAGAAGGAGGCAGCGTGCGTGGCCGAGAAACGTGCGTTCATCTTGCGTGGAGACACAGCAGGAGCTGGCAGGTGTTGCGTCCTCACCGAAGTGTGCGCACCTTCCAGCCAAGGTCGATGGCATTTATCCCAGCATCATGACCACTTAGAGGCAAAACCACAGAAAACCACAGAAGGAGGCACACTTCTGACATCGCTGTGTTAAAAAGCTCTCCTTTCAAAAGAATTTAAGGTTTTTATTCCATAAAGTTTATTTTCTTTCAGTCTTTTGAGTGTGCTAGTAAAAGACTTCCTCAGGATGGTAATTTGATGCCTTCACTGTTATCCATGGTTCTCTCTCTCTCTCTCTCTCTCTCTCTCTGTTTCTCTATCTCTTTCTATCTGTCTCTCTCTTTCTATCGCTCTCTCTCTTTCTCTCTTTCTCTGTCTCTTTTTCCATATGGCTTTACCCCTTCTGTGTAAAAGTGCCGGTGTGTGTGTATGTGTGCACGCGCAGGGGTACAGAAGGAAAATGGGATGCAGAGCTCCTGTGATGATAAAGAAGGTTAGACCTGCTAAATGGGCTGTCTTTGACTCAAATGGGTCAATCTTGTAGCAACACAACTGTCCCACCAATCTCCATTCTCACACACATCCATGGGCGCGCACACACACATCCAGGAATGAGGACAAGCCGCACACCAGACTGTTTCTTCAGTTCTGGGACGGTACCTGCAGAATAAACAAGGCAGCAGGTCCACATGATGTTGCGCTACTGAAAACAGCCAAGGTTGGATAAATCACAGAGCCTCTTCAATGTTCTTCAGCTTCTAAAAAAACAGCTTAGCTAAACCGCATACTTTCAAGATTTTAGATTCGTTGTCTTTTTCCTGCACCGTAACAAGGATGTCAGTATCATCTCTAAAAAATGCCATTTTTAAATTAAAATTCAGTTATTTTGGTATAGCATTCTGCTTTCAACTTACATCCATCTGTGCTCCAGCATAGACTTAACTTCTCATCATTTCCACAGTTTCCACAGTTACTTATGCCCCCCCCCCACTGTATCCATTGCAGATGAAAAGAAACTGATAATATTGGGTTTATGATAAATTTTGTACTATGTTTTAAACTAGTGTATGAAGAGAAGTAACTTCCTTTAAGCCTCAGGAGGTGTTCTGGTCAATTTTGAATCAATTTTTGTCTCTTGTAAATGCGGTTTCTTTTATCGATTGCCGTACGACTTCATGATATCTTCCACACTGGAACCCATAAAATTAAGGAAAGCCATTTTCATTCAGTTTTATGTTTCATTCATATTTTACACCTGGGTGCTATGTCTGTCCACATCAAAAAGAGGGAGACTGCAACAAACAGCAGAAAGTGTCAAATTCCAGATTTACGAGGTATTACAATCAAGGTAAATGTTGTCTAAAGAAAACAAATTCATAAAAAAAGAAAAGCCTTAAACTTGTGAAAAGAGCCAAGAATGAAGCTCTTTAAAAGGTAATTGGGAAATCACCCTCGTTTTATAACTACTTTGAAAAGAATTATAATGGGCAGCCAAAATTTTGATAGGGGAACCAATAATAAAAAGAAAAGTCTTGAACAAAAACCCCAGGGTTAACAAGGCCAGTCTTTGTGAAATGAGGAGTACTGAGAGCTTACAGGTTCAGCCATATTATAGCAATGTTAAAAGTAATAAAAAAAAATCTTAAAAGCATTAGGATAAAGCATGATTGAGGTTTCACACCAAGTGTGGCGCTCCAACTCTGTGACCGTCTTCTTACACTGAAGGTGATGTTCAGATTTAGAACGTCAGTGTACCTTTGCTAAGAGCAGATAAGGTTGCTGTGTGTATTGTTTGTGGTTTAGTGGGTCCAGGTGAGAGCTGATGGAGATCACCTCACCTCCTGAGTTTCATCCATTGGAAGTCCTTCTGTCTTGGAACTCAGTGGTACGGTTTCAGTGGCTCTCTCCAAGCCGTGCCTTACAGGCGCACTCAGCGCCATGATAACCTACTTACTAGGCTGCTGTGTGTACGTGTGTGTGTGTGTGTGTGTGTGTGTGTAACTAAGCAATGACAGCATTTGGGTCATCTTCACCATGGACCTGGTGGAAGATTTGTAAGTTATTCTCAAAATTCATTGCATAGTGGCATCACGGCTCATGTCCAGACAACTGTGTGTGCACGCGCACTGAATGGGAACGAACTCAATTCAAGGACATCTTACAACCCTGAGAGGATGACCCATGGGATCAACTCATTGTTATTCTATAATGACAAATATAGATTAACTAAGCATGCAGTCAGGGTAGCTTTGGACTTAATTTCTATAAATTGATTCACAAAATCTTTCAGATATGTGGATTTAATGACCATATTTTGCCATTTTACTATTCATTTTGACAATATCTTTTGAAATACAGACTGCAAGAGCTAAAAATTGTACATTTGCATTCCACAAACCCTGAAGAATATGTCGACGGCACTTGCAAAACAAATTCTGAAACACAGAAACGCACAACATGCTGCACAATAGTCATTATATTGCTTGTTCTTGCACAAGCAGGTCAGCAGGTGGAGTAGAGGTCATAGCTGTCATTTTGATATCTAACAGCCTTCAAGTTCAAGTCCCACCCTATAAATGTGTAACTTAGTAAATATACTTTGTGGCCAAAAGTATGTGGACACTTGAGCATCACACCCATGTGAGCTTGTTGAACCTCCCATTCCAAACCCTTGGGCATTAATATGGAGTCCCCCCCTTTTGCTGCTATAACTGTCTCTGCTCTACTGGGAAGGCTTTCCACCAGATTTTGGAGCACGGCTGTGGGAATTTGTGCCCAGTTCAGCCACAAGAGCATCGATGAGCAAGAAGGTCCTAGTTTGCAGTCAGTGTTTCCAGTTCATCTCAAAGGTATTCAGTATGCTTGAGGTCAGGGCTCTGTGCTTCCACTCAAGTTCTTCTGCACCAACCTGGGCAAACCATGTGTTTATGGAGCTCACTTTGTGCATTGGGGGCATAGTCATGCTGGAGTTTCTTCCCCAAATTGTGGCTACAAAGCTGGAAGCACACAATTGTCTAGAATGTGTAGCTGAAACAGTTCAGCTCAGAAACTAGAAGGGGGGGGGCATACTTTTGGCCATACGGTGTAGGTAAATATTAAAGGTTTTATATTGTCAGTCAAGTATTCATTCATCCTACCTTCAACACAGCAACAGTGTTTTTACCTCAGTTACAGCAGAGGACAACATTAGGATCACGTTGCTTTCCTGTGGTGGCATTGAACTGTTCCGGAATAAAATGCACAAAACTAGGAATGCCTTTATAAGAAAAGAAAAGTGTGGCTTAGTGCACTAGTTCTGCTGATCCATTTTTATAGTGAATTATTAATTAGAGTTGTACCAGTATTAATACTAATATTTAGTTAAAACTAATATTTAACATGTTTCCTTATGTTACATGATGGAAGAGCAGAACATCTCTGTCACTGAAGGAAGCTTCTGTGTGCAGCACCTAATCCAGCATCACTGCATTTTCGCTCCTCCTCTCTTTAGGTCTTGTCTAATTTTAAATTTAATTTCCACAGCTGCTATCTTCCCCTTAAGGTTTAAAACCAACAGATTCAGTACAACATGAGAGGGAGTTGGGTCAGGACAAGACAGCAGCTCCCATTTGCCCCCACCTGGGCATTTTTGGCACATCAGCTCTCAAATGCACCAACTTCCAAGCAGCTACTGCAGCAACATTTTGCTGTTAAACTCACACCATAAAGTAATTATCTATGTACAGTAGGTATGTACTGTATGTGCAGTAGGTAGTGTCATGCAAGGCACCCGTCCGAGCTACACCATCAGCATGATCGGTGAGCATTTCGATGGCTCAGCACCATGGCCCCACCCAGCGCTGTGGATACATCTGCTGCTGCCCCTGGGGGGCCCGTTCCTCTGGGAAGAGGAGTAGGGAAGCGGTGCCATCACTTGCTGAGACCACGTCCCCATGGTACTTTTAGATGTGAAAGATGGCACAAAAGTGTGCTGAAAGTGTATACGTTCAAAGTCTTCAGGAAAACGGATGCATGGATGCAATAACCAACTTACAATACGATTCTGCATATCCTTTTTTTTTTAAATATGGACCCTCATTCTTCTGTTGTAACACCAGTGCTCACCCTTTCTGAGCCTCATTCAGCACTGTGAGCTGAACTGAGCCCACATTATGTGTCACTTTTAAAATATTAATTAATATTTGATTAAATAATATTATCTTTATTTTAAAAAAAATATTATTTTCTGTTTAGATGCAGTTTGACTAACTATAACTGTTACTGTATATGATTCAAGATTCACAGTCTGTTGAGACTCATGGATGAAACCGTAAATTGGGAAGATAGGGTACATTGTCATTAAATATTATTTGTCGCACTTTTGCCCAAGGTGAATTGCAATGATAATCGACAACAATTATTGAGCCTCTTATACAGCTGAGTAATTTTTACTGTATCAATTCAGTGTTGTACCTTGATCAAGGGTACTACAGCAGAAGCACAGTTTGAACCATTGCTCAAACTGCAACACTAGAAAACAAATTGTAAACACTATTTGGGAAACAATTTTCCAAATTATTGCAGAAATCCAAACAGTCTGGGAGAGCATCAGAGTCCCAGTACATTGCATTTGATTCCAGCATCTATTGTGGGCCTGCTCCAAAGGCTGCTCCTTTCAGCCACAGACATATTTTGCAGCCCTTTTATTCACTCTCCTCAGTGTGAGACTGAGATCTTGGCTTCGCCTCACGATTTCTTCTGGGTGTTTGTATAAAAATGTTTTGCATCTAAACGTGAGTCCTCATTTACAAAATAATATGCCAAGAGCCAGATGTCCCTCTTTGCAAATGAGGCCTTCTTGGAGAACTAAACTCATGCAGTTTTTTTTAGGCGTCTTTGTCAGTTACAAACACTCAGGAGGCAGAAACATTTTATATTATTATTATTATTATTATTATTATTATTATTATTATTATTATTATTATTTACTGCCTGAAAATTACATGCATGCCTGCCCTGTGTGCTGAGTTGTTGTTGTTGTTCACAGTGTTTTTTTTTTTTGTTTTTTTTTGTGGAAAGGGAGACCATGTTCTTTTTCAAAATGTATTGTTCTGTACATTCTCTATTCAAGAATTTCATCTTAAGTGCTGGACAAATAAATATGAAAAGCAGTCGAGATAAAAGCTCATTAATGCACTTCATCCTTCTTGTAATGAATGTGAGAAGACCCAGCAGGCATGTTCGATTGGAGTCAGTGTGAATCCGAAAGGAGTTCTGGAAAAATGTCAACACCCTCACCGGTGCTCCAATTATCTTAAAAAGGGAAGAAGCCTTCAAAACATTAAAATACACAGCTGTTCAGGGCTCTACGTATCTGCTATGCTTCTTGTGCATCAACTATGTTTCACTTTTGTCAATGAAAATCTTGATGAAAATTCATAAGTTATATTCTTGTCGAATTCCCTGTTTATTTGTAATATTTGCGGTAAAAATGTCTTTGGTGATTCTTACAGTGTTAAAAAAAAATCCATTTCAGTTTTGATTTATGGCCGTGCTATACAGATGTATAACAATAATACATGCAGAATACATTTTTAAAATTTATTTAGAAAAGCTTGTGTTAAATAAATGATTATGAATTTATTTTCACAATGTTAAGTGACTGATTTACTTTCAAGTTTATTTAATTTATGTGTAATAATAAGTGTACCAAGGTTAAATGCAGTTATTCACAGACAGGGTATTTATGAGACAAACACCCCTCAAGGCCTTGAACCCAGTTGGCTCTCCAGAAGTTTTATTAGCTGCTTGTTGGAGGGCTGCTTGCACGGTGGTATATTGCTCTGCATTTAGTGGGAGTCAGCAGCTACTAGCGTCGCCGTGTTTTCCTGAGACTGTTTCACAGCGGCAGTGAATGAATTCATCTTCACGCAAGGCCTCACGTCAGTGTCTTTGCAGAGGAGTTACGTTGAACAGCTGATGGGATTTCTAAAGCTATGAAAATGTATGCAGTGTTAGTTAATTGAAAGAACAACAGAGGTACACAGGTGATGGTGGAAGTCAACCACGAGAAACAGGAAGAATCCTGAAGAAGACGGATCTGCAGGGTCCTGAGTTCTTGTTCCCATGTAGCCTTCTGTTTCTCGCAAAGCCACAGCCATTGCAAAGTTAGTGCAACCCTTTCTGGGGAACCTGAGGGGTAGCAGGCAAGAAGGGATCTGTCACTTTTGACAGTCATGAAACGGTCCAATGGCAGACAGCCACATGTGACCACTGTCCAATGCGCTGTCAGCATGCTGAAAGGGCGTGTCTGTGTCTGGTTTTTGCTGATAAGGCAAAATTAGAACAGAAATCTCAGCATCCCTCAAAGTACTCCATGTGTCCCAATGAAAGGAAGCGTTGAGCCTGAATCTGCAGAACCTTGTGCACTTCAGAATCAAATAACCTTGGGAAAGAGCTGCACACATGCAGTGGGTAAACCCTGGAAGCAGAGGGAAAACCGGCGCAATTTGTAAAACAGTGGATCTAGGAAAGGACAGCATATTATTTCTAAGCTCAGTTCAAATTTACTAAACTTTTTGTTCACAGAATTTCATTTGAATCACTTTGGTATTATGATTTCCACAAAGAATTCAAAATACAGCTTGATAGATAGAAGAGCTTTGTCACCTTTTCCAAAATCTTAGGACCTGTTGTCAGCTGCAGTCCCTTAATAAATGAAGATGAAAACATCACCAAAAGTGTGATGGTGCTTGAATTTAAGCAACATTTCTACTCTTACCATTACTGCCACTACTGCCACTACTACTACTACTACTACTACTACTACTACTACTACTACTAATAATAATAATAATAATAATAATAATAATAATAATAATAATAATACATATGCTATATTTTTGTTTGCTTGGTACTGTTAAATTTCAACAAGATGTACATAAATATCAGTGTTCAGCAAGAAAAAGTTTATGAGCCCTTTGAAGTTACAGTATATCAGTTTCTGCATTAATTACTTAAAAAATGTAATATGATTTTCAGCAAAATCAGAATAGCAGAAAAAGGCCATAAGTAAATTTATAATAACTGTACTTCTTCATTTAACATCATACTGCAATGTGTGAACCTCTAGAATTATGACTTTGTCTAAGCTAAGTGGAGATTTTCCAGTCATGGAGATGAGATGGAGATGAGGTGAAGGTAGACACTGCCCTGCCTTGTAAAAGAGCCACAAAGTCTGGCTAGGGACAGACTGCTCTTCTCAGGAAAGATATTTGCTGCAAATATCATTTATAATGTCCGTAATATATTTTATGAGTACCATTTGCATTTTTATTAAAGTGCTTTTTTCATTGCGTCACACAGTGACGCCATGAAAACAACATTTTAATAAAAGTGCTCCAGCCTTACAGGGCCTGGACTGTTATGGTGTGGGTTTGAAAGCAGCTCAGTCTGTATCCCTGTGTCTGTGTGGGCCTCCTTCTGCTCTGGTTTCCCCCCACACTCCAAAGACATGTTTAGGTTAGATTAGTGTATTTAAATTACTTTCGTTGTGTGTGTGTGTGTGTGTGTGTGTGTGTGTGTGTGTGTGTGTGTGTGTGTGTGTGTGTGGCCACCCTGAAATTGACCAGAATCCTATCTGCAGAGTAGTTTCCCAATGTTGCACCCAGTGATTCTGGAATAAACTCTGGACTCCGGTGTTTTGATCATCTTTGCCATATGCCGGTACTTATTATCACCCAAGATTCTTTCTTAAGTGGCAGTTTTAACAAAAATGTGATTCATTATGTAAAATAATTTATTTAACGTTCCCTATTAAAATTAACAGACAAACAATGGTAGGTTTCTCACATTTGAAAAATCCATTAGATGATTTCCTTTCCTATGGCTGCAGACAGCATGTCTGCAGGAAGCTGTTGCCGTGGTGCTGCCGAAAAAGCCCTTGTCATAAGAGAAGGGCTCCATCTTTTGGCTAGTTGCATTTCTGTTTACTGTCATCTACTTTCTTGGTTTCTTTATCCTATTTATCCACCCACTCCCCCATTTTTGCATTATTACCTTGTGATGTGACTGTAAGATGATTGTTGTCCATTGTTAAGCTATGTACTGTATGTTTAAGATCCCAATTTTGTGTCTTTTAAGTCAATTTAAAGAAAGATGCAACACAACTCAGAGCTGATTTTTTTTTAGGTAGGCTGGTGCTTTACAGTTATACCAAAAATGAAATATAGGAAAATTTAGTGAGTGCTCAGACTTTCCATGCTGTAGATAAAAATACTGGGGATGCATGATACAATTTCTCAGCCAAACAGTACCATTTCTTAGTGAACCTGAGAAAGTCAGAGTTATCAAATATACCAGTAAACTGTTTGACCCTCCTACCGAGATGCTGAGAATGTAAAAATTTAAGCGATTGTTATGTTGGCTTTTTCCCATTCAACTGTCACTTTGAGTCTTATTGAGACAGTGTAAGGGATAGTAAAATATTTAGTTCCTTGGTTATTTTCCTGGGAGTGTATTAGCTTTAAAATTTTATTGAACAAAAACAGTCACATTCATTGCTATCCATTTACTGTTTGCTGTAATGAGTGAAAATGGAAGATTTGGTGTGCTGGTCCCATAGGAGAAAATAACTGAATTGCTTAAAGGCAGTGGGATGGGGCTGTATTTTGAATACTAACATTCATTAGTAATGCAATGTAATGTAAATCTAATGTAAAGTAGCACTGTGTTAATATTTCATACAAGGAACTCGGAATTCAAGGACAAAACCTGGGGCAAGCGGTGAGGGAGATGACGGAGGCTGCAGAGGAGGGAAGTCTGTGGATATGCAGGAAAAGGACTACTGCTGGTGGAGGATGAATGGGGAAATCATAAACAGGTTGTGAGGATAATGCAGTTAATACACGACATACCATAGGCGTAGCAAAGTTCTGGGTGGGTTTAATGGAGGTATAAAGAAGGTAGCGAGTAGCAGAACAGGCAGTTAGCAGGCAAAATTGTTAATGGGGGTATTAAGGAGTATAGCGTGCGTTGTGTTGTTAGGTAGTGCAGTGGTGCGCGCAGTGGTGGAGGGAAGCAGTTCTGGGATGCTTGAGCTGTGGTTGAGCCTTCCAGAGGTGTCATGGACCTGACTCAATGAAACACTCATGAAGGGAGATGCCCACTTGACAACCCCGATGAGATGCTGCACCATCACTTCGCTACACCATGTGTGGATTTGTATTTCGCTAGTATTGTTGTTAAGGAGCTACAAACCATTAAGATTATTTGGTGAATAGGTTTGCTGTGCTTTGAATATGGGGCTGTCGTGGTGTTTACAGGTTTGGATAAGGTAATACAGGTGCTTAGGACGAAGGTTAGGAAGTGGGATCCCCTTTGAAGTGCTAGTCCTTTTATTAGCACTTTGTGTTTGATATGAATTTGCGAGTGTATTAGTATCATTTTATATTGTAAAGTTAAAGTTACTCGCACAAATAGCTGACACCTACAGTGTTAGACAATCGGCTTCCCATTTATTGCATTTATACAGTAGACTGCTGTTGCATCAGTTCAGCACCTTGGTCAAGGATTCAACTCACAGCCTTCAGACTGTAACCTGAAGACTTGCACTCAGTCTTATCAGAAAAAAAGCAGAAGGTCACATCTTTTAACTCCATAGAAAGAACACCCATTGTGTCCTTTATCATGGTACCGTATGTAGATTTCCACAGCATCGTTTCAGTTCCTTTATTTAATTTTTTCATTAATTTACTAGCTGTTAGCCTTTTTCATCTGTGTGAGACCAACCAAGAGACCAGCCAAAGGCTGCTGTGCACAATCCCGAACTCTTAGTTGAGGTAGACAGATGTGTTACAGCTGTGAACTTTTACAGTTGCCTCTCTTATGATTCCTTTAACTTCTCACCTGGTGGTCTCACATGTATACCTGGAAGATGGGGGGGGGGGGGGGGTCAGTACAGGCGGCATTGCAACCGGCAATGACATCCTTCCAGCCTTGGTGTTGACCTTTAAATAATTTATAACTTCTATTTACGCAAAGACCGCAAGATGATCAAGCTTCGGTCCTTTTCTCTATTTTTTTTACATCAATTGCAGTTTTTATTATTAAAGACTACGTTTCCTCCGGCTCCAGACGGGATAAATAATGCACTTGCTTTGCAGCACATGACGCCTGGATGGTGCCAGAGAGGAGCCCGTCAATTCAAACAGGCGGGGAGAAAAGCGCAGCTCCTTGTGTGAATGGCAGACGATCGACGAGGTGCGCAAAGCAGGACGTGTTTATAATAATAATAATAATAACAATAATAATAATAATAATAATAATAATAATAATAATAATAATAATAATAATAATAATAATAATTCTGTGCTTTTCGTGGCAGCACGTGGGACCCCGCATATTAAGGACAAACTGGCTCGGGTGCATCCTGTAAAATATCCAAGTTTACCGAGGGCTGGATCTCTGGATGTCCTTAACCTGCATCTCTGCTTCCATCCAAATAATGCAATCATTAAAATGGAAAATATGATTTAAACGCATCTGCTCGCTTACCACCACCCCCCCACCCCCACCCCCCATATCGCAAAGAAAAGTGCAACACGAACCAGGCGGCAGTGCGCGGAAGCCCATGTTTAAGGCGACGCGCATGCGTTCCTCCTTCTTGCTGGGAACCTGCCTCCCTGGACCAAGTTTGCGTTTTCCTGGAAACATCACCGGGGTCCTCTTCCCCTCGAAGTTAGGGATGTGGACGGCGCAGGAGCGACGCTGTGCCGGGATCCTGTTCTTCGGCTTGGCGATCGCCATGGTCCGCTGCGCGCAGAGGTGAGCTTCTCTTCTGGATGCGTGCGACGTTGCGCGAAAGTGACGAGACTGAGTGTCACATCGGTGCTTTCTCCCTTCCAGCGCCAGCGAGCGGAGCAACATGTCCTACGTGAAGGCGACCGTGGACAAGCTGCTCAAAGGATATGACATTCGTCTGAGGCCCGATTTTGGAGGTAAAGGATTTCCTCGCAATGCAATAAACGCGCGTCTCACCGTCACCTCCGCGGCTGCCGAGCCGGGCGTGAGATATTGGCGTGAGGGGCGGCCCGGTTACAGCCAGGAGCATCTCCAAGTTCACGGGGTGTCCAGGTATTAACGCACGTCTCCTGTCCAAAAGGTGCTCCCGTGGATGTTGGCATGAGCATTGACATCTCCAGCATTGACATGGTGTCGGAAGTCAACATGGTGAGTACCTAGGGACCACAAGAGGGCAAACAGAGCCGACTGTACGAATTTGGCTTAACACCACTTTGTAGCTGCTTACATCTATTTGATTTTTTTGCTATTATTTTTTTTGTGTGTCCTTGGAATGTGCAGGTCAGTTCTTTGCATTGAGATTTTCCTCCAACATTCAGCTCTCTGCAACTATTCAAGTGCAGTTCTTGACAAGACTGTTTGTGTAGCGCCGCCATCTGCCCATGGCCTTCTTTTAACCGTGTTTAAGCAGCGGGGATTGCTTCCCCCAACACACACACATACACACACACACACACACACACACTTTCCGCTTAATGTTTGAAATTCCCCTTGGAATGATGCTGCGCTGAGCTGCAAAATACAGGTGAAGGTGAGCTAGGGGCGTGCTTATTGCTTTTGCACATTTTAATGTTTATTAAGTAAATATTTAGTGAAACAAATTCAATCGCAGGCATACAGTTCTAGAATGCAGAGCTGACATCAGAAGTAAAAATGTAAATGTATGCAAGTAAAGGAAAAATACCTTCAAGCATTTCTGTTTATGCTTTTACAGAGCAATCCGAGTGTCTAAATGAAGTCTCAACCTATCCAGGCACGATATCAGCATTTGTATATTTGTGCTGAAATGCACAAAAAGTGAGAATAAATCTGTGCGTAAGGTTCGAAACTGACAGGCTGACAGTATTTCCTATAAATAAGTCACATGGCAGCAGGGTGACCAGCGAATTCTGGTGCAGTTCCCACGCAGAGGAGTGGGTTGCATAACTCCGTGAATAGAACTTGGTTTTCCTGAAGCCTGTGGAGTCGCATCACCTCGTTCCAGTTGTCACACGTAGGTGCAAAAGTGTGTGTGTGTGTGTGTGTGTGTGTGTGTGTGTGTGTGTGTGTGTGCCCATGACACTCTGTGTGTTTTTATTTGCTGGAGGTACACAAACACTAGCAGGGGGGGTTGGGCCATTGCCATTAAAGACAATTTCCTGTCCTGATCATCCAAAAAGGAGATATGTTCATGGTATGTAGGTCATCCCAGACCATCTCTGCTTTCCCTCTCTCCTTCTTCCTCTCCTCCTCCTCCTCTCTTGAACCCCTGCAGTGCAGTTGTCTTTCAAATTGGCTTACAACAGCAGGTGCGCCTTTCCAGTGCCGCTGTCTTTGGTTTTCTTCACATCTTGTGATACATGGAAGCAGTCATTGTGCACCTTGTAGTCTGCGCCTTGATGTTTTGCCTCAAATGTTAGATTTTTGCGAGATTGTCAGTGTTGGCAGGAATTATTATTCGTTGTGCCATATTACACTTTATATGGAATGTATATCCATTGCTGCCATTCTATCAGCAGTAGTGTAAGTTTATGACCTGACAAGATCAAATTCTCGGGTGCCGTACTGCTGTCAGTATGTCAGACCACCTGCCTTCCTCAATGGAACTGTCACTGTGCATCTCAACGTGTCACCTGTACACCCAACTTGCGTCCACACCTGCAGCGATTCTGGATCTGGCTGTAATGAGTTGGGGGATCGGCAGAACCCTTGCCCTCACAGGGAGGTAAAGGCCTTCGTAAATACCGATCTCACACTTCCACGTAGCAGACTAAAGACCACCCCCAAAATGAGTTTGAGCTCATAGTGTAACAGGGAGCCCTGGTGGTCACGGTAGGATTCTCAGCTGTGTGTGATGTCATAATTTTTTAAGATTAAGTCAACCTAGTTTTAAAACAGGTTCAGTATGGAGGTAGCGGATACTCTAGTGTGTTTCCCGTGCAGGACTGGATTCCCTGTAGGAGTTAATTTTAGTTGTAGCCCCTGCTGAAGCTACCATTGCTGTACTTTATTTCTGAGAAAAACTTCTGTATCTTAGACTCCTCCTACTTGAATTCTTCCACTTGTTCAGAGACCATGAGGTAAGGAACTGTGCCATGCACAAATCTGAGCCAAACATAGCATGCAGGGCCTACATCCGGCCTTTTTCAGAAACTGCAAACTGGCCATGGTTTTCTCTGGATGCAGACGGCATTAGGCTGTGAAAATTTCTCTGTATGGGATGCTAGGCCTTGAACTCATAGATTTTTAAAATGTTATTTGCTTATTTATATTCCTTTCCTTTCGTGACCTGGATCTCTTGGACTTCTTGCTGCCCTCTATAAGAAAGGCATAAGTCACGCCAAATGAATAAGTTATCAATATCAAAGGGCATTTTAAACTCAGGTTAGTTATCAGAAACAATCTTTAGTAATGAATACTTTATATTTGCTGCCAAACTTTTCCTCACATTGTAAAATACTGCTAAAAAAGTACCCTATCCCTCTCTCTTCTGATGATCCTAGATAAGACCTGATGCGTATGAAATATGTTGTTGTCCAATATGTCATAGCTGATAGCTCCACTCTATAAATAAAATCATGCACAAAGAAGCAATAAAACTCTTTATGCCACCTTGCTAAGTCCAGCTAGCCATCAAACTGCTGTTTGCTCAGGTGTTGCAATTTCATCCGCAGGTTTACTCAGTGCTTTCAAAGTATATCAGAGGTTTATTACCGATTCATTTAGATCCAGGTTTCTCTCTGTGTCCCACATCAGTGCTCAGAGCATCTTCAGCAAGACTGTCAGCCTACATCTGATCCGTGGTTCGGGAGCGATTACAAACGCTGACCTACTTGCAAATTCACACACGGCCCACCTAGAGATGATTGTAGCTCTCTGGCTCAGAGGGAACCCGTCTGCAGCTCTGACTTTGTGGCCTTTAGTTAGCAAATGGGTCGGCTTAATTTGACTTGAGGAGCGGCTGTGAGCCCTGACGTTCATGGTCTAAAACCAGGAGGGTCTGGAGAAAATATCTGAAGTTAAAGATATGCTTTTCTCTATAGGGCACTTTTTTCTTATCGTGTGCAGCAGACAGAATCATGAGTTCTTCTGCGTATCCCGGGCAACCGCAAAAGCTCTACTAATTCCACTGGTTTCCGCTGTGCTGTTGGAGATGGCTGGCACCAACTTTTATCTGTTAATCTACTTGTCTTTTTGGAGCCTTGCATTGTTCTGTGGAACTGAACAAAGGTTACAAACAGAAACTGCAGTCAGGTCCTCTTGTAGCTTCTACAGGTTTTAACAACAGCTCTTCCACAATTCGTGGCCTGGTTACTTTCACGAACCAGCTCTTCACCAAACGGAGAGCTGTATAAATAGGTGCTTCGGAAATAGTCTTGACATCTCCAAGGAGGTCCTGATGGATGGACCAACCTTGTGGCTTACATAACTGTGCAATCCAACACAATTCTGGGCTCTGGGAAAGTGGGAGACCAGTACACACCATCCTCTGTGTGCAAAAGGTGAGCTATGACATTTGACAATCTGCTCGGATTGGACTCGAATCGGTGTGATCTTATTAATGGTGAGGGAGGAACATGGGTGGACAAGTGATACCTGAAGAGAAGTAGGCTATCCCTTACCCCAAACCCTACCCCCTAACTTACTGTAACCCTAAAGGGTCATAGAGATCCTGGTAGTAATGCACAGCAGCAGGCAACAGGAGGCAACCTCAGATTTTGACACCCAGGTCCTTACACATGCACAGTGGTTAAAGATGCATGCATGACATACTGACAAGATGTGTTATAAAAAGGTGTCTACGAATTTAACCCGAAAAAAACAAGAGGAGGTCTTTGGCAGAACCATATTGACAACATCACTGTTGACCAGCTGTAGTCCCTGAAGGTCCTTTGGAGGTCTCTTGCTTTGGTTAAGTAGCCATGCACTCCTTAATCAGTTAATGTGTTGCCTTAGAAAACCCCCTGTCAGTCAAATGCACATACAGATTTCCTGACGGTTCCAACTTTTGGGGTGTGTGTCCTACCTGCCGAGGACTCTTCAAAACCCACCAACGAGCCCCCTGATGTCATGAGAGCCACAGTCAGTCGGCGGCTCCTTCAATGCCTGTTATTAGCACAGCATGCCTGCCTCTGAACATCCAGGACCAGGATTCACACCCACATAAGCGCTACATGTGATTGCTGCTTCTCAGGTGGGGCCTCACTCTAATTATTATTTCTAGCAAGGCACACAGACAGATCTCAGGTTGTCACGAAGGACTCTTTGTCAGCTCAGATATAGACTGCCAAGGCGTTGCTCATTTCACTGCTTCTTGTTTCTGCCTTAGTTGGCACTGCAAGGGGGAAATGTTTCAGATGGTGTCTGGACCTCAGTGGACTGTTGGTTGACTGTGGATCACACACTGGAGGGTTAGGGAGTGCCTTCGTGGCAGAATCTTGTGGGTTTCTGAGTCCCTCAGTGATGTCATTGTAAAGACTCGGTTTGAAAAACTTCTCGTTGCTCTTTTTTAGCTCACAAAAATTGTACAAATATTACATCCTGCTAGCAAGCATCGCCTTGAAATTAACATAAGAGTAACGGCAGTATGATGGTTCTCAGCTCAGGGGCTGTTGGTTTGAGTCAAACTCAGTCTGTGTGGTGTTTGCATTTGCATTCTCCCTGTGTTTATGTGGGTTTCCTCTTAGTGCTCTGGTTTCCTCCCACTATCCAAAGACATGTGTTTCAGGTTAATTAGTTGAGATTGTCTGTGTGTGTGTGTGTGTGTGTGTGTGTGTGTGTGTGTGTGTGTGTGTGTGTGTGTGTGATGACCCTGGAATGTCCTTATTTCCCATCTAGGGTGTACTGTGCCTCACACTGTATGTTTCCACTATTGGCTCTGGGCTACCACCACTCTGCACTGGAGAAGCTGTTATGTTGCATGAATGAAGGAATAAATGCTAAGGATTTCAAAAATCTCATATGAGAGAGAGCTGGAAATTCCATCAAAGAAGGACTCTTAGTTTATCATCTGAATCGAGGCGACAAAAAACAAGCTAAACACCCATGACTCATATCAAGTCATCTCACAGCTGAGATCACACTTCTCTGAGCAACAAGTGGCTGCAGCAACCTACTTAGTGGCGTACGGTGGCAGTCTGTCATTATCTGCATTCTGGGGTAGGAAGGATAAGCATCAGATGGGTCCAAGTCAAGCACCATCAGTAAAAACTGTACTTCGAATTTTGAATTTTGACTTTTTTTCCCGGGCAAGTGATATGCAGTACGATACTCTCTCATGATGCTGGGCAGCGGCAGCGATCTGCATCTCCCGGTCTGCCACACTGTCACTAGTTTATATGGCCAACGCTCTACTGTGTTCTGTGTTGCCAGCTTTTTTTTTGGATACCACCCCATATCTACAGGTACATTGTGATTTGTACATCCAACATGTCTATGAAATGTCCATCTGTCTCCTGAAAGTGGCATGAAAGCAAAATGCCTGGAACGTAACCCCATCGTAAATCGGGGAATGTCTGTATCTGGTTTACTGTGAGCATCTCACAGTGACGAAACCCCACTCCTGCATGCACTAAGAAGGTGTCTGCTTTGACACATCTACAGCAGCTACATAGACCAACCCCACATTTCTTCAGCTTTCGACCTCCTTTATTAAAAGAAAAATCTGATTTCCCTTGAGGGATTATTAAAGTTATATTCGACCTTATCCTCCTATCCTAAAAATTCTTTTTTGAATCCTCAGTATAATTTATCAAGGTGTGATCTTATACAATCTCATAAAGTCTAATAGAACACAATTACATATGATGATTGTCTTCCCTTTTAGCTCCAAGGGAATATTTTTTAATGGGGTCCATAGCATTAAAAAAAATAACAAAAAAATAGCAAAACAACAACACCATCAATAATAATAATAATAATAATAATAATAATAATAATAATAATAATAATAATAATTATTATTATTATTGTTATTATTGTTATTATTATTATTATTATTATTATTATTATTATTATTATTATTTTTTTTTTTTTTTATTTTATTTTTTTTTTTTTTTTTTGCCTGTTAAATCATTCCAGCCTTCAAAGATATGTAGTGCAGCTATGTTACAGCATTGCAGTGGATTAAATTCTACAAAGAGTCATCATTTGTCATAATTTTAAATTGTTGTTTAAATGGAACTGTCTGGTGAAGCTAAATTCTCCAGTCAGGCTAACAAAATTCACTGCTTTATGTGTCACGACTTGCATTCAAGGGGAAAGTTTCCCATTATTTGTGAATTTGTTGCAGGTTTCCCAAAGCAGTCTTAGCAATTGTAAGTTTTAAGAGTATAATATACTGTATATGGTTAAGGTTTGAAATGTTTTTTGAATGTTTACTGCTGGGTTGATTTTAGTGGAGCGATGCAGTAGAATGCAGTTGTCTATTGAGGTTGTTCACTAGGAAAAGCACACAGCCCAAGTTGTTGATCCCTTGTATGCTTTGTTAAAGAAATGCACAGCTTTGCGCTTGTCTTCAAAGCCATAGCATTTGAAGTGTGTGTGAGAAACATTCGATCTGGATGCAGGTTTGAAAGACAGGTTTCAGCCTTTACAGTCTGATGTTACCTGTTGCCGGAGGAAATTTTTTGAAGGCCTAATGGCAGGGTGAGGGATGCTACTGAAGAACATGCCAGTGGGGACATTTCAGGGCCTGTCTATGTGTTTTTATCATAAGGAAATTAAATTAGTTGGCCGATGGTACTAAAAATATATGTTGTTTTCGTTAACAAAGTACAGGAGTTTTGAACTATGAAAGGGAAGCAAATAGAGGCCTCTGTTAAGTATCTGCTGTGGGGCTAGGTTTGTTCCATCTGCCAAAGCTCCCCCATGTGTCTCCCCTCCTCATCTGTCTCCAGTGGTTTCTTGAAGCTCCCATTATAAAGTTCAACACTCAACCTATTAGACAGTCAGAAGACTGCCACCCCAATACCTACAGAATCAGGCAACCCAAAAAAGAACCCTAAGCACTTCCAGCTCTGGTCCTACTTAAGAATAAGTTCAAAACAGAAGGTCGATACACGTGGTTCTCGCTCTGATTTGGTGTGATAAACTCTCTTTCCCTCATAAATGCTGAAACCTTTCGATCATTCAAGGAGGTAAAAAAATAATAATTTTCAGGCCCATTTCCCTCTCAAGCTTTTGAAGCTTTTGTTGGTTCTCCACCACCTGCTTGGCTCACCTAACTGTTTGTACAAATATGCACCTGAGAGCCGAGTAGTTCTTAGCTTGTACAACAACTTTTTGGCCGCTAGCATTCTCAAAATTTGACACCTCATTAATATCATAACTCGGAACTCAAAATATCTGAAGTTTTTCCTTTTGACATTTTTGACAATTATGTTTTCTACGCCTGTGGGGATCTCTACAGAACCTTTTCAAAATGGCAAGGGACGATAAAGGCAGGATTTGAATGAATGGAATGACGAACAACGGGGAACCTGAGGCGAGATTGACCTTTGCAGTATTGTGTTTCCCCACTTTTCCCCATCCTCAGCGGACAAAATCTTTCACCAAGATACACTGAAGGAGTAAATGATCTTTACACCAAGAAGGAAAAAAAAACAACTATGAAAGGGAAGGTTTAGTAATTTTTGTCTGAATGCCAGACCAACTTTATTTCTCTATAACTATTCATCCAGCTAGGGTGGTACAGCAAATAGCACAGCTGCATTGTAGCACCTGACCAGGTTCAGCATGGGTTTGAATACAACTTAATCCACGTGGAGTTTGCATGTTCTTCCTGTGTTTGTGTTTCATCCAAGTGTTCTAGTGCATGTTTCAGGTTAAATGGCGATCCTAAATTTCCCATAGTGTGTGGGCACCTTTCAATGTACTGTTGTCCAAAAAAGAGTGTGGTTTCCTAGCCTACTGATTTCTGGGCTGCCATGACCATAGGCAAGATACGTGGCTAAGGACCATGGATGAATAAATTAGCATCCAGCTTCACTTCATCATCTATTCTGCAAATATATACAAAATCTGTTGTGACTTTTGGCAATGAACATCATTTTTAGTACAGTTTACCCTCCCACATCGTGGCTTTGTTTTTTTGTGGGTCGGCAACAAACAGTTAAATGGGAATTTTTTTGGGATTTTTGTGGGAAACCGCATAGCACTGCAGATGACGCACATAGCAGATGGAAAGTAAATGTAAAAATTTTGTACATCATAAATGCATAAAATATATGTATAATATTAATATATTTTATTGTTTAATAGCATAAACTAGTGCTGAAACTAGTCAAATTTTGTCGAGGGGGCTCATACATAGCCTCTCCAAACTCCCCAGCTGGAGATACTTGCTTCGATTTGCTGCGCCTGCATGCTCGTATCGATTCACTGTGCCTGCATGCTCGCTTTCCTCCCCTAGGGGGCCGAAAATTTTACATGGTTTTTCCACATTGCTGGGGTGCTGAGTCCCTAACCCCCGTGATGTGGGAGGGTCAACTGTAGCTGTATATACAGTATGACCAAGGTTTTAAGATGAGTTACCTGAATTAGCTCTGTTATGTAAATACGGAGATGTATAATTCAGGCAGGTGTGAACATTTATGTTATGTAAGCTTCTAATATTAAAAAGCAAAATAATTAAAAAATATATAAATTTACCTCTTAGTGTTGTCAAGTTAACTGTGGAGAGGACAAAGGACAGAAATTACTGGCACAACATTTGTTCTGCCAGAGAAAAGAGGCACACAGACCAATAACTGACAGATCTTACTGATCCAATAACATAAAGGACATTCCAGTTATGCTGAATCATAAGCACAAGCGTTCCAAGCATCTCACAAAATGTATCTTTGTTCCAAACAATTTGTGTCAAATTTTCCTTATTTTTCATCCTCTTACAACTAAATCAAGCTATTTCAAGAAACTGACATTTAAAAAAATGAGGTATTTATAATCAAAATGCACATCTACGCAGTTCTGCATGTGAAGCATTGAAGGTCTCCATTTCCCTGAATTATAAAGGTTGAATATACAGTATGTATTTGCTTATTCTATATAAAACACAGCACCCCAGGAATTTAAAAAGATTTTAAGGTTTTGAGGTAGGGAAATAATGTTGGGGTTCATTACGGTCCATAATCCAGTTATTCCCTTTTCCTTCCAGTTGTCAGTTTTCTTTACACTGTCACTCAGTAAAGATATAAAACATTAGCACTGTCATTCTGCTTCCAGGGTATTCTTTTTTAATTATCTGTTTCCTAAAGGTTTTTTGTCTTTTGTCAATGACAGTTTATTATGAGCATCTGACTGTTTACTCAATGTGGAAAGTGAGAGATCACAAGCGTCAGGGCAGGTGCCAATTTAAACACAATTAGCCTGTCAAGAGCATTGAAAGTAGCCCATACAAACCACTTTAAAAATATGTATAATGGCAATAATGAAATAACTAGTTATGTCATATTAAATTAAAAACTAATTATTACTATAGCTATAGAGCTGTACATCAGCTGTCAGTTTGGCAAAGTTGTGTGCATGTGTGTGTTAGTAAGGGTTGGTGTATGTCTAAGTGAGTTAGTATAGGTATACAGTAAGTGTGTGTAAAAAGACCTGATGCGTATTGGGACAAAAGCTCACCCCACCCCCGTAAAGTTCTGCTCCAATATTTAACGGTGGTGAAGACATGGTGCTTTAACCGCAGTGGGTACAATTGAATGCAAGGAATGAGATTACAACAGGAAGCCAATATAAAGGGGCTGGGGAGCTCAAGTCAGCTGTGAAGAATAATTTCTGGTCTACCTTCCCGGTGCAACAACCATAAAATACAAATATAGCCGCCTTAGTTGGCTGCCCTGCAAATAATGCAGAAATAAAGTTAGACTGTGATCCAGAACTTGATCTTTTGAAAACCAGGCAGCAAATTACAAATCACTTGAATGCCTCAGACTTCAGCAGATGCATTTTTTTTTTGCTTTGCACATCAGTTTTTTGCTGTTGCCAGACTGTACTGTCAGTATTGTTAAAATTTTATTTTACAATAAGATTTTGTTTACAGTTTAATATGTTTACTTTGCTGGAGATGTTCTTTAATTTAGTGCTATGACTGAATACTATAAAAATAAAAATGGGCAGTAGGAAGTGTAGGGGTTAGGGTTGCGGCCTTCAGTTGAGAGAACCTGAGTTTGTGTCCCAACATTGCTGCTGTGGTCCCAAAATCTGATGATAGAAATTACCGTGCTCTATAAATAGGTAAATCTTTGAAAGTAGCTTAACACTCTATGTTACTTTGGAGAAAATCATCTGCTAAATAAGTGCTTCAAATGTAAGGTGAAGTAAACACAATAAAAGCAGCAATTTGGCTGGAAAAATGAGTGGAAGTTGGGATTGAGGTTGGATTTTGGCACTCTTACAGTCCTGCCCACAAACTCATACTGGTGCTGTTTTTAAACCTCCTCTCATTTCCACCGCAGATCTTGCCGCCTTCACGGGTTTTGTCAACAAAATCACAGTGCTGTGAAAGCGTGATCTGAAACTACAGAGAAGGTCCTGAAACATCTAAGGGGCAGAAAATAGATTAAGGACAGTTTTCCCAGCCAAAGAAGCACATCATAAATCTACTGGCTTGACACCTTCTGCTTTTGAGTTACAGAATCAAGTAATTCACTTGGGCATTAATGTCGTATTGCGAGTCTGAAGGAATAGTACTGCGGCCCCTGAGTATATCCCCCGTGTAAGACATCACTGTACTCTATAGTGTTATTCTCATCATAAAACCCCTGGTATCATTTTTAACGCTTGCATACTCGTTGCTTCACATCCACTTTTCTTGCCAGAAAAGTGGACGTGAGCAATAATTCAGTCTGCATAAAGATTTTCATAGCAGAACAATATTATTATAGACAACAGATGACAGCGATTAAATTTGTCACCTTGCATGAACAGGTTTGAGGCGCACCTCCTCCTGCTGTGCCCTTAATCCTGAAGTGACAGAAAAGATAACCCTGCTGTATAAATTGGTAAACAGCTGTCAGTAACTTATCACTGTACATTACGTAGGATAAAAGAACCAGCTAAAAACAAAAATAAATGTTTTCATCTTGAAAATCGATGGTATGGAACACCTTCAGAATATGAGCCATATATCAATGCTGTCCTTGGTGTTGAACTCCCTGAAAGGTGAGCTTTATGGATGCTGTCCGTGGGGCTGAAGTTCTGCAGATGTTGATCTTTGATGGTGTCCATGGTGCTGAAATCCATCAGAAGAAGAGGATTGTGGATGCTGTCCATGGTTCTAATGTAGTAGTGGTAACGGTCACTTTCAGTTGCATAATTTAAATCACTGCTACTGCTCTGCCTAACAGAGGAGGAAAAGAGACATTTGCTGCCAAACCAAATTCAATAATGAATTACATAACTAAGCAAATAATAAAATTATGAATTCACTTTATATCACAATATCATCTTTTGTAGAAGGATTTTCAGTATCGCCGAATGTAAAATGCATTCTTTTGGACCAAAAGAACACAAATTTGCAAACTTTGACATGGCATTGCATGAGCCCTTTTAATCTGAGAAACTTGAATAGCATTAATAAGAGATTTTATACTGTGGATGCTATAAATTTGGAGTTTTCAGATTGAAGTGCAAACACTGTGATACTCTTTCACCATGGAAACAAGTTTTTCCAGCATCCTTAGTCTCCTAGTTACATTTTTAAAATTTTTCATCTACAGCTGATCAAAAATCAAGTTGCGACAGCTTGCATATGCTTGCTTATATCCCTGGTTTTACATTTGCATATCTTACCTACTGTATAAAACATAGAGAAAAGAATAAATAATGTGTCCACTTGTGATCTTTATTGTTGCTGCTATTGTAGCCAGGTAATAGTACATTCCCACTTACATTTTTATCTATGCCCCACCAAAAATTATTTATTTCTTTGTCTGTTTGCTTGTTTGTATCAGTGGATCAGTTTGTATGTTCTTCTGTTTATTTTATTTTTTTTTTTTAATTGCTTAGCAGAGCAAAAACAAACTGAGTCACAGCAGCATAGCAACTGTCCATTCTCTGCTCTCCTCCCTTCAGGACTACACCCTCACCATGTACTTTCAGCAGTCGTGGAGGGACAAGCGACTGTCCTACACAGGCATTCCCCTCAACCTCACTCTGGACAACCGCGTGGCAGACCAGCTGTGGGTGCCCGACACCTACTTTATCAATGACAAGAAGTCTTTTGTTCATGGAGTGACGGTGAAGAACCGCATGATTCGGTTACACCCAGATGGCACTGTACTCTACGGTCTCAGGTGGGTGTGAACCCGACCGCCCCATGTTCATTTTCCTGAGTGTTTAGTGCTGCCCAACAAGGACTGTAGCTACAAAACAAATTTTTCAGCCCTTTTCTTTACTTTTTTGACACTTGGATTGCTTTCCATATAAAATATTTCAAAAGTTCAGCTCAGCTGGTGAAAATAAATCTAAAACCTGAAGATCGTGGGTAAAGTCTCAGGATGCATCCTGCCCTTTGAGAGAGAGAACTCCTGAGTCTGGCATTTGATACACTTTACTCTTTATTATAATCTCACCTATTCATAACTTATAATGGACAGATTGGACTGGACACAGCTCAGATGAATAATGTGGATAAAACACATAAAATTCTGTGAAATTAATAATCATTATTTTTTGCATTCAGATGCTTAGTGTAAAGTAAGCCATAAAACCATATGGAAATCAAATGAAAAAAAAAAAAAAAAAAAAGATTTTACAAAATGTATGATGAATTAAAGTTGTAAACTCTCAGTTTAGATCATGGTTAAAGACAAGAGCCAAAACTTTAGCTAATTTTGAATAAAAGCGTTAGTTGTAAAAAAGAATAAAGTGAACAATAATAAATTGCAAGAGGTGAGTATCAGTGGTGCCAGAAGGTGTTGCAGTCATTGACACAGAAAAGTTGAATAGACCCAAAAGATGGATTAACCATTAAAATATGAGTTCAGAAGTGTCAGTTTTGTCCACCTGGGTCTGTCTACAGTAAAGCTGTCTTCCATGTGTAGATTTGTGATGCTGTTGAAGGAAATGCAGAATCAATGGTTCTCCTTTAGGACACAACGCTCTTATAAGAGAGATGTGTAGAGCTGTGTCATGGGGCTGCTTGCGAACATCAGGTTAGCACAAGCACCATTAGCCTGTTAAATGACTTATTGGGGGGGGCAAACACCAAATCTCTATCAGTGCCATGCTGGGCAGGGGTCAGCCTCTTGTTGCAAATGATAGATTACCCAGCATTCAGAAGAAAAACAAAAGGAGCTTCACTGCCACCTCCCTATCAAAGCCAGCAACTGTGGTTTCCATGGAAACCCAGAACAAAGTTAAACAATTGCAGACTGTGTCAAATGTTTATCCCAAGGACATATTTCATTAACATGCTATAAACAGATTAAAATAGATAACTTTTATATATTAAATAGATGCAATCCACTGGGTTAATACGGTGCTATATGACATAATGCTGAAAGTTGAACGTTAAAGGACTTTCTTGACGAAAACAGGTATCCTTCAAGATGGGAGACTGAATTTTTGTGAGCGTTCGAGTTTTCGTGCATGCGACTGAAATTATTTAAAACGCTTTCTGAAGCTGTGACCAAATATGAAGCTGCTTTTTTTTTTTTTACATTTATGACTAAGAGCTCAGCACAGGGGAATTTACACAGTTTGAGCCAACAGCATAAAAGATGTAAAATGCAAAAGTTGACTACGCATGTGTGATTCATTACGTCTGTTGGGATTTTACGTGGGTAAATATTATTTGCTACTGACTGGACTTGTGAACATATATACATGAGAGTGTGTAAGCAACAGTGAGAGGAGTTAGCTGTCTTTAGAGTTCAGTAAAAGCTCTTTTGAAAACGTGCTGTCTGCCTCTCTGAGCCCTTTTTATTATTTGTTGTGAAGGACCTAGAAGGGCACAGCAACCACACCCAGTTTGCTGGCGACACAGCCACACATTTGTGTCTGCAGTCATCGGCTCTGCAGCTTTGTTTCAACCTGTGCTCCACGATTTTCATCTGCCATCTTGTGACCTAGTGAGGAAATGTCTGTTTTAATATGAATCTTATTTGAGTTTGGATGGGTTTTGTTGTCACTTAAACAAATATGGGGATGGCTTTGTGGGCCTTAGGAATGCTTACATTTTTTTTCTCATAGAAATGCTCCGTGGTTCTGACACTTTTCAGCAAACCTCAGCTGTGGACTCCAGAATGTATGTTTTTTGTCCCCACACTTCACACTCACTGTACAATTTCATTTCTTTTTAAGATCCTCCAGGGTTTTCCTATTCACTGCTTTTTAACCTCAGATGTCTCATATTCATCTCAACAAAAAGTGGCAATGCACTGAAAGGGAGTAAAAACCTATATATATATATAATGTTCTACATAATCTTTAAATAAAAAATAATATTGGTCTTCTTCACAGAGGCTGCACACAGGCTGCAGATGACTTGCATGAATTTCTCAGTGCACGTGAATAAAGTTGGCTGCCTCCTTGCTGCAAGTCGCTTTGATCCACAGGTTTTTCACATCCTGGAGCTCAGCAGAACAGAAAGAGAGCAAAGTTTTTTTTTTTGTTTATGATAGCCTTTCCAGGGACCCTCCTCTTTTTGCCTTTCGATGCTGAGTTCTATAACTGAGCAATACTGAATGAACAAAACTGATAATAACCACAAATGATCGTGATCATCGCCCTCATGATGAATTTACGCTTATTTTGTTGATCCAAGCGCCCCCCATCTCTCAGCGGCAGGTCATTAGTGGCAAATGAGAGAAAGAAATGTTAACATCTGGCACATGGTGGTACAGGATTTGCACAGCACAGTGCTTTTCTCGAACCTGTTTCCTGACTTAATCGCGGCGTTCCAGAGTCAGGGATGCAGAGTCAGTGTTGCCCCTGGATGCACCCTCACCTCCATTCATATTGCGAATGGCCTGCATGTGAGCGATGTGTGACGATCTCAGAGGTTATTGTGGGAACAGCTGACTCACTTGTTCAGCTTCAGGGTTGTGACAGCATGACTGCGTGCTACTTATCAAAACAATGTCTATTACATCATATAACCATGTATCAGAAGCTCATTTAGGGCTGTGGTTGGTGGTCTTTGAATTAATATAAGGTCAAGCCACCATAAGCGCTTCATCAGATTATATTTAATATAACGTAATTCTCAGCCCAGAAGAACACAATCCTAGGAACAGGAAAAATACTGCATCGTACCCTCAAACCCCAGGTCTCTGGCAAGAGCTCTGAGTCTGAGGAAAGATCCCACCCACAGGGAGAAACAGGGTGAGAAATGTCATTATCTTTATATATGTTGTCGGTCCATGAGATAAAGCTTAAATGTACCTGGGCTATGCAGCAAGAGAACAATCCAGAGCATGCAAGCAAATCTACACCTGAACGGCTAAGAAAAAACAAAAGTTAAGTTTTGGAGCTGCCTAGTCAAAGTCCTGCCGTGAAACCGCGCTGCGGCGGGACTTGAGAACAATTCAGGCTCAAATGTGTCTGAAATAAAGCAGTTCTGCAAGAAGTGGACTGAAATTCCTCAAGAGTGATGTGAAAGGCGATATCAAACAGTAGGAAGGTTTGGTTGCAATTATTTCTGCAAAAGGTGGCATAACCAGTTATACAACAGCTGTGTTATGATATACTCAGGCTCCCCTTGTCTAATATTACATTTTGTTCAAAAGTCGCAGATCAGTCAGTGTGCAAATATACAGATGGACCCCACCTTTCAATGGGGTTACGTTCCAATAAACCCATCGCAACTCGAAAATGCGTTTAATGCATCTAACCTACTGTCGCACCTGTGGCCACTTCAGCAACAGAACGTATTTAATTCCTACCCGGATGTCCTGTCAGCGCTCAGTTTCCCCTGCTCCTTGTGACCTCTCCTGCAACCACTGTCTTGCTAAGGCCTTGTATTTTGTTTATTTTGCAATGTGGCAGTTATGTTCTGTTTTTGTTTACTGTCAATTGCTAATGTTTAGCAATTGCACATTTCAACACATGGTACACAACCATGTGCTTGACAAATAAACTCTTTTGACTTTTGACTTTGACTTTGATGTTTAGCATTAGCTCCCTGCTAACAGTAACACTCTTTGTGACAAATGATACTCAGTAAAGAGTTTAACGGAACTTAAACTTATTACTGTGGTGTCTCGCGATTGCTTCCACCGACCCATTCCATAACACCTACCGAATGTCATAGCCTAGTCTAGCCTACCTTAAAAGTCATTACAGGCTTTCCACTTTACTGCCACTTTCAAGAGACACAGATTGGCGTTTCACAGACATGTTGGATGCACTGGGGTAATCCAGAAAAACGCTGGCAAAACAGAACACTGTAGCGTATACACTAGTGACCATGTGGCAACCTGGGAGATGCTGTAGACTGTATGTTGCTTGGCTGGGAAAAAAAAATCAAAATTCAAAGTACGGTTTCTACTGAATGAGTATCGCTATCGCACCATCGTAAAGTCAAAAAATTTAAGTCGTACCATCGTAACTCGAGGACCCGCTGTACAGTGAAAAGAGAAATGAGTGTTTTCTCAGTCATGTTACACCCCTGTGTTACAACGTACTGTCATGTCTGCCACAGGTGTTCGACACCTCAGAAATAAACCACTCCATGATGTTGGAGATGCCACACTAATAAAAACTTAATGTACCCTCAGGCACGCAAAGCAATCCTCCACAACTGTATGAATGAGAACACTCACACTCCACAGCCTTGATCTCACACACTTTCCTGTTGTGCCAAGCTTTATGGTGTGTGTTATGTACTGTCGAGACCGGTTGTATCCAGCGGGATTCAACCTTTGAAAGGCTAATGCGAGTTCTGGATCAATACGTCTGACTCGACTGTAGCTCTGGATTGAGGTTGGATATATTGCTGCTGCTTAATTGTGTTTTTACATGCTGTGGAGTAACTCATTTTAAATGTGAATTTATTCACTTGGACCATCTCACAGTTTGGTCTCAGTGGGGTTTGCCTGATCTCCTTGTGTTCACGTGTTTTCTCCCAGAGTCATGTGTTTCAGGTGAAGTGGTGACTCGAAATTGCTTTGTGTGTGTGTGTGTGTGTGTGTGTGTGTGTGTGTGTGTGTGTGTGTGTGTGTGTGTGTATGCACCCTGGCACCCCACCCAGAGCATACTCTGTCTTATGTCTTGTGCTTCAGAGACAGGCTTTATACCACCATGACCCTGCACTAGGACAAGATGTTATTAATAATCAACAAATTTTGATTGGTTCGTTCATTCATTTGTTCAAACAGACAAATGAATGAAGAAATTAATGAATAAATAATAATAATAAGCTGTGCGTGGTATTATTGTGTATTTCCATAAAATTATCAAAAAGACGATGGATGATTTCATTAAAAAACTAAAATGTCTGCCTACATCATTCCTTTCACATTCGGCTGCTCATTGCCTAGCAACCACACTAAGTACCTATTTTCTGTCCTGTGGGCAGCACAAACTATTAGAAATGGAGGGGAGAACTGTGTGCTCCAAATGATCTAGTTTTTGCCTATTATGGGCTTATTATGACTTTTATAGTCATAATATCTAGTCCAGCCTTGATAACCTTCAAAAGAGCTGCTTTTCCCAGAGATTCATTAATAATGTATTGCACAAAGCAGTGTCATTTTTTTCTCATTATAGAGTCAATTCACAGGTTTTGCAGATTTTTACCACCCTGCCTGGTTGTGAGTTCGTTTGCTGTCTTGCAAAAGTTTAGCCTTGTATCTGGTTGAGTTTTCAGCTAAGTCAGTAAGCAGATATACAAAAATATCGACGCTGCTATCTGGCTCGTTGAGACCTCCATCTTCCGCTTCACTGTCCGGTCAAAGGATGTTGGGCTCATTCACCACCCAAGTACTGCTTCCCATCTTCCTACCTTCAAAGTCCTGTAAAAGTGCACCAAGCTATAAAAAGGTTAAACTTATTAAAATTCTACCTGGATCCCACAGGATGAACTAAAATAACTCAACTGTGCCACTGACATTCCGTTTCGATTAATCTCCATTTCTTCGTCTCGTTGCCCTTTGGCCAAGTGTCGAATTTATTCACCACAGAGTCATCTAGGTTGAACTCGCTCTTATGTACAGTATAAATGCCGCTTGTATTCTTCACACGCAAAGACATAGCACTGCAGGCGTCCAGCACACACAAGTACCCAAGCGAGGCAGCCCAAGGTCCGACGCTGTGCGGTATTTTTAGCTTTTGACATAAACTGCTCCATGTGATGGATGCAGTTCTTGGAAGTCATAATTACAACAGCTGAGCTAAGACAAATGGTGCCACATATTGTCTCTTGTTTCTGAGCCAAGACAAATTGCTCACTCTACCAGGCTTTCTGTTTATTAAAAAAAATCCAAGACTCCTTCTTTTTTATGACCACTATTATGAAAAATGGGTGATGCTGCTCGTTCCCAGTTCCCGGTCAGGTGTGGGTTTAAATCCAGCTCAGTCTTTATGCAGTTTGGATGTTCTCCCCACGTCTGTGCTCTGGTTTCTGCCCACAGACCAAAGACTCATGTTTGAGATTCATTGGTCACTCTGAACTACCTATGGTGTGTGCATGTGTGTGAGTATGTGCTTGTGTGCCCACCCAGTTATGGACTGGCCTCTTATCCAGTTTCTGGGATGAGCTCTGGACCACTGCATCCCTGTCCAGGAAAAAGTATTCCCATTGGTTTGTCGTTGTAGCTCTTGCTAAGGTGACACCTGGTAAAACTTTCTTTATCCACCTGCCAGTAAAAGGATGGACTCGGGTCTCAATCAATACTGTTTCGTAAAGTAGGCTAAGGGCAATGTCCAAATTAACCCCCACTTATGAGCCATTGGGGACGTCTTTCATTCTCGAATGCTTGCCTCTTCCACTTGCTTCACAAATCATTCACCCCACTGGTCCTTCCTCCAGCCGTACGCTGCTCCACAAAGGGAGGCTGATTAATATTCATTGGTGCCCTTTTTCCTTCCTCCGTGTTTAACTCCCAATTAGAGGACAGTCAAACTCTCAGCTAACATCCAGAAACTGGTGAAGGGGAAACAGAAGCTCGACTTTCTATGGCCTTCCAAGCTATGTTGATGATGAAGACCATTCTACCTCTTAAATGGGGTAATTAATACTGTAATGTTTCATCATCATCATCATCATCATCATCATCATCATCATCATCATCATCAATCCTCTCATAGATATTTTAACATCTTTGTTTAGTACCAGGAAACAAACCTTCATGGAACATGACTGTTCAGAAGGTACAGTTTTTAAAATAATAATAATAATAATAATAATAATAATAATAATAATAATAATAATAATAATAATAATAATAATAATAATAATAATAATAGATGGATGGATGGATAGATGGATGGATACAATTCATCTTAAACATATGTTTGTACTGTGGAATGAAGATCCACGTGAACATGGGAAAAACGTGATCTTATGGCAGACTAGCCCCAATTCAAATCCATATCTCCAACTCACCTCCAAGCAACTCTCTTATTATTATTATTATTATTATTATTATTATTATTATTATTATTATTATTATTATTATTATTGTTGTTTTTGTTGTTCTTGTTCGTGTTAATATAGGTGTGTGCAAAAAATTAAATATGTCAAGGTAATCTGATGAAGAGGTAAGCGATATTTTGTGGTGTCATTATTATATTTTAGCACTGTAGTCTAGGGTCTGTCTGTTTTGCAAAACCATTTTTTTTTCCTTTGCAGAGGTGCCCTTAAAGAATCATTAGGTAATTTTGGCAAGCCTAAAGTTGCACAAATTTAGGAAGCTGTAAGATCAATCACATTGCTCTTCCCTAAAGAGACAAGGCTGAATAAATGACAAGGCTGTCCCGTTGTCCCTGCCCACCTGCGATCGATGCTCCTGTCTGGCAAGAAGAGGACAGTAGGGTCGTGGCTCACATGGTGTTCGCAGTTAGTGATTTTATAACTGGGGTCTCATTAAAATCACAGTGTTGCCACGAACAGGATGAGATCATGATCAAATTTAATGAATCGATTATAAAATATGTTTTTAAAGTTGAATTTTTGCAGAATAACAGAATAAAGAACTTTTTTGGAACATTATGGCTCATATTAAGCTATTGGACGTACAGGTCAAGTCCTAGTAATCCTTTGATCATATTTCTTTTTAGATGTAATAATTTGTTAATAAAAGCACTTACAAAAAAGCTGTAAAGGTCCTTTCAAAGGGGGAGGATGTTTATAGATTAAATAATTGGAAAACAAGGCATAACTTTTGCTTACTTTTTTAAGTCATCAAAGCTTTGGAAATTGATGAGCACTAAATTCATTGGCTAACTTTTAAAATTATGTATCTATTCAGATGGCTTGCATTGTTAAAGTTCTTACTTTTTATTATGCTGGTCCAGGATGAATATCTTGAAGGGCATTACAGCAGGAGATGGGACTCAGACCTACAGTACGTTCTTTGCATGAAGTTCAGGAGCTCTGAGCACTATGTCACCTGCTGCTCCAAAACAGCCAAACTTCAAACGAACGCTGTATGTGCAGAAGAACGTGTGACTATGTGATCCTAACTGTCATAATCTTTTGTCATGAGACTATTTTCCCAAATAATTAACCCTTAAGGCCTTCTTCCTGCAGGATCACCACGACAGCTGCCTGCATGATGGATCTTCGCCGGTACCCGCTGGATGAGCAGAACTGCACCCTGGAGATTGAGAGCTGTGAGTCTAATAGTAGCATAAACATAATCTCATGGCTAACTCTTGTTATCCTGTGTGCAAGCATATTTGGTTTTTTCTGCTGTGTTATTATATCACCACCCAGCACTATGAATGTTTACTCTTTCCCTGATCTACAAACAGATACAGCCTTATGCTGGAGTCCTGTGAGATTTAGTTTTTTTAACACTTGCAGTGCAGACATGTGGGCCATCCGTTCCTTTTTACCAAAACAGCTCCTGCTTTCATCCAGATCTCCCTCTGTCTACATCCTTCTTCTTCTTCTTCATCTTTCAGCTGCTCCCGCTAGGGGTCACCACAGTGGATCAACTGTTTCCATTTCTTCCTGTCTTCTCCATCTTCCTCTGTCACACCAACCACCTGCATGTCCTCTTTCACCAGATCCATAAATCTCCTCTTAGGCCTTCCTCTTTTCCTCTTGCCTGGCAGCTCCATCCTTAGCATCCTTCTCCCAATATATCCAGAATCTCTCCTCTGCACATGTCCAAACTAACGCAATCTCGCCTCTCTGACTTTGTCTCCAAACCGTCTAACCTGGGCTGACCCTCTAATGTACTCATTCCTAATCCTGTCCATCCTTGTCACACCCAATGCAAATCTTACCATCTTTAACTCTGCCACCTCCAGCTCTGCCTCCTATCTTTTGGTCAGTGCCACTGTCTCCAACCCATATAGCATAGCTGGTTTCACTACTATCTTGTAGATCTTCACTTTCACTCTTGCTGGTACCCTTCTGTCACTCACCCTTCTGCCTACATGCCATACACTGATATTGATTGCCAAAAACCCCAAAAGTATCCAATACTTGTTTATTTATTTACTTTTTGGCTTTCCAGCTTGTCAATCCTGACAATAATGTGATTTCTGTCTGTGGACAAAAGAGTGGGCAACTCTATGAACCCTACACTGCTCCCTCCACCCACACACAAATTTTGCATTGCAAATTATACATCACATGAATGCAGTGCACAGTATAAATGGGCCTGACCAATATTTTGAGTATAAGTTAGGGTTCTGCTATTGGTTGAAATCAATAAAAAAATTAACTTTAGTGGCTGTGAATGTGGCACAAGACTTGGTGCTAGATGTGCCATTCTAGGATATCCGGAGAGTCTACAGAGAATGATGTGAAAAGCAAAAAAGTACCAGAGATCCTGTGGATAAAAACAGCTTGTGGGTCAGAGAGGTCAAAGGAGAATGGGGAGAAGCATGCAAGTAAACAGTTAGACCACAGCCAGGCAGATCAGATTTAAATTTAATACTGGTGTGTAGAATCTCATCTCAGAACTCACCAATTGCTAGAGTTTATCTTAAATGGACTAGAAAAGTCAAAGAACGGATGCTGTCGGATGCTGAAGCTCTCAGTGAAGAATAAGAAAGTGCATCTCCAAGGGGCACAGGAGGACCACTGAGGAGTGGAAAAAAAGTTAATTTGTCAGATGAATCCAGGAAGCCAAGCTATTTGGTGTCAACACTACAGGTTGGTGGTGACAGTGTGATGGTGCGGGGAGTGCTTTCCTGGCATACATTAGGACCCCTGACACCCACTGAAGAAGATCGCAATGACACAGTCTGTCTGAACATCAATGCTCCCCAATTTCACCTTTGTGTCTCTGCAGTGTATCCATAGTCAGCTGGAAATTTCCAGCATGATAATATGGAATTACAAGTTTTCCTAATACTGAGGGGTCAGTATGCAAAACAGGTTGTGTCGCATTCACGCAGGTTATGGGAAACAGTCGTGCATGCACTGCAATGTGTTAAGCAGAGCAGAAATATAATTTTTCCTTCCACAGTAGTATCCATTTATAATGAGTGGATTCTCTTCTACATTGAAATCAGCTGGAACCGAGAAATTTTCTGTTTACAGAGGGTAGGCGTGTTGAGTTTTGACCTTTGTGTTTGTTTGTGCTGTTCACAGAAAGTAAGAAGAGCTCCTTTTCTGTAACCGATATAACTTTATTTTCCAGCAATACTTTCTTTTAGCACACACTGTTTTAAAGTAACTCATTTACAGAATGTTTGTAGAATAAATCATGTAGGTTTAGGGTCCAAGCAAAAATGTAGTATATTCTTGTGTCCTAATAGCTTTATAGTGTCTAGGACTCAGTAAACATTGAAAAGAAGTGTGTCACAGTCTGAGTGTCAGTCTGCTCCGCGGATGGATTCTGACTGTTTATTGCTTTCTGCTTGGTTGCCGTTCCAATTGTGTGAAACGTGCCATCCAGGACCCACTGGTAAGGAAGTGTGATTCCTCCACTGACTGCTGCTATCTGAGAATTGCATTTCCTTCCCCTGGAGGGTTGCCAGGTTTGTGAAAATTGTTTCCTCTGGAGCCATGAAACACCACATTTTGAGTAACCATATCTATGTAGATGAAGACAGAGACTTATCTTGCATCCCCCCTCTACCCATTGCCCCTTGGTGTCATCTTCTTGGATCTGCTGTGGGTTCAAAGTATGTGATACAGAATCCCATGTGCTCGTGACCCCAAGACCCCAACAACCCTGTGACCCCAGTTTCTCTATACCAGGTCCAGTCCCCACTAAAGTTACATTACATGAAACCTTTTCCAACAGAAAACTTTTCAGAAATGTGTATAAACTGTGTAAACTTTCAAGCGTAGTAGCCGTCAGCTCATAACATTTACACGACTATAACTGTAGCATTACTGAGAACTACACTGCCCAGCCAAAAAGAAGTCAGCAGCTGGATTGAATTTAGTGTTATGATGTGGGGTTGCTTCAGCCGGTCAGGTCTAGGTTCAGCAACATTATGTGCCCAGAAATGAGGTGAGCTGACTACCTGAATATACTGAATATACTGAATGAGCAGGTTTTTCCATCAATGGATTTTTTCTTCCCTGATGGCACGGGCATATTCCAAGATGACAATACAAGGATTCATCGGGCTCAAATTGTGAAAGAGTGCTTCAGGGAGCATTTTCACACATGGAATGGACACCACAGAGTCCAGCTCTTAACCCTATTGAGAATCTTTGGGATGTGCTGAAAAAGACTTTACGCAGTGGTCCGACTCTCCCATCATCAATACAAGAAAAATGAATGCAACTCTGGATGGAAATAAATGTTGTGACATCGCATAAGCTTATCGAAATGATGCCACGCCGAATGCATGCGGTATTCAAAGCTAAAGGCGGTCCAACCAAATATTAGAGTGTGCCACTTTTTTGGCCAGGCAATGTACTTTTCTTGTCTTCATACCCTACCAAATTCTAAAATCATAGATACCGATATATTCCTTCTGTATCTGGAACATTGAACTGCACAACTAAGCATTACAAACATTACTTTGATTCTCTTAACTCAGGTCAAATCACAACAACAGCTACAATATTTGAACCAAAACCAAACTCAGACTTCTTTTTGCATGGAATGCTAATTACAAAAAGGCTTATTATAATGCATGCAATAAATTTTACAATTTAAAATATATAATTTTTGCATGGATAGTAAAAGCTGGTACCAAACATCTCCCCCACTACACTTTTGAATGGACCCATTCATTATTAAACTTAGTTTTCATACCCAGAAATAAGACATTATTATATTTATTATATTTTAGTCATGTAGCTAACTCACTTTTCAATAAGTGTACAAAAAAATGATATGTATATGTATTTCAAAAATAAGGTTGTATAAGAGCAAATCCTAAATGCATAGCAATTGATATATTGTTTAGGGGCTTTAACAGTATAAATAAAGGCTTAAAGAAAAGTCTTTGAAGTCATATTGAATGGAAAAAAAAAGAATTTATTTAATATATGTTGTGCATAACCGTTTGAAATGGAGGATCTGAAAATCAAATCAGTTTCCTGTAGTTATAATGCAGCTGCCCATCATTTAGTTCTCGACTGACCCGTTCGCCCATGAAGATAACCGGTGCAGTCCGATTACGGAGACGGCGAGAAGAGAACAAGGTATTAATTGATTTATTTCAGTTGGGGGAGAAGAGAAAAGACGCAGAGACGGCAGTATGGAGACTGGTAACTACTTTGAAGATAGAACCCAAAGCTCAATCTGCTGCTTCAGGATTCTGCCAGCAGTGCCTCCTCCCCCACCGTTGAGGAGGAGCCCATGAACTCTGCTTAAATCAACCTCTATATCCAATATAGTGATGTGGTGGTGACTCACTGCGATCAGTCAGTCAGTTCACGTGTTGTGTTGCCTTTTTATTTATTATTTGTTTGCTTATTTATTTAACACATGGCAGTATCTGTCAAGCTGGTTACTTTTTAGCTATACTTTGTAGTGGGAGCCCAACCCAGTAAGTTCCTTCTTTTTAGATCTTGAGCTCCTGAAGAGCAAGAACAAGGAGCTGTCATCTAGTTAGGATAACTGATATAATTGGTGGAATTCGACCTGAAACCCCTGGAGCTCTGCTGGGGGCTCTGAACGCCTGAGCTAATTGGGTGTTTTGCTTCAGTTGAAGGATAAATGGTTGCAAGGGGAGTTGCAAAGGGAGTGGAAATATGCCTGTGGACAAGCGTGGTTTGTTTTGTCCACACTGACTGACTGAACAAAGGTGACATTCACCTCCATTAAAGCACTTTTTGGTGACACACGCACACTGCAAAGGGCCCGCTTTCATCCGAAACACTTTTTTCTTCATCCTTTTGCTTCCGTGGCTGCAACTGAAGTGAACAGCCAGCTAGGCTGCTCAAGTAAACACCATTAATGTTATAATGATCTGTCAGAAATGACTTTCTTACTCTGGCTGAATCTTTTACAACTGTAGCTATAATATTTCCAATCTTTTTTTCTGTTCAAGAAAACACAGAATTTCTCATTTGTTAAAAAAATGAAAGCTTTTTTTTTTTTTTTTTTTTTGCATGAAAAAGAACTCCGGAAGCATTAGCAAGGAATCACTTATAAAGTAAAACATGCATTTTCTTTGTGTATTTAATCTGACACAAAAACACAAAACTTTAAGAAAGTGTGGCACAGGCGGTTTGGCATTATATAATATTATTATATCATTATGTTCACATTGCTGTGTGGGGAAAACAAAAATTTAAGGCATGCATTTTAAACTTGTTTATGCATTCATGAGTCGTGTAAGACACAACAGTTTTTATTTTTACTTTTGCTGAATCTTGCACTTGGCTAAACTTTAGCAGAGCCCATCAGTTAAAATTTTACTATTAGCCAAGAGCTTTTTGGCATGCACCATGCATTACTGTAAAGTGGCACAAAGGCATCATCTGTAACAGTAATAGAATAAGGTTCTTTATAAAATTCATTTAACCTTATGCTCAGAGACCAGTTCTGCAGGTGACCGTAGTAAACTGACTGAATAAGTTTAATTAATATGTCACATATGATAGACCCATATTATTTTGCTGACAAAGGTACCATAAGAATTAACTGTACGTATCTATATTTTTCACAAATGAAATACTTGCTCTCCGTGTGCAGCGAAAATGTTTAATCAACATAATTTAAGAATGGGCATATCTGAGAAGATGGGACCCCGGGTTTAACTGATGTGAGATGCCCATTTATTTTTCCATTAGGATGAAAGGCACGGGCCTTTGTTCCACGCTATTGCTTAATTTATGCTTTGCATGTCCCCGAAGTCCTGCATTTTATTAGCCTCCTCTTCTTTCTTTGCTAAATCAAGCAAGTCGGCTGGTTAAACTAGAAAAAAAGCCAGGGTGAACATATTATATTCGCTCCGCGTGCAGCCTTGTTTAATCCGGTAAAGATCTGGAGGCGTAGTGTTTGCAGCTGCTGCTGTCAACTTGGACACAGGTTAAAATCCCACTCCTGCTGTTGCACCCTTGACCCTTGTACTTGCCCTGAATTACCCAGCTTTTTGCTTAGCTAAATAAGTGTAGGTAAACAAGTATATGCAGCATGTGGCGTGATGGTTAAAGCTGCTACCTTTGCCTGCATGGGTCTACATTCAAATCTGCTGCAGGTGTACCGTTGAGTAACATACATACCCTAAAAAAACAGTGAAAATGTCCTGTATTCTGTATAAAAGGACAAATCTTTGAAAGCCAGTTTGGAGAAAAGTACGAGCTAAATTTGTGAATAAATATTGTAGATTAATATTTACAGTATAGTGCAGTGCTATTATTGTACATTTCTCTGTTTATGTACCGGAAATAGCTCTTCCAATGGCAATAAGACACTGTGCCATGCTGCTTAGGGGCCACCAGGGCTCCTTCCAAGATGCCTGCCATTGGCAAGGCACCCTCAGGGGAAGAAGCAGGGAGTCTCAGCACATCCGTGGGCTGCAAGAGAAAGCAGAGCTCCCGCCATCCGCCCACTGCAGAACACACAGCCCGTACGCACAAGGGGGCTGGGTCTGAGCCCAGGCACCGCAAAGCAGCTCACCACGAACAAACACCCCCGCTCTGCTGGCCCATTGTGCTTCGCTGCGGTGCATTCTGGGAATCGGGCCTTGAAGCCTTCCTCCTTTTGTGACAACACCATCAACCCAAAGGAGATTTCTCCCTCATTCTAATGCATACATAAGCCTACATAGATGTTTCTTCATAATGCCTGCTTTAAGAATTGAGGTTAATTTTGCTCTATGATTTATTTCCATACAACAGGTACTTGAGTTTATTGGCAATACCTTGAGAAGAGCAGACTAAATGATCTGTTATTTGCGACGAAAGAAGTTTTTGAAAGTTTTACTCATTGCTGCCCCCCCACGTCTTCTTTAGTCTAAACAGAAACTGATATTATTTAAAAAAAAAAAAAAAAAAAATGTACCGGTAAATTAAATTAGTATTTCTTTGTTTATCCAAGGTAGCAAAAAGGACCTTGCGTGCCTTTGTGTGCAGTTCATGCTGCATCTTCAGCTGTTTCGGAATCGCCGGTCCATAAAACGGAGGCCGCCGAAGAGGCACGGCCCCCCACGGCGCGCCCACGCCGGGAACATTCGGGCACTTGCATCTGTGAAATGACATCATGCGTGGCACCAATTCAGCACCTTCCTGTCTAATTAGGGTAATCGATGGCCCTACTCCGGTCCAAGGGACGGGTGGCGGGGGGCTATTGAGCGGACATCTGCTGTCCCCCAAGTGAGTCAGGTCCTGGCTCAGGCCTTCATGTGAGAATCGGTGTCTGTGCGGCAGGTTCCTGGCAAAAAGCGACTCACACCCCTGCGTTGGCGAGGGCCAGCCAAACACGCAGCCGGTCTATGTAAACATTCAGCTGTCCGTACAGTGAACAGTTTACCTTATGCTACCTCGTACTGTCAAGGCTGGAAAAAAAAAAAAAAAAAACACACACACACACGGGAAGCGAAAGCAAACTAAAAATGCTGCCTTTATTTATTTAGCTAATACTCAAATAAATAGCATGTATATGAGAACAAATTACCCCCATGCATGTTATGGCCAGTAGGTTGCCTTGAGGTTGAGGCCATTCCATCAGTTGCCCTTGTAGCACCTTAACCACAGTTCCAAACCTAAAGTTTACCCATTTTAATAAACAATTGGAATTTATTGTTAGCAGCTAAGTGTACAAATCTTCTAAGTTACCTAGGACAAAGATAACAGCTAAACGCAGATCCGTAAGTAGCATAAGAACCCCGGCTGTAATGCAATTTAATTAAAAGAAAATCTGTTTTTCAGTTTTTACAAAACCTTTTATAGAGCTGTTTAATGGAAAGAATGGGGTTTTTCTCATTACCCCTTTATAGCTCAGTTTAATAATTCTGTGGTTCACTCATCGCTAAAAGTCTCATTATATGAAATGTCAGAAGGGACAGGAGGGAGCAGGAAGGCACCAGTGACCCTTGACCATAATGGACTATGAGGTAAATGCAAGTGTTGCTGAGCCACCCATCAACTGTTCTTCTGGGCTGCTGTTGAAGCACAAATGTACATAATCGGCTGACTCAGTAAAGTGGACCCCAGAGGAGTCTCTGGGTCCAGTTGCTCGCACTAGTCTAGCGTCGAGGAATCTCGGATATTTATCATGTGAAACTCGCGTGGCATATGGAGAAATGATCTGAAATTACCCGAGTGTACAGGAATTTAACTGCATCCCCCCTCTGCATTCGGAGGGGGACCAATTCTGCAGTACACAGCTGTTTATTTACAGGTCATGAAGGATTTCCCAGTTCTCTTTGTACTAAAATGAGCCCAGAAAGGGAATTAAAAGGATTGACGCAAGGCAGCACATTGAACTGGTTGGTTCTTTTCCCAGTTGACTCATCAAACGTCAGATTCAGACCTCCAGGATTCTAGTACAAAAGGCATGTTTTAATGGTAGATGATAAGATGGCCCATAGATGCATCTTTTCTGTTATCTGGGGGGAGAGGGCTCTGGTTTATTTTATCCACAGGAGCGATGCCCAGCCAGCGCTGCACTCTGCCTGCCATGTTTGCCAATGTAAGAAGCCGCCCTCCCACGTATGCGCAGTTGTTGCTCGGGAGTGACTTTGATCCACACACATTGAAGTTGGCCTTCGCGGGGAGCGTGCGGACCAGCCAGGGTGGAGGGGTGGAGGGGCGGGGGGGGGGGGCGTTAGCTGATAAAAGACCGGCTCGTGTCTGAAGTTCTCCAAACAAGGTCGCTGCGGATGTCATCACCACAGGAACACTTACTGCAGAGAACCCTGCTGGTGCATTCCTTTTATGGGTGACTGTCATTCATAAGCTGGGTTTTGATCTCCTAAAAAATTAAATGCACTGAGTTGTGACTCCCAATTCCCTGCACTGGGTGTGACAAGTTTTGAGACATCCAAATGAACTCACCTCTGCCCTCATTCGCTTGTCCTTCTCTGTTTCAGATGGCTACACCACAGATGACATAGAGTTTTACTGGAAAGGTGGGAATGCCGTCACCGGGGTGGACAACATTGAGCTGCCTCAGTTCTCCATTATAAACTACAAAACCCTCTCCAAAAAAGTTGTGTTTACCACAGGTAAACCAGCACGCAACTCTTTTTTTTTTTTTTTTTTACCCTTTTGTTGCAGTCAGTTTTAAACAATTTGCAAAACTTATCAATGATAAATATAGTTTTTTTAATCTGATTGCCACAAAGCATCCTGACATTTTCCTTGGGCATCTGAACGTATTAAATTAATGATAAGCGATTTTTGCTTAGTTTAACATGTTTAATTTTTTATTTGAACATCTGCAGTGTGTCCAGTTATGCTGTATCTGGCTGGTGTGAGCTGGTGGGCAATGCAGTCATGGCAGATAGCAGGATTTACTGTAATAGACAGTTCCCTACTACCTGCCTCTGCCTGAAGGACCAGCTGCTGACAAGGGAAGTATCATCAGCAAGGCTTTTTCAAGCAGCTGGTCTGGGAATTTAGAGGGATGAGATTAGCGGTAACAGGGGGCTGGCAGGGGTTCCTGTACTGGACCCAGGTTTTGTGTTTTGGGTTTTGTTTGGGTTTTATAGTTTTCTGTCAATGGTGCTTTGTTAATTTTATGCTTCTTGTCCTGTTGCTGTATATACTGATTTTAACAGGTTGTGTTCTGGAATGGTCATTTTCATCTTTATAAAGCCTTTTTCCCCCAAGACCTTCTGTCCTCATGGCTCTGTGATACCAATGTGACCATCTCCACCCTGCACCAGGCCACGCCAGCTATAGGAAATGAATGGGAGAGACTGTAGTAGAGAGCAAAGAGTTTCAAAGGCAGAATTGGAGCTGTCTAGGAATGAAGTTGGTTAAATGGTTTAATGTTACTTTAGGTGGTGATCTGTGCTTTATAAACAATTATAACATACTTCCTAATTTTGGATGTAACAAAAATAGAAAGCTGTCACTAGAGTTACATTGGTTCAAGGCTCATATATTTCTAGATGCTTCAGTATTGTTTCAACAGTGTTTACATGAGATTACAAACCCTTACACTGATACAATATTTTGTCAATACAAAATCTATTGCTATTGACCTATTTTTTTGTCTTCCATAGTCTTCTATAGTTTTGTCTTCCATATCAAAATATTCAAAGAAAGTGTTTTGCCGAATGTGTATGGTTTCTGTTCACCAATTGTTCTCTATAGATACATTTTTTTTTTCTTTTCTGAGTTAAGTTTGGAACAGGCTGTCTTAGAAAAGCTCTGAATTATGACTGTGCATGCAAGTTGGCACATTTCAAATGCTCACATGGTGGCCTGCTGCCTGCCTGCCAGCAAGAAGGATAATAAAAAAGTTAAACACCACCCTCTGTTAATGAATGTTGAGCGTGAGATGGGTCATCTGTTTGTCCTATATTTGTCACTGAACTTCAGTGTCATCTGCTGGAAACAATTTGTTTTGTCTGCATTGTCAGTGTCATCTCACCATCCTACCGCCACACTAAACTTACTCCCACTAAAGGGTCCTCTGGCAGTCCATGTCTTGGGCACCCATGCAGTCAGTTCAGTTGTCTGTGCCGACTCTACTTGCAGGATCCTATCCCCGGCTGTCGCTGAGCTTCAAGTTGAAGAGGAACATTGGCTACTTCATACTGCAGACGTACATGCCCTCCATCCTGATCACCATCCTCTCCTGGGTCTCCTTCTGGATCAACTATGATGCGTCAGCTGCCAGAGTTGCCCTAGGTACCCTACCCAATGCTGTCATTTTATCATCCTTACTGTGGGTCAGATAAGCAGGTACAGGTTAAAACCCAAACATGAAACTGGTAAAAAATTAATACATATTGTATCAACAATATCGAATATGTTACATTTATCTTAATTTTTTGATAGAAAAATAATGACTTATAATGTATTTTACCTTACTTGATACTCTGTAGTAGCAGCAGGATTTATAATAACAATTATTTTGTTTGCACAAAATTTTTGTTTTTAAATTAGCATCTACACATTTTTGTGTTGCTGTTTTGAGTCATTTCTTTATAAAGGATCAAAATCATAGCACTAAAAGATGTAAAACTATTTCTTTTGTTTGTTTTAAATATATTGCTATAGCAAATGAACAAAGCAAGGCCTATTGGTTGAGAAAAATGGTAGTTAACTTAGAATTTAGGAAGTGGGGGAATCTTCCTGTTCAATTTGAGAGACATACTTTGGACTTTTAAAGGTGTTATAATGTTTGCAGTATGTGTGTATGCTGTAATATCTTTAGGGAAAATTGTGCTGTTATTTAGAGGCGTATTTTAATACCTATGTTTGCAGGAGTATGTGGGGGTCATAAGGAAACTAGAAGTTTTGTGAAATAATGGAAAATTTCAACTGCCAGAATGTTAAGGAACATCTGCTCCAGCGAGGCTGCCAGGCTAGTGTGTGTGTTTGTCACTGATCTAAGGGGATTTACGGCATGTGGTGCTGAAGGAGATGTCAACTCCTGCTAGAGGCTTTAACTCACTACCTCGTCCCTGGGCTCTCAAGGTCTTGGCAGTCAATTACAAAATAGTTAATGACCCCCGCTTTCACGACAAAGGGGGACGTCACTGCAGGGGGCGCACACGTGACATCAGCCAAACTGCTAGGGCAGGGGGGTGGCACATCAAGTTTGACACTTTAAAATTGAGATGCTGTCAAACCTTGCCGGTAATAACATCCGTGTCTTGTGTCAGGACGAAAAAAACGCCAGCAGGTTGAAGTGATCCGTAACAGTAACGTGGAGCAGCAAACTACTCAGGGTTTGTGTTTCTGGATTAAAACATCTAAACCCCTAACACAAATGGAAACGATGTATTTGTGCCTTTATTTGGAAGAATAGAGTAAAATGTTAAAAAAGGAGACACAATAGTGCACAAAAGCCTTCTGCAGATAGGAAAGTGCCTATTAAGCTGCCCCTCCAGCCAGTTCCTTCCTTATCTCTGTCCTACAGGAGAATATGTTTGCCTTGTCACAGGACCTCAGGGAAGCAAGCCAGATTGGGGTTCTGGAGGACTGCGATCATTCTCTGTGCCATGTTGCTTATTGTTGTCTCCTTCAGGTGACGTCCCGAGGGTCAACTACAGCACTCCAGTGTGACATTTATGGCCCATGTGGCCATGTCTGGGCACTGCTGTTCAATTGTCCCATCTTAGCTAATGTGCAGTTTATCCATCATGAAGTTTCTGACATACAGTTCTAAGCAGAGTATAAGATTGTGGAGTGCTGACCATGACCATAGCGATAACTGTAGAGAAAAACCCCTCTGTGATGTGGTTACATTTCAAGACATGGTTGGAGAACAGTGCTTGGCCTGATATTAGGAATTGAAGTAAAGCTTGAACTACATGTTGCTATGATTACAGCAGAAAAAAGTGTGGTCGATATTGTTTTAGGGATAAATTTTACTAAAATATCCAAGTTTACAGAGAAATTGTTACAGATATATGTGGTGTATATACCATGCACAATATGTGCAGTCTTTTTTTTTTTTTTTACACCTGGACAAATTGGTACTGGATGAACAAAAAAAGTTTGTTTGGACAAAAGAGTGAACACTCATCGCACATTTAAAAAGTATCTCATCAAAAATCTCAGATTTGAGACACTACCAGAGGTGCATCTGAACAGCGATGCAATTATATGTGGGGAATAAGTAAAAATGGCAAAAGTCTCTCAATGAAACCTTGCTTTGTGAACATTAATTCAGCAGAAGGTCTTACACAACAGCCTTGCAGAGGCTGGGAATGGGGATTATGGCAGGCTGCACCATTTCCCCGCTAGCATTCACTATGGCGTTAGAGTTGGTGATTAGGGCATCCGGTTGGGTGGTGGGTGGAGAAAGACGGCCAGATGGGCTTCGTCTTCCCCCAATTAGGGCTTACATGGATGACATGACGCTGGTGACAACAACAGCGGCCTGTGCAAGGCGGCTGTTGGGAAAGCTGGACGAGAACCTGAAGTGGGCTGGTTTGAGGATTAAACCAGCAAAGTCCCGGAGCATCTCGCTAGTTAAAGGGAAGATAGAGAAAGTTAGCTTTTTGGTGGAGGGTGAGGAGATCCCGTCAGTATTAGAGAAACCGGTAAAGAGTTTAGGGAGGTGGTACACTAGGGAGTTGACTGATGTGGGGCAGGTGGAGCAGCTTAAGGAAAGTGTTGCAGATGGGTTACAGAGGATAGAGAACTCAGGGCTGCCGGGTAAACTGAAGCTCTGGTGCTTGCAGTTTGGCCTATTCCCAAGGGTAATGTGGCCACTGACTATGTACGAGATATCAGTCACAAAGGTGGAGAAGCTGGAGAGGCTGATTAGCTCCTATATCAGAAAGTGGCTGGGGGTTCCTCGGTGTCTAAGCAATGTGGCGCTGTATGGGCAAGGAGTCCTGCAGTTGCCGCTATCAAGCTTAACAGAGGAATATAAATGTGCGAAGGTGCGGTTAGAGTTGCAGCTGTCAGGTAGTAAGGATGACGTTGTAAGAGGCTTGGTTCCTAGGATAGGTACAGGCAGGAAATGGGTTGCGAGGCAGGCGGTAAAGGAAGCGAAAGCGGACTTGAGGCAGCTGGAATTGGTCGGGAAGGTACAGCAGGGACGGGAAGGTCTCGGGTACCGGATAGGAGACCCTATGTGGAGCAAGGCAGGCCCGATAGAGAGAAGGAGGTTGGTGATAGGGCAGGTGCGTCGGCAGGAAGAGAGAAATAGGTGTGTCAGGGCGGTCTCACAGGGGAAGCAGGGACAGTGGGTAAATTGGGATGGGGTGGAAAGAAGGAGGCTGAGCTGGAGGGAACTGTGGAAGATGGATGCATATCAAATAAGGTTCCTATTAGGAGCGGTTTATGATGTGCTGCCATCACCTCAGAACCTGAAGCAGTGGGGGGGTGAGGACTCCGCTTGTACTCTGTGCTCAGAGGTTGGGACGCTGAAACACATTTTAGTGGGGTGCAAGATTAGTTTGGCGCTGGGCAGATTTACATGGCGGCATAATCAGGTGCTAAAGTGCCTGGCGGCAACCATTGAAGATTGGAGGAGGCAGGTATGCTTAGAGCAGGAGGTTGAAGGTACAGTGGTACAGTTTGTTAGAGAAGGGGGTAGGAGTAGATATAGAGGTAGGAAGGAGTTAGGTGTAGTAGGGGTTGCTAGAGACTGGGAGATGCAGGTGGACCTGGGAGGAAGATTAGTGGTGCCCCAGGAAATAGTCAATACAAGCTTGAGACCAGACATGGTGCTGTGGTCAGCAAGCCAACAGGTGGTGTACTTCATAGAACTCACGGTTCCGTGGGAAGGATCGGTGGACGACGCTCATGAGAGGAAGAAGCTTAGATATAGCGAGTTAGCGGCGGAAGTAGGGGGGCGTGGCTGGAACGCGAAGGTGAGGCCAATTGAAGTCGGTTGCCGTGGGTTTATAGCCCGATCGACGCTTGATTTGCTGCGCGAACTCGGGATTCGGGGGCGGAAGTTGCAACGAGCGGTGAAGGAATTGTCACAGGCTGCGGAGCAAGGAAGTCTCTGGATCTGGAATAAGAGGACCAGCGCGGATGGTAGCGGGGCGGCGAAGCGATGAGCAGGTGGGTGCCGGCGAAGCATTAGCGCGTAGGTGTCATGGCGGCTAGTGTATTGGCGTATAGTTGTTAGCGAATAGGTGTGATGGCGGTTAGCTGTTAGCAGGCGGTGTAGTCGAAGTAAAGTAGGTGGCGAGGGGCTTCTTCCTTTGAGTCGGCGGGTAGAAAGAGCGGTGAGGGTGAGGACGCTGAGGTAAAGAGTCCGTAATGTGAGAAGCGGCGGGGTGGCGTAGTGGTGCGTGCGGTAATGGAGGGGAGCAGCTCCGGGACGCCTGAGCCGCGGTTGAGCCTTCTGGAGGTGTCGTGGGCCTAACTCGACGAAACGCCGACGAAGGAAGGTGCCCACTTGATAACCCCGATGAGATGACGCGCCATTGCTGCGCCACACCATGGTTGGCACTATGGTTGGTGGACGCTAGTTAGCTGGTGAGTAGCGGTTGGTAAGCGTGCGGGGGGGGGGTTAGATAGGTGTCAGGATCCCCTTTATAAATCAAGCTCCTGGTATTTAGCACTGTGTGTGTTATATGAACCTTAAAGGCTGATTTGGGTCCAACAGACTGCTTTTAGTGAATAATGAAGTAAGCCCTCGGTTCCAATGGTGGGGACAGTTGTGGATGTACAGCACATGGTTGTCACTCATTTACTAGTTTGTAAAGGTTTTAGGAGATGCTGAACTACAGTCCACACTGACTGATAGACCGCTTTGGCCTTCCGTCCAGGTATCACCACGGTGCTCACTATGACCACCATCAGCACCCACCTCCGGGAGACCCTACCAAAGATACCCTATGTGAAGGCCATTGACATCTACCTGATGGGCTGCTTCTTCTTTGTATTCCTGGCACTGTTGGAGTACGCCTTTGTCAACTACATCTTCTTTGGACGGGGCCCTCAACTGCAGAAAAAAGCTGCAGACAAGGCAACAAAGACCAACAATGAGAAGGCCAGAGTGGAAACCAGCAAAGTGCAGGTAGAGATCTTGCTTTTATTTTTCTTTAAAACATAACACGCATGTAGCTTATAAAATGTCTTACCATGACATCCACTGTATGTTTGCTGGCATCCGCAGCAGCTTTGATAATCCAGGAAGCTGCTTGGAGCCTTTTTAGTCCCACTTTGTGACAAGCAATGGCTGTCACATGCCTCAGTGGATAACAATCCTTCTGTTTTCATTTTTAATATAAAATTATAAAAAAAAAAAACAAGTCAGCATTCAACATTGTAACATTCAAATTAATGACTGTATTTAATTCCAAATATTTGCTGTTTAAGGAGAAATATTGATTTTTTTTGTCCAATTTCCACAATGGATTCTTGGGTCAGTTTCATTTAGATTTATTTTTAGTCTATTTTAACATTAAAAGCAACACATTTTTCAGGTGTTTTCAATTCTCTACATTATGAAACGGTTCCTAAGTTCAAGGATGAAGGTTCATTTTATTATTCTGCAGTTATACAGGTACACAGGTAGATACCAGTAGACAGACAGATAGAAAGACAGATACTGTATATAAATAATAGACAATATTGTGATAAACAGAAAAATTAATACCTGGGTATGGAAATGAGAAAAAGCAGATGGACAATCAGCGGTGATGGCGGAAATGATACTGTGAGAGGTTTGTGATGATGGTAGGGATAAGACCCCATGATGTCCTCACTTCTAAGTGTAAGTGTTGCGCTAAAATGTATCATTTTATTGCTAGATTTTTCACAAAAGTTTAGTGATTTATTTTTTTCTGCTTCAGTTTTTGCATTTCATACATGAACATGGCTTGGAATCCCTCTCAGTCGCTGAGAAATATAACTAAATGATTAAAGAAAACTGCAAGTTGGGGTTTCGGTAATATTTTTCACTTGCTGGTTGTACATCTGAATGTGTTTGGCATAGCATGAGCATAATTATATGGGTTTCACTGCAGTGATATGCAACTAAAACCCGGTCATTTAACACAAACGGCCACTTACGCCCCATTAGGATTAATTTAAGGCTATGCAATGTGTAGTAACCATGGTGGACGCACAGCCCTCATTTTATCATTCATTTATTTAACATGCAGAGTTTATTTATGCTTTCCAGTTCAGCAGTATGCATCATTATGTGGGCTTTACTAATGGCACATTTTCCAGAAATTAATGTTCTATTTTCCTTTGAATCAAAAAGTATGAAATCCTCTTAAATCCGTCACATATCGATTCGTCTCTTTCCATGGAGCCGGCAAAAACATCAGGAAAGATTAAACTCATTTTTTCTGAAGCTGTCAGTAGCGCGATATCAGCAGAGCAGCACATCTAATTCTTCTCCCCAAGTTTCAGTCTACAAATGTCATTCTCCCTGAGGACAAAGGACAAGCGTGTGACTGTCTCTCTTTTGGCAGCACCTGCTCTTGAACCGTGAATGTCTACCCCATCCACCAACCCAAACCCCAACCCCTAATCCAACCTGCTTCTTGGTTCAAAACAGCCCAATACTGACACGATGAATGCACTAACTTTGGCTTCAGCTTGAAGCCACATCCCAGAAGTTATCTTCAGAGAACCACCTTCCCACCTTGATATCGCCAACACAAATTTAAAATGCAGTGCTTACGTCCCGTAAAGCGTTGAGAAGGTTCACCCGATTCATACTTCCAACGTGGCCGTTGGCCAGAGGAACTCCCAATGCATGCCGACTCTGCCTGTGCGCCGTCACCGTCCATCTAGTATCTTTTCGCTCAAGTTAAATATACATGAAGTCGCAGTATGAAAGAGATGTTGTGCTACTGCGGTTACTACATAAATGTGTCACACTGAAGATAAGCGTGTTTTTAGAAACCTCAGTTCTCATTGCCCACCCACTACATTATTCTTCCTCACTTCCTAACATCTGAATAATTGATGGGTTTCTGTGTTATTTCCCAGTAGTAGGAGCTGAGCAGCGTGTCTAACCGCATGTGTACAAAACAAGCTCACAAAACCTTTGCTGTAACTCCCCTTATCACCCAGAAAAATGTGCTTTTAACCATGTTATGGTATAATTAGTAAATTCACAAAATCTGTTTATATAGTATATCCAAACCTCCTGATCTAAGTCGCACAGCGAGTACCGCACACTGCAAAACATGTATTTTTATTTAACCAGAAATGCACATGGACAGGAGAAAATTTTAAGTTCTCCCAGTTGTCCATGTACAGTCACCAGTTTCACATACAACACACCTTTGGACTGTGGGACGCAACCCATGAGGTCATATGGAGAACATGCAAACTTCACACAGACAGCCGGGTTCAAATCTACAGACTATTAGCATAGAGACACAAATGCTACCTGCTGCACTATTTTAAGCCCTGGCAAAAATTTAAATAAACATTATGTCAACTTTTTTCTCCATTCCAAAAAATATGTACAGTATGTATTATAATATGACGGGCTTATAATATGACGTGCTGTGCCCTTTTTAACCTCTACTGCACGTAGTGACATTTTCCCTCTGTTCAGTGGTTGTGAGATCAAAGTCAGGCTTTTTTCTACAACCCCATGACATGGAGAGTGTGGCCATCTCAGATCTTCCTCTGAAGGACCTCCAATGCAGATGGGTATCCTTTCCATCAGAGTTGTTCCATCCTAGTGGTTTTTACCTCAGAGCAAGATGTACGGAGGTGAAAGCGCTGTATTTTTAATGCAAACCACCGAAAGATGTCTCCAAAAAGCCAACGATTGTCTCAACTGAATTATACTGTCAACGTGACAAGGGTAAAATAAGTGGGAACTGGAATAGCAGAACGTTTCTAGCATGTGTACTCCCAAAGTAAATCTAAAAGAAATCTAAAAGTCAAATTGGTGACAAGATCGAAATCATCTGACGCGGCACCTTTCTTTGCTCACGGATCAGCGATTTAGCTTCAGCTTCCTTTCTTCAGCCATCAGCTGGGGTTTCACAGAATGAGAGTAAGCAAATTCAGACATCCGAGGCATTACATCACCTGTGCATTGTAGTGCACTTTCTTCCACACTTCCATACCCCAGTAATGCGCTCGTGCCTCAGCAGGGAGTGTATAGATCCCGGTCGCAGATCTCTCACATCCTCTTTACTCCGCTGATCAATACAAGTGTTTACTGACACATTAGGCCTTAATGGCTGCTGTACCATGGCTGGATGCACTTGACTGCTGGCTGGGGACTGAAGGGTTCCTTTTTTTGCCTTCTTTTTGCCACTGTTTTTAAATTATACGCATTACTTTGGCACGGCAATGACAGACGCTTTCAACAGCTTCACTTTGTTGCACAGAAGATAAGGTTAACCAGCCATTTTTGTGATCGAGATCCAGATGGTGCTCATAAACATGCACATAACAATGATTGCCTCCCACTCCCTGTAGAAATGAATTTGCCGCACGCCAACTGAGTAAAACATAATGCTTTGTGGTAAAACTGCAGTGCAAGAAATTCTGCAGATATATTATACAGCATTTTTTTTTTTTTTTTGATTTTGCATTTACAGGTATCTTCAGCGAGTCACTTTTGTTCACTGTAAAGGACAAATTTTGTGTGAGTGCATCTCCAAGCTGTATAAGCCAGAAGCAATAATAATAATAATAATAATAATAATAATAATAATAATAATAATAATAATAATAATAATAATTTGTGGTTTGAATAACTTCCTTTTTAGAAATAAACATTTTGTAGTGCAGGCTATAAAAATTCAACATATTTTAATTACCATATGGTATAGGTTATGTCATTCATTTTGAGTAATAAAAAGTACTAATCTATGTAAGAAATATTGTTTGACCAGGGATATCATTCAGTCCTCCACCAGCTTTTATTTTCTATAGACTTTAATATGAAACGACAGTATCCTGCACTGTCTACTTTTAGAAGGTTGATTCAGGGTGGCGCTCTTTGAACCCAACCCCCTATCGCCACCTCTTTCTTGACACGAGGGACTCATGTAGGTGTTCAGACATTGTGTGTGCGACAACATGGTTAGGGGTGGACAGCATATGGTATCGCTGAGAGAGGTGGCTGTGCCTTCCACCTCTGTCCCACACACTGCAAATTCATATAAAAATTATTGTCAGCAAAAACAAAATCCCCATGAAGAACGTGAACTCATTGGTTTGTGTAGAAATTTTTAATGCTACCAATTTTCATTGGACTTATTGCTAATTCTGCTTTGTACATTAAATAAACCCATAATCGCCCAGGTATTTGTTCACATAATCCAATTTGTCAGGGGAAAAAAAAATCATACTGCAATGCACAAACAAAACAATGATTTGCATATATTAATATATTGTATAAATAAATTGAGAAAGATTGTGATGAATTGCCAAATCAAGCCCAAGTGGGACTATTCACAGGTTATTTAAGGACACCTGGTGAGCTGAGCAGGGGATCACGACGGCCTGCACTGAGCCGATATGCTGCTGCTGCTTTGACAATGATGCTGATGTTGTTGCCATTGACAACTGCCATTGACTGCCTCTCAACTCCTCTTCCTATTGTATATAGACTTTGAATAGTGTAACTCTAAAACTGGGAGCCCACATCCGATCATATCTCAGAAATGACTCCTGGTGCATCACAGAGTAATTAATAATATCAACTCCAACTAGAAATTCAATTGAAAACAGCTAATAGTTACTATATTAGTGTGTTGGTACAACACTCATATTTGTCCTTTCTATATATTTTTTTAATTTCTAAAATATACCATGCAGTGTTGTTTTATTATCCAGCTTGATGTTTTTGACGAAAAAAAAAAAAATCATGTTCTCTGTCATCTGTGTGTGTGTCATGGTAAACAGAAATTTGTCTGAATTTTCTACAACATGTTTTTCTTTTTGGTTATTTTCAGATGAAATCTGATCATAAATAAATTACACAACAACAGTGACTCTGCCAAATCAGTAGTGCAACATAGAGAATTACTATTTATTTTATGCTGTTAGAGGGTAAATGCGTGTATACACAAAAACCCACACAAAATCTGGAGCGACCATGCAAACTTCTCACAAACTAATACACAGTAAGAGCATTTTCACAAATCTCCACAATCTTTGAAACAGCTATATCGCCTGTTGTGCTACCAAGCCCCCAAGAGTTAATATTCTTTTTTTTTTATTTTTTATTAAGGTCCCTACATTGCTGATATAGAAGCTCCAAACAGAGCTGTAAGGTTAACTATATCTGTAAATAAACTGAAAAAATGCAGCACTACTGTGTGGAGCTAAGAGTTGAATCCACTTCTCTCTTAAGGCTGTTCGCATCAATGGATATTTATTTCGATACTAGACATTTATGCTTTCAAAATGTGCCCAGTAGTCCCAGTTAGCCTAATGGCACATAACTGCTGTCCTGACTTTTCTTTTTCACCACTCCCACTAACAAACACCCATCCAGGTGGACGCTCACGGCAACATTCTTCTAACCAACTTGGAGATCCGCAATGAGGTGAGCGGTTCCGAAATGCTAACGGGCCTCAACGATCCACGGGCGGCCATCTTCTCCTTTGACACAACTGGAGTTCAGTACAGGCGGCCCATGGGGACCCGGGACCCGTACGGGCGACCCCCTGGTGACCAATCCTCGGGGGGCTGTAAAAAGGGCCGTCTGAGAAGGAGGGCATCCCAGTTGAAGGTGAAGATCCCTGACCTGACAGACGTGAATGCCATAGACAAGTGGTCTCGGGTGATCTTCCCCATTGCCTTCACCTTCTTCAACCTGGTCTACTGGCTTTATTACGTCCACTAGGCTGCACTCTGCTCAGTCTCCCCTCTCCATCCACTCCTCCTGTTCAGTTACTTTCAGTCCATACATGGCTGTTTTGAAATGTTTTATTCCAAAGGATTGCTGTAAAGTAAGAGCGGACAAAGTTTCCATTAAGAAATAAAGTTAACTGAAAAATTCCGAAATTAAGGTATAGCGAAAAACCTGTTTTTTGTTTTTTTTTTTTCAATGAGATGTAAAGAAGGTCAAACTTGAATCGCTGCATTGTTCACGTGGCCCTAAATGATCATCCTTTGTGTTAATCTGTACTGGTACTACACCTTTATGAGTAACGCATTGTACTAAATGAGCTGAGGTCTGAGCCAAATGAGGCCTGGTCTTCATTTCAGGAATTTTTTTGCCATGTTGGTTATATTCTGCATGTGATAGAAGCATCAGTTTTTACTTCTAAAAAAGTACGCAACACAATCAGCATCTCAGATGAATGTTTCTTATGTCTGTATAAACGGCCTCTTCCAAATTCTCGGACTTTTTCTCCCGATCTCAGGCAATTCATGTTTTGCACGTTTTTTCATACGTGACGTACTGTAAGCAAGTAAATGCAATTTCGTGTTGTTTTCGATAACGGTTGCATGTTAGCTTGAATTTTATATCGTTGTTGCTTTTGTTATTTCTTCCGACCCTGAGTTTGGGATAGTAAAGCTCACTGCTGGGCTATTTGCAAGCCATTTCTCTGGCCGCACACCATATCGCAATTCACATGCACAAGGATGCTGATCTGAAAGAACTGAAACATCTCAAGACTGTTTACTTCGTAAGCATTCAGGTATATATCTGTAGAATCTGCCACGTTCTCAGAACAGGGAACGCAGGAACTTTTTGAGAATGTAAATTGGTTGCACGCGTCCTGCTATTGATCTGTCAGGGACGGCACGTAAGGAGCGACTTGTAGCACATAAACTCCGACATGAATTCAAGGTGAAGACTCGCCAAGGAAGCGAAGCTCCTTTCCTCCGCGGAAACCCAAAGAGCTTCCACACCTGTCAGAGATTTATTATGTCATTTCAACTCACTTGCATCCAGTGGACCATACTGCATGGAAGATGCTGATAGCTGCATGTCACAGCGAAGCCACAGCCTGTTTTCCTACGTTAAGAATTTACCTAATTTCAAAACCTTAAGAGTCCACCTGCTCCACAGTATAAAGTTAACTTATGATATCACTACTATACACTATATGACATATATAGAGACCAAATCTGAAAAGCAGAAAGAACTTAGTGTCCTCAGAGAAATAATGAGAAAGAGGGATTACTTAATTTCCCTTTTATTGCGGAATAACAAACATATATACAGCGAATTGAAATGCTGATTTATTATTTATCACTTATTTATTATATTACCTAGCATTCTGGGAATGTCCTTAATTCTTATCCTTGCTTTAAAAATAGGATCATCAGAGTGTATGATGATGATCAGAAAGAGGTAACTGATAATATTTAGTGCTGAAAAGCTGAAAGTAATTGAATGCAAAAGCAAATTTGCTCACTTTGTTTTGTAATAAGCGGTGTTTCTGATCTGTTAGGCGGGGACAGATAGAAAGACCTGGAGCTTGGGTGGCTTCTCATGTAATCCAGGGATAATGACTGTGGAATGTATGATCCTATCAGAGACAAATAGAAACAAATAGAAACCATCCTGTAAGCATCCTTTATGGTCCCTGATGCACTAGCCTGTGTTAAGCTGGGTTTAAATAATTGGCATGAACTTTCTTTTTTTGTGTTAAAAGTAGGAGAGAGATTTGAAGGTGTTGTCAGGTTTGCCCAGTTTGGAAACGGCACAGCCAAAATACTTTCATTTCTTTAAGACTAAAAACAGCATTTTTTTCACAGCAGGATATGGTGCCTTCAAAAGCGAATAGAAAGTCACAGAATTAAGTTTATAACTATTGCGTTACACGTTAAATGCGACATATACATTTTTTAAAAAAGCTAAAATATTGTCAACTTTTTTGATGTTGGTTGTATGACTTAAGTATTTTAAAGACAATCTGTATATAGAATGAAATATTTTTGCAAGTATTTTCTTTATTGTGTTTATTCTTGTTGTTTTAAAGAAACAGAAGTGAATGAAATCTTTACAGTGCTTCATTGTACACTCGCTTAAAAATTTCAGTGCTTAGAAACACTCAAGGGATGCGTTGTAACCCTGACCGGGAGATTGCTGGACTGTCTGAGTTTCCGACTCGTTCAAGGTTGCCGACGCACTGCTTTGCGGCAAAGTGCTCAGCACTCATCCTCCACACATCTTACGGACCTGCATGCATGAATGTATCCTTCTGTGTGAGCAGCATAGCGAAAATTTGTATTCATCTGAAACTGAGGGAGTTTCATACTCTCCCCCCCACCCCCCGCTATCCCTCAATGGACACAACCATGTTCCACAGGAGCTGAATGTAATGAGACGTCAAAAAAGGCCACAAACACTTCCATCCCGGTGCGTATGGAACTGCAAACATTTTGTGACATTGTCACTTTGGAAAAAAGTGCGCACTAAATTAAAAAAAAATGTACAACCTCTAATAGTCGAGTTGCAATATTCTGTATGGGTGGAGCAGCTGCATTATTATGCAGTTGTATTATTATAAAAAGAAATTATTTAAAATCCCAGACATCACCGGAATTTTCCTTCCTATTCCTTCAATAATCTATCCATTATAGTCACGATTCCCTTTTTTGACTACATGACTATTATACATAGAATAATAATTTGAATGTATATTTCGATAACTGAATGTAACTGCACAGTTACAAAACTGTACTTTCCTGATGTGATTGGAGACTCTTGTATATGCTATGTATAAAGCACCTAAGAGAAATGTGTTTTATCATAAACATGCTGGCTACATTAATTTATATTTTGTATTTTCTCGGATCTGTAATAAAGAGTTTGATTGGAAGTGTTTTCTTAGTAGTGCTTTTGTACCTTCCCATCTATATGACATCGATGTGACATCAGAGTGATAAGGGCCAGCAGGAACCGCTGGTGTGTGTCCGGGGCCACGAAGGAGGCCGTAGGGCAAGCCAAATGGACCCCCAGCCCCCCGGTGGGTCCATCCGTTTACTCACTCCTCTTCCCTGTTTCTGTCATATTTTATCATTTAGCCTACAAAATGAGCCAGTTCATTGCTCACTTGTCCAGATATAAAAAATAACCCCCGTAACTACTTGCACCATTAAAACTAAAAATGCAGTTCCAGATCAAAATGGCGGTGATTCGTGTCCAATTAGAGATGACCCTTCAACATTTCACTACGATTATAAATATTAAAACTCACTAAACCCTAATGTTTTCCATTTAAAACAACTGAGCACCCTTTTTATTTTCATATCAGAACACTTTCTTACATTGTTATGAATTATTTCGTCTGCTCAGAATTACATCATTGTTGATACATTTCAATTTTTGAGTCCAATATGACAAGAATGCCGTTCAAATGATATAGCTGACTTGAATGTAACCTTATCGCTTCAGAAGGCTGCGGCCTAAACGCTAAACACACACCTTTGATGGTGGAAGGTTAAAGTCAGGGCACGCAGGTAAAACACATGGCCATCATTATTAATACCTCCCCTTCCCTGGCAGCCAGACTCATGGCAGGGCACCTGGAATGACAGCATGACTGGGTCATTGGGAGGGGACTTCATTATGCCGGATAGACTGTCAGAGGAGGGTGACCCAGCATGGCAGATTATAAACAGCAGACATGGTCCAAAGCCAAGGCAGGTTCATTAACACCATGCCTACATCCACATCTCATCCATTTCTTCCTCACCTCACCACTGTCGCTCTCCATTTTTGACAACAAATGTCACCTCGCTGTTATAATGATGATATTCGCCTTTTTCCAGATCAGCTTTTATTTTTCCATTTATTTGAACCTCAACTGCCAGCCTACATGGGCGCCTGGAAACAGTTGAGCTGCCAGTTGCTTTCGTCACATGCCATCACAGATACATCACTCTTGGCACGGGGATCATTTTCCCTGACGCCACTAGACACTATTTTGGGACAAGATGAGCATAAATCATAGGTAAGGTGCCACGAGGCAGGGGGTTACTAAAGAAGTCCATGCTGGACAGATTTTCTCGAATCTGAGCCTGCGATGGTGACGATAAAAGGCGAACGACTGATCTCTTTACGCCCTCCTGGGAATGATATAAAACTTTTTGGTTAATCGCTAAAACGCCGAGTGGAAATGAAATGCGTTTGATTCGAGTTTGAGGCTTCTTCAAAAATGCAGTTTTTTTGCTTTGAAGTGAGCCAACTCATTTTGGGCCCCATCTGCTGAGCCCCAAAAGTCTGCAGAGCAACATTTCTTCTTTCTTTATGAACAATCATAGATATCTAAGCCGCAGGCGGATGCCTGCATGTCCAGGAACTGTCAAGCGGTGCAGCCTGTAAGACCCCTAAGCTGTTTCCTAATGCCCACTAAGGAAAGCAGTTCTGTTACTTTTCTTTGACACTCGTGATTCTTCATACCTGGTCCTGCAGATGGCCGAGTCAGTTGCAGTTCTGGTTGAGCTTTCATTGCCAGATCAGGCAAGTTTGTATACAAAGTCAAGACGTCCTGTCATCTGGTTGGAGCCCCAACTCATCCCCCTCCCCAAGTTCCTGCGCTGCTAGTGGAGGGGATTATGCTCCCAAGTGTAAAGACTGCATGTCATGACGCACGGGGGGAACTGATCTCCCATCTGTCCTTGCAGCAGTCACCACCCCACTCCAGGATAGAGAAAAAGCAGTCCTTTGTTCTATCTGCACACCCTTCTGTGGAGAATTGACAAGAAAATACGCAAATACAAAACTCATTGAACTATTCCGTCTTTCACTACAATCAATGCAGCAACAAAAGGTTTTATTTTTCCTTTGTCTCCATTGACTTTTTCAACCTGTTCCACTAAATCACTCTGTTGCTAACTGCTAAATGACCAAAAAGGATCGCATTCAAAAGCAAACTCTTCTGAATCTATGTGGCAGCGAAGTATTACAAAATCTGCAGCAGTTTTGTCAAAATCTCACTTATGTTATTGCTGTTGTCAAAAACTACCATTAAATTAGGAAAAAGGTAAGGCGACTGAATTGTTTATGAGGACCAAAAAGAGGCACAGACACCTTTAAATAAAAAAAATCAACCTGAATACAAGACCCTTTAATAACAAACTGGATGGAATGTTAGTGAAATAATAACATAAAACAGAATTTGTATTCTTTATAATTCTGATAAATAATTTTCCTGGCTTTTTAGCACCGGGGACAATTTTGGCTCAAGTGTAGGTTAGTGGTTATGGCTCATGTTAAGTTTTAAGAGTTGCATCCCACTGTTTCTGAGATCTTAACCAGAGCCATGTGGGAACTTGAATGAGCAGAATCCCTTTTTTCATCCTCACCCCGAAATTTGTTGAAAAACATTGAATTCTTGAGATGTTTGACTTTACACTTGGGAAAGCCTGCATGTACACAAACCAAGATCTTGCAGTACTTTGCATAGTGTTGATTTTACATTAAGACGTTTACACTAAGACCCCACTGTAGATAAGCATTTTTATCCTCATGGACATTATGACAAATTTAGGATGTGTGGCTTGTGTTGCTTTTTTCTTAATAAAATAAGTAAATAAATAATTCTCCGCAGTTGATGAGGAATGTTGCTTAGCGTAGCTGCGTTCAAAAAGTTGCAGTGGTCCGGCCAACTGGGAGGACAGCTGTTCTGCACATTTTCCTCACTCCAGGGTCGTTGTCACTTTCCGTATCCTCGGAGCATGGCTCCTTCTGAGTGCAGTGCCTTTTAGTTCCCACTGCAGAACCTCTATTGCCAGGCAGGGACCCCCCCCAAGGACTGCAGACTCACACACATTTAGATTCTTGGCCTGAATGACCCTTATTAAAGATGGCTCAGTGTAGGGTTTAATGTTCCAAGGGGAGGCCAATCCTTCGGAGCCACTTTCAAAAAGTTATTTCTCACATAAAGAGCACATTATCCATTCAAAGCTTTCTATATGTTTCTACATAAAAAGGGTATTATATTAGAAAGAAATTAATAATCTAAACAGCTTATCACACTTAAAAATCCTCTTCATTTTCACTGTGCTGTCTTAACCGCTTTGAATGAAATCTTTTTTTTTAATCTATGTGGATAGGCCATCTTCATACAAATATCTGTATAAGAAGGTGGCGTGCTGTCTGATGTTTGCTAACACATGGAAATCATGACCAGAAGTGAATGTGAGGTAGCAAATCACTGTATTAACCACAATCCTCTAATAGCTGTCAAATTTTACTCCTTTTGCTGATATGTGCATTGCTGTATATTTACTGATGCTGTAGTTGTCTCATCACCAGAACCTGTACATTGCAGCACCATGCAACCAGAACCACAGGCAAAGAAGAGCAGCCAATATCTCCAAATGCAGCAGACCACATTAATCCGATCCCTGCCATGGCAAGAGTGTTGGGCCTTGATCATCTGTCATAGATAATTTACTCTTCTCACTCTCCCTTGTGCCATATTGAACTTTTGCCAACACTTTGATTTGTGTCTATGGATATATTTTCTTCACCTGTTTTATGGATCTTCTCATTTTTTGCATCTTGCCTCCAAGCTTCTTGTGTCACAGTGTCATTTGTTGGCGTTCCGCTACGGCAATTAAATTTATCTGTCTGACAAGTGTTGCTAAGAGTCGATTTTAATGGGCAAAAGTGAAAAGTTTCCGCAAACGTTGCTCTATATAACAGCCTCGTGCACAGTAAATGTTTTCAAAGTATTTTTACATTAATTTAGAGGAAAGCAGGTGCACATATTTTGCTATGTTTTGATGCGCTTTATTCTGAAATAAATTTTACTAAAAGAAACAGTCATGTGACCAGGGTACAACTGCTGGGAATTCTCTCAGATACACAGATGTTAGGTACAAGAGATTGAATGATACTTTAAATGGTTTCATTAATAAAATGACTGTGATACAGCATATTTGACTACAAAACAGAAGCTTCCCAAAAGATAAAGTAACTTGATCCAAAACCTGGTTGTCTCATGTTTAACCAAGAGCAGTAGCAGTTGCCATGAGTCAACTTCAGCTTATTAACTCTAACCTCTTCCCTACTTTTATTTCGCCATTTCCAAGTCCCGTGCTTTGGTTTTGGTGGTTGTAAGGGCATTGCATGTGCCCTGCAGGTTTCAGTGTGTCTTCTCTACTGTTTACTCTAATGTCTTCCCACAAATCAAAGAAATGTTTAGATGCTGAAGATTCATGGGCAAGTGATGATTTGCTCACTGTGATTCCAAAGTATGGGTATGGGGTATGGCAGAAACACCTGAAGAAGCTTGATGGAGGTTGGTTGCATTCTAGCATGTATGGCATTCTTGTATGGCTGTGACCTGTTAACTACTTGATGCAATGGCATAACTTCATACTGTTTTCTCTTTTTGTCATCCTCCCACAGTTATATAGTCCCAGTATAGCCTTCCTCTCCATTCAAACTTTGTCTCTCCTGATTCTCCAAAACCAGTACAGTTCCAGTTTGCAGGACTGTGATGGCTGTGATCGTGAACAGTCGCAGGGCAATTTTCGGCTGTGCCCCCCCCACCACCACCACCACTTTGAGAAGCAAAGTGACAAAGTGCCAGCCACCGGTCTGTTGGCTGATTGCACTTGGCATGGCGTTACAGATGTGTTGCTCACAGCCTACACCTGCAAATTACAGCTGGCAAAAGAAACCATAAAGACAGCTGCTCGTGTCACCAAAAATGTCACTCTGGCCTAAATAAGATGAAGGACTCGCCTCTTGACACCTTTGCCCAATGTGAGAAAGAAAACATACATTCGGTTTCGGTACAAACCAAGATCCTGTCCTGAAATGCAGTTGCAATTTATAACTTGTAATTGAATTTGTCTGAATCTAATATCCGTGTCTACATTTTTTTTTTTTTTTCAGGAAAGTGAATTTGGGCGTCACAAATTGTAAAAGCAAAGTCATATTTTGTTCTGCCTTGAAGCGAATGATGGTAGCATTGACATTGTCGCAGCTTTCTTGGAGTGAGACTTGTGATTCTCAGAAGGTTTCATGGAACATCACCTCAGTCTGTAGAGCTGAGTGTATCCACCACCTTTGGAAATCGATTTACAGTGATGCCTCCCCAAATACATTACATGCACCCAGCAGGGTATGGGGGGGTAGTGCATCAAAACATACCAGAAGGAAGTTACAAAATGAAGCAATCTTATGCTAGAATGCAACCAACCTCCATCAAGCTTCTTCAGGTGTTTCTGCCATACCCCATACCCATACTTTGGAATCACAGTGAGCAAATCATCACTTGCCCATGAATCTTCAGCATCTAAACATTTCTTTGATTTGTGGGAAGACATTAGAGTAAACAGTAGAGAAGACACACTGAAACCTGCAGGGCACATGCAATGCCCTTACAACCACCAAAACCAAAGCACGGGACTTGGAAATGGCAAAATAAAAGCAGGGAAGAGGTTAGAGTTAATAAGCTGAAGTTGACTCATGGCAACTGCTACTGCTCTTGGTTAAACATGAGACAACCAGGTTTTGGATCAAGTAGCACCCACCAGCTAAGCTACAAATGGTCCCCAACACAGTTTATTTAATATCCATGCATCTGACCATATCAGTGCTACGCAGGAAAGAGAAAACCCAAACAGAGCCCCCTTCCTAGCCCATGTGTTAGTTAGAGACGTGCAACTCTTACCCCCTGATGGCTGCCTCCATTCAAAGTGTCATGGAGATCGATGCTGCTGATTACCTCCATCTTCCCCCATTATGGCTGCAGGAAGAGAGCCATCAGGATGTAAAAGTGAGGCCAGCATGAGACATGAGACAGAGACGATGGAGAAGTAAAAATAATGCGATCTCCTTGGGTAATGGCTGGGAGCCAGCCTCCCTAAGAGGCATCAGCATGCATCTTGTTTATTATGACTGTATCTGTGAAATTTCATCTCGCAGCTGAGGGAACCATGTGTACACTGTTCTTTCAGGCATAAGATGAAAGAGTGAAATTTTGCAACAAAAGGTTGTCAAAACCTACGAGAAGCTCTGAGTTAATATCAAGTGACTGTGTATTGCACATACTGAGCACTGATCAATATTTTGCCTCCCCAAAAAAGTCTGTTCTTATTGTGATATCACAGCATGAATCTATGTCCTAACCTACTGTGGCATTGTATGAAAAAGCCAATATGAAGGCTAAACATTGGCTCATCCAAGGTCATTTGACGCAAGAGTTGTAGGCGTGATGCTTTCCGCTGTCCTGTTCTGGACTCTCTCTTCATTATCCCACCATTGACCTTAATTTACAGCAAGCACATTTTCCTCCGGCTGCTATCAAAGGAACAAGAGAACCGTTTTTGTTCTAATTGGATTCTCTCGCTGCTCCTGCAAAAGGAACCATTCTCTTTTCCCAGCATGCCTTGGAACACTTACCCAGCTCATTGTTGAGAAGGATGTTCTCAGGTGGACGTGCGGCAACGCGATCTTCTCATTTTTAATGAGTTCAAACCCCAAGCTCCGTGCGCTGCCAGCTGCAAGAGCAAGTGGGAGATGCGTCTGGCTCAAACGCGGAAGAGCAAAAGAACGACGTCCACATCGAAGCATTTCCTTGATAATAATAAGCAGGAGCCCTGCGGCCAAAACCACTCGGAAATGAACATCAAACAGTGGCAAGAGGAAACACATAGCAAGTGCTTATTGCTTCTGCAAGAGATAACAGGGTTTGTGCATTCATCCTCAAACTGTACCTTTTCAGCCTTTGAATATTGTACATCCTCATAAAAACCTTACAGGTGTTATATTTCAGTTTAATTTAAAATAGTCTTTGACAATGAATTAATCTTTATGATGATCTTGCTTTTAATTTATTATTGGAAACTGTCCAGTGAGGGGTCACAGGGGTCTGGAACCTTTTCCGGAAGCACAAGGAAGGAGTGATGAAGGTTAAACCCAGAACAGGGCAGTAGTATGTGGCAGTCACACACAAAAATTCGCTCACACACAAAAGGTAAATTCGACACACCAGATCACATAAAATAGGTCTAACCTGCGAGGAAAAAACCAGAGCACCTGAAAAAACCAATAAAATGTATGAAAAACTTGAAAACGTCACATTGATTAAAACTAAATCCAAGGGGCCATGAGGCAGTAATGTTATCTGTGTGTGTGTGTGTGTGTGTGTGTGTGTGTGTGTGTGTGTGTGTGTGTGTGTGTGTGTGTGTGTGTGCGCGCGCACGCCATTGAGTTGATGTTAACTCCTGGTGACTATATGGATAGCTGGATAGCTGACCTGAAATGCATCTGGTCTTCAAGAAGTTGGCTAAGACTTGACAGAAGGGCATACATGGCTGTGTTGACTGTGTCCAACCACCGCACTGCAGGTCTTCCTCTTTTGCACTGACCTTCCATGATATCCTTTTCCAACGAGTGTTCTTTGTCCAAAATAAGACAGTCAAAGCCTGATCATTTGAGCTTCCAATGACAACTTTAGTTTCATTTTCTCCAACACTGATGCCTTTATTCTCTGGGACATCCAGGGTAGGCACAGGATTCTTCATCAGCGCCGCAATTCAAAGGAATCAATTTTCTTCCTGTCCATCTTTTTTACTGTCCATCTCTTGCATCCGTATGATATGATAAAGAACACCATGGCACATATATCCATATACACCGATCAACCACAACATTAAAACCACTGACAGGTGAAGTGAATACCATTGATTATCAGTGACACCTGCCAAGGGGAAGTGTACTCTTTCACCAGGATAATGCACCTTATCACACTGCAAAAATTGTTCAGGAATGGTTTGAGGAATATCACAAAGAGATGAAAGTGTCGTCTTGGCCTCCAAAGTCCACAAATCTCAATCCGATCGAATATCAGTGGGATGTGCTGGAAAAACAAGAAACCTTTGCATTTTTCTATTACCGAGGGGCCCCGGGGAATCACATAATACCAATAAGTCTGAAAAACAAAATGATTAATATGACCGTACAGAACCTTCCTCTTAACCAAAGGGGACATTGCAATCAGTGGGGACAAGAGGGACAAAAAAATCAACTATTTTACAGGCAAAAATGTGCTACTTGCCACCAGATGCTCCAGATTTATGGAAAATTCTCCTTTTAATCCAGTCTAAAGCTTGGCTGCATTCGCTAATAAGGTCTATTGCCTATACTTAGGCCCTCACCAGTCACTTTATTAGAATGGCCAGACTCTCTTTTGCCCTCAGCTCAGTACGAATCAAGCTGCTACATTCTTGCTCCATGTTGGACTGAGATGTTTGTAGAGTTTGAGTAGACTTACTGGCATGTTCATGCTGTCAACACTCCAACCTTGTCCTGCAGATAATCTAATTTGAGAGGAACAGGCCATTGTGGTGAAGTGACACTTTCACTTTTGTGTCATTTTTGCAGAACCATCCAGAGAAGGCGTGTATTTTCTGACATTTGTCCTGCTGAAATTGTCAGTCTCAGAAAAGCCAGACCGGCTGAGAAGGGATGAATGCATCTCAACGGTATCAGCAGTACATTGTGGCAGACAAATGATGCTCCAGTAGATGTAAAAAACCTAAAAAACTCTATAAATGTTATTGCCAAAGACTGATTCCCCCACTATACCCCCACCATCAATTGGGAATAGCCAGGTGTACCTAATAATGTGACTGGTGAACTCGTATATGGAATGTGTCAGCATACACACAAATGACACTCACCTCTCTACTCCTTTCTGGCTGTGTCTGGCAAACAATTAATACTGCAGATTTACGGAAAGAAAGCATCATGAATCTGTAAACATTTTCAGATTTTTACTCCTTATTACATTACAAAGACAGCCCTATTTTTAAAACCCTAGAGGAAAGGAAAGTGTGTTGTTTTGCAATGCGTTGCATTCTGATTTCAGCTTTAAGGGTTTTTTTTTTTTTTTTTTTTTTTACTGTTCAAATGTATTGTTCTTTTCCCACATTTTGGGCTTTCTCAATTACACGTCCAATTATTTTTAACAAATGAGGTGGAGTGCTCAGAAGCGTGAGCATCCAGGGTGGATATGGAGACAAATTACTCGACTGTCAATAACACTTACAAACTAAAATCTGCTTTATTTTGTGCCTTACTCCCTCAAACAAGAAGCTTCTTTATAAGCTAAAAGAATGACTGTGGAAACAGTGCCAAAAGTGGTATTGAAACCAAGCTGTACCACAGTAAAAGATTACTCTTTTTTTTTCTCAAAGCCACTAATAACGCTATGTTTGTGTACTAAGCAATGTTTTACCGTGGTGTATGCCAACCCAGGTTAAACATTTAATTTGAGTTAATACATGCAGAATGACCATATAACAGGCTGTGGTTATTACATAGCATTATAGTCTCTGACTGTACAAAAATGACTGATTCACGGAGACAAGCAGAGAGGTGAACACAGTGAACAGAGGGGGTCATGCAACCGTGTGCGGTCAGTTGAGCAGTAAACATGACGGGAAAGCCAGCCATGCAGCCCCCGTCGCTGACATCAGGACCCAGGACTGCATGCTCAGATAGAGAGAAAATAAAGAAATCCTTAGCATGCTTTTGTAACGGTTAGGTTAGATTTGCAAGTTAATTTTCTTTGTGCTCACCTCAAGACACAGATGGAAGTCTCCTCTTCTTTTTTTTTTCTATTACCACTGTGTTTATATGGCACCAGCATATAGGCCATCTGCACACAACCTATTTTAAAAAGCAGTGATAAAGGAAGCCTTCTCTTAAAACAGACATATTTCTCTTTCTTCTATACAGCATCAATCTGAGACTTCATGCTAGCAGCATAAAATTGCAATGTCATCTATTACAGAGGGGCAATTTATAAGTTAAACGTTAAGTTAAAGAACTGCCTCCTGCCTCCCCACTGAATCAAACTTCAACATTAACTCTCCAGCCAATAGTCTAGGGTCATTTCTTGGTTCACACTTTTCCTGACTCCCGTGGCTTGCTGTTTGACCGCAGAGTGAGAACCCACCCGGACAGCCCACTGCTCCCTCCTACGCTCCTCCACAATGTAGCCGGGAGGGACGATGAAGCCTGCCATGCAGATCAGAGAAAGGCCAGAATGCGGTGATGCAATAAGGTCTACTGCTCTCTCTTTTTGAAACCCAAAAGGCTGTGCTCATATTTCTAATGTTAGCCATAAATCATAATCTGCTCTCCATACTTGTCTAGGATATCAGCCTATGTGAAGGGAGTATGCTTGGAAATTTTGGACCACAAATGCATCTTTACCCAATCTGTATGTCTGCTGGTGACAGTCCTTTTTATAACATTTAAATAAAAAATTCAGAAATTCACCAGGTATCTTCTTGAAAAGCCTGAAATTTAAACATGCTGCTTGAATAAGTAGTCGCACCCTCACTGTTTCCACCAACACCGAACATAAACATTCAGGTTTTTCATTGCAGCCCAAAGTAGTTTCCATTTCAGCTTCATATCATTTACATGTCGACCACCAGATATCGGATAGCCAAAACCAGCTGGATGGAGCTTAGGCTGAGTCTCAGTCCTCAGTAGGGTAGCAGGATGATCACAGAGATGCCTGGGGTCTTCATCCCTCATCAGTAGGCAAAGAGGTGCCAAGGACGGCTACTCTGCCATAGCCACAGGCAGAATGTAGGCCACCGGTCGAGTGACATGGTGACACACTGCCAGCAGGGCTGAATGAGCCTAAAAGACTCCCATTGCTGCACATGGGACTTTCCATTTAGGCTCTTCCAAAGATGAACTGTAGCAGCAGACAAGTATAAAAAGAGCGTGTCTTATTTGATGGGAATTTAAAGTTCTGCATTTGATCGATTATTGTTCATTTTATTCTCATTCCAGTACAAATTAAACACACGCAGATGTATTCTGTACACCACCTTAACATAAAAACCACGAATTGCAGGTTTGAGTCAAACTTTGCTCAGCGGCTCTAACTTCATTCCACCTGCTCAAGGGTACTGCAGGAGTGCCCAACAAGACAGTTAATAGACAACAGTCGTAAGGGTACAGCCAAGTTTCTTTATTCTCCATACTAACTTCTGCTTTATGTAGAGTAACAGAAGACTCTGAGGATTGTAGCATTAGAGTGAAATCCCCTAAAACAAGGTATCTGGACTATGAATCCGAAACTTGCTAGATTTTGCAGCATAAGTGAGCTGAAGTCTAATATTGAAAGGTAAAAGTCATCTGTAACAGTTATTGCGGTAAAAGTGAGTGCCAACCACCCGACTGTTTCCCGCACACCTCAACAAAAGAAAGCCAGTTGCCATGATGCCGTGTTCTAGTGACTGAGCAGTAGTCTGAAGCTCACCACAACTCATCTTAGCAGAGACCGCTCAACCAAGAGAAGAGGGAAAAGCTGGGACCCTGGAATCGGGCTTTCTACCAAATGTTGAAACGTGCTGCTCCCTCACATTTTACTGGGATTTTTAGGAAAATCACTTCATTCATTATTTTCTTTTGTTAGTGCTTACAAGACAAAAAACTGTCAGATGTTGACAGCAGCATTCCAATGAAGAGGTACTGCGACACATGATATGTTTGCCCTTGATAATTTTTCAAAAGATGTCCAGGTCAGTTTTATATCCTACATTTCTGAGAGGAACCTGGATACAGGTTGTATGCCAGTACATTAGAAGCAGTTTTTTTGCTTTTTGTACGGAAAGACCAAGGAAAACGTCAATACCAACCTCTTTGGGAGTTTTGAAAGGAGCGAAAAGGGAAAGTGAATAAGACAGACAAAAGTCAATAATAAGTATGCTTCTCGTTGGCGGTAAACAAAAGCTTGTCCAAGTGTTTCCTCACATGCCCTACCTGTGTCTGTTGCGGTGCTTGTTGGCTAACCATGACGCCCCATAAGCGGAAGCTTCCCCAGATTCTATTAGTCACAGAGGACTAATTTTCCCCAGGACTGAGCAAACCCTCTGGCTGCCACATCAGAGGCCCGACTGCTCACACTGAATGTGGCGGTAATGGATGGAACAACTGATGTTTGGTCGTGCCTTATTTATTTGTGCGGAGGCAAAAACAACGCGTGCTCAGATCTTGAATCGTGATTGTTCAACAGAATAATGAGTCCCACAAACGTGTAATCGGAGCTCATTCTTCTCACATTTAGATAAAGAAGTAGGAGGTTTTGGGGATATTTCAAGGTGAATGGGAGCTTGAAGCAGTAAGTTGAATGCGGTTAATAAACTGGATTTGTAGTAGGATGCCTGCCAGTTTAAGTCCCAGGAGAGGGACTTCCATTTACCCTTGGGGAAAGCACTTTATATGAATTGGTTCAGTGAAGCATCTAAATGCAACAGATATCAGATGGGATGAAAGCATACCTTAATCGGATGAAGAATCAAAAAGGATGAAGGTGAACGCTTTCAGAATGAGACACATCCGCTTGGAAAAGAGGACTCCAGGAATTGCCATCTTGTAAACTGTAGCTGTGCTCTAAGGACTGAAAGTGATGTTTCAGGGCATTGCTCCAAGGAAGCACAATGGCGATGGTGAGGGACAAGTGAGATGTAATCCTGAAGCTTTAGTTGAACAAGATGGAGAAATTATTTAGGTTGTCAGCTACTGACCGCAAGGTTACCTCAATGAAGGTGCACCAGAGAGCTGGTGTCAAGATTTAGGGGCTCCCCTGTTTCTTTCCAGATATAAAAAGTTTCATACCCTAGTAATGTGTTACCCAATTGGGGGACTTAAAGTACTTGCTATGTTTTAAAAACATTCTTAAAATAAATGCTGAAACATGCTAGTTTGCATTTTTTAAGTGTTTCCTGGAGTCACGGATTTATACAACTGTTCGGACCTCCTGGCTTTACTGGGTTTTCACAGCGTGTGAGCAGCTTCAAAAATTACTGCTCATCACCCCTCTCCAGATTGTCTGCAGCAGAATAAAAGTCCAGAAAATTTTACAAGTACAGGTGAACCCTGAGTTGCGATGGTCCGACTTATGATTTTTCAACTTCACGATTGTATAATGCAGGGCTGCGGCAGTGATCCACATGTCCCAGTTTGTCACAAGGTCGCTAGTATATACAACTGGTTGAAGCCAGCGGAAGATGTGAGCACTGACAAGAAGTTTGGCCAGGAACCAAATCTCATCTATGATCGGTTCCTATGCCAGTCAATCAATCAGTCTGAAGACAGGGGCGGTGAGACCTACTGACAGGAAATCCGGGTAGGAACTAAATCCTGTCCACCATTGGTTCCTACGTCGATCAGTCATCTGATCAATGGTCAGTCTGAAGATGGGGGCGGACAGATCACCAACGCTCTGTTGCTGAAGTGGCTACATGTGTGACAGTAGGTTAGGTGCATTAAATGCATTTTCGATTTACAATGTTCTTTACTTACGATGGGTTTATCGGAACATAATCCCATTGTGAGTCGGGGACCGTCTGTATGCAAAACAAGGTAGATTTTACAGCATGTGCAGTGTGTTGAAAAAGTTATTAGCAACATGAAAAAGAGACTAAAAATTAAAATCATGAAAGGTTTTGTATTGCAGGAAAAGATCCAAAAGATATACAGTATAGTTTCTTCTCCATGTATGTACACTTTTTTTCCGATAAGTACTGAAGGATCCGGATTTTTTTCCTATCCTTTCTCCAGCTTTGACATTTTTCCACAGCTGAAATGAATCCTCACCGTCCACACATCCTGCAGCAATTTCCATTTAACAATCAGCAAGTGTGTATAAGGCACATTCGGCGTGAGCGCTCCAGTGCACTTGACAAGTTGTGGCCAAATTTGCGTGGATGTAGTGTTCATGCTGGTCAGGGACTCCTGTTTCAATATCTCAGAATTCTTCCCCCAGGTGAAGAAATCTTAAAAAAAGCAACAAAAAAAAAAAGGTAACAAGTTGCTGCCACTGATGCAGAAAGACAATTATATTCTTTTGAATGACGCCCAGGATTATGGATGCTGGCTACCCACATGAAAAATGTAATCTTGGCTGCCTCAGCACACTGTACAGTTGTATAGGAGTATACAAGTCCATGTGTCATAACATTTCCTGGCCTTGTCTAAAGCTCACAAAGCAGTGTATCTGAACAACAATGGGGAATAAACAAAACAGCTGTTAAATAGCAGGAGGCACGCCGCTATGTACAGGACGCACATGGACAGTAACAAACATCAGCACTGAGAGAGTCCTGCCACTAGATACAAACCTTCTGGGCCAGGTTGCCGGCCAGGCCCACCAGGCATGTGCCCCGAGGGCCTTTGTCCTTGAGGGCCAAACAAAAAGCCTTTGTACTATATAGGTGGGCCGGAATGTTTCACCAGGGGGGCCCCCGCTACCAGAACAAAACATGGCTGGGCTCTATTCTTGGTTTACCTATGGCCCTAGACCCATTCAGGGAATTATATTGAAGATGGCTATATTATAAACTCCAGGTGGACCTGGATAGGCAGTGGCCTAGCACCTCCAATAGCCAAGGGCCTACAATTTGTACTGGGGCCCCTAACTCCTTAAAAATATATCTACTAGGAATACATGACTGTCCTACATCACATGCCAGCAGATCGCAAACACTTGAGCTGGAAATTCTGCTAACTTGTCCAATGGTGGGGTGAATATGAATGTGAACATGATTTTCATGTTCAAAGTAAACATTTCTTTGTTGCTTTCTAGCACATGGCTGCAGCTTCCTGTGCTTTGGAGATGGGGACTTCATAAGGCAGGTGCACAAGTCTGCTATCTTTCCCTCAGCACCCGGAGATGAGATGTGTCCAACAGAAACTTCACTTGAGATCTGATCAAGACCGACTTCTGCTTATCATTTCAGTCTCTTCTAAGAAAAACAGAGCTCTTGCCGAACTCCCAGTTTGCTCACCGACAGCACTGAGAAGGTCAGCAGGTCACTGGGGCTTCATACTGGCAGGATCTGAAAGGAACTATCAAACGCAGATGCAGATGGTGAGCACTGTGGCACTACCTTGGAGACCATGGAGACAGACTTTTGAGGTGGAGTGTGTAGTGTGGTTCCCTCTACTTGTCCTGAAACCCTAGGCCCATACCCACTGCACAAGCTGAACAAGATGAACAAGGAGCGCTAGTATGAATCAGAGCATCACGGAGCTCCATAGGACACCGGCAACAGTTGTAGTCAACACCGCAATTACAACTGACCAAGTTCACGCAGAACGTTCTGGCCAGCAGGTGTGTTTACCTGGAGCTGTTTCAGCCATGTGGCAGTTGGGGCATGTATGCAAAGGGGGAAGTGGGGGATGGCGGCCCTAAGAAGAGGACGGAAATGGGAACGGACCAATGCTAAAAATAACACCCTCTTCCAGGCCGCAGACTCGCTCGCTGTGTTAAATCAGCCCAGATTCCGCAGCAGACGCAGGCAGGCAACGTAACACAGACCTCCCAAGGGGCAGCTGGCAGAACTAGGCAGTGTGCCATGTCGCTGAGCGGGGAAAGATGTGCTTCAAGGCTCAGCCGCCACTGAAAGAGTGAGAAGAGGAAAGTAACGCAGTGAAGCCAAAGTAAACTGAGCCACCATCTTGTAAGGCCACGAAGAGTGAAGACCCTTGCAAGAATTCACTAATTGGTGCCTTTTTGCATCCATGGTGCGAATGGGGGAGAAATTATGATCCGATTTTATTACAACAATAATACCTGAGCCCTGACTGCAGTGACCCAATTTATTTGTTTCTTAATTCTACCTCCTGAAAAATCCTAAAGCGATAATGGACATGTAGGTCTTTATATGTTGTGGCATTTTCAGGTTTTTTTTTTTTTTTTTGTTTTTTTTCTGCTTTAAGTAATTTATTTGAATAATTGTTTGAATGATAATTCACTTTCCATAGTCATTCAAATGATATTTAAGCATCATTCCCTACAACCTGCTGAATAACAGGTTTCCAGGACCTTGGGAAGCAAAACTTAGATACCAGAAATTAAGAAGATAAATGTGAATGTGCTTTTTAGAAGTAGCATAACTGTGTATTGTTCTCTGACCTATGATCTTCACTTCCAGGCTTCTTCTATGGAATCCACGCCGTGTCATGTGGTCTGCTTCCAAGAGCCAGAGATGTGAAGGAGATGGCAAAAGGCATTGTAATGCTCTAGGGTGTGTTGGCATGCCGTGTCTCCCTGCAACACTCATTGACAACATCCAACAAACACAGCTTTCGATTGAGTCGTATCTCAGATTTGTTAACCATGTTATAAAGACGGTATAATATTGCATTAATAGAAATATAAATACATATGGATATATATTTAATTTCATTGGTCATTTTATTACACGGCTCAGCCAAAAAAGTCTCTAATAGGTCTCTTGCAAGAGTCTCTTGTTGGACCGCCTTTAGCTTTGAATACCATATGCATTCGCCGTGGCATTGTTTCAGTAACTTTATGCAATGTCACAACATTTATTTCTGTCCAGAGTTGCATTCATTTTTTGCCAAGATCTTGTATCAATGACAGGATAGTTGGACTGCTGTGTAAAGTCCTCTCCAACACATCCCAAAGATTCCCAGTGGGGTTAAGGTCTGGACTCTGTGGTGGCCAATCCATGTGTGAAAATGATGTCTCTCATTCTCCCTGAAGCACTCTTTCACAATTTAAGCCGATGAATCCTGGCATTGTCATCTTGGAAGAAAAAATCCATTGATGGAAAAACATGGTCATTCAATATATTCAGGTAGTCAGCTCACCTCATTTTTTGGGCACATAACAGTGCTGAACCTAGACCTGACCAACTGAAGCAACCCCGGATCATAACACTAAGTTTAATCCAGGTGGTGACTTTTTTTTTTGGCTGGACAGTGTATATTTTATTGGCTTGCTGACAGCAGCTAAGAGCTGTGATTTCATGAAAGAAAGCAGCCAGCAGCTCATATCTGTGTTTGCTACCATTTTCTGACAGTCTTCAGCAAATTCTGCACCTCCTTTCTGTGGAGACCACATAGGTGGTAATAAAATGTCATACCCTTCAACTGAAAACCATAGTCCGTATCTTTGTATCAGAATTTGCAAGCTTTGAAGCTATATAAGGACTATCCTAAAGAAGGAGGCCTTTAAGGAAAAATTTATCATACATTATAAATCTGATTGTACAGATTAGAATATGTGGTAGAACCCAAATTTTCAAAATTTGACATTTTTATTTGCCACCTGAGCCACAAGAAGAAGACTTGATCCCACAGCTTGTGTTTCTGCTGTGGTCCCTTGCTGTGCTCAGAAGATGGAGGGTGGTTGACGTGAGACTGGTGTAACAGTGGGGGGTCACACCTGCCCCACCAGCAGGGCTCCATCCCCTGCAGAGAATGGGCCCGTGCGCCAGCACAGGGGCTCATCAGAGATCGCACCTGCCTCCATTGTGGTGAGTCATTCCCGGCTTGCCTGTCACCCCCTTCCCCCCTCCTTGAAGTCCTAATCCTAGTCCTCCATTACTTTCCAGGGCTTAAACCCCATCCCATCTGAGTTTCCATTGAGTGGTCACGAAAAACCTAAAGCGGAGTTGGTCGAAAGTATTACCAAATTATCCGTTAATACGAATAAAAGTGTCATTAATAATAGGTAAGCAAGTAGGAAGGGATAGATAGATAGATAGATAGATAGATAGATAGATAGATAGATAGAGCCCTGCTGGTGAGACAGGTGTCACCCTTCACTGTTACGCCAACCTTATATCAACCACGCTCCATCTTCTGAGCACAGCAAGGCACCACTGCAGTAAGACCAAGTCTTTTTCTTGTGGATCAGGTGGCAAAGATGTCAAATTTTGAAAATTTTGCTTTCTAGCACAAAATGTCATCTGTACAATCACATTTATAATAACAGATAGAGAGACAGATAGATAGAAATAAATGAAGCCCTTTTCAACCAGTTAGAACAAAGCATTTCACCATGCCATTCTATAAATAAAAACCACATCAGTGCCACTGTGTGTGTGTGTGTGTGTGCGCATGTGTGTGTGCGCATGTGTGTGTTGCAAATCTTTTTTTATTTCTAACCTAAGGTGTCACCCAACTGTGACATGATGGCGCTCAAGGGAGCCATTTGATCACCAGAATGCGGAAGGTGGCCACATATGACTGCGTATGGATGTGATTAAAACAAGTCTATAAACTGGTCTGCTTTTCCCAGGTGTGTCACTTTCTTCCACTGTAACTCAGTATTGATTTCTTTTAACAATCGCCTGTTTCTACGAATCGTTGCTATCGAGTAACACAGAGAAAAGCTGGATGGAACATAAGGGAGTCACTTTCTTCAGGGAGTTTCCGTCGGGCTGGTTGTTGCCAAGTTCTCCATTATATCTAAACAGATCAGCTGTGACTTTACTAGCACGACTGCTCCAATGACTTCCAATGGCACACAAAGTCACACTGCTTTTACAAAAGGAAAACATTGCAGAAATATGCCTTCTAATGTGAGATCTTAGTCGCTCCGATTTTACTTTTGAGGTAGTTTACTATTAATTTTACACTAGTAGAATAAGGTAACACGTGTTGTTAGCGGTGGACAATATCTTAATATGGATGCATTTATCAACCAAGTGGGTTTTCTGAAAACAGGCTGGTTATTTGCTAAAGCGAGCAATGAAGCTGAACCAGTGGACTCCCAAGGGCTCAGGACAACAAGAGTTTGTCGAGTTTGGAGGTTGTAAACCTCTTAAATGTGTATTTTGGGCCTTTTCTGAAGCTGCTGAGGATACACCTCAATAGTAGGACTTGAGTCTGCTTGCGTGTTTATTTGCAAAGGAGCTGAAGGACTGTTTCTAGTATTCTTCTCTCAGTTTGTAAACTGATCTGAAAAAATGCACACTTTTGCGATAAGGAGAACAGTGACGATTGTGACAAAGTTTTTGTGTGAATTCATCTTAACAGATAGGAAAGAATGCTTATTTGTACCATTTTATTTGAATGAATGACCTGATGGTGTGAAGTTCTGCTCCACATCACTGTAAACTGGATAAATTACGTAGTTTTAAAACACATGGCTGGCAGGATAGATGAAATGCTTGGATGTAAGTTTGAATCCAGCTCAGCCGGTGTGATGTTTTTATGTTTCGACCATGTTTGTGTGGGTTTCTTCCAGGTGCTCTGGTTTCCTCCCACAGTCTAATAGACTCTAAATTGCCAGCATTATGTGTGAGTGTGAGTGTGTATGTACTGTATCTTTTTTCTTCTCATTATTATTATTATTATTATTATTATTATTATTAGTAGTAGTAGTAGTAGTAGTAGTAGTAGTAGTAGTAGTAGTAGTAGTGGTAGTTGTAGTAGTGGTAGCTGTAGTGGTAGTAGTATTAGTACTATTATTAGTTATTTTGCATATTATTATTAGATTTAGTACTGTACCAAAGCATTCCAGCCGCAGTTCCATAATTTTATGGGTTCAATATGTATCTCTGTCCCCATTTACCCTTTTAGCAGTGTGGTTAAGGATGCAGGTTGTTAGTTTAAATACCATGGCCAGCTGTGCTGTGGAATTCTTGAGTAAACTATTTCATCTCATCTAAAATGACGAAAATGCAAAATTGTGTAAATGAATAAAGCTTGTAATTTTGTTTGGATAAAATGATCAGCTAAGCAACAAAATAACACCGCAATAACCAAACACTGCAAAGAGAATTGGTATCCAGAGTCAATGTTATTAAAATTATCTTATGAAAGCAATTTTGGTTTTGCAAAAATGGAATCAGCAAAGCAGCTTAAGTGTTAACACACAGATGAGCACAGACACACAAACAGCGAGGATAAATATTAGAATTACCGCCCTTTTATTGCTGTGTAGTCCTGTTTTTGCTTATTTTTTTCCTTAAAAGTTGTAAAAAACTGATGTATGTTTCTTCTTTTCAAAGCTCAGTAACGCCCCCTAGTGATCTGAGTATCGAAAATATATTTTTCTCTGAGTAGTGACATCCAAGCATCATTTCAGCATCACTATTGATCAGTTTTGATGAATCAGAGTTGACTTTTGTTGATCGTAGAGTCCCAGAATGTTGTGTCATCTGCTTGCGTCCTTATTGCGAAGACGGTGTGTCCACTGTCTACATGACTGCGGCCATCAGCCAGGATGCTGTTTGTCCTCATCTTCCTTTTCCTCCATATTTTGTGTCCAAAGTGTGATAAACTTGGACTCATTTGTGCTTCCGAGGAGTTCCAGCCTTAAATGATCCCTGATCCTTCAGCACCACAGTCTAAAGGAGTCCAGGTTCTTCTTGTGGAAAAAATATTTTTTCTTCCTTAGTGTCCACCCTTTATACCCACACAATAATACTGAATTCTAATCTTCATTCTTGTGGACACATGGCCACGTTTCATCTTTCCCAGATCATTCCTTGCATCTCCAACAAATGTACAGTACATATTTGCCCTGAGTCTGGCTGATCATTGATCTAAGTGCAGAAATTGTCAACTACTTCTGCTTGTTCAGTTTTAAAGTCTCTCATTTTCGCTTGCCACAATTTACTCCCGCGCACTCTTCTTTTTTCATTTCTCTGTAAAATGTAACAGGCATCTGGAAAAGATCCGGGCAGAGAACGCTGAGCTCCCGTGTCGCTGTTCTTAAATCTTGTGGAAAAAACAAATGCAACCTGTCAGCGTCTTAGTTTCCATCTCCTCGCATTTTGACATGAGCATAAATGTCAGCCAGTAGGTTTCTCTTTTATTTTCTTGCCGTGCTGGAACATCTTCCCGCCGGGGTTTGGCAGAGCTGTGTGGGAGTGACAGGCACTTGTCACACCTACGCTAGACCCCTGCAGCTCCGCCTTAGATCTTCCTGGGCTTGCACCTCCATCACTGGTCTGGAAAGGCTGGACATTAACAGGGCCCAATATACAAACCTTCTGCTGTAATTTTCAGCCTGCGGAATGAATAGTTGAAATTTAGTGAAATTTGGGCTACGTGATGGCTCAGCAACTTTCTTTAGATGTGGGTTCAAATCAGTCCAACTCCGTTTGAGTGAAGTTTTACTAACTTCCCCTGTGTTTGTGTGCCTTTCTTTCCACAGTCCAGAAACATGTGTTCCAGGTTCCTTAGTCACATTATATTGTTTATAATGTGCCTATGGCCACCCTGCAATTGTCTGGCATCCCATCCAGAGCGTATTTTCCAGGTGCAGAGGGATTCCAGAATATGCTGTGATTTTCCAAAACCCTGACCACAATAAAGCAGTTAAGAACAATGGAAGAATGGATGATGATATCATGGCACTGACCGTAGTCACCTTTCACGGTCGGTAAAATGTTAATGGTGGTTAAGTAAGAAAATGGAATTCTTACTGCACATAAATATATCTACTTTGATATAAAAGTCTATTTTGATTTATGGCAGATTTTAAGATGTACTAAGTAAATTAACAAATTGGGGCAGAAGCTGGCTTTGCGGTTAAAGCTATTATTTTAAAATGAAAGCCCTGACTTTGAATCTCTCCTCTTGCTGCAGCACCCTGTAGCAAGGTGCTTATCCAGAACTTAAGCCAACGAATATATTTTAGTGTACAAATCTAATCTTATCAGTTCCTTTGGGTATACAGTAAGAAATACAAATGCAGCCAATAGCTCAGCTGTCAACTGTGACCCAGAGGTGCAAGTGCGTGGAAATTGGAAATGGTTTTATTTATGCTGGTTAGCAAGATATTTCCATGGGGCGAACGCATGCGGATCCAAGTACGGCAGTCATGTTTGCATGTAGTGCTGTTGAGTGGCACGGTGCCGCTCGCTCCACCAACGCATCCACGTGGGCCGAAAGTGGGAATGGGCAGATGGAACCAACGGGTTGGTGAGGTGGATGCTTGGTGTGTCCTCCTTTGCTGTGAGGGCTATGGAAACATTCCCGCTTCACACTGGCGGCGGTGCAGGACCCAAGGGTAACACCGAGGGGTGTGGGAGCACGCTGGCACGGGGCAGGCCACACAGATCTCTGCGCTGGTAAAAATAGTAACCTGAACAGCCGGGGAAAATGGCATTTAGCTGTAGAGGCCAATGAAACGTAGCTCTAGGGGATGTTCAGGCAATGAAGCGTGTAATTGACTGTATAGGGCCGTAAGGTTCAGCGATGCAATTTTTTCTTACATTTGTACTGTTTCTGTGTAATTTATATAGTGTACACCTTTACACATTTGTCCATTTATAGACAGGTGCTAACAAGTGGAAAATGAGAAGGCACCTGGGTAATACAGTCAGTACTTCTCCATATTTCACTATATCGTGTCTGGCAATTTTGCTGTTACAGCCTAATACAATATTTATAGACTTAATTTTCTACAGAGCATTTTAAAGTGTTTGTAGAGTAAGCTGCTTGCAGTGATTTAGCCATTTATACAACTGGACAGTTTTTGTTGCATTCGTTCAGGATGAGAATTTTGGCCAGAGGTTCTGTAGCCACACTGGACCTGGAACCCAGGTCATTTTGATTGATAGGTAACAATCTGGCTGCTATACTAAGAGGTGGGATTTAAACCTGAGATGCAAGCTGACAGCTCTAACCAGGAAAATACCAGAACCTGGATTCCTAGGTGTTTTATTCCTTAGCATAGAAATCTGATCACAACACATTGTGTCATACTATTATATGCTGAGGGAATTTTTTTCACTTATGGTCTTCATGTACTGTTTCATATCTTTCATAGGCCTTTGTACTTCTGTAATAGTAGCCTCCCTACAAACAGGATGGGAGGTACACTGAGGTCAACATCTCAAATGTTGCCAGCAGCAACTGGCTTCTTCAACTGAGAGTGTAAATGTACTTGTGACTGGAAATTTTTGGATTATTTAAAGAAACTGTGTATTTATTAACCAGGTGGATTTCCTGAAAACAGGCTGGTTGTTTGCTCAAGGGAGCAATGAAACTGAACCAGTGGACTCCCAAGTGCTCAGGACAACAAGAGTTTGTTGAGTTTGGAGGTTGTGAACCTTTTAAACATGTATTTTGGGCCTGTTCTGCGGCTGTTCAGGATCCACCGCAATAATAGGACTTGAGTCTGCTTGCGTGTTTATTTATAAAGGAACTCAATGACTGTTTCTAGTATTTTTCTCTCTTTTTACTACTATACAGTTTTTTCTTATTTTTCACCTCTATTTAGTTCATCACCCTTGCAACCAAAATTTCCTGTGTTTGCTCTTTTATTTTTTTTTTGTGCCCATCCAAGCCCATCAGATTCTTAATGTTTCACCCTTTACCCCTAGACACCTTGGAGTTACACCACACTCCCTTGGGGTGACAAAAATACAGCGGCATGTTCAGTGCTTCCTCACATGCGGTCCAATCCACTTTGACAGAAACCGCTCCCCATCAATTTTTAATGAAAATGTTTGCACAGAACCTTATGTTCCTCATAACAATGATGGAAACAAATGTCTTGTACTCTTACTGTTAGGATGCCCGCAAAGCTCCCTTTCTGGAATATCCCACCTCTGCTGGGGAAGCACACACACATGGCTTCTTCAGGATTAACAGTTCAGATCTTGTGGAGACAAGCCTATCTGTGTAGTAGCTGAAACCCTATAGCATCCAGAGAAGCAGCAGTAGGGCAGTCAACAAAGGTGTCCACAGTGTAATGTAGCTTTCTCACCTCATCTATCTATCTATCTATCTATCTATCTATCTATCTATCTATCTATCTATCTATGTCTAAAGCTTATATCACATAACCTGGGCCACCTTGAAGGATGCCTTTCTGCAAAACACACTGTGACACTGTGTGTGTGTGTATGAGTGTGTGTGTGTGTGTGTGTGTGTGTGTGTGTGTGTGTGTGAATGCTTGAGGGCATGTGTCTAATTTTCCATATCCTGAAAAACCAGTCAAATTTCATTATACTAAATCGGTAACACACACTTACATTTTTTGTCCTCAGAATATTTAAGGAGGTTTCTTATTCAAGGCGTGACAGCAGTCCACTTCCTCTTAGTTGCCTTCACTCTGCATGGTGCTCACAGTAGCACAGCTCAGGTTCCAGTTGCCACAGTATCACCACACAGGTGTGTGACGCGGGTCTGCCTACAAGCAATGAGCGACAACATTCCTTCGGAGGCGAATGCAGGGGATGAACTGGAGACTTTAGGGTATGTTCCTATTTTGCCTTTTCCACATCTGTATCTCATTTGGCTGTGAAAATACATTTTTATACTGTAGATGGATAAATAAGATACCATTAGATAGCTATTGATATTGATTTAAAAAAAACTTGGCTACTACTGGATTAATAATAATGTACACTGCCCGGCCAAAAAAAGTGACCACTTGGATTTAACTTAGTGTTATGATCTGGGGTTGGTTCAGTTGGTCAGGTCTAGGTTCAGCAACGTTATGTCCCTAAAAAATAAGGTCAGCTGACTACCTGAATATACTGAATGATTAGGTTTTTCCATCAGTGGATGTTTTCTTCCCTGATGGCATGGGCATATTCCAAGATGACATTGCCAGGATTCATCGGGCTCAAATTGTGAAAGAGTGCTTCAGGGAGCACAAGACATAATTTTCATACATGGATTGGCCACCGCAGAGTCCAGACCTTAACCTCACTGAGAAGCTTTGGGATGTGCTGGAGAAGACTTTACACAGTGGTCCGACTTTCCCATCAATACAAGATCTTGGTGAAAAATTAATGCAACTCTGGACGGAAATAAATGTTATGACACTGCATAAGCTTATTGAAATGATGCCACAGCGAATCAAAGCTAAAGGCAGTCCAACAAAATATTAGTGTTTGACTTTTTTCTTGGCCAGCCAGTGTAACTGCATTTTTGGTTGTTTTAATTTGAATTCTGTTACTACAGTTAACAGTGATCCACCACATTTCCCATCATGCGCTACAGTAGCGAATAGTGCAGTACATGCTGTTGTAAGGTCAGTCCAGTCCTCAAGCAGAATTTCCTGCAGCATTTCGGCAAAATCATGTTATTCCCGTCAGTCTGACAACGTGTCAGATTTGTAAATCTGCTGTTGTGCTTATTCTCCTGTTTTGACTCTTTATACAAAAACCAAACTGCCACACAGTTTCAATTCCAGTTTCAGGACCACCATCATGGACCACTCATGGTGGGGAGCATCCGGACATCATGGGAGTGCACTGTGCAATTGCATCATGTGTTTTCTGAGAAATGGTCTGTGTGACTAGAAAAGTTTTTTTGTTTAGCCAATCATTTTTTTTCAAGGAAACGTGCACGCCTATGTTCTGCACAGCGATGATGCCCCTTTGCTGGTTCCCTCTCACTGTGCTTCCAGCCCCACTTTGCTTTTCAGCATCACCATCCAGTAACTGTCAAGCCGTCCGTGTTCATCTTTCCTGCAGCTGGTACCATGGGAACCTGTCGCGCCACGCGGCTGAGGCCCTGCTCATGTCCAACAGCAGCAGTGGGAGTTACTTGCTGCGCAATAGCCAGGAAGGACCCAACAACTTCGCCCTGTCTGTAAGGTGCCCAGAGTCTCCTGTTGTGCACACACACAAGCATACACACACCGGTGTGACCACTCGCACTTTTCAATAAATGTTGGAGTGTAAGTGTCACAGTTACCTGTGTTTACCTATCACAAAATCCCATGTCCAAGGGCAAAGGACTCAGTGAAACACTTCCAAGTGATGCGAAGCAGCAACCGCTACACATTTGGCTTTAAAGAGTTCTCATCCCTCTGTGAATTCATTCAGCACTTTGCCAACCAACCCCTGATAGGAAGCGAAACAGGTGAGTTCCTTTTTCTCAGCCATGGTCTGGTGATAATGGGCTGCTGTTGTACCTTTGAGTTTGCTCTATAACTTGGACAAGTTGAATTTTATCCTGCTGAACAAAATAACCAGACATCTATCAGTGCAGCCAAAGAGGTAAATTACAGGACTTTATGGAATGCAAGTTATACCTACATACAGTATATTTGGGGTGATTCATGAAGTATTGCACGCTTTCATAAATTATTTTTTCAGTGTTAAACTGTTTAAATCAATTTGTAAAGTGACTTAGTTATTCTTAATCTTACAAATTCTCAGTATGTGCCCCTAGTATCATAAGGTTAAGTAATACTTTTTTGAAAGTGTTCAGTACCCTGCATTTCACTTGTATCTTGGGATTCACCGATTGGGCAAAAGTATGCAGACTCCTAACCATCACACCTATATGTGCTTGTTGAACCTGCCATTCCAAACCCATGAGCATTTAAATGGAGTTGTTGTTCTGCTATAACTGCCTTCACCTTCTGGGAAGGCTTTCCACCAGATTTTGGAATGTGGCTGTGGGAATTTGTGCCAATTCAGCCACAACTGCATCGGTGAGGTTGGGCAAGAAAGCCTGGCTCACAGTCAGCATTCCAGTTCATCTCAAAGGTGTTCAGTGAGGTTGAGGTCAGGGTCACTCAAGTTCTTCCACACCAACCTGGGCAAACTATGTGTTTATGGAACTTACTTTGTGCTAGGGGGGTTGGGGGGTAGCACACATGCTGAAGCAGAAAAGAAGCTTCCTCAAACTGTGGCCACAAAGGTGGTAGCACATAGTTGCCTGGAATGTGTTTGCATATTTCATGGGTGCAGCTGAAAAAGCTCAGCTCAGTCTTTACACAGGAAGTCCACATACTTTTGGTCATACAGTGTATGTTTATATCCATATTACAAGTTATGAATTGTTCCATTGTATGCTGTCTATCCAAGCAGCACAGCAGCTCATCGTAACCAAACAAATAGGTACTCGTAGTTAAACATCACAGTGTTTTGATGCGGGTACATTAACATGAAAAAATCTTTTCATTTCTTTTATAAGCATTGAAATGGACTTTTTTCCACTAAAAAATAAACATTCTATCTACATTATGATTCGGACAAATTCTGGAGTGTATGTTACAGACATCCTTCTAGAAATAGTGCTGATTATCAGTGAATTGTTTCTGTATCTGGTTTGCTGGTTTGTTGCCATTTATGAATAAAAATAGGCTTTAAGAATGTGCAGAGTTTAGTCAAAGCCAGGTTCTTGCTCCCTCGCATACAGGGTGCCTCATCATCATGGAGAACCCATATCCCCGTGTGGTGGAGGAGCCCTGCATCTATGACTCCGTGCGGGTGCACACGGCCATGCACATGGGCCGCACCGAGAAGGACCTGGTGGCTAACGCGCCCTCGGTGAGCAGGGGTGTTACTGTGCCGTGTTCTGCCACTTTGACGGAGAAGGTGGGTTTCTGTGAAATTTTTTTCATGAATTCTCCTTTCCCATACAGCTGGGAACGAAAGAGGGGTACCTGGTCAAGCAAGGTGCTGTGGTGAAGGTGAGAGAAGCTTGATCTTCCGCAGCATTTCTCTCACATTCAGTGTGACACGTTCACTCATCTGATTCAGATACCATCAAAGCACTATTTTCTCCAAGGTGACTTACAGTAAATGAAAACCATATTAATCCTGGAGGGAAACTGTACGATTGTCCAAGGTTCAGAATAAACACAGTATTTTTTTTTAAAAAAGAAAACAATCAAACTGTAATTTTTGTTCCCAGTTCAGTCTTTAATGCTGTCCAAGGTCAGAACCCATTATGGACAACATGAACTGAAAATGGAGTTCTAATGAAGTGAAGCAAATGTATTTTTACAGACGTGAGTATGAATGCGCTGCCTATTTTCTTGTCTTTTTCCATTTTCAGAGCTGGAAAACAAGATGGTTCACATTAAATAGAAATGAACTGAAATATTTCAAAGACAAAATGGTGAGTCGGCTTTAACACAAGTTTGACAAGCTCATCAGAATCATATACACATTGTGACGGGTTTATTTAGACACATTATCTCAGCTTACTAAAGGCACACGGAAGTTAAATTGACTTTTTATTATGAGGTCTGTGAATTGCAAAGGTTTAGTTTACTTTGGTGGAGTTCAATTTGGATCATTGGTGAGATGAACTAATAAGCAAGCTATGCAGCGAGAGAGGATGACCTTTTTGTGTCACCTCTTGACAGTCAGCAGAACCGATTCGAACCCTTGACCTGATGGCATGTTCGGCGGTCCAGTTTGACTACAGCAAAAAAAGGGTCAACTGCTTCTGGTGAGTATCTGCGCTCGCCCAGTGAAAGGCCTCAGTCCTATCAGTACTGTGCGGTATTACAGCGTCTGCTAGTCTGTGCGGGTGCATCTGAACATAAACATCCATTAAGATTTTTGCAGAAACAGAGCAGAAAATCAGGGGAATGCTGTAGCTTCACAACTCTTGGCTCTGCCTGTGTGTGATGCCCTGTGATGGACTGCTACCCCCCCCTCCCCCAGATAGGCTCCTCACCACTATGTCCCTGCACTGGACAAGTGCTTACCAACAGTAGATAGATGAATATTTGTATAAATTTAGATTGTCTGCAAGTGTCAGCATAACATCACTACATCTATGAACTATGTGAAATGTTTTAGATTTTATGGGATGCAAGTATTGTATTAGGGTAAATGCGAAGCATTTGACAGTTTTCCTTGTCGAAAAGAAAAAAAAAAAAAAGTGCTACGATTGGTAGAAGTCATTTTACAGTAATGCTTTTACACTGACCTGCATAAAACCTCTGTAGTTTCTATCAGCCATAAATGTCTATGACCAGAGGAAATACAGTATGGAATAAGGAAGTAGGAATGAGCACAGAGCACCAAATCCTTGAGTCAAATGTTTAATTTTAAAATTCAAAATTTAAATTCAAAAATGTGGAGTGTTCTTCTACTGGACCCAAGCTAAAACACTTGCCTGGGTAGTAAAAGCCACTCGACACATTAACATACCTGAGGACAGCTGAAAATGTTTCACTTTGTGTCTCCACACTTTCACAAACTGGTATGGAATCAGCATTTAAGAAGTTGTGGTTGGTTTGAGTTTGTTGAGACTGTAGTTTCCTTTTTAGCTGAACCGGTACAAAAAAAAAAAAAAAATCCTCCACCAGCTGTGTGTCAAGTTCAACCTGTAAAGTTTTTAAAAATATCAACTTATAAAATCCAGTATTTACTCTTAACTGCTTCTAAACTTAAAGCAATATATGTGCTATTAGCCCCATGTAACTAACACAGATTTAAGGTTTTGGAGGCTGTCACAGCAAAACAAGTATGACTCAGGTTCTTTCACAAGCCCCAGGGCATGATGAGTAACTTGTTCCTATGCACCTCACAGCATGGTGTTTCCTGAGAGAACGTTTTACCTGTGCGCACACACCAGTGGAGAAGCAGACGAGTGGATGGCGCTACTGCGCTGGAAACTGGTGGGTTGCAAACAAGGGTGCAAGTTCCAATCCAAGATCTCAACAGTGATTATTTCCTCTGTGCATTAACCAGTTAGTGTTTTTGGTGTTCTATTGGTATAAAAGATTTATTTTCTTACTTTTTAATGACTGCAGAGAACACAGTATCTGTCATGTTCCCCAGTCTGCCTCGCCTTTTCAGGAAGCGATTCCGATGAGCTGCATCTCAGATCTGCAGCGGCACCTCACCTGATGACTGATATGTGTTTAATAAGCATGTTCTGTGAGCAAAGGAGAGCAAGAAACTGGAAATGTGAAGCTTGCACTGCAAGGCTTCGATACTACAGTAAAACTATAGACAATGTCTGTAAGCACTTTCAGTCCTGAATCAGAAACTAAAACAGCTTGTTTTCCAGTCACAGATTCGGAAAAGTCCTTGACGAAAGGAGAAGTGCGTAGTGTTTGAAAGCAAGGAAAGAGGATCCTGTACTTTGATACACCCACACCTCATCGCAGTAACTGGTGCGGCATCCGCTTTATCAAGAATGCCAATTGTTGCCTTTATTTTTGAGTTTTCTAAAGCCTCCACAAGCACCTGTGGAGCACGGTAAACATGTACAATAATGGACTGTAAATATACGCTACTGTATTTATATATGCACAGACAACTCACAGAACACTTATCAATAAATAATTTCAGATGGGGGGAAAAAAATTGGGAAATAAGAAATAAAGATTAACAAATCAAAGACTGCTTCTTTTAAATCATAACTGAGGTGAGCAAGAGATTTCATTCCCACAATTCCAAAGGTCCACCATTTCGAGGGCAGCAGTGGATCATCCCTAAGCGACCTCCACAACCTGTCGTAAGTCCTCGATCAAAGGAGCAAGGTCCTTCTCCAAGCTGATTATCAAACCTGGAAACATGAAGACAAACTTTAGTACTGCGTGTTATTTACTCCTTTGATCATTTAGCAGCTCTCAGGAAAGTGACTTAATGTGTTGTTTATACACAATGCTACTTATTTACCAGTTGATACAGTAGAATAATTCTGGTGTACCTTGAACAAGCAGAAGCGATATGAACCCAAGTGGAAGGCAACACCTAACAACTACAATGCCTGCCAGCTGTACTGCTGTTTTCATGCTTTAGGGCATGCTTTCCAAACCAGGGGGTAGTGACCCCTGCTAGTGGTTGGCAGAGTTTCCATTGGGATCGCTTATCAAGTTTGATTTGAAGGTACAGTATAACAATGAAGTATGCATCTGTGAATTAACTGCAGGTATATAAATGTGGTGGTGGTGGTGGGGGGGGGGGGGTGATATGCATTGCATGTAAAATAAGGGCCCCTTGAGAAAAAACGGTCGGGAATGATTGAAAAACAATAGGGCGATGTCATGTCACTTCAACCTTTTCTGTAGCTCCTCTTCTGTCTGACTTTGAAGGCAATTTCTCTGCATTTCACTTAAAACTTTATGAATGTTAATCTGTCCTGTATTTACAGTCAGTTCTCAGGATTTCCTCTTTGTGTGTGTGTGTGAGAGAGAGCGAGAGAGATGTTACCTGTGTTGGCACTGCTGCTGGCAATGAAACTGATTACCAAAGGCAGGCGGTTGAACTGCACTATCTGGGAAAAGGGAATGCATAGCAGAGAAAACCACAAACATAAATTTTCTGCCAATAAAAATGCTCTAATCATCAATAATATTAAAAATAGAAATGTATGTTAGGAATAGACATTTAAATAGCTGTACATTATGAAATTCACCAAAACAACCTCAATATTGATACAGCCTGTTTATTCACCTGATATGTGTTGTAGTAGCAGATAATGCTCTTGTTGTTGGAGAGGCCCAGCTTGCTGCCCTGGTCAGTGGCCAGAGCAAAAGTGGACAGGAAAGCAGGCCTGAGGGCGTACTCTGGGGCATTGTCATTAGCAACTGGGGAAGGGCATAGTAAAAATTACCCTACTGTATAAATGGATAAATGGACTTTGAACAAAAACTAATAAATAAATGCAGCTGTGCTCGCTCACAAACATACCAACCTTTGATTACCGGAACTCCATCTCTGTCCGTCACAACGATTGCATGGAGGCCTTCAACACTGCAAAAACACAAAGACATTTAAGCCAGGCCAGCATCGACATATACTTCAATTTCAAGAAGGTAAGTAATGGTCAATACAATGATGTGTAATACATTAAAAATCAGTTGCTTGTATTATACACTGTGAGTAAACTGTACAGTGTAGGTTTGTCCATCAGCCATGAAAACCCACCTTGGCAGCTGTTTGTACAGGAATCTCTTCAGATCCTGCAAGACAAACAGGGTAAAATACCACACCTTTGCACTGATAAAGGGTAAAAGACAGTTCACAGCAGTCGCATTCGATGGTCACACTTTAAACGCACACTTACATCAGCCATTCTGACAAGGAGTTAGGCTGCTTGCAGCTACATGTAGCTCCGGTTCACAAAGCTAAGGAGTTAAACACAACCACAGTTAAAACGGGGTTTTATTCGTCGTTCGTGTGAAACCGAACACGAAAAACAGCAACATTTACACCCAGTGAGTCACTTCCCCCTGATGCTCGTTTCCTCAACCACTATTTTTTCTTTTGCCAAATTTAAAAGCGCTTTGCGAGAAATGTGTGCAAATCGCGAGAGTTAAACTGATTCTTGACAGCTTTTCGCAAGCAAAGTTTGAAAGATTTATGAATTATAAAATCAGCTGAATATGCTGTTTGCTGAGAAGTCATCATGACATGGAAGGAACAACGCGGCAACCGCTGTATATTTCATTAAAATAAAACAAACTGATCTTTTTTTTCTAGCCTGGCAGCAGTAACCGGGTAACAATGTCATGCACAGATGAAAAAACACCAGCGTAAATACCTCAGTTTTGTTGGTTTTGACCGCCTCCTTGCTGTACTCCTGGGTTAACTTGGTCAATTGTTATGGGTCGTTTAAAGCTTTGCGTCATGTGACTCTTGCCCGGAAATGGAGCCGCTGGGCTGCCTTCTATGAGATCTCTATTAGCCTTAAAACTCCACTGATTTGACACTAGTTAAAATTTATCTAACATCGTCTAGCAGTTCCTCTCATTTTCCAAATATTTCCTGCTTTTTTACTTGTTTTCATATATATATGAAAAAAAAAAAACAACCGTACTGATCGCGACATTTTTACGACACCAGGAAGTGCTGCTTTTTGCTTTACGGCAGGGGCGTGTCTGACAGGAAGTGGCGCGCGTTTCAATGAAGCGCAAGGGAATGTTATATTTTAATAATTTTTTTTTAAATGCAGAGAAATACTCTGGTAAGAAATTAGAAATAATCTTGTTCAATCTTTATTTTTTTAAAATACGTTAAAATACGTAAATGTTGATTTATTTTTATTTTATTTTTTACGCGTTATCGATTAATCTGTCAATGAAGAGCAGTTTCTTGTATATTGAACTCATTCAAAAATGAGTTACAGAAACATGCCCCAAAACAAACAGAATATATATATATATATATATATATATATATATATATATATATATATATATATATATAAAACACAGCATTTATTGAAGAAAGTAGCCAAAACATTCAAGACTAGTACATTAAAATGTGGTTTAATACGCATTGATAAAGTTCAAAACCTGGTCTGAAACAATCATATTAAGAATTATCTATTAAACTGAATGACACTAAATATAAGTTTATTTGGGATTGTGTTTTGGTGAGAACAGATACTAAACAATGAAACAGAAATGTCTTGCACAAAAATATGGAGAACTATATAGCAGCATGTACATTTTTCCATGCACTGAAAAATATAGAATTTAATAGCATGATTTTGATCTGTGTTTTGTTGATCGGTGGATTATGGAGTCTTGCACTGAGTTGTATTCCAGACATTCATGACCATGAATGATTTTATTCTTCTGTTTGTTTTTAACAGCTCATTTCTAGTAATCGCTCATATTTTATTTTCCATGTGGCGTTTAATGGCTTATGGCTGATAGACGTTTAAAGCACTAAATTATTTCTACATTTGATCTTGCTTTGTGATGGTCCATCCAAGTCATGCCTGGTCTTCCCCACACACATATCCTACTTGGCGGGCAGGGAACAGATTGTAAAGAAGCACAGCATCTGTGACCCCTCTGAGACTGATATCCTTTTTATTTTAACGTGAGATAATATGCCTGGGGATAGATTTCTGCAAAGGCTGCACAAGTTTGTTGTTGGTAATGATGTGACAGTGTGATGGCTATGGTACGATAGGTAGCTGCCAGCAATGTTGGGGACATACAGGTCAAGGCCCTGCCTGGGCATTCCATTTGGGAATCCTCAGCAATTCTCAGAGAGAAGAGTAGCCTGAACTTGGAAGAGAGGATGCTGTTGTTAAGGTAACAAGGAGGCCAGTAAGCATTGAAGCTGGAAAAGAGAGATGTCTGATTATAGCAGGGAATCTGCACAGTACCTCTGACACAGAGGCCCAGGTATGAATCCCAATCCAGTAGACGGTGGGTCACTACCATAAGGTCGTGCTCCAGCATCACCCTCTGTTACCTACTCCTGCGCTTGTCCCCATCATTCAACAGCCCGTCTTATTTTACCGGTTTGTCACCTCTTTCTGCTGGTCATTTTGTGCTTAAACCAAAAACTTTTTCTGTGTGGATTTCAACAACTAAATAACTGCTGTTTATACCATTAATGTAGTAAAAACACCATGTACAAGTAAAAAGCGTTTCTAAATGTTTAATAATTTGTACCTCTATTTTGTGCTTAAACCAAAAACTTGTGTAGATCAACAAACACATGAAATGACTGCTGTTTATACCATTATTGTAGTAAAAACAGCTGTATTTCATCACCTGTGCAAGATATTGGCTGTATGTCATTGTGGGAAATACATGCACACAGGGGTAACATGCAAGCTTCATACGCACAGGCCAGAATTTTAACCCAAATCTGAATCCAACCCAGCTTCAAGGCACTACTGCTACCTGCTCTGCCACCATGTTGCATTATGCGATGAAGTGACTGCAAAAGCACAAGTCTAAGCACTAGGCTCCCGCATGATGTGCGCCGAGAGCAACGGGTAACATTACAGCTGTTTATTCAAAGTACAGTGCATTGTAAACATGGTAAAATACTAAGGAGGGGAAAAAAGTCACAAGTACAGCAAAATGACCACATTTTCAAAACTGCACAGTACAGTTATAAAAATTCCACTCCCTTATGTACATACTTCACATTTTCATGAATCGGCAGAAGTTATACAATTAAAAATCCCTTTAATTCTCCATCCTGTGGGCTGAAAGGGGTGAGGGTATCAACCATCTGCACGCATCACGGGTTCGGAGGCCCTCTGTCTGTACCTGGGTCCGTACTGGACAGCAGATGCTGGGTTCCAAGTGCCAGAGTTGATGTACCACAGTGCAGCCGGCGAGGAGACTCCTCAGGTTCCAAATTGGGCAGAATCACGCTTGGGGAAAAAGCCTGTCCAGTTTCTCCTCCATATTACAGCCTTATTTTAACAAAGTTTCATAAGGTGGTCTATGCTTCAGATCTGTCACAAGGAGGTAACATTTAATTTAGGTACAGCACACAACATCAGCACTGCACAGCCCTCTTTTGGGTGGGGCAGTTTGATATCTGAAAAAAGTAAAAAAGGCATCGTGACATAAGTCCATTTAAAAATGTGTAAACAGGCCGTTACCTTATCACCTAAACTTGCCCTCATTTCTGCCACATAGCTAAAATAAAACATTACCAAAACAATATATATATATATATATATTTTTTTTTTTTAAATAAATTGTTAGATCACAACTGATACTGTTAGGTCAAATGCCACACAACAACAATAGCGGAAGAAAAAAAAAAAAAAAAAAAACTAAACTAACGGGCATTGACATGAACGGTTGAAGCCAGGTGACTAGTTAGTCCATCTTCTTGCTGCGCAGCCGCACTGCATCCGTGAGGTTCCTCCAGGCGGGGCCGACACTGTGGCACAGCAGGGTCAAGGCCTTCCCATGGATCAGGGTGAGCAGGGTCTGGTGGCCCGTGGCCCACACCCGGTACCAGGGTCCGTAGAAAGGGTCCGACACGGCCGGGCACAGCATGTTGTTCAGGTTGACCTCTGTCACCTGGTGGAGGTGGCAAGTAGAACAACTGTGAGGAACACTACGATGTAGACCCATGAAAATGTCGGTCTGGTGCCAGGACAGCAGGGTCTGTGGATACTGAGTAAACTGCAGGTGGTGGTTAAAAATCATCACCGTCCAAAGAACCAGAGTTCCACTCACTGCTCCTAGTATAGCTCTCCCGAACCCTGTAGTCACCCTCATTTACCCAAGTGTAAATCAGTGTAAGCAGCCCAGGTACAAACTCAACACTTTAAGTCACCTTGGAAAAAGAAAAAAAAAAAAAAAAGTGTCAGCTAAATTCAACGTGATTCCTTGCTGTGTGAGGGCAGTTGCTGGTCAGAGGGGTTGTTCCCCAGTGAAAGAACCCCATGCTGTAATATACAAATAAACTGGGCTCGGGTGCGGCCGATGTCCACTGACTCACCAGGCCCAGGCCTTGCAGGAAGACAAAGTGATAGAGGAAGAGGATCCCGGTGGACAGCAATGCCCACCACATGTTGGACAGCGGCTCTGGCTTATACACACCTGCAGCAGGAAACAGCAATATGCAGAGGATCAGGCACCAGGTGGCATAGCTGTTAAAAGTTAGCTGGTTAACAAATTCTGTTTAAAAACACCCACTTCATAAAGCTTTTAACATAACTACACAGACATCCCCCTTACCCACATGTGCAATGCGTTCTGATTTTCAGGAAGGCATGTAAGGTGAATTCTAAAGTCTGTGACATAATTACCATTTTAGTGCAAACTGAAAATTCCCCCCTTGCTCAGCAACTGCCTCATATTTGACCATAACTTGGTAAAAGGTGTTAATAGTTTAACTATGAATCCACATAAACACTTCAGTGTATAATGAGGAATACTACAGGATTCATGCTAAAATGACAATACAGAATAACTTAAATACTATTATTACATTGTATACATGTATACTAATATGTAAACTCATTAGTTTTTATATGTAAGTGTATATTGTTATATTCGTATACTAAAATGATGAATGAATAATGTACAATAACCTAAACACCTGTATACTAATACATAAAATTAGAAATATGATAAAAACTACATTATATACACTAAAATGACTAATATGGAACAACAAATGCTATTTTCACATCATATACTAATATGTCAACTTACTAATTTTATTTATATTATGTAAACTGTACTATAGAACAATACTTCATATAAAACTACTATAGAATAACCTAAATATTATTACCACGTATTTTCATGCTGCACTATTATTTAAACTTTCATTTCTAACTATTTTTTTTGTATGTCTGCTGGGCATTGCAAACAAAAACTAAAGGTGGATGGAGTCAAAAAGTGTAAATAAAATATTTTAGGTTGCTTTGTGGCCACACAACAATTTTGTACAGTAGATGCTGTGGCTGACACTAAACATTATGAACAAATGTTGGGAAACCATAAATAACTCGATAAGGTTAACAGGACAACTTGAGTTGCACACGTTGTACTCGAGGACTACCCAAAAATGTCAGTTTTTTTTTTTTTTTGCCAGTTTGTGACCAGTGAGCAACTGGTAAATAATAATGGCACAACATTGGCACTAGATGGCAGCATCAACAGCATAACTAAAGTCCCTAAAGGTCCCTGACCACCTCTCATTACTATAAAGTTTATAGAAAATGACTGTACACTTACTCTAGCCCATTTCTTAATCCAGGGTTGCTATAACAGTCGGCTTTGCTTTTCATGCAATTACGTAGAACACAAAAAAAAAACATATCTACATTAAGTATAAATAAACCTTACCTCCTTTTCTGAAAAGGTAGATAGGGACTAAGTAGAGCATGGAATGTTGAATGTAATAGACTTCCTTTTCAAAGGGGAGCTGTGAGCATAAAGAGAATGAACAAAAATGCTTCAGTAAGATGCAGGCAGGAAGCAAGATCCACTCCTCCATCACATCATCATAGTACAGCAAGGTGTGTTGAAATCCACTTCATACAGCACACACACACCTCCCAACCAGGATTTACCACAATTCAGGCCTGATGTACTTCTAGTTTACGTTCAAGCACACCAACATTAATGGTCCTTCTCATACGCAACGCTAAGCGGACTGATGTTTTCCTCACTTAATCCATCAACAACCTGCAGCGCAAAGTGAATGCTGTTCAAGCAGCGGGCCTCTGAGAGGGGCTCCATCTGCAAGTGCACGTGTGCTGCTGGGCCTGCAGAGGACACCTTCCCTGCTAAGCCAAATAAAGCAGTTGATCTAAACCAAAACCCTGCCGAAAAGACGCTGCATGACAAAAATGAAGGACACGTCAACACTCCCATCATTGCATGGGACAAAGCAAACAGGCTAAACAGTGGCACTGCGCAATTGGGGATCCGACACACAAGGCACAACAAATGCATATTTCAGGCCAACTCCATATTGAGATCGATGAAGGGCTCCTGCTTTGGTGTTTCTTCAAAGATCACTAAGCATTGCCTCATGACCATACAACTGCAGAAACAGCTGGTTAAATGTCTGAGACTATCAAAGTGTTCAGGTGTGTCTTCAGGCATCAGGTGTTGCTTATCCACCCATTTAAACACACTGTGGACAATGGTTGCCGTAACTTAAACCCCACTGTTTTCAGTAACCAAAGTAGGAACTTTGGAGTTTTTGTTTGTTTATACATAATTTTAACAGAGACTAACCCCCCATATAAAATACAAATATGTTTGAGATCTCACTGTAGCCCAAATGTAAGTTCTCAGTCAGACCATTTTAAAACATGATTGTGAACTACGTGCTTCGTGAGATGAGCAAACAATGTTTCCCAGTGGGGAGGAGGGGGATGTTGCCAGTTATCAGGCAGGTGAAGGAGACTCACCTGTCCACCCAAGGACAGTCTGCACAGATGCATAAATAGTAGGCCTTTGGTCTAGTTTGTTTGCCCCATATTTTGCTGTGGACTATGCAACTGCGATGTTGCTCTCAACTAACAGCCACCATCACTATGGGTGACACGTTGTTTACTAGGGAAGCAAAAAAAAACCCTAGTCGTAAACCACGCAGTTTTAAGATACCTAATCGCCTATGCGTGCTGGTCTCCTAGCAACCAGCAGCAGCAAAATATTAGGGTTTTCCCCCTATCTGAACAGGATGCTCCGACAGTCTGAGGCTTGAACAACCATCTCCTTTCCTCAGCAGAGCAGCCACTTCATCACACCACTTTCATACATAAGGAAGCTTTCAGTTCTCTAAGGTGTGCCCACAAGGGCAGAGGTGCTCAGTGCTCTGCTCCCTCTCAGCTTTTTACCCCGCCTTACTTGTATGCACAGCCATCTCCTCAGCTGGTGTTTCAGATGTCTTTTCTCTGAAGCTGCCAGACTGTAGCAAACCCATAATATTTAAACGCAGAACACCCGTAGCAGTAGGGATGGAAGGCAATCTCTGACCTAGAAACCCCCAATTAAAAATTATTTTATGTAATAGCATTAAATAAAAATCACACTTGTCAATTTGTATTTTAGACAATCATGGTGTCCGAGAAGATGCCCAATAAGGGACGAGCGCCCCTGTACTTTATTTTCATTTTGTTGAATTTAGATCAAATCATTTACTTAAAAATAAACCTCTGAGTTTTAATATGTGAAGGTGATGGCTGTTGGTCGGAGTGGTGGAGTTTAGCGGGTGGCGCAAAAACACTGACATCTGGCCCAAAGGCATCTTGAAGAACATTTAAAATAACATTGTTAACACTTATTCACTGTAGAATTCCTATTTGAACAAATGTGGACCCCCTTTTTGATTCCCCCCACCTCAAGAGTGAAAGTCCCGCTCCTTCACTTTCATTTTTAACTACTGAAAGCGTTGCTGAGAGGTCCTGCATGTGCCACAATGCAAGATCATAGCACACAGCTGAAGCCAGTTTGAAGACAGAGAGCCTTTATCGTAAACAAAGTAGGTCTATGCTGTATGTGTAGTAAAAAAAAATAACTGTTGCCTGATGTGATCTGTAGGCTAATGGATTACCAGAAAATGGAAGACCTCACACGCACAGTAGCAGCACTGAAAGGTGGGAGGAGGGTGAGATGCAGCCTGCAAGCAGTCAAACTGGCTAGAACACACAAAACGCAGCCTCAGCAAGAAGCCTGTACCTGTGTGTCGTGTTTAACAAAATCTTGCTTTAGCAGAAGTCCAACATGAGCTGTGGGATTCCAGACACACATGGGATCCTGTCTCCTGACCAGTGACCAATACCCGCGACCAGGTGTGACCAGTAACGCTAGTGGTCCAAAGTCCAGTCAGGCTGTGGTGCTCTCCTGTCTTCAAGTATGTACTCCTTTTCTTAATAACTCATTAACCACTCAGATTCCCCAAAGGACATAAAATAACCGCACCGTAAGCCCCGCTGGGGATCTACACTGCTGTACCTAAGTTTAGCTGGGGTCACAATCTCTGAACTAGAGAATAACAGTTGAGCTCACAGCAAATGAGTTTTAGCGTTTCAGTGTTTGCAGGAGTCATGAGGTCCCTGCTTCACGTGTGCACTCCACTTTCCTACCCACACACACAACCCAAACACCATCTGCATAAGGCCTTAGTGGTAGAGGTGTCGCTCCAAAGTTGAGTGGCAGGTGATGTTCCAAGCTTTGAATGTACGTTGACACCAAGAGCACATTAGCGGGGGGTCCATCCAGTGATGACATGGGTTTTGTCTCACTCACTCACACAATCTCTGTGAGGGCCCAAAACCTTCGCTCAGCACCTCCACCTCTCTGGGGAAAGGGTGTCAACCTTTTTTTTAAGGATATACAATGCATGTAGAGGGGCAGTGTGAGTGAAGTTTAGGTGTTATAATTCCTTTACCAAAGATGGTGCTCTCTTCAGGTTCACATCACCCCATCTCAAGAGCCTTGTGGAAGAACGCATTCTGAGAGGGAACTGTCAGATGGAATAGGGCTTTTAAAAAAAGAACCAGTCAGAAGAAACATTGCATCAGATGAGGGTATTTGAGAAGCACACGTTGTTTGTCTCTTCATGTCTGACTGATTCCTCTGGGAAAGAAAGGGACTGTGAGCAAGGTCTTAAAGATGCCAGGTGATACAAGAGCTTGGTCACTGATGAGGGGAACTTTTTCTGGCGCTGCCATCATACAGCAAACGCGTCACGGTCCACATGCATCTTCCACATGGCACTCCCGATTCAGCGCAGCGCTGTCATCTTCACCCCTCTGACTTCCTGACACCGCGGATCCGTGTAGGACCTCACCTGGACCCAAGGTGACAGTGGTCCACTTCCTGCACCCTGCTGATGTGTAGAAGTGCTCAGGTGGGGGGAAAAAACACCCTGGCAGTAACATTAAAAAAAAAAACTAACAAAAAAAGGTGCCGCGTAAGCTTATGGGGGGGTACAGAACTGGGGGTTGGGACTAGTCACAGCTCAGTTGTCAGTAACACAATATAACCATTGTTGTGACTCTGGCTTCCCAACTGTCATGTTTGATCATTTCAGCTGATGCACACAGGTTAAAAAAATATCCCACTTCTCCAGTTAGAAATGCTGTGACCATGGTTACCACGCCACAGCTCTGAGACGTTAAACGTGGGCTCAGGCTCTCTCCAAAGCAAAGGAGCTTTTGTTTTTTTTTCTGCTGGTATTCAAATAAATTCACCGCTTGAACCTGTGTGTGGCGGCAGGCGTGTCCATTTGCATGGTGCCTGAAGCAAAAGAGCGCTGCTGCATGTTTCCTTGCCGCTGCCAGCAAACTGGAACGGCAGCATCTCTGGTGATCTGGGGCAAACAGGCATCGCAAGCATTTCTGCATTACGGTGTGTAACCAGACAAGAGTAAGAGCACAGCTCTGTGCCAACAGCACGGCATGACACACTGTAGAAATCCTGGGGCAAAGGAAACACTGATTTCCTCTCGCTCTTTTTTAAAACCTGGAAATTAGGATGACATACAACTGCAGCAGAGTTTAAGAGATGCTACCAGATTTGTTTTTCTGCAGCGAATGAGATCTTACACATTTAAGTCCGAAACATTTAAAATAAAAAGACACCCCAGAAGCGCACTCAAGAAGTCTGTGAGGACATGCAGATCTGCAGTTGCTTAGATGCTCACGGAAGGGTTATCTGGGTTGCGACAGAGAGGTCATGAAAAGTGCAAACATATATATATTCACCCCCTCCTAGTTTCTATTTCATAATGCTTTCATTTTTTCCTCCTTATAATAACTGCAATTCTGATAGACTACTGAATGGCATTCTATGTACAGAACAGTGAAAAGTGTGAAGACACCCGGGCAGTCTGGGAATTACCTGGATGGGACAAGCTGGACAGAAGAGTGAAAACAAAGCCACCCATAAGTGTCCAGACATCTCTGGCAACCAAATGCCTGCTGAATAAAAGCTAGTTTCTACCGACTGCACTCAAGCTTTTTACCGGTATTATGCACAGATATTAATATGCTACTGGGTGCAGTGCTGTGATGCCCTAAACAGCCTTGCGCATCGAGTGAACAGCGATGAGAGACACTTACCAGCCTTGTGTTGACGACAGGAAAGAGGAGTGCGAGGAGTGCCCCGTTCAGCATGTGTACCTGAAGCCTGAACAAGAGACATCACGTTGGTGTGAATGGGGTCATCCCATCTCTACAGCCCTCATTTTAATTGCAGCTCAAAAGACGCACAACCGGGCACAGGTTAAATCAATGCATTTCGAGCTTCTAAGAAAAAGATCACAAGGTTGAAATGCTACGGTTGGAGGAGGGGGGGGAGATCCCTTGAGAAAGGTATCGACCCACTGTTAGTGAGAGCAGCTGTCCAACGCAGAGTCCCCATGGTCTGGTGTCTATCCCAGAGGAAACTGGTGAGTACAAGTAAAACGTGCAAACTCAGCAGATTCAAACCCACTACCCAGTCACCATGAGGCTATGCAGTCCCGAAGAAGGGTACTTACCGCATTGGCCCAAATATAAGACAGCATTTTCTGGGAATTACATCTAAAAAAAGATGGGGAAGTCTTATATACGAGCACTAGACCTATAAAGATCTTCTAGAACACCAGTAGATGGAGTTACTTATATACTGGCATCAATTATCCACAGAAAGGATCAACTAGAGTGTGAAAGATAGTGAAACCTCGAGATGGTCTGGAAAGGAGTAGCTCAAAGTTACACCAAATTAACCAAGAACTGAGGAAGTTACAATGCCAATTTTAAGATAATGGTGAACAATGAGGCAGGAAACATAAAGTTACAGAAAGTCGTGTTCGAAGACAAGCCCAAAAAGATTCTTAAAAAAAAGAGTCTCAAAAACATAAATACAGTAAATATGAATAAATATTTATGTGTGTGTGAGTATTTAATAAATCTTATATTCAGGCCAACAATGTACATTTAATTCTACATATAAAACCTTAACTGTATAATTTATCCAAATATTTGTTCATTTTTAGAGACAACACTAATGCCCTGGAATTTTATTCTGGACATGCAGGAGGCTGATGGACTCCCAGTGTGATCAGGAGCAGTTCTACACACCTGTGCAGAAACACACCTGCACAGCAAAGAACTTCAGCTACAAGATTCCAGCCCACTGAACGATGCAGCAACACAGCAACATTACTACTCTGCATATTAACTGGGCACACGCAGTCCTGGGCCAGATTAGGTGAGCGGCGAGGTAGATTTCTTCTGACACAAGTGCCACTCTGTTTAGAAGGACACGATGTGAACATGCGTAGGGTGCAGCTGTCCCAGCGTCAACCCGCCAGTGACTGGCATTCTCCACCAGGAGAGGTGACTGCGCTCTGATGTGCTTTCTGCATTTTTTTTTTTTCTGTAGGCACAGACGGGGTCTCATCGTCATGGCAACAGCCCTGATGCCAGGAGCTCTGACATGGACTGACTGCAGTAATTCATCAGACCAGACAGTTTAGGCAGCTTAATTCAGAATTTGCATACACATCACAATTTTCCGTTATGCTTTATGTCCACATTACTGCACGCAATTTTAAAACCCTACATATTCTATGAATGCATCTTTGGAAGCTTTTTTTTTTTTTAAAATTCTGAATTGTATTTCTGTTTAATTTATGGTCCATCTTGCTGGGTATGTCCCTAAAAGTGGAGAACAGTTAGCATTTATCAGTGTTTAGCCCATATTAATGGCTGGCATGGAGTGTTTACTTCCAAAGACAATCACCCTCATAAGTATTCATGGCCCCTCACATTTCAGTAAGCCCCCCCCATGCGGTTAGTAATTCCAGAACAACACAGGAGGGATTTATAGAAGTTAGCTGTGCAAAAGTCTATGCCCCAGCCTTCCTTTTAAGTCATTCACTGAATTTCTGCTATGGCATGTTTGTTATTAACCATGCAGTCTTACGTTTAAATGAGCATCTAAATATTATAAGCCTACATTTGGAGAAAAGTGACATTTTCAGTGCATTAATACTTTCTGGCGTGACACCTAAAACTGTGCCCTCGTAGTGGGATGACTCCAGCGCCCCGTGACTGTTGGCAAGGGCAGGGGATACGGTTCAGGAGCACTGTTGTCTTGCCAGTGCCGCAGTGGAAATCTCCAGCGACCGCCTGAGTCGCGTCTGTGGCCCTAGTGAGGAATTCTTCACTGCACGGCTCCCGAGGAGCAGGCGTCACTTGGGCAGGACTGTCCGGGGAATTACCAGGCTGCCTTCCAGCCCATGGGGTACTTCAACTGTAAAACACGCTTCTTCCACTTCAGTGTTAATGAGACAATGTGAGAAAAGCAGTCACTGTGTGCATTCATGCGTATGTTTGATATTTCACACAAATGCACCCTGACTAGCCATGCAGTTTTTGTAATGCTATATTTGAGCACTATGTAATAATGCACATTAAGTAAAGAAAAACCTACACACTGGTGCCTCAGCTTACCAGCCCAATTGAGATCAGAAAACCATTCATAATTTGATTTATGAATCCAATATTAGTTTCACTACTAACCCACAAAGGATAAAAGCTTAATAATGCAGATATCCCTCAGGTTATGCAAGAGTTGTGTATATAAAAGTGGTGAATATAGCTATAACAAGAAATGCTTTAAGACCTTTTAATCTAATTTATATTAATGTCACGCTACATTTAAAGCTGTATTAAAATAACTGAAAATAAAAATACCTTCCCTCCACTAACTCCTACTCAAGCCTGACTTTTGACCGATTCATTTCATAAGCAAATGCAAAGTTTGACGCCTCGCAACTGATCACCAACACTAAGGAGGAACAGAAAAGCTGTAAACACTGTGGACGTGAGCTGAATTAAAATGACCCAAAACTCCTTTCTCAATTTGGGTTCTCTTTACCGATACCAACTGATTGTGTACATAACACACAGAGTGCATTAGCTTTGGTGCAATTTGAAATTTTAGGCAATAAAAATACAATTAAAAAAATAAATAAATAAATCAGCCACACATGGAGCCAATAAATGTACACATATGAAATAATTTTCTTTTTTTTTTTAAATAAATATAGATAAACATAGAAAAAAAAATACATACATACATACACATACATATATATACATATATACATACATATATATATATATATACATATATACATACATATATATATATATATATACATATATACATACATATATATATATATATATATATATATATATATATATATATATATATGTCTTCCTAAGATGTGTATAAGAGACAGATATATATATATATATATATACACACACACACATATATATACACACACACACACACACACACATATATATACACACACACACACACACACACACATATACATATATATATATATATATATATATATATGTATATATATATATATGGGACATAATATAAGCACTTTGACATCCAGGTGTGTGATAAGGGGGAATAAATCACAATGAAAAAAGTTACTAGTATTTCTGAGTCTAAACAGAAGAAAGAGCAGACAATAAACAAATATTAAACATATCTGCTCTGAATGACATAGCTAGCAGCTTAAGGAGGAATTTCCCCAAGAACTACAGTCAGTATTTACACTGGGAAAGTGGTGGTAGCAGGAAAGTGGTCAGGCCTCTTTACCACAATTTATCAGGGGCACCTGGCAGGCAGTCCAAATCAGTGCTTCCTCCTTATAATGTATGTAACTTTGAGAGTAATAGCCTCTCACTTCATTCATCCTGACAGCACGACTGACCTCCAGGCACTCTTAACACAATGCAGTATTTTAAACATTCTTTTGCAGTAGATGACTTCAGTGCTCAAACTACCTGAAGTGCATAACCCTGAATAAGGAAGCAGCATGTGAATTCACTTGAATGCAACAAGTTTGCTGCCACCTTTCCATCTCTCACTGCCAGCAGTTACTCACAGTCCACCTGAGATTTATTTATAGTTCAACTATGTTAGCTGTGATAACAATTCTCAACACCCAGGGAACAGTATGCATTTTATCTTGCTCTACAGGGACTCAAATGTATGGAATCTTGGACCATGTAAGAGCTGTCAGGATGAAGACCTATTTTTAGCAGCTGATGTGACAGCCTTTTAATATTTAACACTGTAAAATGAGGACATATCACAAACACCCTACGACAGACACACGGCAAATACATTGCTTGCAGGTCTGCATATGGGATGGAAGCAAAGGTGTGACAGATCTGCATTACACAAGAGATGCATGTGGTGGAATTACTCACCTGAAGATGACCATGGCTGTCTTAGATGGTGGGCAAGCCAGCAGGAAAATCTACAGAAGGATGGGAGAAATTGTTTAGTTCTTTATTACACACACAGGTTAAAAATAGCCCAGAAACCAGTATGGAAAATCTGTAACTGTGTAGTCGATCGTGGTCCCATTTTATCCACAGCCCTGTGTGCCCAACACAGAAGCTGTAAAACTGCCATCTCCTGCCTCTCAATCCGTCATTTCCAAACCTCCTATTTTTGACCTCACTGCTTCGCGCCACCTTTTTATTTTATACCACCAGCATGCGACCACAGCTTTATGTCCAGGAGGACGACAGTAAAAACTTATCCAGTCTCGCTTAGGATGATGTTTGGAAACAGTACTTTTACTGTGAAGTTAAAATCCCAAAGCTCAAGTTTAAATATGCTAAAAAAAAACACAGCTGAGGATGTTAAGATTGTGGTTGTTATTTAAAAAGTATGCTTACTAAGGTGATATGGTGTAAATTCTGCCACCTCAAACCTTATTAAACAACCTTTTAATAACTGAAGTAGGGAGTGTCTGACAGGAGGAGAGAATTGGGGTAATGAGACAGCTGCTGCTCAGCTGGAAAAGGAAGTAAGGCAGGGCCACGAAGGCCAGTGAGAACCCAGGGTGCTGGAATGCTGCTCCGAGACCCACGGAGGGCCCAGCTGTGCCTGTGCCTCAGGGCCTTGCTTGCTTTACTGTACAGGCAGCCAATTTCCCCCTCCAGCAGTCCACACATAGGGGTCAAAAACTACAGGTCTCCAGGTGTCAGAAAACCTTTCAGTTACTGCAGGCTTTGGTAGAGGCAGAGCCTGTTTATTGCACTTGAGCCACTTATTCATGCTGAAGTGTTTACTGCTAAATTAACTCAAAAAGGTCTGGACCCAATAACCACATGTTAATCACAACACAGAGCAATGTGTCCAGTTGATAAAGGGTGTGGGAGGCCCACACAGGAAAGGAGAAAAGAGACTGCACTACGTGCTCTTACATAACACCTATAGCTAAAGGGTCAGTATGTTGCTCAAGGACACTATGGCTGCAGGGGGGATGCGAACCTTCAACCGCTAAGTCCAAAAGCAACAGCTCCAGCCGCTACTCCACCTCTGCATCTGGCCTCAATGTTGAGGAACAAACTGGGGGTTTGAGAAGGAAACAAAATAAAGGATACCCCCATGAGTCACTAACCCTCTTAACCTCCCCACCGAATATATATTTTTTTTTTGCTTCTTCCTAGGACACTTACCCCATATCTGTTAGTTATTGCCATAAAATATCCCACCATGACCAGCACCCAAAAGCCCTGCTGTTTGCTGCAGAAATTATCTATGCATACCTATTGGTGTATATATAGTATAAATGGCTTCTGCGCTTGCTGACAAACCAAAGCAACACCTTAGCTGATTTCTGAGAAATTGGGGTGTGACAGTTCGGACAACAGCTGCTTCTCCTGCCACCCAACCCTAGCAGTCCCCCAATGGCTAGGTTGCAGGGCACTAGCTTCCTCTGTACAGATGGCCAGCTTCCTTCCTGGACAATAGCAACAGAAGAGCAGAACTTCAGAACAAGGACTGGTCTGTTTAAAAAAAAAATTTAAAAAAATAAAAAAAAACCTGGGCAAAAGAACAGAACCCAGCTCAATGCGTTTATAAATTACAGGTATCTGTGACAGAACCAAAAAAAAAAAAAAAAAAAAAAAAAAAACTCATGATGTTAAAAAATGTGAACCAATAGAATAGAAAAGAAGTGGGATGATAAAAACCAAAATTGGGGCATCATAAAAAATAAAGTCAACACATAAACAGATACCAATGTACATGCAAAGGCCTGAATCCATTTGAGAAATGCTAAATTTACCCAGAACAGTCCAAGTAAAGCCTGATTTTCTCAGATAATGTTTCATGCAGTGCAAAACTGCTTATTTCACCGAGTTGCATCGCAAGTCACTTTTTCTAAAGCAGCATATCATCAGTTATTAAACTGCCTAGTGGCTCTCTTGCAATTTTACTATTTTACAGGCCTGGATTCTTTTATTTCAGATATTCCAAAATTTTCTCAAGAAGCATCACTCCTCGTATTTGAGCATACAATCTTTTGATCACAAGCTAGCATCTTTGCACTCAACACTATCTGCTGCCCCAGGTGAGATCTGCTTTCACAAGGTCGTGGTCAAAGCAGTCGTGCACCAACGTCCTCAATGAATGAATAAATGATGAAAAAAGATTTTTTTTAAAAATAGCAACCTTCTGAGAAGTTTGAGAGACAAGAGAGCTACAGGTGGCCCCTGTTCACATGCAGTCACATGCTTGAAACCCCTTGACCTCCAAACTCGGTGGGTGGCAGATGGCGTAGTGGATGCGACCATCTTCTCATTTTCTCATTTAGAGGGATTGCATTGGTCTCCCCGTTCCTGCCGTCGTGCCCTGAAGCAAAGATTTTACCATGAACAGCTCCAGTAAAAATTACCCAGCTGTTTAGCATTTTAGTGCCCAGCCGTAACACTGCAAGATATCCAAATAGCAGTTAATCTTAAAAATGCAACATGATTTATACTTTACATGCACGGTGTTTGCACAACACGTGCAACAGCGATCAACCAACTAGTTCCGCCATATTATGACACCTCCAATAAATCCTCTAAAAATGAAATAACAAATATAAAATATTGCAAAATATTTGATGCATCATTGGAATTAAAGGTATATTACAGCTGTTCAAGGCATGAAGCCAGCTGGGTCAGCTTCCTCCCGCACCATGAGCACCGATCCAGACAAGATTGTCTGCAGAAATGAAAACCATTATATATCTGCCATGCATACAAATGAGCAATGCTCAGGGTTTCTCCCAGGCAGTGGAGTTTGGGACTCACATAGGAACTGAAAACCATTCCTGAGTTTACTGAAAAACATTCTGGAGCTAAACACGTTTCCTTATTCTGTGACATGCAAGTATTTTCTCACACAGGTCTTAATGGTGACACAAAACATGAAAGAGAAAGAAAAAAAAACAAACAAAAAAAAAAAAAAACCAAAACCTCTGAACTGTTGTTTTTGACAATTTTGGGCAACTTAAAGTTTTATTAACTTAAAGCATATGCAATATTGAAACAACTTACCATCTGCCTGCTAACTCCAAAGCCAAATACTCCACATTTTATTTTCTATTACCTTTTATGATCAAATAAAACTAGGTTGTTATAAATATGCATCTAACTTTATATTTTATGTATTACATTTATCTTTTTTATAACAATTATAGCAAGAGCATTATCATGATGCTAAATATTTAACACAAAAAAAAAAAAAAAAAAAACACTAAGGCATGGGCAGTGAGGAACCACCATCTAAACTTTTTTCATCAATATGGCAGATGCTCATTCTGATAAACTCAGAAGGTAGCAAAACAAAAAGCACAATCTTTCTAAATTTCAACTGGTTAAAATAACTTTTCTTGCTATCAGTTATTGCACCTTACAAAACTTGAACATACATCCAAGTACACTGGACAACTGTACACCAATGTGTCAGCTGAGTGCCTCCAGCTCCTGACTGCGAGATGTTTTTTCAGGGAAATGTGCCACTAACTGTTACCTCAGTCAGATGTGTCACTTCACACATGTGGCATAGCAACTGGAGCCATGCCTTATGCTTCAAGGACCCAGATTCCATTTCTACCTCCTGCTGTAATGTGCATGGTTCTTGCCCTATGCTCCAGTAAAAAGTACCCTGCTGTACAAGCTGGTGAAACACTGCAAGAAGCTTAGCATTGTAAGTCACTTTGGACAAATGCATCGGGTGAAAAAGTGCAACAGGTGTTGGGCACAACTCCATCCATAGTACAAATACATACCAATGCTCTGACTCATAACTCGTGCCAGAAAGTATTAATGATCAACACCAGAGACTCCAGAACTAGAGAACTTTGGCCTTTTTCCATGTGCATCTCCTAAGAAATAAGCTAAGGAGAGCAGACTTGGGTAAAAATAAATAAAATAAAAGCCTTTTTCCTTCGTGGGACATCAAAGCTGCTCCTCACTGTGCCAAGACCATATCCCTGCCAAGCGTCCCTCTGTCAGCCAACTTGTACTGGTCAGTCGTGGACCAATGTGCTGGACTTCCCAATACGGATCCAAAGCAGAAACACTTAGTATTCTAGTCTTCACTCCAACAGTCCCCTAATTTAACTTGATTTACCAACAAAAAAAGAAACAACTTTACTGTCAGATGAAACAAACAACTCCAGCAACTTCTCAATTTTCAAAGGACAGTAGATTTATCTTGCTATGCAATGCTGAACCAGGATGTAGGACCTGGCTGAAATGAAGGAACCCATCCTGAGCTCTTGGTCTCAAAACACAAGGAGAATCACATGAACATTATATGATACAAAAAAAAAAAAAAAAAAACCATATCATGTTTCATCACGTTTCAATCATTTCATGACTAAGAAGAAAAACATTCTCAAATAATGTCCCCAGGTTCCTGCTTAAGGTTAGAGCTTAGAATCAATGAAGCAGCAGCATTCACAGTTCCATCCTCTGCACCATCCTAAACCCATGATGCTTATAATTTCATAATATCTACTGAACACCAGCGGACCGTGGACTGGAAAAAACGCCATTCACTTTTATTCTATCTGAACTGTTCAGCAGGGGGGGAGGGAAAAAAAAAAACACTGCCCCCACTCTGTGGGGAGTACTCATTACAACAATAATATATAACAACCCCAAGTGTCCTTCAGTTGATGCGATTCAAAGGTCTGACAAAAAGGTCTGCCAGCTGCATACGAAGCCCAAGAGCAAAAAAAAAAAAAAGGACAAATGTTCCTGTTCCAGAGGATGCAGTGAAGTTAGAGGCAGAGGATGCAGTGAAGTTAGAACCTCTCACACCCAGGGGGCCAGACTGGCCCAGCTGGCTGCAGTTCTGTGCACATGCAGCCAACACCTTGCAGCCAAGTCAGCAGGCAATAAACAGCCCATTGTAGAGACAGCAAGCTACCGGACCTCAGGGACCACCTTGCAACCCCACGGTCACGGCCAGTAGCATGATGCTCACCTTCTACTGTGGCATCGTCTAGATCTCCGCAAGATTCACCTTCACCCCCTTTCAAAATAGTACGAGTTCAATAACAAGAAATAGTCCATCCATCCATTATTAATAACCATCTCTCCAGTGCAGTGTTACTGGGTCTGGAGTCTATCCCAGAAGCATATGCTGTGAGACAGGGTATACCCTGGACAGGTCACTAGTCCATCTCACACACACACACACACACACACACACACACACACACACACACACACCAAAAGCAATTTACTGTCACCAGATCACCTGAAAAAACTATATTTGGATTGTGGAAGGAAACCCACAAGACCCCAGGGACAACACACAAATTCCACACAGACAGAGGAGGACTCAAATTCATAACTGAACACAAGTCCAGGAGCTGGAAGGCACAAATACCAACAGGAAACAGTAACGTATCTAATTCTACAAAGACATTACCCAATTTGATGTTAAAACCATCTGATTCTTGATGTATCTAGATGTGAGCCAAAACAGGAAAAGTGAATTGTGCAGACATTTTTATTTTACTATTGTGACCAGGGGAGGAGCTTTTGCTATAAAAATCTAAATCAGAAACTTAAATGCAGTTTTCTCAAGTACGAACACCTAGAATCTCCAAATTGGGAAATTACTAGAAAAAGCAAAAAGTCAGATGCTCAAAATTTCAGCAATGTAAAAATGTCTTTTTTTAAAGTACATGCTAAAAGCATAATGATAAGTTTTAGCTTAGAAAGGCCATTTTCATATATTGATATACGTTTACACATATTTCTGTCTCATGTACTTGTGTTAGCCACCACCTTTTTCCTCTTTCTAGCATATCAGATCTTAAAGTCATGCTTATCTCAGCTGCTACTTCCTGACTGAAGGAAGGATATTAGAAGAAATCATTGCATCTTATTAGTGCAATAAACATTTCTTTATTAAGTCCCTATACTTGGGAGGAGGATTTTTCTTAAAAACTAAGGAGGACTACAGATTTTCCATATATTTCCACAAGCAAATTCAGCACTGCTGCTACATGCAAAACGTAGAAGCCTCACATTAAATCTTCTAGCTTCTTATCGCCGTTGTACTAGTTGATATTTAAGGGGTTGCGCTGGCTCGCAGCACCTAGGCATATGTTTCGTTCCCACTCGGTTTGAGTGGAGCTTGCACGATCGCCCATGTTTTTGTGGTTTTCTGCCACAGTCCAAAGACATGTGTTTAGTGATTCTAGACTGCCCACAGTGTGTGTATGTATGTAGGGGTGTTACATCACTCTGGCATACAGAAGATGAGAGATTGTAGAGTTTACTGCAATGTATTTGGCACTGGGGGTCGCCTCAAACAAGCATTGTGCCGGTCACTATGAGGAAACTGATAAATGTAAATAATATTCTGTATATCCCATTAATAATAGTTAAATAGTAGTCACCATTATACAACATCTCAATATATGCTGTTTTGCAGACTTCCAGCTCCCTTTTTTGTCACACTTTAGCCCTACAGACACATTGGTAGACCTGCACAGGTTGGATTTTTAACAGCCTCACTTCACTCTTTGCTACTGGTGTCCTTCTGTGTGTGCATGTGTGTTTTGGGCAAAGTGCGGATTTAAACTGCACAAAAAGCCTTTTTATATTCCCCGTTCATTCATCGGAAGCGTTTAAAAAAGTTCACGAAATGCAACGAAAACTGCCGAACTTGTCTACGTGCTTGTCAGTGGTTTATAACACATGGATCCACAGCAACAAAGTTTTCCGTCGTAATGATTTAAAATAGTCTCCTCACACGTCGCAACAAACGGATCGATACAAGCAGCAAACAGCAGGGAAGATCGATAATCCTGACATTAATGTGACTGTGCGTATTAAACAAGATAAAACAATACAGTAAGGGAAGTTTTAAGCGTTTTTACAGGGCTGCCTCACGATGCTCCACACACGGCAGGCCGGCGTTACCTGCACCATGGTGACCACGTGGCACGGATTCAGCAGGTAGATCACCGTCCTGGTGGCGAACTTGAAGCCCACCTCCACGCCGAAGGTCATGCACAGAGCCACGAGCAGCAGGTTCTTGCCCACGCTGTCCTCCTTGCTCCTGCCCGCGGCCCTGGGCGTCTCCTTGAGCTCCTTGGAGACGCCGATCTTCCTGCAGGCGAGCGCGATCTCCAGCACGGACACGAGCACCATGACGAAGCTCTCGCCAAGGCGCTGCCTTGGGCTGAGGAAGGCGGCGCACTCGGGCCCCCCGTTCCCCTCGAACTTGGGGTCCACCCCTCCGTACGCCCAGTCCAGCAGGCTGTATATGTTGTACCGAGACATGTTCCTCTTCTCGTATTGAAACAGGTACGAGCACGACGGGATGAAGGACAGCACACTGATTTCCTGGCGAAACATGAACTGCGGAATTTCAGCAAAGGCTAAGCGCCTGTTCGAATGCGGACGGGCGGGCGGGCGTGCGGGAGGGCGAGGGCCGTCAGGCGGAGGCGAGTCGCTCCTGTCGGGCGCACAGCATCCAGCGCGGAACAAAGAGATCACAGGTTCGCCTCCATTTCTGAGCTCGCCGGACCGGACCGGCTCACGAAGCCCGGTTCAGGTGGTGAGCGGTGCAAGCGCTGACGGACCTTCCTCATACGCCGGAGGGGCGCCGAGCACGAGTAGCGCGCGGGCTGCGAGCAAACGTGCAGCCGGCGGCGGGAAGAGGGAGTGGGAACCGGAGCGGCCGCGATCGAGTCACCCCGGTGTCGCACCGATCGTTTGTCCGCCTGTCCACCTCGCTTCCTTGCGCAGCCGCTTCTCTCTTTAGCATCCCAGCGAGAGCGCCGCGCCTGCCGTGCCGGGGCGGAGCGTGGGGGAGGGGTGGGTGTGCGAGAGAAAAACCCGCCTCTTCCACACCAGCGAGTGTGCGGTGCGGGCCTAAAATCTGTGAGAAGTTATGTGCAAAGCTGTCCCAAAACTCTGGAAATTCAAATATTCCGCACTTCCGCATACATATACGTGCGCGTACGTATCTCATTTTGCAGGTAAAACTGTGCTGCCGGTGTCCCCGCGATATAGGCAAAAAATTCCTTTTCTGGCTGTAAGTGTGTGGACCCCGCTTGTAATGTCTGAGCTGAGCTGTTTCAGCCGCACCCATGCAGCATACGAAAACATTATAAAAAAAAAAAAAAGCCTGTGCTTCCAACAACTCCGTGATATGGAACGACTCACTGATGCTCAGGTGTCCGCAAACTTTTGGCCGTACAGTGTATAAGGGGGCTATTTGCCCACTCCAGATGAAATAATTTTCTCCCAAAAGAAAGCCTTGGTAATCTGGCTAATTTTCCCCGATCTCGTGGCTCGCACGACTAGATGGTACAATAAACCAAAAATGTTGTGATGAGAGTATCTGTGGGTTTGGGTGGATGGGATGAAGACACGAGGATGGTTTTTATGATTTCCATAATTCCATAATTTGTTTATTTATGCAAGGTTAGCGGTTTCAGCAGTGAAGGGTAGACAAATCTTTAGTTCTTTTCACCTGCACTTCTACAAAAGGCTAGTTAGCCCCTAAGCCCACCTGTTTTGACCCTCAGAGATTATGTCATCCCCACTGCAGACTATCCAGTGTAAGCAGGTTATTCCCACCTCTATGACTCAGGGGGTCTCTGAGTACCTTGAGACAATATGCTGCCCGCAGGTAAAAGAGCAACACAGTCCTTACTACCTACCAGGCCCCAAAAACAGTCCTACCACCCCACATTCAGCTCTGCTCCAAGGGAAGGGGAAGAGAAGGAGTCCTAGGAGCCCTGGTTCACACTACCAGGGTGGTGGGACTGATCACTGAGGTTCAACTATCTCCTTGCCTGGACTCAATTCTAATATAGTGTCTTTGTACAACTATTTCAGGTCCTGGCGGTGCCTGCATGACTCACATTGACTGCTTCATGCTAAACTGACAGACCGGCCCTCACAGAAATGTACCATCTTGTGCCAACATGCCTCATGTTGTCTCACCCAGCTCCAGTGGCTGTGGTGCACTCCTCCTCAGCATCCAGGCATCCTGCACCACATGCCACTGTGTGGTCAGCTCTCCGTGATGGACCAGTGTGGACCACTTTGTTGCATGCCATCCTTATTCTAGGTGGTTAAATAGGTGAAGTGACCCTTGCATGCTGCCTAAGGGACTGAGCACATTGAACTCTTGTTTCCACAGCATCCTTCTGTGAACTACAGCACACTTTTAAAAGGGGTTGTGACAGGTTGGCAGGTTCTTTCTTTATGGAAGGAAGGATGTTGAACAATTCAGTGCTTGATGGCTGACTGAACTCCATGGTGGAGCTCTGTTCTGCCAATTTCGGGGGGGGGGCAACTATTCCCTGGCTCAGTTCAGAGTGCACATGCTTTTGCGTTTTGTCATCCTCGGTACCACTAGGTCGAGGCTTTGCCACCATCTCTCTTTTTTCTAGCACTTCCTTCCTTCTAGTCACCGCTATTTTCAGCTGTTACCAGAAGCTTCTCCATCACATTTCTGACACCGTTACGGTAAGCATGACTGTGGGGAGAATGAAGATGAAGGAAGGAAGGAAGGCTTCCATTATGTAGTGTTTTTTACATAAGAAAGCAACAACAGAGTGCAGCTTTCTGCTTAAGGACCACGGTCCTTCAGGAAACTAGTTAACCGACTCGCGGACCTTTTTGACCTCCAGGGTCTGTCCTAACCCCACTACCTTTACATCCCTTAACAGTTAAACACATTCAAATGCAAATACAAATCATTTACAGGTAATTTCAGGCCCTACCCCTAGGGGTACCGATAAGTGGAATGCTACAGTGTTTTAAATAAAATATCTGTGTTATTTTTTAAAATATTTTGATGATTTTTACAGTGAAAATATATTTTGAATGCTGTGTGTACATTAATAATCAAAGGAAGTTGCTTCTGAGAAAAGCATCAGTCAAATAAATAAATGTGGCCTTGCTTAGGTTTCCAATGGCAGTGACCACTGAGAAACAAATATTCAACTTGAAAAGTATAGACTTTTTATTTGGAGCTTCAGTTTTTCTTTTAGTCATTTTGCAGACACTTTTCTGAGAAGACAAAAATGCATGTTTTCAGGCTATTTACAGCTCAGATGGTTAAAACTCTTGCTGTTGGGAGTTCAAGGACAGTAGGGGTCCTGAATTTTGAGTCATTTCAGTTCAGTTTGCTTTTAAATAGCATGGTTTTGTGTTAGTATTGTTCTGTGATGAACTGGCCTCTGCTCTGGGACAAATATTTGAACTGGAATAACACTGCACTGGATCCTGGTGTCAGAAACCTTGGAGTTATTTTTTGCTGAGCAAACTAGGATGGTGCAGCTAGGAGCTAGTGCAGCAACTAAGGATGTTGTTTCTTGGATTGTGCAAGTGGATGTTTTATTGCAGTTTGCATATCTTCATTTTTGGATAGGGTTCCTCTGGGTGCTCTAGGTCCCTTCTACAGTCCATAGTCCACGGCATACATATGAATAAATGACTGCAGGTACTGTAGTGTGCTGTAGTGTATCTGAAATTTTCCACCACATTAAATAAAAAGATTTAATCTAAATGCTATGTGGTTTTCACTAGAAATTGCTTTGGAGCTTTAGCTTAGCAAAAAAAACTGTACATGTGGCACACCAGAGTGTATGTGGTCCAAGGAGCAACCAGGCAGGGTCCAAGAGTAGGACGACTTACTCTTTTTCTCCCCCTTGTATACATAAGACAGTAAATACAATTGAATCTAATCAATAAAAATGGCCCACAAACTGACCACATGATCATAAGTCACCATAAAGCCTGTAACCTAAAAACATCTCACTCCCTTTTTTCTTAGGCTGGGCTTTTATGCTGACCCCTTGCCAAATGAGCTGCATATGTGACTCCCTACCCCATTAGGGGATGTGTTCTGATGCAACTGTCAGTCATACAGCATGGGTGTGCCCAGTTGTCTCCAGGCCTCAGCTTGCCAGACTACATTTCTACTTTCACTTGTTTAAAATTAGTTTTAATAAGGATGTAGCTTTTAAAAAGTGCATTTTAAAAGTTTTACAGCATATGTCTATCATATTTTTTGTAATTATAATATATAGTTGGCAGTATAGAGTGCCCTAGCAGAGTAGGAATGTGAAACTGATTTCATTTAACCTACTTTCATGGGGTTTACATGTTTGGTCTTGTTACATTAGAGAGAGTTTTACTGAACATACACAGCAAATAAACTGAAGTATTTCTTTAATGTTTTGATTTCATTTGATTTATATTTGGGGGCTTCACTGAAAGTGACCAGAAACAAGTTTACAGAATCAATATTGTCAGCATGTGACTCTGTAATTCAAAGTGGAGTTAAAATTAATGTTTTGAACTGATAAACAGCACTTAAAGAAACTGTACAGGATGTACCCTGTCTGTACTGTACTATATACTGTATATATCTGTGATAGGCTGTGGACCACTGTGACCTGTGGCTAAGACAAGTGGTCTTAGTGGAAAAAACCTTTTCAAAAAACAGTTGCCTTACAGTGAATGATATCAAACTGAAATACATTACAAGTTCATAGAATGACAGCTGAACTATGATATTATAGAGATGCCTTTTTTCAAGATGAATTCACAATGGACCGATGCAAGATAACAGGAAATCAGTAGGCAAATGGCTCGGTGAGAGTGTATTGTGATTTGAAGATTAATGCAGCATACATATTGTATTTTCATAGAATGCTGTAAATTAGATGTGAACTTGTGCCCTGTGCTTTCAGGACTGGCACCAGACCCCTGCAAACTCACATCTGGTTCCTATAAATGGTTGGATGAATGACTGAAATGAACTCATTAACCACCATTTAGCATAGCAATCTTAAATATAAGATTTTGAACTGATAAACACTTAAACTGTCCAGGATGTACCCTGTCTGTACTATGTACAGTACAAAATCTCTCCTTTCCTCTGCATAATGTGGCCAAAATTTAAAAAAAAAAAAAAGAATTTTTTTTCAGTTGGGTTTCCAAAGTAAGTTTGAGTTTGATGTCATTCCATGCCAGTTTATTTGTTCTGTAGGAGGTCCAGGGTATACATCTGTCAGGGTTTCAGGTCAGGACCCAATTGCAGATTCCAGGGAGAAGATTCATTTCAGGGGAATCCAGTTCGTTGGGCAAAAAAATGGGGTCAAGAGAAACAGGTCAAAAAAAGGTCTCTGGTCCAAAAAAAAAAAAAAAAAAACAGAAGCAATCAGCAAACAATCCAAGTGATCAGGCAAAACCCATAATAATGGTGATCAGGTGGAGAAGGTAGAGCAAGGAGCACACGGGGAGAACAGAAGCACATGGCCTTACAATGCACAGAATGGCCAGCAGGTCCAAAAGTCCCAGTCCAGGCAGGAGTCCTGACAACATCAGACTAAATCCTATCCTGAGATTTACTGGAATTCAAGGCAAAATAAGGTGTACACGTAGTCAATACAAACAGGAAGGTTGACATTAAAACTACACATCTCTCTCATGTGGCTGTAAAAACTCCAAACTTATACTTGTGGATGTACACGTTAAAGTGTCTTGTTCAAGGGAACTACACTGAGGCATCTTATGGACTTTGAACCACTAACCTCCGGCCAGTGAAGCTGTACTGATTTTAGCGTAGACAATTTTACAGTCTTTTTTGGAACTTTCTTTCCATCCCAGCCTGTAGCTGTATTTTTGGAAGGTGCATGCAAGGATGATGCACTGAGAAGTCTGTAGACTTGTTTCCTTCCTATATTTTCACATTCACTGTAAGCTCGTGCAAAAGATGTGCCATGATGCCACAGTCCCTGATGGTCATCTCATCATCAACAGAAATAAACCTGTGTGCTACTTTCCGGCAGACATCATATGTTATCTTTGCATATGGGAGGCTATATTTGTGTGTGAGATCAAATGCGCTTATTTTTGAGCCATACAGTACGTGTGGGACAAAACCCATAGCTTAACCAGACAGACTCTCATCTTTCTGTCCAGCTACAGTCCAAGGCAACAGCAGTCACCCTGTAGAAGTTTCTCAGCTGCAGATGTACATCGCTATGACAGGTGTGATTAAGCCCGTGGAGCTACACAACAATGCTGACTCATGGTGTACCTGGGCTAGACTTTACTGCACCTCGCAGAAGCTCTATGTACTAAACAGTGCATTTGTAAATATTTCTACTGGCAGTAGAAAATCACATAAAAAATTAATGCTGTATTATACATCCCACCAAGGAGGAACAGCAACTGCTTTTCCTTGTGTCGGGAAGTTTGCATCACACCACCTGTTATGAAAAAACTTTTTATTTGTGGTGCTGTTGCATATAAATACAGATATAAATCACCCATGACTGAAAAAAGCATCTTAATCAGTATTTACAATTGTTTATTTGTTCTTAAAATAACCTCCGTTTTCCAGTATCTGCTGCCAGGGGGAAAAAAACACAGCATTTAAATGGTGATTAAAAAATACAATCACTGCTTAGACCTCTGGTGAGAAGAAACACATCACAACCCATTGTGTGTCACTCTGCACACAATGAACCTGTGTGTAGTACATTTTTGACACACTCAGATTAAGAGAATTTTACAACTTGTTTGTAGACTCCAAGTGGGGAGGCTCCTCCATCCTTTTTACCATCGGCCCTTCGGATGTCCATGGTGTGTGTGTGTGTGTGTGTGTGTGTGTGTGTGTGTGTGTGTTTAGAGAATATAACAGAAGAATACAAAACTAAATACTAGAGTCTTGGTGCTTAAAGTCCAATGATATTCACTTAACAAACCTAGTTTTTAAATTAAATAAATGTAGGATATGACATATTATGCAATGAATCTGCAATATATTCAGAGAAGAATTGGCATCATTAAGATGGCTATGAACAAACTAGACAAGACCCGGAAGAGCAGAAATGTTTCCTTACATATAGAGACTCAACTTGTTCAGGCAATGACCTTCTTAGCAATGTCTTACAGATGTGAAAGTTGAACAATCAAAAAAGACAAAGAAAATTGAAACCTTCAAATTATGATGCTGGAGAAAACTGCTATGTGTACCCTTGACCTCCTACAGAACAAATGAACTGGCATGGGATGACTTCAAACCCAGGCTTACCTTGGAAGCCCAACTGACAAAAATGATACTTTTTTTATTTTGGCCCCATTGAGCAAAGGAAAGCATTATTAGAGAAAGATTTTGTGCTCAGCAAGATGGGCAATCAATGGAAAAGAGGAAAACAGGCAATGAGATGGATGGACACAATAATGATGGGCATGAATACCACATTAGCAACCCTAACCCTAACTGAAGGTCCCTTGTCATATCAGACAACTATCCAGGTCACCGTGAGCCGAAGACAGCACCTAGCAACAGTAATATCATATTTTACACATACTTGCATATTTCTTGAGTAATACAGTAATCCAACCATTCGTTTTTAATAACCGCTTGTACTCTACATTCCGTTATGGTCAAGAGTCTATGCTGGCATTAGGCTGGCTGTACCCTAAGCTGGATACATACTCAGTCATTCAGATTTACACACTTTATGGGCAATTTATCGCCCACTGCATTTCTGACAAAATATATTGGTGTAATTTTTCTGGAGGCAACTTGTGTTAATAAGCAAACCCCAAGTCACAGAGCACAAGCAGTGATTCTAGCCACATCCACCCGGAGGCCAAGTCTTCTCAGTAAGGCTGCCGTGGTCGGTGCTGTTTATCCTGCTCATATCATAAGGGCTTTTAATGACGGAAATAAAAAAAAAAATGAAAATAAGGGTAGGGGCTTCTGTTTCTGCCCTGTTACTCAAACACTATGTGATGGGTAATATCAAGAACAGATAAAAATTAATCATTTACGGTGGCTACAACAATTACGACATTGCATAATGCTTTTAGTTAGAATGATAGAGACACCTGTTCTTTCAGTCAATATTAATTTTCTACTTATTTACAGCTAATGTGATCCTTTAAGCTTAGACCATTTTTTATTTGTATAAATGTGTCAGGGAGGATGATAAAGGCAGTAAATATTGGAATATGTGGACCTACTTTAAAACAAAAGAAAAAAGGAACACTGGTTTCATTATAGTAACAATAAAATGCTGGGCACAGTTGGCATTTTAGACAGATCACATATTGTGCTGTGAAAGCGAAGAATAAATGTGGGTAAAACTAAGGTGCATGACAAATGGTTAGGTTGTGAAAATCAGCTGGGATGTTGTCATCAGTGGAAAATATTGCTGTAGTGGAGGATTGCATTATCATCAGATCTCCCAAAGCTGGATGTCTGCCCTGAAAGGACTGGCTTGAGCCAGTCTCTTTTGTGAAGGGATTAATTTGGACAGCGCATCAATTGTTCCCTCCAGTGACAGATTTTTTTTCCTCAAGCTAACCTGTCACTAGATTTTCAAAAGAACCTGAGCCTGATGGGTGTGACCGATTCCGTACAGCAGTGCTTTGCTTCAGCCGATGCTTTGTTAACAGAGCCCTCTGGCGGCAGCAGGGGATCCTGACAGCCCAGACGCTTTCTACCCATTCATCAGTCTTTTATCCCTCATTCAGTATGGGAACCTACAGATGTGATCCTGATTTGTGTGATGGTTAAAAGTATCCCCTTATAGTTTGAAGCTGCTTGGTTTGAATCCCACACCTTTATTGGTCATGAATAATCCATCCATCCATCCATTAATCCACCACTTTATCCTGGTCAGGGTTTGGGCAGTCTTGGGCCTTATTTTGAATTATATTTATTTATTTATTTATGTTATGTAAAAGGAATTATATTTTTCTTTTCTGAAACCTCTTTCCAAGATGGCTTACAGTGCTGAACATTGCAGTAAAATCCCTGCAATAGAACACATGTACTAAAGTACATACAGTAAATGCTCTTACCCACTGATCTTAACTGATAGTGCTTGTCCCACTCAGCTTGTCCAGGAAACTGGAATTTATTATAGATAACAAAGACTGTATGGAAATCAGATACTTTTAAGAAAGTGACAATGAAGTGGGATACAGATGTTCAAGCTGGCTGTGGAACAGCTGTATAAGCACACAGTGTTCAATGACTGACCAGCATGGCCTTGTGTGTAGATGGGTAGTTGCGAGACTGGAAAGGTCACAGCAGTCCTTATGGATGTTCTTGCAGCACCCTAACCCAGTTCAAATGTGCATACATGACTCCAAAAAAAAAAAAAAAGGTCTGGGCACCTATGGAACTACCAGTGCACAAATGCATTCTTTTATGTGAAAAGCCACTGCTACTGTACACTGAAAATATTCAGCTTAGATTATGCAATAGTTTGTCTCAAAAACATGACGATTCTGAAAACGTACCATCTACGGCAGCCTGTGTCCAATTTGCTACTTGTGCCAACTAACTACAAACTAGTCATGTGGCATAATAGCAGAGTAAAAACTTCCTTTACTGTGTTTATCATTAATGTTTTCTGACACTGGAGCAGATATATTTAAGGTTTGTGATGCAATATTTAAAATTTTACATAGAAATGGAAACATAGGCATATGAAACATATACATGTACAATACATTTTTGTGGCTGAAATGCTGGTGCTAGAATAGATTTTCTTTGTCCCAAAAAAGGGGAAAAGAAAATTAATTTCATTCAGGAAATAGCTTTCCATTCACAATTATTGCATATCTGCTTAACAGATACTTTTTTCCACAGTGACTCAATCTATAGAGCACTTTTGCTTTTTTGTTAGAAAATATTTGCAAAAAATAGAACCAACTGAAACATGCTGTTCACAGATTTCAAAACCCACAGATTAACATTTGTACAGCCGCCTTCTGCTCCCAAAACAGCTTTAAGTGTTTTAAAAATTAATTACTCGTAGGTCAACAGATTACTTTCTAGTTTTGCACTGGAATTATTCTGGTGCAATCTTTTTGGCAGATTATCTAAACTGGATGAAGTTTACGGGCCACAGTTTCCAAACATCGCCACATATTTAGTGAAACTGAGCTCAGGACTTTGACTAGATCACTGAAGGACGTTCATCCTTCTGCTCTTTGGCTCTTTGGTCTTGTGCTTGGGATCATTGTCCTACTGAAAGGTGAATGTTCTCCCAAATTTCAGCTCTTTTCAGCAGGGTAGAGCAGGTCTGTTTTTTGCTGTATCCATTCAATTCCTCCAGCTTTAACAGGCAACACTGATTTAAAGCAGCTCCACAGCATGATGCTGCCACCACAGTACCTCACAGTAGAGATGGTGTTGTTTGAGACACGGGCAGTATTACGTTGAATTTGAACAGAAAGCTCTGTTTTGGTCACATCTGACCACATAACATTTTACCACACCTCAGCTGGGACATTCTCATTCTTTCTTGATAACTCCAGATATGCTACTAGGCAAGTGACTTGGATGTGATCTGAGAGCCTTTATTATCTACAAATCAGCAGGCTCCTTTGTTCAATCCTTCAGTCGTCTTCGACCCTTTTTGACCTCATGGATTCTAGCACACCAGATCTGTCTGTCATCTCCTATCTAGATCAGCAGGTAGTGAGTATGTCAAGAACACCAAGTCATACCTTAAATATTGCTGGTTCCCTGTTACTGCAGTAGTAGAATATCTTGCCGTCTAATAGACAAGTACTATAAATTATTTTACATAAAATTGTCAGAAACTGGGAGGAAGAAGGCTCAGATTATTATGATTCGTATGGCAAGAATTAATAAACAATAAACATTCCCTATACGACCAAATCACAGGACTGAGTTACATTTTTTAAGCATTCCATCCTCATTGTTGTTTGACCCACCACATTATTTGCATTCAACGTATTTCAAAGTATTGAAAGTGACAGCCAGACAATTGTAATAATCTGTGACAAATGGCTCCCGGTGTCTGCCGAGCTGAAATACAGTATAATGGTTTTCGGTAGACAGGGACAGACAGAGGCAATTGCCATGCCCAGTTTGACTGTGACTTGGTGTAGCACCACTATTCATTTATTTCCATGCAACACAGAAATGGAAATAACCATCCATCCATTATCAATAACCAATTTTTTAGTGATGGGCAGTGGTGCTTCAGAGGCCTTCCTGGAAACACGGGGCGTGCAATAGGGCACACCCTGGACTGCACACCCAGATTTATGGAAATAATGTAATTAATAAGTGTTTCAAATAAGAAAAAGTGAGTTTAACAGTTATCATAGAAGACGATAAGATGTAGGATTGAGGTACCACCCCTTTTTGTGTGTTTTATTTATTTATTTATTCTCCCGACGTCCCAGTTCCGTCACTAGCACTGTCATAGCTTGTTGGGCTATCTGATGTGCCCTGTCAGTAAGGGTGCTGAGTACCGAGCAGATTCTCTCTTCATTGCTATGTGATGACCTCAGACTTGCGTTTGTGGTGACTGGCTGAGTGGGCAGATGCTGCACTGAGAGCTTTACTGGCAGAACTTTGCCACAGGTGGGGAGAGAGATTTTTCTGTGTCAGCCAGGTCGGCAGGCAGGACATTCCATGTACGGAAAATGAGGTCTGCTTAGATCTGTAGACAAAGATTTAACTGCAACCCTGCAGTTTCTGCAGCTGTTCTTTGTTGCGCAGAGATCACACAGATCTTTGCAGTCTTTCTTGGTGTAGATGGAGCTCCAAAGGAGCTTTTTCTGTAGGGGTCCCTGAGACTCTTCTTCACGTTTGAGTGCTTGCTGACGTCCAGTTGGCCCAGGCTTTTCTTACTCCAGACAGGAGCATCAAAAGGGACCACATCAGTAAAACCAAATAAGCCCAGCCCCCTTTTAGAGGCTGACGGGCAGGCGGCTGGCTTCCTGTACGCCGGCTTTGCAAACTTTCCCTCCTGTGGATGTCATCATCGCTATGATTCACAAAAATTTTTTTTATTCAAATTAATGGCTTTGAATTAAGTCAGGTCCTTAAATCATCTCTGTAGATGAGATCACTAAAGTTGCGCAGAGAAGGTCAACTATATCAAAGGATGAGATGGTGGTTTGCTTGTAACACCAAAGATGCCACATTTCTTTTCTTAAAACAGACGCAAGCGAGTGTACTCACACACACACACACACACACACATACACAAAAACCCACAACTATTACCCAGAAGGATCCAAATTTTTGCTAAGAAAAAGGTTGTTTTTAAAGGATAAGCATGATGTGGCAGGAAGAAATGATCATAAAGATATATGAGCGTGCATGGCTGCCTGCTGTTAATACAATATGACACACCAGTGCTGATCCAGGGTGTAGCACTTCCAGAGAAACGACTAACGTAATGCAGATAACTTTTTTTACTGTTTTTATTGTTTAGGTACTTAACTTTTTTTATCCAAATCATCTTGCTCAGATTATGGCTCACAATCATACTTTCACCACTTCATGCTGGGAGTGTTACATAACTAAGGTTAAGCAACCATCTAACACCCTACTGCCTTGATATTCATCCTGTATACCTGGATGGAAATCTGTGGAAGGGGCTGCAGGTGGTGTAGTGGTTAGGACTTTAGCCTCACAATTTGAGGCTTCTTATGGCAATCCCAGTGGCTTTTGTAGAAGGGTAAGGGAAGGGTATCACTGTCGGATTTGTAAATCAGTCCAAAGTGAATTATCTAATAGCATAAGTCACCCTGGACAAGGGTATCAGTTAGGCAATAACTATTATAACAGAGGACAATAATTATTATTAGTTATTATTAAGTTATAAGTACAAAGATACACCGATCAGCCACAACATTAAAAGGTGAAGAGAATAACATTGACTTTCTTGTTACAGTGGCACCTGCCAAGGGGTCGGGGGAGACATTAGGTAGCAAGTAAACAGTCAGTTGTTGAAGTTGATGTGTTGGAAGCATAAAAAATGGTCAAGTGTAAGGATCTGAGTGGCATTGACATAGGCCAAACTGTGATTGCTAGATGACTGGGTCAGAGCATCTCAAAAATGACAGGTTTGGTGGGGCGTTCCTTGTATGCAGTGGTTAATACCTAGCAAAAGCAGTCCAAGGAAAGACACCCGGTGAACTGGTGACAGGGTCATGGGCACCCAAAGCTTATTGATGCCTATCTTGTCCGACTTCACAGAAGAGCTACTGTAGCACAAATTGCTGAAAACCTTAATGCTGGCCATGGTAGAAAGGTGTCAGAACACAGTGCATCACAGCTTTCTGTGTATGGGGTTGCGCTGGCGCAGTCCGGTCAGAGTGGCCATGCTGACCCCTGTCCACTGCCGAAAGCACCTACAATGGGCACGTGGACATCAGAACTGGACCATGGAGCAATGGAAGAAGGTGGCCTGGTCTGATGAATCACCTTTTCTTTTAGATCATGTGGATGGCGGGATTACCTGGGGAAGAGAGGGCAGCAGGATCCATTATGGGAAGAAGACAGTGTGATCCTCTGGGCAATGTTCTGCTGGGAAACCTTGGGTCCTGGCATTCATGTGGATGTTACTTTGACACTTTTACCACCTACCTAAACATTGTTGCAGACCACGTACACCCCTCCATGACAATGATATTCCCTGATGGCAGTGGCCACAGAAATTGTTCAGAAATGGTTTAAGGAACCTGACAAAGAGTTCATGGTGTTGTCTTGGCCTCCAAATTCCCCAGTTCTCAATCCGAACGAGCATCTGTGGGATGTGCTGGAAAAACAAGCCCAATCCATGGAGGCCCCACCTTGCAACTTAAAGGATCTGCTGCTAACGTCTTGGTTTCAGATACCACAGGACACCTTCAGAGGTCTTGTGGAGTCCATGCTTTGGTGGATCACAGCAGTTTTGGGGAACCTACACAATGTTAGGCAGGTGGTTTTTAATGTTATCACTGTGAACAGTGTAACTAATATTCAGTGGAGGCAGAGTTTTGTGTTAACATTCTTCAGCTGTAGTAATTCCCTTACAGCTATAAAACTAACCAGTTGTTGCTTAGATTAAAATCACATAAGAGTACAAAATATTTGTTACTTTGACTTTTGCCCAAATGAATTGTTTTTGTTTTTGGATAGAAAAATAAAGAAAGAAATCTTTGGATAAGGTATGAATGAAGTAATATTTTTTAGCATTTCACAAAACTTTAGAATGAAAAGTACCATTTTGCACAAATGGGCACAGCGTGAATGAAAAAATGCGGTCACTGTCATTATAATATTTTCAGAAAACTAGAAACTGTACTTCTGCAGCAAAATGCACCTCTGTATAAAAGCAACTGAACTACTAGTTGTGAAATTGTCCGCATTTGGCGTTCCCTTGAAAATGACGTCTGTTTCTACTGTATCCGTGCAGAGTGAAACCGCAGTGCTCAGCAGCGACAGAAGAAACGAAATGTTAAACAGAGAGGAAATTGAAATTATAACTATTTCACAATTTGCTTCAATATGTTTAAACTGTCTGAATATTAAGGAACCCAGATAAGCATAGATTTTTTACTAAAGAGACAGTACTTCAGAAATTCTGTCATCGAATTGTTTCCTAGTTTTGTAGAGCTGAGGTCTGCTTTTATTCACCAAGGGTGTGATGTGACCCCCTGTGTATTTTATTACTTCAGCTATTCTATCCCAATGTTGTGCCTTATGTTTATGCTTCCCCTCACAGCGCGGGTTGAGAGAAGACGTTGTAAAAATTACGGTAAAATAACACTTTAAAATGTTATAAAATGTTCACACATTGCCTAGTTTGACTGAATTGTTTGTGTGTATTGCGGCATGGCCCTGGCCTTGAGGGACAGTCCCTAACTAAGGTGACTAACATTCGTAACTCCCATCCAGGTGTAGGGAGAAGCCCAGGGGGAATTTGGAGTGTGTGAGAGTACTAAACAGAGACCCAGCTCCTCATGTGTCTCAGTGTCAGGGGCAGCCGACAGCAGCTCATCTGCTCTCCCCGAAGGAGCAGTGCTCCTTCACACACACGCCTCATGCAGCAAGGAAGTTGCTGCTGCAGATTCTTAGAATTCAGGGTCAACCGTAGCAGGAAGGATGTGAAGCCGGCATTAAGGACCTCGGTGGAGACAGGTACAGATGGGTAGGTATGTTCTAACAACGTTTTATATGCTTTTACTTGTTTAAATTTGATTTTATTCTTCCATGGTTAATGATTTCACAGCAGGACAACAGAGGTCTGTGTGTTATTAGCACAAGTATTTAAAGGGAGTATAAAAATGTAAACTGAAAATAATCTGAAAACTTTGATGGTTTTAAGGAGTCATGCACGCTACATTAGAAATGATTTATTGTACAGCACACTGGTAATATGTGCCATTCTCATTTTAATATTATAGTGAGGCTTGTCAGTTTTTTTATGCCAGCATTTAAGATATCAAACCAGAAATGATGGAAAATGATAATAATATTATAATGGTTTTGCAAAGGTTGGGATGGTTTGTCCTAGTGGGTGAATGAAAGAGGTGCAAATGGACAAATGAGACTTAAATTGCGAATCGCGACTCTTTACACTGGAATAACTGAAAAAGTCAAACAAGATGGAGGATTATCCAGTGACAAAGGAAGTAGACGATGAGCAGTTAACTGTCAAAGAAATTCACAGGAAAGAACAATGTGCAATGCAATTTCGCGCCACAGCACTTCTCCGTTTTCCATTTCTGTAAAGTGAAAGGCAGAGGAGTACAAATAAAGGCAAACGGACGGTTAGCGAGGTACAGCACCTTTTGTTCCACAACATTTTGGATCTTGCACAGAAATAAAAAAAGTGTTTCAGCAGCATGAATGATGATGAGAGCCTGGCATTCCCCTTCTACACATACGGAAACATGAACAGTTTCACTTTTTACCACAATGAGTCCCTCCATTGTCAGAACACTACAGCAGCAGCGTGGGGCATAAAAAATACAGAAGTGTGCCAACCACGCGGGGACAGAATTTCATTTGTTATTTCATTTTCTTTTCTTTTTCTGATTTTCCAGGAAGTCTGTCTCATCCACAAGTTAATATGACATCTTGCCGGGGAAATAAAAAAGGCTTTTTTTAATGAGTTGTCAAAATTTCCAAGGGCACAACCAAAAAAACTGGCTGTGCATTCAGTGGAAATTCCCACACTTCTTTTCTGTAAATACCAGTTTCTCAGCACCAGGCTTTTCCAGCAAAAACTGTGAGGAATTTCCATTTTACTGCCATGGACCTTGAGTGTTTCAGATGCCTGCTGCTGACCCAGTACTCAGTGTAGGGTCTGTTTTTACCTTATTTTACAGCTACATCTGATTACTGGGTCAGTGCTGGCATCATGAGCTGCAGCAGCAACTGGTGAAGAGCTGAGAACCTCAGCCCATCATTTGGCACAGTAAAGTAAACCCAAAGTGGGTTATGAATGTGTCTGTGTTCCTGCTTAACTATAAATATATCTTTTTATAAATTACAGAAGCATGCTGATTCACAAACTTGAGAGCCTGCAGACCATTTACAAAAAGAAAGTTGAGTTACTTAAACTGTATCCAGAAATAAATGTGAACAGGCAATAAAGATGCAAGTAGCAGACTTGCTAAAGAAATCACTCTTGTGTATTTATTTATTTAATTTTTTTTTTAATTTAAATATTAAATATATAAATACTGTTTATTTATTAAAGTTCTCTTATTTGGAGTGGGAGAACTGTTCCCCAGCATTTGTTTGGAAATAAAGAAATATATTGTCACTTCATTTTAGTCGGTATGACAGAATTTCATTTCTGGAAACAAAGAAATATTAAACATTTGCAGCATTTTGTGTTTCAGATATGGTCTCCTGTTGGACTGTTTTATGTTATATCATCTATGTATGCCCTAAAATAACAGAGCGTGTTGCAAGATGCAGGGATGAGGAGGTTTGGAAGACATCCCAGAGATGTAGGGCAGAGTGCTTCCTGGATGGAGACATTTTGATAAATTGGCTCATTAATGTTTGAGATGTAAAGAAAGGAAGATCACAAAGTCACCACCTCTCCCTTTCACTCTTGGAAGCGCACAAACACCTTAACTTTAAAGGTGCTTTATTACCTACAAATATTAAACAATAAGCAGTTTCATTTAACTGGGGATTTAAATTCTGTGCTACTTTAAGGGCATTCAGATTATAAAGACTGTTTATATGATTTTTTTAATAACTGACTTGTTGTAGCAGCCCTGAGCAAGGTACTTGCTCTAATAAAAATGATCAAGATGCATGAAAGGATGAATAGTTTTAATAAGTTTAAGAATTGAAAAAAGAAGTTGCTTTGTAAATAAAATTAGTTAAATGAATTAAATTTAATAATAGTAAGGAATTTATTATTGTGGCTGCTGAAAATGCCAGTGTGATGGAGATGAGGTACGAATTATTTTATGTACAGTAGCTTTTTTATGGAAGAAGTGTAACTATATTTATAAACTACTATATTAAAAGAGAAGAATCCAACCAACAATATATTTTTTGTACATCTGTATACAGCAGAATGACAATGCCCTCTTTGAACCTTATTTGTACCACAGTATGCATTGTTTTCAGGGTGATTTAAACGTTAATATGCTAGAAACAGCCAGATAGACAAAAGTGAGGGACAAAACCTTTTGGGTCTGAGGCATCATTGGGATGCTGTTATAGGAAATAAGATAGCTGCTCCGGGCAGAAAATGACTGCACAATGGGCAAAAATACATTTGAACTGAATAATAAGCTCATTGCATGATAAAGATCCATATTTTCATAAGCTGTTGCAACAGTTTTTTAGCTTCCCCAGCCCTTTTGTATGAGGGCTGAGTGTATTGGAAAAAGTGAGCTAAATCTATGAAAAGTTTCAAATGCCACCACTAAAAATTAGTTTACAAATTTCAGTTAGACTGAATGAATTCTGTTAATTGTTTTGCATTTCTTTGGTGAATTACTAGCATTATAAAATAGATATTTAACCAGAGGGAAACATTTCTCTATTCTAAGTTAATTTATGTTATTTGTCCTCTAGAGGATAACACAAAGTTTTGAACAAGAAAGTGTATTTTTTTAATACAAAAAGAGAAAATAAAAGAGAGCAAAGCAAATAGAGAAAGCAGCTGAGTACTGAAAAAGAATAAAGGCGTTCCGTCCTTTATTTGCTATTGTGATTGTCATTGCTATCTCAGTAAAACGAAATTGTTTTTTTCCAGTATAAATGTATGAAAGTTTGAGCGCCTACTTTCTCTTGCGTTACAATTCTTGCTGTCGGAATTGTGGTTTAATGCGCGCTGAATTGTATCGGTCGATGTAACCCCACTGCCGGACAATAGGGGGAAGTAGACACGCTGGATGGCCAAGCGCACGCCTGTGAAAACCAACGAAGAAGAACGTGAACAGGAAGTAGAATCCTGTGCACCTCAAATTCCCATCCGGGTCGAGGCAAGGAAAATGGCCGAGAAAAAGAAAGGTGAGTCCTTTCCTGTAAATTATTAATTACCCTTATCATATTGTTTTGCAGGGCAAATTTACTTTTGTATTAAAGGGCTGTTTACAGAAAGCTAAGTATCGATATGAGAATTTACTTAATAGTTTTTTAGTAAGCAGTTTTTGACAACTAGCTCTAAGTGTTCGCGCTTGAACTGTGTTGGCACATTTGCTTTGTCGCAGAAGTAGCGAGCTGCCAAGTGCCAAGTTGCTTATTTTAAATGCTCAAATATATATCAGGTGAATTTTATCCGCTTTCAGTTCTCTGTTTGGTAAATTAATGATTTGTTATCATGGCCAGTAACTACACAAGCGCAGCGCTAATAAACATTGGAATATAGCGTTATTATAAACATCAAATTGCATATTTCTAAAACTATAGTCAGAGGTTTAATCCATACAAAATCTGTATTACGTCTAATTTGCTGGTTAAAATGATGTAGAATACATGAGGAATTAATAAAAGCCAAAATTTGTCACGTTTTAACATTTTGAAAAATTAGTTCCCATTATTGCCAGCCATTTCCTTCCACTGATTTTGTGATCCCAGAACCGCGGCTCGTTATATTAAAAATAAGTTGTAAAAATAGTATAAAATAATCTTGGACTGGATGAGACAGAAGGTTCAGTTGAGAAAAGTGTATGGGTAAAAGGTGAGTACAGCCCTAATCCAGTTTGCGGTGATTTTGGTCAGACTCCAGTTTGGCCTCCTCAGTAGATGAGTTATTCTGGGGCTCTGCATTCTCAAGGCAGAGAGAGGAAGGCCAGTGAAGGTCACTGTGTCCAGACTGAGCCTCAGGAAGAGCTAAGCAATGACCTAAACTGCCTGTGTGATTCTGATGCACCTGCACACCGTTTCACCTTTAGCATGGGAACCCATCACTTTCTTACATGCTGAGTTTCTTCAGAGGTTGTAATACTGTCACAGCATTTTTGGTTCTACTGTTTTATTTTTTCACACTGCTTTTTCATATGGTGTGATCACTATGACAAAACACCTGATTTAATGCGCATTGACAGATTCTTCATCTTGACAGTGAAATTAAGAGGTGTTGCACCTTGATTTTGTGCGTGCAGAAATTGTTCTTGGAATCGTATTGCCTCCTCCGGTGTGTTATATAATTATGAAGACTGTTTCAGAGCGCAGTGCATTTTCAGCGGTTGATCCACTTCAGCTGATGGAATGAGGCCCTGAAAACAGCAGCCACACAACCTGTTAGGGACCAAAAATAGCATCTGTTATTAAATCCTTTACAATTAAAAACAACATTCCATCTCTGTGTTTTTTTTTTTTTTTGTTTGTTTTTTTTTTAAATAGGCATGACTGTTTTGCATAGTGCCATTGTGATACAGGACAGATAACTTAGGTGATCCTGTTGTTAGGGTGCTTACATAGTTGTAATAAACTACTCTTCAGCAGAAATAATGTCTTTGAATAAAAGCATCTTTTTTCTATCCTTGGTATATATGTCAAAATTGACAGTACTTATTAATGTTTATGCTTTATTTCTTGTATTCACAACATATGTTTGAAATGTAATGTGAAGGAATTCTGGGGAAAATACATAACTGTGCTCTGTTCATGGAAGTCACTTTGGACAGTTTTCTTGAAAAATGTGTGGTTACTTTTGTAGACAAGAACGAGGAAACATTTGATGTCATGGACCTGTCAGAATATGCAAAGAAACAGAAATGGTGGAACAAAGTCTTTGGAAAAAAGAACTCTGGACCCATTGCAGAGAAGTACTCTGTGGCAACGCAACTTGCGATTGGTGGCGTGACGGGTTGGTAAGTAAAGCTCTTCAGAAATTATAAAACTACTGAACCACATAGACTCAACAGATGAGTCTAAATTAAGTGCTTAATAGTGATGGGCTTGGTATGGTAGTGTCAGCTGGATGGTGTCTTTGTGTTCATCTGATCCAGGTGTGCTGGATACCTGTTTCAGAAGGTGGGGAAACTGGCAGCATCAGCAGTGGGTGGAGGCTTCTTTTTGCTTCAGGTAACAACCCTTTTACCGCAGAAATAAGACACAGTAATGTTCTTAATTTTCTGCATGTGACCACAAATTATTTCCTTCTTGCTATAGTCATAAATCTGTCTTATTTTTATGTCAGATTGCCAATCACACGGGCTACATCAAAGTGGACTGGAAAAGAGTGGAGCGGGATGTGAACAAGGCGAAGAAACAACTGAAGCTGAACACAGAGAAGCCTCCCGAAGAAGTACGAACTAAGATAGATGAGGTGAGTGGCGATTTGTGACAATAAAAAGAAATGTATTAATAATTCATAATAACTTTGCCATCTAAGGATGACCAATTGTTTACCACTGGGTGGTACTAATCAGGTTGTCCTCCCTTTATTGAATAGGTACAAACGTTTGTGAAGAGCAACATTGTCCTTACCGGTGGCTTTGTTGGAGGCTTTCTGCTTGGCTTGGCATCTTAGGAAAACTCTGCCATTTCATCATTCTCTCATTATTAAGGCTGCATTGTTTTTCAGCAAAAATGATGGTGCAATCAGGTATTATTTCACATATTTAATTGCAAATCAAAAGCTTAATGTAAGGTTTTGGTGTTTTACGATGTTCGTTATGCTTTGGCATGAAGTTGTATGGCAGTAGAAGATTGCTGTGTATTGTATGTAGATGTATTTAATCATTGGGAGCGAGTGGAATTTTGCCCCGCCAAAAAGTACCCTACTTTTGAGGATGGTATTGAGCCTGTTGTTACTCTTTATGAAGCACTCTTCAAAAATTAAAAATGTATCACACTGCTGTTTATCCTGCTCATTTTAATTAGTCTGGGCCAGGATCTAAAGGGGTTGTGAAGTACCATTGATGATTTAAATGAAATCTTTTGATGCTCACAGTATGTACATTCAGTGCAAAGTCACAAAAAACGTACTTCCCAAAGCACTACTTTTCTTATTTTAAATCTGAAGAAATACCAACAAATTGTTATGGCTACTCTGCTGTGTGTTTATTTATGTCTCCTTATTGATTTCTTGCATAGTTGACAAGTTCATGTAAAACCTCAGGATGGGTGAGTCCTTCTTGTTTTTCAGAGACTATTGATGTCATCTGTATGTTGCCAGTCTCAGAAAATGTGTTTTGCTTTTTGAGGGTGAATCCTAAAGTGATAAATATTTTTTTACTATAGTAGAGTATATAAAGGGGTAAAAGTCTAGTTTTATCATTTATGGAACTAGCATTACAGTCCACCCTGTCTCTGAACCACTGCACCCACAACTGTTATCCAGTACTGCACAGCAGTATTTCAGTCACAAGCAACACTGCACTGTCATCAAACTTCCCTGTGAAATTATGAACTGACTTTGCGTTAAGCAACATACGAAAGGTACTTGCCCCTTGTTGGACACTGGGTGAAAATCATGTTTTAAATTAACATTTTAAGCCTTCTGAGAAACATTGCACTTTCCCTATTTCAGTGGCTGGCATTGTAGGGGAAAAATTAACGTTGATTTTTTTAAAAAATGCGGAACAAGTTAGAAATAACGTTTGTGCAAAAAATGCATATTATTTATTGAAAAAGTTCTCAAAAAACAAGATAATCCTTATTGTAAATTACTTAAAATTAAATATTGATTTTTTTTTTTAATTGCAGTGCAATTTTATTACAATAATGTTCCACTTATGAAAAATAAAGATATGGACACATGCTATCATTCCTGCTGTAAAATGTTTTTTCTAGCTAACATGGTTATCTGTAGGTATTAATGGAGGGGTTGATACTGTGCAGAACTGGACTTTCTCTTTGAGGCCAGTGGCTCTGCAGCTCAGTCCTGGGTGCTTGTGTTGCATGGTCTTTGCTGTTTTGTGAAACCAGAACAGCAGACTGAATGATGCCCAGCGAGCGCCTCGCAGCACCGCCGCATTTCCTGGATCTCCCTCTCGCATTGGCTCTCCATATATTTGTTCGCTATGTGGATGGAAGAGAAATGAGATTATGTACCAAACCGCTGAATATCTAAAGAAAAAGCAAGTATATAATTAAATTGTCTTGGATTTATGTGAGCATTCCCAAAAAAGTAGAATAAAGTTTACATGATAACCAACCTGATTAATACATGTGAATGAAGTTGCGCACACACCACATGGTAACTGTTAGTGAGCTGCACAATGGCCACTTCATTAGGTACATTTAAAAAGTAGAGCATTAGACTCTCTTTGTCTCAGCACAGCATGACTTCAGTTATAGGGTTGCATCATATTGGACTGACTTTCGCACAGGATAAATATTGCAAATTCTTCTTGCAGCTCTCCCAAAAATGGATTGCTGGCATAAGAGATGGGGACTGTGGAGGCCTTTAGGATAAAATTACAGTGCTGTCACGCTTGTGGAACCATCCTGAGATGTTTTGTTTTGTGACAGTGCACGTTGTCCTGCCTGTAGTATGTTTGAGCCAAGCCAGACTGGTCGGGATCAGTGGAATGCTGGCACTTTGCGGCATTCAAATGATGTATCAATGATACTAAAAACCTATTGTGCACCAAGAAATCATTCCCCACCCCATTACTCCACCACCACCTACAGGTCAGGTGTACCCAATAAAGTGGCCAAAGAGCGTACATCAACATTAAACATCAAATCTCATGGATGACTCACAAAAACCACAGACACCTGTTCAGCTTCTCGTCTTCCTCACTTCTATTTTCATCTATTACTATTATAAACAAAAGTGTAATGTGTATACAATGTGTTTTTCATAAATGTTCATTATATGAACTATTACTTCAGAGGATTAATATTCTCCTAAAACCCAGCAAAAAAGTTTGTGGATGTATTTCCAAGAGGTGGTCCAAACTCCACCCCCAAAACAACTGTTACCATAGAAACGCAGAGGCTGTCATGACACCGCGTTTAAATGTCCTCTACGGTGAACAAAATTGACTGCCCTCTCCAGAGGTCAGTAAGACCCGGTGTAATTCCATCCCCCTCCCCCTAAGTTTTGTTACTTTATTATTTTTGGTTCAGAAACGAGTCAATTACCTAAAAAAATATATATATATACTGGGGAAAAAATGTGGTAAAATTGAGCCCTATTTTAGTGTCTGTTCGACAGCCGGTCTACATGAACTCGGTGCGTTACCTTGTAAACATTTCTGAATCGCGCAGGCCTGTTTCTGACACGGGTCTTTCTGGGGCATTTCTGACGAGGGAAGGGAAGAAAACTAAATAACTGCTTAATAAATGTTATATGTTTTCATGCAGAAGAAGTGTTTCTTCAAAACAACAAACGACGAACAGGGCACTGCGGTTCATCTCACCCACAGGTGAATAAGCTTTACGATCGGACCCCGACGCTCACCGTTACGTTTGGGGGAAATTTCCACGTCCCTCGTGTGCAAACTCCCAGTGGGAGGAAGGCGATGCTGACAGTAAATGAGAGCTCTTTTGACCGTTTTGGTCAGCCGTCAAGGGGTTTGTTTGTGTGGAAAGTCCTCTTAAAGCGCTGCGGTTCTTCGGGCTTAAAGATAAACGTTTCCTTGGACCCTGTTACCTCGTTCCAATTCCTCTTTTTGCAATAAATTCTGCGTTACAGACACCTTCTTGGACCGTTTGTTGCCATGATCCGCACTAGTAAGCAAACGTGTAAAACTGCCTACAGCGCTATAGCAGCATGTTTACCCATATTCACCCTGACCCGGAAATGCTTGCTCGCAACCCCGGAAGTGCTGCGAACCTAGGAAGTGTGTCGGGAACAGGATAAACTAAGATTTGGCTGAACGGAACCGCGAAAAAACAACAAGATTAACACGGCAGTTCAAACAGAGGAAGCGGGAGCGGTGGGAGTGGAAGTGACACCGGGATCTGTCAGGTCACAGCAGGCCGTCGAATCCCGGAGTGCCATGGCGGTGAGCGCTGTACATCTCGAGTCAGACGCCTTTCTCGTGTGCATGAACCATGCGTTAAGCACAGAAAAGGAAGAAGTGATGGGACTCTGTATCGGGGAGGTAAGACATCTCTAAATATCTACAACGACAGTACTGGCCGAGCTGGGTGTAAACGCGCCAGCTGCCAACACCTCACCTGGCGCTGTTTCTTTGGTAGACATAACTTCATTCTGCACGGATAGCGAAGTGTTTTTTGCCTTGCTTTGACACGCCAGGTGGACACGAACCGCATCGTGCACATCCACTCGGTGATCATCCTGCGGCGTTCGGATAAGCGCAAGGACAGAGTGGAGATCTCGCCGGAGCAGCTGTCTGCAGCCTCCACGGAGGCGGATATATCCTCACCTGTAACCGCCACCTCTCATGTCAGTGTCCATTAAACACACACCGGCTCCTCTAGTTGCTAGCGCTTCAGTTACGCCTTACATTACCCCCGATTTATTATGTTTGTTAGATTTGTCCGATTGAAATGTTTTTACCCTCCCAGCCGACAGGTGTCAGTGAAGTGCACCCAAGCAGAATAAATGTGGGCCGTCTGAATTCAACTCTCTTCCATTGTTTACAGTTGGTGTACTGTATGGTTTTGGGGGTTTTAATAGTGCCTGTGTGTAGACCAGTACTGTTATTATAGAAACCAAAGTGGGAAGAAGATGCTTCATGGCGGTGATAAGATGAATTGGCCAACATTTGGCACCGGATAGAAACTGGCAGAGATGCGTTTTCCCATTTGCTATAATTTTATGGGGTAAAGAATACAGTTTTGGCTGATATTTTAAACTTTATTGTAGCTATACTGGAAGTTTTTTTGCAAAACCCAACTTGCAAATAAATTGAAAGACATTTGTGTTGTTAAACTTTTATTGACTCTGATTTCGTGTACAAGTGTGTAGTCACACTCTGTAAGCTGAGGAGCCAGTGTGTTTACACTAAATTCCCATTAGTCACTATTACATATCCAAGCAAAGGATGTACACTGCCCTGCCAAAAAAAAAAAGTCACCACCTGGATTTAACTAAGCAAATAGGTCTGGGGTTGCTTCAGTTGGTCAGGTCTAGGTTCAGCAATGTTACGTACACAAAAAATTAGGTGAGCTGATTATGTGAATATACTGAACGACCAGGTTTTTCCATCAATGGACTTTTATTCCAAGATGACAATGCCAGGATTCATCGTGCTCAAATTGTGAAAGAGTGCTTCAGGGAGCACGAGACATCATTTTCACACATGGATTGGCCACCACAGAGTCCAGACCTTAACCCCATTGAGAATCTTTGGGATTTTTTGCTGGAGAAGACTTTACGCAGCGGTCCGACTCTCCCATCATCGATACAAGATCTTGGTGAAAAATTAATACAACTTTGGACAGAAATAAATGTTGTGACATTGCATAAGCTTATTGAAATGATGCCATGGCAAATGTGTGCCATAATCAAAGCTAAAGGCAGTCCAATGAAATATTGGTGTGTGACTTCTTTTTTGGCCGGGCAATGTATATATAATATATACTATATATATTTTTTACTTTACCCAGTGTTCCCTGTTGAAGGACATTCAATGTCTGTTGTCTGTTAAGGAGCTTGGTTATAATAGTTAGATGAGTCTAAATAAAGTTGCAGAAGTGTTTTCTTAATGAGAGCTACAGGCTTGCTGAAATGACAGGGCGCCCCATGAGAGTGGTTGGGTGGTACCATTCTCATCCCCACATCACTGTGTGGCCGTCTCACGTCGGTAAGTTTTTGAATTGTCCTGGTTATTTTCTTATGGCTTAAAGGAGATGATGATGATGATGATGATGATCTTGCCTTTGCAAAACTGGTGATAATTTTTGTTGATAAGCTTTAAACTCAGTAAAAAAATACTGGAGGATTAGGTAGAAAATGGAGAAAGACTCATTTGTCTGATTGGCAATATTTTTATGATGAAATTTGCCATAAAATCATTGGCTAAGCAGCAGAATAATTTATGGATTGGACAAAAAAATGTGGATTTTTTTTTTTTTAAACATTTCTCTTTGTCAACAGATGTAAGGACTCAGGCAATGTACCAAATGATGGATCAGGGCTTTGTGGGGCTGATATTCTCCTGCTTCATTGAAGATAAAAACACAAAGGTTAGTCCTTTAGATCTTGAACATGAAAGAGCAGTACTGACATAGCAGCACTTTATCACTGCCCACATTGTTGAAGCCATGAAGATAACAAAATGGAGCATAACTTAAAGTTCCCGCGTTAGTTAAGGACTTTTAGAGCTGTTTTGCTGTCAGAAGATCCCAGGTTTGAGTCACTGCTCCTTCTGCTGTACTTTTGATCATGTATGTCTGTTTCTTCCTCAGTGGTTTTCATTTTTTTGTTTGTTAGCCAAACTTGTAGCAACATGACAGCATGAATGAGGACGTTAGGGTTTTGTGTATTAATATAATTGGAACCAGTATGATGGACAGCATGTTATAAAAAAAAAAAAAAATGAACTGACCAGAGTGATCTCTTCCAGACGGGCCGAGTCCTGTATACATGTTTCCAGTCTGTACAAGCTCAAAAAGGCTCTGAGTAAGTGTACCATGCTTTCAAATTTTTACAACTTGATCTTTCCTTGATTCTAGAGAAATTACATTTTGTTCTTTCTTGTAAATCTGCAGTATGCAAGAGCAGAATGGCAATAAAATAAACCTTGAACCTTGATTCAAGAAGTGGCGAGTTCTGTCTATAATATGCAGCAGGTTGATTCACAGTAATTTCAGTGCCATCTGTACATTTTTTAAATGAGTATATCAACTAGGCAGTGAAGTGGTAGACCCAAGGTAATGATGTTACTTTCTAATGGCAAGGTATGAGCGAATCGAGATCCCAATTCACGTGGTTCCACACGAAGCCATTGGCAAAGTGTGCTTAGAGTCGGCAGTGGAACTTCCCAGGATTCTTTGCCAAGAGGAGCAGGACACATATAGACGGATTCACAGGTGCCGTCCATTTTCTCTTTTATGATTTCTCATTTATTCTTGGAATTTTTTCACCTTTGATGCAACCTGCATAATATACTACTGTTCATTTCTCATCTTGTAAATTAGAAAAGCTTTTAAAGAAGGCCTTATTTTTGGTATAACATTGCAAATTAAATTTGTATATTGAGGAAATGGACACAGTGTTGCACAAATTTTTGATGTTTTACAGATTTTGTAAGTTTTAAAAGGGTTTTAATGAATACAAATGGTTTTAGTGATGGTAGAATTCTGTGTCAGACTCCCATATAGGATATATGATATTTCTTTATAATTGGCAATTATTTGTCTTGATCGTGTTGAGATGCATCTTTAAAAGCAGCCCCTGTTGCTGAATTATTTTTCTTCAGCATCTTTAATGCTGATGTGTCCAGGCTCCAGCCAGTCTCATCCAGAGAACACATGTAGTCAACTTACGGCTGACAAGTACAAAAATAAACGTACATAAAGACAAATGAAAACCTGGAAATTAACGACATAGGAAAACACTTTTTAAACAGGGCATTTTAATGCACTATTGTTTCTGTTATTCCTTTAAATTTTATTGCATTTCCTAATGCAAGTGTAGCTACAGCGTGGCACTATAAAATATATTGCCATAATTTATATTTCTCATTTTTTCTTAACACCTTACAGTCTAACTCATCTGGATCCAATAACGAAAATTCACAATGGTTCAGGTATTCATTTCTTTTATGCTGAATTATTCTTTTATGAGTGTTGTATATATTCATTTAATTACAGTAAAGCGCTGTGATAATGTGAATTTGGATAGAATGTGAGTGGTACCCACTTGATACCCAAGTTTATCAATTCAGGGTACAGTCAGGTGTGTTCAGTGTAAGTTTCATTGTCTTTACTTTTCTGATTTCTCTGATCTTTAGAAAATAACTGAGTTATATGTTTATTAGTATTAGTGCATATTGTAGCAGTGCCAAGGGGAGCCATGGCTTTCCCATAATGCATTGCTGTTGCATGTTTGCAAATACAGTCCGTCTTTGATTTAGTAAACCTAAATTGTCCAGCTGTTGGATTTTACAGTCTCAAAAATATTCCAGAAAAAAGGTAACATAAAAAATGAAGCATAATGTACTAGAAATATAAATATTTGACAGAGCAAATAATTCTACAAAGGTATAAATTAATGTTTTGAACAATTTTGGTATTGATATAATGTGTTGTTAGTCCAGTGAATCAGTCCTTCAGAGCTAAAATTGGCTACAGAATAAATTCTTAAAATACAATTATTTTTGTACATGCTTCCAGATGAAAGAGCTTGTTCTGAAAGTGTTGTCTGATTTTTTTTCCCCCTTTTTTTGTTGTGTTTAATTCTCTGGACTTAGTGTTTACTAAGAACCTATGCAGCCAGATGTCAGCTGTCAGTGGGCCTCTGCTGCAGTGGTTGGAGGACCGGCTGGAGCAGAACAAGCAGAGCATCAGCGAGCTGCAGAAGGAGAAGGAGCGACTGCTGCAGGAGTTGGCTGCCCTGTGAATGGGGTCCAAGCTTTCTCCATGTGTGCACATACCCCCACCTGCTTCAAGCCAAGAAGGTCTCAAGGCTCAGAAGCATTTGCCTGTGTCTCCTTCAGAACTTTTTTTCCTCAGGATATACTTGTTTCACTCTAGACTGTATTCCACTGGCCCTGCTTTCTGTTTTCCTCATGTGGATGCTCCAGTTTGCCTCAGGTCTCAGCCTTTATGTGTCTGCACATCACCATGTTCACACTGTTTCATCGGAAGGTTCCTCTCAGCCTAGGGAATGAGCGACGGCTGTGTAATATCGTAAGGCTAGTATGGCACTGAGAAAGCAGCGTGGTAGTCAGGGCCTGGCTGCTTCAACCAGTCTGTATGGCTAAAACTTTTATCCTCCCCACAATGGCTATATCTATACTAGCCTGTAAAAGAGCAAACATGATTTGAGGTTTTCCTGACTGTACAAGTATGCAGTATCACTAGACAAACTGCAAAATATTTGGGCACACTTAACATTTAGATTTTTTTTTCACCTCAGTGCTTTAAATTGAACTTTATTGTCCCAAATGACTTCTTTGTCAGTTCTGTATATCATTTGTGTCTTGTATGTCCTTGTGTAGAGCAAACTGTACGTTTGTTTTATTTGACTGGAGTTCTGAACTTGCTAAAATGGCAGCAGGTTAGTTATGATCTTGCACGCAGTACGTTGCTGCATGCAGAATAAATGTGAACTGAGGTTTTTATGTTGATGTATGATAGTTATTTTGTATGGGGTATGACGTGGTCATTGGGAATTCTTGTTTCCCTGTATGATGTCTAAGGTAATAAAACTGTTCTACTGAAGTCGTTGTTTTGCTTTGCTTAGAATGACACTGCCGAAATCACCACTTTTCTGCAAATGTGTAGATAAAATTGATATTTTCAATCGCTTCGGAGGTTGCACAGCATTAGTTTGAAATGGCTTTTCAGTTTAGTTTTGCTGTCGTACACATAGATGTGGACTGAACTGTCTGTTCTAAAAGCTTAAAGAAGCGAGAACACATATCCTGCATTTACTCAGGCCGTTGTCCATTTTTTTAAATTCAAGCAAAAGCTTTTTAGATCATACTTGCCTGTTTTTTTAATAAAAGAAATCAGCACATGCCACGTTACGAAATTTCCACAAACAGCACTACTTTTGCGAAAGAACGGAAAGCTATAAATTACATGCAAGTACAAAGGTCCCAAGTTTGACCACAAATAAAGCATCCTGTTCAAGAATGCCCTTTGGCCATAAAACACAAAAACGTAAATGGGCAGGAAATAATCACTCTTTTGAAATGTTAAAACGGTGGCTGCTTTTCAGCTAGTTTGCATCGGGACTGTAATCCTAACTGAAAATGTCTGCAAAAAACTGTTATTTTCTTCTAAAAGTTTGTAGGCGAACGTCTTAGTGGGGGCACCTGAGGTAAAAGCATGTTTGGATGCGGAATGGTACCGCTGAATGGTTAAAATTTCAGACATGCTGGAATGTTCTGCTATTCTTCATACATTAATAGTTTGGGTGTTAAATTAGATAAATACTGCAATGCGTGTTTAAATGTTATAAAGCAGGCCAGAAAGCTTCTTGTTAGCACCATCTCAAATGTCTGGTAAGAACAAGCATGTGGAAGTGGAACCTACTTGGAGCCTCGTCCTACCTGGTGTGGTTAAGGAAGGCATGCTGTAAAACCATTGTATTCCTAGCTGCCTGCCTCCCAGTTGCCATGGGAACGGCAGCATGCTTAGTTTCTAGTCTTTAGCGTTCAATGCGCAAGTCACAGGACGGCCTTCGGTGTTGAGAATCGAGAGCAATGTCTTGCGAGAGTCGAATCTTTAGTGTGGCCTTGCTCGCAGCACTGCAGATATCAGAGTCACCGCAATACATGGGAATAAGATGAAAGCTTGGTCAACAGTCCCGGAACCAAAGGTTCTGTCTTTGGCCTGTGAATCTTTCAAACTAAACCTAGCAAGGGAAAAGCTGTATTTATGATGACGGACCAGAGCGACACGTAAACCCAAACACAGCGGATACAGTTCAGATGTTATTGTATGCATGTTGGAAACTCCAGAAAAAAAACTGTGCTGGTGTCATGCACCAAAGCCATTTAAACATAAACATGTCATAAACACAGATAGGCCATACAAAATGGACTGTAAACAGCGGCCTGAGCCAATTTGTTTTTCCTGGTAAATGCACGGCCTTTGTCGGATATCAAATGTTCAAGCGTCGTCCGCTGCTATTTGGAATCGTGAGGCGGAGGATTGATGGAGGGTGGGGGGTGGCCACTAGCAGATTCTTCTTTTATTCTAGAATAAAATACGGGATTGGCAAGAAGGAGGGGTAATGGTGGGGGTGTGCACACTTCAGAGGCTGAAAAACACCTAAGTCACCATCATCGCCATCATCTTCGCCATGGTCACAATGCCAAGCGGCAGGGAGGAACCAGCAGCTGTCATATGTGTACAAATAAAAATAACAAATTTGCGTTAAATAAGCACATTGGCTTACTCCAAAAATTACATTTTTTCCAAGCTTCAACAAAGAATTCTTGTTGACTTACACAGAAACGTGTAAGTCAAAGATGCTCATGGGATACCTGCATGTGTTTGAGATGCCCCAACAGTCTTAATTATTTAAAAGCATGGCGTGTTGGACGAAAATGAACCTAAAATATCTTTGTGATGTCGGACGGAGAATTAAACTGTAGATGTTTTGCGTAGTTTGCACGTGAACTTGTCCCAGTATTGCGGGGCCTGTGAGTGACAGCATGGGCTTTAGGTGTTGGCCTTAGAGGAAAGAGAACATCCGCCAGGCTGAAAGAGTAATATTTTTATTCTCTCTTCCTGGCTGTAAACTCTTGCTGTTGTTCAATTTTTTATTAAATGCTGTGTTATGGGAGCCATCCTAGTGTCTTCATTTACTCTGTTATGTCCCACGGCAACACTTGCTACACTGGAGTCAGAATTTGGAGGAAGGGAGGACCATGAGGGAGTGAAGGCAGCAGCAAGGAACAGGAGGAGTAGGAGGAAGTGGGGTGAAGGAAAGCAGCAAACCGCTGTCCCTGCAGTTGTCTGGTGAGACATGAGGCCTTCTGACCTCTGGGAAGAGCCTTGTCCAACGACTTCTGATATGCTACATGGTACGATGTCCAGTCTCCCATTTTTTGCACACTTGGACAAAGGGCTTGGTAGCTAAGTTACGTGAGCCCTCAAGCTTGGAGCTGCCCACCATGTTTGTGGAGGACATTCCTGCTGCAAAGATGTGAACTTCCTGTTTGCCACATATCCTTACCTTCTGAAGGAGGGCAGTGCAAGCAGCAAAGACGGGCGTCTCCTGGGGGTCTCATCGGGTTCACATCTGACGAGAGCAGCTTTTCAGACTCTGGCAAAGCAGCCTAAGCGGGAATTTCCATCAGTCCACATGGGACACAGGTTGCCTGGACATTCGAGGAAGACAGCGTGCAGCCTCTGTTGATCCAAGGGGAGCAAACCCCAGACGGGTGTCCAGGACTCCCTCCCCTTCTGCCAGATGTTTTTTCGGGCAAATTTAGCACTGGCTTCTTGCAGGCAGTATCTCACTGGGGTGGGGGCTTCTTAGAAGAAGGGAATTTTTCTTAGGCCAGAAGGGCACCATTTCTATGTACTCTTCCTGACTATAACCTCTTGCTGCTAATAAACGCTGCCCTACAGCAGACTACTTAACATCTTCAACCACCCCAGCAGCAACCACAAGCACATACGAGTCGTGAAGGGATTTAAATGGCGATACATTTTTTCTCCCAGCAGGGGGCGGTAAAGCCTCATCTTTTTATCAGGGTAAAAAGACTCATTTTTTCCTCCTCTGTAGCAGAATTATCAATAAATCACGCCAAATATTAATTTAACTCGGGCTCAGGAGAATGTGGCTAATTTATTGTGGAATTTGGTTTATATTTACAGCATTAAGCAGAAAATAATAATATTCAAATAAATTATACTCAGTTGCCTATATGCAGAATGAGTGTGGTAGGTACAAAATTACTAACCTGGCAATGGCCAAGAAAGGAAAACTCCAACAGTTTTTTAAAAATATTTATTCTCTAAATCTATAAGTCTCATTGGATACAAAAGGAATACGAGTCGCAACCGAATTAAAAAGAAGAGAAAAATTGGTTAACCAAAATACCAAAAAGTTCTAATAAGGATTAAACAAAATAGATGCATTTTTACAGTAAAATCACCCTTGCAAAATGGCAGAAGCTGCATTAGAGCCCTAGGGAGCACCTGTGTGACACAGGCTGGGTACGGGAAGACTTATGAGTTTACTGAATGATATGTTGGAGCTTGGGTGTGAGAAAAAAAGCCAGTGAAACGTGTTTGTGTGTGAGTGTGGAAAGGGGGGGAAGTGCATCTTTCTCTGAGTGGTCTCCTGCACATCACCTGTCTGATTCTGACAGGTGAGGGCAGCTTTTCTGGAATGAGGGCAGCAGCAGAAAACATCATAAGCACCCATAAATAACAGGGCTTCCTGAGGGACACTGTGGTGTGCGGGAGACTGCAGAAAACGTACACATTTTTAGGGGATGGAGGAGGCTGTAGAAGTTGCTCAGATGCTCACTTGGAAATTTGATCTGCAGCATCAATACCCTGAAGAAGGACTCAGGGAACAAGGGATCACCCCCAACTGCCATTCAGTGACATTCTCAAAGTTTGTCAGTATTTTCTTAAGTGTACTCTGTACCTCAGAGTAGACTGCACTAACTTTTATTCAGAATGACCCCTGAATTATTTAGCCTACATGGGACTTTTCACTGAACAGGTTAAAAAGTTCCAGTTGCAGTCACACAAACACCAAATTTTCTGGTTAAGAACTCTTTGGCAAAAGTCACAATTGTGGACTGAATGGACATTTCTGGGTTCTCACAGCCTCCACTGAAAATAGATCACAGAAGAAAGCCAAGACAAGAGGATGAATTGGCGCTGGAGGGGCTGGGGTATGCAAATTCTCTTTTTTATTGGTCATAAAATGTTCTCAGTACTCTCACATAAGTGGGGTGTCTAGACAACTCTGCTATTTTGAGCTCTGATGCAAATAACAAGGATCACATCTGTGAGAGCAATACATCAGAGGACAGAGGGGGACCTTCAAGCCCTCTTGTTGCAACACTTGTCCCGGGGGTATGCTGCGCTGTCACAAAGCCCTGATGTCACCTTGCACGTGCGTGCCGACCCTCAGCCTGCTGCGTTTCGTCGTATCTGTTCGCCAGCTCACACTCAGCTGTCTGGAAACTTGACCGTAAAGTCTCTCAAAGAATTACACCTCTTACATCTAAGGCCTTCATCCTTCAAATACCCTGGTATTTTAGGATTTCACAGCCGTCAGCCCCAAAGTAGTTGTGTATTTATTTTTGCAGTGATTTATCGTACAGTTAAACAAATTTCTCAGTTACCCTAAGTGCGGAAGCAGTTCTTGCTTATTGTGGGCAATCGCAAAGTGTTGGTCTCACCCTTTCTTATTTACTTATTTTGCATTTGACAACATGCTGTGATAGCAAAAATCATATATAATTCATTAAAATGAAAAAAAGATGACTGTAGCACTTATAGTCACCTTATGCAGCTGTACAGGTGAAGAAAGGCTGTGGGGAGGACTGAAATGTGATGGCAATTCAAAACTTTGAACATTTATAATGGAATACAGAGCGTTTCTGAACATTAAGTGTATTTCCTCACTACAAGTAACAATTTCAGTTCCGATAGTTCCAGATTTTCTCACGCTAATCCGAATCTAATTTGTCCCTGAAAACATGTCAGACACCAAATTTTTTGGATACCAAATACCTATTTCTCCTTATTTTAAATGGAGCGGGGGGTGATAGCAATAATGTGCTCCTAGCCCCTCACCTCATGACTTCAGCATGGTAAACACTGTAAACACCAGTTACTTCAATAGAAAACAATGTTGGTGCTATTTCATTATTTATAACACATTTATAACACACTGATATATAACATTTCTGATGTTGATGTTGCTACTGGGATTTAAATATTATTTAAAAAATGAAATTTAGTTAAAAACACTGCAGATATCTGCACAAACAAGGCGATCGGGTTTTATTGGGTGTCATGGAATGAAGTGAAGAAAAGACGGCTGGGAGGTCTGCGGTGTGGAGGGAGGTGGCTGTGTCAGTTTTCTCCGTCAGAGGTGGGAAGGAGGGGTGGATGCGGGGCGACAGAAATGCAGTATGGAACTTTAGTTGCCCTCACACAGTTTTCTCGCACAAACCTCCTCGTAACCTGCAACGACATTTTCGGCTGCGTTGCATGAACGTGAAGCTCCTGTTTATGTCCCTGTCATGTTCCATTATTAGTGACACCATTGCGTTTGCTGCTCCAAAACTATTTACGGTTTTCCTGTCCAGCACAGGAAGGATTTTAGGCTAGACATCCTTCCTCCTCCTCCTCCTCCTCCTCTTCCTATGAGGACTGATAGCCATCCAGCTGAATTGTTCATCTTAAACTGATGAATTTTCAACATCACAGTTTATTAGAAATACATAAACTGTATTTCTAAGAGAGCTGTGTTCCATGCTGCTGGAGGATAGCAAACAGAACAGACTCTGAGAGCATGAGGAAATGACAAGGATTAAAACAACATTCTGTACACCTGTCTACTGCTCACCTGTTGTAGGGGGCATGGTGGTTAAGGACATAGCTTTGAAATAGGAATATTGCTGATCAGAGCACCTGCTTTTGAACTTTAAGCTTCTTGTTTGTGAAACAAACTGTATATTGGTAGAAACAAGTGAATTATTACTGCTACAACATGAATGAAAAGCTATGATAAAGATCACAAATATAAAGGCCAATACACATTAATGCTTCCGACTTGTTGTCATGGCAATATTGTTGACAGTAAGTTATTCTGGCCAAATAAGCAATGAAATGATGACAAAAATCACAGCATTGCAGGGTGTCCTGCAAACGAAAGCAACGTCTCTGAAGGAGATTTGTTGCCGAGTCAACAAATGGTATTGAATCCACCTTCCTGTTCTGGATGAACTGTGGTTGCTTTTATGTAAATGTCTGCAACTACAGGGCAGAGCTTCTGGTCAGGATGACAGCAGGGAATGTGGTCCACTGTGCTCATGCGCTTTGTGTATTCCAGTGAAATAAGATCCCATTATCTAGATGTTCCACTGTCCAGTACGGTCAAACCACCTTTTGAAAATCTGCGCCGAGCATCTATTAGAAATTTTCAAACCTCACCCCTCCAGGTGCTGGACCTCCTGCACCACCAAATCCCCAAATTTCTAGAGTATGAGAATCAAACCTATTTTTATTTATCGAAGTAACAGCTGCAATAAAAAAAATAAATAAAAAATAAATAAATACTACTAATACTACTACTACTAATAATAATTTCCTTAAAGCTTTCCTTTTTCTATGAAAGGGCCCCTCTGCCACCAGGAGTCCAGTACCCAGAAAGTCCAACACAATAACCACCTCAATGCAGTAAAAAATAAAAACTGACTGGAACAATGAGGGGACAAATCCCATTAGATCACTCACTTCCCTGTTCAGAATAGCCTTCTAAAAACCTGTGCTGAGCATCCATTAGAAATGATGCAAACTCACCCCTCCAGGTGCCAGTTATGTTCTGGACCTCCTGAACTCCTGGTCAAGCACGTGTGTGTAATGATGTTCCTTAAACAAAGACTTTTATTCACCAGTGAGGTTCTTGACACAGGACCAATATTTACTTAACAGCAAGTAACTTGACCCATTGTCATATTTTATTCTGGAGCTGAGGGAAGTGGTGCATCCTTTGAAACAAAGAGCTGCATTGCCAACAAGTGATTAAATCTGGGTGGAGGAAGAAAAGCCAGACATGGTGAAAAGCCCTATCAATACCTGCAATGTGGCCAGGTGTTGGCCTCTATGCGTCATCTCAGCAGCTGAATCGCTCTGTGGTGTTCATCTGAAAAAGTACAAGCACGCGCTAGCCTCTCCGTAGTGTACTTTAATTTCAGGCAGCCGATAGACAAGTGTTTGCCAGGGAATTACCGTGCTCCCATTATTTTTTCAAAATGCTGCAGTTTTACAAACTCATGCAGTGCCTGTTTTTTTCGCTAATAAATGTCTCTGAGTCCGGCACACATAATTTGCTTTTACTTGTCTGTGTCAGACTGTCTCTCTAGCGCTTGGTTGCCAAGGGAATATGGATGAAAATGAGCTGCCCCGGTGATGCCGATGCTTTTTTGTTAGTTTGCTGCAGTCGCTGTGCAGAATGCAGTGACATCAGTTAATAATATGCATTGAAGACACGACTTCATTCTCTGATATGCTCTCCTGATGTAAAATAAAATTTAAAAAAAGAAAAAGAAAACAGGATGAAACTACATAAACCACTGAAGCATTACTTATGTATTATATAGTTGAAAGATGCCATTGAATCACAACTGACACCTAGGTGACCACTGACATGGTTTTCAATGCGAGGAGGAACAGAAGTGGTTTGGCATTGCCTTCTTCTGGCATATTTCTTCCTTAAAAGGGTGCAAACACAGAGGGGGGAACCTGCAAACCTAATGCACACCCCTGAACTGGCCTTGAACCCCTCATCACACAAGCAGCCAAGGCACTGTGGGGCACCACCATATCCCCCATCTGTTTGTTCACTCTTTCTCTATTTCAGATTTATAGAGTATGAGAATCAAACCTGTTCTTATAACCTATTCAAAGCAACAGGTGTAATAATAATAATAATAATAATAATAATAATAATAATAATAATAATAATAATAATAATAATTCCCTTTTTCTATGAAAGGGCCCCTCTGCTGCCAGGAGTCCAGTACGCAGAAAGCACAACATAATAAACACCTCAATGCAGTAAAAAAGTCAAAATTACTGGAACAATGAAGGGTCAAATCCCATTGATTCCCAGCAAGAAGGTCCAGACATGTCTAGACCATCCCTAACTCATGACATGCAAGCCAGTTTTGTTTTTGAATGCTGTGACAGTGAAAGGCCCGTGTCTGTCTCACAGTCATGGCAGGTTAACTGTCAGTCAGCTTAAAGAAGTACAAAACTGTGCTTTTAGGAATTACACAAAGTATTTAAGAACAATACTGTATAGGCCATGGCACAAAGGCAGGACTTCTTGAATGAGAAAGAAGTAAAAATGGACCTTATGTTCTCTGCAGAACAGTTTGAATGTTAAGTCTCAAGAAAAGGTTCCAATTTTCGATGACTCAGCTGAAAGGTGACTGGATGCCCTATATCACTGTCTTTGTCAGTCTTATTTCTTTACAATATTAAACTATATTATCATTGTAAATCATTTTCTAATTTAATGAGAAACATTGGGAATAGCAAAAAAAGACATTTTTAAACCATTTTTTTTCTGCCCTCACACATGCATTTGTAAGTCTGACTTGGATCCTAAATTCTGTTATTTTAGTTTTGATTTATCAGGAACAAATCTTATTCTAGCTACTATACAGGTGCTGGATGGGTGTTGGGTCCTGTCCCAAGCATGCACCCTGTCTTTGCATTCTATGGCCACCATGATTCTGCATTAGAATAAGTGGTTAACAATCATAAATGAGTGAAGGCATTTTATGCAGCGGGCTCAGCTTTAATGCAGTGCTATCCTACTTTCTGTGCAAAATATATTGCCATATATCATCCTATTGTTAAAATGTGTTATTCCTTTCTTGGGTCCTTATTCACAGACTCTTTATATCTGCTTGCAAAGGCTGCAAATACATCTGTTTCTCTACCAGTAGGAGTAGAGAACAGAGGTCTGCTCATCCTGAAATCAGTTTATTCATTTATGCTTATTCTTTCTGCATTAGAGACACAAAACGGTTCATATTTCCTAGCCTCCCCTCCCAAAACTGAACGGCAACAAGGCAACACGGTAGACTGCATGAACCATAGCCCACATCACCCGAAGGTCAACTGCCTTTGAAAAGGCTATATGAAACAACCTGGAACCATCCAGTGGTAAATAATAATGACTGATCTGAACATGTTATGGCAAAGACTAGACAGGCATTAATGACTTTCCAGTAGCAACCACAGCTCCCCCTTTCATCTATTTTCAGAAACTTAAGAAGTTTCACATAAAGTTTAAGAGGCCTGTCCCTTGAAATGGAGGCAGAAAACTTTCAAGGCTGTCTTCCAGGTCAAATCTTTCTTGAGATAAGTGGGGGGATAAATCCTACAACCAAGAAGGACAAATAACTCGAGGTTCAACAAAGTTGAGCGAGAACAACATTAGGCAAACAGCTGAAAAACTGAAACATTTCAGACCTTCATGTAGGTCCAACACCTTGGACTGTAATATACTTCAGCTCAACTGTTCTAGATGATCTTGAGCAAAACTGGACACAGTCCTGATCTAGTTGTGTCTGCGCAGGTAGGGTCTGTGTGGGTGGGCCTCAAAATGTAAATCCTGCTCTAAAAAATGTCTATTTTATTTTATTTCTCTTTCCAATTGACTATGACTGGCATATGTCACTGCGGCATTCACCTGTCCAACAGCACTAACAATACTTATGTACTAAATACAACCACTTAATTGTCAAACAGTTTAGTGGTAATATAATGTGTGAATGCTTTTTACCTCTCCACCACTACACCTTTTAGACCAAGTGAACTGCAGGGTAGCTCAGGTAGTGGAAAATCTGCACATTAAAGCATTATTTCAAATATTTATTAAATGTAATAAATTAATAACATCCAAAACACAAAACCCTGCCCAAAGCTGCATTCTTACTTTTAGACAAGGAAGTTTAACTTGTTTGTCTAACCAGCAGAATTAAATACAGCACACATTTGTTGTCCCACATTACAGTGGATCCACTGAACTACAACAAAACAGTCACTTGAAAATAATTACTGTCTTCAGCTACTATCAATATTTCTACAGAACTGATCAATGTCGCTGCCTAGAATGCCCTGTAGTTGTTTTCAGTGCACCTTGGAAGTCATGTTTTGGAAGCAGAAGGATGCAGTACCCTTTGAATCCACACCATGCTGTTCTCTCACACATGGAATGTTCCAAATACAAGTTCCCCCCAAAGTCGATGCTTAAATACACACACACAGTTTTCAGTAAGGCATATATATTTTGTATTTGTCATGTGTTCTGGTGTTTAAACACTATACAGAGTGAGCTTTGAAAAACCTAATTTTGGATTATCCATCTCCCAAATCCTGTACCCATGTGCTATACATGAACTTTTCTGCTAACAGGTTCAGCACCCTAGAGAGAAGGGCAAATTAGAACAAGAAGGAAGCTATGACATCCAGATAGTGTTTTAACACTTGTGTATAATAAATAAAATTATACATGTGTGCTAAGACCAAGAACTATGCTCTCATAAAGGTTGGGTTAAGTGCCATCAAATCAAAGCTGACATGGCAACCATTCAGATATTTTTCACTGGAAGGGAGATATCTTATTCTGCTCATGTATTTGGGGTGCTGTAAACCCATGTGAACAGAGACAACTTGGAAAGTCTGACCAGAAATAGAATCAAACCCAGATCCAGAACCACAACCCAGGAGCTACCCGCTGCACTGTTGTGCTCCTTATGTGACAGGATCATCATTTTATTGCAGTGCCCCCGCACGTATTTCAACATTTCTCACCTGCTTGAGAGCAAATGCCAACAATTTTACTCCCAAATGGACGAGAGCTTTCCTATCAACAGCCCGAATGTATTGTATCGTGCGTATGCTACCAATCCTTTGGACAAAATTTGGACAAAGCCATCGACCAACCAGGCAGACAGCTTGTATGAGGTGGAGATCTAATTCAAATTTACTTTGCATACTAAAAAGGCTTTTTGGGAAATAAAAGGGAAAGAAGAGTTGCAACCATAAATACCGTGAGGGAGCAATGTGAGCGACTTCTGGCAGACTATTCTCAGGTTCAGTAGTTCATTTGATAGGGCCTTCACCAGGCAAATAAATAAAAGATGTTTTGCTGTATCAGGGCCTTTTCGACAAATTAAACTCAATACAGCGGAACAGCCCTGCCCACATCTCCCTCAGCACCCTGGGTATATCAGAGCGAGCGGGAGCGGATGTCAGGAGTCGACCGATGTTCTGGACTCCATCATTTGCAACCCTGTTTCTCCGTGTTGCCCCCATCCCCCTGCGCCTACCATCGACCACCAGCATCGCAGATAGTGCCTGCATTATTTGAGCTAGAAACCTTTTACAAACTCCTTCCCGTTCTGGCTGTAACTCCGTGTGCTGCTCCATTAAGAGATAGAGATTTACTGCACTTGCTTGCACATGGGGTGCAAATCTGATGGCACTTTGTATGCTTTGTACACAGCATGTTTCATATGACTGCGTGCTAGGAATGCAGGCAAGGAAGACCACAGCAACACAACAAAGCAGCACTATCTCAGAAATTAAACATTTATTTTTTTATTCTTAGACCAAGATCTTCCTTTGCAGTGGAGCACATGCTTTTTTCCCCATACAACAGTCACAATGCATGAGTTTTAAAGAATAAATTCTAGCTACTTTGATGCTACTACCATGTATGCCGCGTGTAAAAGATAGAGAACTATTTTGGAATTTAAAAGTAATGTATTTGGACGCAGTGATTAATCTGTTTGTGAGACTCATTTTTGTCTTGAGTTAGGGATGTGGTGGTGCAGCGGGGTAAGCTGGTGTCTCACAGCTTGTGGGCTCCTTGTCTGATGTGTAGTTTGAGCCCAGCTGAGGGGTGTGTCGGGTTTGCATGCTCATGCTGCTTTAAGGGAAAAAAATATGCTGGATGAAGGCAATGGCACCTAGGAGTCAGATATGACTCAGTGGCATTTTCAAAACTATTGAATTTATATATGTTGGATATATCCTATATATAAGTGCTCATCTGTTGTGTCAGTAGTTGCATGACAGATTTCTGAAGTAGGAACTTTTGAAGAAACTAGTCACTAAGTAAACAGGATTAATGGAAATGTATGTGTACCTCTGTTCAAGAGAAGCAGACAGACTTTGATTTCCACAATTTGGCAAATAAAAGACAAACAATTGCTTGAATTGATTTAAGGGGAAAATCTAGTGGTGCCCGATGCCAAGGCTGCACATGAGGGATAGACTCACGAGCTCTCTGACACTGCATGCATTAGTGGCTCTTTGGCGAGTTATCCCCCATTTTCTCCCCTAAAAAAACTGGTCGGAACTGGCTGAGCTCTGTTTCCGCACGAAGGCACAAACCGTTCATCCTTGTTTGCAAAATGCTTTCCGACAGGCATCCCAGGCCTCACGTTGCAGTCAGAGGGAAAGTTGGAGGGAGTCGCTGGGGACTGAGATCAGATGGTACCTTTTTCCACCGCCATCCCCCGGGTGCTGCTGCTGTCTGCAGAGCCTTTTTTGTGTGTTTTTCCACACTTTCCAGCTTCTCGGCGTTCCTCCGCTCTCAACGCGGCTCCACGGCTTGCCAGCTGTTACCTAAGTGGCCCAGTTTATGCTCCGCAGTTCGCCTTATACCTCATTTAAAAATAAATAAAACACCTCTCTTCTTTAAATAGAGTCATGATTGGATTAGATAGGTTGCAAATGACAAGTGTACAGCTTTTCTGGCTTGTTTGCCATCTCCAGTGTTCTTACACGCAGGGAATTGTTACGGTTGCCATCCTTTCTTAAGACATAATTTATTTTCTTGGAATGCTCTTATTCATACCCTTGTAACTTTAGCACAATATGTACAAATCGTGTATATTTCCACACCAAGATACCATCTTAATGTACTTGTGCGAACATTTCTGATCCGATGCATCGCTCACTATCAGCAACCATTTGTCCGTGCTTTTCACAGGCTTAAGGTTTTTGATCCCATCAGTGTACGGGATTACTTTGCATTAATTCATTTCGATTTTATGTTGGTATGCCATTTCCTTTCGAAATCGGGCTGCTAACCTCTGTCACTGAATTTAAAAAATACCTTTTGATAGCTTTCTGAATGAAGGGGGAGCGTAACGGCGAAATGCATTCAGGTTCCGACCTATGATGACTGTTCCGGTGACCGGGCGGTACACCTGGCCGTAAGTCGGATTTCACCGGAAGCACAGTGCATTGCACTGTAGTAACACTGGCGCAGGTCCTTACAGGAACCCGTATTTGATCTCCTATACTTTTAGGATGGCCGACATCCTTCAGTTTGACAATCCCGACTTTACCTTCACTTTACCTCTTTCATGTTGATTTACAGTTTTCATCTTTTAACTTCAAATCAATTGCCTTTCTCTTCTTTTCATCACTTTTTACTTTAAAAGCCATATTTATAGGTATATTCAAAAGAATTATGGTGATTTGGGATTACTTGTTTAAAGTAAAAAACTTTCTTGGCTTACACTTGAGCCTGCTTGCGTGTTGGCTAGAGGCCGTGTAAGACTGAGCTGTTGGTGTGCGATGATGCCACTAACCTGCTGTCACAACTCGAAATTGACATTTTTACAACATCACTCGATAGTCCGAAGTACTGACCATTGTCAGTAGTAAAGACTGGAAGTTGGATCCTGACTGTATTTGTAATGTACGCATAAAGACAAAACAAATGCAAGAAAAGCAAATACAGGAATTAGAAATGATATAAAAACTGGGTGGTGGTGCACGTGACAGAACCTGCAGGATGCAGTTTTGGGGAGTCCTCCTACTATTAGGTGAATATACATAGCGGTGATTCCTACAGCTGACATGTTTTCAGCTTGAATGACTGACACAAAAAAAAAAGTTTGGCTTTGATCTACTAGTATTAGATGGATTTGATTTTTTTGAAATTCTTCTGTATAAATAGACTAATATTAAGTTATTCTAAAATTTTCCTGTATTGTAATGTGTGTGTGTGTGTGTGTGTGTGTGTGTGTGTGTGTGTGTGTGTGTGTGTGTGTGTGTGTATGTGTGGCCACTCTGCATTTTGCTGGGGTTTGTCCTGCCTAGTCTGGACCCTTATGCTTCTGGCATCCTCCCTGCCATGCCACATAACCCTTTGGGCAACTGACTGAACCACTAAGTTTTAAACGACTTTGTTCCCCTTTGTTGGCAGTCCTGTAAACTTCCCTACCTGTGTACTCCTGTCAGTAACTGTAATGTAAGTGATGAATTGTCCATGCCTCTATGGACCTTCTGTCAAATAGAAACTGCCCTGTGATGGAGGCACGCCATTTGCTCGCAGGTCCTGAACTCTTTGACTTACCCCCCCCCCTCCCCAAAGTGGTCGCTCTGTCCTAGTGGGGCCCTTTCCAGTCACAGGTGAGGAGATCTGTTCATCTCGCTCAGAAGGTGGTATCCGTGCCTTCTGACTCAAACTGTCCCACTGCTTAATGTATCATGTCCAATAAAGTTATGCACGGTGGTCTCTGATTCATGAAATTGTTTATGCTTGTACTTATCGAACTTCTGGAATCCATTTTTTTTTCTGCCAGGTACTGCAGCCATGTAGACAAAAGTAATTTGTCACTGACAGAGAACCAGCACTGTTAAGGTTTCACTTCAGACTTTCTGTTTGCCAGCATCTGCATCTTTTTTTATTACGGCTCCACAGAATTATTAAAAGCCTGGTTAAGAGCGTGCATGTATGCAGTCTATAAATGTGGATGAAATGTAAACTTGCAGTGTGTGTTTAGCTGGTGCCCTGCCTTTACATGCTGCTTACCCTCCAGTGTCCTTGCGTCCTTCAGTCGCTTTTTCCATACATAGTTGTTGTTGATTCTCACACTGCCCTACCATCCTCCCCGCCATGCCACAGGCCCCATGTGTGTGCAGTGCTGTTTGTGCAACACACACTGACCCCATGTGTCACAACTGTGCTCCCCGGCTCCTTGAGGGCGTTCGCAACTGTCATTGCACCCAATGTGCATGGTCCACACGTAGCGACTGTGGTCTTTGTCTCCAATCTTAACCACCTTGGCTGTAGCATCCTAGCTTGTCCCAGCCCCTGCTTCCATGATCCTAAACATTGCCTTTCTTTGCACAACTGCTGAAATCTTTCCAGCTTATCCGTCCTGGTTGGTGCCTGTCGGGTTGCTGCGGTTCACATTTCTGTTGAAGGACCATCAAACACGTTTGTCCTTGGACCTTGTATGCTCTCTCTTGCCAGGACGACGGCATCGCAGCTCCTGATTTTAATGACCCATTTCTTCTCGCCGCCCTGTCAGCGGTCGGCAATTTCGAAGTTTGAAGGCCACAGAGGGATGCTGGGTTTTGTTAAATCTAAGCACTCAGTGATGTGTCTGCTGAAGTTATTATAAATCATCCCACCTCGTGCTTAAGGTGTAAATCTGACACCAATTAAAGCTCTAAACTCTCAAAGCTGCAGGATTCTGGCCCTTGCGGAACTGCCCTGGAATTCCCGCATTTGAATGGGTGGTGCGCTGCTTACAGAACTCCTTGACATAACAGTAGGGCGCAGTGTAACGTAAATGTATAACTTGTGTGCAGAAAGTTTAGCTTCAGTTCATTGTCAAATGAAGCATCGCAGCACCATGTTATTTTTTATCACACTTTGTAAAGTGCTCATCCTACAACAAACAAGCTGGTTTGTCGACAGCCGTACTGCTCGGTATAGCCAATATCCCTCTCGCTTGCCTGTGTCTAATAGTGCTTCGGCATCCTGCATTTCGATGTCAGTGAAGTACAGGCTGCCTGTAATGGAGCGCAGCTGAAATGTTTTATCCTAATATACATTTTTATGAGCAAAAGGACAGCAGATAGGAGTGCAGTTAAAGGCCTAGGCCTGCAAGTTAAAGTTTGTTTGTTGCGCAAGCCGCACCGTCACTATATCGACCGTGTGCTCGAGCAAGGTTGTTACCCTGAACTGCACCACTAAAACTGCCCAACTGTGTAAACTGGATAAAAATGCTAAATCCTTTCAATTCAATTGAATTCAATTCAATTTTACTTTTATATAGTGCTCTTCTCACTGCAGTGACACAGAGCGCTGAACAGACATGACAAGGGTAGTATACATGTACAGTTGGTATCTGGCCATGCAGGAGAGGAAAACAAAAAATTATTTTCTACTAGAGAATAGGAGAAAAATAAACCTCTGGGGGTCCAAGTGCCAGTGGAAGCCCACCCTTCCTGGGCATCCTAAAGAAATCCTTTCTATTACACCATCAGCAAAAATGATATTAATAATATCGCATTGGCTGTGTTCAGCTGAAATGAAATGTATCAGAGTACCTATAGGAAAATGTATATATTTAATAAAATGTAGACTTTTGAAAGTTTCCACAATTCATGTTAAACAGGAAAGGGGTTTCCATCAGTGCACCGACAACAAAAAATGTAATTGAAGAATGCTAAGCAAAATATTGAATTAGAAGCTTTGTTTTGTTGCACTTTGGAGCACTTTGCATTACGGCCATTTATTTCACCTCAGACAAATTTTTCAAAAGGTAAATTAAAGCAATTTCTCAAAACGTCCCTGAAACATATTGCCCGTTTTAATGCCATTAACTCATTTTCCTCCAGTTTGCCTTCGGGGAAAATATTCTTTTACAGCCTTTTAATTATTGCAGTCTCTCGACTGCGGCTCCCATAAGACTTTCCAGGTTATTTAATACGCGTGCGTCACAGTGCCGTGTCCCCGGGGAACACTCCCGCAGCAGACCAGCAGGGGTCCTCACACCCCTGACAACCCCGACACACCTGTTCTCAATCACGTCATCCGGTTTAAATAGAAGTGCCCCCCTGCCGTGCCCCCCGTGATGCCCCCCTACCCGGCCAAATCTCTGACTACTACTTTGCCCCCGTGTACTGCCTCTTGCTCTGCCCTTGCCCTGCCCCCATCTCTGCCCTCAGCTCTACCCCCTACCTTGCCCTTTGGGTCTGCCCCATTCCCTGCCCTCTGTCTTACCCCTCAGGTCTGCCCTCTCGCCTGCCCTGCCTCTGCTCTGTCCCCTGTCCTATCCCCTGTTTGCCCCTCAGGTTTGCCCCCTTTCCTGCCCCCCACTGTCCCCACCCCACCCCCAGCTCTATCCCCAGCTCTGCTGTGCTTTGCTGCTATCACGAGCCCAGTGTTCATATGCATGACTCAGCCCCTTGTTCTCCACATCCCTCAGCCTCTTGCCACCATGTTCAACAGTGTCCTGCTTGTGTGCACATTCCAAAAAAGGACTTGGGCATTATTCAAATACTGTGTACTTCCAACCGATAGGAAATGGACCGTAGGGATTAGTGCAGTCTGTAAAAGTCGCACACATTTTTCATTTTCGTTCACATTCTCTCCAAACATCTCACTTTTACTGTTTCTTTTGTTCGCTAATTCTGTCATATAGAAGCGTTAAAATGTAAAGACTTGATATGTACGTTTTTGTTCCCATGTTCAGTTTTGCTTACAACTGTGGTTTTCCGTTATTTTCTTTCCAGAAAATCCTGATGCATCACAAAGCTGCGTCTGTTTTGACCATAAATTGGTTCTTGCCTCTTCCTCCCTTAAGCTTTTTCTTATGGCCTGTGAACCTGCACATCTTTCCTAAAAGGAGTTTTATGACTGAGGCAAAGGGGCAGAATTTGGGTAAAACAGTAGGAATATTCAGGTGTGTCAAGCCATCTTAATGCATCCGTCTATAAAACCAGCAAAAGGAAAAAATGCAAATGTCAGTCTCTTGAGATGCTGCAGAAGCCTCCCCACGTGGCCTCAGACACTGCTGTCAGAGGGCTTTTGTGCCAGAGATTTCCATACCTCATTGACTCTCTCATCCGCACGATTTGCGTTCCTTTCGGTCAAGGGACGCAGAGGCGAAGAGAGGGCCACACGGAGGTTCAGCATTTCAATGTTCACTCCTCTCAGCGAACAGAGAACATTGATAGCTAATTCAAAGAAAAACATGGCTTATATTAAATGATATTTTCCATCATTATTTATTAACTAGCTTCCTAAATGTACTTCCTTTTTATTTTCCCCTCGCTGTATTGATTTCCAATTGCACTTTAATGCCGACACAGCAAAACATGACCTTATTTTGTAGACAAAGGCTTCACCCATCTGTTTTAGGCCCAGCTGGGACTGTTGCTTTCTTCAAATTCAACAAGTATTTTATTCCATTGTATAATATTCTATTCTGTGATATTCTATTGGGTCCTCCTAATCGATAGATTATTAATTTAATGATCCACCTAAGGTCATTTCCTGATTTCAAACTTTTAGTTTTGTTTAACCCAGGGTGGCAACATGTTTGCTTATTTAGAAAAAGAAAGTTGTATTTCTTATTTATTACTTCTGTACTTATTGAAGAAATATTTAGAAAGTTGGCCTTTGTATACAGTTAGACTGACACTAATATTTGCCAAATTTTACATGATCATCCATACCATGTACAGTATATGATGCAGTATCAGTTAATCTGAATTTAATACAATTTGCTGACACCAGGATGAACATTTCAAAATGTGTAACGGGGTCTCCAAAAGTTTTCCCATTCTTTTCCCCAGCGAGTGTTTAAGGGTTTGAAGGATTTAGGAGGCCAGATGTTAGTGAGTTAACAGTTAGAACCTGGAGCCGCAAAACTGGGGGTTCTTGCAGGAGTGTAAGTTCAAGCTAGCAATGTGGCAAAGTGCACATAAAGTCAAACCTGTGCTATGTGGTTGGATGGATGGTTAGAAAATCCTGTGGGGCTTTACAGGATTCTTCTAGGAGAAGGCTTTCACACTGGAAAGTGAACTTCTTGTCAATTAAACCATTACACTGTGCTACAGAGGCGATAAAGGTGCTACAGAATCTCCCATTTACGAATACAAGTGTGCAAACACGTGTTTTTCAAAGAAGGAATAGCTGCACACCAGTGCAATTTTTACCAATCCTGATATCAGAATATTACAGAAAAAATATAACTATAAATTAATATAATTAATTGTTAATATGATTAATATTAATATATTTGTGCTGCATTGTTTAACATGATACTTGGGTAGAAAATTATTGGACTCGCTTGTAATATAATGTGCTGAAACTGAGTCGTTCATTTTTGTGCACTTTAGAGGAGAAACATCACGTTAGTTGTGCATCTCCAAAATATACAGGCTACAATGACACATTTTATAAAGACTGTATGGCTCTCAGTGATAACATTTTTGGAATTGGGGTTTGTCACCCCAGCATTCCTTGGTGAGGGTAGTATTGCTAAAGAGAGAAAGAGAGAGAGAGAGAGAGAGAGAGAGAGATAGGGCTGGGCCCGCAGATTTCTTGCACGTCAAGATTAGTATGCTTTTGATGTTATAAATCCCTTTTTGCACTAAATTTACCATATTGCACCTGAACATTCAGAACAAGTAGATGTGCATGCACTGGCACGTCACTCCATGTCTAGCGGCCTTCTCTACACTTGAAGCTATGAAGGACAGATGCCTAGATGTTCTCACAGATGAAATTTAACTGCAGCCTCTGAATGCATTTCCAAATAATTCTTTAAAAAACTGTATGTTTTCCTGTTCCCTTCACTACTTTAACAAAATTCACAAAATGTGACCCACACTCACTGACTGGCTGTGATTACAAAATATGCTGGAGAGCTATCCATATTTTAAGCCTCAAAAATTGGTAGCAAGAAGGCTAGCTTTCCTCACAAGAGAGTAAATGAGAAAGCAAAGATGAAGAATTGGTAACTACCAGAAAGAAGAGCTTTCAAGAATTTGCTACCAGTGTTCTGTATGTGTTCTGATGAAAACAAAATTGATCTAAATTTTTTAAGACTTCCTTGGTTGAGCACCACACGGTTAAACAGTCAGTTTCTTTCTTTCCACTGCTAGAGAAGGTTTCCATCACAGCAGGATGAGCAGAAGGGCCAGGATTTTCTATTCTCCAGCTTCTCTCGGGGGAATTTCCAGGCATTCCAATGCCGGCTAAGAGATGTAACTTCAGGGTTTATCTTGGGGTCTTCTTGCAGTGGGACACCCATGTATAGCTCCAGTGGGATCCAAAGAGGGAGGCTTATTACAAAATACCAAACCACTTCAACTGACTCCTCTCAGTCTTCTATTGCATAGCTCTGTCAGATCGCTAAATTCCTTACCCCACTGTGAAAAAAAGAGGTTGGTAGCCTTGTGAGGAAATCCTATTTTGGCCGCTTGTATCTGCTGTCTTGTTCTTTTGCTCATTACCCAAAGCCAGTAACCATTAGAGAGGATGCAGGACTGGATGGTGAAGAAAGAAATCTCTGCAAAAGCTCACCTCCAAAACAGAAGTACCTTACTTTTTTACAACCTTTTCGGGGTGCATGAGCAACGCAACCATCACACAATCCAGTGCTTTTAACATCTCCAGCTAAACTTTATCAACCTGTATAGCCTTACTGCTACAGAGGCCTCATATATTTCGTCCTCGATGTAGCAGACCTTTGTTTTGTAGTTGTCGGATTTTACGTACCGTTATGTATTCTAAATAAGGGAAAAATCATAAATACAGCAAAAAACTATTAATATAAGAAAAATATAGACATTTAACTTTTTTAAAATAATGAATGCATAAAATTTTTTTTTAATTGTTTTGTGTCTCAGAACCATATAGCTGCCTCCAGCTAGTCCCCATGCCTGAACAGTGCTGTCCAGACTGGATGTTATTCAGTGCTTTTCGTACGTAATTCTGGTGTCTGCATGTAAGTTTGTTTCCGTTACAGTACTGACTTTAATTTTATTTGCCACATTGCAAATTCGCTGCACATTACACAATTCAATTTGTGTGTCATTTTCACAGTGGTTCAGTTATTTTCCTTTCATATGAGCACCGCTGCAAAATTCATGCACAAATTAATCACATTGTATTTGAGCATGGAGCCAAAATATCTGTGCAAAATATATTTTATTTATTTTAAACATACTCATATATTTCCCTAATCCAACTACACTTGTTATAGCAGGGTCCTATAAAATAAAATAAAAAAAAAAAAAAAAAAAAAAAAACAACTATAATGGCACATCAAAATATATACCATAGCTTAACAGAACAGGTTTTTTTTTTTATCTTGCTACAACAATATTTTTTCTCATTACATTTAAAAAAAAAAAAAATTTAAATCTCTACCGTGTTGCTGTTGGTTGTGTAAGACAGGTACACACAGTGCCTAAAACCCATAAGTAGGTTCTACCCTCCTGGTATCTTTTTTTGTGTTTTCTATGTACCTTGGGGTGTCTCCGTCACCCTCAATACCACAGCACATTTGATCTTACCCAGTGAAGCTGGTTCTGGCACCCATATACCAGGTTGATGGGAACTGATGACTGCTTTGCATGGTGAACAGGATGAGAAAACCCCAAATGTTTTGCTGCCCAAATTTTGATTCTAGCAACTATAGTGCTACCCTGATAATTGTAATGGTTTATCACTGAGGGAGATTTTTGTTTTCCTCTCCTCAGCCTCCCGCTAGCTAACTCTATGGTCACTATAGGTGACGTTTGCTGTCAGTATATGAAAAAGACGGTCTGTTAAAACACTGAAATGAACTGCTAAGCTTCCTAAAATTACTGACTCATTCATAGAGCAGGGGAAAGTACCAAGGCAACCCTACTAACCATTTCCTGCTGCCTCTTAATTCTTCTAAAAATAAACTATTGAGATTTAATTAATTAATAAATATAATATCCATCATATACATAGCTTTTATACTCTTAAATTTCCTTGAAATAACATAAAAAAAAAAAAAATTAAGAACATTTAACTTAACTTAGCTACAACCATTATATGATGCCTCTTATTAACAGGGTTTGCGTGTTTGCGGAGTAAAAGGCAGAGACAGGAATCTTTTCAGCTTTATTTATTTATGTCATGAACATCAACGAGAGAAATTATTGTAATGTCTTTGTCCACAGGGGCAGAAGAGGCTTCAGACCACCACCTTGCTCTGAACTGAAGACGTAACATTAAAGGACGAGCTGGAAATAATGTTTGTAATGAATATTATAAAACATTGGTGTAGTAGTTATTGCTAAATGTACTTTTTATTTGGTATTTGAAAACATTTTGACAGTCCCTCAGCGGTGCAAAGGGTAGCGCCGTCACCTCACAGCATCTGGACCACATGAGTGTGGGTTCGAATTGAGCTCGGTTTCTCCGGACTTTGTTTGCACTCCTTGCGTCCACATCGGTTTCCTTTGGGTGCTTGGGTCTCCTTCCCTGGCCCACTTAAATTGCCCATAGTGTGTATGAATACCCGCGTGTGGTTAACCCTGTCATGAAATGGCATCTCCGCCAGGGTGTGCCCTCATAGCCTGGTTCCCAGTGATTCCAGGATGAGCTCCAGACTGCTGTAACCCTGACCAGAACAAGAGGTTAATGAAAATGGAGGGTAGATAAATTCTGACCCATTTCTAGCCCAGGAATTAACCCGATTAACCCTGATGCAAGTCTGCTTCATTCAGCTTTTCATGAAGCTGCATATGGGTGTATAACCCACAAGGATTCCACCAGAAGATGCTGCTGTTGCTCTACATGACTCTCGGAAAACAGCTTCTTATCAGCGTATCTCCGCTGCCCGCTGTTCATGCCAGGGAAAAAAATGATGGCCACGCCATCACCGATCTCTTGTTTGCTGACATTCGGTGTTTCCATCCTACTGCTGATGGGGATCTGTAATGCGACGTCAAAGGTGCCGTGCAGTCCATTCGTGACTAATAGGCGTGTAGCATCCTGAATGACGATCATCTGCAAAGCGTAAGAGCATTAATCCTTAACCTATGTTTGATGTGTATTTCTTCTGTTAAGGTATCAGAAGGGCCTGCATGCAGTTTTCTACTAGAAGTGATGAAATCTGTCAAGTAAATCAGAAAACTGACAAACTGTGTTGGAGAGAAGTCAACCAGTAGCACCTGGTGTCAAAGCAAACCACCACAGAAGGAGATCTGAACTTTTTTGCTTGTTGCTCCTCAGATTCTCTGAGGGTGAGCAGGTTTTCCTGTCATGTGGGTCCTCTAAAGACACAAGTCACAAAGGTAGAAGAAGGACAGATGTAGGCATAGTTGTATGTGTGCGGAGGGAGCTGCATCCCAGGGGCCACAGCATGGAAGAGGTGTTAGTAAAACCTTGGGTGTCAGTCAGCGGTGTTCCTCACCAGACTACTTTGATGAAATTGTCGTAAACTTCATTCGGGTTTTGCTGATTTCTAACAATGAAAAAGGAAAAACGTAAATGAGCATAGCGAACAAAACTTGACCGAAGCGGCACGAAACCCAACTGTGCTTCATATGCATGCAGAATTTGAAAATGCTGACAAAAAATTATTATAAGACAAATTATCTGAGAAACAGCTCACCAAAATCCCGTGCATAAAAACGAATCAAAAGGGACATTCACAAATAAGTTGTCTTTCAGAAGCCCAGGAGAGACCGCGTATTGTGTGCGGGAGAAAGCTTAACTGCTGCATCTCACCTGAGTCTGCATTCCAACAAATAAATGACGTCGCGTCATCGCTATGTCTGTTAAGTTCAAACCCTGCTTGTTTGTCTGTTTGTTTGTTTGTTTGTTCTTCATGCACAGCTCCGTTTTTCAAGTCACAGACTTAAACCAAGCACACAAGTACTTCTCACACTAAGTGAGGACTTTCGCATGAAGTTCATTAAACTCCAGAAAGTCTACTTACTATTTTGAGAACCCAGAATTTTGTCTGTGACAAGGTTTGCAGAAGTGGAAGTAATAACAGCACATTTAGCATCTTGAGGAATACACGCCCAGATGAATTCTCGCTGCTCTAAAGGAAAAATAACATGCTACTAGACGGGCATTCTTAATAAACTGACAGCTCAGAATACAATAAAAGAAACTGATATCAGATTTTTTTGTAACAGTGATGTGAAGCACCACGCGTGCTAGTGTCTCATCTGCCTCCCTTTAGCCAAGGTCATCACAAAACTGAAGATTCCCATTCTGTTGGCGTAGGTTGATTTGAGGTTTGAGTCTTTAGGGATTTGAGGTTTGAGTCTTTAGCCGTGTTGGTCCAAGTCAGGAAAATTACCATCCATTGTAAGGACATATTTAAATCCGCTCAAGAAAACAATAACAGCAAATGAATGCAATATTACATCAACAATTTGAATAATAGGCATAATGCATACTTGTTATCCTCCTCATCCAGTTCTTCAGTCCAAAATTATCCTTTTGGTGTTTTCGAAGAAATATTCTGACTTTCACACAGTGAAATAAGGTGAGACTGTGAACATAGCTCACGAGTACCATATGGGCATGAGTAAGACAGCTGGCTATCACTCTTCCTTCATCGTGACTACTTGCCACTACCCGAGATTATAGACGTTAAAAGTTGAAAATAATTGGGTAAAAAAACTTTGCAGCCTGACAAAACAAACAACTCAAGGCTATTTGTCATATCTGGCGTATGTGGCTTCGGAGAAAAGCCTGTTCTCCTAAGGGACCAATAAAAGCAAAACTTTCTTCAAGAAGTCAAAAGACATTAGCAAAAGGATGGAAAAATAGCAAAAGTCCATATTTCTTTCTGTCCTGAGCATCTAAAGAGGTTAAGAGTGTTGTCTATGGTGCTTTAGAATCTTTTCTGGATCTGTAGAGTTTACACACATGCACATTTCGGCGTGCTGCATTGAAGCTCTTTGTCGCCCACATACAGTTTGTCGGTAACTTCAGTTTCAGTACCTGTTCCACACTGAAAAGGATTGGAAAGAACAATTCTTCATCTCATCTTCTTGTCCTGCAATAGTGTGGGGTCCTGTTCAGAGTGCACTCATCCTTGCGTTGTATGCATCCAGGAGAGACTCTATACCACTGTGGCATTGAATTGGACATGTGGTTGCTGAAAATGATTTATAGATCATCTTCTACTATAAGGTCACTCGCTTCTATATAGTCACTCCCAGCTAATGCCATGGGCCCCAAGCCACCAGTTTGGAGATATTAGACAGTGAAGATAGGCCTGGAAAGGGAAACTGGTGAGATGTTTGTAGCCCAGATCATAATGTGACAACTTGGGCCATTCCAACACAACAACTGTTGAGAAAACATGCTCATCCAACAAAACTTCACAACACTGTTTGCGATTGAACACATAGACACAGATTTATCCCATCATCACCATCTGTGTGAATGAAATTTTGAGCAAAGCTTTTGTAAACTTGCCCATTTGTTGCACTGCAGTGCTCACCGTTGGGGTTCCATAGTAAACCGAATTTGTTCCTCCTGCTCTTCCTGTGTCCATGCTGCCAGAGGTAATGTTTTTGAATCTGGTTTACTGTCGCACATGGGAAGTGGACACCTTAGAAACCTACCAGTCAAAGAGGACAATTCACTATGTTTTGTTTGCACCATGGAAATACCACAATCATTGTGAGATCAACTGACTCGTGTTTTAAGCCTCTGTATTGAAGTGTGGCCGTGGCAATTTCGGTGTAATTGTGGTATGATCTACGAGGGGTTGGCTTCAGACTTTAAGGAGGCTCGAAAGACAGAAACAGGGGTGTGAAACATTGTGTGGAGCAGTGAAGGCTTCTACTTGCACAGTTTTTGTACCCTGTGATGTACATTATGGATTTAATGTGTGGGCCTGTAACTATTGTAAATTAGTTCAGTACATTTCACTGCAGCATTAAAACTTTGCACTCACTCTGGATTCCTATGTCTGTGACTTTGCCACTGAAGAAACCTGTGGGGCTCAAACACTATTTTTCCAACACCATCTATTTGCTGTGCTCAGACTAACAACTGTTGCATTCTACACTGTAAATTGAAAAAGAAAAAAAAAAAAACATTTAATGTTAATATGTCTGGATATTTTTTCCACAAAGTTTTTTTTTTGTTTTTTTCCCCAATGAGAAACAATTTTGTTAAACGGTAAGGTGGAAATACCAAAGATGATGTTGTAAATCGACCTATTAACTGCTTTGTGGCAGGAAGTTCTAATTGCATGCATTCCACATGCAAATATCCACGAAAATACGAAAGCGTGTTATTGTCACGACGGCTCCTGAAATGGGAAGGGGCGGCTAATTCCTGCCGTCGCCTAATACAGAATTATGTTTTCCAGAAAATACAAGAGGGCTGCCTCTTATATGCACATAATTTGGATGGGATTGTTTCTATGGAAACGCAAGCACATTAAGTGATTTCAGGCAGATGTCACCTTGGAGTTGTAATAATGACACGCAATGAGCTTTCCTCTGTTGCGGATTGGCATAAGTGAGTTATCAGCTTCCGCTGGAAAGGGCATGCGTTTTTTTTTTTTTTTTTCCATTCTGCTTCAGTGCAGTTTGGATTTGATCATGCTGGGTGGAAGACGAAAAGCACGATAATGTCAACAATACAGTATATATGTATAATTCAACAACTAAAGTTGCTAGGCAAAATGACTGAAGCTGCTGCAGAAGCCAATCAAATTAGGGAGACTGTGCCATTAGCCAATCAGATGACCACATCTCCCGCTAGCCTTCAAATTGTAACCAAATATTTAAATTTCCACACATATAGTTTGTTGACTGTTAAACCACTTTTTCGGGTTTCCGATTTGAAACTACACAGTAGTGTTTGGGGGCTTAGTGTTTTGAGGATCATATTATATTAAAAGGATATTTTTGCCCTACTTGGTTTGCATGAAGAGCCTTTTGAGATTCAAATGAGTGAGATGAGAAGAACTTTGCTTAAGTCTGACTGGGTTTACCCTAATAGTTTTCTCCATACAGATAAGGCTAAGCAGGGCTTGTATCTCATTTCTGTTTGAAATAGCAAATCAAGTCAATCTATTGTTACAGTCGCACATTAACTCCTTATCAAAGGAAAACACCTGCCGTTTTCTCTTGCTGCCCGAAAAGGAAAAACGTAATATAATAAATAACGCACACAAATATATCAGAATAATCCTAATCCTGCGTTGGCTGTGATGCACCATTATAGAATGCTCAAACTTGGACAGAGAGACAGATTCAACAAATCACACAATAGCAATTAGAATTTGCATTATTTGAATTTGCAATACATAATCCAGCTTTATCGGTAGTTTGTTCGGGTGAAGCTGTGTAAGGGGCTGCTTGGAGTGAACACATGCATTCTCCTTCTTTGGAGTCTGCAAAATAAATAAAAATAAATTATAAATAAATACATTTATTCATTTTTTCCATTTAGTAGTTGCTTTTCTCCAAAGTGATGTTCAACTTTGAGAAAATAAACTGCATCTGGATGTTATAATAAGGGTTGTCTGTTGGGATGATATCAAAAACTTCTGAGGCTGGAAAGAAGGTGCCAGCTATTTATATTTTCAAAATGTTCCTTTGTTAAAGCTTCAGCAATGGTGACTAAAACACAAACACACAGTAGTGGAAGGTGTGTCGACCCTGAAAAATTTGCAGAATTTGTGCTTGAATTTGACACAAAATGGGATCAGATCTTCAACTAAAAAAAGGAACTCAAAAAATTAAAAAAAAAAACTCATTGTTGTACTTTTCCATTCATTTGCAGCTCACAAATATATGTAAACACAAAGTCTTTATGAAGAACTCTACCAAAAGTAAAACCCCAATGGATATCAAGCTCTTTTAATATTTTAACAATAAAATATCCTAATAGGCTGCCATTAATATGTAATTAAAGACATGGACATTATTTTTAGAGACATATACAGAGGGTACAGTTTTTGTGCCGGGCCAACTTTCACAAGGCCATCCATGTTGGTATGTAAATCGACAATCTTCTTCTTTCGGCTGCTCCCGTTAGGGGTCGCCATCAATTGTTTCCACTTCTTCCTGTCCTCTGCATCTTTCTCCGTCGCACCCACCACCTGCCTGTCCTCCTTCACCACATCCATAAATCTCCTCTTAGGCCTTCCTCTCTTCCTCTTGCCTGGCAGCTCCATCCTTAGCATCCTTCTCCTGATATATCCAGAATCTCTCCTCTGCACATGTCCAAACCAATGCAATCTCGCCTCTCTGACTTTGTCTCCAAACCATCTAACCTGGGCTGACCCTCTAATATACTCATTCCTAATCCTGTCCATCCTCGTCACACCCAATGCAAATCTTAACATCTTTAACTCTGCCACCTCCAGCTCTGCCTCCTGTCTTTTGGTCAGTGCCACCGTCTCCAACCCATAAAGCATAGCTGGTCTCACTACCATCTTGTAGACCTTCCCTTTCACTCTTGCTGGTACCCTTCTATCACAAATCACTCCTGACACTCTTCTCCACCCACTCCACCCTGCCTGCACTCTCTTCTTCACCTCTCTTCCACACTCCCTGTTACTCTGAACTGTTGATCCCAAGTATAGCAAATCGACAAAACTGTCAGTAAACATAGAGGTTAAACTACTCAAACTGCGAATTAGAAGGTGCTCAGTTATAAAACAGTCCACGCAGACTCTTTGAATTTGCTCTGGTGGGATAATAATATTAGTAATACAACAACGAACCACAACAGCAGAAATGAGTCAGCAGAGAGCAGAGATGAGCCTTGCTTCCGGCTTGATCGTAATACATGATCCTCCAGTAATATTTTTACACTTTGTTTTATAGAATCTAATATGTGAGAGGACAAAAAGGATTCTATACTTATAAATAAAATTTGTGATCAAGTTACGGTTTTCTTAAGGATGTGTAATGTTCGTCTTATTAGGTTAGTTAATTGTGCTTTGTAATATAAATCAAACCTAATGTGATATTGTTATGTGCTGTACCATAACCAGTTGTATCAGAAGTAGCTATTAGCTGTGTGAAAATGGCCAGTGTGTGTGTGTTTTTTTAAAAATTTATTTATTTATTTTTATTTTAAGACAAAGCTCTTTTACTCATCGGTGTCTTTGTTCAAGACTTTTTTTGCCTGAACAACACCCATGTAACACCACAGCCTCCGCATTCACCAGGCTATGACCCGTGTCAGTTTTCTTTCCATTTACAAAAATCAAAATGACGCTTAATGGAAGGAGACTTGATGACATTCCAAGTATTCATATTAATGTGAACTCAGAACTCAATAACAGCACAGTTAAAGACTTTCAGCATCACTTCTGTTTGGGAGGAATGCTGGGACAAATGTACTTCTCCTGGGAAGGTTAGCTTGAATAGGACAGCAAACCAAATTTTTGTGCTGTATGAACCCTCTCTACACACTCTCAAACAAACAATGTGTGAGATCTTTTTGACTGTACCTTGCATACCTTAAGAGAGCAACAAATAAAAAAAGTTGGTGCCTCTTTTTCATTTATCCATTTCTATGTCCAGACATTTGATTTTTAATTTATACTATCATCACCATTTCATACTCAAACATGATGCCCTGTTCTGCTTGCTTCCATCAAGTCAGCTCGTCCAAGAGAAGCTTTCGGGAAGGCACAGCTTTACAATGATGGCACGAGTGTGACTATTTTCTTTTATAAAGGCTTTTAGAACAAGAAACCCAGTTCTTTATTACATGCTTCAATACAGTAAAACCTGTAAAACAGATAATATAGGTCACACTCCTTTTAATGCTTTAGATCTACATATCAGCTCCTCTTATGTGCTTCAGTCAGTATCTTTTAAGACTGGCTGCCATGTGCTGTTGCTGTCTGTGGTAGTTTGCAACATGGCTTTCCAGTCTTAGAATATATGACTGCACCACAAAAATAGTGACAGGTTTAACCATTCAGAACCACAAGAGCAGCATTAAGATCTGAAATGTGGGTTGAACGTATGAGGGTACCATTGCAGTGGCTAAAAACCTGCTACAGTACGGTCATACTTTCCAGGTTCTTGTAAAAATCCTTGCTACGTCGTTCTGGATTCGCTATAATACGGCAACAATAGCCGTTGGGCTTACTGAAAACAAAGCAAAAAACTTTATATATGCTGAACTGAAAGAAATCTCATAAAATTCACAAGATGCAGGTAATATATTCCAGACAGCTCCCATAAGCTGTTTAATGTTGGTGCTTTAAAGGGCCTTGCTGATTTCGCACAGGTAAAGTGTAAGACCTTTTACTTAAATGCTGACCACAATAAACTTTAATTTATGCATTTTCTCAAAGCAACAGGATCATTTTTCTGAGTTCAGTCAGATTGTTTTTCTTTATTTAACTTTAATATCGTGCAGAAAAAAAAAATTCATACACTCGTTCAGTTATATTAATAAATAAAGCATTGTTTCATCAGCATAGCAGTGGAAATTAATTGTATGGCCCTGTATGAGGCTCCCCAGTGGTAGCTCATAAAGAGCGAAAGTATTGATTCCAACACCGAGCTCTGCAGAATTCCACATTTGCTGTAACTAGAGACGCCAGCAGTCGACTGCAGTTATCGGAAATCTGCACGCATGGAGAACAGTTATCTACTTGAGGCGAACCGCTGAAGCACCATTCCGCTCAGGCTGGGGCAGACCCCCGACATACATAAAAAGTTTAGTAGTTACAGGTTTAATGTTAAAAAATCTGAACTATGTTGAAGTTTGGGGAAACATCATTTCAGGAGTCCACACCCACCAACCTGTCAGTCATGGCCTTCTTTATTAAAAGCTCTGCAAGACCATCACCTTCACTTTCACACTGCGTCATGCAACCATCAGGATTTATTTGTCTCCTTACTGCCATTTCATAATTGTTGCTACATAAATAAGTTGTACACTGCATACCGCTGCAACCCAGTTGAACATCCATCCTGGATTAATAAAGTTGGATTTATTCTACCATTTATTCATTCACATTGATCAGGTTCAATAACAGAGGCTGCTTCAATGTAAGTGAGGGCTCCTGAACCTCCTGCCCTCTCAATCTTTCACTGAATAATCGGGATGCTGCACTGAAATTTCGGATTCCACATCAGATAGAATGCTGTATTGCGGTTGCGCATGTATGGTTACTGCATTATTCTGTTTAACATGCCAGCTCCTTCATAAATAATACAGCGTGAGAAAACCCTTAAGGAGGGAATGGTCGTAGGCTCATTTCTTAACTCGGGAAATCATCAAGTAAATAATCTAAGGTTATGTTGAAAAAGCTGTTTGTAATGAAAGTCTTTTAACTGGGGCTTGTATTATATACGGCCACAAACATATGGTGCAGACCCGACTCACAAAGGCTTTTCAGACTAACAGATAGCACATTACGAGAGACAAACTGGCCAGCAGAAATGAATGATGGAAAAATTAATAATCTTTAGTCTTTAGTACTACATAACCTTGGTAAGAGGATGAGCATCTGATATCTACACTGAAATTAATATACTCTGGATATGAAGATCTTAGCTGGTGTATGAAAGTGGAGTCGCTGGCAATGAAAGTCTGACATTTTAACAAATTACTGGGCTGTAGAGTGACTTTCTGTAAGCGCGATCTGCTCCTGATAAAATTCAATACACGCAACTCGGGTTGTTTTGCACAGCTGCTGGCAGCGGAACGCAAAACTACAGTTCCACCTTTTTATGTTAACATTTGTCGTATTATTTTGTCAGTGCAGCCATGATAGGTGAGAAACACACGGGCATTACACGTATAATGCAAAACAGACTGAGAGGTGATTCTACATGTTTCAACATGAAATGAAGACACTGTATGGCCTGGTGAGCATTTGCATCCACAATCTTATCTCGCGGAGGAACTCTTGAGTTTGTTATAGACTTCATATTGTCGTCCCTTAACTGTGGCAGGTTCCCTCTATCATACAACCGACACTATGAAAAATTTTCAAGGTAGCTGGGATCAATCTCGACACAGCACAACAGCATAACAAACAAGTGAACAAAAAATGGGGCATCTGGCAACCCCAAAGCCCGAGCTGCACCCATTATATGGAAATGATGTGCACTTGTGCATATTTCTTTTTCGAAAGCAGTTATCCACATCACCTGGGACGCCACGGGGTTTAAAATGGCTATTCCAGGTTCTTTTCCTCTATCCCAGTTCTTGTCATTAGAAGTTTTAACTAGGAGTTCTATTTTTAGGCAGGTCCAGATGGTACCGCCGTTTCCTCATCCCAAATGTGCTATTATCAAGTTGTGTCAGCAAATGTATAGCGCTGAGACAGTTTCTTTCCCGGGCCGTAAATGAGATCGGTTTTCCTCAGTAAAGCTGAAACCTTTTTGAAAAAGAACAAATATGTTTGTTTTCCCTTCTTATTACATCTCTGACCGTCCCTTTGGGGTGGCTTTCTCACAGCTGCGGCTCTGTGCTTCAAATTTACGGTTAGTGGTTTTAATCAGTGCTCACAGTATGGAATAGAACTCACAGAGCCGGTGGACTCAACAGCAGGCTGTTCTTCGGCTAAATAAAAATGCCTTGGATGCAGTAAGAAAGCTGGGGCTATCAATGGCAATCTGTTAACGCCCTGCTGGACACTTCAAAAATGCTATTTAACACATTTTTTGTTGCCGACATCACTGGTCCTCATTCTTATATTAGCAGCGAACGTAGTTAAACGTTTGCAATGACTTCGGCTAAAGGCTGTTTCTGAATGGAACCTGTGTTCCCGAACATGGTGACGTCCATCCCTGTGGCAATGCTTCGTTCAGCCGAGCTCTGCTCTGTCATGGCAGTGCTTCTGTAACGAAACGGAAGCAATAACCTTGGTGTCCCTGCCTTCACAGGCAAGACGCTATAACCTCAGCGCCCCCATCCCCCTCCCAGGATATGAGAACATTTGGGGCTTCTGGCTGTAACACTGAATATATTTATTGTAGGTGTCTGGGGTAGCAGGGTGGTAAAATGTGGTGTTGGGTTGAAAAACCTAGTAAGTATGCTTCAAAGAGATGTAATGATTAACCAAACAAACCCCCCATGATGCTCGGAGGCATGTTCCCAAGTGTCTTCTATTAATCATGGAGAGCCCGGCAGCATGGTTGTTTCCCTTGACAACCATGCGATATCCCACAAAGCATAACAGTCTTTTACAAAGCAGGCTAGAATTCTGGGGAATGTTGACAACAAAGATCTGGTAGCTGGAGAACCGCTGCCTAAATGATGAAGCAATTGTGGTTCGCGTTCAGAATCACTTCGGGGTAAAAGAAACTTTGGCCTGTTGTTCGGAGTATTAACTACCTGTGAAAGAATGCATCTGAATGCTTTATGAAAAGGCGCATGAAGGCAAAATTTGGTCAGTCACATTTAGGGAGCGGATCAAATTGTTGTAAAGTCTGCACACGGAAATAGGCTTGCTCATAAATGTGCTGACAGCATGGCAGGCTCGAGTCTGGCTACACCCATTCACCTGACCGACAACCACCTTGGAGGCAGTTTGCTATGAAAAGCAAGTACCAGGTGCGGCAAACTGAACATTTGAGAATGGCCTGTGGAAACCAGGGAATGCAATATGTGTGAGGGCAAATGTTCGAATTTTGAGCTTTAAACGGGTTACTGTGAAGACGCAGGTCGTGCCTTGTGTTTGCAGTTCACTGTTGTTTTGCTGTTTAAGGATAAGAAAACAATTTCATTTCTGTTTTGATTTATTTAAACATCTAATAAAAACTGCACTGCCACTGCATGCCTGGTCATTTCATGAATCTTGCAACAGCACAACACAAAAGCCCTTGAGGAAGCACTTCATCTTCAGTTGCTTTAGTATACAGATGAAAAGAAACATGCGTGCAAGTGGATAAAGTTTGAATTGCATGGCAGCGGGCGTCAGCTAAGCATTTCTGGGTCTAGCTTTAGAGTACCTGTTTACGGATGCAAATAATTTATCAAAACTTGTATTTGCAGATCAAATTATTGACCAAAACAGGTTTGGGTGCAGTGAAAAAGAAATGAAATAAAGCAATCCCAGTAAAATATTCACTTCGCAAGTCTTTGGCAGGGTTTCGTGAAACTGTATGAGGAGATGTCTTCTTAGATTGGTCATTCCACCACTTGAGGTCTTTGTGTTTGGAATAATTTGTAGGTCATGAATGTAATTGTTCCTGGGAGCGGTTGAACCATAATTTGTCTCACTGCAGTGCATTCATGCTGGTGGGCTAAGAGGAAGAATTGGAAGAACAGCTACATGCCAAACAGCATTAGGGCCAAAGATTTGCAAGGCTGGATTTGTGGCTGGAGGTGTGGGGAAAACCATTTTAATAAATTAGTATCTGGGCATCTTATTTTTAAAATGGATGTAGTAGGAATGGAGAGGCATTTTTGCAGTCATGAAGAAGACCATCGTATCCTTTTTCATACTGTACATTTCATTACATTCCCCATTGGTCTACTTATTACCAGAGATATTTTTAAAGTCGGATTCCTTTGCAAACCAATGAATAGTAAAAACAATAGTCTGTAGCATTAATAATTATAGCAAGGGCATACGGGAGCTGTTTGGTTTTGGCATTTATTTCTTTTACCAATGGTCGGTGGTTGCATTAAGTTTCCCTTTTTATCGCTTGGAGAGGCTGCATATTTTTCCACACTTTCCACACGCTTTCTACAACACCAGCGCCATTCGGGTTTGTCTTTCAAATGTGTGCCGTGTTACATATGCCTTCAGTTTCTTGATTCTGTCTTTTCGCAGTCAAATAGCGTTCAGACCAATAAAGCAGTCCTGTGGAGAACTCACAAGTTTGAATCTGAGCCGAGATCAACGATTTATGCTTTTCGAATGATTTCATGCTGCTTCATTCAAAATCTATCTTAAGTACAGGCACTGCCATCATTTAAACATTTAAGAAAATGTTTGCTTTTATATGCTTGCCCCTGCCTTGTTTCAAAGGAAAATTGATGACCAGCTGCTGCCAACTGAACCGGAATGTGCAAAGGAATTTTAGGGAGCTGGTTTTAGAATGGAGGAGACTTCTGTCGAAGTCTGGCATGGTGTTCCCCCAGGAGTACACCAGGGTGGCAATTTTCTGACATCATTCATTGCTTTTCTTGGCATGCATGTTTACCTGCTTGGTTGTCATATCCCCATTTTGTGTTATGAATAAAGTTTTGTTTGGGAGAACCTGTTATCCCATTCCTGTTTGATTTATAGTCATCTATCCTTCAGCCGGTGTGCTCCACGTAATTGAAACAGCTGTGTGACACAAGACGCAAGATATTGCTGCTGTAAGTGCATTACACAGTGAATCGACTATGTTTTTGGTTTCCATTTTCAGGGAAAAGGGTTTTTTTCCCGTTTCCCAGATCTGAGGAGGGCTCAGCAGCAGAAAAATATGAGGAGCCCCGCTCAATAAGCAGCACACGGAAGATGCAGCCTCGAGGCCTGTCCCTGGACAATTATTTATAGGCTTTTACGGAGAGTGGCCCGGACGGATTCCGCACCTCTCCTTGCCCTTCTTAAAAAGCCTGGCAACTCAGACACAATTTATTGACTCCATTCTGCATTGAAGGCATGAAAATTTGAGGCAAGGCACCTGAAGCTGCTTCTTGGCCTCTTGGGGACCTGACAAATTAGCTCTCCCAAGGTTGCGTTCCTCATGTGTTTTACAGTCCTCGCAGCAGACAAAAAGTGAACCGTGTCCTTGCGCTGTGGCGATGGTCACTTTGTTCAAGGAGAACCTGAAAGCAGAAATACCCATACCTGCTAACTACTGTATATTCTTCCAGACTAATGAACTGGAAGCAACAGTGAAATAGTCAAAGAAAAAAGTATTTATGTGATGTATGTTTCTGGGCAACATACTGCAGCCTTATAACATCCAAGTTGTTTAGGTGTGAGTCTGTGTATCGTTGGCATGAATTTCCTTGGGCTGTTATGGTTTCTTCACTCAGTCCAAAGATACTTTTCAGATTAACTGGTCACTCTAAGCTGCTCAGCTGTGCATTTGTGCGGTCACAATGTGATGGACTGGTGTCCTATTCAAGGAGAAACTTTATAGTCTAGTTCCCTATGATTCTGAGATGTTTCTTCTCCAGGAAAGACAAACAAAAGTAGAATTGTTACTGTAGTTAGATAGGTGCACACTACTGTTGAGCTCGGTAGTCAGGAAAACCCTATAAGCTGATCACATTCAGCCTGAAATGCTAACATGAAGGAATCCTGTGGGCTCACTACGAGGCTTGAGTATAATGACGGCCCAATAGTAAGCATGAGCAACACGCTTAAAGGTAAACTGGACCCTGACAATAAAACTGGATCTAGCAACATAAAATACAATATATTGGCAAAAATATGTGAACCCCCCTTCTAATGATTGAACTGAGCTGTTTAAGCCACATCCATGCAGCATACAAAGAAATTCTAGACAATTGTGTTCTTCCAACTTTGTGGCCACAGTTTGGGGTAGAAGCTTCTTTCCTGCTCCAGCATGACTGGTAAACTCTCTTAGCTCATCCTTAGGTAATTGTGTTTAAATATTAATTGCACACCAAACGCCAGTGTCCAAACTAAACTCCTCAAACTTCAACCCATCCATCCATAATACCCTTTTCCAGTCATTCACCATCCACTGTCTGTGTTTCTTTGTCCATTTTAACCTTTTCTTTTTGTTTCAGATGTCTTTTTCTTTAAAACTCTCCCTCTAAGGCCAGCATCCCAGACTCGTCTTGTCACTGCAGATGACACAAATTTAAGGAAGCATCCAACTGAGGACAAGTAAGGCATCTGTTCATCAAACTGCAGACTCTGATGTTCTTAACTTCTGAGCATCTGGGCCTTTGGGTTCCTTTCCGATCATGGTTAGAGCCGGTTTTCCATGTCAGTAGTGGACACCTTTGTATAAAATGTTCAGTTTCTTGCCAGTCTGATGCACGGAACAACCTTCATTTCACAAAACATTAGACTCACCTGTTTCTTGAGAAAGCTGGCTTGTTTTGGCCATTTTTGAACCCAAAAATGAACTTTTGAAATGCCCAAACCTTGCAACCGAAAGAAAGACAATTTACTTGCTTTGAAACATCAGTTATGTCTTGGCTATATTTTTAAATCATTTTCTTCTTCTTCTTCTTCTTCTTCTTCTTCTTCTTCTTTTGGCTGCTCCCATTAGGGGTTGCTACAGCGGATCAATTGTTTCCACTTCTTCCTGTCCTCTGCATCTTTCTCCGTCGCACCCACCACCTGCATGTCCTCCTTCACCACATCCATAAATCTCCTCTTAGGCCTTCCTCTCTTCCTCTTGCCTGGCAGCTCCATCCCTAGCATCCTTCTCCCGATATATCCAGAATCTCTCCTCTGCACATGTCCAAACCAACGCAATCTCGCCTCTCTGACTTTGTCTCCAAACCGTCTAACCTGGGCTGACCCTCTAATGTACTCATTTCTAATTCTGTCCATCCTTGTCACACCCAATGCAAATCTTAACATCTTTAACTCTGCCACCTCCAGCTCTGCCTCCTGTCTTTTGGTCAGTGCCACCGTCTCCAACCCGTAAAGCATAGCTGGTCTCATTACCATCTTATAGACCTTCCCTTTCACTCTTGCTGGTACCCTTCTGTCACAAATCACTCCTGACACTCACTTTCCAAGATTACATTAAACAATCTGGTTAAAAACTCCACTGCCATCTCCCCTAAACACTTCCATGCTTCCACAGGTATGTCATCTGGACCAACAGCCTTTCAATTCTTCATCCTCTTCATAGTTGTCCTAACTTCCTCCTTGCTAATCCATTGCACTCCCCTATTCATAATCCCTACATCATCCAACCTTCTCTCTCTCATTCTCTTCATTCATCAGCCTCTCAAAGTATTCTTTCCATCTGCTCAACACACTCTCCTCACTTGTGAGTACGTTTCCATTGTTTTCCTTTATCACCCTAAGCTGCTGCACATCTTTCCCAGCTCGGTCCCTCTGCCTAGCCAATCGGTACAGGTCCTTTTCTCCCTCTTTAGTGTCCAACCTCTTATACAATTCACCATACGCCTTTTCTTTAGCCTTCACCACCTCTCTCTTCACCCTATGCCTCATATCCTTGTACTCCTGTCTACATTCTTCATCTCTCTGTCTATCCCACTTCTTCTTCACCAGCCTCTTCCTCTGTATACTCTCCTGTACTTCCTCATTCCACCACCAGGTTTCCTTGTCCTCCTTCCTCTGTCCAGATGTCACACCAAGCACCTTTCTAGCTGTCTCCCTTACCGCTTCTGCTGCAGATGCCCAGCTCACTGGTAACTTTTCACTGCCACCCAATGCCTGTCTTAATTCCTCCCTGAACTCCACCTTATAGTTTTCCTTTTTCAACTTCCACCATTTGATCCTTGGTTCTACCCTCACTCTCCTTCTCTTTTTGATCTCCAATGTCATTCTGCAAACCACCATCCTATGCTGCCTAACTACGCTTTCCCCTGCCACCACTTTGCAGTCTACAATCTCCTTCAGTGTGGCCCTCCTGCATAAGATATAATCCACCTGTGTGCATCTTCCTCCACTCTTGTACGTCATCCTGTGTTCTCCCCTCTTCTTAAAATATGTGCTTACTACAGCCATGTCCATCCTTTTTGCAAAATCCACTATTATCTAACCTTCTGCGTTCCTCTCCTTGACACCATACCTACCCATCACCTCCTCATCTCTGTTCCCTTCACCAACATGTCCATTGAAATCTGCTCCAATCACCACTCTCTCTCCCTCAGGTACACTCCTCGCCACTTCATCCATATCACTCCAGAATTCTTCTTTCTCATCCGTCTCACACCCAACTTGCGGGGCATGTGCACTAACAACATTCATCATCACACCATCAATTTCCAGTTTCATAACCATCACTCTGTCAGACACTCTCTTCACCTCCAAGACACTCTTTACATACTGTTCCTTCAGGATAACCCCTACCCTGTTTCTCCTCCCATCTACACCATGGTAAAACAGTTTAAACCCCCCACTGATGCACATAGCCTTACTCCCCTTCCATTTGGTATCTTGTACACACAATATATCAACCTTCCTTCCCTCCATCATATCAGCAAGCTCTATTCCTTTACCAGTCATACTACCAACATTCAAAGTTCCTACCCTCACGTCCACTCTCTTAACCTTCCTCCTCTCCTCCTTCCTCTGGACATGCCTTCCTCCTCTTTTCCTTCGGCCTCTTCTCCTTCTTCGGCCAACAGTAGCCCAATTTCCGCCAGCACCCTGTCGGCTAGCAGTGCTGGTGGCGGTCGTTGTTAACCCGGGGCTTGACTGATCCGGTATAGAAATTTGTATTTTTGTCCACATATTTGGTTTGGCAATTTTTTACGCTGGATGCTCTTCCTGAGGCAACCCTCTAAATAGAAAAACCATAAAACAGTAAGCAGGAAGACATAAAACAGTGAACAATAAAACTATGAAGTGTTCTGCACATACAGTATGTATCGTAGAAATGTGTAAATAACAATGTACACCAAACAGCCATACCTACATTGTACATAACGTGGCAGATCTACAGAAAGGGCGAGTAGTGTTTAAGACCTTGGGACATACATTCCGATGCATCTTTACTGCTCGTCGGAATTTACAGCCTTAGAGAAGGTTAGGGGTATATTTGAAAGGGTGCGAGTTACTCTAGTCCTGCTGGGGAACATTAATGCTGTCACTGGGATTTAAGAATATACTTGGAGGTATATAATTGAGAGGACAGGTTTGACACAAGTGAACTTTGGAGGTGAATTACTAGTGGAGTTCTGTGCAAGTTATAGGCTGTCCATATAAAACACCATATACAAACACATTGAGATTCAAAAGTACACCTTATACTAGAGGACCTTGGGCAATATCGAATGTCAGTGATTGCCTTTGTGTTCATGTGATCTGATCTGAGGCCTTATGTTCGGGACAGCTATGTGCAGTTATGTGCGGTTGTCAGCTGATCACCACTTGGCGGTAAATAAAGTTCAACACTCAGGGTGATGGACAGACAGACATGGTGCTCCAATACAATCTGTGAGGTTTCTAGGAATGATTGGTGGATACCTTAGTGCAAAATAAATTCGACTCTGACCTCTGAGGGAACACTGAGTCATATTGTATGAGGCCCAAGACTTCAGTCATGGGTCTAGCTGCTAACAACTGTTCTTAGAGAGCAACTGGTGAATTCCATGATGGAAACTGGGGGGACACCAGTGGTGAACTAAGTTTTTTACATTGATAAACAAGAATTTCCAGGCAATGATCTTTTAATTTGGCTGAGAAGTATCAGCGGGCAGAAATGGCTGCAGTAGTTTGAAAGGCCAGAGAGAAAGATTATCAGGTGGCCTCAAAGTTGTTCTTGTAAAGCGTTTAGTGGTTTAGGAGGTGATGATCATTCCTAGAAAGAATGGAAAGTAGTAGAAGGAACATTGTGAAGATGTCATTAATCTGCTGAACATGCCCTGCTACCAACTGGCAGTGTTTAACATCTTTAATGAACTTTAACCGATTTCTGTTCCTGAAGGCACTATGGTGGTACAAGGCAACCATAATGGCAAGGTCAGATTCAGGAGGAACTATACAGACTGTGGGTCAGCTGTTCTCCTTGACACAGTTGTTTGGGGGACCATAGGAATATGTTGCTTCAATGTACATTTGTTTTGTGGATATAGACAAGGTGTTAGACTGTGTCCCTTGCCATGTCCTGTTGGAGGAATTACAGAAATATCTGGTGCTGGGGCTGGTAGTGAAAGCTGTCCAATTCTTCTATGAATACAGTGTCAGTTGTGTCCATACTGTCAGTGTTAAATTGAATTTTTTCATTGTAGGTGTTAGACTGTGCCAAGGCTATGCTTTGACCCCACTCACTCCTCTTTGCAGTTTTCTGGCAAGATATGAAGGTGCAGCCTAGGCACAAAGGGTGTCTATTTGGAGAAAACAAGGTTAGCATCTCTGGTATTTGCAGATGATGTTGGCCTTTTCTTAACATCTGACTGTGATATTTGACGCGCATGTGGAAATTTGCATCTCGGAGGCTGAGGTACTCAACCAGAAAAAAAAAAACAGGCTGCTCTCTGTAGGTGAGGGAGAACGATTACCCCTAAGGGAGCAGTTTGAGCACCTTGGGGTTTGTTCAGCAGTAGTGAGAAAGGAGAACTGAGCTGGGGAATTGGAGCCAAAGAAAACTGAAAGACATACAGGTGCAGTGTCAGCAGTTTTGTTGGTGCTCTATAACAGTGTTTCAGTGATGTGAGAGCTGAACCTGAGGACAAAGCTCTTACTCACACTTTTAGTTCACTCCTCAACTGTGGTCAAGAACTTTGTTCAGTGATTTAAGGTATGAGATTATGAATGCAATCACCTGAAATGGGATTTCTCCACAGGACTGGTAAGGTTATTCTGTGTGACTTGGTGAGGTGCTCAGAGATCTTGGGGGCTTTTTATGTAGAGTCATCATCATCATCATCATCATCATCATCATCATCATGTGGAACATTTAGGGATCTTCGAGACAGAGCGGAAGACTACTGATGGGGAAAGGAAGGTGAAGGCCTGCCCGATCAGTCTGCATCCACTGCAAACCCCTCCACAGTAATAACAAGAATGAAACTGTGATTTCTTTTTGCCAAATTCTAAATCAGAAATGACAAGCAAAATGTCATAAAAACCCTTATTGTGACATGCTGTAACATCGGTAAGATAATAAATTGATCTATTAATGTTAATATTTCTACAGAATGCATCATGTTTACGCAAATTCTCCTGTAATAATTCCCATTGAAATACAATTTTTCATCCCCACATGCATTGATTTGCTGACCCACCCCCACCCACACACACAGGGAAGCACTTCTGAAATTTCAAATGACAAAGTTCCAAAATGTATAAGGAATTAGATCAGAAGTCAAACTGCACACAGTATATGAATTTCAGATAAAGCAACGTCAAGGAGTCTTTTTAATGGCATTCATAGCTCAGTCTGTTACTCATCTGTGCACTACTAGACAGAGCTCCTCAGCTCCAGCTTCACAGCGGCTGGAAACTGGCTAGATTTCTCATTGATTTTCTTACATGAGAGAGAAAACAAGAAAGAAAATTAGTTCTGGACCAATTAGTCTCACACCTTGTCATTCTAAAAAATTCAATAGAACGTCAACCTCAGGCTATGTTACAAGAATTCTGCACCTGTTCCTGCTAGTGGCAGGTGGAGAAGGTTGATAGCAGAACCAGTGCCAAGTCTGTAATGAATAGATAAAGACACCGCAATATTGCAGAATAATAATTACCTCTAATAAACAGGTGAAATAGGACTGGTGAGACGGGGTTGTTCGCCAGGGCCGTTGAACAGACGCTGGAGACAGAAACTATTATTAACACTCGAATGCTCAGCCAGTAATGCTGTCCAAAATGGCCACTCTACTTACGGTTTAAAATGTCTGAACTGCACACTGAAATGTAAAATATTTTTTTTCCCCTCAAAACAGCGCGATAAAGTTTTCCCTGAAAACTCACATGCGAATCATCTGGTGAGCACGTTTCTGTTGTGTTACCCGCAAACTATGTGCTGTCAATGGCAGCCATGAGACTTATCAGGCTTTGCCTTTTGTCCGTTTCCAGGGTGCTTCTGTTCTGTTTCCGAGCGCTCCTTGGGTATTTAAGTCCTGTGTTTTGTGCCTGTGCTCTGTCAGATTGTCACCTTGCTGTCCCATGCCTGCTTTGTAAGTCCTGTGTTCTGCTTTGTGCTTTGTCAGATTTGTTACCATGTTTTTGAGCCCGTTTTCTGGCCCAGTTCTGTGACCCTGTTTTCCTTGACCTGTTTTTGCTTGACTTGGATATTCCTTTAATAAACTCACCTGACTTCACTGAGTTTGCGAATGGGTCCTGGCCTGAAACCCTAAAAGTACGATCTGACCCCGAGACTGTGACAGTGTGTATTACCTGGACAGATGGATTATCCAGATGTTTGTAACCAGGTGTGTGCATACAGACATAAGCATAGAGAGATGTACCATGTTTTCAACAGTTTACTGTTGTACAGGTTTGCTCTATAAATGGCGATAATGCCTCTGAACATGTTAGCGCTCTCCATTTGGGTGAGCGGGATGTAGCACTGTGGTCATAGCCGTCACCTTGCAACTAAAGGACCTACTGTAGGCGTAAATGTCTGCTCTTGCTATGATACCCTTGAGCAAGGTACTTGCCCTCATTAGATGCAGTAAAAATTGCCCAGCATTATAAATGGGCATGCAAAATTAAAAATGTTATATTTACTGAAAAGAATTCCCCTTTCAGATAATGGCTTTTTTTCACCACAGCAACATGTCTTCACCATGTGGCTCTTAAGAGATTTTCTGAGTTTTCTCATTAACTCTTATGATGGCAGGTACATTTCCCACCCAGATAGACTATGCCATCCAGACAAACACAATATAAAAAATTCTGCAGAGTACGTGGTTCTTCACTGCTTCTTCCTCTTAAACAGTCTTGAAATGCAAAGTCAAAGTGCCGTTAAATTTATACATTAAATCTATTTGACGTACCTTTGCTAAGCAAAACGAAAGATACATCCGCAAACAAAATTCCCCAAAAGACACTGAAAATCAATTCAATATTTGTCCAAAAACTGATGTTTACCACCCCACAAATTCTCAGCGGTAACATCTAGCTGATATTGGAAAATGGAATTTTTTTTATTAAAGAAGTAGGTAATCTGATCAAAATTTCATGTTCCATACTTCAGCGTGTTTACACTTTTACAGCATGTCAACTCTTCAAGATGAAGTGCTGATCTATTGTCCAGAAGTTGGAATGATTAGAGACCAAGTGTCCCAGCCTTCACAGAGCCGTGCTTCATCTTAAAATGCATCCTCAACAGCACAATGTTCCCCTTCTGCAGCACAAAGTCCATTCTCCAACAAACTGGAAGGCAGCAAAGTAGACCTTTTTCCCGCAGCCTCTATGAAACTGGTGGCAAAAACGGTGAGGCTAACCAAGAAAGCGCAACAAAGGGCATCGATTCTGTCGGCCTAATAGTCAACAAAGCGAAACTGTGATGCACTGAGAGCATCAAGATGCACAGTATCTGAAGGACCCGGACTTGGGACCAAAAAGTCGCGAGTTGACATCTGCGAGCGGTCCTGCCGTGGAGCGCTGAATTTCCAACGCTGAAGCTTCGGCATTTACCGAAAAAATGCTAGAGAAAATCAAATCTTAATTTCGGACAGTAGTCAACGGCTTCAAGGTGTCAGTCTGTTTTGATAAACTTGTTTTGATAAGCAAATCGATGCAATGACCTCGCCTGCCCTGCTGTTATAAATCACTGACTGCAGCAGACACTTCTTCAATAGGCCCATCTCCCAGGGGTGGGGTTCATGCCCAGTTTGATGCTGCCCTCTAATACAAGTCGCGGCATGTCGGTTGTGGGAGCAGAGGCCTACCGTGCCTTTATTACCGCACTGTCACTCATTCCTGTGTAATCTCCCCTGCCTGCGCGCGAGAGGAACCCATTGTGCGCTTTGACCTCAGCTAACACGGGGAGGCCGAGGTGAGACAGATTGGGAGGGAAAAGTATTCGTGTATTTGCTCCAAGCCTCCGTGCTTCCCTGTCACTTCCATTCTCACTCATTACGTTTTCAAGGACTTTGCTATCTTCTCCAGCGAAACTGGAAAATATTAACGCCTTGTAGCAGAAGGGAGGGAAAGGCAAAAGGACACTTGGGTACTTTGTCGCTCATTCTGCCTTAGAGCTTGTCTCTACGCCTCACACACACAGAAAAGTGCAACATATTCAGAACCAGTGATAATGTTTCTAATAAAAATTTCTGAAAAACACTGGCTATAGAGCAGTCATCCATCATCCAGCCATTATTCATCAATAAATACATGTGCAAAATGTACCTCCATAACACAGCCTCCTCATTACCATGTCTAGGGTATTAAATCTAAATGAAACTCCTCTAGGGTACAACCCATATCCCATGTACACAATGTTTAGATTTCCCCATAAAGTTTATACAAGCACTTTGCTGAGCATGAACATCGACTTTACTTTCACTCGGGAGTCTGGAGAGCAACAAACTGTATTTTTGACTATGCTGAGAAGCAAAGGTAGCAGGAAGTACCTTCACGAATAGTGCTGGCCCAGTACTTTTCTCTCAGAATTTCATTTTTGCAAAATTCCAGTAGAATTGTAAATATTCCTCTTGTAAGCTATTTTAGAAGGAAACTGCTACACGAGGTTGTACTTTTTTGGAAGGCTTCACATGTTCTACCAGGCCGTAGTCACCAATGTGATCTTTAAAGCTGTGGTTGACCACTTCTGCTGAGATGCTCAGAATCAACGGACTCTTAAGGAAAGCACGATCTGTCATGGGGTCGGACCCCTGATCCTGCGGAGGTCTTGGCAGAGGCCAGGATGAGGAGAAAGCTGCAGTCCACCATGGGCAATGACTCACAGCCCCAAAATGAGGTGATGGCCATGAGCTCTTTCAGCCATTTCACTCCTGTTCATGTGCCATTCACTGAGATCACTTGAATGTAATTACCTTAACCAATATGGAATTGGTAAATGTTCACTTTTTAAATGCATGAATGCAGAATTTTGATCTTTTCATCCTGAAGAAATAATCACAGTAAAATCTGTTAAATGTGTTATATAAGAGACGTAGTCGCGTCCAAATGTCTACAGTGCTACAGCTGAAAGGATAAACTTTGTTTTTTTTTCTTCAGTGTATATATGCAGAAAATGATAAATGTCAGTATTTTAAAATGTCAAGGCATCTTACTTTTGTCCACTAGTGAATGCAGAATGATCTCCTTTATGTTGTAAACCTAAGGTAAGGCTTTTACTCCTTTGGATCTTCTTCTGCAGAGGTCTGGACCTTGAAATAACTTCTTTATGCTTTTGAACAAAATATCTTTTCTAAAGAGAATTTTACACAGGAGCAGATTTTCATACTTTTGGCTCTAATGATTCCAAGAGGCTCTTCTTTTTACCCAGCAAATAGCACAGTGCCCATACTGTACACTTACTATTCCCAAATGTCAGTCACAAGCAGCTGGGGTTATGCAGTCTTTTTCACATTTATAAGCTGAATCCATTTCACAAGCTGCTTGTGAGTTAAAGTGGTGCAGTTAAGGCAAAGGTAGATTTTCAGGTGCTTTCATTTCATGTTCATTCATTTTGTGCCATGCAGGAGACTCAGCCAAACCTATAGCCCCCAGCATGCTGGTCAGAGAAAAGACTCTGGGAAGACAACAAGCACCAGGTGCAGCACATAAACCCGAGGCAAAGACTATCGGAACAGAATGAGGAGGAGTAATGTTTATATCTGAGCTTGGGAGGATGGTACAATGTGCATTTGTAGAGGTGAAAGGTCTTTTGAACCGGTTTGGTCATTTGTGTTTTGCTGCGTTTCATTTAAATGTGAGTGCAGAAATGTGTGAAAAAGACCTGGATCTCCTCATTGTTTGCGGTGTCACTGCTTTACTGAACACAGTATAAACCATATACTTTGCCCTGTAGTGTAGCACACATATAGTTGGCACTGACATACAATTTTAAAATCTGACAGATTTATGTTCTTAAGTCATAGGTCACATAAGTGTAGAATTTTAGGCTGGTATGGGTGTTGTGGTTTATAGAGAAGCACAGTACAATAACATTTATAGTTTTTAAACGTGGGCTTTGAGAATGGAAATTAACTGGACAAATGTTTATTTAAATTTTAAACTTCTATAAAAATAATGGTGTCTCAGGTGACACCTAGAGAGGGTCTAAGGGTCAGTCTTAAGGTTAGGGTTAAAATGACAAAAACTGTAAAAACCTGTAAACATTGCATTTTCTTCTTCTTAGGGTTAGGGTTAAAATTGCAAACTTTCTAAAAATTGTAAGAATTTATAAGAGGTCTTGTCATCATGTATATAATGGTGTAATGATACCAAATCAGTATTTATACATGAAATTCATTTTTGTTTGGAAATTTTGCATCAGCAAAGAAATGATCATCGTGCCCACATTGGCAAACTGTGGGCAAAGTGCAGCTGCTGTAAGACCCAAACTAGGCCAGTGCTGGCAAAGTGTAGGTAAAACACGCATGAGCAGCTGCTGCAAAATTGACACTAAGCCACTGCTGGCAAAGAAAATACAATTTGGACATTCTGTTCTGCAATGCACTCAGAGGAACCTGAAATGCTTCTGTGCATTCATTAAAAATAAATGTTTTTTTAATGCCATTCCTTATCTTTTATATGCAATACTGTATTACGCACATATGACTTCACACAGGACAGAAACTGTCTGCTGAAATAAACAAAACATAATTGCCATTATCGATACTTATAACTGATCATCTGTTAAACTTCTGCAGTGAGAGAGGGAGTTCCCCTGTAAAGGAAGTCACTGCCATCATTGCTACTTGCACCCGACTACTCTCTATTCCAGAAACGCCATATTATGACGCATTTTGCTTTCCGTGTATTTTAGCATCTTCGTCAGTAATATAACTGTAAGTAAGAATTTGTGAGTGAGGTCCAGTAGCTCTACACATTTGCAGATTTGGACATAAATACGGTTTGTGTAACTTAAATAAATGGGGCTCATGCACCGAGTCACGTGAATCAAATTCTATTTTTTTTTTTTTTTCCTTTCCCGAGACAACCGAAACATTTATAGTATGTAAATCTTATATAAAACGCTGGCTGTTCTGGGCATCAGTTGTCAATACTTATGCAACGCAAATAGAGAAGAATAAAAATAACATATGTGCATTTAAACCCAAGACCAGATGTTGTTTGCTCAAAAGTGACAGCCAATCGCAGTTTATTCCTGGTGGACCTGTTAGCCTCCCCAAATGCTCATTGAGCATATGAATCAGAATGAAAATATTATGGGAGACAAAATATTAATAGCACTCTTGAATAGACAGATAAATGGCAAGAGCTTGTTTAGCTGTCAAATTATCTCTCAGAATCTACATAAGAAGGAGGAACCAATGATGGAAACATTAAAGTAAACTGGATTAACCTGTATTATCTATCTATCTATCTATCTATCTATCTATCTATCTATCTATCTATTGTCCGCCCGCCCGCCTGTCCATTTATTTATTTATTTATTTATTTGTAAACTAGTTTAAAAGATTTGCCCGGGAAGCTAATGTTTGGAATAAAACATGCGGGATGGAATAATATGCACCAATACAAATAACGTGGTTAGCTGCTTTCTAGTACTTTTCATTGTTAGCATAGTCCAATGTACTGCTGGGTGCTCTCCAGACTCCTGCTCTTCAGTGAAATAAGAGCCAATGTTACAACCAATGTTTAAAAATGTCCATTAATGCGCTCATTATAAGTCAGTTACTACTACTGACATCTGAGGTATCTCAGTTTTCCTTGATAAAGCAATTTTTGATTCACATTCTGTGTATATACCTTTCATATACAATTAATGCCTTATAGTGCATTGGAGAGCTGGCCCATGCACCCAGTGCCAGGGTTTCAATTACCTTTGGCATCAACCTTTTTCACATATTCATATACTCTTTCTCTAGGCTGCCCACAAAGTGCTCAGCCTTTCTTTGGTTTTAGCTGCTTAGAATTCACTAAGTTCTGGGGGGGCTCAGCAACCACGCTTGTATTAGGATCAGGCCCTCTTGTAGACTTTAAGAACTTTAATGCAAAGGTGCATCAAGAATCTGGCCAACTGCAAACCCAGTCTAGTACTTCTAACCCCTGAATTGGAATTTTGTAAAAACAATATGTTTGCATAGAAGATTTAGACCAAATCCTTGGCTATACCCAACTGTCAATAATGCCCAATGCATGTAAACACATAAAAAAGCTGGCCAAGCAGTAAGGTGAACGCAAAGTTATCATTGATCAGGTTTATACTGTTCAGCAATGAGTAGCGCTCTATTTACAGGTGCAAGCATCTCAATGTCTGCATACAAACTCACGATTCATACTTCTACCAGTCCTGGCAACACTACTGTTCCTTTCATTCTTTCTATTCTTGTTCCCGCTCCAGCTTGCTTCTGAAATGAGCCACCTTATAAAAGTCTGCCTTTTCATCCACCAGCTTCAAAGAATAAACATCCACGAAGTACAACACAAGTACAGTCCAATACATTTTATGAACACATTACAGTATTTTCCATTTGTTTTACTTAATTCAAGCAATGACGGCATGTATCAGTTTCTACCTTTGTCCTTCAAATTGACTCATTCCATCATTGTTTAAGGAACTACATCTCCCACAAATTGCTCTCTTGCCACCTTAGCCATCTCCTCCATTGTCCACGCGGTAAGGCAAGCACGGATATAGTTTTCTATAATCAAAACTGACAATGAGCAGCAGGCCAATAAATACTTAAGCACAGGAACTTCTAATCTGAAGCGCATTTAGCTGTTAAAAAATATTTGCCCCCTTCTTGATGTCCACTGTTGTTGCACCGAATGTTTCAGATTTTAGTAATAAAATTAATAAAACAGAAAATGATGCTTCTTTCTGTTTGCAATCGATGAGCCATTGACTCAAATCACCTTTCGTGTTCCAAGCCTCCCTCTGCACTTGTACTGTGTGTAGTTTGGGTGCCAGGCGATTGTGGGTAAAACATGAAAATCAATAGAAGGCGAGTCCCTTAGTCAACAGTACTTGAGATGCAAGGAGGTACTGCGCGTCCACAGCCCGTCAGCATCTGAGTCACCTGCTCCTCAGGTTTATCACCCATAGCAGCGTTGGAAGTCTTAGTAGTTTGGGGAGGTGGCCTGTGAGAACCGTAAATACGGTCCTTCTCTCCCATCCCTTGGGGAAACTCACCGCAATCCCTTGGGGGGGCTTCCTAGGCAAGGGAGAGAATGGAAGTGGTTTGCCATTACCATCTAGTTCCTATGCACCGCACATTTAATACAACAACTTATTATTTTTGATTTGATTCAAGCTCTCGGGGATGTAAGGGAAAATCCCTCTAATGGACTGCTATGAAACATCCATCTGAAATTTTCATCTAGTTATGACATTATGTTTATACCTTTCTTCTGCTGAATTTCAAGGAATGTAATCCTCCGGGTGATGTAGTTGAATATACTGACATATCCAGCCTTTACAAGATCCCGTGATTAATTTTTGAGTTACTTTCCGTGTCATATTAAACCAGAACTTTTGATCTATTTTGGTAGAAACGGTATTCATTAGTCATCAAAGCCTATGAGATTTTTTTAAACAAAGTGCCTGAGGTGTCATGTTCCAAATAACACTGCATTAAGATCGATGTTGCTTCCAGGGTCAATGATACGATGAGCAGTGGTGTATCTGAGACTGATGGATGAGAAGCTGAAGCTCTCTGAGACGCCTGCCACTTACTGCCAACTAGAGATGGCCTTCATGTCCCCCCAACAACAAGCTAGTTGTGGTGACAGATGGCCTCTTAAATAACACTATAACCGAAAAGCCGAAGCACATTTCACTGATGTTTAGGAAAAACAACATACATGTCTAAGTTTGCATGATAAATAAATTGGAACAAATCCCCGTTCCTCCATGGTAATAAGACCCAGGACTTAAAACAATGAAAGTCAAAACTGTCACCCATTATGATGATGAACAGAAAACATAAGAACCCAGAAAATGAGCAACACTCCTACCTATTTCATTACGATATTTATTCTGATATTTTATTATTAATAATAGTCCAGTGCATTTTTTCCCCCAAAAGAACAGTGATAAAGTGACTAAAACCCATCTAATAAAGCAAATGTATACTTAGGTTTAAAGAACTGATTTCTGCACTTCTGTGACTTCCACGACTGTTTCACAGGCACGAAAATGAGGTAGCACACAATTCTTCGCTCTTTCTGGGCTGCCGATTTAGTAATAGGCACAAAAAGAGATACTTTGGCAACTCCTGCACACCACCTTCAGTCATGTGGACAGGAAACGGGGGAACTATGTGAGACTGTTGTTCATTGATTATAGTTCAGCTTTCAACACCATTGTCCCCCACAGACTGTTCACTAAACCGAGTGACTTGGGATCGAATTGTCACCTGTGTGCCTGGGTTCTCAGTTTCCTCACAGGCAGATCACAGGTGGTGAGAGTCAGTAGTCGCACCTCCGGCATCATCACACTCAACACAGGAGCTCCACAGGGTTGTGTACTTAACCCTCTGCTCTATGCCCTCTACATTCACGACTGTGTGGCCACACACGCCTCCAACTCCATCATCAGATTTGCTGACGACACAGTGGTGCTGGGCCTCATCTCCAACAACGATGAGACAGCATACTTGGAGGAGGTGGAGAACTTGGCATCATGGTGCCAGGAGAACTGCCTCCAACTGAATGTCGGCAAAACTGAAGAGATGGTGGTGGACTTTGGTAGGCGACAGCAGCGGTCCTACACCCCCCTTAAAAACAACGGGACTGCAGTGGAGAGGGTGAGCAACTTCAAATACCTGGGCATTCATGTCACTGAGGACTCGACATGGACTGTACGCATCCGAGCTCAGGCCAGTAGAGCAAAGCAGCGGCTCTACTGCCTCAGGCAGCTGAGGAAGCTACAGGTCTCTCCGGCGATCCTGAAAACGTTCTACTCTGGTGCTGTACAAACTGTTCTGACTCAGAACATCATCTTCTGGTTTGGGAATAGCTGTGCTCGCGACATCAAGGCACTGCAGAGAGTGATCCGGGCAGCGGAACGCTGCACCAGATCTGATCTGCCATCCCTACAAGACATCTACACCAGGAGATGCAGGACCAGAGCGACTAGGATCGTCGGTGACCTGTCTCATCCCAGCAACCATCTATTCATCTTGCTGAAATCAGGCAAACGCTTCAGAAGCATTATGGCCAGAACAGAGAGGCTCAGGAGGAGCTTCTATCCACAGGTCATAAGACTTCTGAACCCAGACATGCCATCACAATCCTCACAAACCAGGGTCTACAATATTCTCTGACTGCTCCCCTCACTGTCACTGTCACTGTCCTTCCAGTGCACCTTAAGGTTTATTTATTTATTTATTTACTTATTTATCTATTTGCTGTTTGTTTCTTTTCCTCTTGGTGTTTGGTAGTTTGTTTGTTTTACTCATTGTAAATTTTTATGCACAGTCTCCTATCCTGAATCAGAGCGCATTTCACTACATGGTATACTCAGTAACCATGTACATGACAAATAAACTCTTTTGACTTTTGACTTTGACTTTGACTTTGAACTCCATCATGTTTGGCATCTCCTTTACTTGTAATATGGAGCAACAATAAAAAGTGTAAAACCACACAGGCCAGTTGTTTATTTGCCAGAAAGACAATAGATATGTATTTTGTCACCAGGTGAGGAGGCAGTGCAAGGCATTCCAGATAATACAGGCACTGTGTTTGGCAGTGAGTGGTTTGGCTCAGTGAGACCAAACATGAACTGTTTAGTCATATGATCCATAAGTGGATGAACACATGAATAAAATATACCATTTTAATATCTTTGCTCTTTAAATATGGTGTTTTCATAAGGAGATGTACTGTATATTGTCACAGTAACTGTACTCTGGGGGAAGAAACAGCTTCCCTACTGTTAGAAAGAGGAAGCTGATTGACAGCTATCAAAGAGGGAATTGTGGGAAATGTAGTGCATAAAAAGGAAGCGCCCATCTGAAAATGCACTGCACAGGAATAACATTGTGAAATGTTTGTACTGAATGGCTCAATGATATGTATTTGAAAGAAATGATGGGTGGCATTTTTAAAAGGAATGGATTGCAAAAGAAATTGCTTAGGGCAGAGCCTATAGTATAAAGTGCCCATTTTGAGAGAAAGTGTGGTGGTGGTCTGTTTGGTGGATGAAGGAGCTTACCTAGAAGAAATCTAATGTTTGAAAATAGTTATTTTTGAACTATTAAATTTGTAAATGCAGAACTAGTGTGTTGCTAAAAGAAAATAAAATGCTTGAGGATCCACAGTAACTTCACGTTCACCTCATTACTTGGTATCACAGGTACTTTTGGGATCAGGATAGACACGCACACCAAAAAAATCTTAAGTGTGAAATATAGCTGGGAGTTACTGATATGATGGTACTGTTTTGCTGCCTTTATGGCACAGAAATCTGTATTTGTTGACTCTGGGTGGAATTTTAACAAATGGCACACAGAAGACAACATGAATAATATAACATCCTCACTCTCTGGCCTTGAATGAAATTATAATCCTGTGGTCAAATCTGAGGAGGGAACAGGAGACTGCACTGCATGTACAGATCTCCAAATGTATGGGGTCTTGCATAATTACAATTTAATATACTAGTGTATGAAGCTACTTGGCTCAAATAGTAGATCTTTGGCTCAACACAGGGGGCTAAGTAATTTTTGTGCAATTTTATAGGGAAATCCAAATTTGTGCAGAGGTGAGGCCATTTTTTGTGCATGTTGTGTTGGGTTGAATTTGGTGCCATAACACAATTCATCCACAAGCCAAAATGCAATTAAATGCAAGTAAACACAAGTAAACACATATATGTAATATGTGTCGCTGCCGTAAATTGCTTAAAATTCTACCTGGCTCAAAATTTATTTTCCATTATTATACTTTGATTTTTCACATAATGTTGTTTGTCAGTATCACCCTGAAAAAATACACATTTTCATGTTTTTTTTTTTTTTATTTTTATGCATAACTTTATTGGCCAATTATCCATTATTTTTTACACTACAGGAAAAATACACTACAGGCAAAAGAAAAAAAAAAATATATATATATATCACATTTTGAAATTTTACATTATACTGACATTATGCAGTCTTTTTTGAATGAAAGAAAGATAGGAACTCAGCAAATATTGCACCGACATGAAAAGGGGAATTTGAATCATATTCTATCTAGAAGCCTGCAACTCAGATTTAGTGGCTGCCATAAAAATTCATAAAAATAAAAATAAAGTTCAATTGATGCTATCTTTGTAACAGCTTGATAAAAGTTTAGAGTGAAATTCAGATGAAGAGATCTCTGCCTCTGTCGTACTCAGTTTTCAAGTCCCTGAATTTTGAAAGTCGTACTTTAAAAAAAAAAAGTTTGTTTTCCAGCCGAAATGGCCGCCAACAGCACTGGTCATTGTAGACAGGATTTGTATAAATAACAGCCAGCAGAAAAAATGATGCTGAATTCCTGTGTTAAGTTCACAATTTTACCTCCCTCACTAAGGTTGTGGGGATATACTGGAGCAAAACAACCTCCACCTATAAGGATTCAGTGGGATGAAGTTTGACCTTTTTGGAAAATGAGCACATGGTAATGAGTTAAAGAAGTAAAAAAAAAAGAATGTGTTTGTGTTTTTGTAAATATAAATTATTGCCATACACACACTTTTTAGAAGAATATTCTAGGAAGTGGATTTTTTTTTTTTTTAAATCATATTAAACATTGTGATAAGAGGTGGAACAATAGCGAAGAAACTGAATTTATGACCATGTTTCAGCCAAATTGTCAAATTTAGTGGCCATATTGTTAAATTAATTGGCAAAATGAAGAGGCCATATTCTCAGAAAATCATTCTAAAATTATTTTGTGCTTGTTTAACACTTGCATTTATGGTTTTACACAGGCAGGGACTATGTTGCAAGATTCCTTTCTGGTGTTTTTCGATGCAGCTTGTAAGGTTGCTAGAATACAAACATCTCAAACAAAGCAAAAAGATAAAATCCTGAAAGAATAAAATTCAATGGGCAAATGAGACACCAACATCCTTTGCGCACATTATGCTGAGTCTGAGAATAGCTTTGTGAAAGGATTAACTTGGGCTTTTTGCAAAGGTGAGGCGAGGTTCTTGCTAAGAAAATGAGCTTTCTTGCCACTCGCACTAATACGTTGGCTTCAGCAAATGGCTCTCTCCACTGACATCTGCAAGGCATTTACGTTCCGGCGATACCCCTACTCTCTCATGTCATTATTTAATCTCAACCGGATTCATCTGTCGGCATGGCTGCTGTTTCCAATAATTGTCATGTTCAGTGCACTGAGAGGCAGGCACCATGGAAACCCTACTTCAGTGGAAGTGGCTGCTGAAAAAATAATCTCCACATTTTTGCATGTTTAAAATCATTTAAGAAAACAACTTCCTGTATTTGTATTGCCTAATGTGATGTACATCTCGATTTCACTTTGAAAAAAACTAATTCTTAAATTAATTTTCTGAAAAAACTCAAATTGATTTTAAAGACAAATAGTTATGAATATACATCTTGCTGTCTACTTTTAAAGAGTGAGAACAGTCTTTGATTTGCCAAGAATTGAACTGTAAAAGTATATTGTGCATGGGCTATTATAAATATTTACTATGTGGACCTGAGAAACTCTGGGCAGATCTGGATTTATCCATAGCGATTTTGGTAAATGGTAAAAAACAGAGTAAAAAATCCAGTACTGCACTTTAATCACCCAACTTTAGTTCTTATGTTTCAAGTGAAAGAAAGCACACAAACCGATATATAGTACAATGGTGCTACGAAGTATGTGAACAAAAGGAACCCAGTAAAAAATACAAACACACACACACACACACACACACACACACACACACACACAAAATGTTATATTATTTTAGTTCATTTATACCCAAAAATGATCCAGCATTCAGCAGGTCTTTCAAAAAATGTGTGAACCTGGGCTTTCAGTAACTGGTGTGACTCTCTAGAGCAGCGACAACTTCAGCCAAACATTTAAGGTAATGGTTGATCAGTTCTACAAATGACGTTGGAGGAATTTGACTCATTCCTCCTTACAGAACTGCTTCAGCTCAGTGATGACAGTAGGTTTCCTTGCACAAACTCTCTGCTTCAGGCCCTGCTACAACATTTTTACTGGATTAAGGACTGGATGTTAACTCGGCCAGTCCAAAACACAAAACTTCTTCTGCTTCCGTCATTTTACAATAGACCAAAATTTGTGTTTAGAGTGGTTCTCTTGTGGCAACACCCACCCGACTTGCTAAAAAAATGCTGAATCCATAGTTCTGTCAATGATCACAAGCTGTCCTGTTAGGGGTAGGGTTAGGGTTAAATAGGATAGGGCCACCCAAGCTCATACCTCATTGTCATCCAGCTGGTTGACACTCCTGGCTCTAACTATCCCTTTAAATTAACAGAAAATCCTATAGGTTCACATAAGTACTTTGATAAAGCCATGTAATGTTGGATCATTTTGAAAAACAAGTTTATGAAAAAGTATAGCATTTTGGCTCTTTATCCAGCGTTCACTTGGGTGAAGATCTGATCATATTTTAGGGTAAACTTACACAGAAACTGAAAATTTTGGAGTTCACAAAATTTGTAGCACCACTGTAAGCTGTATTCAAAGCACCAGGTGGGCCATGTTGACAGCATCATCCCACTCAAGCTGCTTTCTCTGGAGATAGGATTTCAGAGAGAATCTCTAGAACATCTTTGCAGAACAGATAGAACTGCCTATAAGCATGTTAACCTAGAGATGGCTTCATCAATCATTAATGTTCCCATCACCTCGGAACAATCTTCATCATTCACAGCAATGGAAAGTTTCACTACAGGCAGCTTTTTGTGCCGAATCTATGAAGAACTGGCCAGCCATGTGGAACTAATGTGGACAGAATCGCTTTTACCTTGGCTGTGTAATAAGGCTGTCAGCAGTGAGTGAATGATGCTGCGATCACTGAAACGGCACAATTAAACTAAGCCAAGTGAAAACGTATCCTTGGCAAACAAATCATTCCATTTTAGTTTTGCATCTTGTTGTCTGACGTGCACGATGGCGTTCAAATATCTACGGTATGTAGTTGCTTCTATGTGCAGTGAAACCTAACATGTGACTGAATGGTAAAAGCTGGGTTGACCCCTGCTTCTTTTCTGCCTTACAGTTTACAGTTAATAAACAGGAGGTGTGCTTTAAAGTCCAAGAATATGTCGACTTAACAGAAAGACATACTCCTGCAATTATGTTTCTTTATGCATTTCCTCCTTCAGTGTTTTTCATCAAAAAACTGTGTTGTAAAAAAGTTTTCACAGAAAGAATTATCAAGGAGTATGGATTGTTGTTTTCTTTCCCATGACAGAATGGATTTGATTTCCTATTCCACTTTTCTGCAAAACTTTGCAGGAACTTTTAACATCATGCATACTGAACAATGGTGGACTGAGCAAAATCCACATCACAGGTGCCGTAAAAACCTACTTCTAATACTTCCAGTCATCCTCACCACTCTTTGTGAAGGAACATCCATGACAGTTTTTGTCCCACTCTGATGTCAGCCTGACTTTTCTGTCTAATCTGACCATTAGGTTACTCTGAAAATTCTCAAAAAAATAACATTATTCTATCCTCCTGAGATGAATGGTCTGACTACAGTTATTTTTATTTACATTCTTACTATAAGTTCACACGGAGTGCTGAGCATGCACAAGTGTGAACCTAAAATAAAACACAATACAAACCAGGAAGACATGAAATATACAAGTACAAATACTGATAATAGGCAAAAAAAAATAGCGTACAGATGGTCTCCACCTTTCGATGGGGTTCTATTACGATAAACCCATCGTAAGTCAAAAATGCATTAACTGTAACCTACTGTCATGCCTGTGGCCGGTTCAGCAATAGAACATAGGCAGTCTCTCTGCCCCCCATCTTCAGACTGAGCACTGATTGGCTGACAGACTTGTGTAGGAATCAGTTGGGGACCTCGAGTACTTAGTTCCTACCTGGTCTTCCTGTCAGTGCTCAGATTCCGCTGCTCCTTGTGAGCTCTTCTGCAACCATTTTCTTGCTAAGACCTTGTATTTTTTTTGTTTTAATCTGTGGCAGTTGTGTTCCGTTTGTTTAGCATTAGCTCCCAGCTAATGGTAACACTTTGTCGGAAACAACAATCAGTAAAGAGTTTAACGGAATTTAAATTTATTACCGTGGTTTCTCACGATTGCTTCCACCAACCCACACCATAACACCTAGCAAACATGATAGCCTAGCCTAATCTAGGCTACCTTAAAAGTCATTACAAGCTTTTCGCTTTCATGGCAATTTCAGGAGATACAGATGGTGATTTTGTAGATAGGATGGATGCACAAAACACAACATAGATACATGGAGGGGTATCCAAAAAAAGCTGACAACACACAACACTGTAGAGTATCACTTCTGTACACTTGCGACCGCATGGCAGACTGGAAGATGCGGATCCTCTGCCCAGGATCATAAGAGAGTATCAAAAAACATATTATTTGCCTGGGAAAAAAATCAAAATTCAGAATTCCAAGTATTGAATGCGCATTGCTATCGCACCATCGTAAAGTCAAAAAATCCTAAGTCAGACCATTGTACTCGGGGACCATCTGTACAAACCAGGAAGACATGAAATATATGAGTACAAATACTGCTGGTGGACATTAAAATACTGCACTGCAAAAAATCATACAAATATCCTGCCTTAGTAAAATAACAATTGTTAATACTGAAGTATTGAATGAATACAGTAAAATATTTCATCAATAAGTAATCAAGATGCAGCAAGAAATGGTGAGAAAGTTGTTACAGTACTGTATATGTAAATGTATTTATAGATATATAATAATACATTAAAAAGTGTCATTCATTCAAGTATAAGTGAAGCTTTGTTTGATCTCTCTTGGAAGTTAATGCTCAAGCCTAGAAATTCCTTCACCCTTACAGCTCGAAACAAGTGGAATAGTATTATGAATCTTTTGAAGCAGTCGAGCTTGCTCCTACCATAAGTAGTCAAAAAAATGACTGCCTGACAAGCTCATCTACTCGGCTGTGGAGGTCCATGCAAGGGCTGAGACGGGGCAGAGAATCTTAATTGAGGATGTTTGTCCTTTGACAATGTCAAAGGAGCCTTAATACAACATCCTGGACTGGGGGATGTTTTAATGAGATAAAACTGGAGCGCACACAATGTCTGAGATCTGCAAAAGAAGATAAGGTTTGATGGTGGCACTGTGTCAAGAGGAGGTAATTCCACAGCTCATTTATAACCCTTCGCAGAGTCACTACGGCAAAAGGGGAAAAGGATGCACTTGTTGGATATTCAAGATTTATTTGGTCCATTTTGTAAAACATCAGAGTAATGGTACTTCTTTACAACTATAAAGAAAACTACAGTTAATTCATTCAGAATGGAAATAGAATGGGCCTTAAACCTTGAGAACATTGTGTCTAACTATTACATTTGCTTGCAATGCACATATCTCAAATGCTCACACAGGTCTCTTTACTCAACTGTCCCTGTGATTTATCTCAGAAAATAAAAAAGGCGTTTGGAGAAACTCTCCATGGTGTGTTTTATTTGTCTGCATTAGCAATTGTGGAAAACAGACTTTGAATACACCTTGGAACACTTTTGCATGGTCAAAATTGCCAGGTAACAGGAGTGCATGTGATCAGTTTGGCAGCATAGTGAAAACCAAGTAAAGAGAATCACAGCCATTCAGGAGTTGGAAGTATTAGACCAGTTGTGTGTTTGGATGGATGCTTAGCGTACTGTCCATTGGAGCTTGGAGTGAGATTTTTGAGTCCCTGTTGGGACTTTGAAAAAGATAGAGGTGGAGCTGGGGAGGTGGGGGATTTAAAAAAATAGCACCCATAGGGTGGAAGTATGGTTCTTCTATATATACATGAGTGTGATTGACAGCGGGGTGTGGCCAGGGGTTTAGTTTAATACTTTAGGACCAGTACTTTTACACATCTACTTTAACGTTTTAATAAACTTCAGCTTCGGAGCTGGAAGTTTTAGATTGTGCAGCGAATGGGTGCTTGGTGTACTGTCCATCGGGGCTTAGAGTAGTTGAAACAACAGTACATGTCATTAACTGGGCTCCGTAGTGGAGACCCATCACTAAATGAGATCGCCGCTGTCTATACTTTTTGTGGTCAGAGGTGTTTGAAAAGCGATAACATTCCCAATTTATCTTGGTATAAAGCCATTTTCTTTCTTGTTTTTGCACAGAAGTAATAACACAGTTAATGTAAATTTCCTAAGCTGCTTACTTCAAACGAAGGCAATGAACAGCAAATATAAATGGACAGATATAATGAACTGTTAGATAAAAGGTGAATGAATTTAATGGATACCACCTGTATTTGCCAGTGTCCTGCCCATATAGAAATCCTGGCTATTCTGAAAATAGTCTGAGTGTGTTCAATAAATCCCACTATTAATGTTTTTCTTAGTGTACACATTATAGGCATACGTATGTAGGGACCCCAAGGGCCTTGGACAAATCTGGTATCTTGAACTGGTTGCCTAATATAAAACAAGTTTGATCCATGGAGGCCCAAATGTCGCAGCTTACAGGATTTAAAGGATCTGCTGCTAACATTTTGGTGCCAGATACCATGGGACACCTTTGGAGGTCTTGTTGGGTCCATGCATTGATGGCACGAGGGGGACCTACGCATTATTAGGCAGCCGGTTTTAATGTTGTGGCTGATCAGTGTATAGCAGGACAACATAGAATGATGGTTTTTCATTGCCCGTTGCAAAAAGGAAGTTAGTTAGTTAATCCTCTTCACTCCAGGTGGAGCACAAGGTACCAACAAATCTTCTCCAGCCCTCACAGTCCTGGGCGAGCCAACTGATTTCAAGTTCTCACCCATTTGATGATTTTCTGAAGATTTTGTTGGCATTTCCTTAGCAAGAGGTTTTTACATGGTGGGTTGCTAGCCTGACGCAAAACCATCCTCTTTTTGCAAAAAGGCAACATCACCCAAATTCTCTCTGCTAAATCAAATGATCCACAAATTGTTGTGTTAACAACACTTGATTGTGTACTACAATGACAGGTTTGTAACCATAAATCTGTAATAAAACATAAAAAAGTCAGTAACATAACAACAGACACGGATACAGGACAGTGATTTGCATGCAAAAAGCAATGAATAAGGCACCAATACAACCAGAAAACCACTAAAAGGGGATTAGCTGGCGCTTGGTCAACTTTATTATTTTGCACATTAATGAAGTTGTTTTCTCCAAAGAAAATAACTAGTTAAATATTAATATTTTCCCTCACAGTTTCTCAATATTGATTTTCCAATTTTTTTTGTGGAATATTTTTGTGACATCTGTAAAATCTGAAATCTGTGAAAAGTGAGTGTACATTCTATTAATCTAACCAAATTTTTTTTAAAAATGGCACACTAAATATTAGGCACAGTGCTCATTCTGGCACACACAAATGTTTTGAAAATTTTTATTCTCATTGTTTTGCTAAAAATTTCTGTTCAGTTTGACGTCATGCCTTTAATGTCAAAGAGCAAAAGTTAGTCACAGTAATCTTTTTATTAATATTTCAGAGATATACAGCACAGCACATTTGGTGTGGCCCGTTTTCCGAGAGTTTGCTTACCTTTGACTGGCAACAGCAATGCTTTAGTTTGCATGTGTGCACATCTTCTTTACTGCAATCTTCATCTCATTTTCTTTTACTGTGTTTTTCAGCCCACTTCCACATTCGGTTAAATGCAGTCCCAAAAAATGTAAACATTCTTTTGCTCCTTCACCTGTTCTGTACAGTACATTTATGATATTTTGCACTGTCCCAGGAGTATCTGGGCTTATTGCTCCAGCACACACCCATACATCATGTCCACGGGCAGCTAACATTCCAGAAGCATCATTGGGTCTCATACGGCAGTGAAGTCCAACTCCTCCATGAACAATCGCTTCTGTGGAAACCAAGAAGATCCATCTCGCAATAGGTGTTGGCAACGCGTCAACTTCCCCTTGTTTCGAGGCTGAGATATCATCAATTGCTCATCAAAGTCCTTCTCTTCCACCATCAAGAGGAACTGCAGAGCTTCAGGATCTTTGCATTCTTTGGAGTAGAACTGATAGAACTCTTTTCCCTCAAATTTATTTTTATACAGAACAAAACACACCACCCTGCTCCACATAAGGCAAATTTTGTGTCTGCGACAAAATAATGGACAATGTGGAACGTAACTACAGTAAGTTCTTAATTTTTCTTTCCTCAGAGTAGCATTTTACTGTTGAAAAAGTACCGTCAAATACCTATTGGTCAGCACTAGTTGTATGTGAGTGGACCCTGAGAGAGAATAAAAGTCACCATCATTGTTTTTTTACCTTAGTTCCTTGTTGTGGAAGATAAAAAAATCTGTAAACACAAGTGTATAAAAGAAACTACCTCTAACTTTTAAAACCGACCCTTGTCTATGTCATTTTCAGCAGCTTTACCTGCAGGCAAACAGGTTGGTAACACAGAGATCCACAGTATGAAGCTGTGTCATACTTAAGGGAAAATTCTGAAGAACCTGAGAGAAAAGTTGTGGAAGACTGTCAGTCTAGACAAGGTTTTGAGGGTTTTGCAGGCTCTAAAATTCAGTCAATCCAAGTTTACAGCCATGATTTTCTAATGCAGAAAGTAAGAGAGGTGAATCCACTGAGGAGAGGCCTTCTTGGCAAAATTTCTCCATGAGCAAATTGGAAAATAACTGAATTGCAGGCCTCTCCAGCTTCACCTTAAGTCAGTGTTTATGACTCAGCAATAAGAAAGACACTGTACAAAGTGCAGTATGCTGGTGAGCGGAAAGCACCTGTCACTCAGAACATGAACGCTCATCTAAAGCTTCTCAGGAATGATCTGGATGTCTCCCAAAAGTTATAAAACAACATTCTGTAAGCTGGTGATAAAGTCAAACATTTTGAATGACATGGGTCTTGTGTACAGGATGGAAGCAAAATGTTTCATTTCAAATAAGTGTTCAGTGTGCATTCGAATGAATAAATAAATGTAAATGTGAAAACTCAGGGTAAAAACCATTTATGCATGATGGTTGCAGTGTGGTGGTTTGAGGATTGGTAACAGCCACAGGACCTGGTGAACTTCTTCTTCATCTTTCGGTTGCTCCCGTTAGGGGTCGCCACAGCGGATCAATTGTTTCCACTTCTTCCTGTCCTCTACATCTTTCTCCGTCACAACCACCACCTGCATGTCCTCCTTCACCACATCCAAAAATCTCCTCTTTGGCCTTCCTCTCTTCCTCTTGCCTGGCAGCTCCATCCCTAGCATCCTTCTCCCAATATATCCAGAATCTCTCCTCTGCACATGTCCAAACCAACGCAATCTCGCCTCTCTGACTTTGTCTCCAAACCGTCTAACCTGTGCTGACCCTCTAATATACTCATTTCTAATCCTGTCCATCCTCATCACATCCAATGCAAATCTTAACATCTTTAACTCTGTCATCTCCAGCTCTGCCTCCTGTCTTTTGGTCCCGGTGAACTTGTTGTCTTTAAATAAATTCTGAAGTCCTCTTTGCTGAAGTCAAAGCTGAAGTGCCACTAAGTGAAGACGCAACACAATGATCATAAACATGTAAGTCAACATCAGAAGGGCTAAAAAACTCTTGGAATGGCCTAGTCGAAGTTTTCGCCCGAATCCAATTCAGATGCTGTGCCCAGACCTGAATTCTTAATGTTTGAAACCCTGCAAACTGTTAACAAGCAGTTTTTCACAGTGGAGTTCAGTTTTACTTCCATATGAGACCCAAGTTAGCAGGTAGAAGAAATATTTATTCATTGTCATTGCAGCTAAAAATGGCACAAACAGTTGTTCAATGTGCAGGGGCAGTAACTTTTTAAACTTTTTTTTAATTCAGCAGTTCTGAACTACAGTACTTACACATACTTGCATATGTGCAAGCAAGGCCAGCATACAGACTTATTTTGGATGTGAAGTCTGTGTCCAGATGTTGTCACACTTGGACCCGTTGTGGCCCAATGTATGCTGGGTTTTATTTCGGCTGTGATTTCATCATTCTGGGTTGTAGGTTGCACAGTTATAACAAGGAAGTCAGCTCAAATCCCTTCTCCCGCTGTAGTCTCCATGGGTTTTGCAGACAGGGTTTAAATTTATCCAGAACTTGGTTAATTCTACTTAAAAAAAAAAAAAAAAAAACTTTCTGAAGCACTGCTTAAGTTGAGATTAAGTAGGGAATCCCAGTACCTAGTAAAAGGTCCAGGAATGATCCAGGAATAATGGAATAAACTCAGAGAAATATTCAAAGAATTTCAGTGACTTTGAGCAGAACCCTTTGAAGCAAATAGTCACACTCCACCTTGTTACTGAGAGCAAACAGCAATAATTTAGCAGCAGAAAACAAGAGAAACTCATGGACTGTCATTTGTCTGGAATTTAACTCAGATGAAAAAGTAGCCAGCAGAACATTCAAAAACATCTGGCAAGATTATTTATTTTTGGACTCCTTTTACAAGTCAGGTTTTATTTGAAATTTTTGTTTTCACACAATGCAATAGGGTATAAATGAGTTATTTTGACAACTGTAACTGCCTGTATATACACAATTACTCAATTTTGACATTGCACTGTCATACAGGTCATGTGGAAAAAACATAAAAATAAATTTAAAAAAGACAAATGTGTTGGGGGACATTTTGACTGGGATCATTGATAGTCAGCAACCCTTAATAGGTATCCCCTATGGTGACTACTTGGACCATTCTGATGAGGGATAATTCCCGTCCCCTTTTGGTAAAACATGTTTATTCCCAGTCGATATATAATCTCCATAGAAGAAATTATATAATCAATCTGCAAGAGATACTGTTCTCAGATGTGGAACTATGATACTGTAGAAGAAGATGATTACCAGATCCTGGAGGGATCCAGTGAGAATGAAAGGCCTCTCTAAACATCTGCAGCAACCATAAATTTGCCTTGTACTACTAACCTGGACTACAGGACAGTAGCAAAGAGGCTGAAAATTCATGAAAAACTGACTATGGAATTTCATGAATGGAAATTAAAGTAGAAGAATATGAAATGAGGATGAAAATCTTTCATATTGGGCTGAAGGCAGAGCAGACAAATATGTAACAGAAGCAGTGCCGGTTTCTATTGAAATCAGCACTCTTTCAGGGTTCTGATATTTATTTTCCTAAAATAAAAACCTTTTGGCCACCAGTCACTGCATGTTGCCTTCAGATGTGTTTGTTACGAGAAGTGCAAAGAGAAAGCTTATGTCAGCCGGCCCATTTCTGTCATTGGTTTCCTGAGCCGTGGGAACATGAGGGTCATCCTCACCCTCAATATATGGATCCAGGCAGCCATGCTGTTTCAGCAAATTATGAAGCACTGCTGTTGCAATGGGGAAAAAGCAATATCTTCTAGATTTAAAGCACAATGAGACACTGGAATTGACTCCTCCATATACAAGCATGCATTCCACTAGACCTCTGCTGAGGGTATGAGCTTGGTTAAACAAAAAACCTGCTATTTTATAAATGTGCAAAGCTGTTCAGACCTGGCTGATAACCTTAATGGGTCCACTGAATAGCTATTAGTGTAAGGAAAGTAAATATGTGCGCAAGTTTCACTGGTTTTAGTTGCTTTCTGTGCTTTAGTATAAGTCATCAACACAGTGGTATTTATTATACATTTCTGGGGAACTGATCATCTTACAGATAATAATTTTGATAGAGTGATAGGCTGTATTTTCTTTTGAGAGAGAAAACAGTAGTCCATCTACACAGCTTAACATGGCACAACGATTAATGTCCAAGTGTAAATAGTGAATAATAAATAATAAACAATAATAAACCATTTGTTACAAGCGGTTCAGCAGTGAAGAATTTAATATGGGAAAATAAGTTGCCAGTTATCTTTGGCAAAGGAACAAAGCTGAACAAATAAGTCAAATTAAAGCATGACTGTACAAAATACACTGTTTGTCCTGCACTTTATAGTCCATATCTATTTAGAGTCACGATGCGCTCCATCAATAGGAAGTGTGGAGGGAGAGAAGTGCATCACAGTGCCAACGCTGTACATGACCAGTGACCTTTTTATTTGATGTCACCACAAAGTCATAATGTCTCCATAACAATGCAACCCAACACATTTGGCATTTTGAATAGTTTTGCAATTTACTGTATTTCCTCCATTGTGAACAATCCGAGAAGAGAATGAAAAATCAGTGAATGAGTGTGCACGTGTGCAGAATGAGCTACTAATTTCTTTGAATAAAAATGTATTTAAAAGATTATTAATTATTCCCCGCGCCAATTAAATTTTTACAATGACCACCGTTCTCCTCAAAACTTCAGCCCGCCTCTGCTACGTAAGTGACATCATGATTTGTAGCCTTTAAATCAATCAACTTACAAAACTAAGTATGACAGGTGTATAGCTAAACAAATGAAAACATTTAGTTCACTGGAACATGAGACCAAATGGCACTTTTTCCAGTTCACACATCATTTGTGGACTTAAATTTAAAGAAGCCTCATGGAGTTGAGAGTGCTAAGAAAAGAATAAATAGAACCAATAAAAAAATTACAAATAAAAAAAATTGTAAAATAAAATTATTTATTCGTTCTGATCAATTTTGGGGCCTGTGGTGCCCAGGTTGTCCCAATTATATGAGCCCTGACCACCCTTTATTCTGGTTTTGATGTTCATTTAAATGTTCCAGGTAATCCAATGTCAAAGATGAACAGGCAGACCCACATCCATTAATCTGAATAAACCTGGCTTTGCCTAAATTTACATTAAGCCTTCAAATAAACCTACATTAGCGCTAATCTTTCTCCTGGCAAGCAAGGGTGTTAAATTTACAGTTACCATTAGGCTATTTTAATCTGTAACAGAGATAGGCCATTTCACTTAGTCCGAAGTAGAAGCGTGATTAATTCCCGATTTAGGTTAGGCAGAAATTTCCATTAATGCAAATCACATTGTTGCCTAAATGTGAATACAGTAGATGTTTTAAACCAAGTCAAGGTTTCAACATATGCATGTTTTGCATTCACTGAAACCAAAGCGTTGTTTGTCAGGAAAACTTCACTGGAAAGAATGCAGTATAATCAATCAACGGCACGCAAAGGTCTGTCTTTTGCTTCAGGCAGTTTTCGAGTCCCCAGATCTACTTAGTAGTCAGCTTTTAGTCTGTGTCTTCACTACTATCAGCATTTTATTACATTTGCTAGTAATATCCTGCAAGTGTGAGGATTTCATAGGCAGAACATTGTCGTCTTAGCTGGGTCGCCCAGAACCGAGAGGGCTGGAGAAGATTTGCTGGTGCCTCATGCTCCACTTGGAGTGAAGAGGATTAACTAACAATGTCATCTCCTTAGAGTATTTGGAACCAGTCAACAGTTTGTCGTGCAGAAAAATGTCAAAATAATATCATTACTTTATTCCAATGCTGTTTCTAACTGTGTACATATATGTAAATATCTGAATATTTGCCTGCTGCGGGAAAATATTTTTTAACACTGCAAACTGTTTTTTTTTTCTTTAATAGATGGCAGTTTCAGTTCCTTTTACCTTACAGTGATCAAATCACCCCCAAAGTACCCTGTGGTACAAATAAGCTAGGAAGTGATTCAGGCAGCCCAAGTGGGAGGGGAGGCCTGGACCCTCAGAGGCCTGCTTCTGGGTCTGTCCACACAGACATATGCTCACACACAGATGTTTAACATTCCCAGAAATAGCACCCAGGACATAAGAAAAAAAAATATACATGCCAGATAAAGTCTTTGAGAGGAGACAACCAAAGCAGAGTGGCGTAAACCTATTCTTTGCAGATTAACTTCACTACCGACAGAGGAAGGCTGGCTTGACCTTAAAAAAAGGCCTCAAAAATGATCAATGTCTATTTTCTATGTCAGAAAATGTATGCAACCATTTTGCAAGTCTGATAGTCCAATTAAAACCATTACATCTTGTGTTAACATTTCTTTCTGTAAGTGTTGGGCTGAGGGTGCTTTCACAGTGTCGAGTGTGTATCACGCTTTACAGCGCTTCTCTGAAACAGTCGACAGCGTAAAGCTGTCAGTGTTTGTCTGCCCACAAAATGATGAATATCGCCTGCATATGCAAGCGCAAGTTGCGTTCCTGCCCAGAGTTGCATGCTATGCAGAAAAGGAGAATTGTGACAGCATGAGAAAAAGAATAAAAAACCAAGCAATGCTGATACCTTTCAGCATACCTTGCGTTGTCGCCAGGAACTGCGCAGTATTTTTCACCAAATTGTTTACTTGTGGGTTAGCCAAGTTGGGCAGAAAAGTGATCCATGGGCCTATGACTTTGGCAGAGGTATTAAAAATGAAGTACAGGAGGAAATGGATTTCACACCCAGTTCATCACTGCAATAGAAAATTCAGCAGTAGGCTTTGAGCAGGAATGCAGCACAATGAGAAAAATGAAAAGGTAGAATTAACTAGGAAAAGGGGCAGGTGCACCGATTCTGTGTTTAAAGCCTTCCAGCCATAACTCCATTTAGACAAAGTGTGTGCCGCCACCACAGAGAATAGGGTTGTTCTCTTCCCCTTAAACCAAAGTCATACAATTTAAAAAAAAAAAATGTCCATAAATACTTGACCCCTCTGAGCAGAACTGACAACCCTCCCAACAGAAGACCAAGGTTGGTTAAACTGGCACTGAATACACAGACAATGAGGTGGAAGTATTACAGCATTTGTTTATTTAACGGAAGAAAACAACACCCAGTGATGGTCGAAACACTTTATACCGTCTGCACCCCCACAAACAATGGCGGACAACACTTGCTTTACAACAGCAACGTCTTTTCTGTTAATAGAACCGTTTGAAATCAAACATCAGCACAGTGATCGATATGAAAAGGAACTCAATGCCTTACAAAAGCTTCCAAACAATACAAAACTGCTGGCAATAGTTTGTTTTTTTTATATATAATATCATCTGACAATAAAATACAATTCACAGTTCAATAATATCAAAGCCTCTGGAATGGTGGTTAAGAAGGTTAAGTATATAAGCGCACTAATTCCAGTGCACTTACCTCTACTCGGACTGCACTCATAGTTGTAGAGCAGCAACAAACGGAAATATTACTTCTGCACTCCATATTTGGAAACCTACATTCTCAGCTAGTACCATTCATCACATGTATTAACCTTATTCTTATAATTTTAATAATTATAACACTAATTCTGAAATACAGTAAAAGGAGGACACTCAGTAGAGTGGTTCAGCGGCTCACTTTTAATACTGAGCTAAAATCTTCAAGAATCTTTTCCCTTTTTTGACCGCTTGAGATTTTATAAGCATTTTGTTTTAATGTTTTAATCACGGAGTTTGAGACAAATGTGAAGTTTCCCTTGGCTTATTCAAGTAAAGACCATCTTCAAAACTGTATGTGCTGAGAAGAGCCATTCAGGCTTTGCTGTGTTATAAAGTTTGGTAGAAAACATAAGCAGGTAAATCCCAAGTAAAGTGTATGGGGTTGTGGTATAAAGAATTTGGTCTCGTCAGCACAAATGTGGAAATTTGGGGTCTAGCATTTATGATGGTGCAGTGCAAAATACTTGCCATGTATCGCACACTATTCATTTGGAATGTTTAGAGTTAAAATATATTTCTACTGTGTTTTTATCAAATGTTGGCAAATGCAAGTGATCTGCGTCACATTGTGCTCGAGTTCATAGCAAAAACTGTATGCAGAGTAAGAACAAAAGCTATGAGTGACACTCAGGATAACATAAGTTTCTGGAGTTATTTGCTGTATTTATGTACTGGAATATTTTGCAGTATTTTCTGGAACTCCTGTCTTCGCTACTTATATGGTACAGTAGACCGCACATCCCTTGATAGTGGTTGTGGTTAACCTCACACTGTGTTTTTGGGAACCCCCATGCTCACGGCATGCAGCAACGCTACACCTGCGGATCATTTCCTCATCCCAGCGGGACTTGCACTGTTGTGTTTGCATTGAGTCACAGTGTAAACCCATAAGCTAAGCGACACCTGGCAGGTTCCTGAGGGCCGTCCAGTGTGACAAGGCAACTATAAGACCAAAGTTCTAAGGAACCCCTTGTCAAAAAAACACCAAACCGCGTATACTTTCTAATAGAATTCCTCCATTTTGGTGCCACGTCCCTTAACAGGTCACGTAAAACAACTGTGAAATCACAATTAACTTAGAACTGAAAAAAGATGAAAAATGGAATAAGTTTTATCTACTTTAAAGTATTCACACATAGGCTCACCTTGAACATAACAAAATTCATTAACTGGCGCATTATTAAACATTTCACAATGCGGATTTTACAATGTACGCACATCTTTTCTAAGTAGATAAATTCACAGTACCGAGATGTAGAGTAAAATATTATAGCATGCAGCAAACTAATTAAAGGAACAATTTTTCAGTTTAGCTAATAATTTTAGGAATACCAAATAGCAGAGAATTCCTAATGTTAGCTGAAATGAAACTACTTATCAAGACCAAGACTGTTATTTCGAGTACTGTGGATGGCCTTCAACCAGTTACACAGCCTTGGGTACTATAATGGTTTGGACTCGGTTTTACTTTTGTGTTTGGGCAAAATACTACGCCAAACTACAGTACAGTACATAGTGGGCATGAAGCTGAGAGAATTACTGTAAAATTTTCAAATTTCACTCTTAGGCAGGTTAAGTAGCTAACAATGTGAAAGCAAATAGGAGCACACGGTACACCACTGTTCTCAGTATAAATAATAATAACAATAAAAATAATAAAGGTAATAATAACATTTCCTGTTTTCAGTTATGCATGTTTTTCTACAAATTGACAGACTACATGTTTGTTTGATACATTTAGATATGTTTTCAGTCTTTTGAATCACTCTGGGATCATCTTGTCCAGAGTCTTGTCCAAAGACTGGACTGCTGTTTTGGTTGCGTGCTTATTTATTTATTTATTTATTTATTTATTTATCTATCTATCTATCTATCTATCTATCTATCTGGGACAAGTAAAGCATTATCTTACTTTATGATACACAGTTAGCTCATCAGCAAGGACGATGAGATCCATCTGATACTCTTTATTCACTGCATTTACAGTGTTTCAGCAACAGTCAGTTCAAGTACAACTAAAGTTGCATTGTCGGATGCATTGTCACTCCTTAACTTTTCCGGCACAAGGACAAAAATAAGGATTAAAGTGCTAAACTTTATACTTTGATTATAAAGTATGTTTTTCGGCAACCTTAAGAGAGTTTTGCTGTAATATTAACTGATCTGTTTGACAAGGTTGTTGGTACAATGATGCGTTTTATTATTCTGTTACTCTTGCAAGTCTGTCATTTCATAATGTGAACTTAACAGGTTGATTCATTAAAATGTACATACTTTTCTCGACTTCCGATGTTAGGGACCGACATCCAGATCGTAAGTCGGGTCACATCCTTGACAATGTATAGCTCACCAAATGGTAACTTCTTACCCCAAATTTTTTGATATTTTTTGTTCTATTTCTGGGCATTATTAAATAATTCAGTACCGCATTGTTTACTAAAAGTTTCTTTTTAAAAAAACTCAATATTTTTTATACCATTATTTAGTTAGCCAGTTCTCTGAGATGCAAAACGAAGGGAAGACGTGTGATAAATTAACAACTAACGCTGTGTGCTGTGTGAATCTTTAGTACACGTGTGTAATGCTTTTACGTGTTTTTATTACAGCTTTCATCCACAGTATAAGCCATAAGTGCCCAGTCATGTCGAAGTACTGCACATGTTTTTGTTTGGCTACTGGCAGACACTACCGTTCCACTGCTACATTGTACATGTGCTGTGCAAGTGCTGTACATTGTATGCTTCAAGATGTCCATGTACATGTATAGCTACAGTATAATGAAAACATTAGCTCATTCCTACTGCAAAACTATTGGCGCATTTGCTTACCAGAAATCTGGAAATCATGAATGATTTGTTTTTTTGACAGTTTATTCCACTTCATTTTTTTAATCGGTGTACTATTACTATTATTTTTAAACTATTTTACTGTTATTATTTACTATTATTTATTTATGTTGTATGTCAAGTAAGTCAAGGACAGTCTGTGTGCACTTGTATTGTCACACTGTTACACTGTAGGGGACATGTACATTTTTTTTTATACTTCAATAAAGAAAGAATAAAAACGAATAAGATACCCACTATTAAAGCAGAGAAAACATTCAGAGAAAGCGCTAAAACAAGGAGATGTTGCTATGTTCTTACGTAATTGAACGTTACCAATGTTTATCTGCTAAAGATGATAAACACTAAACATTTCATCCACAAAGTACACAGTATAAACCGTAGGTAACACAAAAAAATAAAAACGGGCAAAAATTCTACATCTTATGTGTATCTCAGTATAAATTCAAAATATCTAGCACTTCACTCGCACAAAGGATGTAGTGGTGTTCGACAAAGGCTCGTGACAACATGTTGGACGTTGATACTGTGCCACGCAATCTTTTCAGGATGTTGCTTCCAATATACATCTAAATGATTATTGACTCTGCTAGGGGGTCAAAAGGCCAAAATGTTGCTCTGCACGAAATTGTAATGAGGCTTTTCATCTCCCTACCTGTGTGCTTGAGACACCTCAAGGGGGCAGTGGGAACGGCACATCATTCTACCCTTGGAGGAAGGAACACGCACATGAGATTAATCTGGAGGTGGCATCCAAAAAGGCACTCTCAGTCGAACAAGCTGAAAATTCAAATCCAGGTGAATACACCAGAATGGAAAGTGCACAGACGGGCCCACCGGAAACAAAAGCAACTCCAGGCGCCATTGCATCATAACCCCAATGACTGATGGTGTTGGGGGTGCAGACAGTTGTGACTACTGATGATATTCCTACAGCTCTCTACTTGCGGCCCGATGGCTATAAGCGGCTGGCTATGGCAGCAGACATCCAGTAACCATGCAGGCTCATTCTACTAAACACTGCAAAGGCGTTGGCTGTTGACTGATAAACACTGCAGAAACCCGACTGTCTAAATAAGCTAAGTGGCTGGGATCAGGCTACTTGCACTCTCCACTGTTGTGTTGCTGCTAGCAAGGTCAGAGAGATTTGGAGATGAAGGTAACACACCTGACAACAAATCAACAAATAAACATTTCAGTATATCTACGGGAAACTACATAATTTTTATCTAAACCTATGTAAACTTGCAAATATCAAAATGAACTTAAATATATTTTAGCGATTAACTGACAGATCTTTGCCATTTACATGGAGTTTGCCTTGCAGACTGATGAGGTGCCTTCACTTTTGAGGGTTTGATCTCATGATAACAGGTTTCCTATTGACGTATGTTGCCCAGTAAGCTAAGTTGAAGATGAAGAAAAGCACGGGGAAAATTATACGTGATATTTTATCCACTCTGCTGACCCGATTATAGGATTTTTTGGTTTCGACAATGTGCTCCTCCACTTTGGGAATTTTGACAGGGACTGTGGTTGCACTCTTGGAGATGGTGGTCAAGCCGGGATCTTTTGCTACGTTGATGGTGTAGGTTGTCCCCACGATGTTAAATGTGTTGTTCGCCTTTTTGGAAAGCGAAGCAGACTCTCTTCTCTGAAAGACAAAAAAGCACACTCATAGGGTATGATCATCATAATATAATATCTTTGATAAAAAAAAGCCTATTAATTTATCTTTGGCTAATAAATAACAACTAATAACAGGGTGAGATGGTGGAATAGCTATTTGACATCCAATATCTATTACTGTTTTCTTGATACTAATTTGAAATATTCCAGTACTATAGCACTGTGTCTTGTGAAATATATAACTCTCTTCATATTGTTATTTTTTACCAGTCGCACCCTAAAGAGGCTAATTGAGTGTTTCCTTCTGCATGTGAAAGCAATCTGTGAATCGCATCGATCATCTGGCTGTTCTGGTGAAGAGCCTTGGCGGATATTAAAAGGAAGCTTTCAGGCTTTGGATTTTCATCCTTTTGCCATTTGATGTTTCACGTGTCAGAAGTTGGCCTTTCTGTACATTTGCATTTATTAATTAAGCAAATGCTTCTCTCCATAGCAATGGGCACATATTTCTGGGTAGCAAATGACTGACAGCTTCATCCAGGGAAACTTACAATGTTTAATATATTATTCTAAACTCCACACACACACACACACACACACACACACACACACACACACACACACACACACACACACACACACAACCAACCAGGCAATTTCTTTTAGTCACAAATTCACCTGAAATGCATATCTTTGAAGTGTGGGAACAGCATAAAAAGTCCCAACAGACTGAACGGTGATCAGTCCTGCATTCTAGAATGCTGTGAAGGATCTGCAGGACCTGCTACACAACAGTGCTTCCCTTACATAACTGTTACACCAAAATCCAAATTCTGTTTTTGCTGAATCAATACAATGTATAATGATTACTCCAACATATTTAAGAAAAAAAAAATTCTACCACTACTATTCCCACCCTGGGCCAGGTTGCCGACCAGGCCCACCAAGTATGTGCTCCCGGGCCCATTGTCTCTAGGGGCCATTGGTCTTCGAGGGCTCTGATGCTCAGGGGCCCAGCCACCTAGGGCCCTGCAGAGGGCCTTTGCACTATACAGCATAGGTGGGGTGTAAGATTTCACCTGGGGGCCACTGCCACCAGAACAAAACATGGCTAGGACCTTTTTCCTGGTTTACCTATGGGTCCAGACTCATTCAGCCGATTATATTGAGGATGCGTATATTATAGGCTCCAGGTGGACCTGGGTAGGCTGCCGCCTAGCGCTCTCAACAGCCAAGGGCCGGCAATTTGTACTGGGGCCCCCTAACCACTTCAAAAAATAACGCTTCTATGCAATTTTGGAAGTGCAATAGTTTGGCACCAATGAAAAAATTCAGGAGTTGGGCGGGGGGGGGTTCTTGGCATTTGCTTGCCCAGGGGCCCTCCGATGGGTTAATTTGGCCATCTTTCCACCAGAAAGGGTCTCCACATGTATTCGACTCAGCTGTCTAACTGACTTCCGTTAGACAAGTGGTGGTGTCACCTACACCAAATTCCAGCAGCAGAGAAAATATGCTGGAATTTGGTGTGATGTCACCTACATCAAATTCCAGCATATTTTTGCCCCTTTTTTTTGCTAAATGACCACCCTAGCTAAATATTGCAGTGTTAAACCTTATTCCATAGCCTAATTTTAGGGATGACCTTGAGTAATACTTCTTTGTACAACATAACTTTGCCCTTTTAATTCTAAAAGTGCTGTGCTGTTTATTCATTGGGCCTGACAAAGGGTGAGGGATGGAGTTTGTCTGTGCTATTTCCTGCTTCATGATTAGTTTCTCTGCTGCAATCACCTGTAGAAAAGCCATGGTCTAACCTGCATAGAAGATCATACTTGCCACTAGAGACTGCTAGAACAACAGCAACATGCATCTTCTACATCTTCTCCCTCAATGACCACTGAACACAGTGAACATTTGGGTCCCTACCATTTTGTTAGAAATTTCAGTACTGAGCTGCAGTTGGTTCAGTTTTCAGCATTCAAAAACTTTTCTATACTCATCCTTCTGTCTGCCCCACCCCAGCACTTTGAGAACTTCCGCAAATGACAACCATGCCTCCTCTCAGCTGTGCTTCTCTCACTTTGTGAACTGCAGTACAGGGGACAACAAAACTCTGGACCTTCTGTATGCCAATGTCATACAGCTGCATTGCACTGCCACAAGTGGGCAGGTCAGATCATAATTTTGATCTTCTCATGCTAAATGTAATCCATTGATCACACAGCATCCAGTGGTCACCGGGACATTAAGGGTGGGGATGGAAGGAGACAGAAGAAGCCCTGCAGAACTGCATTGAGAATTCACTGGAAGATGTTCTGAGATTCATATGGTGAAGACATTGAGGATCTCAACCACTGACTACATCAATTTTTGTGTAGACATTACAACCCCCACAAAAGCAGTATGCTGCATCCCCAGCAAGACACCACAGATCACAAAAGACTTGAAAGGCCTCCTGAACATGAAGAAGGAGGCATTCAGATGTGGTGACAGTGTCAGCTTTAAGGATATATATCAGGAATTAAAAAAAAAAGGTGCGAGGGAAAGTCAGCCTATAGGGAGAAACTGGATAAAAGCTACAGCAAAACAACTTGAAGTAGATATGGAAAGGAATTGAGAAGATCGTAGCCTGCAAATAGTCCACAAAGGTACTGTATATAGAGATATAAAGGGAGAAAATGAGCTGAAATACTCCCTCCTCAAATCCGTCTCTCCCTTCTCCCCATTAAAACTACCATCGCTGTGGACCCCCCCACACATGGTGTTGCAAAGTCACAGCCACCATTACACTACATTTACTACTGTTATTATTGCTGTTTATGCATTTACTAATGTTTTTTTGCTCTGGTAATTTATTTTTTGTGTGTATTATGAGGGTATTGTGTTATGTGTCCTGTGTGCTCAGTTGCTGTATGTTGAATTTCCAAGGGTGATCAATAGCGCCCTGTCTGATCCTGTCCTATTATCTATATCTGTCTACATTGTGGTTTCTCCCCCATCAACCTATAGTGCTGAATGTGCCAGAGAAGTAAAAAAAAGATCTCTGATGTTGTTTGCTTTGTCCAAACCTGAGTTGGCTCTGTTTCACAGATGATAGCATCATCTATTTCATTGCAGCCCCGGTAGGCAAACCAGTGAAAAACAATCCAGGACGGCCGGATGGTGTTAAGAGAGGGAGCGATTGCAGCAGAGAGGGCTCGAGTGGTGAAGTGTGAGTCAGCAAAGAGATGAGAGTGGTGGCTGTGGGCGCAGCTGTAAAGGGTGGTGAAAGGACAGAAGCATTCCCAAACAGATGGTGTGAGCACTAAGGGCAACACAGGGAATTCAAATGTAGATGTGTGGCCTGAAGAGAATTCTGTATGCACATTATTATTATTATTATTATTATTATTATTATTATTATTATTATTATTATTATTATTATTATTATTATTATTATTATTATTATTATTAGTGTTGTTGTTGTTGTTGTTGTTGTTGTTGTTGTTGTTGTTGTTGTTTACATGTGCATAAATGAGAGGCAGGACAGAAGAATGGTGAGGATGCAGGGAGTAGAGTTGGCGAAGGTGGATGAATTTAAATACTTAGGGTCAACAGTTCAGAGTAATGGGGAGTGTGGAAGAGAGGTGAAGAAGAGAGTGCAAGCAGGGTGGAGTGGGTGGAGAAGAGTGTCAGGAGTGATTTGTGAAAGAAGAGTACCAGCAAGAGTGAAAGGGAAGGTCTACAAGATGGTAGTGAGACCAGCTATGCTTTATGGGTTGGAGACGGTGGCACTGACCAAAAGACAGGAGGCAGAGCTGGAGGTGGCAGAGTTAAAGATGTTAAGGTTTGCAGTGGGTGTGATGAGGATGGACAGGATTAGGAATGAGTACATTAGAGGGTCAGCCCAGGTTAGACGGTTTGGAGACAAAGTCAGAGAGGCGAGATTGCGTTGGTTTGGACATGTGCAGAGGAGAGATACTGGATATATCGGGAGAAGGATGCTAGGGATGGAGCTGCCAGGCAAGAGGAAGAGAGGAAGGCCTAAGAGGAGATTTATGGATGTGGTGAAAGAGGACATGCAGGTGGTGGGTGTGACGGAGAAAGATCCAGAGGACAGGAAGAAATGTAAACAGATGATCCGCTGTGGCGACCCCTAACAGGAGCATCCGAAAGATGAAGAATAAGATTAGTGTTGTTGTCGTTGTTATTGTTGTTATAAAAACAAGCACAATTAAAATCTTTATCATTGCTATGTGAAACAATGACTGTTTTCAGTTATATTGAAAACCTCAGTTTGTATTTATATAATTTTTACATTTACTAGAGTTTCACTCTTTTCAGTTTTTCTATAACAAAAATCTTTTCCTGTTTTTAAACACAACCCCTAAAATACTTTTATTTCATAGTCCTAAATCGTTGCCCTTCATATGACTCATATATAAGTGTAATCCTCATTATACTTAGCAACCTTAACTAATTTCAATAAACAAATGTGCGTAGCAGTAAACATTAACTTAGAATATACACTACAGCATTAAACAATACAGTTCAGCTGGAAACTGAAATGAGCAGACAGAATGGAAGACATTGAAAAATAAAAACAAAAACAAACAGACAGATAGATAGATAGATAGATAGATAGATAGATAGATAGATAGATAGATAGATAGATAGATAGATAAAGTAATAGTTTTTCCCAAACTTGGGAAGCAGCTCTCATAAATGCTGCACCATCCTCCAATGAGGCATCTTGATTGTTAATAACTTTTGTCTTCAGTAAACTGTTCAGTTGGTTCATAAGCAAAATTAAAAGCAAACACTTACTTTACTTCCATGTCAACATAAAAGATGCATTTTGGAACGATGCTCAGTTGCATAACCTGAAAACACCCCCCCCATTAGTCTTGTTATGTTAGGATGGTGTGTGTGTGTGTGTGTGTGTGTATAAAACATCTACAAATGCAGGCTTCCCCTGAATGTATCTACAGACACAACACCTCTTGGTATTGACAGACTAATCCCTCCATAGCCCCTTTCACAAGGCAATGTTCTCTCCTGATCCCTAGCATTAAGGACACTTCAACTACAAGCAGGCCTTATGCCAGCCATATTGAACGGTAACATCGACCAATATGTTTGCAGTAGCGCTGTCAAAATATTGTTTATATCGGATTATACGCAAAGAGAAGTGGGGGGTGGAAAAGAAGAGGGCAAGCCAAACAGCCAGTGCTATACAGTGATTTAAGTTAAAGGTCAAAATAGGAACCCGCAAAGGAGACTGTGAGTCAATGGAACCAAAGACAGAAGCCTGAAGACAAAGTGAAAACCCCGAGAGTCTCATGAAGTTCAGCCGCATTTGTAGCACACAAAGTGCATCAGTTATTTCCATGTATCTGCTCTCTAGCTGCAGAACCTTTAACAAAAAGACCTCCTGAAGCAGTTAAAAATGTTCCTCAATGTTTAATTTGTGCACATTGTTTGCAAAAGATTGATACTGGCATAAGAAAAATTTTATTATACTGCATATATTATCTTATACTGATATACAGGGTGTGTGTATTATGTGTAGTAATAATAATATGCAATGATAAATAATAAAGATTGAGAATGGAGACACCAAAGTGCAGCTCGACTGGTATATGCAGTGCATGTGAATATGTGGGATGTTTGTTAAACAGCGGAATTTGAATGTCAGCAGGACTAAGTCAGTCATTCTGCCTCGATCTCTTGGAAACAGCACGACTTGCAGAAACTGTAACAAAGGTCTCTTTTCTAAACATTTATTAAAGCAGAACATGCAAGTGAACATGAATTAAAGATGCTTTGAAATCCCTAAACAAGGTAAGTGTATTGTTCTCTCTGCTGGTTGTTCTCTCTATGACCTACACACACACACACACACACACACACAAATGCAAAGCATAGCCTCCTTAGCCAAATACTTCTCTGAGGCCACGGACAATCTGAATGAATCTGTTCTTCACAACAGTGTCTTTTCAACAAGCTGAAGCTATTCTGCAGCATAAATCACACCCTTGCTTAATTTGGCATCGCTCATGCAGACCCAGTTGTTAACTGCCTTTTTCGCTAGGAGGGCTAATGAAGATAATGTAGAAGGTAACCGCCAGCGCCCAGAACCTCCTGCCTCAGACGATGCTTCTGCTGACAGAGGTGCGGAGCAGGCGCTGAACCCAAAAAAGTGCCAAAGGCAAGAGGGGTGCAAGAATGTTAAATCCGATCTGCCAACAAGGCAACACCAACGCCAGTCCATAAACCAAGGAGCTTTTGAGACAACGCCCAGAAAACAGCAACTGTGTCAAGGGCTAAAAAAGCCAAAGAGAAGAGTGAGCGAAGCCACATTGCAGATTCTGAGAAGGAGACCAAAAGTTTCCTTACCTTTCGTTTATATGCTTCATTCATACTTGGTTAAACATCTTAATTCACATCTCAATTAATCATAACCACTTGATTTAAAAACAAAATATACTGTACGCACGCTATGGACAGATCAGTTGTAGCTGCTATAAAAGTTCAATAAGCCCACACTTTAACCCTAGATTACCCATGTTTAACAGCCTAAGCTTAAATGACACATAAAAATACAACATAACTTATCTTTTAATTCAAATACTATGTCAGGCAGCGGTAGCGGTCACTTTGACCATTTCAGATGGCTCTGATTTCACATATGTGGCCCAGCTACAGATGACACATCACTCCTGTATCCCACTTTTTTGCCATTGTAATTCTATTACAAAGTTTTGGCAAGATGTCTCTAACTTTATTAGAGAAAAAAATGGAATGAATTTACTGTATTGTATAGCTATGTACTGTTTGGATTCTTACATTATAATAAACAAATAGAGAAACAAGCACACATAATCTTGTATTGATCCTGGATGAATTCCACATTAACGGATCTAAATTAAATAATAAAAAGCCTCTTTTTTCTGCTTTTCTCATGGAATTTGAACAGTATGTTGAAACTTGAAAAGCTTCTTCCAATAAGAAAGCTGTCAGAACAATGAGTTACTGTAGCTCATGCAATTTTTTTGTTTCTGAAATGACAAAGCCAGTGAAACAATTTTGAGCTCAGTGTAATATCTTTCTTGTCTTTAATTGTATTCATGCAATATGGATTAACTTATTTTCTAGCTATTCCTCCCTGTCGCGTCTATGTTTTGGGTGCGTTTTTTTTGGAAAATTGTACAATAGTTTATTTTTGTTCTGGATGTGTTATACTGTGTTATACTTTATATTTGATGTTACTGTTAATAAAAAATAATAAAAAATATTGTTAATAAAAAATAAAACCTTCACACATTTAAATACCGAATTTGTTAGACTCCAATTTCAATCGCAGAGGCCAAATCCAGGCAGACTCACACTGAACCATTGATCAGATTTTATAATCTTCATTTTTTTAATGGTAGGCAAACAGCAGGAATTCACGTTTAGCAAACATCCCCGGCTCGCTGTGCCTGCTGTGTAAATATTAAATGGCCCGCAAACAAATAATAAACCCGCCTTTTGGTGTGTTTGTTGCTTTGTCGGTGCTAAGTGCACTGTATGTTTTCAGACTCATGAAACCGAAGGAGGAGGGGAGGAGGAGGAGGAGGAGGAGGAGCAGCATATCTTGTCAGTACTTCTGTTCCCTTTATCTAAGGTCCTACACAGGGGATAGTCTCGTGGAAAAGAAAGTGTCATTTGGATTAACACCATTTTCATCCGAGTTGCCTCCCTGGAAGAGAAGAGCAGCCACAATCGCTCCTCTGCCTTGGAAGACAGCGGTCCTTTAATTGCTACTCAAGAGAAACTGCTGGCTGCTTGCTTTAATTCCAGGCCTCTAGCATTTCATAACATCTTGATATAAACATTTGTTTCTCCCATCCTTTACCCCAAGAATTCATGCTTGTTTCATGTCTTTTTTTCCCCTGCTGAGGCAAACATTTCTTTGCTGCCCAGGTGCAAATGAATAAACAGATTACATGAGGTTGACTAGGAGATTAAAGACAAAAAAAATCTTTATAGGATCTCCAGAAGATCAGTGTACAGCCTCTCATTATTAACCAATATGAATCTCTTCTCCTCACCATAAATTCAAACAAGTTTTATGGGTGTTATAAAGTGGAATAGAAAGATTAACTGAAAATAACCGAAAGCAACAGCAGCAAGTAAGGAGGTTCAAATCATTGGTTATTTTTGTTACCTTATGACAATTAAATAGAAAGGTAAAAACTTTTTTTTGGGGGGGTGGATATTACACATTTGGTATACAATATTTCAAAATACTGTAGACCAATACTATATACAGTATATATGCCTATGTACTATGTGGCCAAAATTATGTAGACATATGACCATCACCCCCACATGTGCTTACTGAACTTCCCATTCCAAACCCATGGGCATTAATATGGAGTTGCCCCCCCCTCTTCGCTGCTATAACAGCCTCAACTGTTCTGGGAAGGCTTTCTACCAGATTTTGGAGCGCAGTTGTCGGAATTTATGCCTATTCAGCTGCAAGAGCATCAGTAAGGTTGGGTGAGAAAGCCTGGCTTCAGTCAGGGTTCCCATATATCCCAAAGGTGTTCAGTGGGGCACAATCATGCAGGAGTAGGAAAGGAGCTTCTTCCCCATACTGTGGCCACAAAGCTGGAAGCACACAATGGTCTAAAATGTGTTTGTATGCTGTGTGACTGCAGCTGAAACAGCTCAACTCAATTGTTAGAAAGCGTGTCCACATACTTTTGTCCATGTACAGTAATGCATCTCCCTTCATCTGTACATCTACTTTATCATGATTTTTTTTTTTTTAACTATTTTCCACCCTTTCAAGGTTTCCATCCCTTTTGTTTAAGAAAGTGAGCTAATATTCATGTAAAGAATAATTACAAATTATTAATACTTACTGGCTGAGCTTTAACAGTATGTACTTTGCATAAATATTCCCATCATACCCATTTTGGCCTTGCTACATCTTTGAGCAATCCACATACCATTATGTTATGTGGACTTCTCTGCTCATTTGGTAGCTGTTTATTTCTTAGCTCAAAACTGTAATGTCACTCACCCTCATTTCCTGTGCCTCCTTTTTCCCATCCCAGGCCCAGCTGCGCTTGGTGAAGTAATTGACCGTGGCAAACTCAATGAGCGCAGAGAAGACAAAGGCGTAGCAGACCGCCATGAACCAGTCCATGGCAGTGGCGTACGCCACCTTGGGCAGCGAGTTCCTTGCACTGATGCTTAACGTTGTCATGGTTAGGACGGTGGTGACACCTGAGAGGAAGATGCAGGAAAAAAAAGAGCAAATGAGATGCAGTCCAAGCAAAAATGATTCATCGCATCTCAATATGTCAGCTACTTGTACGACAACCTCGACCCCATCCCATCTCATACAAATCATAAAAAAAATAACAACTTTCAGCACCTCTGGGGCAATGGGTATCAATTTGCAAAGAATTCAGGGTAACCCGGATGTTGACAATATGCAGGTTCTGCCATCTATCATGAGGGCTGTAGGAAATGAAGCACCCAAAGTCACCCAAAGTGGCCCAAAATGCCACGGCCCATTGTCAGAGAGGCTGACACTCAGAGGTCAGGTGGAGAAGTTCAGATCTTTTGGCACTGATGGTGAGCGGAGATCGTCGTTTCTTTGGCCGGGCAGTATCCTGCCATTACTTCCACTGTCGTAAAATCAATAAAGTAAAACTGTTATATTAAGAGGACACACAAAATCATTAAGGAATGCTTAATGCATCCAAACATCTTAATCTTCTAAGCTTTAGGTGTTCATGATACTCCATCATATCTGCCTATTTCGACATTGTAAACATTCGTACGAACTGACAAAAGTGTTTCATAGTAAATCAAGGTTCACACCAATATGGGCCCAAAACAATTAAACAAAGTTAACTCAGTTAACAAATAATTAAAAACAGAAATGTTGCATAAAAAACTAGCTTGTCGGGTTTTAGTGGCTGTGAAATATGCACCGATATAAACTGTTGAAATGTCAGACGTGATTCTTGAATTATTATCCTTTTCCATGCTGGTTTTCCTTCTACATCTGCCGCTGACCAAATTAAATGTCTTTTTTTCTGTTACATTGAAAATATATCTAAATATGAATTAAATAATTGTATCTGAAGTGCTCAAAGAAAATAGGGTTAAGAAACAGCTGCTGGCTTTGAAACAGCAGTGGCTTTCAGTCAATCATCGAGCTGAAAAGGTTGAAATCACAAAAAAATGCAATTTGACTTCGAAGTCTTGTAAATTCTTTTAAAAAGCATCTTGAATATCTGTAAAGAATTAATCGCATTGTATTTACAAAGCCCAGTACATCTATCCACCCAGCCGTTATCATTAACCGCTTTACCCTGGGCAAGGTCATGGTGGAGAATATTTTGGAACCGGGCTATGGAATCTGCAGCTTGGATGGAACAGTAGTTCACGAAAGAGAGGCTGAAAATGCACACCTTCGTGTGCATGCCATGGGGAATTTAGGATGACCAACTAACCTGAAAGACATGGATGGAATCTGTGGATGGACACCTTGAGGAAATCCATGAAAACACAGAGAGAGATCATGCCAATGCCTCACCACGCAAGCACCACAATGCACAAAAACGAATCATTTATAAAATCCAAACTGAACTTCACAGAATTTCTAAAGAGCTTCTGCTTCCAGGATAGGGTCCCCACCGCCGTGACCCTGCTCAGCATTAGCGGTCCACGAAAATGGACCGACAGATGGATACATTTCTAAGCATACAAATAATAAGAACCAGGAACAAAATCAACCTGTATGCCCAGCTTTCCCAACCCTTACTTCTAAATCGCTGGCCTAAAATGCAAATGCTGAACTTTCTCAAATGACCTAAATTTCTCCAAAGCAGCAAATGAATGTTTTATTTTCATTTATTTGACCTTGAAACAGCCGGAGAAGTGACAGTATTTTCGCAAAGGCAAAAAAACGAGTCCTGCAGAACAGCATGGATGCTCCTCATTAAACTTTGCAGAAGACTTCATGTTCGCCTTAGGGAGCCTGGTGGGGAGAAGTGGGCTGGGAATATTAAATACGGTGTCAGTCACGATCTTATTGTGCCAGGACACCTATTCTTCCATTGTGCTGTGTTTCAACTCAAGCCATAAATCATGCATTACGTTCGGGGGGAGTGAGAAAATTACAAGTGGGATTATCCACAGGAAATATCAGGCAGTGTCAGCTTGCAGTCCCAGTGCTGGAACGTGGCCACGGAATGAATCATTAACTAAATATCAACTTTCGGGTGACATTTTGGAGCTGCCACAAAGTATACGCATGCTGGTGGGCTTCCAGAGGTCTTTCATTGGAGGGGACAGCTTCGTCTTGTTCCCCTAAACATGCTGACAGCCCACCCTCTTGCTAACAAAAACACAGCACATTTGTTGCTGTACATCCGCAGTAGTTCTTGCGCTGAAGCCTCTGTAAGCGCCGGATGTGTCAGACACGGAAACATATTTGAGACGCTTGCTCAATGCGAGCGAGGTCTGACTCTGATGTGTCGCACCGCTCCCCACTGCATAATCTGCAGAAAACCTGGGGAAGTGCGGTGCACGGCGACGGATGTCTCTGTGCTTGACTGGTCATCGCTCAGCTGCACGCTTCCTTCAGTGATTTCAGCAAGCCAGAAGCTTATTGTGCATGATTTTCTGCATACTAAACCATTCTTTATCAATATGTCTAGGACTGGGAGGTTTTGGGAAAACAAGATTTACGTAGCAGTTTTACAGATTGTCACAGCTGCAAGTTTTTGTTACTGATACTATGCAGTGTAAGTGCTGCACCTGAGGGTAGAAAAGGGAAGTCCATCCTGGTGGTTAAGCCTTCAACCTTTAAAGTGGTGAAGACAATTAATGTTTCTTATTACTTGTATTCTATGTAGCTACACTATGGCCAAAAATATGTGGACACCTGAGTGTCATACCCATATGCGTTTGGTGAACATCCCATTCCAAACCCATGAGCATTAATATGGAGTTGTTACCCCCATTACTGTTATAACAGCCTCTGCTCTTCTGGGAAGGCTTTCCACCAGATTTTGGAGTGCGGCTGTCGGAATTTCTGGCCATTTCAGCCCCAAGAGCATCGGTGGGGTCAGGCACCGATGTAGGATGAGAAGGCCTGTCTTCTGGTTGGCGTTCCAATTCATCCCAAAAGGTGTTGAGTGGGATTGAGGCCAAGGTCACTCAAGTTCTTCCAGACCAACCCTAGGCAAACCATGTGTTGGTGCTCACTTTGTGCACAGGGGGCAAAATTGTGATTATTTCCCCAATGTTGTGTTCGCATCTGGGATTCGCTCTCAGCCACACTCACACTGTAGCTGTTTGCCTGCATTTGTTTGGCACCCTCGCCATTCTTCTGTTTTAAGGTGATACTTACACCTCGGCTAATCTAATGTTATGTGTCTGTCTGAAGGAGCTTGGTGAAAATGTAATGCTTTCCTACCAATCCTGCCCCGTGCATCACCAATTACCCTATGTTCTCAAGCCAAAAAAGGATTCATAAATGTAAAAAATATATATATTTTTAAAACATGCACATCAACATTACATTACAAGTTCATGCTTGTGTATATATATATATATATATATATATATATATATATATATATATATAAGGTTTTTAGCTCAACCAGCCTCTGCCAAATTCTTTCACAACAAACATTCTATTTGTATCTTAACAAAAATAAGTCCCAAGTCTGTTTTACTCTGTATTTTTGGGAGACTCATAAAGGCCCTGTAGACAGGCTCTGGCTCATACCCAAGTTCCCCCCATTCACCTTTGGGGTAACAGGGAAGCAGACATGCAGCTTTGTTCTGCTATTTGATTGTAGATTTCCAGGTTCTTACAGCTTATCTTGGCACCGACTTTAATACTGCACTGATATTACTCTTGGGCTATGTAGGCCAACCGAGAACGTTTTCCTGATGACAATTTCACTGTACTGTATCGCCACTCTCACTTTTGACTTCAAGAGATCGAAAAAGGCCCGACTTTAATTTCTGCTTTCAGCTGGTATCAGCGCTTGGCAGGCTCTTCCTGGGGAGAGCGATCTCATGCCTCTCAGTTCACCACGCCAGCAGAGCGCGGGGGGGAGGGGGGGGCTCCTCTTTGCATCTGATGCGTCTGCTCAGAAAAGTGTTTACAAAGCTGCAATGAAGTTAGGAAAAGCTCGATAAGCAATCATCCACCAAAAGCCCGGGCAGCCTCTTGCTGTCCTGCACATCCAATACCTACGTGGGAGGCACAGCCTCAAAGGATCATTTTATCCCTTCATCCCTGAGTGTGGCTTGTCTCCCTTGTCATCTTCGACCTCATCTTTAAGTCGATCCAATTTTTTCGACCGTTATTGAGTAATTTATTAAGCAGCTTTGTTAATTATAGGTCAGCCCAATGGGTCCACCAAAATCTGAAATTCAAAATCCACTCGGCTCAGCCTGGGGGGAAAACACATCCGCTATTTTGTGCCACTGTGTTTCCTCAGCTTCAATTTTAAAGTTTTAAATTTGTGCATGGATGATGGGAAGTCTCTAAATAGTATAAAACTCTTGCTTCAATTGCTTTAATTATCTTCACTATTTGAGCTGCACAATTTTTATGTCCTCAAACGGGAGTCATTCTGCTGTTTTTCAGGCTTAGTCTGCAATCCCGCTTCGGTTTCTGCTCTGGATTTTTGTCTTATTCAGTTGTAGTGATTCTTTGAACCATGATCAGGTCACGCAAAAAGTACAACTGATGACTAAGGGAAAAAGACTCACCAAACACGGTACGAGCAGGCACCGACTCTCTGTTCAGCCAAAAGGACACCTGGGACAGGATGACAGTCATGATGCAGGGAAGATATGTCTGAATCACAAAATAGCCGATTTTCCTTTTCAAATGGAAATAGGCTGTCATCACGATATATTCTCCTGGGGGGGGGGGGGGGGGTAGCAGAAAGGGGGGGAGAGAGAGCGAGAGAGAGAGAGAGAGAGAGAGAGAGAGAGGATTAATTACTGAAACGGTTCATATGCTGTCAAGGCACAGGCGCATATGAAGTCTAAGAGAGTTAAACCCAGATTATGTTATTTAGCAAAATTTACACACCAGACTACACAGCAGCAGTTCACAAGAATAACAATATTATCTCAAGGATGAAGCTTTGGATTTAGTCAATATATTTCTTGTTATCTGCTTATTCATGTGCAAGGTTTTTCCACCACTTATTAAGATGACATCATACTGTGGGAAATGTGGCGGTCAGCCTGCATCCGTCCGTCTCCCGCACTTCACAGCTGCTTCGCCAAAAGGCGGGCTGAAATAAAAAGCTGTCAGGTAACTGCTGTGTTCTTAAAAAAAAACAAAAAGTCATCTTTTCTTCGTTCTTCGGATGTCTAAAAAAAGGAAGCTGCTGAGCACAGAGTCTCTGAACTTGTAATGCTTTGGAGCTCTGCATAAGTGACAAAATTGTCGAGCAAAGGAGAACTTTTGCATTTGAAAGGTAGACATAAGGTGGATCAATTAAAGAATGTAAGACGAAAACTGCTGTTAAACTTGCATTTTATAACAAAATGGTCTATCGAGTTAGCTGTTGGCACAATGGATGGCAATGTTGCCTCACAGTCATCAAATTGTTCATTTGAACACGGTTCAGTCCGTGCTGGGATCTGCATATGTTTCCTCCTGGTACTCTAGTTTCCTCCCATAGTCTAAATGACATATTTCATGTTGCTCTGCGGTGTAGATGGGTGAATGACTCTGCAGAGTTTACTGCGGTGCACCCAGCACTATACTGTTATTCACCCTGGAAAAAGGTGTCTGCTAAATAATGCACAATAGTCATTGTACCTCAAAAGAAAAGAGTCTGAGGAATAAAAGTGTACCTGTAAATCAGCTCAACAACTGTTTTTAGAAGGAGTTATGGGTGGAAAATGAAACTTAAAGGCTCTTTGCTGCAGGGGGTCTAATAGCAGCTTAAGTTGTTGTCATTGCACAACCCCAAATTCCCACCACGTGCTGACGCAGATAAGCTGGAGGGTCAGTGCAGATCGCTGTTCAAGGTGAGCTGGGCCTTAGCCGAATACACTGTCACTGCGGTGGGTGCCAACTTGTCACTTAAGTCAGGTGTTATTGGACTGTTTATCCAAACAGTGCAGGATCATATGGGAAAATGTCTCTGACGCTGCAAGATTACAAGGATACATTAAGCTGCCAGAAAAGAAACTTTCCTCCAACCGCTTGAATGAACCAATAGCAGCTGACTGACACTTACAAACACACTCATAACAAGGAAGAAATATGAATAAATAAATAAAGAACAGTAATAAATACAGTTTAATTGTTGATCGGTATCCGTGTGGCTCTATGGAGAAGGACAGCTGCTGGTAAGATGGACCCCTAGAAGCACTTCCCCTAGAAGCACCTCAGCTGAATAACCTGGTGGCTGAAAGAGCTCATGGCCATCACCTCATTTTGGGGCTGTGAGTCATTGCCCATGGTGGACTGCAGCTTTCTCCTCATCCTGGCCTCTGCCAAGATCTCCGCAGGATCAGGGGTCCGACCCCATGACAGATCGTGCTTTCCTTAAGAGTCTGTTGATTCTGAGCACCTCAGCAGAAGTGATCAACCACAGCATTAAAGATCACACTGGCGGCTATGGCCTGGTAAAACATGTAGAGGATCTTGCTGCACACGTTAAAGCTCCTAGACCTAAGAATATACAGTCTGATCTGTCCTTTCTTACACTGTGTATCTATGCTGTGTAACTAGTCCAGCATTGTTGATGTGGACCACCAAGTACTTGCGGGACTGGACCACCTCCTTGTCTGTGTGCTATATATTAAAGGGGTACAAGGGCTCTTTAACACAGGGAAAATGGAGCAGCCTCTCGCTCTTTTCGTTAATACTAAGCTGTAAGGGTTTTTACCTGCACTATGACGCAAAGATCTCCTCAGACATTCGTACTCCACCTCATGACGCTTCTCTCTACACCCCAGTATTGCAGAGTCGTCAGTTAACTTTTACAGGTGACAATGCTCACACCAGTATATGAAGCCAGAGGTGGAGAAGGTGAACAGGAATGGAGACAGCACAGTTCTTTGGGGTGCATCTGTATCGCTCACCCCTGTGTCAGAGATGCCATCCAAAAGCCTGACCAACTGCAATCTACCTGTCAAACAGTCCGCAATTCAGGGCACCATCGGTGCATCCACAGTCATTTTGGCTGAACTTGTCCCTTGGTTGCAGTGGCCGGATGGTGTCGGAGGCACTAGAGAAGTTAAAAAACGTGACCCTTACTGTACTGCCATCTTTCTCCAGGTGGGGATAAGCTTTGCGGAGTGTGTAGGTCTCTTCCTTGCTAAGATGAGGCACTGGTCTACAGTCCTTCGACTCACAAGGACCCTTTTTCTTGGAGACTGGGACAAGGCAGGAGGCTGTCATGAGTAGTGGCACTTTCACACAAGTTGAAAAGGTGTGCAAAGACACCAGACAGCTGGCTGACAGATGCTTTAACCACCCAGGGGCTGATTCCTCCAGGACCTGCCACCTTGTCAGTGTGTGGTCTCCTCAGTCCTTTCCTCACCTGGTTCTTGTTGATGGTCAGTGGTGATAGGATGGGAGTGGATAGGTGGTGCTGTGACTCTGCATGGATGCAAGTGGGGGGGGGGAGGTCGACGGCAATAGTAGCTTTAATGGGGGGAGCAAAGAAATGCATTTTACAAATGGCTTTCAACTAACCATTCAGAGGATGCAAAAGTAAATTCAGCCACTGACAAAGAGCTTCAGATACAGACATTATTAAACCGAGCCTAACTGTTCTGTAGCACATTATGAATAAGGAAGGACTAAGGGTAAATGAAAGTGGTTTAAATCCCATTAAAGTGAGCATCTTGGGACCCCTTCACCCTGCCTGAGGCTTGCTGTTTGCCCACTGAAAACTGTAAGCAAGCCAGTGGAAAGGACTTTGTCCCAGGTGACCATGTGCCCATTTTCATCATGCTCCTCTTCAGCACCCCCAAACTCCACATGGGTCAGATCATCACTGATACTGACAGGCCATTCTCCCCTGCACGTCGAAGATCTTTTCTGTCTGCTGTGCCCACGTGAACACGGATGGCACTGGTGGAATGGGATCGATATCAAGCTACTCACAAGGCATTGCAAATAAATTACTTTATTAAGGGTCCGTAAGAGAGGAACAAAGCACAAAAAATCTGCCAAACTAAATGGGTCCAGCGATACTGTTGAATTCAGCTGTCAAACGGACAATTTTTTACTTAATTATAATGTGTTATTCAAAAGGCACATGAATCGGGATATATCAGGTTCTTTCTGTGCATGTAAGCAAAACAGGCAGCAGAAAAGTGCCAAAGATGCTGCAATTTATGAATTTATAAGAAGGCCTTTGCCATGTCAATGTCAATAATAAACCACGGTTACAACAGCGGTTACCTGTGCTGGAGCTGATAATTTCTTTGCCAATGACGTGCCCCAGAAGGTCATACTGGTTGAGTCTTGAGCCATCCTCGGCCACAGCAACCGACCGCTCGTCTCCTTTGGTCCAGATGTAGACCACTTCATTATTGGTATAGGCATCTTCCCACATGAGCAGAAGAGGACAGGAAGACTGGTTATTATTATTATTATTATTATTATTATTATTATTATTATTATTATTATTATTATTATTATTATTGCATTTGTACTCAGATATGTTAAATTATAATTGGAGGGAAATGTCATTATCAATATCATTGTTAGTCTATTAGTGCAAGCTGTTGCTGACTAAAGGGTAAAAAGAACATAAAATTAATACAGATGGTAATTTTATACAAATGTACAGTATAAGGGGCATCGCTTTATTGTGTACTTCTGCTTTTATTTTGCATTAAACATGGTGTGCATTCCAGGTATAGCAGTAGAGGAAAAAAATAAATGCATGGAGATTTTTTCTTAGGTTATTTAATAACCAACAGCTTTCACAAAGTGTAACAAAAGAAGAAAATCTGAAAAGGACTAAAATGTGGGAACTGGACAAAAGTAGATTTAAAAAAAAAAAAACATACTGAGGGATTTGGACCAGAAGAAATGCACTTTATATGGCAGCCTACAACTTATTAATTCAATTTTAATAGCCAAAGAGAAAAGTTATTGTTTCATTCTGCTGAAAGGGTAGTCATAAATTGTGGATGGGATCATCTGTAGTGGTTCTTCATCTATAATTGACCACAATTGGTCATGATGTGCGCTGTTCTCCCCTTGAATAAATATTTTCATTTTACAGCTACTCGTATCTGCTGAGGAGAATATTTCATGCTGCTGCCTCCTGCTCAAAAGGAGCCAGAGAATGTCAGACATATTGAACACCTTCAGCAAACAATGAAGAGGTGACTTTCCACAACTTCAGAAATTATAGTCGCTGAATCTTCATTCACGCAATTCTCCAAAGAGATGCAATATCAGTAAGTACACCTGCTCTGTGCTGCTGGTGTTACACGGCAGACAAAGTGAACAGCAAGCAGACTGTCAAGCACATTGTGCATTTGTTAAAGCATTTTCCCCTCATGAGCCCCACTTACTCTGAACGCATTTATTGCATGTTTGTCGATGTGGCACTTTTTTCAGCGGTGGGAAACAGCATGATGGATAACAAACACTCATACAAACAATACATATACAACATAAATACATATTTTTCCAGTAACAGAACAACCTCAGCAAACCCTGTACTCAAGTGAAATGAGTAAATTGAAACAATATTATATTACTGACAATAGTTATATGATCAACAAGTATTGTGTGGCATCATTCATTCATTCATTCATTCATTCATTCAGTCATTATTAATAACTACTTGTCCAGTATTGGATTGCAGTGGCCCAGTGCTTAGCAAGGAAGCACAAGGTAGTGCACATCACATTCATTCACACACTATATCTGGTTCAGAGTCACCAGTTCAGCTGCAACACATATATTCAGACTGTGGGATGAATTGAGAGCACCTCTGCACCACACTTGACTTTTTTGTTCCAAATCTGCGATTTTGCAAATAAAAATGATTAATTAAACGGGTCCGGCTGTTTTGCTGTAGTCTCAATACGCCACACATAAAACTTAAAACAATGACCCAAAGCAGCAATGCAAATTTCTAGCCAATGACTCGGGATAATAAAAAGCTCCAATTAAGACAATGCAAGCAAAAATGAGGATGGCGCATCTGGGACTGCATTGTGTCCATAAGAAAGGAGCCATACGAAACAGCAGTGAGTGGGCAGCCCATAAATAGAAACCCTTAACAAAGGAATTTAATTGCCTTCTTACAGGATGCTCTTTAAAGAGATGATTACTTTCTTGTCTTACAAAGGATTTGCATTAATATAAATGCATATCTAATGAAGATGAAACCTGTATTTATCAAAGAAAATGCTGTAAGTAGCTAAGAAGCAGAAAATGTGCACATTTTAAATTCATTGCGATTTATTGTGACTTTAGATTTCCTAACAGGATGCGCTATGTGGAGAAGATAGACAACAGTGGGATGAAATACTTACAGCTTCCAAACTTCAATGGGCAGGCATGAGCATCCATCGGGAAGTCCTCCAGATGCATCGGACATTCGGCGTGAATAGTTAATCTGAAGGGAAGGGAAAAAAAATGTATACGCATCCAAGTCTTGCTTTATGAGGTGGGGTTCTTGAAACACGACTCCTCAAGTAATTCAGAGTCACTACAGACACAGCACTGGAATTGGGAAGTTATTACTGACTCCTGGGCAACCACTAATATGGTTTTCAAGGCAAGAAGGAATAGAAATGGTTTGTCATTGCCTTCTGCTGGCATATTTTTTACCTTAGAGGAATGCAAACACAGAGGCAAACATGCAAACCCCCCTCCACACACATATATATATATATATATATATATATCTCCCCCTTGGTTGGGTTTGAACCCCACATCAGCCAAGCAGCCGTGAAGACCCAGCTTACCCTGCTGGACCACTGCATCCCCTTCCAAGCACCCTATACGACTCATTTTATATACAGCAGACTTCAGAAAAATCTCACAGCAAACTCTGTCACACTAAGCTCTTATGCTATCCACCAAGTCATTCTCCTCACCCCACTTGAAGGGGCCTTAAATTCGGAATCCCAAAATATTCAGAACCAAAGCAGTTAAAACTTTGATTCCATAAACCACACCCTTCAGCTATGCCAAAAGTATTTTGACTCAGAACCTCTCTGCATCTTGCGCATCCGTTGTCAGTCAAACCGTCGTGAAGTCCTGCTTTTTTCTCTGCTGAGATCACCTCCAGTTAACAGGGCTGCCTGACATTCTGAATTGGTTGGAATGGGGGGGGGGGTGTACAGTAGTGCAGTGGGGCTGCCAGTCAGGGAGCACGCTTGGCTGCCACAAGTCCACTGCCTGCAATTTGTCAGTTTCACGGTCAGTGAGCCTCGCTTCCCTATCACCGCATGGGCCTGTGAACCGCTTCCCAGGCTTCCAAAAAGACTTCAACAAAAATCATTTATCGTCTTTCTTTATTTTTCCACCATTTCTCTCTTAAAGCGCATACTGTTTTTGGAATTCACATAAGCAAAACATTGCCCATACCTTTCCACAGATGCTGCAGCCACAAACTGATTATTAAGGAAATGGCACCGGAAGAAAAGCGCTCGCTGGCATCTCATCCCAAAAAGGTTTTGTTCCGTCCCGATACAGTGACAGAATTGCAGAAAGCAATATGGTAATCGCTCCTGTTACGGTTTAATCTCTGACAAAAACATCACGGAGAAATTAATTTTCCTCGCAACCTGGCACAACCGTCTGTTTATTTTCTTTTCCTTTTGTTTGAATTTATTTATTTATTTATTTTAAACCAACAGCGCACAAACCGTGCCGAACATCGGAGCGTCTCTGGAGCTGGTGCTGCGGCAGCATCTGCAGTTTTTTTTCCGCCACCTTCGGCCTTAAGCGTTTAATGAGATAAAAGCGTTCCACCTTTTGGGCAATCTTCAGACATAATGGTTATGATGTTCGTGGCCTTGCAAATGAACTGCAGTCTGGGGGGAGAGGAATGCTTTGCAGGCTGATGTTAATTAATGGCCGCGCCAACCTCCCAGCCTCCTTGAATCTCAATACGGGGCAGCCCCACTCCGCGACACACAAACACACAGCCCCAGGCGTCTGGACTCAGGTACCCCAGCATAGGTCCCACAGCTTCCCATTAGGCAGCTGCATCAGTTGCAATGGCGCAAACTGAACCAACAGCAAAGCACTGCATCAAAGAGGAAGTCTACGCAGAGCCAAAAACACCCCCACCTCACTTTGGCACACCCCCACCTCGCAAACCCCTGAAATCCTGCTTTGCTTTTGCCTTCCCTTGACTCATCGATCTCATGCCTCATCCAAGGTAAATAAAACCATATTGATGGAGCGCAAGTCAGCTATTATATATGGGCTGCCCAAGTCACACGACATCTTCTGGCTTTGCTTGTCCTTAGGCTTCGGGGGTTGTCCCCAAAAGGCACATTTCATAGAGTACCTGAGGGAAAAAAAAGAGGGAAAGAAAGACAGACGGGCCAATACAAGCTGTCTGACCTTTGGTCTGACGATCAAGAGAAATCTTTCACTGAGCAGAGATGGAGAAACCATCACACCCCTCAGACCTGTGAAAAATCTACTGTCAGCTTCAGGGAGGGTCATTTATCACATTTATCCCCATACCTGGAAACTGTGCACATGATGAACAAGACCCCCTAAGTGCAATTACAGGTGACACACGATTAAAGACAGAGCTGTCGGGGTTTACAGTGGAAAGAATGATAGCACCTTCTATGATAGGATGGACAAATGGCTCTGGACGTGAACGCCGCGTAGCAGGAAAGAAAGTTCTGACATAGTCCTGAAGTTTCATTCCGCAGGTAGCGTTTGCAATAAATACAAATGCAAATGACAACAGATAGTAACGGCGGGTCGATAAAAACAACCGGATGGAAAACTCGTGTTTTTGAGATGTCAACGCAAGTCTACATATGACGAGCGTGAACACCGAGAAAGTTCACAGCTTTGGTTACACTGCGCCCAGCAATATTTTCTGAATATTTTAATTCTCAATTACAATCATAATTGTGCTGATTCACTCACTCTGCTGGGCAACTAACCATTCAACCAGTTAATAAATCAATTAATCAATCAAACTCTTTCTTATGCTCCCCCCACCCCCCCACACACAGACACACCTGTAACTGCTTGTCCTTGTCAGGTTCCTGGCGGTCTGCAGCCTATCAAGGAATCACTGGGCACATGGCTAGCAAATTATAGAAAATTAAAGAAAATATGTTATAAATATATAGAAATATATATTGTAAAGATCAGCTCAATCCAATTTCCATCCAAATGATTGCAAGAAGGGGTTCCACTGAAAATAATTTTAAGGCACTAGTCAAGCGCTCATCTTTTTAATCTTTTTTTTTTTTTAGATGTTGCTGAAATTGTTAAGCCATGCTTAGTTTTATGCTAAGTGCTGCTTTCCTGAGACAAAGAGAAAATCTCTGAAGCCCGATCGCTCCTTTCAGGAGACTGAGCAGTTAAAACCAAACAGTTGTCAAGAAGTGGATCTGCGTGCACGTGTCTTTGCTATGAGTAATTTATGTCGTGTTTCCATAACCCAACCTGCAAATCTTGGGCCTTCATATATGCACAGCACAGGTGCGATGCTCAAAGCCACAGTGCAGATGAGAAAGGAAGATGGAGCAAATATCGTGTTCTTCTGAGTCATGGCTTTGTTGCCTAGGAACCCTGGCCATAGCCTTATTTTTAGTCCACTTAACCAGCAGTCTGACCCATAGTGGTCCATTCGTAGCAATCACATCTCTGTTTTTGGAAGCAAACCTTGCTGATTATTTTCCCCAAATAATGTTATCTTTGCTTCTTTTGAGATCTGTAATGTACAAGGAGAGGCTGTGGCACAAAGAAAGCAGGGTTTCAATTAGCAAGCAAGAAAAACACACACATTAAACTCATATTAGATGTCACGAAAAGCATTACAAATTAAGAAATAGCACCCATTTCCTGCTGGGAACTTAAAATGTGGCTGCAGACAGTTTCACTGAAATATTTAGCTGTGTTAATGTGAATTACGGCTTTCGGTGTCATTTACAAAGGGTAAAAAGTGCAACATCAGTTTCATAAGCAATTCTCTAGGCATGGATCCGGTGATCCTCACACTACTTAAATCGAAGGGTGCACCAGTACAGCAAAGTAATGGCATCAGATTACTAGCAGAAGACAACTGAAACCCTTAATCTTGAGCAACATACACTCCAGTATTTGCAACTGAAATGGAAAAGCAGGCAAGTTGACCACCAAAGAGTAACCCTAAAAATAAAGGATTGCGTTAGACATTTCATAGCTCCCATTCTAGGTTGCTCTTGTGTTAGTGGCGGCACAATTTTATTAAGTGGACCCCTGAGGGGCATTGGAGGTTGAGCAGTACTGCGGGCGGGAGTGGAGTTTGTCGAAATCTGGTGAAAGAGTCAGGAACAGGCATTTTGCCCCTAGTGCTCTGATGGGGGTCCCTGACTTTGAACAGGAAGGTATTAAACAGGTAAAGAACATGAAAAGTACAGGTACTGAACAGGTTCTGAACTGATCCTGACCCAGTATTAAACAGGCACGTACATAGAAAAATAAACACTAAATAATATGCGTTATGTTTTTAAACTACTTCTTTTACAGAGGAGCTTTTATGAGGATGTCTTGCCAGCAAAACTTTCTTGCCTCATTTTTTGCTTGTTTAATCTTGAATTAAGTCCTTGATATATGTTTGTCTGTCTGTCCATTAGGACGGTATATTTCACCAGGTATGCTCTGCGTTAACACTCCTGAATGAGCCCAGCCACCTTCTCTCGTCTTCATTCTTCTACATGAACTTGCAGCATTTAGCGGAGTCATTCTTAAGGTCATGCTTAAATTTGTACAAAATGTAAGAAAGAAAAAGTAAAAAAATCTGCACCTCATTTGTGCTTCCGACTGGGTAGAGCCCACTAGAAGGTCATGGCTTTCTCTCCACCTTACTTTATCTCCACTGATGTTCCTGCAGGTTTAAGCGGTACACCTCCTACTGTTTTCCCTTTACATCACATCCCTACACTCCATCATTGACTCACATGTTTACCTCTGTTACGTGGATGACACCTCAATCTGTGCTTCTTTTCTGCTCAGCATGACCTGTGATTGCAACGTGAGAGCGTCAAAACCACCGTGCTGCCTGAGGCCCATACTATCTGCTCTTATGCATCTCCTTCATCATTTCCCTACCCTGGTTTACAGATGTTACCCAAATCTAGTTGAAAGCTCTGGTCACAGTCTACCTAATGGTCAGTAGAGAAATACCTTCAAGATTTCATGCCACCCAATACCTCATCAAAATCCCAGTGCTCCTCAACCTTAGGCCATGTGAACATCCCTAACACAAGCAGTCTGAAGTCCAAAGTGCATCAGTTTTCTACTCTATGTTCCAGCATGCAGTTTCACTCAAGACCCCAAAATACCTCAGAAATACTTACTTAGTTGCCTTTTTGGAATTTAATAAACATTACCACACAAAAACCATAAGCCCCTATGTGCCAGATTTCAAGTCTGAGGCTTGGAAAATTTTATAGACACAGTGAATTCAGAAAGTATTTAGACTCCTTCACTTTCTGCACATATTATTGTTGTAGATTTAATTTTAAGTGGATAAATTTGCCGTTTTTTGCCCATCAACCTACACTCAACGACCCATAAAAAAGTTTTCAAAAAGGTTTGCATATTTAACAAAAATCAAAAACTGAAATCCCTCAAGTATTCATATCCTTTGCTGTGGCTCTCCAAATTGTGTCCTGCACAGAGGCACAATCATGCACAGCAACCAGAAAATCACATCTGTTAGCTGTGTGACTGGATTTTAAGTGGTTGTCTTCAGAATGAATGTAAAACAAAAGCATCTGCCACATTATGACATGTAAAAGTCGCATAGTTGTAAGTAAAGCTATAACCTGAGTATGCGAATTACACTGCTCAGCCTCTGACAGCACCACATGGTCAGACTGCAATATTGAAAGTGAGCAAACAGGTTTCGTGCAGAAGAAAGAGGGAGAAAAGGTAAGAAAAAAGATTAAAGTTACTTTGAGTAAGACATGGTATTTAGCACCAGTTTCATGGAGCCACACACACAGCAGTACTGTATGGTTCACCATCTAAGAGCCTTGTGTCAGCAAGATTTGAGCTCCAAGGTGAAAAACAAATACTGGATAAAAAAACAGTCTGACTTATGTACAGCACAAGTGTCAGGAGCCTGACAGTAAAATAGTGGTGCTGCTGAAAGAACGCACACTTAAACCTTATCCCTATGCAGTGACAGACAACCTAACATAGTTCCACTCCTACTAGTAAAAAAAATAAGGAATGGTGGTTGCAGTAGGCTGTGGAACTGAAACACTGGAACCTGGACAGCTGGGAAAGTTCAATATCCACTGCAGCCGAATACAGTTGCCAAAAGGTCGTTTCACGGAAGCGGTACATCTGTCGGTAAATGGGTTATTCCTGCAAAACAGTGACCCACACAGGAGGATATGGCTGCACATGAGAACCTTCATGACCTTGATGGTGAAATCAGCCCACAGCGCAGATCTCCCAGTCATCAGGTCAAAACCCAGTTGAAAGATGGGAAGGAATGAGCTGTCACCAAAAGAAAGCAGACAGTAGGAGGTATCACAACCAAAGGGTGCAATTCACTATTACACTTTACACAACATATAGGTTCAAATCAAAAACTTATTTATTTAATTATGGGCCATGAAATACATACATTTGCAAAGGTCCTCGAATGTCTGCTACCGATCATGATTTTTAAAAAGCTTGATTCACACAGCAGGCAGGATTTAACTGCAGAATTCAAAAGCCTGCTTGTAAGGTAGGAAGATTATTTCTATTTCTGTTTACAACTCTCTCCAGCTAATGCTCCGATCATTTTTTTTTTCAGTTCCGGCCGATGATACTGATGGACTCATTCGAGGATCGAGATGAGGTCAGAAGCAGAATATTTACGGTTGCAGTCAGGAGCTTGTATTATTGGGGAGCAGATCAGATGGAGCTGAAGTATAAAACTGTGCCGCCATGAATTAGAGATGACTGGGCATGAAGTGATGCATGAAATATTTTGTTACATTGGGTGTCAGTCATTTCTTGGCCATACGAGGAGACTAACCGAGAATCTGAGCTTCTCTAACAAGATTGCATGCGGTTTCTCCTTCTTGTTCAAGTGCTTCATTACACCTCTTGTGTCATCCCAAGATGCCCCGAAATGCAAGCATAGGATTACGCAGGATACGGTGGGTGAGCAGAAAACTTCCAGCCAATTATTTGCAACATTCCCATCTGTATTTGTAAATCATCATTAGGGTCATAATGAGATTTTGGTCATAAATATTAAATGAATATATGCACTTTTTATTCTAAGCACATACACTTTTGTTTAAATAATATGTTAGTGATTCGATGCATTAAAAAAATACTATTTTGGTGGTGATTTCATCACCCTTTGGAGACAATTCCACTAAATAAATAAATAACCTAATAACCTCGGTAGATTTGTGAAAAACTGGACCTTGCATAACTTGTTCCATTTTAATAATCTGTAATAAAGGGCAATATATTTGAATATCATAACGTATTTGGACTTTGTGTTAAGGCAACATACAACCGGGAACACCTGTACGCGCACAGCGTAAGCGCAGTAGTCGTTTAATCATTGTGACAATTTCCCGAAACTAAAACCTGTTGTATTTTGGATCTCCGTTCTTCTTTTTCTGTCCAGCTTTCACATGAAATGTAATAGATGCAAACAAACCTCTTTAAATTCACAGAGTGCAGAACATATAGTTGTTTATATGTATAAAAGGAAATGAGTTTAAGACCCTCTGGCTGATTACCTGCTTTGAACAAACTGGCAAATGGAGTTTGTCCGTAAAGCTAATGAACACAAAGGAACAAAAACTTCCATCTGTCCATCCATCCATCCATCCATCCGCCATGCGCAGTGTTTTTTACTATACAGTTGTGCAATATCTTTGTCGATAGTTGCTAACCTTCTCTTGTTTTGTTTTAGCACCTTGCGGTGGTCTAGGAATCACTGCTCCCCCAATATAGTTGTTCCTTTTGGAGCTGGAATTGCTGGCTCTCTTTTCCTACTTCAAACACACATGATGGTTGGCAGCTGCTCCCACTTGGACCCCTATTTGCTTTACTCCATTGGCTTTTGGTTCAGTTTTTTTTTTTTTTTCCTCCTCACCTCACTTGCCAAATGACTTACTGTACAGTTTTTCTAGTTAGTATGGTTCTTACAGATATTAAATGTATGGCTAACCTTAGTCACATGCTTCCTCTATGTCTGGTATATCTTTCTACTGTCCCGTGATCTTTCATTCGGCAGTCTTTGTCACTCCCTGAGAAGTGTGCTGTGGAAAAATAATTTCCATACATTATCTTTAACCCTTAATCATGAGAAAGTTTGCGGTGGACTGTAGCTGATTCAGGAATCATCTGGCACCAAGGTTATGACAGTCCATTGGATGGAAGACTAAAAAACATTATGGGTCCAGTTGTTATCTTTATCTTAATGTGCCGTAATGAGAACGTAAGACTCCTTTTTTAATGATGCCAGCTTTCTTCCATCCTTCCAGGTTCTACAGCAGTATCCATCTGCACATTTTCATTTAACTATTTGCAGTCCAGTGAAAGCTTCCTGGATACTCAATTCTCCAAAATACAAACCTAAGATAGGCATGGCTCTCGGTGAATATGTTCTGAATGGGATATAACTGACAAGATCTTGAAATTTTACTGCACAGAAGAAATTGTATTCAACACAGCAACCTAAAATTGCACATGTCTAGAACTTTGTGGGGGCAGCACAAGAACTCAGTGAATAGCTCCACTGTCTCACAGTGCCAGGGCTAGTTGGGTGTGGAGTTTACATCCACATCTGCATCCTCCAGGCACTCTGGATTCTTCCCACAGCCTAAAAAACCGTGCCGTTTGGGTTAACTAGTAACTCTAAACTCCCCATTGTGTGTGACTGTGTGTGGCCACCCTGTGACAGACTGCATCCCTCCCAGGGGATGCTTCCCCTCACTAGGATTAATTGTTTACTGATAATGGATGCATGACTAGATTTTTATGGGGATTTGAACCACCAGCATTACATTTTATGCGGTAATTAACTGTTTATTTATTTGTTTTTTGTTTTCTGCTTATTACTTTAATACACAGTATTGTGCCTTTTGCAAGTATGTGCTGCATGTGATGAATTGTAGTTTGCTTTATTTATAGCTTTGTGAATAAGGATATCCTCTCTCCTCAGTGTAGACTGAGATATAAGAATTAACTGTACTGTGTTTCACATATGTGTGCACAAGCAGGCACACACAAAATAGCCAAGGTTAGCCATCTCTGAAAAAATCTGCTGCCCCATACTAATCTATTTTTATCTCTTTATCATGAGCACAAATGGTTAATATGTTAGTTATAGGTAGCAATGAATGGACATATTCATCTACATCCATCAGCATGCTGAAATAACCATATTTGCCCTCCTAGATTTGACCCTATCTCCCGTAAGTCCATGCCTACCCTTATTAAAAGTGTGACTTTCCTCCTCACAAAAGTCGAGACATCAATATCGCCTTTGCAGCATCAAGACGGTCTCTGTTACAGCTCTGAATGTGCAATTAAATCCTAACCCTCATGGCCTGCTATTGAGTGCTGGGTGTTGGCCAAGCTAGGCAGTTTCTGAGAGTGAAAGCCCAGCTTCTGGCCTGCCATGAGCAGTCCTCTGAAAAGCGATGTGGTTCAGGTGAATAAAAGGTCCTACTTGCTCCTGAAACTGTTAAGCTTTGCTGCATGGACCTTCTATATCGAGAGGCCAGCCTGCACACCTCAGCATCCACAGGTCCACACCACATTTCATAGTCATGGTGGCACAATGAGTGAAGTCGGTGCTCTAGAGTGTAAAAGTGAAGAGGAGAAGGTTTGACTCCAGCTCGGTGTGTGACTTTCAAATATTGTCTGCACTTAAACAACCCAAAAGCAGGCGGCAAACAACTTCGGTGCTCTTCCATGTGCTCTTTTAGCACGCAAGTGGTCTCTATCAGTAGACTCTGACCTAAGAGAAGTTGTTCTTACTCTACCATAAGGCTAGATAAGGAGCTCTATAAAATAAATGTATATTTTAATCCATTTCTAGTAAATGCATTTCTAAACCCAATGAAAGTTAAATTCCATAAAAACTTCAAGTGACACTAAAATATTTAAGAAAAAAGTATATATATACTTTTCATATTATTATTACAAGTTTTATTATTTTATATTATCCTTCCTACATTACATAGTTTCAATTTAAATGTAAGTTTGCTCAGAATAAAAATATATGCCATAATAACCCCTAGAGCAGCATCTCCAGTTAACATCAGGGATTGTGCTTGATTCATGTGCATTTGACTGAACAACACAGCTGGTTTCACTGGAGAAATCATTGACAACTGGGTCTATAAAAAGGGGGGGGGGCAGCACAAATGAATGGAAGATAAACACAGGGCACTCAGCTTAAACAAATTATAGAACAACAGAAAGTGTATATTGCACATATAAATATGAATATAATATTGTATTACCCTCATATAATGAGGTCCCATGCAACTAAATATCATTACAAAATCTTATTAAAATCTACAAGGTAATTCCCTGGTTACCATGGGGATACCTTCCGATGAAGTTATATTTTCCCTTTAAGGTAGCCCCCTTTTTGCTGCATTGTATAAACCACGTCTACATTTTTGTCCTTCCTTTTTCCATCCTCTCAATATCCCTCTTTTTATATGAAAAATTCCCTTTAAGATCCTCATTCCCCATATAAAGTTTTAAGCCTAACCATGCACAATACAAGTCACATTTACATTACAAATGCCTAAAACATCTTCCAGCTGAGCTGTGTAGTTCAAACACCCCAACTATAAAGTATTAATACTCTGAAATATGGCAGTTGATTATGATTAATGAAATTAATTTGCTCAAAAATACCTATACTTCTACTTGAAATTCTATGCTTTTGCTTATTGAAGGACAATATTTATGATTTTTCTTTATCTATAATGTTTTTGTCACAGCCCTTAAAAATGAGGGCTCGGAAGGTGAGGACAAACTGTATGAACAATTAACATTTCTCATGACTAATCAATAGCAAATAAACTACAGTATTATACTTTCACGCTACACTATTAGAATATTTTCACACTCAAATTCACATCATGGAATAATACAAATGGCTGAGAATTTAACAGAAATAATATTTTTGTTACTAAGATCATAAATATGTTGGCGTTGCTGTCACAAGTAAAATACCTCTTAAGCACAATTCCAAAAAAAAAAAAAAAAAATATATATATATATATATATATATATATATATATATATATATATATATATATATATATATAATTTCAAAGTATTAATACTTTATAGTTAGGTGTTTGAACTACAGCTCAGCTGAAGATATTTAGGCATTTGTAATGTAAATGTGACTTGTATTGTGCTATATATATATATATATATATATATATATATATATATATATATATATATATATATATATATATATATATATTTTTTTTTTTTTTTTTTTTTTTTTTTTTTACTGGGGGCTGTGACTCCCAAACTTGGAGAGTGGCTCCAACAGATTCCAGGTACAATTGAGGTCTCTATCCAGAAAAGTGCAGTTCCAGGAACAGCTAAGATACTGCACAGAACCCTCAAACTCCCAGGTAGAGGACCCAAGGTTAATATATTTATTTATTTATTTATTTATTTATTTATTTATTTTATTATTTTTTTTTTTTATAGAGCTCCTTATCTAGCCTTATGGTAGAGTAAGAGGATTTACATTTAGATGCTTTTGCCTAAAGTGACTTACAATGCCTAGTGTGCAGTATTCAGCTCACACCTTTATCCAAGGTGATTTACAAATGCTAGTACAGCTCATAAGGACAATTTGGGAGTGACCACTTCACTGGAGACTCATACCTGTGGACTGTGGGAGAAAGTCAGAGCACCTAGAGGAGACCAATACAAACCGAAGGAGATCAAACAAACTGCACACAGGCTGAGCAGGGATCAAATCCACATCTAAGAGTTCCATCCAGGTGCTGTGAGGCAGCAATGGTATTCACTGCACCATCAGACCACCCCTATGGGGACGCAGGATATCACCTACTGGAGTGACATTATGGGATGAATTACTCTGTCATGTGAGAAAGGTGCATTAAACAACACAATTTCACTTATCTTCTAGAGCAACAAAGGTCAAGAACTGTAATCCATGCAGTGTTAAACATCTTAAACAACTCGTCATCCGTGTTTCTTACCGTTGTCTTGACACCTTCACACTCTCCTCTTTCAGTTATAGAACCAAGTTCACCTGAGCAGCTCCTGGGCTCACTTACATTAGCAGTGACTAATGATGAGCCATCGGACAGGGAGCTCGGCCTTCCTTCCTGTCACATCATAATAATTGCAAAGCCATTTGGAGGGCCCTCTTAGCAGCTCTGATGGATAATGATGACAGCACACCAGAAAGTGTAAGACCACAAAATGCATAACAAAAACAAATTGAAACAGGACACAGCTACCATATTAAGTCATAATAACAATAACAAATTATACAGTAGATGACAAAGCAAGGTTGAACTGTTAATCTACATCTACTTAGAGGACACAAAAGCAGCTCGCGGAAAAGTGAGAAAGAACATCTACTGGATTACTTCATAAGTTCACTGCAACCCCATGTAGAACTGCTCTCAAACACTGAGCACTTTGAGAGGTAACCGTTGACAGGATACTGGGGTGCTCTCTCGCTAAAAGTGAGCAAATCTCGTGTTGAATTTAGCGGATGTCGAAGGGGTTAGAGTTTAAGTCATTTTGAAAGAGATTCTGGTGTCGGCAGGCGTTTGGTGAAAAGAAAGATGGTCCGAGAGATAGGATGGGTAAGCAAGCTGGAACTGCAGTGAATTTAGTTATATTAACCACCTTTCCATGTCAGGGTTGTGGTGGTCTAGAGCCTATCCCCAGATTCCTGGGTGGTGGTCCATCATAGGGCAGCCACGCAGTTCTATAGACTAAGGGCCATTTAGCGTGACCTATTATTAACCTAAAATGCATGTCTTTACAGTGTGGGAGGAAACCAGCGAGAACGTTCGGGCTCCACACAGGTCGATCAAGACTTAAACCCATGCTTGAACACTTCGCTAAATGAAGTCCCAAACCATCAGTACCTTGGGGCTGTGGGTGCTATCGTAGCCAGAGCTGCTGCCGTCCACACAAAGGACCCAGGTTTGGATCAGACCTACGCAGCACCATGGCACTCTCAACATCTTTGATAAAAACAATGAATAAACAGGATGAAAATCCTCATTGAACAAACTGTATTCTTTATATTGGATTAGAAAGTGCCACTGAGTCAGGTCTGACTCCAAGGTAAACACTGGTGTGATTTTCAAGGCAAGGAGCAATGGAAGTGGTTTTGTATTGCCTTCTTCTAGCACATTTTGCCCTTAGAGGGGTACAAACATGGAGAAGAACATGCAAACACCACACACATCCAAGCTGAACTTGAACCCCACATCACACAAGCAATCCCAGGAGCTGCAAGGTACCAGCTCACCCTGCTGCACCACCGTTTGAATTTGTAAACCAACACACAAGGAACGACAAAGACACCTGGCTGTGTTTTTTGCACATTTACTCATTCAGCATACAATTTTCTTCAAAGCACCCTACAAGATGACTTCAGACGATCCACCGAACCGCGTACCACAATGCAACACACACTCGCACTACAGTCGGCAGACAATACTGCAACTATTTTGTCTTCGCTTCTTCTGTCTCAGTACGTCAAGCTACACTTGGCCACAGTTCTTCAGATTCTGCCTCGCTGCTAAAAAGACTACAATGGCAACAAATTAGCTACCACAAGCAGATTTCCCGTAACTGCATGTAATCTGCTGCATAACATATTCTGGCACAAACAAATAAATTTAAATATCTAATAGTGAGCGGAAAAACTGAAATGGGGAAAAATGAGCATATATATATATATATATATATATATATATATATATATATATATATATATATACAATTTTATACATATACATTATATTATTTTATATATATATATACACACACACACACACACACACACACACACACAATGCTGTGACATTATTTGCCCCCTTCCTAATTCCCTCTGTTTTCACTTGTCCATAACACTCAATTGTATCTGATCTCCAAACAAATTTACAATACAAGGGACAACCTGAGTAAACACAACATACAGTATTTAAATGATAGATTATTTTCCTTCAATAAATCAAATGATCACACATGATGAGCTCACACAGTACAAATTTATGACCTCAAACCCAATTGGTGGAAACCCAGAATTCATTTATTCATAAAACTTTTTTTGGTAGAATAATTGTTCTTTCTTTGGGGGGGGGGGGGGTAATATGCAATGGTCTTTGTAATCTGGTAGTCATTAGTTTTCTCCAGAAAACTGAAATAATAAAATCATTCTTCTAAACAGTGCAACAAGAAACCTTGGGCTTTGTGGTGCATCAGAAACAAAAAATGAAAGTCATCAGTTTGGCTTCCGTTATAATTTTGCACTTGCAAAAAATACAAGCAGTGGTTGATGCATTGAAGCTAAAAGTGAATGGCTATTTATGCAAAAAAAATACTGTAAAAATACATTTTGCTGACAGACATCAACATACATTCGGTAATCTAGGCAACACTGTTACCTCTTCATATCAAATCTTAACCAACTAATGTAAAAAAAAAAAAAAAAAAATTCTTATACTGGACACTGACAGGTGCAGTGCTAGGGACGAACTCACAGTCCATTGTACTTATTACTTATTTATGATTATAATATTTGCACCCGCTATAAACATTCGGTACCTTTAAGAAGAACCAACAGCAGTCACCCCTCAGGGATCCCCACAACAACACTTTGGCGATCTTCAGTTCACCCATGCTCAGTCCAAAAGATGGTATTTGGTGGTTTGGATTCATTATGTATGCTAGAGAACAGGAAGAGGATTTCTCGACAGCTATCCAGTCAAACCTCTGAGCGGAATATTAAACTGGGCAAAGGGATTTATAAAATCAATTCTCGGCAGCTGGGAACATTATTCTGGAGAGCCCTTGGCCCCAGAGAAACAATTCAATTCACAGATTCATTTATCAAGCCCTTCTGCGTTGTAGGTCGGCACAGGACCCAATAAGGGACTTCTGGTCTGTCCCATATCTTTACTCAAGTTCCAAAAAAAGAAAAGACATCGCAAACAGACGGTTGAGACCCTTCCCATTTGCCAGCCAAGTTTCAACATTTCTCAGTGTTTTTCAGAGAAAGGGTGGATAGAGCTATGCATATTTCATAGAAAAGAAGCATACACAGAAATATAAGTACAGCCACATTTGCTTGGTTCTTCTGTACATATCTGTTCATAAAAACCAAATCCTGAAAACCAGAATTCAAATACTTCGATGCTAAAAACCTTTGCAAAAAAACTTGTAATTCAACTATATCACCTCCTGTACATCTACAGCAATGGATGCTTGAAAAGGTGAAGCAAGTAAAAATGTTTTTTCGTACGTCTTATACATTTAATACGGCTTTGTCACAGTTCTGATGAATTGTCACTTACAGGGATTATGCACACGTTTCAGCATAAATTTATTCTCATTAGTTTCAGCCTTGTCATTAAATAAAGGAGATCTGTTTTTGTTACAAATACACCTGTACCAGTTTTCATAGAGAACCCATTCAGATTTTTGTCCTTAGCTCAAATTCAGTATTTTTGGGATAAAAACCTCTCATGCGTGCCACTGAGCAATTCATTAGATATGCATATCCACTGACAGCTTCTACACAATCAATACATGATTGATTATCGCCACTCAATACAGGTTAATGAAACAGATATTATTAGTATTTACAGATAGCTTTAAGTATACATTTTAGATATAGCCATAGAGGGGAACAAAATTTTAAAAACAAAAAAAGAAAAAAAAATTTCTAGCATTTTATAGCTATGTGTTTAATAATAAAATACTATTTAATTGAATTCTTTCTTGATTTCAGTTTTTTTTTTTTTTTTTTTATACAGTGCTTCTCAAACAGTAAGGCAGAGTGCTGGAAAACAGCAGAACAGATGTCACAGATATAAAGTAAGCCCATAGTTAAGAGACTAGCTGTACATTTAATGACTGGAGGAACTATACTGGGTAAAAGTGCAATAAGGTAAGTCAGGCAACTGAGGAGAGGAAAAAAGAAAACTAAAAAAATTATTCAAGGAATGAAAAATATACCTCTGGGGGTCCAAGTGCCATTGGCTGCTAAATCTTCCATTGCTATATTTAGCATTCTTCATATAAAAATAGCAAAAACTTGACTTTTTTGTTCAATCAATACACATTTTTACTCATTTAAGCAGAAATTTAACTTTGATTTACACATAGTCCTCTTCAGTTAGGAGTTCAACCTGTAACCCTCAAATATTAAGGCTGCACTCTTTCCCACTACATTAGCATTCCTGCGCTTCTGCTACATTTGCATGACTCACATTATAATCCTAGCTCACCTCATGGTGTAGAGAAGTGTGCCATTGTCAACCAGTCGCAGGAGCTTGTTGGGTGTTGTCATGTTGTGGGCGACAGATTTTTTTCCATTGTGGAAGAAGGTGTCAGGTGTCCAGATTTTGCTGGCCAGAAGGTTGTTGAGAGGCAACACCTGCATCGGCCCATCAAACTTTAGCCTCTCGTCCCTCCAACTCTGGCGGAAGAACACATCAATCGTGTACTCCTGGGAGAAAGAAGAAGGGCGTTATTAGCCAAAGAAGGACTTTACCTATTGACTCAGTAATGGACTGTTGATGATCCACCTTTGAATCCTCTAACATCGTATATTAAAACTTAAACCGGAGACTCATATTTAGCAGAGTCTTTGACAGGAGGACACAAATCCAAATGCTGTTTGTATTTTACTGCGTCTAGGCTTCCCATTTGCATGCCGAGGTGTAGAGCGGGAGCTGAGATTTATCCAGTGCCCTAAAGAGCAATGTTCTACCATGTTCTGTGTTTTAAGGAGAAACAATTCCGTTAGTGTCTAAGCCTAAAGCTGCCACTCACACTTCACATCAATTCTGTCACCACTGGGGTAACATGTCTTTCCAAGAAATCTTTCAGACACTTTGTAATAAACGCTGTACTTACAGAACATTCACACAAAAAAAGCAGCCTTGTTTATTGGCGAACACATTTCCTCCTAACGTTGAGAAAAAAATCCCTGACCCCCACAGAGCCATAAAATAAATTCTAGCAAGCAGTTGCATTTTCCCCTCACCCTACATGTAAATAATTGTTTATTTAAGACTGGTTGTGGTACAAAAATGTAGTAGAAGGCTGTGCACTTTGTTCACTGTTTTCACCCAAATCTTCTATATATATGGAATTAAATTATTTGAAATTTGAATCCGCAACACTTAACAGTAAAGCAACCTTTGAAACCTTGAAACCTTGAACCCTTGAAGCAACCAACTTAAATACAATCTGATATCTAACAAAGTTTTCTGTTAAAATGGTGGTTGCAAAACACTCTTTTCAACATCTTAAACTTTAAGAAATATAGAATGGTTAAAGATACAATAATTTATAGTTAAGGAAATGGCTTACATGTTGAATATATAATCAAACATCATAAAGCTTCCATCCATCTATTATATTTAATGGCCTTTCCTGGTCAAGCTCTTGGCAGTCGAGAGTCTATCCCAGAATCACTGGGCAGCAGTCTAGAACATGGACACAAGTCCATTGTGGTCTAGCCATACCCACAATGTTGGAAATTTAGAATGAGCAATTAAGCTAAAACTTTAATCTTTGGACTGTGCCAGGAAACCCAAGGAACAGGAGGTGAACACACAAATGTAACCAAAAGAACTGGATTCAAACCTACACCCAAAACAGCCCAAATACTGGGAGGCAGCAGCATCACTTGCTTTACCCCTGTGCCACCCCTTTTACCCCTTATTTATAATAAATAATTCAATATTTTTCCCCTGGTCATATCCATGCCACCATCCTGCCACCCCATATAGCAATCTTTATTTTCATTAGATAATTTGAAATACCAAGGTGCTTAAAAGTCTGAATGTTTGATTTATATGTTTCATAGCCCAGTCTAGGGTCATAACAGAAAGGTTGAGGAAAGAACTGACCCAACTAGACAGAAAGTAAAACCTGGTAAGAAGTTTTTCCTTTCTTTTAAAATTCTATTATTATTGGTAGTAGTAGTATAACTCATTTCCCAAACCATTCCTCCAGGGGGTGAGCAAAGCCAACAAAATAAACAAAAATCCTTCTCTCATTGGTGACAACTAACTTCCCTGCTCTACCCTGGCTCCCATACCGCAGTAAAACTAGGAGAAAGCTATTCAAAGTAAACAGCCTCCCCCCCTCCTGGCAGTTGTTTCACACTCACAGGTATTTACAAAGATTCAACTCCAAAACCAAACAGTTCACCAACTAACACTGAACAATAAACCACAGAACTCTTTCCAGCACAGGCTTCCACCTTCCTCCCTCCACCTTCTTCTTAACTGACTGGTTTTTCCGAATGGCTTACCTGGGGGAGGTAGAACACAGACACAGGCAAATGCCGAAGGCCTCTTGCCTCTAATTTTGGAGGTGCGCTAATAAACTCGAACTGTAATTTAATGATGCTTCACGCTGTTGTCCAGCGCTGAGTTTTGTAACACATTTGCGCACACCAAAGGCAGACGTGCACCACTGTGTTGAGATGCGCAGCACTTATTGTCAACTACAAAGTGTCATTCTACTGTTTCTGTTCCCTTTTTGTATGCACAATTGCTGCATTTTAATTCATTCTGATACGTTCAATGAACGCGTTCTCTGTGATGGGGTTAAAGCGACTTTTTTCTCTGCATCCTTACATTTTAGTGAGTGTAACATTGGATTGAATTTGTCACAGGGAAACTCTAAAGCATCTGCGCTGGCAGGGTTTGTGAGTGCTGGCTGCTTCACTTTACAGTTTTTGACAAAGGCGAAAGGGAAATTAATCAATTTGAGACGTGAATTACAGCCGTAACGGGTCGACTGCAATGAACTGCAAAATGAGGCTTAACAAAGCAGCCCGAATTAATACCCACCTGAAATCTAAATCAGAATATAGGCTTAAAATCTCAAAATTAATCCTGGTTGCTATGAAATTTGTGTCGGTTCTGAAAATATGCATATTTTTACATTTTCTCTTGTAATAAGGAAAAAAACTAAAGACATTTAAAAAAAATGTGAGTTAAACATGCAGCAGTGAAAAATAATACAAACTACATTTTCTGTATCTGGACAAAGGGTTTTGTTTAGATTATTGTCTTTCACCAATAACAGCTAACAAAATTGTATGTATTCCTCCATTTTAGTCAAGAATCATAATAATGCGAACAGGTCATCACAAAATATCTTTTTATTATTTATGGGTTAAATGCAGCTTTTACAGTTTAACAAAGCGCCATTCAGTGGCAGCATTACAATGAGTTTTTGTAAACTCCATTCATTTTAAGATTTACTTTTGACTGTGTACAAGTGTTGCTCTTTATATTATACTAGCCAGATTTTTAATAACTACTGCATTTCTGCATTAGAGAAACTGAAACAAGGCTGCACAAGTTGTCTTGCATTATCCACCCTTCACAGTTTACACACAAATGCAATTTTTTCTTGTGTAAATGCATCCATTGCATTAACATTCTCTGTTGTCTTACTCCACAGGGTCAGTAAACTCAGATTAGTGTTTGTTGTTTGCACTAAAAAGCCATTCTAATGTAACAGAAAGAAATACACATTAGCCGGCTATAACGCAAAATAATGAATCGCTACCGAGGCACCTAATGTACGCTTCAATAATTCATGGATCACACACTAATAATTCATACATAGCTAGTAAAGGGGAACAAAAATCTTATTATGGGTTTGTCCACAAATCTGTCCTGGGACTCTGACCAGCCCCACTGGCTCAAAATATGATGAAATATGACTAACTATGACCAAATAACCTCTAACATTTTTTTTTCAGTCATTTTCCCATGAGCAATGGCTGAGTTTTCATTCACATTTTACATTAAATCATTTGCACAGAAGGCTTCATTTCAGATTTGGTTACACATATCTATCTATCTATCTATCTATCTATCTATCTATCTATCTATCTATCTATGTAATGAAGACTGCAGAGACTTATCAACACCACAGCAGCAGATCCCAACACACCATGCAAATGGTTTGTACTGCTAATATATTGTTTTTCAAAATGATAACTGCATTGTAATTCAAGGTTCTGGGTTCAAATCCCCACACATGCTGCAATAGACTTGAATGAGGTGCTTACCCTTAATTGCAGTAAAAATTACCCAGCTGGGGTCAATGGGTAACAAATAACTTGCTTAACACTGAAGTGATGCTTGATCTCATTTATAGTGAAACAATGAAAACTTCTGTTGGAATAAAAGACGTAGGGCCAACGCATCACTGTTTGACACAAAGACCTCCACTCCCCAGCTACTCTTCAACTGAACCACTCTGTGAACCAAACTGAACTTTAAAAGTTTTGACAGCTCCTGTGTTGTTTAACTCCCTCTTGGAAACTAGTCATGGCCATTCTGCCATACTGCCATTCTCAAAAACATTTGAAACATTTGAGGTAGTGATAAATACTTTTTCCACATGTAAAATTTGAATTTAAATTTATTTAAATTTTACCACCAAGTCCAAAATGTAAATGTGGCGGGATGCTTGGATCAGCTAGAATATAGACTATTAGAATATATATAGAATATAAGTATTTTGTCTTGGAATGACAGTTGGGGTCTTCATATTCGAGGACTAAGTCTGTAAAGGTCATAAATATCACCAGTAGGTGGCGCCACTTATCCACTGGCACAAATTACCCACAGAAATGACCAATTGGAGCTACCAAATGTGAAAGATGGCAAAACCTTGAGATGATCTGGAGAAAAGTAGCTCAAAGTTAGGCTAAATTAACCAAAGATGGAGGAGGAGTTATGATGCCAATTTTAAGATAATGGTCATCAACAAGGCAGAGGTGGCAAACAACTCTCAAGCAGCCAAGAAATATAAAGTTACAGAATGTCATATTCGGAGATGGCAAGTCCAAAAAGACTGTCTTAAAAATGGTAAATATGAATAAATATGGTTTTTATTTTTAAAGATAAGACATAATATTTTTCCAAAAGTACCCCTTTTTCCAAAAAATTAGTGTTGAAAAAGAGGGGGTCATCTTATAACTAGGATTGTATTATATTCAGGCCGGTATGGTATATCACCTTTATCTATATGTAGTGTTTAAATGAAGAATCAAATCTGGATATGTACACACATGCTAAAAAGGAAAAAAAAAACACACACTACTGTATGTACACAGTATATACAGTTAATGTATGTATGTAGTATGTATTTACATATACTTTGATTTAATTTCACATATTTGCAGAATATATATTTAATTTTTTTTTAAATTAAAGCAGAGGGGCCCAGCTGATTCTACCTCCGAGTCTTTCTGCTGCTTTTAGTCAACAACATTTCCATTTTCAAATCTTTGCCAAAAGCACAGAGTAATGCCAAAAAATCTTGTTGTTCTGTATTCACTTTTCAGTGTAATATCAACAAATTTTAAAAAATGCTTTGGAAGAATTTATGCAGTCCTTGAACCCACTGGACTGTAGCAATTCCACTTGGGCTGCCGTGTGTATAATTACTTATTGGGCTTATTGGTATATTTTGATTTTGTTTGTTATTTTATCCCAGAAACTGCTTTTTTCTTTCTCAAAATATGTATCCGTAGAGATGAAAAGTTTACATCCAAAAGCAGAGGCAATATTTCTTTACCGATGCCTACTTTTTGTGTTGCCTGGACTAACTGTAAATTCGAACTATGGCATTTTGGGGGTTTTTTTTCTGCTTATTATTCTCCTTTAAACCTCTTGCTTCTTATCTTCTCGAAGGGTTGGATTATTTTTCTTTGGCCAATTATCTTTGTTAATTGCAATGTGTATGATGTGAAGCAAACGAAAAACAAGTCTTGCAAAACAAGCAATGATCTTTGATAAAGGGATTAAATAAAAAGTTTTATTTATTTATTTATTTTAATGCTGGATCTGCAGTGCATTTAAATATTTTCTCTAAGTGTGGACTTCACATTTCATTTTGCACCCTCCAGCATTTCTTGCCCCCTGCCTTTTCTATCACACGATACTTGCAGGCGCTTTGAAATTCTAAAAGCCATCAAGTCTTTTCCTTCATTCAATATTTATTTAACAAAGAAGCTGAACAATAAACTGGTCCTTTCCTGGTTGTGTTGCTGAGAAAAGGTATGCAAGGAGAGGAGAGATTCATTGTTTTTTAATGTCAGCTTGAATATGGAAAGTGGACTGGGCAATTTGTTTTAAAGCTCTGCAAATCTAGAACAAAATCCCAAGCCAAGTCCGGTGGGAGTGGGACCGGCTGCCTGGTGACAGTGCACGAGAGAGGAAACACACACAGATGCACACAGGAGGGGCGGCACCTGAGGGGATCTTTCTGCACGTTCGTGGAGCTTCTTCTGAAGCTCTTATCTCGTGCCTTTCGGCTCTGACCTACTTCTGCATGGAGACAGTGAACTTGGCGGGCAAACCCCTGTACATGTGGCAGGCTGGAGGAGGGGTGCTCCTCACCCATCATCCCCAGTAGCCAACATGAGAAACCTTGGGGGCTCCAGAGATGCTGGACCAGTGCGGGTGACCTGGCAGCTGTACGGCCTGCAGGATCTTAGTCACTTCTGGCCAGTGAGTAAGAGATCACTTTCCTGGCTTCAGACTTTCAGACCAAAATGGCTGAGTTGATGGCCAAGTAAGAAGAGAAAGGCCTTTAAGCAAAAAGAGACTGATGAGCTGCCTTCCTCAAAGGAAGAAAGCACTAAATTATTCCAACTAAGATGGACCAAACAGGGCAGATGTGAGCTTCTTCTACAATGCAGCCTTTCGAGTACAAAAACGATGATACGTTTAATGAGCTTGTTGCAGAAAATATAGAAAACACACACACACACACACACACACACACACACACACACACACACAGAGTGCAATGACTACCGCTTTATGAGGTGGCTTTGAGCTTAAGCTGCATGTCGTAAGATGAGATGGACTACAAGACGGCAAAAAGACTGCATCAAACCATACTTTTAAACAATTGTGGCTGATGAGTGTGTCAGAAGAGCTCAGAGGCATTCACAAAGACTTGTGCAACGCATGACCCGAGAAGCCCTCGGAAAATCTGCTTACTTTTCACGTATGGGAGCCATAATCATTTCAACCATAGACGGCCGTAGCATGCTGTTAATTTAAGGGGCCCCAAGGCACATATTCCGGTTTTCTACATATTCTGCGTTCCTCTGAAAGCAGAATAAGGGTCTCGGCGGCATTTCATATTTAATTAAGAATACATCATTATCCCATCTTCTAATCACATTTACTGGGATTTTCTTTTTGTGTGGGAATGCATATTTCAAACAGTCTATGTAACCTGTCATCAGAAGACAAATTTACTCTTTTCCTGTTCATTTTATGCCACCTTTTTTTCAGATAATTTGGATTTAAAATTGCAGCCTGTTGGCAACTTTTATGGAGATTTTATGCAGACAGTATCATTCATGTAATTTGTTTCTTTTAAGAATAACATTTTGTGAGGTGCACATTTATTATTGCTTTTAAGAGCCTAGACAAACTTAATCTAATCTAATTCATCGCTGACAATTTATAAGATGCCAAAATTGTACATAGCGAGTGCCCATTTCCTTTTCCACTATGAGGCCAAAAGTATGTGGACACCTGAGCATTACACACATAAGTGCTTGTTGAACATCCCAATTCAATCTCATGAGCATTCATATAGCGTTGTTCCCTCTTTGCTGCTATAATGGCCTCCAGTCTTCTAGGAAGGCTTTCTATCAGATTGTGGGGTGTGGCTGTGGGAATTTGTGCCCAATTCAGCTACAAGAACATCAGTGAGGTTGGACGAGAAGGCCTGGCTTGCAGTCAGTGTTTCAGTTCATTCCAAAGCTGTTCAGTGGGGTTGAGGTCAGGGCTCTGTGCAGCCATTCAAGTTCTTCCACACCAATCTGGGCAAACCATGTGTTTATGAAGCTCGCTTTGTGCATGGGGGCACAGCCATGCTGGAGCAGGAAAGGTGCTTCTAGCCCAAACTGTGGCTGCGAAGTTGGAAGCACACAATTGTCTAGAACGTGTTTGTGTGCTGCGTGTGTGCGGCTGAAAGATCTCAGCTCAGTCATTAGAATGGGGGTCCACATACTTCTGTCCATACAGTGCATTTTAAATGGAGAAAAAAAAAGCTAAGTGCTCTCAGCTCAGCCAAGAACATAACAATCAACCCATGACTTCAGCATGATAAACAATGTAACCACCAGTTACCTTATTAGAAAACATTTAATATAATCAATAATTTTCATGTTTACAACACATGGTACAGTAGCCACTGTGGAGGATATTTTGCATGTTAGCCCTTCCACTGGTGTCACTGAATTTGCATACAGAGGGTTTGGACAGGAGTTCAGTGTTACGAGATGTTGAATAACTGGAAGCTGTGAGTCAAAGTAACCTGCTGTGTCACAACCAGCATTTAAATGAACATGTTCATTTAAAAAATAAAATGTGCAATAAGCATGTGAGGTGCCGAAAACAAGTCCAGAAAAGGCAATACCGGCAGAAACAACTAAGATTCGGGCACGTGTGTGTGTTCATGCACATCTGACTTCAGATTAATTCATAGCCAGTATACAATGCAATTTATTACAGTATTATTTTTATTACATTACACTCTACAGCATTCATTTGTTGATTTATTTTGATACTTATTTGTTTTCTTTTTCATACAAGTTTTGGATAAAAAACTATTAAAGCAGAAGTTTCTGTTTGGATACTGATATTTACTTATCAATTTTCAAATTCAGCTGTAGAGTTTAGATACTAAGGGACTGCTGTATTAAAATTATCAGCTTATCAGTTTAGAAGTTTTGCAAACACATCCAAAGCAAAATAAACAGCTTATTGTTTTGCATAATGTTGTCAATGTATAACATTAATGTTTGAAGAGAAATTCAGGTCAACCTAGTACTTCTTAAGCCTGAGACAAGTTATTCCCATAACTATTATAAAATTTTATTTAGAAAAAATATGTACAACAGTCAAAACATAAATTATTAAGTAGCAGTGTGATTTTATAGCATAAGATCAGGTGCTGTAAGTTGGAATTCAGCAATGGTGTATCGTTACCTTGGAACAGACATAACTTCATGCTTTGTTGTTAATATGATTTATGTGCCAAGTTTAACAAACAGTTTCCCACATCTAGTTCGCTATCGCAAAACAAACAAAACAGATTTATCACATTTCTGTCAAGATAAAACTACTGGAAGTATTCCAGAATATGAGCCATACGGTTCCATCCAGGTGCTATGAGCTATCTTTCACTTTGCTGAGAAAGCCAGGCCCAACATCTGACTGATAGTTAATATTAATGCAAAACAATGACTGTTTGTACTGTAAGCAAACCATCAAACTGCACTGGAAATTAAGAGAAAATTCCAAATAAATGCAAATTAGAATTTATACAGTTCTGCGAAAGTTGATGGCAAATGACGTTTATTAGCTAGAGTTCACGTAAAGTAAGAATTTACTACTGAGTCCGAAATTACAGAATCACACAGATAGTTTTTAATAGTGCCACATTAACAGAAGAATATAATAATAAATGCAGTTCGACAACATGCAACAGTACACATTTTTTGGGTTGTTGCTTAACTGATGCAAAGTGGCTGACACATGTATAGACTTAATATTCTGATCACATTTAAACCAGTTAGTCACAATTATATAGTAATACACAAAGATAATAACTGCAGTGGCAAAATATTTTGTCAGTATAAAAGAGACAAAAGTGTGATTTAAAATACAATTAACAGACGTTTGAATTGAGAGGCAATTGATATAAACAATTTTTTTTTTACATTTATCTATGCATATTAGTCCACCTTTGACATCTGTTCACCTGTTAGGCCTTTTTAAAACAATATTTATTTATTTTTACTAACTCTTATCCTTTCATATAAAGTTTCAGCTTTTCTGAATCTTTGTGTAGCTGTAGTTTGTTATTTGTGACCAAAAAAACTTGGGAACTGTACAGAGGATCAAAGCTTTTTTTTTTTTTTTTTTTTTTTTTAAATCAAAACATGATTAGAACATTTATTGATGTGAATTTCACATCTCTTGGTTTCACATTAAGCTTATCGCACATCCGCCTCCTTGTTTAATTCCTATTTTCTATGACATCGAATCAACATTAAATACGCATATCTGTAATAAAAGCAAAATAAAAATAAATTATTTTGCAAAAATTATGTGTTGGATGAAAACGGATTAAGGTTTACAGATTTTTGCTACATTAAAAATAAGCATCTTGCTCCGCATTGTTTGACGCACTTTAAAAAGTTCTTTTAAAGAATAGTTTTTTTAAATTTTATTTTATGCATTTTGCGCCTCTTTTTTCCAATTTAGTTATAGCTAATTACCCCATTCTTATGTTCCCTGCACCTCCTCGCCACAGATGGCAAATGTGACACGGCAGGGACTCAAAATCAGGTTCCCGCCGTGGGGTGCATGGCAATTTCCTGATGCTCCACTGGGTAGCCTGCCTTTCTGTTTTATTTTAAACAAAGCGCTGAATAGCAATTCTGCTGCCACTGTATGTCACTGCATGGGAATTTAGAAGATAAAACACACATAAATAAAGCATATATAAATTTTATGTGCATATATTTGTATGGGCTAAAATGTGTGCAGCACAAAGGTTTAATGAAAGTATGCACAAGAGGGCACTGAATAGATCTGATTTATTTTCACTTATTTGAAATTATGCTAAGGAAAATTATCTGTAGGGATCAACTCCTTCATCAGCTGTGTTGACAGTTTAGAAGTGTGGAGCACATTTCGACTCACATAATGAACGCTTGCACTCACTCTATATACATATAAATGTACATAAATAAGAGCACATTAGAGCTGAGCACAACTGAAAGATGGAGTGTAGTCATAGGTAGTTATGCTTTTACACTACAGTTTATTTGCACAGAATGTGCACAAACACAAACACGGCTACTCGCCCCCCGCAACCACATACAAGCTGGATGCAGAGCATTTGCAGGATATAAACCGTGGAGTCGCGTTAATACAAAAATATATATGCAGACATGGCCACGGGGGGTTAAAGGAGAATTTTAAAAAGCACTGTTAATGAACACAGTGCTGTATTTTCTGCTGCCTGAAACAGAAGGTCAGTCAGCGCCTTGAAGAAAAGTCAAGTCAAAAAGCTGCCTTTTGTGGAGGCACAGAGCTTCTAGCTGGGCTCCGTTCTGTGTTTCTTCGAGGTGGAGAGCCTCGCATTTAATAACCAAGATCTGCTGAGCTTTTCTATGAAATTGTGAAGGTTTACGTTCCTTAAATGAACTTTGCTTTTTGCCTGCCAACAGTAGGAAGTTTTTGCATTTGTCAAATAAGGAAAAACACAAGCATTTTATTCACTTAATGTGCACTGTATGACCATAAGAATGCGAATCCCACTTCAATGATTGTGTTGAACTGTGTCAGCCGCACCCATACAACATATAAACACATTCTAGACTGTGTGCTTCCAACTTGTTGGACACAGTTTAGGGAAGAAACTCCTTTTCTGCTCCAGCATGACTTTATCCCCCATGCTGAAAGTTCCATAAACCCATGGTTTGCCCAGGTTGGTGTGGAAGAACTTGAGTGGTCTGAACAGAACCCTGACCTCAACCTCATTGAACACCTTTGGAATGAACTGGAATAAACCCTAAGCCAGGCCTTCTCGCCCAACATCGGTGATGCTCTCGTGGCCAAATGGGCACAAATTCTCATAGCCATGCTCCAAAATCTGGTGGAAAGCCTTCCCAGAAGGTGGAGACAGGTATAGCAGCAAAGGGGGGGGAGGGCAGAACTCCATAAGAATCCCCATGGGTTTGGAATGGGATGTCCAACAAGCACATATCAGGGTGATGTCCAGGTGACGCTCAGCTGTCCACATACTTTTGGCCATATAGTGCATGAGAGAAAGCATTTTGAGTCTGCGGTTCCTTTGTTTCTGTTCTCGCATACCCAGAATTCAGTTCACTCAAGTTCACGTTCTTACCTATGACAAAAACCAACTGTAGGCCTGCTCTCCCTTTCTAAAATTGCAGCAAACTCTCACTTTTAACTGCTTACATAGTTGTAAGCACTCACTTTGCACCGAGTGAAAGATTTAAACATTCAGAGTACGTTTATGAAATTTGATCGACACATTTCTGTAGATTATTACATGCTATCATTTCAGTGTCACAGATCTTGTTTTAAGAAGTACCTTAACTATCTCACATGTTTTAACCATTTTTAAAGTTTAAAAACCTATACCAGAATTAGTATGAAAACCAATTTTAAAAAATAAAGCAACTACCTTATTAATACATTACATGTGGAGACTTTTACTAATGTTTGCTTCACCTTAAACATTTTCAGAGCCAGCCCTTTCCTCATATTTGTTCTTACATTGCAGCCATTCATTTCACAACATAGAGCTGCAGTTAGCAGTTTGGGCTTACATGCAGGTCCAAATCCTACCTTTTGTTGTAGTATCTTCAGCAAGGTACGCAGCTTAAATTTTCCCGCTGAAAGTTACCCAGCTTCCTAACAGAGTAAATTGTTGAAAGAAGCCCAACAACCATAAGTCCCTTTGGACAGAGACCGTGTGATGCACTGCATTGTGCGAACAAAGGCACCCATGTCTTCCCCAACCCCAACCTGTTGTTCAGCTTTCTACAGTCAGTCTAGTGCAGCCCATGATTGTATCTGTATCCTTGTAGGTTTATCGTCTACGTAGTCATTTACCTACAGACATGTCGTATTTCTAGAAAGGACTCCCGAAGAAGAAAACGTAGTGTTTAGCTAAGGTTCAGCTAAGTTCAGGTTTAGCTAAGTCTGTACTGGAAAAAAAGTTGGAAGCATTAAGGCATGCAAGGATGTTGCTCATGCATTAGGTTTGTCTAAAACTACTCTGCAATTTATTTAGTCTATGTAACCAAATAAAACGAAGATCTGAAAATGTCACCCTCACCATCACTACCACGCATGGTGTGATGCAGCATCTACTTCCAATTAACTGATCCAATAGTATTTTTGCAAGGCATTACACATCCATGTTTCTATGCCATATCACACTGGGAAGCTCCTACCTGTAGAACCAGTTGCTCCACTACTTGCCTTCTTCTATCTTACATCCCCCACCCTCATCTTCCTCAGGCTACTTCATGCATAGTGTCAGAGTAGCCTTACATCATTAAATCATTTTTTACCAATTATTTTGAACACTATGTTGTTATTAATGGCTGTTCTTTCCTTTTTTATTTCTACTTCAAACTCCACCCTTTCAGTTTTTAGTAGAATTTATGAAATACAACAAAAAGAGTCCCTTTTTTCAATATGCACATAAATAATTAATATTCTGTGTAAATAATGAATTTTAATCTGGGTTTTTTTGTTCTCAATTCCTCTGGTTGTTTAATATATACACTTTCATGCACATGTAATCCTCATTAAAAATAATCATTATACACCCTAACTTCCATATATATAGTACCTTGCACTTTAACCGCCCTTTGCGTCCCACCTCACTGTTCTTCTAGACCTGTTAATCCTCTTCAAACTTTTGGCATATAATAAACTGCTGGCACATACAGTACACTGCTTGGCCAAAAAAAAGTCAAACTCTCTTATATTTCATTGGACTGCCTTTAGCTTTGATTACGGCGCGCATTCCCCCATGGCATCGTTTCGATAAGCTTATGTAATGTTTTACAACATTTATTTCCGTCCAGAGTTGCATTTATTTTTCACCAAGATCTTATATTGATGGGAGATTCAGACCACTGCATAAAGTCTTCTCCAGCATATCCCAAAGATTCTCAATGGGGTTAAGGTCTGGACTCTGTGGTGGCCAATCCATGTGTGAAAATGATGTCTCTCTCATGCTCCCTGAACCACTCTTTCACAATTTGAGGCCGATGAACCCTGGCAGTGTCATCTTGGAATAAAAGTCCATTGATGGAAAAAACTGGTCATTCAGTATATTCAGGTAGTCAGCTAAGCTCATTTTTTTGGGCACATAACATTGCTGAACTTAGACCTGACCAACTGAAGCAACCCCGGATCATAACACTAAGTTTAATCCAGGTGGTGACTTTTTTTTGGCCAGGCAGTGTATTTATCTTTTCTCTTTTTAAAAAATTTCCGAGCACACTAAATATTAACACAGAGCCTTTTCAATATCTTCTAAAATAAACTGTGGTTTTGTACCACTTTGTTTTTTGTCACCAAATTGTTTGCACCTTCATGTAATATTAAAGATAAAGCATTAAAGGCCAACAGTTCAAAAGCAAAAATTTGCTGTCAAAATAGGAATTAGCATCCTAAAATCTGAACTGTCAATGTACTATATTTTGTTTATCTAATTTTTATGCATTCAATATTTATTTATTCTATTTATTTTTGTCCAAATCACGCCCCCGTGCTCAGAGGCACGATATAACTGCAAAGAGTTTGTTCCAGGCCAATGCATTCCACTTGATTCTGCAAAAAGTTGCCTGATCTGTGGGGTTTAACACATGCTTTGTAAGCTGCAGAGTACAAACCTTTATTTTGCAAACATCCCTTCATTATTGACTTCACTGATCAAGTCTGAAACACAGTGTGTGTTGAGAATGCTTTGTTCCAAAATCTAATTTAAAAAGAATTTGTAAGCCAGGGCCACGTGCATGTATTTTCAATTCTTTCCTAAACAAACTATTCTTAGCCAGATGTTGTGCATTTTTCACAAATCACAGTGCAAATAGCATATTTTACATTTATTGACTATGTTAACAGCATCAGCTAAGTGAATAAATAAAAAACATAAATACACTGTGGCTGTAGATAGTGGGAGAACAAACCACAAGTGACTGGGCTGGTGACTGGGCTAGGGGTAAAATCCATGAGAATTGGAAGTTTCTGTAACGGGAGATCAAACTTTAGGAGCACTGAGAAAAAAAAGTGAAACATTTCAATGAAAACAGAAAACAGAAAAGCATTTGTGGCTATGAATTGTCCTGTCAGTGCCATCATTTTCCAGAAAACCAGACCTTCTTGAGCAGATTGCAACTTCCCATAGCCTCATTTTGTATTAATATCCTTCTGTATTCCTGTGTCACGATTGTTCACGTCCTGTAGAAGCTTAATTTCTGAGAACCCAGCACCATCTTAAAAATCTGGATGCTGTATCTCCAAGATTTGCATGCGCTACTTAGCTGCATCAGTGAACATTTGCAGGGCCTTTGCTTGTAAAGCTGCTGCCTCACAAGTAGGCTGTTGACGTACGCATTTTTGGGACCTGACATTCTGACGCCAGCAGAACTGACAGGGTGTAACAATCGTGATGTTGGAGCATGATTATTTGTCAGTCTTGCTTGGGTCTTGTAACTCATAGCGTCATGGGGTCTTCTACACTGACCTTCCGCTGAAGGTCTGTGGTAGGTTTTTGCTAACCCTGTCCTGTTGGAAAATTCAGGCTGTCCAGCAATGGATGACAGTTTGCTGACTTAATCCATTCTCTGAACCGATGATGGCAGCTCTGCGTTGACGTGTGATACACATTGATCGCTTTTGTTGTTTTTTCCCCTTTGATTTCTACTACTCTTGGTTAAATCACCTCTGTACCCAGCACCATTCACCTCTATGACTAATGCAGTGATCTCATGCAAAGCCTGCCGACAGTCACTTGAATGCATCTTTATTGATCATTAAACAAACAAAAAAACAAACAAATAATAAAACAATATGAAATGATAGATAGATAGATAGATAGATAGATGATAGATAGATAGATAGATAGATAGATAGATAGATAAGGTGATTACTAGATAAATATATAATTTCTTTGAAGTCTTTTGGTTTATTCTCCCACTTTCCTAATCTTTACTGTTTATGTTCATCCATCCATCCTTTAAAATATTGAATACATTTCAACCATATTTTAAGTAGTGCTCAAAGCAATACCAATATTTTAAATAGTCTACCAACAGCAACAGAAACAACACAAAATCTCTTTGACAGCTCTTATTTTTATAGCTGATTAATGTTTTTTTTCTCTGAAACGGTCTATGTTTTCATCATCTTAGTACTGTGATTAATTTATTGTTCTTTTGACACAAATTATATTTTAAGGGTTTATAGGTAGTAACAATAATATTATAAGCACACACGCTTCACTTTCCACACTCCACAACTAGTTGCGCTACCGTGAAAGTTGCCTGATAGACAAATATTTAATGTGCTTTGTTTACAGGGTGTTTCAGGAGCCAGAGGAGAAATGGGATGGTAAAATGCAGTATAATGGGCAACTGTATGCAAATTAAGATTTCTTCTGCAAGCAGTTTTCTTTATGAGCAGATCTTCAGCAACAAATTGCACTTGTAATGCAATAAAAGCCTGTACATCCAGTAATATCATGCTTAGTACCCATTTCTGACACTGCATGACCAGGAGTTTGTGTGTGTGTGTGTGTGTGTGTGTGTGTGTGTGAGAGAGAGAGAGAGAGAGAGAGAGAGAGAGAGATATACATTGAAGGTGTGACCTGTATAATGGGGAATATGGATGGAGTGGGTTGTGGTGCTGGATTATTAACGGTTAGACCAATCTCCTTGCACTTGAAGGACACGGGTGTGCATGTGTGTTTTGCTGGATTGGCATGACGATAACAGGAAAATGAGACAGCTTGACAGGAGGAGCTCACTGTGGACACAGACTTATTGCAGCTGCTGTAATAAAACACACATCAAGGATGCTGATCAGCTGAGAAGGAGAACTCCCATCTTACCTCCTTTTTACTACAGTTTTACTGCCTTTCCATCATTTCAAGTATCTCCCTACATGAGATTCATGTAGATTCATAATGGTGTACAAAACAATTACCAACTGAATTAAGAATTTTTAATGTGATTCTAATGATAAGATTTTCAGAAAAAGTTCATTACTGCTCTATAATTGTCATAATGGCCACTTTTACCACTATTTCACTTAGTGCTCCACTTTCTAGGAATGCATCCTGAGGGCAAACCACAGAATTACAGTCAATACAGTATGTATCTGCATTTGCATCTTCATTATTACATTTATACTTTTAGCAGATGAGGAATGACGTTCATATCAGATCATTTCAGTTGGGGGGCTACAGATGCTTAACTCAAAAAAAGAAAAAAAAAACAGTTTGATGGCTTGTTTTGTAGCTGTGACAACAAAATTCAGGCTCCAAAGCTATCTTTCCTTTTTCCGTCTTGTCAAGAAGAAAACTGTTTTTTTCTGCATCAGGCCACTCAAGTTCTGATCCTCTTTTTCACCCCGAACACAGTTATTCGTTATTGTTACGAAGGAGGACATTAAGGCTGTAAAAATGATTTGTCAGACAACTGTCATTCGAATCACGACAGGCAAGTTCTTCCCAATTCTCAGAACAGCAATTCCCTAGTTTAGATTTTTTTCTCCTTAAATGTTCTTTTTTTTTAACATTTATTTAACCTTGTCTGACTTGTGTTATTCCCTTTATTTTATTTTTCATGGTATGAGTCATTTGGCTTTTGCAATCCCCCGTGGAGAAAGATGGAAGACTGAAGCCATTGCCCTGTTTCACAAACACACACACACACACACACACAAAAATACCCCACACTCTAATTTCATATCAAGACTTTCAAAGTATTCACCTTTTGTTTCTTATTGTTCTTCTTCTCCAAAATTCCGTTTTCTAACCATAATAGGGACCAATCATCGAAACAGAGCCACGTTGCCCAGACATCACCAGAACATCACCAACTCTTGCAAATAATCTACAGGGGAACAAACTTTTAACAACATACTGCAATTCTTAGCTGTACAAGTTCAATTGTGTTTAAAAAAATGGCGAATAATCCACTTTCACCCCATATACGTTAGGTTAAAGGCAAAACTGGGCAGAGATCAAGACACTGAATTTGTTAAACTCAGGGAGAAGACTGGCATGACCATTTATCTCTAGTGAAGGACTTTAAAAGTGTGGTTCTAGGCCAAGCATTATCTATAGACTTTGTAAGACACCCATGAGCTTATTTTTTTCCATATTTTCTGAAAAGAGTCCAGGTCAAACGCCTGGGTAGCCACAGCCATCTCCAGTGAGCCGGCTCTCATTGTGGTTTCTGGGGCTGATTAACCTGGCCTCAATTCCATCTGAGCCCAGGAAGGTCAGGAGAAATGTGGGATGACAGGTAAGATGAGCTAATAAATGGGAATGTGAGGGTGTGACTCTGCAGCTGAAGAAATAGGAGGAGGAGGAAGAAAAAGAGGAGGAGGTGCAGACCCAAAGAGGAATTTGGTTTCTATCCGTCTTGTCTATATATAGTTCTACGGAGGCCTTAGATACAGATTTCTATCACTTGTGCGAAGCTACTAATGTAGAGTGAAACCATGATTTGTGCAACCAACTATAGCACTATTTCACAAGAGCACTCTTTTATTTTAGTCATTTGAGCAATTTATCATAATTTACTATTTTTTTTAATATATTTCAAAATGCTATGTTTAGCATTTTCCTGGACTTTTTTCTCTGTTTGCTATTGTCAAAGATATGACCAATCTACTTTACATCAAGTTGCATAGTTTTCAAGCTCTGTTTATAATAAATCCTCCAATCAACGATCCTTCATAGGATCATTTCATTTCCCAAGCGCCAGCGAATTCCTGCACCGATTGTTGAGTAAGATGCCTAGCTGTACAACTTGGAAAAACACTCAACATGTTACAGAAATTTAAAAAAATCTAAATCTGCAAAAATCTAAATCATATTTACCCTGGGAATTAGAATCATGGGTGTAAGATGTGTTATGTGTAAAAACAGAAAACGACGCATTGTGTCTGTTTAACAAAGCTTTTAAACAACTGTGCTTTTATAATGAATAAATGCAACTTTTGTAACTAATAAAATCCATTAAGATATAAAGAACTATTTTGGTCAAGCTGGAATAGCTAATTATTGTTTTATGATTGGACATCGTCCACTATGAGCCACTATGAGAACAACAAAATGGGCACTATTTTCCTTGGAGTTTTAGCAAATACCATGCTGCTGCTTTGCCTTGGTGATTAATCTTACACTTCGAACGAAATTATGTGCATGACTAGCTGGTGGACGCTAGTTAGCTGGTGAGTAGCGGTTGGTAAGCGTGCGGGGGGGTTAGGACGGGTTGGAGAGGTGTCAGGATCCCCTTTATAAATCAAGCTCCTGGTATTTAGCACTGTGTGTCTTATATGAACCACACGCTGCCCCGTGTTGCCTTCTCACCAGTTAAGTATTTATTCATTTTTTTAAATAAATGTATTTATCGGAATTCTGCGGTACTCACACATGCAATGAGGTAAAAGTGTTGAATTTGTTGCACCTTTTCTGGCAGCACTTTAAGCGGTTGAGACCCAGCAGGAGGAAAAAAAAAAAAAAATCTCCATTTTAACAGCCGCGAGAAAACATATTAAACTTCAAAGTAAATTTGTTTGGTCAAAAACTCAAGTTACAATGCATGATTCCAAGAGCAAATGTATGTGCTGTTGGGTACCTTATTGAATGAAAACTTGAACAGAAATGTTTTTCTTAACACGAACAAAGCATGAGCTGAAATGGTATGGAGAAGAGAAACATTTTAGCTAAATTCACAACGCCATAAAAACAAATTTAACAGCATTGTGCATAACCCATGTCACACAACATCCTAAACAAAAGTCCCTGATTTGTTGCATTTAAAATGCTGAATGGATTTGATTTAGCTTTGGAGGCATCCTACTGGGATCTGAAACCTTGGTAAAGCTCCTATATTCTCCAAAGGGTTTTCCTACCTCTCCTTCACCACCTGCAGTGAGCAGGGCTTCCAACCCAAGCAAGCCTGCCTTGAAGGAAGGCCAAACTCACCATGTCCGTGTCCGACACTGGCCCAAAGCTGGTGACGTAAATGTTCGTTTTCACCTCCGTGACACTTTCTGGAGGGGAAACAAAGGTGGAAATGAAGACTCAATCTCTCCACTTGAAATTGCAATGACCTAAAATTCACCCGCCAGCATGGTTAATGCGATTTAAATCTATCTGTAATTTCAACCTCTGAGGCAAAACCTGTGCCGAGAGAAAATGTGGGAAAGAAGAAGAAATTGTGATCGAGGGAGCTCTGGTTCCTGGCATTTCGAGAAGCTCTGCTGCTTCAGTCTTGATTGAATGTATCTGCATTTTCTCATAAATCAAGTGCTTCCTTTGTTTGTCAACGTTCTTGCAATACTGTACACAGCACACTTTCTGGGCTCTCCAGGGCATCTTCCACATTTATGTGACAAACATTACAACTCCACAGCAAGCTGACATGGCAGAAAGAAATTAATAATTGGTCAAATTGAACTTGATTAAAGATTGCAATGAAATTAATTCTTTAAAATCAAAAAAAAAATACATGTACAGTATGAAGGTTTGGATTCCGATCACTACCTACATGGCTTATGTAACACCTCTCAGTGCCACTATGCATGGTAACCGACTTTTGGCTGCTCCCATCAGGGGTCGCCACAGCGGATTGGCTCGTCCACATATTTGGTTTGGCAGATTTTTCACACCGGATGCCCTTCCTGACACAACCCTCCATTTTGCCCAGGCTTGGGACCGGCACAGAAGTGTACCCCCTTGTGGCTGGATTCGCATCAACGGCCGATGTGGGGCTCAAACCCACTTCCCTGAGATTAAGAGTCACATGCTCTACCGACTGAGCTAGCCAGGCAGGGTTCCACTATGCATAGTCAAGGATGAATATAATTAAAAATTATCAATAAAACAAATTGCACTCTAGCGGAAGTGGTCTGTATGTTTCTGTTCATGGAGTGGACTATTACCTTGTACTGCTGTGTTAATAAACTAATGTGCCACACTGGCCACTGCTGGCAAGGAGGCTTAGAGAAGACCAATTCATCCTCGTTCCCCTGGGAGGATGAAATGGCTGGGGGCCACTCTGCCTCATTGCTCTCACCGACACCTACGATCAGCTGAGAGCCTCTAATGCCGTGGGAGGAACTGGGGATAAAGGGCATTTTTCTAATCGTGCTAAGCCACCTAATGAAGCTTGCAGAAAAGGAGTGGGAGGCTCACAGCATGCCAATAAGAAAAGGTATTTTCTTCTGTTCATATCTCCCAAACTGCTTTGGTAGCTTTGGTTCATGGAGACACATAAGACCTGAACTGGCAACAGCTAAATTAGGGGTGAAAAAACATTTAAAAAGTGCTTTGATTGTTCCTCTGTATTACATGGTGCCAGTCAGGAAGCAACACCTCAACAGAGACTGGGACAGATCAGAGTACAACAGCCAGAATGCATGTATTGAGAGACAGAGAATAAACCTTTCCCATCAATTTAAACCAGAATAAATGAAGTAATACTACTGGTGTAAAACAAAGTTTCATATCTTATCAAGAGTCAGTTAGTCAGGACCCTGTATGTTGTTTGTCTGAGCATCGCAATAGAAACTATGAAAGGGAGTAGATAACCTCAAGCTGGAATGAGTAAAAATTGCAGGTTTGGTGAGCAGGCTAACTAGAAGATAAATTCTGTAAGTTTCACAGAAATGCATCTCACCTCCCAAACCTGGACGCAGGCGGTTGTCATAGCCATCCAGAAGCCTGTCTAGTATCCTGGTGAAAATCGTGATGTTGTCTTTGCTGTCATCCGGAATGGGGTCCTTGTGCCCCGCCGTACTGCTGAGGAGATGAGGGGATGCGAGTCAAACCCAAGAGGTTACCATCACCGATCCCATGTATCATACAGGAGCTGTCAAATCAGCTTTCTGTTGGCCAGGAATCAAAGACCTTGGCACCAGATGTTAAGATAATTCTGCGGATGCATCGTGGCCATGGTGAATCTATAGAAACCCAAGACATGTCAAGCTCGATGTACAGCACCACTTCGAGCTTGATGTGACCTTTGCTTTTTGAGCAGCCACCCTGGGAAAATCGGGCAACGCTTACGTAAGGAGCAGCAAAGGCTTCTGCACAACTAATCTGCTCTGAACAGTCATAGGTTTTGTATTAATTAAGACACAAACATGTCAGATTTAATTTGACGTGTAGCAAAGCAGCTCACCATGCAAAGACATGGAACAAGGCAAAAACAATAGACTGGGGTCCAAAAGGATTAGCAAAGCCTGCTGTGCAGAAATCCGCTCTGCTGTTTTGCATAATATTCAGCAAGCAGCAAATGAGGTCTTCAATATGCATTCAAACCTCAGGTCCTTAATTGACTCAAAAATGCAGAGCAATTATTATTCTTGAGTCTTTGCTCTGAGACCGAAACTGTGACAGCATGATGGAGGGTGAGCAAAAAAATGTGGGAAGAGATGGTAAGTGCCCTTTTCAATCAAACCGTGAATCTCAGACAGGCTGACCCCTCACCGCCATCCCGCCACCCCCTCAACATGTTCTGTTGATGGCAAACCCACTTGGTCACGTACTGCGCTTCAAAACGGGCTTCCAAAAGATGCTCGGAAGCACTGGTTTGGAGGCCACAAAGCAGTGCCGTTGTAACTCCAGCACCTTCCGGTTTGGACCCATGAAGATGCCTTAGGAGCCCTACAGATGTACCTGTAACTGAGACATCCTACGGTGGCATTTAAGAGATGAGTGTCATGGGAGGGGTGAAAAGAAGGTCCATATTACTGACTAGCTCATAGGAAGCAGGTATCTATCCTGCCCCTGAAGTGCCTGGGCCCGAAAGACATGGCCACCTTTCCTTTGCTTGCTACCAACACCAGTTGGGCAGAATTAGCAAGACCACCAAAAACCATGAAACAAAATATATGACGTTTTGCAAGCACAGACTATTTCCTGGTGTTTCAAAAACATTATTTCCTATTGCATGTAAATGCACTGGCATTGAGAAAAGTGAAAAATAAACAAAACTTAAGTGAACACTGTTTTGGAGGAAGGAAAAATGAATTTGTACGGTTTGGGTTGGTTCCTCAGCCGAAACTGTTCTCATTGCCTTTGTTCCCGAAATAAAACATCATACCTTGTCAACATGCGACAAGCAGCGTCAGAGTATCACAGATGAGAGGCACACATTGACACTCTTTCGAGAGTGACAGAATCCATTTTGTGTCTAATCTGCATTACTGAGTATGGCTTTACAGTTGCTCAGATACAGCCAAACACTTGACTGGTGCCTAACAGCATAGCTTTGATCTATTTCATTATCGTTGTGTAGCTTCAAAAAAGGAACACTTTAATAATCCTATTGGACACCTAATGTGCAATAAAGCAAAAATTGTTGATTCGGGTTTTTATTACTTTTTTAGCTCTTTTTTCCAAATAAAGGCTTAGCATTAAAGTCGCTCAATTATTGCTACTAATTTGTCATTTAGCTGAGCTGTTTCAGCCACACCCGTGCAGCATACAAATACATTCTAGACAACTATGTGTTTCCAACTCTGTGGCCACAGTTTGGGGAAGAAGCTTCTTTACCTGCTCCAGCATGGCTGTGTCCCCGTGCAAAAAGCGAGCTTCATAAACAAATGGTTTATGCAGGTTGGTGTGGAAGAACATGAGTGGGCCTGACCTTAACCCCACCAAACATCTTTGGGATGAAATGGAACACCAACTACAAGCTAGGCCTTTTCGCCCAACCTCACCGATGCTTTTGTGGCAGAAAGGGCACAAATTCCCTCAAAAATCTGGTGGAAAGCCTTCCCGTTATAACAGCAAAGAGGGACACAACTCCATATTCATGCCCATGGGTATGGAATGGGATGTTCAACAAGCAGATATGGCTTTGATGCTCAGGTGTCCACACATGTTTGGCCACATAGTGCATTTGCCCATTTACATATTAGAGCATTCTTGTGGGAACAGTTCAGGATAAGCAGCCTTGCTGAAAGGTGCTGTAGTCATTGGGATTCAAACCAGGTACCTTCAAGTTATAAGTTATCATCCCTTATAAATATCGTATTTTTTCTGCATCAATTCCATACATAAGTCTCACTTTTATCCAAAGCAGATTACAGTATTCACTCCACTTACAGCATATAGTTCAGTATTTTTACAGGAATAATTCAGGATATGGATATGCACCTCTCCCAAGGGAACTATGGCAGCAGTGCTAAGAGTGAGCCAGTAATTTCCAGGTTCTACTTTTAAACATTATACTACCTTCTGTCCTTAATATAAACATTTTATTTGCTTGTAAATAAATGTCAGTTTATGACTTCTCTTAAAACTACAAAGCTGGACACGTCTGTATGAGGTCTCACAGCATTCCGAAAGTTTTTTGGCTCATATTACAAACTGTAAAACAAGGACTCGACATACATGCGTGCTCTTTATCAAATGCTAGAAACTGCAGATTAGCTGAGCTACCCAGCACTACCTGGGTCAAAACAGGTAGAGGTGGCAAAGTAAACAGTAGTAATGGATTATATTGCATCAAACTCTATTACCCTTAATGTGGCAGCATTAACCCTAGACCTGCAAACACACCCTCTCATCAGTTTAGATCCATCCTCTAGCACACATGCCCCCCCCCCCCCCAGCTCATCATGTTTTGGGTACCTGACATCCATCTTGATGTTCTGTTCAGTCATAAAAGGAAAAAAAAAAACAAAGAAAAATAGTCAAATGTGTCTAGCATCTAGTGTTTATTACCTTCAAGCTTGTTGAATGTAGCATATTTGTCTATATTTTTGTGTGTGTGCATGTGTATAGAGTGTGTACAGTGGCCATGTTTGTGCGTATATTTTTCTGTGTGTATATATTGGACGTGTACAGCATCTACGGCTGTGTGTGCTTGTAGCTGTGCAGCTACTGTTCTATATTTTTGTGAAGCATTACATATCACTCAACGGAGTTGAATTTGGTAAATTTGTGTGTGCATATGAGTGAGAAAGTGCATCATCATGTGTATGTAGAGCATGTGTGGCATCTACGGACGTGTGTGGTCAGTGCCACGAGCAAAACATGCAGTTTGTATGAGACATTACTACATGCCATGTGTGAAGTCAGTACTTGGTGCTCTAAGCCTGGTCAGAGACCAAATTGTAAACGTCAAAAATAATAAGAAGCCTTTTAAAGCTTAAAGAACTTGAGTGCACAAAAACGTTGCTTGGGGTGAGAAATACCTGTGTGCCAATTTTCAAGTCTGTGGCTTGAAAAACAAAGCTGTGCATAAAGAACAAACAGACAAAAACAAAGACCGCGTTTCATAGACATACAGATGTAATGTGAACTCAGAACTTAATATTTGTTCACTTATGAAAACTAGTAACAAAAAATATTTTGCTTTTGGGTTAGGTTAACCAGTGATTTATCTGTCTGTCTCTCTAGATGCAGAATTTTAAATAAAGGAATTCCTGAATATTGCAATTATAAATATAACTTCTGGCTATCTGTCAATATTATCAATATTAATCATTTTTTTTTTGAAGTTTCACTGATATTGGTGATTGTGTGCCCTCATGTGGCAAAATTCAATTTATTCAAATTGTTGTGAATTTTTGTCTTTTGCCTAAAGGTAAGCATAACAGCAACCGAAATCTTTGCAAACATCATGGGTGACTGAGAACTGAAAAGATCCTGTGGTTCACTAGCGAAGGTTTGTGTTTGGCTACTCATCTTTTCATTTCGCTTTACATGGGAACATACATACAGTATGTATATTTATCTACTATATATATAAAATATATACAGCATACTATATATATAAAATATGTACAGCATACTGTATATATATTACTCATGTAACATATGCTGTATTACAGAGCTAAAACGAGTATCGTCCCTCTGAAAGCTAACACAATCCAGTTACTCTTTACCAGTAAGAAATATTTAGGATTCCTGTATGATGGTAGTGTGTCAACAGTACTGGTTTATCAGTGACAAATGAAACATGTCGATAATAAACAGGAACATACATTTTTGTGATAAAATGACAAAAGGAAATGTTGCAAAAATGAGTACACCCTCAAAAGAATTGCATAGTAAAACTCAAAAATTTGTTTGCTGAGGCTCCTCAATGGAAACTGATCAGCAGATGAGTCTGTTGAACCATAACACTCAGTGAAGTCCCATTGAATTTAACCCATTGAATGACTCCCAAACTCAATGCTAACAATGGCACCACATAGGAGAGAATAGTCTGGAGACAAGAAAAATTGCTTCATTGCACAAAACAGGATAAGGGTATAAAGAGATTAGTATATCACTGTTAATATGCCAAAATACAGCAGCAAGAGTGATACAGAAATCAAAAAAGTATGGATTTGTGATAAGAACCATGAAACGTTCAAGGCATCATCGTAAGCTGTCACCATCTGAAGAGCATTTTTTTTTTTTTTTTGCTGAGAAAGTGCTTCATAGCTGGCATGGTCATCCAGGTAGGAAGCCACTGTTGAAGCCAAATCACAAGAAGGTGAGTTTAGTCTTTGTGAAGAACAATATTAACAAAACTGAAAACTTTTGGGAAACTATTCTCTGGTCTGATGAGACCAAAGAATATTTTTGCATCTGATGGTGCCTAAAATGTATGGCATTGCATCGGGAAGCAGTGAGAAGTTAATGGTTCCCACAGTGAAGTATGGTGGTGGTAGAGTTCTTCAGACAATTTTTTAACATGGCAATGATCCTCAAACATTCTTCCAAGCCCACTGCTGCATTCTTAAGGAAGAACAATGTGGAAGTGCTCGAGTGGCCAAGAATGTCACCTGTTTTGAAGGCACAAGTTGTGCAGCCCCTCCCTCCCCTATAAAACATCAAAATGCTCAAGGAGGCCATCCTCCAGGAGTGGAAAAGGATAGACATGAAATGAACCGTGAACTTGTACAATGTCAATGTCAAGAAGGATCTGAGCATTACTAATAAGCATTGGTCGACACACTAAGTGCTAGGATATTACATATATACTGAATTTAACCATGAGTGTACAGATTTTTGCAACCCTTGAGTTAAGCAATGTTGCCTAATTTACTTATTTTACAGATGCTGATGATATATCTTTCTATGTTGTTATTAAGCATAAATCAGAATCAAATTTATTTGGCCAAGTATGAGTACACATACAGGGAATTTGGCTTTGGTCTCCCATGGCTCTCAGTGTACAAATGAGCAGATATTGTACACATGCACACACATACACACAAATATACACATACAGCACTTACGTACTGTACATATCGCATATGCAAAGATGCATGGCAGTACAGGAGAGCAAGAATAAGAATAAATATTATGAGGGAGTAATAAATATTGTAAGCAAGAATAAATATTATAAGGGAACATTGTACAGTCTAACAAATAAATCAGCTGTTTATGAACGCAATGGCATGGGCAAAGAAACTGTTCCTTCTTGTAGCTCCTGCTAGATGGGAGAAGTTCAGAAAGGCTGTGGGCTGGGTGAGAGGGGTCTGTCAAGATTTTACCTGCCTGTCTCCTAATTCAAGTGCAGGTACTGGAGGCAGGGCTTTTTGGCACCAGTGATCTTTTCAGCAGACCTGACTATATCGTGCAGCCAATTCTTTACTTGTATGGTGGCTGGTTATATTTTGTTGCATTTCTGTAAATTGTAATGGTCATATTTTAGAAGTAGGAATGTGTGTGTTAGCATTACCATAAGGGACATGGAAATGTTGCAAGAGCTGTCATTACTGTGTGTTTATTCATTTGCTCAGCTGATGCTTTTATTGTAGATACTTTATAAAGTTACTCACTTAGATACTTGAGAAGAGCTCATCATAAAGCTACACCAAATGCTGTTAACCCCTCACATTGCTTGCTGCATGGTGTCAACACATAATGTGTCATGTTGCTCAAACACACACACCACACAGTTATCTGCTTCCTTGTACATCTCTCTCTTTAAGGCTGGGCTCACAGATGGTGCAGATGTGAACATTAGAATGTGATGTCAGTTCAGACAAAGTGGATACGCACACTGTAACAAACTGCACTTTGCTGACTGCTTCTGAGCAACTTCCAGACTGTAGCATCCCCCTCCCCACCTGCAACCGCCAGCCTAAATCCCGCTTCTCTGGACTCCGGGAGAGCGTCTCTCCAAAACATGAACAAAAACATTTATTAGAGGACACCTTGCAGCTACGTTTTGGTTTGGTTCTCCGGCCTTTCAAAATAGTTTTGTCAGCGTTGAAATACTGAATGTTAAACTGTAATTTAAAACTCATTAACAAAGCGAGCGGGAAAGACGTACGGTTGGAGGAGGCAGAGCGAAAGAAAAGAACAAGACGACAGCGGAACTTGATCCACACTGCAATGCAGCCACATGAGCGGCTGTTTGGTTTTCATCATCCCCTTTCCATAGAGCCCTCTAAATCACAGGGAATTACCTTTTCTTGAATTAGCAAACTAGTGTACAGTGACCGTTTTGTTTAATAAATTATGATATTGTTCAAAGGGTCTGGAATTTGTATGTTTTTTCCTAGTCTTTAGCTGGGGATGCAGTGATGCAGTGGGGTAAGCTGGTGCCTCACAGCTTCTGGGATTCTGATGGGGCATTTAAGTCCATCTCAGGTGTGTGTATGGTTCGCATGGTCTCCTCCGTGTTTGCACCCCTCTAATGAAAAAATACACTGGAAAAAGCCACTGCCTTCTCCTCCTTGCCTTGAAGACCATACCAATGGTCACGTTTAAGTCAGACATGACTGGATGGCACTTTCCTTTAATTTAAAAGTGACAATTTGAACACACATTTTTCCAGCATCTGCATTACCCCAGGATGAGCTTTATTATCAGAAATAAGAAAATGATAAGAGATTTAAAGATAACTGAGACAGATTTACATGTCTGAGGGGGTGTTACACATATCCCCAAGATGAATATCCCTTCAGCTCATACTGCAACAAAGACATTAACTTAAATTGCTGTTGAATTAGAAAAATATACTTTAGTCAGCTTTGACAGCGCTCTTCAAACATACAGGCACCGAACATAAAACCCTGCGTGTTCCGTATGCGCCAATGAGCCACGGATTAGTAGCTGCTCAGATCTGATGTAGGAATGGGATTTAACTGCATTAGCCTCATCCCTTTTCATTTCTGCTGAACTTCTCCACAAATAGCCTCCACAACACTGACTGACACAATAGACCAAAGGTAAACGCTTATCTGGGAAACCTGCGGTGGAAACAAAACGTGTGGCATGGAAGAAAAAACATACTCCGATATTTCAAACTGTAACTATTTCTGTGCAAAGTTACAGATGCTTCCAGTTAAAATAACTGGAATAGACATCATTTTGTGTATAAATTTGGATTTCTAGCAAACATATTTTATTTCAGCATGACCTATACAGCTTAATTATTTACATATGACAACATTCAGGTTAAATGTCTTTCTGCACAACAGTAGATTCTTCAACTGAAAAGCCTTTGGCTACAAAGTCGTCTCTCAAGAGCTGTGCTCTTTGTTGTCTCCCCTCCAGTGAATAATGACTGGTGTTCCACAAGCTATGGTTGTTTTCTCACTCTGTAGATAACATCTGCTCATTTGTCTGCTGTTTCATATGTCTGGAGAATCCCATCAGCACCCCTGGTTGACCTGATTCAAAACTCTATCATACCATCCTGAATCCATCCTAGCCTGGGCGTCCTCAGTATGCAAATACTGGAACCAAACAGAGGCTTTCCAGATAATCCCACAGTTGTTTCCACTACCATCTTTCAACTCAGTTCCCAAACTGACAGTAAAACGAAGTCCAAGGCTACTGGAATTATTTTTGTTTAAAGTCCACAATACAAAACCAGCACACCATAATTTCTGCTAACTCAAAGTTGCCTCCATTTGTGATGACTACCTCAAAGTTTGTACCGCTCTCTGGTAAAAGACCCTGCATTTGTCCAAGGCTCAGCATATACTAATAACGGTTTGTGAAGTTATTGCTAGTAACTGCTTTCAAATATAATTCCATTTATTTTTCAGTAATGCACATAGAGCATAAAGGACATAAATGGACATAAAGACTTTCTCAGAGTAGGATGCTCAGATTATCCTGGCCTGGGAGCTGTTTGATCCCCAGTATTCCAGGCATCCAAATGTTATTTCATTCAGCACAACCAATAGCTTCCAGTCCAAAATACTATGCAATGCTACATTGCAGTCCAACAAATTATCATTAATAGTTCATGCTATTTACTGAAATAAAATAATTGAAAGCAGTAGAATCCATTTGTCATTTACTGCACTTACCAAGTTACCCTACACAGGAAGCCAAAGTTTTAGTGATTAACTTTTAATCAGGCTCAGAAAAGAATAATTTACGTAGAAATGTCACTACAGATTACAGAGTAGATCCGGCCTCGAATGCACCATCTCCTGTGTTTAATATCCCGTAATGTTCTGAGCAAGAGAAACGCCTGAAGCTGCTGCCCCTTATGTCAGCTACAGCAATAAGGAGCACCAACAAATAACTGCTCTCAGGGTTGTGAGAGGTCCATGTTCTCCTGTACACCATGAAGCCTGCAGCGCCAAGTCAGAATGGACCACTGCTCTCACATCTCTAGGGTGCTTAACCTCTCGACCTCATTTTACGCTTTCTGGTCTTAGTTACATATTCTTGTTTCGCTTACTTTTACGTTGTATTTATTCAACTAATGATCTTTTCTGGAGTCACAAAAGGGTCAAAAATGTGTCAGCAAAACACATTTGGCAAAATGCTGTGGAAAACTAACAAAGCAGTCTACCGTGTTTTTTAAGCTCATGAGCTGTTCATTAAACATGCTCACTCAGTATGTAGACATTTTTCCTGGTTACATGAATATGCTCACTTTTTCTTTGCTATGTTTATGGCCAAAATTCTCATCAAAACTCACTTACAGCTGCCGTGCTTTACAATAACAACTGGAGATGATTGGATTAAAAAAAAACTCATAAACACCAGGTTTCAAGAATGAAGCTGTTGTAGATCAAGAAAAGGACAGAGAAGGTGTAGAACAGAATAGCTACACGGCAGCTGGTTTTACACATTTCCAATAAACTGTCTTGTATCACTGCGATCGGTACCCTTAAATAACCAAATAAAATAGACCGAGCACCAAATTACTCGTAATTACAATGAAAAAGGGTTCGATTGAGAGTTTCTTCACAATCAAAAAAAAGTGAAAATACTTGCAAATAAGCCCTGGACTACTGTAATATTGCACTGAACATGCAGATATTGATAACGTACGGACAGAAAATATCTTTGATTGAAAGGAATGTTTAATTGTTTAATTGCCTTGCTTCCTAAATTTTATTTTTCCATCAAATTTGTTCTTTTTTATTAGATATTTAGCTAGATTTCTAGTAGCCTGACATTTACCAAAGTAATTTTTTTTTACTTTGTTCCTACATGCTTGAGCAACATCACATTAAAACCCTGCCTATTTCCCCACCTAACCCCACCATGGCTTTACCTGCACAGTCTTTCACATCATGCAAAGCATTAAAACAGTCAGATTTATACAGAAGAATACAAAGAACCGTGTTTATTATAATCCCTATACTATAATCCAAATACTTTAATACTGACAGCATTATTAAAATGCAACAAAAGGTACGCTTTTGAAAGCTCAGAAAAAAACAAAAAATATTTTTCCTTTCAAATTACTTAAATCCAGTGAGATCATTTTCATAAATCCTTTTATTCTTTAGAAATTAAAATGCGTTATAGCTTTTGTTTCGCCACTGGCTGAACTAGGATCCACAAAAATGAAAAATAATTAATTAAATACAAAGCAGCCCACATAAAAGAATTTTCTGTTGTTAGAATAATTATTACAAACAACTTATTCTTACACCATGCTATTCCCCATGGACACTATGTATCATTTAAAATATAACAGTTTTTTTCTTCTCTTCAAACTATATTATTCAGAAACTTTGCTTTTTGAAAAACAATCACTTCTATACTAGTTATTTAGTGAACTAAACTCTTCTTTATGGATTAGTCAAACTTAAATAACTACAAATGTCACATTTTTAATTACAAAGCAGCAATATATTGAATATGAAAAACAAACACAGGAATCCCACAGTGTCCTGAAATAATTTTATTACAATACGGTTTACATGTGCGGTTGACATAGACTAAAATTAATGTTCACTCGTTCCTTAAACTACGGTCTGCAACAACTGCATACAAGAAAAACTATGGGTCCGGGATAATTTGCAGGTCTGTAGCTTAATTTGGTCTTCTTTAGTCTCAAAAGTATCTGCTAGGTAATAACCATGTGTTGTTGCTTTCTCCTATTACATACTAATAGCATTTAACATTCATGCTCATTCAACGTAACTTAGAAATTGTATTGCACATATACATTATATCAGGTAAGTATTTTGTTCATGAGGCATGTATTGCCTCTATTTCCTTTTCCATTTGTCCCGTTGTCCTTTTTGGTTCTAAAAACATTTGAGAAATATAAATATTTATCCTTTGAGAAGCTACTTAGCAGATATTTTGTTATGTAGTTGTTTTGTTTTTTACATGAACACTGGTTCTTTACTTGGTTTCTACTTTGGAGTGGAGTTTAAAAAGAAAGAGCGATTCCTCTTAGTTTTTCCTTAGAGGAGTAGAAATATGGAGGAGAATGCTCCAGTTCCACACACACCTGAGCAGGACTTGAACCCTATCCCAGACAAGTCCCTCAAACCCTGGGAAGGGCCAATACACTCCACTGTACCACCTGCCCTGTAGTGAAACATACTTTCAGAGAAAAAAGATAAAATGTTCTTTGCACTTATTCAGTGCATTGAGTCAAAATTTTTAATAGCAGTATTATTTTGTATTATAAGCTAGTAACAGTGGTACTTTGGGTTATTTTCACCCCACACTGGTAATAAGGTAATATTACTGAGCCAGTATTTCAAGGGCTACCACCCATGGGGTTCTTGCAACTGTATGATGAACACCTTGATGGATAGCTAATAAATACACATGTCCCTTTGCCTTCCTCTGCATACCCTACAAGGTTTCTTCTTATGGAAGACCCATAAAGATTTAATGGATATACTATAATTTACCATGGCAAGGGTGTGGGTGGAGTAGTTCTGTATCCAATTAGAGAAAAAGAAAATTAAGATTAAGAGAATGAAATCATGCCTTTCAGCATGAGCTTCTTCTCTTAGAGAAACTAAAATAGGACCAGCAGGGGATTAAAACATATTCTGTTAGTCTGGCTTTAATGTTCGCATCCTGACAGACCAAACACAGCTCTCACGGCATATTTAGAGCTATGCCCTAGTGAAAGTGGCAAGACATTCACAATAAATCAGCCCTCCCATTTCTCCGCTTTCCAATTTTTTTCAAACAATGCTCACAGAAAACTTTAATAATTTAGGCTACCAAAATTACGAGCACTCCAACCATCTGGACAGAATAAATTGCATTAATCCTCCACTGGAAGGCTCTACAGGAAGTCATTTAACGCTGTGCATTTTATAATAGAACAGCTCACTTTTTGTAAGACGATATGGTGAGTGTGGCCAAAGTAGAAACAGAACACTTAAATGAAGGCAGGATTAATTTACTTGGAGTTGGCACAAACCTCCCAGATGCTTGTCTATGTCCCCCTGGCAGACTGATCCCTGGAATGTCACCCTGGGGTTTTATTTTTTATTTATTTATTTTTTTTTACTTTAAGCACTTAGGTTAGAGACCTCAGTCATGATAGATCGATTCTACTGTATAGCAACAGTCTGTGAGCCACTAGCCTTGGTTCAGCTTGTTAGAGTCATAGTCATTAAGCTGTGAACCACTTGCAGCCCTGGGAATGTATCACAGAAATGCAAAATGCAAAAAATGTGAAATACTTTCTGTCTGGTGTGGCTATTCTACTGTATTTTCTGTTAGCGGGTCAAAAAAGTATAGAAGTAGAAAGGCAAAAAGCAATGGCACATTATATAGTAATCAAATTGATCTATAATTAAAGTGGTTGCATTTGGTACATACAGTAGGTACTGTTAGTGCCACTGGACAGTTGAATACCTGAAAGAATGATGGTCATAGTCAAATGGTAAGGAAAAAACTAAATATTTATGGCCATACTTTATTACTCTGCTATCACTAATTTGTATAGTGCCGTGTATGTCATGTATTGTTTCTTTTTCCTTGGTACATTTCATTTGCTCACATACAGCAGCTACTGTACTTATGCCATGGCACTGACAGCAGTGAAGGTTCTGGCCCTAGTGACATGTGCACAGTAGAAGCAAATTAATCTATGCATCACCAGACCTTAATACCTTTAAACTTGTTGAAATATCTGCATGCTAAATTTCAAGTCTATAGTTTGAAAAGCAAAGCTGTGCATAAATAACAAACAACAGACAAACAAACACAGAGATTGAGCTTTACAAATAAAGCAGAGCTGTAACTTGTATTAGCAGTGACAACAGTAACTGTTGTGAAGATATAATTGTGAAATATGTGTAAGATATTATATTCCCTAAAGATACTACCTTACTAAAAGACATTAACATTACTGACATATTTTTCAGCATTTATTAACATTGCATTATCAGAAATATGCAGTGTGCTGAAATATGCAACATTAACAAATGCAATTGCTTTTTCAGTTATATTCAAAAGCCCATCATGAAAATTTCATAAAAGGTGATATTTCACAGATATCATTTAATTGTTTTATGCAGTTATGTAAATGTGAAGGTGTAGAGAGCAAAGAAAATATTCAAAATAGAATAGAACGCAAAATATTCATATACTGTCTAGCATAAAATCTACCTAACGGTTCAAACTTATTTGTTAAAACTTGTTATTTTTTGGCAAGAATGTGGTTTTCTAATTGTGCATTAAAAATATAAAAATATTGATTAATAACACTGTACAAAACAGAGCAAAAATGTATCCTCCTTGGCCTTTTGCTCTATGGCTCTAGGATGGAATCAGGACTCCTGCAGCCCTAACCTGGATAAGTGATTAGTAATAAACAAATGAACTAAACACTGATAATATTTTGGGTTACACAGTACATTTCAGATATAGGAACAAATTAACACCATAAAAACCCTTCAGATACTCCAGCAAAAGGTACTATAATGTCATTTGTAATTATTATCAGCTGTTCCAGTTGATCGCCTTAAACTGATCATCAGCTTGGTTCTTGGTCCATTGTGGTGGTGGGGCTTTGCATGTCTTTGTGAAATTCAAAGCTATGTTGTCTGGCACCTAGAGCTCCTGGTACGGTCTACCTTGGTGGACAGGTTCGGGGGAGAGTCTAAACAAAGAATGATCCACCTTAAGCTAGACGAATACACACAAATAATCCTAGGTCAGGATTACCTGGACCCACATCTGGAGCTAGACTTGAAGGTGGTGTTTGGCTTTGGTGATTGGACAACCCATAAAGCCTGGTTGGACTCAGCCCAAAATGGCAATGGGGAACCATTTTGTGAACTCACAACCTGAAAGGTGTAGGTGTTGGGTGGAATGCAACTTCCTCAGGAGTTGCACCAGACACATCCCACAGGGAGTAGAACCCAGGGCAGACCCAGGACATAGTGGAGGTTGTATCGCCTACCTATTCTGGGAATGCCTCGGTATCCCCAAGATGAGCTGAAGATCACCACAGGGAACAGGAAGGTCTGGGCCATCTTCTCATCCTATTCCCACCCTAACTCTCACCAGGACAAGCAGGTGAGGGAAACTGAAGTAAACTGTTTGCATCAAAATATAAAAAATGCAATGCATGGAAAGTAGGAAAGTAAAATGATAAAATGTCAGTTTATTTGTCAGTTAAACACAATTTAATTTATATTATTTGGAAAGCAATGCTGTACATTCTAATAATTCTTTTATCTATACAGAGTGTGTGTGTGTGTGTGTGCACGCGCACGCAGCATATATGTATATATAGGGCATATATTTAAAATTGCACAGATATTTTGATTAATGCAGTGTTCAGGGCTGTTGCCATCATACAGTCTCAGATTTCCCAGCGGGAATCCCGTGTTGCTGTAGTAGCCTTGGTCAGGCCATTAACCCTGTAGTACTGCAGTAAGAACATCTTGCTATACAAATGGTAAATCACTATTAAGTGGATTGTGCATCACTGTAAGATGTTTTGGTCCAAGGTTTCAATTGAATAAAGTTTAATAATAATACTGACTATACTTTTGCAGCAGATGCTATAGCAGCCAAGAACAGGGTATAAAAAGGATGGATTCTGATTTCAAGCTCCTCTGAAGAGTGCTACTTTAACAGCATGTGGGGTGGGTTGGGGGAATATGGGAAACAATTTCTTCACCTTGGATACGTGATGTTCCTCTCAGTGGACATTGATTTTGTGCCACTTCTCCCAGCAGTGATGACTTGGATCGCAGGCAAAAAAGTTAGTAAAAGGTGCCCTTCTTGTCCGTAATTGTTAGCATGTAACAGCATTGCGGGGGACCAGGAGTTTGGAGGCAAGGTGAGGAGGAAGAATAGGACCACTAAAGAGCGAGAGGAGATGGCATCAGAAGTAGGAGAGTAAGTACAACTTGGCCATCGGTGCTATGTACACACTGAGAGACTGCAGAGACACCACAGCAGCAGAAACTAATACAAGGGATCTATCTGGCAACTTAATCCATTAACAAAGTCTCCCGCCTGCACTCTATCAAAGCCTATTTGGAGCAAAGAGATTGTATCAGCAGGCACCAGGGAGGCTGAACGTGGAGAAGACAGGCCCGCTGATGGGGAGACACACTCCAGAGGATCGGACACTCTGGAGCTGCACAAGCCTAAAAGGATTATGAGCAAACTGCTGCAGTGTGCTGAGGTCCAAAGGCCATAAGGAGGTCTATGTGTGAAGCTTACTGAGATGGAGGTCCCTGCCTTCCTCTAACTGAAGGTATCTGTTTGGCATGCAGCAGAGCTTGCACTACGGTTTTCATAGCGCTGTCTCGGTTTAGAACGCAAGCATTGATGATTCTCTCAGCATGTTGGTGGACATGATTGTGGTTTCCTCAAAACCCAAAGGTGCTGGAGGGATTTCCTTTGATGCTTGGGGTTACCCTAACCCTAACAGCAAGAACACCACTAGTGAGTGCAAATAAAATCAAGAGTGCACACAGAGATCCTACTTCCTGATATCACTATTTTGTATGTTCAAAGAAAATAGAAAGAAAACAAAAAATATTACAACTAATTTTCTTTGAGACATAACTGGCCGAAATGCAGATGGCTCACCAACAAAACAAGCAAGTTTAATGCTAATAAAGTTGCTTAACCTTGCACTTACAGTTACTGTCTGGTACTATTTTACTGGAGAACCCTCCCCCACCCCCAAAACAAGAATGTGAAGTTTGTTCAGACGGTTTACAAGAAACTCAGCCAGAGTTTAGGATTAGAGAAATGGCTGAAAGCAGCATAGCCACAGTTGCTCTAATGAACAGAAACAAGCTCAACTAATAAAAAAAGAAGCGAACAAGAATATAGGAGTCTCAAAGGTAAATAAACAAAAATGCACATGGGACAAAGATGTGTGCTGTGCTAAGAGAAAAGTTATGATCCAGGTCCAAATTTGTCTATTTGGATGCAAGTAGTCTTGTTTACTTAATGCCTAATTTTCATTTTAACTACTTATCGCCATCCAAACCATTTCACCTTTTCAGCGCAGTTTTTGACATGGAAACAAGCCAGTTTCTTAGCCACCAGGATACAAGCTACTGATCCATACCAATGAGAAACCCCGTCATCCACAATATTCATTCTGATCACACCGAACACTCTGGCAAACGGAACACATTATAAAAACATTTGGTAATCCTCCAGACATCAAGTCTGCTGTGGAACCGTGTAGAACTAAATAGTCTAACCATATAAGACAAAGCTAATCTAATGGCAAAGAAGTCATTTCCACAATGTGTTAAAATTGAAAAAGGAAGCCGTTTGAGGCAGGCACTGTTAAATGACTCTGAGCCCACATTTTACTACAGTTAATTCTGAAAACCTGTCATAATAACAAATATCTCCTCCTGTTAAGGATCATATAGAAAATCATGTTTCTAAATCAACTTTTTTATTTCTATTTGAAATGCTACATGTATTATTATGCAATTCATTTCAGTAGCAGTTTGCTCGCAGAATCGGCTGCTGCTCCATCTTATTTGGCTTTGTGCAGGGGTGGATCAGCTGTAACCTGCAGGTTGCTGATTTAAGTTTTTGGATGGAGTTTGCTGCAAAAATATCATTTTTAATATGGTAAGCCATAAAAAAATAAATCAAGCAAAAATTAATAACTGAAATGTTAAAAAAATGCTACATATTTAGTCTTTAAAACATTTATGCATATCGTGGACTGTGAGTGACTTTCTAAAATGTTAGACAGTGGCCCACTGAGGTTTCAGACTCCAGCCTCACTGAAAACAGGTGTTCACCCAAAACTACAGCTGGCAGGACCCTCACAGTGACCAGTTTTTAAGATGAAACAGTTATGAGTGACAGTAAGATGAAGGCATGCACCCACCCACCCACACACACACACACACACACACACACACACCTTAATTTTTGCAACACACTTTCTGGTGAAAATCTTGTCAGTGTATCTGTACAAGATATGAAACAAAGTGAAACTGTTGAGTTTCAGTTAAAAATGGACAGAGAGAAAAAGATTAGACATGTAGATTTACAAATATATCATAAAGATATACACACAGTCACAGACACAGACATACAAAGATGTAGTCTTAGCTTAATAAAAAAGTAATGAAAAGGTAGGCAACAAAATTCTGGCAGTTCTCTTGTAATAAATATGTGTAAACTTTATGAAGAAATACAAGTGATGGTTCCCTAACCAGTTTTTTTTTTAGATATTTTATGATATGCTGATTTTTGACCAAAGTGTGTCCATAGATTAAAAAAAAAATTAAAAATTACTTAAAACAGAGAAGTCGGTTTCATCAGGTTTGCATAAACATTTCAACTGTTTCAATTTATCAGCCTAGGTGATGTAATATTTTAATTAATGTTCCTAATACTGTTATTCTCTTTTCTGTGTCACAATAAATGATCAGAAATTAATGTTTAAAATGCTACATATTTCTGTCACATTTTACAAGGGAGTCGGTATCGCAGACCTGAAATTTTAGCCAAAAATATCATAAAGGAGAATGGAAACTCAGGTAAATAGTGTTAGATAAGTGGAGGCTTCACAGTCAAGGAAGGGAACTTAAATGTAACAAAAAAAATCATATCACCCTGCTTACTATTAATTTCAATCCACTTTGAATAGCGCTGGGTTTCTCCACAACACACGGCCGACATACTACACAAGGTAGTGCTTGACAGCAGTGGCACTAGTTGAAAAATATCATTAAATGATACAAATTCCTAGTAAGTTAGCAAATGAAACTGTTAACACAGCATGACCAAAACAAAGTAGTTCCTGCTAATCATTACCATCACCTTCAGTGAACACATTCACATGCAGCACCATCCCTGACCAGCAGAGAACATCACATGAGCAACCTAGTACACCCCAGCACACCTGAACCTGGTCTGTCAATCATTCAATTATTCTATTATTCAATTTAGCCACTCAGGCTTTTAAAGAGTTTAGCAGTGGTGAGATTGTGGCTTGTTCCTGGCTGCCTGGGTAGCGTTGCTCAATGTGTCCTGCTTGCCTATGGTGGTTCTTTAGTTTTCCTCACTGGTTTTTCCAAGTCTCCAGTTCCCAAGTTTGCAATCTCTCTGAATTTTTATTCCCCTTGTTTTTTCATGGATCCTCTAACTCAAACCTCCACACCTTAGCCATTAATGACTTAGCAAATAAACTCTACACCTACAGTAAGTTAGCAAGCCTTCATGCTTCTGAGTCTTTATGACAAAAACATAATGCAATAAAGTAAGCTGTACTGTATAGAAAACATTTGTTTTGTTATTTGATTTAAGGGATGGACTAAGCAAAGCCAAGAGACTGTGATGCCAATAAAATGTATACAAAAGTACAAAATCCTGTTTCATGTGCATATTCACTCAGACGTGTGTTAGCTGCTATCCAACAATTTTAAAATGCTGGAGCATGTGCAAAGAACAAAGGATTAAAAATCAAATACTCAAAAAAATTTTTAAAAAAATGTTTTCAGTTAATTTAGATTTTTATCTTTATTATCAAGACTCGTGCACGCAATCCATCCTTCCGTTTCCTTTCGTTATTACACTCCAATTTTTGTCTAAAATATTATTTAGCTATTAATTATGACACAGTCGCTTTAGGCCATGCTGTAGGAAATGTATGCTGCTTCACTAGTTTCTCAGCTTTTCATTTTTTAATCATGCAATGTACAAAACTGCTTTTCCAAATCCCTTGCCCCAACATGAGGTTCACATCTGCGGCGTCATTCTCACTTTCTTCTCGTTTCTCTGAGCAAGGAGAAATCGTGGCCCCAAATGAAGCCGTGCGACCCATTAATCATCACATTGAGGGAGATCGCATCCTGTCTCTGTTGCGATGTGATGTGCCCTTAATATGTCCTCAAATGCGAGGTGCTTCGTACCATAAGCGTATGGGTACATAAGCGCTATGGAGAATAACGTGGCCTCCGAGTGTGTAGTTACACACACACACACATCGATACGTGCAAATTGGTGGCCGTGCATAGACCTTGTTTCAGAAACTGTCGTGCCTGCGACTCGCCGCTTCATTTTTAAAAGCCACAGGGATTGACGGCTATTCTCAAGCTCATCTTTTAATTGCTTCATTCAAATGGTAGCAAATCATCCCACCTGGAATGCGATCTGTAAATCGGGTGGTAATTTAAATATGATCTAAAGCCTGTAGGCCTATTATTCCGATGACTGGAGCGGCCAAACCCTCCCTGCTGTCCAGTGTTTTTTGTTCACGGCATATGGCTGAAAGGAGGGTTGTTCTACACTGCAGTACAAAAGGAACAGCATGGCATTAGCGATACTTTCGCTGTGCAAAAACGGTTCATTTTGGAAGCGATCACGCTTCTGGGGCCAAGACCCTGCAACAGTAGGCAAGCGCACAACCAAACACATCCTCTGGCTTTGGTTGAACTGACAAACCTCTCGCTGGGCCTTTGCGCTAATGCTGACTTTGTCCTAAGTCCCCACGACCGAGCCTACTGCGCTTCCGCTGGAACCCATCTTCCCAAAATCACGAGTGCATTAATAGGCCTTGAAAGCCGATTGGCACCATCACATACCCATCTGGACCGAACCCTTGGCTCTTTGTCCTAGTGCTTGTCCAGCTTTGCCACACCGCTGTTGTAAGACTGCAGGCTTTGCTGAAGCAAAATCCAATACAGTCGTTTTCTGCGAAAAATTTACGATGAACAAAGTCTGGCTCACATAGAATTTTACATATTGTAAAGCCCTGTTACAGCAGTGGAAGGTATTTAATGACCGTATTAACTTCAATGTAGCCTGCCAGTCTCAGCGTGGGTAAAATAAGGAGAGGACAGGAGAGGAAAGACAAAAGATGAGTCATCATACCCAGTCTGGGCACATGGGTGAAGCAGCATCAGGGAGATCCACAAGGCCGGGATGAGCACAGTGAGCCTCTGCAGCATGCTGGGCATAGCAGGGTCTCAGTCCTGCGGATGGAAGGGAGGAAAGTCATGGGTGAGGACACGCAGAGGTAAACCGAAGCTGTTTTGCTCACGTGACTTCTGGCAACATCTCTGCATTCATTAGCCTTTGCCTTGTTGCGTCGTCTCTGCATGACCTTGCAACCGCACGACTTCCTGTCGCAAGTTAGCTTGTGTTCAGTGGTGAAAATTCAAACGTGCTGTGTCAACGTTCGTCGCGTTTCAAGACTGGAATGACACTTTTAACCGGACGGCCCACGTGGGAGGAGGATAAATGAATGAATAAATAAATAATCCGCATGCACAGCTGTATTTCCACCATCTTTCGTGACACACAGATCATTAAAGCATGGTCATGGGGAGAGGTAGATTCCACCGAGGGCGTTTCTGCATTACGCTTCTTCGCAAACTAAACAAGAAAACAAAACTGCCCATTTGCAGCGTTTGAAATGACCGAGAGTCACATCTACACACCAGAAGTGTGGTCTGTTTCCTTCAGCTTGCAGACAGACAGCAGCTCATATGTCACCCACCAGTAGGCCAAATTATATGTGGAACATGCAGCTTCCAAGGTCACCCTGCGGAAAAAAAGCTGAAACGCGATGTTCTCCAGCGAAACACCTCCGGCTGGCTTTTCGCAACTTCCGAAGAGCTTGCAAATGCAAACGTACGTTCGTTCAAAGTTTGTGTCTGCTAATGAAATGCAAATAAAACCTCGAGCTCAACAACTGCACTTCTCCAGCGTTGCTTGCTGTGACAAAGGTACGGAAGGAAAAGCATCCGAGCCAGGTTCTGCTCTGTGTGCCTGCAGAGTGCACCAGCTCCTTAAATTTCAATTACGCGGCTCGTGTTTGTGCTGTCTGGGACAGAAAGCCTGATGTGCACACGAGCTGAGAAAGCGGTGTCATCAGGGCAGTTAATAACCCCTTTGCTCGCCATATTCAACCCAGGCCCGATGTTCACCAGGCGCTGACATCTCAGCTGCTGAGAAATTGCATATTTTGACAAATCACATTCCAGCTATTGCACTGTACATTGCCAACATCATTATAATGCTGATGAGGGTGGACTGTTGGTATGAATTAGTTTTTTTCCCCCATGTGCTGCATCTTTTGAGAGCCCATCAGTGATTAAACTGCCAAATCAATGTACTGTATATTAAATAAATACAGCGTGTGGATAACAAATGAGTGACATTTTCTTGGACATGCACTCACTGAAAATGGTTTGAATAGATTTGTTTTTTTTAATCATCATTTGTAAAGAGAAATATTTTACTGATGCAGTTAACGCTGCATACTGTGCTCAGTTGTGATGGCGCAGTGTGTGTAACAACGCAGTTTCAGAGGGACTGGGTTGTGAAAGTGTAGGTTTGAATCTGGATCAGCGTTTGCATGTTTCCCCTGTGTTCGTGTGGATTACAGTCCAAAGAGTTGTGTTTCAGATGAACTGGTTGCTCTAAATTGCCCTTAGCATTTTGGTGACCGGGTGTGTGGCAGCGGACTGGTGTCCTGGTACCTTCTGAGTAAGCACGACTGCCACAGCTCAGACTTGGACAAGTGGTTACAAATAATGAGTGGGAGTGAATGCTCAGGAACACAACAGCAATGTTCTTGCTGGGATTTCACCACAGCGTTTGGTAGTCCTGTTTCACTGCCACTTCAGTACCTGCTGTGTTATTTCCTACCAGAATGCCACCGGGCCCTGTTGTTTCTGTATATCTGAGTAAGGCACTTAACTGCAAATGCCTTAGCAGATATGCAGCTGTTCAAATGGGTAAATGTAGGTGACGTAATCTGCTATATAAAAAAAACAAAACATCTGCTTGCTAAATAAATGAAACCACTCACAGTTTTAAGCATTTCTCAGTAAGTTGAGAAAGTCCATTTCTGCCACTTTTCTCTATGTCGGCTGAGAAAGGGATCTTACGCTTGACAGCTTCAACCAACCTGTGACCTGCAAGGTGGCCCTACATAATGCTGTCAAGGGTCATAGCGGGACCGAAAATCATAGCCAGCACATGTTCATTTTTCATATTTATCTATAGCAGCACAAAGGTCAAGCTCCCGCAAACCTTCTGGTTTCCACAGATAAACTGTCAAATACTGCAGTATTGACATCTAGCACTGCGCAGTCCGGCAAGACAGAGATTCTAAATGTTTTTGTCAACCTGACCATCTACCCTACCCCATACCATCTGCACATTTTTCTCTTCTATGTAGGCACCTTCAAATGACTACAAGACTTATTCGAATCAGATTTGAGACTTTGGTCTTTGCAAAAAGGAGGTCTGATAAGAGAATCAAATCACAAAAATCTCATCTCGAAACCCTCGCTCTCCTCTTTTCAGTCTGTTGCCAGTCAGATCCAGTGAAGTACTTCTCTTTTTACACTTACAGCAGCTAAATTTCCACCAAAATTGCGGAACTTTGCAGTAATGTCTTTTTAGGGAGGTGAATCCATTTAGTTTGATGGAAAAGTGAGAGAGTGGAAACAGTAGCAGATGAAGGTCTTACTTTGATTCCAGAATGGCTGCATGTGTTAATATAGAGATGGCCATACTGGACTTGACTCCCTCCCCCCACATCAGAGCATGGTCCATGCCAAACCTGGATCTCATATACTGTGGAAAACAATGACAGAAATTGCACATCTTCACATTTTACAATTATGCTTCAGTTAGGAGTCAACTCCAAGATGAGCTCACCAGGTGACGCAACCTCCCATCAGTGTGACTTCTTTTAAAATGATTAGGAGTCAGGACAGACCAGGCAGCTGCCAGGCACTCAAATGCTGGAATGGTGTGTGGCTGAGCCTGGGTGGGGGGATGGGGATAGGGGTGGGGGTTGGTGATTCTCTGGGGCTTTCCCATTTTCACTCCAGCTGAGTTCTTAATGGATCAATTTAATGCGCTTCTTTTTATTAATAGGCATCTATCTCTATATCTGTAAAGCTCAGTCTCTATCTGTTTGCTTGTCTGTTTGTTTGTCTGTTTGTTCTTCATGAACAGCTTTGTTTTTGAAGCCCCAGATTTCAAATTTGGCACACAGGTACATCACACCCTACATGACGCTTTTGTGTAGCCAAGTTTTTTAAGCTTCAACATTGAGAAGAATTATTCATTTAAAATGCGGCTTATAAAAATGCCTCGAAAGGTGGGAGTACTGATGTCATGCACAGTTTGTAGTAATAACACTCAGAGTGCCCCCTCAACAGATCCACACACACACACACACACAAAGCATAGCAGTGGATGGCACACTTGCTGTACACACGAGAAAGTCTTCAAAATATTTTGTGCCTTCCACTACTGTGCCAAAAAAACAATTATTTGTTTCCTTCTGTGTATCCAATGCTTTTCCTGTTTCAGCAGAAATTCACTTTAATGTATCCGTCCAACTGAAAAATGATTTTTTTTTTCCAGAAGTCGGAAACAGCAAGCCCAAATTTTTAGGGTAAGTACACAAATAATGAGTTGCTCCTTGGTAAACCTCCTTTTTCTTTGCACCCTCCCCCAAGAAATTTGTCTTGCATTTCATGGTTATAAACACAGCAACATAATATTTCTAATCTCACACAAGAAAAAGGTCATGTCAGTTTGAGGCGTATAAGTGAATATGCGATTCGGTCATAACTTGAAATTTTCTTCTTTTTAACTCCTCATGACTGAGCCGAGAACAAACAAAACCATCATAACAAATTGCTCACATTTTTAGGGCACACCAAATCAGACCACGCAAATCCTAGCGCAAACCCTGTGCTCATTCCTGAAATTTACCAAAACAATCGACTAAGCCACAGCCGAACGTAAGCGAACTGAACCAGTCAGCTTTGCAATGTATAAATATTAAAGTGTTGTGGCATAACAAACTTATTAAATTCAAATGAATGTGTACAATGTTTAACCTTCAGGAGGAAAAAAAAAACTCACATTAAAACATATTCCCAGCCATTTGTAGCCTCTGAACATTAATAACTGAGACCAAATCTCTAAACTCACCATATACTGTTGTCCCCGAATTCATGTTATTCATGCTACGTCTGATTAACTTGAACTTAAAGCTGTTACAAGGGCACGTTTAATGTGCTTGGTTTAAGCTGTTGAAATTTTAAATGCCGGTCTTAAAGTTCCATCGCGTTCCATTTGGCGCCTCAACCATTTAGAATATTCAGTATTCTAATTCAGGTGTCAGATAAATGTGTTACAGATATGTTTTCCCGCACGGTCAGATAACACATTAACTCAGGGAGTGCTTTCTGTAACTTACGATGTTATTTAGAAACTTCACAGGTCTCGCTTGCAGTGTTTCATGTAATGGCCTGCCTCGCAACTGTTGTGAATATCCAAATACAGCAGATTGTCTTAATATGAACAACCATTTCAGTAATAATAACCACACCTGTATATTTATTTTGATTTTATAAATTTACTCAAATGAAGGTGCTAATGTATAGGAAGCACGTAAACAAAAACAACAAGGCCGGTAACGCAGCCTAACAGTGGCCAAAAATGTCAAATGTAAAACTCTTTAATGTGGGACACTTGAAAGTCACAGCATATGCAAGATGTAGGAAAGCTGGAAAGAGAAAAAAGCCTTCGCAAGTTGAAGCAAACACACTAGGACAGATATGGATTTAAGAAGATAGTTCCTAAAACTGACAAAATACCAGCCCTAAAAATTGCCTTATAATTGAATCTATAACCCAGGGTGAATAAAGACTGCACACTGCAAAATTGCCAAAGCTGGTAATAATAGCGGCTTCACTTGGAAGCTGTACCCAAGGTCACGGCACAAAAACCCACAACGTGGTGTTTTAAGCACAAAATCTGCGACGCTGGAAAACGCAACGGTCTTTTTCACTTTCTCCTACATCCAGACAAGTTTGTGTTTGGAGAGGGTTGAAAGATGCTTTCAACTTCCCCAAAGATATTTATTAGACATGGCGGTTATTCTGCATGAATGTTGAACAACTATGCAATATGAAGCCATTTTAGGCAATCAGGCACACATTATGGTATAAACAAGTTTATCTGCAATGTTCCCATTCTCCAAGATAACATACCCATATAGACTGCTAAATGTATTCAAATGAGCTTTCCTCAACACCGGAGCCAGATATAAACATCACCGAGCCTTTATGGGAAGTTCTGGAGTGCAGAATAGATTACCAGCGCCTTCATCCTTCAAAGAACAAGAGGCTCTTCATTTTGAAGAAGGATGTAAATTCCCAAAAAATTCACACAGTTCAGGACATGTATGACGGCAGTCTAAGCTTATAAACCATTCTGCTCTGTTGCTGGCATCTACCTGATGTGCATTGTTGGGTGTTCCAACTGTGGTACATTTCACAAGCACAGACAGACATTTGAATCTTCACATATGCATAGAGATTGGAAATTGCCATTGAGTCATTACTGTCTCCCGGGCAACCTTAGACCTGGTTTTCAAAGGCAAGGAGGAACAGAAGTGATTTGTCATTGCCTTCTTCCAGCATATTTTTTGCTTAGAGGGGTGTAAACACAGAGGAGAACATGCAAACACTACACATACACCTGAGCTGGACATGAACCCCACAGCAAGCAGCCCAGGAGCTAGGGGGCACCACAACATTCCCACCTACATGCACATATACAAATAAATACAAAAGTGGATCGAAAAATACAAAGAATTTAACTCCCTTTTCAGAAATTGAAAAATTATTTTTGATCACCCTTTGTATACATATACATATATAAATCATTAGCATATCATTGTTATCCAGATATACTGTAATATTAAACTATATTAATGTGTACTTTAAATGTAATTGATAACAACATGCAATTTCCAAAATACAAGAACAGCATGAAAAATACAAAATGCTTCAGTATGATGAGCAGATGTTGAACAAAAAGTGAATCATGCAGCAAAGCTATAACAGCGTTCAGGCCACTTGCAGCGTCCTGCTGCTCTGTTCAAGCGAAGCATAAGTACAGCCAAATCCAGCTGGTTTTTCTTCGTTTGCCGAGAGCACAGAAAGTTAAAAATGGTCAATGCATACGATAAGGAAATGTTTGTAGATCACTGTGTGTGGACTGATAGTTGAAAAATGCTTCTATATGCTGATGGAATCCACGTTTGAATAAGCATCCTTACAATCTCCTTACCCAGAAGTAAGGATCCAACAGCTCTCATTTCTAACTAGTCAGGCCCTCACTAAGGTAACCACACGTACAACTGTGTTTTTATCAAATGTGTGCACACGTAGGAAAAAACTGGCCTATGCTCTAAAGCTGCTATGCTTTGTGCTTATTATCCTGATGATGAGATAAACCAGGTTTGCCTCCATTAATTACCCAAAGAAGACAGTGTTAGACAGGAGCTGCCAGTCAGAGAGCAAGACATTCTATTTGCTGCCGCTGCCATCATGGATCATGTTTGAAAAGAGTTGCATTCTCACCTGGTTGCCCAGAGAACACGCATCTGCTCTTGGCCCTCTTGTACTCAGCTAAAAAGTGTCCTTTCTGTCACTCTGGCCAGCCACCTGTGTGCACCATATTTTAACCTGTGGTTATTTTGGGGAGGAGGCCATCTCCACTCCTGGGACTGTGAACGAGGAGAGATGGAGCAGTCAAGGAGACAATTACATAGCAACACTGTGTTTGCGTGTGTGTGTGTGTGTGTGTGTGTGTGTGTGTGTGTGTGTGTGTGTGTGTGTTAAAATGGGTCTAAATTTACTCTAAAAGTTATGTACAAAGCCTGTAATCCTTTGCCACCTGGAAACAAAAACCTGTCCATTCAGGGCATTTTAAGAGAAAGTAATCTCCTCCCAGATTTACATTTATTGTTCTGCATTTACTCATTTAGCATTCTTTATTGCTGTTGTGCAAAGAGGCTGTGCATTAGTGAGTCAGTAAGTGTGCGGGATAACTGCGTGATGAACTCGAGTCTCAACTAGCATGTACTCTGTCTTGGGCCCTCTCCTTCAGTGAAAGACTCTGAACCAGAACGATCAAACACTGCACAAGCACTTCTTCAAAAATGAGAAAACATCTATCCATCAACCCATCCGTTATTGTTAACTGCTGAATCCTGGTCAGGGTTGCGGTGGTACAGAGCCTATCCTGGATTAATTGGGCACTAGACTATGAAACTACACCGGTACGGTATACCAGTCCTTCGCAAGGATGGGCACGACAACAAAAAATGCACTGCCGTTATATACTCTTGCTACTACTTGCTGGCCAGTCATCTGAGTCAAATGCGACTGGTACCGTTCACTGCCAAAACTACAGGTGAGCGCAAAACATCACCCCTCAGCATTTCCAGCAACTCATAAAGTAATTTCACACAGCGTCCTGGAAATTGTCGTTGTATACAAATTTCCATGCGGGCCCATTCTAAACCGTGTCCCTCTGGTGTGCCCATAATGGTACAAATTAATACTGGTGCAAAGCAGCCATCAACAAGTTCAGGCTTAGAAAGCTTGTTAACATTTTTAGTGGCGCTGAAACAATGCAATCCCATAAAAGTAAAGAAAAGGGCGCCTTCAGGTGCTGATTCTAATGCTGGCCTACACACAAGTGTCGGGAAGTTGTATCTGTCTGAACCACAACCAACTGTTATCACAGCTTACAGAAGTTGGGATAAGAGGTCACGAGATGTGGGATGGTGGTTATCTGGAGAGGTAAATCCACAGGAAAAAAAATGGGAGGGGAATAGAAGTGTTTCACCAAAGATGCTTAAATTAAAGGCTAAGCTTTTACTTACATACTCAGGAGGAAGGGGCAGGCAGCCAAGACATGGTGGTGGCAAACAGACACCCACTGATTCGGAAGCTGTGTCTCTCATAGATAGGGCCGTCTTTGGCTCAGTCAGAGTTGGAGAAATTGCTGCACGGCTAATGCTCTCGTCTCTTAACGTAGACCAAATTAACCAGCAGGCGGCCATAACCTCAAGGATCGTGAGTTTAGGACAAGTTTAATTATTCAAATAATTAAAATTTTATTTTGTTGTCTAAAAGACACTCACTTGCAAGGCAGATATTTCAGCTTAACTACTCTTCCCCGAAGAGACTTTAGCGTAAATCGATCCAGAAACTAGATCCGGCAACCTTACACCGTACTAATGTTACAAAGAAAGTATTCGAACGGGAATATAAACAGACTTTTTTCAGTACAAAATCAGAAACCCTTACATGTGTTGCGTGAAATACATAGATGCCGTCTTTCAGGAACAGAATTTGCTGTAAAAAAAAATCTGCAACTCGGTTTTCATTTAAGGTGCTGTGTTTACACCCTTGAGCAAGCTACGGATCCTGATCTGTTTTAGCAAACATCCAGTTGTAAAAACAGGTACAGCACCGAATCATCTGCTGGGTAAGTTCCTTCCGGTGACATTATACATATGAATAATGCAATGTGCTGCAGTTTAGTGTGAAACAGCTGTATTGTTGGCCACTGAAGTGCAAGAACACAGCCAAGCATGTGCAACCAGAAGCGAACCCTCCCTCCTAAACACTTGAAGCTTCTAGGGTGCCATCCCACCAAACCTCTCCCCGAACCTTTGCCTATTTTAAAAAGCAGCAGCTGCAGCCATCACTAAGGGGAAAGACACAAGATAAGTAGCTGAGAGGCCCCCGCCAGAACGTCTATACCATCAGCATCATCCGTCATCTGCCATGCATGTCACTTTGCATCACCGTGGCAGCAAACACTGCAGGCTCCAGACCCCCGCCCACAACAAATACTTTGCATCCTCTCACTACCAGAACCTCTCTGTGATGCCACCACACCCAGGCCTCATACCTGTGATGCAACATCAAACAACAGCAGAATGAATCTGATTCCAAGATGGGCCTGAGTGGTCAGAGAAGCACAACAGAGGTTGACAATGTGGATGAGTGATTAAAACGCTAAAAACTGAGTTCACCTCCCTTGATCAGCCAAATCCCATTAATGTGGTGGGTTTGCTGAGTTCCCTGGTTCCCTTACCTCACAGTAGGGGCTGCATGTATTACCCCGTCTCTCCGTGATTCACGGCAGTGTGAGTTCCCAAGTCGAATTCTAAGGAACCGTGACTCATTAGTTATATTTGGGGCTCGCCGCATTCATGATGAGGTATTCGTTCTGTGGCGGGATAATAATTGTCAAACTGAAAATGTTTCATTTCGAGTCAAGAAGAAAAGAAAACACCGGAGTCGTCTTAACAGCTTACATTAGCTTTTTGCTAAAACGTAATCGTTTCACAAAGCCAATTCCCTGGAAGCTGCTGTGGGGAAAAAAGGAGCAAAGAACGGGAAAACAAGTGCAAAGACAACCTTCTCCAACTTTTCCAGACCACTCCTGCTCTTGAGTGACAAACTGAAGTCTCGCCCCGCAGGGGCTTCGCGGTGCCGAAACGCGCACCCGGTTTATCTCCTGTCAAATGTCTTTATTATCATGCCGCACAGACATGCCCCGCTGAGAGGAAGCCGTGTTTGCAAAAACAAAGCAGATTTTCGTTCGCGAACGTCCGTTGGAGCCTCTCGGGGGGGCGCATGTCTGCCGGTGGTGGCAGTTTACTGGTGACAGTGAAGGTGCACCTAAGTCACCTCGCTGCTCTCATGACTCAGATGCCTTGTCAGGAGCACCATTGCCTCCGTTGCCATATCTTGCTCAATCTCGCCAGCCGAAGGAACACAGTATCCACTTTGAGCACAACTCTCTCTAAAATGCCCAGTATGCCACTTTAATGCCACTGGGCCTGCTGAGTCATAAAAATGCATAAATTACCACCTGGAGCTTTTTAATGTACTTTTTTTAAAGCACTGTTTACCTCTGATGCAGTGTGCCCTTTCCCCACAGTCCCTACAGAATGTGTCATTCCAATTCTGCACCCCCCCTCTAGCCCCTTACCTCTGTGGATCCACCCCCGCCACGCAACACCGGCAGACTGTGGCAGTAGCGCCAACACGCTGCGTATCAACAAGCGAATGAGCCAGGGAAAGACCATTTTGTCCACCGCGCCAGGGCTTGTGGCCTGTCACGCTCCAGGAGTCATCCTGTTACGAGCCCCCCATGCGGCGCTCGCCACACGCGGGCGACGCCGAAGCGGACGACGGGACGGAGCCCTCGCCCGGCCACATTTTGGGAACCCCTGGAGCTGTGCCCGGCTTGCCCGCACGTCTCACGTCGCAGGGTTTGCGAAAGCAGAAAACAAATAATAGCACAGAAAAGCATGGATGACTTATCGTGGGCTCTAGCTGGGAAAATAACTTTCTCTTCTCGTAATGCCAGAGCCTTGAGATGCCTCGGGCTCCGGCTTTAAGGGCAAGAGGCAGAGGAAAAAGAAAAAAGGCAAATCACATTGTCTTCGCTCCGTGGTATAAACCCAGAAGTTTATACTCTGTTTTTTTTTTTTGTTTTTTTTTTTGTAGCGAGTGAAAAGCTCTGATTTGGAAGCTTTATTGCCACATCCGAGCACATTTCTGGGGGGAAATTTTTGGGCTGCATCAGAGGCCAGCTGTCACTGTTCCACGCGGGCCTTTGAGCTGGGTTCCCAGCGGGGTGAGACCGCAGGACGTTCAGCACGGCGGACAGCTCTCCTACACCTCTACTTGAGTTTACTGTGGTTTTCAGCACAGGCAGTTCCTCCGTACAGCACCTTTGTCTTCTCTTCACCATCCAAGCAGCAACAAAAGTGCTTGACTAACATCTTCACAAACACACGCAAGCCGCGGCTCTCCGACGGCGTCTGTCAGGTGAAACCAAAGCCAAGACACCAAGAGGGTCTACAAAACACCTTCCAAATTCACGCATGCAGCAACGTTCAACCACACATGTCCCGCAAGTGGTGAGTAAATGCCAAATGACCAATTTCACGGTAAACCACTTACATTCCCACAAAGGCATCCGTTTGTCAGCGCCTTCCTGAGGTAAAACGAAGCGCGAAAATGACGGACCAGATGTGGGTGCGTGTGCTAGCGGAGAGGTGAGGGGCTCACTGGTTTCTTACCCAATGCTGACTGTGGTGCTCAGCAGCGGGCAAACACGGCCAAACACAGCCGAACACACAGGCGTCGGAAGCGCCTTCCGTTCAACGCGTTATCTTTGTCAACTCTTATGTTTATTTCTGCGACGAGAAGTTAACGGGCTGCGCCATGGCGAGGCGAAGCGACGCGGGCCCCCGCTGAGGTCCGGAGTTCCGTCGATTCGCTCGCTGCGTTCGGCGCTTCGCTGCCCAACTCGCCGGAACCATATGGCGTCTCTGCCGCTCCGCTGCGTGGTGCTTTGTCTTTGCGAACGGACGAGCGTTTATAGTTTGAGGCGGTTGTAGTAGCAAAGCAAAGCGCACACACACACACACACGGGCGAATTCCCTCACGCTGCCCTACACACCGCCTGCGGACCTGTGACATTCCCTGCGCCCCAAACGTACTCTAATACACAAACACTGCTGAAAAGTAAAACATCTATCTTTACAATAGGCTGCGTGTGGAAGTTTTTTTTCCTTCCTTCTTTCCAATTTCTGTCAAGGTTATTCGTAAAGAAACGCGCGTATATTGAATACTACGGTGAAGCATGTTGCATATTCGGTTAGTATGTTCTGATAAACTATTGACCCGTCCGGCTGATCTCACTATGAAACTAAAAAGCCTATTATTATTATTATTATTATTATTATTATTATTATTATTATTATTATATACGAGGGTCAGTGTCGCATTATCAGTTGAATGACATAAGGTGTCACGAAACAATGTGATCAGAGTGACTTTCTTACTGCAAGGTCCTAATATTTCGCAGGGGAAAAAACAAGCTATGCATCATCGCCACACCTTGCAGTGCTTTCTGTGCATTTCCACTACTTTATTTAAAGAAAACACATTTTTTTTAACACAGAAAACACTGCGTATGAATGAACGTGAGTGCAAATTGCGAGCAGCCGGAGCTCAGCGAACCGCCGTCCATTCTCTGCGGCGCTGCAAAGTGGCGACCTGTTAAACCTGCGATTCGCAGGAGCCGCAAAACACGGTTAAAAATAAGAGCAAAAAAAAAAAATCGAATAATGTCAAATAAATGAAACATTGCGGTGCATCGCGTTAGCATTTGTTTGTGTGAGGAAACAACTCGATGGAAATGCACACATTTCACTCTGAGCAGACGACACTACACACCGTCAAGCGCTATGGCAACCATGCATCCGAGGACATATGAAATACATATTCTCACCAGGAAACTAAATTTCTTCCCCTTTTTTATTCTTTTCTTCTCTCCAGACTGCCTTGCCTCGCTGCTCTGGCGCAGTCTGTGTGTTTTCCTGCTATGTCCAACTAATTCCCCCTGCAGTTCTTGTTTGTCCGCTGGATTTTGAAGTGTTTGTTAAAGACGCGAGATGAGGCGAGAGGGAGGGAGGGAGGGATGGAGGGAGGGAGGAAGGGAGTGGGAGCGGCGGAGCCTCGGAAAGCCTACCTACCGGGGTGGAAGTAATAACCCTCCCACCCCGCTTTGACCCTCCCTCTGCCTCTAAGACAACCCCCACCCTTCGAAATAGCCCCTCTATTAGAATTAGTTTTGCTGGTTTTGGAGGATTATTTCTAGTGGGGTAGCAGAACTAACCACTGGAACTAACCCTCCCTCCACCCCAAAAATAATCCTCCTACCCCCAGAAGTAGCGTTCCTACCCCCAGAACTAACCTACCCTTTTATTTGTTCTGAAATAACTGTGCTGCTGCATTAGAAACAGCCCTTCCATCTCTTTTGAACCAGTACCCACCCCCGTGAACTAAACCCCCCCTTCTCTGAAATGCCCTCAAACTAACCCTCCCACCCCCTGTGAGGCAGCACGACCCCTCCCCCAAACTAATAGTCAAGAATAACCATTCTCCCTACTTAGAACAAGCGTTCCCATCTCCTCGAACCTCTAACCAACTCCAGCCCCACTACACCGCAGGAGCTAAACCTCCGGCCCCCTTCAGAACCCACCTCCTGCCGCATCTATAACCACCTACCCGCCCCCACACCGAAGATGACTGGCAGCACATTATTATTCAAAGGAGGGCTAAAAAACTAGTCCCCTGATGCCAACACATCACATCACATCAAGGAATACAAGATCCTTCTAACCTCCTTGGTTTTACTTTTGTTCCGTGGTGTCCATGGGGGGGTGGTGGGACAGCAGGAGTCTCGAGTACATGAAAACAGAGGTTATTTATTTCCAAAACTGTGCAGCAGGTGCCAGTCACTCGGCAATTCGTTGTTTTTGTTCATACAGGGAACTGGACGCATATAGTAAGAGGCTGCTGTGTGACCTAATGACACTTTTGTCCTCCCATCCCTCTTCGCTGTACTGTGTGCATACTGGCTGTCCTGCTGTCACTTACTTGTAAACAAAATACACTGGAAAATCACATATATGTTCATTTACTAAACAAACTAACGTTCTAAGACACAAGCTTAATAAGTGCAAGAGCTTCTTAAGACTGCTGGAAGCTACTAATTTTACTTCCCATGTTACTTTAAAACAGTTATTAAAGAAAACATGTAGTTTTGCATTATTACAGTTTTTGTAATGTCTAACCAGTGTTTTATTTTGATATCCGACAGTCCATGTTGCTCCAAATATGCGTTTGCTACAAAATCAGAATGGTAGGCCGGACCCTACTGCCACCCAAACACTAGACTTCATCTGCACATCCTGTCTCCTCCTGTCAGTATTTAGTTTTTGTCTTTATTGACAATGAAATATTGCAAGTCCATAAAGTATTACACCTGGAGAGAATAACACTATGCACTGCTAGTGTTTGGTCTGCAAAGCCGAATGGGGAGTAAAACACTGGACTTGGAATATGAAGTTGTCATATTAATATTTCAAAAAAGATGCTGCTCTTGTAACCATGACAAAACTCAACCTGAACTTCCCCAAGCGTCCTGCTATGTAAATGGATGAGCAATGTATGTGACCGTGACTAAGTGCACCAAGAAGGCAGATAATGTCGTATGACATGGTGATATCTCTGTAGCCTGAAGTTGTCCTGAATATCTGCATCGGCTCCTGGTCTCCATGGAATAGCTGCAATAACTGTGCTGCTGGGTTAAAAGTAAATTGCAACTGACTCACGATCAGATGCTCCTCCAATGAATGTCTTTTTCCAGACTTCTGCATGTTTACCCCCCAGCTCTGTGTCAGCTCTGGCTGTTGGTGTGTTTACTCCAACCTTCAGCAAAGACTTTCAAGTCCTCCGCAGGAGCGTAAAGAGAGCGAATAAGCACATTTTATTTTACGTTGTTTTCTTAGCACTCGAGAAATAGTTTGAGGACCACAGCCCTCGGTGGAGGTTTGTCTGAGACCGAGTCCTAGAAAGGCTGCAGCAATTGGAGTGCCTTTTTATTGTCCCAGTGCTTTTTTGTTGATCCAGTCTAAAATGTACTAATAGTATGATAACACACTAGGGAAGGATGAAATATTGGAATATTTGGAGGTCAAGCAAGCAATATCAAATAGGGAGGGTCTTTGCCCTGAGAAGCATCAAATACTCTATACATGCTGTCCGATGAGTCATGAGCTGTGTGAATTTGACTTATTTAGCCTCATTTCAAGAAAGAGGAGTGAAAGAAATGAAATGCTCGTCCCAACGACTGAACATTGACATCCGTCTTTGTTCATGAAATCACTCATCCTAATGGTTGCCAGCAAATGCACATGGCACAATTATTATCTTGAAATGCAGAGAAAATGTGAGGAACATTTTTATACAATAAACTGCAACAAGTAATCTTAGATTTTTTAACCACTTTTTGACCATATTGTTCAATACATTGCCGCTATCCACTGCTTTGAGTTCCCTGGTGCACTTTTGTATTTATTGCTTTTTTTTTTTGCACTGAGATGTCGTTTTCTGCACTTTATGTTGTCCTGTTTAACTGTCTGAATGCAGTACCATGGGCCCCAGAGAAATGGTATTTCAGCCCTACTGTACACTGGCGTATGGATGGGCTGGCTACAAACATAAATTGAATCTTGAGTCTTGAATCATTGGATCCAATATCCCCTTTCTTCCAGCTTATTTTAATAAGCATAAAACCAACATATTCAACTTAACATAGCTCACCTATGCTATGGGCAATATAACTGCAGTTTCTGTGGTGTTTCTGGTATTTTGGTCATGTTGCCTCATACTCTGTGCATCTGGAATAGATTCTAGCCCACCGTGACCTTCACTTGGATAAGCTGTTATTGATAGTACGCAAATTTATTATGCATTTTTATTATTTTCCTATTCATATTCTAGTGTTTTACGTGCTAATTTTCCTGTTCTGATTTGTGCCGTCTTCTCTTTAAATGATCGCCATTGCGAAGCTAATCTGCTCTGGGGAAAGATGGCCATCTGCTTGTGGGACATGCAGTAAGAGAACCATGTCCTTGACTTATCTGGCGATAACAGGCCCCTGACTACCGTGTCGCACTTGGGGGACGAGCAAGGCCGAGCGTGTGCAGCTTAGATACGCTTACACCTTTGCAGCGTTCCTCCTCATGCATAAGAAAATGTGGCGGCAAGTATAAATGAGTATTAATTCGCTAAATAACAGCTTTATGTGAATGATGACTGATACATCAAAGTATTAGAAAAGACTGAAGTTGCTCTGATGTAAGAGAGCATTTCTCCTGGGCACGATCATCAGGCTAATCTCATTTGCAGCATGTATGTCGATGACTGCCTCGGTCTGAGTGAATATGGCACAAGCGGCGCTTTAACCAATTCTGTATATTCTTAATGTCAGAATGAAATGCATGTCTTTGACCTCTGCACAAAATGCGTAGCAAAATGATGACCTTTGCTTGGAAAATTAATATTCTTTAAAACTACATTCCAATGATGTGGTATAAAACAATTTTTGCTGAATTATAAAAAAGCTGGGCAGGAACGCTGATAAGCCTGACTTAAAGCTAAGACTGTTAGAGGGATTAAGCTACATATTAAAAAAAAAAACAAAAAAAAAACATTTTATTCAGTGCTTTGCACTGAGAAGTTGAGAAGTTTGCTTTTGTGATCCAGGGGAAAAATAAGGAAAAAAATTAATCCGTCTCATCAAGGAAACTTTTTGCATTGGATTGTACAGGACAGCTTGGATGTCTGTTTTTCTGTAGCTATGGACAGGGGGGTAGCCAGTGCCAAACTGGAAGCAGAGCAGTAGGACAGAGAAAAAGCTTCACAGAATCCCAGCCCAAGTTTTAGCAAAGCCAATACTCTTCTTCTTCATCCTTTTCACCAAGCGACTTGTTTTTTGATCCTCTCTTGGACTTGACAGTCAGTGGCTCCCTTCATGCACACTTACAGGCCAGAATGTGTGGTTCTCTGATACACTGCGGCCAAGCCATCCACTTTCCTCACACACACACACACACACACACACACACACACACAAAGTATAAAATGAGGTATCTTATAGTTTAAAGAATTATTTAAGTGATTTAATTATATTGCATGTAGCTTTCATCCATTGTCAATACCCGCTCTAACCAGCTCGGTGAGCGTGCCACTACTGTGCTACAGGGTGATAAAAATTCACTGATGGCTCCTAGTTTTAACTGATTATTAACTTTCCCTCAAGCTAACTGCAAAAGGAGGAAAAACAAAGCGACTGTCTTAAAAAATGGCTGAAAGATGGCAAACAGACAGACCTAACAGGCCCGCTCTGTATTAATGTGCTTTGGGGAATGAAAGTAACCGCAGAGCACATTTTCTGTTTATGTCATTCATTTCATTAGAAATGCCACACTAAAACTAAAAGATAACAGTACTGACACCAAAAATAGCATGGCTACAGCCTTCAGCTCTGTGGTATCTACACTCTTGACAATGTTTCAAATGTCAGCATCACCTATATATTTATATTTTGGTTCAATATTCAGATCTATACATTTTAATAAACTGTGAATTGGATTTTGAGGGCTGCAAGGAAGCATGGGTGTAATAGTTTGCCATTTGATTTGACTCTCCTCAAAGGTATTGGTAGAAGCTTTACAGATGCATAAGTAAGGCAGTAAAGAACATTAAGTCTGAGAACATTACCCTGAGCCACACATCACTAAAATGTGCATTAACACAATAATGCTGAGAAGAAACGCACCTAAAACATACACCACCCCAGTGCTATTTAGGGGCAAAATGTGACTGTGAAATTAGCATAAGACAGATTTTGGCTGAATGTCTGAGGTTAGATTTTCATATAAGTACTGAAGAAAGAGCATTCGGGCACAGAGGGAAGCAGAATGTCAAAGTTCGGTCCATGATGAATGATAAAGCTAAGTGGCTACCAGTACGACTGTAGAGAATCAAAGCCGTTTTATTAGCTTGTTATTACAAATAAATAATGCTTGGACATTTACTAGTAATTCAGAAGTAATATTTTTGGGCATAATATTTTAAGCAATACAAAGCAAAAGCTGTATCATTTACAGAAGAAAAGCTTATTTTAAGGGGAAAAATAGGTGAAAGGATTTAACAGAAGAAGGAAAAGTGGCAAACAAAATGAGATGGGAAAAATCACTAGGCTGTAGGTTTGTTTAAACCTGCACCAGTTTCAATGTTGTTTTTATATTATTGCAATATTTGTTTTGTTATAGAATTCTGAATTTTGTAACGAATCTTTGTCATTTTTAAAGCCAGTATATAAACAACATATTCAGCATATATGCACACATAAACACACACACACACACACAGCCTGCTTTCAGACAGGGATGTAATACAGTCATCCATCAACTTATGAGCACTGGCACTTTGTCTTTTGTTCAAAAGCAATTTGATTTCAGTACAATTTTTTCAGCTTTACGTGACTTTGGCTGCAATGTATTTTAATACTTTAAGAAATAATGAAAATTGTTGACTATGCATTTTCATATAGCACAGCATTTTCAGGAACCAGTTAGAGGCGTAAGTCAAGAAATTACTGTGTGTGTTATTTTATTATCTCCTATATGTTATTATCTATATACTGGATATATGCATATTCCATCAGGGTCTTGTAATAACAGTCCCTCAAGGTTATGAAACAAAGGTGCTCAAGTCCAGTTGTTGAGGCCTCTTATTAGCTTAGCTGAAAGAGTGAGCAGGATGATGTATAAACTTATATTAGACCACATTAAAACTCATTTAGAATTTCCGACAAGCAAAGTGTCTTCTCCACAGTTTGCTTTTTAGTCCTGACTGTTGATGGAGGCATCTCATAAACATGTCCAGACAGCAGCTGTAAACTCTGGGAAAGCAAGTGGAATAAAGGTGGTCCCATGGTCTCATGCTAGTATTTTATTTTTATTTTGCTTCAGGCTGTTTTACTTTAAACCAAAGGCTGGACAGGTTTGTATGTTGCAGAAATTTTAAAAGGAGGAGAAAATGATACTGAAAATGGGCAAATTAACTGGAAAAATGTTGGATTTGGATGTGCAACTCAGTTGTTACTGGAATCAGCGTATTCCTGCATTTCTTAAGTTTCACTTAATGTATGAGGCATTTTAACATTTTTTTTAGCATAATTTGTAACTGACAACCTACCAACATCATTCATCAAAACCAAGCAACACTTTCTCTAAAAAAAGCAATGAGCACCACAGTCTACAGAGTCTGATTTCTGTCCTTGAACAGCTCATTGATTCTTCTCCATAAATACATGCAGAGTGTATCTTGGCAGGTTATAACTGAGTTTTAAGTTATACTACCAGCCAAAATAAATGGACTTGACAGCTGATTTGTATTCATTGCCAAAATGCTGGTCAGCTTAGTAGAACACATGGATTATTGCGACCCACTGGTCCTTGATGTGACCTGGCTGGCCAAGTAATGTGGTGAACACAATGCTGCTGTGGATCCACGAGGGTTTTATTTTCCTTTAGTGACACACTAATCCTCTGTTTACAGATGCAACAGTTAAATAATAGCTATTTACAAACATCAGACTTCTTCTAGGTAACTCAACAGTCTTCACAGCAGCGCACATGTGCCTCTTTCATCCACCACACTTTCTCTCTCAAAATGAGCAATTTAGGGCAACATGGGCTCTGCCCTAAGCCATTCCATTTGCTATTTACATGAACAAACATGGACTGCTTTTAAAAATGGAAAGCCATAACCATCATTTCTTTCAAATACACATCATTCATTCATTTAACAAACAAATATTACAGTATTAAAGTTAATCCAAACAATGTTTACTTGGATACTTTGGATTCTCAGATGGACTCTTCCTCAGGGTATTTATGTACTACATTTCCCACAATTCCTCATTTGTCAGCTAGCAGTCAGATTCTAGTTTATCTCTGGGAAGAAAATTGTTACTCTAGAAACATTTACTGTGTCAGTATACAGGACATCTTTCACATAAAAACAACACATTTACATAGCATGGATACAAAAATGGTAGGGTTTATCCATGTGTGGAGCAACTGCTCCATCACATTAGAGCTTTCGTTTTTTCTCAGTTATGAAGAAAATTGGAAAATATCTCATACTGGGCTTGACTACGACTGGCTTTCCCATCTCCCAGACATCTATTATTTTGTGATAATTCTTCAAAAACTTGCTGAATGAAGAATTTTTTTTTTTGTCCTCTTAAGGTTTCTGGTTACCTTTTGCCCTGTTACTGCCCATTCATAGCAGCTTTACTGGCTGGAACCGTGATAACATTTGTCCAGGGTTCTGATCAAAGATGGGTTGAGCGGTTGATCTCTGTCCATAGACTGGGTTGACAGAAACATCATAGATTTGACATTTTCCTTAGATAAGAATGTAATCTTTTGGGTTTCATCAGGGATAATAAAATTAAGAAAAAAATAAAATCTAAAGTCAATAAAAATAGAGGGAAACATAAAATGCACAAATGCAAAATTAGAATACATGACAGTTCAGCTGGTTAGATGTCTACTAGCTAATTTTTTGCATTTCAGTGCCATTATGAGTCTCCTTATAGTTGCTTTTTATCTTTTAATAAATAAATAATCCTAACCTTCAGAACAAAGAAACGTATCACGTGTTGAAACATTGCTGGATCTAAATTTTAAAAAGGAAATTCTTGATGTATGTCTTACATGTGGGTTATATATTTTAGGTGAAAGGGTGATGGGTATTGCTCAGAAGTAGCAAAAAATTAACTACAATTTTACAGAATGCAAAATCTCATGATGGATAAATGCAACCCTTGTACTGTGGCTGTAGGAAATTTTATACTTTTGTAGAATCTGTAGGCCATGTTCCTTGTTTGTGAAAAGTATCTGGAGTCAAGTCAAGTTGTCCTATTGAGGCTATTTTAGCAGATGTTGCGAGTTCGTTGTTATAAATTCATAAATGCTTTGCCGTAATTGAGCTGATATGATTTAAATTCTATGGAATGCATACGCGTACTCATGTTCGCCTCAGAACAACACAGCAAATGAAGTGGAAGATGCCTGACCTTGGTTCTAAAAATACATCAACCAGGAACTCTGCAAGCTGACCGCTAGCACTGGGCAGAACTCTGCCACATGGAATGACTGCAAGGTACTTGCATGGCATGCAGAACTTTTCAAAGCACTTGAAAGGAAGCAGCATCCCAAGTTCCACTTGGAGGGAAAAAGTGAGAGAGGCGCTGAAGACAGGAGCAGGTCATGTCCTGAGGGAGGGATCCTGAGAGCTGATCCTCTTGTATGTACACCAAGCACTGGGGATCTGTGCGGGGAATTAATCCCATAAATGGATCCTGTAAAGAATGCGCTCCACCTTGGTCATTTTCTAAAATAAGATTTCCTTTTCGTATCTTCTCCAGAGGATTGCTCTTAAACGCAAGTTCTCCTACTGCCTGGATTGCAATTAACCTAACAAGGTCCGCCTTGTACTACTCATTCTGAGGGGTCCCATGAATAACATTGGAGAGAACTTGGTCACGCGTCCCTCAAGTCATCATTAAGTGAAAAGGGGTGAGATGAAGCGTTCATGCGATGCATAGCATCTCCTGGAGGAGAACAAGGCCTCCAAAGCAACCAGCCCCATGCATGACATGATGTTCAGGCTGCACAGGCGGCTTTCCAGGCAGATCACATAAGCAACGCCTTTGGGTTAAACTCAGTCCAGAACTTGCCAGATCTCTACATAGCCTCAATGAGTGACAGCAGAGGAGGCATCAAGAGAGGCTGCATGAAGTCAAGAGGTCAATTGCAGATCCAGGGGCCAGCAGGACTGTTAATAAACCGCGCATAACCTCTGGCAGACGCGTTGAGGTCAAACTAGTGAGCACACTGGCACTTAGACCAGTATGGTTGAACAGCGAGTGCTGGTCCACAGCTTCCTGAGGAAGACAGCAAAGTTTGTGCAAAAGGGAGAGAACTGCTCAGCCAAGAAGTGCTTTAAATAGCCATAGTTATGTTGACATAAATTGGGCCCATGTCGCTTGTTTAGCCTTGGCTGTTCCAGCAAACTTTTTTAATGACTCTGAAATGAACCCATCCTCTGACCATTAAAACACGGACGCTGGCAGCAAAAAATATTCAGCAGGGCAGTAAACTCCTTCCATTTTTCAATTATGGAATGCTGATGGAAATCATTTAATATCTCAACTCTTAGAAATAGCTATTTTTGATTTTCTTTTCCCCGTCGGGTTTTCTGCCAGGAGGGTGGCTGTAATTTTTACATTTGAGGCAGAAACCTGTGTGCACCGTATCGAAGCTGTCAGTGTAATTGACATATTCATTACAGAGGAGTCCCATGTCTGATCAAAACAGGATTTCCGATTATTTCATTTCAGGGCTGTTAAGATATTTTTGCAATGTATAGTTACTTGACCCTTTTTTTTTGGGTCAGTTTTTTTAATTTTTTTTATTTTTTTTAAATTTTGGGTCAGGTAGTGCGATGTCCCATTTTCCCCTCTTTTGTAAACATTTGGTCTCGAGGCTAAGCCAAATAATTGTGGAAATGCACACGGTGGCCACAGATAAAGGCCAAAATTCTGGTGCAAAGCCACGGTTCCCTGTCCTGATCCACGGGCCACCCTCAGTGAGCTTCTTTTGATCCAGCCAATTTGCCGTACGTACACTTGACTGGGTAATGAAATACCTGAGCGGATTTTAATGACTTTTCAAAGAGATGTTACACGTACGTTTGCGGTAATAATGGATGCTGGCCTAACTTAAATTTAGAGCCTTTGCACCATTAGCAAAATACAGTGGTAAGGATTAGCATTTAAATTAAAGTTATTCCAGGTTAATTGTTCAGGTGGATGTTCATTTCTTAATTATTCATATAAATATTTAAATATCCATTAACTTTAATATCATCTTGAACATCATGTACAGTAGAGTATAAAAATAACTGTAGAAACATCTAAGCTGGCTGCTCTTTCGGAAGAAAATGCCTTCGGAACGGGCTGAGAAAAATCACGTGGTGCCAATGCACGGGCCAGCAAAGACGGGACACCAGCTGTCACGGACGGTCTTGCTGCCGCCCATTTTCGAGGATGGAGACCACTTCAGAGGAAGCAAGAGCAGGTGTGGAGGTTTAACAGCTTCCTACTATAGACAGATTAAAAAGAAAAAAAATGTGAAAGATATGAAAGAAATTAGAAAGAAAGTAGGCAATTTCCTTTAAAATAATGACATCCTTTGAGAAAGACTGCTAGCCTGCAATGGTGTGGGTTTGCAGGGTGTCAGCAGCTCCTCTTCACCACTGTTAGTGAGAAGGGGAATTGGACTGCTGTGGCAAAAATATGCGACTGGCAGCCACTGGGAGGCACTGCAGATGGTCATTTGAGCAGCGTGACAGCGTCGTGGAGCCTGTTTAACCGCTGTAAAGAGGGGCTCCATCTTCTACCTGAGATTAAAAATGTGCATTTTCTGCTTAACCCAAGTATAAATACTGATTTATGGGCGTATGCACGGATTTTGAAGGTCTAGTAATTCTTTACGATGAAATCGGTGACAACATTCACAACAACAACAGCAACAACAGCAACAACAACAACAACAACAACAACAATAATAATAATAATAATAATAATAATAATAATAATAATAATAATAATAATAATAATAATAATAATAATAATAATAATAATACATTTACCATGAAACAGTCCAATAGTTATGTTTTGCTAAAAGTGTATGATTTAGGATTGGATGGTTCTTCTTTTTCTTTTTTCTCTTTTTTTTTGTATAAAAAAAGTTGTGCTTTTCTGTCGTCCTAAACTAAGCTGGAAAGTTTGCTCGACTATACTTTGCAAAAGACAGAATATGACTTGTAAACACTAAATAGCTTTCTTTAGAATTGCATAGCTGCCTTTTCAGTTTGAATTAGCATATTATGGTGCTTTTTTGTCCCCAGAGAAAATCTTGGTCATCCATTATGTAGAAATGTGACTAAGCTTATCTTATTCCCAAGGACTTTACTTTCAGGGATGCATCAGCAGAAAAGCAACACTGAGCTATGAAGCTTACACTGGGAAACCTTTCAGGATGCAACCAGACAACAATATGGGTTTGGACTGTAGATAAAGTCATTACTTCAGTGTCCCTTCAATTATTAATACTATTATTGTTTTTGCACTTCAGCTAAAATATTACCACAGCATGTGCTGCAGATGTCAGCATACTGGGCTTCATCTAGAGGAATAAAACACCAAGAATGTACATTTATGCTGCTTTTGAAATGAAACTGGCTGACTTTAAGTTTTGCACCGTAGTAAATATTTTACGAAACCGGCTAATGTCCTGCCGAGAGCTCCCAACAGAACGGTTGGAAATTGTTAACGCGGTAAATACCGTAAAAAAATATGAAAAGCACTGCCTTGACACAGGACGCGTGGGGTAATATGAATACGTGAGCAAATATAAATCTACGGCAGTGTCTTCCCGCACATCAATGATTAAAGATGTATACAGTTCACTTCCCAAGGCTTTGTGGTGTTTTCAGTGTTATATTGTAAGTCAGTTTAAATATTGTGCTTTTAGGCTATGTGGGAAAATAAAAACACATTAAATGGTTGCAATTGGGAGTAGTTAGAGCAAAAGAAGAAATTTTGAAAAGATGAGTGAATACATTGCACATTTCAAAAATGCAAATCAATACAATGCGTGCAAAGCCAGACATCTTTAACTTATGCCCTGGAACCACTGTTTTGCTTTCTCAGTTGCTGCGGCAGAGGGAATTACAAAAAACGCACAGAGGATCTTTAAGGACACCGACTGGCACGTCTGGTTTTCTTTACGCCTCGCCAATTGTAAACCAGTTTTTTTTTTTTTTTTCTTTTCAAAATGAGATGAGAAAGTGCAATATTGTCTGTGTCAGCCCTCCCCACCTGATCTCTAAATATTTATTAAGCGCAAAGAAATAATTTGTAAAAACAGGCAAATGCTCCAAATGGGTGAAACCGAATCTGTTATTAGAGTCACAAATTGTTCCAGATTGAATGTGGTGTCACAAAGGCCACACTTTATTGGCCACACTGACTTTGTGCTCTGTTGGCGCCTATAAGTCGCTGAAATTCTACGTCTATCGTGTGTGGATTCAATTGTTGTTGTCCTCGCTCACATTCCGAGATTGACAGCATGGATTTAGCGATAACTGGGGACAGCAGATGTCCCATCTACCCCCACGCAGATCCGTGACAGCCTCCTCGAGCGAAAAAAAGATCCATACGTGGCTTGGAGATGAAGGCTTTGGCATCATCATCAGGTCAGATGACACCATGGAGAGATTTAAGCAAGGGAAAGAGGGCTGAGTATGGTGAAATCTTCAGTCTGATGAGTAACCATGTTGTCCACCACAGAAACACATCCATGGCACGAACCGCAACAGTACGTCCACCTTCGGCGCTGTATGGACAGAGCACAGTTTGGTGGAACTTCTCGCTCTCTTGAGCAAAACCTTGAGTTACTCCTGTACCTGAGTTACCCTGATATGCAAGTCCCAGAAGTTCCAAAGAGAATATCTGATCCCTCAAAGCAACCTATCCAAGTCTTTAGCCATGTGCCCAAATGTTCCTCCTAATTTCAACTGGTCTTTCCCCTTCCAAAATGAAAATCTGGAATTCAAATATTTGGGAATTTTTATCACTCCGATCTCACAGCCTATGTAGCCTCCTCTAATTAAAAAGCTTACAGAGGATTTTACTGCCTGAACCTCTCTTCCTCTCTCATTATTTGGCCGAACTAATGCTATCGGAATGAATATTTGACCTCGATTGCGATGCCCGTTTCAGAATCCCTCATACTTGCTTATGGATTTCTGTAAAAATGGTCTCAGAATTTATTTGGAACAGTAACATTCCCAGAATAAAGTTTGGGTATAAGACCCTACTACTGGGCGGCTCAGATTGAATGGATGTCTATTTGGCTCCATCTCAGAACAGATTCTCTATGGGTCGGTATGGAGTCGACTTACCCAGCGCTGCCAAGGTCCCCCTAAGGTCATCCATAAATTTCACAGAATTCCAGGCCTATCAGAGAACTTTTTAATATTCCCCACACTCCTAACCTGGAGAGATGTTAAGAAATACCTGATGCCTAATAAATCTATTTATGGACCCCTCACTTGCAGTTTCATTTGCCCTTTTGGTATCCACCGCAGTGCTTGCTGCACTATTTTTATAAAAGTGTCTATGATGTTTTTTTTTTTCCCCCATTATTTTTAAATTGACATGCTGTAGCCTTTTCTTAATACTTTTATGCTGTTAATATATTTTACCAGGGCTCGACTTTCAAATTTTAAACACAAATTAATGATTTTCTGTCATTAATGTTTTCATTACACTTTTATTTAACCATATTTATTATCTTTCCTTTCACATTTACTTCATTTGAGTGTTTTAACCGGAATTTTTATTTCTTCTTTCTTTTTCCCTCTCGGGATTAAGATGTGCTTTAATCTCACATCACTTAGTGTTTTACTTTTCTCCAAGTTTTAGGAATTTTTTGCTGAAGTTCTTATTGTTAAGAGTGTATTTATATGATGCAGATTAGTTCTCCCATAATTCAGGTTTTTCTGAGCTTGGTTTTTTCTTTTAACATTAATTTACTGTACATATTACAACTTACTGTTTTTTTTTGTTTGTTTTTTTTTTTCAAAACTAACAGTAGGAATTCATTCTTGCAACGACAGCATTTTGCTTTGACTCATGCTTTTTCTCTGTGGGAATTTCATTTTGTATCTCTGGAATTTCAACAAAACTCTTATTTGTTCAAGATAATCTCTGTATCTGTAAAGCTTATCCTCTGTGTGATTGTTTGTCCGGAGAAGTAAAGTTGTGACATCACATACAGAAGTGTGTGAAGAAGATTTTCTCAGCCCACAGGCCCACACACACACACACACACACACCTTTCCTACACATAGGAGCACAGCTGCCTTTCTCACCCAAATGCACCCAAATTGGAAGATAAAATTTTTTAAATACATCATTTCTGACTCTGCACATCAGTTTGCACACACTGTACATACTTTACACACACCCACACAAGTGTGCTGCACACATTAGTAATGTAAGAGTATTAAAGGTCAGTGATGTACATATTTACAGTTTTTTTTCCTTACTTGACGCATGTCACTCTCTGTCTGACAATACTTGGGTACTAAATGCAACCACTTTAATAGTAAAACAATGTGGTGATTCTATAATGTGCTGTTGCTTTTGACTTTTCCGCTGCTACACTCAGCTAGCATACAATAACACCACTGACTCTTAATAGGACCTGTACCCCGGTATGGTGGCCGTAACGTTCTCCAGCATGTGCTATTCCGCTGGAGGCCTGCAACTCCGTGCTTTCACAAGCAAGACGGTCAGCTCACAACTGGTTACTTGAGTTTAACTTTATACTGTATTCTCAAGGTGTATTTCAGAATAAATGCTTGATAGACAGTAGTTTGGATCCGGACAATATTTCATACCTGGTTCCTGCACAGGGTAGAGCAGCCAAAGAGTGTTGTTTTAAATCATTTAAACACCAGTTCTGGACTGGGGCTGTATAACACTGAAATACATATGTTCAGGTATAAAATGTATACTAGAATACAGCACAAGTATTCTAGAGTACAATTCCTCACTTTTGCACTTGCTATCACTTTGTAACTTTTGCTGTAATGGTCATCTGCTTTGGCGAATTAGAGAAAATGGTAAGAAACAGCTCATCCATACCTTTTCACTTGCAGAGCTTGTAACAGAGAAACAAGATTGGGGATCCTGCTTTATGCTTCTAACCCATGACCCACTAGGATATATTTCACAAGAGTCACACTTGACTCCTTTTCTAACCGGCTAACAGGCTTCGGAGCAGAATAAACGCGTAGCCATCGCTGCAGCACCGCACTCCTTGCTGAGGGAACGATGAACTCAACCCCAGGATGATGGTCCAGAAGTGCAGCTCTAGTTGAGCAAAACTAAGACAGAGGATAGTGACTCTGCTGTTCCAACAGATACCAAGGCGAGGGGCCTGGTGGTTGCATGAGCCTAAATGGCCAGTAGGTGGCGCTCCTTATGTGGCTTAAACACATACATGTGTAATATACAATATGTTATAAAGGAATGCACTTATGCATAATATAATCCAAGCTGTGCATACAATTTACGCGGGTCCAATAGGGGTGTAAATCACACATAGGAATCTTATTACCAAAGCAATGAAATCACTTTGCACCTGATGCAAGGTGGGTTTCCATGTAATGGATGCGCGCTGGTGTAACGCAGGTCAGCGACCTTCCTCTCGTAGATGAGATCGGGAAACGACAAAAGGGGATTTGACACAATCCATTAATATCATCTTTATTTTCATTTTTAATTTTTTAGAAAGAATATGTATGTACATATATATATGAATATGTCTGAGCTGATATTGCTAACAAATGTGTACAAAATGTAGTCCATTCTTGGAAAAAAAAAAGAAAAACAATTACTTGTGAGCAAAATTTCTGATCATTCATGTTTGTTATATGTGTAAACCATAACACCAGCATGGCATTATCATTTAAAGGCAGTAGGTACAGGCAGTAGGTAAACATATTTAACTGTAATAGACTTTTAGGGAAAATACTGTTAAACTCTGTAAAAGACCCAGACTGTGATTTTTGGTCGCATTTGCTTCGGTGGATCACAAAGACCAGGTTGCTAGGCAGGTGCACAGCATAAATCCGTTCTAACTGGTTACCGGATCTGTTTATTTTTATTTGCACCGCATCATTTTTGGGCATGTAGCTAAACCATGCTGGATAGCAACGCGGTAACATGGAAATGATCTGCGTGTCTGCGTACCAACCCCTTCGGTTTAAATGTTCATATCCTTTTCTTTGTGAGGGAAAAGCACACCCATGATAAATCAGAACTATTTGAATGAGATGCTGTCACATTTCATACCTCAGGCTGTCGGCCCATTTGAAGCATCCTGAGATGAGCAACCGAGGCCCCTCGTTCACAGATTGAAAAGCTGCGATTTAATGGCCGCTGTTCCGAGCTGCGGCCACGGCGGCGGAGTTGAATCCACAGCCCTGTGAATGGAATTGCCCACCTATGACATTACAAATGGCACAAACATCTAACAACCTTCTGCACAGGGATTTCTCTTCAGCGTTTACCCGGCCACACGACTCCACTTCCATTTTATGATGTTTTTCCCCTCCTATTTAGAAACATTAGGGAATGAGCGATTATCCTTACACATTCTCTCTTTATTGTATGTTCTGTGTATAAATTCTGGAGCATTTTAATTTCACTTCATGTTAGAATTCTAATTTTGTCCATTTCTGTATTTTTCTACATTTTTTTTCCTTAAGAAAGTCTTATTTATGAAAAAACCGGACAACATTGTTCAAAGATTCAAAAATGCATCGAAAACCCTTTCATGCGTTATTCTTCACCGCCTGCATTGGCAGGCCAATCCCTGAATCACTGGGTGGCAGGCTCTCTCTCTCCAGCACACACACACACACACACACACACACACACACACACACACACACACACACACACGCATGCATATAGTATTCCGGGCAATTTAGAGCAGTCAGTTGTCCTGAAAAACATGTCTTTGGACTTTGGGAAGAAACCAGAGCACCCCAAGGACACCCATGGAGATGCAAGAGGAACACACAAATGGACCTGGATTCAAATCCACTCCCGAAAACCCCCGGTTCTGTGAGGGAGCAGCACTCTGCGCCGGACATTGTGCTGACCTAAAAATGTGGCATTATTAAACAATTTTATCCACATCGATAAAAATCATTGCTTGTTGTCTCTTTGCTTCATTTATCATTATTGGTTACAGTTCCTTCTTTTCCACATTAATAGATTTTTTCAGATTTAACCGGAGGGCACCGTGGAAAAAATGAGCACACCCTGGTTTTGCGTGTCTCTGCAACGACTGATGGCCAGCGACTGCTCCCAGGGGCCGCAGAATGGGGGTGAGGGCCAGGAGTTGGAGGTCTGGGCTTGGGGATCTCACCCAAGATCCCGTTCTCACCGTCTGCTTCCTGTGGCAGAGACAACCTGTTCACCACGTACCCGTGCTTTTCAATTCCATGGAGCGCACGCCGCAAAAACATTTTATAAATGATTAATAAACCACAGGTAAAATGATGCCAAAACATGGGGACGGTGGCTGTGGATGATGCGCAGGACATAGGGTGTCACTTCATGTTGCAGTGGTGGACTTTGAAGCCACTGCAGACCTGGGGTGTGGAGGAGAGTGACCGTGGGGGGGACAATAGTGTAAATCCATCTCTCTCTTCAGCACTGGGAATGCTAATCAGGGGATTTCCCAGCTCCGGATGCGGCCGCCTACGTCACCGCGCCTCCATTTTACAGAAGAGGAAAAGCCCCCTGCACCTCTACACGCATCGCAAGCACATATGTGTGCATGCTGTCGTCTTCTCTTTTTTTCCCCTTCCTATTTTCTATCTCTTAAGTAGCCCTTTGTTCTTTGCCACGTCTATTTTTATCCTAGCATTCATGGGAGGAACTGGAGCGATGACGGTGCCCGGGAGATTTGCTCATCACCATGGCAACTATATCTAAAGCTCAAGTCAAACAGACATATTCCTCATGTGCTGCTCTCTTCCTCGTTCCATCCCGCTTTTCTGCATTCGTTTCTTCCGTTTGATGCATTTTTCCTCAACGCCTCCTTTTAAAATCTCCTGCTGCCTCCAGAATTCTCGCACCGGCTGCTTCTCCAACCATCTAATCTCCTTCTGCCTCCAGAAACTCCCCTGCCAGCAATGAGCTTCTTTTTGTTTCTTTGTACCTCGGAAACCAGCGGCCGGCATCTTGTAGAGTTAATCTGCACGGCTGTGCACGCTGGCGAGATGCTGCAGTTGCCCGGTGCAAAAGTCCCAAAGGTGTGTGTGCTGCTGTCAGACCTACGGCGGGCTGGGGGTTCCCCATCTCCTAATGAAACCCGCTGAGCCGAGGCTCACCTGTTTCCACATTAGCCCCACCTCGGTTCGAAATATGACGCACTTTCAATGCAGTTCCGGCCCTGCTAAGGGTGTTACTCGCCCTCCGTGAGCCCAGATGCCACTGCGGGCATCTAATTTTCCGCACGGCGTGTTGCTCTCGCAGTCCTTTTTAACGCTGCCACCGCCACCTCAGGAAATTAGATTAGTCGGGTAAATTTGTTCAGGTCTGGATTTTGTTTTAGCCATCCGCTGTTCCAGGTTGGGTCCGACAACGGAATGCGTCGGAATCTGTTAAGCCACCCTATTCTTGTCCGCATCGATGGAAACAAGGCGATGCTGGACGTGCGAGCCTCATCTGCGGCAGAGGTGGTAAATATTTAGGAATAAATTGGGTGTGAGGACTGGCAGTCATCACTGTTGAGAATACCGTAAAAAATTTGGTCCTTGGAAGTTTATTGAATAACAGCATTATTTTATGTCCTTTACAACTCTCTAAATGCACACGTGCATAAAAAAGTTGACTTAAGTTTCATCGTGCCGGCCTGGAAATGAGTTCCTCGGCCTTCAGAATACAATGAGGTCCAAAAGTCCGTCCCTAACTCAGTTTGTCTGCAGATCTTTTCTTTCTCTTCTACCACAAAATTAATAAAAGCTTAGTAGTGGAGATGTCCCTCAGCATCTCTGCTTAGGTTATGAACAAATCTCAGCTAAACGTAATATTTTTTTTTTTTTTTTAATCTTGCAAGATTCATTGAATAGTCTTACTGACTTCAAGCAAGTAGAGCTGAAAATAATTTTAAAATCCTGAAAAAAAAATGTTCCATCTCCAACCTCCTACTCACTTCCAGCAGTTGTATGATTCAGCCCATAATCGTGTGCAGCGGTTGTCGGGCTTGCGGTCGTGTTCCATTTTCTTTGTTATCTTTATGATAGAAGGACAGTAATGTGGTGGCAGGTGGAGCTGTGACTCTATCATCCCGTTTTATTCCTGCGTGGAAGTACCGTGGGGCGTTTTGGTGGGAAATTCTGACTACCTCACTGTTAGGAGCGTTCTGAGTTCCGGGGTCAGGTGTTGTGAGGCTAAGCCGTTTCAGGCATGCCACAGAGGAATATAATTTGGGTTCCCACAATTACGTCTCCGGAAGTGTCTGTCTGTAACCCTGTCGAAAGCGCAGTCGATACCGGTCAATACAATGCAGAGAGGCCTCAAATTATTTACACGTAATCTTATTAAATCTACAATAAAATCAAGATTTTGGCTTTTTATTCCAACGCTTTTGTTACATTCGAGCTAGCACAGTTCCCTTGGCTTCAGACCGCTGGACACAGAAGCGCAGGCGCTTTTCAACTTCAGAAAACATTTTATTTTAGAGACGAATAACTAAACAAAATCATTTGCTGCTTCCAAAGAGCGCATTTAGTTTGTGAATATTTTTTTAAAAAGCGGCACAATATGGACCATCAGTCTACATCTCAAAAAAATCATGGCCTCCAGACACAGCGCAGTGCTGTAAACAGTGTGGTCACCTTCACATCATTGGTTTACCACATTTTTTTTTTTTTATTTTTTTTTTTTTAAAAAAACACATTCAGGCTTGAAGCTCTTTAAAAAAGAAAGACTTTAATTATACTTTATATCCTTTATTCTCACATTTCCTCCCAGTCCTCATTAAAAGACATTTCAGCTTTTAATTTGGAGTCCATGCATTTAATTGTCTATCTGGGGTCTTTTAGGAGGGTAATCGTGGCTATAATGAATGATTTCGTGGCCCTCTTACTTTTATTTTTGGTATTCGAAACTGAGGCCGGAAGGAAAGGCCGTGTGCTTTGCACACAATGAATGACCCTCATTTAATTTAATGTTTTTGTTGTGTTTTTGTGCTTTTCTTGCAAAGATGCACAAGCGTGGTTCTTGCCTCCTTCTTATGTGCCTTGCCATCCATACCCGTACCGTGGTACCGCCCACACCTGCGTGTTCGCTGCTTCTTCAGAAGGCATGGTGCAGTATAAATGGCCTTTTTTAAAAGACCTTTCTCAGAAAAAAATGCAAAACTCGACATTTCTACTTCGTCCTTGACCGCAAGATGACTTGAAAATTAGAAAATGGATGCTCTAACCACAAGAATTGGGAACTGCCATTGCTAATAATGTCTGACCATCAAGACAGTCTGCCATTACCTTAGTTTTTCCCTCTTAGAGGTGTACAAACATGGAGAAGAACATGCAACCCCACACACACACACACACACCTCTGAGTTGGGCTTGAACCCCACACGAAGCAATGAACTCAGGAGCTGCGAGGGCCCAGCTTACCTCACCACACCCCCCTGACCCCAGACCAATACTGCTGGTGTATCATCTGTTCCATCAATGCTGCTCTGAAATACAGATACAACCGATAGCAAATTAATCACACCAATTGATCCGTATCTCAAAGGGCTGCAATGTGTTTCCCCGTCATGTGGCAGAGTAATGAGCTGTGTCACACGCAGATTTATGTGGTGTTGCCCTGCACGCACACTCCAGCAGTCACACCCTCGGACAGACTATAACTCCATAGTGAGCTGCCCTGCAGAGGCCTGGCAAACGTAATTAATGTCAGGCGCCCATTGGCGAAGCTGCACCTGCTGCGATATGATCACTTACAAGGTCGCCGTCTAGTTCAACTTGCGAAGCGATAAATCAGCGACAACAACCGGCGGAAGTCGCCGCTACCGCCTTAGCAACCGAAAAGTACATCCGCGGGGGCCGCGGCGTAGCGCGGGGTGAAACGCGTCGCAAAAGTGAGGCGAGGAAGCGGTTTTGCCGAAGAACCCGCGTAAGCCTGGGTTGTGCATAAGTGATGGATTTGCTGAGATGAACCGGGCCGGGTGTGGGAAGTTGTGCGTGCGTGCCAGTGTGCCATTACACAATGCGGCCCCGTGCGCCAGCCTTGTGCAGGTGTGGGACTGGCATGCTAACACTCACATGCCGCGCCGCTGCTGAGACACTAAATACCTTAACCAGGGCTCCTTGTGGCTGACCTGCGGCAGCAGGTGGGTTGACCGTGCGGTCGGCGGGAGATGGAGCAGGTGGCCCCAGCGGGACCGGCTGTGCGAATAATGGGTTCACCTGCCACACCTGTCACGCGTCCAGAAGCCTGCAGCCTCCAGCAGGAAGCCCGCATTATACACGAGCATCTCCGCAACCAGTGTCGCCCTTGCCCGATTAAAGAAAAGGAAACAGCGGCAGCTTTACTGTATTTATTGCTAACAGGGGTCGCCGGGAAGCAATTCAGCAGCGGTAATAAAAATACACCATGCAAATGAAAACAACTACACATACTGTATACGTACACACATGGCATTATTGTTTCAAACATCTCTGCACATATTTTCATGGATGCGCATAGGATAGTAATGAAGATGCAGACAAACAACTATTCAGGTGATACCTTTTTTTATTTTTGTTCCATTGTATTTGACCTTCTCGTAGGATGTGAGGTTATAATAACACAGGTTAGCCCTGCTTTAGATAGTCCTCAGCTTTCTAGGAAAGGATCCTGAGCAGAGATTTGGGTTTTATTGTGTATTTCTGTATTTATTTATTCCCCTCTGATGGAAAATATAGGAGAGAGACACTGGCACTTGCAGATATATCTGAGTAACGTTCATAGATTCATCTTGCAAATTCAAAAACTGAGGTTTGAAATCTTCCTTGTTCTCCTTCTGGCGCAGAAAATGATTTTTAAGGAAAAACTGCAGCACGCATAGTTTATGTCTTCGGGTATTGGGAGATCAACTGACTATGGAGGCACACAAAGCTCCTAAAAGGAGAAAATGAGGTTTGTCTTGGATGCACTTTTTTATTATTATTTTTATTTATTTTTTTAATGTGCGAGCGCGATTGCGTAGTCAAGTTTTTTACCGTAATCACGGTTCTTTGGCAGATGGGGAATTCACCGACAACGCTTTGTCGATCGCCAGCTTACCCGGTGTTCTGATTTACTTCTAGGCTCGTAAATGTGTTTCATTTTAGCTTCCAACATTTGACCATGCATCTACACTTTGTAGAAACGACAGAACCTAGGTTTTGTTTCCCAAAAATATTTCAACGTTTTACCAAACCTTTTGGCTTGTTAAAAGTTTACCCGTTTTCCAGTTTAGATGAGCGTGGATGAACTGCTGGGAGGCCTTCGTATCACTAGCTTAATGCAGAAAAATAACCCTAAACAAACCCATCGTACAGCGTCCGACACGCACGCACATAAACACGCAAAAGCATTTACGCATAGACGAAAGCAAAATTACTTGAATCACCAAAGTTTGCGTCTGTTGGCAAAAATTCCACTTGAATTCCCGTTGCCCACGCACTTTCGTTCAACCGAGTTCCCGTTCGACCGATTCCGCCCCATCCTGGACAGAGGAAGATCCGCCAGCTCTTCGTCTTTTCGCGATCGGTTCCGCGCTCCTCAACAGAGCCCCACACGGCGCCCGTACCCGCCCACCCACTGGAATGAGAATGCATCCCAACAATCTCGGTGAGTGCTTTCTCCCAGAAAATTGGGCTCCTCTAATGTGGAGGAGTGACAGGGCCCCAACCCCAGCCACAGCGAGTGACAACAAGGCAATTTGCAATAGTGTCTGAGGTCACAGCCGCCCGTTCTGAAATACAGCCTAATCGATAGTGACAATGAGAATCAATGCGGCCAGCGTTGGGCTATCAATAACTCTGGCAGACCCCACTGTGAACTGCACGCTACTCCGTCCTCCAGAGGTGTCCCAGCGCGGCAGCCCCTCCCGCCACGTCCGTTCTATCAATAATAACGCTCAGCAAAAATATTATCATCATAACGCTGTCAACGATTCGGGTTTAAACCTTTGTGGAAAAGCCTCCGATTCCAGGGCATGCTATGGAGACAAAATATTAATCCAGGGCGTTCCGGACAGATATTTTTGTTCGGCTGAGTACTGAAAGTTGCAGCAAAAACAAAGTTGCGATGAAGCGGAGGGATGGCAACGCCAGAATTAGAAAAGAACCGACTCATACATTTTCTCTACCAATCTTTGCCGCTGCCGTGCACGTTTGGATCACCTAAAACCCACAGCCTTTGCTGTATGGAGAAAGTCACCTTTGCATGGTTTGGGGGGAATGATTTAGTGGATTATGATGCCCTCTACCTGGAGAGAAAATAGAAGCGGAGAGAGGAGCCACGCTGTCCTCTGTCCCACGCAGAGGGGCTCCACCCTAGCCCGACCGCTCGCCGCCTGACCGCTGAAGCAACAGCAGTCATCCAGTGGTGCGTCTGCATTGCCCACAGAGAACATAAATTTTTTGTGGGCATCTTTAGAATTTGGGATGAAACAGAAGCATGCACCTCAAAATGTTAAAATGTGATTTACGAAACGTAAGACGTTAAATCGAAGCTAGACCACTGCACAAAAGGGAGGCCTGTGAAGCAATATGGCTGCCTGAACCTATTTTTTCAGTGCCATAGTTGTTCTGAACCAAATGGGCTGGACAGAAAAAATCCAGAAATCCAGGTCTCTTTAAGCATCATTTAAGGCTTTTGCAACTGCATTTGAAATATTAAGTGTCAAATATGAAACATGCGATAAAACAATTAAATACCGAAACGTCCATAAAGAGAAAAGTCTCGGCGTAGCTCCTTTTATTTTGGATGATTTAATAGAAAAACGTGTCTGTTTATCAACAGCAAAATGGGCAGTCCTGTGCCAGCAGAATAAAACTCCAACCGGTAAAGGCGATAAATCAAATTACTCAAACGGGAAAATGCTTTCTCCTCTTGTTTGGCATTAAGACTGAAGCCACCTATAAAACAGCACCATTAGGGTAAATATTATGAATTATTGGAGCCTGTTAGGCCAGACTGTGCTTTCCAGAAGCCGGTCAATACTCATTAAGCGCAGTTGTTTATTTTCTGTTTCTTCAACGTTATTGCCTGATCTCATGCTTTTGTATTGTTGCACGCAAACATTTTTGGGTAAATTTGGTCACGGGTAGCAGCGAAACAAAAAATTGTGGCCAATCTCTGATACGGGCACCTGGTTTTCCTAATAATTAAAATGGTGGGGGTGAATGGTAAGCATTTGGACCCCCCTCATGTAGTCTCCAGGGTTTCGAGCAGCTCACAGTCATGTGGTCGATAAAGAAGACGTGAGACCCTTCCCACATCGAGATCCGTGAGGAAGTTCAGTCTACTCAGCTGTGGCGTCTTCACAACGAGATGGGCTGTACCTTAGATGAGATTTTACCTTTTTTACAAATATATTTGCACTTATGTATGTTTTAAGTTTAAAGGACTTGGTCATGGGCAACACAAGTACTGTTTTATACACACTGCACACCAGCATATTTTAAGTTAATGGCAATCTTTAAAATATGTCTTTTAAATTACATATTTGCAGTCACTTCATACATTTTGTCACTTTGTACGCTCACTAAATCTAATAAATTGTTGCAAGGGATAAACCGACATTGAAATTGCATGTTTATTGTCTGTATACAGCTTGACTGTAGATGCTGCCAGGACCCCAAGTGTTTTATGTCTGGCTTGCGAGATCAAAAAGAGGATAAACTTCAGACAGTTTTCATATTTTATGCAAATGCTGGCTATAGAAACGTGGTTAACAGCGGCAAACGGAAGTAAAGCGCTGCTTCCATGGTTTGTTACACTGCGGGAAAAAAGAAAGAAAAAAATGACAATCAAATTTTGCAGGATGTTGCTGTTGCCCCGTTTCCGAAAGGCAGAACAACGATCGCGATTCAGCGCACTCAGAGCAAAACCAATTGATTCTTTATTATTTATATGTATTACCTCTAAGAAAAAACTGTGCAAACAGCAAAAATTATGCGTTGAATTGCTGACGGCAGCAGAGCGGTTGCTGTAGTGGCACCACCTGCCGCCACCGTAACACGAAGACACCGAGGAAACCTGCAGCAGATTTCCTTTTCGTTCATTACGCCGTTATGTACGATTTTTAATATGACGGTAAGCACGGAGAAAATGAGCAAATAATACACTCCTACAGTGGCAATGCAGGGTCACAAAATTCATCTTTTGCTTCGCAAGCGCCCCCTCAACATAAAGCACTGCGTATAATGAACTATTTAGGGGCCGAGGGAATGGGGAATGAGCTAACAATTTCAGACACAGCCAGCACTGTTTTAAACCAGTGGTTAATTCATGTTCCAGAAAATGAATTCTCTCGTAAATATTTCAAACAGTGGCTATTGGAATCGAAAGCTCACTTGGTTTTGGTGTACTTGAGCTGATGAAGATGCATGGATCCGCCCAGAGCTGAAAACGTACCCTCATTCCATTTCCAAACAAAATTGCCCCGTACAGTAATATTCCATGACCATCAGTTTCATCAGCCGTTTTAAGTCTGCGTCTTGGTGTTTCAGCGATGGTTTCTCAGCACCCAGCACTATTCTTCAATGTCATACGATGCCATTTACTGGAAACCGTTTCTTTGTCATAATGAATTTAGTTTTGTTTTTGAAAAGTCCATCCATTATCAATATCTAGTCCAAAGCAAGATCATGGTATCTTAAGAAGATACAGTATCTCAGAAGCAAACACTGTACTCTCTCTCTCTCTCTCTTTTTCTCTCTCTCTCAAACACACACACACCTACACCTGAAACATATAATTGCACTGTGCAATGAGCCAGGGTGAACACAGGGTGAGCATTCAAACCCCGTGTAAGTTGAGCCACATATAAACCGGTGCCATAATGGCGCTGCTTTATTTGGTCACTACAAGAAGTGAAAATGTAAGAAATTTAACAAAAAGTGACTTTATTTATTTTTGCACTAACATCTAAGACCAACGTACAGAACCTCATCTGTATTTAACTGAAGTCCATGAGTATTTTCAAGAACATCATGAAAACCCGATTGCCTTGTACATTGTTAAGGATGCAAAAAATTCCTTTTAAATTCTGAAGGGGATAACCTGTAAAATGCAAATGTTATAATACACAAGAATTCAAAACAGCACAAAATAGGATTGTTCTCTTAAAAATGTCTTTTAAAGTGTATATACATTTAAATATATGTAGAATAGTGGTTAGTGAACATTTAATAACACTTCGATTGACCCTCTAGATGATAGTAGACAGCGCTTTAAAAATGGAGCATTTAATGAAACAGCGCTTATAGAGGGCATTAATACAGTATTTTGCACAAGTGGAGCTTAAAAACTGTACAAGCCAGATAGAACAAAGGAGATTAATATGTTTAATAATAGTGAATAAACACTGATTTAAAAGTCTTCTTTTTGTAGGATAATAAATATAAAATTCAATTTAAAAAAGTTTTTTTTTGCAAGAATTGGTCACATATTATGATGAATTACTCAAATGGCACCACTATGTTGCTGTGCACCTTGTTTCTGGGTCTGGGTGAACGTGCTTCCTCCAGGGTTTGAAAAGGTGCAACAAATAGCCAACAACTTGTCCCCAAAGGTGTTTACTAAAGTGTCGGAAAGACATGAAAGTTCAGTCTATGCCGAAATGCATTCATTAATCCAGATGTAGTAATGACTAACCATGGGAAACAAGCAGCGTACCTAGAACCTTATGTGGGTTCTTTGTCATTGGTAAGTAGCATACAGATACTCAGACATATATTGTATATATAATTTCTTTTATATATTCTTACATATATATGTAATGTGTGTGTGTGTGTGTGTGTATATGATGTATACCACATCTCCAATGGCAACCCCCTTCTGTTCTTCCTTACCTTGAAAACCATGCCAGTGCTCATGCACATGACTCAGTAGCACTTCGTTTTAATTGAGCGTATAATATACAGACACCTATATATGCGACTAAACTGTACAGGTATGCACCATTTAACAATGGGGATAAATTCAGAGAAATGCGTCCATAGGTGATTTTGTCGTCGCACAAACACCGCATTCGCTTTGAAATTTGTTATTATTTTTATTGTATATGGTATAGCCTATCACTACTAGGCTACAGACCTGTACAGCAGACGCAGTAAACTCAAGATGTATGAGGCTGCTGCCGATGAAACACAGCAAATTGTTTTACAGTAAACTTTTTTAATAAGTAGAAAGCGTAAACTTCAGAATCACAATAAAAAGTACAGTATAGTAAATATATAAACCAGTAATATAGTTGCTTATTATCATTCTCAGGTATTATAGTACTGTAAGTACTGTATATAATCTTATGGGACCACCATCATATATATTTATATGTGGCGCATACCTGTATATACATATAAATCATAGTAAAACAAAACAGAGGGGAAGATGAGTGTGTTTGTGTATGACATGGAAGTTAGTTGAGTAAGAACGAGTGTGTTTATGTATACTATGTACACAGGGAAGCAATACAAATGAAAATATTAATGTACTGCACTGTACCTGCACATACATATTATTACTATTGGAAGGATATAGGATGATATTCTGGATTTTTTAATCAAGCTATTGATGCCATTTCCTAGTAAAGTCATACGGTGCAGTGTAGTAAAGCAGACGGGGGGGGGGGTTGGATTTGGTTATTAATGTTTACTGTATGATAAAATTGTTACCACAGTACAGTAGTGGTGTTGGAGGCACAGTATAACGTGATTATGGGAACAAGTTTTTGCAAGCTTATGTGGAGTGGGAATACGTTTAACAATTTGTCAAATATTTCTTGTAAATTTCAGCGTAATAAAGTTTAAAGCACAGCAGAATGCCGAGGTCCCAATTGCTTTCAGCAGTGGCCTTGATAGAATTTCTCAGTTCAGTGGAATGCATGGCCCCCAGTGGTTTCCACAATAACCTGCCGCACGGGGCCTCGAGTGGAGGCGCACAAAGGCATTTCCTCCCTTCCTGAAAGGCTGCAAATGGGAAAATACAGAAGGCATTACACCGGGCATGCATACAGCCTGTGTGCTCAAATTTTTAACTGGATTTGTATATATTAGGCATCAGTTAAAAACACAAATAGTCACAAACAGAAATAATACAAGGAAAAAAGTGTGTGCCGTCATTGTCGGTGGTTTGAAGAGCTTCAGGTTTGAAGGTTAGAATTCAAAAGTTTATTTATTTATTTATTTATTTATTTATTTATTTTTGACCATGTAGAAGAATTTAGCTGTAAAGCTTTTGAGTTACACTGGGCGGAACAAAAGGGACTCACCATTTCCTTAACCGCACACAACTTATTGGTCCTGAGCCATGCTTAATATTCTCATTTGTTCATCTGGATAAAAATGATTTGCTCGCAGCATATGAAAAGCAGGCAAATGATAAAGTGAGCCAACACTTTTTCTGTTGACAAGCTGCCATTGAAGTGATGCTTGTGCTTATGTTTTGGACCATTCGTGAAGAAGCATTCAGGAGGTGGAAATTTGGAGTCTGCTAGACGTCCCAAAAAAGTCCAGCAATGTTTAATTCTCCCGAGTGGGAAAGTCATGGAAGTAACTTTGTTTTTGCTTTGAGCAATATTTTTAACAGTTAGCCAAAGGAAGGTCAGTTTTCACTTACAATCCAATAGCTGTTTGTTTATTTGGTCATTTTTACTTACTCCCCATCCTAACACAAGACTGGTGGGGGGGTTCAGATCCTGTCCCAGAAGGAGGAACTGTGAGGCAGGCTATCGTATACACTCCATGCCAGTTTAAAGGCACCACTTTATTTGAATAACACATCTCCGTGTTGAGAAAACTGGAGCACGAGGAGGAAACCCCTGCAAACATTGGAATGACCTGTCTTTCCATCAGCAGCTTATGAGCAGTAACATACACATTACACAATAGTTTAGATCCTTGTCTTTTGACTGAGCGATTTAACTTGTGTGTGTTTGTAACAGTGTCTAACATAAAGGAGTTGCACATTTTTGTACTCTCTGTTCTTCTATTGTTGTGGGTGCTGGGCAGTTCTGTTGTCGTGGGTGCTGTTGGAGCTGTGGGCGGTGCTGTGGGAGTTATGGGCAGTTCTGTTGTTGCTATGAGTGCTGTTGGAGTTGTGGCCAGTGCTGCTGGAGTTGTGGGTGGTTCTGTTCTTGCTATGAGTGCTGTTGGAGTTGTGGCCAGTGCTGCTGGAGTTGTGGGTGGTTCTGTTCTTGCTATGAGTGCTGTTGGAGTTGTGGGTGGTTCTGTTCTTGCTATGAGTGCTGTTGGAGTTGTGGGTGGTTCTGTTCTTGCTATGAGTGCTGTTGGAGTTGTGGGTGGTTCTGTTCTTGCTATGAGTGCTGTTGGAGTTGTGGGTGGTTCTGTTCTTGCTATGAGTGCTGTTGGAGTTGTGGGTGGTTCTGTTCTTGCTATGAGTGCTGTTGGAGTTGTGGGTGGTTCTGTTCTTGCTATGAGTGCTGTTGGAGTTGTGGGTGGTTCTGTTCTTGCTATGAGTGCTGTTGGAGTTGTGGGTGGTTCTGTTCTTGCTATGAGTGCTGTTGGAGTTGTGGGTGGTTCTGTTCTTGCTATGAGTGCTGTTGGAGTTGTGGGTGGTTCTGTTCTTGCTATGAGTGCTGTTGGAGTTGTGGGTGGTTCTGTTCTTGCTATGAGTGCTGTTGGAGTTGTGGGTGGTTCTGTTCTTGCTATGAGTGCTGTTGGAGTTGTGGGTGGTTCTGTTCTTGCTATGAGTGCTGTTGGAGTTGTGGGTGGTTCTGTTCTTGCTATGAGTGCTGTTGGAGTTGTGGGCAGTGCTGTTGGAGTTGTTGGTGGTTCTGTTGTTGCTGTGAGTGCTGTTGGAGTTGTGGGCAGTGCTGCTGGAGTTGTGGGTGGTTCTGTTGTTGTTATGAGTGCTGTTGGAGTTGTGGGTGGTTCTGTTGTTGCTATGAGTGCTGCTGGAGTTGTGGGTGGTTCTGTTGTTGCTATGAGTGCTGCTGGAGTTGTGGCCAGTGCTGTTGGAGTTGTGGGTGGTTCTGTTGTTGCTGTGCATGCTGTTGGAGTTGTGTGAAATTCTATTGCTGTGGATGCTGTTGGCAGAAAATTACATTTTTGTGTCGCAATTTTGCATTCTTTGGACAATCTGCAAAGTTGTCGCTTGGCGGCTGCTTTAATTTATAGGTGCGGGCTGTGACCAACAAATAAGGAGGATTTGCTGGAAGCGTTTTATTCGGACCAAATGTACAGAAAGACACATAGCAGAAGGCCTCCGGTTCTAGTCTGAGACATCTTCCTGGCAGTCGAGGCACAACAAAGCTATTTATACCATGCATGCATTACGTGTCTTGCTTGCACCTGAGTCCATCATCAGTAGTTAGGGCTCCGTTGTTGTTTGAGAAATCAGCTCTAAAGGTTGCCTTCCCGCCATACACTTTGTGACTTGTCAGCCATCCCCGTACCCCCCGCTCACGCCTTTAATGGGCACACAGCTTATTAAGCAGCACACGTTTGGGCTGACGCACAGTCTTACATTTGGGCTGACACTGTGAGAGGATCACCTGAGGGTGCTGGCCAAGGACTTTGGAGCTCTCAGTCTGTAGCAAAGTAAGGCTGCTCATAGTTCCGGATTTCCGGGTCCTTCCAAACATGGGCTGAGTCATCTATATGAGTACATACACCAAGCAAGGCAGAAAGAAAGCCTTGGGGGAGGGGGGGGGGGTCTGTTTCTAAATTAGTGGCCACTGAAGGCTGTATCACGGAAGAATGCATATTCAGGCTGTGGGAGCTCCTGATGCAGCGCTGACCATCCACGAGAGGGGTGTATGTGTCATGCCAGAAATGATTCATTTTTGGAGAAATACTTCTGCAGCGAAAGCAGCAGCAATTTGTTTTGCTGTGTTTTACTTTCTCTTTGTTAAGGACTGCATTTTCACTTGTCTTTTCCTTCAGTACGGTGCAGTTCGGCTTGTACGAATGTGTCTCCACCGCTAATAAGCTGCCCGCTACTCATGTGGCCGTCGTTCAAATGCCAAAGTTGAGCTCTGCTACCTGATGATATATAAGAGGTTATCCGTGCAGTGATGGAACCCAACTTGAATCTTACAGTTTTTTGGAAAGGTTCATATTAATAGCAGTACAGCTCATTTTAAGGACTCGGCCTAGCTTGTTTCCGCTCTTATGTCAAGAGATGCTGGAATGGCATGTGCCATTGAGTCATTACGGTCTCCTGGGTGACCATAGACATGGTTTTCAACGCAAGGAGGAACAGAAAAGTGCTATTTCTTTCTTTTAGTATATTTTGTCTTTTTAGAAAGGTGTAAACACAGAGGCGAATGTGCAAAACCCACACACACAAGCTGGACTTGAACCCAACATCAGTCAAGCAGCCTAGGAGCTGTGAGCCACCTGCTTACCCCACTGCATCACCACCTCCTCTCTCAAGAAGCTTTAGCATTATTATATTTTGTGTAATTGTTGCCCTATGTAAAAAGGAAACATCCAAACAATAGCTCATAGCATAACTATTGTCTATACATTTGATAATGAATGTAAGAAAAAATTAGATGAAAATAATAATAATGCTGAGGTCTCCCAATACAACAAGTTCTCTCTATGAATAAAATGATTAAAATTCACCATCTTTGACCCAATGGCCTTGCCTTGCTATGATAATAGTTTAAAAAGGTCATTGAGCAGGAAGCATTGCCCATGTTACCCTGCTTCATTAAAAAAAAAAGGCCAACAGGATGCAATGGCAAGCTGTTACCCAGAGTGCAACAAGAAAATGGCGTGAGGTGAGGATAGCTGGGTAACATCACCAACAGATCAGATGGTGGCGGAGCTCAACAGCAGTGAGCAGGTGTGGCCTGAACCGCATGGGGAAAAAAAAAATAACAAAAGCTGTTTATTTCAACCTTGATATCAGCCGTCAGTCGAGTCCGAAAATCCTTTCAAGACTCAAGACTTTGAAATTCAAAGCAATTTTTTTTTGTTCAGATTTGTGAGGACTGGAGTGCGTCCACCAGTTATCGTCGAGCGCGTTGCCGACAAACACAAGAATCCGCCACGTGCTCAATATGTCTGAAGCCTTGCAGCGGCATAGAAATATTGCATTTTTCCAACATGCTTTTCCCACAACCGGAGCAGCGGTGCACTCGGAAATCTCACTTTGAAGGCTATTTCTTTTTGAGCTGCCACATGTACAAGCCCAACAGAAGGTTGCCATTCTCAACATGTATGTCTTCTCTTGAAAGCTGCTCAGATCCCCCCCTGCCCCATCACCACCACCCCTGGTCCCTGAAACTACCCCATAGCAAATTCTATTTTTATAACAGTAAGGTTACATAAGGTAATTTATCTTTGGGAATTTAATTGACCTTACTTGAGGTGCAGGATACCTGGGACAAGGTGACAGCAAGATTAATGCATAGGGTGCTCAACGGGCTGACATGGAGGACTCCTAGAGGGCTCAGCATGCTGAGTCTATACATTAGCTGGTCTCCTCTACGTCAGAACCCCTCGCTATGTCAGCTGTCAGTTCCGCCTTAAACACTTTACACCCTTTTTTTGCATTTTTACTTGAATATCCTTATGGAATTACATTTGCTTAGCTCTTCGGGGACATTGGCAGAAGGACGACAGGAGGTGCGGTTCCAAAACTCACTGCATGATGGTTAATCTTCTCAGCATGGCTTTAAGGCCAAGCACGAAACGTTAGCTTTATGTCACCTGGGGATTACGTGACTTTGACGCAAGTCAGTCAAAGGGATGCTGAGTTTGTCCGGTGGAACAGATATCAAAAGGATGATTTTAAAGTGCAATGCGCGGCCTTTTATGCCACACAGCCTGACACAAACCCAGCGCAGTTCAGCAATTTTAACTTTCACTGACAAATTAGCTCGATGACTGGATGTTTAACTACGCCTCCAATTTCTCTAATGAGTGAATTATTCCTTAATTTTATAGAAATAATTTCCCTAGAGAAATGAATTTGACTTTTTTTACCTTTTTTTCTACAGACCCAGTCCATAATGTACAACGTTAGTCTGTGTTGTGTCTCCAAGCTGATATGACAACTGCAGATGCAGAGATGCCAACGCTGAGTCATCCATCCTCAGCCGCCCTCCCATCAGTCCCCAGCAAACACCCCACTTTTAGACTTCTGCGCGTAAGGCAAAGCACTGCTGAGCAATGGTGAGATGTGAGAAGAATCTGCCTGTTTGATACATGAGAAGGATGAGCTTCCCGTGACCAAGTTCCTCACCATAGCACTTGGGGAGAACGTGAGCTCAGTGCATGAGATCCCAGCCAAGTTACCCTGTAGAGCCGTCCCAAGAGGACATAAATGTTTATCCTGGCCACTGACAGACAACAGTCGTGCTAGTTGAAGTAAGTGACTAAGGGGGGAGGGGGGGGGGTGTTATCCTTTATTCTTTAAGAATTTACTTTGAGGATTTACTTTAAATGACATTAAAACAAAAAGCAGCTGCTAAACTTAAAAATCTGATGTTCCGAGACTGCTGTTTTTGCCCAGTTTGCCTTCTTACATACCGGTCTATCTCGCAAAAAGGAGGATCAGGAACAAATAAAAGTCTCAAAATGAAATGAAAATGTACACCTATACTTTCAAATATTGCATCATAAATACAAATATAAAAGTTGCTTAAACTGCACGTTTATGTAGGGCAGCTAAGGTCAATGAGTAAATATTGCATAAAATCAAATATTTAGATCCCTTTAAGATTCTTTGACAGCATTAGTAGCAAAATAGTAGCTACGGACGGCAGTGCTGGCAGTATTCCACTTTAAACTGTGTATGTCTCTGCTGTTTCAGCAATGTTTGAAATGGTGGATGCAATGCCATGCATTCAATGAGCTCTTCTACAAACTTCCTTCTTACGGATTGTAGAACCTTTTACCTGGATGTTCACAAACTGGTTCCTGCCCAAGGCCCAGTTTTACCAAAATTAACACTTCCTTAAAGGGAGGGAATTCCTTAGAACCAAGGTGGATCACATACCTGTGGGTGTAGGTCATGTAGACATCTAGTTAAGTAAGAAAGATTGTATGAGATGTCTGGTCAAAAATGGTGGTGATATTTTCACAGCTCTTTACTGCATTGTTGGTCAGTGTAAATAAGGTAAACAGAGTGCAATAAATTTTATTTATCCTACAACCAAAACATATGGCACTGGCTGTCCTTATCCACATTAAAAATGTGAAAAAATGCATTGAATTGCCCCTATGTTTAAACAAGTTGTACGTTCTAACAAATCTTACAGTCATACATCACACGACTGCGGTGTGGCGTATAAATCAGGCAGACCAGCATTTCTAGCATCAGTTTGTGGTCACCTGAGTGCTGGAAGGAGCAAAACAAGTAACCTTAATGGTTTTGAATGTGGCATAACAGTTGGCACCAGGCGTACTGGTTCCGGGGTCTCTCAAGCACTTGCCATCCTGGACTTTTCACTCAGAACCATCTTGTCAGTGATCTTGTAGATGAAAACAGCTTTTGGATCAGAGAATTCAAAGAAGAGTGGAGAGAATCATGCAAGGAAATGGATGGGCCACAAGCAGGCCCATCTCAGAACAAATCATTTATAGAACTTTGCCTCAGATGGGCTATAACAGCTGGAAACCATGTTTGGTGCTGATGCTGAAACAGGTGATTCGTGAACACAGGGGCATCAGAATTGGAGGAGTGGAAAAGAGGTTCCTCGTAAGAGGTTCCTGGTTGGGTGAATCCAGGTTCCCTTTGTGTTATGCTGATGGAAGGATCAGAATTTGGCGGAAACAACGTGAGGCCATGGATTCATCTTGTTCGGCGTCAGCAGTACAGGCCGGTGCTGGCAGCGTGATGGTGTGGAGAATGTTTTCCTGCCAAACATTAGAACCCTTGGTATCCACTGGAGAATGTGTGAATGGCAAAGTGCATGTCAGCATTACCGATGGCCAACTTCATCCCTTCATAACTACTGTTTATCCACATTAGGAAGGACACTTTCCTCAAGATTATACACAATATTGCAAGGCACCGGATGTTTTCAGGAACATGACAGTGAATTTTCAATACTTCAGTGACCTGCCCAGTCTCTGGATCTCAACTCGTATCTCAACCCCTAACCAAAACCGTGCAGGCATTTAGCTTACAGCAGCTATGCACCACACTGCAAGTGGCGCGACGTTCCTGCACAACTCATCCAGCACCTTGAAGAATCCATGCCCAGATGAACTCAGAGGGTTGAACTTCCGGAGGCCCAAACTGGTGCATCTCTCTACTAAATAGTAGTACCTAATAAAATGGAAACGCAGCGTTTTTTTTTTTTGCATCCCATTTTATTTTTTGGAACTCAGCACCGCAAATGTATTTTGCAACCCGAAAGAGAGTCCCTGTATATTGCATGCCAACCTGCCCATTAAACCTCAGTCCATTCTTTCCTACCATTTGTGCGCTGTAAACACCGAAGCAGATTTTCATTTCCAGTCTACGTCCTGTGCTGCCCATCTAATCAATAACCTGTCAATCATAAGTGGGATATTCTGAAACAAGAGGACATGCCCGTTCTCCGTTCTGCCAATCTCCCCATTTATCAATCTGTGCTGTGAGGCCTGATGTGAGATGCATTATGTAAGACACCATCAATCATTCATAATAAAAAAATGGCTAAGTAGTAAGCTTGTAAATTTAATTGGATTTAAAAGGTCCAGTTTAACAAATGTCCTACAAGATAGATATATTTACCCGCCTTTATGGTACCACTCCCACTGCACCCCCGACTGCCTTTTCTCTACGGTGCGTCTTCATCTCACATGCCCATGCAGAAATGCAAAAATAATGTAATCGTTCAGCAACATCTTGATATAATCAAGGTAACACTGCAAAGGAAGTGATTTATGGGATATAAATCCATTTTTGTAGCACAGCATGCCGGCAGTCTTGCATTTCTCTGGGAAAGCGTGACTGTTTAAACCACACTGTAGCACAAAACTATTCAAAATCATTATCGTTCTCATTTTATGGAAAGGCCAAACCCAAGGAATCTTCCCTTGACTGTAAGTATTGTTCATAGTGATGCTGAAGATAACAAAACTGGAAGATATACTTCTGCCTGCTTTTATTGGATCATGTTGAAACACAATTTTTTTTGAATAGGGCCCTCACAGTGAGGGCATCAAGATCCTTATTACGACCCCTAGGTGTCTATGGGTAACGGGTGTAACATTAAGCTGGCTGAACAGCAGTGGCTTGGGCGGGGACAAGAAAAATGAGCAAATGTGGGGAATTTTGAGCACAGCTGTGTTTTAATATAAACAAGGGTGGGAGGTGTGAACGAGAGGTGTGAACGTATATATTATGCATTACAAAGACATAGGAACGTGGGGAAAGGGACGTGAGTGGAGTCAAAGGAAAGGACAAATCAAATTCTAACAAAAATTTTACAAAACTGGATAAGGTAGAGAAGACTGTCCTAATTTGTCAAACAAACAGAAGAGCTTTTTCAGAGTCTGTTCATACCTTAACTACCCTACACCAACCACCCTACACGAACAAACCAAACACAGCTGATACTCCTTGCCTAGTAAGGTTTAGACACTCAAAACAACCTTACGTATACAGGTGTGTGTTACATGGCGCTCCTACCTGTTCATTTTCCCCTTCCCAAGTCACAGTTAACACTACGTTCAGTCAGCCACTAACCCACCATAAATCAGACTGGAATTGCGAACACCCAGACATATAAGCAGAAAAGCATCGCAAGCATAAACACAATCCTGCAATCGCAACACAAGCAACAGCACGACCAGAAAAAGCAGCAAAAAAGCTCATCAGAAGAAAATTTCAAAGTCCAACACCAGTCAAATTCTTTCTCCGTTTTGATTTTCATTGGTTGGGATGCAGTGATGTCATCAGTAATGTTAATTGGCAGATTGAAGGACCATTTCTAGATGGACATCTGTAAACAAACAAACAAACAAACAAACAAACAGCTCCCAAACATAACAGGAACACAACTGGAGGCAACAGTCCTGAAGACACTCCCAGGTCTCCAGGTTTTTTTTTAGTGCCACAACACTGAATATGAACCTCTGTTATTGTTAAGCAACCCCTTTGTACCCATTGGCATAAACAGAGTTCCTCAAGGATCTTTTATCCTCTGCCCATCTCCTTTGAGCTGAAAGGGTCACGTCCATTGTCACTGTGATGGAGTTCATCCATACAGTTACACGCTGTTCTGTTCTTTTTCCTACGACTTTCCCAAGTGCTGCAATCTTTCAAAAAGCATCCAATTTTTGCAAATTGTGCCAAAAGTATAATATTCCCAATGTCTTCATTTGTATTTCTAATGAGAGTTCTACTCTGATTTGGTCCAAGAACCATCTCTTCTTCTTGCCATCCATGGTGTCCTTAAAAGTTTCTGCCAGCCCCACAGTACAAAGGAGTCTACATTTTCCATTCTTCACTCTCCACCTTCTCTTTTTGTAAGTGGATTTTAAATTCTTAATCTTTGCTATTAGTGTAATGTCACCAGGATATCAAAGATTGTTGATATTTCTTCCACCAATTTTGAATCAATCTTTGTTCTTGTCTGGCTTTTCATAATGTAGTCTGTCTACAAGCTAAGAGTAAAGTAGAAAGAATGCAGCCTTGTCCTACTCTGTAGGTTGAACACTACTTGGTTTCACCTTGATCTATTTTAAGTTTAGCATCCTGAATAGTGGACAAGTTCTTCATCAGGAATATGATCTTCTACCTCCTTTCTATTTTCCAGTATTTCATCTGTATGGAGGAATAATTATTATTATGTTTCAATTTATTACCTTGTCATTCTGTTTAAAGGTGGTCATTTCCTTTCTGCTCTTGGCTATAATTCTTTCCCTTATATAGTATGGTCCACCTACTTTAACCTGCAATAATGGTAAATAAGCTTTGTAGCTCTCAAGTTACTTCTTTGTCAAGCTATTCTGCCAGAGTGTGGGTGGGGGTTCCTTGTCGCATTGCTGTATTGGTTGGCCTGTTTAAAGGACACTTATTTTTCATTGGCCTGGTCCATCACTGTACCCGTCCCACTCTAGCACCTTATACAGGGGCTTTTGTATCCAGAAGAGGGAGAAACCTAAACCTTTTCAGTTAAGCTCCTGGTTGTTCTGTATAACCCCACCTTCAAGGGGTTTTAATAAATGTGCAAAACTGTAAAACAAGCTAATTAAAGACATTGTTATAATGAAGTAGAATGAAGAAATGACCAAATGTATATGCTATCTACTGATATGAGCTGTACACAGATGAAAAAAGAAAATATACAACAGCAATTTTAATTGCTCAAGTTTATATTTCTTCCATCTAATAAATTCAAATGGCACTGATACTCTTTTTTCAAACAGAAAAACTGCATTAGACCCAAAAAAAATTAAATAGCATATGGAAGGGTTGCTTTTCTTGTTCAACATTTAATTCTTACTTTATCTGCATTTTATTCGTTTGACTGATGTATCGATTACCTCCATAGTATTCTTCCACATCTCATCTGTAAAGACAAATAAAGATAAATATTTTAAAAAACCTTATTGAGGCACTTAATAAAAACATAATTGCAGTGGGGACGAGTTTCCGTGAAATGGCCTATGATGGAGACAAGCTGTTCAAGGATATTTAAATAATCAATATATCCTTGCTCTACACAATTCTAAATTAGCTGTTAATGTCAAGAAAAACCATCATTTTGTTTGAAATACTGAGTTGTTGTTAGGTAGCCCGAATGGAACGACTGCGTATTTATACGGTGTTTGTGGTATTGACTGATTTTACAAATGAGCTAGTGGCCTCGCTGTAGACAAATAAAGTAACTTCATGTACGAGCTTTTTGGAATCAGTGCACAGCTCAAACCCTCTGTTCTGCTTTTCCATTTGGCTTTTCCAAAATCTTACTTACTGTATGGGGTAGCCTATGTCTTCAGGCCAGCACGTAGAGCCAACGAGTGCACATCGTATTCCGCATTCTTAGGCAAAAGTGAGTTCCGTACAACTGGGACGTGTGCAGGAGTATCGGAATGTCACCCCTATGCAATCCAGTAACGTTCAAGTGAACTTCAAGTGGCTACAAACCTTTGTAGGCTGAGGTTGTTGGACAGCATGGCTGCGACTTTCGATGTTTCTCTTAAATACAGTGACAACGAATTACAGCCAACTGTTAACTAACTGCCAAATAATAGATTAATAAATGAACTCACTGAAAATGAGAAAGAGACAGAGAAACGTGAGGAAGATGGGGTTGGAGGAGAAGGGCAGTGAGGTAGCTACTCACTGAACCTATAAATCTGATATGTTTGTGCCTACTTCACTGAATGTGGGATGTTCTCATTTAACGTTGTCTTTAAATTTAGAATAACTTTACTGTATAGATCTCATTCATCAAAAGTCAGGGACAGCTGCACTGCTTATGTAAAATATATGAGGGCACTTATTAATACAGTATATAACACAGTAGTGGGATTTTAGTGGGAACCCCAGTGATTTGTTCAATAAAACTCCCAACCAAGAAACATTTTATGGTCCTTTCTTGCACATATGGCATTTCTCACTGTTTTATAAGCAGTATCACATTAAAAGTGGGACTTAAAAAAAAAAGTTGCCGATTGCAGTTGTTCCAAGTATGTCTACATGAAAGGTGACACTTGATTTTTAGCGCAAAGAAGCACGATGTGAGATTTGTTTTTGGAGGGACAGAAAGAAGATAGAATGAGAGAGAGAAAAGAGGCAGCAGGCCGAATTAGCAGATGGATGAGAAGGTGATTGTATCCCCGAGCCTGGTCCGGCAGGGTACAAAATGCACTAAGTGCTTCTTTACTGATCGCTGCTTCTCATGCCAGTGTAGCAACACAGTCCCTCCCAGGAGACTAAAAATATACATCTGTCCACATCCTTTTTAACATGGCTGTAAGATTTGTAGGCGAAATCATGACCTACATTGAGAAGCTGACCCATTTTGTTATAAACTGTGAAAACATCTTTTACCACCAAGTGGAACCATTATTTTGGATCACTATGCTATTATGTGGATTTACAAATACAGTACATTACTACGCACCATGATTTTACCACGATTTGTCAGCCAACTGATTTGAATCAGTTAAAAAGGTAAGAAATGTTTTTATTATTATTATTATTATTATTATTATTATTATTATTATTATTATTATTATTATTATTATTATTAGTGTTGTTGTTGTTTTGCAATTACATTACCAATGCAATGTAGCATTACGGCGAGTCCCCGCATACTGATAATGTTTGGAAAGGAGCAGAAATATTTTCCTCCACAGGTTCCATAAAGCCTCAGGTAATGAACTTTGCTCATGTGATCTCATTTGTGACGAAATCTGTCGGCCGTTCTGCAAACAGATGTGATTCCATCTTAGCATCCCGAATGGTCTCAATAAAGTGGTCTTATTCTGTTACCAAGCAGCCCTCGTGTGACATCACTATTATCTGTTTGCAAAGATGATCTTTGTTCGTGTGGCGACATTATGGTTCCCATATTTTTCACGTGCAGACACACACACACACACACACACACACACACACACACACACACACAAAAAGCGTATCAGAGTCTGTGTCTGTAAATATATGGCAATTACATGCTCCAGTCATTTTACATGATTGAAGATGTTATCAGAGGATCACCTTTAATAGAAAATATATTTTTAAAAAATTGTATTTTTCTGGAAGGCTTGTACTGCTGTGTGTAACAAAACTGATTCATTTCATCAATATAGGATGATGCCACCCCTATATCTTCAAAATCTTCCTTCCTTCCAGAAGCTTATATCTCAGCAGGAAGAGGAGAAAGAAAGCCTCTCTTCAAACGTCATCTTGGTCTTTTGTTTCGCCGCCCTTCGTCCTTTCCGGTTGCCAGGAGTTCTGCCCCAGGTCTCCCCATTTCATATTCATTCATCTATTTATAGTTTCACGAACACAATGCCGCAGCGTATGAATGTAACAGGGAGTCGATGGCGAAACAGGAAGCTTCCACGTGATGAAATCCGATTTTTTATCATTTTTTTTTTTTTTCTGGGTGCATTTATAAATGTTTATCTGTTTGTTTTTTAAATGCACGTCAGGCGCCTCTGCAGTTATTCCCGCACGAAACACTGAGGGCCAGTCGTGCTCTTCAGAATCTCAACGAGAAAGAGACGGAGGAACATGAGGAAGATGGGGGTTGGAGGAGAAGAGCGGTGAGGTAGCTACTCATTCTTCTCCAGGGCTGCTGTTTTTTTGCAGTTTTTTTTTGTTCATTTTTAAACGCAGCTATGTGTACTGAAAAGTGTCTGCTCTCAGAATTTTAAAATACTTCCAGCACTATTATATATTTTTTCCCCTCTGTGTGTACCGAATACAGGCTGCAAGCAGTCACGCAGCTGTTTCCATGGCAATATCTATCTGTGAGGAGAATTCATTAACCCTTTCTTGCAGGGTTTTCTTGCAGAAATCCCACACAGCATACAGATCAGCAAACCGGCAGGACTGGTTTTGACTGGTATTGACTCCTTTCCCACCCCCCTCTGGAAGGTGAAGACATCTCTTGCTCATTCAGCTTCTGAGAATCAACATAAAAGCTGCCTACCTGCACAGAATGAATTATCCCAAATCGATGTTTATTTGTAGCTTATACTGGTATTTAAAAATTTGCAAAAGCTTTTTCTGCACATCCTCACACATCAGCTGTTTCTGACCTGGCTCTCAAATGTGCTCGCACCTAAACGTATTAACAATGACTGTGAAGCACATTTTCCTGCAGACTGCAAATCTTTCGTGGCGGCGAAGATCAGAAACGCCAAACACCGGCCGTTTGTAAACTGCAGCGACGCCTATGAAAGAAATTAGGTGAAATGTACGAAAAAAGATTAATAAATCACTGAAGGAAGATGTGGATCATGCGGTTGGGACGCAAATGCTGTGCTGAAATTTGATGCCGCACAGGCAGACATGCTTGCACAGACGGACACACACACACACACACACACACACACACACACACACCTGCTGCTTCCTCAGTGATCATCCAGTTAAAGTTCAGAGCAGCATGTTGTCCCGATAGTCATGTTGTGGAATGTGTTAATACTTCTAAAATGCACGTAACCTCGAGTGTTTGCAACCATTCATATAAACTCGGTTGTTTTCGCATAGCATTTTGTAAATACCGCTCACCTACCTCTCATTCCTTCTGTATTTCAACCATATCTTATCCATAAACAGATCCATCGAGATCTTCCCGTTTCACTAACTCTACAGCACAAGCTATAGGAGCACGTTCAATGGTGAGATTCGGCAGCAGTGACATTTTGCGGGCCGTGTTATGCAGGTACAAAAGATGTCAGTCTCGATGTTTCCTCAACCTTCTTTCTTTTTTCTGATACTTTTGTGAACTATCTTTTAAATTCTTCATTTAGTACAGTAGACTTTTTATAAATATTATTGTAAATCCCAAAGCATGCACAGAAGTTCAAAAGAAGATAATGTGGATGACACTGTAATAATAATGGAAGATAATGATGACAATGATAGCACTATTTACAATTGTAAAAATAAAAATGACAGTTTTTCATTTGACATTCTGCTTTATGACACCCAATATATTCTGAGTTTCAAAAGTCCAAACGAATATGAGGAAAAGAAGTGAAGGCCCGAGCAGGTTGTCAGTGTGGTCATGTCAACCCTGATGTCCACACATTCTATCTTTATTCTCCAGCATTTGTTGAATCTGAGGGTCCGGGGACTCCATAGGATTTCTTATCTAAGGTATTCACTGGAGAGCAATTTGTAAGTGTGTATGACATGGGATGACTATTAATCACAAGTCTTCATGGTGGGGATAAAAGTGACATAACTATTAAACCAACCACAGACCATACCTCCCCATTAAAAGGTGTCTGAATTTGCTGCCCTGCAAAATGCAACGTGTAACTTTAAATGGAGAAACGTGAGTAAATCACAGGAAGGGACTCTTTTCAAATTAAATGACTAAATTAGAAAAACATATCCTTGTATCCTATGCATTATAAACACGATGACCAGGAGGAGAACGGTCTGGACAACCAACGTACTTCAGGTTGTATTGACATATCGCTGCCGCTGGCCTTCAGGTCTAGTAACATCATGACATTTGCCTGCCAATCATATTTTAGTTCTGTGAAAAAATATATTCCAAGGGCTGGAATATATTTTTTTTCTTCATGCACTGAAATGTGGGAATCACTTGCAGTTAAACAAACTGGTCACAAGATTTTTAATACAGTAAAACCCCACCATAATGTGATAAATGGGGACCAAAGAATTCATTATAATAATAATAGCGTAACCACCCGCTTTGACTGTGTTGTTGGTGGTGTTACTAAAGGAGGACTCAGAGACCAGATTGAAGGATAACAAGCTTCACTTCTCCACAGTATGCTCAAACACCGTCACTCTCAGAGTACAACAACATGCCCACCCTTAAGCACGTCATCCTCAGCAAATCCTGTACATTTGTCGCAGCCAGAAGAAGATGTTTGAGAATTAAAAGGTAGCAGGATGACAGGAGACAATTGACAAAATTCTTGATGTTTTTTTTAGGATCTGTATGGATAAACACAGAGTTTAACTTAGCCTGATAAAAATGTCACTGAACAATTATTATCAAACCCTTCAAAAATAATCAATAATATTGAAGTAAAGAGGAAATTAATTTTATTTTATATTTATCTGCAAAATATGGAAATGTACAATATTCATTAAATCAAAGCACTTTTAAATACAGACATAATCCAGCTGGAAAGAAAGTTTGAAAGATTACCTGGGAGGGGAAAAGAGCAAAGGGAGAGAAACAGAGAGAAAGAGGGAGAGACTGGAAGGCAGAAATACATTAAGCATGTGCTACTATTTATATCAGAGAAGTGAGGCTGACCCAGTAACTCGCATGTCTTATGCAACATGTGAGTGGGGAAAAAAGGAACAGAGCATACCCACATCTCCGGCGCCTGGCTCGTACCACCCCGCTAGCCAATAGCAGCTGCCCGCTGTGGTCAGGTGACCCCCCCTCCCGGGCCTGTGAGCAGACATGTGCATGGATGGGCTTTTGCGAAGGAGCATGGTATCGGCGCTATTGTCCACAGTGAGTGGGCTGTCTGAATGTGTCTGGCATGTAGCCTGGGCAGACCTTCTCATATGGAATGACCTTTGACATCCCCTCTGACAGACTGGCATGAGAGATACAGGAGTATGGAGTATGTGGTCTTCTTAGTCAATGCAAAGCCTACACTGGCCCAGTTTAGAAAAATGTCCAAATGCAAAAAAAAAACTGTTTTTTTTACTGAGCTGTGGGGTAATACTGTGTATTGTTCAGGTTTAAGGAATATCTTTACATTGCCAGTTTGTATTATTTGGAACAGTCGTGTCAAGTCTGCAAGATTCAGAGTTGCCGCTCCAATCACTTCAATGAGGGATGAATGTATTCAAGCAGGTGAGTTTCCTGGGTGAAAATGAACACTGCTGTGATGTTCACGACTCGAGTGTTTCACCACATTCGTGCACTCACGTGACTGTTCTGCTTGTGCATCTACAGAATAAAATCTGCCTTGAATCCCATTCATGCCTTCCTAAATATAATAATATTTGCAAAATATGTAAATAACGCATACACTTTTTTCAAAGATGCTTAAAAATTTTACTGCACATTATAGTTTTGCTGCACACATGCGGTAAAGAGAGGAAGAATATGCTCCTTTCATCAGCATAAATGTACATTTCATAAGTCACAATAGATCGGCATCTCTCTAGAAACATCTTACTCATGGAAAAAGTCCAATTTTATGAGATATTGATATACATACAGTATGTGTTCATGATGGGTTTTCACAGCTGTCACAAACGGTCATGTACCGTTATGATCAGATTTTTTTCAGACTTGTTTATAGCAGTGACATACGGTAGAAATGTTATATAATTTTCAAAATAAATTGATGCTGAGTTAATGAGATTCAACACAAATATAAGTACACAGTAGTATGTAAAGGTCAATAATGGTCGAAAAGAAAAACCCAATAGATTCCATAATATGTTCATACTAAGCTCCGGCCAACAGTATAGCATGTTAATTTATTCTCAAAATAAATTAATACTAACATAATGAGAAATACTGTATGAAAAAACTGTGGGAAATTTTTTTAATGTTTTACCAACCCACATTTATTTAACAGCTTTTTACAGACCCATAAGGTTTTATTTTGAAAGAGAATTTCATACATCAGCTTCTTCATGTGGTACATAAATGTTTATAAATGATAGGTAGTTTATAAAAGCGTTAATAAAGGGCAGCGTGGTCACGTAGCTCTGCGGCCTCAGAACACATTGGCCAGTCAGGTGCGAGTTTCAGTCCAGCTCAGTTTGTGTGGAGCTGCATGTTCCACCTCATGTCTTCCTCTGGGTGCTCTGGTTTCCTCCCACGCTACGAAGCTATGTGTCTCAGGTTAATTGGTCACGCTAAGTTGCCCATAGTGTGAATGGGTGTGTGGTTGGCTTGTGATGGATGGATGCCCCAACCAGGGGCAGTTCCACAGCCAAGCGGTTCATGAAAAAAACAATACAAATGTACCTCGATCCAAATGAATGATTTGACGCCTATTACAAATTAATGCCTGGTAGGTTATGTTTAGACCGGCATTTTTTTGTTGCGATCACAGCTGTTGCTTGGTTTCTCTTACCTTGTGGCAACTGCCACATATTTTATGGTTTATATATGGAAACATGTTAATTGCATTAACTCTATATACTAGGCCACATATTGGCTATGGTGATGATTTCCTGGCTTGGAACAGAATTTTTTAAAGCGGACAAGTTAGCTTTCAATCTTAAAGTCCCCCTTTCTAGGCCACAGACCCCTTAAAAATCTGATAAAAGCTGAGGATCTACTGTTGGAAAATCCCCTTAAATGAATTTGGAGGAGAAGATTGCACTGAATTTGTACCTCACGTAGAATAACCCTAAAAAAATGTTATTACGTTAAAATATTATGTGCAACTTGTATTTATAGCATATTTTCATATGTTGCGTACATATTGTAATATTTATTTGTAAGATTAGGTATATTGTCCATCAATGTCTTTGGTGATGTAAACTGCGTATAGGGTCTTGTAAATATCACTAAAACCTTCTTACAACCCCCAGTTTACACCACCAAAGAAACTGATGAATCATAGGTTAAGAACCCCTGATTTAAAAGAAATATGTCTATGTCTTTGTACATAGAATGTTTTTTAAAAAAAAAGTTTCCAAGTACCCTGTGAATGAGTTTAACATACGGTTATACTGTGGCCACAATGTTGCTTTTGGGTATTTGTCAGCAGTTCAAGTTTCTGTCCCACATTCACATTTGTTTAATTTTTATTTTTGTGGCTGCACTTTAGGGCCATCGTACAACTGTCCTACAGAAAAAAAAAGGTCAAACAAGCCTTCTGGTAAGATACCAGGTCTTCAGATAAGTTGGCCTCATCTGTATTCCAGTGTTGGAAGGATAAGCTATACATGAAGAAGAAACGTGATATAGCTTTGCAGCAGCACGCTCCATGTTTTCCTTCAGTTTTGTAAAGCCGGGTGCTTTGGTTTCAGCGGGCCTGTTTTGTCCGCTCACCATTTTATGGTCCAGAAGTTTCCAGGAAAGGTTGTGTAACGTAAACAAGCGCGAGCACACCCCAGATGACACTAACCTCAACACTGGCATCATATGCATATGAGCATACAGGGACGTGCACAATCTGCCTTCCCTTCACCTTTATCCATACATGGTAAAAATATAAACTGAAATGCATCATTCAGTAATATTCTTCCCTTGGGTACTGAAAAAGGCTTTTGCCTTACTCTGACCAGACCAACACATGCACTGCAGGCTATAAAGCAGAGAAAATCTGCTCTCACGCAACACGGCCAACACCTGTCATTGGTCATGAATCCTTTTCCTCATTCTCACTGCTGTGCCATTTTTCCTCTTGCTTCGCTCAGGTTAGATGTATGCAAACTCACACAATGGCCCCATTAAGGTAAAATTGGGAGAAAATAACATTTAGGCAGAGATAAAGTAAAAGAGCGAGGGATGTGGTGGTGCAGTGGGGTAAGCTGGTGCCTCGCAGCTCCTGGGTTGCTTTGTTGATGGGGGTTCAAGTCCAGCTCAAATGTGTATGTATGGGGATTGCAGGTTCTCTTCTGTGTTTGCACCCCTCTAAAGGGAAAAAAAAAAACATGGCAATGGCAAGCCCCTTCCTGTGAAAACCATGTTAACAGACAGTCAAGAGTCAGAAATAACTCAATGGCATTTTCCAATTCCAAGGTAAAAGAGTGATTACGTTCCATAACATTAGAAGGCCTGATACAGGTCTGGACCCAGAATTAAACCAAGAAAATAAGTAAAGGTTGAAGTTCTTGTCTCGGGCCAGCTTTCTTACCATCACTTTGGGCTACTGCTGCCAGGACAGAATCCCCATCTGCTTCAAAATGCAAGACAAGCAGTAAAGTTAAATAAGCCAAGTAATAAATCACCGGATAAGCCACTAGGTAACATTTCACTCCCAGTTGGATTGAGTCTACCAGCTACAAAGTGAATCTCACGCACCGGTGCCTAATTGTTCTTCAGTTCTCTCCCAGAGAAGTTGAGGGACACCATTGCTGTCTGCCGTGGGCATTCAAGTGAGCCAGCCTGGTGGGAGCACAGTGCACCCAAGATGCTGGCCATGTTGCTACCGAATGGACAGCGCCAGCTCCTGTCCACCTTTGCCATTCAGAAGGCCGCTGCCCCTCACAGCACTGCCACAGTCATAACAGGGGAATCCAGTTTTTTTGGTGTAAATGTGTAAATGGTGTCCAGTGATTATTTTTCTATACAAAAGATTTTTTTTTTACTTTCTTCGGCAGACACTGTGCCACCCATTTTTGACTTTCAACTAAATCTAAAGGGGCTGCAGGTCTAGTCCATAGAAAGGACTCACTGTGCACAAATGAGCAAGTTATATAACCTAAATAGAAAATTGGTCACAGCAGACACAGCTAAATAAAGTAAATTCTCGTCATTTGTGATTCGATTTTACCTTTGTGTGGTAAACACGTGCACGAGGTAAAAGTTATGAGGATCTGCGTTTGGCGATTTGTGAGAATTTCTCTACTTGGCTATCAGTGAACAAATGCCTTGTGAAAGACTTGATTGTTAAAGTGTAACTCACACCTACAACAAATGTCATTTATTATACATTAATTATTTTGTATGAGACACAAACAGGCATAGAATTTATAACCAAAAAATATAGGCAGTCAGAAAAAGTATGTATGTTGTTCACCTGTTCATAGATTTTATTCCAAATAATCTTTTCCATTTTAGTGCAGTAAAAAAGACAAAAAAAAAATTCAACATTTGTTAAGAATAAACTCTGACCTCATGAAAGGTTGTAGTGCTCCACAAGCCTACTGAAAAAGGCATAGGGTATGAGGCCTGCACCATCCAGGCAGAGGCTCCAGCCTATCGCAAGGCAATCACACACATTGATTCATTCACACACACACACACACACACACACACACACACACACACACACACACACTATGGTCAATTTCGAGTCACCATTTCGTGTCTTTGGAACATGGGAGAAAACCAGAGCAGCCAGGAAACCTGATTTTTAGACACAAACACAAGGAACTCATGTACATGCCACATACAGTAGATTTTGCCCATTTCAAAAAGATTGACTTTAAAAATGTGTTCCTTTTACAATCATATCAATAGACATTTGATCATACATTCAATTACGCTTTTTTTAAAAGAAAATTGGTGTACGAACCCAATGTTATGCACAAACACAAGAGCTCAGGTGCAGACCTGAATTTACAGCTATGATTGAAGGTCCGCTGTGCTTTGCTGACGTTGCTCAAGACTGCAGTGTGCTATTGACCATTCTAACAATGCAGTGTCCGCTAATATACAGTATATCAGCTTTTAAAACTTTTTTCCTGCAAATATTTCCATCACCATCGTGTAAGAATGCAATTCAAGGTTAGACACAATGCTTTTCTCTTCCTTGGAACAGCATATCATCAGTCTGGAATTGACAGATTTCATGTTGGTACTAAGTTTTATTTAAAGATACTACCGTGCTCTGATATTTCAGGTAGCAGTGATGATGCCCTGTAAGACTGTACCATGTGAGCACCAACAGAATGCCTGTAAACTTATCTTCTCCAACAACATCAGAGAAAGGATAGCTGCTTCCATTCAATGCTGTGAGCTTCATGCTCCGATCACCTCTCTGTCAAGACACTCAAAGTATCCAGGCTATGATTCCCTTCAGGACAACGCCCAACACATCAGATTTAAGCAGAACTGTGCCTCCCAAATGATGTTCCTCCATTGCACCAAATACCATGGTGCATTTTTCCCCATCGCCCCCCACAGGTTGCATCCTTTTCAGAAATGGCAACCCACAACCCATGTGGAAAGAGTATGATATCATTCCTTTCACAATTTTTTAACTGCTCATCAGTTATTTACCTGTTGTGCAACTTGAGATTTTACCATACAGCTCAGCTTTTTTTCTTTGCGTTCCACCTAAGATTTAAAGACATAATCTTCACGTTTCCGCTTTGTGTTTACAATTACCATGCTGCTTTAATATCAGATTCAGTTCAATTTATTTTTCTGTGATGTTCTTCTCCCCAAGCTGACACAGAGAACCGTACAAAGCTCTGGTGGCATCAGAGAAGGGAATGATAGAATACAGATAATCCATTATTAAAGTAAGAGAGAAAGCTGGCTTTTGGCAACTGACGAAAGGAGAACAAAAAGTCCCAACAGCAAAGAACGGGAGAAAAATAACCCTCTGGGGGTCCAAGTGCTTGTGTTTGCCCACCCCCTACTGTGGTGACATGGGACCTGTGTGTGTCCATTATGTCTCTTGAGATGCATCTAAAGGCCAAAGGCATTAACGGTGCTGGTTGCTGACCCGACTGTGGGCTCCTGACTGAAACCAGGGCTGTCTCGGGGCCTTGCAGATCACTCAAATCTCATCCACACCTCGCAAACTCCATACATGTGAGCAGACTACGAACTGCCTCTATGTTCTTGTCCACATCCTCCTTATTATCCATCGGTCTGTCGTAAGCCGTGTTTGCGGCTCACCTCCTTATCGGCAAAACCAGTCCAGCTCACCGCCTTTAGCCACCTGGCTTCACCTGACTTCTTGAATTTGAACTCAAATGTTTGGCACGAGGTTGTGAAACGGAATTATCTGTTTGCAGCTTTTGGACTTGAAATGAGAACTCTTGCTTTTCATGTTGTTCAAGTGCTCTATATACTGTAGCTCTCAGAATAAGGGCTATCGTAAGCAACCATTAACCCAAGGCTTAGATCAATCCACAAATGAATCTAAGCCTAAATACCCCTCTATTTCCGCCCGATATTTCTTCGCCCTTCATCTGAACAACATTTCAAAATTAATTTCCGCACAAATGAACCACGACAGTGCATCTTCCAACCATGTGGTTAGCTTGCAAATGGGAAGTGCGCTTATGCCTTGGAGTTGTTGAGCCTCACAGACATGAGCTTTCCATGACTGCGCTTCAAGAGATTCGTACTGTTGCGCTGGTTCGTAAAAACTGCGCTCCTGTCAGACACTCGAATGCGCAGGGCAGTGATGTTTGGTTATTATGGTTGCTGTCCTTACAGGAGGAGACATGGGAGTAAAGGTGATTCACAGTTCTTTCACCTTACGAGCATGCCGTGCGTTTCGTCTCGTCCCTCGTGTGAGCCCGTTAGCATTTGATCGTCCGCTTATTTAGCGGCTGGTTTTCGCACCGAGCGCCTCGGAGACGGCGCAAAAACGTCGCCTTCGTCGCATTTTGCACAGGATGTAGCCCACACCGCTCTCCCATGGAAGCCATGGAAGCGCGTTTGCTCTTTAAATGTCTTCGCACTTAGCCTTCGAAACGCTACTGCTCTGCATCACTGCTCGCACGGTTGCTAGGCAACTAGGCGGCGCATAGATCCCTGCAGAAAGCCTCATCTTCTGTATGAAACGCACCTTATCAGGCATGTATTTAACGTGTGTGTACGGGTAGTCCTTTTTAAACAATGGAAATGTGGGGTGGCAGCAACTTTGCGTGCACACATGAGGGGACATCCTCAGCAAAATGTAATGGCGAAGCATGTTAGTGTGTGGGCTACGCACAGCGGTCCCATCGCTATATTCGCACGTACGTTTCTGTGTGTATGTGTGTGCGCGATTATTAATGTATAACAAAAACCTTTTGGATGCGGACTTTTTGCTTCCCGTGGCATCGTCGCAAGAGCAGAAATGACACACGTATGCACAGAAATGCACCAGAATACAGTGGTAGTATTTTAATGGATTGCAGGGGGAATCGATTGTAAAAAAAGAGGGAAAAAACCATCGTTTCTCTTCATTCCTCGGCGAAACAGGGCGGACAGGTTGCTCTCTCCCTCCTTAGTTCTTTTTTCTTAGAGTCGCACGCCTTTCATTCAACGCCTTTTAACAACATATGATTTTTCTTTACAATTTAACTTTCCATTTTGTTTGCGATAAGTTAATCGAGTTGTCCCCCCCCTCCTTGTAACCCTACTGTCATCGTACTGTCATCCCTCCATTTGTACACCATTTCACAGAGAAGAGCAGAAGAACTTGCCAAAGCCATTCGATTGAGCGATCAAGCGTCGGACCCGAGAGAGCGACAGGAACCTCACTTCCGCCGCCGTTTTCTGCGTTAAAATGCAATTTAATATAAACTGGACTTGAATGGGGGAAAAGTCAATACAGATTTTTCCTTTATTTATTTATTTCGGTCAAAGGGGTTAATATAACCTGCTCTGACGTCTGCATCTGATATTGTCTACTGTTTTTTTTTTCCCTTTTTTTGCAATGTGCATTTTTTCCCCTTGGTGACTTTACGTACGGAGGAACAAATCCATACCATCAGCAGCAATAATAAGGGAATGTTGATTTCTTTTTTTCTTTTTTAACCAACCGCACCCCCCACCCCCCAACAGCACCACCACCTCCACCACAGAGCGTTTACATCTGAAAAAAAAGGAGCAAGAACAAGAAGAAGAAGAAGAGGAAGAAGAAGAAAAACCTTAAACAGCAGACACGTTGAGGAGCAGTCCCCCGCGCAGAAAGCGTCGCTGGAACCATGACTCTTCTGCAGATTTGGACTGGCAAATTGCAGCAGCCAGAATAACGTCTGTAAGAGGCTGCTGTTTTTTTTTTTTTTTAATTTATATTTCTGATTCTTCGTTTTATTTTTTTTCCCACATTTTTTTTTTTTTTTTTTGCATCGTTTCCTCTTCGGTTTGAACTTGCTGGAAGTTTCCTTAAGTCTTATTTATTTTGAGCAAGATGCCCGATCTTCTGCTGTTGGTCGAGGGGGTCTGTGACCTGCACGGGTTTCCTTAGCTGAGGAAGCGGCCGTGACACATTAGGAACGCTACACCTATATACATATATATATTTTAAAAAATAAATTTATATATGTATATGTGGCAGCCGCTGTATCGCGGCTAGCCGTCTGGTTGTTTCGTTTATTTGACGTTTCAGGTGGATTTTTCTGTTTTTTTGTTTTTTTTTTTTTTTTTTTTGGTTTTTTTTGAGGACCACAGGCGGTTGGATTACTGAAACAGTGTACAAGGATTTTGTGGAAATGTTGGGTCTTCAAGAAGATAAATTATGTGGAATTGTCTCAGCGTTGGCTGCTTTGTCCCTCGTCTGCTTTGCTCAAAGGTAAGGCAGTGTTTATGGAAAACCGAATACGAGCGACATCGCGATCGGTGCAAACACGTTGGAGGCTAGAAACAAACAAACAAACAAACAAACAAACAAAAAAGCCCCAGCACTGACAGCACAGCACAGCATGTGGACACGAAACGTACGTGGGTCCGTGTCTGAAATTCTGCACAGCTCTCTTATTTAAAAACCCGTTCGGTGACACTCAAAATGCTGAAAGGGTCGGGGCGGAACATCTGTTGAGAAATAGCCTACAGAGTTTTACGTGCCTGTAAATAGCAGGCTGGAAATATTCAGAAAAGATGAAAATTGTACTTAAGAAAACACGCACACGCAGGTATGTGGGCTGTATGTAGGTGATGCGCGTACCTGCTGTAGGTGATGCATCCTTCACATCACTTTGATATCCATTCAATGATAGTGAATATTATTTAAAACTATTGTTGCTGTGTATTTTTGTCGGTATTCAAACGAAATCCATTGCCCCCCCTCCCACACACACCCCCCCGCCCCCTCCCCCAACTCGAACCTCGAATTTTAAACGTGTTACACGTTTTCATAGTATCGATCGGTCGCCTTTGTTCCCGAGTACTTGTTTTGGCTGACGGAAGTCGTGCGATTTTGTGATTTTGAAAGGACTGAAGAATAAAAATGTGCGTTTGCGAAACGTGCCCCTGAAGCACAGTCCAGGTCGCCCGTCGTGTGTGGGGGAGGCACCTGTAAACGCCGAGAACCGCGGCACGCAAACTAACGCGGGACGGAATTCAGCTGGTTTTGGTGTGGCTCCACCGAGATTACCAGCTAGTTTATAGTTTTTATTAGTTCGTTTTTATAAGAGGCTGGCAGGCCGTGGGTTGAGCAGCCGCCGTGAAAGGCGAGGCGTTTCGAAGCGTTCTGAGGCGAATACAACATCCGCCCAATAATCAAAGAGCGATGACTCAAAACTGAAAATGTCTTCCATTTTGACGTTTTCAGAATTCGACTCCGTTCTCGAACGCTGAGGCGATGCCGGAGCCCGGACGCCTTTTCTGTGCCCCCGCGACGCAGCTATTCGAACTTTATGAGATGAAAACTTAATGAGCCAAACCTTCGGGTCTCTTGTTCATCTTTTTCTCCATGTTGTCATTCCTTCGGCAAAGGCTCGTCTGAGGGGGGAACCGACGAGAGCCCTTGCGACGGCCCGTTTTCTGACACGTCGTTCTCCGCGCTTAGCCATTTCCTTCAAGTGTTTGCTTTTAAATAATAAAGCACAGAAATCGCGTGGGCATTGAAAAAGAGGCAAGAGAAGCCGATAAAATGCGAGGCGCCATGAAGTCATCCATATCCCGGCATCCCATACCCCTGCTACAGAGCACACGCGTTCAATAGCCACCATTTGGAGAGCTGGTAAAATTATTTATCCGTGTTCAAAAGACCGAGTTTGTCGCAAACACAAACAAATCGACCACGTACATATACAACAGTTTTCTTGCAGCAGCGAGCGTGTTTTATTGTCACTTCCCGGCCATGGGCTTTGACCTTTTTCCCCCATTTCCTCAGCTCCTCCACTGGAAATACAGGAATATCTGTGGCCAAGAAGACGGTGGACAAATTGCTGAAGGGATATGACATCCGCCTGCGGCCCGATTTTGGAGGTATGCGCGTCCCACGAATGCGCTGTTGCGTGGAAGCCCGAAACCTCAAGATTGCGCCCCGCTGATAAGCCATTTGGTCACGAAAAGTTGTTTATGGATGGTTGGGGATAGGGGAGGAGGGGCCCGGATTTAGCAGGAAGCACCCGAGCCGCAGCCGCACGGAACCACCGTCCTACCCGTTCAACACGAGTGCGAGATCCTGGTTTCCGATTCCATTGTCATGCTGGATCGAGGCATTCTGAATCCCAGATGGGCGAATGACGCGGTCTTCTCCCATAAAAAGGCCCCGGGCTTTAACCGGGCCTTTAATAATGAAATTGTTTAAACAGTCGCGCCACTGTAAGCACTGAACTAAATAATGATGCAAAACATTGGCGTTATTAATGGACAGCAACATCTGACAAAGACATCTGGTAGCGGAATAAAAGAGAAATTTCCCATTTCCACAGGAGGCTACCACTGCCAAATTATCTGGACCATCTTTGCGGCGATTCGGTGCCACGGTTCGGTGGCTGAATGCGAAATGCACAGTGTCAGGGTTTATTTCATTTTCATTTTGAAAGTCCAAATGCTAAGAAGGGTACAGTCGTGCATCGGCATTCCATTTTTACAACGGCGATTCGCTGGAAGTTGAAGGAGATTTAACCGCGTCGAATTGCGCTCGGCAAAGAAGTAGAACTCAGTTGTTATGTTTCGGATCGGTGTGATGCAGCCTGACTTTTGTTACAGTTTGAGATTTTATTCAGAGTGCGTGGGATCATTTGAAAGTTTCCCTTCGCGAGCGCCCAAATGTTCTGCTGAACGGCTTTCGCTGACCATTCTCTCTGACGTCCATCTTGTTTTCTTTCTGTACGTTTGCTCATTTTGCACTGAAAATCCATGTCGAGTTAAAGGAGGGCAACCTGGGCCCCGAACGACATGCAAATGGCTGTAATGACTTTTGATGGATAGGCTTGCCTCCAAAACCACATTTTTCATTAATGGAACGGCAATGGCTGCTTTCATTTATTTATTTATTTATTTATTTATTTATTTATTTTAATATTTGGTTTTGCATTTGATGGATGGGTTTGACTGGTTTGCTCTGTGCTGTTCCTTTTTTCCTTGTCTGTGTTCGTTTATTCATTGCCTTCTTATTGCGTGTTATAGAATTGTTGGCTTATGGGTGCTTACATTTTTGCGACTGGCAAGTGAGACACCCACTCCTTCCAAAATTTGACATTCATTAGCAGGAGATGTTTTGCTCCACTTACAATATATGGGAGATGCAAGGAAGTAACCCATTTTACCTTCTGCCTCGCCACCTCTGAGTTTCATAACTTCGAAGGGCAGGAATACATTGTACAACACCTAGTTGCTATACCGTATGTCGTAGGTGAGACCATCACGATTTTTCTACATAAAAGCAATTTTTCATTTTGGCCAAAAAAACCTATCTATCACAGCTTGATACTTTCATCATCAGTCAACTTCCACCTTCTTGACATATCTGCTGACTAACTGCAGTGTAGGGTGAAGTGCATTTTAATTGGGCTTCGTGTCAAATCTAAGTATCACTTGGCTTCAAGGAACAGCTGAGCCACCACCCACTCCAGGATGCTGTCTTGTAGAACAGGAGGGGTGGTGAGGAAGGGGGTTATAAAGAAATGTAGGGCTCCGCGGCTCCTTAGGCATTGCTGTGGGACTCTGGGTCTGCAACACTCAGGCAAGTGTCGCCATGCTGTGCTGTCACTGTGCCTCTCCGGTTGATTCTAGTGCTAAACTCGCTCTGTAGCAACAAGTGGGCACAGGTCCACCTGCAGAACCACCAGGCCGTGGGCCCACTGTTCTCCGCGAATGCTGCCGTTTACGCCTGAGCACAACACAACTGGCACCACTTTGTTAAAAGAAATGTACCTCTTAGAACAACTCTCATGAACTGTATGTGACCCATCCTACTAATGAGGATTAGATACTCATTTAAAGATACAAAGATTTTCTAATAGAGTTCACTAAAACTACAGTGGCAAACAGTTCCAATTATTTGTCATGTACCTGGTGTAATGCCTAACAGGATATGAATGCAAATATGCAAGGGCCAATAAGCTGTAGTCTGCATCACGCTGTCATAAAAACCACATATTTAGCGCCATGATTCTGCATTCCTGTGTCACACATCTAGTATCTGCTGCATAGTCAGTTGTCACTGATGCATTTTTAACCCCTTCTTACTTTGTCCATATTTGTTTCACTTTTTTGCAGTCTTTGGCACTACCTTTCAACAAATAGCCTGTGGGTATAGTGCACTATCTTGCTGAAAAGAACTTTGTGAAGAGAATCCATTTCATGGTGGTGCATAACATACTTAAATGTACAGTCTCGTATCGGGAAGGACAATGAGGGTGATGTTAGGGTCAGCTACAGTAAGCACAGTCAATCCCTGCACCTCTTTTATGATCTGTACGTGCATCTGTGTATCGGCGATAGCGTGCGTCGGTAATTCTCATATGGGTCGACATTTTTTTGGGGGGAAAAAATCGATGTAAATCCCATGTTTAAAAGTACTACAGCAGATACCTCCATGGCACTTAAACCTGCAGCCTTTATGTCATTTTTCAGCTCTGTTCCTGTTGTACTTAATCATAATAATTATCTGTAATTATATCTATTCTCTTGGCTGCCTGTTTATCTCATTTCTTTTGAGCCATCTTGACTAAAACAGTTGTACATTAACTGTATGAGTGAGCATCTTTGTGTAACTTTTGATATGTGATATTTTTCTTGCTATAGCCATGCTATGGAAAAATAGTGTGTTTTATAGAACTTTTAGTATACGGTTGACCCAGACGTATGTGAAATAACATTTGTGCAAGATTATACCGAAGAATTAGTGTAAAAACATTTATGATTATTGTTAACAATGGAATCAGAGACAACTGAACAGCTCAGTGGTTTATTCTATTTGCTTTAGTTTCATTGTTAATTGTGAACTTGCTTGATCAGATTTTTTCATGATTTTGCTTCAATTTCCTGGTCAGCGATCATCGTTTTCAGTTTCGACATTAATACATTTCATAACCCATTATGTCTTTCGCACTTGTTTAGAATTTTGAGATGAACGGAGAATAGCCTAGCTAGCTTCGCAACTTATTCCGTGGGTAAAGACTGCGGACTTCACAACGTAAATAGGAGACTGACACCTCATTTGCGTTGAAGGTATTACCCAGTGATTTGATGTTGTGTAAGTCCTTTTGTACAAGGGCAAGTGGTTCGGAAACGTTACTTTATTATCAGAATGAGGGCAACTGTCTCACTGAGTTACCACTGGAGCACACTTAAAAAAATATTCACTGTGAATATTCCTGCTACGAGCAAAATGCTGGTATTTCCCCTCTATTTACCTGATGACCGTATGATTTTAACTGGGCCAAAAGCTAATTGAAGCCTTCGTAGCATTGCGTTTTCACCACTGTTTCCCGTCATTCTCTCGGGGGAAAGATTGAAACGTAAAGCAAGCCTGAAATTGGCTATTGTCTTACTGTTTGTGTAAAGTATACAGAAAAATGATTCTATTGGGTCATTAAGAAGGTGCAAATAAACAAAGCTTGGAAGCTGCGGTATTTGTCCTTTCCTGTTTTTCCTTTCTTTAACAGTAACATGCTGTGTTCATCAGTTTGTTTTTCTCTATGACCTTTATAATCTGGATGCAGTGTTTACATCCTAGCACCTGTATAGTGTTTATGTAAAGACATTTTGCATTTGCAGAGAATTGCTGTCTGTGCTATCTGTTTCTATCATTTTCATCTAATGATACGCAAAGAATTTGCACGTTTTTTTAAGTAAATCGGGTGCATTGGTCAGTAATAGAATTTTTTTTACTGCATTTCATTGGGTGGAAGCGCTCATCAGAAAGATGTGGAGTTCCAGTAAATATAAATGTCAGCTTTTGAAGGTTTTCGCTTAATTCTCCAACCACGAACTTGCTCAGTGTATTGCACAATACAGTCATTGTGCTAGTATGAGCGATACATGTTGCAGGCTTAGTTTTTTAAATACCATTTAACTACATTTAAATTTCATGAAAAAGATAAGGAATGAACTTTTCCTTTTTGTAAAGAGTACTAATAATTTAACTATAATATCGGAATAAACACTGCAGCCATATGCAAGGTTTTCAAAGACATGTAAGGACAGAAAATATTTTCCTCTCTGCAAACGTTTTTATTCTCAAATATGCATATTTCGATATTGCCCTTTCCCCAATGAATGACCCCATCAGCCTCAGTTCCACTGCTACAGTGTCTAAATTAATTCCCTTCTGTGAACAATGTACCGTATATACAACCCTAATAAGCAGGTCAGCCTCAAGGACCTTGATTTTATGAGATGGTTTTAGATCAGTGCTTTCAGCAAGAGACGTCTCCTGGACGCTTCATCTCATGATGAGGATCCAATTCACGTCCCAACCATAAAAAACACACTGAAAGTTTAATTAGTGAAATGGAAGAGAAAAGCGGTTGCCTGGATACACGTATCACACCCGAGGCTGTGATTCATCATGACTTCATGTGGCAAGTTATTTTGGACTGTTTTGGTTACTGTTATAGTCCAACAGACAGGCATGAGAAATATCTACTGCTCTTCTGACAATTAGCAAATGTTGACTTTGAAGCTGTTGGAAATTTGACAGCACTGTTGTTACGCCTTCAAACCACTGTCACGATAGGGAGTTTATGGAACGCTGAGTGCTTTTTTAGTACCCCCCCACACACACACACAGACACACACAGCATGCAACTTGACACATGCATGCACAGTAGACAGGACGTGCAAAAGGGACAAACACACGCAACGTCTCTGAGTCAGAATTTGGTAGAACAGAGATCCATACCAGATTGTGCTGCCAAGTACACACCCAGTCTGACAGTATCATGTTCACCCAGGCCATCAGGATAGATTTTTTTTTTTTTTTTTTCTGTTTAATGCATATTTTAATGTTAATCCATGAAATTCTAAAAATCTGACATTTGCTAATTGTGTTTATGCAGCTGTGCTGTGTAGCAGGCTCAAATGCATACTGTACATTTTTTATTGGAGTAATAAGATTATAATGGAATCAGCCTCACTATGTTATAGCTATTCGTAATAGATGATGCAAGCCTATTATGGAGTATTGGTATTGGTAGAAATGTAAAAAAATAAATAAGAAAAATCTAGCCTCAAGAGTGAATAATTGCTTGCGATTATTTTCATAATTTGTCAAAAATGTATACCCCAGCAGAAGGCTCCTGTTTATCTTCACACTCATCAGTTACCATTAGGATAAAAACAGTGGCATGAACTGAGATAGATAAGGGGTGGGCGTGTTCATACAGGTAATTTTTTGCTATTTTCATTAACTTAAAAAGGAAAAAAATAAATAAATAAACACGGAACATTATTTTTTACCACAGTTGTTTGCAAAATCAAGCCAGCAGAGCAGATGACTGTGTGCGCAAACAGATAGCATCTTATTCTGCTCACCTACATGCATCTAGTCTATCACCACGGCATAATCGGCTGATTGCCACAAATAAATATTACACTCAATAGATTTCATGATAAGTAGCTAGACTGATGCGACTCAATTCACCGTTAAGTGTTTTTTTGCAGATATTTTAGTGACTTTGTTAAATGCATCCTGGTGAATTTGCTCATAGAGAAATGCTGTGACATGCAGTCTCTTTTTTTCCTGCCGTTTGCAGAAAGTGAACACATCTCGATATCCCATTTCCATAGTCTTGCAGATTGAATCTGCTGACAGGTTGGTAATTATGTTAGTCATCAGTCTGTAAAATACAACCCAAATTATTTAATTTTCCTTGTCAAAAACAAATGACCCTGACAGTCAACTCACCCTTCTTACCTTGTGTTTTACTTACATATCGTTACATATCAGAATTTCTGGTGAGGCTATTCAATAAGGTAAGATGACACATTGAGTTTTTTGAGATTTACTCATTAAAGTGATATGAGAAATCTAGTAGGAGTGTATTTCTCAGTTTCATCCATTTTTATGTGTCTATACTTTATTAAATTGCTTATTCTGTACCCACAGTATAGACTGTCCTGGACTTATGACGCATTCGACATACAACGGGCTCTTACTGACGATGGTCAGTAATAATAAGAAATAAATAATTAGTAGGAATTATTTTTTTAAAATACAAAATGCGCAAAAATCATAAAAATCATCTTTAAGTATTTCCAGGAAATCTGGTAAGCAAATGAGTATCTTATAGCTAATTAAAACATGTATACGTAAACAACTTGCAATCTACAATATACAGTACCTGTGCAGTACATGTGTGATATTGTAGTTTAATGATGACGTCTGCTAATACTAAGACAAATACTAGGACAACATTGACTTGGCTTATATCTTATAATGTAGTTGCTAACGTAAATGTTACAAAAATATTATGTACATTTATTTAAACAGTGCACACGTGTACCTGCACAGTATAAACGTGTGACATCATAGCGAAACAGTTGTGCATAGCGAATGCTATAGGAGACTGTGCACTATGACACGATGGCAGCACCTTGGCCATACACACTCAGAAATCATGCCTGCTCCACCACGGCCCCTCCCAACTCCTTTCTTCCACTCTTCTGCGACTGAAAGGTTGTGCAGCACTCAGTGTTGGATGATCTCAGCTGTAATATGGAAAGATGTGAACACAACAGGTTAACTCAGCTCCCTTTTGCTGTGCACCTCATAGAACCAAACTCACTCTGAAAACTGTGCAAGGAGCCCTTAAAATACCTATTAACAGGTGCACCAAATAAGTACTCTGTTATCCTTAGTTTTAATTGTTAGATTATTATTATTTTACATTATTTGCGCTATGTTTAATAAACAATAAACTGAACGTATTTTATCACAACTAACACACAACAAAAGTTAGCTATGTTTATTGTACCTGATATTACTCAACACATTTTATTCCTGTTACTTTTTCTTCCAGTTCAATCGCCTCTTTTAAAATAATAAAAAAAATACATTTTCATTTTTGAACTTTATTTTTCATTGTCAATTTTGATGAATTTCATTAATCAGCTTCTTTTCTATTTTTACTTTAAAAATTGGGTTATATTGACTTTTTTTAAGTTGGTGATAAAAATGCAAGGAATAATAGCATTTTAGTTACAAAAATGTGTGTACAGGTATTTTTGCCATTACTTGCCTACCGTATTGCGGTCTCATTGCATGGCCTAAATTGTTTGTAGTAGAAACTTTTTTCGAAATTGCATCAACATATAGTTTACTTTTATGAATATAAAACTGTATGTAAGTAAATATGGGAGCCTTTTGAGATTTTGAGATCAGTTTGCAACCAATTTCTTTTTTCTTCTTTATTTAAGCTTCTCGTTATACACTGTAGTATAAAAGTAAATTCTCAGCTCTGCTGATTCTGTCTTGTTTAGCAGTCCTATTTAGTGTTCTTAGACTTTTTAAAATTTCTTCATTGTGCCAAGTCATATACAGTGGAATCCAAATATACTTTGCAGAATTTATTTATTTTTGAAGGAAAAATGCATGCAAATTTTCATTTCTTTGAGCAGTGAGACCACACATTTAGCTTTACAGACATTAAAAAATTAACTGGACAAATATGTTTTTTAAATGACCATTTGTTGCTTATGTTTAAAAAGACATATTTTAAGTTGCTGATATAGACTTTTTTCGATTGCAGACATTTTTGACTAATAGTATTTATTTCTTAAGGAATAGAACATGCAAATTAAAATTGCAAAGATTCACTCAATATGCCAGCAGATAGTAATCACAAATGGTAAGCGGCCCATTTTGTTCTTCAAAAGTTCAAAAGTTTTTAAGCACTCTGCTCTAGCTCTAGCTAGGGTTCTTTATTGTGTTTTCTTATTTACAACATGTTATAAACAAACCTGCCAGGAGATAGAACACCCAGGTGCATGTATAAGGCATTCTGGCTGCCCCTGGGGGGGGGGGGGGGGTGTCTCCCAGCTTGGTTTTCTGGAGTTGTTCAGTGGGAAAGAAAGTGTGAGAGACCGACATAGATAGCGAGAGGGTGGTGTTCTGCTCTGTTCCCACCCAGAAAAGCATGCTGCTTCCTCCCTCTCCATGAAACTGTCATGTTGATGACATTCACGTTTATATTTATTCATGTAGCAGACACTTTTCTCCAATGCGACATTCATCTTACAGTAAAGAAAAGTCAATTTCATCAAAATGTTGAGATACAAATGATGAAATCTAATTTTCATAGCGCAGTCACTTAGTCCAAAGCCACAATTTTTGCCGCCATGTGGTACACCAGTAGCTGTATGTAGATCTTATGACGAGTCCATGGCCCGTTCCGTGTCACATTCAGTTAGCAAACTTTTCAGTTAACCAAACCAACTCTCCGTCTCGATTAACTTTGTAAGTGGGGTGCCACCGTGTATTATTTTTAGCAGACATTATTAAAAACACAAGAGCGCAACAGCTTGACTGATCTTTTTGGACTGGAGCAGCTTCTAGTTCCTCAGGCTAGCTCTGTTAGTGTGTCTTCAAGGACAATGCTCTCTGAGTTGCTAATCTGAGCACCTAACAATGGAGTGGATTACATAATGAATACATTAATCGATTTAAGTCATGATTGTTTGTGTTGGCAGTAAAACAAGGTCATGAAAAATAAATTTTTTGTCATTTTCAAAAGTATTGTATGTAACAAGTTGTAAAATGATTCTACCTGGCAGTCCATGATGCTAGTATTATAGCAAAAATAGCATGCATAAAGATCACATATAAGGTAGAGTAATGTAGTCATGCTAATTATCAAATATAAAAATATGTATGATTTTGTTAACACAGCCATGTTGAAATAATGATTTTGAAATGAAGGTTGAAAGAGCAAGTTTGGTGTGAAAAGAGCAGTCTTATCGACACAAATAAAGCACATTAGCTGACACCACACTGCTCAACCATTAACCATTTTTTTAATTTTAGCATTCAAAACAGCATTTATGATCATGATGTTATATAAAAATACAGCATTACAGCTAAAATGGTCTTTTTAAGTATTACTTGTAAACCCTTCCTTAACTATTGTAGCTTCAGTATTTGTGTGTTTAAGTTTTCTGTGTTATTGCAGACCTTGAAATAAATTTGTCTTGATACATCATTTTTTTTAAAAAAAACAATTTTTGTTTTTGATAAACACCATAGCACAGACACATTTAGTGTTAGCCATAACGGTGCAAAAGGAGAGGTTACATTCTGTAAGTTAAACCTTTTTGTTGGTAATCGTGGACTGTATTTGAATAGTTTTTTACATAAATGCAGCAAGATTCTGGAAATATTTTGAATGTTTATGTTTTTGTAAAAATATTTTTTGACTTTGATGTTAGAAAAAGCAAGCATTTTTTAATGTAATCCAGTATAAGCACCTAGCATGTGTTAGTAGTTAACTGGTTACAAAATCTAGCACACTTGTAGGCACAGCCCCCATAGCATCTTAAAATTTTTAAACTGTTTTTAGTGCTGTCATGTTTTTGTGCTGAAGATAGGAGTTGTACAGAAGCATACAGGGCCTCAAAAACATGCTTTTTATGTCTTTGAACATTTGTCTGGACAATATTTCATTATTTTTGCGCTGTGTTTTTTGCACATTTGGAATAATGCTGTATTGTGCTGAACCTGGGATTCTCCTGAGGCAAGGCTGTCATAACAAAATTGTGGCACAGGTTTGGTCAAGTCCACCGATAGGCAATGAATAATTAAGTTGGTGGTCAGAGGCGGGAGCCACAGGCCGTTCCATTAAAATGAAACGATGAATGGAAAGTGGCAAATGACATTAGCTGTAAGCAGCTCACCATTGCTGAACTTATAAGCAGCCTCTGTGGACTACAGGAAAGGTAATGAAGACCTGTAGGCTGTGAATTGTTTCAGTAAGTGTTTTCTTTTACTGTGTTATTAGCATTTCTTGCAAGTTCAAAACCAGCACTGGTACTATGAAAGTTTGGCCTAATGAACTGCTAGATAATGAGTTTTTAAAACGAAAAAATCTGGAAATTATTGCTATGTTTTTGCAACATAGATTATTGGCCCCAGTGAACTAACAAAATTTTTCATTATCTTCATAAATGCAAGGAATCATTTCGTGTGTTGGTTGATCAGTCTCAGTGTGTTGTCATGCTGAGCTTTCTATGTTTTGTGTGTATCTTTGTATCATGCAAAATGGCTAGTGTTTTTGGAGTTACACTACATGGCCAAAAGTACATAGACACCTGAGCATCGCATTCATATTTTCTTGTTGAACTTCCCATTCCAAACCCATGGTCATTCATATTGAGCTGTTCCCTTCTTTCCTGCTATAACAACCTCCTCTCTTCAGGGAATGCTTTCCATCAGATTTTGGAGCGCATTTGTGGGAATTTGTGTGGGAATTCAGCATGAGTGAGGGCAGGCACCGATGCTGAGTGAGAATGCTCACATTTGGTGTTCCAGTTCATCCCAAAGGTGTTCAGTGGGGTTGAGGTCAGGGCTCTGTGCAGCCACTCAAGTTCTTTCACACCAACCTGGGCAAACCATGTGTTTATGGAACTCACTTTGTGCATGGGGGGGCACAGTCACGCTGGAGCAAGAAAGAAGCTTCTTCTTCCCCAGTCTGTGGCCACAAAGCTGGAAGCGCACAGTTGCCTAGAATGTGTTTGTCCACTGTATGGTTGCGGCTGAAACAGCTCAGCTCAGTCATTAGAAGGGTTGGGGGGGGTCCACATACTTTTAGACATTTACTATCCTTTACACTACTACTGTTTCTGCTTTTGATTTAATCTTTATGGATGCTTAATGTTTTCAGGAGGAATAGAGTGGAATTTATGTGTAAATGCTGTACCATTGTGTGTGTGTGTGTGTGTGTGTGTGTGTGTGTGTGTGTGTGTGTGTGTGTGTGTGGTGTTTGCATGTTCTCCTCTGTGTTTGCACCCTTTGAAGGAAAAAATATGCCAGAAGAAGGCCATTCCAAACCACTTCTGTTCCTCCTTCCTCAGAAAACCATGTCTATGGTTTTATGGTATGGTGTGTGTGTGTGTGAGAGTGAGGTTGGGAGAATCTTAATACAACTATGTCTAATTGCTGTGTCTTTACACCCTACTAATGACTTCAAAAGGGGAATTTTGGATATTTACAAATTCCAAAAGCTGTGCCTAAGCAATAATAAGCCAAATCCTACTTTTTAAACATTGGCTATTGCATAAATGTATGAACCTTTGTACTTAGTGTTCTACATAGATGCTGTTTCACCCAGAGTTGTGGCAAGAATAGATCACCATAAAACACAGCCTAATCTCCAAAAAACAGTTTCATTTTAAAACACAAGTTGATGTAAACTGTTAAAAATTAAATTCCTCCTATGGGATTCAATGCTCACAATTTCTTTTGGATCTTTGTATAGGATAGAATAACTGTCCACTCCAGAGCTTTGTGTGTTTTGCAAAATGTATTTAAAATGTAAATGCAGCAACAGTTTGTGCAGCTTTTGTATGTTGCTCACAATAACTTCTTAAATTTATTAAAAGCTTTTAAGTACTAAGAATGTTGACAGTTCTGCCATATTAAGGGTGCTGAAATCAGAAATAAAAATGAAAAAACTGGATAAATTATTTTTAAAAAAGTTTCCTTTCAATGTCAAAGTGGCTTAATGGAAACAATTTTCTTTGTGTTTGTGAGATGTGTGTATCACAGTGTTGCATTGCCCATAATACTAGCACTGTATAACAAATTATTTGATCTTGAATATCACTGCTCCACATTTTGAAAGAACCCCCTTAAGGTAAAGAAACCACAGACCTTGAGCCATCTTTTTACTTCTGTCTATTGTAGAAGCAGGACACGTGGTGACGACTCAAAAGGCAGCTACTGTTGTCATTTTTAGGACAGCAACAACGGAATTGTGAGTCACCATCGCCACAAAATATGGACTCAAGCAAAAGGGAATTTTGTGAAGCCGTTTCATGGCACAGTCGTGAAAACAAAAGCAAGGCGGCTCAAACCAAAGCCCAAGCAGCCAAGTTCTCTATCCTCAGAGACAGCACCTTAAATCTAGCTGTCGTCATTGCTAAAACAGGTTTTTAACACCCTAACAAAGTTCGATAGAGCAGAGCCGTATCACTGGTGCTGCAAATGTGGCTCTTTCTCTCAGGTGCTGGGCCTTGCTGGCCCTTTGCTGAAACCCCGATCTGTGCTTCTTGCTGGAGTTACAGAATCTGCCAGCATGTACAGTATAAATAGCAGCAGTGGACTCAAATTAGCCAATCTCCCCCATAAATCAGAACAGAGAATACAGTATATAATGCATGCTCATTGGCAGTGTGTTCATGTAAAAAGTCTGTAAAGAGTGTGAGCTGGACAGTTGGGCCCAACTGTGGTCAGGGTGGGTTTTTCAGCCAGCAATGACTGGGTTCTACAATAGCCAGATGCAGCTGGCATCACTCAGAGGACTGAATGCCTTGGGTCAGCCAGGGGTTCTCAGCTGACAACTGTGCTGAACACTCCAAGGTCTCTTGTCTGGCTTAGGCAATAAGGAATTAACTGCAGTAATGCCAAAGAAAAAATGTGTGCAATAAATAGCGAGTGTTTCACCTGTGATGTTTCAATCTAATTATTATAATTAAATATTATAATAATATGAATATTGATGGACCCTGGACGCATTTCAGACCTTTTGGTGTGACATAGAATGCAAAATGCCATTTTACTAACTATGGGAAACATTTCTTATCATTAAATAATGGTCATGCTATTGCGTCAGTTTACAAATTCCTTAGGTCAGAATTTTACTTATTTAAAGTTAAAAACAAGGTTACTTGCATCTTTCCAGAGCTATGCTGCTCTCCAGGCAAGGTTGTTTCTAGGTCCAGTGACTTGGAAATAGAAGGTGAGGACAGTTCTCTGGGGAAATAGGTGAATGTCTGATATCAGGAGAGCATCAGTGTGGGTGGACAGTTCTCATTGTCCTTTCTGAGGTTTTAATCTCAGATCATTAAACACACTTGTTCTGGAGGTCAGATGTATAGCCGCTAGTTCACTTCTGCAGAGCATCACCAGCCTCTACGAGCCACCAAAAATTCTTGGCGTATTCCATAAATTACATTACCCATTGAAATCTACATGAATCACTGTTGCCATATTATTCATTTTGATGGCAGTACCATCACGGTCCAAAATTATGAATCTGAAGAATTATTGCGACGATATTAAGACCGATAGATGATTTGCATATATATGCATATTGAAGGCATTGACTCTTGGCTGTGACAAAAACCTTAAGGCACATTTTATTCAACATTTAGTTATTAAACATTTTGTGCTGCTGTGAAATGGAATCAAATCTGGTGGTTTAGAAGAAGCCAAATTTTTGGATATTTTGCACTAAACATCATACAAACAGTAAGCTTTAGGTATAATTTGTGAATTGTGGCATGATGTATAGCAGCAACTTACATTTCAGCACAGGCAGGTTTGTCACTGTCAAATTTTTAAGATTCATCTTGACTATCCAAGTAAACCGTTTTCACTCCTACAAACCATTTGGTAACAGCAAATTGCATATGTAGCTCTCATTATGCCATATAGCTCAGTGGAGGATAGCACATTCAGCATAAAATAGAATGTGTTGTCAGAATTTAGGAATGAATCTACACAGAGTACAGAAATGATTGTCCCCCAATAAAGAGTAAATCCTATGTGATTTATTGAGAGAGGTAGCGTGTGAAAAAGTGCTTGAGGAAGCAGTCTGTGCTTCCTTTTGCTTCACCTTTTGCTGTGGCTTTCAGCACCTTTTAAACAGAAATGCTGATCAAAATGAGACGTAAGTGGATCCCTGCAGACCACAAACAACAATAATGGAAGAGGCCTCCAGAGGATTGTCTTGCATACCACGCAGTTTCCAAGGTTTACTGATTGGCGCTCTTTTTTAGGACTCTTCTTGAAGCACTGCGGCCCCTAACATTTGCTCAAAAACTTTGCAACCTTCCAGTTTGGCCATCTTTGAGGGAACAATGGGGACTCTTCAAGGACGGGTGCTGCAATCCATTCGCATCAGATAAATAAACAAGGAGGACATTTCATTTGCCATCCCCTCAAGATTGATAGCTGTAGCCTCCAGTGCCAGAAAGGACACTTTATTTACATCAAAGGTTTTATTCGACCTCATTAAATAATTACATTTGTAAAACACACGTAAGATGTATTAACGCAAAGCTTTTAGCGTTATTTCGCTTTCCGTTTTACGCTTCGTGCCACTAAAGTCAAGGTCATGAATGCAGTTTCCTTAAACACTCCACCACCAGGTTTACTGCAGGTAACTTCTTTACTTCACTACGCCATAAGCATTCATAATTTCACTGAAATCCGTTCAGACTCATTGACAAAAAAAAAAAAAAAAAAAACAAGGTTTGATTTTTAGGATTTTACAAAGGAATGCATACTTACTTTAAACATTTACTGCAGCTAAATAAAGGATCATACATCCCGGATATCTAAATAATACTATAAAAATAGCACACGTTCTAATCAGAACTCAAAATAATTATAGGCAACGATATGATTTTTTTTAGCAAAAGCGGTAACACTGGATCACAGTGATCTAAAAACAGTAAAAAACTTGTTATAAACATGAGTTTTTTGATAAAGAGTGCAGTTGGTGAGTTGGTAAGGAAAATCTATCTCCATGGTAGGAGAATCATCTTGCTAATCCCGCCCCAAAACTGAACTTGTCCTAAACAAATTGCTTGAAAAGGATGTTTCAGCATTCTCAGGTATGCCCAAAACTTTCACATTATTGTGGTGGCTTTTCTGTTCTGCTTCATCTAATTTAACTTGCTGCAGCTCAACTTTTTGCTCCAAGGCAGTTATTCATACAGCTTGTGCCCAGAAACAGAGCATTATGTCTCAGCTCAATGCGGATTTCAAAGCTACTGTATTCACACCATCAGTTAAACTAGTGACTTTTTCTTCGTAATTCCCACAGAGAAAGACTTTTTTTACTTAAGCATTGACAGCATCCATCTAATCCACTTTTGAAGGCTTAGATTCTATTCTGCCTGTTTGGTTAGACACATCTTTCATAGTGCTTTTAAGGGACTGAGTCGGCAGGCATGAGGAATCACAGGTTAAAAAATCATTTATTCCAAAAAGGCAATTATCATGTCAGCAAAGAATAAAATTGCACCCATAAAAAGGTTAATAGAACATGACACCCAAACCAACTGTGCACAACTCAAATCAACTAGACGTACAGCTGACCTAACAAACAATAGGGCTTAAATAATAGCTGATCAGACCATTCACATACAACTACATACAATAGGGAAACACAAATTAACAACAAAATACAACACACCGGTCAGTTAACTAAATCATATACATAACACAATCCACCTAAATCAAAATACTGCTAGTGAAAACATAAATCAGGAAATTATACCAAGTGAACTTTTACACTGATATCCCCCCCATGCTGTAACAAAGGTTTGTCTGCCTTGGATCCACTTCCTGCTTTCTAAGGCCCGATTTCTTTCTTCCAATCCTATGTCCAGATGGGTATCTGGTCAAGTCCATCCCCAGAAGCCACCAACCAAACCAGCAACCCAAAACCAATTTCCATTCAAACCCCATACAGCAAATAAACCAAACATCTCAACACGCAAACTCTCCAAAGCAAATCAACACAAATAGAAATTCAAACAAAAAAAATATGCTTAAACTATACACTCATCTGTGTGGCTGTTGGGGCAGCCATCACAGTGCTCATGTGGCTCTCTTGACCAGATATAATTTGCCCAGATAATATCTTTAATCTCTTTTAACCATGCTATCAAATCTCAGGAGCAGAGGCAAAATTTTATTTCCCATTTTAGAAAATGATCACGTGACTCGGCACTACTTTTGTATTTTAGATTTGTAATATTAACAGGAATAATCGTACACATAACCTAATGGTAGTGTATTAAAATAAACATATAGAAGATGATGATTTTCATTGAATGTAGTGGAGTGTATTTTATTTTTATTCTTGTGAGCAGTACTTTTGTAAGCATAGATGTTTCAAATTATAGTTAATACATAATGAACAGGCTGTTAATTCTGATTCATAGCTTCCAGCAACAAATTTTTTAAATGTCAACAATGTGTTAATAACTAGAAATGTCAGCAAGAGAAATACGTAAATATTATGAATTTAGTCTGCCAACATAGAACCCGTTTCAGAATGAAGGTAGGCTGTCACGAAAATTGGTCTGCGGTTCTTGGAAGCATTCGCATTGGGTTTCTCAATGTGTGGAAGCTGACTCATTGCAAAGTATTTGAGCGTAGTGATTTCCTCACCGTGTCATATACAGCAGCACTGCTTTGCATTTGCGTAATATTGATCCATAAAATATTGTTGTTAGAGTTTAGAATTTGATGCCTGTATTACCTGCTGTCAACACACACACACACACACCAGTGATTTGTTGTTGACTTTGTGTGATGGACAGTAGTACAATAACAATAACTCTAGTTCAAGCCCAGTCCAGACCCCATATGTTGGTTGTGTTGCATAATGATGTGAAATGAGAAAATCCATGAGCATTACATTAGCATCACAGCACTTCTGAAACCTGGGAAGGGGATGGGAATTTCACACCGGAGTGTCTTTTCCTCTAATCTTGAGTTTTTCTTTGCCTGTTGTCACATTTCCATGCCTCTCCCCACACCTGTTTCAGTTATACTGTGGCACCAGGAGAGAACAGGGGAGTAATGCAAATTCAGGCCACCTGCCTTACATTTGTCATTTAAAGATGTACACAGATGATAGGCCCATCTGTCTGCTGGATGTAAAATGAATGAAATAATCCTGTGGGGCAATGGACCTGCTTGTTGAAGCCCAGAAGCAATTAAAACACAGTGATTTCAAATAAAGTTGCGACATTAAAAAAAAAAAATAATAATAATAATTTAAAAAATGGTTGCAGTTTGTGTCCCGTTTGTGCAAGCACTGAGCTTTTGTGGCAGCATACAGCTTGAAATATGGATAAAATAAAAAATAAAAAAAATTGTACTATTCAAATACATACTTAAATTATTTACTGGTAAATGTGTTTTTTAAAACTGACAAAGGTCATTCTAACACCCTTCTATTTACATGATCCTCCGCCTTTCCATAATCCAAACCCTATGAACATCATTTCTTAATAATCCTCATCTGTACTTCAGTTACAGCACATCAGGACGATCAAAAGGTAAAAACCGAATTATAACTATATGCATATTGCTTTCCGAAATAAACTGAAATTAAATTAAACATTATTGAATTAAACATATTCATTTTAATGTAGCAATTTATTGTTACTGTTAAATGTTTCTAATTTATTAGGCTATTTCATTGATCAATATATTACAAAATGTGCAAGGCCTTTTTCCAACATTCCATTTTAGGGTTATAAAATGACATTTTTAATTAGTCAGGCCTTCATTACTGTGCATGTTCATTGTTCATTTTGTACTTGGATGTTGAGGAATCTGCGGACAGTAGCCGTTGCATTGGTCAGGGTTGTTGTAATCTAGACTACCGGTCCGTCAGGGTGTGACAGTGATAGGATTCACAGTGGATAGGACCCTGACATAATCAACCAAAAGACATACTGATCCTTTCTTCCCATATGCCTTGGTGAAACGAAAAATGACTTGGTCGTGATAGCGGAACAATATCAAAATTTAATATGAAATTCTGTGGTATTTGCTGCTGTAACTTTGTAGATATACAAGTTACAAGGACTTAACATAAAGGTATAAATAATAAAGCTGTTTTTTTTGTTAAACCATGTTTCATAATGTATATATCTATTTATGAGCTACAGCTCTAGTTTTATATATTTATATATATTTTAAAAGTTAATATCTTAAAAATAATTCATATTACAGTAAAACAGACAGCAGGGTGGTAAAGAGGTTCCTCAAAATTCCTGGGTAGAAGGTTTTAATGTGGGTTTTCTTCCGGTTCAGTCTTTATGGAGGTTGCTTGTTTGTGGCATGTTGGTAGAGTTCAAAGATGCGTTTAAAGTAAATAAGACTAAACTGCTCTTTCTGTATAACTGAATGAGTGAATATGTGTTACTTTTCTGCTATGGAGTGGAACCCTGTCCAAGGCTTTTACCCTGCGTTGTACCATGTTTCAGATATAGCCTGCAGACCACTACGGCCCTACACAGGACAGCAGTTATACACGAATAGCCTTTCAACATTCGATAAAGTGTTTATTATTTATACCCCCTTGTTATTGATAAATGATAGCAATAATTTTTGATATGCAGCCATCTCTCCTGTCAGCTAATGCAGAGGTGGTCAAATCATGCGCTTGGAAAGAAATTGGTTATCTCTTTTTTGTTGGTTAGCTTGGATTCTCATTGGTATCTGACCCTCTTATGAATTTTAGATTTGTGAGTTATCATAAAAGAACAACTGGTTAGAGCAATGTTTCTACCATGTTTCAGTATAGCTTTTGAAGTATTATACACTTTCAGCTGGCACCACACTGAAGTGCTGGTACTACAGGAGAACTCCAGCTGCGGTAGCAGTATCAGAGACTTTTGAATAAACAACAGAAAGGCAAGGATTAAAATCATTGTACTTTTTTAGACTCTAAAGGCAAGTTAAAGCCACAACAAAGTTAAGAGTATTTGTACCTCTTTCAGAGGCCTTGTACTCCTTGACAAAGGAATCAGTGAAGATCTGAGATGAGGCTGGCATACAATGAAAGATCAGGATATCCTCTACACTGGCGCAGGACAGGAGTTGGAGCCGTGCCTGACTTTATTAAAGATACTTCTCACTCCTTAATGTGCCTCATCAATACCTGCCAAGGCATCAGACAGAACTGGTAGTAGGTCTCACTGCCAGAGTTCAAGCGTCTGTGTCAGGTATCTGCTGGCAGCATAAGGTCGCAGAACTCTGATTACTTGGTGAGAAAATGCCCGAAAACGCTGGTGCCGTGATGTAACTGCTGTACAAGCTGGGGTGGGGGGTCTACATCTACTGTTTTCTCAGAATTCTAATCAGCAAGGCCCATAATCCTATTCAATAAACGCATCTCTTGCAATTGCAGAGCACAAGTTTACACCATTAAAATGACTAAAAATGGTTAAATTAAACTGTGCAAGTCGATCCAGCAGAATCTGCATTGTAAGCGCAGGACTTCAGACTGCAGTTTCAGCAGTTCACTTTCTTTGTGCTCGAGAGATGCAATGCATTAACCACTTCGGGAGTACCATCTGTTATAGCTAAGGTTGTGAATCGCGCCGAGCGAGAATGACAGGAGACTTTGTTTAGAACTAACCCTTACATGTCAAGTGTATTTTTTTCATTGTTGCCTGGCGTATGCCACAGAAAAAAGAAACAATGATAATAAAGATAGTCCAGGGATTGTGGTAATGCTTGAAGCCATTTAAAAAGGAAGAGAGAATTGGGGCTGCCATGTCAACATGGAAGCAACAGACAATAAGTGGGGGTGGATGAGGGATTTCTAAAGGGTTGGAGAGAAAAGAATCTCTACACTCCAAATAGAGTGATGAAGTGGTTAATATTTTAGGACTGGAAGCGGCGGAGTGGCAGTTTCCAAACCTTTTCAGAGAAAGCAGGAACATGCATGCATTGATGGTCTATTTTAGAGGAGCAAAGACCAGCTATATGTACAAAGACAAGCAGATATCCATGAAATTTTTTATTTATTTTTTTTAGTAAAACAAGAGCAAGAACAAGAAAAAAAAATATATATATATATATATATATGTATATTTTTTTTTTTTTTTTTTTTTTTTTGTTGCCGGGCTCTCCTGGTATTTCTTTGCTCAAGAGGAACCCCTTTCCAAGTTCATTTACAAGACTGGAGAAGTCCATTTTACTTTTATCCATGACATCATTGGGTGGGGAAACTTTACACTCTTGTGCTTTGCTTCTTTGCAGCAAAATGTTCCAGCTGATTGAAAAAGCACTTCTGAAATATTTATGGAACCAAAACAACTTATTTGCTGGCAAGCCAACCATAGTATAGGCCCACAGAGAGCCTTTTTAATGTAGATAAATCAAAATAAATAAAGGCAGGGTGAAATTTACCTTGTGACAAAGGTTGCAGTTTGTAGTCTAGAGAGTCAAATGCTTATACAGGTATCCTCCTACTTAGGAGCAAAATTTGTTTTGGGAATTTGGTTCCTAAGATCAAATCTCATAAACTGGAGATGCACTTGTCATTAAGTCGCAAATAGTTAAAATGAACGTTGTTGGTGTTCAGTGTTTATTTTATTGACTTCACTTAACATTGTGACTTGAATCATCATACTGAGTTTAAGCTTAAAAATGAATCTCAAAAAGAAACACTTAGAGATCATCAACTGATTATTCCTCGGTTTTTGCACGGCTCGCACGGTTGCGACTGCATGTGGAGAAGTAGCCGCTGATGGGTACAAAATACATTGCAGCATTTTGAGATGCAGCCAAGATGAGATTAAAGACCAGATCTCCAACGCCAATGGCGGCAATGGTTCACCTTGGCTGTCCCCCAGGAGGCTACAGTACCTGCCTGCCAACAGCATTAAAAACAAGCCTGCATTCTACTATTCAGACAGAACAGATCTTGATAGTTCTGGGACATGGAAAATATTGACTCCTTATTAAATCTGACTGACAAAAATATGCAGCGAGGGGAAGAAAATCACAACAAGAGCAAAAGACATCAAAGAGCCTTCTAAACTTCATAATCAAAGTAAGTTAAGAATCACTTTTTCTACCATAGCTTGCACTTGCAGGACTACCAGCTTCATATTCCTGGTATCTTAGATGGGAACCATTAGGTGGGGGATTGGGAAAGGGCCATTAGATAACTCCTCGTGTTTTCTCCGAACAGAACTGAGCTCTTTTATGTATGTGTAAGTGTTTGTGTTATTTTCAATCTTTTTTTATGATGAGTGCAACGAGTTTGAGCATTTAAGTTGTTTTGGCATGCCTTTGACTTTGTAGATGCCACTGTCCAACATCTTTGGGACATTTGCTTATTCAAAATGCCCAATAAAGGAGTTATTTAAAGTAACAATAAAAAACAGTCCTGCAGCATGAAGGTATGGTGTGCTGGCAAATTGATGTTGAGCATTCTTCACATGGAAGTCATGTGGCTTAGCCCTCTTTTTTATCCCCATTTTATTGGTTTGACTTGGTAGGCCATCTGCTGAAAAATAAGATATTTACCCATTTTGGGGTAAACTGATATTCCCCAGCTAGAAAATAGTGATATTTGAACTAATAAGAGAAAGCAGTCTAGGTCAAGTACAAAGGGCATGCACTTCAGCAGGTGAAGTTGAAACTGGGTGAATTTTGAAGGAGAAACAGTAACAATTCAGCCTGCTTCTTCAAGATAGTTGAGATAGATGTACAGGTTGATTGAAATAAAAGCAATAGGAGAAGAAAATGTGTAGTGTACAGGAATTAAATAATTTTCAAATCTGGATTGTGTGTATCTGTGTAAACCGAAGTGCATGCAAATTACATGCAGTTAAAAACATTTGCCACTGTGTCCAGGTGAGAAATTGCTGAATTCAATAAGTGCTTCTTCTCTTTTAGGTCCTCCTGTCATTGTGGGAATGAGCATTAACATCGCTAGCATCGACTCCATCTCAGAAGTCAACATGGTGAGTAGACATATGTCTGAGTACATTTAAAATCTTCAAAGTCTCCATACAGTTTTACCATAATTGTTTCCTAACATTTTAACATAAAAATACTTATCTGAAAGCCAAATTGAGGCAGACACTGAAACCATTGGCGTTTTCTGTTCAATAGCGAGTTAACGGCTTTTAAAAAACTCTGCTGTCTGTGGACAGCATTATGGCTTACAGCGCCCTGTGCCGCATGAATTGACAGCATGAACATGATTCAAAATGAAGGGTTCGTGCTCATTTGTTATGTGTGAAAAAATACAAATCATCGAAAAAGCTTTCTCTCAAATATGTTAAACCCACTTTTTTTTTTTTTTTAAATAAGATACATGACTAATCTGAAGGACTAGCAGCAGAAACACATTGCTGTTTTTTCTTTCATATCTCTGTCTTCCATTTCACACTGTTGTTGGCCGGGCTTCTTTGTGCTAACAGGTTGTAAAATGAGTACATTGAAAAAGCAGGAATTTGGATTTGGTTTAAACTATGATCGCGATAAATATTTAAATAAATTGGAAGCATTTTATGAAATACTGTATCTGTGCTTGCCTTTGACAGGCCACTTTTGTACCAATGGACACCTACAAGTTTTACAACTATGCAACATCAGAGATTATTAATAATGAAGAGTGAACAATACACATTAGTTTGTACGTATTGAGATACTCTGGTCCCAATAAAATTTGCTTCAGATGTGTTACACCTGCGGTTTTTACAAAAGATAAAATAAGATCTCTGTGCTACAATTAAGTTGTTAATGATGATGGATGGTACCATTAATGAACTATAGAGCAAGCCAACATTTTCAAAGAGTTAATAAAAGCAGATAACAAGGCTATGCATTACGTTGAGCCGATGCACTAATGTCCACCTACTTTTTGTGAGGCTATATAGTAGTGGACAAAACTGCTGTACAGAAACCTTGGTTATTGCAATTCTATATCCATCAAAGCGCATCCAGTCCACTCAGCTGGAGTTTCTCATAATTTTCGGAGACAAAAAAAAAAAAATGTATGCAAAGAATAAAAATACAATAAGTGGAGAACATTCAGCTAAACTTTACTTCTGTTAACATAATAATACAGGTATGCGCCGCATAACCACATGCCGGTCAATGATGGACCGCATATACGACGGTGGTCCCATAAGATTATTTACAGTATATAATGCATGATAATGATAATAAACAACTATGATACTGGTTTATGTATTTGCTGTACTGTACTTTTTATCTTTATTTTGGAGTACTCTTCCTACTTATAAAAAAAGTTTATTGTAAAACAGTTTGTCATGTTACGTTTGTAGCAGCTTCATTCATCTTGTGTTTACCACATCTACTGTACAGGTTTGTAGTCTAGGAGAAATAGGCTATGCCATATAATAATAATAATAATAATAATAATAATAATAATAATAATAATAATAATAATGAAAAATTTGTGATGTAGCACATGTACATGCTATAATGTTCACCCAGTGATGAAATCGCCTGACAAAGAATTTCTCAGAATGTATCCCCATCGTTGCCACATGCCTGTACTGTGTTTTCTAAAGTCCATAGCCTCTACTCAACAGTGCACTTGAATTTGAGGGTAAATTTGCTGAGGTAAATTTGAAACAGATGTGTTTATACCGTCCAGTTTACCGCCTGCACAAATAAATAATTTAATATATTTTTAATGTTGTTGGCAAACTCGTTCATTTAAAGTTTGTCTCAGTATGCTTTTTTATGTTTATTGTAAAATTTTATAATTCAGAAAGCTTTCTAGGTTATCTCCTCAAGTTATTTTTAAAGTCAAAATCAACTCTCATTTTTATTTGATCATGTTTTATGTGTTTAAATCAGTTAAGCACAGTAAATCAACTTAGGTCATGTATTCTCCTGCACTTTTGAGCCTGTTTTTGCTGTGATCCAGAATTAGCCTAACCTCCTTGGGTAGCTTGTTAACCATGCCAAGCCAGACCACAGGATATCAACATTTGAACTACGTTATGTATTATGTATTCCTATGTACATAATCTCAGGTGCCATCATTATTCCATGGGCTGTACTGAGCATACTAAATGATGACTTCTAAATTAAATAATTTAATTGTAGTTAGTACATTTTTCTCTATGTATTTGTAACATCATTATCAATTATAGATATAAAATTCTGTATGTACATAAGGCTGCTGTAGAATTTGTTATTTATGAGCATCAGACACGTCCATCATCAGGTGTTACTACCGAATTAAATATATGAAGATTTTTTAAATAATTCATTGTACAGAGGATATTGTTGAGATAGATGTACAGGTTGATTGAAATAAAAGCAATAGGAGAAGATAATGTGTAGTGTACAGGAATTAAATAATTTTCAAATCTGGATTGTGTGTATCTGTGTAAACCGAAGTGCATGCACTGAATAAAACTGAATAAAAGTTTATGGTGTTATTTTATGGTACTTTTTGTTACTTGTTAGGCAATATTGACAGTATTAAATATTACTATTTTGCCAAAGATTTAAACTATAGTACATTAAACTTTTAGTGTTTAATTACAGTGATCCTTTGGTATGCGAATCTAAATCATCTCTGAAAAAAATGTGGGAGGAAAAAGGGGGAAAAAATCTAAAAACCCCTATATTACTGTCAACCCATGACTTCAGGATGATAAACACTGAAAATACCGGTTTCATAATTAGAAAACACTTAACATTGTCATTCATTTCAATTTTTATAACACATGGTACAGTATGCACGTTTTGCATGTTAGTGCCACCACCGGCGTTATTTAAATTAAAAGTAAAATTTACTAAAAAAATTGCAGATAATTTAAGCAAACATGGCTAACAACAGTTAATTATGAGTTAAAGAGCTGGGTACTCATAGAATGAAGCGGAGGAGAGAGGGCTGTGAGGTTCGCTGTATGGGTTGTCCAGCTTAAATCAAAGTAAATGCAGTGGCTGTGCAAGTTCGTTCACGCAAAGACTCGTGAGAAAGTCAGCAGAAACGGCTGAGACGCGAACATGTGCACGCTTGTAATTTTAGAACTTTCAATTTAGATACATTTGTACCGGCTTATTTATTTCGTTTTTCTAGATTTTCTTTTTTTTTTTTTTGGAAGAGCTTTGGGTAATAGTTCAGTATAGCAAAGTGTCCATACCAAGGATGGCTGTATATTGTAAAATGAATCAAACCCATCATGAAATGATGTTTGCGATGTTCCTTAATATCTGGGAAATAGAAAAACTATAGCTGACTATCTTTTGACATCATATTTATTTAGAAAATACTTTTTTAGCCATTCCTATGTACAAATGACAACAAATGAAAGTCCATTAGGTTAGAATGGATTATTAGGAAGTTTTTACCTCTGTTGAGGATTATTTATAGATCCATCTATTACGTTAGTTATGGCCAGGGTTGCGGCGGTTCAGAGCCTACCCCAGGCTGTTTACAGGCTCTGTTCCACTGTGCTCTCCAAAATGAATAACTATATTAGAATTAGTTTATAATGTTTAATCCCATGTACCAATGGCTCTGTGATAAATTACAAATTTCAATACATTGTCATGTATCTAACTGTACCGTATTTACCTATAGCGCTCATATACGTATACCTATAGCACCTTCTTGACCCAGATACCGAGCCGAGTGTTAATATATCGGGAGTTATATTGGGAGCTCAGAAACTGGGAGTGTGAATACAGGGGTATACATGCACAGTGGTTGTATTTATGCACAAAGCCAAGGCACACAAATTTAAGGTCAGCTAAACACTACAGCACAAATACAAATTACTACTCTAATGGTTAAATAACTACAAATTACTGGGAATATTGCAACTACTGTCCAAAGGCATATGGCCAGATTTCAATTTAATGTACTTTGAATGGACACGAATGCTATAATTTATTCTTTTTTAGCTTTGGTCCTTTGATTTATTTATAGCGATGTTATTACGGAGTAGCCTTTGTACACAAGTTTTTTTGATTATCCTGCAAGTTCTATCCAGTATCAAGTTTTATTTTTGTTACCCTGAACATCTGAAAATTTAAGAATAGAAACAATGCTGCATCAGGCTGTAAAAAGGTTACAGTGAGTTCTGAACAAAACAGCACGTATTATAACAAATGCTACAGCCTATTTATGAGACATCTCCTTTAGAAAATCTCTTATGCTTACTACTCCAAAAATATATTCTATAACAACAAGATGAAACCGATAAATTATACATTGAATAACATCATTCGGTTTACATCCTCAGTAATTCCTTGCTACTAAAAGCTGCTACCGATTTGAGCGATCTTTTTATAGATTTAATATTTGTATATCAAAGCTTCTCTTTACTTGTTCTAGTTTGGCTGTAAATAAATGCTATAAATACATTTTAAACCGAGCACTTAGAATTTCTTTTCCAGTCTTAACCTTGTGTAAATGTAGGTCATTTTATATTCAGTTGAATGACCACACAGAATTTTTTCTGTCTGGTACTAAAAAGAGGTCAAAGTGATGTTTAACTAAATGTTTTAATTAATATTAATAATAATATTGTTGCTTTGTATAATGATATAGACATACTGAGGAGAAATTTTGTGTTGCTGAACATGCCTAGAATATTAGGAGCAAGTTTTGTCATTATTATGAGTTTTTAGCACAACGTGAGTGAAGGTTCTCTCCTTCCAAGTATTGCTGTGGTCGGAAGATGGATGTACAATATAGACAGAACTGCAGGCCAGCACTTTACATGAGCAGCGCACCTGAAGACTAGAATTATTAAGGGAAATGCATCACAGATGAGAACATCTGCAGTACGCACCTGAAGAGCACTGTTTATTGCAGCTCAGCCATCTAGCCTGTTCCAGGACATCAGCCACGTGCTCTTGTTCAGCGCATAACCTGCCTGGTACCTCTAATGTTTGATGCCTGCATGTCCAACTGCCCTTGTAGCTTCCCCATAACCTGCTTCACACAGGCCAGTGTGTTGCACTTGCACCACCACCACATCACGTGCATTTCATCATTAGCTGTAATTTATCATTAATAAACGCACACTCTTAAAGAAAACGTGATTTAAATATGATTCATATGAGTCATATCAATACTTTAAATGTTGTTGAATTAAACATCATAGTGTGATGACATTTAGGGATACAATAAATCATTTTTGACCTTTTAAAATAAATGCTGAATAAAGTAAAAGTACATTTTCGTCCCTCTAGTTTAGATCTCAACAAATAACAAGGGCAGGCCCAATGTTAAGTATTATTCTTTTAAAGATAATGCAATGACATAACATTTACATTTTTGTGTTCCCAACCAGTTTACCAATTATGCTCATCCAGAATCAGTTGTATGTAAGAGGTCATGTTCCTCTAGGATGAAAATGGTTACTTATTATTATTATTATTATTATTATTATTATTATTATTATTATTATTATTATTATTATTATTATTATTAGAGAGTAAAAGAAACCCTTGGTTAGGCATAGCTGTTAGTTATGGTAAATTTGCACAATTAATGTGATGGATTTCCTGTTACACAAAGCAAACAAAATGGTAAAATTCAGCACAAGGACATAGATTTTCGATGAAGCTGCTAAGTTTTCTTGCAATAAAATTACAGGAGAAATCCCCTTTCCAACAAGTTTTTCTTAATAGCAATGGCATGACTATATCATTCTGCAACTCCTCAACAATATGTGAAGATGTTTCCATTCACATAAAAGTGATACACAGAACCTTTACAGTATATAACAGCATTGAGTAAACACTTCATACTGTAAACAAACACACATTCACTTGAACAAAATTGAACAAAAACCCGCCAATAGAGACAATGAGTTAAAATAATGAAAAACGTGTCAGCCCTTTGTTGCACATTTTTTTCAACCCAGAGTTCAAAATTGACAAAAAATTGGAGAACCCCACCCCCAGTGAGGTTTAATTTTCATATCCTTACTGAATAGGGTCTAAGCTGCCTTATTGCATTCATCATCCTGTATGTTATACTCCGTCAATCTACCATGTGATCACAAAGAGAAACTCCAAGCTCCACAGAGACTGACCCAGAACCAGTTATGGCTACCTGATGTCCTATTTTGAAATTTTACATGAACTAAATTATAGCCAGGCACTCTTTCCATTAAAACACACTTCCAGACCCAAAGCCAGCTTTTAAAGGATATTACCATAATTTCCTTATCACATATAGACAAATAGGGTGAAAAGCAGGGAAGATGCTTTGAAAGCCACAGTCAGTGAAGCAGAAAGAATGCCTATCTACAGTGCATGCATCTCTCATGACTTCTAAGAGGTTTTTATGAGTTCTGTGAATGCCCATACATTCCATTAATACTGCAAGCAGACTAAATGTGCAAATAGATACGAGGCTAAATACAGAATTGCAGTGCCATCAATACAAGGGGTGTTGAGTGCATGCGTGCAGCCGTGAGAATTTGTGAGCACTTCACCCCACAGACAAAAGGAAAGCTACTGTATGTTTCCTTCACTTGTTAATGTGCAATTTCTTTCTACAGACAAAAGAGAGATAAGCCTACTTTTTTGCGGACAAATTTATGATTCTGACCACAGAAACAGATCCAGTTGTCTTGAACACAATTGGTCCCCCACTTAACTTAATTGGGTTTGTGATGCGGAATGGACCAGGTGTTTGTCATCAGTTCTGCATGTGGCTACTCCTGAATGACAAAATCAGTAGCATCGAACAAACTGGCTCTGCTACTAGAACCTTGTGGCTGTCTCTTTTCACACTTCTGTTTACAATCCATTATGCTTCTCTTTGAGAAAACGCATTTGAAAATGAATAAAGGTAAACGTAAGGGTCAGCATCCAGGAGAGCTCTGCAGGGAGGGAAGCGATAATGGAGGATTTTTGGATGGGAACAGAGCAGCATTCTGTCTGTCTCTGGTTATGGTGAGCCGGGGTGGCTCGTGCCCCTATCTGTGCATCATGAGTGCCCTGGCAAAAATTTTAAAATAGTGTCGAAGTTACAGGATAATCTTTTACGCCTTCTGCACTTTTGAAACACTTAAGGCACCGTTAACTTTTTGTGATCAGTCCTTGTCTGCTCATTGGGAGATACTTTTAACCTTTATGACCAAATTTTGATAGTCAGAAAATCCCGTGTAGAGGTCCAAATCACACACAGTTTGTTAACATCAGTCTCTTTGTTAGCAGTGTTTACATGGTAACCCGGCCAACGTTGTCTTCACACCTACAAAGTTAATGGGGTAGAACATCCATACTAAGTTCAAGTTCTAATGACACCGATGAATCCATCATTTTGATTGGTATTACATTAGCAAACAGCTCAATTTAATTTATTTTTGTAGTTCTTAAGTTTGTAAAGGAATTTATTATAGAACTGACAGTTTTGTCATAATTAGTTTACTGTATTTATATGTAAAAGCTGTAATACACATTCTTCATGAAAATCTTTTTTTTCCTGCACTGTTCAGATTTTTTTTGCATCTTGGAAAATAATTACTTCTTGGTAAAATTGGCTTGTGCTTTTGCTCTGGATGATAACAGTGTTTTCCTGTTTTTCTCTCTATTCCAGGATTACACTATTACAATGTATTTCCAGCAAAGCTGGCGAGACAAGCGGCTGGCCTACGCCGAGCTGGCTCTCAACCTAACTCTGGACAACCGCGTTGCTGACCAGCTCTGGCTCCCTGACACCTATTTTCTCAATGACAAGAAGTCCTTCCTCCACGGAGTGACTGTGAAGAACCGCATGATTCGGCTGCATCCTGATGGCACGGTTTTGTACGGACTCAGGTAACTTCGGCACTTCGCATCAGTTAATAAGCTCATTTTTGTGATGCGAGGGTACAAAAATGCTTCCAGTCAAAGCCATAGCAAAAACCTTAAAATACGAGTCTTTTACTTTGGCGTGCATGACTCACCTGGTATCCATTTTACTAATACTAAGGATGGAACAACATGAGCTCTTCACTTGGTAGTGCTATTTCCTCACAGCTTCGAGGTTGCAGGTTCCAACTTGGAAACAGGTGTGCCTCTCTGGTACCTGCTTGGTTCTGTGTGACTTTTTCTCAGTATTGGTGAATTTTTCACTCTGAGAGCCCTGAGATGGATTGAGGTCATGTTTGGTCCGTGTTGTCCAAGGTCCAGCTATGCTGGCCATACTGAGTAGGAAAAAGATGTTTTCTCATTTATTGCTCGAAATTTACAATTCAAGATTCTTGAATAATTAGCGCTCAAAGCTCATCAGAAAGATAAATTTATGTGTTCATTTCCATTCCTCAATGATCTATAATCACCTTTCAGAGTTTCGTGCTAAAATCCCGCGTCAGAAGCTAGCGTTCATTTCTCTTGGTGAATTAAATCTGTTAATAGTGACTGCACGTGTATTGATGAGAAGAAAACAACAGTATTGTCGACTTGATGGACTGAACACATGCTGTGGCTTTGCAGTAATGAACACAATGTACAAATATCCCCTTCCTCTTTTTCCAGTCATGTGTGGATGACTTAAACCTCATTGACTAACCTTCCTCCGTTTCCGGTAACGGCGCAGTTTTACACGTTTCAAACACTGGCTGCAAGACATCATTATATTTAAATATATTTCTTTTACATTCATTTATTCCCACATTCCAAAAATAACAAATTGAGTTGATTTACCTGATAAACTGCTACTTAAGGTGTATGAGGTCTTTGCGATGGATCGCCTTCCTGTTTAGGTGGTACCTTTCCTTACAGGTTGCTTTTTGGAAACGCACCAGGTTACCTCAATCGTAATAGGACAGAGTCTTATTAGGCAATACCACCGAGATCCTCCATTAGTACAATATAATGATGTTAATACAGTAAATTATATTACTGAAAAGGCTAAAAGGTTGTGTTAACAGGTAAATTGAGACGTCTACATAGAGTATTTCTTATGAGAAAAATCGTGATGTGTTCCAGGCCACAGAAAAATCTAAATCAGTTTTCCCAGAATTCACCAGAATGCTGAAAAAATCATCACACAAAAAACAACACTTTTAAATAAATAGTGACTAGGGCACTAAAACACTGTAAAACACCTTGTGGCATGCGCAGCACCGTGCTGCAGTGTTGTGCAGTTGCGCAAAAACTGCGTTCCACAGCAGAGCACCCTGCAGTTCTGCAGCAACCACATTGCTCAGCAGAGGACCGCACAGCAGAGTCCTGCATAGCTCAAAATTTATGATAAAAGAGCAAGTGAACAATTTAAAATAAACAAGACAATTTACTGTAATGAACTATTAATGTACTCACGAGTGATAAGAACAGTTGATTGTGAGCTATGTTGGGTGACTTACATCTTTCATTTCTTTTAATCACTCCAATATTCTATCACTTTCAAGCCTTATTACCTTCTTTTTAATTTTTTTGCATGCTTTTTTTAGCCCCATTTTGCTGGTTTGCACTTTATTTATGAGATTAAAATAGAGACATTGTATAAACACATAGAAACAATACAAACATTGGCAGGAGACAGGATATTAGCATGAAAGCATGTAAGCATGTAAGTATAGCTGAGGCCATACATTTACATACACCTTGGCTAAAAACTCAAAATATCCCAAATTAACACTCATCATGTTACCAAAAAATTAATGTTTTCAATCAGAGTATCTACGTTATGTCCATCAGAGTTTTTTTTTCCAAAATAATGATTAAGAGACAGATTTAATGGCTCTTAAATGGCTCCTAAGGAGGAACCCAACTGAAGTGTCAGAATTCTCCTCCTAATTCTCTTTTGATTTCTCATTGTCTTAACCCCCAAGGTTACCACTATAGGTAGGCCCTTAAATACAGCCACAGGTGTCTATGACAGTTAGCCAATCAGAAGCTATTAAAAGTAATTCCTTTAATTCCTGGAGTCATCTGTACTGTTTAAAGAGACAGTCAACTTGATGTGTGTAAACTTTTGACCCACTGAAAATCCGACATAGTGAATAAAAGCTGAATTAAATCATCTCTTATTATTTTGGAAAAAAAACTCATATGTACATGATGTAGATACTCTAATTGATTGAACATATGAATTTTTTGGTAACATGTGTGGAAATTTTGACTTTGACAGTTTTTATCCAAGATGTATGTAAACATATGACCTCGACTGTATATCCCTTATATCTTATATGGGTGTACCCAAGCTCCTGGTTTTCAAATTCTTGATTCTTCATAGAATGAGCACTTCCCCAAAATCCCAGAACACAGCGTCATCCAGTGGCATTGTTATCAGACTGGATACTTTTTGAATGGACAGTGTATTTAAATGTTTCTTTCTGACCCCTTTTTCCCCTGTGGTTGGTACCCTCTCACAGACTCAGCCCCACTACCAGAGGCCTGGGAGGGTACATTGTAGTGTTTTTGCTGTTCCTAGAACTGTGCTCTTCTGGACTGAAATCCATGTTGTCATTCCTGGGGTCTGATGGAGTCTCTCTTGTAGCTCAGGGGTCACAACCTCAAATGCTTCTGTTGCCAGTGGGACTACTTTGGCTTTCACCTTCCACATTCCTTCCAGTTCTTCTCTGAGTCCCTGGTATTTCTCCAGCTTCTCATATTCTCATCTTCCTGCCATTTTCTCCTCCTTATCTATTACCACTGTACCTGGTAGGTTAGCCATTACCTGTGTATCTGTTAGGATGTGGAAGTCCCACAGGCTCTTGGCTCTGTTGTTCTTCACCACTGTCTGTAGTACCTCCCATTTAAATATGTGTCCAGGCCATATTCTTTGCAGATGTTCCTGTATATGAGGTACAAAAACATATCTATGTGTCTGTTTGTAAATTAAAATTTGCAAGAGTAGCTTCATTTTTAGCAAAGTCACAAAGCAATGCATTCTGCAGCAAATTCCCCGCCGTTTCTGCAGGAAGCGAAGACAGCGGCAAATGTGGTGATTTCACAGGGGCAGAAGGAGAGTATGAAATAAATGAGTGAGGTTGGCAAAGTCTGGTCGCGAGAAATTAATGGGCTGTTAAATGCTTACTTTAATGCATCTCCCTTAGGAACACGCACTGGCAGCCGGGTCTCGTAGCCTCTGCACTTGCAGAGAGATGCCTGTCCACATTGGTTCCATCGTCAAAGGGGTGATGCGCTGGGCACCTCTGCATTGTGACAAGGCAGCCGCAGCACTAAAATGCCTGATGCTCAGTACAAAATGGTTGCTGTGGTGCAGCTCTTCGGGCTTCTCTGCCAGGTTTCCTGCTTTTAGTGAAACCTCCCATTCACTTAGTTATTAGGTGAAAGTGTGGAGTACAGGTGAAAAATAAAAGCTCAGTTTCTTACGAAGCAACCTGTTTTATGTAAGAATATACTTTGTGACTTTGGGAGAATTGGGGCCATGGCTTACTTTAGAGCAAAGTCCTTTTGAAGGTTCCGGAACAGTTTTAGTTCCCTTGAAACAAGACCAATACTTTAGAGCAAAGGGAGTCAGTTGCAGAACTTTTAGACATGACACAGGAGATGAGATGTTTACAGGTAATCTGGTTACAACAATAAATAATGGAAAAGAGCAGTAAAGTGCAGACCAGGGCAGTGGGTAGCAGCAGTGATGAGAGACAGTTATGAAAAATGAGCTTAAAAACAAAGAAATGCTTGAATGTATAATTATAAAAGGTCTCTATGATACAAATTAAGCTGTGCGTTTTCCTTTTCTCGGCATCGATGCTTAATGCAGGGAGAGATGTTCTGATGTTACAGTTTCCTTCAGAACCTTAGAAAAACAAAAAGAAAACCAATTCTGCATTTCATAGCAAAAATCATTAATCCCCCTCCGAAAAATAAAAAAATTAAAAAATCAACATGGAGTCATTCTGACATAGAAGAATCATGGTTGGGCCTCCTGAGTCTCAATTAATATGAGCGATCTAATATTAAGACACAAAGGAACAGATTAGCAATGGGAAGAATTAGACCGCACTACACGGGGATAAAATTTGGGTTACTTGTGCACGCATCTTTGCTTCCATTTGCAACACACGGAAAAAGATTTTTTCTGCAAATTGTATTTCCGCTATCAAAACAGCTTTTTCTCATCGATAGAATGACAAGTTCGTAGCTGTCAATAGTACAGCCCCCACAGATGGTGGTGGCGTCTTTTTTTAAACATACATTTTCTCCAAGAAGAAAAGAAAGCTTTTAACTCGACAGCTCTTCGTCTTTGTATAAATAGGCTATTGATAAGTCAATTAATAAAATCAGAGGGCTCTGAGCATTCAGTGCTTCTATTTATATATATATATATACACACACACACACACACACACACATACACACACACACACACACACACTTAAGCTGGTCTGCCTACTTCCTGTTTCCGCTCGAGTAAAGAAAAAGACGAGGGACGGCTTTAAAAAACATTTAATCTCCTCCTGTACCACCACATTGTTGCTTCCTCCTATTCTGATTGAGTAACGTTTGATAAATATAGAATATTTGATGTGCTGTAACTTTGAGAAACTGTGATGGAGATATATTGTTATGCGGTTGTTTTGCTTTTTTACATGAACACTGGTTCTTTACATACGAAAATGGTTTTCTACTTGGAGCGGAGTCTAAAAAAAAAGATGCAAACTGCATGCTTCTCTTATTTTGTATGTAGGTACCGTTTGTCACTGTGCCATTTAGAGATGTGTCTCCCTGTTCTTTTAGTGTGTTCTGCACCTCATGGCACCTGTGTTCTTGAAGAGGTATCCCTCCTGCATGGTAGCTCTTCCTGACAGAGCCGTCCCAACAGCCTGTTACCCCATAAATGTGGAGAAGTATGGAAAGAACTGCCAGGCTGTGGGCAAAATCAGGGCAGCACAAGAAGGGCTGGGGGTTGGCAAGAAACGATGGGAGGAAGGGAGCAGACAGGAGCAAAAGTAGGCAAAACAAAAGGTGTCATCTGTGTCCCGTGACAAAAACCACAAATGTGGTGTCAGCTGTGCAAAATCCAACTTGGCTGCATGCAATGACCATGGTCATTTGCCTCAAATGCCACAAACTGATCAGCAGTTACTCTGTGTAAAATGTCTTCAACAATAAGTAAATATTTCAAATTCTATATATCTGTAATTGTAATTCATTTTTTTCTTTTTTTTGTAAACAGAACATTAAATTAAATTTTTTTCAGCACATTAAATTTAATAAAATGTGTTTCATAATTTTTTTACTGCTTTCCACTGAATCTAAGTTTTAGTAAGGTTATTATTATTATTATTATTATTATTAGTAGTAGTAGTAGTAGTAGTAGTAGTAGAAGTAGTAGTAGTAGTAGTAGTAGTAGTAAAGGTACTTATTCCAGTGATAAAGTGGGGATTACTATTTCGGTTTAGGTGCCTCCCATTTAGACATGCGTCCAAGCCATATTCCTTGCAGATATTCGTGTCTGTAATCCCTGCCACTTGGTTGTGCCTCTCAGCATCTGCTGTCCCTGCTTGCATCCTTCCACTGCTGCTAGGTGTTGGATTGTCTCAGTCTGCACCTGAGGTCTTGCCTGGTATGGGACCTCTGTTTCCACTTACCTGCTGCTGAGTGCTGGTTCTTGTGCCGCTAATTTTAGTGCCTCTATTCCATCTTTTAGTCCCACCTTTTTCAGGCATTGGTAGGATATCTTCATGTCAGCCATCTCTGCTACACTCTACGGCCCAAAGTATGTGTCCCCCTTCTAATGACTGAGCTGAGCTGTTTCAGCCACACCCACACAACACAGAACACACATTCTAAACAATTATGTGCTTCCAGCTTTGTGGCCACAGTTTGGGGAAGGAGCTCCTTCCCTGCTCCAGCATGACTGTGCCCCCCATGCACAAAGTGTCCTTCAAGAACACATGGTTTACACAGGCTGGTGTGGAAGAACTTAGGTGGCTGCACAGAGTCTTGACCTCAACCCCACTGAATACCTTTGGGATGAATTGAAAACGCCAAATGCAAGCCAAGCCTTCTCACCCAACCTTGCTAATGCTTTTGTGGCCGAATTGGCACAAATTCCCACAACCGCGTTCCAAAATCTGATGGAAAGCCTTTCCATGTGAGTGGAGGCTGTTATAAAAGCAAAGGGGCTCAATTCCATATTAATCCCCATGGGTTTAGAATAGGATATTCACCAAACGCATATGGGTGTGATGCTCAGATGTCCACATACTTTCGGCCACAGAGTTCATCTATTTTTTGTCTGTCTCAATTCATCTGTGTTGTGCTTTTATTGCTTTATTATAATATTTTCTTTTTCATGTATGGTGTATCATGGTCCACTAGAAACTATAATTTGTTCTTCCTTATACACCGGTAAAAGTGAGGAATGATAGTAACACAAACCTTGAACTTTGAACCTTGATGATATAAAGAAATAAACTTCACAAGCTTGCAATTTTAGAAAGTCTTAGTGCTACTTACTTAGTGGTACATTCTATGGAGGGGCTCAATCTGCCATGGCACCGTCTTTGCTTCCCTGATATCCACATCCCCTGTCTGCTTCAGACGTTTCTGCAGCAGCTCACCTTTGGATGGTGTTGTTTGTATGTACTTACGTGTCTCATTCAGAACAGTAGTCATAACACTTTCTAGGCCCCTTCCCACTTTCCTTCTGACTGGTTTACAGTTTCTGGGTTTTCAATTTTGGGTACAAGGCTCTGTGCATTGTAAGGAGTTTTTAAGTTTTCTTCTCTTGGCCACCTTACTGTGGCAGCTGGGTATCTGATGACTGGCAGGGCATATGCATCGATAGCACTGATTTTGCTCTTACCATTCAATTGGCTCTTTGGAACCTGTGTCACTGTGTGGACGTATTTGGATGTTGCAGTGTTCCTAGTTTCTGCCTCATGGTTTCCATGGGATTAAAGGATCCCCAGGCTTAGTTGTTCTAAACATCTGTTATGTGGCTCCCTCTGTCTTTATCACTTTCCCTGTTTTTGCTATCATCCTGCTGCACTAGTTGGAACAACATCTCAGTATCCTCACTGTACATCAGTGAGATCGGTGTCTCATTCTGCTATGGTCTACAACTTGACGTCATCCATGTACAGGAGGTGGTTGATTGTAGCTTCACTCTTGAACTTGTAGCTACTCTTAATCATGATGTGGCTCAGGAGGTTCCTATACAAAACAGAAATGAGAATAGTGCATCTTCTGATGTGTACCACACTTTATGGTCACTTGTCTTTATCGGCTGTTGTCTTTGACGTGATTTCTTATGTTGTCCTGCAGTGGTCCGTTGGTTCTTGATGAAGGTTAATATAGTCTTATTTACCTTATATAGGGCAGGGCATTCTACTTTGTGCGGCACTGGAACACATTAGGGCCTGGTGCTGCTCAGTTCTTCAAGTTTGTAACCCACTGTTGGACATTTTCAGGTCTCCTAGCCACAGTTTGCTGGTGTTGTGTGATGATTCCTTCTCCCATATGCTCTTCCAGTACTGTTCTGTCTTGGCTCATGGTAAATGTGTGACCAGTCTGTTGTTGGACTGCAGCTGAGAGTACACTGTAGAAGTTTCCTTGGAGGAGATGCAATTTATTCTTCTGGCCTCTGCTTTTTTGTTTATTTTTTTGTTTGAGACACAAGAGAATATGTATTTGCATACAGTGGTGCTACAAAGTTTGTGAATTCTTTGCAGTTTTCTGAATTTCTGCATAAATTTGACCTAAATGCGATGAGATCTTTATCCAAGTCATAAAAATTAAAAAAAAAAAGATGACAAAATAAATGCACAAAATGTTATACTTTTTCTTTCATTGACTGATCAAAATATTTACATGCCATATATAGGAAGTGAATTGTTGGAACCAAAGCCAGGTGTTACAACCAGAAGTGGAATTAAGTAGAGGGCCGAAGGCTCAGATACATACTGGCTGCAGGCTCTTGTATGGTTTGTGATAGTAAATGTGTCCCTGTGGACATTTACTAACCACTCCTTTTGGAGTTCTATATCTTATAATGTGAATACTATACAGCAAAATGTGACTGGAAAAAAATTAAAAATGAAACTTAAATAGAAAGTACTCTGTAGCATAGTTTGCTAACTGGCTGACAGTGAGTTGCATGCTAGACCAGAAGTTGACAAGCAAGTTTAAAATTCACAGGAAAAATGTTGAATGGTGCTGTGCATAGAGAATGGTAACAAAATCCAATATGTGCACTTTTTTATGAGATGACTAGGGTGTAGTATCATTAATTCCTATATTTGTAAAGCTCAGTTACTGTCTGTCTGTCTGTTTTGTGTATGGCTATGCTTTACAAGCCACAGATGAAATTTGGTACAATGGCACACCTCACCCAAGGTAAGGTTTTTGTATAGCCAAATTCATTAAATTCCAAAAAGGCTACTTAGTTTACTGAAAATTTCTGCTTTGGTCATTGAAATAAGACTTGGTGCACGCTGGATGTAGTTATGTCATATATATCACGTTGACCGAATTGTATCATCATGATTCTGACACACATAAGCAAATGCAGCAACTTAAAAGGTAATACAGTTTGGTGATTGTAGAATTTGTTATGTGGTTGGACAGTAGGGTAAACTGGTGCCTCACAGCTGCTGAACTGCCTGCTTGATATGGGGTTCAGGTCCAGGTCAAGGTGTGTGGAGTTTTTATGTTGCTCTGAGTCTGCAACCGCTCAAACATGCATAAGATAAGACAATAGCACACCATGTGTTGGCCACCTGAGTTCAATCCAACTTGGTACTTTGCAACACACAAAAAATGTGTTACTGTCTGCATGTCAGCACATTTGGCACATGTTTTAAAATTCACATTTCCACTTTTCTGTTTTTTGGTTTGGGCAACGCTGGGTCACTCAGCTAGTATTCTTAAGAAACAGCTTCCTGTGGGAACCAATGATGCATTTTCAAATTCCAGTTAGAAAAAAAGCGAGCAGAACAGAATTTATTTCTATGTGAATGATAAATCCCACAGTCATTGATCTGGGTATTGCACTGTAATACGCACAGCTATACACTCCGTTGAACAACATAATTAAAAATTAATTATAAGTACATATTCCTCCTGCTCCAAGTAGCTGAGTCAGTGGAAGCGCAGGCTGGACCACGGCACATTTGTCACTCGCCAGTTTTCACTGGAAGCCCTGCAGCAGTGGAAGTAATTGCTACACTTTAACCGAAGGAGGGAGTGTTTAAATCAGGTTACCTTGGCTATTCATTGCGCAGCCCTTCGCCACTGACCTGTCAAGTAACTCAGAGTTACCGGTTGTTTTAGTTGCCCTCTGCTTCTTGGCAGATGTGGTAAGAATTATGAACAAGCAGGGTAACCAGAACTGAACTGTAAACGTGTCGCATAGAATGCCCGTAGTAGCGATGACACGAACGTATGCTATGAAACTGCAACAAAATGATTATTTCTAGCCGAATTTTTAGTTTTGTATTTTCAGTTATTCATTATCAGTCACTGCTTGTCCAGTGGAGGTTTGTATAGGTCCGTAGTAAATCATAAAAACATATCTTGCATTATAGGGAACATCCGGGACATTTTGATTGAAATAATTTGATAATTTGGCTCATCGATGATTATAATAAAAAGAAATAAAGCCCATATTCATGTTGCAAAACGTGAGGATGTCGCCATTAGACATACTACATGGCGCTAATAACAAATTTGAAGTGGCAGAGGGGTTAGAGCTAGTGTCCACTGGAAGGCCTTAGATTTGAATCACACTTCTGCTGTAGAGCCCTTAAAATGGTACTTGCCCTGAATTGCTCTAGTAAAATATTTAAATGCAATATTACAGCACACACTAGATTTGGCCAGAAAATAGGCAAACCTTTAAGGTTTGAGACACTGAAGTATGTATCTCTGTCACAAAATATGTGACTGAAGCAGAAATGTTTTATCCATCTATCCATCATCATGAGCAGGGCCTCAGCAGTCCCAGGCCTACTCCAGAATCATAGGGCAGCAGGCTGCAAAACCACCCCTGCATAGGAAGTCAGCCTGTCCCAGAGTGGCAGCATAATCACATTCACATTCAGTCTGTGAGCAACTAAAAGTGACCAATTAACCTGAAATACTGTATATGTCTTTGGACCGCTGGAGAAAATCAGAGTACACAGAGGAATCCCACACAGATACAGGGGTAAAATACCAGGTCCACACAGACTGATCAGGCCAGGCTTTTTCAGACTTTGCCATTACTTCTTGAACCAAATCATCCATAGCAGCAATGTTCCTGTGCAGAATAAAATATTCACTGTGAAAGAAAAATATACATGTAAAGGGTAAAATGCCATTGTAGAGAATAACAAGCATGTATTTGGAATTTCTGTATGAATAAATAGTAATCTTGTGTGTCTTGCAAAAGTATACAAACATTTTTAACGTTATTAGCATTGCATGGATTACAAATTGCTTATACTTGTTTTTCTAATCAATATTTTTGTTGTGAGCTTATATGTTCCAGCACTAGAAAACCAAAACCAAAGTAAGTTATTTGTAAATATTTTAAAGGAAATGAAAATCTGAAATATGCTGCTTGTATTAGTGTTCAAACCTCACACTTCATTGTTTGGTAGAGCCACCTTTTGCTATAACAGCTTTAAGACTTTTGGGGTAAATACTGTATGTACCAGGTTTGCACACTGTTTGAGAGTTACTTCTTCCCATTCATCTTGGCAAATCTGCAGCAGATTGTTGGGATTGACTGGATGATGCCTGTGGACTGTCAATACGTTCATTTCTCGATTTATGCACGCTCACACAATGCATTTTCACTGGCACGGAATTTCCTTTTTAAGCCCACCCCTCGATTTACCTGCTGATCTCCTTGACCAACGCTACAGTGTAAGCAAAGTGCTGCTTCCTATTTACTATTTATTATAAACTTTTTGTAGTAAAGTATGGGAAAATTTGGGTTTTTGGTTGCATTGGAATGCATCACAATTTTCCCCTTAAATAGCTGTCTCGATTTACACATTTTCACATGCAACCTTTTTAGTAACCAGTTAAGCATGTAAATGGAAGGATGACTGTAGTGCCACTTGCATGGGGTCTGAATATTTTTGCAAGACAATGTATGTTAAAGATTTTTGTAAGTTTTATCCTAATTCTAATTTTGACTTTAAAAGTCGAGCAATATGTTTTTATTAGCTGCATTCTTCTGATATTACTTGTAACTTTAGCCTATTAAAATATTCTACCCACATTTACATAATATTATTTGTGTAACAAACTTAAAGTACTGTGGCACAAGAGGCTTAAGGAATGTTTTCAATTGAGAAGTCCATACCAAGTGCATGATTCTTCCACTTTAACTGGTATATCAATTCAGTTGTGGGACTGGGACTGTGTGTGCTCTGTTTCCCGTATGTTTTTTTTTTTTTTTCAAGATTTACTTTTCCAGAGTAAAATAGACTTCTTGTGAGATGAGAAGTCACAGAAGATTAAAGGGGATTACGATCTTTTTAAAGCACACTAAATTAGGGGCCAACCCCGTGTAACACCCAGATAGTTGAGTAACACTTTGAAGCTGTCCAGCATTTCACTGGCAGTAGTGGAATATGTATTTATTTATTTGTTTTAAGCAGCTCCGGCACTCCAGAGTACCACAAGGGCTAGTGAGTCAAAGTGCCGGATGTCCAGGTGTGCCTGAGTACATATTCATACTGAACAGGATAGTTTGTACAAAACACATCCATTTTTTTTTTTGTATCAAATGTATTCAGACATACATTACATACAGCAGTGGTGCGGCTAGGAATTCTGACCCCCTAGAAGAACAGTCCCCCCCTCCAAGTAAAATTAAATAAATAAAACCTTTTGTGGACCCTCTCCAGGTAAGGGCCCCTAGAATCATAACCATCCCACTTGCAGTAACTCTGATTTATAGTAAAGCAGTCATTTAGTTTGATGTCCAGTAACTACCTGAAATATTCAACAAATTCACAGTACCAAATGCCTTGTATATTATCTGGTGCGTATAAATGGATGCGCAGTTGGGGCCAGGTAAGGTAATTGATATGGCAACTCAAAAGCGAGGTACTTTTCAGCAGCACCAATGAGCGAGAAACTCTTTGGTTAGTTCAACATTTTGTTACGGAGAATTTTTCTGCAGCATGATGAAGGGCATGCATGTTTCTGTCAGCAGTCGTATCATTTGTAAAAATATTTCCTGCACTGTGTTTCATAGCCAGTGTGAGCTGCAAAAATATTTTAGTATTAAAGTGGTTGTTTTTAGTACATAGGGATTGTTTGTGTTTGCATGTGTGTGCGCACGTGTGTGTGAGATATGTAATTTCACTCAAATTTTTATATGTTCAGTTCCTCACAGGTAACAGCAATGCGTACAATGGTCGTACTGACGTGCACACAGTAATAAACTATATTTCATATGTGTGTGAGAGATAGAAAGACAGACAGAAAGAGAGAGTGTCTGTGTGTGTGCATGCGTGTGAGTGTGTGTGGAGCAACAAAATATGTCAGCATCACGTACGCATGTGATGTTGCTAGTTCTTCTTCTATAGGCCTTTTTAGTGACTGAGTCTTAAATTTTCAAAATAGTAAGTGGCCTTTTTGGAATTCACTGAACTTGTCTAAGCAATAACCTCACTCAGGGTGACAAGAATCATCGGGCCAAATTTCAGGTCTTTCATTTAAAAAACAAAGCTTTGCATAAAGAGCAAACAAACGAATAGACAGTGGTTGAGCTTAATAGATATGGAGGTTTTTTTTTCTCTAAACTGGAAGAGAAGGTGATAAAACAGACCAGTTTAAAAGTGTGATGTAATATTCTCAAATTAAAACTGATATTTTACACTTAACCCCACACTATGTAATTTCACATGCAATGTATGAGAGTCAACCGGTCAAAATAGCTAAATATCGGATAGTGAAACAGAGGTCTTCGGTTTAGATACAGAAATACTTGAATCAGTCCCACTCTCCTTAATACGCAGACAAAGGCAAAGATCAAATGAATTTTGCAAGTAGCCTCCAGTTTGAACCCATTTTAATATTTGCCTCAGTTAATGATCCGGATCAATAGTTGCAATAAGATATTCAACCCAGTATTAATCTCATTCTTTGCCCCAGTTGTGTTTGAAGAAAAAAGTTTTACAGTTTTTTTAAAGTTCTCATCGTGCCACTTCTCTCCTCGTGAAACACTTCATCATCTTGGCTGCACTGAACTCATGATAGTGGTCAAAGTCTGCCAGGTTCGGTCTCACCTGGGGTTTTCCTCTGTCTTTAAATTGAATGGTGTACTTGAAAATGGTTGCATCTTAAAAAATACTTTAAAATACTGATCAGATCAGCTGTTACCAATGAGCTGCATATGCAAAATGCTGATTTATATAGATTTGCCTCTCCTAGATCGAGGTGAGGTTTTCTGGGCTGGGTTGTCCACTGTGCACTGGTGTTGGATCTACACTTTCTATGTATTTTCATAATATGACATGCCAGGAGAAACGCGGGATGAAATTGGCAAACAAAGCGAACAAAACCTTGAACAAAATCAGCACTCAAAGCCAAGAAAACAAGCTTGCATATTTCCTCGCCCCGCCCCCTTCTCTAAACCATTGCCTCAAAACCTCTTTCTTTCTGACAAGGTGGGGTATCAGACAAGTTGTATTCACCACTCACCCACCAATAGTTACATTTTTCATCCTTCCTTTCAAAGCATGACAAGGGCTGTCGAACATTACTCATTACTAGAGGAACACAAAGCGGGCAAGACTAAGCTACAATTTCCAAAAGGTTACCAAGGTAACCGTGCCTCTTTTCTCATTTTCCTTTTCAGAATAACCACAACGGCTGCCTGCATGATGGATCTCAGAAGATACCCCCTCGATGAACAGAACTGCACCCTAGAAATTGAGAGCTGTAGGTAGACCTCAGAAACCCACTCCAGCAAACAGGTTGAGCCTATCGGTATATTTCAGCATAATGTCATCCTGCCATTTCAGTGAATAGCACAGCATCCATTTTAAAGCTGCCAGGAAGCCAACTTGAATGCCCAGTCTCAAATTAAAGAGAATGCACATCCTTTATTTCTTAGGTTCGCTCACTGTTACCACCAACATCAAATTAAACATGTAGACACGACACGTTTTTTTAAAGATATTTCTGGAAGCAGGGTTAAAAAAACATTTTTGTTTTTCCTCATTTTTTCAATTGGGGTATTGTCTGCAGAAGCAGACAATTCAATGTGACGCTGCATATATAGAAAATTATCGCTTCAAAATGCTTAAATTAAAAGCGTATTCCTCATTGTTAGGAGATGCTAGGAAGCAAACAGGAGCCTGAGCAGCGGAAACTGTAAACACTAGCAAAAATATGTAAATAGATGCAAAGTGTAATAAAAATTAATGCAAAATATAACCAGCTGTAAAATATAATGAAATTAAGAAAGGAGAAAAAGCGCCCTGCAGTGTGGAGCAAGCAGATGTTTAAAATTAAAACGCGAGCGTAACATAAATGCTGTGTTAACACTTACATGTTATGAATCGGAGGTGCGTTGATCTGGACGTATGTGGCTTGAACTGTAAGTGTATGCATAAAGATTAAATAATTCAAGGAAAAGAAAGAAAAATGATTGCGGAAGCAGAATATAGTGATTCCGTTCCACACACTAAAGGTATAAATGTGTACTAGACATGAGAGAACATGAGAATCAACCAGTATAAACCCTTTTAATGCTTAGCTGACAGTACAAACAGGTCTAATATAACCTATATATAAATAAAACATTTTCCAACAGTATGTTTGCCTGCAGATATAGGGTGACATCCAAGGGACATGTTTCCACGTCTGTTGGCTGAACTTCAGTGTCTACTGTGCCGATGTCCCGAACTGGTACTCTGCCGTGCTTTTTTACTTGTAGCAATTTTATTTGCGATGCATATTTAAACAGACGGATTTTCCATCCCCTTTTTTTCTTAACATGGCACTTGAACCTGCTGCAGTTAAGTTAGTTGGCCTAGTTGTTAACCCGCTTTGCTGCACTCATTCCTTTGTTTTGTTGTGCTCCTTCCAAGTTCACTGTGCCGCATATCTTTTAATCGGCAGCTTCTCCACGCTTGAGCTCCACTCCCTCGCTTTCAAAAACTTCTCTAACCGATCATGAGCAATGGTGCAAAGCGCCACGCCTCCGTCCGCGTTTCGGCTCCTGGATTTAAAAATGACCTCTCCACTTTTTACTAAGTGGATAGCAACTTTTTAAAATGCAGCGATCCCTAGCGGGCTCAAATAATCAAGGTGTCTTATGTTTGAAACTTTAGGGTTAGGGTTGTCCTGTTGCTGATCCAGTTGGGCAGTAAAAAGGCAGCACGTTACAAGATATAGAAAGTGTGAAAAGAAAAGCTTTTATCTGTTTCTTCCAACCAAACAACTGTGGGGAATCATTACGGCATCCCTTGAGCAGAGACTCCACAATGCCATTTATTATTCATAATGACTTTTGGAGAACAGTTACAGCAGATAGTGTTTAAATACCCTGCTAACGGACTGTGACCATTCTACTGTCAGAACCCATAATATCTTCTGCATCTGGCTGGTAAAAAATCTCAAAACAGTAGCTTGAATACTGCCTAAAGCGCGTCCGTGGTGTTCATATGTGTCATTCTTAAGACTAATTTCCAGCAAAATGATCTCGCTCACGATTTACGCCTTGCAATTTATATTTTAAGTTGTATCTATTGTAGGCTAAAGCGTCTGCATTTTTTGCAGGTCAGCAGAAAGCCCATCAAGTAACAGCAGTGAACCCAGCAGTCCTAACTGGATTTAAGCTGTTACTCTTCAAAACGGTCTTTGTTCACTGTGTCGGAAGTTCGTCTCACCCCATACTTCTGTGTTACTGAACCTTAATACGACCGACGGTTAAACGTGGGATAAAGAGGGTCAGCTAAGCAGCTGAATATCAAAAAAGTCGGCTCTTGTTACAAATGGGAAGGTGTGCTGAAGGACAGAGTCAGTCGGAGTGCTCCAGAAGTAATAAAACATATGGTGATGGTGCTCTGCGATCAGTCCTGCCTGAAAATGAACACTTTTACTTTTTCTATTGCTAGTTGACAGACCTGTAATAACTGTTCGGCCATTTTCTTTTTTATTCCATTTAGGAAAAAAAAGAAAAAAGGGACCCGGCTCAAACAATCTACCAGATGCACAGATTGTGCAGCACATAATGTTTTATTAATGGGTCCAAATACTGTATGGGCCTGAATATAAGACAATCCTGATGAGATAACCCCTTCTTTTTCGGCACTCATTTTTGGAAAAAGGTTTTTGGAACATTATATCTAATCCTTGGAAAGAAGAATCATATTTGTTCATATTTACTGCATATGTATTTCTTAAGACAGTCTTTTTAGGCTCGCCATCCTCAAACACAGCATTTTGTAACTTTATATTTTTTTTTAGCTGTTTGCCACCGCTGTCTCATTGATCACCCTTGTCTTAAAATTGGAGTCATAACTCCTCTCTGTTCTTGGTTACTTTTGTTTAACTTTAAGCTGCTTTTTCCAGATCATCTCGACATTTCACCATCTTTCAGACTAGCTATTCTCAGTTCATCATTTCTGTGGATAATTAATGCCAGTGGATAAGTGACGCCACCTACTGGTGTTACATGGTACATAACCTTTATAGGTCTAGTCCTCGAATATAAGACGACTTCATCTTTTTATAGCTCTAATTCCGAGAAAAAAAATACTGTCTTATATTCGGCCAATACGGTAATTTCATGAATGTTTAGACATGAATTCCCAACCATCCAGCTGGTTGGTTCCCTTTGCGTAGATCCTTGTACACTAGGTGAATGCTAACAATAACATGCTTCTGGCTTAAAAAAAGGTTGCGTAGCTTTAGCCACACGATTGAGGAGCGATTAAAAATGGATGAAGAGCAGCATGGGAGCATATACAACCCCAGCGGAGCACTTGCACAAGTGAGAAAGGGGGAAGCTCGATAATTAAAGTGTGAAATGCACCAAGGGCCTTTACATTGAGGAAATTCCCAGGGATTAGAGGGCACTGAGGGAGTGGAATCATAATGAGGTTTTGGTGTAATATTCCTATAGGGCAAAACTGTGGAGCCTGACTGGGTCTGTGTTGCTACCAGAGAAACCTGTTGGGTGAAATTGCTGCAAAATGGCTCCTTTGCTAAAGTCGCAGGCCATTTGCAGTGTGTGCAGCATGCAATTTCCTCACTTGATCACCGCCCCTCCTTCCTCTCTGCAGATGGATATACAACGGACGATATAGTGTTCTTCTGGCAAGGAGGTGAAAACGCTGTGACCGGTGTGGACAAGCTGGAGCTGCCTCAGTTCTCCATTGTGGAGCTGCGTCTGGTGTCCAGGGAAGTCAGGTTCACGACAGGTAAGTGTTTGATCTCAGACCCAGGTGAAATGGAAACGATTACGAGTGACACTGAGATTAAATTGTCCAGTAATCCCAGAACAGTGCCCTATGATATTTTGGATGACAGAAATGTTTTAGAAGTCAAAACGGAATGAAAGACTTTGAAATCATGCGCGATTTGTTCACCCTCTATTGTGGCAGATTTAGCGATATTGATAAAGTTCAATTATATTAAAAAGTATGTATGGATATTCAGTGACTAAGGCTAGCAAACCACAAAAGATTTTGTTAACTTACTGTTATAATGAAACTGATGTGACAGCATCATTACGGCAGCTTTGTTAATTTAATGCTAAGATGGAGTTCGGGGCTGGAAAAATGAATGTGTCACCACACAGTTCATTCATTAAGCAAACATAGACTTGACTGGCTTCTTCCTTAAAATTGTTGCTGCAGACTGTGAGGTGTTTGCCAATTCCAAGGACAGAGGCAAGCAAGAATTGAACTCCAGCCCTGTGCGATGCTCCACCAGAATTAATTTGAAAAATACTATCATCTCTCCAAGTTATCTTGTACTTGGTTGCTTTTTTTATTACTATTGTTTCCAAAAGACCGACACCGCTATAGAAACAGGCGAGAAGGTTAATGAGTGTCTATCGAGTGCACAGAAGACATACAAGAAAAATGTTTGTTTCTCTGTGCGAGCGCTAAAATGTAATGGCTCTTTCAGCTGAAACTTGGGCAGCTTTCGTTGTGCTTGTTTATGACAGTGCTTCAACAGGCAAAGTGAATGTGCGGTTTACCTTTTTTGTCTCCTGTCAACTCACAGCATTGCTTTAGTTGCCAGGTAGACATATCAGACGTCATCAAAGTAAATATTTCGATTTGTACGTGCAAATATTTATTTTTCAACAAAGTAATTCACACCGCACATTTGATTTCTTATATTACACTGGAGGCTGAATTATTAGGGTTTGCCAGGTGGCCAGATGTTTCCTCCCAAGCAGAAAGTCAAAAAACTGCGAAAGAACTATGCTGAAATCTCGTTGACGTGTCATGCAGTTTTCTGGAGATCTTAAAAATATATGAGGTACAAAATAAACCACTTGCAGTATTGCTTACTGATGGCATCTTTGAATGGTCTGTTGCAAGTCAGGTATTCAGTTTTGGATTCAGTTGAACATTCAGTTCAAATATGCCAGGTCAGGGTGAGTACTAAGCCAAATCCAAACCTCACACGAGCTGCACATGAACGGAGAGTCAAGGTCGGATTCCACCATCAACCTTTAGCGCACGATGCTGGCAGCAATGACCGCATTGTCACCAGCTTATTGCTGTTTGGATAAAAAATATAAAACAGAGAAGGGCCCCTGCTCTCCTTGAAAATTCTCTAAGGCCCGAAGAAGTACAATGCTTGCAACTTTCATCTGTGTTTCACTGATAGACCCATTCCATAAAATGTAATCTGGAGCTACAGGGAAACTCAGCATCCTTTTCCCAAGACAGGAAATGACTACCTAGTGAATTGGACAAGTAAGCACTTTAAAATGGGTGCAATGTGTCAATATCTGTGTCACTGTTGTTTGGTTTATTCTCACCAACGTCTTCTTTCATTTTTACAGGTTCATACCCGAGGTTGTCCCTGAGCTTCAGGATTAAGAGGAACATCGGCTACTTCATCCTGCAGACATACATGCCTTCTATTCTGATCACCATCCTCTCCTGGGTCTCCTTTTGGATCAACTATGATGCCTCTGCCGCTCGAGTGGCCCTAGGTAAGCAAAAGGATGTTTCTAGAAAGCATAACTCTGCCATCACACTGCAGCATTCAGCTCTGTTTCAGTATCACAGCAATCTGAAGAGAGCCATATTTTGGATCACTTTAAGACTTTAAGTCCTTGTTAAATCCTTGGGTCCAGGCGTGGGTCCAGTGAAGGTTTCTGTTCTCCCTTTCCAGGTGTTACAACGGTGCTGACCATGACAACCATCAACACCCACCTGCGAGAGACCCTCCCAAAGATTCCTTATGTGAAAGCCATCGATGTCTACCTCATGGGCTGCTTTGTGTTTGTGTTCCTGGCCCTGCTTGAATATGCCTTTGTAAACTATGTGTTCTTTGGTCGTGGGCCCCAGCAGCAAAAGAAGATCAATGAGAGGCTCAACAAAGCCAACAACGAGCGCCAACGATATGAAGACAAGCGCTTGAGAGAACAGGTTGGCGCCCGTGACTTGTTCCTCCCTCTTAATGCCACGCGCGCACACATATGCCAGAATCCAGACTTAAATTGATGGTTTTAGTCTGTTTTTTTTTTTTTTTTTTCCCCCAGAGCATACATAACCACCTCTGGAGATACATTTAAATAGAGATCCCGATTTACACCAGTCACATTGATCTGAGGAACTACATGCTGAAAAACACAATATGTGCGTGCGGCTTTCAAGTGTGCATCAAAACATCATCCATTGCTTTCCTTACACAGTAATGTTTTTCCATTGAAATATCTGTTCATCTTGTGCTGGAGTTGTACAAGTGTTACGTGACCATTGCCAGATTTCCGCTTATCGAATGCTTTTACCTTTGCATTTTGAAGTACAACACGCCATTGTTTTTGCAAATCTTTGACGGTTTGAATTCGTGTTTATGCATACTGTATTTTTGGAGAATGTGCCTTGTCACTGTTCTTTCTGGACGTTTTAATGTTCTTTTCACTTTTCTTTTTGACATTGCAAGGACTCCATTTCAGCGCCGTTTCAAACCAACACCCTCAGGTCATACACACAGCGAAGGAATCTGTATCTCGAGGAACAAAGAAAAGTTGGGGTACATTCCTTTAGATATCATACTTAGCTGATAGGCTGCTGGGCATGGATGAATGAAAAGGTCACCCTGTAGAAGCATTTTGTTAAATCTGCTGCAAGCATTTACACTTAGGAGACTTCTCAAAGAGTAACTACGATGGCCTTTTGGTCTTGTGTGTCCTAACGGATTTCTCAAGTTGGCATTTGTTAATGTAACGGTCAAATCGTGCAGCATGCCTTTTTCCCGCCATCATTGCATTCGCATCCGATTAGAGTAAGAAAGAGTAAGAGAGCAAATTTGGTGTGTACATTTGGGTTAGCATGGCAACGGAAGCGTTTGCAAGCCTGACGTCACCTCCTTCATCATTTCGCGTTTCAGGTGGACGCGTACGGGAACATTCTCCTCACCCCGCTGGAGATGAACAATGAGGTGATGCCCTCTGACATCGGCAGCAGCGTCAGCGACTCCCGGAATTCCGTCATGTCCTTTGACAGCTCCGGCGTGCAGTTCCGGAAGCCGATCACGTCCCGGGATGGGTTTGGCCACCATTCGCTTGACCGCAGTGCCATGCGCAACCGGGCCAACTGCAGGCTACGAAGGCGATCGTCGAAGCTGAAGCTGAAAATCCCAGACCTGACCGACGTCAGCACCATTGATAAATGGTCCAGGGTCATTTTCCCAATTACCTTTGGATTCTTTAACCTAATCTACTGGTTATACTATGTGAATTGATGCGCATCCACTTAGGAAACATGGGCCATATTTTGAGAGCACATTAAATTGGCTTTGATACAATTGGGAAATATGCATATACATATACTACTTAGTATGTATGTATATTCATATTTATACATATTATATTTATACATACACACACGTGTAAATCTAAAAGACTTTTCTGATGTAAAAAGTATTAATAGAATGACTTGAATGTTAACGAAAAAAGCGAGAGAAACATTTCAAGCCTTTGAATTTCCTTTCCTTCTGAAACAAACAAAAACACCTCAAATCCTTAAGCGGATTTGGACTCAAGACTGCATGATATTTTTGCTAAAAGAAAGAAACATCTTAAAAAAGAACAGTTTGGAGTGACTGGTTGGCTTTTTATTGATACATTACCATAAATCGGCATTCCCACTGCTGTTCATGAAGTGAGAGGAGGCATGTTGTTCAGACGTCGGCTGAGCGAATCCCCCCAAACTGCCTGCTTTTCTGCTCCCATGGATAAAAACATATGGAATTCTCTGTTTCTACTCTGTACAGTGACTTATTTTGGAGTATTTGTTGTTCCTTGGTTCTCAAGTGACATTGTTTCTTTCTTGGACATCAAGTCTGGCCATGGTCAAACGTTTTTGTGGCCATTTTGGGGTTAATCAATATGCTCAGCCCACAGTTGGGGCAAAATTTCAATTTTTTTTTTTTTTTTTTTTTTTTTTCTTTTTTGTTCCCATAATGTTTTCAGACAAGTTCTTGGGGTATTTTTTAACAATGGTTATAATCATCATTATTTGGTCTTGAAAATTAATGTGTTTTTGGCAGTGTCACTTCTACATGCTCTATAGTTAGTGAATTATTAGATAATGAGGCACCAGTAGGCATTATTCATTTTGATGATTTCAATAAATAACATATAATATAGATTCCTTCATTCGATATCACCTTTGACATGGTCAGCTTGTAAGTGTATTTCTTATTTTTCAAAGGATCTTAGTGCTCCACGTTTTGTAAATATTCACTGGCTTCATATCCAGCCTTGTGTTTTGTTACTGCGAAGAAATCCTCGGTCGGTTAAAGCTTTCAATTGAAGTTTTTTCCACAAATCATATAAAAATGTTAAAAAAAAAAATGTATATTAAAAAAAGGATATCACCTTTGTTCATTTCTGTTTTAAATATAAATCAACATATCAACGCATAGTGTGAATGGCACTTGTATGATTTGCCCATTAAGTTTGCTGTGACTCCACCGGGAATGCTAACCGATGCTTGGGTGGTCTTGACGTGCCTGTCCGCAGTTTGGTGGAGGTCGCAGAACTTAGTCTGTCAGTCAGAGTGACCAGTTTGCAAACCCCTAGCCCTTGACATCTCCCCAGAGCTCCTACCACATTAATCACTGTCCACCTGAAATCGTTTTTTTCTTTTCGTTTTCTTTTTATTTATTTGAGAAAAATACCGAAATGCCCGGCACAAGTTTAAAAATATCAGGAAAAGGACAAACTTTTTACAGGACAGATAAGGCGCGTAGTTAAAGCCATGAACAGACATGACGAACCAAAATGGCCTCTAATCCATGCTTATATGTTCATTTCCTTCAAATAAATGATAGGTGAGGGTTTTTGGGTAACGTGCTGCGCACCAGTTCGGTCTGTTTCTTCTTTAGTCCCTCATCAATCGAGCCCCGGTGAGGAGCTCGGCAGCTTGTCGTCCGGTGTATTGGTGTGCTTCCTGCTTCCCAGAACAGGCAAGAGCCGACTGCCCAGCCGCAGCTCTGAAAAAGGCATTAAGCTACTTACAAATTTGGTGTTAACGCTAAAGGGGTTCCATTCAGTTTGTGACTTCATATAAAAAATGCAGCTCGTACGTTGTTGGAAATGTGCTTTACATAAAAGCCAAAGAGGTCATGTTTAATGCATTCCCTGCTCTCATGTTGTCACCATTCCAAAATCCTACTGATACTGCATGGGAAATCAGTGCTGAGGCAAAGCGAGAGTCCAAAGTGTTTCGTAGGCAGGGGAAGGGGTGGGACGGAAAGACGAAGCACAATCATTTCTGAAGGGACGATGGGAGATGAGAGCATGGATCTGGCCGCTTCAGCAGAAGGCTACTGGGAATGCCTCTGCTCCCTGTGGTCAACTTCGGTGTGCTTGTGGAGCCCCTACCCCAGTGTCCCTCAGAGGTCTCTTTTGTCATAGCCCCAAGCACCTGCAGCTCAGATTAGAGCAGCATTTTCCATCGAGGAGTTCACACGTGTAAAAGAGGAAAAGAACAACAGCAGGCTCACATGATCCCTGTATCCCTCATGGCCTCCCCCCCACCAGCAGAACTGAGCAAAGGGCTACAGATCTGCTGGCTGACCTTAGAGCAATGCGACTGCCGCATGGCCCACATATTAACCCCTCAAGTTAATCGGGCATTTTCACTTAAAATTTCTGTTTGCCATTTGCATGGAGGTTAATTTGTCAGTGATGATGCCATAACCCCCCCCCCCACCCAGAAAAATGACATGTATGTGAATTGTATGTTTAAGATAAATAAATGCCTAAAGTTCAGCAGCACTAAAAAAGCTGTGTGCATTGTGCACTGTGTAGTACCTCCACCACAGCCTTTTAAATATTAAATGTACAAATAAAATAATCATTAGGAAAATACCTTTCCAAACAACTGCATAGTTTAAAAAAATAATAATAATAGTGGAACTGGAAAGGGGGACATTGTTTAAACGTTGCCTTAAAGAAATGTGTTACATGTGCGATATATATACGTCTCTGGGTACTCAGTGGAGAATTTTTATTTGTTGTTTTTTTTTTTTTTTTTTTTTTTTTTTTTTTCGTTTTTGTTGCGTCCCGAAATCAGCGAGTGATCGATTTGGCTGTTAACCAGCGTCGCAATGCAGCCCGGAGTCAAAGCAAAACCGGCGGCTCGAAAATCGTTCGGCGGAGTGGGCTTGTTAATCGCAGACTGCGGACGAAACGCGGAGCTGTGCCGATTTGGTCCCACGCAACTGAAGTCCAACAAAAACCTGCGAGTTCTACTCAAGTGGGAGGTTTCCGCATACTTAGGAGGACGCTAGCTTTTCTGTCGTACGTTTCTCGGTAGCATTTGCATCTACGTTTTTTCGTGCTTTATTTCTGAGACGGTAGCTTAGTGTTTTGACGCTTTCGGTGTGAAACTCATTAAGCCAGTGATCATTCCTTAACCTGGAAATCCTTACTGTATACAGTATACATGGTATCTATGCATCCTTCTTTTGCCCAGTTCAAATGCAACGTGCACTACAGGGAATTCTGCACTAATGCCGCCCGCAATGCATTTCCGCCAGGCCAATTGTAGTCAAGGAGACCCGGAGGTTGAAACATTGCTTCAGTGACAGCTCCATTTAAAGCACTGAATCATATAGTCGCCAGAATGTTGCGCCACAAAGAATGTGATTAACGGCAAAGTGTGCAAAGATGGGCCTGTGTAGAAATATATTTCAAAAACTGCATAAATGAATGGCAGCATTCCCAGAATGGAGCGGGATTTGGTTCACCCTAGCAAGGTCGCAGAAATATTTCAGGTGTATTTCACCTGGAGGACAACTTTGCAGGGACCCAAGTGACTGCTTGGATCATTTGCACTGTACAGGCAATGGAGGTAGAAACAACATGTCTATTCACTGTGCATTTCTGCACAGGGAAATGCCCATCTGGCCCAAATGATCAGGTGCTGGTAAAGTGGGAAGGGGAACGGAACAAAAGGGTCTTTACTGGCTATTGGATCTCTGTTCAAATTCGTCTGGTGTTGTTGAAAGTGTTGGCAATGCTGCTGTAGCAGTTTTGGGGGCTCAAGCATATTGTTTTATTTACAAAATTATTTTTTGGCACCTGGAAGTTTGTTAGCATCTGTTTTAAGTTGTGCTTTTAAGCAGGAAGAACAACCACCTGTACTAAGCATCAAAACACGCCGTGACCATCACCACACCCCATGCTAACATAGTTTAACTTTTTATTTCCCTTTAATTTGTTCTGGCTTCATAGCTGTAGTCTTGTCAAATGTGTTTTTCTAATCCACTGCATTTCTTGCCATCGCCCATCCCCATGCCATCACTCCGGTCAAGCCATCGACTTAACCCAACCCAAAAGAACAAGTAACTCATAGGCTAGAAATAAAAAAAAAAAACAACCTTGAAGTACTACGTGACATTTGTTTACTAGATGAAGAGCAATGCTTCCTAATCAAATAACGTTTAAATTTCAGCAAAGAAAATAATCAAGTTCAAAAGAAAAAAAACCTTGCCTTATTCGTCAAGTTCTTTATTATGTATTTGTCTATTTATTTTATTTAAGATTATATTATAAATTTGTTTGCATTAATCCCAAATTGGGGGGCTCAGGCATTTTATTTTTAAAGCCGAGGTCTAGCATTTGTTACATTGCCGGATTCTCCGTATCTTCCTGTCCACACAGCCACTTGGAGTTTTTCTGAACACAACGCTGACATATTTTCCAGATCTCTCAAACTGAAAGAGTTGATGCGGTTGTTACAGTTAAAAATATATACATATTATAATTCCTCCTCTCCTTACTGTTGTCAAACATGTACGAGTCTCTAACTAAAACAGAACGAGTTTTCGTTCGCTCTGGTCCTCTAAGGCCACCGCTGCAAAATATCAACTTTATTATCCTGCATAAAGATCATAATAGTGCTGCCCCAATGCTCTTGGTGTAAGCTGAGCATAATTATTACAAGGTGCACTTTTTTGTCAGCTAACTGATAATATTTTCAAAAATAACATTTTATTTTCCAAAACATTTAATGAGTAACCAGTTGCAAGTTGCAGAGGACATGTCATTTCCTGGTGGTTATCGCTGACACTGGGGGCAACTGTAGGTTAGTAAGGTGAGGACGGATTAGGACAGAAATACTTGGGCTGTGTTCCTTGGGTCTCTAAAATTCTTTAAGATTCCGACTAAAATCTTTCCACCCCCCAATGGACTCTTACTTGATTAAATCATTTATAAAATGAACGCTGTTCCGGCTTATAAAACTACTCGGTTTACCATAATCCCATTCACCTCACAGCAGTGGTTGTAGAGACGAAACTTGTTTAGTAGACTCCATAAGGTGTTTGTGATGCATTTACACGATCCTAATTTTGCCATTTTGGATTGTTTAATCTTGTGATGTTATGCTGTGGTTTCTGATAATATTAACGCTTAATTATTTAATTATTAATATGGCCTAACGTTCCCTTCAGGTGATGTATTTGTATTTGTGGGTCAATGAACTGAAAGTCTGTCTCATTTGTTCCTTGTTCGTTTGGTCACCTTTACTCTGCATTGTCACTTGTCAACGTCAAACGCTTTCATGACAGGGCAGATTTTTTATTTATTTATTTTTTCTGTCTTCTAAATTGTCTCAGTTAAGCTACCAATGACCACATGGCATTGGGGCATAGCAAGCATTGCGCTGCTCGAGAGCCAGAACCAGGAGTAGGTCCTTACGAGAAGGAGCGAATGGGTTTTGTCGCGTCGAAATACGCAGGTACTTTTTTTCACAAAGTATACGCTTTCCTCGGAACGCGCAAACGCAAATGAAACTCGCCGTTTCAAATCGAGGTTACCGGGGGCCTTTTTTTCGGCAGAATGTCAATGTGGTGCCACTGACCCACACACAACGAGAGAGATGGTGTTTTCACGACGTCAACGCTAGTGTAAAATAGATGTACACAAACGTTTATTTCTGCAAATGTTCTCTCGGGTGGCTGCTGTCGTCATTTCATCGGCGAATATTAGTGGCATTAGTGTTTGTTTTCCCTTTCTTTCTGTTGTCACAGCGTATTTGACCACCACATCCATATACAGAGAGCAGTGGAAGTACAAAACTGTGGTACTAATTTCAATGTGAATTTTCTTGCCTCTTGTGTATATGTGTAATTACTAGTGAATTGAACTGTAAATACGATATCTTTCACTTAATATTTCTTAATGCATGAACAATACAGGGCAGTACTAGCAGCTAGCTTCACTGCTAAAAGCATGGACGGCTTTTGCAGCACTGGCAAAATTCTGCAAACAGATCTCTTAAAAAGGAAAAGGACAAAAAAACCCATCGTTTTCTGTTGCCGTTCTGTTCTGTCGCATGAGTTTATTTCCAAACGGTTTATTTCCGTAAATCGGTCCGATTCCACCTGTTCATTTGTGTTATTCACACATCCCTGAAACGGGAGGGTACGTTTGCTCTGGTTGTGTATTATTGGCGATGCATTCGAGATGCTGGAAGTTGCTCGAGAGTCGACGGATGCGAGAATGGTTTCAAAGACTCTAAAGTTTTGCGTTGTGCATAGCAGAAACAAGTTCACCGCGTAAGAAGTACATTAGGCACCACTGGACAAAAGCGCGGTTCGATATGGCTTTGCGCTCTTACTTCGCAAGCGGTTAACGTAAAAACGCACGTGGATCGAGCCATGAGAGCAACAGCTTGATATTTTCCGATTTTGCTTTCAGCCGGATTCTGAAATAATAGGGCAACAAATATATTGACTTATAATACATGCATGACACAATCAGCTCTCATCATAGGAATTAGACAAAGTGAAGACACCCCCCCCCCCCCTTTGCCCTCCCCAGTTGCATAACCAGTTTTATAAGTCCGCATCAGGATGCTTCCGCTTGGAAGAGCTGTAAAAATGTTTCTGCCATTTTCTGACACCAGCACTTACAAGAAAAAAAATATATATATACTTGCAACCCATGTTAAAAGACAAAGTAATTTGGCAAAACAGCAAATTTGTTTTGAGCTTCCTTTTCGCGTCTGCTCCTTTTTTTTCTTTTCTTTTGTTGGTTCGGTGCTTTGTTTTCTTGCTTTTTGGATTTGTTTTAAAGAAAGATTGCTATGATTTACCGCCAGGAGGACTACGTTTCTATCCGCATTTTGTCCTGGAGTAGGCATTGTTTAGTACCGTATTGCTTTCATTTACATCTATTACTTGATTCAATAAATCTGTTCTTTATTGAGATGTTTGGTTTTCTTTTTGGTATGAGATGCATTCAGCATTTGTATAGTATTGTATTTTATTACTTTTTTTTTTTTTTGTCAGTGCCAATTAATGTAATGGTGTCGATCAGCTTTTCTATGTGTTTGAGCAAACTGTGTTTTTTACTAATACAAGATGTTAAGTGGTATGAAAAAGGGTTATAACTAAACCATCTGAATTTTTACAAATAAAGGCTTAAGTAGTAAAGGATGACAATGCTGTCTTTTCATTTGCCTTTCGGGGACTAATTGTTTATATTTCTATCTCATTTAAGTACTTAGAGCAGTTGGTCCTCAAATGGCAAATACGGTTTTTGCAGAAAAAAAAAAGAAAAAAAAAAAAAACACAATAAAACGGAGAATTCCTGTGCCATTGTAATTTTGAGCCATCACGTTTGTCTTCATCTTCTGTTGGGTCGTACTTTCCGTCCTTTTTTTGTCTCAGGAATTGCTGGGTAATTGGAATGATATAGCAAACTGGTCTTGGCGTGCCTCAGTCATAAGTTTAAAAAAAAGAAAAGAAAACATTGTCTACTTGTTATGCATTTTAATTTGACTATAAAGCTGACTTAACAAGGAAATACCCCTTTTCATATCTTTTATTCTGAATAAAGAAGCAAAGAAAAAACAACATGCATTGTTTTCCCCTTCTTGAAAGTAAGACTTACTGGAACTAATCTGAGCTCGGTGGTGGCGCGACGTCTTACCTGTATTAAAGGCTAGGGCATGCAGATATGTAGACACCTACATCGCTCTGTGGACGCCAAAGAATGGAACTGCAAAGAGACCGAAAGCCAAGTCCATGTCAGGATGAAAGGGTTAAATAAACAAATGCAACTGAAATGAAGTCATTTCTTTGTCGGATAGGAACACCTGACCATCGAGAAGGCCGGGAGGGGAAAGGGCGAGTAGGGGACTGTCAAGCTGACTGCCGTTTACGCTGGACTTTTCATGGACAACGTGCACAAGGACACGTATTAAACTACTAGCGGCACCGGTGTCGATTGTTCCCAGGGGAAGTTCTTACAGGGCTGACGTGTGCGGGCCCTGTTAAAGATGAATGTAGGACCACCGAAATGGCTTGGGCCCTCCATTTCCTGAGTCTATTGTCAGCACTCCATATAAAAATTTCAAATACTCAAAGGGCTGCATTAACAGGGAACGGCAAGGATGACTGCTACACCGAGGAAAGTGCAACAAAGGCTGGTCAACAGAGAAGAGCGCAGGGTTGCTGCTGGCTCGCATCAGGAGTAACGGCACATTAACCGCGTCTCCCGTCCCCAGCGAGCGTCCATACACCGCGCTCCCGGCCAAAAGCTCCACAAGGTTCACATCAGCGTGTTAGAAAGGCCGCAACAACCAAGTTTACATTTTCACTCCATCGCTTTCCCAGCGATGCGCAATAACAGAAACGAAGCTTCATGACATCATGAGTTATAAAAACGAAAGCAAGATGTTGCAGTTTTGCTAAAATATATTTGTTCCATCATGAAACAAGTTAACACTGCGCAGGTCATATAAGTGCATATAAACAATTTGGGTGCGAATTCTAGACGCCAAAGATTTTTTTTTTTCTTATTTCTTTTCCATTGGTTATGCAGATTTAATACCGGCACTTTACTACTGTGCTTGGGCAAGGTCAAAATAATGGTCACATATATTGATTTGGGACAGCTTTGGGCCAGCAGATCATTATTAGCAATAAATATATTATCAGCAAATCAGTAATTCATCAAATCCCTTCCCATGAAACACTAATAAAGAGGAGCTTGGCATTATGATGAGTAGACTTGGTCTGCTTGGGAAATATTTTGCGGTACTTTTTATTACATTTTTAATGCAGTTTGTGAGCGTTGGACCCCAGTTATACACTTCATCATTAGTCCATTTTGGTAGCCGCCGATTTGAAATACAAACCACAATGCTGGTCTGCAGGCATTCGATTTCTTCTCAAACAAAGGGCACGTGTCGGATATGTTTGTCCATGTTGATACTTGTTCATCTGTGAAGAAGCAAGAGGAGTAGTGGGAAAGGCCTGTGGGTGATAAAATATTGAGGCGGTTGTTTTATCCATGCTATAGCACCAGCACTGCTGTAGAGCTTATATTATATGAGCTGTATATTCATTTTAAATGACCTTCTCTACACTGCTGGAGCTTTAAGCTGCTCCTTTCTGCTGCTTTCCCCACTATCAATCCAAAGCACAGACACAATGGCCTTCCACCGTGATGTCTGCCAAGTCAGAGGCTTAAATTAAAACAATTTTTAAAAAATAAAGCTGATTCCTTCTTTAAATTCATTCCAGCGCCACACATTTCAGGAACGCCCGTACAAGTGTGCAAGCACGGACAGGGCGGCCGGCTGGCGCGCATCACATGCTGGGCTGAGCAGGCCGTCGCCCGGCACCTTATGCACTCGCAGCGGCTGATGTAAACACAGCGCAAACCCAAGGAAGAGAGGAGCCATGTTTGAGAGGAGGGAGGCTGCATCTGTCTCTGCTGTCATCTTGCCCACCCGAAAGCTCCCACCACCTCAGCCTCCACCCAGCTTCCAGCTTCCCATCTGTGGGCCAAGGGCACAGCCTGTTGGCACTGATTTGTATTACAGCCCATGTAAACCACTTTTTCTGTTTTTGGAAGATGGTGAGAGCAGCATAATATGATTATTTGTAAAAATGAAAAAGAGAAGAGCTGCAGATAAAATATTCTCCTGACAGGTGGGACCTAAAGCTAGACATGATGCACAGCCACCAAAGGCTAAGTTACTAAGGTCAATTGTTTGTCTGTGTTGAGGGCACAGAGGTAGTGCTGTCTGTAATTCACTACACTGTTTGTCTGTACACTGTTGGGCTGTGGGTTCAAATCCAGCTCGTCCTTCTGTGTCGGTTTTCCTGCTCAGTCCAAAATGTGCTTCAGGTTTGCTGTTGACTCTGAGAGGACTGTAGTGTGCACGTGACTATATGGTTATCCAGTGATGGACTGTGTTCTGCTCAGGGTGCACCCTCCCAGCATGGCCCCTGGGATTGCACAGACAGTCATGACCCTGAAGAGGACAATGGGACATTCAGAATGGAATTGATTTTTCATCATTTCATTTCTTATGTTTTCATATGGTTGAGAATGTGACCTGTTTTTACCTGTTCAGCAGATAGATGGCAGCAAAGCGCTCTTAAAAAGTAGTGTTGTGACCAGATTAATTCAACTCTCTTCCTCGGTGTTCACGGCTGTGTAGTGTGTGGTTGGTAGAGCAAAACGGAAGATGTCAAGCAGTAGCAAGTGGTCAAGTTTTACATTAAATGTTCTAGGCTTCAACTGGCAAGCAACCGTGACCGAATGAGAATTTAAAATGACACCTCAGTCCCCAAACTGATTTAATATTAAATTAATTGCACTTCATACATAAGTATGGTTAGTTCTGTCAAACAAGCAAGTGCCGCAGAAAGCGACGTCCCTTAGTCATAGTTAAGTAGAAAGGGGACAAAATGAAATATGTATCTCTTAACTCTATTACCTGTATATCACCAATGAGTGTGGCACCTTTGTGTGACATGTAAATTAATTTTTACATTTTAACTTGGTCACACATAACAGCTACCAGCACATGCAACTGAACACGGGGGTGGACCTGACAGCAATGCATTTGCCGGCCGTAGTGACTCAATAATTGCAATAACTCAATCCACTGTATATGCACTGCCTGGCCAAAAAAAGTCACCACCTGGATTTAACTTAGTGTTATGATCCGGGGTTGCTTCAGTTGGTCAGGCATAGGGTCAGCAATGTTATGTACCCAAAAAATGAGGGGAGTTGACTACCTGAATATACTGAATGACCGGGTTTTTCCATCAATGGACTTTTATTCCAAGATGACAATGGCAGGGTTCATCGGCCTCAAATTGTGAAAGAGTGGTTCAGGGAGCATGAGAGAGACATCATTTTCACACATGGATTGGCCACCACAGAGTCCAGACCTTAACCCCATTGAGAAAGAATCTTTGGGATGTGCTGGAGAAGACTTTATGCAGTGGTCTGAATCTCCCATCAATATAAGATCTTGGTGAAAAATAAATGCAACTCTGGGCGGAAATAAATGTTGTAAAACATTGCATAAGCTTATTGAAACGATGCCACGGCGAATGCATGCGGTATTCAAAGCTAAAGGCAGTCCAATGAAATATTAGAGTGTGTGACTTTTTTTTGGCCGGGCAGTGTATATCACCACACTTTATTACCTTTACCATCTTTCAGCTTATTGAATTTAGTATGTATGTGATACATTTGAGTCACGCGTGTGACTGTGTGCTGCATGTGACGTCACTTCTGCCACTTCTCCATGCCTTGCCAGAGATCGCATTTTAAATTTTCAAAATACTACTAGTTGACTAGGTTAAAAACTTAAACTTAAGGTGAGAAGTGCCATTGCTCCATGCTCAGACAGCAAAGCTGTTCCTAAAAAGCAAACAAACAGAAAGAGACTGAGCCTATTTTGGGGTGGAGGACATCACAGAGCCAGGACAGAAGGCGCCAGACAGTAGGTCTCCAACAAAAAGCTGTTAATAAGTGCAGCAAAAATACAACAGAGTTACAAGCTTTGCAGAAATCCCAGCTCCTGTTCTCAGTTTTCAGACCAGCTGCTCAAATTGTGTCCCTGACTGTCCAACTGGTCATTATTAGGGGACAGGGACGGGCAAGCAAGGGGCGCTGTCCATCATGTTAACCCTGCTCCTGCCAGGGTTTCATCTCTCAGCAGCTCACAACACCCTTAAATCAATTTCAGCTAAGTAGAAAGCTGCATTACTCCTGTTCCCCTATGTGTGAGTGAAATGAGGAGCGTTTTTATCACAGATGACAAGATATAAGGCCGTGTAAGTCAATCTCAAGGGAGTTCCTGAGCTGATATGTGGTTATACTCCAGCATACGTGCTGGGCCTTAAAAAAAATGATAGTGTCCCTTTAACCTTCTTTTGGATGCAGGTTGTCCCAAATAAGTTTTGAGACCCAGTTAGGAGAGTCCTTGTCCTTCATATTATCAGCAGGGATCCTTAAGGAGCTGCTGGCCAAGGGCATCGTGTGCACCAGCACAGGGGTTGCGCAATTGCTGGGAAGGCAAAGCAGCCTCCTAACAAAAGAGACACAAAGCCAGAGTTCCTATCTGTCTTAAAGTCATCTCCTTTGTTGAAGAAATCTCACACAAACACGTTTTGTATCTGTACTGCATATCTATGCCATTTCCTGAATTCTAAAATGATCAGTCACACCAAATTTGAACATAACTAGCATTTGCCTTTTGGTGTTGCACGGTTTACTGAAGGACAAACTGCACAAATAAACAAATAAACCATTTAACTTATGGACTATGGTACCCAAAGGTCATTTTGTACAATAAAGCCGCTAGAGTGGAATGTGTTCTAAGCTTCTGAGAATTTTTGGAGAAATAAAAATTCATATTACAGGCTATTAAGCTATAAAACTAACAAACAAGAAAAGGCAGGAATTACTCAAATGACACGCTCAAGCTTCTGCAGGAAGGCTTCCAAACATTAACGCTGACCATCCAAGGGAGTTTTCTGACAAAACCTTAAGCAATGCTAACCAAGTTGCCCACTAAATGTAAATTTTAAACATGACTACACCACACAATTTTGGAACTGGAAAGTGCAATTGAGTTACTTCTGATTCTTGGCTGACCATAGACATGGTTTTCTGAGGAAGGAGGAACAGAAGTGGTTTGGAATGGCCTTCTTCTGGCATATTTTTTCCTTCAAAGGGTGTAAACACAGAGGAGAACATGCAAATACCACACACACACACACACACAAGCTGGGCTTGAACCCCACATCAAGCAAGCAGCCAAGGAGCTGCGAGGGCCCATTACACCCTGCTGGACCACCACATCCCCAAAAAAAACATAGCTTTACATTTTTATGCTTTCAGACTTTTATGTCCACACGGTTCTGAAGGTACAAACATAATAAAGAAGCAGCTCTGTGAAATGAATAAACGGATGAACAGAAATTATAATTTTTTTGGTTGGCAGAATGAAACAAAGTAGTGTGAGGACAGAGTTTGGTTGAAAGGAAATGGATGAAGAGGGGGAGATGGGGGAAGAAAGACAGGAGTGCTGATGTCTGATGACATCCATGTCGTGGATCCATAGTTGACCGCGTTCTGGTCCGGGGCATCACAATGACAGAAGTAGGACAAGGGGTGCAGCTGAACTGAAGCAGCTTGCCAGTTAAATATGGCCAATTTACAGGAAGCTCTCCTACATTTAAATTATATTAAAACATTTAAACTTGAGAGTAATTGTATTTATCATCAAACTGACAGTTGAGCATGTCTATGGCTCAATATCTGGGCCACAGTTCTGACAGAGCTTGGAAAAAGCTGAGAGCCCACGATTTTCAGATCTCTTCCATCTACTGTACACCTCATTCTTCAAACCCAAAGATGAATATATTTTCGCCCGGCAATGGCAGGTATAAGGCAAGAAGTCCCTAAAACTAGCTAAACCTTATTCAGTCATGGGTTTGTGGAGTGTTAACCGTGTTGTTGCAACAGGCTCCAATGACTGGATGCTGAGGCACAAACATTTACGCCCCTCTTACAAAAAGAGTTGTCAGTCATTAAATGGCAGGAGTACAGTTAAAAATTTAAACAAAATTATAAAATAACAGATGTTGCTGTTATCTTAGACACTTTAGCAATGCTAATAAAATATATTTTGCAGTTAAAATATGGCTACAAACTGCTTAACTAGACTGTTTAGTTCATTTTTGCACATCTGCACTGGGGAGAAAATAGGTGGCAGATTGTTCGTATAAGATGGACAGAATCTGTCCAAATTTTTGTTGCTGTTTGGTGCCGTTGAGTCAACTCGTGGCAACTTTATGGATATTTGCCCCAGTTGTGTTTGCTATTCATCCAGAACATAATTTTTATATGGAGGAGTTTTGTGACCCAGCTGGCCAAGTAATGAGGTGAACATGGGGTTACTATGGATCCACAAGGGTTTATTTCTTTTTAGCAGAACACCATTGCTCTATTTACAGGTGTACCAGTCAAGTAACTATATACAAAACATCAGACTTCTGCCAGGTAAACCAACAGTCTGTACAATAGCACTCGTGCGTTCCTGCATCCACCAAACACACAGGCAGCACTTTCTCAAAATGGGCAACTTACACCTTGGGCTCCACCCTGAGCCTTTCCATTTCCTATTTACATGAACAAACATTCTAGACCCTGAAAAATACAACATAATAACCATCATTTGTTTCAAATACAGATCACTCAATTATTTAACACATACGTTTCACAGTATTTAAGTTAATCTAAGCAAAAAAAACTTAGTAAAGCAGATTTTTAGATGGGCTCTTCTGCAAGGTATTTAGGCACTATCATAATTCCCCTTTGCCAGCTTACCATCAGCTCCCATTTCCCCTGCTGGTAAGGAAATTGTTTCCTCTAGAACACAGTTTAGCATTTACTGGACTACATACAAACATCTTGCATATCAAAAGACATTTATATGGCACAGACATACAGTAGTATTGGCAGGGTTTATCCATGTATGGAGCAACTGCTCCATCACAGACATCCATAGCTGCAATTGTTGTATCGGCCCATGGCATTGCAGCTCCTTCTCTTTTGCACCAACTTGTGACTTTGCCAAGCATGACGTCCTTTTCTTTCACTTCTCAAGATGTTTACGAAGGCTGATGTGTGTAAGCAGTCCATGTATGCAGCATTCTTCCTCAGCCCTATAAGATGGACATTCACTGTCATTCAAAAACATTTTGACCTCCTCCCGCAGTTCATGTCTTTACAGTGAGATGCAAAAAAAGTGTTTTTTTTTCTCCCAGCCAGTAGTTTATGATGAATGTGATACAGCAGTATGCTGCTACTGCCTACGGTGCAAAATTTCTGCTGCTAGTCATGCTTTTCCTCCTACCAGTAGTCTACGATGTATCAGTATTAAATACCAGCACACTGTGTTTAGTCAACTTGCTATTAAGTCAAAGAAAGAAGAAAAAAATCACCCAAAACTCCTGCTAAAGGCCAGACACATGCCAGAAGGTGAACATAACCACAATATTGGTAAACTCATCCAGCTGAGGTGTAAAGAAGTTTCAAGCATGATATCAGCTGGTACCCCTCATTTTCGGCCATGGTTATTTGGCATTGAGTGGTTCAGTTTGAAAGGAATATCTTGTCATCTCATTTTTGCCCCCCACCCCAAGATGACATTCACTGTTATTTTGGCAGGAGGCTTCCTCAATTTCTCTGCTACAGAATGATCCTTCCAAGTGATGTTCTGTAGAAAGCCTCTGTGCTGTTAGCATTCTCTTCACTGAAAGCAATGGAATGCACGATCTTCCTTCTGTTTCAGATTTACAATCAAGAGATTTTTCAATGCACTGGCTGTGTTTGGATCCAAAACAGCTTCAAAGACTGTGTTTGAGTACCTTCTGATCCAGTGGACCCATCTTCCAGCACCATAACACCAATTACCCTATTGGTCTGAATATAAGATGACTCCCTCTTTTGAAAAAAGGTTTTTGGAGCATTATATCTTGTCTTTAGAAAGAAAAATCATATTTATTCATATTTACCACATTTGCAGTTTTTAACATGGTCTTTTTGGGCTCGCCATCTCCGACCATGACATTCTGTAACTTCATATTTCTTGGCTGCTTGAGAGGTGTTTGTCAACTCTGCCTCATTGATCACCGCTATCTTAAAATTGGCATCATAATTCCCCACCATCCTTGGTTAATTTGCCATAACTTTGAGCTACTTTTTCCAGATCATCTCGAGGTGTCTCCATCTTTCACATGCAGTATTCCCAGTTTATCATTTTTGTGGATAACTGACATGAGTGGATAAGTGATACCACCTACTGGTGTTATATGTGACCTTTATAGGTCTGGTCCTCAAATATGACAACCCCATTTTTTTTAGACGCAATTCCCGGAGAAAATGCCTTCTTATATTCAGGCCAGTGCAATATTTTTTCCTTTGTTACCCATAGAAATTTCATGGCCAGACATGAAAGTATATAACCAGGCCTTTCTTCCATGCAGTTTGTGTTGATGCTGTTGTCACAGAAATATGATCCTCTGCCATACTGCTGCTATTTAGTTTTCTGCTCTTTGTTTGACTGCTAACCACTAGCCTGCCTAACAAGCTACAGGAATATTAACAGCAACTCGGGATCAGGTCAGTGCATAATCCTCAAAACCCATGATAAGGTGGCACCTTTCTTCATGCAAGCATCTTGCACTTTCCCATTACTGGTGCTTGGCATCATCTATTTATTTATTTGCCTATTTATTTAGCGAACATCTTTGTCTAAGCCAGCTTACAATGTTTGCTACCGCATTGCACACATTTCTCCAAACCATGCGGTGGGGTATTGTAATTGAAGTAATGAAAGATAAACACCCTACTGAAAAGTGCTGCAGCGGGACAGGGATTTGAACCAGGAACCTTCGAGATTACAAGGTGCCAGCGATAACTGCTAAGCTTCTCCCTGTGCCTGTTACTAATGATTAGGAAAATATTTACTAAAGGGCACCCTATAGTAGTTCTGGGACAATAATAGAGATAAAAACAGAATAGTCAGAAAATTTCCATGGTAATAATGAGTCTCAGACACTGTGACAAATACAGTAACCTGTGTGTAGAAAAAAGCAGGGGACATGGCAGGAGAACTTTGGGACTTTCTTTCATAGCTTCCATTGGAGGGTATAGGGAAAGATATGTGGGTGGGAAGACTGAAGGAGAGGTCCCCACCAAAAGCAGGCAGAAACAGTTCTGGGGCGTCTAAGTTTGCCTGCGAGAAACTTGCACTCGGGCCCACAGTCGGAGGTGACGTGGCAGTGAGAAGCACTACTGGCCGTCAATTATTAACACGTTCATTATTAGCGCTGTTTGAAAGCTCTTATTCATGTTGTCTGATAAGGCCCCAGTCGTGAAAAGACATTGAGACCAGACTAAAGAAGGCCACAAAGCCTGTTTAGATTAAAAAAGACCATTGTTATTGTTGTTATTACAGATTTCCATTATGGCCACATAAAAGTCAATATTGAAATGAATTTACAGCAGGGAAATTGACAGTTCTGCTGGTGTGTATCCAGGTTCAAGATGTTAGACACAGCTCACAATGTCAGAACGCTTTAATGCTCCCAGATTTTATTAAACATCGTAAATTGAAGCACAGCATACATCACAGAGGCTGAACTCTACCCCACCTCCTTCCCAAAATGCAACACCTCAGAGCAAATTATAATCCAGAATTTACTATGCCATTAATTTTCGGTGTCACCTTATGTTTCGTGCACCAAGAAAGTTAGGAGTGATTTATTGTCCCACATTCTGAGCTCTTTGTTTGGTCAGGGCTTGAGTCAATACAACTGGAACTGGACATAGGTTGAAAATGAATGCTAGGAAGTTAACTGCAGTGATCGCAGGCAAGGTGCGTAATGTGAACTTTAGAGTAAAAATGCTACTGTAGTTACGAAAAGTGATTGAGTCAAATAAAAGTTTTGCACATGTATCCCCATTTACAGAGCTGGACATTTCTGCAGGTACCAGCAGCAGAGCACGACCTTGGAGTCCACCACCATAAACCTGTATTACTGAATATGTCAATAAACCAGAAAAACTAGGGAAAAAAAGACTAAAATTCAGTCATGAGCCAATTGTATAAAAATAAGGAAAATTGCAAAAGGTTTTAAATTGTTTTGTTCAAAATGTTGTCAATTTCATTACTTTTTTTGGCTAGCAGAAGCAATACATTTTAAAAGCTAAATGAAACCCTTAATCTTTTAATGTGTGTGCGCGTGTTATTGGTGCTGTTGTAGATGTACAAGTACATGCTAAAGGAGTAAAATGGATGGTTTTTGGCACAGAAAATGCCACTAACAGTGACATAGTTGTGATGGGAAAGAGGGAGGCTGACTGACAACTTATGCTTTCTTTATTGCTACTACAGCGGTTATTTTAGAGGAAGCTGAATCTGGTGCACAACTTGCTATACAGAGCTCTTGAAAGCTGGAAAGTGCCATTGAGACACATCTGACTCCTCAGCAACCAAGGACAAGGGGGAACAGAAGTGGTTTGCCATCCCTTTCTTCTGGCATATTTTTTCCTCTCGTAAGGGTATAAACACAGGAGAACCTGCAATCCCCACACACACCCCTGAGCTGGACCTGAACCCCACCACAGACAAGCAGGCCAGAAGCTGCGAGGACCCAGCTTACACCACTGCACAACCACATCCCCTATGCAGACCTTAAATGGATATATTAGTGATCCATGTCTTGAACAACTGTTTTGAAAAATTGCACCATGCCTGTATGGAGTTTTGTTGTGAGTAGTGCAGAGCAGAAGTATCTGGGTTTGCTTGTTTTAAATAATAAACAAAAAAAATGTTGTCTTTATCACTGTCCTTACAGTGTGCGATTATTGCAGGTTTCCATTAAATAAAACACATAAATTATATTGCAGTAACTATGTACTCTTTGGATTCTTATAGAGAAGAATATAGAGAACCTAGCGCGCATCATAAATCTTGTATTGAGCCTAGATAAATTCCATATTCATAGATCTAAATTTAATAATAACAAAATCTGTTTCCCTGTTTTTCTCAAGAAATCTCAACAGTAAATTTAAACTCTTAAACCTTCTGAAAAGAAAGCTGTTTGGACAATAAGTTACAGTAGCTTATACAAATTTTTTCTGTAAGATACAAAGCCAGTGAAGCAATTTTGAGTTTGTTATTTTGTCTTCAACTTTATTTATGCAATATGGTCTTATATACTTATTTTTTTGCCATTCCCCCTGTTGTATCTATTATGTTCTTGTGTCTTTTTGTTTCTTATTTTTATTTATTTTGTTTTTATCTTTTTCTTTTGTAAAATTGTTGAACTCTGCTCTGTATGTGCTATGTGTTTGTAGCTGATGATAATGTTAATAAAGTCTAAATAAATAAATAAATAAATAAATAAATAAATGCTGGCTTCATTTTGCCAACTGAGAAACTGCAACAGAAATTTTATAATAGAAGTTACAGTGCTTTGAATAGGAGTTGCCATTGTTTCAAAACAAACCAAACAAAATAAATGCAGTGTCTACAGTGGAGCAGTTTAGTATTTTTAAAATAACCTTTATTACGTGAGAGATCGCAGTTGCAGGCTTTGAAGTTGTTTTTCTAACTTCCTCTACATTTATTTGGCCACAATACGTAATCCAGGGTCCATATATTTTAAATACTTTATGGCAAACTTTTGAACCGTAACCTTTACTACAGGCCAGATAGGAGTTTCACAGTTTGAAGTTGTTTTTCTTGGTTTCCCTGCAGTTTTTTTTTTTTTTTTTAAACAGTAAAATAAACAAAGGCTTGAAAGCACAATGGCAGCCCATATCTGGCTCCAGAGGACCAGGCTGTGTTAGTCACTGCGTGATAACAGCGTATTTACCCAGCACCGTGTTCACTGGGTGTTCACAGCTACACTGATAACTGCAGTGACAACGGCTGTTACAGCAGCAGGGAAGCGGATACCTGCCGTCCGCAACACTCACACCGCCATGAGGGCACCCGTGCTCAGCATCGCAGTTTTCGCCACCCTTTTAGGTAAGTTTAGCTCCCACATTTCGACTTGGCTGCTACACTTCATTCCCTGCACTTAACCAGCAAATAAATAAATGAGAAATAAGAGTACGATTTATTTCTCACAAGATTGTTGGCCCATGTCTTTGGGTGTGGTTTTCATAGTAAACAGCTAGAAAAGAAATAGTTTGTTTATCATCATCATCATTATTATTATTATTATTATTATTATTATTGACTGTAGTAATCACTTGTAGCCTCATTCCTTAAAACAGAACTTCTAAGGAAAGAAAAACTCAACTGCCTTAGTTCCTCACCATATAAGTCGCCTCACCGACACACCATGATGAAGTTTCTGCAGTAAAAATGTAATGCAATTTTCTGCGCTACTAACAAGGACAGATGCTTCCCTTTCTTCTGCTTCCTTTGCCCAACGGAGCGCCTTTAACTCTGCAAATTTTCACAGCTGAAACGTGGGCGACATCGAGTTGGGTTTTCCCGCCAAATGAGCTTTTTGGCACCAAAGTCACAGGAAAAGATCGATGGTCCTCTGAGTTTCTGGGTTTCCGAATTGTGGAGAATTGTGATTGTGGACCTGTACTAATGTTTATATGATGTAAATATTTATTTACTCATTGGTCTAGAGGCAAACAAATAATTTCAGGTTTTAAATACAGTTTTGTTGTTTCAGAGGTACAAACTCAGACAAAAGCAGACTTAAATATGAATACAATTTTAAGCATCACTTACTGTATCTACATTATATTGCAACTATCTAAAATATTTCAAGTAAAAACGATGAAGTTGAAAAGTTTGAAAGAAACATATCACTGTGTATAAGGTTATGTATATTAAACGTTTCTTTTTCAGGTAATGTTCATTCCATCACTGTGTCTGTTCCTTTGCGAGCCATGAACGTGACCAGTGGTGGGAGCGCATTTCTGCCCTGCACCTTTGCAACAACTCAGCCCACCACCAACTTGAACATTCAGTGGTTATTTGTTTCCCAAACCGAGTCTGTGGAGGTGAGTCTTTTGCTTCTTACAGCGTTCTCCCCCCATATAGCGCAAGTCACCCTCCTCACTGAAAAAAAATTCAGCAAAAAATTATTTTGCATTAAATAAAGGTAACTCGACTGCCACGTTGACATGTTCATAGAGGAAAAAAAAAACACGATTCGGTGAAGGAATTTGGTAGTCGGCCTTCAAAAGGCATGTGAACAGTTCTGAAAATATGTTTAGCTTCACCATTATTTCTCCCACATCAGTAAAATAATGCAGATGGGTCACAGAAACTTTACTGGGAAACTGACTGAAGATCCCAGATTATGGATATAACCACACAACCTAATGGGCTACGATATCGGTGTATGATGAATAGACTAGGACCTGTACATAATTTTTTCTTCTAGTCAAAGATTTAAATTCAGGGCAAATTCTGTGCAGCTCTCAACTTGGGAAACTTTAACAAGCAGTAGGGTTTGTATATCAAAACTTGCTTGATGTGCTTTGAATAGTCATGGCTACAGAGAAAGCGGAACTGTGCCGCCTGGGGACAGAGGTGGCTGAGGCCAGGAGATCTGTTGTGCTTCAGGCCCACAGCGGTGTGCACAGACCCGGTTGCAATGCCCATGCGTTCAGCTTCAGCGGCAGCTGTGCCAGGGCGGCGCCTGCAGCCGCACCCTGGCAGGACAATAAAGAGCCCCGTGGGTGGCAGTGGCGCCTGTGCACATGGATGGAGAAGGCATAGTTCTCAGCCACCCTTTGCATACTTTCACACATCAGGAACCACCATGGAGACCATCACACCTTGCTTGTCCAAGTGGTGGAACAGTGACAAAGAGACCTTACCAGTCGAAACATGAATTTATGATCATTAAATGGATCGGAAGAGTTTTTTTGTCAGCATTTTTTTTTATATTACATCAGAGTTGCTCAGTAGATGTGTAACTCAGATGGATAAAACAATATTTTTAAACACTCAAGCTGTATTCAGACTGAATTTGTGTAAAGATTTTTACTCAATTCCTTAATAGTGAACCCTTTTTATGCAATACATGGCCAAAAGTATGTGAATTCCCCCTTCTAAAGACTGAGCTGAGCTATTTCAGGCACACCCACGCTGCATACAAACACATTCTAGACAACTGTGTGCTTCCAGCTTTGTGGCCAAAGTGTGGGGTAGAAGCTCCTTTCCTCCTCCAGACTGTGCCCACCCCATGCACAAAGTGAGCCCCAAGAGCACATGGTTTACCCAGGTTGGTGTGGCTACTGCTACACAGGTCCCAAATGAGGCCCTACAATGCAGCGCTTCATTTTCTGAATTTATGAATTATGGAATGCTTGTGCCCAAGGAGGAAGAGGGACAGGTGAGGACAAATGTGCAAACATTTGTGATGACATGGGACAAGGTGGCCTTTCACCGTTCCCCTGCAGTCGCACACTGGCAAGCAGGCCATTCCTTTTTCCTTCCAACTCATTCACTATTCCTCAGCATTGTGAGGAATTCCTTTCCTCATAGATGTGGAAAGGATCAGATCACCGTCCACATGATCACATGCCCCTCCAGGAAGCAGTGGATGCTGCATGACAGGACATAATCTGGAACTGAGGAGGGATGGAGGAGGAATACAAAGAGATTCTTTCTCGGTGTATAGCAAAAGCAGGCATACGTAGGGAAGAGAGATGTAGATGAGAACGTGGCCAAATGCAGAAGACCAGCCTGACCAAATCCATAATTACTGCAACTGTGACTTTTAGTTTTTTTAACTACTGTGAAGTACAACAGTATTGTGGTGTTTTTGTTTGCTGACTTTTTGTTTCTTTTCATTTGTCTTTATTTTTTATGCTCCATGTACTGTAGTGCTATGTTATATACAGTGATATATACACCAGTACATACAGCATTATGTTATAGACAGTACTATGCACAGTGGTATATTATATAAAGTAGTACATACAGTGATATATAAATACTGTAACATATTCTATACAGTAGTGCATATTCAATTCTGTTTTGTAATGGAAAGGCTGAGTATCCAAAAAGGAATGGAAAAATTACAATACAGAGACTAAAGAGCACAGAATTTTTTGCTGCTTTGAAGCAAGTATAATGTCAGCAGCTTTTTAGCATTGTTCAGGTCATTTTGCTAGGATGGACAAAGTATTCTTCTCAGAAAAAAAAGTGCTGGTATTTTGATTTCATTTTGATTCTTATGTTTCTTCACTGGTTTGCAATATTTTGGTGGTTTTAGTGCATTATGGGCATGCAATGACCAGTTGTGTCAAATTCCTTGGTGTGGCAAGTTGTGCAAAGAGTTCTGAAAAAGCAAAGTCAGTACTGGAAAACACTGTAATTCTATAATTCATATCATCATGCGGGACAGCAGGTGTACAGTGTGAATAAATGTGATTAAATATGATTCAGAGATCACGCTTAAAACTTGTAGAATTGTGATATATGATAGTTTTGCAGGGTGAACATTGTTTTTGTCTGTTTTGTTTTACTGATTTGTTCAACTTTGATGTTTTTATTTCAGATTTATTACTACCAAGCAGGCCAGTCTACTCTTTCTCCTAAGTACCAGGGACGGGTGATCGTGCCGTCTTCTCCAAATACGAGTATGAACGCCTCCATAACAATAAACAATATAAGCCCAAGTGATTCTGGAACATACTACTGCGAGGTCCATAACATGCCGGACATTCAGGGCCAGACAGAGGGACACGTCATCCTGAATGTTTTAGGTAAATCGGTTCATTGTCACTTTGACGTTTTATGTTTTATGTTCACTTTTTTTGTGTTACCGGTTTGCTTAGAAGATGCTGTGCTGTTTAAACTCCTCCTGTTGACAGTTGTCATGTAACGAAATCATTTAATGAGAAATTCAGAAACAAAAAGATATACAATGAGAATCTTTGGAACGTGTTTTCAACACCACTAACAACTTTAGTGCCGCATTAGTTAAAAACTAAACCCCCAGGCAACTAGCATTACACAAAAGTGCATTTGAATGTTGCCAATACTTGAGTTTCACATCAAAATTGGTTGGAGGGCCTGGAAAGTTGTGATACTCTGAGTTATAAAAATTATTGATTCTTTTAGAAGCTTTATGCTTTGCTTGCTTCTCTTCTAAATCCCCAAGAGAAGCCCTCGGTGCCCTTTTGCGCCATCCATGGGACGGTGGAGTCAGGCCACTACGTCACCTTGACCTGCCATACGGAGCAAGGGAGCCCGACTCCGACCTACAGCTGGACCAAGCTGGAGCAGGGCATGTCCAGCAGCTTACGTGCTTCTGTCAGTGAGTAGCCCAGGACACAGACCCAAACCAGACCACATGGATTTATGCGAATTCTTGAGGAGATGGTGATCCAAGAGAGCAGTGTACTGTGCAGCTGCATGGATGATAACCTCTCACGTGCTTGCTTAGGTCCTTTCTACTTTTGACAGTGGTATTTGCTTCAAATAACTGAACAGAAATATTAAACTGTTTCTTAAATTGATTTTATTGTTGTTAAATAAAAGTCAGGATAAATTTGATCAGTTTGATGTCAGAATCAAAATTTGTCAAGTGTTTACCTGTTAACATCTCATGTGCTGTCATCTTCAGATATCCAGACTGGAGTTCTCCAGTTCTACAATCTTTCCCAGTTTGAGTTTGGGACCTACCAGTGCAACGCCTCAAATGTTGTAGGATTTGCCACCTGCACTGTTGACTTGGATGAAGGTAAGGATAGTGATCATTTTGTCATTTTTCATCAGCCAAAAAAACCCTGTTATAAAGGTAAAATATGAGGTGCTTCGTTCCAAAAGTAGTTAGGTTTGAATCCCTGCCCCTGCTCTGCTACCCTTGAGTGAGGTATTTATTCTGAATTGTTATACTATTACTTGGGTAAATAATTGTGTCTCTTAATATATTGGTATTATTTTGTCATGATCATTTGATTTATAGATTTTCAAAGAAACACAAATTTCAATTGTCTTTCATTTGAGGACTACAAAGGTCATATATATATATATATATATATATATATATATATATATATATATATATATATATATATGTGTGATTCTTTCCAAAGATACAATGTTCCAAAAACCTTTTTCCCAAAATCAATACTGAAAAAGAGGAGATCGTCTTATAATCGGAATCATTTTGTATTCTGGCTAATACAGTATTTGTTTTCAGCTGTGTTTTCTTCAGCACTGTTTTGCAGAGCATAAATGACCATTAGCTGGCAGCAAAGCACAATCTGACAGATGAATAATGCCAACAGGAGAGCAGGAACCCCTCAGCTTCACAGTTTTAACAGATTACAGTGCATACAGGTGGTGTGTGATGTTATGGAATGCAGAGATCAGTAACAGGATAAGTAGCTCTGCACATATTTATGGGCAGCATTCAGCACTGAGAAAGAGTGTGTGGAGAAAATGTGCTTTTATTTTCACCCGTTTTAAATTACTTTTGTCTTTTGCATACCTCACAGTTAATACAAATGCCAAAATAAAAGTTTATAGAATTTTTTCCACTCCTCCGAGACTTTCACTGAAACTACCCAGAAAATGCATATCGGTAGATGCCTATTATTATACGTAACTGATCATATAGATAATAAAGCAACTGACAGTGTCCAGATTCTGAGAAAGTTTGCATGTTTTTACGTGGCATCTCCAGTTCTTGCGTGACAACGCAAGTCAGCATTCGTCACTGTTCGATATGTTCCCCCTCCATTAAACTGCGAGTGAGTCTTGCTGCGCCCACGTAGTGCGAAACTTTAAAGTATGTTTAATAAAAGCTAGCAAAAGTGCCCGATCCACAGTGCACCCTGGTTTAATACCCCGTATTGTAAGAGCAGCTGATGAAAATAGAATAAATACAGTAAATTCCTTATAGCAAACAGTTGTATTGTATGTACTATAGCTTTCCCTTCTGTATGTTTAATGTTATCTAATTATGTTGGAATTTACCCAAAACACTTGAATTAAGCTTATTCCTTGTATTTAAAACCTGCAACCAACTGGCGAAACACCAAAAATCAGTTCAGCCGTTTGGCCTCACACACCAGTTCATATGCAGTGCAGGGCCCGATTCTTGGCTGCAGTATCGAAAGAGAGCAGCAGGGTGGCTGCCAGAGGAACTGTAAGGAGATTTGCACTGTAATGAGCCTGGTGTAAGTGAGCTGCCGTCCCACAGAACTCAGCAGCGGGGTGATCGCCGGCGCTGTAATCGGGGCGTTGCTGGCATCGACTCTCATCATTGTCATTGTCTGGTACATCCTGCACTCACTGAAGAAGAACCAGTACAAGGCAGTGAAGGCAGCAGCGGGGACCGAGATGCAGTAAGTGCCGAGTCCCCCGAGGAACGGCTGAATACCTTCAGAATAACAAAAAAATGTTAAAACAATGAAAAATGTGTTGTTTTTAATCATTTTCCACGTTATTTCTTCTGATATATTAGTATGTGGGCATTACACACTTATTCGAAAGCACACTTAACAGAAAGAGAGCTGAAATCTTAGTCCTGCTTGTTGCCATTCATAGGTTTAGTTTATGCTCTGTTTCTTCCAAACACCCACGTGTTCATGTGTTCCTTTCTAGAGTGAAACAGGGGGGTGACGCTGGCAAATATGAGAGCAGGCAGAGCAGCGAGGGCAACAGCCAGACCCCTGCGGAGGCAGCGAGCAGCCAAGGCCATGCCGAGGAGGAGCCTGTGGCATAGGAAAGACCTTCTCTGAAGGCCATGGAGGCCACAGCTGTCTGGATGTGGGGAGGGATATGGGAATCGTGTACAATATGGGTTTTATACTGCTGAGTTAAAAACTTTCATGTCAGTTAATGTTTTTAAAAACATATAGGCTGTTTTTTTTTTTTTTTTTTTTAACGTCAACTTTGCAATGTTATTTTGGATCTTTTGCAACTCCTTTTCAGGAGTTGATATTGAAGAAGTAAAGATGATTGTTGCTTGTCTTTTTTTTTTTTTTTAAATTTGGAGAGGTACTCGAAACAAAAGCATCTGCCAAAACATTAATGTTATGCAATGTAAACAACTAAAGACAATTTCATTCAATTTCATCAATTACATCTCTCAATGCTCAGTATAGTTCTCTCCTTTCTGAGCGCCGTGATGGCACTTTTTGTAATACTGAAGCACAGTGAAGACTAATAAAGAACTTTTCTCTCCTTAGGTCATTTGCTACTAATTATTCCATTTCAATATTTTATTAAATAACAAAGTGAAAGGAACTGTAAATTTAGGGTTAGGGTAACTCTATCCCAAACCCTAACCCTAACCCTAACATGTAAATTTACCCTGCTAACATCCATCTTAGGGTAACCTTAAGACAAGATAAGGAGGACATATCTTTCAGCTGGGCAAGATGATCCTGCAAAATATTACAGTTAATTCATATGTTAAGTCCATAAATTTCAGAACAAACTTTTATTTTTATTTTTTTTTTTAAAATCCTTTTTTGAGGGCATTGGCTAAAAAATACAGAGTAAAAAACAGCAGAGATGTAAGGATATTATAAGCATCATTAAGGCTCCAGAGAGAGTTTTCTTGAAAGAAAAAATATGAACGTTACATCTGTGAAAGAGACTGGAAACTCCACGTTTGAGTTTGATGACTATAGATTATGCACAAATGTACCTCATGAACAATTCAGCAGACATATCGAGAAGGCATGAGTAATTGGGCCTGGGCAACTACTTTAAAGTGCTGCAGAAGCACAGAGTGGTGCTACATGAGCTAAGAAGGGCAGGCAAGGGCAGCATCTCCAGGATGAACTTAGTCTTGTACCTTCAGGGATGTTGTCCTTTGCTTCCTAGGAGAAGTCTTGCTGTGGTGTCCCAGGAGGCGGGTAGGCTGCGAAAAATCCTCGTGCTCCTTGCTCTGGGTGGAGAACTACATCTCAGTCGGTCTCCTCTTTTCTTGCATGCAGATCTAATCTTTCTTACAGGGGAAGCACACAAAAAATAGGATCTTCAAACTTGACACTTGAGTACTTATTCTAATGTTTAAAAGCCTGTGACAACCACCAACAAGCAAAAAGCCTTGCTCTTGTTGTTGCTGGTGCAAAGTATTGAAACAGCCGGAACATAAAACTATGGCTTCACATTCATGAAATCGCACAACCTGGGGGGGGGGGGGGTGTTTATAGTTGTTTCAGGATTAAAAACAAAATCCTTTTTAGCTCCAGCTGAGATACATCTGATAGTGAAGCTAGCAGTGACTTCAGACGTTTTAACAGCTGAACAGTGAGAACTAAAGTGCTGGAAGAGAGTCGCATGGGGTACTCCTTAAATAAATCAAGATGGAAACAAAAGACAAAGAAATAAAACGGTGTTATTTGGATTTTAAATTGAAATGCAAATTATAGTCATAAAGAGAAGAAAATGCTGTAAAACAAAGTAAATTTTACAGAATACTGCTGTATGGTATTTTTAAATCTAAAAATCCTGCATAATGTATGAAAATAACTTTGGTGCTTCTTAAAAAAATATACATACATACATGCATAGGTTTTATTTGGTTTTGGTTTATTTATTTTATTTGATTTTGTTTTATTTTATTTTATGTCGCTATGTTTTTTTCTGTAAACCAGCAAAATTCAGCAACATTCTGCCCTCATTAAGGATGCATTCCTTTATTCAGTTTTAACTGAATATTTAATTTCATTTTCCATTTTAATTTTGATTCAGAATCTTATTTAGGTTGTCTGTGTTTTCTGTAAGATGTACATTATCAGACCACATTAACACCATAAACAAGAAACCTCCAATAATAATAACCGATAACCGATTATATTAGCTTGCACTGTATACACCCATGTAGTGATGCTGCAGCTGCGAGCCATGCCATGGAAACGGGAAGTAAAACCTCTGTCAGCTCCTTATCAGAGCAAGCAGAGGCGAGGTTTGAAGGTGCAGCAACAGGAAGTCGGTGGTTAGCGAAGACCAACACTGCACCTTGCATGCTCCTTATCTTTATCAAGATATCAGTAGATGCAGACGAACAAAAGTTCCTGCAAATGACACATTGCTTGAACAAACTTAGAAATGACAAATGCATTAGGAAACTGCACTTTTAAATCTCGTTGTCTTTCATTTAGGCAAAACACATCCTGCTTTTGGACAAATTAAACTGCTTCGGGTTCACGCTTGCATGTTGGCTCCTCTCCCTTCCAAGATATCACAGCCAGTTACAAATTAATGGGACATTTTCAGTGTTTTATTGCTGCTACAATGGCAAATATTGGCTATAATGCATGCAAATTTACTATTAAATAACATTTAAAAAATTTAAATTAATTTGAATCAATAAAACAGCAAATAACAAAAATGGACACACTGTTCATACAAAAAGTAGTATGTACAAACCAACATAAGTTACATTTTGTAAAAATTTAAGCTGTGTGCTTTGGAGTTTTGGCATCAGCGCTGCGCTTTGGGGGAATTCCTGGATACAAGGACATCAACAAAGGTCAAAGTCTCACGCAAAGCCAAAGGTTGTTTTCAAAGGTCACAGTCCGAGTCACCGTCACCGTCACCGACACGCAAAGGTAATTTAGAAAGTCAACCTTTTTCCACCGCTCAGCATCCGTAATAATGAAACTGTCAGTGTTTGTTATTACACAAGATAGTGGGATAAAGAAAAGTAAAGAAAATAAACCTTCTGGTCTTTGTGCTTTAAAAATTACCCATCCATCCATCCATTTTCCAAAAGAACTTAGCCAGTACAGAATCATGCTAGTCCCACGTCTGGGATGCATAAGGTGTAAAGCAGGGTAAAATATATATGGGATGTAAAGCAATTGCACACACACTCATTGACTCTTTCAAGTTCACCAGAAACATGTCTTTGGACTGTGTAAAGAATTGTACTCAAACATGAGGAAATGTGCAAATAGCAACATCGAAGGAGCTGGACACAAAGCCAGCAACATATATGATGGTACAAATACCTAAATATACAGTAAATCATAGCAAGTACAGTATGATTGGATATGCCTCAAAACAGCAGGAATGGCCTCAAAATGTCCACCAAGAAAAGTAAAAAAAAAATAATAAAATTAAATATTATATTCACTGTCTCCATGCAATGACAAAAGTGCTTAGCCTGGACGGCTACCTGCTCGACACATCTGGCACTGTAAATATTTGCACTACTGTAAGGCTGTGTATGTTTCACCTCAAAAAAGGAATTCACAGAAGAAATTTAACAAGGAGCAGGCAGCACGCTCCTACTGTTGGCTGCATGGTGAACAGCGCTCAGAGAATTTAAGGAGCATGACAGAGGATTACTGGACGGAGTGAAGGTGTTGCTGAGCCTCCAAAGCTGGCTACTGCAGTCCAAAGAATCCCATGGGTGCAAGCATGCACAGCTCTGCAGAAACTTCCCCTCACTAAACGTCATTCACTGATCTGTTAAAAGTGACCCCCCACTGGCTCATGTTGTAGAGCTTCTTGAACTTTCCGTGGATGGCGCAGAGGATGGTCTTCCTGAAAACGCACGAGAGGAAAAAATAGATGACCGGATCCAAGCAACTGTTGAGAGCAGACAAGAACAGTACCATTTCGTTGAGAGTGTGCAGCATCTGCTTGCTGCTGATGTCCTGGATGATGTCCATTTGGGAGAGGACATAGGGCACACGCACCACATGGTAGGGGAGGAAGCAAAGTGTGAAGATAGTGGGCAGGACAAAAGTCTTCATTACTACCCTGTTCTTCCGACTCCTGGCTTTCAACTCATCGCCACCGAGCCTCATGGATTTTAGCTTTGTGGCTATTGTCCCATAGATGTAAATGAATGCAAGGAAAAGGCCAAAAAAGGAGGCAACCACCACAAGGTTGACAACACCTCCAGCCAACTTCTTGTGGTGGAAGTGGAAACAGATCTTGTCGCAAGGCTTGTTTCCCCTGTCACTCAGGAAGAAGAACAGTGAACTGCCTGCAAATATGGCCCACGTGACGTACGCAGCCTTGCGGCTCCACCCCACCTGATGGATCCTGAAAATCCTCACGGGTTTCATAATCTTAAGGTAACGGTCAAGGCTAATGAGGCTCAGGAAGACGATGCTGGCATACATGGAGACGTAGAAGGCAGTGCCAATCACCCTGCAAAGGTAGAAGGGTCCCTCATAGTTGTGATAGAAGATCCGCACAGGCAGGCAGAGAACGAGGAGCAGATCAGCCAGAGCCATATGCTTCATGTACACTGTGATGGAGGAGTCAAACTGCCTCCTCATGAAGAAGACCCCAACGGCCACTATATTACTGAGCAGACCGATGATGAAGATGAGCGAGTATCCCGTAGGAAGGACCAGGGAAAGAAAGCCATCGTGGATTTCACACGTGCCATTGGTGCTAGGGTTGTCTCCAGGGGTAGTGGTCGCCTGGGCATAGAACTTGGTCATGATGGTCTCTCTGAGGCACTGCCTTGTCCACCCTCAGGCATCACACACTGTCCTTCAAACCAAGCAGATGAAATTGTTCATTTAATGAAGAAACACCGCGTAAGAACAGAACATATCAGCCACAACAATAAAACAACACACATTAACAATGCATTTCTGCCCACAATTTGCAAAAAGTGTGTGAATCCATGGCATTTATAGCAACGCAAGTGAGACAGAAATGTAATATAAATTAGGTTGAAATAATGCAATATAATAAAAATACTGTTAAATGTGGATATTATTTTGCTGGACAAGACTAAAATAGGTAAAGCAACCTAAACTGTTTTAACAGAGTAAAAAAAAAATTTCTAGGTCCAGCTCACATAATACTGTATATGAAGTCCATTCCCACTACACCTCTAGCTGCCCCTGGGATTTTTGACTCAAGAATGCAAGTTCACCTTCGTCATTAAGGTGAATTTTGAGCTATCAAATTGATGAAGGAATAGAAACTGAGCCATCAAACAAGAAAAGTGAGGAAATTGAACAAAAAGTATGGAAAACAGGTGCTACACAGTGAGCAAGCATATAAATTCAATATAAGTTTGTAAACATTTGTTGTACCAGGATTCCTATTCCCTCCAGGAGCAAAGGTGGAGAAGAAGGAAAAAGGACACATTTATTGGACTGTGTGCTGATGCTAAAAAACCAAAGTGGCGCAGAAGTCCTACCTGAGTAGCCTGCAGGGATTCTGCTCTGTCACTGCAATAAGCCTCTTGTTCACTCGAGACCTTTAAATTCACAGAGTCATGTGCAGGAAGTTCCTCTTTTATCATTACAAGTTCTCAGCCAAGCTTGGTTTCTGTCCACACTGCAGCTGTGCATTCCAGTTTCTACTCAGCTCAGCAGTTACAGCAAAATATGAGATGTGTGATGGGCTGCAAAGAATACCAACACCTTCCAAACTGCACAATGGACATTTTTGCTATTAGCAGGAAATAACAGATACAAGATAGGTACTGGTTCAACTAAAGTCTGCTGTAGTTACATTTGCTTGCATAGCTAAACACAAATAATCAAATGAGATGATAAAGGAAATAAAAATACAGATGGCCCCTGAGTTATGATGGTCAGACTTAAGATTTTTCGACTTTACGATGGTGCAATAGCAGTGCGCATTCAGTAGAAACCATTAGCGGTGCGCATTCAGTAGAAACCACAGCTCAAATTTTGAATTTAGATTTTTTTTCCCGTGAAAATAATATGTGGTATGATATGCTCTCATGATGCTGGGCAGTGGCAGTGACCCACATCTCCCAGTCTGCCACATGGTTACTAGTGTTTGCAACCGATACTCCACAGTGTTCTGTGTTGCCAGCATTTTAGATACCGAGACACCACGGTAATAAGTTTAAATTCCGTTAAACTCTTTACTGAGTGCAAAATGCAAGGTCTTAGCAAGAAAGTGGTTGCAGGAGAGTTCACAAGGGGCAGCGGAAACTAAGCACTGACAAGAAGTCCAGGTAGGTTGGTTCCTACGCCAGTCAGTCAGCCAATCGATGCTCAGTGTGATAAACTTATGCAGTTTACGTTTCGTTGTTGAAGCAGCCTCAGGTGACAGTAGGTTAGGTGTATTAAATATATTTTTGACTTAGGATGGGTTTACTGGAACGTAACCGCATCGTGAGTAGGGGTCTGTCTGTACTTTCCTTTTTGCACTCCCCTCCACCTCAAAGGTAATATTTTATGCTGGACAGACGTCAGAACACCTTCGGTCCTGATACCCGCTAGATGAATAGGGATTTTAAGCAATTGCACGAGCAATACTAATCTTATGTCTCGTGGTTTGAACAGTGACAGAGCTGAAGGCTCTTTGGGGTTTATTTTGTAAAAACTGAAAATCCTTTAGGTACATTTATATTTAATTCTCAAATTATGGTACTGTAATATTTGCGTGCACTTAACCCTGTGTATGCAGAAGACAAATGGATCGAAGTTTAATTTAATCCATGTGGGTTGCTTATTTAATAGGATGTCTACCTCACAAAATTGCTGCAGTACCATAGCAGTTTGGTTCATTTTATTTAGTTGAATTTGATTTGCTTAACTTAATGTGGCTTTTAAATTTATTAGCCAACGTTATTGCCTATACAAGCCTTTCAACGCTGGAAAGGATATAAGTGAAACAGAAGTTGTGAGACTTTCTGAAAGGCAACGGTAGTGGGTGAAATGGAATTTTGCCAACATGTTTGCAACTGCCACATTTAGCATCAAATTCAGCAAGTAAGTAATGCATAGACATTAAAATGAGCAGAAATGTGTCATGCTTGTTTTCGATGCAGAGGTTATTTTCCCACATTGTTTTGCATAGAATATCAGAAAAGCGTTGAATCTAGCCAGGGGTGCCCAAATTTTTGTACACAAATGTGGGCAAGGAAACAATATGCAAAATGTGGTATGACTGGTGGCTGCAGTGGCACTTGAGAGTCTCAGCTGGGGTAGAAATGGATAAGGGCCCTTAGTTTAATAGCATCTTTTAATTCTGTAATGCTATTCATTTTACTGCTCGCTCAGTGTTTTTCAGTAGTGTGAAAGTTTGTTCATTTATACTAGCATTTTGCTAGTATCCTCACTCACTTGTGAATTGCTGGCTGACATGATGAACTTGGCAGCCTGGGATTTGTTCTGAAAGCAGAACAACGAGCTTAGCAAGGGACACCCTGGATGTGACACCGTTCCATTCACAAAGTCTCACTCTATGGGCAGTTTACAGCCACCGTTCACTTGAAAAGCATGGATGGTGAGAGGAAACCTGAGCACCCCAAAAAAGCCCACGCAAAGTCGGGGCAAGCATGCAAACTCTACACAGGCCTAAGCCCCAACTGCCCAGGCACTGTGAAGTGGCAGCACTACCCACTGCACCACCATGCTGCTAGTTTACTGGTAAAATTAGGATTAAGTAAGGGATGAACTACTAACTAGTAAAGTCCAGGCAAGTCAACATGCCGTCTGCGTTCACTGAGCTCCACACATGCAGAGATTAGGTTGGACTGGCTGACAACCTTGGATTCTGTCACACTGGAGGCTAAGCTGCAAGAAGAAGGTTCAGTATTTATAGAGTTTGAATGAATTTTGTCAGGATCCTCCTGCATCTTGCAGTGGTTTTATGGTTAAAACTGATTGAATCCAAACACTTGGCTCTGTTTCAGAGGAAACCAGGGGCCAATCACAGCATCATTATGAGTCCATCTGAGTTCTCAGAAGAAGTGTTGGGTATCATTCATCTTGAGACTTTAAGGAAAAGCACATTAAAACATTTATTTTGACATTTTTATAAAATATGAAATGATTCTGAGATAGTTACAAAATGAGTAGGTTCACAAATTTACTAGCTCTTAGCAAGGCTTAAGAGAGCAGACACACCACACAGCATCCACTTCTCAGCTTCTAAATGCTGTGTGGTTTTCTTAATTAAAAAAAACAAGGGCAAAGCAAAATCGGGTTATTCGCTTTGTGACAAACAAAAAAAAGATGTGGTGGTTACAGCTTGATCTGGAACCTTCCAGTGAAGTCGCTTTACCAAGCCACTACTTCCTGTTAGTTTTACGAGACCATCAAGCAATAAAAATATTCATATAAACCACAGACCTCATACTCTAGTGAGCTGTTGATCTGTTTAGCTATTGGTCTACAATGGCAGCAGAAGTTTTTTGGTCCTTTTAGAATTTTCTGCATAAACTTGATAAAAATGTAATCAGATCTTCAAGTCAAGGGCCTCAAAACAAAAAAAAAAAGAAAAAGAGCTGCTGTTGCTCTTCAGGCTAGAAAAGGTTAGAAAACAGTTTCTAAAGACTTTGGGGCTTCACCAGTCCACCATCAGGCAGATGGTGCACAAATGGAGAAAATTCAGCACCATCATTCCTCTGCCCAGGAGTGACTGTCCAACAAAAATCACTTCAAGGGCATTCCAGGAGATCTCAAGGAATCCCAGGATGCAGTCTAAGGATCTGCAGGTCTCTCCTACGCTGGCTAACATGAGTGTTCATGAGTCCACCATCAGACTCTGGACAGTGTGCACAGGAGGACAACAAGGAGGAAGCCACTGCTCTCCAAGAACATTGTTGATCATTCTGCTAAAGGAACCCTGCATGAGCCAGAATACTGGGAAAATTTTCTGTGAATGGATGAGTAAAAAAAAACAAACAAAAAATAAAACAACTTTTTATCCCAGCATGAGAACCTCATCCAAGCCCTGAAATGGCAGCGTTATGAGTTAGGCCTGGTTTGCTACCACGGGACCAGGGTTGCTTTACAGAACTATGAATTCTAGGTTTTTCCAACAACTTCCACAGCACAAATCAACTGAATGTTTCAGTTCAGTTGCACTGTTCTGCTTGTTCTGGTGAGGGGAGCAGGATAAGGATGCGGCCTAGGCCCTCCTGTATCATGCAATGGTCTCCAGCTCTTCTGAGGACCTCCAGGCATTCCCAGGACAGTTGACTGTTATAATCCCTCCAGCGTGTCCTGGGTCTGCCCCAGGGTCTTCTCCCAGTGGGACATGCCTGGCACAACTTCTGAGGGAGTCACCCAGGGGGCACAACCACCTCAACAGGACTCCCTGACTCAGGAAGAGAAACAGTTCCACTCCAAGGCCCCCCTGGATTGCAGAGCTTCTCAGACCAGCAATCTGTAAAAATATCATTCCAGCAGCTTGTATCCACAGTCTTGTTCTTTCTGTCATTACCCACAGTTCATGACTACAGGTGAGGATGGGGACGCAGAATGAGAGGTAAAACAGAGTGTGAGGGACCGAGTCGGCAGGCACAAGGAATCACAAGTAGTTAGAAAAATCATTTATTCCAAAAAGATAATTATGTCAGCAAAGAATAAAATTGGGCCCATAAAAAGGTCAACAGAGCATAACACCCAAACCAACTGTGCACAACTCAAGTCAACTAGACATACAGTACAACTGACCCCACAAACAATAGGGCTTAAATAATGGCTGATCAGACCATTCACATACAACTGCATACAATAGGGGAACACCAGGACTATACAAACACAAACAAACAACAAAACGCTACACACCGATTGGTTAACTAAATCATACACATAACAAAATCCAGCAGAATCAAAATACTACTAATAAAAACACAAGTCAAGAAATCAAACCAAGTGAATGTCTACACCGATATTCTCTCCCCCCCCCCATGCTGCAGCAAAGGTTTATCGGTCCTGGATCCACTTCCCAAGGCCCGATTTCCTTCCTCCAATCCTCCGTTCGGACTGGTACCTAGATAGGCCAATCCCCGGAGACCACCAGCCAAACCAGCAACCCAAAAACAATTTCCATTCAGACCCCAAATAAATTCAAGCCAAACATCTCACCATCCAAAACTCTCCAAAGCAAATCAACACAAATAAAAATTCAAACAAAAATATACTTAAACTATACACTTATCTGTGTGGGTGCTGGAGCGGCCATCACACAGAGCTTTGTCCAAAATCTCAGCTCCTACTTTACCACCACAGACCAGTACAGCATCCACAGAGCTGACAACACTTCCACCTTTCAACCTCCCTTCCCTTCTTCTATGAAGAAGACTCTGTGAGATACTTGAGCTCCTCAGCTAGGGGCAGCCATCTCCCTTTCACCTGTAGAGGGCAATGTACTCTTCTCCAGGAGAGGACCATAACCTCAGACTTAGAGGTGCTGATCTTCATACTGGCCTCTCCACACTACGGAGCAAACCATTCCAGTGTACATCGAAGGTCAAAAGAAGCTAAAAGGAGAGAACATCACCCACAAAAGGTGGAAATGTCACCCTTCATCATCACAGCTGGCCAACCTTGATATCCTCTCTATGAAAATCACAAACAGAAGTGGAGACAAGACACAGGCTGCTGGAGTCCAACACCCAGAATGAGTGGAGAGATGCTGGTCATCTACCTTCTCCAAGACCATAAACCACTTGTGCACTGGATTTCCATATTCCCACAACTCCTAATACACCAATACTCAGCGGCCACTTTATTAGGAATACCTGTAGACCTGCTTGTTCATGCAATTATCTGATCAGCCAATCGGGTGGAAGCATCACCAGGCATAAAGGCATGCAGCCACGGGTCCAGAGCTTCACTTAATGTTTGTCTCAGGCTCCAAAATGGGGGTGATGTGATATGATGTAAGCTACTTTTGAGTGTGTCATGGTTGTTAGTGTGAGAATAGCATGATTTGATTCATCACGATAGCAAGAGTCACACCTAAGTGTGAAACCACAACAAAGGATTTCTGCAAAACTGAACATTATGATTAAAATGCCATCTTTTATTTTTTTATAAAGACTAGTTATGAGGGTAACAATTGCAAATGCTTTTTTACTCTTATCACAGATCAATTCCAGATGCAAGATGTGTGTTTAATTTAATTTAATTTAATTTAGTTATAAATGTGTAAAATTTTTAGTGCCACATGATGGACTGGCATCCTGGTCAGAGTGTATGGTGTCACCCCTAAGACGTCCGAATGGGCTCTGAATCTCTGCAACCCCATAATGAACAAAAGATGAAGGAATGAATGAATGAATGCAAAATCTTTCTTTTGTGTACTGCATAAGTTTATCAGAGGAATGTTACCACCCACAGGAAAAAAACAAGGTGAGAAAAGTATTATACGCATATAACATACTTTTTTTTTTTTTAACTCAGTATATAAAATAGCAACCAACAGTAGGGATTACAAAAATAATTTATCTTAAAATATTTAAGTGTATGTTGCAGCATGCAGAACCGAAGACACACAGAGGCAAAAAGAACCACATGTGTACCAACCACAGAACCCCAGAAACAGAAAAGCAGCTTGCTGGTTCAGACTACGCTACAGTACAGTACAGCGCAAAGGCCTCTTGTCACTGCTTGGCCACTGTTTTTTCGATGAAAAGGCTATGTACCTTACAAAGTGGCCGACTTTATTGCTACTTCAATCACTTTTCTGGAAACAGATTTTGTAGCGTGGATGTGGTATTTACATGCATCTCACTTTTCCCTCAAGCCAATGCCCAAAAGTCAAAAGGACTAAATGTCCAAAATCAAAAAGGTAACTAAAATGTAACCTATTGTTTAATCCACTGGATGGCATAAGATTTCGACTTACTGAAGAAAAAGACAGCAGTGAGCGCAGCCGTGGGTTTGCTCAGCAGAACTAAGACACGAGGAGCACAACACACCATAATGCAGTGCTTATTTTACACAGGGCGGCAACAGACTGTATGAGGTCATGCAGTTCACTCATAATTTCAAAAAAGGAACAATTTCACACCCAAATCATAACACCTAATTCTCACGGTTCTTAAAAATACACACCCTACTTGGAATGGTTTCAATGAAAACACACTAGTCTTTCCAGAATGATCCATACAACCATATAATTCAGCCTAACTCCAATGCATGTAACCCTTTCGGTCTCCAACACCATCCCATTGACTTCCAAATGCCCTTAACACTCATCTATTAGCGAAAAGCACTGAAACAGCCCAGAACATATCTAGGCCTCTATACAAACACCACTAAAAACACACAGAAACCCCATCACTCCCACATAAAGATGCATGCAAACCCCACAGCCTGACAAGAACAGACGCCGCACACTGATCTTGTGTAAATGACAACTATTTGCGTGCAATTCACCTCTACTGCCCATAGGGGCATCCTTGAGTCCCGCGGCGCGCTACAACAAGGCTATTGCGCGGTTTCAGCACATAACTGAAGCAAGGTGGATTAAAATATAAAATTCTCCACTTATTCTTATAAACGTAACAGCAGCCACTTTACGCTGCATCGTAACGCAAAAAATAAATAAATAAATAAATAAATAAATAAATAAATAAACTAACAAACCTGCGCCCTGCACGCTCACCGCCGGCCAGAAGAAGTGAGTTTCCATGGCAGCAGGTAAACAATGACTCCGATGGCGAGAACCAGCACGGCGTGGATCTGCTTTTTCTGACCCTGGCAGGACTTAATCGCTAACAAAAATGGACGAATATCAGTCGCCCGCGAACATACAGGCGCTGGCTGCCTTGCTGTGTCCACCGAAGGAGGAGGAGGACGACGACGACGACCAATGTTTGGTACGAAGCGCTTGCCGGGGTCCCCCTGTGTCAGTGTTTCATTTCCTCACAAAGAGTGCAATAAAAAGACGAAAATAAGCGCATCTGTGGGCAAGCGAGGGCACGAATTGCGTCTCGTTTTTAGGCGAGTAAAGTCGCACAAAGTATGAAGGGTAACGCAATATCGATACAGGGTTGTGACGTCATGTCGCATTTCATGTGTTTGTTTGTTTGTTTGTTTGTTTGTTTTCCAGCCTGCAACAGCCAAGTTAGGACCTGGTGACATCGGGCCTTCCAAAAAAAGAGAGCTGGGTAAATTCCCCGACGACAGGTGCTGCTCATGGGTGCCATAAGCCCTGCAAACGCTGTGGTTTGTTGTTAACTGGAAATATTTAATAATTTAATATTTCTTAAAAATTCCACAGCTTTATGCTTTTAACACCGAGCACGTGGCGCAGTAAGTTTGTTTACCAGAGGAAAACTAACCCCTCCCCCCCAACACACACACACACGGAAAAATGGGTTAAGGGAGAAATTACCGTATATGAGCATATATAAGCGCGTTATGCTTATTTACTAAGGTTATTTATAAAATTCCGTACAGATAAAATAGCCAAGCAAATTTTTCCAGTTGTTAGGAGGTACAGCTGTCGTTTTTAAAGAAAGACACCACGCTGACGAGGGATAAAAAAGTAAATAATGTTGCCAAACAAGCAAACAAATAAACTAAATAAATAAATAAAAATAAATAAATACATGTAAAAACTAAATAAATAAAAAGTTTAAATATAAAAAATATACACAACTGAAGCACATTATGAAAACATTGCAGTTGACCTAAGCGCCAGGGCGGTTTCAGCTGTAACGTCTACTGTGTTAAAGTGCAAGTATATGATGACTGTAATGTATGAAATACCGTGGCTTCTTTCATGTGAGTTACTCTTTGAGTCAAAGGCGTTCTTCTCTGCCGCAGCTTCTCATTATGACGGGGACGCCAAAGGCAACCGCAGTGAGGGTCAAGCAGCAGAGGATGTGCAGCTGGAGGACATCGCTGATCCCAGACCACAGCCTGAGTGCGTCTGCTGGGATTCGTGTCTGATATCTGCAGAGGAGCATCTGTTTTCCTTGGACGACACAAATCGTTGCCCTTGCTGGCCTTTTTGTGGGTTCGTACAAACTTATGATGGCGTGATGGTGCTTGTGTTTAAATCTCAGGTACGAAATTGTGCTGAAGCAAAGTGTGGGCACGGAAGACCTGTTTCTGGGCATGAGCAGGAAAAACCCGTCTTCGATGTGTTGTGAAAGCATCCTGGTTCGTATTCCCCTGACTCACTTCTCTTGGTGCCATCATTTCCACCAAACTCATGCACTGCAACGTTACGAAAAACCCTGTGACTGAAATGAAACGTTAACGTTCCTGCAAAAAACACATCTGAATTCCTTCTTGCTTATCCCAGAAGCAGCTTATTGTTTAGTATTCTGAAGCAGCTCATTGCCTTTCTTAGGTGAAGATCAAATTGCCTGGCACGAGCATCAGTGAAGTGGATCTGGATGTCAAAGAAACGTTTCTTGATCTCAGAACCCCAAAATTGTAAGATAATACATTTAATATTCATTCTGTTTTAGGTTTTCAATCTTGTAAGTTCTGCTGCTGACATACACAATCTGACCAAAAGTATGTGGACCCCCCCTTCTAATGACTGAGCTGTTTCAGCTGCACCCACACAGCATATAAACACGTTCAAAGCTGAAAGCACACGTTCTAACTGTGTGCTTTCAGCTTTGTGGCCACAGTTTGGGGAAGAAGCTTCTTTCCTGCTCCAGCATGAGTGTGCCATCCCCAACCCCCCTGGCACATAGTAAGTTCTATAAGCACATGGTTTGTCCAGGTTGGTGTGGAATAGCTTGAGTTGCCATAACCTCAGCCTCACTGAGTACCTTTGGGATAAACTGGAATTCCAACTGTGAACCAGACCTTCTCACCTGACATTACCAAAGCTCTTGTGGCTGAATGAGCACAGATTCCCACAGCCATGCCCCAAAATCTGGTGGGAAGCCTTCCCAGAAGCGTGGTGGCTGTTATAGCAGAAAGGTCGGGGGGGGGGGGCATTCTGTATGAATGCCCATGGGTTTGGAATAGGAAGTTCAACAAGTACATATGGGGGTGATGCTCAGCTGTTCATATATTTTTGGCCATGTAGTGCACTTACAAAAATAATATGGGCAATTAATAGTGTAATTATTGGTGTAAACAAGTGGGGCTTGGAAGGGGAAATGATGACGTCTGTTTCCCATAAAAATATGAATGTGAAGTCTATCACATTTCACATCGTGTCTGCCCCAGTAAACTAGGTCTGCACTTGCCACATCCGGTGCTCACCCGCAGAGGAAAAGCTCAATTTATTGCAGAGAGGGAGGTGTTGGAAGTCACTCTCCCCATGAACCGCCTGCTAGATGATGTGAACCTGGGCTGAGGAAAAAGGGATGAGCGGTGTCCGTGGAGCCAGACGGAGGAGAATAAAGGAGCCATTGGCCTCAGGTCCATTCGAAGATACAGATGGTCACTTGCAGCAAACCGCTATGCTTGAATGCCGAGATTCCACAACACACTGGAACCTCCAAGGCTAAGCACATAGCAGCACATTGAGACTGAATGTCAGAATGTTCCTTGAGGGTTTGCCATGTTCTTAAACATCAGGGCTTTCATACCTTACATTAAACATCAGGAAAAGCTACCTTTTTTATTCAGTCCTCAACTTTTTATTGTGTATTTTAATCCTTTGTGTTGCAGAAATCTGTAAAAGGGTGAAAGAATATAAAAAAAAAATTAAAAAAACTTGAAATAACGTCTATCTGTGATTTTAAACTGGTTTAAGAATAATGTTTAGGTTTTTTTTTTTTTTTTTTTTTTTTTTTTTGGGATTGGTGCACCTGTCATGATCACCTAGTGGTGGGCAGTTGTGACTTCCAAGTGCAGGAGTTGTATTTACAGTGAATGGGTGCTATGAGTAAATGCTGCAGGTGTGACAATGTCTGGTGGTCTGGAGTGCGATGACAGACGGCAGACACAGAAGCATGATAGCTGGATCATGAGTGGTGACTGACAGCAAACACCAAGGACACGGTGACTGGATGATGGGGAACAACATACGGACACACGATTACGGCACGATGCAGCAACACTGAAAGTTCAACACCGGTGCAGATCAAGCTCCAGACAGGTGGGCACAGAGAAACTACAGCACTGTCGAGCGTCCATGGTGGATATGGGCCAACTGCTCTTTTTCAATGCTTTGTGAGATGGGTGGACTGCGGTCAGGTGTGTCTGGACTCTGAGGTGTGTGAGGACGCCTGCTGGTCGTCTGGGGAATTGCAGCAGCATCATGAAATCTTTTGAGTTGCAGTTGCCGCACAATAAAATGGAATGATTTTTCTTTGCATTATTTATTTTTATAGCATATATAAATCGACTCAGTCTAGTAAATTTGTTTTGAGCAACAAACAAAGGTGAGGTTGGTGTAGAGTGAATGAGAGGCATGCAGAAAGGTACCTCATCCCCTCTGGTGAAAGATACATCCTATGGATGTGCTGGGACACATCATCAGTGATGTTTCTTGGGTTCATAGGGTGTTTTGGGTCTCACAACATCATACACCCTCGCCCAGGTGACACAGCTGACGTTGATCAAACCCCGACTTGAGTCCCAGCAACATTGAGCCACCGCTCACCCCTCTTAATCCATAGCCACTGAATGATAATGTCTGGTTGCAGTGATGTTGCCGCAATATGTGCTGGAAACTCAAGTTGCTTGCCCAGATCTATCATTATCTGCCAGTCCTTTGCAGTGGAAAGTAAACCTGCAGCAGCTCTAGCCTGCAGTCTCAGCTGCTCTCCTGCCTTGACAAATATGTGCTTCCTGGGAGGGGACAATGGGGCCTGCTTATTGTTATGGCTGAGGAGACACTCAGCAACTGCATTCAGCACCTGGTCATGGTGCCACCTGTAGCGACCATCCTCTAGGGCCTTTGGACAGCTGCTCAGGATGTGTTCGAGTATCCCTCTCCCAGAGCATAGCGGGCAGGAAGGCGTGCCAGCCTTGCCCCACAACTGGAGATTTGCAGGGCTAGGTAAGATGTCATATACAGTTTGGATTAGGAATTTAATGCGCTGGGGCTCTGCTCGCCAGATGTCCATCCAAGTGAGCCTTTGTTTCATTGCACTCTCCCATCTCATCCAAGCTCCCTGCTGCCTCATGCCTGCCATCCTGCTGGTTCTTTCCTCTTCTATTGCTGCTCTCACTTCTTCCTTCACAAGCAGCCGCCTCTCCTTGCCATGGACCTTGTTGTATTGAGCCATTGGAAACCTGCCCAATCCTGATCTTCCTGTTGCCACTTCCCCCACCACAGCCTTGTGCCTCAGCCTCACTTCGGCCGTCTCCAACTCCCTAGTGGCACTCCATTTCCTGCCAGCCCGGATCTCAGTGATTGCTGCTGAGACTATGGAGTCCTTGGAGTCTCTGTACAGCAGTGCTGCTCTTAAACTCTTCCATGATGCTGTTGAAAGGAAGTTGCAGAATATTATTCTTCCCATACAGAGCTGCACTGCTCAGGCTGTGTGGCAACCCAAACCACCTGCGGAGATATCCACTGATTCTCTTCTCCATTGTCTCCACTGATGTAATGGGTACATCATAAACTAACAATGGCCAGAGGATCTGATGCAGGATGCCATGTTGGTATACCCAGGACTTGAATTTCCCAAACAGTCCAGACTTGTCCACTTTGCTGAGCCAGGTCTCCAGTTCCTTGATGGATGTCTGGATTACTACCACATCTCTGAGACTGTGGTCAAAAAGTTTTCCCAAACTTTTGATTGGCTTCTCATTGATAAATGGAATCTTTTCCTGAATGGTGCCATCCAGGAAAAGTGGAACTTGTCTGAAACTCTGCCTCTCTTCAAAACAAGTGACCTTGGCTTAGCAGGCTTAAAGCTCATCCTTGCCCACTTGATGAGTATCTCCAGTCCTTGGAGTATCCATCTGCTCCCTGGTACAGAGGATGTGGTGACTGTGAGGTCATCCATGTAGGCTCTGATGGGAGACTGTCGCATGCTAGACTTGGTATATGGGCCGCTGCACTCTACCTCTGCAGTTTTTACTACCATGTTCATAGTTAGGCAAAAAAGAGGATGACTGATATTTTGCACCCGGTGATAATGCCCTTCTCCAGTCGGTGCCAACTTGATGTCACTGGCCCAGAAGTGACTCTCAATCTGAAGTTGTTATAGTAATCCAAGATGAGGTCCTTGATCTTACTGGGGATATGATGCCGGTTTAGTGCAGACTCTACCAACCTGTGTGGTATAGACCCATATGTATTGGCCAGATCTAGCCACAGCATAACCAGATCTCCTTTCCCCTCGCATGGCTCCTTGATAAGCTGAGTGATTACACCTCTGTGTTCGAGGCAGCCTAGCATCCCTGCAGTTCCCCCCTTTTGCACTGAGGTGTCAGTGTAGCTGTTCTTGAGCAGGAAGTCTGTCAGCCGGCAGTGAATTGGGCAGTGGATTTTTGGTGTTGTGGCAATAAGCAATACAAAGTCCATCACACCACAGTAGTGCATTTTCTACACAGATAGAAACAACGGATGAGTCAGCTGACATATTGGTTTATTTATTTAGAGATTTTGTTTTTAAAGTAAACATGGAGTTAGAAAATTGTTTTTTTTTTTTTTTTTTCCAGTTTTTGATCAATGAGCAGAATTATACACTTCCCGTCTCCTTCAGAGGAGACACAATGCGCTGCTTAGACCTGCACTGATGTCTGCAGATGTCCCCAACTAAGCATGTCGGCCTACTCGACCTTGTGTGCCCTCTGCTGCCTGCTTGCTTTTATTTCAAAGTTCAGCCTCCAGGTACCCAGTGTTGACTTACACAGAACCAGGACCACAACTGAGTTTGAACTTGTGCTTAAAATGTATCGTGCATGACTGGTGGATTTGCAGCAACTGCTTACCCACCCCACCCCCCACATCCCCAGAACAGAAAAACAGAAAACTGCCAACATAACAAAATTTCTCCCGTCAAATCAAACTAGCAGCTGGAAGGACACTTCCATCAATGCATTGGTGAGCCTTCCAGCCAAAATATGCTAACAATGTTAAACTCAGTTTCTCCTGGTCTTCATTTGCAAACCATTTCACAGCTTAATGGCTTTATTGAGCATTTGGAATTGGAAAGTGCTGTCAAGTCTTTACTGACTCCTAGGCAACCACTCATACAGTTTTCAAGGGAAGGAGGAAGGGAAGTGGTTTGCCATTGCCTTCTTCTGGCATATTTTTTTCCTCAAAGGGGTTCAATCATGGACAAGAACATCCACACCCCACAGATACCCCTAAGCCAGGCTTGAACAGCTTGAACCCCACATCAGGGAAAGCAGCCCAGGAGCTGTGAGACACCAACTTACCCCTTCTGCACCACCCATTTAGTACTTGTACTCAGTACTTGTACCATTTATAGTATATTTATGTGCTGTAAATAAAGCACAGAAGCATTTTTCTACCGAAAGACCCAGGTAAAAAACCAGTAGTATTCTAATATGCTCATTTTTAGACTATTTTTATGTCTTACTGTTTTAATAATGATGTTATTAGTTATGTGCAAAGTTCAAAAGGAACTGAGTTTAACAACTTTGAAAAAAATTAAATACTCTATTCAACGTGAAAAATAGGGAGTAGAAAACATGCTGGTTAAGCTGACTGTGTGATAGACAGATCTTCTACTGTCAGCCTATGATTCCAGTTCCAGTCATGTAGCGCAGTGCAGATGATGGGGAGATAGATCCGATGGATAGGAAGTTACGGTTGGAGCCTTTGTGCATGAACGCATGACAGCAGGACAAGCGTTCTAAGCACAGGCTGTCCTGTGGCAGTGAGACACTTGGATGAGGGTGCCACACCAAAATCTTAACCCATCTGATCATTCTTTTCCTCACTGACCACCTTGGCATTTGTCGTGTCTCCTTCACTTTCTGAAATAACCCCAGAACCGGTGCTGTGCAGCTGACGCTCTAGAATAGTAATGCGCCGTTTCAGCCGCTGCTGCGTGGCGTTGTAGTCGCTGAGGAGCCGTGCAAAGCGTGTCTGAAGGGTGTCCAGCGAGCTCTCCAGCCTCTCCACCTTCTCCTCTAGCTCTTCCTCATTTGGCTTATTTGCAAGATTTTCATCCAGCAGCCCCTCTTTCATTAGGATCTCCCGACCTCGGTCCTCCAGAACTCTCTTGGCGTCGGGGTATTCGGTCACTGCCTCCATCAGGTCATCCTTAGAAAGACAGAACAGATCAGAGTAACCAATGCTGCGGATGTTAGCGGTTCGCCGGTTACCCATCTTGCTGCCCTTGATGTTGAGGATGCTGATTTCGCCAAAACAGCTACCAGCAGTCAGGAGGGCATACTGTGTTACCCCATCATCCGCCACCACTGCAAGACGGCCCTCCTTGATGATGTACATCTCCTTGCCAATGTCACCCTTGCGACAAATATAATCACCAGGACTGAAGACCTGTGGTCTCAGCTTGAGGACCAGTTCCACCAGCAGGCCTGCTTCGCAATCCTGGAAGATGCGCACCTTCTTCAGCGTCTCTAGGTGCACGTTGATGGCAATCTCAGCACGCAGTTTGTTGGGGAGGTTCTTTAGCACTTCCTGTTCATCCACCGCCTTCTTGTTGGTCCACAGATAATCAAACCACTTAATGACACGTGCCTCCAACTCTTTGCTGACCTTGCGGAATTGCATGTAGTGCTTGATGGCATCGATGCGAGCCTGGAACTCGGCTCGTGTGGCGTTCATGTTAGCGATCATAGAACCCACGTTGCCCACAATGGTGGCAAAGATCAACACACCAACCAAGAAATCAAAGACAACAAAGACATACTCCTCATCCTTGACAGGAGGCGGCATCTCACCGATGGTGGTGAGGGTAAGAGTGGACCAGTACAGGCAGTAGATGTAGCTGCTAGACAGGGAGTCAAACTCTGTGCTTGTGACGTTGGGGTACACCCACGTGTCAGAGCCAAAGCCCAGGGACTTTGAGATCGCGTAGTAGATGCAGGCATTCCAGTGGATGATGATCAGGATGTAGAGCACCAGGTTGCAGATGCGGAAGATGTTGGGGTAGTTGGTGCGTGTCTCCGTGCGGTCAAAAAACTCAAACATGCGAGGGAAGCGTAGCAGGCGATTGAAGCGTAGCTGGGGCATGTGGATGCCTGTAGCAATGTAAGCAAGGTCAGTAGGCAGGATGGACACCATGTCCAGCTTGAACTGGAGTGTATGAACATAGCTGTCTCTAAGCTTGGAGAGATCTTTCACCAGCAAACCTTGTTCCAAGAACCCTGTGGAAGATAATACAGTCTTAACCAAATTGTTTAAGAGCACAGAAAAAGAGATCGGATATTAAAAATGATGATATTTTGAGGGCCAGGTCCAGATTGTAGAATGCAAACCTGTGCGTAACCGAACACAAGTGTCCAAGATGTATACTGCATCTGAAAGGTAGTCCAGAACAAGCCAGAGGATATAGCATTCTGTCTGCAGCTGGTCAAAGCAGGCTCTGCAGGTCAACAACAAATAAGTGGGTTTCTGATTTGCTTGAACCACGAAAAGAGAGACTTACAAAATGCAGGACACAAACCGTGCACCTCGATTTTGATGACGACTCGGTCTTTCTGGCATAGCTTTGTCTACTATTTCTTTGCTTCGGCACACATTATTACGAATTTGCACATACATACTGCCCGCTTGTTTGACAGCAGTATTAAAAGGAATCAGTTGCCAAGCCAGTTTACTGTTCAAATCAGTTTTTGCTGCAACTAGAAGTCACTCTGACTATGACATGATTAAAATACTTATACAATATGATTTATGGCCCGAATATAAGACGATCCCAATTATAAGATGACCCCCTACCTTTTACGACACTCATGACACTTTGGAGAAAGGTTTTTGGAACATCATATCTTATCTTTAGAAATAAAAAAAACCATATTCATTCATATTTACCATTTTTAAGACAGTCTTTTTGGGCTCACCGTCTCCAAACACGACATTCTGTAACTTTATATTTCTTGGCTGCTTGAGAGTTGTTTGCCATCTCTTCCTCATTGATCACTGCTGTCTTAAAATTGGCATCATAAGTCCTCCTCCATCCTTGGTTAATTTAGCCTAACTTTGGGTTACTTTTCTTCAGACTGTCTCAAGGTTTCACTATCTTTCACACTTGGTAGCTATGGTGATCATTTCTGTGGGTAATAAATATGACCAGTGGGTGGCGCCACTAACATCAATTACCCACAGAAATGATCACCATAGCTACCAAGTGTGATAGACAGTGAAACATACTCTTTGAGAACCTCATCTTTTTTTTTAGATGTAATTCCCAGAAAAAATACTGCCTTATATTTGGGCCAATGCAATATTTATATAATTATTGTTAGCACGCATTTCAGCCTGCGGAATAAGAATTATGAATGCCCCCCACAACATTAGGTCACAGGTCTAATTTGTACTACAATCCCAAATCAGAAAAAGCTGGGACAGTATGGAAAATGCAAATAAAAAACGCAGTGGTTCTTACATTTACTTTGACTTTTATAAATCAAGTCTCTTGACACCATTTCTTTACAATCCACCCTGTTTGACCCTTTATGAGCTCGTCGACTGATAACATGCTGATCCAAATGAGTAAAAGATGCTCTGTCGTACCTTGCCACCAGCAAGGCCCAGTTGTACAGCACAACACAGGCGATGACGAATAGCCAGCGGTAGTAAATGTCATCAGCAGGTGCCACAACGAACACATCAAACCTCTTCCTGCCAATACAAACATTTGCATGGCGATGAGATACGTTTCGGCTTCACAAAGAAAAGATGGGTCCAGTGACCCAAGACTACAGCACACAGCAAAGTAGTTAAAATCAGACCGAACTGCCAGTTCAAGGCCTCAAAACTGCCTCGTGGGAACCGACTGCATAAGCACATACCTGAATTTCTACAGTTTAAATCATTTTTTTTTTAAAAAAGGATGTATTATGCGCAAAAGTTTCACCATATAAACTTCTAAAACTTTATAAACTATAGTAGCAAGAACAAAAATTTGTAAGCATGTTGAGATACATGCTGAGAAGAGTGCATAAGAGCTGGAGTTGGCAGGAAGTGGCAATAAAAAGACTGGCTTCCAATTCCCTCTGATTTAGGCCTTGAACCACAATTCAGCAGGAGAACCTGAAGTGGGCTGCCTGCAGCACCGTGGAGGGTTATATAGCATAGAAACGTAACCCAGCTGTGCAGTCAGACTTCAGCACGATGAATTACCGTATGTTTTGAATTCATTTACGTTTTTATGCTCAGGTTTAGCAATGATGCTAGGTTTACAGGTAGGGTATACTAATATGGATGTGACCCAAAACTGGTGTACCTTATGATCCCTTTGCCATCTGTATCTCTGCTGCTGGCCTGGTTGGCAGGACTCGGGGCAGTCCTTAGCTCCGGGCCACGGAAACGCTCCAGGAAGGAGTCGGGCCGCTGCTCTTCCTCCAACAGGCTTTTATGGGCCCACTCCCTCAGGGTGATCACAAGGCTCACCAGGCTGAGAATTACAGACAGCAAACCAAACACAATAATCACATGAAATCCACTATTTTTGGTCCTGAGGACATGAAAGAGACTCAAGCTTGTGGATGATTCTAAGCACACAGGTTAACCAGCAACTTCCATTTTACCTACAGTATATAGTAGTGCATGTACTGTAGCGCCAACTAACACAGACAAAATTTACAAGTTTTAGACTAGAGCTGCAGCAGCTAAACCAAAGAGAATTTGAGAAATAATGAACATTAATAATGGTTCTCTTTAAATAGCTGTCGTAAAATGTTAGGCAGCTTCACGTAAGCGTTGAGAAAGAAGTTCGGCAAGGAAAAAAAAACTATCGGCCAACAGCGAAACTTGAAAATGCCTGCCTGTTGTTTGATACTTTACCGTGATAAAGCCCTTCTGCCACTTTGAGGTTCAATGGCAGCCACTCGCTGAAGCTCTGAAGATGTGTCATCGCACGTTGAATGAACACTGAGGAGGGGGAGCACAAACAAGCAGACGTAAGCGCACAAACAGTGCTTGAATCAAGTGCTTTACGTTCTGACAGACACGGTGACGTCAACCACCGGCCAGCAGATACTTCACAGCCTCGCTCGCTTCGAGCCGATTTTTGCAGCAGTTGGCGAGCGTCTTTTCCGACTCTTGCAATCTTGCCTCCTGCCTGGACTGTTGTTCTTAACTCCTCAGGGCCAGTCGTAACAAACTTTGTCGTACGCTCACGGTCAGCCCTCACCGACTCAAAGTGCTGTCGGGCCTCTCGGAGTCGTCGTCCAAACACGTCTTAACAGACAGCCGATGAGCTGACGGAGCTGTATCCTCCGCTGGTCCTTGGCCAGTCATCCTGTCCCCTTCCTGGGAGACAAAATAGTAGGAAATAAGAGACAGGGATGTGAAGATGTGTCCAGTTTAAACCAAATTTGGAAGCATGACCCGCGGCAAACCATGAAAAGACGAGAAAGCCCAACAAAGCCCAATTAACCAATGGTAGGAAGGATGGAGATCCGATGTACACAGCGTACTCCTGGGACTCGGGTTATGAAACATTCGGTCATTATTGTGTAACAGCTCAATCCACGCTCTCTAATTAAGGACTGGAACAAACAACTGTATGCACTCGAGTCCCACGGGGCAGCATTGGAGAATCCCGCCTTCAACAGTGCAAAATGTGATCTTTCACGGATGCCCTATTGTCTCGGTGCCCGCTATTCAGATGGCCACTTTTTCGGGTTCCCCGCAAGTGAATAACGAATGCAAGGGACGTTTGGGGAGAGGGTTTGAAGAAAAGCGCAGGGCAGAGGGCCGAACGGGAGAGCCTGCCAGCAGCAGCCCTCACCTGGTGTTCCCTTGAGAAGCCGCCGTCTCTGTGGAGACAACCTTGGCATCCATAGCAACAACAGGTACGGGACCACTGAGGGCTGCTCCTTTTCAAGTGTGTGTCAGGTGAAACAGGAAAGCACGGGGTGGTGGAACACTAGCAGAACTGACGGCTGAATGAGTGAATGGGTGAGATCATCTCCATCTTCACCTGTTACGCCATGCTGGCTGGGAGACAGCAAGGTTATACTTATTGTTATGTCTCAATCACCAAAATTAAAGCCATAAAAGTACATAATTTTCCCGGTGTAGCGAAAGTTTTGCCATGTCGTGCTTCTTACATGTTTAGGAAAACAGTGTTAACCTCACACTTCATTGGCAGACATTTTATCCAGCACGTTCACCATTTTTATGAACAACCCAGCCGTCGAAGTCAGAAAACCGGCACGGATTTTTCGTCTGAATGGTCGAAGGTGAGAGCGCGTCACTGTCGGCAAAGTTTCAGCACCGCACGCAGCCGAGGAGCCGTTTAGGGGCAACTAGACAGCACTTTGCTAATTCATGTCTCTGTTGCTCTGCAGGCTTGGTTACACCCATCAATAGGTGTGTCACATTGTTATACAACAAGACGACAGGAGCTCCAAGCAAGATTTACCAACTATGAACTCCACATGGTCTAAATTATAGATTTAACAGACAGGTAATTGGCTTTGGGAAGAATTTGCATTAAGTTGTACTGGTCGACCCCTCCGCCAGCAGTTTGACACAGAGCATTAATTCGCATGGAATGGTGAAAGCATTTTAACACATTGCACAGACAAAACACCAAATAAGTGTCGTAAGCGATGTTTGTATAGCAGGGATTTTATAAAACATCAACAGTTTCATCTGCATGGGACTTTTTTGGACATGGCACTCACCGGTTGTTGTAACTTGTCACCCGGTTATAAGAAATCCTGCCATCTGAGCAGCCCCAAAACTAGTGCTTGTCCTCAGTCATCCTTGTCATGGTGATGGGCGACTTCTTCCCCTGGCATCCTTTCAACTCTTTCTCCGTCCCTCTCAGATCTTCTCCGCTCTTTCCGGGTCGGCTGCCAGCCCCCGCGGCTGCCTTTGTTCTGGATATTCTGTCGGCATGTGAAGCTGCTTCTCTGTCTGCTTCTGAAGCTGCCAGATGTCCAGGGAAACGGTGCAGAGTGACTTAAACTCGGAGCGATCCGAGGCAGACAAAGGGAGGGGATGCTTCACGGAGGAAGGCAGGGAGGTGATTAACGGAACGCAATCCAGTCAGCGCAGAGCCGCTTGCTCCCTTCTCTCCTTCGACGCGCTCTCGTGGGACGGTAAAGGGAAACTTCTCCATTTTCCCTCACTTGTTCCATTATATTCCCCCTGCTGAATATGTAGAGGTTATGGTAAGATCCATTTTGTTATTTGTTAAGGCATTAAATTAGAAATATGAATTATTTTTAAACATATAAATGCGGCACAGTGAGACGTGCTGGTGCCTCGCAGCACATGAGCTGTGCAACTGGACATTGGTTCAATGCCTGTTGAATCCACTGATTTGTGTGTTCTCCACATGTTTGTGCAGACTTCCTCTGGGTGTCTCCAGTTTCTTCCCATAGTCCGAAGATGCATTTCTGGTGCTTTTATCAAGCAAGCTAGGTTGTGAGTGAATGAGCACGTGGTGGACCGGTCCAGACCAGAAGGCACCCTGCTTCTTATACCAAACATTCGGCTCCTTGGGTTGGTGAATGTACTGTAAAAGTAAATCAAAATAAGGAAGCAATATTGAAAATATCTGCTCTGAAGTTCCTACTGTGACTCGGAGGACTTCAACATTTTCGTCTGTAATGTGACTTGCATCTGTATCTGGGAACTTCTGTAAAAACCTAGGTCTGGTATCACCTTTGAGCTTTAAAGGACACAACCTGGCTGAACAGTGCAGACCTTTTCAGGCCTTTGACGTGTGTATAAGCAAGCCACATCTCCGTGACGCCTGAGAATAAATAATTTTATCTCATCTTTCCTTTTGTTTAAATTTATCGGGCTAATTTCATCCACCGAGATCTGCCGATGTCCTCCCTTGCGCTGACTTCAAAAGAAAAGCGTAAACAATGAAACCCGTGTGAGGAAACCCATCACTACTTCTCCTTTCCCCATCAGTAAGCCCTTTGACAGAGCGTGACAGAGCCCCTCCAGGAACATTTGTCAGACACCTGTTACACAAAGCAGAGCTCCGCTGGGTTCTAATGTGCGTTCCTACGAACGCAGGCCACGGGGGAGGACTGAAGTGCTTAGCTACATCTGTGCAAGGACCACATCAGTAAGCATGGGTGCCTCCCCATTTGTCAAATTCATAATAAACTAAAAATGCCAAACTACTTTACGATATCCGTTTCCTTGCTTCTTTTGCATTTTAACATCCGCAGTTTTGCAGTGTATGCAGCCTCTGGTTTTTGCAGCAAAATACTGAGGTTCCTCAATTGGCTGCTAGTATTGGGGGTGCTTTGTACAAAATATGTAAAAGGCAAAATACATTCTTGTCCGTACAACTACTTGTGACAGACGGCTTAAAATATGCATTTTGTTTATAACAATTCCATTATAGGTTTTTTTTTTTTTTAAATGTGGACTATACTTTGCAAGCAGTCACCCTGCAGTGCCTCGACTGTGTGATTGATCGTGGGTTTGACCCCAGTTTGGTGAACATTTATTTCCTCGCACGTTCATGTTTACCCCTGCAATAGACCTGTGATTTGTACCTCTACATTCTGTGTCCGATTGTGCAGTTGTGGCTACCCTGTAGTCAGCTGGTGCCCTTTCCAAAGTGCCCAGCTCGCTGCCCTACACCTCAGCAATGGGCTGGATCGCTGCTACCCCACCTATGTGTATGCGGTTACTCAAGGTGTCACCCGTTGCTAAGTAACCCAGTATGCAAATCACTGTTGGTTAAATTCTTTATAGGTTGGATCTCTTCAAAGCAAGTCTGGGTTTGTATTTTACCAGAGCCCTGGCCAAAAGTTTAACAAATGTGAAAACTCATCTACGTGTCAAAACAAATATTTAATCCAAGGCAACTTGCAGCGCGAGGTTTGCACAGGGAATTGTTTGCAGTTATTTACAAATTGACAATTGTATTTTTGTTGACTTTGCTTAACTTGGCATCGGTACCTTCATCTCCTGATCAACCAGTCACACACTCGTATGCTACTTTTATGCAATATGCTGTATATTTAATGGTTTATGCCTGCCGGTAGCAAAGAGGTTGTCTTTGGGTCAAGTAGGGCATAGGTTCAAAACTCCTTTTTTTCTTTGAGACACAGCTTTTGATTCATTGTTATTGCCAATTTGCATCCTCTCCCGGGTCTCCTCAAACAGTTGCAAACACTCTGTTACATCAGCAAACGGCGCAAACCAGTCACCCATCCATCCCCCTAACATCTGGTGGGAGACACCAAGGAGATGTTGTTTGTTGGGTCTCTGGAGTTCTTCCCTCATCAGACTTGACTCCTGTGGGTCTCCGACAGTACACACTTAAGTGCAGCGAGACAAAACAGACTGAAGTCGAATGAGACACACCCACTTTAACACCTACTTTAAGGGAAACAAACATCAACGTAGTTACGTTCACCCTAAGATGTTTGAGAACATATGGTCATGCCCCCCCCCCACAACTTGAATTTTGATATTTTTAATTATGAAGTTACATGGCAATTTATACAGTGAGCCAGCAAAAATGGGAATAAAGGTGTCGGTTCGCATACTGCTACAATAACACTGGCTTTCACTATTACATTTGATGTGAAAGTTATCTCCCTTCTCAGTTTTAATGTTTAGCTTTTTGATATTAAAACTCAAGATGCTCATTTTCCATTTTGACTGTATACAAATTGAGCACCTGTATTGTCATTTTCTTTTGTGCGGAAGACTATGGAATGTGCACTGAACATCCATATACCCGTCAACTGGAAGAATTTAGGGCAAGGAATGTGCTAGCAAAATATTTTTAGAAAATTGTTCACCTATCATGTTTTTGTAGTACTGTACACAATTAAAATGTGCATGCATCATTTCCACTATATTGTACAAGGGGGATGCATGAATTTTTAAATTTTTTTTTAAACCCCAACAAATCCTAAATATTTATAGGCATTCTGGTCGTTCATGTGGCCCAGCACAATGTGTGGGCAGTTAGTTTGGGTTTCATTTCAAGACTTGCTGGTCGTAAGGAAAATCCTAGCTTTTACTTTTTGTGTAAAATCATAACTTTTGAAATGAAAACTCGGTTCATCACAGCAAAGGCGTGAATAAATGAAACGATAATACTGCTGGCATGCACATACGGACCTGAGAGCCTGAGATTCAAGTTGTTTATTTTTGCTTAAATGCATTTTAAGCCAACTTCAGTGAATATTTGTTGCACAATGAGCCAGATCCTGAGAAAAAGCAGTAATGAAGCACACTAGATATCCGAAGACCCACTCAGCACATCCATCATTCAAACACACCCAAAGGCACTGTTATCAATGCAGAGGCCCCAACTGAGCACAAAAAAAAAAAAAAAGCTGCTGAAATGCATCCAGGAGACCCCTGTGAATACTACAACATTTAGGCCTGAACAGAAGTCAAACCTGCAACCGCGTCAAGGCTCATACGTATGAACATAAACTTATTCAGATAAGACCAGATAATATATGCATAGTTCTTCATTTATTATCGTTTTCATGTAAAAAGCACATACACAAGACAGACTAAAATGCGCTCATAACTGTGAAATGCTTAGTTGTTCTTACCTGGAATGTTTTCATATTACAATTTTTTGGTAGCTCATATATAAAAATAAGAAAATATGCATTTGTTTCAATGGTACATAAAGCCACACAGGAAGGCACTGCATAACAAGAGATGCTGCGCTCAGTGGACCTCCATTTATCAGATCTGGAGTTTGGAAAAAACACCAACTTGTGCCAAATATAACCTAGCATTTTACCTCAAATATTATTTAAAAAAAAAAAAAAAAAAAAAAAAAAGCTAATTAAATTTACAAAGTTTTTTTAGAAACTTCATTACACAAACCTGTATAAATGGATATGACCAACTGAGACAGAACACATTTAAAACTGTACCTTCACAGATCATTACATAACCACCTCAAAACCACCCATTTCCAGTCTTAACATGCAAAAAAAAAAAAAAAAAAATTCCCTGTACACGGACTTTAGAATACTGCACTGAAAGCCGTAACAGAACAACCATGTGTGCATAGTTATAAAACTGACAGTTGATAATATCCCAGGTCCAAAATCAAGTCCGAGGATGCAGCTGTCTTTCTATAAAAACTTTGTAATATTGCGCAAACACAATAGCCCCTTCTAAGCACATAGATGGTCTGGAGAAAAATGCTGAAAATTCTCCCAGCTCATTCAATTCTACATGTTTTATAAAATAAGACCATAAATTTCAGGCTATTTTATTATCCAGTTCAAATTTCTGGTTTTATACATTCTATAATATGTTTTTCAACATATATTTCTAAAGGTAGACCACATCTATTAACTCCAGGCTTGGAAAGTCTTGAGAACTGAACTGCTTCAAACTTTAATCCATAGAACAACACATACCGAATCCAAAAAAAAAAAAAGCTGAATTCACCGTAAAACTAAAATGCAAGAAGAAATTTAAAATAAATGGATGCGTATCTCTGTACTGAAAGGTCTTCGATTATATTTTCCAATGCACAGAAGCCGTTTATCCAGCAAATGGCTTATGGGCGACATTTGGCTTTGCAGTGACAGCAGGGCAATGGAGTTACACCTTCTTCATTCCTCGACCCATTAAGCAGGCAAACACAGTCATCACCATCTTGGGCTTGACTTCCACAATGTCGTCTGGGAGGGCGTAAACACGAGCTCCTATCTTCCGAGCCATGGAAACAGCATACCTGTGGAGCAGAATCATCAGTTACAGCAGTTTGTGTATGCGATTATGAAGCTGGAAAGTTTTCATTTAAACTTATGCTACAAAAACTTTATTGTATTTAACGGTTTTGTCAAAATTACTGTATGAACAGTGTAGGAATTATAGCCATTTTTATATATAGCCTTCACCCAGTTTTAGGGGCTCCAAAGTAATAAGATAAACTAACACGAGCATAAATCCGATTGTCATTTTTTAGTACTTGGTCGCAAATCCTTTGCAGTCAATGACTGCCTAAAGTCTGGAACCCACAAACATCACCAGATCCCAGGCTTCTTCCCTGGTGATGCTCTGCCAGGCCTTTGCTGCAGCAGGCTTCAGTTCGGGGCTTTTTGCCTTCAGCAAGTGAAATGCACATTTAGTTGGATTCAGGTCAGGTGACTGACTTGGCCATTGCGTTCTATTTCTTTGTCTTAAAAAAAATCTTGGGTTGTTTTGCACTTTGCTTCAGGTTATTGTTCATCTGCACTGTGAAGCGCCCTCCAAGGAGTTTTGAAGTATTAAGTATTATCGGAGTGGATAATACAGCCGTGTACACTGCAAAATTCAGTCTGCTGCTATTGTCAGCAGTCACATCATCCTTAAATTCAAGAGAACCAGTTCCCCTGCAGCCATACACACCAACACCACAACACTCCCTTCATCGTGCTTCACAGATGAGGTGGTTTGCTTCAGATCATGAGCAGGTCCTTCCCTTCTCCACAGGCTTCTCTTCCCCTCATTCTCAAGCAAGTTGTTCTTTGTCTCATCTGTCAATAGGATGTTGTTCCAGAACTGTAAAGGCGCTTTTAGATTATTTTTGGCAAACTCCAATTTGGTCGTCCTGTTTTTGAGGGTTACTAGTGGTTTACATCTTGTGGTAAACCCTCTGTATTTACTCTGGTGTCCCTCCTGGAAGGTCTTTTTGATCTGGCCAACTGTTGTGAAGGGGTTTTTCTTTACCAGGGAAAGACTTCTGTCATCCACCTTGATTGTTATCCATGGTCTTCCATGCCTTTTGGTGCTCCTGAGCTCACCAGTACATACTTTATTTTTAAGATTGCCTCATGTAGTTGATTTGGCCACAGCTAATGTTTTTGCTATCACTCTTGATGGGTTTGTTTTTATTTTTCAGCCTTATGATCGCTTGCTTCATTGGCAGTGACAGCTCTTTGGACTTCATACAGAGAGTTCAGAGCACCTGGCCATGGAGGAGCTGAGCAGCCAATTGTCCAATTACCTTTAGTCTCTTAAAAAGGGGGTCCGCATATAACAAGTGCTGTAATTCCTACTCTGTTCTCCCAATTTGGATGTAAATGCCCTCAAATGAAAGGATAGTTTTAAAATGTTTTAACATCTGAAAAGTTGCACTTATTACATTAAAATATTAAACTTAATGTGCTGATAATTTAAGTTTAAAATTTCAGTATGAACAATGAAAACCACCACTATGACACCAATACGTGACTTAAGATGCAACAGCCAGTCTGCAGCTATTTCTTTTTTTAAGCGCAAGAATGACTGTAGGAAAGGATCGAATACGTGACTTAAGATGCAACAGCCAGTCTGCAGCTATTTCTTTTTTTAAGCGCAAGAATGACTGTAGGAAAGGATCGTATCTCATGGCCCTACACCACCAAGAAGTAATGGCCGTGCCAGAGGTCATGCCGGTAACTCACTTAGCGTTCTCCAGCTTGTCATCTTCAGATAGCCTACCAGTCTTCACCAGGTCGTAGCTGATGCTCCCTGGCTGGATCGCATCAATCAAGTCCACCACAGGCAAACTTGAGCTGATCTCTTTGTCCTGGTGAGCAAATGAACAACAGAATAGGAATGAAAAACAGATCAATTCGCTTCACAGTGTTTACAGCTCATGTCTGGTGATGATGCAAGATGTTTGCATGTATATGGAATAAATTGGTCAATAATTATCAAATTGGAATCTATGATGTTATTTTATTTTTCATTTTAGAATACTTTTAACCTCTTAATTTTGATGTTACTTTTAGGAATCATAAAATTAATAAAGAGGAGGGGGGAAAAAAAGGAAAAAAAAAAAGTTTTTCAGTTGGACTGGTATCCCATTCATAATGGATTGTGTCTGACACCCTGCACATTCAACAATAGCTCTTGGGCACAACCTTGAATTAAGACAGGCAGATGTTAGCATCAGATTAATGGAATTAAGTATTTTTTATAGGTTTGGCTTAGGCTGTGTAAAATCTGAGGAATGTCTGTCTGTGTGAGCCAGGTTTCTTGGTCCCATTTTTGTGTGCAAGTGCCACATAAAAACCCCATTCTCCCTTGGGTCTGTGCAACTACTTGTCTCATTTTTATCCAAGAGACAACAAACCCTACCTGGGCAACTGGTTACTGAACACGAAAGCAAAGCAATTAAAGACATACAGGTGGGAACACACCGGAGATAAAAATAAAATAAAATAAAATAAACTTTTACAACCAACCTTAAAGTTTGTGATTTTTGTTCTCTTGCCTGCGCTGGACAAAGTCTTATTGACCCAATTAACTATGATGTCATCATTAACTTTCTGTCCATCTCCAAGGTCCTCCAAAACATTTAATGTATATCTGCAAATGCAAGGAAAATAGAAAGACATTTGTGTTCTGTCATTTAATGTTTATCTAAAATTTCTGTATTTGCCATTAAATAATTAACAGTAGAGATATAAAGATTCAATGAATACATTTCATGGTACATTTAGGTATTTTGTCACTCAAGTACGGTCACCACAAAATGAAATTCAAAGGAAAAACTAATGGAGCCATCTCCCCAGACCTCCTCATTAGCTGCCACACCAGTGCCAATGTCAGCGTAGCGTTGCCATCATTAAGGTCCTGCCCACCGATACCGACAAGGGAGAACTTGGCCTCATTCTTTCCCAGGTCCACTGCATAGTTGCAGTTCTCCAGCTTTTCAGACACAGAAAGATGTATTGACAATTCACGTACAAGCCACTCAAGCACAAGGGGCACAAGCTACTGTCACGCAGTTCTAGAAAATTGCCTATTATTTCTGCATAAAGCCATCTACTTGTATTTACACACAAAAGGACTTGGTAATACATAGGTCACATTTTCATTTCTTCTTGTTGTGATTTCTCCAGTCATCTGTGTTAGTGGCTATTTTACTTTTATTCATTTAACTGACGCTTTTCCACAAAATGACTTGCAGTGTAATAATATTTACACTTATTTTCCTATTTTTGGAGCAATTTAAGGCTGGGTACCTGGGATATTACAGAGTAGGAAGGAGGTGGGATCTGAACCCGTAGCCTCCAACCACAACACTACCTGTTGCCCCATATTTTACTAGAAAAATTATTTGAAAGTGCCATTGTCCAGGCTAACATAGCAGAGTCCTCCCTGAGACTTAAAACTGGTGTCCCTCCTTCCTACTGTCATACTTGCTGGCTAAAGTCAAATATATAATTTTTATGGCCACGATTTTAGGATATGGTGGTTTATTCACTTTATTGTTCCAGTCAACAGGAACCTTTATTTTCTCATATAGTTGCAGAATGACCAGGGTATTCTGCAGATCTTTTTTTTTTTTTTTTTTTACCTTTTTCATATTGGCCCCAATTTTAGGATATGGTGGTTTATTCACTTTATTGTTCCAGTCAACAGGAACCTTGATTTTCTCATATAGTTGCAAAATGACCAGGGCATCCTGCAAATCACTGAAAATAAACAACAAATTATTAAACCATCACTACACAAAACTATTAATATGTATGTTTATGAACCACAGAATAAAAATGTATTGCGTAACATAGTGCTCCACTACCAAATACTAAAAAAGACTAAATATTATATATCAATGTCATTCTCTTTTTTGGGCCATTGCATTAAAATGTAGCTATACTGAAAAACAACTTATGTAAAAATGATATATTTTAACACTATCTAAGAATCTTGCATGATGGAGCTGCTTACAAACTCACTTTTGAATGCAGAGTATAGTGCAAACACGGTACATTAAGCATCTGCAAAAAAGACAGACATTTCACCAACCATGAGCAATGTAATGGCTAACTTACCCATACAGATGGTTGACGTGAGGGTTAACTCCCAGGGAGTTCATCCAGTTGCGGAAGGTCCTCTCCTCCCGGGTCTCACCTGTGTAGGAATTTACCGGTTTAGGTTAAATGGTTGCAAAGGAAACAACACGGCAATGCAAAGGAACACATATCTGGACAGTGCCCTTGTTGGTGACAAGTAATTAAAATAAAAAAGGCACATATAATATATGTTTTTTTAAAATTACCTACCTATAATCTATTATATATAGCTATCTGTCTATATACAGTTCTGGCAACATAATTGCATAGGTGAAGCTCAAAATAATGCAAGCATGTTCTGAAATCCATTCAGTGGCTTGCTGTTGAAGGAAACTCGAAGAGCTGATTGTAACAAGGAAAGAAGGCTGCACTGAACAGTAAGGTCTGCTGAAAAGATCACTGGTACCAGAAAACCCTGCCTCCACGACCTGCACTGGAGTTAGGAGACGGGCAGGGAATATCTTGACAGACCCCTCTCACCCGGGCCACGGCCTTTCTGAACTTCTGAGCTTCGGACTCTCATTTCAGGCATAGTAACATCAGCAGTTACGACTTCCTAAGGGCTTTGATCTAACCATGACATACACAGTAGCTTTACTCTGAGGAGTCTTCAGCCTTCCAACCTGAGGGTCTCATCTTCCAGCACTATACCGTGATTCACAATAGTTTTGCTATCCATACAACTTTCATGGCAAGATACGGAAGTAGATTGCCAGGCCTTTCTTGGTTGCATTTAAAGATGGCATTAAACCATTGGCCTTCCTGACAAAGCTGAACCCAAAGGAGTATTACTCCAGTCAGTATAGCCCTCTGGGTCATGTCAGCACACAAGCCTGACCACCACAATAAGGTTGCAGCTACTGATCGGGGAGTGAAAGTATAATTATCCAAATAAATCGGATTCTTTTATCCACACAACACTTGGTGGAGTCGCTCCACCACACTCACCTTCCAACAGGCCCCAGTCAATGTCTTGGTTTTCTGGCTTAGTCAGGGCTGGGTACTTGTTGAAGAGGTTAGCCACGAATGCGAGGTTCAGTTTGGGATTTCCGCTGACGACATCAGCAGGAGTGACAAACTGCCGGCAGCCGAGCCGATCTGCCTGCTGCAGCATGCTCTCCGCTCTTCTTAGGTCATCTTTCTCCTGCAGAGGAAGAATTGACAATGGGTCAGAAATGAACACAAAAGGTAAAAAAAAATAACCACCTACACCAGGGGTGTTAATGCCCTTTAATACAGTGGGTTTGGATGATGGCCAGCCATTGTAAATTAACTGAAAGGCAGCAAAAGCGGCTGAACTTACCCACCCAATGTTAATTTAAATAAACAATAATCTAAGCAAATCTTTAGAACAGTACACTTGTAGATTCAAGGTTATAACTGTGTTAGTAGGTAGGATACTGGTTAAGAGCTGTTGTCTCTGGAGTCACAGGATCAAATGCCATCTGCTACTGTAGTACCCTTGACAAATCCTGCTTTTACTCTGAATTTCTCCAGTAAAAACTGCTCAGCTGAAAATTACATTTTTACTTTGTAAGTCATTTTAGAGAAAAGCATCACTTAAGAGATAAATATAAATGCATGTGTTGGCATAGTAGCCACCTGAAGGAACTGTGCTGTCACTATCAACCCCCATACAGCTGTGAGATGTGGTTCTTTGGCTGTCTTCACAACCTGTCCACTCCTCCTGCCAAAACTCCATTTCCCAGGAGCCCTTCATTAATACCACCACTAACGCTGCAGTCAAGGTGGGATGTTGCAATGCTCATCTGGAACTCCAAACTTGTGTGCTAAACTGAATAAACTGTAATGAACAAAGTTATAAATTGATGTGTGACAAACTGAAGCCTAGCCATGGCCATCTCCTGCATGGAATAAGGAGCCACAGATGCAACTCATCTAACCAAACAAAATTAAAGCCCAGACAGAAGAGAAATAAGCTAGATGCATGTGTAGTGGGTGGCCAGGACATGGTGATTTGAAATTCCAAAGTTAATATATAAATTGTTACTGTTCTGTTTTGTTCTGTTGCGGTGCTGCTTGGTGGGCTGACGTCTTACTGACTTTAAAGAACGGGAAAGGTACAAATTCTCCCACTCCTTTACCCCCATAACGCCGAACCAAGGACACACATTTTTTTTGCACGCATTCACTGCTGAGCGTTAACATTCTTCGCAACCTTAAATGGCAGACAGTGTTCACCCAAATTGAGCATACGGCTATCTGCAAATACCTCTATGATTCACCTGCAAAAATTCCACATATTGCGGCGACAAGGCAAGGGATTTGCTCTGGGCTTATCAAGGTCATTCATCTGTAAGGCAAAACTGCACCCTTGTGAGCTTTTCTGGATAAGCTCCTCCGGAAACATGTTCTGCTATGAATACACTTACATTGAAGCCAGACATATTAATGTCGATGCGAGGCTCATCTTCTTTAATGCCTTTCGGGGCTATCTGGTTGAGGAGGTGAAAGTAGGCCCTGGAGTCCTTCAAGGAATAACATGAAAGAAATTGATAGGGTACAAGACAAATTATACAAAATATAGAGAAAATGTCTTTTTTTTTTTTTTTAAACACACATGGCCAAAATTATGTGTAAACCCCTTCTAGTGACTTGAGTTTTGCCATTTCAGCCACACCCATATAGCATACAAACATAGCTTCCAGCTTTGCAGCCACAGTTTGGGGTAGAGGCTCCTTTTCTGCTCCAGCATGACTGTGCCCCCCCATGCACAAAGTGAGCTCCATAAACACACGGTTTGCCCAGGTTGGTGTGGAAGAACTTGAGTGGCTGCACAGAGCCCTAACCTCAACGCCACTGAATACCTTTGGGATGAACTGGAATGCCGCCTGCAAGCCAGGCCTTCTCGCCCAACATCAGTGATGCTCTTGTGACTGAATGGGCAGAAATTATCACAGCCTTATCTTAAAATCTGGTGAATAGCTTTCCCAGAATAATGAGGGGCTGTTATAGCAGCAAAGGGGGAAACAACTCCATATTAATGCCCATGAGTTTGGAATGGACACATATGGGCAAGTTACTCAGGTTTCCACATACTTTTGGCCACTTAGCATACAATAAAAACCGTCTGTGTGATACTCAAAAGAGGAATTAAAATAATTGTGGGGAAAAAAAAAATATACAATTCCACATATTGGAATTAAAAATTACACCGACACACATAACTAAACGTTATAACCAAGAGGTATTTATAACACATTTGAAATTACAAAACAAAAACATAACAAAACATTAACTAGAATCTCTGAATACAAACACAAACAAAAATGTCAAACCACAACATAATATAATAAAATACAGGCAATGCTGCACAAGACTTCAAACATTCATTAAAGGGAGTGAAATATGATTTCACTTTGTAAAACAAAGCTTAATATATGAATGTTCCAAAGACTATTTATTATTAAATGGGCATATTGTGAAGCATCTAATTACAAGAGTTACTCAAAATCTATGGTGAATAGCTGAAGAAATGACTCATCTTTTGAGTTATAACACTTCTTCCACTTAGGGTTACATGTAACATAAATCAGTCAAAGATAATCCATGGCTTCAAACTCTTGCTATAGTCACACTAGCTCTAAATAAAGCAAATCACATCTGGAAAATAAATAAACATTAATTTTCAGTTCAACTGCATAGCAGTTATCCTACTTAAATAACACATACAAATGACAATTTGTTTATCTACAATAATGATGCAGGATGTTCACAAGGGCAAACAAAGAAACAGAAACAGCCAAGCACCAACACAGACTCTTACTTTGATGTCAGAGCTGAAGTTGTTAATTTTTTTATAGCCCGCATTCTCTAGGTGGTAGTTGGCCCAGCGCAGCAGGAGCTCCTCAGGAGACAGCTTCATCAAGTCCTCCAGTGTCTCCCCTTCTCTTAGCAGGGCTGCCAGGGCTGCACAACCGAGCGGAAACACTTCATTAATACTATGGAGCATTTAGGAACACATCTTGCTAGATGCTTGTTTGCTCGGCAGCCCTACAACAGCACCTCTCCTTGGACTAAAACTGGCAACTGTTATAGAAAACACATACCAAAAAAAAAAAAAAAAAAAAAATCCCCACAGGCAAAAAAAAACTTGAGGGCTGAAGATGATGTAAAGCATTTTTTTCCATACAGATGAGTGCAAATATGAATATAGAACATTATTCACAATACATTGAAACGACAGAAAAACACCAAGCCAACTTATGGTGGGCGCTGACGGAAGTGGCTGTGAACTTACAAATAACTTGTGTGATGAAGTCTTGTGTGCACCAAGTTCTTCAGGCTGCTTAATATAATCTTTTTTCCTTGACCCATTAACATTTCTGCACAGGCAAACAAAAAAAAAAAATTCCTGTGATATACCTTCGTTCCTGCTCAGCTCGATGTCAGCAAACAGGCCAATCTTGATGATCTGCCACAGCAGGCCGAGTACAAGGTGAGGCTTCCCTTCTCGTAGATCCAGGGCTCCGATGTTGACTACGTGGCAGCCAATGGCCGAGGCAGAGTTCAGGGCCAGGTTCAAGTTTTCCTGCATGATATTACAGGGTCCAAGCAATTTCTCAGATCAGATTTAATCCAAATCCACACCTTACAACTCAGTGAATCCCATGATCGCATCACACACAGTAGAAAATATTGAAAATCCAAATGGTTGATTTTGTGAGAACACTGCAGGCATTCACCTGGATTGTAAAAGGAGTCAGCTTCTTCTTGTTTATAGCTCTCTCATCAATCGTATCAGGTACTGAAAGGTTGATCATCTTACTGGAGAGCAACGAAAGAATGAAATTAATACTCCCAGTATACATAACTATATTCTGATAGGAATTATTTATGGGTAACTGTAAACTACAGCACTTTTTTCTTTTAGTGAACCAGGCAAATGAATTGAGATCCTCACCAGAGCACAATACCATCCCCTAGAGCCTTGAAAAGTGCATTGGTGTTGGGGTCCATGGGCAAAACATGCTTGCAGTCTGGATCGTTCTCCAGGGCCTTGTTTATCCAATTCACAAAAGCATACCGCTCTTCCTCTGCAACAATTAAAAATAAATAAATAAATAATAGCCAGTAATACACATGTTCAATAGGCCTAAAAAGATATGGTGGCAACTGCACCAAAATATATATATATAAAATTAAAAAATAAAAAATAAAAAAAGGAACTTAGTATACAAGTACATATCAAGGTTTGACTGCCAATGCATTTACAGGAGTTCAAGAAAACAAAATTATGCCAGCAATAAATGAAAGGCTGAGCAGTTCAGGCAGTATAATACAGAAAGAAATGATGATAATGACAAGACAAAGCTAAGCTGTCACCACAGAATTTCTGAATCTATAAAGTTCAGTCTGTGTTGGTCATCTTGTGCTACATGCATGGCTTTCTTTTTTAAAGTATAGACTCTGGCTTTTAAGTGAGGTTTTTACATAAAGTTCCCTAAAACTCCAAAAACCCTACTTATTAAAATGCCAAATATTTTTTACATTTAAAATTTATGGTGGTAGTTATGGTGTCACACACAGGACATAGTAAGCAATTATCTACTTACAAGGTATCCACTTAAATGGACCCAACTGTACCTAATTTGTTATGCTTTAGTTTCCAGAAGAGGGATATCCATACTGAACCAGGACTATCAGCTTGGACCATTATAAATATGAAATGTTTCTAAAACCATAAAAAACAAATAAATAGATAGATAAATAAATAAATAAATTTTAAAAAAATATTTCCAACCAATGAACTGTTACTGTCTAGATGCATCAGGCAAGTAAAGGATTGCACTTTATTTAAGTGTCTGGACATTACCTCAGATTGGAGAACTGCTTGACACTCACCTGAGAACGAATGCTGCGTGCCCTCACTGGACAGCTCTGAGGTGCCACCAATGGCAAGAATACCTTCCTTCCTGTTGATGGCCTTCCGGAAAGTTTTGGCGATGTCGCTACTCTGCAGTTCGTGGAAGATCTGTGGAGGCAGTAAGCCAGAAGCAGGGGTGAAATCAACATTGGATACAAGGTGTTAACTCTACTTCAAGGGATGAACCAGTAAAACAAAATCTTTCTGGCCTGTACATTGTTTGAGTCTGCTGGATTCTTAGAGATACTGTCAATACTGTGTAAGCTGAAATGATTGTAGTCATTCATTGACTCAATTTCAAAATTATCAGCTACAATACAACCACAAGCAAACTCATTAATGCCTTCTGTAGGACATCAACTCCAAAACTAATACCTACTCCACAACTGGAGTCAAAACAAGACAGGAGGCTTCTCCCTTGAGAAATGCAAAATTTTCTGAAGACACAGAGCCTGCAGAATGATTTTAGCCAACAAGACATTTATTTTAACAGACCTGGCTTAAGAGCAGGACTCCTATACACAAGTAAGGTGCAGTAACAAATACATACAGATGGTAGCCTGTAACACTACACTGCAGGACCTCTACGTTAAAAGCAAATTCATGAAGAGCTTTTCAAACACTAAGTGTTTTAGCAAAGGACAAGGGTATGTGGATGATGGTGCCAGCTGGCAGCCACGGTACATTTGCAGACTGCAATGCAACATCTATTCTACATTCAGCTACAAGAACAGGCAGCCTGAGATTTAATGCAAATGTACAAGAGGAACACACAGTTTGTAATCTCAACCCCAAAATCGACAAGCAAAATTAGACAATGATTTAAACGGCTAGCATTTGCCTATTTAAAAGATAATCATACAGCAATGATAAATATGCAGAAGTAATACGTTCCTGCACAAAAGAATGCAAGAATTTTGATCAATTGATACTTATACAATAATTTTTTTTTTGCTTTTTACTTTTACAAAATACAAATACTCATTTTGCTGTGAAGCCTAATTTTAATGTTTAAATACAAATATAACAATGTTGAGTGCCATGGTTATATAGCTGTAATATCCTTCACCAGTGAGTTTGGTTATCTATGATGATTCAGTTTAGTTTGATTTGGAAACATTCCAAGAGATGGTGAAAGGTTTAAAAAAAATAAAAAAATAAAAAAAATAAAAAATGGGTGGGGGGAGACTTGTGGTTTATAGGACAGCTGTGCTGTGGTCAGATCGTATAAAATATAAAACTTGCCAGAAGAGACAGCATGAACATTGTTATAATAAAATAAAAAAAAAAAAATAAAAAAAAAAAACACTAAAGCTCTGAACTCTGCATGCTGGAGGGTGGATATTAAATGTAAGGATGACTCTGGTTGGTAAACATTTGAAGCAGTGACTACAGATGTGCAAGTGGAGTCCTGGATGGAGACAGACTAATGATATTTCTTCAAGCAGTTTATTAACATGGTTACACTGCTTCTATAACAAAAGTAGCTACTGTATATACTGTATATGTAGTTTATTGGCACCTCCTTTGACCTTTAGAACATCATGAATTTGTCTGGGCATGGATTCTACAATATGCTGGATATATGGTGCAGAAATATTGAACCATCTGGAAATCATCATATTGCGCAGTTTCTGCAAATTTGAGTGAATGTAGTCCCTTGCTGTGGTGTGTCCCCCCCCACCCCAAAGATGCTTGGCAGGGTTGAGATCCGAGGACTACGCAGGCTACCGAGTACACCAGTTGCATCGTGCCTACTGGAAATACTTTTTTGGTCTTTGCTGACATCAGCACGCAAAATGGTCTGTTCGTTGTAACCCAATCGAGACAAACATAAGTGATGCGTTCTGAGATGACATTCTGCACACTAAGGTTCAAGTACATGTGATTTTGTATGGTTCTCGCAACTCTTCTTTGACTGACCAACAAGCTGTTAGCCACAGGTTTCTAACCAGTCACTGTCTATGCAAAAATGGAACAATACAGGATCTCAACCAAAGGTACCAGAGACAGGATCTAAACCTGAGTCATTCTGAACAGAAATGAACTATAAACTCAAATTACTTAAACTATATAAAAAATTTAAATTCCCTTAAGCTAAAATAAATAAACCCTTAGTATATCATAGTCATATGAAGATTAGCCAGCCTTACACATTCATCAGAAATACTATACTACACCAAAATAGTTGCAAAGTGAAAGGAGGAAGGAAAAAAAAAAAAATCATTAAAATAAGCAAATTATGTTTATGTAAACATGCGTATATAACCTAAATAATCAAAATGTCCTCATCTACAGTGTAGCTTGTCTTGTGCCTGATGCTGCTTCTACTCTGGACCTCTATAACCCTGCACTGAACAAGTAGGATAAATAAAAATATTAAAACTTTGTGGAAGTACTGTAAAAAGTTATCATTCATTAAAGATCCTCTGCATAGTATTGTTATGTTCCAAGTTCAGTCGCCTCTTTCAAACATTCATAGGAGGCTCACCCATTGGCATCCATAAAACAGCACAGGACATCCACTGCTTGTTCACATCCTCTTAAGTGACGATGAACAAGGAAGCCATAAAACAGCTACTTTTTTTTTTTTTTTTTTAAATGTAAATCACCAGTGTTATACTGCTAAATCCCCGAAAAAGAGTAAACACTCCTTATAACAGACACCAATTGACATCCAACAAACTTACAGTAACCCATTTCTCCATTAGTACCCTTAGATTCATTTCCTTTCCAGTCTTGCCTTCTGCTTTTTTCCTATGGGTATTTTAAACCATGACAGTCTTTAGGTATTATGCATTTGTAAGTTTTTGAAATATTACGGATTAAGTACCGAGACATACAAAAATAAATGCTTAAAAGTAAACCTCTGTGGTACAGTTGTTGGCTGCTAAGAGCCAATAGTGTGTGCAAGTTTATTATCTCTATATGGCTTAATAAAGTTCAGTAAGGCAGGTGTATTGCAGAGAACAGGTTCTCACTGGTTCCTCTTTCAGGTTACAAAAACTTATAAGCTCTCACCTGGCCTTTTCTCTAAAACCATGCGAAAATTTTAAGCAGAAATAAAATGGTGGAACTGCAGAACAGATATATATTAGATTTATAGCAGACGAGTAAAAGGCATTTGAAAAAGTTAAATGTTTTCCATCATTAATTTGGAACTAAAATGTGTGGCAAGCTGACAAGGAAGAATATACATGCAAAATTATTCTGCTTACACCATTTACAAAAGTTCATTGAGTTCAGCCTGAGCTCATTCCACATCCAAAGTTTTGTGGCTGAATGATGAATAGCTGTGGGTACCGGTGTTTACCTGGGAAACATCCTCTGTAAACAAAGCCCTGGAGTCTTTGTGCCCAACAGCAGAACTTTGCCCCTGAAAATTCATCCCAATTCCAAATACCTGCTTGAAACGTGTCTGTTGCTGACTATATAGCTGTAGTCTTTTACTCAACAGGTATCCACCAACTAGAGATGATGCACATCACGATCTACTTACGCCGACAAATTCATCAAAGCTGATCTTGTTGTCCTTGTTGCGGTCGCCCTGCAGCATCAGATTCTGAATGATCTCCCTGACCTTGTACCCTGGCAAAGGCAGGTTGGCTTCTTTAAACAGGTCATGAAGTTCATAGTCAGAGATGAAGCCGTTGTTGTCGAGGTCTGCCAAGCAGAAACAGCCACCTCAATCAATTGTCAGCGACAGGAGATGCATGTGGTTAAGTAGCAGAGATAAATAATAATTCAGTCCCGAGTACTAACTCATCTAAAAATTTATCAAGAAATATACAAGTAATGTCTACACACACTGCAAATAAAAATACATCACTTTAAATGTGAAGGTTTCCTTACATATATTACAACTGCATATATTCAAGACTTGCTAAAATTTTACTTCCAAAATTAGGGGTGAAGGACACTTTAATGCTCAGTGTTTGCTGTGCTACACTGCTACATCAAATGATTATTACATTGATTCTGTCTACTTGTTCTACTGAAGTCACCGGGGGGGGGGAGTCAAGTCTGCTTAGGTGGACAGCTTTGGATCCAGACCTACAGCATCCATTTATGTTAAGTTTTCCCTTGGCTGTTCCATGAAACATTACCAGCTAAAAGAATTCATATAATACACGCAATCATGTGAAGATGTAAAATATTTATTATTATTTATGTACATGTACAAGTCCTCAATGATGTTGAGTTCACACTTTCTTCTTCAAACAGTCTCATTATACAACACTGCATAGCATTTTTACATCAAAATTCAAAGGACATGTTTTGAGGTTTGTATAGATGTTCATAGAAGGTGCAGCTGTTGGCCTCCATAAAAGGACACAGGGTGTTCATGCTTGTAACACGGCTGTCAGCGAAGGGGAAGGAGTAGTGTAGTGTGGTGGGTGTGGAGTCAATATAGTATGCCTCCTCTGAACTGATAAGGAAATCATAAACCAGCAAGTTGGGAGTGGGACCCACACAGCAACTAATGATGCGAGCTGTCGATGACATACAGCCATCTGCCGAAGCACACAAGTCACACTGTTGATGGTGTGGCAGTTTAACTGGTTTACAGTCAACAAGGACGAAGCCTTGACAGATTAACATTGAACAGATGTCATGAACATAGGAATACGGGGTATAGTACTGGAAAATTTTATCCAATGAAGCCAATTATCTACTTACAACGTATCCACTTAAATGGACCCAACTGTACCTAATTTGTTATAAATTGCAAACCCAAACATGGCAACCGATGTAGACCATGACTTACCCACTCTTTGAAAGGCCTCCTGCAACTCCTCTAGTTCATCCTTTGAAATTGTTCCTGCCATCTCCCAGATCACTTGCGCTCAGCCTAAACAAAAAATTGTGAAACAAGAAACAAAGGTTTGAAAAGAAAATCTCTGGTCCCCCAATCATTGATCAAAAAAGATGAAACCATCAATCGATCAATTTTCCGTTAACTGCTCGCTTCAAATGGTTAGGGTGGTCCTGAATCTATCAGCGAAGAGGATGCTAGGCTATGAAATCACACCCTGGTTGGGATGCCAGTATATCACAGGCTGGGCACACATGCACACAGTCAATTAGAGCAATTTAGAATAACCAATTAATCTGAAACACACATCTTTGGACTACAGGAGGAACTCTTGAGCACCCAGAGAAAATCCACACAGACACAGGGAGAAACATACAAACTACACAGACTGAGCTGGACCTGTACCCATGCTATATGCTGTGAAGTGGCAGCTGTACTTGTGTTCCATCATGAAGTTGCAAGGATTAAAAGAATCAGGTTCACAGGAATGTCAGTATTGACAGTAAAAGATGTCATGCTAAGAACTTATTTATAGTTTGTTCAAGTTGTATCCCTATTTGCAGAGAATAAACTAAAATACTGGAAAATCATGCAACTTTCCGTCAAATTCGAGTATTTAGCGGTTAACAATGACTCCTAAAAGATCCTTTCAGCCAACTCAACTTTCAGCAACATTTTCACCAATCAGCCTAATAATATAATTCTCATTACCTTCAAAATGCAAAACAGACTCATTTCCAGTGGTCCAACTACTATGCTGAAAAGAAACACTGCAGGACGCCAAGATCAGTGGCACCGTTTCCCTGCCAAGTATCATCAGTCAAAAGCACACACATTAAAAATTCTCAGTTTTCCTAGTCATCTTCATATTTTCACCTGTTTTCTCACACTTCCAGCGCCAGGTTCGAGGCCTGTTCTGAAGCTTTGCGCCATTCAAGCTACCTCTGGCCCACAAAAGTGGGGTAAAGTGTAAACTACAGTGCAACTATTTTTCCAGCAGTCCAAAATAATCACAAGCAACAATGGTGCTAACCAAACCTTAACAGTTACAACATCCTAGATCGATCGATATCTCTCTCACACACACACACACACACACACACACACACACACACACACACACACACACACACACACACACACACACAGTCTCTCCATTTGTGAACCACTTGTAGCAGACCCACGAAAACACAGCTCCTCTGTGATCCAACATCTTGGCCAACTGCCATGGAAACCACAGGCAAAATTCCTAAAAAGTAAAAATATAGCTTCTTTTTGACTAGGCCTAGTGTACCCTCTTAATACAAAAAAAAAAAAAAAAAAAAAAAACAAAAAAAAAAGGATGTTAGTCCACAGAACACCAACCCTCCTGGCACCTTCTTCCACCAACGGCTGCTTCTTTTTTAAATGAACGCACATTTGACTGTGCCTTCCCAAAAAGTGTTTTGTACTGCTGCTTAGTACCTATGTGTACTAATGGGTGTGTTCTGAAGCTAAGGTCTGGGAACTGAGGAGTAGCTCAACAGGTTTATACTCCCTTCCTACAATGTTGGCCAAAACAAAATTAGCCTAAACCACAACGTTTCCTCCTTGACTTGCAGGGCGTGTGCCTGGCTGACGTTTGGAGGGTGGGACTGGCAAATGGGGACCAGCTGCTCCCAGAGGAAAGACGCTTAAGTTATATGGAAAAAAGTGAAAGAAAAATATTGTCCTGCCACTGTAAAATCAAATGAATTACATGAGCTGGATGTAAATTTTTGACTAACAGACACGGCACCACAGTTTTTGTGTAGTTCTTCAAAGTCTCTATTTTAGCTATTTCAATCTTAATGTTAAATCAGTGCTGTTTTAGGGTTTACTGTGACTTTGAGGTTTTCTTGTTTTTTTTAAATACATTTTTGTGTGCCATCACATCACAGAAACGTGACTGCATTTGGTTGTACACAGAATTTGCACTGCATATGTAACAGACCTGTAAAGACAAACATCCATGTACAAAATGCACAATTACTTTGTCATATTTGACTGTGACAAGCGTGTACAAGCTAGTAAAATGCACTCCCACCCCTTTTTTGTGGAACAAAGAAAAATTCCCATCTGTGACTAACGCAAGCAGTGAACCTACAGTACAAGGCTCAGATTCCACAGCAGCATCTTGCAGTTTTGTTTTCTCATATACTGCTGTTAAGCATAAAGCTGCCATAGGTTAGCGTAAAGTGGCTTTTATTTCAACCATTTCTTATCAACTTTAGATATATTGCATAAAATGTTATGCATACTAACTGAACCTTTTCTTATTTGTAAGCCATTTACTGCCAGAGGTTTCCTCATTTATTCTGGTTAGTGTTCTTGGCCAGTAAATCTGATTCTGATACTTTTGTTTTGCACATCTTACTACACAAGGTATTAGTATACATTTTTAAATACAATTTATGCTTGCTTGTCATTCACAATTTTTGTTAAAACAGCTTCTTATATATAAGAAGCATGTATGCTTCCATGAAGATTTCAGAAAACAGGTTCAAAAACACTTAATAGACAAGGAAATAATGGGGAACTGCTGTTTTAAAAAAAAAAAAAAAAAAAAAAAAAAAAAAAAAAAAAAAAACCCTCTCAATTGATGGTTTTGTGCCAAATAGATCAAAGTATCAAATAAAAATATTTTAAAATATTTCAGTCTAATTAATGCAAATTTTGTAAGGCTTTGGGAGAACTGCTAAACAAACAAACAAATAAATAAATGCTCAATACAAAAAGATGACCAACGGGTGCAATGTGTCCAAGTGAGAAAGACTGAATCAGGCTTGGCCACATTTTGTTAGACATTGTCTGTTTAAAAGAAGTCAAACACCTAAGGGGAAGTGAATGGTATTGGGGCTTCATTGCTCAGGCATGGTTCCTTCACATGTAGACAATAGGCTCACTGTCAGATGGGATCATTAACTTTAGGACCACCTCTTACTGCATCATCCTCCTCAGAGTCCACGAGCTGCTATGCTTGGAATGTTTCACATCCACAGCGGCCCAATTTAAACTGGCAAGACAAAATCATACTTATGATCATATCAATATTACTTATCTACAGCCAAGACAGACACAAAGAGAGGAAAGGGGGGAAAAATATGCCTAGGAATCAGACACATGAATGAGGACACAGTGACAAAATACAGAAGTGCACCATGAAGTCCAACTTCCTGAAGAAGTAGAGCTGGCAGAAGCAGTTATTAACCAGAACACCAGCATTCCTCTTTCTAATTAAGTTGGGGACAAGTTCACCTTTCAACAACTTTTAACTAGAATTTTTTTTCCTTACGCAAAACATTAAATTTAGTCCTTAGTTACAAATATGAACCATCAGTGCACCAAAATTGAAGTAAATTAGGGATGCAAGATGTCCTTATTGAAAAGCTCTACAATTTTGTTTCCCAAGTTTGTCCCAAAAAGTTAATACTACAAGATGATCCATACTACTTCCACAGACAGCACCAACAGAAAATAAAGTTAATGCTTTGGTAACACTAGATGGACCGTGAAAGCTCAGCACAGAAAAAGCAGGATGCGAACAACAGGCTGTTTTGAACTGGGATGCTGGCGGACACTTGTAGAACACAATGGAGACGCGGGGAAACAAACAGCTGGATCTTGGATCAATCCAGGCAAAAAACATTTATTCATTTCACAGATGACTGTTACCAAAGCAACACTATTTAGCTGCCATACACACATTACACGTAATTTAGATTGCTCAATACACCTGAAAAACATCTCTGAACTGTGGGAAAAAACTGGAACCCAAAAAGGAAATGCACACAAATGCAACGATAAGCATGCAAACACAGAGAAAGATTCAAACCCATATCAAAACACACAGCTTACTTGATGCTAGATACCAGCGCACCCTGTGCAGAGCACCGTCCCACTCCTTAAGAAATTATCATACTTTAGCGGATATTAGGAGAAAAAAGTATGAGAGCAACCAACGGACTCATTTATACTGACAAGTGACACACCCTTTTAACACCAAGAAAAAAGGTTGGGGGGGGGGGGGACCATTATGGAGACACTGTGTGTCACAAGGTGTCAGTGGTCCCTGACTGTAACTGAAGGAAAAATAAAATAATTTCAAATTATAGTATTTAGTAACAAAAAGCAAACTTATGAACCAATTGGTAATGTTGAATAAAATATTTTTTGTAAATATTAACTATTCTGAACGGCACTATTAAGGGTGCACTAGAAATCAGTCCCACGGCAGGCTGGGAGGTGGTGGTGGTGGGGGGGGGGGGATGTTCCACGTTTAAACCTTCAAATCTGCAATATCTGTTAATGGCCAACCTGACCACAACTGCTTTAAACTAACTTGCCCTTTTACCAGCCTTTCACTGAAATCCTTATCTAAATAAACTCAAAGTCAAAATGTCCATCCAAAAATCATCTAAATATGTGCATCAGTGAAGACTGTAACAGACATTTTAATCATAGTACAAGAAACCATTTGAGTTACTTGGACACTTATGCTAATAAATCAATTTTATTTCAACTTAATCTATCCAAAGTAAAACTTTGGATTCCACAGATTTCTCTTTGGACCCTAGCTGTTATTTTTCAGAAACATGGGCCACTGTTCTGAGCAACAACATAACTGGTGCACCACTAATCACAGCATAAAAACAAAACAAGATCAAAGATACCAGTTTTTAAAAAAAAGAAATAAATAAATGACACAGATTGCTGCTGAAATCAGTCCTACCCACAGAGGAAAAACCAATACTGCAACACATACAAAAGGCTAGATGTCATTTTTGTAAATATTCCAAGTGCACTTATTGTGTTCCAGACCATTTCACTATTCCTACGAGGCCTTTCTAATGCCTGACTTCCTTCAAGACAGGAAACACATTCCAAAACGCAAACATTTTCTGCTTTTAGGGAGAGAAAAGTTTCACAAAAAATCCAATGTGCCAGGAGCAGCACAAGATTTGGCTGTCACGAATAATGGAAGGGACAGAGAAGCCTAACAAGGTCCAACACAGTCCATTTCAGATCTTGTGGCTGAAGAAACAACTACCAACGCTGTGATGTGGTCTTCTGTTCAGTCCATCATCACAGGAATCAGTAGAACTACAAAAACATGCTAACAGTGCCCAGACAGCCTCAGCACCATTTACCATTATATCATTTTTTTGTACATTTTGCAACTAATGTCTAAGTTTTTTCAACATCCTTGTTGGAGAACCTGCTAAAGGTGGTAGAAACACCAATTTCAATGCACCACACCCAGCCCAAGGTAGGCTCCACGTCACAAAAGCACAGCACAATGCTTTGAAGGCCATGCAAAATTCCCATGTACCGTTGTTGACCAAGATGGAGTCCTCTTATCTGTAAAACACTGAATCGACTGTCAACTATACACATTCAAACAATGAAGTGCATTTATTTGCCTATGTTTACCAGGTGAATAGAGGAAGAAAAAAAAAAAAAAAAAAAAAAGCTATGAGACCAAGTGACAGCTCCCCCGCGAGCACCATCACCTTCCATTTATCCGCCTCATGCAGGCTGCTATAGTTTCCACATCTGAGTCATGCTTAGATTAGTAATGTTCCTTTCAAAGCCATATGGAACACGTGGGAGTGTCCCTGCTAGTAAGGTATAATATAAGGGCTCAACTCCATTATTACTGGACTAACGTGATCCTAAATGTTGATTTTACCCCCACGCACACTTACGTTCAGTCTGCTACTCCTGATACGAGCACCGTTTTTGATGTTGGCCTAGTCGGTCTACCGGTGAACCCATCTTCATTAATGGTGCCAGTCTCATTTACGTCAGTGACATCCAGTTTCCTTGTTACTGCCCTTGGGAGTTTTTAAGGCATTCCTGGACTCCAACCCGCTCTATAAAACCATCATGAGCATCAAACAAAACTAAACTTAAGTCTTTGAGAACAAAGTATGTAAGAACCAACCATTTGTGGAATTTCACAAGGAAGGGGGCAAACAAAACCTACCCATGCTCCCTATGCACATTTGGACCCCGTTATACCTTCAAGGTTTCCACACATTTACAAGAAAGTATGCAGGATTAAGGCAAAGGAGGAAGGAGCTGATTTGTGTCTGAAAACTGATTGTCAAGCACTTGAAAGAGTGCGTCTTATTTTAACACAACATAGCAATGTACTGATCCTTAACTTAACTGAGCCTCCAGTAAAACATACACCTGGGGAAACAAGTACCACTGTACCTAGCAGCTTGCAATAATACGGAATTCCAGGCAACAATAGTAGTAATGAACCTTTTGCTGCTACTGCAGATACTCCATATGAAATAAGGAAGGCAACCTTGGGATGGTTTTCTGTGGTTAACAGACTTGTCTAACCAGCTGACAAACTGTAAACTCCACCTCTTCTGCTTTAAGTCTTTCTTGAACAGATAATTAAAAGAATCCACCATACTGTTAGGCTGCTCCCTGCCCTGTTCTGTATAATTTGCTCTCTGTTCTCCTGTTCACATCATCACCAAAAAAAGGCTTAGCAACTGACTCATACAAACCTCTCTGCCAGAGACAAAACAGGAGGGTATCTACCTGTCTAACTACAAATCCATTTACTGTGGTTCATTTCCACCTTTATTTATCCCAGTTTAATAGCAGGTCATCGTTAAATTTACGCATCCAATGGACGCTTATCTCCAAAGCAATATACAATTTAAGGTTCACAAAAATAAAAAGAATTGTAACATTTTTATAGCTGCTACCTTTAAGTTATCAATATAGTTGGGCGCTTATCTAAATGGCCAACCTGACCACAACTATGTTAAATGTTAATATAAGTGGCATCCAAGAACGGTAATCCTCAAGTAAGTGTACTAAACTAAGAAAAAGATACCACGGTGTGGACTCCTGGGTTGTCTAGTTCTTTTCAAAGAAAATTGAAATGCTAAACCTGAATGAAACAATAGTAAATTAACAGAGGAAATGCATAGATCTACTGATGCCACCTTATGAATGTACATGAGTGTGCGCCCATACATTTTGGTGACTTCACACCATACTCTTTAAACATACCAAAATGTATTATCCCACCTAAAAATTGAAGGGGCGGGGCTGCACTACCAAATTTCATTTTTAAAAAGTTTCGTTTTTGTGAATAAAGCAGGTACGCTACACATTCATATCGTGTTAGTAATGCAGCTTCAACTAGGTGCTACTAGAAGTTCCAGAGACCCTCACCAGTTACTTGGGAGACAGATCCAGATGGTCTGGCTTACTCTTCAACTAATTCCTGAATTCAGAGATCCCCACTTAAGAAAAGGCAAAGGGCATTGCTTCAGCTTTATTAAATAAAAAGAAAAACTATCAGCTCATTTTAAGTTTAAATGTAGACAAATGATCAGACAGTAGTCCCAGACACCCTTTCAGCATTATCTGGCCCCCTCCTAATCCCACCCTCTGAAAACCTAGAAAACATGGACATAACATGCATGGTTCCAGTTCACAAACACACCAGTACAAATTACAGTGTGTTCTATACGCCAAACCTAAAACACATCAAAATACACTCCCACTGTCAATCATCCAAGACACTAGAATTGCACTGTTGGTGATAACAGCAACCTTTAAAATTGTACCTAAACGTCTGGATTTTTTTAAATGAAGACATGTTTCAAAATTCTTATACCATTAAATCAATATGAAGAATGGTTCTTAAGAAAATCTTAATGGCATGTTCTCCTCAACCAAAGCATGACCTGTCATCAAGAAAACTAGCAACTCCAAATTGCTATAATCCTCCCTATGTAGGAGACCCCTGACTGTGCTGCAAGATGACCAGGCTTCCCAAAGATAATTATCAACCTCAAATGACGTCTGGACACCACCAGTAAACAAGCACACTACAGTTATTCCATGACCGTTTCTTCTGTGGAACTGTGTCAGAAGGCTTCCAGACGAGCTTACCATACACACAACAGGGGACAGCAAGAATTACGTAATGCCCTATCTTTTCCCTTCCTCAAACTTTTTTTTTTTTTTTTAAACTGTCACAGGAGTGCGCACTCTTGTCCTTGATGGCCTAGAGGAATTTTGCAGTTTCACGAGGGGAATCTATCAAGCAACAGAGGAGTGCATGAGAAATATTCCATTTATTCAGTTAGCGGGGAGCCCAAGACATGTTCCACTAGTCAAGGCCCTTCATAAGCGCTTATTTATTAAGTGTGCTGTTTGAAAAATATCCCCACTTCAATTATAGTTACCCAGTTACTGTTTAATACCACAGTATCAGAAAGAAGACTAATATACTGGTTCTTCCAACTTACAAACTGGGGATGAGAAGATCATAATCGAACAAAAACAATGAATTCATTTCTCACTTCCACAACCAATCAATGCCAACAATTCACCGATTAATTATAATAAGAAATGATAATTAATAACAAGCATGAGGTACCTCAAACATCATGTACATAAATACAAGGAGCACTTCTAGCCCCACTAAATTCAGAATTTAAACTAAAAAGACTAAAGAAAACAACCCACATTCTCACTGAACAGCCACATCAATGACTTAAGTTATAACTGAATGTTTCTCCAATTTGCTGCAACACAACTGAAAGAGCTAAAATGTCCCATATATATATATATATATATATATATATATATATATATTCAAAAGTCTGTATTATCCATGCTACCTGGTCTCATGAACATTTCAGTGGCATACATCTTTTGAGTCCAGAATGACAAATCAGCATACAACCATCCCTAAACATGAACCTGCATCTTACTGTGCAAAAAGGAACTCCTTCTATCCTATTTACATGCATTTACATTGTACATTTGCATCCTATTCAAAGTGATGAGTAAAACTAAAACCATCAGTGCTGATAAGCATGTGTAAACGGACACCACTACCTTCCAAACAGCAAATGTAAAAAAAAAAAAAAAAAAAAAAAAAAAAAAAAAAAAAAAATATGCAATAGGCACTACTTTTCATACACAAATGCATTAAATGTTACATGAAAATGAATTATTCTATTTACCGATTCTCTAGACATGTTATGGTTTAACAAAGAGGCCAAAGTATTTTAACAAAGGTAAACAAAGAACACAGAGGTCATAGGACAACACTGGTGGTTTAGGGGAAAGAAAAAAAAAAAAAAATACTGCATACATTTTTAAAATATTTTACTGACAAAAACTGGATGTTAAAGGTGAAACAAGGCCAGAGCAATAAAACTTAAAACAGTTGAAAGACTAAATAAAAATAAAATACATTATGAATTCCATGAGCATTGACTCATATTGGTGGACACACCTTTGGCAGCAATTAAAACCACACACGTTTTTGGGACAGCATGTACATATTTTGCTCACTGACTTCTTGGAATATTTGTGTGAGCTCGCAGGAGTTGTTCAAGGATCACTTACAGAGACCCACAGCCTTTCCAGAGATTCCAAAAGGGGTTCAATCATTACTTGGAAAATATCATTGAAGGATTGACAATCTCCTGTAAGATGAGTGTAATGTAACCTAGGCCTTATATTTAGATGGATCCTACCAATGCCAGACCTCCTGGCCCAGTTTAGAACCAGCAGGAAAATACAATTGCACCTCTACTTGCACCCAGAACAAAGATTTGTGTTTTTAAGTCGGAACTGTTCGTAAGTCCAAGCATTGTCACAATCCATTAAAAATGCAATACATTTCATGGACATAGCACCATTGCACTTTGTCTTATTAAGATGAAGCAACATTAAAGTATACATTTAGATGTTCAAAAATGCCACATTTCTCATTCAATGTGTTGCATTCATAAAAAGAGTGCCATGCTACTTTGTACCACTTTTGTGCTTCAAGCACCACAGGGAAAAGAAAACAATGGGAGAAAAGACAGCATGTTGCAGAAAATATTAAAAAGCATTTTATCTTATACCAACAACGACGAAGGAACCAATACACACAAACATTATCAGAATTACGTAAATTTAACCATCAACAAAACGCAAAAACTACCTTTCCCTGTTTCAGGTTCAACTTCCACTTACTCTGGCCACACCAATTTGTCTCCCCTGAGTGAGTTTTGCTGCCCCAATTGTGGAAAGTGGAACTGCAGGATAAAAATGTAATAAACCACAAGGGTAAAGAAAATGCAGTTAATTTTTTTTTTTTTTAATAATTTTTTAAAAATGGAGATGTTCGTATAGTCAAGAATGCACAACCAAAAATGTTTGTAATCCAAGGTGCAAGTGCACACAAAGATAAGACAACTATGAGAGCACGTAACCAGGCCAAAAGCTAAAAATGTGGGATGACAGCCTTAATTGCAAACAACTATTTTGTGACTGGGACATGCTGGTGCAGCAGGTGCCTCAGAGGTGCTTGCAAGGTAAGGTGGTATCTAGAGTTTGCACATTCTTCCCAAATTTGCAGTCCTCAGACATGCACGGAAGAAGGCAGTTTCTTCCGTTACCTTGGAAATTTTGCCAGTGGTCGCCATGAGTCAGATTTGACTTTGTGGAACCTCCTCCTTCACCGCTTCACAACTGAACTTTGTATTAAGAGTATGCTTTTACCTTTGTGACAAACTTGAACTGCAAAGTGGTCAAAACAGCTGGCTCCCAAATTGAAAAATCTCAAGCACAAACAGCTGTACTCTGGTATTGTGTTGGGTTCCTCAAAATCACCATAATATTAGGAAGCAATTTCCAATATTTCTTATGAGAACAATTATCACTTGTTCCATGTTCTTCAAAAAAACTCAAAATTTCTCCAAAATATTCTTAACACTCTAAAATGCCCATTTCTGCACATTAAAAAACACTTTAAACATTGATTACCCAACAGTCTATGAGGTAGTTAAGATGCATTTCTGTGTTTTTATGCAATTACTTTTTAATTTAGCAAAATTCATTATGTTTCTTTCCTTATTAGTAGTAAGAGCAACGTATATTAGAAATAAATCCTTAAAATGTAAATAATTTTTTTTTTTTTTTTTAAAATACTACAATCCACCTGCTATAATGGATTGTGACTAATGCACTATTACTGCAGTATTAACTGACTGAACAGAAGTTCACAAAAATCAGGAAAGCAAAAAACTGCATTTGAACACAGGCCACATGAGATAAAGTCTGAGAATGCAGACCCTGGGTGCAGCGTTACCACGCAGCTTCGCACTTACCAGTATTAAGATTTTTACATGTTTTACATTGCTTTGTGGCATTTGTGAATATTGGTTTGGTGGTTTTTGGATGGGCTGGAAATGCATCAGTTTCTCTCTTTTAAAATAATAGAAAATAGCATCCCATTATGTGCAATTTCAAAGTTGGCAGTGTTCTAAGGAACGGACTATGTACAAACTGGGGCTTACCTGTACTAAAATACTGGTAATCCCTTGATATTCCATTGTCACAGTCTGAGTAGTCATTGAACTGCAGAAATATGCTCCCAGAATTCACTATCCAAATTAAAAACCCCACTATAGCTAATCTGCATGAGAAAATTTCAAAGCAAGAACTAGCAAAAAAGGCTTAAATTGTGTGAGAGTCTGGGCAACAAGTAGTGGTACAAATGTGGAAATATTACTTTTAAAGAGTGGAACACAATGCAAAGTGAATGCAATTCTGAACAAGTGCCTGTTGGGATTTTTTGGGTCTATTAATTGAATAAATGGGAAGCAGCAAACCAATGAAATGTTATGCAGATTTTTGATACAGTGATCATGTATAAATTAACGCACGGTGAAGTTCTTCGCAACAAACAAATGCTCAGCAAATCTTTGCTTTGGTTCATTCCTCAACTGTGAAAGAACAGGGCAAGTTAAAAGTAGAAATTGCACCGGAAGAGTAACTCCAGCCCCAGAGTTCTCAGCACAGAGCTACCCTGGGATTTCCAACCAGGGTCAGAATCAAGCCGAAAAAGGAAACAAGAGTGCACTGCAGTTGTATCTCAGCTTCAGCTGTTCTCCGGACGGAATCACGCATTGTGCTCTCATTGTTTAAACACACTGTGCATTATCACCATAACCTTCGTCGTACTGGTGAACATTTAAAAGGGTTTTACTGATATCTGGGGAAAACAGTTGGAATAGAAATGCTTCATTATTTCAACCCATTTAAATAGTAAAATGTAGGCTCCCAATATCTGAAAATTTGTCATCACATTTTCAGGAACAAAATTACATTTGGATAGCAAGGGATGCCTGTGTACCTGATTTGTGTTCAAGTTACACGCAAATGAAAAAAATCAAGTCTAACAAACAAAATCAGGACCAGAACTCTGTTTATATAACTCAATTTATTCCTAATGTCAGTTTTACCATGCAAGTCAGGAAAAGCTGAGTAACACATGCTTATTCACCATTTCATGGGTTAAGGCTCAGCAGAAACCACAAACCAATCCACAATAAATAAAAATATACTCAGCAGCACTTATATCCACCACCCAAAACCACTTGTACAGCACCCAGTCACTGTGTCTGCAGCTTGTTCTGGGCCATGAGGCAGTAAGCATACCCTACATGTTGGCACTATTGCAGCTTAACACATTGCTAAATTTTCTAAACTTCAGAACTACAGTAAAACTTATACAAAATCAATGAAAGGGAAAAAAAAAAAAAAAAAAAAAAAAAAACCACACACACTGTCCACAACCTCCTATTCAATGTCGAAAACATTGCCAAAGCATGTCAGCTGTGACTACTTTCAACTTCATCTACCAAATCAAAGCAAGCAAAATCTAATAAAATTGACATGCCTTATTCTCAGGTAAGCTTCCATAAAGCATCTTAGATACAGGAAATAATTTTTTTTTTTTTTTAAAAAAAACCTCATTTCAACTTTTCAGTAACTTCTGAGCTACATTGAAACTAGTTTTGAAACATAATAAATGAAAGTAAAAATTCAAAATGCTAACACAGCACCACCAAAAACACAACCTCTCATCAGAAGCACTACCAAATGATGAGATGGTTAAAGAATCACAAACCCTTTAAGAAACATCCCGAATGACAGAAAAACCAGGGCAACACTACTGTCAGTCAGCACTAGAAACAGAAAACATTGCTGAATAAGGCCAAATGAAGCTCAGGTGTGGCTGCAGCATTGGCACCACACCTGTCCAACACGAACAGCTTGCTACACACCCAATGGGGCAGCAGCATGCAAAAATAGCACTGATTTCCATATGATCATAGCTTCCAGTCACGAAAGTGACTTTTTACATTGAAAATAATCATTACATCTTTCAGCTGTAAATGTATCACAAGTCTTTCCATAGCATATATTTGTGTCACAGATTATTTTAAAACTAAGGAAAACTTACTGGCACAACTTTAGCATAGTATAAAGTGCAGCGTTGCTGGAATAAATGAATCTTCCAGTAATTTTAGAAGATCTAAAAATATACAGTATTTAATACCGATGCAACATGAACTTGAGCACTCACAATTGCAGCAAAGTGGAAATTGTGTGCAGATCTGATTTGACTTGAATGAACTGCGTACAGCCTAAGCCAAAATAACCCACAGAAAGAAAACGGACATACAGAAGACAGGGTATCCTGTCAAAAAATTAAAACAGCTTCTATGTACTTTTTGTCTCCTAATACAACTTAAATGTGCTCTGCGGGCAGTTTTCTGTTCAAGGATATGGACTCCTTACACGACAGTTACTGGGTTTTGAGACTTGGTTGTGAATTAATGTAGCAAAATACGGAGTTGCCAAAAGGTACAACATATCGGAATAAGACAGAGTGGGGAAAAAAACTATTTAAAATGTTCAAAAATCTTGGCTGGCATTAGATCCAGGCCAAGCAAAATGTGTGCCTTCTCTTTTGACCTACAGAAAGATGCCTTTTAAGGGCTGTTCCTCAAAAGACTGCAATTGTGAAGACGCAATGCCGTCATTCTTACCAAACCACAGCAAAAAGGGGAAAAAAAAAAAAGTTAAGGCTTCCATTTCTGGAACTCATGGCTCGGCAAACTGCTAGCTGTATGAGCCAAACTTCAGACTGCACCTCACTTTGACACTTAAGTGCCTTTTCAGCTGACCAAAACAAGCCCTCAACACCTACATTATTTTCCACCAAAGTGGAAACTGCTGCTTTGGCCTGGGGGGGGTGTCACGGTTCCGCTGACAGGTGACATATCAGATTTTTCTGTTAAAAGGTAGAAACTGGTGAGTGCGAGATTTAATGCTTATCGTGAAATATGGAAAGCAGGTCGCTTAAGGAATGTCGCCAGGTTCTCAGCCCCTCGTGCGCCTGGAGGCCTTCTGCTCGGCCGCCGCTTTCGAACCAGCGTGAAGGTGGAACCGGCTCATCTGGAACGGGGACCTCGACCGCCCATCCGCTAACCTTGAGGAGGAACGCACAGCAGGGCTGCGCCGGACACCCAGGATGAATCCGTCACAGCTGAATCTGCCCCGAAAAACTGGTCAGACAAGAAGGCGGGTTACGGTTGTCAGTCCACCTGCGCTGCGCAGAAATGCACCCATTTGTGTCAAAGAAACACTGGATTTGACATAAATGAGAACCTTTGTCAGCACTCAGCATTTCCATCACTGAAATCCACTACTGTGCCAGATTCTCTCTTTTCCAGAAGAAACGGCCCTCTCACTTACCAGAGTGTTCATAACCTCCAGAGATCGAGTCAAAATGTATGAGGGACAAAAATGGAAACTGCTTTAAGTGAATAACCTCCCGAGTTGGGGCAGCTAGCCCTGCCAGGACTGCCTCTGAGAGTTAGCATTTCATTTCTAATATTAATGTAAGGAACGACTCGTTAAAAGGGCGCCAACACGGCTGACTTGAGTTCCCCGCACGAATGGCGTCCGTCGTCAGACGCGACCTCATCTTCCCGAACGCCTTCCCAGCCACGCGCGCGGCGCCCATGCGCACACGGCGGCGCGCCTCGGACCCGCGGGGCGACGCGACGCGACAGCCCAGACGCCACCGGGCTTTGTTCTCGGTTGCTCCGGACGCGTTCTAAACTTTCTTGGGAAATATATAAAATAAAAATTAAAGAACAAAAAACAAAGACACCGTACCAGCGAAGCACGGCAACGACAAACATGTGAAGTGAGCGCAGAACATTCAGTTGGAGGTCCGGGTTCACAATTTCACTTTACGGTGACGACTTCGTGGCTAAGCTGGCGCAAACGTCCTCACTGACAAAAAATAAATAAAATAAATAAAATAACAGCGGCTCGCAAATCAAAGCGTCAATATCCCCACAGACATGGCAGTTTCCACGTTACAATAATACAACACGTGTAAACTTTTATTCCCAGCGTTTCACCCAAAGTGCGTGGAATCAACCGCCCCAGCGGATCCAGCAGAAACGCAACAGATCGCGCAACCCTTTTTCTCCGTTCCAACTTCTGAGACGTTCCCCAAAAACCGCACGTTTCAGCTGCGCAGCTCGCCGCCCCACCACGGTTACCCTGCACGCTGGACTCATGTTTCACGCAACCACCGGGCTACCTTGTTAGTAGAAACGTGACCGCACGTCGCGCAGTCCATTCTCACGCAGAAATAACGTGGGACTTACTCGATCGCTTCCCTGCTCCCGAATTCCGTTACCAACCAGGTCTCGGATCCAAACAGAACTGCCCCTCTCCGCCCTGCGGCGCGCAGATGACTGAGAAAAATGAAAAATTGGATTCAACAGGACCCGCCCCCCAACATTCTTATTGGACAGAGGGTTTGGCGGCGTGTTACTATTGGACAAAGGCCTGTCGATTGGGCGGAACTCGCGACCCACTTTAGAAAACAGAAACTTTACTTCCTCTTTGCATTCCGTCATGCCTACGGTGCGCGCTGCGATCCTTCAACTTTAATAATGACAATTCACATATTTTGATGTCATTTTTTTGCTTAAGTTGGATTACTGTTTTGTTTTTACAAAGCTGTGAAAATATCCTCATGTAAATACACTGACCGGTCACGTTATTAGGTACACCTGTTAAGTTGGATCCTCTTTTGACTGCAGAACAGGATGAATTCAGCCTCAAAGAGCTGTTTTTTTTTCTTCTATGGTTGCTTAACTCTTTTGGTTTGGGTGATGGGACAGTGCAGGCTGCTCTACTAAAGTAAGAGCTCTGTCATGTTCGTGTAAGTGTAGTGTGAAAAATATCCCAGAAGATGGGCCGGTTTCTGAAATGCTAGAACCAGAGCGGCTGTCACCAATGATCAAGTTGTGTTCAAAATCGCTTAGACCGCACATCTTCTGGAATGTGAAGAAAAAACTCCATTGATGGAAACACCTGGTCATTCACTATATTCAGGTAGTCAGCTCACCTCATTTTTCGGGCACATAACGTTGCTGAAGCTAGACCTGACCAACTGAAGCAACCCCATATCATAACACTAAGTTAAATCCAAGTGGTGACTTTTTTTGGCCAGACAGTAACTGATTCGCTACACCTTGTCTCCGAATTAATACTTCACTGCACTTCACTGCAACATTTTCCTCCAAGTGTAACATGTAGGCCTTTACTGACTAAAGGGCCCCTCAGTTTAGGACATTTCATGTATTATAATCATTATGGTATGAATTACAAACTTTTGAGCTATGGTACAATAGTTTTTAAAATCATATAAACTATCCATTTTTATACTGTGGTGACTTACTGTATCATGCGAAATCAACAAATAATAAAGCACATAATTTCTTAAATTCTGCCATTCTTTACTATGAATCTTAGTATAATGAACTGGTGAGTTGCATCTGTGAGAAGAGACTGCATGTGTTTTATTAAATACATTTTTGCTATTAGTTTTATGATATATGTTTTCAGTAGAAATGCAAAAACGTAACTGGTAAATAGAAAATCACAAAAAATTAAACAATAAATGCAAATTATGCTATCATAGTTGCTGACATTAATTTATGACCTTGTCTTTCTTTTTCAGAAAGGCACTTTAATTGGAAGGACAAAGAAGGTCATTCATATTTAAATTGTGGTATAATATGTGGCTAATGTAATAATTCTGTATAACACAGTCATCCTGTTCAGTGGGTCAGTAGTTTCCTAAACAAGTCTAGCATTTCTGGAAATGTTCATGGGATTTCATGTTTCCCTTGCCCATATGTAAATCTGATGACAGCATGATAGTGACTATTACAGATGTCACCACAGAGGAATATTGTGCACAATAACTATTGTTCTGTTCAGCAATGGTCCAGAGCCTAACCTGGAAGCCCAGAGCACAAAGCTGGTCAGGGTGCACGTGCACCCCAGGTAGAATGTCAAGTCACTGCAAAAGACTCGAGCACGCGCGACATTGAATGTTAGCTCGGCGCTGACTTGGCTGGTTTTGAGCCCACAGCTAACAGTCCAGGCACTGTGAGGAAGCACACCACATTACTTCAGGGATGTGTGGCTCTTTTAAATCCATACAAAATAATTCCTGTTACATGCTAAAAATGTAAGTACCACATTCACATTTATTATAAACCAGTAACTCAGGATGATTTGACTCACTTTTTAGTCATAAGAATTCCTTTTGAGTTTCTTGACAACTGTCACTTTTGACTGCAAAAGAGCAGCGCTCAGTCATAACCCAGGCTTCACTAAATACACTGTATGTTTTGCATATAGTCCAGAGTCCTCTGCCTAAATGACTACCGCCCTGTAGCACTTACGTCCATCATCACGAAGTGCTTTGAGCGGTTAGTCAGGTCATACATCGTTGCCTCCCTGCCGGACACGCTGGACCCGCTTTAGTTCGCCTACAGGCCAAACAGGTCTACTGACGACAAAATCGCCTTCACTCTCCACAAGGCTCTCTCCCACCTGGAACAGAGGAACACGTATGTGCGAATGCTCTTTATCGATTACAGCTCAGCATTCAACACCATCGTGCCCTCTAAGCTGGTCGCCAAGCTCAGGAACCTAGGACTTAACCCGACTCTGTGCGGTTGGGTCATGGACTTCCTGACGGGAAGGCCCCAGGTGGTGAGATTGGGGAACACCATCTCCTCAGCGCTGACTCTCAGCACGGGGACCCCCCAGGGCTGTGTGCTCAGCCTCCTGCTGTACTCCCTGTTCACGCACGACTGCGTCGCCTCGCTCAGCTCCAACATCATAGTCAAGTTTGCTGACGACACCACGGTCATCGGCCTGATCACTGACAACGATGAGCGGGCCTATAGAGAGGAGGTGAGAACCCTGACCTCATGGTGTCAGGACAATGACCTCCACCTCAATGTCAGCAAAACAAAGGAGCTGATCGTGGACTTCAGGAGACAGCAGGGGAATGGCCCATCTCTATAGTTGGCGCCCCAGTGGAGAGAGTGAACAGCTTCAGGTTCCTCGGAGTTAACATCAATGAGAACCTGTCCTGGTCACGGCACACCAGCGTCGTCATCAAGACGGCAACACAATGCCTGTTCTTCCTCCGTCAGCTGAGGAGGTTCAGCATGCACAACAGGATACTTGTCAACTTCTACAGATCTACAATTGAAAGTATCCTGACTGGCTGTTTCACGGTCTGGTATGGCAGCTGTAGTGCATCAGACCGTAAAGCTCTGCAAAGAGTGGTCAAGACAGCACAGACCATCACCAGGACTGATCTGCCAGCCCTGCAGGACCTCCACACCCAGTGCTGCAAGAAGAAGGCACTTACCATCTAGAGGGACAGCAGTCACCCCAGCCACAAACTATTCTCCTTGCTCCCATCTGGAAGACGCTTCAGAAGCGTTCGGACAAGGACGAAACGGTTCCGGAACAGTTTTTTCCCCCCACACCGTAAGACTGCTAAACCACTGACCCCTCCCTGGGCAGTGGGAACAGTCGATCGGGGTCTGTCTGTCTGTATGTATGCCTGCCCCCCCCATTGTGTAAACCCGTCTGTTTCGCAAGCATTTTCTGGTACTTTTTGTTGTTGTAGGTTTAGTCTGTGGTTGTAGGTTTGGTTGCTGTGTGCTGTTGGTTTGGCTGCTGTGTGCTGTTGGTTTGGCTGCTGTGTCTTCTCTTCTCCCCCTTTGCCAATCCCCGATGTATATCTTTTTTTCCCCACATACCTATTCCTATTTATTAACCGTTTGTTTACTCTCTTATTTATTATTATTTATTTGTTTTCCTCTCCCGACTATCCTGTACCTTACTTATTTATACTTTATATATTTATGTACATATTGCACTATTGAGGATGCCCGGAAACAAAACTTTTCATGGGGACAACACTGCTATACTGTGTTGTTCACACATGACAAATAAACCTTTGAATCCTTTGAATCCTTGAATGTATATTGTGTATTATATGGTGTCTTTCCTTTAATCTCACGTGTGCAAATGTAACACACAAATCTGTTTGTGTCTCCAGTATAACATTAATTCAGGAAAGACATTTTTTCCATTATAATGACATGTTAGAAATCTGTAGTTATTTGTGTTCGGTGGTGAAAAGCATGAGGCTGAGTCACAGATACTAAGCTAAGGCAGTGATTTAAAATTTTGCTGATAAAGAAAACCACCAAATTAAGCAAGCACACAGAGGGAGCTTGTGGTGCTGATCCATGATTCAGTATCTTGAGTTGGAACAATGTATGATCAGGAAAAACCTAAAATAGCCGCAAATCAGGAGACAGCTGATTTCAGCAGCTCCACAGGAAAAAGCAAAGACTGCCACGCACCGAGGTTGAATTAAAATCCTTTTTCTTACGCAAAAAAAAAAAAAAAAAATCTTAAAATGTGTTCTAAGTTTCTGCAGGTTGGTATGGGCACTGTGCTTTATGGTAAATAATATGTTTTCCAGTTTTTTTACTTATTTTATATAAATCACTTCCCCTAAGAACTTGGACTGTTACCTTGACATAGAACCCTGGCATTATCTGAGTTGTTACCAAGAGGTGTAAAATTCCTCAGCAGTATGCCGCAAGGGAGAGGAAATCTCAGCCTAACATTGCAGGGTGGTAAATTTAGCCACAGTCCACTTATTTAAGGCTAAACTGATACTTTCAAAATTGGAATTAAAATTTAAACACAACTGTATCCATCCCACCAATCAGTTCGGAGTCAAACTCAGCTGCTGACATTTTCCTTCCTTCAGTCTTATGCTTAGTGCAAGACGCTTAAAGAAATATGCAGCTCCTATCAGCTTTGGGGGAAATAAGAATTTGCTTTGCAGCTGGAATTCATAATAAATGCAACTTAGTTTCTGCAAACTGAAACTCCTTCACCTGATTACACCATTCAGATACCTACAGTTATTTACTTTATCTTTAGAGCAAGTCAAGGTACTAACCTTGCACAGGAGTGTTACAGCAAGAAGTTGGGTTTGAAAAGGCAACCTACACTGCCCGGCCAAAAAAAAAGTCACCACCTGATTTAACTTAGTGTAATCTGGGGTTGCTTCAGTCGGTCAGGTCTAGGTTCAGCAACATTATGTGCCCAAAAAAATGAGGTCAGCTGACTACCTGAATATACTGAATGACCAGGTTTTTCCATCAATGGATTTTTTCCTTCATATTCCAAGATGATAAGGCCGGGATTCATCAGGCTCAAATTGTGAAAGAGTGCTTCGGGGAGCATGAGAGAGACATCATTTTCACACATGGATTGGCCACCACAGAGTCCAGACCTTAACCCCATTGAGAATCTTTGGGATTTGCTGGAGGAGTCTTTACGCAGTGGTCCGACTCTCCCCTCATCAATACAAGATCTTGGCAAAAAATTATGCAACTCTGGACATCAATAAATGTTGTGACATTGCATAAGCTTATCAAAATGATGCCACGGTGAATGCACGAAAGGTAGTCCAATGAAATATTAGAGTGTGTGACTTTTTTTTTTGGCCGGGCAGTGTATAACCACAGACAGCCACCTAAACCACTGTGCTACCTAACACTCCAGAAAAAACAGACTTTAGTGGCCATAAGGGTGATTTTCGGGAATGTGGTGGTGCAGTGGGGTAAGCTGGTACATTTCAACTTTGAGATTACTCGTCTGATGTGGGATTCAATCCCCACTCTGGGGTGTATGTGGAGATGGCATGTTTTCCTCTCTGTTTGTACCCTGCAAGAATAAAGCAACTGAAAACCACTTCCTTGCCTTAAAAGCCCTATCAGTAGTTGCCCAGGAGTCAGAAATGGAGGTGCTTTTCAATGATGAACTTAATCTAAAAATGATAATAGAAGTATGCCCAACAAGAAACTCCAGATATTGGTTTGGTTCTTTGCAAACTCTCAAGAAAGAACTATTCATTATTGCATGTCGCAAACAATGTGAAGAAACTGTGTGGTCTTTGTTAAAGTTATTTTATTCTACATAGTTAATTGTTTTAAAGAAGCTGCTTCCAGTCTACTAAAGAGAAACACCGAACAGCTTCCAAAGCATTTCTAATGGAAATCCATAAAATATATTTAATTCCCCTCAATTCACCAGAGTACTGACACCATCCATATGGTTCATTTGGTAATATTGTGTTCAAGCGAATTGTGGTATGAGCTAATGTTGCAATAACTCACAAGCCATGAATCATTTATCAAGCAAAAAGCACTGGCCAACAGCAACAGTTGTTAAAATCTATGAAAACAAAAGAAGATGATAAATACAGTAGAAAGGGAACGTTGCAATGCATCGATGTCCTGTCCAGGGTGTACCTTTCCTGGAAGTATATGTGTTCATTTCGTAAGAGCTTCTGTTAATTCGTTTTCATTGATACATTCCTTAAGAGAATAATTGAATTTGGTAAAAAAATATGGTGTGACAGCATCATTTCATTTAAGTTATTGCTTTTCGCTGTTGGAAAAAGCACATGGCATCAAACAGAGGCAGGCATCATCTTTAGGAAGGCATCTGTTTGTTGCTGGGACGACAGCAGATATTTCAAGGATGCTGCCAGTTATCGGAGCCATGTCACAACAAACACATAGCGGACTGTGGCATGCAGATGTCTTCATCCTCCAGCAGCAAAACCTTGGACTCTGTGCAGCTCTTTGCCAGCTCTTGTCTGCATTCTTCTGGGTGCTCAGGTTTCTTCCCAAGGCACCAAACACGTGTTTCAGGTTACTTGCACACTCAAAATTGCCCATAGTGTGCAAGTGCAGGCCACCCTGCGATGGACTGGCATCCTCTCCATGGGTATTTCATAGCCTAGTGCCCAAAGTTTCAGGGTCAGCTGTGGACCACCATGACCCTGGCCAGGATAAAGCAGTAAATGATAATGGACTAGACAGAGTGTGGCTCACTAAAATATGTGTGGTATGTAAAGACAGCATTTTTACAAAACTATGAACTATGTGAGTGATTATTATTTTTTCATAAACAGCTGGAGTTTTGTTTAAAAAAAAAAAAAAAAAAACAAAAATCACAAATTCAGGATGGAAGAAGTAAGCTAAGCCCCTGGCCACAGCTAATTGTCAGTCATCGAAAAGGTGTATGAAGGTACGCTAACCTTCCCACTCTCACATGAACTTTTTTAAGCAATCCCACCATCATGTTGCCTATACCTATGTTTTATGTGAAAGCATCCCAACAGAGGCATACAGGCATGCTGTGACAGCTTAGGCCGTCCCGACACTGCAACTTTTGAACCTGTAGCACCCGCTCACCCTCATTCAATAAAACCTCACAACATTGTGTTTGCAGGTATATACATAGACACAGCATTAGCCCATCAACACCATCTGTGTGAGTGAAATTTCAAGTAATACTTTTGTAAACTTGCCTGTTTGTTGGACTACAGCACTCACCATTGGGGTTCCATGGTAAACCGAATTTGTTCCTCCTGCTCTTCTGTGTCCATGCTGCCAAACAGAGGCAATATTTTTGAATCTGCTTTACTGTCACCCATGGGAAGTGGACACCTTTGGAACCTCCCAGTCAAAGAGGACAATTCACTGTTTAGTTCATGCCATGTTAATACCATGATCATTGTGAGGTCAACTGACTGATGTGTTTCAAAGTTCTGTATTGAAGCGTGGCCGTGGCAATTTTGGCGCAGTTGTGGTACGAACTACAAGAAGTCAGCTTCAGACTTATAAGGAGGTTCTGAAGACAGAAACAGGGGGTTTGAAACATTGTGTGGGGCAGTGAAGGCTTCTAGTTGCACAACTTTTGTACCCTATGCTGTACATTATGGATTTAATGTGTGGGCCTGCGAATATTGTAAATTAGTTCCGTCCCCCTGGATTCCTGTGAAAGTGACTTGAGCATCAAAGAAATCTGTGGGGCCCAAATACTTTCTCCCAGCTCTACCCCCACCAAGCTACCTTTGGTGTTACGCATACTCCTTAAGCATTATAAACAAACAAAAGTACTAACTTGTAGTGAATTTCAGTTTGTGATGTTTGCTTCCTTGTCACTTCTAACTGCCTGCTGTCTACAGTGCTGCTGATTCTTAGATGTCAGGTAAAAGAGAGGGAACTCAGTGTGGACTTCTGAGAGGTGCTGATCAGAGTCAGCAGTTGTTTGTTATACTGCTGACTGCACGGGGGGAAAGCTGGCACCTATTGGAGGGGTGAGTGTTTCTTTGGACAAGAGGCTTGCAGCTGGCAGCGCACACACACACACACACACACACACACACACACACACACCAACACACTCCCAGGAGACACAGCAGGGAGCTGAAACACCCCGGTGGACCTGAGAAACCAGTGTAGTTACAATCCCTAAACAACATATCACTAGTAAAAATACCTTAGCATGATGCTCTTTATAATATTAGTGTGATATAGGTTGCTGCAGGATTTATTTTGAACATAAGTGTTGTTTATTTTCTGTTACAATTTTGTCCACAGTGTAACCATGGACATGGAGTCGCTCCATAATTTCTTACCTTTTTTGCCCCTACCATGGAGGATATTAAGTTCTGGTGTATTTCAGCTCTTTTTCAACAGTTTCCCCCCATTTTATCCTTGTCCTCTGCATATTTAGTAAGGATGCTCATAATATTTCATATTAGGCACAGTTACATTAGGATGAGGTACATTTCTGTTGAGGAGGAATGAGGTGATGTACAAGTCACAACCGTTTTCTTTATGTTCCACCTTTGGGACACACAGTAGCCCATGCCTTCTGCGTGCACAACAAGTTGCGTGAGTTCTAATAAGTGTCAGCTGTCTAGACCAGCTGTTCAAACACGCTCTTGGGACCTGGGAAAAGCCCGTAAGTGCGACTTCCCATTTGGCCTGCATGTTTGAAAAAAAAAAAAAAAACGTCCCCAGTTAAAGGAGCGTAGTGTAACTTTGGATTTGTGCTGTGCTAAAGAAGTTTAGTGATTGTGCCGTGGTTTCAGTGACTCAGTTTTAGACATAAAATATTTAGACTTGCATTTATGTTTACAAGTGCAACTGGCTCCACTCAACCACAATGCATTTAAAGCAATACTTTGTTTTACGGTATAACATATTATGCTATCTTAAATCAAGTGAGCAAAGTCAGATAGAAAGTGAGCATAATTTATAATTTGTTAAATGAACCCATTTATCAGTTTCACATAGATGTAAATAAGCATGCCAGCATCCTTTAAAGCCAGTCCAACTCATACTGAATAACGGAGGTTGACCCAAACAACTGACTTGTGTTCACCAACATGGTCTAGACAGGCCTTTGGCCCACTGTAGTTACGTGGCATCGCCGAAGAAGAGCCAAAGTCATCATAGAACTGAAGTTCATTGGGAGGAGAGGTGCCAAGAAGCTTTTCAAAGTAAGAATGCAAGATGCTAAGAGCTGGTGGGCAAGATTAAAAAGAAAGGGTGGAAAGCACGGTCATTTCCAGTTGAGATAGGATGACATGGTTTGCCAGCTCACTCACGCTGGAGAACATTTGGGGGGTTGGGAACAGGAAGACAGAAACTGAGCAGTGTAATGTCAGCTGTCTTTTGACAAAAGAAAGCCTTTTTGGTTTTTGCACAGACAGGACGAACCAGTATGGTTGCTACAGGCAAGCGGTGACTGAACCCACTGCTGTCTCCCTATCCTGAACAAGTGCTGGGCTAAGGGATGAAACGTCCAGTGAAGGAATAGACCCAGCAGATGATGCCGAAGCAGATGGCTTCATCTCGTCTGTATTTGACGTACACATGGATAACACAAAGCCACTTAAAATGTGCCAAGAAATACAATTTACACAGCTGGAACCTAAATAACATAATTCTAAAGGATTTACATAAAAAAAGCTTATTTGAAAACATCTGTTTATTAGGCAATGAATCTTTGTTACAGAAACCTTTAGGACAGTGTTGAGAAGTCATTTTGTTTAGGAAATTTGGGAAATAAATCTTATTGGAGATAATAAAAGAGCCTCAAGAATGGGTTCACCAGCATGTTACACAAATTTCGTTCCCAAGAGTCACTGTCTAGGGCAGCAGACCAGACTCTGGCTAAATTCAGAAAGTATATCATGTTATCTTGCTAAAATATTCAGGATAAACTGGTTGCACAACCATGAGTGGTTAGTAGCTTGTTTTTGCAAAGGGCAGCGCTATCTGAACCTGGACTTCTGCTCCTACGCTTTCGTCAACGGAGTCTGCACCTCAGGACAAAAATTTAACTCCTGAATAATATCAGCTTGTATATCTGTCCCACCCATGAATTTAACCAAGATGGCGATGATGACAGATTCTATTTATAAAACTGGCAAATATCACGCAGGCCTGACATGTAAGGCCAACAGTACGCCTGAGTCATCCTTTGTCTAAAACAGGTGCTGGTCATAGCGGAACTGAAAGAAGCAGAATATATTTTTTTCCATCCAATCACACCAACCATCAAGTACAGGAATTTAAATTAAGGTACCAAACATCACATTGGTGTCATTCTTCACTTTATAATACGGTTGAAAAGACTCCTGGCAGACTGGTGAAACTTGAAAAATGAGGGGAAGGCTACTTTCTCTTTCAGCAGAATGTGTTGCTTTTGTCTGCTGTGGTGCTTTACAACCCATAGTCTTTTCATGAGGGTGAACCTGTACTGGTCTGCAAGACCAGTCAAGTGACAGTGAATAATATTTGTTAATAATATTTGTTTGATACATGATGAGTATCCATGGAATACCTTCTAAAGGAGTCTTAGGCTTTCCAGTTGTTTTGCTCATGTTAATGTTTGGACTAACATCTTCATTCTGTTTCTGCAATACATAATGCCCAGTACACAGATAGTCCTCAACATACGATCAAGTTAGGGACAGACGGCCAAGTCGTGAGTTGAATTAGTCATAAGTCCGATTGTACTCATAACACAGTGATTATTTCTAAGTGTGCAGTCCACTATATGGTAACTGTATTCTGGCCACAGTATAGCATATTATCCATAGCATTTTTGAATAATTCACAACTGTATTCTTTACCAAAGTTTTTAAAAAGTACGCTAGGTTCATGACCTTTCTGTAAATGCTTCAATATTCCCTACCATATAGAATAGAATAGAATAAACCTTTATTATCCCACGAATGGGAAATTTCGGTGTTACAGGGCTCTTATCAGGAAGGGAATATGACAGAGAGAGTGGTAAGTTCAAGTGACGTGATCTCTTGCGGCTGTTCGGTTAGTAAGCCTGAGAAAAGTGAATGCGCCGGGTTTTCAGTGTTGAGTTCAGTTCTGTGAGCAGGGATCTTTTGCCCGATCTTTCAATCCTGCAGGGACTAGAGAATGGAGATTATGAAGTTATTACTATTATTTACTCATTTACTCATTATTACTGACTGTCATAAATGCAAGTTTTTTGTATGTCAAGTATGTTGTAAATCGAGGATAGCCTGTAAATGAATATATATTTGATAACTAAATATTTTCGTACTATAAACTATCTAACTGGCAGACTGGTATGTTCTTTTCAAAATTTCTTTCTTCTACCTACCTTGTAGAGTTACGTACATACACTGCTTTTCTTTTACGTTATGACATCTGTATGGTCACACAAGAAACATGTCTGTGCCCTACATTTGGAAAGGGCTGCAACTTCACTTTGTAAATGGACACTTTCCCCCTGCAGACAGATGGGGAAGTGTTTCACCTCAGTGCCCCTTTGACAGATGAAGGCATCCACAGTAAACGTTCAGAAACTCCAGCAGAGCAGAATCGCGTAGCTGTAACGTAAGAACACAATGCCGACTTTCATTAAACGCAACAGCTGAATGTACTGAGGCGGTTGACCAACTCGCACATACTAAGTGCACCTTTCAATTTATGATACGAACTACACCGTATTTACATTATTATTTTTATCTGTTTAACTTATGCCATTCCCTAAGATAATTTACATTTGTGTACTAGGCTACCGTACTTACCCAGTGGTACAGCAGAGCATTCTTTGAGTTAACACAGCATTAAATGCCTTGCTGAAACACACATCAGCAGGAGCAGGGATTGGACCCCAAGGCCTACACATTGAAGTCAAGAGCACTACACCACCTCCTGACCCCACATTCATCCATCCTGACCTCCAAGTTTTCAATAACTCTAATGTGGTGCGGTGAGCAGTGCTGTTACCTCACAGCACTGTTTAGATGTGGGTTTGAATCTCCCTCATTCTCTAGAGTCTTTTTGATCCGCACCAGACTTTTTCACTCTTAAATATGACTTCTTGCAAATGATTTAAACTGAGGGACTTTTAAAATGTTAAGCACAAAATTGTGCTAGCTTAGCTATGTTGCTTTGGCATTACATCTCTAAGCAATGCTCAGTCCCAATGCTATTTCTTTTACACCTTTGATTTTAATCCACACCATTCCTTTAAAAGACATTAATTCATGGCGGAGTTGTTGTATCTCAGACAACTGTAACCTCAGTATTGGTACTATAAAGTAAACCACATTTGTGTTTCATGTGCAGCGCTGTAGCTTCAGGACTCAAATGTTTAATTTCATTGTCTTTTCATTGAGACAAAATTTTTATTCGAAGAAGCTAAACTTTTTAGGCCACTTTAAACGTTGTATTACAGATTACTCCGGGGTAGTACAACTTGCATTACCAAATGAGTGTAGACGTCACATTAAAGGCAAACCTTTATAACTATGAGCTTTCCATCAGGTTGGAGCTGTTGCTTTAACAGCACAGTGAATGCATACAAACAAACCACTGCTAACCTGAAAGTCTGCTGTAACTGGACTTCAACTTTGGAACTGCAAGGGCTGATTTTTCAGGACTACAAGGGTTTACCATCAACATAGAGAAATACGATGGTCTTCTACTTTTTACTGTTTTGCTAAAAGGTTGGAAAACAGATGTATGTATAACAAGACTTGCTCAAACTTTCCAAAACTGCAAATAAGAAACCCAATCTCCTCTGTCCAATGCCTCTTCTGTGAAATAATCCAAGCAGTTTTTGACTCCCCGCAATAAAATTTTTATGTGCAACATACGTTATTGGAGCCGAATCTTGCCAAGACAGAGCTTCCTCTTTCGGACTCAACAGGGTGTTCCTGGGATGCTGCGGCTTTATTTTAAATATAAAGCTGACCAGGGACTACTGATGGATCTACTCTGAAAGTATGATAAGATACAGGATGACCGGAAGGAAGTAAAAAAAACCTTGAATATAAAGTTTCCTCTTTCCTCATTTACTTTCCACTCCTTTCGTTGCAGTCTTGGAGTGCAGATTATTTAAACTGACACACCTGGAAAGGAAATATATCTCAGTGTTTTGGTTTATACCCCAAGTTTTCTCTATAAATATGTGGGTGTGTGAAGGGTTTAAATTTTTCTGACTCAAATAATCAACATTTGAGCCACACGATAATTCAAAGGCATTTTGGAATGTATGGGCACCCCCCTAGAGCCGGTTAACACACTGCTACCTGCCCATGCCTATAGAGAAGATAACCAGCTGACCCTCAACCCCTGCTCTGTGTAAATGGACCTGGACCTTCTCAGTGTGTTGTCTCTCCCTATATGTTGTTATGACCTAATCCTGCCCAAGAATTCTGATGCAGAAGAACCGCTGACAAAACAAATCTGACAGATTCTTGTCCGATGCAAGGTACAAAAGTCAAAAGTTAAGCAAAAACCACCGTTTTCAGCATATTTTGGGAATCATTATGTAATGGAAACCTGTAGCTCATTGAAGAAAACCCAAATCAATGCTGGGGGGTGGCTTTGTAGCGTCAGGGTTCCTGCTTCAGTCTCCAGGAAAGAATCTGCTGCAGCGCCCACAAGCAAAACACGTCACACATCTTGCCCCAGCTAAAGGTGCAAAGATTGACACTGGTACCTAAGAATAATCAGCATGCATTCTACATCTTTGGCAAAAACTTCCTCTTCTCAATTCCCTTTTGCACACCCTCTGAACGGCCCTCCTCTTCATAAAGCATCGCTAGTTGTTTTTTTGTTTTTTTTTTTTTTTGTGTGTGTGTGTGTGTGTGTGTGTGCTTTTTTCAGGAATAGAAAATATATCCACATAACTTTCTATTCAGAATGAGGGGAACCATCTATATTTAGATGAGGCGTTCACGCCCTGGGAGGTGTCCAAGTGTGCTTCCCTCATCGACTGCTGCAACCAGAAGGAAACAATGTAGTCATTCTGCAAGGAAATGCTCATTCCCTGGCCATCCAACACAGTGGCCTAAAGCAGTCTCGCTGGATTGCCTAATATGGTGCTCTGGGCAGCTTCTGGCCCCATCGGCTTCTTTTCACTGACATTCAATCCACTCCTGCTGATTTGGGGCAGCAGATAAGTCCAGAACACCTGCTGTGGCCCGACAACAGGTTCTGAAGCAGACAGATGCTTGCAAAACGCTAACCACAATTTAACCCTGACTGCCTGAGATCCCAGTGTGAAGGATCACCCACATGTGCAAGAATTTAGCAAAACAATGCTTTGTTTCCAGGTAACTTAGGCCTGCGTTTCTCAACCACGGTGAATGGAGGAACTCTGACATCTGATCTTGCGGACCTCTAAATGAATTAAGCATGACCGAACTGATTATTGTGCAAATCGGTGGGTTCAGATCACACCGAGCAAATCACTGTCATTGAGGGCCTGCAGCAGTTTTTTGACCATGCTGAACCAATTGGTCGTACTTCTATTACGCTTGCTGAAGCTTTAATACTAAGTGACTTTAGCCAGACCACTTGAGTCAGTTGTAGTTGGAGTTTCGCTGAGGATATGAAACGCCTTGAATACTTGGACTAAATACACGTATTCAACCCTGTATCCCTGCTGTACAACCCCTGTTGTGCACTTGTGGCTAGAAAACTAACTCAAGTTAAAATAACAATTCTAAAAAAATCAAACTTTTCCTTCAATAAAAACTCAGCTGCTAAAATTATTAATTGATATGAAGTTCAGTTCAAACATATGTAGGTTTAAGGGTAAGAAAGCAACTACATAATATAGGTAAATAATACATACAGATGGTCCCCAAGTTACGATGGTCTGACTTATGATTTTTCAACCTTACGATAGTGCAATAGCGGTGTGCATTTAGTAGAAACTTCGAATTTTGAATTTTGTCGTTTTTTTTTCTCGGGCAAGCAATATGCAGTACGATACTCTGTCATGATGCTGGGCAGCGATCTGCATCTATCAGTCTGCCAGATGGTTGCTAGCGTATACAACCAATACGCTAGTGTTGTGTTGTCAGCATTTTTTTTGGATTATCCCCTCCCGTATTTACATTGTGTTTTGTGCATCATGTCTACAAAACACCCACCTGTGTCTCTTGCTTCTGGTGAGAAGAAGAGGAAGGCAATTACTCTTGAGGAGAAACTCAAGATAATTTCCCATTATGAAGGTGGCAAGCCCATAATGGCCATAACTCCATTTAAGGTAGGCTAGGCTAGGCTATGATGTTTTGTAGGTGTTATGGTGTGGGTTGGTGGAAGCAATCGTGAGACACCACGGTAATAAGTTTAAGTTCCATTAAACCCTTTACTGAGTTTTGTTCCCGACAAATAGGGTTACCGTCAATTGGGAGCTAGTGCTAAACATTAGTGATTAGCAGTTAAAAACGGAACACAATTGCCACAATTCAAAACAAACAAAATACAAGGTATTAGCAAGACAGTGCTTGCAGGAGAGTTCACAAGGGACAGCGGAAACTGAGCACTGACAGGAAGTCCAGGTAGGAACTAAATCTAGTCCCCAATTGGTTCCTATGCCAATCAATCAATCAGTCTGAAGATGAGGGCAGAGAGACCACCTACGTTCCATTGCTGAAGCGACCATAACGTGACAGTAGGTTAGGCTTATTAAATTCATTTTTGACTTACGATATTTTCTACTTATGATGGGTTTGTTGGAATGTAACCCCATCGTGAGTCGGGGACCGTCTGTAATATAGCAAATATAACAGGAAGAGTATTTATGACCTCAAATATTCCCATGACAGATTTCTAAATGTTTCTGTATTTTATCAGTGTAGGCAAAATATTTTTTTTTTTAGATGGAAGCATTGCCTGTGCAGTGCAGCTTCAGCACTAGCTTTAAGGCTGGCATTAATTATTGTGTAGATGCATGGTGAAAAGTCAGGGTGTACTAGGGTGTACCAGGGTAACCTGGGCAGTTCGCAGAGAGCGATGCATGGGATTGAAGAATTAAAGCAAAGTATGACAGAAGTGTCCTGCAACTCCAGAACCTGCTGGAGAAAAGCTGGGAATATGAATTGGTTGTTTTCCTGCTCAAATTATTAACTGAATGCCTTGGGAACAAAAACTAGACTCTGGCATTCAGACTTCTGACTGATGCTGTACTTTTGTGAATCAGCTGATAAAACCACACATTTTGTGCTGCAGTTCAAGTGAGGCCACATTTGCATTTAACTGACTCTTCAGAAGCAACTTACAATGACTTCCCCACTTACAGAGCTACGTCATTTTTACTAGAGTCATTCAGAGTAAGTACAGTGCCCTAGGGTAATACAGCGGGAGGTTGGATCTGAACCTGCGACTTGCAGTGTGCAAGTGATACGACTCCTTTTCGGTGTTCAGCTCGGTGAAATGCTAGGGATGAAAGGGGACACACATAAATGGGAAAAGGAGTTTAAAGGGTTTACAGTCTGGGTAACGCAGCCAAGGCCCCCCCCCCAGCTCAACTCCTGCATTTTCACAGTGATGCCAAACTAAACTATTACGCTCCCAAAATTGCACATAAATTATTATTATTTTTTTAGTTAGGGGCCCCAGTACAAACAGCAGGCCCTTGGCTATTGGGACTGCTAGGTGGTTACCTACCCAGGTCCACCTCAAGTCTATAGTATAGTCTTCTTCAATATAATTCCCTGAATGGGTCTAGGGCTATAGGTAAATCAGGAATAGGACCCAGCCATGTTTTGTTCTGGTGGCGGGGGCCCCCCGGCGAAATCTGCCAGCCCACCTATATAGTACAAAGGCCCTCCGCAGGGCCCTAGGTGGCTGGACCCCTAATCACCAAGGCCCTCAAAGACTAAGGGCCTCCAAAGACAAAAGGGCCCGGAGCACAAGTCTGGCGGGCTTGGTCAGTAAACTGGACCAGGCAGCAAGAACTGGTCCAATACACAGCAGGGCCTTGACACTGTGGAAAGCACGCCAGCATTCTTCTGTCCATCTGTCCTTCTAGAAGGCCTTAACCAAGAGGTTATCTCTAAGCACTACAGCACCTGCTGCGTGTTGGTAGTTACACGCGAACTTGGAGTGAGGATGACAGCCTGGGCTGCACTGCTTCACGCTGTGGCTGGAATGCAAAAGCAGAAATATGCACGTCATATTTCACAAATCTATTATTATTCCATCATGCAGCTGTTAAAATAGCAGCAGATGCTCTCATGGTGACTGTGACCACAACAGCTTGCAAGGGACTTGATCACAGCCTCATATTAAATGAACAATAGCGCCACCCGGTGGAACCTCAAAAGCAAACATTTGTTCACGTTCAAGCTACAGAATTGTAAAACCCTGTTTTTTTTTTTGTATTGTGGTAAGCAATATACTGCAGATGAAGACACTGCAGTACAGGTCTGACTGATTCCCAGAATGAAAAGTGTGCTAGCATCTTGGTTAAACTGCACTTAGCAAGTCGAAGCAATAATGAGCCGATTTAACAAAAGGAATGAAAATCGAGATTTTATCAGTGTCGATGGGTGCAGACTGAGCAGATTCAAGAGCAGTTAAAATAATGCAGGAAACCAATATTCTTCCACTACCAGAAGTAAAGAGAAAATAGTTCCACGTATTCTTGAATCCTGAGAACCATTTACATTGCATTGGCCTTTCTGTCGCTTTCTTTTTGCCCCCTTAAAGTGTGATTTATTTAATCTTCTGCCTTCACTTTTTCACACGGCATTTAGGTCACAGGTTGGGCATTCAGAACCCAGCTGACACCCTTAAACAAACCTCCTGTCACCTGGTCTTTCTGACCTGTCCACAACATTGCTGTTCTTTTAACATGAAGTTTTGGACACTTTTTGGTAAAATATTCTGGATAAAGCAGAGGGAAGCTTACCGCTTTGCATTGTTCTACATATTCAGTAAGCCGTTACATTTAAATATCTTTGCGTCCATTAAAATTCCAGTAGGAGAGAAAGAACTTGCAGAATTATTGACAATCTATGTAAAAAAAAAACAAATGTATGTAATTTTCTATAACATGAAGGCTCGATTCCTATTTAATAATAATAAACAAACAGCAAAACACATGCAAGGTTCCAGCTGGTGTATCTCCATCTCGGATGCGTTTTGCTTGCATGTGATTAAAAATGATGTAAAATTCTTGGTAAAATGTCTTCTTCCTTCTGCGGAGGCAACGTGTTCAAACCATAAGTGAGCAGAGGTTTTGTCCAGTGTACAGAAGTGAACTTGGCTCCAGTGAGTTCCTCTTCAGCCACAGTCCAGGAGAAGATCCTCAGAAGCCCTGGTGAGGTCATGCTGAGCCGCATCCAGCGCAGCGCTGTGTGCGGTTTGCCAATCTGCCACTGCAGGCCGCAGATGAACAAGATCAGTGCAATTCTCCTCGTCTTGCGGAAACCTCTGGTTCAAAGGTCCGCAGAAGGCATTTTCTTGGCCTGATGGTTAAGAATGTCCGTGTTTATCACACACAATCCAAAGACATTTGGACACCCACACCCCAATGCAAAGGAAGAGAGACTTAGTGTTATGTTTTTATACACCCGTCTCTCACGTTGATGCTTGGTACCAACTTCATTTCAATCTATTGAACTGAAATGCAAGGGGTAAAGGTGATCTGTTGATGTGCCAATCTCACCCATTTCCCTATAGAAGCCTCACATCCCTCTGTGACCCCAAACTCCTCCCTCCTTTCTGGCACCAGAGGCCTACCAGGGAGTCAAGGTTCAACAACCTCGACATGGTAGGTGCGAGCCCTCCAGCGGCCTCTATGCCCGCGTGGACAATGCACCAAGCATGCAAATGCGCACACACACAGACACAGACACAGACACACACACACACCCCAATTCTAATACTTTAAAGCTCCTGAGATGGAGTTAATGCTGCAAATTCTACAAAATCTCCCCATTAGGCAAATTCCTGCTGTGAGAGGTTCAATTCACCCTTTGCCCTGTCTGATGCTAGAAAAAAATGTTTGGTTGCAGGACAAAAATACAGTAAAACCCCTCAGTAATGCACTACACAGTAAGTGCATGTGATGTAATGCATTTGGCCACTGGCTCTTGTCCTCCCACTCCCTTTCCAGTTGCCAGTGTCTTCTGAAGGTGATGAATGTGCAGGATTTACTGAATATGATGTATTATTAGTATTATTATTAGCATATTGAGTATTATTAGTATTGTAGTGGGGGTTAGGGTCGGGGAAGGTGATTATTTCCATCAAATTAGAGGCAAGTACAACATTTTTTGCCAGAAAATATGTAGACTAACATCAGTAAGTGATAAAAACCTTTGTGATATCTTAAAGATTTATAGGCAAAAAAAAAGGAAATAAAATGACTGAAATAAACAAAATTTCTGCTGTGCTGAGTTCCCAACCTTTTGCATGGGATTGCATTGTCTTGGCTTCGTAGCTTTTTTGTATGCAGGACCTCACCACAAAAGGATGGGGGGGGGGGGTGCTATGCTATTTACAGTGATTTACCCCTTTACAGCAAAGTAATTTTCACTTAAGCAATTTAAAGCAAGTACGTTGCTCAAGGGTACTGTGGCAGGAACTGAGATTTGAGCCCAGCAATGCTACCTGCTGCCTCCATAATTGGATGCATCACATATCCTTATTTTTAATACATTTAAAACTTATATTGATAATTGTAAGAGGTAATTTAAAAAAAAAAAAAAAAAACATAGCCATGCTTTATGCACTGCGATGGGCTGGGGTCCCATCCAGAGGTTTCATAGCTTAGTGCACAGTGATTCTGGAATCGACTGCGAAGCCCCGTAACTTTTCTCGGGTTAACAAAAATAAATTGATGGATGGATGTTTTATGCGGCCTTGTTTGAAATATCTTAGATGTCTCTTAACTTTTATCGAAAGTAATATTTGACTTAATCAGATCCACCCTCTCCCATCTTAAGGAAACCGGCATCATCCGTGCTACGGGAAATGTGGTGAAAGGCAGCCATGTCTGTACTTTAGAAGTGAAACACCGGCATCCTTTCTGCTGCACCCCATCGACTTGTACGCAAGCGTGCAGTTTGGCCTCCTTCTCATATCAGCACATCTGACGGAATATCCAAAATTCTTTACATCTGTGTCACTTCCTCAGAAGCCGGGCCTAACATGTACCAGCACTAATAAACCTGCAAGAAACACCCCTGCTTTCTCATACTAGCTTTATGCTCAGCATCTGTTGTCTGTCTCTCTTCATTTAGTTGAATGTCTACATAAATGCTGCCAAATGTTTAAAGACTGTGCCAGCATCCTAAGTGGTTTTGTGATTACTAATTCTTTGAAAATCATTTAAATTGCCAAAGTCCTTCAGAGGCCCGTACTTACTTTGTTTTCAAAAAAGCAGAAATAATATTAGCTGGCAGCCAGCGAGGAACGTTGCTGGCGTCACGGTTTAGAGCGGGCTTGCGGGAGTTTTCAGCGTCGGTGGAAAGGACGACAACGTGTGTTTAACACGGCCATCTACTCCCAATGCCCTGCCCATCGTTTCGTCATTTCATTTCTTGGTGACCAATTTACAGAACGCAACCTATAGTTCTGGGTGGGGAGCGCTGGTACCTGGGCTGTGGGTTTCAGTCTCAGTCTATGTGCAGATCACAGGTTGTTTGGTGCTCTCATGGGTTTCCTGCTTGTGATCCAGGTTTAGGTGTACACTCCAGAGAAGTCACACATTCTCTAAAATGTCTTCCAGAGTAAACTCAGCGACCCTGCATTAGAACAATTGGTTAAAAATAAAGGAAAGACCCAGTTGTTCTGACCAGCAGACTTCTTCTAAGACCTGGACAGATCACAAATCAGATCAGCCTCTCTGCTTCCAATTTCCCATAAGGTCATGCAAGGTAAACATAAAAAACTTTTTTTTTTTTTTACTGCTTTACGAATTATGTTTTAAAATTCAGAAGAGAGCAGTTTAATACTCCTTTGCATATTTGTTTTAATCCACGATCTGCCGTGGATGTAATGAAAAAAAATTGAACAAATAAGACAAATAAATGAAATTTGTAAATTTATTCTTATGAACAGGTGCCGATTCTGCTAATGACTTCTCTTAGCTGTGAATGGAAGAATGTGAAGAGATTTCTGGCTTTGCCAAATGTCTTCAATGCTGCAGCAGATGATCGATGAAGCATTTATTGTTGAAAATAGACTGAGACTTGCAGCAGACTTGGAGTTTTGATAGGCGCTTGGAACTGAAGACTTTCCGCAAAATTCGCCGGCACATGGGCCTCAGATGACTTTCCCAGACCCCGCTCATGACTTCCTCCCAGAGCGTGTTTCTCCTTGAACGTTTGGCAGGAATTCAAACCTGTGGACGATGTTTTCAGCCTGTTTTAGTTTTGCAAAGTTTCATGACTTCAAAGTGCACACAACATACTGAAGTTGAGGAAAAATACCAGAATTTCAGTGTAAAAAGTGAAAAAGATATTCAAACTGTAGGTCCAGGTTATAATGTGTTATCACTTTGGTAATTTGGAACATTTCACCAAGCTATTTTTCTTGGATCCCGTCATGCACCTCAGCATCTATTTCTGTGTCTGTCAGACCCAAAATTATAAGGAGAACTGATAAATGGTTTGATGTTTTATGGTCTATTTTAAAGTTAAGTAAGGCGCTGCTCCTTACAAACTTATAATATCAAATTTTTCTGCCACTGAGCTCTTTAGCATTTGTCAAGGACATCCATTCACAACCTCCAAGCAGATGCTCTCCTTACGCGTCGCTACACACAAATTCACTCAAGTCCAGAAGGGGTCAGTATCTCCACTCCCTCGAAATGCGCTAGTAACGTTCAGCATCCTCTCCAATTTTAAAGCATCCCACTGTTGTGCCGAATGAAGCGTGCCTAAAGGAGAAAATGAATTTTAACTACTTAATTTATGCAGTGCTCTTACTTTTGGATCAAAGATAAACATGGACACAGGATTTTCAATTATCCCAAAGCTTATCTAAATGCAATAGCACGATCTAAACCGCATTTACACCACAGCGCTTAACTTCCAGAATTAGAATATATTACTGATATGCACGCGCACGCACACACACACACACACACACACACACACACACACAAAGTATCAAGTAAATGAATGAAGTTACCAAATAAAACATTCACAGAGTCATTTCAAATCAAACATGAAAATTATTTGTTGAACTATACTGTGTAAAGTTGCACCTTGCATTATAATCATTCAAGTTTTGAGTCCTTAAAGGTATAAACGGTTTCAAGTCTATGTTTTTAACTGCATTTTCTTCACTGCTGTCTGTCTACTTCGTAAAATGTATGTTATAAAGTGAAAATATCCCATATTTCTACTGCTACTGGGCAGCAAAATCAGTCAGACAGCTGTTAAGCTCAAGTAGTGTTGTGAGGGGAAGGGAGGGACAGCGTCCGGAATCTGTTTCATCCAGTACAACTTTTTTAGCTATACCCAAGACTTTTACAGATACCACTCAACAAATAAATAAAGCTGTGTGTATAATTATACTTTTGTCATAGGTAAGAACCAGGCTCTGATAAATATATTATATGTTGGATTGGTCACTTTCTTGGAGCCACTAAAATACATCCAGGGCAGAAGTAACACATGAAGAAACACGACAGACAACATGCACGCGGAACAGGAGACACAGTATTAGTAGCTGACAACTTCAACGTTCCTTCGTGTTAAATGACAAAATAGCATCCTGCGAGCAACTGAGAACTTTATTACCCTGTGAACTATGAGCAAATCTCTAAAAGGAAAACGTTTAGCAGTCTGAAGCATTCAGGTGTGCAAATGTTCAAGAAAGAAAGTTGTAGAAGGACACATCTGTAAACCCTTTGTGGGTGTTAATTCTGTATTTTAGGAATCAGGGTTTTTAACCGTTTAAAATTTTACTTTTTTAAGTACAGTACAGGAGCTCCTTCATTCACTCATAAACAGTTATTGTTCAACTATGCTTATTTATTGGTTGCTTTTTCTACTCTCAGATGGCACTTTGTTGCCCATATGCCAGTGTCTCTTCTGCACCTTGTCTCCACCAGCTGTGTCCAAAACTTTGCTATGTTCTTTACGCCAACTCCCTTTCATGTCCACCTCTGTTTCCAAACTTTCGTCCTTACTTGTTGTGTCACAGCATCTGATTTTGACTGTTGTTTTCTTAAATCAGCCCGTAAACCTAAGTGGCACCAGAAAAGTTTATCCTTAACTTAAAAAGTTACTTATCCTTAAAAGGGTTTTAAGGATTAAAGTAATCAAACCTTGATTTGAAATATGCTGTGCTGGATTTCATGCAGTTTTTTCAAATAACAGAGGGGTCAAAAAGGGACCTGAGGTTATGCCATGCTGTCCGTTCACCCTTCGAGAAAGGGTAGGGAAAAAAGATCGCATCCCCTTGAGCAGTAATTACAGCTTTGTTACACTGAGTTTTCCAGTAATTCCATGTGGCCAAAACAAATATCACATCAGCAGCGCTGCTTCAGAAGGTGGGGCACGAGTTTGACCCCACAGCCGTACTCTTGCTTCTTGCCAAAGCACAAGATGAGGCCTCCAACGGCCAGCCGCCGCTCGTAATGTTCAACAGACTTCTCCCCAGCTCTTACAGCATTTGCATGAGAGCTTTCCACTTGAGGTAGCCCTTTAAAATATGCTTGTCCTTAAAATACAATTTAAAAAAAGTTTCCAGACAGATTTATTAAAAAGAAAAGAAAAGTGGCAAGGGTCTTGTAAGCTCCTGATGATGTGCCAGAAGTATGACAATGGGCTTTGGGTTTGGTTCCTCTGTCACACGCACCCGTGCCACTTCCAGGCCTGGCCACAAATACAAAGGATAATTAAGATGGGCACACGTTCACAGCTGCCATGTCACTCACATAAAGCCCAAATTTGCAGGCCCTTGAACCCTTATAAAAAGCATGTGGCTTGTTACGCAGCTTTTATGTTGTTTTTCCTATGCTTAGCTCACAATCTTTCATGTTCGGCGGCACTTTCCTTTGTCATCCAGCTGGTAAGCTATTTTTAATATTCTGTCATGCGGTGGCTCACTCCCATAGAAGTACAATAATATTAATAATGGTACATAAATTATCAACGGTCAGCGATTGGTTAATCTTTATGAGAAGATATATGCAGACCACCTGTGAATGACAAACTAACACCAACAACAAAAGACATCCGTGTTCCTGAATGATGATAAAGGTTTTAGTACACTTTTCTATCTTGACGCAGTAAAATACTTACATTGCACTTGTATACAGTACTCAATACTTAACAGTCATGTTGCACATAATTTACCCCAGAGCATTTATTTACATAACCATTTGATGTTCTTCACTATATAGATGGCCTCCATAAGCTTTTGTACACCTTTTGTACCACTAACACTTACATGTAAAATGTATAACTTCTCATAGGTGAAGTGAATGTCTCAGCAAGCTGAAGGCTATACTCCTAGAAACGGATCAGTAAATACACATCCTTAATTTATTATCATAATCTTTTTTATCCAAAAAAGTGCAAAATTGCAAAAAAAAAAAAAAAAAACGCATACAAAACAAAATGGTTAGTATTCTGGAATCACGCTGACAAAGTCAAGGATTTAACCTGACCAAACACATTAAATCTAAGATGGGGTCATCTTGTATTCAAGGATTAGATCTAAAAGGTCATATATAACATTAGTAGGTGGTGTCACTTATCCACTGGCTTCAGTTATCCACAGAAATGATCAACTGAAGTTAGTAAGTGTGAAACAGCGAAACCTCGCAAAGGTCTGGAAAAAAGTAGCTCAAAGTTAGGCAAAATTAACCAAGGACAGAGAATGAGTTATGATGCCAATTTTAAGATAATGGTGATCAATAAGGCAGAGGTGGCAGCAGTAATTGCTATACAAAGTTACCTCAAAAACACTGTCTTAAAATCACAAATATGGTAAATATCAGTAAACATAATTTTTCCTTATAAAGATAAGATATTATGTTAGAAAAACCTCTTTTCCAAAAATGAGTTGACTTATAATCAGGATCGATACAATGCTTAAGTCTGTCTTTGCATCACTGCTTAATTTCATATAAAAATGACACTTGTACTTATAAACATGTAACTTGCTTTAGACATAGTGTAGAAAACAAACGTTTTAGATTAGTTACGCAAATAAATGTGACAGTAGCTGCAGTAAAAGAAAGACTAAGCTGGAAAAGGTGGGCTCACAGACATAATGGTGTGCTGTAAATGATCCAGTGTCTCAGAACATAAAACAGAGAATTTTGTATTAGAAGAAGTTCATCTGGGCTTCTTATCTGCTGTAGTTTGATACTGAGAGTAAAGCCAACAGTGCTTTACAAGCTTGGTCACAAAACATTTATTATGTTTGCCAGTCGCATGGAATTTCATCGTTCAATTTGTTGATAGCCTGGTTGCTGCTGTCTTCTGCCTTTGGTTTTCTGTTCACAAGTTTTATTCTGGTTTTAATAAGAACCAGTAAAATAGGGCTGTGATGCTGTAAAAAATTAACTAGTTAGCACAGAAATCTGTGCTAACTTACAGTTGATCTCACATTTACTCATATTGTATATGTTCTTCTTTCAGACCATGCAAATTTCAGAAAAGGAAGTGGTTTTGACACAAACATTTAGTTATTAAAGTGCAATTTATTAGACTTTACCATCGTTGCTACCATTTCACAAGTAGCTGCTGCTAGAATTGAGAGTGAGAGAGAGAATACAAAGAGGACCATGACAGCCAATGTGATTCAAATTTATGTAGATGTTAGGAGATCAGGAGAGCAATAGATGTGAAAGACATGGGTTTTCAAGCCTTTTGTGAATGTTGGAAGGGATTCAGTAGTTGCTAGGGACAGAGGGAGCTCATAAGAGCAAAAAGAAACAAATGTAATTCAGACTGAATAATACTTTAACACCACATTCCAGTTTAACAGATACTTGCACTGTAATATGTTACTGGGAATTCCAAGATATGTTTCACAGATTGATGGAGAACATTAGTTTCAATTTGAGGGCCTGGTAGATACTTTTGGTGGTTGTGTTTTGTTTCTATGAATTATTTTGTCATATTTCTGTTGTGTGAAAGTACAATTTTCGTACAAAAACTGTAAGGACTGTAAACACTGATGAATAAAGGTTTGCACAGAAACCAAGTACTGGGGAACTAAAATGTGACGTAGTAATGCAGAATGGAGTAACTCTTGGGAGGGGGACTCCTTAAGCTTGCTTGAATGATGGGGGCAGTCACCCTTGTTTTGCTATGACTGAATCTCAGTATTTTTTCCCCCAGTTTAAATGTTGTGCGACCCAGTTGCCAGGGCAATGAGGTTGAACGTTAGAGCAGTGTAGATTCACAGAAGTGTCTACAACAACAGCAACAACAGTCATACTTAGCCATTTGATTCGCCAGTTAAATTCGCAAACATCCTTCATTCATTCAAAGCACAACAAAATGTTTTCTCAGTAACACTTCAGAAAACCAGTTTTTCCCATTTTGTCAACTTAATTCATATACTGACCTCAAACAATGTGTGTATTTCTACAACCCATTTTCACATGGACTCTTCCAATTAGTATTTTTAAAAACTACAGTTCCCACAATTTCCCTTTGCCACATCGCTCATCAATTTCCACTGTACCCAGCATAACACAACACATTTCTATATATGTTCATAATTACAATGGATAAAATCTGCCACATAATAGCATTACATATACCTGAACATATTCTTGTAAACATAATGTTTTATGCATATATGGACCATTAATCCCTTAATTTACCGCAGAAGGACGAATATGTTCAAATACACTCTGGGTTCTAAACACTAGGTAGGTTTATAATTCTAAACATTTTGTGCTTGATCATTTTTGTACCTCGAGGTCCCATGTGGAACCCCCTTTGTGCCACATGCAAATAGTGATTGGGTGGTCTTCCCTGTGGGAGGTGTACTGGGAGTGCCCCACTGGGAGGTAGAGTCAGAGTACGCTAAAGCGATTGCATCTCCAGTCTGACCTGCACAACTTGGGGATCTCCCAGGAAAAGTTGGAGATTCTTGCTATGCAAACAGAGATGTGGTCTTACAAGCAAAGTCATCATAAGGATAATTGGTTTCAAAAATGGATGAACGGAAGGATTAATGGATGGAATGCAATGCTAAAACAGAAATTTAACAGTTATTTTTAACAGATTTATTATTTTGTCTTGGTTATGAGTATATTTTCTTCCAGCACCATCAAGATATTAACATAAAATTCAGTGACTGCTGCAATGCTTACAGAAAGAAACTACCTTGTCACCTTTGAACTTACAAAGAAACTTTGTTAGCCGTATCACTATCGTTTTTTTTGTGACTTCTCAGCAAATGTTTTAAAACATTTACTTAAAATCTTTACATTTTAAGTTTTTAATCTCACCTCATTCTCAGTGTTTAAGGCTATGATTTTTAGCTGCAAATTATATTATACTAGCTGAGTTATACAGTGCTGCCCATGTAAAAGTGGAAAGGTGAGGAGTAATAACATCATATAATCACAAAACTGTATCACAATTAAAGTGGTTGCATTTGGTACATAAGTATTGTTGGTGCTGTTGAAAAGGTGGATGTGACAGGGAGTGATGCATGTGTTGATCATAGTCCAGTGGAAATGTAAAAAAATAATAAGAAAAAATATATATAACCAAACATTATTAAACTTGCATCACCGGTATGTATAATGCCACGTGTGAGTGTCATATAATTCTTCATTAAAATGTACATTTTCACTTTGTACAAGTTCTACAAATTGTTTTTATTTGCACACATATTAGAACTACTGACTTCTGTTGCCATTTGCATTGTGATGATGGTGATAATAATGAGAACCCTCCATCTCCTTCTTGCCAGTTCTACTCTTCACTCCAGGCATTCATTAGCACCATCCCATCTCTCATCCCTTTTTCTGGTGTAGAAAACAAAAACCAGTCTGGTGCAAATGTCATGTTCGGCACAGAGGTGCTCACATGTAACAGCTACCAGCTCCTGTGGTCAAACGCGGCTGCCAGAGAGCAACACGTGCATTGTACTGCAAAGTATTTTATGTTTGTCTGCAGCCACTGTGCTCGTGTGTGTGTAGAGCATGTGCAGCTTCCATACTCCCATACTTGAGGAGTGCCATTGTTCCAAATTTCAAGTCTGTAGCTTGAAAAAACAAAATAACACGAATGAAACGAACGAACAAGGAAACAGCGACTGATCTTTATCGATAAAGAGATTTTAACTAGCAGTGCAGGAATAACGGATTTAGGAATCCAAGTTGCTTGATAGCTGCCAATATTTTATGTTTCTGCTTATGAATGTAGGTAGGCCTGAGCATAGCTACAATGGCGCTGTGCTATGCAACAAATTGCACAATTCCAATATTCTATGCCTACTCTATGTGAATTCTAACATCTCTAATCTATTCTCTTCATTTAAACTATGAATGCAATCTGTACAGAAAGCCCTAAAACAATGCTCAGATATGAGTAACCTTCAACCCAGCATGGTGAATGTAGCTAGGACTGAAGGTATCAATGTCCAGTGCTGAGATAGGCCAAGGTGGAAGAATCCAAAGGTATCGTTGCAGAAGAACTAGTGTGACAGCTTGGTCAAAACTGTTAAGATTAGGTATAAAAGTATGCGAGAGAGACAAGACCAACACAATCCACTGCCAAAATTAAAGAACATAAAGGAACTACAGATGCTCCACAGAGCACCACCTCATCTGTGAAGCATGGGTGAGGCAGTGTCATGGTCTGGGAATGCATGGCTGCCTCTGGATCTGGCTCACTAGTGTTTATCAATGATGTAACTAAGGAGGGCAGCAGTAGAATTAATTCTCTCATTTATACAAGTTTTGTCTGTCTCTGAAGAAGAAAACGTTTCCACACTTGTTGGGCTAGAACTTTACCATGAGTGAGACAATAATCTAAAATACAGAGCCAACACAATCAAAAAGTACACAAAGAAAAAAGGGGGAAAAACTTACACCGTGTTCTCGTCCGGACCGAGAATGCATTTTACATCACGAAAGAAAAGAACTGAATTCGAAGCAAATCCAAAAACAGGGAAGAACTTAAAATGGCTTAAACAGAGTTTAAAAGCTGTGACTTTGCAGGCGGCAATTAAAAGTGCGTAAAACGGGTTCCTGGATTTCTGTGCTCGCGTAGTAAAAGTTACCTTGTTTGCCCAAAAACATGATCAGGTATAATGGGGTTCATTTGCTTTATGAAATCACCCCACTAAGGGAATTCCAGTTGTGAGGGGATCTCAATTACCTCTGTTTCTGATGGGAAAAAAAAATCACTTGTTCCTGAAAAAAAAAGTGACATAAAAAAAAAAAACTAATAGAAATTTTAGAATATTTAGGAAGGTATTTTTTTGCACAAGTACCCTTTAACAAATGAATAAATGACAATAATACTGAACCTGCCATTTCAGTTGTGACACAAGATTTGCATTAACCAACAATGACAAAGTATAAGGTATAATATATTGTGCAAAATAGTGGTGTAAAGGTGTAAAACATAGTTTAATTTACTGTCTTCAAAACCCATGTTTCCTTGTTGCGAATCACTGCTCTGAACCAATAACCAGGGAGAGGAGTGTCGCTGCTGGGATTCGCCTACGTGGGCCAGGTAGGTGTTTGAGCTTTTTAATGAAGGACGGGCAGTAACTTAACCACATTCGAGCCAAAGGCATACATGCTCATTCGCACTCAAAGTCACTGCTTATTCATTGTATTTCTTCATCCAGAACCCCAACTGTGTTTGTCTCACAGTAAAATGAGCTGTTTTGAGAAATAGATAGATAGATAGATAGATAGATAGATAGATAGACTCCCCATCTTAATCTAAATCTATTTGTGGTTTACACCGATTACTTTTTAAATTATGTTAAAAAATATATGATTGGGGCAATGCTGGCACAATGAAAATAAATGTTTATCTCAGACTGTATATTTATAACTCAAATGGGAAGTTGCCACTGAATCATGAGTGACTCATAGGCATGGTTTTCAAAGGGAGAGTGGAGCCATTGCCTTCTTCCAACATATTTTTTCCTCTTAGAGGGGTGCAAACACGGAAGAGAACATGCAAACCCCGCATCAGGAAAAGAGCCTAAATCTGTGAAGCACCAGTTTACTCCACCACACCACACCACCACATCCCAACTACATCTTATATTAGCCTATAATAAAATCTGCTTATAGTAACTTGGAAAAGAGAACAGAACAGCAAACTTTAGTTTAATGGGATAAACACCTTAATGTGAATAAAGCATGTTTGCATTAAGCATCTGCCTTCATCTGTGTGCAGTTACCTTGGGCAAGGAGTGACATTTCCTGTACAGAGGTTACAATGTCCCTGTTTTTGGACCAAGTGCTGACACCAATACTTTAACAGTAGTCATAACACAAACAGTACACAAATAATGAGAATAATAATAGCAGAATAACAGGACAGCAAGGTAGGGGTAATAATTAAAATTGCAATAATGACATAAAATAATGAAGTAAAAAAGAAAGACATCAGAATACATTGGCATGAAGCTGAAATGCATAAAATACAGACCAAAGGAGTGTTTATGAAAAACAGTGTATACAGAAACCCTTATTGAGGCTTTAGGCTATGCGGTATTTAAGAAGTGGGTGTGCCAAACTGTAAATCCATGGGGGTGGGGTAAAAGGGATAAAATTACTAAATTGTTAGGGTAAATTACCTAACAGTGACTCTCACATGTTGATGTGGTCAAAGCTATTCCTTCTCATTTTATGATTTAAAACTGAATGAAACAAGGGTGCTGCAATACTGTGTGGAATAAACAATCATGGAGACCAAATACTTTGGCCAAGTTCACCTATTTTTAGAGAAAATTGTGAATTACTCGCATGCCAGGGTGTGAATGTACTGTATGCAGCCACAAGTGTAGTCGGAGCAGTTTGCTGTTACGGGCGGATGACTTTCACTTGTGCTCCGAGCCCTTAATACTTTCTATAAATAAAACCTGCAGCGGGCCCGATGCAGACAGAAAAAAAACAACCTGAACAAGGAACATGAAGAAAATTCCTGCAGTCAAGTTAAAACACATACGTCTGATAGCTGTCAGTGTGTTTGCCTGGCTACCTACAGGCTATGTTGGAGCTCTCGTGCGACGGGGATAAATTACTGATGGCATCTTGAAGCCCCCCACACACACACACATGGTATCACCTCTAAAGGGGGTTCTTCGCCTCTTCTGTTTTTCTGAGATGACCTCCCTCCCTCAGAAGGGATTATTTTCGTCTTTAAAAGCAAGCAGCAACGGTAGGACCGACAATAATTCGAGAGGGATGCTCTGAGTACCTGGTGAGACTGTAATGAAGTCCCGCACTAAGCTGGCTAAGGAGACAGAGCGGGGAAAATGCAAGAATAACCTTTGCCAACCCCATGGAATAAGACAATTGCACTTAAGGAAGCTGACAAGAAACCTTAAACATCTTCTGTGGTGTCCGTTTGAGGAAACAGCTTGTCATATTGCAAAGAACTTTACATACGCAAAGTGGTGAAAATGGTAAAATGGCCAATGACAAAAACATCCATCCATCCATCCATCCATCATCATTAACCTCTAAAACCTGAGCAGGATCAGGTTCTATCCTGGAATTGCTGGATGCTAATAACCTCCTTTCAGGTTGGTTCACAAAATGGCAAACAGTTTTGCATGTTCATAGCTATGCAAGCACAGCATGTGACACCTGCACATGCGAAATACCAGACCAATTTTAGGATACAAACTGCCAGGCCCAGTATTGATGCAAAGCGCAGGCGATGAGGACACTGATACAAGGCCGGTGTTCCCTCACTGCGCAGTTGTGTTGCGGTTGTGGAAAAACACTTGACAGCTGGAGTCATTTAGCTCTCTGTGTCCTAGCGACACTGCTCAACGCTGAGGCTTCATCGAAGCTGCATGACCCCTCTTAAATCCGGGGCCAACGTGTTTGCTGCAGGCCTGCACTTCCATCAAGGTTATCACCTTGTTGGGGTGCAGACTGTACAGTGCGTGTCTGGAATAAAACGCTGCTAAAACACTTATTAATGTCTCTCAGCCAGACGTGCGAGTGTGGAGGCTTATGGCCTTCTCCAGGGCCCTGTTGTTAAGCCAGCCGTCCTGCCCTTCCATTCCTTGCCATGTTTCCACCCAGACTCAGCAGCCAGAGCGGAGAAACTCTGTCCCCTCTGGAAGGTGTGACAGTTCCCCTGGTACTCGTTGCTTAAAGGAAACCAGGGTCTACCATTCTGGACGTTAACTTCTGTCCCTTTAAATTAGCCGTTTCGAAACTGCAAGGGTCCAGACCCAGCCCAAGCCCCACGTGAGAGCTCCTTGGATTAATTCTTCGCAGTTACTTACATTTGCAAGTTTCACGGTAAGCATTAATGCATGCAACTGTGTTTGAAATGTTAAAGCTACAGTAAGGCATGAAAATGATCAAAAATTTTATAATTACTGTAGTAAATTTAGTTAACAAATAAACTGCACCACCCACAGAATGTAAATCTTCCAGGCCGTACCATGTTTTACACTGATCCAAGGTGTCCCCCACCAGCTTGGAGTAAACCAACAGCACTGACGGGGGTCGAATTACCATTATTTCTCAAAGGAAAAATGATCAATCCCAAGATTAAAAATGTGTCACTTTAAATTCATTAAAAGCCCAACGGTAAAATGTATTCTGTGCCTGACAAAGATAACACCAACGCATTTTTATAACATTTCCAACAACAATTAAAATGGCTATGCTTGCTAACTCCAAGTACGATTCAAGGTGCAGTGTTGTTTCCATTCCTCTGTAGAGAAAGGGGAGAAGGGATTAACAGGACACACGGCTGTGGAAAAGTATTCACCCCCTTCCTGACTTCCTCTTTTACACATTTGTCACACGGACTGGTTTTAGCTCTTCAGACAAAATGTACCAGATGAAGGGAACCTAAGTAAAAAAGCTTTTTTTTTTTTTTTTTTTAGTGACTACTTTATTTATTCAAAGAACAAAGTTGTCCAATACCTACAGCACCCATGTGAAAAAGTATAAGCTTAAATAACTGGTTGCACCATCTTCAGGAGCAATAACTGCAGCCAAACACTTCCTGCAATTTCATATTTGTCTTTCACATCACTGCTGAGAGATGTTAGCCCACTCTTCATTGCACTACTGCTTTTATTCAGACACTTTGGTAGGTTTTCAAAAATGAACTCCTCACTTCAGGTCCTGCCACAGCATCTCTGCTGGGTACAAGTCAGGACTTTGACTAGGCCACTCAAGAACTTTTATTTTGTTTTTCCTTGGCCATCCTGATTTAGTCTTGCTGTTGTATTTTGGATCATCACCCTGTTGCATAACCCAATTACGCTTCAGTTTCAGCTCATGGACAGATGACCAGACATTCTCTTAAGAAATTTGATAAGATGAAGCAGAATGCATGGTTCCTTCGATAACGGTAAGTCATCCAGCTGCTGGGGCAGCGGAGCATCCTCACACCATGTGCATGACATAATGGGACTTCTGTTATCCAGAGTTCCACCTTTGACTCATTTTTCCAGAGAACATAAATTTCAAAAGGCTTAGTAATCATTCAGTTTTTTTTTTTTTTTTCTCAAATGTGAGATGAGCATTGATGTTGGATAGCAGTGGTTTCCACCTTGCTACTCTCCCATCATTCCCATTTTTGCCCAGTCTGTTTCTTCTTCTGGAGTCATGAACACTGACCTTAGCTGAGGATAGAGAAGCCTGCAGTTTTTTGAATATTCTTCTGGGATTTTCCTGATTTTCTGGATGAGTTATTGATACACCCTTAGAGTAATTTGGCAGTCCAAGCCCTCCTGGGAAGATTCACCACAGTTCCAAGTCTTCTTCATTTGGAGATAATGGCTCTCATTGTGATTTGGTGAAGTCCCAGAGCCTTAAAAATAACTTTCCATCTCTTTTCAAACTAGTATATTTCAAATACTTTTTTTTTTTTTTTAATTCTCTTCTGGAATTCTCTTTGATCATGGCATAGCATTTTTGTAGAAACTTTGTAGTGACTATTTCACTCTCCTAGTGAGGTTCAGATTCAACAGGGCTGCTCTAGTCAAGCCTGGCTGTGCTAAATCAGCTCAGTCTATCAATTAAATTTGATCAAGGGGGCAATTACTTTTTCACGCGGCTGATACTGGACAACTTTGTTGCTTAGATAAATGAAACTGATCAATTCAAATCTGTGTTACGTGTTTGCTCAGGTTCCTGTTGTCTAAAATATAATTTTGCCCCAAGATCTAAAAAAATTTAGTGCAACAAATAGCAAAAAACAGGAAATCAGGAAGGGGTGAATACTTTTTCACACCACCATATTTTTGTAAACTGGTGTAGAGCTTTTTCAGTGCATGAGACCCAAAGTATGCAATTTATTATGTGACCTAGGGTCTGTAACAAAGCCTAAATACAGTCCTGTTTCTGCAGTCTCTACTTTCCCGTTTCAGTTGGCATTCTCTCAGTTTAGGTGCTTGGTCACTAAACGCCACTGAACTTTACGGGCCATGGCCTCTGCAACAGATCCCCTAAACAATAGATGAACATTTCTTTCATCTGCAAAACAAAGGTCACTTCACCACTCACCAAAATAATAATAAAAACTTCCATCAATGTTACATTTATATGAATTATTGCAGCTGTAAAATAATTATTGTCAATAATTACTTAATGTTAAGTATTAATAAGATGCAAAACAGTTATTAATTTTAGGAACGGATAAACCAGTTACATGTTTACTGCTGACATCCTGGCAGACTTTGACCCTTGGAAGCAGTGCAAACAAACTGGAAAGTTTTTTCATCCTCCAAAAATGCAGAAGAGTCCTCTTAACACATGGGGCCACTTACAAAAAAAAAAAAAAAAATCTCCTTAAGATGGCGCTAAAACTCTCTTATGGAATGTATTGTTGCACTTTTACACATTTACGAAAATTGGTATTCATAAAAGAGATTCAAACGCAGTGCCTGACTTGAAGCTGCTCCTGAAATCTGAACATGAAGCAGCCTCCGGTCTCAGGTCCAGGCCAATTACGCACGTAAATGTTCGGTGTTCGTTGTCGTCCTGCTTTTCGATGGAAAATAATACCAACCTGGCCACTCTGCCTACAACGCGTCACCTGGGGATCTTGCTTGCCAGCTTTTCCACTTCTCATTGGAGAACTGGCGGTTATAAAGATCTAATGGAATCTGACCCTGGTCTGACTGCCTGCTGGCAACACTGTTAGATTTGTTTCAGATTTTTATACTTATCATTCCTGTGTATGTACAATAATATTCAAGATTAATAAAGTCAGCTTCTCTGCAGATAGGAAAATGCAGACTATAGGCAGCAATGATAGTCAACTTTGTCACAGCGATTGCTGTCATAGAGACAAAAAAGGTTTGCAACACAAAATTAAACATATTATATTATTTGTGAAAAAGATAAATTTTTTCCCCCCAAATCACCAAGAAGCAAAAAGCTTCTCTGATTCACGTTCACTGGATTCCTCTTCCTTTTCAATGCCGGAAACCACCTGGGGCAGTGAAAGATAAGCAGCTGGAGGAGAAACTTTATGAAGAACTTAATTGTGGCTCAACCACCCAGAATGCATGACTCAAGTCCTGCCTCTTCCCCGTGGCCGTGGAGCTCCTGGTCAATAAGCTGTGAGCAAATTCCAGCAAAGTTTAAACTGTCATCTCTAAAGACAAATCAAATATCAACAAGTGCTACAGTCCAGAAACTCATACCAAACTCATGAAGAGTTATTTTTCTTCCCAGCACAAGCACATCACACACAGCATCTACCTGCCCCCAAGAGTGAAGAATCCACTCTGTGTTTCACGGTAAAGGAAAATTATTTTTTTCCTCATTCTTTACTGTTCTAATAATTTATCTTTTTGTCCTCGATGGCCTCAGGATGTGGATCACTGTCATAAACAGCACAGCAGGGTCATCTCTGACGTCCTTTGCAAGCCACAAATGGACCATTTGCTTAGTTGATCTGAGTAAATGGCCCCGTCCCGGTTGGTGGCTGCCCCCATCTTTCAAGAAAATGCTTGGCTTTTTCTGCATTTCTTACAAAGCCATCTGGACCACTTATGTGGAGTTGCCCTGGCAGTGCCTTCAGGTTTAAAGCAGCAACTGAGATCACTGTACAGTACCCAAAATAAATGTGCAAAGGAAGTATTTCCTGCATTTATATTAGAGGTGAGCATATGCATATGCAAAACCAAAATGATGCAAAGTAAAGGAAAAATGACAAATCTGCTGAATTTCTAGATAATAACTAAGTTATACGTGTACAGTACTTTTCATACAACAAAGGTTTAAATTTGTTTTTGCTGAGCCTGTCAGTCTGTCTTTTCTAAAATCTTCTTTTCAATGGAGTGATGAGGAGTGCTGACCGGTGCTGTTAAAAAAAGATTGCCGGTGTAAAGCAATCGTTCAAAGGACACTTTATACTGACTCAGGAAAAAGTCATTTCTTTATGATCTCAATAATTTTTCCTATCAAAGGAGACGAATAATGGAACATAAATTTGTTAGGTTAAATTTGAACAGACTGCTCCACCAGTTACATAAAAAGTATCTTAGAGACCATACTAAACTCCATCCAGTATTGATCTCAACTGGGGAAAATTAATATGGTAGTCTAGCAAATAAGGTGTAAAGAAATTATTTAGGCTTGTGAGGGAATTTATGTGTAGATCCTTAAAAGCATTATTAAAGGATAAAGAAGTTCAACGGTTACCCAAGGTTTTATTAGTCTACATCGGCACCTCACATTACGGCATAGCATTTTCCATTCAAATTAACCTTTATGCATAAATGGTAGTTGAAAAATAGTGCATTGAGTAAATATAAACATTACATCTACACATATATAAGGATTTTAAACATATTTATTCTATATTCCAGTACGAGGAAGTATGTTAAATTTTGATCAAAGGAGAAAAATTATACCTTAAAAATGTCATTGTTTGAATATCAACAGTTATGCAGCACCGAAGGAAGCTTGACCTCAGAATATTTACATGTTTGTCTAGTTTACTGTAACTGTTATTTGTTATTCATTGGTTATTTATTTATTTTTGCACCTCTTGTTATGTGTCTTTAACTATGTTGTGCTAAATTACAGTGCAAATGAATTTCCCTGCAGGGAAATGTCCCTGTCCTGTCCTGCCATATCCTATCCCATCCTATCTTGTCCTATCCTATCTTCTCCTGTCCTATCCTATCCTGTCCTGTCCTAATGAACAAATTTGTCTGACCAATAATCCTACTAAATACATTATAGTAACAGAATAGTGAAGTACAGAAGTAAACCTAAAATTGTGACATGAAACTTGATGAAATGAATAAAAAAAAAATTACCTGAAAAAAGTTAATCTATAATAAGATATGGAAGATAAAAAATGGATGAAGGTCTATACAAGCAATTGTATCTTGAATAACCTTAATAACAATGAAACATTTATTATGACAAATTCAGTTAATGTGAATGCTAAAATGTTCTTCCTCTCAGGCATAAAGAAAAACAAAATGACAAATTTGGAAAATTTACATTTTATTCAGCATGTTTTAGCTTGCAGACATGCTGGGAAGCAGAATATTTTAAGGAAAGAAATATTTCTTCAGAGCAATTCAACAACCAAACTGTGGCACTGTGAGATTTTGTATAGTATTTTTACGGTACGGTACAATTTCCTTTTCAAATTTTGACTAATGTGTTGCTGCAGGCAACTGCACAGAAGCAGAATTGCTTGAGTGTGTACTCAAGCAATATTATTCTTTAAAATTTACTCTGATTTATTATATTTTTAAGCATGTTAAACATATCCACGTATTGCATTCATTTAACATCTTTTTTACTTACCGAGAATATTTCATTCTTAAGTTGTCACTGAAATTCTTCAGCTTCCTCAATTTAGCCATTTCGTTCAGTTGTTTCAAAGATTCGACCATTGTGGGTTTGCATTTGAGTGGATTTTTGCCTATTTTTCATGGCCATACTTTACACTCTAATAGGTTGTTGCTGAGTGTGAAGTAAAAACTTCATACAGAATTCCCGAAGTCCATTGGTGAGAACCAAAATGGAAATGAGTCTTACTTATCCGTCATTTTTTGCTACTGATTCGACCGGACACAAGAATTCATTATAATGAATTTAAAGACTAAAGAATAAAATCAGTTCCAGGGATCATCAATAATGGCAAACTTTGAAGTAATATCTCGACAACTTGGCACGGGTGGCCATGAACAGTTGTAAGCAGGTGGGGAGGACTCACGCAAGACCCAAACCCCCACTCAGTGCATAGCACAGCAGAACAGCTGCCCCAAGAATTGTGAGCCATTTTTTTGGGGCAGTTTGTGACAGCTGTGTGTCTAAGAAGGCGAATGCCATCTTGCCAAGTCAAACTCAGCTTCTTCATGCCTGTACCCGGACCATAAACACATGCCTTTCATTATAGGAAGAATAAAATTCAAATTTTGCTTCTAACGCAAGAATACTAAGGCATCAAAGATATTTACTGCGAGAATTTCACTATGAAAAATTAAAGGAAGCAGAACGCCACTAAATATCTGTAATTCATTTAGATAAGATTTGGGCCTTATGAATAAAGTAATTTGGGAGACAATGGCAGGGGACTGTAATACATGCAATAAATTTGACTAATGTGGCTGTACTATAGAACAGAAGGTGATGGAAATGCACAAGCCCTAACATCCATTTACACCAAGCACACCAAGCCTGGCCTGGAGTAACTCAGATCCTAATTTTTCTGTTATTCTTTTTCTCGGGCCAGCAACTGCACATGTGCACTTGTCTGTTTTCCATGTTGTAAAACGTGGCTTATTAGTGTGCTTAAAAAGACATAAGATTACATAACTTTTCCAAATGCGGAGAAAAACATTCAAAAATGAAAGGCGAAAAGGCCAAATTTATTGACTAAAAAGGCAAGCGATGCAAGGAATAAATATTTTTGAAAAGGAGAAAAATTACTATTATTAGCCTTGATGGGTTGTCTCAGATCCAGTTTCTTTAATGATAGTGGCCTCATGCTGTTTAGGCATTTCTGCTTCTTTCATTTTAAGACTTCAAAGAAACAATTGATGGCCAAAGAATGCAAGATACCATCATTTACTCTGGCACCTGTGCTTGGAAACAATATTTTTTATGTAAGGAGTTGGCGATGTGGATGTGAACAATCTGGAAGTCAAATCTAAAAATCAGACATGGATGGTCTTGTTAACATAGCCATTTATATACATCTTCATGTAGGTGGCCAACCAAATCCTCACCTGGCCACAGACCAACTATTAGAAACATTTGTCAACTAGACTGGGAGGGAATACAGATAATCGACATCCCACAACCTTCTCATGAGATGTTCAGTACCCTGACTATTAAGTGAGGCCTCTTGTTCTGCCCCCACATCAAAGAAAACTGTTCAATATAATCCTGAAAACATTAACTCTGTTTCCCTCATTACATTTCTTGCAACTAAGAACGCAAGTCCTCGAAAAGGCATTCTGGGAAACAGTTAAGTGGATATTTCCGTGCATTGTAAATGTTTCCATGTCAAAGCTCTTCTGATTTGAAGAGCATCTCGCTGAGATGCTGGTATGTGAATTAACTGCCTTTTTTCTGAAAATAATTATGAAAAATGAACAACAGGTTAACAAACACTGTGTAACTCAAAGACAGTCTGCCACACTGGCATCAGCATACTGTGTTGCCGGGAGATGGTGACTGCATACTGCGACCAGCAAGATAAGCCACCTTGGACACAAAATTTAGCTTCCACAGACTGTGGCGTAGTTGTGATAGTTGTACAGGGCTTATCGGTGTTAGTCAAAGCCAGATGTGAACCGCTGTTAGAATGCCCTGGAGGGGTTGCCAACCAGTGGTACACGAACCTCCAGAGGTTTTTTTTTTTATATTTCTTTCCAGCTAGGAGTTGTTTTGTTTTCCATTCCTCAGCTACTGCCCAGGTTACTCTGTAGTTAAGTGTAGCTATAATTACAATTGCCATATCTGCAAATGGAAATGTAACTTTCATTTTAGATTGAACAGGTAAAGTTATTTGTAGTGACTATGCAATTTAAACTAGCATACTAAACTCACAAGCTCAGTAGACACAAAGTAGCAGTAGTATCTTGTACCTCCTTTGGCCTTCAGAACAGAATGGGTTAATTGGGGCATGGATTCTTCAAGATGCTACATGGGTTGTGTGGGTATGTTGCACCACGTGGCAATGATTGTATCGCGTAGTTGCTGTAAATTGGACGACTGCACGCGTGTTGCTGCAAACAGTCCTTTCCTCCTCATCCCAAAGATGCTCTACAGCAATGAGATCCAGGTACTATGCAGGGCAGTGAGATCATGATAATTTACTGCTATGTTCCTGAAACCATTTCGTGATAATATGTGCCTTGTGCCATTATCATGCTGGAACTGCCCACCCAATCATAGATAAACTGTAGCCATGAAAGAACAAACTTGGTCTGCAATGTTCACGCTATGCCATTCAGATGTTCTTTGGTGGTTATCCGGGGTCCTAATGTATGGCAGGAAAACATTCCCCACACCATCATGCTGCCACCACTGGCCTGTACTATTGACATCAAACGGGATGACTCCATGGCCTCATGTTGCGTGTGCCAAATTCTGATCCTTCCTTCAGCGTGATGCAAAATGAACCTGGATCCATCCAAGGCAAACTTTCCCCAGTCCTCAAAACTAAGATTTTGATTCTTCTGTGCCCACTGGTGACATACCTTCTTGTTTTTTGCTGTTGTAGCCCATTCAAGCCAAAATCATGTTCTGAAATGATATTCTACACATCAGTGTTGAATATGGATACGATTTGCTTGGTTGTGGCTGGTCCATTCACTCATACAGTTCTCGACATTCTGTTCAGACCCTTCTGATCTACCAACTGTGTTTTTCCACACGATCTCAGAGGCTAGAACCGGGCACTGCTAGTGCCAACTACTAAGACTTGTTGAAAGTAACTAAGGTCACTCGATTTGCCCATTCCAGGGCTAATTGATGGTAGAAATGGTCTATACTACACACTGCAATTGCGTGACCCCTGACTTGTTGGAATGAAAAATTCATCTCAAAGTAGTGAGCTAAACTAATAAACTTCCAAATCAGTAGCTCTTACCCTCAAGTCTTCCTTTGCATAACTCCTTAACTTATACACAGAAAATACCTACATTTTTATATGCATACCCATTGATCGATAGTTATGTATGTAAGCACTTAGCCCACGACTCTGGAATCTCTCGAAGCTCAAGCACCCTGGATAACAGACCTTTCTCATCCCAACATCAAAGGCGAGCTCATGTGGGTACCAGATCTGGTGCTGGTTTCTCCAGTGGCAGATTACCGCCTCTGTGTCTCATTAGCCGCAAACATACTTGAACATGCGGGGCCTCGGCTTTAGATTCAGCTTTCAGAAAGCAGTGCTAAACCTTCAAGCCTCAAACGCAAGCAAGTGCATAGTTTTCCATGAATGAATTGTTTTATTAACCACTACTATACTGCATGTGTGACCTAAGCCTGGTGACTCTGCAGTTTTCACTTCTCAGGCTCATAGCTGGAATTGTTTTTCAGGCTACTAATAAGATTTACTATGGTTAATTTACAGTGCACCGGTCATGATGTTTTGCAACCTACAGCACCGTTTCTTTAATGTGGTACGGTGAAGTACACGTCTAGGACTGTTTTGGTTTGCGGACATGAATCAGAGGTTAGTAAAGCATTTGTTTTTGAGCCCACTGAAACGATGGAGCCTGTGGTCTTTCCCCCAAAGTGCGGAGCCACCTATGGGAATACAGAGTTACTAAGCTAATAAACACACACTGGCAACAATGGCACACGGAACTTCTAAAGCTCTTCGGGCCTCCATCGCTGTTGTTTTAAACTCAACACACGCTCAGTGCACTGGTAATGGGATTTCCTGAAAAGTGCGATGAAGTCATACTCACACATGGCAAAGATTTTATTTAAAAATCAGTAGCCTTGTCGAGTAAGCGTGGGAACACAGCGATGCCTTGTTGCAGCTACTGAAGCGGTTTAGCCTCCAAATTAAGGTTTTATACAGAATAAATAGTATTCAAACACACAACAGCAATGCTGTTCCTCGGAGTTGCAATGCTTTCATGATACTACGATATTGAGTTTTTTTCAGTCAGAAATTGCTTCCTACTTTGGAATATTTATAGAAAGAAATATATAGATTACATATTTTTAATAGTTTTTATGTAGGTATTGTTTGTTATTGTGCATGGTCGTCTCGGCCATCTAAACAGCCTGTTACCCCACAAAAGTAGAGGAGTAGAGAGAGAACTACCAGGCTGTTGGGCAACATCAGGGCACAATAAGGGGTGGGGTAGGGGGTATCAAGAAAGGATTCGGGGAGGAGAGAAGCAGACAGGAGCAAAAGGAGGCAAAAGAAAAATATTAAGTGGCAAAAAATAAGCACAACTAACAAAAATTAAAAATAATTTTTAACCAAATTCCTAACTAGCTCCCTGTGAGACCAGAAGCGACAGGAAATGCGCAGAATGGCAGGATCAAGCCCATTAGAAATATCGCATTGCAGCTGAATGGTGTTCGATCTCTCCAGTTTAAAGTTTAAAATAAATAAATACTTTCAGAATTTTCATTACGCAGTCTTATTAATTATTAATATGTTTTATTATAACCAATCAATCAGGAGGGAGGGGGCAGCCTATTCATAAGAAAGCAGTGTTACAGTTTATATGGCTAAATTCATCAGTGGTTAATGCACCTTTTGTTAGTTAGCATTTTAGAAGCTTGGTATCGACCAAGTTAGCAAACACTTCAGACTGCTTTATAAAAGTAATGCAGGTTAATATAGATCTGACGATCCTGTTTTAGGACCTGGTTCAAGACTGGTGGGAAAAAAAGAGATTCATGCAGAAAGATATTCAGCTTGCATTTAATGCATTTTGAAGGGTGCACTTCTATTATTGTCGGTATTTTCATTTATTGTCGGTATTTTCATTAGTGACAGCTATTACAACAGATGTTTTTAAAACCTGGGGAACTGAATGTGTAGAACTAAGCTTTCGTGGTGAACTGCACCGTCACTGCAATGGGTCCAGCCAAAGATCTGAGGATCTACTTGAAAGAACAGGCAAGTTACTGACCTGCCAGACAAAGGATAGCCATTTTGCTGCAGCAGCAGTGGGGATCAACCCTTGCGTGATGTACACGATCCGGTGGCCATTAAACAGACAAGCGTAGGGGTTTCTAATGAGTTCCTCACATAAACTCAATGTTCTGCTCAAAGTGAGCCTTGACATCTTCCTTTGTCCAGATCGAGTTCCAGCGAACAACATTTTTGGTAGTTTGCAGGGTTTCGCCGTGAATCATGCCTCTTCTCCACAAAGAAATCATTATGGTACGCATTAATCTCCGGCCTTTGCGAGAGTGAAGAGCGGCGTGAATGGAGAAGGTGAAGACTGTTCCTCAGAAACAAGAGGGGATTTTTGAGACAATTTTAGGAGAAATACAATAACACATCTAATTGTTAAAACATGCCAAGAATGTAAGAATGCCTTTCATCCACAGTGCTTTTATTTGACCTTGATGTATCTCGAGAACAATTCTGTAATTAAGTCAGAACATGCCTTTCCTACAAGAATGAAAGGGGGAAAAACAATAAACAGTAATTCCCCTTTACCTGCTTTTTGTTCAGGCTGAGGCTTGTTTAGGTTTAAAAAAAATAAAAATAGTAAAATTGCATCAAAGGGAAGAAATCCCCTTCAAATCACAAGAAAAGCCTTATATAATAATGCTAATACTAATAACTATTTTTGTTTTTAAATCATTTCACGCAGCGTGAATTCTTCTGAAAGTCTTAAGAATACCAGGCACTGTTTGATTTTTGTCAGGCAAAGTGACAATACAATGACAGTAGAAGTGCCATCAAGTCAAATGCGCCTCACAGCAACCACTGGGATGGTATCCACAGCAAGGGAGGGAGCAGAAGCTGCTTGCTGCTGCCTTCTTCCATGCCCGTTTGAGGTGTGCAAACACGGGGAGAACACGCAACGCAACCTCCCCACACCCTGAGCTGATCTCAAAGCCTGCACCTCACAAAGAGCTCAGGAGCTGTGACCTGCTGTGCCACCACAGTTCAATACCAAGTGTCAATGACCTGTTCCTTCATGTGACACAATCGATCCATTATGGCACAAAACTATTTCTTACAAGACACGAAAAATGAGTCACCTGCACTGATTTGTGGATACACTGTCAAAAAAACTGTGCAAAATATTCTGTGCGCCTCAGTACAGTCCACATACTGTACCTACACACTCTACTGCACAATGCAGAGTGGCCTGAAGCTTCATACAAGGGAAGACAATGGCACAGCTCATCATTTTTTAAATGCATTTAAACACTTTGCACTCATTTAAATAAGAAATCTACATTTTTCAAAACCAGCTGAAAAGGTAATACAATTATTTTTCCAGTCCTCACACTTGAATTTTTTTTACTTCAGTTTAAAATTCTGTCAGGTCGGAGCTCAATGATTTACAGAATGTTAAAGAAAATGTTAAGGATTTACGCGTGTTAATATATGACATATAATTTCAATCCACCAGCACCACCTCACTTTTTCTCCATGTTCAACAGCGTTGTAACCTTTTTCAGTCATGAATTCCCTGAAGGCCAACCCTGGTACCTAAGTCACAGTGAAGTTGATGCTGGCAGGTAACGCGCAAGTAGAATAAACCTCTTTTCCTGAAGGATATTCCATCTCAGATGCCAACAGCAACCAAATGCTTTGATGGGAATCCCTGCTTCGTAAATCTGCTATTTTCTCGTACAGATCTATTTGGCCTCCAGCGGACACTGCGTCCGGATATTACGAGCCTACAAAAGGTGGAAAAACTAAAAGTGCAACAACTTCCGGAGATCAGGTACGTAAACAAAGATGCGCAAATGTTGGGGCAAGCAGCTGTACGCACATAAACCTTGGAGAGCGCTCAAACTGCTGGACTTCCCAAAAACCTCCTGAAAATAGGAGAAAATCCTGTTTTGCTAAAGAAAATACTGTTACACTAAAGTCTACTGCTGAAATCATCAGGTGAACTGTGGTAAATTTTGAGGTAAATCGGTATTTTTTAAACACCATGACCAAAGGAAAGCTGCGTGGGTTTAAGAATGTTTTTTCCTCAACCTTTTTGGTTATATTTCTAAAATTCCAACTGAGCAAATGTGCCCATATCAATAAACACCAAAAGACTTTCTTATTCCTAAAACGTCTTGGCCCTCTGGTGTTACAGCCCAGCTTTGCTTCAGAGAAAATGTCTTGATATTCAAGTAGACGGCTCAGCTTGTTCTCCCGAGGAGGAAATGTCACACAAACTCAGTATTAATCTCACGAAGGGCTGCTATCCCTCAGCAGCTGCAGAGGATCAAGTGGCTATGCAGGCGGGGTCTGGAGAAATGTGGCGATCTCTAATGTTCATGTCAGACAGATACGTCTGCAAGCTCGGTGTCGAGTCTTAGGTGCCTGGCTGGCCGGGCCGACCGTTTTCATTGAAGTCTCACCATTCGCTCGCACAGGTGAGATTGCGTTCGCGGTTATAACGGTTCAGGTCGAAAACTATTTAATCAGTATATTTATACCATCAGGTCACTTGGTGTATACAGTGCTCACAGTTTAAATTTTTTTTAAAGATTTGTCAGCTGGTTCACACATATTAGCACAAGCGGCTGCTCGCAAAGTCTGCTGGTTGCGAGCGAAAGATGCTGTAGTCATGCAAATTGTCAAAAAAAAAAAAAAAAGCTAAATATTAAATCCAGTTAGCAAAGAAATCTGCTCACGCAACTTCCGGCATGTTACTCTGAATTAAAATTATACCGCGGTACCAGTTAATTCAATGAAATGAATCGAGTTTATTTATTTACTTTGATGTGCACGTCGTATGCTATGTTATAAGGTTAATAATCAATCTATGTGTATTTTTTTTTCCAGCACGTGAGAACTTGGCGGCAAACTGTGAAGAATGTAGGGCTGAACCCAACCAAAGAATGGCTAAAAAAAAAGCTGTGGGACATTCGGTGATCTAAAGTGGGAAACTGATACAGACACAGAAGACCCTGGAGGACTGGAGGAACATAACTAGTAGAATGAGGTTTGTTTCGGGGAGTGAAAACAAGGTGAACACAGCTGTTATTAGGCAATATTTGGTAACTAAGAAAGGGTGAATGTAGAGAAGTAAGAATCAGAGTCACTTGGGGAAATTCCTAGAAAACAAGGTTGCAAGCCAGACTTACTGGATGTGCTGCCACCTAGTGGCTGGGTAGGCAACAAGGAGCTAGTTTTGTAGCCCTGAAGTTTTCCAACATTTCCCAAATATATTTTCACATAATTTACAGAGGGTGGATTTCATTTTTTTCATGTAGAATGTAAATATAATGATATATACAACACATAAAAATACACTGTATCGCCAAAAGTATCACCCCCCCTTTCTGATGACTGAGCTGAGATCTTTCAGCCGCACCCACACAGCATACAAACACATTCTAGAAAATTGTGTGCTTCCAGCTTTGCAGCCGCAGTTTGGGATAGAAGCTCCTTTCCAGCTCCAGCATGTCTGTGCCCCCGTGCACAAAGCGAGCTCCATAAACACATGGTTTACACAGGTTGGTGTGGAAGAACCTGAGTGTCTGCACAGAGCCCTGACCTAAACCCCACTGAACACCTTTGGGATTAACTGGAACGCTGACCACAAGCCAGGCCTTCTCTCCCAACCTCACTGATGATCTTGTGTCTGAATTGGCACAAATTCTCACAGCCACGTTCCAAAATCTGGTGAAAAGCCTTCCCAGAAGGTGGAGGCTGTTATAGCACCAAAGGGGGGGGGGGGGGGTACAACTCCATATGAATCCCCATGGGTTTGGAATGGGAGGTTCAACCAGCAAATATGGGTGTGACACTCAGGTGTCCATATACTTTTGGCCATGCAGTGTAAATTGTTGCATTTGCTTTGCAATGTGTTTACAGCATATTTAGACACATTTAAAGGTGGCGCACTGCCCCAGATACTTGCTCATACAGGAAGCTTAAACACTTGTAAGTATCCTGCAAAATGGAGTAACAGCTGGGTTTCTCTGGAACTTAAACCAGCACCCTTTAAATTACAATTTCATGTCCTTAACCATTAGGCTACCAGCTGCTGTATATTGTGCACACCGCTAAGTACATTTTGGCTTAGTGTTTAACACACTGTAAATGGACAACCATGTAAGGTGACACATAAGAACCTAAGGTAGGCTGGGACTGCACGGCTTCAAACAATGGTCAGCAAATTTATGGACTAGAAAGGAGCCGTGTTCACACTGCCATCACTGCCAGTCACTGAACCGTGACCGCTGCATAGCAGCACTCTTAAGAAAAAAGTCTGGTACTCATCCAGGTACTCCTTGAGCTTTCCAGCACTTTACTTCTCTGCTGGCTTGAAATGAAATTAAAAAAAATAATAATAAAATAAATAAAATTAAAAAAAAAAAAAAAAAAAAAAACTGGCAAGGCAAGGTTCTGGAAAATGTCTGACAAACATCATAACACCCCACCATGCTCAGAGTATCAACACTGTGGACTTGTCCCATAGACGTTTGCTGGCAATATGCATGGCCTTGTTTTGGCAAATCCAGTAATTCATCTGCTCTGGAACAGGTGCTATGGAAGCCCACTGGAGTGTGCAGCCTCACATGAAGGCGTCAGAATGTCCGCCGCAACTACTGCATTCCTCATGGGATTAAATCCGTATCAATAGACCTGTCTCACGAGCTTGTAAATATTATATGATAACGTTTCCTGATTTAGTGATACTTTTCTAGAAATATCGCAACAACATAAGCTCCCATTCTTGGAAAAGATCGTAACTTAATTTCAGGCCTGACATTAAACGCTAATCTATGCAGCATCCAGTCTGCGGCTGCACTCATCTCCTGGCTTATAGTTGATGAAAATGGCTTAAACTTAAACTTAAAAACTCTTATTTAATTATCTAGGTGAAAGGAAACTATTAAGCTGTACTGCAGTTATGTTGTATAAAACACTGCAGCTTTACAGTAACCCAGTGGCAGCTGGGTCCGTTATGTTGCCCTATTTTTCTTTTACAATACCGATAATATGTAATGCAGTACAAACAATATATGTCTATTAGACAGTCCTATAAATTACGCTATTTTTATATTTATCATTTAAAAGAGTGCTGTTCGTATTGCGCGTTTAACATGAATTTACGGCATTTAAATCACATTGCGGCATTGCTAAAATGCTGTTTAGATTATATTTTCATATGTCACAGATAATAATCGACAAAACTTGTGTGACATTTTATTTATATACTACACGTGTAGCATGTGGGATGATAAACTGCAACCAGGTTTCTGGATTATAAACTGCTTCTGGCAAGTAAACAAGTACCAGGTGTGGCTACTGAAGCCCAGGTTTATATTAAAGGTCTTTGGGAAGAAAACTAGTGAACCGGACAGCCACGTGAGCCTGATGTTGTTTTGCTGGACCCGATTTCTCTTGCGGCCAAAAGGTTTTCTTTATGCGGTTAAAGTTTTTGCCACCGGTGGAATTTTTGTTATGTAATAAAACTCCCTAAATCCACCCTCGACTTGTTGGTCACACACGCCACAATATGTCTTGAATCGACAGGTTTCCGTAACTAAAAGCACTGTCAGCGCTGTAGGAAAAATTTTTAGCAAACAAATCTGACTATTCAGCTGGTAAATTCTCACGTTTTCTTCTAATGAACAGAAGAGTTTGCGGTCTAGATGTTTGGAAGTGAAGCATAAAGGAAACATGGGTTTTTATCTAGGTAACACCAGCCCTCATTTCAAGCAAGGTTCTAGCAGCATCGTGGTTTTGTTGAAAGAGGGACTGGACTCAAGGTCAAGGCAGATGGAGTAAGAAAGGCAAGTTTTGCAGGACGGCTTCATTCGGTCTTCTACACTATTTGTGGACCTTCACAGGAGTTATGCACAGACACTAGAAGGAGTGAGCGGGGGGTCATGATCCTAACTTCCTCCTCCACTTGTTACCCCCCGGTGTCCTTCACAGCTCCCAGTCTGGCTTAGTAGAGGTAAGGTATGGTGGGAGGCTGATGGGGGATGGGGGGCGTTTAATGTTCACAAGGAAGGAGAAATGTATTGCGGAGTTTTACCTTTGCATGTCAACCTCCCCAAACTATGAATTTCCTCTAGTATAAAAGGGGAATTTTAAGTTAGACTCCACATTTCATACAGGGGGAACTGGGAATATAGAGGCGCATCTGTAACTCCGGGACTGACACTTAGCTAAACTTTAACCACAGTTAAATTTTGTGCAAGTTGCGCAGTTTATTTTGCTGCTCTTTTTTTGCGCTATGTCACAAAACATTTCTCTTTCTCTCCACCCCAACTTCATGCATCTGACAGCTGATCTTCAGCAAACCTCGCAGGGAAAGAGGGCAACGACGAGAGGGAAGCACCTGCTCCCAGCACTGCGAACTGGGAGGCCAGCTTTGAAGCGAATTGTGGCTTTTTCTTTACCTCAAGCCTGAGATCCTCCAGGAGGAGCAAGCAGTTCAGAGTCATGGAAGTGACCGCAAGGGTCGCCTGGGCTTCGCTGGGTCTCTTGTGAAGCAGCGCAGCAGGGAGCGGGACCCTCCATTTCGCAGCTCGGCGCTACAGCAAAAGAGGACAAAAGTTGACAGATGAGCGTTTGCGGATGTTCGCTGCATCCGATCGCACAGTTTCGCAGAAACAAAGGACAAAACAGAACCAGGGACTGCAAAAACGCAGCTTTGGATCACCTCTTCTCCTTCTACTCATAACACCCCCCCATTTATTAAACCAAGAAGGTCGCCGGCACGGATAACGCCCGCCTCAGCAGCGCAAAAGACAAAACAGGCCAAAAGGCAGCGCCGTGAGAAGCTCTCCTGCGCCAGACAAACTGACCATATTTGCGTGCGTAAAGTGGGGATGCCAGCCAGGCGTGGCTTGTAATTGAATATCCAATATGCGAATCCCCGGGGAGCGAGGAGCCGTATATAAACGGCGTTTAAAAGTGTCATAAAGCGACGTTTTCAAAGTGATGAAGAGCGAAGGTTCAAGCCGCCAGCTCACAGAAACGGAGCGGGTCGCGTAAAGCGCTGCGCGTCGGACACACGGCGGGATCGCTCTTATATGTCGTTCACGGCGGACCCGCGGCTCCGCTTGACATCTGACCGGGCGAGCATCTCAACTCGGTGCCATGGCCGAGCTCGGCGGCGTCCTGGGGACGCTTGACTTGGATTTACACGGGTTGTCCACGCTCGGGAGCGCCCCGCTGCCCGAGTCGCCTTTGGGGCTCATGGAGAGGCTGGGGCAGATCGAGGGACGGTTGCACCGCGGCTCTCTCACGGATTTTGACCACCTGAAAGGGATCCTGCGCCGGCGGCAGCTGTACTGTCGGACGGGCTTCCATCTGGAGATTTTCCCCAACGCCACCGTGCAGGGCACCCGGCAGGACCACAGCAGATTCGGTGAGGAAAGCGGGGCGCGGCGGGACCCCCGCGGGAGCCTCCGTTTACGCACCACACGAGCGAAGCTCGCACACCGACACAGCCGGCGCAGTTCTGGCACAGTCCTAAAAAACGTAAAATATTCTGCTTTTTCACACGCGAAGTGCCGCGTTCCCAGCACTTGAAAACGCACTTTGTTAAACCCGTACGTGTGTCCGAACCCGCTGGAAACGAGTTCCCTCCACAAATGAGTGGGGAAACGAGGAGTGTTTTCGGGGGGAAATAAATAAATAAATAAATAAATAACCAAGCCACTGGGGTCGTATTAGTTTACCCACCAGAATTTATGATAGTGTTAGACGGATTAAATTTAGGGAGGGTGGGCTCACATAGCAGAGGCTGGAGCTGTGACACCGCTTGTGTGTGTCGAGCGCCCGGAGCTGCTGCCGCTGCCGCCGCCGCCGCCGCTTCTGGCGGGACTTTGACGCGTCTTGCTGCGGTTCTCCGGTTTCTTGACGGACTTGTTCAGAAGAGCCGCACTGACACTGGGGCATGTGGCGTGAATTATAGGAACAATGTCGATGCGTGAAAGCACATTTAAACGGTTAACGCTACACCCGTCCACCATCCCCCTTTCCAGCCGTGTGCAGGTGCAGCGTTCCAAATCGAAACGTGGAATTCTGGGAAGCTTGGCGTTTTCTCCTGTCAAAACAACCAGCTTTGGGTGGTCTCTGTCTTCTGTATTTCCTCATCCCTCAAGAATGATTAGAGCTCCTTAGTCAACCTCCAAAAAAAAAAAAAAAGAAAGAAAATCCAAATTCACTGCAAAACAACATAAAAACCCCGCGATTTATATTTCTTGTTCCCCCTTCCGTTCGCCTGGTGCTAACGCGCCAGCTACCGAGCGCTACCGCCTTATACCCTCTTTCAAATTTGCAAACATGATTTTTAACCTTTTTTTTTTTTTTTAAAAAAAAGCCTCATATAGCTGCTCTTCTGTGTGTTATAAACTTGCAGCAAAAAAAAAAAAACTTTAAATGAGAAAAAGCGACGACAGCCCAGTCCTGTTCACGTCCTAACCCCTTAGATGCGTTCCAGTCACAAATCTGTTTTTAGCTTCCAAACCACGTTTTCCACCCAATGTAACTCGAACAACTTTTTAATCCCTGACGCTGCATTCGAGCCGTGCAATAGGGGTTTGCAGGTGTTGTCGCTCGGGCCGCTTCCCTCGGGCAACCCTATTTGGGTCTCTGGCATCCCAGCAGGTCCTCTCGGGCCTCGGGATGTACCATGGCGCTTAGGCCGGTTGCCTCACAGGCTGAGAAGAAGGAACCCTGGCGCATCTTCTCTGACCTGCAACCTGGAACATACCTATGTGTATCACCGGTTAAATAAGTGGGTACAGGAATAACTGGCAGTTGGCAACAAATATTAATATCATCACGGGCCATGGAATCCAATGACCGCCCATGGGTGCTACTCTTGCCATGCAGCTTTGGTGATGTTCACTCATACTTGGCCTCAACTTTTCTTCTGAACAGTTTGCACGCACCCTGCACTTTTGCGGTGTTTCTCCTGACCTCCGGCGCGATTTAAACTACAGACACCCGGATAGCTCGCTGTCCGCAGGGCTTTAAAAGAAGTGTTTGGTAACTGCGCGGCTTAATAATGCACTTGTGTGAGTTTATGAATTTTCAAGGAGAAATGTAAACGCAACCATTTAAGGTCAGAGAGGCTTGATCGAGAAGATCTGTCCATGGTCCTGGTGAAAGCAGAAATTGTCAGATACTGCGAGAACATAGGAGAAACAGTAATGGCTTTGGATTCTGCGTATTCTCATGTGCGTTTCAGCCTTTTGCTTCCTCTGGATGCTCTGGTTTCCTCCCCCAATTCAAAGAGCTGCATCTCAGGTTTATTGGTTGGTGTAAAATTGCCCTTAGTGTGCGCACGCCTTAGTTGATCTTTGTGTGGCTACCACATCCTGGATGGGCTTTGCCTTCGAGGGTACGGTTTCCTAGCCTTGTGCCCAGTGACTTCAGAAGAAGCTGCAAACCTCCCCAACCCAGGCCAAGACTACGAGTTAAGGACAACGGATGGATATTAGCCTTTCATTATTACAATGTTTCCACATATTTTCACTGAAAACGTGCAGTATTTTTGTTACTTTCACATTCAAAGATGATGAGCGGAGAATCCGGAACTGTCGAATTGGACAGTTGGTTATGCCTAACGCATCATGTTGAGGTTTGTCCATTCTGATCCTTTGAGGTAGATAAAAGAAGATTTTGGATGCATTCACCTCAGAATCATTACTGTTCAATTTCCTGTAGTCTTCACTTTCAGCTCTTGTCATAAAGAAGGATTTCTCTTCGTAGATAGCCTTTGAAGTCAAAATTAAACAGGATAGTTCCATTGATTTAAAAAAAAAAAAATCTGTAAAAAATAAGTTTTATTAAATTGTGCATCATCACAGTTTCACAAAAACACATAATTCCAAAAAAAATACAGGATAGAGAATGTGACCTTATGAAAGGATTGTTTAATTGTACATTTGTTGTAACTTATATTTAAAAAATATATGCCACATTGTTCCTGTCAAACTACAACAATTATACCTCTACAAAACAAATTCTCAGACAAATGACGGTGATTAGAAATGCTTTTACTTTTAGCTTTTTAACTGTAGTATGTCCATAACATTTTTTAAATACTTTAGTATTCTGTACCATACGAGAAAGATGTAATAAGCACAAGCAGCGTGATCTCTTGCGGCTGTTCCATTGGTTACAGGTAGAGGTGAATCCTATGAGGGATACAGCCGCTGTCGTTTGTCAGTTTTTTTGTGTGAGTCCAGTTATGTGAGGTGCACAATAAAGGGAAGACGTGTGCTGATTTAACCTGCCGCGTCTGTGTCTTTATGATAACACAGTGAGAACAACTAACACTGTGTGTAGCCCGAGGGAGAAAGGAGAAGGGAGGGATCTTGGTAAAGCAGGTGTGAAAAGATGGTTGCTGGCTGTGCATAAGCAGGGTGGGTGTGTAGCACACAGTCTTGTACATGGTTTACGTTACACAATCGTTCCACTATAATGTCACAAAAGCATACAGTGCAGGTATGTATGAGCATTTTTCATCCACACTAAAAGTTATAAACGCTCAGTCATGTGGTAGTGCTGTACATGTTTTTGTACGGCCGTCAGCAGACGCTATCATTATGCTATGATGTTGTACATGTACCGTAAAGGTACTGTACATTGCGCATTACAAGATGTTCATATATGATTTCATACTCAAAATCATTAAAAACAACTTTTTGGCTTTTTTATCATTTCTCTATTTTTTTCCCCCATTTGTAAAATTATTACTATTGCTTAATTATTTATTTTTATTTATAGCACTGACAGTTGCGTAGTGACTGCTCATACAGGCAAAGACAAAGAGGAGGTGTCACTGAAATTACTGGTGAAGATGGAGGAAGTATAAATGACTAAATAGAAATGTAGAAAAGTACTTGTATGGCACTTTATTGCCTTGTATACAGTGCTGAAAGGATCTTTTATCTGTCCTCACACGGAGAAATGCTGACCGAGCTCTACTCACAGTATTAGACACAAGGACATTTTAGGGGCTTAGGTGCTATTAAAGCTTGGGAACCCTCATATCTTCAGAAAGGTTGCTTTCGTCCTTTTAACTTTATTGTGACTTTACTGTCTTTTAACTCAGCTACCATATTATATAACTGTTTTTACAACATTTCAAGTCAAATCTACAAAGTTAAATCTGTTTAAATGTGATTGATATTGACTGGCGTGACTTAATAAATTTAGAGCTTTAAGTATGACAGTTAACTCCAGTTATTTCTGCACAACATGTGCAATGCACTGTTTTGTAAAGTCAGGCAAATACAAAAAGAAAAGGGAAACTGAGTCAGAAATAAAACCGACGTGGAATACATGTTTAAAAAGTCCTGTTTACTGAGAAGAATGCAGAGTAAAGGATTCTACATTAAAAAAATGCATTTTGACTGACATGGTGGCACAGTGGGCAGAGCTACTAAATCCCAGCACTTGGTCTCTGTATTCTGAAGTGCTGTAGGTTTTAATCCACATCCGTCTGTGGAGCGTTTACGTCCGACCGCAGTCCAGCAACGGTGACTCCAAACTGTGCGGAGTGTGAATGAGTGTGCTTTACCTGCTATGCACGCTCTTGAAAACATGCCCCTCGGTGCCATTAAGCAGCAAACAAAGCAAAAGGAATTCCCACCGCATGGAGAGAAGCTTCTCCTGCACAAGGTGGGTAGATACACGTCAGGTTGCAACCATGTCTCGGTAACCTTGTGACCCTTAGTCGCAGAGCCTTATAATAATAATGAGCCGTATTCAAGCTACACCTGGATGCGGTAAAAGGATAAAATGATGAACAGAATTCTTTTGAAAGGAAATACCATTACAAATGACAATCATTTTGCTATTGAATTGTCCTGGATCATTCAAGTGTTTGCATTAATGATGTTATTATGGCAATTTGTGAATAAATAATGATAATATAATCTCAGTGTGGTTGCCCAGAGCCTAGTTGGTTGAAAAAGAAAGCACACCCTCTTTCAGTTAATTGGTTTTGCAAATCAGGGCAATAACATAGCCTAAAACATAACATAAAATAAATAACTCTCTTACCCTCTTCTATACAAATCTAGCATCAGATAATACAATGTCATTATTCAACAAAAAATAAGGCAAAAATGGAAAAAAAAACATGCGAGAAAAACTTCTAGAGGAAGCAAGAAGATGACTGGCAACCAGGTGCTGCTAATGAAATGCACTTGATGATCATCTGTATAAAAGGAAAACTTTGGGAGTTTGGAGCACTTAGTTGTGTGTCAACAATGTCAAGGAGAAAAATGTGAGTCTGAGTTGGGTTATAAAACCGTTTCCAAACCCATGTTCTACAGTGAGATGGGTTATTTACAAATGTAGGCCATTCAAGTCAGCCAGTGTCAATCTTCCCAGGAGTGGAACCCCCAGCAAATTCATGTGAGGCTCAGAGCGTATATTGCTTAGAGGAATCACAAAGCTACATCCAAGGATCTACAAGCATGTTAAATGTTAAAGTTCATGACTCTACAATCAGAAAAAGACTAAACAATCATGTCTTTCATGGAAGGGCAGCCAGGAGAAAGCTTCTTTTCTCCAAAAGTAAAATAATAACATGGCAGCACAGCTCAAGTTTGCAAAGTTACATTGAACAGACCCCAAGATTTCTGTGGACAGATGAGACCAAACTTTAGATAGTTGGTTATAATGGACATCACTATGTTTTGCAAAGCTCAAAAACAGTATATTACCACAAAGACCTCAAACCAACCTTCAAGTATGGTGGTGGAGGCACAATGTTTGGGTTTGTTTTACAACCACAGGACCTGGGCACCTTGCAGTAATGGTGTCGACCATGAATTCCTCTGTAAACCAAAAAATTATAGTGGTAAATGTGACAAATGTGAAACCACCTGTCCAACAGCTGAAGCTTGGCTGAAGTTGGGTCATGGGGAAGAACAATGCTGCCAAATAGGTCAACACATCTATGCCTGAAAGGCTGAAAAAGAAACGAATGAAGGTGTTGGAACGACCGAGTCAGAGTCCAGACCCCAACCTCATTGAGATGCTGTGGACCTTAAGAGAGCTGTGCATAAATAAATGCCTTCAAATATCAATGAACTGAAGCAATGCTGTAAAGAAGAGGCGGTGAATTTCCTCATGCTGCTTTATTTTTTTATTAAATAAATAGCGACAGAGTGCAGTTATGTGTTGTTCGCCACCCAAAGTTAACGTTACACATCCTTATTTTCTTGTATATAAAACGATTTGAAACACAGACTGAGCGGTGACACCATGCCAAGCAAGAAAAGTAGACTGAAACAACACAGTGAGAAGAGAACATAGTATTATGATAAGTGATGAGGGAAAGCGGATGTGCAAGTGATTTTCAACACCTCAGTTGTAAGCCTGGATTTAAAGATTTCTGACATAGTTTTGATATTTCTGCAAACCTTTATGCCTCACAAACGCATTGTCTATTTTTGTTTCAAGTTAATGGCACCGAAGAGCTCTTTTTGCAGGAATGCAGTGTCAAAGCATCTCTTCGGGCCTGAGTGATGCTCATTGTGCAGTCAAATCCCATGTTGGTATTCCATCCTGTTTGTTTCTGGGAGAGATCGTGCTTGAGGACAAATTGTTTGGACAGCAAGCAAGAGTGCGTGAGCATGCATTTCACTTTTGGCTTTGACGTTGTATAAAAACCTTGCTTACAACAGTTAAAGTGTTGGACACCTGTTGCTAGAAAAATAAAATAAAACACTTTCGTTTCATTTCACATGTAAATTTTAATTTATTCAAAAACGATGACATACGGTATATCGTCTTATACAAGTCCCGAAACTGCATTTTGTGTCACAGGTTATATGTGGCCACACATACGAGTAAAAACTGAACAGGAGACCTGTTTTGCAGGGGAAGGTTGTTAGATTATTTATATATAATATACCATTTAATTCTTGGCTTATAGTAAATTTAGAAATGAAATAGCAAATCATTTATCAACATGGTAAGATGTCCTAGCATACAGGAGATCAGGCCACTGCCTCTTCCTGGACTATTAGGTGCGCTTTTACGGGGGAAGGGTGAGTGTCAAGTGTGGCTTGTGAAGCCCTAGTGAACATAAATGGAGTCGTGGAGAATCCCGGGAAACTGGACTGAAGCGCAAGAGCAGCACTGTTTATTGAAAATGTGATATGCTGACATGCTTACTTAATTTTATAGATCACCCTTCTCCCCAGGGTGAGTTACAGTGCGAATAAAGTCACTAGAAAAAATTACATTCTCCTCTACTGTCCAGGCAGTGACCAGATATGAGGTGATGATGGAAGAATTTGGCACCTTTTCTAATGTTAAAACAAAAGCACCAGTTCCAGAACAATGAAAAAATAGCAGCGGTATAAATCATAAAACAAAAAACGAAGCCGCACACTTCTTTTAAATTAATGTCATTACGGAAACATCAGAATTTCTAGGACTAGAGAGTATATTTTACCATAAAGTGGAGCTAGAAAGTTTGGGAAACATTTAGAATTTCCTGAATTTCTGCATAAATTTTAATTAAATGTGATGAGGCATTCCAAGTCATAAAAATGAAGAGAACCCAATAAAACAAACACACAAAATATTACGTTTCCATTCATTTATTGGGCAAAATGATTCGGCGTTAAATGTCTTGAAGTGAAGGGGCATATGAACCTCAAGGATAATCTGTTCATTGAAGGGCGTAGTTGGGTCAGGAGTGTCTATCAGCTGGATGTTCATCAGGGTGGTCAACAGTTTCTAAAGACTTTGGGCTTCATCCGTCCACCGTCAGGTCAGTGGTGCACAAATGGAGAAAATTCAGCACCATCGCTCCCATGCCCAGGAGTGGTCTTCCAACAAAAATCACTCCAAGACAAAGGTGTATAAAACTCCAGGACATCTCAAGGAATCCAAGGATAGCGTCTAAGTATCTGCAGGTCTCTCCTGCGCTGGCTAACATCAGTGTTCATGAGTCCACCATCAGACTCTGAACAGGAGGACAGGAAGGAGGAGGCCACTGCTCTCTAGAACAACATTGTTGTTCATTCTGCTAAAGAAAACATGGATGAGTCGAATATAGAAATTTTTGATAGTGGCACCCAAACACTGCATTCCAACACAAGAATTTCATCCCAGCAAGGAATACGGTGGCAGCAGCATCATGGTTTGGGCTTGTTTTGCTGCCATGGGACCAGGATAGCTTGCGGTCATTAAAGGAAATATAAATTCTGGATTTTACCAGCAAGTTCTAGAGGAGAATGTCAGGTTAGCTGTTTGTGAACTGGATACTTGTTGGCTGAGTCTTACAGCAAGAAAATTACCTTTAACACTTAAGCTAGTTTACCAAAGAATGTTTCAAAGCAGAAGATGCTTTAAGGTTCAGACTGGGTGATTCGACATCCAGACCTTAATCCAACAGAAATGTTGTAGTAGGGGCCGAAGCAGAGAGTTTATGCAAGAGTTTACCCACCATCATCACTGAGCTGAAGCAGTTCTGTAAGGAGGAAAAAATTCCTCCAATTCAATGTGTAGGACTGACCAACAGTTGCCGAAAACGTTTGGATGGAAGTGATTGCTCCTCAGCTGAAATCACATACAAATATATTTAACGTTCAGTCGTTTTGATCGATGAATAAAACAGAACATTTTGTGTGCTATTTATTTTCTTTTTATGAGAAAGATCTGATCATACTTTAACTCAAATCTGATGCAGAAGTTCCAAAAATGCTTTTCTTCTGTTGTGCCTGAGTATGTTTTTCAATTTATCGGTGTTGTCCCATGCTTACTATTATGCAATCATATTTAAAAGCACAACCAAGGCACCTTAGGATTGAATTATTATTTTCTGGTACTCGGCATAATTCCTTGTGTATTTTTTTCTGTATTTGCTGCAACTTGCAAGTATGACGTGCCAAATGGAAATATAGGTACAGTGGTGACAAGCGTTAGACGGCCCAGGAAACAGCAGTGATGCATCTAGAGATGCATAGACACGTTGCTTTGTAGAAATGCTGTTCTGTCTGTTGGAATACATTTATTGTATGAATACTCAGCTTTGCTGACACAGGGTTTGCTTTTTGTTTTGCTTCAGCACTTGAGTCTCATCGATTTTATTGTCTCTCAGGGATCCTTGAATTCATCAGCCTGGCAGTGGGACTGGTCAGTATCCGTGGAGTGGATGCAGGACTGTATCTAGGGATGAATGAGAAGGGCGAGCTGTATGGGTCGGTAAGTTGAGCCCCGTGTTTTTCAAACATTAGCACTTAACCAAAATTTCCCTCGGGGTTGTTTTTTTTTTTTTTTTTTTTTTTTTTCCCTGCCAGTCAGCGGTCACAACAACCGATGCGGTGAAACAGTGTCATTTGTATGCTGCTTTATGACATCAGTCAAACAAGCAAATAATAACATTTTTGCTTTAGATGCAAGGTCACGGCCTTCAATATGATTATAAACAAATATCCGGACAGAAAACCAGGAACAGTCCATTAATATGATTATCTATTTCAATTTAAGGGGCCATCTGGATATATAAAAGTTCAGAGTACAAAATCCGATTGCAAGTCGCAATTCAGGTTAAAGAATGGATGTAGGGATGAATAATAATAGGCAAAAAAACCAAGTCATCTTTGCTTTTTACACATAAACAGATTAGAGAGATATGTCCTTTATTCTAGATAGCTTAAAATATGTCATGCCTTTTCAGCTGAACAAAATCAGGTTCATGTGAACTTTAGCCGCCGCAGGAGCTGAAATTCCTAAATTCGTCTTCCAGCAAAAACAACAGTTCCATACAAAGTGAAAAATAATCATCTTCAGAAGACCGTTGGGCTAAACTGCACCAGTTATTTTATTTCGCTGAAAAGCTTTCGTGATCCTGAGATTTTTCCCCCCTCCTTGATATATACACGGTCCACATGCACCAGCGTTTAAGCTACTGTAAATGTTCAGTGGCAAAGCGATTCGCTCAAAACGTTGAGATGGGACAAATCTCGCTGGCATCGAAACGTTTGTTAACTTGCTGTTGGCACAACTGTGACCGGCGTTTCCTTGCAGCTTTTTCAGAGCGATGCTGCCGGGGCGGCAAGCACGAGATGTCAACGTGGAAAATGAGCTGAGGACCTTTGCCAGGAAGATCTGAGTGAATCAGCATTATTGTGCGCGGGGTTCTTTTTTAAAATAATGGGTGAAGGCCTTCTTAGCAAAGGCTGGCTGAACATTATAACTCTGACCGATCTTTAAATCTGAACCGTGTTATCAGCCCGTTATGAAGGGCTCCAAATCGGCCTGGATGCCTTTGGTTTATTCTTGTATAAGTGGCTGTAACTGCTGACACCTTCAAGTTGCCGTGCACAACAACAACGATGTGGACTGTGGCAGAGCAATACGTAGTGCCAGCCTGAAGCTGGCATCCATTTGCTGCAAGTTTTTCCCCACAAGGCAGCTTGTTAACAAGTCTGGGCAGTAAATCGGCCGGCCTGCGTTCCCCAGCTCTTCTGCAGCATCCCCCAGTTATGCAGAACGCTTGCAGGTCGCTTGCCGTTCTCTCGTCTGTCCACCTCGCCTGTACAAGTATTGCCCAAGTCAGCCAAACTGCTGAGTGATGCCGCAAGTGAAAAGCAATTCCTTCCCGAATTTACTGCTCCGAACAAATTTAATCGAGCACCTAGCACACGTTCAGAGCTTTCGTTCGAACTAGGTATCTTCACGATTCAGATTTTGCGGTGGAGGTATTTCAACCCTGGCTGACACCTCAGTAAGTCCACCAACCAGGCATGAAGGCTGTGGAACCACCACACAGGGTTCGCGGCGTCCTTATGCTGAAGGGGTAATGAAGGGAGAGAAAAATTGATGTTGCTGCCATATTTCTGTTTGCTGCACTCGATAATTCCTATGCATTGCGGGCCGGGGGAGGGGGACGACTCCTAGTGACTGTTGGCAAGGCTAAGAAAGCGGGAGGCAGGGGGGAGTTATTTCATGTGACGATTGAAGGCCTGGCTATAACTTCTCTCCCCTTTTATCGGGACGTTCCACTGAGTGCTTGCCAGAGAGCCAAAAATACTTTCCACTCCTCTTCAGCAGCACAACTGTAAACTGTAGCTGTGAGGCTCACCCTCCTCCCCCCTCCCTTTCATTTTTAATAGTCAAACCTTGTATAACCGTGCCGAACGCAAGTTTGTTGTTTTCGTCAAGACTGCGACCGAACAGAAGGACAAATGTATTCCTCCCCATGGCCTTTTGACCCCCGATTACATGTACGCCATGGCGAAATATTGCGATTTATGTCCATCGCGGTTGACCTTATCCAAGGCATCCTCAATTGGTTTAAACTTTTTCTTATGTAACTTGTTTACACAGCTGAGGCAGTTCATCTAAACCACCTTGCTCACGGGTTCAATAGTCACTCCCGAGAGTCAAATATCCAAGTTATAGAACCTAACTGCACTTAAGAAGCCGCAGCAGCAGCACAGTGCCAGCGTAAAAAAAGCACGCACAATGTCAGCTATAGCCACTAAACAGATTGTTTTCCATGAATGACTCTACCCATTCTTACGCCCGTGCGGCGCTGCCTTCATTCACAAAGCGAGCCGCAAAGGAATTTGCTGCGCCGCTCGCTGCCTTTTCCTCACAGACGCTGTTTCTTATCTCTGTCAGCTCTTGTCTGCGTGTCCAAATCTACCCTTTTGTTTTGTGTTGCTCCTGCTGCCAAGCAAGGAACGGAGTTATTTCTGCCAGTGTGAAATATTCCAAACAGACCCCGAAGGCATTAGAATGGCAGCAGGTTGAGACACACATGTTTAAACATCTCCCACAAAGAGTCCTGTTTAGAGGAGCCATGCGGAGAAATCGTGCACAGGAGCACATATGGAGCGTAGAACCTTGCGCGGGTCAAGATGTCTGCTCGATCAAAATTGTTATTATTGCTATTAGCTCAAACTGTAGGGTTATTATTATTATTTGTATTCACCCATCTTGCTTCTTCATCCAAAGTGACCTGCGAGGTTAGATGATCAACTTTACAATGATTTACCCATTCATACGGGGAGGGTGTTCTCTCAGTTCAGAGTAAGCGGCGAGATTTGAACTGGGGTCCTTCAGCCGTGACAGCAATGATCCCTACGCACCCCCCACTTAAGTCACTATCGAAAAGAAGAACAAATTCCATGGTGACCTCCGGTTCTTAGTTGTAATTGTTAAAATAAATCTTATTCCTGATGCCTGACTTCAAGTGTATGTGTAATACGAGACAGTCCTTTAGTCCTTCTTTTTGCGGGGGGTCAGATTTTGGAGCTGTTTCGCATCTCCGGAGCTCCCCTGAGTTTGCCTCTCTCTCCGTGTCCCCGCAGAAGAAGCTAACCGCGGAGTGCGTCTTCAGGGAGCAGTTTGAGGAGAACTGGTACAACACGTACGCATCCACGCTGTACAAGCACGCGGAAAACGGCCGCTACTATTACGTGGCCCTGAACAAGGACGGATCCCCCAGGGAAGGGGGGAGGACTAAAAAGCACCAGAAGCAGACCCACTTCCTGCCACGTCCCGTGGAGATGGACAAGATTCCGCAGGCATACAGGGACCTGTTTCAGGACAGGTAACCAGCAGCACAGGGCCCGAAGACCTCAGACACACACGTACTCATCCGCTGGTGTTTACAGTCGGGCTTCTGGTCCACAAGATACAAACTGTGCAGCAACTATCATTATAAACAGTATGTGTGTGTTCCTGGCTATATCTGCTTCCTCTCCTTAATCCATTTAATGTTTTTTTTTTTTATTTTATTTTTTTTTACTTAAACATTTACAGAGACTCATCAAGGATCTACTTTTATTTATGGAGTCAGAAAAAAAAGTGTCACATATGAAAGGCACACGCAGTTATAATAACCGTTTGAATAAAGTTGACTTTTTTTCCCACGAAGCCACATCGCTGCCCATAACAGCCTGCCTGGCCAGTAAGGCGCAGAGCAGGTTCTGCAAATAGAGGTCCGGTCGTGGTCAAAGATGGATGCATGAACCGCCCGCCGCGGGTGGCATCCAAAACATTCTCTCCGCCAGTGTTTAACTTTCCAGCAGGCGCGAGGATCAAATCATTTGGCTGTGAAGAAGTTGAAGATTTTGTCCTGCACGGAACTATTTTTCCAGCAAAAATGAAAAATGCAACACGTTTGTTGATGCCAGTCAACAACTGACACTTATGACATCGAAGTCAGCTGCACCACAGTTGACCACTTTGATTTCAGAAGCAACTAAATTTATTATATCAGTGCTGGGAAATATTCGGGAAAAATTGCTGTTTCTCTTAAAAAGAATGGGGACAGTCGGGTCATTTGAGTGTTCCTCCGCCACAGTGCAGTCTGCCACTTTGTTCCCCCCATGCAAACATGCCTAAACGGCATCAGTTATTTTGGCCTTTGGACTGTCCCTGGTAATCTTTTGGTATAATTTAGGTGAACCTATTTATGAGATGTACATTATATTTATTTTCTATATGTATTATACATGGATATATGAATATATTTATTTATTGCAAAGACTATTTTAATGAAATTTTGCATTTTTGATTCTACTGAATTTGACAATAAAATTGTCTTGCTGGTGAACTCTCGACACATTTTTCTTTTATCGGCGAGTTTGTTTTGTTAAGTTGCTCACAAAATCACCGAGATCGGGAAGGTGGCACAGACAGTCAATTCGTGCGGAATTCTTTCATAATTTTTCATCCGGTGGAAATGCGTTGCCGTGCACGCACAACACAAAGCTCGTTTCACGTCTGTTTGTCGGGAAAAGTAATAGTGTGGGATGTATGGAGGTATACGGTGAATGTAGTTAAGGCGCTTCACACATTAGCACAGAAGAATTGTAACAATGACAAAGCTGTCAGCAAATAGCCACACTCAAACTACTGTAAGAATAGACCTAATTATTTGGCAATGAGACATAATACATTTTAAACTGAATCACACATCAGTGCTCCCAGGCATAGGGGCAAGATCATTGTTTTCTCAGATCTGACTGTTTTGCTGACAATATATTGAGACAGAGGTCTGGAACAGCTGAAGAGGTTTGACAGATATTTCTTTGGCGGAGAAATAATTAATAGTTTGCTCAGAGAGAACAAAGGGAAGGGGATCGGCTTGGCTAAAGTCTGCTGCTCAAACATAGTATTCCTCTCCTTCGAAAACAGACAGTGTCAACAGCAGCAGAAAAACAGCGCCTGTTCCAAATGTCTGTTTCTTTGCACAACACTGCAGTGCTATGGTGACACACGCTCACCTAAGCTGCAGGTCAGATAAATCCCTCTTCATGGCTTCTAATTCGACCCCAACGGTTTTATTAATCCTCTGCGCAGCATATGCAGCCTGGACAGGTGGAAGTGACCCCCTTTGTCCAAATACAGTAATAAAAAAGTTTAAAAAATGTTTGAAACAGTCATACAGAAAAGCTTATACACGTAGTGGTGTAGTGGGGTAAGCTGGTGCCTCACAGCTCCTGGCCTGTTGATGTGGGGTTTGCATGGTCTCCTCCATGTTTGCATATATACATCGATCAGCCACAACATTAAAACCAGCTGCGCAATATTGTGTAGGTCCCCCTTCGTGCCGCCAAAACAGCTCTGACCCATCGAGGCATGGACTCCACAAGACCTCTGAAAGTGTCCTGTGGTATCTGGCACTAAAACGTTGGCAACAGCGCCTTTTAGTCCTGTAAGTTGCGAGGTGGGGCCTCCATGTACCGGACTTGTTTTTCCAGCACATCCCACAGATGCTCGATCGGATTGAGCTCTGGGGAATTTGGAGGCTAAGATGACACCTTGAACTCTTTGTCATGTTCCTCCCACCATTCCTGAACAATTTTTGCAGTGTGGCAGGGCCACTGGCATCAGGGAGTACCATTGCCAGGAAGGTGTGTATGTGATCAGCAACAATGTTTTGGTGGGTGGTAAAAGCGTCAAAGTAACATCCACATGAATGCCAGGACCCAAGGTTTCCCAGCAGAACATTGCCCAGAGCATCGCACTGCCGTCTTCCAATGCATTCTGCTGCCGTCTGTTCCCCAGGTAAACGATGTACACATAGCCTTGTAACCTGAAGGCTCTCAGATCAAGTATTAAGAAGGTCCATAATTTTGTATATAATATTTTTTATATAATATTATATGAAAAAATATATATAATCTCTCTCTCTCTGTATATATATATTCATTTTTTCATATATTTTTTTTCATATATATATGAAAGAGAGAGAGAGAGAGAGAGAGATAGGCTTGATCTGAGCACCTTCAGGCTGCAAGTCTGAGTCGTAACCCACTTTGCTACTGACGCAGTGTTAATGGAAGTCTTCACCTGTAAATCAATAACTGGAGGCTGCACTGCTGGATCCACCATCAATAATTCTGCCTTGAACAGCCATGGAAACAACACTGCAGTGGGTCTAATATTCCTCCTCTGACAGATCTTTGTACACTGCACTCTCCCCTGGGAGGGAAGTCGGGGGGGGGGGGGCGGGGGGTGGTTGCTGATGAAAGACACAGAAAAGGGGTATGGGGGCAAGAGTAGAACGAAAGATGAGGAAACTGCATCTGCTGGAAAAGCAACATATTTGTAAGAACTGTACAGTCAGGGACAGGACTGTACCTGGTGAGTCAAATGAAATGAAATCCATTTATACAATTATGAATCCAAGATATTGAGGCAGGGAACCAAATTATCTATTTTAGTTTGAAAAGGACATAAACCTTTCTCCCTTTCTCCTCTTTTCCACGACACTGGAGCACCCATTCCAGTTTGGCACCGTACAACAGACGGCCTCACTAGGGTTAATATTGCTTTACCGTAAGACTGAGCTTCTAGTTAAATTCATCCCTTGTGATGCCTCCACAGTCACAGATTGAAAGACTTAAATTTGTTTAATTTTCATTCCAAATCGGAAATTCTGTTTAATTTTGCACTTTCATATTTGACTTGTTTCTTGAGTACTTCAGCATTTAAATACTGTTTGCTCATTTCAAACTTTCCTACTTAAGGATGACTCGAACAATGAGTTTGCCAGGTTAAGTTAATATTTGACCAGTATGCTAGCTTAGAGGAGCGCTGCCCCTTTTCTGGGGACTTGGTCACTTTTTGGGAAAATTTATTTTACCAGTTATCCCTCTCTGATGCTGTTTTTCTTTTGTTTTTGCCATGACCCAGTGATGCCCACACTGTAAAATGTAAGGTTATAGGCCAGCTGTCCATCTGAACATATAAAGATAAATGTACCAAATTCCAAATATATTTTTGAACATAACCAATGTAAAACATGTTTCCATGCAGCATCAAAACAGGATATGTAAAAATAATGAACAAAATACTATCACAGTGGTGGGAAAACATGACCCAGAGTTGCTCTGAAGGTTTCTGATGAAGCACAATACGACTCAATCATAGGAGATTTCCCAGGACCTCAGAAGCGTTGGCAAAGCCTGTTGGACTTGAAAGGGTTACAGAAGGATTTATAAAGATTTGGCCTGCCATCCATCCACAGTCAGGCACATAGTTTACAAATGGAAGAAATTCAGTGTGGTTGCTGCTCCTTATAGAGGTCGGTACAAAGCCGTGCTGTACTGTCGACAAACAAGTTACAAGGAGCCTTACGGTGACAAGTAAGGATCTGCATGTATCCTTTGCACTCAAAACACTGAACAAGGTTGGTGTTTGTATGAAGCAACCACTGTGAAAATCACTGCTCCCCCAAAAAACATTGCTGCTGGTCTCAAGTTCTGGTGAACGCACACAGCACGTTTGAAGAAGACGACAGAAGACCGTCTGCCAGTGCCAAAACATCTGACAAACTGCGAAGCACAGTGCAGTAAGTATAACATGTGCGGCTAGTCGGTTTGTAGTCACTGAGGAAACAATGGATTCCAAGGTTAGGAGATTTTCCAGCAGCATCTCCGGGGGTTTGTCTGTGATCTGAAGCTGAGAGAAGTCGGGTTATGCAAAATGACAGCGATCCAAAACACAGGAGTAAATCAACAGCAGTGCGGTTGAAACAGAAGAAACCCCGAGTCCTGACCTCAGTTCCTCTGAAATGTTGTGGTGTGACCTGAAGCGGGCTGTTCAAGCAAAACATCCCAAAAATACAAATGCAGTGAAACAGTTTTGTATAGAGAATCAGGCCAAAATAGCTCCTAACCGCAGCGCAGGTTCGATTAGCAACTACATTTGGCCGAGGTTATTGTCAATAGAGGAGGCAGGTTGCTAAATATAAGGACCGTTTTTCCATCAACAAACTGATTGTTTAAACCACCTCTTCAATAAAGAAATGGCGGAGTGAAATGTAACGTTTGTCGAATAAGACAGCTTTTATTTATTTTTATGACTCAGATGATGACTAGATCACATTTTAGGAGCCATTCATGCAGAAACCCAGGCAATTCCAATGGGTTCACAAACTGTGCCATTGACACTCAATAGAAACAAGTAGGAGAGGCAAAGCTGGAAGGCTACTGAGAGAAAAAAGCAAAACGCTGATACAATCTGCTGTAGCACCTGGTTTTGGCAAAAGCAATAAAGATATCTGCACAGCATGGACCTTGTTGCAGCTGTGATGAAACATGGCCTAGTTTGGCTCTACCAGATGTGACTGCTCAGCAGCGAGCCGTGCCGAGCGTGCAACGCCGCTGCACCGTGCTCTACCAAATTCCATGAAACTTGCTGCATCAGCAAATTTAGGATCCCTTGCTCACCCCAAATTCCCAATTCCAGCTGTTGAAGGAGGATGTCCTTTGCCTGTAAAAATCAGTGCTGCTTCGAGGCAACTCAGACTGTTAGTCCAGGCACCTGCTGCTGCTCCGCTTGAATATCTCAAAGGTTAATATTCAGACTTCGTGAAGCAGAAGAGGCCAGAGGATTTTACAGCAAGACCCTGTGCAAATAGCTGCTTAATTCTTAACTAGAAATCCTGACTTGACCGCTTCTGTCTGAAATCTCTCCAGCTCTTAGGAAGCCGCTTAGATGGCTGCTGTGTCCCTCAAGTTTGTGTGCTTCTCATGGAAAAATGGAATCCCTTCCCCACCACCACACATCTAGATTTTATGTGATGCGCCTTTCCAGTTCTTAAAAAACATATGCATTGCACAGATGATGCTTTCCTTGTCACATCATTCACGAGGGCTCTGATTTGTGGTTGCTTATAATTTCATTTGGACAGTGGGCTGTTATGCTTCTGTGATGTAGGCACAACGCATCTGTCTCCTTCATGCCATTGAATGATGTCTGATCCCAAGGTGACCACTAGTATGGCTTTTGAGCTTGCCATTGCCTTCTTCAACATGTTTTTCCTTAGAGGGGTGCAAACATGGAGGAGAGCACCCAAACTCCACACACACCCATGAGCTGAACCTGAACCGCACATCAAGCAAGCAGCCCAAGAGTTGCAAGGCACCAGCTTACTCTACTGTACCACCATATTAGATCATCAACTTCAGCCACCTGTTCTCTCCTCAACTCTGTAGGCCTGTCCTAAAATAGGCTCCACCTTTGCAGAAAGTGTGGATTTGTCAGTAAACCCCCCCGATTCTGCTTGTTACTTCTCTGCAGTCTCTCCCATCTTCCTAGTGGCTGCCATTCTATTCCGAGTTGTCAACCAGATTGGATAACAGGTGGATCTTTGTGTGCACCCAAAGACATCTTCAGTGGAGTAATGCGAGAGCGCTGGCTGTTTGGACCGAACATCGACGAGAACACGGCATACGCCCACGTAAGGCTGCTCTGAACCCACCGTTCGCCACTGCTTCATCCATAACCCACTCTGATGTTACAGCTCAATCTATGATTTTAACTGCATGAAAGACATAAATTCCTTTGCTTTTACACCTTCTTTCTATTTTTTTATTTTATTTCCAGAAACAATTGTGAAAAAAGCATAAATAATGCTGTGTGGAATGTGAAGAACGTAAAAAAAAAACTGCCCTTAAAATGTCCGGGACATTGGCGCACGCTTTGAAAATGTCTCCAAAGAGGTCAAAATTGTCTGTATAAAATGAAAAATGTGAGCTCTATAGCTCATTTTCTACTGAATGACTGAGGTGTTTGACTATAAGAATAAAAGCCAGGCTTCATAGTTAAGCCATAGTAAGTCCATCTTATAAGTCCTCCTTAAGGACTCCTTAACTCCTTTTCCTCAGCCAAGTTTGCTAGCCAAAGCGACCAGTTGAGATGTCCACATTTTTCCTGCCACTGAATATCTCTCCAGCACTTTTTAAGCGCTGCATTGGAGAGGCGGATAATAATAATAATAATAATAATAATAATAATAATAATAATAATAATCAGCATTTGCGGCTTCTTTACATTTGCTCTATTCTTCCATTGTGTCCCCTATATACAGTAATGCCAGCTTTTGTCTCTGATACCTTTCAAATTTAATAATAAAGAAAACCCAGTCAATTACGTGTCCATCTGGTCACATAATCTAAGAAAGTGACAGTCTTGATGTGTGCCTTTTTGAGAAAAACTCTAGAAACTTAAAAAAAAAAAAAGATATATATATATATATATATATATATATATATATATATATATATATATATATATAACAGACCCATTTTTTTCTATTACATTTAGTTTTTGTTTCATAGTACAGTTAATGTGTTAGCAATCGATAGGTAGTCTCAGCATGAAACCATATTCCTTTTAAATATACAAACTCTTGTCACCCTCATTAATTCTGATACTGAACGCCTCCAACATTTCATTTGTTTACCTCCTGTAATCATAACTCTCCCAGCTAAGGTCAACAGTACATGCGGGCTACCAGGTTTTAATGGATCTCCTCATGCAGGTTCTGTCCGGTTCCCCCTAGTACCAGGCTGGTTCCAGGCATTGGTCGTAAACAAGCACGAGGAGAGGGATCTGCTGTCTGGAGACATAGCCAACCACCCTGCTGCAGGGGTGAGTGGGTGAGCAAAGGGGATGGGCAGAGGAGGGGAGCGGAACACAGCGGGAAGGTAGGCCACAGCTTCGCCAGGATCAATGCTACCTTCAGTCATTTCTGGCTCCCAAGCAGAACCGACCGATAAAATGGTCAATGAACAGCTCTATCTGTGAGGCTACGGCCAGTTTTTGTCCCGCATTTAAGTTAAAATCGACAGCATAGGATCATTGTGAAAATAGAAAGCATGGAACTGGGGATTGGCTTATTTGACTGTACACAGAAAGTTGAATTTTATGTTTATTTTATAATTGGCATGGGCCTCCAACAAACCTGTATAAAGTCAACTTTTTAAATTTTATTATTATTATTATTATTATTATTATTATTATTAGTAGTAGTAGTATTTTATTTATTTTTTTATTATAATTTATCTAGTTTTTAAAAACAGTGAGTATTCTCTGACACATTTAAAATTATGTACCAGGGTACTTAACTGTCATACTTAAGCTTTGCCACAGTGAAAAAATGTTGAATTTAAAAAAATACATATATCTTTTCTCTGCTCTAATACTACTACTTAACTATATAAGCCTGTCATGGTGGACTTTCCACCTTGCTTCTCTTAACCACTTTGTTCCGGTCAGGTTATCCTGTTATCAAAACACAGTTTCTTCTTGTATGTATTAGCTGTGACTGACATGGAAAGGAAAATTTTATGCAAGATATAAGTTTATGTCACTTAATTGGTCATAAATATTATTCATATCGGACCAAATTTTGGTAAGAGCTGCCAAGTCCTACCTAAACTGACTAAAGATGGCTGAATTATTGCTGAAATATGTGTAGCAGTACATTAACATTAGCATGACAGTACAGATGCCAGCAGTACAATCTCATGGTATAAACTGACTAGGAGGTAAAAATTTAGGAAGTCCAAGGCTGAAGGTACATGACATATTTTGGTGATCAGACCACATGCGGTGCTGTGTCAGATAGCTCAACTTTATATTTCACCCAGGTTTTCAAAAATATGTGAAAATCAGGTCATTTGGGTTCTTGGTCAATCACTGATATACAATCAAATGGTATGATTATCATTATTTATCTTACATGAGATTCAGTAATCAATATACCAGCTGATAAAATCGCTAAAAGATGAAGTTAAAAGCAACTGTAATTTGTACCATAAAATTTGTGCAATGAGAAATCAAATCCAAACATAAAGAAATTAGTGAGTGTCAGAAATCCTGAAATAATTTTTTTGCCATTTTCCCACTTTAAAAAACCATAACCCTTCAGAAGAGCTGGACATACAGTATCATCAATAATAATAATAATAATAATAATAATAATAATAATAATAAGAAGAAGAAGAAGAAGAAGAAGAAGAAGAAATAAGCAGCAGCATTATTGTAATTATTTCAATGAACCCCTGGGTTAAAACTGTAATAAAAATTAATAATAAATATCATAACTAAATAATCGTATGTCCAGTGCAGGTTCATGGTGCTTTAGAGCCAATTCTGGAAGCATAGGACAAAAGCAGAGTTCACTTTGATGGAATGCCAGTCCATTACAGGGCAGTCATATACATACACACACGTACACTCATTTACTGACACAGAAATACACTAAGAAGCCACCAATTCACTCAAAATGCATATCTTTGGACTGTGGGTGGAAACTACAGCATGTGGAGGAAACCCCAACGACACAAAACATGTTAACTCCGCATAGACTGAGCCAGGAGCTGTGAGGTACCAGCATGACCCTCTACTGCACTGCATCATCTCAAAACAATGGAATGAGACATTAACAGGAAAGAGAAAATAACAGTAAAATAAATAATGAGAGGAAATGGGGAGAAAAATAAGTGAACAAACCAATATTTTTTGTATAATTTTAAACATATGAGCCTTAAGCCTGAATTTAAAGGTGGTCAGAGCAGTTATGATATTTTCAACTTAAGTTTTCTTTGTGTTTAAAAGGTAAAGCTGGAATTTTGAATAGAAAAACCGGGTTAACTATTTTAGCTTATAAACACTTTTCTCTTCAAATAAACACTAATAAAGGCAAGAGCCTGCATTATGCTGAACATTTGCCGTGCGGAAAGCAGCTGAACGCTCACTGTTTCAAATGCAGCTACAGTCATATTATTTCATGCATCTTTCTGAGTTCAAAATGACATTTGTGTGTTTTTTATGACAGCAAGCCCTTGGTACCTGAACTCTCTATCGCCACATTTTTGCTATAATGCCTCTTTCAGTTAAAACCTAAAAATCGGTATCAGAAACTACTGCTATAACAAATTTCTGTTCAAAACCGAAACAAATAAAAATCAAAATAAATTGAAAAATTAACAAATAAATACCACATATTGCACTATAATATAGAATAATATTGCTATAATTTTATTAACGCTTACTGGTGTCTTCAACAGTTCTGCTCACTTTCTTTAACCACGTTTGCACAGCTTTACAGCATTTACTCTGATTTAAGCTGGATAAGTCAGTAGGATGCCCATTGGAGGAAGAAAGATGTTTGGCCTAAAATCCTTCCTGTGCTGGACAGGAAAACCGTAAATAGTTTTGGAGCAGCAAACGCAATGGTGTCACTAATAATGGAACATGACAGGGACATAAACAGGAGCTTCACGTTCACGCAACGCAGCCGAAAATGGCGTCGCAGGTTACGAGGAGGTTTGTGCGAGAAAACTGTGTGAGGGCAACTAAAGTTCCATACTGCGTTTCTGTCGCCCCGCATCCACCCCTCCTTCCCACCTCTGACGGAGAAAACTGACACAGCCACCTCCCTCCACACCGCAGACCTCCCAGCCATCTTTTCTTCACTTCATTCCATGACACCCAATAAAACCCGATCGCCTTGTTTGTGCAGATATCTGCAGTGTTTTTAACTAAATTTCATTTTTTAAATAATATTTAAACATCAGTAGCAACACCGACGTCAGAAATGTCCTGTGTGTTATAAATAAGGAAATTAATAAAATAAGACCAACATTGTTTTCTGTTGAGGTGTACGTATATTATGCCAAAATCATGGATTGACAGTTATGTATGGGTTTTCCAGCGCATTATTATTTTTTCCTGTCTGAAATAACAGAAAACAGGCATTCGGTATCCGAGTTCGATTCGGACACTGAGGGATTACTCTAGTTCACGCACGTGTTCATTCAGTTGAATGCTTTCCTACAAAGTAACTAAAAGTCTCAAAGCTGCTTAAAATTATTTACCCGTATATACAACTGGGTAGTTTAAAGTAAATATCTTGCTCAACTATACTACAGTAGGCAGTGGGATTTGAACTTGCAACTTCTAACCCAAAAGCAGCCGCTCTAACTACTCTGCTACCTGCAGTGCATAAAAGGCAACATTATGGTCGCTTGTTTACAAATGACTCGTGGGAAATGTTGAAGCATAAAAGGGAATTCTGGCAGCTACAAACAAGAGAAGTAATTGAAAATTTTGGCGTGCCAGAAAGTTTGAGAGCAAAAACATGTGGCTTGAGAAATCAGTATGATTAAAGTAAAATACTGGGTTGAATTGGGCTTCCTTACCTTTTTGCTTTGTTTTGCATTGTTCTTTCTTTGATTCGTTTTAATGGTGCCTTCCAGTCCATGGGTGTTAACCTGCAAGTTCAAGCAGCAACCAGTAAGCGAATAAAAACGTGCACATATTATAAATGCACTGTATGGCCAAAAGTATGTGGACCCCCCTTCTGATGACTGATCTGAGCTGTTTGACCCATACCCATACAGAATACAAAGACATTCTTGAGAATTTTGTGCTTCCAGCCTTGTGGCCACAGTTTGGGGAAGAAGCTCCTTTGTGTTTATTTGATAATTGGCATGGGCTTCCAGCAAAACTGTGTAAACTCAACTTTTTCCATATTATTATTATTATTATTATTATTATTATTATTATTATTATTATTAGGAGTATTTTAGCAAACTAAACCTGAAGCAAGAACTGGATGTATCGCTTTGATGCAAACTGCATTTATGACACAAATTTGCGGCATTTGGGGCCTGATGTGGTAGGGTTACCATGACTACGGTGGCACACTGACCACCCTGGAGGGCCCACGTTGCTCTGACCACCCCATGAAGACTACTAACCCTTTTTTCCACCTCATACTCAAGCCCAAGCAGCCTTGCAATCTTCCTCACTCAAGGTCTCCCCTCCCTCATGGTCCCGCAGAGAGACAAGCTCATCCGTAAAGAAACGCAGCAGCTCTGCCAGGACAGAATCCTGAGAGGAGAAATTGGGCGGATGTAGAGACACTGGTACTTCCACCCACTTTCATCACCGTCTGCCAAAAACAGTGGATGCGTTTCAGTGTTTGGACCAAGACAACAACCTGACCTTCCCGAATAAGCAGCATTTCTTTCATATTTCTTAACCGCCCGCACCGGACTCAAAACCCGGCCTGACGAGAAACGACTGCTAGGCGACAGCCAGGACCTTCTGAGCAAACTCAACGCCACGAAGTCCAAGTTCAAACTCAAGAGCTGGACACGCTGACAAACGGACCGGAAGATTTTCGAGCTCTTGCTTCCATCGCAACATTCTCGCTGAAAACAATACCTGTGCGTAGAACTACTCTCTGCCGGCACAGGTCAAACAAATGTGGTTTAAATTACGGCGCGCGGCGCTTGTTTACTTTTCTTTGTCTCGCCGCCGTATTAAATGGATCTCCACAATGGGCAAACGGCACTGTCTCTGCGTTATTATGCCTATATTTATGGCAGATTCAGTTTCAAAACCGTTTGATCTCATATGCTCTCCGTGTCAGCGATTTCATGTCTTCAAGCTGAATTAACTTGGTTGAGAGAACAAACGCTTGAAGGACTGATTACAAATTTGGGCCACAATGAGGGTCTATAAACAGAAAATAAACATATAACCCAACAGCGGGAAACCCGATCCCTTTCAGGGTGCGGGGAGCTGACGGAATCGGGAAGAACGAAAGCGAAAAAGATAAAGTAACCGAGGGAGGTCGCGGTCAAAACACCCGTGATTTTCGGAATTACGACAAGAAGGCTTTAATGAACTGCAGAGCCGCAGATACGGCAGCGCTCGGCCCTCCGGTTCGAAGTGCTTTACTGGGTTTGATGGCTGGAAAATAAAAACACGTGGCAAGCACGCACACAGTCATGGCGAGAGCAGCTTATTCTTTACCCGACGCGAAAAGGAGGGGGGCGTCCGCCAGAATAGAACTCGCCTAGCGGAGCGCTCGCTTCCACCCATTTGGGGGTTAAAAACAAGGCGAGCAGACATTAATACCGTTCACTTGAACTCCAAGACCCACCTCCCCCTGAAAGGAAGGCAATGTGGGATACGGGATGATTAAGCCATTGCTTACATCTCTCCCAAACACATTTCAAACATTCTCTCACAAATGTTTGCCTTCGTAAACGAACAGCTTAAGGCTTCGGCCTATCTGCAAGGTGTCTAATACGGAGCTCGCGCTAAGGATAGCAGAGCGCTTGGGTCAAATGACAGTGCGGCAATAAAAAAATAAAAAAAAAAAAAAAAAAAAGCGACTTGCAGTTCCTAAATAATCTCCGTACCGCGGCTAACAGGGTGGTCCACCCCGCCTGCAGCTTGTGCAGAACATGTGCACATTGTGTACACTACCGACAGTGGGAAAACCTTAACTGCGGTGCCCGGGCCGCGGAAATTATACACCATCCAATATATAGCCGCGTGCACCGACGTGGGGATCCGTGTTTGCGCAAAAACACCGGTGCGCAAGGTTTTGTCGCTAACAAGATTTTATTACTACATCAGGCATCTCAACAGGTCCTGTGCTATGCACTTTGAGAAAAACCAAAAGTCGGGCGTAAAATACACATATTTCACTCCAAACACAGCGGTCACGCAACTATGCTGTACTGCAGCGTAGGCTAGCTTTACGAATATCTGCAAAGGATTAAAATTTAGCACAAAAGGAAAAATGCAAGGACTCAAATTTCTACTCAGATCGCAGGAAGCGCAAGCGAGTTTGCAGCAGACAAAAATACTTGGCCGCAAGATAAATAAACAAATAAAATGTTGAAGAAGACCAAAAAAACCGGGAAAAGGTTTGGCTCAGATGGGGGCGTTGAGAAGCAAATGTTGGTCGATTGCCTGACAGCAAGAATAATCTCTTGACATAATAAATGATTTTTAAAAAAATGCCGGTTTGATCGCGCAGGACTTCCCACTGAAGTGAGAAGACAGTAGAAGCAAAGACACACGCAAGTGCTCTTGCTAACCCCCCACCCCACCGCACCCCTGCTTATTTGAACGTGTTGCAATTTTTCTTTTGCGTCCAGGTTTGTCCGATTACTAATGGCTCAGCAATGACATGAGGGAGTGAACAACACTATGCAGCTTTGGATGCGGTGCGGAGGAACACAAACTGTGGAAAAGGGTGTTAAAACCTGTTGCCAACAACTGGACAGCTGAGCAGAAAAACAGGGCAGCAGAAAACTGTTTTTGCGCAGCAACGCCGGGCAGAGGGGTGTCCGTTCTGGTCGCCGTACCTGTTAGCTAACTCGACGGCCTTTCTAAAACGGAAACCTCACAGCGGATCTCAGCCGCAGCCTACGGTGCGGTGAGTCAAAGGAAGGCAGTTATGTCTGAGCCATAACAAGGCATGCAGGCGCAGGCTGGCCCCGTGGGATTCTGGGAACACTTCATTCATGCATCCCTCGGGGGTACATCAGCCCAGTTCCATTTCTGCCCTTGGAAAAACACAGGCGGGTGCAAAAAAAAGAGAAAAAAAATTCATTACAATTTGCCTTTACCTGTTGCTGGAAATACCCTTCTTGCTTTAAGGAGCATTAACGTCTTCATTGAACAAATTAAAATGGACTGGACTGCTAATATTTCTTAAAACAAAATGTAGAGGCTGAACATTTATGCAAGTCGCCTTGACTTGGAGTTTTTAGCCAACTATAGGGCTGCTGCATTGTAGTTGTTATGGCATTAACTTATTTTAAAATACATATTAAAAAAAATGAACAGCTCAGACATTGAACTACATTTTTTGTATACTTTCATATTGCATCTTTGCATATTTTAGTCAGGCTTAAAGTTCTTACCGGAGAAAAACAGACCTGTTGGTGTTAGCACAAGTGCTAACGGTCATTGCCTTTTTCCAAAAAGATCCAGTGGTGTTTTAAAAGCATCAGCCAGAAATGAATAAAGCATTTTAAACATTTTCTTAACTATGTTTGGTGGGGGGGTGGTGTTCAAATGGGCCTAGACGAAACTTAAAGGTGCATTTTTGTTTGGTCAGAAACTGGCTGTTTAGATAAATTCCAGTGGTGAGTCCCCCCCCCCCCCCCCCCATTTCCTTTAGTGTCTCTGGCTTTCTGAACTTTTAATGTACACCAATATTCACTCAATAGACTTTACAACTTCCATTAGTGGTACAATAAAGCGCCGCTGGCAGTTCTCTAACTAACGCGACTCCGTGTGGCGCACCCCCCCCAGGTTGCATGTGGAATGCTGAGGGCCTTTCATCCCCGGCGCTGTTCCCGTGAGTACAACCGAGAGATGCACACATGCGGAAGCAGTACCAGCTCATCATCCAGCGGGGAGTCCCAAGGATGTGATGTTTCTCACTATGAGCCAACCTCAAAACCATTACAAGCTAAATAGCTCATACTGTAGGACGCTGTTCTAAGCCCATTCCGAAGCTCTATCCTTTATTATAAAGCCAGGTCTTCTCACTCAATAATTGGCACTGTACTCAACGCTTATACGGGTCAACCAGCTGGATCAACACTACCTAAGGATTAAAATCCTTGGGGAAACAAATGAACGAATGAACGAACGAATGAATGTCATCTGACAAACATCTGGGAAGGCTTCCTAAGGCCCGAGTTCTGCTTCTATTTAGCAGTACTGACACTCAGCAGGTGGAAAGAACCGGAACAGTAGCACGCTGCTGTTTTTTTTGCCAGCGGCCTCTCCCCGCTCCTAAACTGGCCATCGGATCTCTCCTGACGGTCACGTCCAGCCCCGTCTCCCGCTTCCTAGCACGTAAAGAGGCCTGTGGGCCTCAGGCTGAGCCAGATGGCTGGTCTGGACAGCTGTCTTGTCTGGACCTTGGACCTCCTTCTTTGTCATTAAGGAAGAACTCATTTCCTTTGTCTTAAATTAGTTCCTCCTGGGATTTGCACAAACACATTCCTGGAGGGCAGGGAAGGGGTTAAATAATGACTGTTCATCTGGGAAGAAGTTTTTACAGAGCTCATTTGAAACTACAAAGCGCAATGGTGAATCATTTTAACAGATGGCTTTTTTATCACAGACCGGGTCTGGCCAAAAGCGGGCAAGGAGGGGATAGAGGATTCGGTACGGTAGGGGTCAGGTGTAGCGAAATTTACTTTGAGAAGCCGGCATTTCTAAATATTAGTGCACGAGCAGCATTCGACAGAAATTGCCAAGCTGAAGTATGGGAGGACACTTCAGTCTGTATGTCTGCAGTCGTGCTAGTGTTGGGGGTGGAGGCGCTTTTGTCTATTTGCAGTCGTATTAAAAAGAAATCTGCTCCCTGCTGATTAAAGTGGCTAAGTTGTTTTTGTTTTTTCTTTTTTATTTCTCCCTAGAAGCAATCAGAACTGCTGGGTTACCTTTCAACCTCATCCTGCCCAGATGTCAATATTCAACTCCAAGCCCATTTAACCACATCTAAGGAAGTGCAGCCTGGCAACCCTCGCTGCGCCATTTCGTCAAATTCGAAATGTTTGTGCGCTCCGTTGTGCAAAATGTATAGACACTTGGCTAGAGCATTAACTCTCTGCCTATCGTAGAATCCTACGATGAAATTTCCCGCTATCTAGTCCTGATGGGAACCAGGCACGGCTTGAGGAAGGAAAAGCCCGTAACGTGGATTCTGGTCCTCGTAGGCTGCGTTTCTTTTGAAGATTAAAGATACGTTGGAAACCTACATAAAGCGACCAAAAACAATTCCACAAATCTTGACGGCAGGCTTTACTTGACCGCGTAATATTCATACGCGACCCTGTCAGAATTCTTCTGAAACCGATGTGTTGTTGCTACTGCCGATATTGAAAAAAGTCTGTAGGACACCGAAAGCGGCCAGACCGAAGAGGTGCGAATATCTCTAAAAGGCCAAGGAGATGAAAACCTTCGAATCTGGGAAGTATCTCTGAGACAGGCCGCCGCTTCTTTGACATATAAATTACGTTTCGTAAATAACACAGAGCAAAGCAGTCTTTTCCCAGCTGTGTGTTGCTGAACTCACTTATCTCAGCTCTGCTTGTAAAGCTCCAGGGGTTTGCAAGAGGAACCGCACACCTGCGCTACGCTAAATAAAAGAAATACGGCTCTTCGTCGTCACCCCCCCCCCCCCCAGCGAACAGTGCCTCAAGCGGGAGGCATAAACAGCCAAAAAATCTCAAGTGAAATATTGAAAGCACTTCTTAACATTAAGCGGGAAAAAGTGCATTAAAGTTATGATGCACTCAAAGCAACACCGTTTTTGGAACCGAGCGCAAAAAAAGTTAAACGGGAATTTTCCTCATTAAAAAAGGCACTTTGTACATTTTTATCAGCTAAAAAGGTCTCTGAGGCACCTTAAGAAGAACGGGTCAGGGTTAAGGTTGTGCATTGTGGTCAGTTCCCTGACAACACGAACTACTGGAGCGATGAACGCTAAGGTTTCTCCTTCCTGTCTTAGGTTAACACACCTGGCTTTTTTCAGGCTTTTCCTCGCTTAGGTTAAGAATAGGGCCACACGTCTAAGTATTTTCTTCTCACATTTAACTGTAGCACTGGTGTATCTTAATGATTTCAGCACTGGTGTAAAGCCATAGGCCAAGTCACCCAACAAACCTAAGCATATGACAAAATTTACACTGTATTCTATTACTGCGAGGACATCTGTTCCTCCCTCGTGCAGCATCAAAAATATGACTTAAAGCTTAAATCAAAATAGTCAGATGGAAACAAGGAAAAGGAATTTGTTTTAGCTAAGGAATACAGCATGTGTTTCAATAATATCAACAGATCTTAATAAGGAAAAGAAAGGAAAATTTGTTTAAAAAACTCTTAAATGAACATAAACATTGCAATATTTTTACTGCAGCAGCAATATCTATAAATATGACAGTGGCCAGTACTACAACTATAATGTTCTTTAAAAAAAGTTGTATATGACACACATACTTGGTTTGGATTATATGACCTTCCATGTTATCTGGTCAGAAGAGGACAAGTTTTTTAATGTCTTTTTTTGCAAAAAGCCTATGATTGAAAATACATCCAGGTTAGATATAGAAAAAAAAAGGATGAGCCTGAGCGGTGACCTCAGGTGAAGAGATTATTTATAATTGGTGCAGACTGAATCTGTGGACAGAATATGAGGCGAAAGCTTGCAAAGAAAAATGAAGATGTGGAGGTGTTCCTGGATTTCGTCATGGATCAAAACATGGAGTGGCTTGTCGAAAGCTTGTGACAGCTGAGCACACAATGAAATTCCGTACTGAGCCCCTTCACTTAGGCCCTTTCTTTCTGCATTGTGATCTGGTGATGCGACCTGGTTCAGGTAGGTTCATGAGGAAGGGCTCATTCCTGTTAGCCCAGCCTCTGGAGGCCGTGATATTAGAACTAGAAGCAGAATTAGAAGTAGTTATTGTTCACTCTCAACATCTTACTCCCCATTAAGGCGTTGTTTGTGAATTTTCTTTTTTTATGTGTGTGTCAAACTGTAAAAAAGACTGGCTTGCACAAAGAGAAGTTGTGGTTACCATCAAAACAATTTTTTTTAAATAGTAAAAACCTTATATTGCAATAAAATTGCAATTTTATATAAATATTATATAAAAATTATATAAATTCGTTTCATTTTTTAAAACTCTTTGGGTTTGTAAAGAACAACAGAAAAAAAATTATTACTGCCTAAGGTTTAAACCAAATAAATGAAGATTTTTGTTACTTTTCAGTTTGTTACTGTGTTTAGCTAGCTATATATGTCCAAATACAGCTCGTGTTGCATGTGGTTGCATATTCTCCAGCCCAGAGCCATCCACACCAAAGCCAGATAACTCAGACTCCATACCACAATTTTTACCCTGGATAATTACATCAACCTGTACGCAGTCATTAAATCAACCTTTCATCCAAATTCATAAGAAAAATGAAAGTGCAAAGTTCACAACTTTGTTTCGTTAATACTGAAATGAAAAGCTGAGAAATGTCTATTAACAGAGCACTAGTAGCAAGGACAGAAACTCTGAGAATCATCAACAAAAAAATAAATAGGTGATCATAAATTTTAAAATTCAAAATTTCTTGAGAATTCACATCTTACCAAGAAATAAAATTAATTTAAAAATATTCATCATTATTACTTTTTCCCATTCTTGCTGTTTCATTTTACCAGTAGCTTGTATTTCAACTTTAAATAAAAATTGGTATATAAGTATAGGTATAAATATATATCGATGGCTTGCATGTGGAGTACAGATCTTATGCATTTAGTGCTGTTGACCATTACACACTCGTGTTACTCATACACGAGCACCTCTACAAATAGAGCCGGGAAATTAACAACCTTCCAGGTGTGTACCTATAAGCAAATACAAGTTTTTTTTTGGTCTCTGACCTTTTGTGCAGTTTTACATTAATAAATGCATTGCAGTTCACCGAAACCCTACAGGCATTCAGCAGCTTATAAATAAGCAAATCCATGAGTGGAAAAACAATTGTTTCACGCAGACTGTCGATGTATCAATAGAGGGAGAAAAACAAAAATGGGCCAAAATCAGAGTCCCCTTAAGGTTGATTCAGATGTAGACAATACTTTCATTTTGGGCAGCCCTGGCGTGATCCCTTTTGTTCTTCTTTCTGGAATTAAGGGCGTCCAGACAATGGGGCTCAAACTTGTTGGTCAGCTCGATTGTTCCGAAGCGGTGCTCGGGCTGCTGCTGGTTGACCACTCTGATGCATGATTATGACCATATAACCATTTTTTACGTAAAGGCAAAAACAAAAATCAAGAATCTCTTAGAACTACCAATATACAAATACAGGCTTCAGCTGGCCGAGGCGGTAAACCCTGAGGACACTCTGGATGCCATTAGAAGGGTTTCATAAAGTGTCAAAAAGAATGATTTGATTATCTGCAAATAGATTGATTCCAAGAGATCCAGATCATGTAGAGATGAAGAACAATGTACCTCCTAAAAGGTAAACATCACCTGTGTATCAAGAGGTCCACAGCCATCACGGTGGTTTAGGACACAGCGGTATTTAAGTCTAAGAATAAACACATACACGCACACGCATATGCACGCAACATTGGTTTTACTGCATTTTTCCAGAAGAACCAAGGTTGACCGTTGCCCTCCACATGCAGACTAAGATGGAGTCAGATCCATGCCCAGAGAGCCCAAGTAAGGTGAGGCAACCGCATTACTGCCCCACAGTGCTACCCACTTTGAAAAGCCAGAAAATAAACAGCAACAGCAATAACAACCAAAGAGCAAAACCAAAGAGCATTACCTTGTGTCGCTGAAGGCTCACATTTTGAGAGACTCGCTGCCTTAGCGGACCCATCCGGTAGCCTACATTTTGTAAACCATGCTCCTTTCCCTGGAAATTCAACAAAACGCTTGTTAAAAACTCGCCTTTACATTCTACAATGTGTCTATTACACGTTTTTGCCACTTACACCAACTTAAACACGACAAACAAGCCGTGATTTAAGTGCACATTCGCAGATCCATTTAAACCTCGGATGCAGTCGTGTTGCGAAGGCCAGTTTGTCTCATAAAATCGCCCAGATTTATTCTGCTTCAGTCGCACGGCAGATAAGGCTGCTTAGCAACTTTCAAATCATTGCATAAAGCAGGAGTGTTTGTTCCAGGCAAACTCTAAAAGAATTCTACATAGCTGTTGACTTGAATCACTCAAATATTTTTTAAATGAATGCATGAGATTAAATGTCATTTTTCGCTCTATGCAAGGACCTGAAGTAACAGAGCAAAGACCAAGGAAAATGGCCAATTTTCTCCTTTAAATGAAACACTTTTGACTCTAATTTCTATTAAACAAGCATGAATTGCACACTTTAGCTTATAAAACAAGGCACTGATACATAAGGACGAGGTTCGACAGACATTTATTCAGCTGCCCTTAAGAAATAAAGATTAAAATGAAGTAAATGACAATATTTAAAAAAAAAATAAAAAAGAAAGTTAAGATTAGTAAAAGTGATTGCTTGGTGCAAAGACACCTTTGCTAGTCTGGTAAACCAGACAAAGGTTGAAAACAGGGTGAAGGGAACATGCAGAGTTTTCCACTCATGCTTCAGAATTGTCTGATCGGTACATTTCATTGTGTTAGGGGCTAAAAAAAATGGCACAGAAAGGAGGTGGAGCAGGGCTGACATATTTGTCATAAACCACACTGTCAACCAAGAACCACAGAATGTCAGCCAAGTACAAATAATAACAGTAATATCACGCGCTGTTGTGAACTGAAAGCATTACAGCAGGGCTACTTAAACTTTTAAAACATTTTTTTATCATTGTTATCCCTTATTTATCTCATCTGAAGAACCAAACACATTCTCGACATTTCAACAGTTAAGTATGTGCGTAGTTTAATCCGTGTTTCATCAACACAACAGTTCAGCTGGGACGAAAACCCACTTAGGCAGGTTGCCTGAACCGGGAATGAAAAACACTCAGTCCTGCATGCAGCGGTGCTAGAAGGTTTAAAAACCTTTTAGAAGTGTCCGAATTTCTAAATGAATTTGACTTAAAATGGGATCAGATCTTCAAAAAAGTTCAGAAAAAAGTAAAGGGTTTACAAACTTTACAGCACTGCCATACCGAGACATCGCAGCAGGTGACCCTCATATTAACTGTTGTTAAAGTGAGGCGCTAATATTTTATTAGGATGACAGAGGCGGGAGAACTAACCTTTGTACGGAGAGGATTTCTCTTCCTTTTTTGCTCGTCCAACAAAGCAAGAGAAATCTTCATTCGGATCTAATGAGGTCAGAGACCAACTGAACACCGGTCTGTAAGCACAGAGAGAACAACAAAAATCACAGTTAGACCTGAAGTACTGACAGGCAATGACTAACAATGGAACAGTTTAGATGAAAGTGAACTTTCCTGAACATTTTTAAGCAGGGAAATTCAGAATTGAGGATACAACTAGGCATACATTATATACACTGCATGGCCAGAAGTATGTGGACCCCCCTTCTAATAAATGAGCTAAGCTGTTTCTGCCCTTCCAGATTTGTGGCCACAGTTTGGGGAAGAAGCTCCATTCCGGCTCCATGACTGTGCCCCCCCTTTGCACAAAGTGAGCCCCAAGAGCACATGGTTTGCCCAGGTTGGTGTGGAAAAACTTGAGTAGCTACACAGAGCCCTGACCTTAACCCCAGTGAACACATTTGGGATGAATTGGAGCACTGACCACGAGCCAGGCCTCCTCACCCGACCTCACCAATGTTCTTGTAGCCAAATTGGGCATAAATTCCCACAGCTGCACTCCAAAACCTGGTGGAAAGCCTTCCCAGAAGAGTAGAGGCCATTACAGTTGCAAAGGGGGGCACAACTTCATATGAGTGCCTATGGCTTTTGAATAGGTAGTTCAACCAGTGAATATGAGAATGACACTTAAGTGTCTACTTTTGGCCACACAACGTATGTTCAAAATGAAGGTTAGAAAAGATTTATATCCATGTCATTTTAAACAGTGAAAACTGCGTTGGTTTGGTTTGTCTACAAAATATATGACACAACATAACAATAAGTGACGCATTAGAAAAACAAACACTTTGTCATGGATTTCTTCTTCCGTTTGAAGAACTTGAAACAGCAGCACCACCTTTGCTGAATGCTCCAAAATCTCAGCATGTACTTCCCTGACAAACTCCTTAACTCCACAGGACTTCATGTCCATCAGAGTGAACGTTGCCCAGCTCACGTTAGTTTTTGCTCTGACCTTTGCAGCAACGAATGAAGTCGATAACAAACAATGCAGTCAGAGTAAAAAAACCCTGAAAAAAACCTTTTTTTTAAAATTGCAGTGCTGACAATTTGATGCCACAATATAGTCACATTTATGTTCCTTTTAATATCATAAACCTGACTGCAGATAATGATGTTAATTTGTCGCAAAATTTCCAACTCTCCAAGGTCTATTGCAGCACTAAATAAAAACCGTGCTGCTTTTTTCATCTCCAGATGAACCGATATCTCAGATTATAAGGAACGTACTGTGAAAAGGCGGTGTCCCTCACCTGCACAGATCCTGTACAAGTTGTTAGCCGGAAACCTTCTGGTTTCTCCGTAATAAAGTTCACCATGTGATGGTCTGTGGGAAGCAACAGTTGGAGTTATTAACACTCTGCGGGCTTACCACTGAATGAATACATTGTGCACATTGGTTACTATGGGACACTATCAGACGGAGCTCACATTCACTGAGGTTGCTTTGTAGTGGAGTATCAGCCTGCACAGCTCTGCTCTTCATTCTTCAGAATGTGCTCCTCACTGCAGGCCACAAAATCTGGACCAACAACAGTTATCTGACCGCTTCACTTCCGAAACGGATGTGTAAGCTAAGCCAAGAGCCACCATCACTCTTGTCAGTTACAGTCTTGTCACTTTATAGCTTAAATGTGGGAGCCCACAGGTGTTTACCCCACAGGTGTTTACTCCGTTGTTCCTAACAGCAGGTGACGGTGAGGCTGTTCTTGCTTTCTATGCTTGGGTCAATCAGTGCCAAGTAGAATATCTCCTACAGTACTTTCCTGTGAACTATGCAGCCAAGCAACAGGTTACACTGCATTGCACAGCTTTTTGACATGATGCCTCCACCTTCTTGCCGCCGCTATAGGGTTTGGCACCACTCTGAGGGTTCTTCTGTGTGGCCAGCTTGTACACCTGCGAACAACAGGAACAGGGCCATGGGTTAAGGAGGACTTGCATCCCTGATGTGTAGAAAAGTCAAGAAAAAACCTGTATGTACTCCTGTGTACACAAAACTTCAACAATACCGCACATGTGGAATATATACACTGCCTGGCCAAAAAAGTCACACACTGTAATATTTTGTTGGCCCACCTTTAGCATTGATAACAGCACCCATTTGCCATAGCATCATTTCGATAAGCTTATGCAATGTCACAAAATTTATTCCCGTTCAGAGTTGCATTAGTTTTTTGCCGAGATCTTGTATTGATGACGGGAGAGTCGGGCCGCCGCATAAAGTCTTCTCCAGCACATCCCAAAGATTCTCAGTGGGGTTAAGGTCTGGACTCTGCGGTGGCCAATCCATGTGAGAAAATGATGTCTCTCGTTCTCCCTGAAGCACTCTTTCACAATTTGAGCCCAATGAATCCTGGCATTGTCATCTTGGAAGAAAAAATCCATTGATGGAAAAACCTGGTTATTCAGTATATTCAGGTAGTCAGCTCACCTCATTTTTTGGGCATGTAATGTTGCTGAACCTAGACCTGACCAACTGAATGAACCCCAGATCATAACACTAAGTTAAATCCAGGTAGTGACTTTTTTTTTGGCTGGGCAGTGTATATGTACCCTGTTGAGTAATGGACATTTTTGTAAATTGTTCAAATCATTATGAGGAGCACGGTACTGAGGATGGATAACACAAATCCAAATAAAAAAATTAAAAAAATCTGACAAAAATGTCAGTGGTTGCTGAAAGTCCTGTTAACCATTTTTAATGCTGAAACTCTTTTCAGGGTTATTATTCACAAATAATTTTAGCATTCATTCATTTGGCTGACGTGTTTCTCCAAAGTAACTTAAAGTGATAAACCAATTTTCACACAAGGGGTAGTTTTTTCTCATTCAGTTCAGGTTGAATACCTTTCTCAAGGGTTCTGCAACAGGTGATGCACTTTGAACTTCGTGTGCAAGGTGGCCGCTCTTAAATCCACACCATTTTTCTGTAACAAATAAAACTGAAACATCAGTCAGAAGTATATTTATACATGTTAGTACATAGCTGCTACAAAGGGACTTGTTGATTATATAAAGAGCAAACTTGGGACACCAAAATAAATGTAGCATTAAAATATCCAAAATTCCTATTACTACTGTGTCTCAATTTTTCCAGTTTTTAATCGAAATTTGCACATGTCTCAATGTACTCTGAAAACTGAAGCATATAACAAAGAAACAGCTGACAATAAAAAGAAAGTCCTGGAATTGTTTTGTTTAACAAAATTCAATCCAAATTGTTGACTCATAAAAGTGGCCACCTTTTGTAGAGGTAACAGCCAAGCACACTCGTGGCATTCTTTGTACAATGGAAATCAAACATTGTTTGGAAGTTCTTCCCAACACTGACGCAGAAGTTCCCATGAATGTGCTGCACTTGTAGGTTGCGTTCTTTCACCCTCCTGTCCAGTTAATCTCAAACCAGCTCAATGGGGTTTAAGTCTGGAGACTCAGCTGTCGCATTCCATGATTTGAAGCCTACCGCCTTGTTATTTTCTTCTAAGGTAGTTCTTGCATAGTCTGGAGGTAAGTTTTGGGTCATATCTTGTTGTAGGATGAACCCCTGACCAACTAGACATAGACCAGAGGGTATTGCAATGGTGCTGCAAAATGTTGCGGTAGCCCTTTTGGTTCAGGGTGCCAGTCACTCTGTCCAAGTAAAATATACTGCAACCCATGCAAATATATTAATATCCACCTTGGCGTCTGAGTCAACAAGTCCTGGCACAAGGGGTTCTATCAGAGCGAAGCTGATGCACATTTGAGAAATGGATATATGTTATGTATGTTACCCCTGATGTCATCAAGATATCAAGATATTTTAAAGGTGCAAAAACTCCTGCCAATGCAGGGAGTCTTCCATCCAAAATCCAAAGATGGTGAAAGGAGCCTGGAAACTACGACAACTACTGTTCTGAATGAGATATGGAACAGGCTCTGTAGTTATTATTGACTCCTCGGTGACCACTAACATGGTTTTCAAGGCAAAGAAGGAGTTTACCACTGCCTTCTTCAGGCGTATTTTTCCCTTAGATGGGTGCAGACGCAGAGGCAAATATGCAAACTCCACACACACCACACAGTTGGACTTAAACCCCACATCACGCAAGCAGCCCAGGAGCTGAGAGCCACCAGCTTACCCCACTGTGCCACTGCACTTGCAGAACATTCGTAAGTACATCCAAACAACACCACCTAAAGGTGAGCTGCTAGAGGAACATCTGAAACAGACAGGGGATATGGATATCAGGGAAGCAAAGGAGGTGCCATGGCAGGATGAGCACCACTGACAGATAGGAGAGGTGCCTTACATGAGGATATCCTACCAATGCCTTAAAAGGGTGGGACCAAAAGATGGAACACAGGCATTCAAATTGGCAGCACAAGAACCAGCACTCAGCAGCAGGTAAGTTGAAACAGAGGTCCCATACCGGGCAAGTCCCCAGGTGTAGACTGAGACAATCCAACACCTAGCAGCAGTGGAAGGATGCAGGCAGGGACAGCAGATGCTGAGAGGCACAACCAAGTGGCAGGGATTATATACAGGAACATCTGCAAGGAATATGGCCTGGACGCACGTCTAAATGGGAGGCACTACAGACAATGGTGGAGAACAACAGAGCCAAGGCCCTGTGGGACTTTCACATCCTAACAGATACACAGGCAATGGATAACCTACCAGGTATGGTGGTAATAGATAATGAGGAGAAAACAACAGGAAGATAAGAATATGAACATCTGGAGAAATACCAGGGACTGAGAGAGGAATTGAAAGGAATGTGGAAGGTGAAAGCCAAGGTAGTCCCACTGGTGACTGGAGCACAGGACTGTGACCCCTAAGCGAGGAAAAGTGGCTCATTCAGATCCGAGGAATGACAACATGAGTCCAGCAGAGCGAAATCCTAGGAGCAGGAAAAATGTTGCACTGTACCCTCAACCTCGCAGGCGTCTGGTAGGAGGTCCAAGTCTGAGAAAAGTTACCACCCACAGGAGAAAAATGAGGTGAGAAAGGAATTTTTTTTATTTATGGAAAGTTATTTATGACAAATGAAGACATAAAGAGTTATACAGCACAAAAAAATGTTTCCATGGAACCATAGTGATCCTAACCCAGCATCCACCTGATGAGGTTTAAGCTTAGTTACCAAGTTCCTGTGCACCTGGGTCAGCACTGCCTTTGTTCTCCTCCAGCACGAGCTTTGCGGTGATGGGGCAGGAGACCTGGGTTTCATCTTGTACAGTTACCTGGTTAAGGGAATAACAGGATTTAACATTCGCTAAAACAAACAAGGTTTAGTTAAATTCAAAACTCAAACTGCCTGAAGATAAAAAACATCTTTAATCTTTCTGTCACACGTGTAACAAAGGCAAGGTGTGTATCCCCCCAAATGTCCATATAAGCCTAACTTGACATACCAGTATTTTTAATATTGCAGTTATGTCCTTGGTTTGTTTTATAAGACTGTGCTTAATAAAGCATAAATAAACACATCTCTAACTGGAAATGCCAGGCATATTTTTAAATCCGATTAGCAGTCACTAAGTCTGGATAGAGAAACAGAAGTTGCATTTGCAGTTGTCATTTGTTGGTGTTGTTCCAGTCTAAAATAAGTTAAAAACGTTAAAAGTACATTATAATTCTATATATAAAAGTTATGTATTTAGTAATGTACACTGTATGGCCAAAAGTATGTGGACCCCCTTCTAATGACTGAGCTGAGCTGTTTCAGCTGCATCCACACAGCATACAAACACATTCTAGACAAGTATGTGCTTACAACTTTCTGGCCACAGTTTGGGGTAGAAGTTCCATTCCATAGCATGACTGAACACAAAGCGAACTCCATAAACACATGGTTTATACAGGTTGGTATGGAAGAACAAGAGTGGGCCTGACCTGAACCCCACCAAACACCTTTGGGATGAACTGGAACACCAACTGCATGCCAGGCCTTCTCACCCAACCTCACTGATGCTCTTGTGGATGAATAGGCACAAATTCCCAAAATCTGGTGGAAAGCCTTCCCAGAAGAGTGAAGACTATTATAGCACCAAAGGGCCAACTCCATTTTGATGCTCATGGGTTTGGAAAAGAAATTTCAACAAGCACTTATGGGTATGATGCTCAGGTGTCCACACACTTTTGGCCAAACAGTGCATTTTATCCAAGCTGTCACTTATTAGTCCACTATGACAGAAAAAAATCCCAATAAAAACTTTGGTATAACTTTCAGAGTAATTGTGTGCTTTCATTTTTGTGTTTTAGACATGCACATTTAAAATATATATATATATATATATATATTCTTTATGTAAAGAAACATTCAAATGCAGGAATTTAGGAACTCAAACGAATCTGCACAGGAGTATCTCGCGGCCTGTAGTGCCACCTTGAGGCCAGTTGTAAAGTAGAGAATAATTTTCCTGCAGTTTAACCACAGTAAAGAAAGGAGGTGGGATTCTGTCAAAATTATAAGCACTTCCTTTGCTGAGCCTTTGTGTTTGTTTTTGAAGTTACTGTAGAGCTAAGGAAAGTTGCGGAAGGCTCCAAGACTTTTGGAGTTTTTCAGGTTTCGGTTCAGATATTAGTTTTATAATATAAAAGGATTAGGTAGTTGGGCTTTGCTTAATTTTCTTTTACAGTTACTTCTTTTGACAGTAACTTTGTAATGTTTATTGCACTGTTAAATACTTAAACTTGTTTGCTGCACAAGGCTTGCTGTTGTTCCAGTTCATCGGCAGATATTTTGGTGCCTTATGTCGCATCCCCTATACTATATTAATGGGCAGCCTTGGGCTTAGAACATAGCTGGAGGTTATAGGTACCCTGTGATCTTTTGAAATGAGCACATCATTTCATCATTCCTGTTTTGCAGAATGTGAACTTAAATCTGCTATATCAGCAAAGCTGTAGAAACAAAATGTCCTTGTGTTGTTTGGGGCTGGCTGCTGGGTGCCCTTCTGGAAGCATGGAAGATGTTGGGCAGGTGAATAGGGATGTGCCTGAAGCAAAGGTAGAGAAAACCCAGTCTCCATCTTTTAGCCCATAATCTCCCGTGTCCGCTATGTCTGGCAGTCTCCTTGATGTGGCTCATTTTTAAGGTTTAATTGGCCAGAATTTTAAGCAACGGCTTAGGAAGAAGTACATCAGAAGGACATCAGACTTTTACAGCTTGAACTGGATGCTCTGAAGAGTCTCTTTAATTTGTGGATAGACACTGATTTGTTTCCCACTGTTTCTACTGTTTTTGATATCAGCAAAATGATGTCTCTTGTTCTCATTTAGAGAGACTGAAACTGACTTGTATTTTGGTGTTTTTGAACACATTGCAGGCTCCTTGCAGTGGCCCAAACTGGCTTAGTCTCTATTATAGCAGTGTGGATTAAGTGGAAAAGGAGGAGTCTTGTTCAGTGTTACCGTTATCTCGCAGCTTGCATTACGGCATGGGTAAGGATGCTATACTTCATGCTTATGAACTTGTCCCAGAACCTTATAGAAACAAAACCCACAGGAAATCCTAGAATCATACTGTCATAACGTGAATATTAGTAGTTAGCGATTTTGACTTGCTGAGTGAACTGATTCTGCTGAAAGATTTCAATAGAGAGTTGCCCGAGCAAATAGTTATTTATCTCAACAAGCAAAAGGTTGTTTTCTTGTCTAAGGCCCAAAGATTTACCACTACAACGTAAATGAAACACACACACACACACACACACACACACACACAGAAAAGAAGTGTGAATACAATAATAAATTTATAAAACTGTTGTGGGCAAACTTGTCCAAAAAATACTGAAAAATATTCATAGCATAGTGGGCTGAGTATAAGTGCACAAGGACACTTACAGAAGCAGACCCTCTACAGCCATCAACATTCTTCATACCATAATGAAGTGTAAGTATGTCACAGAAAGCCAACACGAACACTGCTCACATTAAAATCTGAGAATTAAAAGCCTTTCTATTTCAACAGTCTTTTTTCTGTGAGGATAATTCCCAGCACTTGCTGCAACCGAAAGTATAAAAATATTGCAGATACTTCTTTTAACTGCTCATAATCACTTGAAAGTCAACATTTCCAAGAATTCTGTGTCCAATGACCTCAAGGAAGTGATCGATCCATCTCAGAAACATGTTTGTCAGAATATAGTAATCTAAATATATCTAACTATAAAAAAAGATGATTTTTTCCACTATTTACCAGATAGCTTCTGTAAAAGTGTCAGGTTTAGATAAGATAGTACTGTGCAAAAGTTTTAGGCAGGTGTGAAAAAATGCTGTAAAGTAAGAATGCTTTCACAAACAGACGTGTTAATAGTTTTTTTTTTTTTAATCAAGTAACAATGCAAAGTGAATGAACAGAAGAGAAATCTAAATCTAATCAATATTTGGTGTGACCACCCTTTACCTTCGAAACAGCATCAATTCTTCTAGGTGCACTTGCATACAGTTTTTGAAGGAATTCGGCAGGTAGGTTGTTCCAAACATCTTGGAGAACTAACCACAGATCTTCTGTGGATGTAGGCTGCCTCAAGTCCTTCTGTCTCTTCATGTAATCCCAAACACACTCGATGATGTTGACATCAGGGCTCTGTGTGGGCTATACCATCACTTCCAGGACTCCTTGTTCTTCTTTACGCTGAAGATAGTTCTTAATGACATTGGCTGTATGTTTCTGCTGCAGAATAAATGTGGGACCAATCAGATGCCTCCCTCATGGAATTGCACGATGGATAAGTATCTGCTTGTATTTCTCAGCATTGAGTACACCATTAATCCTGACCAAATCCCCAACTCCGTTTACAGAAATGCAGCCCCAAACTTGCAAGGAACCTCCACCATGCTTCACTGTTGCCTGCAGACACTCATTATTGCACCGCTCTCCGGCCCTTCTGCAAACAAACTGCTTTCCGCTACAGCTAAATATTTCAAATTTTGACTCATCAGTCCAGAGCACCTGCTGCTATTTTTCTTATGTTTTCGTGCATAGTTGAGTCACTTGGCCTTGTTTCCACATCAGAGGTATAGCTTCCATGCTATGGCCAGACTTCTCCAGACAGTAGACGGGTGTACCTGGGTCCCACAGGTTTCTGCCAGTTCTGAGCTGATGGCTCTGCTGGACATCTTCCAGTTTCGAAGGGAAGTAAGCATGATGTGTCTTTCATCTGCTGCACTAAGTTTCCTTGGCCGACCACTACGTCTATGGTCTTCAATGTTGCCCATTTCTTTGTGCTTCTTCAAAAGAGCTTGAACAGCACATCTTGAAACCCCAGTCTGCTTTGAAATTTTTGCCTGGGAGAGACCGTTTTGATGTAATGCAACTACTTTGTGTCTTGTTGCTGTGCTCAGTCTTGCCATAGTATATGACCTGTGACCTGAAACTGTCTTCCACAGCCTCACCTTGGTAGCAGAGTTTGGCTGTTCCTCACTCAGTTTTAAGCCTCCTACACAGCTGTTTCTGTTTCAGTTAATGACTATGTTTCAACCTACATATGAAAATGATGATCACTAGCACCTATTTGGTATAATTGATTAATCATATACCTGACTATAATCCTACAAAATCTCTGACTTTGTGCAAGTGTACCTAGAAGAACGGATGCTGGTTTGAAGACAAAGGGTAGTCACACCAAATATTGATTTGATTTAGATTTTTCTTCTGTTAATTCACTTTGAATTTTGTAAATTGATAAAAATAATTTGAATGTATATTTGTGAAAGCATTCTTAGTTTACAGCATTTTTTTCACACCTGCCTAAAACTTTTACATAGTACTGTATATAAAAAATAGATTCCTAAACAGCTCCAAGATGCAGTGCTCTCCCCACCATCACCCATCACCACTATGACCTCATTCTGCTTCCCCAGGTGGCAGAAAACAGGCTATTTTCACTCTTCAACAGAGAAATTTTTTAAAGTAACGGATGGAGAAAATGAAATTACAGTTAAAAAAAATAAGGTCAAAAATGTTCATGCCTTTGAAAATTAATCAGTTCTTTTTACTGACATTTCGTTGCTCTGTATGACTTACCTCTTTCAATTTCTCTTGCAGATGCTGCTTCTCTGCAATCTGTTTTCATCTGTCTTCCTCATCTTTTAGTGCACTGTGGGTTTCTGACCTTAGATTATTATCCTTTAGGATCTCACATATCTTTTTGCAGCCCTTGAATACACTTTGGAAATACTTTCCTTTATCCTCCTCTCGCTGAAATGAAACTGCACAGCCCTCAAATAATATATAGAAGAAAGCCTCGTTCTCTATACTTGCTATATTGGTAAGGCATGTATGTACCTTTTCACTGTCGGAGGTGTTGCAAAATTTAGGGCGCTGGCACTTCTTTAGATGCCAATTTTTTTTTAATTTATTCTCAAGATTTCTCTGCTGCTGTACAAAAAAATGCTTTCATACATTCCACTGAAACAGGTTTTTGAGGTTTCAAAGTCTACACATGCAAAAATAAATAAGGGTCCCCGAACAATAATACTTAACAAGATCATGTACAAAAAATATGATGCCTATCTGCGAATGTGTGCATTTTACACATCTCACCTCTTCTAGGTTTGTTGATGATTTCTTGCAAACAGGCACCAGTAAACCACAGATTAAGCTTTTGCCACAAATAGAAGTCAGAAAGTTATACATACTACAATAAATTATGTTCTGCCATTTATGCCATAAAATCTGGTCATTATACTGTATGTTCAAATTAAAAATACAGGCTTGAAATGTCTCTCAACCTTGCATCTGTACAGTTCCCCTCAGATTCTGAGACACTGATCTCCTTGCTGAGTCCTCCAAGTCCAATTCCTCAGCATCATCACTGCACCCCGTTGATAAAACAATGAATGCAAAGTAACTGCTATTTTCACACCAATTACTGGAAATACTGTACTTCTGTTCAATGTACAAAATCATCTTTGATTTAACTTTGGTTAACCACAATGTGCAAGGAAGGAATGTGCCCTGCAAAATGACCATTTCAGGTAAAAGCTTTGTGCTTACATTTTGTACTCTATCCCTCTTTCCCACTGATAGCTGGTTCCTCAGTGTTATCCTTGCCTTTCTTTAGGGCGAGTTTGCAACGGAACAGGTGGTGCTATCTCACAGTCCTTCTCGCATCCACATTGATTTCAGAATTAGAAATCCTGTGTTGTAAGAGGGAATGAAAGCTGCCCCTAGACTACAATGAAACATCAGGTGACAACAGCATGGAGCACTCCTGGTGATGTAAGCCTGCAAAAAGTTAGCAATCTCCTAATTCATTTTCCGCACAAGGATTACATTTGCATGGTCAACACAAAAGAAATTGCCCTTTTTTCCCTCCCCTATCTGTACGGCACTATAGGCCTGGTTAGAAATGGACAAATATGTTTCCTTTTAGTTTCTGGTCTTCACAGATTGTGACCTTATAGGAAAAACCATTTTATCTAAATGTACAGTTGACCCTTGAACAACGCAGGTGTTAGGGGCGCAGACCCCCTGTGTAGCCAAAAATCCATGATAAAATAGACATTATTACAGGAGTACAGTATGTACTACAGTAGTTAATTTTATGCATTTATGATTTACTTTAATAGCATCTTTTCGTTTTGCATTTCTCTCGACTACCAGTGGTGCTATGTGCAGCTGTGTAAGTTTTGATAAATTTTTACTTTTTATAATACATTTGTGTGTACAGTACAGTATCTACATATATTTTATGCATTCATGACATACCTAATTTTTAAAAATTTTTTCAATTTCAAATTTTCACAAATCTTCAAAAAAATTTCAATATATTTATTGAAAAAAATCAGTGTAAAAGTGGATCCGCGCTGTCCAAACCTGTGTTGTTACAGGGCTGACTGTATTTTATTTTCGTACTGGTTAAGTGACATATACAAAAAATACAATGCTTTGTATAAGAGTGATAGTTTGGAAACATGTAGTGAATTCATATTAATTTCGTACTAAAAAGCAGTAAAAAATGAGGCAAAGCAACTAAAGCTTCCTGACCAGCTTACCATCCTCCCTGCTGTCCACATCTTTGACTTTCTTTGGTTTCTTATCTTCTTCCTCAGACTCCCAGTTTGAAATAGAGCTGCATTTGGGCCAACAGCATTTTCTGTGCAATTCTTTTGAGGGTAGGGAAAGAAAACAGAACTCTAAGGATTTGCTATTCATAATTTTGTTACAATATTTGTCAGCTTCTCTTGCCTCATTTTCCAGGCTTGGTGGCCTACAGCATTTGCCAGCCGCACTGTATAATAAACATCAAACCCTTAAGACTGTTCTAAATTACATGCTTACTGTACACATTGGACACAGGAATCAGAAACCCAGCAAGGCAAATACTGTTTGATAACAGAAATAAACAGGAAACAAAACAGCAGCACAAAGTTCAATACTTATACATAGAAAAGTATAGCAGAAATATCTATATTATTCCTCCCAATGTTCAAAAATGTTGTTTTTTTTGTGTATATCAAATGCACTATATTATACATATGGGTAAAGCTTTCAACTTTTTTAATTAAAAAGTTTAAAAAACTGATCTGTTTGTTTCTTAGAAGCTCAAAACAGAATGTTGGTTTAGGCTGGTAAATTCATAAAGACGACAATAAGACAGGTCACACTTCTAACTTCCAAAAAAAAAAAAAAGCTAAAGCTTTGATCGACAAAACAACAGAAGTTTCAACTATTCTAAAACATACGTCTATTTTTTATCGCTCCAAAACTGACTTAATCTGCATAATTTTGGTTACAGACAAGCATCCAAACTACTGAGCTCGAGAACCTACAATAAGCCAATGGTTTACATTTGGAAGTAATATTTTTACAATTGTCTGTTAAATAATTTCAACCTCCTGTGTTTAACATTTTTAAATGCTGTTAATCTTTTGCAACTTGAAACTGAGTTCCAAACAGGAAATTACACTTTTATTGTGATATTATTCTTATTAGTAACAGTATTAGTAGACCAATGGCAAAACACACCTCAAGATCTTCCCCTTTTAGCAACGCATGCATTGTTGACCCTTAAACACAACAAAGGGACACAGTCGAATGAGAGGACCGATTTATTATAATGATCTCTATAATCAGTTCAGGTCTTACAAGTAAAGAAACAAGCAAAATCATACCGGTAGTATAGTACATGCTTCTTAACAGACAGGAGCTGTAACAGCCTTACAGGCCTCAGTGCTAAATGAAACAAATGTTTTGCACTAAATGCCTTCATTTTTATTAACATCAATTATAGCTTTACAACTCTGGTTTTCTACTCTGCGATTTGTTTAAACATACCTAAAAGAGGAGCTGAATTTAAAGTTAATGCTCAAGGACTCTGAATTTGGCCAAATTCTTATAGTGAAGCATTATAACCCTACAGACTGAGCATACTTGGGGTTTGTCAGGTGCCTGGTTGAAACACTTCCATTAAGAGCACATGAAAAAGTAAACCATATTTAAAATGAAATAATTTTTATCTTTGGAGAATTTTGAAATTCATTCACACGTGAGAATTTTACCATCTGCTTTTTCAGGGTATGGGCATGAAAAAAAGAAAGGGAGGGGAAAAAAAACTACAATAACAAACCCAAATTTCATTGTTCATAAATCCTAGATGCTATATGTCAAAATGAAACAAACGAGCAGGTTAAACAAACCTTGCTGAAATCTTGCTTAAAGTTCATTTTTACTCTCACTGAGGACATACAAATAAGGCATGAATCGTTGAATCTGCAAATAAAATTATTAGATGGTAATGTTACTGGACACAAAACAGCATATAACATCAAATATGCGCTGTCACATATCCGGCAACCTTATCAACAAAAACAGACTTAGGAATGTGAAGACATTTAACCAATATATGACTATTAATATAATTATTTTTATTATTATTCCTAACTATTGTACACATTAATTATCATATATGGATTTTAACTAAATAATAATACGACATGCAAGATGACTGTGTAAGCTATTAGCAGCACTCTCCAATACTGTAAAATGTGATTAAGGAAATAGAGTCAAAGCACACAAAATCATAACTATGCTGGCTCTACCTCCACCTTCCAACAGGGCTGAAATGCTATTGATCAGTTAGTGGTGTAACTAAGATGTATATGTTGCAATCTACCTCTACTATTACAAAGTCATACGTATTAACTGTAACAAAAGAAGTCCAAGGTGTCTGAGCAAAACATTAACAAAATTCAAGATTTATACGTAGCTAAGTGAAAATCTCTGTTGAGACAATCACTCCATAGCAGCAACTTACCAGAACTCCAGTTCACAATCCATCAAAAGTAAGAATCGGTGGAAAAACATGACTAAAACACTCTGGTTAGGTTATTACAAATGGTCAACTATTAGCAGTCCAGAGTAAAGGCATTGCTGGAGTTTTTCCATGTTCATAAAGTGAGGACCACGTGCTTTGCCTTCACTTTTCTGCAAAGCAAACCATAACGCTGTAACAAGTACGTATTTCTGAGCCTTGCATATTAATTGGGAAAACAAATAGTACACAGCCCCCAAAACACCTAAATTGTACATTTTTTAAATACTAAGGTGCACAAAACGTATGTGTGAGGAAAGTGGTTACCGTTCGCTGAGCCAGCTGTACTAGCATGCACTGCAGCTTCTCTTTGGTGTACCAAGAGCCACAAGAGCTGAGGTCATCCGACACTAAGGCTGAAGTAAACGGTCTCACAAGCCCACAAAAGGTGCTCTAAAGGCCTTCAACCTTTTCTGTACCCATCACTTTGGTATTAAAGAAAGCCCACAAAAGTCCATGTTCAATACTGACTATCAAACATAGGTAACAAGATAGTAAAAAGTAGCTTCTGCAACAAGAATATTTAACCGACTACACCACACTATGACCTTGGATGCTTTCTTATTAAACTGTGTAAAGTGGTAAAAAAAAAGGACATGGTGACCAATAAAAGAAAAGTCCTTGTTGCCTTCAACTGTAGGTCAAATAACCATTTTTTCCCCCAACACTGACACCTATTGAGAAAGCTATGAGATTACTGAAGATCCTCGCCTCTGACAGGACAAGATCAGCGTGCATAGAAAATGTATACAAACGACAACAAAAATCAGAAAAACAGGTACTCAGAAAACTAACAACTCGATGCAATTTGTATTTAACCCATTTCCATATCACTACATGTACCAGAAAAGTTCACAGTGTTTTTGAAAACGACCGTACTTCTTCCTGTACAATAAAATTTGACAAGAAAAATAATTAATGGCAGCAAAACAGCTGAGAAGTACTGACAGAATCTCATACGTAACACTGGGAACATTTTTCTAAAAATGGCAATGACCCATCTTCCATAACAAATAAACTTGCTTTGAACAAAAGCAAGTGTCTGACATATGCTAACTGCAAAGGTTTGGGTTATTTCCAACTTTTCAACAAAATGACATTTGACATTGACAAATTAAACAACATATTTTCTAGTGACTACCGGCAATACTGTATTTACTTTTAAGCCAATTGGTATCTAATGCCTAAAATACTAAACATATAGGGAGTAAGAATGATGTGAACTATAAAAACTGAACTGAATACAGATATTACAACCTTACATCCAGCTTGGCTCATTTATAGTTCAAACCTCACCTATAAAGAAAGAATAAATTAAAGTAAATGCTTTGCACAGAAAACCAGACTGTGTGGGGAAAAAATGCAGGCATTACTCAACAGAAACAGTATGTGAATAAAAATACGGGACACTATCTGGTGCTCTGTCTGTGCACCGAGAGGAGAGCTTCCTTGGTGGCAGCCTGTTTACTCTGTGTTCTTTGGGACCGAGTCTTGTCGATCCCCATTTTGGAGCTGCGCTTGGCAACCCGTTGCTTTGTTGCCCTGCTCCCATCTTCAGATTGCAACACGATTACTGTGTCTGCTTTGCTGGAACCATACCTATTTTCTGGATTGTCGTAAGAAAACAGGACAAAGAAATTTTAATTTCTGAAGACTAATCAATCAGATATATGAATTTAATGAAATGTGAAATACACATAAAGAAATGTCATTTCTGAATGCCTTAGAAGGGTTGCATTTATTGATAGCTACTTCTTTTAACTGCCTTTTCTTCACTTTTCTATTTTTTAAATTGCTGCTGTAGAATGCAAGCAAGCAACGTACACATATTTGTTAATGCAGCAAAAGAGAATAGGAGTAAGGGACCACAGGAATTAAAATACATCCTCAATGTTTACAGTTCTTGTCTTGTGTTTTTGAAAGACTGATCAATAACAGATGACGTGTTAATCAATAACCAAAGTGTTGCCCATGATTACAAAATAAATCTGTGAACAATAAGCATTGAAGAGGACTTACTGATAACAAGATTTTTTAAAATTTTAAATCATTTCAGTAAAAAATGCTGTGCAGCTCAAATTTAATCAAAAGAAAACGTGGAAAAATCAAAGGTTATCACCCTCATTAAACTTTATAATTTTCAGGTAATGAAGAAATTTTAAAGCAGCCAGAAGCTGCTAAATACTGGACATGTTTAGGCGATGCGTTAGTTAGCAAATGTTACTAAACATGAAGGTGTAATTTTCGTTTTTATTTCAAGGCAACAGAAGCAGAATTCTTTAAAACAATTTCAGGAAATCACAGCATGTTAGCAAAATTAATTCTTTAGGGCACAGAGTTAAATGATGTCTAACTATATGCAAAGTCAGGGCGATTAAAATGTACAGAAGTTTGTAAAATGATGCAAAATGCATTTTTTGTTGTCTTATTAGAAATGCTGTACTAGCACAAATAACACATTCCTGAGTATAAGGCCACCCCCTCCTATTTTCTATTTAATTCCCAGAAAAAATACCATCTTAAATTCAGGCCAATATGGTAAGAAGAAAAAAAGTGTTTTATTTTTTATTTGCAATTTCCCTAATTGCTAAGGATATACAAAGTGTATTTAAAAGTAAATTTCATGCGGTAAGTTTCGCACAGTGGTTCAGACAATATGCCAACGGAGCTCACCTGAAGGCTGGCAGAAAGTGCCTGTTCCCAATGAACCCCGCTCCTCTGTGATGGGTTTGATCTTCTGATCACCCCTGTTATTGTCAGAGTCTGTATTCAGCCCTTCTCCCACCTCACAGAGCTCACCAAAGGAAGAGTGTGGCGATTCTTCTGAAATATGCTTGGCTTTCTGAATACTCTTTTTTGGCTGATCAGAGTATTTCTCCAGTTTCCAAAATCTTCTGGCATGCTTACCCTGATCAACATCATTAGTTTTTTTGGTCCTCCAAGGTTTGGTGGTCCTAATATTTCTAAGCTTCCCTATTTTCCTGATGTCTTTGTCTGCCTGCAAATCATCACTGTAAGTATCCAAATCTTTCTGCCTCCTCTTCTTAAAGGCATTCTTGGTTGGTGGAGTCCTGTTACTGCAATCAGAACTCGAGGACTCGGCCTTCATCTTTCGCTTGATTGTGGTCTTATTCAGTCCAAAAAGGCACTTCTTTACAACACTCTGCCGACATCCCTCAGATGCATTTTCAGCCTCTGAGCTGGGGGCTGTAGCAGCCAACTGAAGGACAGGTGTAATCTCATCTAAATCGGACTCATCATTCTGTCCAAACGAGAGCGAAGTCTTCTTTACATTTTGCATATTCTGAGATTTTGTTGTTGGTCTCCACGACTTCGGTAAGCTGTCAAAATCTGTGTCGCTCTCGCTGTTATCCTGCACACCACCCGCCCTTTCATTACTGTCTACCTGTCTTCGTAAGGGAGTGGTCTTCACCCTTGGAGATCGCCTGTTCTCCTGCTCCTCCTCCTGCAGCAAAGCTGCCAAAAGCTGTTTTTCAGTCTCAACCTCATTCTTACCATTTTTGCTATCTTGTTCATGGTTAAATGATGTCGGCCCCGCAGACTCTTCCAACGTAACCGGTGTTAGTTTCACAACTAATTTCTTAGTTACTATAACAGGATTCTCAGTTTCACTAGATTTGCTGCTAGGCACATCTGACCTCGAAGATGTGAAATCACCAGGAAAGCTATCATTTCCTAGAGATTTTCTTGAGGCTTCGGATGCAATTTCAGCCACCCCAAAAGGCGATTTAGAAGGAGAGCCAGGAGCTGTACTGATGTCAATGGATGCTAGAGACTTCTTAAAGGCTAAGTCTTTGTTAGAGGCCTTAACTTTTTTCTGTTTTACTTTCAGACCTCCAGCACGTTGTTCGATTTGGCTGTTTTCTACTATGACGTCCTCCCCTAAAAAACATGCATTATGCTCCATAGCTGCTTCATTTTTAAAGCTATTACCTAAAGTTTCAGCGACAGCCATTTCCTCAGAAGCACCTTGGTTCCATAGAGGTAGTTCTCCATTACTTATGCCCCATGTATTCTCCTCTCCACTGTATCTTATGCCACAGTCTTTGATTTCCTGATCCAAAGTTTCTTCCAGGGCACTATGAGCCTTTCTCAGATTGGCCAACACTGACTTGAAAGATTTTAAGCGCTTGAATCTAACAACACTGCCACCTTGATCATATGTACTCTGCTGGATAAAGTTGATAAATGTATTATTCAACGTAAAGGTTGTTTCAACTAGTTTTTTCAATTTTTCAACCAGTGCTGTTGGTATGGTGAGTTCACGGGAGGAAAAAGTTACGGACTGACCACAAACATTCTCCTGGCTGTGGTCCTTCCCAGTAAAAGCTCCTTTGCCCTTTTGTAAATGCTGATGAGCACAACTGTCTACACCTGGCTTATCAAGCTCTCCTTTTGGCTTCTTTCGTTGCTGGCCCCGTAAACCCTGAAGCATAGCATCACAGGCAATCACCAGATCCAAGAGTGGTTCTGGACAGCACACGTAGCAGTACCACTTGCGATTCTCATCCATGATACTTGACAGCTCTTTCCGTCCCATGTTGCGCAGAATGCACTTTTTACAGAAGGCATTGCTGCAGAAATCACAACAAATCAAATTTCCGCCCTCAGCACACCACCTGTAGAGAAAGTAAAAGAAAAATATGTTCACGAGAGTCTGTTAATGTTGTTTTGGTGCATATGGGTCAAATCACAGTGTGTATTTGTAAACCTTAGTTTTAGAAAAAGCACCAAAGCAATAGCCAACAAAATAAGGAGCAGAAAATCAATTCCATAAAAGTTCTGTTAAAGTTACAAATGTTTGCCTAATTTTGAAAAGAATTTGACAACTTTTCAAGAAAACACCCTTCTGAGATAAACTGATTAACAGTTCATATCTATGAAGGGTACTTCAACTGAAGGAATCCTCCTTTACTTTAAAATACCCTCATGATGTGGACAGATCTTAATTGTAAGTAACTACAATATTACTCATATTCATTGAATATATTCACTGAATTTATTTTCTGATATTCAAATTTTATACTCAAATACTTAAATGAATGTTTAATAGTGTACTATGTTACAATGTGTTCATACTCACTTTAGAACAATACATTCAGCAATTTTCTATTCATCCTACCTGCACTGTTCATCCATGCCATCTGCATCCTTACTGATGTCATCACTCATGTAGTACTTGAAACAAGACTGGAGGGGGAAAAAATGACATTAGCAGCTAATAAAAAAAAAATATGTACATTGATCTGTGTAGAGCTATAAATAGTTCAGATCATAAGTTTACACACCCCTGAGAGAATCTGTAAGATTTCTAACATTTTCAAAAAAAAAAAAAACTAATCATACAAAACTCATTATTTTTGTTAGCAATATTGTTCAGATTAAAACATTAGTCATCACAGAATAGTACCTTTATTATTGAAATCATAATACAACCCCTGGCAAAAATTATGGAATCACTACTCTTGGAGGATATTCATTCAGTTGTTTTACTTTGTAGCAAGAAAAAAAATCAAAGATATGACACAAAACTATCTTATTTTAACAGCTGAACATTCTGGCTTTGTAAAACATACCTCAAAAAAATTTAATGAAATTGTTGTAATTAATGGCACATTTTTTTTCCAGATCAAGTAGAGTAAAAAATTATGGAATCGCCTTGTAATTTGCTTTTCTAAAACAAATACCTGCACAAGTCTAAATATGCAAATTAGTCTTCGGTTAAAAGAGTGCTTGCAGACCTTAAGGAGCTGTTGCACCTGGCTGACTGACAGGAAACCTGGCCCCAACAAGAGAACTGTCAGTTGAAACAATGGAAAGGATCATAAAACTCCTTCTAGAAGGTAATTCAGAACGGAGTGTGGCAAAAGATGTTGGTTGTTCCCAGTTGGCTGTGTCTAAAATTTGGAGCAAGTATAAACAAAATGGGAAGGTTGTAAAAGGGGAACATACAGGTAGACCAAGGAAGATGTCAAAGCGTCAGGACAGAAAACTCACAGCAATATGCCTTGAAAATAGAAAATGCACAACAAATGAAATGAAAAACAAATGGGAAAAACAGGAGTTAATGTTTGTGACCAAACTGTAAGAAACTGGCTGAAGGAAATGGGATTTACATCCAGAAAAGCCAAACGTAAACCATCATTAACACCTAAACAGAAGAAAACAAGGTTACAGTGGGCTAAAGAGAAGCAGTCACGAGTGGATGACTGGATGAAAGTGATATTCAGTGATGAATCATGAATCTGCATTGGCCAAGGAGACGTTGCTGGAACTTTTGTTTGGTGCCATTCCAATGAAACATATAAAGATGACCGCCTGAAGAAAACAAGCACATTTCAAGTCATTGATAATATGGAGTTGCATATCAGGTAAAAGACTAGGGGAGATGGAAGTCATTACCTCTACAGTAACTCCACAGGTATACATTGAAATTTTGGACACTCTTCTCATTCCATCAATCAAAAGTAGGTTTGGTGATGATGAAGTAATTTTTCAGGATGATAGTGCATCTTGCCACAGAGCAAAGAGCGTTAAAACTTTTCTTCAGGAAAGGCATATCAACTCAATGACATGGCCAGCAAATCTCAATCTGATTGAAAATTTATGGTGGAAATTGAAAAAATGGTCTATGACAAGGCTCCATCCTGCAAAGCTGATCTGTAAGCTGCTATACAAGAAAGTTGGAACCTGACTGGTGAAGAATATTGTTTTTCATTAGTGAAGGCCATGCCTCAAAGAATTCAAGCTGTCATAAAAGACAGAGAAGGTGCAACAAAGTACTACTTGTGATTTTTTTGGTTCATGATTCCATAATTTTTTCCTCTACTTGATCTGAAAAAAAGAGCCATTACAAGAATTTCATTTAATTTTTTTCAGGTATGTTTTACAAAACCAGAATGTTCAGCTGTTAAAATTAATTATGTTTCTTGTCATATCTTTGATTTGTTTTTTGCTACAAATTACAACAGCTGAATGAACATTCTCCAAGAGTAGTGATTCCATCATTTTTGCCAGGGATTGTAATAACTGCAATTACTCAGACGGTCCTGTTCAAAAGTTTACATGCCCTTGTTATGTTAAAGTACACTGAGATCATTGTGAAGTTTAAGAATTTATACATGTGCCTTGCATGGTTCTAATCAGTGTCCGTATATACAAACAGGGTGTTTCTTAATTTTTAAGAAACCTTGTGCAGCTGCTGTACACCTGCACTAGCTTTGCTGGATACTACAGACTGGGGAAACCAAAACAACCCTCAAAGGATCTCAGAGAAAAAGTAATTCAACACTACTAAGTTGGAAAAGTGAAAGGATTGACAAGTAGTAGTGGGCCCCAAATGTGTACGTGACTAGAGACATTTTATCAAACAGGTGACCTTTATTCTAGTGTGAATTTGTACTGAATGTCCCAGCACACCCTTATTTAGTCTAACCAAGCTCCTCTTGCCCCCTCACCCTGTTCTCCACATATATTGCTGTATATAAGCTTTGTCACAACCAGCATTAAACTGAGTGTGAACACCTGCAACCGTGTGTGTGCATCTGTTCCTTCCTGAGCGCTCGTCGCCACACCAAAGGAGAAGCATGGCACATCGGACATAGAATTAGCTGTTTCTCAACAAAAAAGGTTATAAGAACTCTGATAAAGAAGTGGAAAAGCAGTGATTCTATGGCTATCAAGCCAAGATCAGGTAGACCAAGAAAAATTTCACACTCTACCCCTAGGAAAATTGAGAGAGATACAAAAAAAATTCCACAGGCAATGAGAAATACTGCTTATATACTGGAAGGATTTTGAAAGACTTTGAAGTTATCTTCTTGGTTGCAATGCATTGTTCATATTCAAATTTAGAACAATCCTGAAGAAACAGTCACATCTAAGAAAACTTTTAATTCTATACAAAATATACTCTACTGCTAGAATAACAAACCCTTACCTTACAAATGAGCACTTTAAGTACAGGGTGCTGGTACAAGGATTCTTTCTGGAAATGGTTGACCTGTTGTCCACAGGCAGTGCAACTCACAATCTGGAAGTTCTCCCCTAGCACAGAGAATCTTGGCATATTTTCCTCAATGGCTCACATTATAAGTTATTATCATGTTGATGGCACTTAGTACAATGGGACATAGTGATTTAGTACACTGTAAAATGGAAAAGAACTGGAAAAAACATTTCAGAATTAAAGTCAAGAATATGAGATAACAAAAATATAGCCTAAATATAAGAAGTTGAATTATATGTTACAGCATTCCTGTTAGCACCAATCAACATCATATTAACATCATCTTTATTCCATGTGCTTTTTATTCTGCTGTAAATCTAGAGACCCTGACTGTACTGCTGTAATGCCCATTTAATTAAGGGGGGAAAAAAAAAAAATATATATATATATATATATATATATATAAAAAAAAATCATCTGGTCCTTACCAGGTTCTAAAATGATTTAAATCTAACCTCAGGTATAAAACAACACAAAAGATTCCGCTATGTCATTAATTTAAAAATAAATGGAAAAGCCATGTGTGAAAAACTAAGTAGACCCCATGATTCAATAGCTTGCGGAACCACCTTTAGCAGCAATAACTTGAAGTAATCGTCTGTATGACTGTATCAATGTCTCACATCACTGTTTAGGAATTTTGGTCCTCTCTTCTTTACAATGTTGCTTCAGGTCATTGAGGTTTGTAGGCATTTGTTTATGCACACCTCTGTTAAGGTCCCACCACATCATTCTAATCGGGTTGAGGTCTGGACTTTGACTGGGCCATTGTAACACCTTGATTCTTTTCTTTTTCAGCCATTCTGTTGTAGATTTGCTGGATTGCTTGGGATCATTGTCCTGTTGCGTAACCCAATTTTGGCTAAGCTTTAGCTGTCGGACAGACGGCCTCACATTTGACTCTATAATACTTGGGTATACAGAGGAGTTCATGGTTGACTGAATGACTGCAAGGTTCCCAGGTCCTGTGGCTGCAAAACAAGCCCAAATCATCACCCCTCCACTACTGTGCTTGACAACTGGTATGAGGTGTTTGTGCTGATATGCTGTGTTTGGTTTTTGCCAAACATGACACTGTGCATTACGGCCAAACATCTCCACTTTGGTCTCATCTGTCCAAAGGACATTGTTCCAGAAGTCTTGTGGTTTGTTGCAACTTTGCAAACCTAAGCTGTGCTGTCATGTTTTTTTTTTTTTTTTTTTTTTTTTAGAAAGAAGAGGCTTTCTCCTGGCAACCCTTCCAAACAAGCCATACTTGTTCAGTCTTTGTCTAATTGTACTGTCATGAACTTTAACATTTAACATGCTAACTGAAGCCTGTAGAGTCTGAGATGTAGCTCTTGGGTTTTTTGCAATTTCTCTGAGCATTGCACGGTCTGACCTTGGAGTGAATTGGTTGGGACGTCCACTCCTGGGAAGATTGGCGATTGTCTTGAATGTTTTCCACTTGTGAATACCTTTCTCACTATAGAATGATGCACTTCAAATTGTTTGGAAATGGCCTCATAACCCTTCCCAGATTGATGGGCAGCACCTGAATGCTCCAGACCAACAAACTGCCAAAACTTCTGCTTTTATAGAGGTGGTCACACTTGCTGATGATCAATTAATCAAGTGCACTGCTTCTGCATTTTGGCTTAGTTTTTGTCAAATAAATAATGATACGGTGTAATATGTCATGCGTTGTTGTTCATCTGAGGTTGTATTTACCTAATTTTAAGACCTGCTAAGGACCAGATGATTTTTTTATGTCCTGATACGTAAAACCTTAGAATTGAAAGAGGGTTTACTTTCTTTTTCACATGACTTTATATAGTTGTTACACACACACACACACACACACACACACACACACACACACACACACAGAGCCTGGCCAAAAAGAAAGTCACATGTTAATATTTCATTGGACTGCCTTTAGCTTTGATTACGGCACAGATTTGCCGAGGTATTGTTCTGATAAGCTTCTCCAGCACATCCCAAAAGTTCTCAATGGGGTTAAGGTCTGGACTCTGTGGTGGCCAATCTATGTGTGAAAATGATGTCTCGCTCATGCTCCCTGTACCACTCTTTCACAATTTAAGCCCAATGAATCCTGGCATTGTCATCTTGGAAGAAAAATCCATTGATGGATGGAAAAACCTGATCATTCAGTATATTCAGGTAGTCAGCTGACTTCATTTTTTGGGCACATACAGTAATGTTGCTGAACCTAGACCTGACCAACTGAAGCAACCCCAAATCATAACACTAAGTTAAATCCAGGTGGTGACTTTTTTTTTTTTGGCCGGGCAGTGTATATACACACACTTTTAAAATGCACTCTTGTTAAAATAAATAAAATGTAAGCATTCAATTCTATTTAAAATAAACTGGTTATCAAAAATTAATACATACATTACAGTTTTACATAGCAAAAACAGCATATTGGCAAACTCTCACTTTAAATTCTATTGTTCAAAGTAACTGCAAATTCAAGTCTCACCTCTCCTTTTCAATGTTAATTCAGTTTTAGGTCTGGTAGCTCTTCTTCTATGGAACTCAGGACCTCTAAAGTCATCTCTGGCTTCATTTCTCACAGGCTCTGGTTGTACCACCACAGTACCTGTTTGCATGGAAACAGACTGTTACACTATGGCTTCTGAGCTACAAATTATTCCAGCATATGCTAGGTTGTTAATGTAAAAGACGTACCTTTAGGTAAATTATTTATGTCCAGACTATCTTCCAAATCAGGTATGCCATCATGTGGGTCACCTTTACTCAAAGATTCTGAGTTGTTCAATCCAGTGTGTTTGGTGACAACGAAAGGTTTCCTACAATCAATAAAGTTTATAAAAATCTCAAAAATCTTCATTTACTTCAATAGAATAGAATTTTTCCAAAATACATACAGTAACAGACTCACCTCTTAGAACGTGACAACTGAAGGTTCCCCATCTCTGCCAATGTGCCCTGCTACAGTGTGCACAAGTAAACACAAAAGGTTGGCGCTACAGGGGCAAATAATATCAGAATCATCAATTACTGTCACCATACCATGACCCTCAAACATGTTTTGAATAACAAAATATTGAAAAAATCTAGTTGTCAGCTTACACTGAACACTTTAACCTATTAAAGATCTGAACAAAGGCATTCTCATTACCTTAAATTCGAAGTTTTTGTACACTTGATTTGAATACTAAGAGAATAAATAGCACTCCTTGAAAAAATGCATTTCATCATCCAAATATACATTTGAAACCTTAATCATATAAAAAAGAGATTTCACCCCATAATCCCTTTTGAAATTTTAAACATGGTAAGAGTGTTCACATGACCCCCCTTCCTTTTGGAACTACTGAGCTTACAAATACACCCTTTGGCCTAATGCAAAATGGTAGTGGTTATGATTACATTAATCCAATATCAGACATCTTAAAAATATTTGGGTGGTTCAAGACTTGCCTCACTCTATGTTTATGATGTGAGTTTTAACAAATACTGTCACTGTTGCACAGTATCTAGTCATCTGAACAATCTCAAACAAACATACTATGTATGTGTGTGTGTATATATACTGTATGTAGACTGTATATATAAAGCGCAATCTCTCATACTGTTTATTTCTATTCACTTGTGTACAGTCTATTATGTACAAATAAAAAATTGCAAAGTATAATGTTTACCTCACAATTTTCTCCAAAGTAGCTTACAGTGTTGACCTGCTTACAAAGTTTTACCTCTTTACATAGCAGGGCAATTCTTACTTTCAAAGTATCTGCTCATGGGTACCACAGGAGTAAAAAAGGTTACCACTGAACAACCAGCTGCCGCATTAAACTGCTTTGTCTGAATTGCACGGTACTGCTCAGCTTTTTCCACTCGTCTTAGATAGATGCATCTTGAAGAGTAAAATATCAGTAAAGATCTACAGGTGTTTCATTTTCCCTTTCAATAATTCAGAAAATTTTTCATTTAAACAGTTCTTACAATGGTTATTTCAGTTTAGTTTATCATACTGAGCAAACTGGGGATTAATTCATTTCATTCAGTAGTAATTCAGGTTTAGCAATAAATGGATAATTAAAAATTTGCTTACAAAACTTGAAAAAAGTGAGCTATGCTTCACACATATATAGAATGTCATGTTCATAAGAATGAATATGCAATTCCATGATGTCACACAGTATGTGCAGTCGTGGACAAAAGTTTTGGCAGTGACACAAATGTTGTGTTTTGCAGAATTTGCGGCTTCAGTTTTTGTGGCGGCAATTCACTGTTTTTAGATTATTGTGTAACTTAATTTCAGTATAGTCATATCATCAGCAGAGGTGAAGGTGTGAACGAGTACAGTTGAAATCACTCTACTGAATTAGAAGGGCAGACTGACTGCTATAAAAGAGAGGCAGATGTGCTTGAAATTATTGTCTTCTTGTGTTAGCAATGGTTACCTCCAAAGAAACCCGTGCAGTCATCATCGCTTTGCATCAAAATGGCCTAACATGCAAGGAAATTGCTGCTAAGAACATTGCACCTGAAAGAAACATTTACCATATCAAGAACTTCAAGGTGAAAGGTTCAACTGCGGTAAAGAAGGCTTCAGGATGTCCAAGAGTGTCCAGCAAGTGCCAGGACCGTCTCCTACTGAGGAGTCAGCTACATTATCGTGTTCAAGGTTCAAGGGTTTATTTGTCATGGTGCACTAACAGCAGCGTAGCAGTGCTGTGACCATGAAAAGTGTTGCTTCCAGGCATCCTCAACAAATAAGATACATAAATAAGACATAAGAAATTTAAATAATAATGAAATTAAGAAAAATAAATAAGGAATAAAACGTAAATAAATATACATAGAAGCCACCAGTGCAGAGCTTGCTCAATATTGGCAGCAGGTGGGTGTGAGTGCATCTGCACGCCCAGTGAGGCGAAGACTTTTGGACAACGGCCTTATGTTAAGAAGGGCAGCAAAGAAGCCACTTCTTTCCAAGAAAAACATCAAGGACAGACTGAAATTCTGCAGGAAGTATAAGAATTGGACAGCAGAAAACTGGTGCAAAGTCATTTTCTTGGATGAATCCTCCTTCCGACTGTTTGGGACATCTGGAAAATTGATTTTCCTGAGAAGAAAAGGTGAACGCTACCATAAGTCCTGTGTCATGCCAACAGTGAAGCATCCTGAGACAATCCATGTGTGGGATTGCTTCTCAATCACAATTCTGCCCAAGAACACTGTTGTGAATAAAGAATGGTATCAAAATATCCTCCAAGAGCAACTTCTCCCAACAATTCAGACAGAATTTGGTGATGATCTGTGTATTTTCCACCATGATAGAGCACCCTGTCACAAGGCAAAAGTGATAACAAAGTGGCTCAGAGATCATAACATTGAAACTTTGGACCCATGGCCAGGAAACTTCCCAGATCTTAATCCCATTGAGAACCTGTGGTCAATTCTCAAAAAGTGGGTGGACAAGCAGAAGCCCACAAATTGTGATCAACTCCAAGCACTAACAAGGCAAGAATGGATCACCACCAGTAAGGATTTGGCCCAGAAGCTGATATCCAGCATGCCAGAGCGAACTGCAGAAGTTATGAAGAAGAAGGGTCAACACTGTAAATACTGACTCTTTGAATGAATTTGATGTATTTGCCAATAAAAGCCTTTGAAACTTATGAAATGTTTATAATTGTTCATTATACCATAGAAACATGTAAAAAAAAAAATCTAAAAATGCTGAAGCAGCAAAGTTTGCAAAACACAACATTTGTGTCACTGCCAAAACTTTTGGCCATGACTGTATACTGTATCATAAAAGTGAATTTATATAATAATGTGCTGTTTTACAGTGAGGAACAAACACTTGGCTTACTTTGGGGAAAATGGAAGGTGATGGGCAAGAGCAGTTGTGAGAGTTGTGGTTCTTTAAAGTCTTTTAAAACCTCTGTCTACTGTTTGTTCTTTATGCACAGCTTTGTTCTTTGAAATTTGGCATGCAGGTACTTTTCACCCTACTCAAATTCATTAAACTCCAAAAAGACTAATTGCCATTTGGAAAATTTTAACTTAAATCTCAGAAAAGGGTTGGAGAAGCAGGAGTAGTGGATGTGGCGCTCAAAGTGTGTGTACATAATGTGTACATACCATGTTTTCTCATTACATGCACAAATATATTAAATTCAACAAGTTTAAAAGTCAAAGTTTGGCAATATATAATCTGATATTACTGTGTATATGTCACTATGGCTGGGGTGTGTGTTACTATCAGTACCATTTATGCTATTAAACAAAGGACCAGTAGCTGTTATATGTGAGCAAATGAACATGTAAAAATTCACAAAAATTTATACATTTACACACAGTGAGAGATGTAAAGGTGATAAAGTTTTTTTATACATCACTTATTACTGTGTGTATGTCACAAAAGCGGATTGTTGTCAGTGCCATTTGTTTAATCAATAGAGCTAGTAGCTATTTCTAAGTAAATAAAAATGTAAACATTAACGTGAAATTAAACATATAGCATGCACGCACACGCACACACACACACACACACACACACACAGAGAGGGGTGCACAGACTAGTGATGTAAGCATAATAAAGTTTGCTCTTTTTCCTTTCCACTCGACTATAAGTGGTGCATGTGTTACACTGTGGCATTCCCCTGTCTGACAGCACTAATAATACATTGCATACTAAATGTAACCAATTTAATGGTAAAAGAGTTTGGCAATATATAAATGTGTAATTACTTTCTACCTTTTCACCCAGGCAGCACTGGGTAACTCAACTAGTAAGGTTATCATGAAAGCTCCTTTTTCTTGTGAAAGTCATTTTCCCCAGAAAGATCTTAGTCAATTATATTTAGTTAATTCTGAAATGAAGTGTACTATACACCTAACCTTTCTTGAATATACCTTAACATATCATTGCTTATAAAGCACTAGTTTGAAAACAAATATGACTGTTGTCTCTACTGAGCAGCATTCACCGGACTGAGAGAGAACAATGGATGGTTCACTTCTCTTTTGTCTTGGACAATAAGAATCACACTAAATAATAATATGCCCACTATGCAAGGTTGTAGACCCCAAGTTCTATAATAAAATGGTGGATACAGACAAACACATCCTGAAGTACCTCCATGACTTTGTTTGTAGTGTGTGATTCATCGAAAGCCTGTTCTCCTGCAGAGAGAAAAGAAAAACTTAAAAAAACTTTAAAAAAAAAAAAAAAAAAAAAAAACTGTCCAAACATTTTTTTACTGTTAAACTTTGATTTGAATTCTGGGTTTTCATTGTACAACTAAAGCAGGATTACCTACCCACAGAGCTTCCAGCAAAGACAGGGCCATTGCTGTCATCTTCAGGTGAATAAGCCAAGTACTCATGAAGCTTTGACACTAGAGCATTAAGCTTGCTGGTACTGCAGGTGAACAAAAGTTAAAAAAATAATGAGCAACATGCAAATGCTTCTTCCATTTTACTGTAGTCATTCAAACATCCCTGTGAACCAGATATGCCAGCTCAACTGGTAAAATTATCTCTTTTTAGCTACAAACTGTGAACATAGCAGCAATTTTGGGGACAGAAGCAAACTAAGCAAAGCACAGGTTTTTAACAGTTCTATGTCACTTTGTTGGAGTTCCCACATGACCATTTCTGCCTATTAAAAATTACTGATGAAACATAGTAGCTGGTAAAATTCCTAAACTGCTATGAGGTATTTTCTTACATTCTGGGGTGGGAACAAGACTGAGATTAAATATGAAATTAAAAGGAATGCTAAAGTCCTTGGGGAAAAAAAGATCTACAATAACCCAGCATGTCAGAATATTTGAACTATGTGCATAACTTCAAGCTCACACCCAGAACTCAGGATCTGTATTGAAGACTTTTAAAACAATGAAAACTTTTAAACAGTCTATGAAAATGTCCTTTGACATTGCTATTAGCAAAGGATGGCCATACTTCATATCAGTTACTTCTGTTTTTAGTTTCCTATATTGTTTAACGCTTCCATTATTTTTTCCCCTTCCCCAATAGTCTTGTGCTGTGTTTTTGAATGCACCGCTCTACTATTATTTAGCAACATGGACAACTGAAATTTGCCCAATGCAAACTTTTTGTCATTCATTTCAATCTTGTGTCTACTGCAATTTTTTTCACCTTTATGCTTTTTTTAAAATTTTGCTTTGTAAGAATCACATAACTGGTGTTCAAGGGATAATAACTTAAATGACTGTATGGCATAAATTATCGCAAAACTGAATTTATTCAAACTTTATGTCGATGTGTATAAAACACACTGAAAAAGCCTGAAACAGAACATAAAGTCACTAGCTGACCACTACAAAAGAACATCCTTCTAAATATTTATTAAAATAATACATACAACCAGTTACTCAACTATGTTAAGACAAATGTATTTTACAAATACACTATAATACATTAGTAGTTGATTGTGAGATATATTTCTCAAATAAGGGTTCATTCAAAAATGGAAATTACAGATATACTGGGACAAAGTACTATTCAATTGTAAGGGCATAACTGTAACTGGAAGAATACCAGATCAACTCCAGTATACAGCTTGCATTGACAGAGCAATATACAGTAACGTGAAAAAGAAAGTACACCTTCTTTTATACATCAGGGCACACAAAAAATCTGGTCCTAACATTAGGTGGATCTCTCCCCATGTGATAAACAACACAAAACATTCCACTTTGTCAATGTTTATTTAAGAAAAAAAATAAGCCAACATGGAGCCATGGATGGAAAACCAAGTATACCCAATTATCCAAGCAGCTTATAGAACCACCTGTACCAACAAACAACTTGAAGTACGTTTTCCGTACTTTATTGGTCTTAACGTGCTTTTGGAGGAATTTCATCCCATTTTTCTTTACATCATTACTTCAGTAAACTATGCTTGAGGGCATTAATGCCACAGCATCTCGGAGGGGTTGTGGTTACGACTCTGACTTGACCATTTCAACACATTTATCCTTTTGCTTTTCAGTCATTCAGTTGGAATGTGTTGGCCTGCTTGGGATCATTGTTCTTTTGCATGACCCATTTTCAGCCAGGTTTTAGCCATTGGACAAGTGGCCTCACATTTGCCACTAGCACATTTCAGTTTACAGAGGAGTTCATGGTCAGTGCCCAGGCCCATATCATTGTGCCCTTGAAGGTTGCTGTGAAGTGTTTGTGGTAATGTACGTTTGGGTTTTACCAAATATGGTGCCAACCATCTCCAATTTGGTCTCTTTTGTCTAAAGAACATGGTTCCAGAAATCTTGTGGCTTGCTCAGATGCAGCTTTAAAAACTAAGCCATGCCTTGTTCTTTTTGAAGAGAAGGAGCTTTCTTCTGGCTACCCTTCCATGTAGTCATTCACCAACACTTAACATGTTAACCTGAGCCCTGCAGATCTCTAGATGCAAGTAAGAACAGTACATAATCATAACAGGATAGGATTTGTCTAACTATCTAGAGGCTTGTGGGGTGAAGACAACTGTTAATTTATGCCCTCATATGCTAAAACGTTGACTTACAGGAAGGTTTACTTTTTAACTTTACTGTGTACAACTGTATAAATGGGTAATATAATCTCATTCTGGAAAAAAGCAACAAGGATAAACAGCAATCACCAAATTGTACATGTACTTTTATTAATTTTACTATTTAATTATACAGTGTAATAGACTGACATCTTACACAATTACAGCAAAGTTTACATTACAGTTTAGGCTTGCATGTGAGTTTGTTTCAATTACACTCATTCTACAAAATTACCCTGTTAGGTGAACTGCTATTGTGGAGGGGTGGGGTGTTGAATTGCTCTTGTTTTTTACAGCGATGGGGGGGGAGGTGTTAGACCTTGGATGGGGAAAAAAAGTCAAAATGACAGTGATAATACCAGTATACATTTGTGACAAAATTATTTCTACCTTCCATTTTAATTACTTTCTTTCATTCATTCATCCATCATCTGTAAGTTATTGTCTAATGCAGGATTGTGGTGGTGTGTAGACTACACTACAAGAAGAGTGTGACAGACAAGATGTCCTCTGAATGGAGGGATTCTGAAATGTGTATGACATCGAGAACTAAATTACACAAAATCACTGCTGAGGTGTTTCATTCAAAAAAAAAAAAAAAAAACAGCGCTATGCCATTGAAAGGACTATGCAGCAGCAGGTAGCAGGGGTCAGAAGTAATCTTTCTTGAATGTTCATCTGATCATAACTTTGATGCTGTTGTGTGGAATAACTTCACCCAATAACAAAATGTTCTGTCTAGGAGGCTTACATTACCATAAATCACTACTGGGTTTTTTTTTTTGTTTTAACTGGACCCTGTTATATGACGGCTGAGCATACTTTAAAAATAATCATACACATCATATAAGCGATATTCAAAAGTCTAAAAAGTTTGGATAAAATTTATTATGACATAATAAAGTGGGGGGGGGGAGAAAAGGGAGGAGGGGGGAGGAAAAAAAAAAAAAAACACACAGACCAGTACTACATTGGGCATTAAACATTGACCACTAACAATAGAGGTGACAATTCTGTACTATAAAACATTTCCATTGATATCTTTCATAAGTCTTAAGCAAAGTTTGCTGACTTTTTCCTAATAAAAACCCATTCATCTACATATTTCACAAGTGTCTGGGAGAAATAGATTTATCTTATTTACTGTCTCTTTTACCCGAAACACAAGGAAAGCACTGTTGCTGATAAAAAAAAAAAACTTCAAAAACACATTATATGTTGTGGACGGCCTCAAAAAGCCAACCTGGGCGTCTGAGTGCATCTGTATGACACCACAGTTTATGGTTTTTCAGAACTACAGAAACAGTTCATAAATCAGCCAAAACAAGATTGTTACATGACTTTAAGGGAAAAGAAAACCAGAAGGAATCACATGCACAATGCAGTATGACTCAAGGGAGCAGGTAATGCTGAAAAACAATACATTCAAATAAAGATGCTCAAAAACAATACATTTAAATAAAGATGCTCCAGGCATCCAATTTAGAGAAAGGAAGTAAATAAAATTCTGCAACAGATTTGGAGGTCTCAGTTATATGCCGATGAGTGTGATGTTCCACTCTTGCACATATGCCTGTCTGCTAAATATACTCGACTGTGTGTTGTGAAAATGTGGGGGACGAGCCAGTGCTGAAGCAAAATGCATCACACTCGGCTGCCCTTGCCCCAATGTTTCTCCTTCATCGCCCAAACCGTTAATGTGGCAGCTGGTTCAACCTAAAGGAGACCGAGTGAGCAAGACCTGGAATCACTGCTGGACTCGGCAGGAAATGCTGGCACTGAGGACCAACAGCGGTCCTCGCTTTGGGCAAATAGCACAACAAACGCAGGACGGTTTCGTCCGTCTATTAACGCGGCTTTCTGGGCGCATACCTGCAGCTCTCTGCTGTCATTCCTACACGGCTTAGGACACGAGGCTTCTTTATGAAGACAGACGGCCTTCGGACTCTTCGCGCAGGCGCTGGGTACCGAGAAAAAAACGGAATTTTAAGGAGAGCCGCTCACAGAACACAAAGCAGCGCCGCCATCTTGCCGGATGCCAGACGACGCATTAAAATGGCGCAGTCAACCGAATCCGAGGCGTCATGGGATTGGTCGGCGCTGCTTTGGAGCTGGAAAACTTCAAAGAGCGCTCGCGCGCTACTGCGCAGTCGCACTCTGGCGGGGCTCACCTGCGTGAGTTCGGCCGGAATTCGTTCTCCCACAAACTGAGCACAATTGCATTTATTTTAAAGTGAGGAGGTCGGTAAAGCTTGTATCATGTTAACTAAGTTAATAATAAACCCAAGACAGCATTTCAGCCAAAACAAGGGCTCTATTAAGAGCAAATTGAGCACTATTATAAGCTGTAGGAAAAGAGCATCACGTGATTCGCTACTACAAATTTACCCTTGTTGCTGTTGACTGCCCATATTTAGTGAAGTACTGTGCTGAGAAAGGGAGGACTTTAGTTTTGAAATAAATATAATATGACCTGTTGATTTTCAATGTAGAGTTTGTTTTATGAAACTAAAGGAGTTTTCCCTGCAGAATTGCTGAGTCCTGAGCAACCATTGACATAGGTTCCAAGGCAAGGAAGAATGGGAGTGGTTTGCCATTAGCTTCTTCCAGCATATTTTTTCCTTAGAGGGGTGCAAACAGAAAGAAGAGCATCAAATTTCTACATGCATCCCTCAGCTGGACTTGAACCCCACAGCAGGCAAGTTGCCCAGCAACTGGTCAGTACCAGCTTTCCCCACTGCATAACCACATCTAAAAAGCCTACTATTCTTCTCCTTGTATTATACAACAGTGATATAGATGGTGGTGGTCCAGTGTGACTAATGCATTGGTTCATTGGACAAGAGGAGACACTGCTGCATAATTCCATGGTGTCAATGCTTTATATGTAAGTCATAGGTCAGGGAAAGCAGCAGTCAGGAAAGGTCTGTGTGCTCAGTCTCACTCCAGAAGATACATCTTGTTGTTGGACAGCAAGGGCTTAAAAAAGGATCTCGTGGCAACTGTGATTCTTAGCTAGGGATACGCTGTAGAGTTAGCATGCTGTCTAGGTGTGGGTTCTGTACATGTTTGGTAAAATGGTGTGATTCTGAAGTTTAATAAACTTGAGTGAACTGAAGAACTATGTGTTCCATCTTCTGGTATGCCACAGGCAGTCATAAATCACTTCTGTATACTACCAAGTAAAAACACAAGCTGACAGAATGAACACAGACCCTCAGATGGAAAGCTCTCATCATACTTCTGAGGATGAGCCAAGGATCATTCCAGTTACTAAAGCACTAAATCATTACCAGATCAAAGCCTCTTGGACTTCTAGCTGCTCTAGATGCTTCCATACAGGAAAAAAATACAAAGCAATTCCAATATTAGAAAATGGAGCTTGGGCAATACAGTGTATGTAGTGAAACTCAGAATAACATGAACATTTACAAGGTCAACATACTGGACATTAGTGAATTAAAATGGACTACTACTGTGTACTTTCAAACAGCAGCAGATCCCATGTACCAGTACAAAGAAGGAACTGTTTACTTTCATCATGGGAAAGGGTATCACAAATTGTAGTGAACAGTTTAATATAGGTTTCAGTTTCAAAGTAAAATATGGGAGACCAGAGCTTATCATCAATTCCATGGCTACTACTGCAGCATGCCCCAGCAAAAAGGGTGGTATTTGACTAAGTGACTGTACTTTGGGAATTTTGTGTGTATATCTATCTGTTGGAGAAATGTACTTTTGTTTACTCATACACTGCCATACAGTACGTCAGTGAAGAAATGTTTGCTCGACAAATAAATACAATATAAATGTCAGTAACCAGATTATCTCATCAACTGACCAGATAAACTTTCCAGCATGGTTTTTCAGCAACAGCGCAGCACAGCAGACATCTCTCCACCATTCAGCTTCTAGTTTAAACAAAAGAGAGGTACTGGCAAAGAAGACTAAGGAATGAGGTAATATGTGAAGTGATGATGATAGATACCGGGACATTTTATGCAGGGAAGACTCCCACGCATGCCTTTCTGTCCTTGGATTCCTAAGTTATAGGATCATAACTAGCAAAGCATAGGTTGCTGGAAATAAAAGCTTAAATGTTTCACAAAGGTGATGAAAACTAGTGGTACTGATATTTGGAGAATTTTTTGGCGGACTTGGGATGTGCTGGAAAACAATTTTTTTCCCTTGTAAATAAATGAATATAGCCTTCCACTATCCAATAATTTGTCATCAAATATGTTTTCAGAAATGGATTAGATTCAGACGCATTTATTATTTTTCATTGTTCTGTGTTGAATATGTGGAACAAATTATAGGAGAGGCACTGTCTAAAATGAAAATCATAGTTAAAGAAGAAGAAAGGAGAAGTATGTTCAGCGAATAAGTGTCACAGAGACTGGGGATCTTAAGTGTGGTGACAGACAGTGGAGGCAGGAACATGACAAGCAGAGACTCGCAAACATGGAAAACAGAGAAATTGGAAACAAGGACGCTGCGGCAACCATGCAAGGACACACAACCGGGAGAGACACAGGAACATTGGAGCAGACCCAACTTGAACCAGGCAGACACAGAAAACAGCTAACACTGTTGAGATTCCACAAAGTTCTATGTCACGGAGCTGCAATTGAAACAGTCTTAACAACCTGATTGAAAGTAGGTGTGCTGAGGCTGTGAGGAGCATGAAACCCTCATGTTGGCCTGCTAAGGAACTGTCCTCAAGGGTGGTTACAAGAAACTTTATTAATTAATAAAATTTAATTATTAGGCCCCACAAGGCAAAGACAGAACACAAATGCTGAGCACAGCGGTGCCACTTAGCTTTGCACTCATACTCACACAAATTTCAAATAACTGCCTCTTCAGTTATGCTTGGATAACTCTTGTGCCAGGAAATTTTTTGGAATGTAACCACACACAGTCTGCTGTTGAATCAGGGCACATTTCAGGGCACATTTCACTACGTGGTATACTCAGTACATGGTATGTACGTGACGAATAAACTATTTTGACTCTTTTTTTGACTTCACTGAGATACATCTCAGTTGGCCTGAAAAGCAAACCCCCCTGCAGATTTTCTTCTGTTTAAAAGCTGTGATGACCTCACTGAAATTGTATCCTTCACAGATTTCGTAGGCAGATCAAAGCTAACTTCAGATGCGAGTCCTTGAAGGTGATGTTGTGTTTTTTTCACTGCAGCTCAATGTTTTCTTTGTCAAAGAAGTGCAAAAACCAGACCAGGACAGTACTCAGACAGGAATTTGGGTCTGGAATGTGGTCAGAGAGTCGACAGGCAAAATCTGTGTGAATAAGAGCAGCCAACAGATCGACATAGTTTGTCATGCAGAAATTGTTTCAAAGAGACATAAACTTCTGCCTTCTGCTGGAGTTTACCATTCTTTATGACAATATCACTTGTGTATGTCTTTTGTTATATTACCTTTTGTGTATTGCTAGTATACTTTATCTTTTCTCTGATCCACATGTATGTGAGACCTTCTGTAAAAAGTTCTAGAAGAAAACATTTCTATACTGGTAAATATCAGTTAGCTGGCTTTGGATGATTCCTTGTTTTTGGTACAAGGAGATAAGCAGGTTTCAGGAAGTGCAAAAAGCCAGCAAGGAGTCATGCAGGCACACACATCAGCGATGGATAAATCCTAGTTAGAGTCTGCACATGTGTAATAAACCATTTTTTAAATTTTATTGTGCCTTGTAAGTCTCTTATTTGAAATCCCAAAGCACCTTGAATTCACTAAAAGAGATCAATTCCAGCAGATCCCGTGAAACTATTAATCGCTAGGTCCACTGGATTTTAGTTGTTTTATACAAATGTTGTGTGTCTGTGGGGAAATAGGTGCAGCAGAGCTTTCAATCCACTCACACATCAAAGAAAAACAGCAGCTGAGATGATGATGATGATGATGATGATTATTATTATTATTATTATTATTATTATTATTATTATTATTATTATTATTATTATTATTATTATTATTATTATTACCCTAAGGCCAACATGATATGCAGCATCTTATGCTGAAGATCTAAAGACCAGTTCTGGGCTGTTTCTGTTGACAGTGATGGAAAGGATGGTGTAGACATGACAAACTTGTAGGATTTGCTGCAGTGGCTGCGTTGAATTACAAATATACTGGAGTCTGTTGTTTCTACTGGGCTAAGGCAGATAAAAGAATGAGGGCATTGGTTTATGGTGTGCCTAGTTTGGTTTGGCAGCTTTTTCCAATCCTATGTCAATAAAGACCTTTCATTTACTCTCAAGTCATTTGCTTTCACAGTTGTTATATGTGCCCTGCCCACCATCAATGACACAAACATGTTTGGGACCCAGGGGCTTTTCGCTTGCTATTCATTTACAATCCAGACACTGGAGTGTCTTCATAGCAGCACCTTTTACCTCTCAGAGACTGCGGACCTTTCAAGAAAACATATGCAAAGCCGAAAAAGAAAATGCAACATTGAAATCTGGGCAGCATGTGATGCCAAATGTCGCTACATCTGGAGTACTCAGGTGTATGGTGCAAATCTATTGCTGCATGGCCAAAAAAGTGAGGACACATCTATAGTGCTTGAGATGACAGCTGATCTTCTAAAAAAGGATTATGATGGGGACAGGTCTGCCCCCAAGAGATGGAAAAACCAACCAATTTTGTTATTATTATTATTATTATTATTATTATTATTATTATTATTTGTTGTTGTTGTTGTTGTTGTTTTTGCTGTTAAAATTTGAGTCACAAAGCAAAAAAGTTTAACGTGCATTTTGTTTCGTGATTAAACTGACATTGAATGAAATGACAAATTTCACAAAAAGGTAATACATTTCGCCACAGACTGCTCTGCTTTGAATGAGGCAGTCGCGTAGGTTTAAGGCAGAAATGTGCAAAAATACGCAAACCGCAAAGCAACAACTTGCTTTGCTTTGATTCGCTGTCCGAATCTTTCGTCTCTCCCTGTCAAGACAAATCACGGCTTGCCAGGCGTGGTGTCTCCTCGCAGCGGACCGCGATTGGCTCGTTTCGATAAAGATCAACCAATCGCACACGCACCTAAATTAATATGCACAGCGCTCCCGCCCCTGGTTGTAAATTCAACGTCATCATCCCGCCGTGGATGTTCTTGCTTCTTTTATTTTTCTTTTATTTTTTTTTAACAAAGTCTGGTGGAAATGTTTGTGCGTAAAGTTTTGAATGTAATCGCTTTTCTTCTTTTGTGTTATGGAATGCCGCCCTCGGATGGACAGAAGAAGAAGGAGGTGTGTGCATGTGGCATCTTGAGACGGTTGGTCGCTGTGGCGAGCGACGCGCTCCGCTTAGCAAGGCGGCTAATAAGGAAACGTGGGCAGCGGCGGAGGAAATCAGTCCGATCCGCGAAAACGTGGCCTCCATCGGGCGACTGCTTGGCCCGCTGCGCCTTGCGGATCGCTCGTTTCCAGAAGTAGAGATCAAGAGCGTAGGCATCGCCCAGAGCAACTAGAAAGTTCAAATTCTTAATGAAAAGCCTTCAATCTTCTTATAAAATGACATCTGTTGATTCAGTATTAACTTTTTCACGTCAAAGATACAAAATATTAATATCTATTGGGGCACTTTTTAAACGACTGGACTAGTAGCTGAAATCAAGGTTAAATACAAGTTAACTTTATTTAACCCCAGTGTCCCAGGCAAATTACAGTGTTAGAAAATGAACTTTGCACGGATTAACCTAGTAATACAGTGGGGCGTTTTTATAGCTTCTTTTCTATGTGTTTGATTTATGGGGGGGGGGGCGTCCTACAGTAGGCGTGGCGTTCAAACCAAACATCTTGAGATTGTACACTGCCCGGCCCAAAAAAAAGTCACCACCTGGATTAAACTTACTGTTATGATCCGGGGTTGCTTCAGTTGGTCAGGTCTAGGTTCAGCACTGTTATGTGCCCAAAAAATGAGGTGAGCTGACTACCTGAATATACTGAACAACCAGGTTTTTCCATCAATGGACTTTTATTCCAAGATGACAATGCCAGGATTCATCGGGCTCAAATTGTGAAAGAGTGGTTCAGGGAGCATGAGAGAGACATCATTTTCACACATGAATTGGCCACCACAGAGTCCAGACCTTAACCCTATTGAGAATCTTTGGGATGTGCTGGAGAAGTCTTTACGCAGCGGTCCGACTCTCCCCTCATCAATACAAGATCTTGGCGAAAAATGAATGCAACTCTGGACGGAAATGCATCTTGTGACATTGCATAAGCTTATTGAAACGATGCCACTGCAAATGCATGCCGTAAAGCTAAAGGCGGTCCAAGGAAAGAGTGTGTGACTTTTTTTGGCCGGGCAGTGTATAACAGCAACCCCAACCTTAGCGCCACTTCAGGACCAGTTTTGAGTCCCTTCAATTGACTTGCAGTAAGCTAAATTTTCAGATCAGCCTCATGAACAGTCAAAGCACTGAGAAAATGGTGTCAGTCTCTTGGTTCTGAACCTGTTCAGGTTGGAAAAAATGTTTCATAAAGTGACTGATTGCTCTGTGCCAAGACACTGCTGACGGAGAAGGTTGGCCAGATGATGGACTGGGCAAGCAAGAGAGCAGTGATCCGGATGAACGGCGAGAAGTTCCGGCGGTTTGTGAAGGCTCCTCCGCGGAATTATTCTGTGGTGGTGATGTTTACCGCCCTTCAGCCCCAGAGACAGTGCGGCGTATGCAAGTAGGTATCACTAGGAAGCTGATGAAGGAGCAGACACCACATCATTTTGTGTCCTTTCAGTGTGAAAGTTCACAAAGTTTGGCAGATTTAAAGTTTTTTTTTTTCTTATGTCTGCATTCTTTTAAATCAAACATGTATGACACATGTCTACCCCTCTAACTGTTACTGCTATCTTTCATTTACATGCTTATATTTACATGAAAACAGTCAACCTGCTTTCTGAAAATATTTTGTAAGATATAGGGTCTTACAAATGCCAAAATTTAGGATGAAATCTAGGGTGCCTGAAATGTATATGATCTGTTTTATTAATTCCTTTAAGTGGTGATTACCTGGGCTGATGATCACAAGATGACCTCAAATATTCTGATACCCTACATTTTTTTACTGCAAAATATACAGTATATCACACCTAATAGCCAATTTTTAGCAGTTATTAGAATGGCCTTGTTTGTCCGAGACCTCTCAGACACCATGTGGGAGGCTTTCCAGAAGTGATCTTGTGATTCCTGTGTGATACCATTTCCCTCCTCCTTGGCTCTGTCAATGAGCTGTTGTAGGTTTCGCATGCTTAGTTCTCAAAGTACTGTGTCCTGTAGTCAAGCACACCGATGTTCTGTCGGGTTTAAGTTTGGTGAATTAGGGAGCCGATCAGACCAAACCGCTGGTATCAGATACATGATCTTTGCTGCTGTCATGTTGGCAGTACGCCATCCTGCGTCAGAATAACCAACTTCTGCTCGGGGAACTTAGTACTGTTGCTTGTTGCCGCGTGATAAACGGGCAACATTTTATCTGCGTAAAAATCTCTCATGAACCTTCTTCATCAACATGCAGCTCGGCCTTTCCATAACAGCTGATGTCTGTGGCAACCATTATCTTCAAGCCCACCTTGAGTTGCGTTCTGCACGGTTATGCTTTGCGAAAAGCTCACTGGTGAACAAAATATGTGCTGCCTTCACTGTACTGGTTCAAGTGTCACCACAGATGCCTTCTTTAATCGTTCTTTCTCCGAATTTTATCCACTCTGCAACGATTCTGGCTGACAGCAACCAACAGTAAAGGGTGGATCAAAGTTTCTGGCCCCATTTAAGACAATGGTGTATCAGTGTACCACTGCACCTTGCCCTAATGGCCCTAAACTGCTGATTTATCAGTAGAACAGTTATTATATGTGGTGTTATTACAAAAAATGTTAACTAGTATACTGCTGTTAACAAACAGTGAGCACAAATTGAAGGCCTACATCAAAAATGACAAATATTTAAATATAAATAACTTTTTATGTGAAAATGTAATGTTATAAGTAGATTATATCAGTAACATATATTAAAGGATACATATGATGTAGCAATAAGGATGCTGGCAGGGTGTCTCTATGCCTATATGTGTGTATATATGGTTTCTTTATGATGTATCGCACTCTCATATAGTAATTCATATGCGGTTTTCATCAAATACATTCTGTGGCCTTTTATATCACCATATTTAAACATTGGAGATATTGCAGAGTGCGGGTTCCATACTGAGCTGGATACTTTCCATGTAGAAGAATGAATGGACCACAGACAGTCCAATGCTTGTGTTGTCATTCCAACAAAGACGTGGCTTTCACAATCGAAATAATGCTCTTATTTTTCACTAGTTTATACTCATAAACCATTTGGTTGTTTCACCTACTGTGTCGCGATTTGTACTGCACAGAAGCGCTGAATTGCAGATAAATTGGAAAACCAAAAAGAGCGCAAAAACGTGATGATCTTCATTGAGTTTGAAATGTGCTTCTCCCTTTCTGTGTTCAGACAGGCAGATGAGGAGTATCAGATCCTGGCAAACTCCTGGCGCTACTCTAGCGCTTTCACCAACAAGATATTCTTTGCATCCGTTGACTTTGATGAAGGTTCCGATGTTTTTCACATGGTAGTCTTTTTTTCTTCATTTTATTAGCTTTACATCACTTGTAAACTGTAACGCTTTAGACACTATCTGTGGGATTTTGAATAAATATGTGATGAGAAACTATTTTTTAATGTACTATGTACGCTGTATGTTTTATAATGTTTATCTGAACCACCCAGCAATTTAACAAGAAATTTGTGATGTAAAAAAAGTGCATGTATTTTTTTACCAAGAGCCTATGCGTCTACTGTTGAAATGCTTCTTTTGGAACACAAAAGAAATTAGAAATTATTTTAAATGTAAACCAGCTCATAAAGTGAAAGATCCAAGGGGGAAAAATCCAGTAAATCACTGGTTCATTGTTCATTAGCTGTAGCAGAAATGGAGAATTTCTTTATATTAAATTAGAGAGACATTGGCAAGCCTGGTGATGGTGCCTTTTTTAGTAGGGAAATAAGCAACCCTGATTTTGAAATTCATTGTTGTGGCATTTAAAGACTTTGCCACCATTAAAGTTGCTTAACAATCAGAATGTTACTTTAAATTCTGTACCAGTTAGGAGGTATATAGAAGGTTTTATTTTTCCTGTAAGACTAATCGCTCTCCCAGGATGATGGCGGGCATTTTACAAAGTATGTCTTTTGTTGTTCTACCATTTCTGACAGCTGAACATGAATTCTGCCCCAACGTTTCTGCACTTCCCGTCGAAAGGAAAGCCCAAACGAGCAGACACGTACGAGCTGCAGGTTCGAGGCTTCGCAGCCGAGCAGATCGCTCGGTGGATTGCTGACAGGACAGACATCAATGTAAGCCGCTTGTAATCCAGCTTTTAAGCTGCCCTGATTAAACCAAATCTCTCCTCCTGCTCCACCGGGAAGACAGGTCTGAATAGATGGAAAGCCTTTATGTAAATGGCAGTGTGTCCTCAGTATAGAACTGTGTGTTTTTAAACTCCTTTTCTTCAAAATTTATGTTTTACAATGTGTGATGCTTGTGATCTAAGTCACCTTTTTAGGTTCTATTAAAGTACAGCACTTATGCAGTGCAGTTAGTGCACCCGTTAGATATTTCTTGTGTCATTTTTGGTCATTTTTTTCCCTTTAAGTTATGAATATCCTGTTTGTTTCATTCCACTGTAATGTACCAAAACACTGGTTTGGTTACTCGCTTATAATACGAAACAGTGATCATTGTATGCTCTAAAGTTAAAGGTATGCATTTCTGAAAAGGTAGAAAATGGGGTTCAGGATAGTTTGTCCTTCACTTCAGAATCTCTGCTTCCTTTAGATTCGGGTGATCAGGCCTCCTAACTACGCAGGACCGCTGATGTTGGGCTTCCTGCTGGCTGTCATTGGAAGCCTGGTGTACCTAAGGCGCAACAATCTCGAGTTCCTGTACAACAAAAATGCCTGGGCGTTTGCTGCCTTGGTACGCTAAAGAAATTGAAATCTTACTGTTTTTATTTTTTTTCCTGTGGTAAAGACTACAGTCTTTAGGCAGCATGGGTGTGCCTGTAGCTCACTCTGTGGGAAGTTTGCGTGTTTTCTGCCTGCGTGGGTTTTCTTGTGATGCTCTGGTTTCCCCCCAGAGTCCATAGTTAGCTGTTGCAGGTTAATTGGTCACCTACCTGTTGTGTGTGTGTGTGTGTGTGTGTGTGTGTGTGTGTGTGTGTGTGTGTGTGTGTGTGTGTGTGTGTTTCAAAGTTTCCAATTCAATTTCTCAGAATTGTATAATTTCATGCAGCTCTACAGCAGCAGGTCATTTTGCAAAGTGCAATTTAATTTGTTTTGCATGGCACTAAGAAAGGAATGGGTTGCTATCCTGCAGTTTGTACCCCTTATTCATTCCTTATCTGTAAATGTTAGCTGAAGAAGGGGTTGGGTCAGTCCCGAAGCTCTCCGGGAAGCATAGGGTGCTGCGCTAGGGAGTCTATCACAAGGTGGCCACATATACCGACTCACTCACACATATTCACAAAAGGCATTTTGAAGTCCCCGGCTCATCCAAAAAAGACTCCTTTGGGTTATCAGAAGAAATCAGAACACATGGAAGAGACCCATGCAAACATGAGGAGAGCATGCATGTTCCAGAGACTGAATAGGGATCAAACCCACAACCTAGATGCAATGTGGAGAGTTTTTAACCTCATCGCTAATGTTTTAACTGTATTAGGCAATTTTGCTGATGTGTGTTGTGGAAATCTGAGGCTTTTTTTAGATTTGATAACTTTTTTTTCGAAAAGCATTCAGGTACTTTCTGTTTTTTGGATGTTTTGTAAACTGATGGAGTTGTGCGTATATAGGAATGTAGTATTTATGCAAGCTGAAGTTAACCATTTTGCCGAAATTGACTTGATCATCCTGTTTTACTTTTTTGGAAGTGTTTTGTGCTGATCATGACTTCTGGACAGATGTGGAACCATATCCGTGGCCCTCCATATGCTCACAAGAATCCGAACACCGGTCAAGTGGTAAGTCTGTGCGTTTAGCAGCAAGGTGGGGGAATAATTGCAAAATTTCTTTATGCTATATGTGTGACCTGAAATAATTACCTTTTTGGGTGAGTTATTCTGCTGTTGTCTTTCAGACTTATATCCATGGCAGCAGCCAGGCCCAGTTTGTGGCAGAAACCCACATTGTTCTTCTCTTCAGTATCCTTTTATGGCACACTTTAAAGCGCAGTACCATACGTGGTGTAAAAATTTGGAGTTGGGGGACAGACGCAAATGCTGTTTGCTGAAGGTGGTTTAGTCAAGCTCCCTCAGTTGTTCCTTAGCAGTGTTTCAGACTCTGCCGTCACCTTAGGAATGGTGCTACTGCATGAGGCAGCCACCTCGGACATGGACGTAGGGAAAAGGAAAAGTAAGTAATTCACATTGAGCCGTACCAGAATTGAGCTTCGTCCTTGCGGGTTTCATCCCAGAGTCCAAAGACGTGTGTTTTGGGTTAACTGGAAATTGATTGTCTGTAGTGTGTGACTGTGTATGTGTGTGGACACTCTGTGATGGACTGACATCGCATCGTGTGCGTAGCTTCATAGTGAAGTGCCCAGTGATTCTGTAATAGGCTCCAAACCAGGATGTAGCAGTTATGGAAGTGAAGAATAGTGGATATTTATTGGTATTTTGAAAACTTGACATGGATGAATAAGACTATGCCTTAGTTGTAATTGTCATAACTAAATTAACTAATAATGATGCAAATGTCATGTAATTTAAAGTGTGAACAAAGTTTGAAAGTTACGGTGACACATTTTTTTTAAATTCGAGTGCACCGTCTACCAACACAGCACTTGAAAACCATCACACGTCCAAAATTCATCAATTACTGCAATAGAACTCATTTTTGGAACCAGTAGTGTTGAACATTTATCTCTTTTCCAAGCATAACAGTTACGGCATTTAGTGCGTAGAGTAAATGCGTTTTATTCCCATCGTGTGTGAACCGCTGAGCTGAACTGGTGAGAGCAGAGCAAAGCAGATACGACTGAGAATGAAAGCGGTAGGTGTGACGCTGGCAAGCCAGTAGATTAAACAAATCCGTTGTAAAAATAGCGTAACACATTAAAGGCATAGGAAAGAATACACTGAACCTGTCTGCCCGGCATACGTCACAGCGTAGTGTGGGGGGAAAAGAAAGCACCCTTAAAATTCGGAGGCTTTAGATGTTAAGGGAAACCTGACATTCATCTACTGTAAGTTGCCAAATGGTAAGAATGCACTGATCTTAGCTTATGTGACAGATAACACATCCATATTTTGCTTTCATTGCACAGAAAAATTCAGTCATGTGAAAAGTGTATTTAGAAGCTGTGAAAAAGTGCAGCCACGATTCAGTAACCCCGTACGGCAACAGTAAGCCGCAGTATCACATTTTTTGGTTGTTTGTCAGTTTCATTTCACCCTGAGAACAATTGTCCTTAGAAAAGTTTAATGATTAAAGTGTGTTTATTTATAGAGAGCTTTGGTGAGGTCAAAGTATATACTTTTTTGTATGTTGATCATTTTTAGCTGTTTTTCAGTTAACATGTTTACCCTAGGCGATGTGATGTACTTTCCGATTATCCGATATCGCCTTTATCAGACCGGAGGTTCTGTTGGTTAGTCTGTGTCATAATTATAAATGATTTTAACATATTTCCCAAATTCCAGTCCCATAATGATATTTAGTTTTACCAGACATCGTCCTGAGAGAATCTGTCTTTCTTTCCTTTCTCCAGTTATGTGTGTTGCAGGGATTGGCTTAGTTGTTCTATTCTTCAGCTGGCTTCTCTCAATCTTCAGAGCAAAATACCATGGCTATCCATACAGGTAGGACTTGACATCCTCACCCACTGCACCTTGACTTCTCTCTTCTTACCACCACCCAAGCATCGCAGACAGTTTTCATTGTGTTTTGTGATCAGTCACAAAGTTTTTATAATGGAAAAATAAAACTTGTTCCACAGAGGACACAGTGCATTACTTGCTGTTACCCTTTGGTTTGTTATAATGCATCTTCTTCTTTGCATAATTTTTTAGATTTTATGTGTTTAGCTTTAAACATTTTATCTGTAATAATAAACTGCATGTTGGTATTTGCTGTACTTAAGAAATCTGGCTACAGTAACTTAACTTTGAACTTTTAAGCACTTTGGAACTGCCGTTGCGTTGGTAATTTTGGGTCGGTCAGCATTTTCGGGTATTCTTGACGTTTGTCTCTTTGTTCATTTTCAAATAAGTAGAGGATGTCTGTTTTTACGTGTCCTTATTAATGAAGTTTTTTTCTTCCTTTTGCTGTTTTACAGTTTCCTGATTAATTAATTGGGATACGAGGAAATGAAGAAAGTCATGTGTTGCGCTGAATATAAGACGATCCAGGTTATAAGACGACCCCCTCTTTTCCAACACTCATTTTTGGAAAAAGGTTTTTGGAACATTACAGTATGTCTTATCTTTAGAAAGAAAAATCATATTTATTCATATTTACCGTATTTGCGTTTTTAAGACAGTCTTTTTGGGCTCGCCATCTGCAAACACCACATTCTGTAATTTTATATTTCTTGGCTGCTTCAGAGCTGTTTGTCTCCTCTGCCTCAGTGATCACCGCTATCTTTAAATTGGCATCATAACTCCTCCCCACTTTTTGGTTAATTTGGCCTAATGTTAAGCTACTTTTTTGCAGACCTTCTTGGGTTTTGCTATTTTTCACACTTGCTAGCTGCAGTTGATCATTTCTGTGGATAATTGATGCCAGTAAATAAATGATGCCCCCTCCTGGCCTTATATGGTATATGATCTTTATAGGTCTAGTCCTCGAATATAAGACGACCTCATCTTTTTATAGATCTAATTCCCATAAGAAAATACTGTCTTATATTTGGGCGAGTATGGTAATATTCATGTTACAAACCATTCAACAGCAGGATAATCGATTAGAATCTGCCTAATGTGCCTTTATTAAAATGTACCTTTACTCAATGACTGTAACCCAGTGTATGCATTGTATTATGACAAAACAATAGCCGTGACTTCTCGGTATAGTTGATGTTCTCTGATTGGTTTATGTTCCAGTGTTATTTGGATTTGTCTGCTCTTATAAGGTCTTATTGGGCTATGTCTGTAAGGACTTCTGAAATGGACTGTGGACAATTCATACAATATTGCTTATTAAGATTTTAGAGGTGCTAAGAGTACTCTTAATTTATAAAGCTTTTTATGGATACAGCAGCAATATTTCCATTTTATGCTGTCTCGACCAAAGGCAGTCAGTTATATTATTTGTCTTGCAAATCTTTCCTGATGTCTTGCAGACATTAGGTTACTGAGAGTGGGGTGTGTTCTGTGGCCATTTGAGAGAAGGTTTAGTGGAACCAAACACAGATTGCAGGTTTTGTGCAGTGTGTCTTTTTTTTTTTTTCTTTCTTCATGTTTCGGTATGTATTTCAACATTCCAGACAATAGCGACTGAGTCTGACTGAAAAAGACATTTTTTCCTGTTTCAAATGTATTAATTTAAAATGTAGATATTGGAGTCGATGACAGGCTTCCCTCTCGCATGAATTGTGATTCGTTCCTAAAAATCATAGGGTGAATTCTGGCAAAGTAAACTCTTAATTTCCATAATTTAAATGAGGAAAATAAATAATACATTCATAATCCACAAAGGGTTGAGCTATTTCTCAGCAAACATGCAAAATTTTTACCTTTTAAGCACAGAGAAAATGTAATTAAAAATAATTTGAAAACATGAGCGGACCACCTATTGAGGCAGTTTGTCACAATCACTTGTAAAAGTCAAAACATCTCACTGCTGAATTATTTAGAAAAATATCACTGGCATTAAAGTATTAAAGTAATATTAAAGTAACCATTAGTAATATCCTGTTGTTCAGTGCAGGGTTTTGGTGGCCCACAACCTATCCAAGAAAAATCGAGCGGACGCATGCTCGAACCTGGAAATTTTTGATCTACTATGGTGTTTAAGTGTGTGCTTCTTATGCCGATTTTAGGGTACAAATTATATGTAGTCAAAGGTTTAAGCTCTTTTAATATGAACACTCTTTATTGGGGGGGAGACTTTATTTTTGCTCAGAATTTTTAATGTCACTTTGAGCTGCAGATGTACAAAAAAATACAAATACACAAACAAAACACATGGTAACGGTGGAAAATTATCTGTATTATTACAGCTATGTGGAAAAGTTGAGGAATATGATTTAGTCATTGGATGTTTAATTTGTTATACTTTATGCTTTGTTCAGAATGATTTCACTGCTTTTGCATTTGTTTAACTCACTTTTTGGGAATTCCACAAGTTAAGGAAAATATTTAACAGCTTAAGTAAGGACTGAACTTGTAACCAGTATTATCATTAATATTGTTAGTTTATACATTTCTGCACCACGGCTTGGGACTCAAGGTGGCATTTGGAGCATCACTATCAGATGAAGGGAAAGAGGTGGAGAATTTTAGAAGAAAGTGTAATACTGTGAGACGACTAAGAGATAATTGGTATTTTTTTAAAACCACAGCTGGGCTGAAGTAATAATCTAAAAAAAACATGACCGCATAAGTTGTTGTTATTCAGTCTGTGCTACATCACGGGGGATTATGAAGGCTGTGATTTTGAAAAATGTTGTTTTGCATAAGACAGTACAGCTTTTTGAATGCTTCAGGGAAATTCTTTTTAATATTAAAGCTGTTAAAGTGCCTTAAAAATGTCTGTTTTTTTTTTTTTCTTCAAATATGAGGATAAATGCATTTGTGACTGGCAGTAACCAGGCGTGAGGCAGACCAGGGTGGACCGACTGGGACTGCGGTATAGGGTTCAGGTCTAACGGAGAAAAAGGACACGTTATGCATGTTATGTGTCCGCCATTCCTTGTGATGCTGCCCTGCTGCGTACTTTGGTCTTCTGAACTGACCTTTGCTTGAGTATCAGCCATAGACTCAACCCATCAGTCTTCTCTTTCTCTGCCTCATATATGGTTAATGAGATCAAGCAAGAAACCTATCTGTCCGTCCGTCAGTCTAAAACATGATACAGTATGTAGAGTTTGTATTGCTTGTGTTTGCTGCCCAGGGGCAGTGATGGATCTCAGTGATGCACAGAAATGGCTGAATTTAAACAAAACTCTTGTCTATTTCTCAAGCATCCAAGCAGATGTCTAAGCTCAGTAATGCTTTGGCTGCTTAAAATATTTATCTGCGAAATAACTGTGTATCTACGCACTATGCGGAGCTTTACTGCCACCAAGTGGATGCGTTCACATGTGGACCTTCTTGGAAACAAGTTCTCATCGATTTTCTAAGCATGTACATTTTCCAGAGCACCTCCTCTCAGGCTAAATTAATATTGCAGACAAGATAACCTTAACATATCATTGCTTTGCATTCAGCAGCAGCTGCATACCAAAAGCTGATAAACAGGGATTTTGGATGTGAAAAACCATAAAATGCGCTGACTATGTTAATACAATAATAGCATTTATTTCAAGCCTTAAAGAACAAATAAATCTAAAGTGGAAGAAGTTCAAGAAATGCAAGTGGTCTAGAACATGGTCTTCCGTGATTGTACCTGACAATTCTACTAAAATTTAACTTCTTGGGTATAATCGTCCAGCTGTACAAAAGGGTTAACTGCACAGCATCCTAAACATTCAACAAAGTACTGAAAATATGACATCTAAAAAGTAGAAAAAAGGTAAATACCAGCATTCTCTGGGAAAAAAAAAAATTGTGAAACGCTGATACTGAGTGATTTTTATGAACAGATTATGGGATTAAGCTTCATTAGTATCTCAGCCTGAAGAAAAGATTAATAAATGAGTAAATAAATAATGTACTGATCCATTTCAGACGCTGTGATTAAACCTTCTTGTTTATGGAGTGTTGAAAACATGACGAAATTATTACAAATAGTTTACAAGTCCTTTTCTTCTGTATGTTTTGGGGCCTTTGCATGCAGCAAACCACTTTAAGCCAATGCATTGCCTCAAAACTTAACCTGCCAAATGCCAGAACCTGCATGGAGGTGTTGCCTTATTACCGTATTGGCCCAAATATAAGACGATCCCGATTATAAAACGACCCATTCTTTTTCAACACTCATCTAATCTTTAAAAAGAAAAACTATATTTTTATATTTGCCATGCTGCGTCATGACTTTCTCTAACTTTGTATTTCTTGGCTGCTTGATAGATGTTTGCCATCTCTGCCTCATCGATCACCGCTATCTTAAAATTGGCATCATAACTCCTCGTCACTCCTTGGTTAATTTTGTCTAACTTTTGATGCTTTTTCCAGATCATCTCGAGGTTTCACCATCTTTCAAACTCGGTATTCCCAATTTATCATTTCTGTGGATAATTGACGCCAGTGGATAAGTGATGTCACCTACTGGTGTTATACTTGACCTTTACAGGTCTAGTCCTGGAATATAAGGCCACCCCATCTTTTTTATAGAAGTAAAAAATCCTGTCTTACATTTGGTACAATACCATACTACTAATTTAAACATTTTTGCAGGTCATAATTAAGATGAACCTGTACTTTTGCTGCTACTTCCATGATGCTGCATACATCTCTTGATAATGTTAATATTTTTTTCTGTTTTTCTTTCCTTAAGAAAATGGGATTCTGAATCTTGATCAGGAATATATTTATTTACAGTCAGAGTTTTGAAACAATGTTTTCAACATACGGTGAAGATACACTGCAAAGACTTTTAAAGAATAATCTTTTTTTGTCTGTGCGGCATACAGGGAGACAGAACATCCAACTCTTCCGTTCACTCAAAGTTCATGAAGTTCATTACAGTTTAGAATCAAACACACACACACACACACACACACACACACACACACACACACACCATGGTACCCAACCCACACCTGGACACCACGCCAGCCCTAACACATATGTGTAGGTATGGTCAATAAACACACAGTTGCCGTGACATCCCTCTTTAAGCCATCACTATGCATGAAGAAGACTTTTGCTCTGTTACAAGAGACTGAGCACACAGACCTGTCCTGACCACTGGGTTCTCTGACCTACTCTATGACTTCCAAATAAAACACTGAAACCGTGGAAAATCTGCAGTCGTGTTTCCTTTTGTCCTACAAACCAGTGCATTCATCACAGTGTGTTTCCAAATTGCATTTTCAAACCAAATGTTAGTCACTTGCATGTTTGTGTTTGGCTCTTTATGAGGCCATATTTATCACATTAAGGTTTTGTTCCACATAGACATTCCCCAAAACATCTTCAAAGGGGAAGGAAGCCTGATTTAAAATGATTTTTCCCCCCACATCTGATGTTTACTTTGCATGAAATTGGGTGCACAACTCTATTCCAACAGAAAAAAGTGTGTTTACAAACCTGGCAAGGATGACAACGTAGAAGTAAAGCATAATTCTTCTGATATGAATAATACATTAAAAGGCTCATTGATTCTACATTCCCTTTTCTTTAAAAAGTTGTTTCACAGACTATGATTAATGCTGATCTAGGATTACAGCTCAGCTTTCTTTTAAACTAAGACTGATTTTTTCCAACAATGCCAAGTATTTACGAATATTTTTGCTAAAAGCTTCAACTATTTTTTTTTTTAATGTGCTATAGGCATATGCAGGTATTAATCTTGACTTAAGTAGTTTAGGCTATTTTCTCAGTTTGTAGGGTAGGAGTAAAGTAATAAACATTCGGGAACAGGCGACAGAACAACATCATAGGATTAGAATAATGGGCAGTCACTCGGTGTCAGATGACATCAAACCCAGGCTCGCTTTAGAAGCCCAAATGACAAGACTCTGACTTTTTTTACTTTGGCCACATTGTGCAGAGGGAAGGGTCATTAGGGAAGGATTTTATGCTCAGCGAGATGGGAAATCAATAGAAAAGGGGAAAACCGGCAATGAGATGGATGGACACAATAATGATGGGCATAAATACCATATTAGCAACCCTAAGCCACCTAACCGAAGGTTGCTCATCACATCAGACAACTATCCCCAAGGTTGCCATAAGCTCCCATAATAATAATAATAATAATAATAATAATAATAATAATAATAATAATAATAATAATAATGCTTTATGCCTTTTACCTGATCTCAGTGTAAACATTGTGGGAACAGTCTATATAATTAAACAAATATGACTAAGGTAATAAGCCTTCAGCGGTTCATACAAGCACATGACATCCTGAAAGATGTGTACAGAATGTGCCTTGCTGGGTGCGAGAGCTTGTTTGGCTTTGTGCCAGAGAGTGGGAGGAAGGGGAAGGCGGCATGTGGAGCTGAATTACAGCACCTTAATACAGATGCTCCTCCACAAGGCGTTGTATGCATGATTTGTCAGTGTTGGAATATATTTGCTCCTCTGGGGACAGTTTAGTCCACCCCAAAGCGCTTGTGCACAGAGTACATGGAGCAATACCAAAGGACCTTAGTATCAAGAATGGTAGTGATGAGAAATTCCTAGTGCTGTTATTATTATTATTATTATTATTATTATTATTATTATTATTATTATTATCCATTTTCTGAAATCGCTTATCCTGAGTTGCAGTGGTTCACAACCTATCCCAGAGGGTGCTTGGCTGTGAAGCTGCCCCTGCATGGGATGCAGTCGATCGCAGGGTGGCCACACACACCCATCCATACATACACACTATGGGAAATTTAAAATGACTTAACTTAAAACACCTGATTTTAGACTGTGGGAGGACATCCCCAAAGACATGGGGAGAACATACAGACCAAACACAGATGGATTCAAGTTCACACTCAGCCAGCCCAGGCACTGTGAGGCAACACTGATACTCACTAAGCATCCATAGTAGTACTGTAGCTTTATTATTGTTATTATTATTATTATTATTATTATTATTATTATTAGCAGTAGTAGTTGTATCAGTCATAGCATTATTATTTTTATTATTATTGCTGTTTTATTTTTTAAATGTTTTTTTATTATACTGCTATTATTGGTGTTGCTATGTTTTTCTTACCAAAAACCTTTTAACCACAATGACTTACAGTTGCTCACAGTTGGGCATTTCGAGAGGATATTTCCACTTTGTGTTCCTATTATGTCCATCAAACTGAAGAACCCAAGCAGCGAATGAGCACATGTTAATTTTCTTATTACTACAAGTAGATAACCTGTAAGAGCCATAAATATAAATGTTAATATAAAAGATGAAAGATGTAGTCTAAAAAAATATTTAAAAAAAGAAAAGCATCACCCCCTGTTCATCAGGTCTATTTTCCTACCTTAACACTCCGGCGGAAAAGTGATAAGTATTTTTTTTTTTTGATTCCTCACATTTTTCTATTCTAATTAAGTTATATTTTTCACATGAAGGACAAAACATGAACTGGTTTTAGCTTCTAAAGCCTTTTGTGACTTAAACGGAGAAGTGTAATCTGTGTGTAAGATTTATGCTTAGTGGTTCATTATTAGTGCTCATTGCAGCTTTTACCACATAGAAAACTATAATTATATGTGAGGGTTAATGATGCAGAAAGATATGAAGCTGGTTGCCAAGGTCAAGCAAGTATACAATAAAGGGATGCCATCCCTCATTTGCACATACAAGTTATTGTGGATAAAAATATATAATATCCAGAAATTCAGCCAAGTAAAAACATGCATGACACACATATGCTTCTAATAGTTCTGTGCTTTCCAGAAGAACACAATCACAATAGCCAAGCAAGTAGAAGGCAATTTTATACAACTGGCAAGGTTTAGTGTCGTGCGTCATTGGTAAATGTAACCCAGCACAATGTGATCTGGTCATGAGTGACAAGATGAAGGGAAAAAGATGGTCAGATGTGTAGCTGTGTCCATAGAGGAGCTCCTTTTTCAGATATTTATTTCCAGTCCTGGGTGTGTTTGTTATACACAGATACATGCACAACTTAGCTTTGCCACCTCACAGCTTAGCGCACCTTCAAATGCACTTTGGAAAAAAAATGATGGAGTGATGAAATTCATAAATAATGGCTGGAAGGCCTTAATTCTTTGAATTTTGAGTAAACAAACTGTTATAAGCAAGCATTTTAATTGTGTGAAAACAAGTAGTGCTGCTGCTTCACAATACCTGGCCTTTTCAGATGGGGGTTTGAATCTGATTTTGTGGAATTTGCATGCTCTCCTCCTGTCTGTGAGAGCTTCTTCCCACAGTCCAAAGACAAGTGCTCATGTTGATTGGTTATTCTAAATTGCCTGTAGTGTGTGCCCACAAATCAGGATTCAATCACAGACTTACTGAAGGGAAAGAGATTTATTATAGGGACATCTAACTCACAGGGCAAAAACAGGTCAAGAAGAACAGACAGCAAAATCCAAAACACTGGTCAAAACACCAGAGAGGCAATCAGCAAACAATCCAATTGGCAAAAGCACATCAGGGGAAAACCAGACCAAAATCAGTGAAACAACCAGAGACCACAGTCACCACAAATGCAGGGCTTAAATACCTAAAACAAAAAACAACAGAGCCAGACCATTGGAGGAACACAGGAGGTAATGATGAGGGTAATAATGAAGGTCAAAATGGGGATCAGGTGGGGGAGGTGGAATAAGGGACACACAGGAGTAAACAGAAACACATAGTCTTGCAGTACCCAGAATGGCCAGCCACCAGAGAGAGTGTGTGTGTGTGTGTGTGTGTGTGTGTGTGTGGGGAGGGTGGGTGTGGCTGATGTCCTACCGTGGAGCAGTTCCATAGCCTGGCCTGACAACTGTGACCCTGACTAGGATAAAGGGCTTAATAAAAAAGAAGCCCATATGTATAATTAATTTATCAGCAATAAAAGCATAGGAAAATATCAACACAATCATTTCTCAGTTTGAATTAGAATTTTTTAAGATTCGGCATGTTTTTGACAAAAAATATGATTGATATCAATTGTAAATCAATCATTTCAAGAGTTTAAAGTGTTAGACTGGTTGTGTGTTGGAATGGACGCTTGGTTTACCATCCAGTGGGGCTGGAAATCCACCTGGGGGCTCGCACCTGCCGTTGTCGGGACAGAACAGAGGCAGTGATGAGTTTGCGAAAACCGCACCCGAGGGGTGGAAGTAGCCTGGCACTTGTCTGCATGTGCATGTGATTGACATTGGGGCGTGCACGCAGGTTTGGTCTGATAATTCCCTTCGGAAATTACGTTTCCTACAAAATTTCACTTAATAAAAAAAAAAGTTTTCTCTTTTGTTAAACATAATATGATGGTTGAAAAGACACCTTTTCAAATTTAAAAGTATATGTGTATGCATAGACTGGAAAACTTCACTGAAGTTGGCGTACGCTGGATTGTCAAGTTATTAGGCACACCCACACCTTCACACAAACTGTACATTCCTGCAAGTCAGATATCACATAAGAGCATTGTGGTATAAATCAGGCAGCCCAACATTTTTAACATCAGTCTGTGGTCAACTGAGTGCTGGAGGGGCAAACAAGGGTATTGTCCTGAGCTTTCGACCATTTCGAGGTTTCACTGAGAGCGAAATGAAAAGCAAAAGAGAGAGGGTGATCAGCAACCTTGTGGATGAAAACAGCTTTTGCATCAGAGGGGTCACAGGGGAATGGCGAGAATCGTGGACGGAAAAAGCCGGGCCACAGGCAGGCAAATAGCATCCGAATTTAGCACCGGCGTGCAGACGTCAGAATGTCACTTTGTCTGGAACGGGCCATGTTGGGTGGCCATGACCATGTTGGGTGCCCATGCTGTCAGTGAGGAAGGAAGAGCAGAAAGATTTCGAGAAGTCAAACCATGTTGTGGGGAATTTGGACTTTGTGTTGTTTTTGCATTTTCTTTTTTTGTGTGTCGGTAATGTAATAGGTGAGAATCTTTCAGATGTCCCAGGCATCCCTCCAGCGGTGTTACGGCCATGTTGGTACCCACTGTGAACCACAAGAATTTATGCAGAAATTGTCAAAATCCTCATAAACTATGTTTATATCACAGATCGTGAATAACATCTGGCATGTTTTGCAGCTCAGGCAGACTGTTTACTAACAGGCTAGTACAAGCACATCGAGCTCTTAAAACAAGGGATGAGTAAGGCGGGAGGGATCTGGACCAAGCTCACGTATTTGTGAGGTCCTTTAATCTGAGCTCCATCTCACACTCCCTGACGGCGGCTGGATAAGGTTTAAGAAACCTAGATAACATTTGCCGAGACAACTTCGATTTGTCTTATCGGAAAGGTGCGTCCTATCTGCCGGATGTTCACCTCATTTTTTTACTGTTTCCACAGTGATGTAAAGAGAATTATGGCATCTGGAGACAAATCGTATCCCATTTATCTTGGCAACCCATTATATGATCCTCAAAACCAACATCTTTGCAAGTCTTTTAGTGCGTTCAGAATTCGGAAAAAGTGCTGCCATTCGCTTATCTCTTACTTGAGCTGAGGAACTTTGTGAATGCCTTGGAAGGCGAAGTACTTTACCATGACAGACTTTGACAAAAGGGTAAATGCAACAAGTCCTTACCTTGGTGACAAAAAGGTGATACTTTTTTATGAGTTAAATATGACATTATAACTAATTTATTATATAAAATTTTAGTTTTGTTTGTCTGGTGAATCAGTGAGGTGACTAAACACAAAACACAACCTTGTTCCAACATGGCGTAACCTGTATGAAGAATATCACCTAGAAATAAAAGCTGACATTTCATACTTGAGCTTCTTATTCATCTTTTCATCTGAAATACAGATTTAATGAGCGTGTAGCAAAAATAACAGATCTTACGCTGCTGCCCCAGCACTTATCACAGGGAACTGGTTTGAGCACACGTTCCGCTATACGTGGTATCTCTCAATTGCAAATTAAATTATTTTTTTATTTTCCTTCCCTGAACAATCATAAAATTAGCTTTTTTATTATTCCAATTAATTAATTAATTGAAAAAATATGTACGATAGTATTTTTTATTAGTAATAGTCAGTCTTCCTTAGCTGTCGTGAAACTCAGATGTCTGGTAGGTATAAAGGCAATGGTTAATATTATCCAAAAAAACAAGTTCTTTTTTAAATTTAAAAATATTATTTACACTTTGCTGGCGTGTTCACTGAACAGCTGTGGTTGTCTTTTGGAAGCACTAAATAAATGGTGGACTGAATTTGCGCTAAACGTGAAAATTCCCTGAAATGAAGCGTCAGTGAAATTCCCTAAACTGTTGTCTTATATTTTGTAGAAAAAGTTATTCTGACAGTGATTTTTTTTTTTTTGTTTTTTTTTTTTTTTTTTTAATAAAAGCTCTCTTGGTTGTCGCACAAAGTTGGCGACCGCGGGGAGTTTGTGTCTAAGGAAGCACAAAGGAGGAATCGTTCGGCACAAACTGTTCCGTGCGGTGGGAGAGGCTGACGCACTGGAACCCCCCACAGACAAGCCGCCAGCATGCGAGCACTGCATTAGCAAGATTTTGGTATTCAGATGCACCACATTAGCCAGGTGGCACATGTGTGGGGTTGGAGCACATGAGTCCCATCTTGGAACGCTTCTCAAGTTAAATGCTAGTTAAATAGAAGAAAGTCAGACCCTCAGCAACTCCAGAGAGACATTTTAAAAGATGACTAAAGTGATGACATGGCAATCCTGGTCCTAGTCTACCAGCAACAGCAATTCCTACCTCTCTCCTATGTTTACTTCTAAGGTAGCTGAATATGAAAGGTTAAAATGGATGATGCTCTTACGTCATTGCGATAAAGATTTCTACAGTCTGCATTCCATCAACAAAGACATTTACAAGCACAAGAATGCTATATTGCCAGGTCTTCATATGGGGAGGCGACTGAGTTTAAAATGGAGTATAAAATTGTATGAAAATGCTTGCATTTCTCCTTAATTTTAACTACAACCAAAAAGTAAGCAGGCGGAATTTGGATTAATCGGGCCAAATGACACTTTATAAAGCCGATCCTTTGAAAAACAATTTAATCGTAATATATGTGACTGATGTTATGACTATCATTTATTGCAGGGTGATAGTAAGTTTAATAAACATTGAATTTACCAATTTTTCTGAATGATATATATTCTTCGGATAGCCAAAATTTTTTTTTAACACTTTTAATCATGAGGCCTCGGGTAAAGTGTTTAGCTGAACAAGTTTTAAGCTGTGCTAATATGTAATATAATTAATAATTTGAAGGCTGTTAACTAAGGGTTTGGGCTCAGCTGATGCTCACCCAGCGGATGAGGAATCTCAGAGGCCTTTGTTTTAAACAGTAAACCAGTCCTGAGCTATTAACTTTGTTAGCTCTACCACTGTCAGGTTTGCCGCTGTTGCGAGAACTCATTTATTTGTTAGCCGGGTGTGTGGTGAGGAAGATGTATGTTTTGCACCGGTACACCTAACATTATATCCCCAAGGTGGTCACAGTAATATAAATGGGACCGAGGTACTCGCGAATGAAATGACCGGGACCACAAGCAGCAACAAACAAATATTTATGAGCGACGGTGCAATGTAAACCCAAAACCCAAAGAAACAATTTAAGAAAACGAAATGAAACCGGAACCTTTATATTGCACCACCTAACTGCACAAGTGGAAAACAAAGAGGGTGCAAAACCCTAAATAAAATCTTCTACAACACACAAACAAACAAACGATACAGCATTTTGCAAAAACAGTGAGAAAATAAATTGGCACAACGGCGGAACAAAAAGCACAAGTATTCGATTATTTATCCAAGCTTTAATTCAAATGCGATCCTCAAACTTGGCTTTCACTGTGGTCATTGGTCTACTGTAGGCGTAGCATGCTGGCATGTTTCATTCTTTTTGCGAAATGGGCCGCTGACAAGGGCTCTCCAGGCTTTGCGATCTTGTGCTAGATGTTCGAGCTGTCCCTAAGTGTAACCGATCCTCTTGATGTCAGCCTCCAGGCCACGGTGCCAGGTGTTTCTTAGTCAGCCCCAATTCCTCTTCCCCTGGAGATGCCACGTGAGGGCTCGTCTGGTGGTACTAGAGCCTGGTTTACACAGGGTTTGGTCTATCCATTTCCAGCATCGTTGGAGGATCTCTGTCTCCTCTGCCACTTGTTTGGTTTGCGGCAAGAGTTCTTTGGTTACCGATGGTATCAGGCCAACGAACTTGGATGATCCGTCTCAGACAGGCATTAATAAACGTCTGGATTTTCTTGCCGTTGGAAAGGGTCATCCTCCATGTTAGTTTGTTTAAGATGCACATCTAGGAGAGGGCCCCCCAACAGGAACCGAATGTAAAGCACAAGCTGAATCTCCAACCCAGGCGTCACTACTGATCAGAAATGAATTTATTCTAGTTTAGTTTGGCTCACCGCACGAGAATCTGAGACCTTTTGCCTGTTGTTTTGGTAAATTTATGCAGATTATAATTGCTTTGATTATTTAGGCTGTAAAGCAAAGCATCGGCTTAGCCGGGACAGGCGACTCCACTGTACGATTTGTGCAGTTCCTAACAAAAAGAAATCACTGCAGCCACGTGCTGCACCAGAGCTTCTGTGCATGTTGTGCCGTGCATGCCAGGAAACACAAAAAAACCCTTTTTTAAACTTCTTTTACCCTTTTAACACTTCCAGATGTGAGTTGGACCGTATATACTTTATTAAACCCAAGCAACCCCCAACTCCTCAAGGAAAACCCAAGCAAAATCGTAACCTTGCAAACACCCTACAGCTCCCCTAGCCAAAACACGCTATTTTCTTTAACACTTTTTTTTTGTGTTGCAATTAATGTATTTTGGTAATCTTTCATTATTTTCATCGTTGATATCTGTGCCATATGTCAGTACGGGAAAACAGCTTGTGCCAAAGCACCATCAGAGACAGGAAGGAAGGAAAAACACATACAAATGTTCATCTAAAAGGAAATACAGCTCGTGACAATTTTTAAAGGAACTCATCTACAGTTTGCTTAGCTTAAATAGTTTGTTGTGTGAGATGTATAAATTCCAATCTTTTTATGTTGAACTAAGAGCTTTATTTCTGGCATTTTTTACCCCTTTTCTATGCGAAATGGACATTATGTGTACATACAGAACACGCATGCTGCCATTTCACTTCATTGTAGTTGGGTTTCCATGTCTCTACGTGCATTGTGATCTGCAGAATTTTTATAGTTTTGAGGCACTGGAACTGCAATTTAGAATTTTGTACAGGAAAGAACAAACAGTTGTAATTTATACTTCAATTATACAGCGCAAGGAGTTCAATACAATTTACATCCATGAACAGGAATCCATATGGAGATTCAGCCTCTTCCGAGTGTGAAAGTCCTTATAGATGCTGTTAAAGTATAACACGTACAGAACGTATTTGAGAACTACAAATGTTATTTATGATTCGTGGGGGGCCTAGAAATACAGGATATACCAAACCGGGGCGAATATAAGAAGACTGTGATTATAAGAGCACCCCCTGTTTTACAACACTTGTTTTTGGAAAGAAGATTTTGGAGTATTTTTATCTTATTTTTAGAAAGAAAAATCATATTTACTCATTTTTACCATATTTGCAGTTTTTAAGATGGCCTTTTTGGGCTCGCCATCTTCAAACACCACATTCTATAACTTTGTATTTCTTGGCTCCTTGAGAGCTATTCCCCATCTCTGCCCCATTGATCACCGTTATCTTAAAATTGGCATCATAACTCCTCCATGTTTAAGTTAATTTGGCCTAATATTAAGCTACTTTTTTCCCAGACCTTCTGGGGTTTCGCTATTTTTCACACTTGCTAGCTTCAGTTGATTATTTCTGTGGATAATTGATGTCAGTGGATAAGTGACGCTACCTACTGGTCTTATATATGACCTTTATAGATGTAATCCTCAAGTATAAGATGACCCCATCTTTTTTTAGATGTAATTCCCAGAAAAATACCATATTATATTCAGGCTAATATGTTATATAAGGGAAAAGATTTCTTGGCTAGAACAGAAATGAAATGACCACCTTTTAACAGAGTAACAGGCCACTCAGTTGAAACAAATATAAAACAATTGCTTAATAAAATTATTCCTCCACATCGTCAATGTTTTGGCACTGTTGCTTAAGAAAATGTATCTCTTGATTTTCATTTCTCAAGGAAGCGAACATGCTGGTTCTGTTTTCATGGTTTAACCCTCATGCCCAGTTCCTCTGCAGCAGTCCAGTAAGTAAGTATGTCAGTGGGAATACTTGGCAAGTGTCCCAACTTAGATGTTAATGCAGGAGATCCTGAGGAGTTGTTGGTTGGAATCTGGTTGATACCAGGCTGTATCTCCCTTGGTTAAGTGGGTGAGCATAAACCAGATACTCTAGGCTGTAACAGTAGGTCTATGCCAACTGGGCTCTACCTCCCATGGCCATGGTGGAGTTTGGCAGCTCCTCTGCCAAACCACGTGGCCAATGCCACCGACTGCAAAACACAGTCAAACAAACTTTTAATTTCTCATGTACTGGGGCAGCTTTTTGCTTTCACAAAAAAGTGTCTTCCACTTTAAAGATCATGAAGCATATTTTTAAATCTAAAAGCATCTTTTGACAGCTAAAATTGTACCCTGATAGTAGATGGCAAATGTAATCCAGTTTTTCCATCATAATTTAGTTGCTAAACCTAGTTATTTTGAGCACTTTCGTAGGTATTAATAATCATGAGACACGCTAAAGGGGTGAGAAACTGGAGGGCGATGGTGCCAAAATGATTATTTTTTAAGTGATTTGGGACAAGTTCCCATACGCTTATGGGGAAGCTATGGCTCGTGGTTCTTTTTCTTGAGAATGTCACGAGAGTGATTGCTCTATTTTGAGGAAAGAGACAACAGAATAAAAAGAAAGGGTCAGGAAACTTCCATTCTCCTTCTCATTTTCACTGTTATTCAATGTTATTATAAGACAGGATGTCTATTTTATTTACAAATATATGCACACACAAGTATGGGGGCAGTTTAATGTCATATGGATGTGAAATGGAGACACTGAGGATGCAGAAGAGAAGGCTAAGACTGATGCTAAAGGAATCTTCTGAAGGGTACTGTGGAAGGTGAGGAAAAACAAACAAATAGAAGTTGGATCAAGATAAAAAAATTTTGCCTGGAAACATAATGGATAAAATCTAGGCTATCATGCTAGGCAGATCATACAGTGACTGGATTGTGTTATGAAGACAGCATCTTCCATACAGGTGGGGAAGTGCTTGGCTTTTGTAGATCCCAGACAAAACCCGCAGAAGATGTTGAGCAGCTTAAAGTAATTTTGAACACCAAGAGAAAACACAAGTTTACTTTCTTGCTCCTTGCATACTCATCCCACCCTTCCCTCCTTACAGCATTATTTGTTTATGTGCGTACAAATGATGTAAGGTCAGGTTTCAACCCATTTGTGTTCAGTCTGCAATGAGCTTTGCTTAAATTTAAGACAATGCAGATTTAAGCAATTTGGGAAAGATTAGACTTTGAGATGTTGGGAGAATTGCTTGTCATGTGACAGCGACAGGGAAATGACAAAGGTGAAGTAATAAACAAAAGTACGTCTCTTAGGGTAAAATAAGTTCACAATTTTTCTTTCCAATAATATTTGTTTTTAGCAAAAGTGAGGTTTCAGCATCTAATTCAGGACCCTGCTGAAATATAAAGACCCTTTAAAACTCTTGACTGTGCATTGTAATTATCCCCCGTTGCCAGGCCTTTGAGACTGCAACGGTACCCATTTGTGAGTCCCAACTGTTATTCCTCCTTGCATGCATGTCATAATCATACATTTTTCTTTATAAAATGGTCATGCAATAATTTTTTTAAAATTCTAAAATAGTAGATGAAAGACAATCAATATACAGGTACGTGCCGCATAACAATGTGTTGGTCAACAACGGACCATATATACAATGGTGATGCCATAAGATCATATACAGTACAATACATAATACTTGATAATAACAGTAAACAACTATGTTACTGGTTTATGTATTTACTATACTGTACTTTTAATTGTTATTTTAGAATGAACTCTTTCTACTTACAAAAAAGGTTTATTGTAAAACAGTTTGTCGCGTTACATCGGCGGCAGCTTCGTACATGTTTACTTCGTACTTGTGTTTACCACATCTGCTGTACCATGCTGTACAAGTCTGTAGCCTAGGAGCTACACCGTAACCGACTTTCGGCTGCTCCCGTCAGGGGTCGCCACAGCGGATCGGCTAGGAGCTACACCATATACAATAAAAATAATAATATAAGTCAAAACAGACGCGATGTTCACGCAACGACAAAATCGCCTAAGGACGCATTTCTCGGAACGTTTCCCTGTCATTAAGTGGCACATACTTGTATATTAATTTCCAAGCCCACTTTACCCCACACAGGACACTGCTATCCCCACAAATCATGGCAATGTGTAAAATAATATTTTCCCACCGGATTCAACACTTGTGCAAGATTTTAAAACCTCTTGGTTACTGCAAGCCGGACCTCCTACAGTTACTTTGTAAGGCAAGAAATACAAGGTGATTAGTTATGAGATAATAATAGATTAATCTCCAATTTAATTGCTGTTATAACCCAGTCCTGGAGGGTCTGAAACAATAATACTGATTAGTGTGATTGTTAATTGAATTGGGTGGATGGAGATGAAATTGTTCACACCCCTGAAGACTGCTGCTTACCTTCAGTTTTAAGTGTACAGTAGGCTTAAACCCACCAGTTCCACTGGAAATAAACAAGAACTGAAAGACAGATTTAACTGTGAAATAGCTATTAAAGTGCGACGGGGGTCCTTTCAGTACTCCCAGGAATATTAACGTAATTGCGGAAAAAAATTGCATTTTATGCAATCATTTTGCTTTGTGGTTTTTCACTCTCAGTTTGAGAAAAAGTGCATTGTTTTAAAATTAGATCAGCTCCTTGGCACCATGTCGGGACATGAAGGCAACCTGCTGCCTGGATTAGAACTTGCGGATTCTGGCCACAGAATCTTATGTAGGTAAATGGTCAAAGCTCGCATCTCAGAACACGTCTGTCCGTGTTTTTCCAGCCAGGATTCCTCTGCTTCCTGCCACGAAAACTCGGGGTCCACCTAAAAGGTGAGGGAGCTTGGAAGAACCGTGTAGGACTTTATCTGACTCCATCATGCAAAAAGCTGGAAAGAAGTTAGAAAATTTGAAAAAAAAAAAATGAATTCAACAACGCAGCAATGAAAACACTTCTGTTAACTCAAAGGTAAAAGTGGAAAACAAATTATTCAGGAGGCAATTTATATATGTACGTGACCACCGAGGCCCAATATCAACTCGATGGCCCTCAACAATAATAACAACACGTAGGAGTAAGCAACCAGGAATGCATGCGTAACAGGGGCAAGAAGCAGCTAAAGGTGTTGGGACTACTGAGACCAGGCTTCCACAATTACAAAAAGAAGGGACAGGCACCAGGAAGGTGAACACTAGACAAAGGAAAGTTGAAATAGGCAAAAAGTCAAAGCTAAAGCTTGGACTTAACGCGGTAAGACGATTTTAGGAGTAGGCAGAGAATACCATTCCTCACCGATACTTGTCATCGGGTCTCAAGGGATCTCTTCGGCAACGCTTGGCTCCAAAGGCTGGCGCTACCCTCTGTTGATCACCTGTGCTCATTAACCTTGTTAATTTAATGTGTATTTCTGCTTGTGCAACCAAATGAAAAATCAGAGAGCGAGATGATAAGTTCTGGTTCCTGGAAAGGTCATGCCGATGATAAATTTGATTAACTCCTACTGTGCTTATTCATTTGAACAAACTAAATATATGCACCCTCAAATGGTCCAGGCAGCAATATATAATGTGACAAACTAACTATTCAACTTGGGTGCACTAACAAGTGTTTCTGGGGTCCTTCTTACCAACAGCCGTCCGCCTCCATAGTGGCACACAAGGGTCTGGATTGTATTTATAGATTAGATTGTATTTACTGCTGTTATTTGGTGGTTGGGTATTTATTTATTTATTTAATCTTTTGTTATTTATTTATTCTCTGCAAACGGGTGTCTGGTGTCGTTTGCCCTCTGTGTTCTGCTGCTGAGTGTCAGACATCCCGGCAGGGGGCAAAAAAATGTACTGTCCTATCCTGAAGTGCACAGACAAGATCTGGAAATGATAAAATTTGGTAATGAAGTTTAAAAATATTTATTATAACATGTAGAATACAAAGTGGAGTTTTGCGGATGCAGAAGACACGGTTTGAAAAGTTGCTGCAGTTCTGCAAGAAAAAGTTGTTGTATGTAGACACTTTGTACAATGAAATATAACTAAATGGTGTTCAGTGTTTTAATGTAAGTTTTTATGTAAGAATTACCCGAGTTACCCAGTGCTGCCTGGGTCAAAATGGTAAAAAGTAAAATAGCAACATATCATGTAATCACCAAACTATTGTATCACTAAATTGGTTGGATTTAATGCAGTTCTAGTGAGGTGTAAAAGAAAAAAAGGAAATACATATCACCAAACTTTACTACCCCTACATCATTTATGTGTCCAGCCCTGTGTGAGTGTGAATGTGTTTGTGTGGGGGAGGATTCTTCAGCATGTGTTTGGGTCGGGTACAACACCATGTGTGGTGTCCTCCAGTCTGTGTGTGAGAAAGCACGCCTGTGTATGCTATGCATAATTTTTCATTTTTGCATTTTTGTCAGCGTGTCTTGTCAGCTTATGTATAGGGCATGTGTCTGTGTGAGCTTGTGTGTGTGTGTGTGTGTGTGTGTGTTTGTAAACACATAACCTGGCATGAGAAGCACCTCTGTGCCAAATTTCAAGGCTTGAAAATCAACGCTGCGTATAAAGAACAAACAATAAAACAAAGAGATCCAGCTTTGTAGACATAAAGATGACTTGGTTTAAACTGGTTAGCATTTTATTCAGTGCAGATTAAATGTCTTTTTATTAAATTTATCCACTAGTTTTTGATCAGAATCCAATGGTGGGCAACAAATGAAACATTTTAGGTGCTAAAGCAGCTCTGTTAGATTTCAGCTGATTTGTGCCAATGGCCTGGTGGGATTTTGGCTACTCCCATAAGCCTAGCAGACCTTTCCTGAGCATTGATAGTCATTATATTACAAGCCTCTGTATTCACTGCAGGTAAATTAGACAAATCGAGTACATAGATTAGTTTTTAGGTGCTGCTAGCAAAACTTTGCAGTGTCTTCTTCAGGGACAACATTCCATCTCAAAATCTTAGTCTTTTCCACTGTTTACTTTATGGCAAAACAGATTTATGGACTACATATGAAATAACGTGTGCCTGTACCTGGTTTCACGGTGAAGTCCTTTCATGAGGGTTAGTACAGATTCTGTCAATCTATTCAAAGGCTAGAGCGCTGTGTTGTGAAGAGATCTGAGCTGAAGGTAACTCATTTGACCAAGACTCCTGCTGTAGTCCTGCAAATGCACCAGTGAAAATACCCTGCTGCACAAATAGGTGAATGACCGTAGTTTGCTTTTTGTTCAAAAAGACCGTGGCAATTTACCTTGGACTCCAGTGTCAGACAAACACAAAAGAGTAAAAGCCCTTAAATGGGGTATTATGTTTCCATAAGGCAACCAGACTAGCTGAACCACAAAACATATAAGGTCTTTAAAAATCTTTTATATGTTGACTTTAAGAGTCACGAGGAGTTGAAAAATTCATTTCGTTTCACTGATTGTTTTGAGGATCTTATTGTAGCTGAAAATAAATTTGAAATCTGATTGAAATTTGAAAGTAAAAATTTGAAATAAACTAACATTTGATTTTAAGTTTGAAAAAGTGATGCACTATTTGTCCTCCCCCGTATGACATCACAAACAGGGGAAAGCAGAAAAAAGTGATCAAATAAGACCATCAGTATTACTATTTGTATAAGACGTAACTACTTTTTTGTAATTAAACAAAGATGAAGTTTTGTTTTTTTTTTTTTTAAATTTCAGTGCATTACGCCAAAGCTGAAGTAGAAGGCGACATTTGGTTAATTTAATCCGATGTTCATAGGTGTTCATAAAATCTCACGGAATAAAAATAGCTTTAAGGATGTATCACGTGAACTCACGTGAGCAGATCTCTTCACAAACACAGATGTGCTGTACATGACTCCTCATAATGCCAACCGTCCTTCACACCACACGGAGGTGGTAGAAAATTTACAAAGGCTTTAGAATCTTCCTGCATTTCTGATATTGTTACGTGCAAAGATTCATAACAATCTATACATCATTTAAGTTTATATCCCTGGAATTTGTTGCATTTAGCCACTCGGTGACCAAAGTTTTGTTTGTTGTCCTACTGACAAACTAGCTGGGAACTGCGTAAGTGGCACATGTGACTAATGTGTGCAGCACTGTGTGTGAACCTTGTTGTCCATCCTGAAACTGACAGACAAACTAATCATTTATGTAGTCAAACTTTTTCACCCTTAAACTGGTATAACTGGTCACACAAGGTAATGTCCACACCACCACCGGAGAAAGTGAAACACACACGAGCGTGTGTGCCAATATGTGTTAGGAGGCAACACATACGCAACGAATATGACAGTAAAACTACAGTGCATGCTGCATATGATGCCAGTAAGGGTGCTTTTTCAAGCATTATTTCAAAAACAGAATGTTAAATAGTTCAAGATTGCAAGTCACCTTTTTGGAGTTTAATGAACTTGACTATGCAAAAAAACTCTGTTAGGGTAAAAAGTACCTGCATGCCAAATTTCAAAGAAAAACAAAGCTGTGCATAAAGAACAAACACTAAACAGGGGTTTTAAAAGACTTTAAAGAACTGCAACTCCCACAACTGCTCTACACAGTCGTATCAAATTATATATCGCCAAACTTTATGACTTTTAAACTTGTTGAATTTAATATATTTGTGCATGTAATGAGAAAACATTACATGCACAAATATATTAAGACTTTAAAGAACTGCAACTCCCACAACTGCTCTTGCCCATCACCTTCCATTTTCCATAAGTAAGCCAAGTGTTTGTTCCTTGCTGTAAAACAGCACATTATTATATAAATTCACTTTTATGATACAGTATGCATACTGTGCGACATCACGGAATTGCATATTTATTCTTATAAACATGACATTTTATATATGTGTGGAGCATAGCTCACTTTTTCTAATCAATAGATGACAAATTATTATTGATCTAAGAATTCTGCTAGCGATAAGTTTTGTAAGCGAATTTTTAATTATCCATCTATTGCTAAACCTGCATTACTACTAAATGAAATGAATTAATCCCCAGTTTGCTCAGTATGATAAACTAAACTGAAATAACCATTGTAAGAACTGTTTAAATGAAATATTTTCTGAATTACTGAAAGGGGAAAATGAAGAAACATCTGTAGATCATTTCATCCTTACTGATATTTTATTCCTCAAGGCGCATCTATCTAAGGCAAGTGGAAAAAACTGAGCAGGACCGTGCAATTCAGACAAAGCAGTTTAATGCGGCAGCTGGTTGTTCAGTGGTAACCTTTTCTACTCCTGCGGTACTCGTAAGCAGATACTTTGAACGGCTCAAGTAAAAATTGCCCTGTTTTGTAAAGAGGTAAAACTTTGTAAACAGGTCAACACTGTAAGCTACTTTGTGAGGTAAATGTTTACACTTTGCACTTTATTTGTACATAATGGACTGTACTCAAGGGAATAGAAAAAAATATGATAAACACTCACAATGCATCACTTCTTCTTTCCTCTTCCATGAAAATCAAGCCTCACGATGCTAAAATCAGAGCAATGGTAACATTACAGAGCCATTGAGTGAGAATGGTAATAAGATAAGAAATATTTGTTCTACAGTTAATTATCTAGTACTTCCGTTTTGATTTTTCCATTCTTTTAATTTTTTTCCTTTTATTAATACGCATGTCAAATTTTCTGTTTTTTTTAACTAATAAGTGTGGTTTATTAATCAGTCAGCCTCTCGTATGTTGGCACAAAGTGGCTCTAAATGAGAGCCATTCTTCAAAAACAATTCAGATTCTGATATTTAATTTTTCCTATGCAGTAGACTGATAAAGCAGCTTAAGACCCTTCATCCTCTCCTTCCTAGTGTTTTGTGCTATGGCCCAATCAACATCCAAATGACAATCTTTTCAGATTATTTAGATATTATGATAGCAAGATATTTTGCGGCACAACATGCATAAATATCAAGCAATTCTTTATTTGATATGTCAGCCAGTCAATTTCCTGCCCTACTCGTACTGGTGAAGGATGCACAGGGAGCAGGATGAGAAGATAGCCCAGGCCCTCCTGTTTCCCACAATGGTCTCCAGCTCCTCCTGGGGATTTTCAAGTGTTCCCAGGCCAGTGGAGAGACATAAACCTTTCAGCATGTCCTGGGTCTGCTCCGGGGGCTCACCCTAAGCGGGACGTGCCTGGTAGAACTCCTGAAGGCTTTATTCAACTCAGTTCAGTTCAATTTTGTTTTTATATAGCGCTCTTCTCACTGCAGTGACACAGAGTGCTAAACAGACATGTCAAGGGTAGCATTCATGTACAGTCAGTATCTGGCCACGCAGGAGAGGAAAACAAAAAACTCTAGAAAATAGGAGGAAAATAAACCTCTGGGGTTCCATGTACCAGTGGAAGCCCACCCCTCCTGGGCATTCTATACAAAGTTAATGGCCAGTTAATAACAATGTTAATAGGAGTTGTGGTTTTTTGTCATTGTAGCATAAGGGGTACGGTATGGTTCCAGTTCACAATCAGGCACGGCCACCCACGTCCGCAGCGTCCGATTCGATGTGATCAGGTTGTTCAGCTTTCTGCCTGTCTCCTGCATAGATTCAGGTCCTGTTTCCCATCCACCCCGGTCTTTTCAGTCCTCTCAAGTAGCAGACACTGTGAGGAGACCTGCAGCACAAACAGCTCAGAAAACAGACGGGGCATTAGGCAAGGTACATATTCATGGGGCTTGACAACAGGCATCATGCATGATATGCTAAATCAAAAAAATAAGTTTTTAACCTAGATTTAAAGAGAGGTAAGGAGGTGGTAGAACGTAATTCATCTGGCAGGCTATTCCAAAGTTTAGGGGACATGTGGCCAAATGCAGGTCTGCCTACTGTTACTTTGCTGATCCTCGGAATCGCAAGGTAACCTGCTTCTGATGATCGAAGGCTTCAGCTTGGAATGTAATCCTCAAGTATTTCACTGAGGTATGCTGGTCCAGTGCCCCTCACTGCCTTATATGTTAGTAATAAGATTTTATAGTCAATTCTAAATTTGACTGGTAGCCAGCGCAGAGATTGGAGTACTGGTGAAATGTGGTCGTATTTTTTGGTTCTTGTAACTATCCTTGCCGCAACATTCATTAGTATCTGCAGCCTGGAAATAATCTGAGATGGACAGCCAGATAGCAGGGCGTTACAATAATCAGTCCTGCTCGAGATGAAGGTGCGGACCAGTTTTTCAGTGTACTTTCTGTCCAAGAAGCACCTTAGTTTAACTATATTTCTTAAATGTAGCCAACATGAGTTTGTTAAAGCTGCTGTATGAGACACAAACAACATGTTTGTGTCCAGGAGCACTCCCAAATCCCTCACACAGTCTGAGATATTAAAATTCAAGTCATGGGTTTGAAGGAGAGATACAATTTCACTGTGGGCTGCATTGCTAGCACCAACCAGAAGGACCTCAGTTTTGTTGGCATTTAGGGATAAGAAATTGTTACTCTTCCATGCCTTTATCTAAGAGGCATCCTCACAACACGCTTAAACCACCTCAGCTGGATCCTCTGGAAGCACAGTGGTTCCATTGGGAGGTTCCCTGGGTTTTCTGAGCTTCTTATGTTGTCACATAGGGCCAGCCCAGCAATCCTGTGTAGGTACGTCATTTCAGCCGCATGAACCTACTTCACCACCAAGAAGAGTTGGTGCACTCCTCCTGGATCTGAGGCTCAGCTGTTGGATGGAGTCTCCTTTCCAGAACCTCGGCGTAAGCTTTACCAGGGAGGCTAGAGTATAATCGCCTATAGTTGAAACACAGGCTCCACTCCCCTTTGTCAAATATAGAGATCACCATCCTAGTCTATCAATCCAAAGGTACCTTACCCACTTTCCATACTCTACAGGAGAACAGCTGAGCAACATAAACCCTACTCTGTCCATGTCTTGCCGAAGTCCGCCCACCTCTGTAACCCTACTACAAAAGACCAGTGATGGACTCCAATCCACCAGCGTGTGAGGATATATGATACAGTATGTTTGTGGAGACATCACAGAGGGCCTGTTTACAGGATATGAAACACAAAATAAGAAATCCATGTTTTTGGTTTGTTAGTGAATGTATATTCCTTTTCTCTTAATATCACAAATAAAAATGCTAAAGCAATCACAGCATATGCTGTATGAAGCTAAATAAATATTGATCAGTACAATAATATGCTTTACATATTATAAATTTTTTTATCCATTTCATGGAGTATGTAGTATGGTCATAGCACATAGATACTGTGGTACTGTAGATTGCAGTATTGTAGATCTGAGAGACATTAAAATGCGATCAAGTCCCATCCCATTGTCATATTAACCTTAGTGCAAAAGTTAAATAATTGTTTACATTCCGCAATTCTGAAAGAATGAAGCAGTATATCTGGCTAAGTATGGATGCCTTGGAATATTTTATGCTTTTACTGCAGAGAGGTGTCAATACTTTATTATTAATATTCAGGTACTTTACGGATGTGATGAGTAATATAAATCAGTTAACCACTGTATGTCCATGAAATTTTCACTTAGTACTTGTACAGCTCCCTCTGAATATACATATTAAATGTTTTAATGCGTACTGGTTACATTAAATATTTGTTGTATTTTTTGCTTTATATAGCACTAGCTGAGCTACCCAACACTGCCTGAGCAGAAAGTGGAAAGGTAATGGTCACCAAACTGTATTACCTTTAAATTGGTTGCATTTAGTACATGAATATTGCTAGCACTGTTGGGCAGGCAAACACACACAACAGTTCTAATTCAGTGGGAGGGTGAAAAAGAGAAAAGTAATGAAGAATTGCACATCACAAAAGTTTATTACTTTGTGTTATTAATGTGTGAAGCACCATGTATGTGTGTCATGTATAATTTTTTTATCCCTCCCAGGCACCAGTTGGGGTCCTGCCTCCAATACACTCTCGACCTCCAGCCACCCTCCTGGTCACCCCTCTCTGGTGTGTGTGAAGCAGCAAAACAACAGAAAGCAGTGTTTGTCCTCATGCTGATGAATTAAGTATAATCTGTCTTTAGGTACCCATCACCGTGAGCAGTATTGTGCCAGTGTATGTGTGTTTGTATGTGTGAGTAGTGGCCTGTTTGTTTACATTTTGACAAATTAGCTGGGAACTGCCTGGAGGTATAGGTTCCTAATGCATGTAGCACTGTGTGTATTTATGCAAAAACCTCAGTTAAGGTGAGAAAAAAGTGTGTGTCAAATCCCTAATCTGTGGCTTGAAAAACAGAGCTGTCTACAAAGAACAAACAAACAGACATTGAGCTTAACAGACCACAGCAGATGTGAAACACTGACATTCATGGAAGACAATGGAGGACATTGGCAGAGTCTAAATTTTTTCTGTAACAAAGTAACCTCAGCACACATAGGCAAGATATTGCCCTGTGTGCATATTAACTACATGTTTCTCTGATCCAAGGTGTAAAATGAAGTAACATTTTAATATTTCATGCCCTGCTGGCACAGTAACAGATATTATTGTGCCTTAAGGTAATGAAAGTTGTAACATTTTAATATTTCATGCTCACTATCATGTGCCATAAGCAACAGCATGACCATCATTGCTCCCTCATTTTCACTCACATATCACGTCTTCATCAAAACTGTCCGAAAACATGCCATAAAAACCTGAATAAGCAAAGAAGTCAGTTATTCAGTTAACTACACTTCAGGTAGCAAACAAGAAGGAATCCACAGTTTTTTTCACGAATCGCCCTGATAAGTGCACGGCAGTTGGATGGTGCATCTATGCTTCCACACCGACATGCAACTACTACACTACTACACTTAAACAAAGCAGTTCTTGTAGGCATAACATTTGTCCGGGACACCATGAAGCCAAGTCACATTTTCACAAGGTTTCAGTCACGTTTTATTTTTTTTTTCCCCTTCGGGGAAACTTTAATTGGAGCAGGTTCTATGGAACAACTGTCATTGAACCCAGTTATTCGCATCTTAGCAGCAAAGCATAATGATGTAGTTTCACACACAGCCGTGTAATGACAGCGATATTCTTACAGAAAAACACTGTTCCCTCAACGTGTTTTCAAGAATATTTAATGTGTTTTGCAGTGCTGCATGGACAGTACATAAGGGTAGCCATCAAGCTGATGAAATCGATCACTTGTAAACAGAATTGAATTATATTGCATCAGAATAACAGTTCTGGGCAATGCTACAGTTTTCCAAGCACTGGAAAGTAATGCCATCGGATTTTGTGTGTTTTTTTGTTCATATCAATGTACATACTGTATTTGAATTTGTTTTTTTTTTTATAAAGAAATGCATTGTGGGAAATCAGGACTTTATTGTTTTCAACCATTGTGGAGTGTTATAGGGTGACTTCTGATTCCTTCGTTGCTTATTGTGCTCAACTGTCTTAAGTCAGGCAAGACAGCATGTCCTGCCGTTGCTGGTCCTTTATCCCACAATGCATTTATCTGAGGGGTGGCCAAGAAAAGACCCTAAATATTTTGGGTATGCATCTGTTTCTATGACCACAATCTTAGGCTCATCAGTGAAGCTCTGCCTCAGTCAACCTCCATCTCCTTCTAATCGCACTGACTCCAAGTTGAGGTGCAGCTGCTGTCTGCTTTTCAAGGTAAATGACAAAAAATAAATAAATAAATGTATGCTGTGTCATTAATTTTCTTTTTCGCTTTCAATGGGTATTAGTCAATTTCGCATGTTGTGTGGAATAAAAGAAAGTAATGTGGGACCACAAATAAGTACCTGCAATGTTCGAGGTTCACTTCACTGTTATTCTGCACTTATGCATACACACAAGAGGGAACAAACTGTAGATTCTCCTTGATCTTGGGGCAAAGTGCAAACAAACAACATAATGAACTGGAACAATGCAGATAAATTGAAGTAGAACACAAATAAGAATATAAATAAATAGGTAGATCAGTAAATATAGATAAACAGATAAGAAGGTGCATAATAAAAAAATAAATTGGATTTATGGATGTGGTGAAGGAGGATATGCAAGTGGTGGGGGTGACGGAGAGAGATGCAGAGGACAGGAAGAAGTGGAAGCAATTGATCCGCTGTGGCGACCCCTAGCGGGAGCGGCCGAAAGAAGAAGAAGAAGAAGAAGAAGAAGAAGAAGATAAATAAATAAACGAGAAAGCTTGTGTAAAAAGTCTTTAATCTTAACCAAGATATATATTAAGTTATAAAATTTGTAATAATAACTAATATGAATTATAAAAAGCTTAATATCACATATTAATATGATTTAAAATGACAAGTTACAAACTAACACACCTGTTTCAATTAGGAGGCATTGAAGCTACTGGTAACCTATTAATGTATGATATATTGCATACTAATATATTACTGATATTACTTAATATTACTGAAGTTATAAATTATAAACAAATAAATTCACTTTCCTATAGGTTGCGTGGTCAGACTCGGTCGTTGCGGTTAACGCACCGCCAAAGGGGGTGGAAGGAGCCACGGGAAGAGCGTGCTAATGGCCCTAGAAGCGATATGGAAGGTCCGCAGAATTATGGACCGAATTGAGATCGACGACATACTATTAAGGCAGTGGAGGACCCCCTGGGCTGCCATAGCCACAGCCAGAAGCGGTTCCCGCACGATTGATTAACGTAAATAGCTCTTCCATTCCACCGATGGATTTGCTTATGAAACGGTGCACAAACACTTCACATCAAAATGTCTACCTTGCCGGCCCTTTTTCCATCCTGCCTCCCTTGTGCCCTTCCTAGAATCTGATCAAATCATTTCACAACTCTGAGAGAAAAGCATTTAACACTACAGCCCAGCCCCTTGCTAGAACTGTTCAGCCTGACCTTTCAAGCGGGCTCCTTTGGTAAAACTATAAGCTTTGTCTGAATGTTTGCGTGAGAGACTTGAATGAGAAGCCTCATCTCCGTCAGTTTGCATTCCCTCCAGCTGATGAACACTGTGGTTCCCCCTCGTGTTTAAATATGCATTGGACACCCCGAACCAGATGTCTGGAAACATGCTGAACCCAAGCGACGTGCCAAGCACCATCGTGGCCATGGCAACACGTGCCCTCATTGGCTGAAAGTCCTTCTTGGTCGTCCTGTGGCAGATGTTAGCTTCTACTCTGGAAGGGCGCTGCTTGTTATGTAACAGCTGGCCTTTTAGAAAAGATTCATTTTAACTTTCGCTCTTATTCGCTGTGTTCGTGTTTTCACTTCCAAATCCGCTGAAAATTCAGTCCGGGTTTTCCGATGTTGTTTCTCTATTTGTTTAATTGTGCCTGGAGTGCCTTCAGGCACAAAGCCAGCATTAGTCAGTAGTGCACCTGCTGCAAAGAGTACATTAGAGGCATTTTTATTTTTCAGCTTTTCTCACAGAGGTCCCATGCTTTCACTGTGAAGGGTAGCTGTGCCTTACCTTACCGTCCGTGATGGTGAAGACCGAGTTAATCGGGATTTTGTTTGTGCTCACACAACAGGGGCTTTCCAGCAAGGTGCCATGGGACTTAGAGCCAAGCAGGGTCATTGATGGCACAGGAGACAAAAGTGAGGGCAGCAGAGGGGTTGACTTCTTTTGCACCCTACAAAAAGCTGAGCGATAACAAGCGACCAGCAAAAAGGTGTAACATAGTGTAAGTCACAAATTCAGTCGGCCCCCATTCTGTAAACATAACGTGTCCCAGAAAAGCTCATAAATGACTAGCCGCTTATACTGATTTCAGTTCATTTATATTAGAAAAATTGTAACTCACCATTTTTCTCCTGGCACTGGTTGCAAAAATGGCCAAACAAGGCAGTTCTCTTAGTGTAGGTATGTCTTAAAATTTGTATCCTGCCATTATTGAGAAAATATTAATGACCGATAATGACATTAGCAAACGGCAGATACGCGCGTATGCTTTTGGAGAAATTCATGAAATAAACGTGCAAGACGAAAGACTGCGGTGTCTATAGTTGCACACATATTTGAGAAGTGGGATACGAGAAAGGGGTGCGTTACTTGGCTCTTGACTACACAATGTATTCTGTGTTACAAAGGCATAGGGTTTTAGAGTTGCAAGTGTGGAGTTACAGCAAACTCCATGTCTGCTCTAAACCACGCAAGGAAAACAAGGAACTGAGCTGTGCAGGTGCTCCTACCAGGCCCTTCACCTGAATGTGGGCTTGTTCAGCTCGTAATTTTTGCATGTCATGTAGTTGCATCACATATCAGTGGATACACTGGCCAGAAGAATATGCACGTATACAGAGAGGGAATCTTGTTAGTAAGAAGATAGTTGGTCCTAATAACTGTGAATATTTCTGCAGAAATGTATCTGGTGTTATGTAACCAATAAAATGACATACCATTTACCTGTAAGTAAAATGGAATGGAAAGCAGCATTGAGTTAGATCTCACTTCTAGGTGACCGTAGACATGGTTTTCAAGGCAAGGAGGGACAGAAGAGGTTTGCCATTGCCTTTTTTCTAGCATATTTTGTCCTCTTGGAGATGTGCAAACCCCCATGCACCCCTGAGTTGGACTTCAATCCCATATAAGGCAAGCAGTACAGGAGCTGTGAGGCACCAGCTTAACCCACTGCATCACCACAGGCTTGAAGGTCAAAAGGTTACCATATTTCATCATGACAGTAGCTGTTTTTTTTTTAGCTTTTTTAAACTTCCATTTGGCCCATGCTGAACTTAAAACAATAATTTAAAAAAATAAATAAATAAAATAATGCTCTGGGTAGTTTCCATAAAAGTCTTGGAAACAGCAAAAATAATTTTAAAATGCATTGCTCCCCTCCTCTCCATCCCAGTACAATTTGTTTCTATTCTATTCTATTCTATTCTATTCTATTCTATTCATTTCAAGTGTTTTTCTTCCTTACAGAGACAGCAAGCAGAAATGCAGACAATTTTTCACTCTGTAACAAAATTTAAAAAAAAAAAAACTGGCCAAGAAATGCATTCAGAAGTATTTGTATCTTGGAGAACTCAGCCTTTTGCAATATGAAGTGCAAGTGTATTGGCTGTTTTTTCACTTCACTTTTGTTTTTTGCTCATTTTCAGCAGACCAGCATCCACTGCTCCTGCACAACTCCCATCAACTTAAGTTTGTTCTGATTTATGGCACTGGCACCAGTTTTCAGGTGAAATTGTGTTACATAAAGCAGTGAGCACAAGGTAGTAAAATGTCAGATTTAACAATTGAGGTTGTGCTCTCTCGATGAAGACGACCAAGTCCTGCGTTGTTTCTGCTGGTACGCTCGATAATTCCCTCAGTTTTGATAGATCCCACATCTTGCTCAGTTATGGCAGCTCCTGAGGACTGCACTATGAGAGAAGGAGAATGGGGTAGATGGGTGGGTTGCAAGTATTCGGTGTCCACTGAAGGGCCATGTTCTTCAGCATCTCCAGCTGTCAGGTTGAACCATACTAATGTTCAAGCCTGGCTAAACTACTGGGTTGAAAGCTTGTTCTGAATTTTAAAAAAGTTTCCCATATAATAAAAATACAAAAGAATCACATAAATAAATGTCAGGGATTCATCCCTGTGCTTAGGTCAGTCTTCCATGCAGTAAAATTCAACCACACTTCCCCCTACCCCTGCAGCCACATATTTTAATGAGGCCATTTAAGTCCTGTGCACAGAATGTTGTTTGGGGATTAATTGGTGCTGGGAAAGAGAAGTTCAGATCTTTCAGAAAACAAAGCATGGGGATTTTTTTCCTCGAATCACAGAGCCGCAGCTCTTCAAACAGAATTTATGTAAGCCGCTTATTTGAAATATTTCAAAAGTAACAGACACAAAATGAAACTACCTTTATTTTTTTTATTCTTTTGCACAAATTTATGGCAGCATAGATAAAACCCCTTTTCGCTGGTTGTTTTGGAATATATTTTGCACTGTCTGCGCATATTGCGTGACTGCAGGGACGTGCGTGAGACATGAATTGCACTTTTGACAGATTTCTGACTTTTTTAATTGCTTCTATTATGGCTTCTCATGTTTGGGCTGGGCATTGCAAAACTGAATGAGAGATCGAAGTTTGCATAGTTTGTATCTCCGACTGCTCCTCATATGCTTGCGTCACTGAGAAATGCCGTTGCTGTGTGGCCATTAAAACCGGATCAAGAGGAAGTGGCAAATAACAATATGACCCATAAGGAGCATGCAGAGCAATGCTGAGTGCCTCTAACACAGCTTTTCATGCTGTTACGCAACTTTCTAAACACTTATTAAAGTGCATATCGCTTTTTACAGGAATGTTCAAAATGGGCCACGGTTTTTGAAACGAAATGTTTCAAACTATTTGAACTGAGAAAAAGAAACAGTTTATAAAGGGGTAGCTGCTATGCAGTGATGTAGAAACTGTATTGGTCACAAGGGATTGAATCTGTGTGGCAGTGTATTGTAGTTACCTGGAGCTCATAGAGCATCCCCGGTTTACAAGGTAGCAGTGGCAGGGATTCAAATGCCTTCACCCTTTCTCCTCATCTGAAAGTGCAGCAAAGTCAAGATGCTTCCTTCATAATAACTGCTCAGTAAAGTCACTTGACTGCAGTTGTTCTCACATGGCCCTTGGTACGGTCCCGCAATCCTATTTTTACAAAGAATTCTGTAATGGATTAACCTATCTTTATTGGCCATGACCTTAGAGAGAAAAACAGGTCATCATAGTCCTTAGCAGAGCCTGGTTTGTGGTCATTTCCCCTTTTGAAATTAAGCATTTCATGGCTTACGCTCTGACTACAAAAGACAACCCTGATGCTTATCTACATGTACAAAAACTATGTGGCCAAAAGTATGTGGACCCCCTTTCTAATGACTGAGCTGTACTGTTTGAGGAAGAAGCTCCTCTCCTGTTCCAGCATGACTGTGCCCCCCTGCACAAAGCGAGCTCCATAAACGCATGGTTTGCCCAGGTTGGTGCAGAAGAACTTGTGTGGCCCTGATCTCAACCCCATTAAACACCTTGGTAATGAACTACAACCCCGATTGCAAGCCAGGCCTTCTCGTCTGACTTCCCTGATGCTCTTGTGGCCAAATGGGCACAAATTCCCACACTCCAAAAATCTGATGGAAAGCCTTCACAGAAAAAGGAGGCAGTTATAGCAGAACAACAACTCCATATGAATGCCCATGGGCTTGGAATGAGATATTCAACGAGCACACTTGGGTGTGATGCTCAGGTGTCCACATATTTCTGCCGTATAGCATATTTGTACACTTTAGAGATTATATTCTAGAACTTGAGATCACAGCAGAACACTGTCTACCATCAGAGAGTGTACAATTATGAACATCATGAAGCAGATTTGCTGTATTTACAAAATATTGTGCTAATAGGCAACATTGTTGAAGCAAGTAGATGGTGTGCTCTTGGACTTCTAGATTATAAGGATTTTTTAGCTATATACTAGCTGATTTTAAATTAATTACTGCCATTTTTAATCATCTTCTAACACTTTTAGCAAATTTAAAAATTTGTCCATAAAGACAGTTGGACCGTAAGTTGAAAATATTTATTCGACATTCACTTTTGTCACCCAATTTTGTCTAAAAATGATAAACTTGCTTCTTCACACCCTATACTTCAAGAACAGACCCTAAAACACCATAACGCTGCTGTGTTATTGATAACTGATGGATGACTGATAGATGACTGCCTACCATGGCCGAACAACTATCTGCGGCGATGCATAAAAGGAGAGTCACGGCTCCACCCACCGCTACACTGTTTTAAGGGCTTGACAATATAAGGATTTCCATTCTGTGCAAATAAATGTATCGATTATGACTTTTCAATTGAAAAGTATGTTTCTGACGGAAAGTTGCAAATGTGCAATTTATAAACTGCAAGCCTTTATTATATTCAATACTCAGCTGCCGTGAGGGCAGACTTTATGAGCGCTGCTGGCTGTAAAATGCTGAAAAGTACACAGCAGCCTGACAATCAATGTAATATCCACCTGTCTGAATCAATAGAGTTTACCTCCGGGCATCTATGACTTTGGGAGGTACTTGAGCTGGATGTCATTCTGAATAAACACTGAGCCGGGTTCAAAATTACTTCCTTTCATTTTGGCTCACAGCTCAATACAGGCAACATATGAGACCCTTGATATTACGACCTGGGTGCATTCTTACAGTCATTCCTTAAAGTGATTGTGTATAAATACAAGTGCTTGGTATTCTGTTACAATCAAAAAATTCTTCCAGAAGGTTTAATAATAAAGAACAGAATTGATTCATAAGTTCTACAGTGGAAAAAGTACCGAACTTGTGAACAAACACTTTCCAGGTGGCTTATTTAAAGGGTTTCCACAATGAAGCGTTATGTTTTAAAAAGGTGCTTGATCAAAACTTTTTTGATGCTTGTCTTCTTAAATGGAAGGAATCCTCCATCACGATGAAGGCCAGCAAAGAATTAATTTCAGGTAAAGATCCACTTACTTTGGTCATGCAGACAATAAAAAGAATCGAATGCCCATTTCAAAGAACTGCGCACGGTTAAATAACACACAGATACGATGATTCTGAATTGCTGGGAGCCGAGTGACTGGCTTTTTACTGTAAAACAGAGGTGCTCATTATTGAAAGGAACTAAACTTTTTTAAATCTAATTACTACTAAAAACACTATTTGCAGTGTTTAAACTCTGAGTGGGAGGTATTAATATTTTAACTTTTCGCACTTGGCTCCTGCAGTCCAGTTAATTGAGTGCAGCTTCTTTCTATTGAGAGCCAAAGCCCACTTGTACTTTTTCCAAGCATTTAAAATAGCTCATAAGGTCCCTTTTGACTCCAAGCCTTACAGGTTTCATGCGATCTGCGAAATGTACTTATGACAGCTCGTAAGTAGCCAATTCCTCGCTTTAATCCGGGCTCGGTCCTGATTTGTGTTCATTGGAGGTCATGATGTTTGCCGTTCTTTTCGTCTTGTTAGAGCAAACCTTGCACTATCTGCTGCTGTTGTGTTCCACTATAATAATAATAATAATAATAATAAGATGGACAGCATTTCAAATCTTTTATATAAATATTTTTAATTCATGTTCTCATATTCTCTTCCGTCTTCAGTTGTACTTGGGGATCAATCTTTTGTAGCGTTACATCTTCATTTGTTTCAGTCAGTTTGGGCAAACAATCTACTTGTAAGAGATGCAATTATTTTCTTTTGTCGTGTTTTTAGGTACGCTATGTCTTTGGTTAGCTTGAATAATGCCAATTGTCATTTGCATACACAACTACGGAAGAGCCGCAGCGCTAAATCGACTCTAACAGCAGACTGCGGTTCTGGAGATGCTGAGAGAAACTCGCAAAATACAGACGGTTATTTCTACAGAAAGAAAGCGCAATTACGATTTCTAGGTTAAAGGCGAGCTTAAATTCAAACGTAAATGTCTTCCAGGTATGGCGGCTTTTGCTACATTTGTTAAAATACACAAGAACAATTTAGCTGTATAAGTATAAGCCCCTGTATTAATAAAAATAATAATAATAAAAAAAAAACAGTTTCAAAATGTCTTTGTGTGCCTTGTGGCATCGTAAGAGGTTCCCAGCTTGGTCGCAGTTCATCGCAGAATAATAAAATAAGCATTCCGGAGTACGCGGGATTTTTGGTGTAACCTAGTGAACACATTTTCTTGCATCTGCTTATGCCAGAAACAGGAGCAAAGCAATGGCAGGGGGTATAAAATGCAGCGAAGGCTGATGAGGTTCGATATTTATTTGGCTGATTTGTGTGCAGGCTATAATTATAGTGATTAACATCTGTCCCATTGTCTCCAGCGATCGGCAATGGCTTACTCGGTGGCTCCTACTATGACAGCACGGCGCACTGAAAGCGGGCTTTAGCAACCCGTGAAAAGACTTCTTCTAACAAACAAAACGTGTAAATCGCTATCATATAATAAATTATATCTTGCGTGATCTCGTGTTAACTTATGTGATGGAAATTGGTTTGGTCCCCACGTGGCTATGACCTGTCAACCGGTCTGACGGTGACAAGCTGAGCAAGCGTGCCTTGTCGTGAATCCGCGGTAGTGCTGGGTGCCTCACAAAGGTTTACGTGAACAACAGAGTTAGTTTGTCTACATTAGTGCTGTTCCCTCCCAGCCTGCGTTGTCTCCTGTGGAGGAGAACGGTCAGCAGGCAGCACACAGCACCACACCTTAGCTTTGGGCCACTTATCAGAACAATAAGACTTCCATCCTCTTTTAGACAGAACCAGTTTACAGTGTGAGTTTCCAGTCTTCACCAACCTGGTGTCATTCTTACATAAATTCAGCAAAATGATTTCCCTTTTCCTGTTCTTCTTCATAATTCGGGTACACACGCATTCATTTCACCACATACAAAAGGCTGCAGCTGTTTAAACTTCTAATTTTATTTTTACAATTTCATTTCGCCACTGACCCCAGGTGTCTTAAACACAGAGAAGGTGAGCGTGTTCTTGTTTGTCATGCCCACAAAACAAGCTAATCGGTTCCCGAAACAGCGGCTGAACACCGAGAATCCGGACGGGTTGGAATAAATTGCCGCCGGGCTCGGGTATTGATGTTTGTGTGTCTGTGCGACGGCCCTCTAACTATTTTTGGGCCAAGCTCGATGACATTTACTCTGGTTATAATTCGATATTTTTAAACACGTCCCTTTTCCATTTTTCGTCTATCATTAACTCGTCGCAACGGCACGGGATTGCAGGTATAATCAAGCTGTAGGCCGGTTTGTCTGTCCTTAACATGTGAATAAAGCCCGAAAAAATAAGATTTCTGTCTAACCGCGCCATTTAATCGCCAAATAATCCCCGCAACTCTTGCACTTACGGCACGTGAACGTTTATCTTTGAAAGTTTTCACAAAACACTGGCAGAACTGGGAGGTTTAACATAAAGCACAATAATATATTTGGCTAGATTTCAATATAAATTTCGACTGATCAAGCCTAGCAAATTTCTAATTATATTCCCTTTCTTCCACTGAATGTGACATTGCTTGAAACACGTAGTACTGTAGAGTCAATGTCTTTTGTCTTTGTTGTACGGTTATTGCATGCTTTGTGCCTGCACATTTAGACGTATTTTAAATCCCAATTTTTCTATAAAATGGCAAACTTTTAAAATGTCTGAGCAGACACTTTCATCGAGAATAATTTAGGCATTGTTTTCTGAACGGATGCACCAGCATGTACAAAATCAAAGGACCAGCTGAACACTGGGTTTATGGGTGATGTGTTTGTTCTGTGAGATTCGTATTAAAAGCGGTTTACCTGTTCCGGACACACACCTGTAACGTTCGATTTGCCCAAGAGGGCCTTGGTCCGGTACTTCTAAGATAAGCGCTTCATCCAAATCGCTCCCGCACAATGCACATCTATAGAAATGGCTGTGATCGTCTCTTTGGAGAGCAGGATCAAGTATGTAGACTCACAGCACAGTTTAGTTAGGGAGATGCCATCCATTTCTTTTGAAGTTTTCCCATTACATCAACCTAGCAGAAGTTTCACCACAGCTCAAGGAAAAACTACTGGGCCAAGGAAAAACAACTTCAGTGCTTTTGAAATGAATTCATCCCATTATCTCTGCAATGACAATCTTATATTCAAATAGTCTCTCCTAAATCCATCCTTGCATCCATTATCATTAACTGCCGCATCCTGGTCAGGGTCACTGGGGCCCAGAACCTCTCTCAAAATCACTTGGCACAAAGCTATAAAGACACCCCTGGACAGGACCCCATTTCATCGCAGGGTGGCCACACACCACACCGTCTCGGGAAATTTAGAATCACCTGACGTGCACATCTTTGGGCTGTGGGAACAACCCCATAGAAACCTGCACAGCTACAGGGAAAGCATGCAAACTCCACACAGATTTGAACCTTAGTGCTGTGAGGCAGCAGCATGACTTGCTGCACCGCTGTGCCACCCCCTCCAACCAGGCTTTCGCATGTAAAGTAACTTGCTGTCATGCTCTCACTTTGTTTGTTTGCTAGGCCCAAACCCATTTTATTTACTTTGAACAGCAGCAAGGAGGAGCGAGCTGGCCAAGCTGTTTATCCTACCAAAAGGAAAAGAGAACACTTTCCACAGCTATTTACTGTTTGCCCAGTACTGGATCTCTCAAAACTCTGAAATCAAATTTACGCAATAATTATTATATTATCATGCTAAAATACCTACAACAAGTCCAAAAGGCACTTTAAGTGATGCAGTTCAGCTTGGAAGATCCTACTGCAACATTTTGCACTTTAAATGTCAAATGCTGATTCAATATTCAACAATCTATACAATATACATCATTATTTATTTTAAAAATCATTATTTACCATCAGATTAATGCAGAAGATGACTATTTTCTTGGCACAACAGTGAGCATTTACAGTGCCTTGCAAAAGTATTCAGACCCCTTCAAAGTCATCAACATTACCTGGATTACAAATTATACTTAAAGATATTTTTCAAACCAATATTTCTATTCTGAACGCTTATGTTCCAGCACTAAGTTGTCAGGAGCAGAATAAGTTATTTATTTACAGATTTTTTAAAAAGAATGAAAAACTGAAATATGCTACTGCACAAGTATTGAAACCCTGTGAATTAATATGTAGTAGAGCCACCTTTTGCTGCAGTAACAGCTTTAACTTTTTTGCAGTAAGCACGTACCGGCTTTGCACGCCGTTCAGAGGTTATTTTTCTGTCCATCTGGGCAAATCTGCAGCAGGTTGTTCAGGGTGGCTGGGCGATGCTAATGGACCACAATTTTCAAATAGTGCCTCAGATTCTCAGTGGGATTGAGGTCAGGACTTTGACTGGGCCGCTGTAGGACATTTACCTTTTGGGGAATCATACAGAGAAGAAGTGAAGCAAATTATAACCTTGCGCAAGGGCAACTATCTGTTTCTCAAAGTCAACAAGTCCAAGGAGATGTCTGTTAACTTCCAAAGAGCTGGAGTTGCTCACATCCCTTGCACTGAGCATCAGTGACTCAGCAGGTGAGCTGATGCACAGCTTCAAGTTCCTCAGTGTGCACATCACCAAGGACTTCACCTGGATCCACAAAATATCCACCTGCTAAGAAGGCACATCTTCATTTCTATATACAGTACTTAGGAACCTGAAAAAAGCTGGACCATCTTCACCAACTTCTATAGGAATGAGCATACTTTACAGTGTATTCTTCCTTGCTACACTTCCAGAGAATTCTGCAGCAGATACTGAGGACTGTCCAGTCCATCACTATGCTTTTACTGTCCACCATCTAGACCACCTACAAGTGGTGTGTTGGAAAAGTTGAAGACACCTCTAGTCCTCTCTACTGTCTGTTTTCATCACTTCTGTCTGGGAAACATTACTGAAGCCTGCAGGCCAGCACCACCAGGTTGAGGAAAAGCTTTTTCGCACATACTGCTGAATTGTGTATAGCTTAGTGATTGATAACCACCACCACCACTGGCCACCTCCCACATCATCTCCACCTTCCATCTCCACCATCACCACTGTCAATTTTCTCAGTCATGTTTTAACTTGATATTAACCATATATTTAACCATATATTTTCTTCCCACTTATTTGCTTATTTCCTACCTCAAATTGACTGTGTATTTTTGTGTTGTGTATGCCTTTTGTGTTTGTCTTTTCAGTATATTGTGCACCACGGTCTAGGAGAAATTATATTTTGTTCTGTTCGTCTGTACGACTGTAGAATGACATTCAGTTGAACTTTGAATTTTGCCTTGATGGGTTTGCAGGCACTGCCATTTTGTCTGAGTTACACCAAATTCAGATTGTTAGGCAAAGTCTAATTTTACCTGCAGGCTAGAAGATGCTTGAATGGTATGGGGCACATTTTTATGAGATAGAATGCCATCTCACCTTGCTTCCAGGTGTGAGGAGAACCTGCTTCTTTCTGGCGGTTTGTGCCACACAAACACAGGGAGAACACACACGCTCTCAGCTGGATTTGAACCGACTCTCAAACAGCCCCAGCGCTTCATCTTTACATTCAGACAGAAACTGATGCTACCCATTCCCCTCGATTCCTGAAAAGTCGATCTACTTTTCTCATGCAAACTTTTGATCACAACTGAAATGAACCACAATGCTTGTGGAAAAAAAAAAACATTGGCAGGTTTGCTGGCTTCCTCGATGAAAGTCGGTTAAAAACAATTAAAGTCTGACGCAAACCGAGATGTTTGGTGCCAGCAATGCAGAGAAATCAATAAACGCTGTCTGCTCTTTGATTTTCACTGCTAAATTCTCCAAAACATTGATAGCAGAGTGGAGGCAAATTGAGAATCAAAATCAATAACTCCAGCCCTTATGATATCAGTGAACCCCCCTCAGGGCCTAGCTGTACAGGTCAGCTAAGAGGCCGAGCTATCAAATCCTGGAGATATTTTTATCTTAAGACAAGGAGGTATCGTTTTCATATTGCAGCTTGGATCTAACAGTTAAACCCACCCCTTCCCTTCCAGTAATAATAACACTAGAACTTAATTCCTGCTTCTGAGGTGGACTTGATATTTTAGTAGTTTGTGACCGGTGTATAAAAATGCATACTTGCTTGCCTCAAAGCCACCAATGTAACCAGTCTTTCACAGATGAGCCTTCACAGTGCCTCCTGATGCAAACTTTGAAAATCCCCCCACTTTTTTCTTTTTTTTTTTAACCTGTAAGCATGAAAAATCAGCACCATATTTGTTCACAATGCAGTGAAGAGTTTAGTAATTTCACTCATACATGGGAAAAGTCGTAGATTAAAAATTAGCATCTTGGAGGTTACCTGTATTTAGATACCACTCTTCGATCCCTTATTTCACCCCATACATCACATAAAATGTATTAATACTTAGTAAAAGTATCATTATAAGAAATTAAAAAAGCAATGTAAGTTGTATGTCAAACAATTGTTTCCAGAGGTATTTTATGGACGTGGAAGGTGATGGAGAGGTTGGTGCTTCACTGGCTTAAAACTGGTAAATGTAGAAGCTATAGGCTCATGTACAGCTTATCCAACTTCTCTTTGCTTCTTCTGGAACTTCCACATTCTTTGGAAAAACTTTAGGCAGTTAATATTACATGCTTGCAACTTCTTTCCAAGCGTGAGCGTAGAATCCTCAATTTCAGGCATCATATAGATTTAAATGAATAATAAAGACAGTGTGGTCAAGAGGAAGTAGGAAGTTGATAGTTGGTCCCTCTGGTTATGGGTATGGTGGCTTACAGCACCTAGACTGGCTGGCTTTGATTCCAATTCAGTCTGTGCGGAGTTTGCGTGCTCGCCCCATGTCCGCGTGGGTTTTTTCAAGGGTCTCTGCTTTCCTCCCACAGTCCAGAGACATGTGTTTCAAGTTAATTGATCACTCTAAATTGCCCATTTGTGTGTGAACACCGGTGTCCCATCCAGTGATAGCTTTAAGTCGTAGCGCCCTCTGCTTCCGAGACACAATTCATACTTCCTGACCCTACTTAAGATATGTGGTTAATGGATGGATGGATGGACATCTTTACTTATGATAAACAGTAAAAATTAGCCAATAAAATGCACATCTTGCAGTACAAATGAACACATTTTGAAATGTTCAGTGTTTTACTTGCATATTACAGGAATCTTAGGTTCCATGCAGAAGGAGCAAATGACATTTCCAGATTTGTAAGCGGGAAGAGATTTAAGTGACGGTGAATATTAAGACAATGTCAGAATGAGTGTTTTTAAGAACAATTTAATTTCATTCCTCGCTGGAAAGGCGATAAAGGCATAAAAGGACAGCGGTGAACTTCAATTACCAAAGTGACATTTATTGTTGTAATATAGAGGGATATATGCAAGGCTCGAGAGGACTCTCTACTGATCATAAAGCTCTGCGGGTTTCCATTTTAGAGCAGTGGAATGTCAGGAAAGCCAAATTTTTAAAAATCTCTGTTTTCTTCGCTCATTTGTCTATTAGTTTATTGTTGCCACCGCAAAACAGCCGCTGTCAGTTACGATAAACAATTACGTCGGCTGCAAAAGGCATGGAAGCTAGAATGATATTTCCACTTTAGGAAGTCAAAAGTTCAGCCAGCAGGGACTTTAATAAAGAATTCTCTCTCAAAGAAATGTTTGCTCTTTTATTACATTGTCCAATGTCAAAATAAAATATAAAAAGTAAGTGGCATAATCACTTCTATTCAAAGTGTTTTATTATTAAAGTTTTATTTATTTTTTTTTTTATGAAGTAAAACGTATTTACTTAGTTGCCTTTGTGCAGATGAGTTTTTGTGTGCCTCGTGTCTAAAAGCAGGTTTCATATATATCCTGTCACTCACATCTGCATGTTTTATTACGAAGGAATGGTTAAAACCTTCGGCAATGTCAGAAATCATGCCTGGGGAACCAATAAGTACAGATCATACACTTGTGCTCAGTACTTGCCCTGAACTGTCATTTCATATCTGGCTTTTGTCCTTAAAGATACACTTTCAGAGAATTTTTTCCTCTTCTTCTCATAATGATGAAACACGGTGAAATGGGTGTAATAGCAGTTAGTTATGACACTATAAACACTCATTAAAAAGGAGGGTATGCTTTGCGTAAGGGGTCCTCCTCTTTGTGGCTCAGTTTTTCTCCCTGTCTTTCCGGAATGAAAAAACAGCACAGGAAGTCTTGTGTTCACCTTTGTTGCCCATCATATTTATGAGAATGAAGACTGTGACTTCATCGCTCGCAGACAAATATCATGGACAGCATTATTTGCAAGTGGTAAAAAAAAGCATGGTTCTATCAATGCGCACAGTAGGCATCCGGTCCTGGGATGGAGGTAGAATTGTGTGGAGAAGGGTGCTGCACCCCGAAGGTGTGAAAACTTTTAACAAGTCTAAGCGTACTTTGTGTGAAGTAAAATGGCTCAAAATTGAAAATGAGAGCTCGGCCTCTGAAGAAATGTGAACAATGCATGAGAAAAAAGTGAAGACTTAGCGGAAAGTGCGGTGTGAACGGAGCCAAAGCGGCAGAATCGGGTTGTGCTTTTGGGTTTCCTTGGAAAGATGTGACAAATCCAAGCCCAAAGGCTGATACTGATGCGTGTTCAATAACTCCTGACGAATAACTGAAACATCTCCAGTGTCCACAATTGGCTTTTTTTGAGACTGATCCTCATGAGGTCCAAAATGATTATTTTTCTGCTAATGCTAGTGCTAATGCAAAATTAACCTGAAACACATGACTTTGGACTGTGGGAGCACCCAGAGAAAACCCGGACAGACATGGGGAAATCATACAAACTGTACAGCGACTAAACTGGATTTGAACCCACTCTCAAAATCTCCAAATTATCTGTACAAGTGAAGAACAACAATAAGGTGAACTTTGCCCTGACGGGCTTGCAGGTACTGCTATTTTGTCTGAGTTACAGCAAATTCAAATTGTTATGCAAAGTCCAATTTAACCTGCAGGCTAGAAGATGCTTGAATGGTACAGGACTCATTTTTATGTGGTAGAATGCCATCCCACCTTGTTTCCAGGTGTGAGATGAACCTGCATGTTTCTGGATTTGCCTATGACTTTTGTTAGGTCAGCACAACACTTGGCCCAGAAGTGGGACCAAAGATGTCTATTAAAGTGCCAAATCAGTGAAAAAAAGGAACAAATGTTATTCACAATATTTACCAACGGTCTCTCAACTTCACATCTGCAACCAAAGACCATCAGCAGGCATCTACTTCAGCAACCCCTCAAAACAGCAAATGCACTCCTTAAATGGCCTCCCCTTTTCCTTTAGTAAGGGTTGAACCACTTTTTTCATGAAAAAAGGTTACCGCAATAATACAGACTAAGCAAGCATGAACAACTATAAGTCACAAATCTAGAAAGTTAACCGACTTATATAAGCATAATAACCCTTATGGTTATATTGAAATACAGTGATTAATCCAGGTCAGTCAGTTTCAAACATTACCAGCATCCCTGCCACCAGACTACTCAGAAACTGATAATTGTTTTATTCCATTTCTACAAACCAACATTTGGTCTATTTTTCTCATGTAAATTTTTGAAGATACCTGAACTCAATCTTAATATGTATGAGAACTTTTAGGTTTGCTGGCTTCCTCTGCTGTATGCAGTGAACCTTCAGTGCCAAATTGTGGTGGCTAAACAACTAGGTCAGAGCATTTCCAAAACACTGGCAAGTCTTGTGGGGTGGGCTTTGCCGCTATGCAGTGGCTAGTACCTACAGTACCAGAAGTGGTCCAAGGAAGGGCAACTGGTGAACCAGTGACAGGATCATTGGTGCCCAAGGCTCATTGATGCACTTGGGGAGTGAAGGCTAGCCCATCTGGTCTGCCCATCCTCTCAGCCTTTACAGGTCAGAGCTGTTTTGGTGGCACGAGGGGTACCTAAACAATATTAGGCAGGTGGTTTTAATGTTGCCGCTGATAAGTGTTTATTAAAGCAGTGAGCCATATGTCCAGCAAAACATTTTTCATCATAAAATGATTGTTTTAAAAAAACTCCCTTTTCTCTTCTTGAAAATATTACACCTCAGAAAGGGGCTTTACGTTCATATGCACTCATCCAGTGTTGCCAACAATCCTTTCCTTCTTCATTCTTATTTCAGTGGGGCTGAGCTGTTGAAAGAGCTGCAACTGAGCATTGGGGCACAAACTTTTAAACAATAAGCTGGTATCATTTGCAGGTCTGAGGAGAGAATCCCACAATGGCAGTATGTGTGTTTTCAGCAGATGGAAAATTGCTTAAGACCCTTCCTTAAGGTTAACAGTTCTCCATTCCAAGACATAAGTTGCTTCGAGCAAAAGCATGTGCTTAGGACCAACATAAAAATAATAATATGAATGCACTAATTATAACCACAGGCTTGGGTACATGGAGATGAGTGGGCCTGTAAGCATAGCTCAACGTCTTATTAAGGGAAAAAAAATTCAATAATCACAATAATTCAACTCAAATGCAATAAGTCACAGACTGTTCCCATCTTTCCCTGTATTGGTTAACTTTAGGTCATGTCACTTTGTCATCGTTGAAATATTATTATACTTAGGACCATTGCTGTTTATATCCAAATAAAAATGCATAAAAATAGTCACATACAGATATAAGGGTGGAGAAAGTCAGGAAAACATTTAGTTCTAGTTAACAAAACAGTGAAATTGAGAATTTTGGCAATATCTTTGTAAAAATGCTGTCAGTGATGAAAACCCATCCATCCATCCATCCATCCATCAATCCATCCATCCAATCCTCAGTTGTACAATTCAGTACAAGATCCTGATGATCTGGTACAGACAGGTTTACCCAATTCAGGCAACTTTCATTTATTCATAACAAAACATAACCAGACTCATAATATAACAACACTCACTGCATGAGGAAAACCATGCTTGTACATCCACATTGAACCACAATTTTAATCCCTGATGCCATACTTGATACCATCATTCAGTTGCACTTGTCTGCATCCATGTGTATTTTGTTGTACTGCTGTACTGTTGGTTCCTCCACAAGATTTTGATTTCAGTCTTGGTGTCCAAACAAGCTGCCACATAGGTTATTACTTCCTTTTTCACCTCTGCCAAAGAGGCTTTGAATTTACTTCATTTTACTTCATAGAAAGGGCCCGTCCTTGCTTTTGGAAGACACCATTATCTCACGAGCGGTCCATGTGTGTTTCCTTTTCTGAACTTACGTTGTTTGTGCTGTATTTGTTTTGATGTTAAATGGATGTATGCATATATTCACTGTTTGAGTGCTAAATTCTATGTTTATGTATGGCCATGAAAGGCTTTAAGGAGTGGGGAGGAGTTACTTATGAGGAGACACTAACTGCATAAGGTAGAGTGTGAAGGTCTTGAAGATCTGCTGTACGTGTGGACCTGTAAATATTGTAAGAGTTCAGTACTCATAACCAGCACATTAAAACCTTGCGCTGTATTCATGCATCTGTAATTCTGACATCCAGGGTATATCTGGATTCAGCGCTCTCTTGGCAATACTTCTCTCAGCTAGAAACAGTGGTGTTTATCCCAAAAACAGGGTTCGAGGCAGGTACAGCCTGGATGGGGCACCTGTCTGTTGTAGCCAGTAATGAAACCAGACAATCAAATTGTTCCGGTTTAATGAAAAAAGGAAATTGTGTAAGAACTAACACTCTGTTGACTGCATAAAGATGTCCTGTGGTAAAGAACCTTGGAGCATTTACAACTCCAAGCACTTCAGAAAATCATACATTTTTTTCTACTTTTCTGCAGTAGCCTGTTGTTTGATATACAAGATACCTCAGCGTATCGTAGGATCTTTTATGGATATCAAGTGTGGGAGCTACATGTAGCTTAAAAAGTATTTATCATCTTCCTTCACTGCTGGACAAATCTTCAGCTTACACAAATTTCTTCCTGGCTACCATCGAAGTTTCATAATCCGCTCTCCCATAATGGATTAACTGATTCTTAGGTAAGAGCCAAACACACTTCAAAACAAATGACAGCAAAGAAAATGTTTTTGCATTTGCATCCAAACAAACTTTTAAAAAATGATTTTGGGGGAATGGGAATACATAGGCATTTGTCATTCTTGCACATGCATTTATATACATTTTGTTTGAAAATGTTCTGCTTTACGTACACACCATCTGTTGTCCTAATTTAAATATCCGTTTACCTTTCCAGAACTGAAATTCCCGTAACTCTGCAATGGTGAAGCTGGTGCAGTATTTGGTCTTAGCACAAGGAATACAGACAGAAGAAGGGAGAGAGAATGGTGCTCGGTACAGTTACACAGTGAGAGTGGGCGGCAGCCATGGCGGAAGTCCTATTCAGGCTGACTTAATTGACAAAAGTGTAATCGAGGTTCATTTCTCCGTAAACAGCTAGTTGGCATGTCGGTACAATATTTGTTCCAGCCTTGGGGTAATAAGCTCTAATCTTACTACACCTTGCTAAGCTGAGTATGAAGAGCTGTGGATGACTAAAATCTAACTGAGGGAGAAAACACGATGCAAAAGTTGACATTCTTATCTGGTCCTTAAAGACAGGATGTGGACATGAAAGTAGGTGTGCGACCTGGCTGGCCAAGTAATGAGGTGAATTTGAGGTTGCTGTGAATCCACGAGAGTTTTATTTTCCTGTAGCAACACACTGGTGCTCTGCAACAGTTAAATAATAACTATTTACAAATGTCAGAGTTCTGCTAGGAAAGCCAACAGTCTTCACAGCAGTGCCCATTTGCCTCCTTCATCCACTACACTTTGTCTGTCAAAATGGAAACTTAGGGCAACATACAGTAGGCTCTGCCCTAAACCATTCCATTTGCTATTTACATGAACAAACATCCATTCTTTTTAAATATGCAAAGCCATAACCATCATTTCTTTCAAATGCACATCATTCATTCATTTAACACACGCGTCTCAGAGTATTTAAGTTAATCCAGATAATATTTACTTGTACTGTGGATTCTCGGATGGCTTCTACCTCAGGATATTTATGTACTACATTTCCCATAATCCCCTCTTTGCCAGCTGGCAGTCAAAGTAAAAAAAAAAAAAAAAAAAAAAGTCAAAAGAGTTTATTTGTCACGTACATGGTACTGAGTGTACCATGTAGTGAAATATGTCCAGATGCAGGATAGGAGACTGTGCATAAAAATTTACAATGAGTAAAACAAACAAACAACCAAACACCAAGAGGAAAAGAAACAAACAGCAAATAGATAAATAAGTAAATAAATAAGTAAATAAGTAAATAAAACGGTAAATAAAGCTTAAGGTGCACTGGAAGGACAGTGACAGTGAGGGGAGCGGTCAGGGAATATTGTAGACCCTGTTTGTGAGGATTGTGATGGCATGTCCGGGTTCAGAAGTCTTATGGCCTGTGGGTAGAAGCTCCTCCTAAGCCTCTCCATTCTGGCCATAATGCTTCTGAATCATTTGCCTGATTTCAGCAAGATGAATAGATGGTTGCTGGGATGAGACAGGTCACCAACGATCCTAGTCGCTCTGGTCCTGCATCTCCTGGTATAGATGTCATGTAGGGACAGCAGATCAGATCTGGTGCAGCGTTCCGCTGCCCGGATCACTCTCTGCAGTGCCTTGATGTCGCAAGCACAGTTATTCCCAAACCAGGAGATGATGTTCTGAGTCAGAACAGTTTGTACAGCACCAGAGTAGAACGTTTTAAGGATCGCCGGAGAGGCCTGTAGCTTCCTCGGCTGCCTGAGGCGGTAGAGCCGCTGCTTTGCTCTACTGGCCTGAGCTCGGATGTGTACAGTCCATGTCGAGTCCTCAGTGACATGAACGCCCAGGTAAGTGACATGAACCCCCAGTCAGCTTCCATTTCGCTGCTGTTAAGGAAATTGCTGCTGTAGTAAACATTTAGTTTCTTTTAACATTTATTGTGACAATATACATCTTTCATATGAAAATTTTCGTTGCATAGATACTACAATTGTAGGGTTTATCAATGTGTGAAGCAACTGCTCCATCACAAGGTGGGCACAACTGAGTACTTAGAAGTCTGCAAATACTCTCATCAGGTTCACTATACCGTAGGATAGCATACCATACACCTTCTGCAGCTGCATTATTGAGGTATATAAACAGGGTAGGGAAAGACTGTATGTGCCTAGTATGAATGAGTGTGGACGCTTTTATTTTAAATTGACCTCCTGATATGTGATCCTTTCTACACATTCTGCATCCTCAAAAGCGTCTACATTTATTTCCCTATGACGAAAACAACCAAAAGGAGCATTCATTCATTAAATGAACACTTCATCTTGTTAAATTACCATTGAAGAGCTACTACCTATTAGCCATTCATCGTATTAAAAAGCAGAAAACGCCATTTAAATTATGGAGTCCATATGAAAGCGACTTGTATAAACAACATGAGTTCATGTTACATTGAATCTATCAGGCTCTTAAATTAAAATCTGAGCTTTTTTGACCGGCTTTGGTAAAAGAGTGCTGTGTCAGCCTCATACACTTGTGAACACTCTTAAAAGAATGCACTTGCTGTATGTGACAAATACGTCTGCACCAGCATGTGTTAAATTTCTGTCTTTTTTGTACATCTATAGAGCTCAATTTCTGTCCATTTCTTCATTATGGACAGCTTTTTTTTGTCAAGCCATAGACTTAAAATTTGCCACAGTAGTACTTCTCAGCCTAACTGAGGTTTTTGAGTAGATAAGCATACACACTACACATCAGTGATACGTGCCCCATCTAGTTTGTTAGGATGAAGGCAAACAGGCCACTTTGCATGTATGCATACGCACACAGACATGGTGTTGCACACATTATTGATGTGTTCTTCTGGGCAGTTCCCAGCAAATTTAGCTGGATGAGGACAACCGGCTACACAAAGTGAATTTTGCAGGGTCTAATTATTGAACTGTCTCTATTGTGCATTATTACAGGGTTCGTCTTAAATTAGTCTCAAAGGTACTTGTCACAGAGGTATCAAGGTGGTAAGATATGTGTACCTGGTTAACTGTGATGGCCTGTAGAATACTGAAGGTCCCCCTGTGGCTCACTTTATAATTCTGAAAAGTGCACGTAATGAAAACACACACATCCCAAGGAAAGGTGAACAGCAGGGTGCCGGAGGCAAGGACCCGAACTGCAACCAGAGAAGGGTAACAGGGGGTTGTATTTGAGGAGACACCTGGACAGGTAGGGATAAGAAATTATACATGACACCGGACACTCTGTTAACATCAGGATAATAAAGTTTGATCACACGTATTTGTCATTACTTTTCTCCTTTCCACCTTTCCACTTGACTACGACCAGTGAATTGCTCTCTGCAGAGTCTTCCTGTTGACACACAGTCTGGTGATTATAAATTGTGTTATTATTATTTGACTTTCCACTTTCTGACCCGGGCTGTGCAGGGTAACTCAGTTATTAGATTATCATAATAGTGGATCCGAATGCCCGGCAGATGATGCTTTCCTAAAACATCCTTTACATCACTGATACGTTTTACTGTGTGCAAAAATTGCTCCTATTTAAGTTACATTTAGCATTATCCTATAGAAATTGGAATAAGGCTGTTTATTGCAGTTGTCTTCTCACACAGGCATGCCTTCTCTGATTATTCTATTTATACTTTATTGCTGTTAATATCTGTTTTAACTCAATAACAGCTCAAAAGTTTACTGAGGAACTCTCAGAGTTGCTTTGGATTTGCTTATCTCGGTTATAAGAGTAGTTCAAAATCCAATAATAATGCGGTATACATATGCCATTAAGTTCTTCAATGCACTAGATGATTCGCACAAGTTAAAAGAAATACAAATTAGCCACAAAAACGGTATCCTGGGAATGCTAATCTGATCTCGACTCTTAAGAAAGTCTGTTATAGTAATGTACAGGTGTTCTTTCAGGCTTGGAATTGGAGGCTTTGAGTTACAGGTGCGCGCTTTTATCTGTAAAATCTTTATTCTTCCAAACTTAATTATAGAAAATAAAAATAGCTCCAGATTTCTATTCACGGCCGTAACTCAATTAGCAAGTAATCAGCCTTTTTGACATCTGAATCTTCCTCCCTCCTGCAGCATGAACAACTTCTTCGGTCGAAACACCACAGCTATTACAAGAGAAAGGAAAATGAAGATGAGTTCATAACATGCTTGCTGTCTGCTTGTCCTTTCAGATATAAAGCTCCCTTTCTTTTGCAGTAAACATAACCTGTGTTAATAAATTAGCTATTAGCTATTATTATAGTTAATAAATAAAATTTATTCATTTTTAGTTAAATCACTTATACTACCAAATGCAAACACCATAGTCAATACCTAAAGAATTTTATGACTTTCTTTCCTGGGGATCTTATAGAAAATAGAATAATTGAGGCCTCGTGTTTAAGAAATCTTGCTCGCATACATGATGTAAACTGTTATTGTGATCATATATTTAACTGAGATGTAACAAAAGGCAACCCTTATGTGGATGATATAGCAGCAGTCCTTTTTAAAATATTTAAATGATTCCGCGAGTAAGTTACTGAATAAAATTCATGACTGACAAAGATGTACAGTATTTTATTATATTACTGCAAATCTGAAATGCACCAAACATTTGTGTGCATGGTTTGTTTTGTCATTTCTTCTGGCTGCTCTGGTTTCCTCTCTCAGTCCAAAAGTATACAATTCTGGGTGAATTAGTGATTCTAAATCTTTGATTCTCCATTCTGTTGTCTGTGGTCCACTTAAACAAAGTTACACGACCAGAAGACCACCTATGCCAATGGACAAACCTTACCCTAGTAATATATCAAAAATAGTTAGATTAAATTTAAATTACTAATATTTACATGAGCAAAACTGCATATTTTACACAAGTGGAGAACTTTAGTCTCATTTTGTGCTCCGCACTCAGTCAGTTTCTTTTCCTTGATTTCCATCCAACAAAAATCCTAGTTATAATTTGCAAGGAACGGCGGTAGATACTCCAGCGCTACGTCATTACGTCCATTATGCTCCGATCCCTTAATTCAACCAATATTTGTAAATGGGTTTCTTATCCATTCAAATCTAATCTGGGGCTTTGGAAAATACATCCTGAATTGCTCACGTTGTCCTCACAAGTGTTTTGAAATGATCAACAATCGGCTCATTGACTTCTTGCTTAGACACAAGTAGAAAATTGCCAAGAGCTGTGAATGAGTCAAAATGTTGACGTTTGTGGCAGTCACACCAAAGTTCCAAGTTTACGCACAAAGCCTTAGCTTTACCATGGATGTTAAAGATAGTGACATTTCTGCCCTGGTTTTGTCCATTCAGAATAGAAAATGTGACAGTCTGGTATGCGAGCTGGGGAGCCAAGAGAAGCCGTGTGTATATTTTACTGTGTAACCAAGTGACCGACTGGACTGAGATCACTGAGATGCAAATGCATTTGACTTGTTTATCCAGTTGAAAGAGGCAGAACCAAACCTTGCCCTGTGACAACCATAACTCTGACATTGGGAAAATTATACAGCTGAGGTGTGAGGAAGTTTCATGGGTATCAACTGGCACTCCACATTTTCAGCCATGGTTGTTATTTAGAATGGAACGGTTCAGTTTGAAAGGAGTATCTTGTCCATTTCATTTCTGCCCCCCCCCCCAACATGACATTTACAATTATTTTGGCAGGAGGCTTCCTCAATTTCTCTGCTACAGTGATATTCTGTAGGAAGCCTCTGTCTTCCTTCTCTGTTTCAGCTTTTTACATTTGTTCTTCAACAACTCAAGAGGTTTTCCAATGCACTGGCTGTGTTTTGATCCAAAATGGCATTTTACCTTTGAGGACTTCATTACTTTAATAGTCAATGATTTGCTTCATAAAGCAAGATGAGGGCTAGGATCTTCTCTACCATCTGTTCAGAAAATCCATTCTCAAGTATTGATTGTTATACTGTATGATCAAAAGTGCATGGACACCTGAGCATCACACCCATATGTGCTGGTTGAACATCTCATTCCAAACCCATGGGCATTCATATGAAGTTGTGCCCCCTTTATTCCTAAAACAGCCTCCACTCTTCTGGGAAGGCTTTTCACCAGATTTTGGAGCGCGGCTGTGGGAATTTGTGCCCAATTAGCCACAAAAGCATCAGTGAGGTTGGGCAAGAAGGCCTGGCTTGCGGTCGGCATTCCAGTTCATCCCAAAAGGTGTTCAGTGAGGTTGAGGTCAGGGTCCCTCAAGTTCTTTCGCAGCAAACTGGGCAAATCATGTGTTTATGGAGCTCACTTTGTGCCTGGGGGTACAGTCATGCTGGAGCAGAAAATGAGCTTCTTCCCCAAACTGGCCACAAAGTTAGAGGCACACAGTTGTCTAGAATGTGTTTCTATGCTCTGTGGGTGCAGCTGAAACAGCTCAACTCAATAATTAAAAGAGGGGCCACATACTTTTGGCCATAGAGTGTATTCAGTATTTTCTTTTCTACTCTGTTTTTTAAATTTTTTGGAAGAACACTGCTTTCCCCCACAAGGTCTTTGTGCATGTAAACACACAAACCTCCATTTTGATTAGTTGTTATATCTTTTTAATATTTATTTATTTATTTATTTATTTATTTACCGGGCAGCAGTGTCATGTTTTTCTTATACCTCATCTATAGTAATAAGATGAAAAGGTTCAGAAGTTTTTGCACGTTCGCAGAAACTGGAACCACTCCTGTAAAATAAATAACATTGATAAAACAGGCACTTACGAGGAGAATGAGCAACCGTGGCACAGTGGTACAAATAGCATTCCTACAGTATTCTTTCCTCTGGTCTGAACATCACAGACTTGCTTTAAGGGCAGTGACCATGTCGGCCTGCAAATCACACTCTGAAAAGCGCTGCCCGTGGTGTACGGTATGTCTGTGAGAGTGAACGAGTGCGTGTTTGCCCTGTAGAGGGCTGCTATCCTAGCCAGGGTGTAGCCTGTCTCTCCTTCTATGCCTTCGGGTTACTGATAATGGTTGGATGGATAGTTTGCTCCATCAGGTGATAAATATTATTATCAAACAGATAAGCGTTACTCAATATGTCTGGGCAAAGTCATATAAATATAAAACTGTGTATCTGTAACAGGTGTGTAGGCTATAAAAGACATTGTTCATAGCAGTTATTATGCTGCCTAAAAGCTCCTTCAGCTCATTTTAAAACTATAGTCCCAAAAACCCGAACCAGTGATGAAAATGATTGTTCGCAAACAAGCTGGGTGCAATTAGGTTTCATAACCAGTAACATACAGTCGCAACAGCAACTCTTTTCATATGTTTTACTATTAAACTACTTTACTATTAAACTACTTTACTCTATATAAATGCCCTTTAAAATGTTTGAGCAATAGTATGAATTATAAATTATTGTTCTTTATTACAGTTTCTATATTTTCATTCTATTTTATGCAGGACGCCCATTTAATGTATTTGCCAGCCACGGAAGATATGGGTAATTATGTCCTTCACTTCCACATTGTGTTGACTTAATTTTTATTATTCTCAGCGCAGTGGTAGAGCGGGATGTTTTTGCAGAGTTCTTGGCTTTTCCCTCAGTTCTCTGTTGTTTGAAAACTGTTTTCATTTGCATGGCTTGTATGGGTTGTGCTGTTCTACTCTCTGAGAGATACACAGTGTGCTGTTTTTATGTCATTAAAAGCATAATTTGAACTGTAAGCTGCCTCAACAGGTGATTCAGGTGTAAATAAGGTGCTAATTGAATTTCATTCCAAAACTTGTAAAGCTCCAAAACTGTCCACCTCCAGTCAACTATCTATGAAGTTATTCCAAATAAATCCTAATTCATGCATTTTTTAAAACTGTTCCTGGGCCAAAATAACAAAAGGAACCGATCAAGGTGCTTGACATACTAATGGCCTGAGATTTCACAAGCTCCCCACAACCATAACAAAATCTGCAAAGAAATACAAGCCTTTGTATTAACATTTTTATCAATCACATTAAAGATTTAGTTTTATCCAAAAACCAATACATCATTCATCCAGATATTTCTTCTTGTTGGTTTTCAGTTTTTTCCCCCATTTGTAAAGCTAATATAAAATTATAATATCAAAGCATCAAACATGTATACTAAAAAAATGGTTGTTTATTTTGCTGGATGATCACATCCAAATGAGACATACTGTTTTATACACACCTTTTCACACAGTGGTGGTGGAAGTCAAATGCAACTTTATTTTCATATGATTTTTTTTTTACTTCATTACAAATATAGCTGAGTGCATAATTCTGCTGTGAGACTTGAGTAATGGTGGGAAGTGGAGAGGGTATTACAGACATTAGATGAAGTCAGTCTTACCCTTGGGACATAGCTGCATGATTACTATTACTAAATTACTGAAATAACAGCCTTATGTCAGTTTAATCTTTCTCATCAGGAAAGGAACAGCTAATGCTGAACTCATCTGCTGTAGAAAAATTCAGAAGCCCCATGGTATCCATACCCTGTATATCTGAATTTTCTCTATAACGGCTCTTGAAAATTAAATATAAATATCGAGACCCCTTTGGACACTTTACTGTAACAAATATTTATGCAAATGCTTCCAAAAGAAAAAAAATAACCAAAATAAGAATCAAAGTGAATTAAAAATCAACAAATACCCCAATGTACAATAAAACTTATTGTAATAAAAAATGTATTTATTGAAATAAACTGCGTTGTACACAGTTATGAATTTATGTGAAGTCAAAGTCTGAATCATGCGTGCCCACGCTGGTGTCTTATTCATTGTTTCGTTCGCTTTCTCGTGAATCTTGTGCTTACCTTATGCAACAGTGTTTGTGCAGTGCCACCACATTTGCTATGATTTAAGCAGGATAATTCAGCCATTGGTCAATACAGCAAATCTCACAAGGGTATTTTCGTGCTATCTACAGTTGTTTAAATGAATATCTTTATTTAAATTATTATTTTCACGTTAAATAGGTAAATACTTTTTTATTTTATATTGGAAAATTCTTAATTTAGGCTGTTGAGGACGTTGCACTTTTAGCTCTGAAACAAAATGCTCCCATTTACAATTTAAATGGACAAAATTAATTTAATTTCGTTAAATTTTTGCTGCATGGTCATGTGGTGAGTGCCCAAAATTGCATTGAATAAAACTATAACAAGTTTGTATTAAACACTGAGATAGAATGTTTATATAAAAGGTTAATTCATTTGCAATAATTAAATATTTAGTCCTAGAACTGAGATACTTATAACAAATTGATAATGTTCAATGTTAAAAAGCAAACAAACTTTACAATTTCCCCCTAAATTAGAAAAAATTAGCTCAGTGCTACACATCGTGTGTCACATTTATTGTCATACACTACTGATGCTGGTGAATGGTGCAGGTGAAGCTTTCCCCAGTGAGAATGGAAGTTGCTCACACTATGACCACTGAGCCGATGTCTATGGTTTTGTGATGAAGTGTGAATGAAAAGGGCCAGCGGGTAGTGTAGCGGTTAGTGTGGCTACTTAACTTACCCAGGTTCAGATCCAAACTTCCATGGTGGCACCGATGAGCAAGATACTCTGAACCGCGGAAGCAAAAACTAGGCAGATGTAGAAATGGGGGTAACACGGCGAGTAGCACCACTGTCCCGCGCCACCTTGTTTGGGCATGGGCTCAAATCCAGCTTAGTCTATGTAATGTTTGCATGTTCTTCCTGTTATCTGCCTGGGTTTCAGTCCAATAGGCATGGGTCTTAAGGTTTCCCATCCAGGGGTTGTAGCCTAGCGCCTGATTATTCCAAGATAGGATGCAGACCACCGCCATCCTGAGCAGGATAAATTGGTTAATGACAATCGATGGATGGATAGAAATGGTTAAACTATTGTAAGCAGCTTATAATACAAAAACAACACTGTAAGTTGGTTTGGTAGAAATATTTTTTGCCAGCATAGGCTAGTGAAACATTTGTTTTACATTAATTTGGAAATTTTGAGGCATATATAAATACTGGCAGAATCGAGAAAGCTAATCCGGTAGCCTTAAAATTTAGCCTGCATTCCCCCGTGTGATAGAGCGAATGTAAAAATATTGATTTACCAACATCCTTGTTGCAGGGCTACTAGCAAAAAGTAGCTTTGCAAAGAAGCTTGCGAATTTTCACATTTTTTTAGTGACCCCTCTAGAGAGAAGGAACCCAGAAGTGGTCCAGACACTTGCAGTAAAAGCTCACTTTAAGAATCTCAGGGATGTAACATTTCCTGTCTGTCTCTGCTGTGTGATGGAACTGCAGATGAATAGCACCAGGCTCGCATGTCCGTATCAGAGGCTTTTCAGGCTGCTGTGTTTCCGTGCTGCTGTAGGAGCTCAGTCGATAATGAGGGTGACCTCCCTCTGTTTATCGGAATAATAATGCTTTCACACACACAGAGAATCACAAAAAACCTCTAATAAGATCTGCAATGCAGTCAGGCGTGGGGGGGGGGCAAACTTGTGGGAAGGCCATGGTTGCGAAAGGGAGGGCAGGGCCATATATTGTGATAAACCCCGAGTTTAACACCACAGACAAGCCCCGTTGATTAAAAATGACCAAGACAAAGCATTTGCAGAGATAATAAGATCCCAGGATGAAAGATCCCAGGTTATGAGAGGCACCTTAAGACTAGCGGCTTATTCTCCTGAGGCTGAAAAGGCAGCATCCGAAGGATTTACCAAATTTCCCTTCCCAAAGGAATCACAAATGTGTGTAACGGCATAAGAAACTGTTCAGTGTATACATCAAACTGCACCAGAATGCCTTTGCACACCACTATTCAAAGTGGAAAACACAGAAATGTATTTTAAATACATTTTTGTCAGACCATTTCTGGCTTTAGCAAGGCCAACAAAATCCGTAAGTCCCGGATAGGCACCCCAGGAGGAAGTGACCACACATAATTCCCTTCTTCCGTCTCCCTCAAGAGGGTAGATGCCAGCTTTGTCCTGTGCGCCTGGAGCATTGCCCAAATTGGCAAATGCACAGTTGTGGCATAAAACAAGTGGGGGTCACGTGACAGATTCCCGCTGTGACCCAAGTGAAGCGCTGATGCAAGCCCTTTCTGCTCAGAAGCTCAATCCAAAGGGGAGATGCCTTGGGAACAGAAAGTTTCACAGAATAGACACTGGGGTGAGTCATACCTCACACAGTCCTTGGAGAAATGAACCAAGGCCAGCGGGTTATTTGTCAAAAAAAAAACAACAATAAACTTAATGAAAAAAAAATAGAGATAACTGATTTTTATTGTTTTACTAAACTTAATCTGAGCTGACATGGGCTGCATTTAAACAGAATATCTTGCCAACCCATATGAGTTCCTTCTAATTTATTTCACAAAGTTGTGTATACAGCATGACCTTAGTTGAGCTACTAGTCGCAGTACTCAATAAAAATCATTTAAATAAATGTACGATTTCTCATGTTTCTTGAAATTAGATAGAATGCACAAAATATTTATTTATTTTCTGTGCTATTTTTGTAGTAGCTGCTTTTCAAAATATTCCATTTTTTTTTTCCCTGTTTGAGGGCCATATGAAACTTGACTTCCTCCATATCTTTAAAACCCTCTCGAAACAAGCAATTTTGATTGCTTTTAAACCTTTAAAAATAGATACGATAAAGCATGTCGAGACCAATTCCGGTTTAGGAGACTATTATGTCTTGATATTAGAGGAGAAATATCGGCTTCATACATGGACGTAAAATTTCTCTTCTGTCCAATTTATTACATTTTGTGCAAAATAAGTTTGTACTTGGTAAAGCTTCACATTAACTATATAGTGAGTGTTGAATCTGCGCTGAAAAAAAGGGAATTGTATTAAAACTGAATTAGTATTTAATTGATAGCGCATTCATTTCTGAAGCAATTAAACTCCAACATCAACTGCAGTTATTTTTTTTTTCCCTTTGCACAGCAACTGACCCGAAAACCATTCCATCATATTGAAAATGTATTTATAAACCTGTTTGGTTGCAATTTGGGTTACTATGGAGATAATTTAGCCTTTGTTCTTGGCTTTCAACCAAGTATAAAATGTGCCTCATAAAATTACTAGTTTTTATTTATACGTGAGTCAGAGAACATTACATTATGCATCGCCGATGTCGGTTTCGCTGGTTAACAATTTCAACCTGGGAAAATTATAAGGGTTACGTTCTCCTTGAACGCTTAGCGCAGAGTCATTCTTGGGGAAAGTCAGGTTTGTGTGCGTGATAAACAAATAAGGTGTTTGGAGTTTGCTTTTAATGACATTAGAAAAAGGATCTTGTGACACAATTTTAGGACGCCCGATGCACTTAACTGAGATGGAAAGCAGGTATTTTCGGCCGTTGGGGAGATCCCGGCTATTGCCCGGCTCTTGCTTGTGTTTGCAGAATTACTTCCCCGAGCACAGCGAACCCTGTCAGCCACGGCCCGGCTGCATCGGCCCAGCCTCCCCCGCTGAGCAGCAGCGGCCCTCTCTTCGTGCGGCTCTGCTTTGGTGAGATACAGATGTTGTTTAAACAGCTTGTCCCTTAACCTTAACAAGATGGATCTGTGCCTGGCTGCGCTTGGACTCGATACAGGAGCCATGGTCTACACAGAGAATAAATTTACATTCTGTATGAATAACACTGCCTGTAAAAAAGGGGTGTGATAAACACTGCAGTAAATGGATCCAAACATGATGCGCTGATAGAGGCTCCCGTTGTTAGGAGAGTGTGAACCACCAAAAAGAAAGGAAGGCAACCAGTGAAGAAACAAACACCACATGCAGGTCGAGGGTGCTATTTCCTGGGTTCCTGGGTGTCATAACCACATAATGACAATCACAGCAATCCATTATATTTATCCATTATATTTATGTACACACATATATATTTTTAATAAAGTGGTGTACTCAATATATATATTTAATCATCCTGTCATCTTTTTAGTACAACTAAACGCAGCCCTGCTTGATGCAGTCGGTGCGCCTTGACGTCCAGTTTGCTCGCTCTTGAAGAAAAGAGCGCCGATTTGCCCGGCGCGTCCACAGCGCCGTGCGCGGCCTCGCGTGCGTTCGGTGGGCGCGCTCTTTATGACAACTCGGAGGGGGGGAGAAAAAAAAAAAAAAAGGTGGAAGGCGGGAGGAGGAGGAGGAGGAGGAGTGGGGGGAGCAGCAAACCAGCGGACGAGCGTGCGCCCGTCGTCTGCGACGGGAACGGCGGAAAAAACGGTGCGACGTAACAATGGCCGCAGCGAGCACTTTATAGTAGGCGGCGGAAAACAAACGACAGAATGTGTTCATGTGAAAACCCTGCCGTCGCGTAGGAATGGAATGCTTCAAGTCCCCATCTTTTGTTTTGCTGTTTTTTCCCTCCTTCTTGGAATACGAAGAATGTTGTGATGTAAAATGGAGTGCTGGGGCGGAAGGAACGCGCTGGCTCCATCATTGAGAGGCGCGTCCACCTGCTGATACTGGAAGTCCGGGCTTCAGAAAAAAAACAAAAAAAAAAAAAACATGGAGCGGTCCATGCACTGAGGCCAGCGAAAAAAGACAGACTGGGACATAAAGGGAAAGAGGAAACGCAGGCAGGGCCCTGCTAACGCGGAAAGGGGCGCAGTTCGGGTGTTTGGCAAGGTAAGTAGTGTCAATGCGGTGCCGTTCGGTGTGTCGTGCGGCGGAAACGCGGGCGCTCGGCGACGCGGCGTGCGCGCTACCGGAGCGGAGAAGCGCCGTGGCTGCCTTCGAGAAAAGGAGGGGAGGGGGTGCTTTTATATAAATATACATATTTTTTTTTAAATGCTGCACAGGAGTCGCCGCCACGCGTTTAAATGGGCTCGTATTGTCAGCGCTGTGATATGCGGCCACTTTCGAGCACCCATTCCGTACAGTTGGCAGCTGACAGAGTGCGGGAGCATCCGCCGGCGGTCCAGGCGAAGCGGGGAGCTACAGTAGCATTCAAATGGGTGTGCGTGTACAGTATATACACTGGCTGAGTTAAATCCCCCCCCCCCCCCCTTGGGGAAGGAATAAAAAAAGCACATTTTGTCCCGTCAATGAAATATGCTTCATTTTTTTTGTCCCCCGAAAAACACGGACAGAATTATTTCACCCTCTGCGCGTTAGCGTCACGTCCGACGACCTTTGCCGCGGTCCGTCCGGCGCTGGGGGAACGCGCCTCGCTCATTTCACCCGGCCATCGCTTATCATTATTTACTTTTTGAAATGAAACCCGCAACGACAACATAGGAGGCTTCCACGCAACACGGGATACCTTCTGCCACCCCCCACCCCCCCCCGACTTAATAATATTTCACAGCCCATAGCACGCAATTCATCGAGACATTAACATAACTTTACTTGCCTGACAGATGCTAACCTTTAGCTGTTAGCATTCGCAGCCCCTCAGAATAAACCGGAGGGGTTTTAAGGTCCCCGGCAAGTTTTTTGAGCATGGCTGTTTTTTTCCCCACATAATAATATTGTTATCATCATCATCATCATCATCATCGTTATTAATAATAATAATAATAATAATAATAATAATAAGTGGCAGCGGTTTTGGTAGCAAACAGTGCAGATGACTGTATTGTTTTGTGCGCAGGCTAAACTAAAGGCAATGCAGGCTGCCGAATTATGCGCATTTGGCTGCTGCTGCTCTTCCTTGGGCGTCACTTTCTGTTTAGACGCAATGCATTTTAGTTTATTGGATATTGAAGGTTGGAGGTGGCTGAATTTGGAGTGGCGAATGTATATATTTGCTTTGGTGTGATGTTAAATGAGATTACTCACTCGCTGGCTGCTGTAGTGCACAATGAAGTGCAGCTCCGGGAAACATGATGAATTCCTCTTTACTGCACTCACATTTTCTTTACTATGGTGGTGCTGGGGTGGGGGGGGGTGTAGTACTACAGCATGTTTTTTTTTTTTTTTTAAGCTAGAATTTGTAATAATGCGGCACTGAAGCCTTGCGTGTCGTTTCTGAATAACGCACGGGCTGCTCGCAAACACGTCCACGTTTCAGTTTTGTTGGAAAGGGGAGAAATGCAGAACTCCTGCATCACCTATAGCCGCAATTCGCAATAATCGATAGATCGATTGATTGATGCTTTTCTGATCCTGGAGGGGATTTGCACGTTTGTTTTGTTTCCTTTTCCTTCTTGGGTGCAGCAGGTCACCGGCGCCCCTTTGCTGGAGTCCTTCGCGTCAAGTTGGATGCGCAGCGCTGGGTCCGCGCCGGCGGTTGCCACGGTCACCTCCTCCTCCAGGTGGGAGGACGGCTGATTCTTGGGCAGCTGCGGGTCAGCGGCACTCTAAGTGTCCGGCCTTTTCCGAGAGGTTATGCCAGCCATTTTAAAAAAGAGCCGCGATTAATTTCAACTGGGCAGACGGTTCGCTGCTCTTCTGGGTATTGAGGGTCATCATTTACAAGCATTCCTGAGATTTATCTCGATGGTGGGGGAGTGTCTAGCCTGCATGCTACATCCTAGAACCATTTACGTGGGAATCTTTATTGGAAATTACAACAGACACTCTTTTTTTTTTTTATTTCATACAACTTAAGCAACACAGAATCTTTCTATTAAGGCGCCTTAAAAGAACATCATCGCTTTGCATTTGCGGAAACTGAACAGGAGCTGTAAAAATAGCATATCACGTTTGAAGATCAGTTGTTGCTTTTCTTTCGTTTTCTTTTAATGGATGCATTGAGTGGCTTTTTCTTTTTTCTTTTTTTTTTCTTTCAGCTACAATTTAGACCTGCGGTACTTGGTTTTTACAAAAAAAAGCCGCAGCAAAGCAGAACGCCAGAAGGGCGCCGGGTCACATTGTTATTTGCGTTATTGTTTAGCAGACCGGTGTCAGATTGTATTTTAACTCCACTTGTTTGCACACGGTATAATTTCTTTGGAGCAGTTTGGGCTAAATATCACGCTCAAGGGGATAGTATGTGCCCTCCTGGGACTTGAAGCAGCAGCCTTCATGTTAAATCCCTTAACTACAGCACAGTCGAAGGTGACCAGAAGCCACGCACTTGCATACCGCGCAAGGTGTGTCGCAGTGGAGATGGCCCTGGGGGGCTGATGATACCTGGAGATGGCAGAAGTGCCGGTTACACCTGCCTCCGTGAGTAGCAGCTCACCATGCCCTGTTAATCCCAGTGCAGAGGGCCCTTGCTGCCTTGCGGTGTGCCACGGCAGTAGCTGCATGCGGTAATTGATCGAAGTGGTAAAGTCCTAGGGGGCCTGTTTGGCTCTTTGGTTGCTTTTTGTGGCGGTGGGGAGGTGTGGGAGCAGATGTCAACTATTTGGAGTGAGCGCTTGGTGCTCTAAATTTATGCTCATGCAATGATCAGGGCTCAACCACAGAAAGACATTGTTTCCAAACCCACGTTCTTGCTTCTCCTTTTACTACTTGCTGGGTGAAAATTTTTAAAGCTGTTATGCTGTTTCTGTTTGCATTGTATACATTTTTTTTTTTTTACCCAAGGTTACTGTTGTCAGCTGGTTGTGTGGAAAGTCAGTTTGTGTACAGTAAGTATCTGAAGTGGATCTTACAGCAGTGTGCAATATGGTAATGGTGCTTCCCAGGAGGCATGAACCAGCACCACATTTTCCTTACAAGACAATTTGCCTTTGTTTATTACCTCACTAACCTAACTGGCGACATAAAGTTGCAGCACATTTCTGTCCTCACTGGAGGCTGTCCTGGAACAGCCACAGCCTTTTGGCAGCGTTTGGCAAGATCTTCTGAAGAGGTCTGCTCACATTAAATTATGGGCAAAATGGTATTAAAAAGTAATTTTCCCTCTCCCCCAAATTATCTGTACTCTGTAAGCGTAATTTGAAACGCGAAAAGTGAGGTGAGATCACTTGGTTTCAGCAAATGAGGAACGTGGCAGCGCTATACCTCGATTTGTCTTGGTGACGATCATGTCACATCCTCAGGAGCATGAAGCAAAGGACGTTGTAAAATGGCCTTGGTAAAAGTTTAAATTGATCGCGTACAGGTGTGTTAGATTTAAACTTAAAATCGTTGGATCCTTCTTTTATCCGAACCACCTAAAAATAAAAACAAAAACTTTCGGTGCACTCTTATGCTGAGGGTATTACTCCTTGCCACTTAATGTTTAAGTTTCCCATTAACTGTTTAAAGATGTATGCAGTATAGCATAGAAATAGTCTTAATTTGTCAGTACAGGAATTAAAAATCAAATGTTGGCTTTCGCTGCTGTGTGGGCTCAGGTCTGCCTCTCGTGTCCTTTGTGCATCATTGTCTGTTGTATTGTTGCGTGTTGTGAACGCAGGTGGGGGGCAGTTCGCTTTCACTCAGTCTGCCACAAGCCACTGCACTGTGAGCTTATCGCAGGCGTTTTGTATAAAATGCGAGTTCTCGTGCTTTTTCGATCAGCTAAACTATTTGACTAACCAAACCATCCATGGTCCCGATTAGTTTCGATAATTAACGTTTTACTGTAATGATAATATGAGACTTATAACTACCTGTTTACACGGTTAACACTTTCAGAAGTTCAGCATCGCAAGGAATTTGCTATGTATTTAGCCGTGTTTATCGTATCAAACAATACAGCCAAGTAGCTACGCTATATATTATTTAAAAAATTCCAATTTAGGAGTCAGCGTGTGTTTACTACAGGTTTGTGTTAAACTGAAAATACTAGTGTATTTTTCGCCGTTTTGAAAATTTTTCCTTTTTTTTTATTTTATTTTTTTTTTTATCAGCGGTTACCCAAGCAGATTGAATGATGTTCCGTTGCTGATTCACAAGTTACCAAGCAGAATTTTTTAGCACAGGTTGCCAAGCTAATTCATTTGAGCTTTGTTAAATTAACCCGGAATATGGCTGGCAAATGAGGCCTGCTAAAACGGAGCAGTTATTCAGCTTGAAAATCCGTATTTCACCGTCACGAGTTCGGCACCCGTGGAACCTGTGGATGGCTCGCATGAGCTAAAGTTAGCTGCATGTATCAGATGAACTCGGTATGAAGTGAAATGCAAACTCAGTTTTCTAATAACTTCACTCAGCTTGCCCCTATTTCGAGATAGGTAGCGCATTTTAGAGATGGCCTGCGCTCATATCCAGGGATTTACAAGTGGCTGTCTCATGCTCCCCAATTTATGCAGGTCAAGTGCGCTCCATGAGTGCCATTGTAGAGATGGGGACAAAGTAGATCACATTAATAATGATTGCGCTATTGCCGAGAAAGATGTGGCATTTTTGGAAGTTACATTAGTTTCATGCAAAATCTTTAATGCGACCCTGCGTACTATTTTTAGGCCACGATTTAACTGAAGTTGCGATGGCTGATTCCTAAAAAAATGAAAATGACAGACAGTCACAGTAAGAGGGACCCCATTAGACAGTGACGGGTTACCGTATTAGTATAGCGCGGGCGACAGAGCGTTTTTTTTTTGTCCCGAAATTCTCGGGATGTTAAAAATGTGTAACACATTCTGCGTGTTACACTGTTTGCCTCGTCTCCTGGAGCGTCAAAGAAACAGGGCCCCCCGAGTGAGCGAAGGCCCTTTGTGGCCACTTATATCGCTTATAGTGGGGGGCTGCTCCTGGTGGACCGCAAATAGTAGCTGAAAATACATGCCGGCTTCCTTCCTTCTTTCCTCCCTCCCTGCCTCCCCCCTTCCCCCCACTGCTAGGTGAGTTGGTATTGTTTCCTTTGTGCTGCGGGTACTTGGCAAAGGACTCGATTGCACATCTTATGGTGTCATTTTACCTGAATATTTTTGTCGTGGCTCCTGTTGCGCGTGTGGCGAACCAAGGTGCGTGCCGAGGAAGGCTCGTCCAGAACGGCTGCAAATTCCCGTAGCTCGGAGTAAATCGTTGCGCTTTTTGCGTTTCTCGTTTCTGTTATTTTTATTACGGTTACAGCGTTCGATGATCAGGCACGGAGGCGTGCGGTCGACAACACCGAGGGCCTACTGACCGAATGACCGATGCTGGTTGCTCGCTAGCTACCATTTTCCTTGCCACGTTTTTCTTCTATAGCCGTTTTTATGAACAGCATCGGTAAAAACTCTACGCGGCTTGCGCACGTACTGCATAATCTTTGGATTTTGGTTTTGTTCGCTTGTTTGTTTGTACTGGAAAATACAGACACCGCGTTTTTTCCAATATAGCCTTGGGATGCTCATGTTAGTAAGATGACTTCTTTGTACCTGTGACCTTGTGAGATGTCACCTCTTTTTCATAAGTCTTTCATTTTCTTGCCTGTTGTACAGTAAATTCATTATGATGTTGAAAGGTATGTTTGCTCTGCTGGCATATGCTGATTTATATTGGTGCTTAGTTTGGGGGGGGGGGGGGAGTAGAAAGAAAGCACATTCAAAAATAAGCTCTGGCATGGCCGCGGAGTGTTGAAGAAAACATGACCACTACAGGCCACGGAGCATCAAGCCGTGTGTATTTGGACCTTTTCAGTGGGATTCGATGAGGACACGTCCTCTTGGGAGGTGGAGAGGTGGGGGTGCTGCTATTTCCAAAGACGCGTCACTGGGTAAAGGAGGGCTCGGGACTGACAGGAGGCTTTTGTACTGTTCGCCCCTTGAAGCTGGAGTCTCTAGTTTAACGCTTGGGCGCAGTTTGGGGGTGGAGAAGGCCGAAAAGGGTATTAATGCAAGCTGAACAAAAGGTTGCTCTGGAGTTCTTCCAACTTGCATTCTGGTGAAAGCTGCAGCAGCAGTGTTAGAATTTCCATTAAAATAGGTTTAAACTCCATATTTTTACCTCGCAGTCCAGAAAGTAGTTAAGTTTTATACATCATTTTTAAAGATTCGGTTGTTCTTTCACAGTTTCAGACACCTCTTTTGGTCTTCATATTCTGGTCAGTCTTTGAAATGCCGGAAGCTCTATTGGGAGGGGATATAAAGCTTTGGCATCATACAGGTTGTCTTTGATCTTTGACAATATATGCAGCTTAGGAAAACCCACACTTATGGTGGCTCTCCCAAACCATATTATGTTATGCTTGAATCCTGAAGTTCGGTCCAAATGTCTAACGGTGACTGCTCCACCCGCTGTACAATAACATCGGCTGGTCACGCTGCAGCAAGACAAACGCACTTGTCGACGTTAGGAGGTCTGTTGGCGATTGCATTTTATTCGCAAAAATGTTGTGATATTTACAGAACTTTTTGTTTGTGGTTCTTTTCAACTTGCTTTTTATTTGCAGGGGATAGTGAGCAAAAAAAGTGGGTGTTCTGGTAGTGCTGAATAGAAAAAAAACAACAAAGATTAATATAGAAACAAAAGTAATAGTGCGGTACTGTTAATAATGCAGTATTGTTTATATTATTATTATTCTGTTGTATATTTGTATTATTTTAACATAAATGATGTCTGAAATGAGTGAAAATGAGCGAAAATAACACAGGCGTATTATAGAACCTAGCGTTTGTGGATGTTTATTTTTCCTTATGGCTTATGTAATACAGTATAAGGGGGCCTGCAGTGAAGTTGGCTCATGATGAGGTGGTTTATTATTCATTTAGCAGAAGCTTTTCTCCAAAGTGACGTACAGCTCAGAGTTGAAGAAAGTATAATGCTCGCAGAAGCATGTGTGTCTAGGACTCTTTGACAAGGACCTGGAGGCTTGGTGGTGTCACTGACTTTGTCCTGCCTTGTGGGATTTCACAGATTTTTTGCAGCTGATTTCCTAGATGTGTTTTAGATTCCAAGATGCATCACCGTGATTCTCTTTGCCCTAATGCAACATTAACCAAAGGGTTGCTTGCAAACAGTGGTTCTGCACGCCATTCCAAATTCACGTCCATGTTTGTGCTTCTATCCTAAAGCGAGTCTGTGGTCTGCCATCATGCATGAGGTGCTTAAAGGCACTGAGCCGCAGTCATTCACAGTTTGGCTCTTTTCTGCTGCGGAAAAATTGGAAGAGCTCAGACTTTTCAGCGACAGCTAGGTAGGGCACGGATTATTGACACGCATACCCAGAAACTCCTCTTTCTTTGGACACAATTATCCGGACAAATGGTTAGTGGGTGGGCTCCCGAGCATTTGTTACATACATGGTACCCTGTTTAATTTTTAATTAAACTCTGGACGGGATCAAAGCTTTCTGTAGAGCTTTTTTGTCTGCGTTTTTGGAGCCAAGATACAAGTTAACACTGAGATGTACAGACAAGTATGTGGACTTCGTGCTTCATGAGTTTAACCGATGTTTCTTGAAAAAGTGCGTAAGTTGCTGGTGAAATCTTTCGGTCTTCTTTGTACCTGTTGTGACTGTAGAGCTAAAATCAAATGCTTTTTTAAATGGTATGAGTTGCATAAAAAAATAGCATCTAGCTGTAGTATTATTACTAGTAATAGTATTATGAGTAGTACTAAGTAGTATTTTTAAAGTAAATATTTAGTAGTACATTATAACTGTTTTTAATAATGATTTTATTTTTCTTATTACACATTATACTTAAATTCTTCAGATATGTTAAGTCAAAGGTTGAGATCTTTAGGCAGTACTTTTACAGATTCCTTAAGCTGCATTGTTACCTTGAGATACCTGTTGAGAGATGGAGCAACAAATGAAACGGTAGTGCAAGAGGTTCTTAGTGAAGCATATTGCAAAAATGCAGCTTGAACACTTTAATAATAGCGAATAACCACAGAAAATGGTGAAATACAGTTGATCATTCCAAATGTTCACTATGGGTTTTTTAATAAATTAGTCAAAGGGATAAAAAGAGAGTGCACTGTAGCATTACAGCAGGTAGTGCTAATACAGGTGTTAATGTTTGTAAGTTTTTTTTTTTTTTTTTTTTTTTTTTGGACTTGTATGATAATTTTGCTTGTTTGAGTAAGTAGAGTTCTTTCTAAAGGCATGTCATGTAATATTTTCCCTGATAACTAAACAGTTAAATGTATTAGTTAGTCTAAGGAATATAGTGGCCTCCAATAGAAACACCAACCACTTGTTAAAAAAAAAAAAAAAAATCACACAAAAGTGGTGTGTTTCTTCAGAAATGTAGCCTTTAAAAGTATTTTTTATACATATTTTTTGGAAACATATTGTCAAGCTGGAAGGCCCACCTGCATCTATGTCTCGGCTGAGTAGCACTGGCAACCTGGTAGTGGTTTCCTGCTAGTGTGGACTTCATTACGCCATTTATCTTAACAAGGGCCCAAGGGCCACTGGCAGAAAAATAGCTCCACATCAGCAACATGTTGTCGTATTACATGCTGGGTTTTTTTTTTTTTGTGCACATTCTTCTCTTCGTGTGAAACATACGTTGCTGACAACAAGGGACAAATAGAAGTGGCTGGAACTTACTAAATCCCACCAGGACTTGGAATGAAGCCAAGAGGTTTGTGCCGATAAGACCAAACTGAACTTTTTGGCCACTTACAATTTTCATACATAATTAATAATTTGGTATCTGTCTATCTATCTATCTATCTATCTATGACAATGCAAAGTGCAACTAGTAACAAAATACTTTACCTTCTAAGGGACAGTAGAGATTTTTCTGAGGAGCAGTGCTCTTTATTGAAACCCATTACGACTTTACTTTTGGTAATGTTGATCAGTCGAAATTTTGAGGCACCATTGAATTGGTGTTTTAATGTGTTAATTGTTTAGCTAGTTTGCTCATCCATGTTTTTGGAAAACAGTTTCTGGAAGCTTTTGCAGTTTTATCTTCAAGTAAACTTTTAGTATCATAAATAACATCTAGTGAACACATGGATAATCACTGACATTTAAAAGTCACTGTCAAGTCAAAGTACCGAAAGTGGTCCTTCTTTGTTTCATGCAAGCTATTTTTGGGTGACCATAGTCTTTTATTTAATTTTCTGCCTGTTTGGGAATCAAACTAGTGATCTCTCCATATGGCTAGTACCACCAGTATATTTCCCTTTAAAATCGCCTGCTGGCCTATTAAGAAATCACATTTCATCACTTTTGTGGACACGTGTTCCATTAAAGACTCTTGGGTCTCAGCATCCAGAACATCTGGCCAATTGTCAGAACTGTAAATGTTCACAACAATGCTACCATCACCTTGCTGAATAGCATCCTGGATTCTATTGTAGCTTGAACCATCACAGTGAAACCTCCACATTCAGCTCCTCCTCATCAGAGAAATCGCCATGCTGATGCTCAGTGGAGCCATTGACATTAGAGCTTCTGAGCTGTGCTGGTTGGCTTTTTCAATGCTCTTGACCATCTTTGTGCAGGTTTTTTCTTTTAAACATTATGGTTATTTTTTTTCTGCGAATCAATGTAGATATTCCTTGTCATTTTTGTTTGTTACACTTTGTGCTTTTGCTTCCTTTGTGGATGCTAAACCTGTCTCGGGTCTGTTTTTCTCATATGATTACCTCTATTGCAGTCCCACCAAAGTTCAGTTTAAAAAAGCAAGCAGGCAGCGCGATGAGTGTTACGGCCACAGATGAAAGCGTTTAGAGGAAATTTTGCCTTATTGTATGCAGGAGCCAATCCAGGACTCTTGACTTGGCCCACTGCACTGATGCTCCTGTTGCTGGTAGTCAGTTTACAAGCCCATGGTTGGTTACTTTGAACAAAACATTGCTTTTTGTTTTCTATTATCTCCATGGTGGTAAAATATGAACTTAGATACGGTACATTTTAAAATGTGATGTCAAACTAAACATTGGGATATCATGTAATTCTTAAGTGTAGCTAAATTTCTTATTCAGTCTTAATCCTATGGTTTTGAAAGAGACTATATTTGAGGTTTTTTTTTTTTTTTTTTGCTGCTCACCGACCAGCTGAAATTGAACAGAGGGGGCTGTGTGTCAAAGCTTTGAAAGATTTTATAGGGGATGGTTTGCCTTCCTTTGCAACGGTTGGATCCTCAGGTTTGTAAACAGTCAGAACTCATGCTTGTAAAACTGGTCCATGGCTTCCAGTTATGGAGAACTGCAGCACGGAACCACCACTTTGCTGCAGATATTTCAGTGGACGCAGGCCGAATGGAGCATGGCAGAAAGTCCTGCGCTAATTCGATAGAGCGTGGAGAATTTTAATCTTCATCATTCTTCAGTTGTTTTTTTTCAGGCGTGTGCTGAGAATTATTGTAAGCTTTTACTTTTCTGCAAACTTCTGTCACAAAGCATTTCAGAGATACGTTCCATATTTCGTTTGGGAACTTATGATTTGCATGTTTCTTTTAGCAAAACAAACTGTATCAAGCTTCACAAGTGCAACTGAAAACAAATATTTTGACAAATGTACAAATAGAGGCGAGAAATATGAAGTTAGTGAACTACTATTGCTTTGAAATGGCACAATCGCCATTCATAAGGCTACCACGCGGCCGATAAGCAGGCAGCAGTTTCAAAGTCACAGTTTCTCTCTCTGACTGAGCTATAATTTTGTGACTGTGCTTGAAAGTTTTTATCTGGGTTGGGGGGGGGGGGTGTCTGTTGAAAGCCAAACATTTGGATGAAAATAAAATACAAATGAAATATCTTAAAGAGAAATAAAATGCCGCATAAAATTTGAGATATTGGTTTAGGGATAAAAGTAAGTTTATATTGCTGAGAGTATAAAAGAATCAATTTCTGTTCACAGTAGTGGTAAAAACTGTCTGTTACTGAAGAATTTATCATTTTATTATAAGTATATTAAACATATTATGATAAAGATGAATATCTGACTTTAGGGCTGTTAAAAGTCCATTCCATAGTGTGGTTGCTCACCAGACAGTTGTGTACCGGCCACCTTTTTAAAAAACGGCTTATTTTACTACATCAGGTCAGGTTAAGCACCTTAATACACAGCAGAGGTTTTTCTGTGAACCAAACAGGTATCCTTTCCTTATTCTGGCTCAATACTACCTGTTCAGTAATGACAAGATAGCTGTGCTCACCTTATAGTCACTTTATAGCTCATTTCTGTGTCCCTATAGAAAAGTAAGCGAGCCCTGAACAGAATCCTTGTGCTGGTTTCTGCTCAACAGGAGGTAGATGATTCCTGGCATGGACAGAGTTGTGTAACAAACACATCCTGTTTAACATGGTCATTTTGTATAGTATCGTGTTGATGTACCTTTTAGTCGAGTTTTGAGGTTTGCTTTGGTTTTTGTTGTATGGATTTATTCTTAAAAACAGTCGTAGTTTCTAGTGGGTCCTGCGGTGCAGCAAGCTGCTGCATCCATCGATTAACAGAAGTTGAGGCACGAATAACTTGGCTTGTCACAGTGACTGGGCTATTTGGGTGTGGGTTTGAATCCTGCTCAGTCTGTGTGGAGTCTGTATGTGTCCCTGTGTCTGCGTGGGTTTCCCCTGGGTGCTCTGGTTTCCTATCATGCTACAAAGATGTCAGTTTCAGGTAATTTGGTCTCACTCGGCTGCCTATAGCATGTGAATGTGTGATTTTGCGGTCATCCTGCAATGGACCGGCATCCCATCCAGAGTTTGATTTGCTGGCCTCATACCCAGTGATTCTGGGATAGATTCTGGACCGCCACTACCCTGAACAGGATAAATGGTTAAGGATGATTGATGGTTGGGCTGACTTATCAAACTCTTGGTATTTAAAGATGTTCAGGATAGACACTGGGGAGTAATTGATATGTCATATGGTAGTAAGAATTCAGTGAACTTATTGAAGACACCCTAGTTTATTTAAATATAAATTATATTCACACACCTGTGTGTGTGTGTGTGTGTGTGTGTGTGTGTGTGTGTGTGTGTGTGTGTGTGTGTGTGCATTAATAAGCTCTCTCCAGTATACCTGTCCCTCATAAAGCAGGGATAGTTTGTTTCATGATGTAAACCTTTTCCTTTTGTGAGGCCATTAAAATGCAGTTTTTTTTATTATGAGGAAAATGAAATAGATTCGTGCAAAAAAAAAAAAAACATCTGAAAGGTATTCTTATGCATGAAAAAATAGCATAATATTTTATAACATTCTGGATGTTTATGATGTGAAGGAAAGAAGTTCATGGTACCGCTGCCAGTGTCTTTCATTTTGGAAAGCATGTGTAGATACAGGCACTGTGTAGGTTTTAGCAAGTCATTAAAACTAATTTAAGGACATTCAGATTGGTTCTTTTTTGTTTATGTTCAAGCCACATATTTGAAATTTGGCACAGGGGTGTTTCTCACCTTAACTGGTTTTTGTGTAGTCAAATTCATTAAATTCCAGAAAGGCTACTTACTGTTTTGAAAATTTGGCCTCTGACAAGGCTTGGAAACATCACAAACAGTACTTGATAGCGTTCCTTGCACAGCGTACATGGAGACTGTGACATTGATGGATTTTTCTTATTCTAATAGCCCCCCCCACACACACACACACACACAGAGTAATGGAAGAAGTGTGACTGTGCTTAAAAACTACTTTAAAGAATGTCTGTCTCCATATCCTCTGGTGGCCACACTAAAAGAGAGGAGTCAAACCACCACCATCTGAACTCTTAACAGTAATGGTCTTTGTTTCCAGGGTGATGCAGATGTTTATACACTGCATTTAACCACAAAATGGCCAGATTGACACCACTGAGTAACAAAAACCCAACAGTCCGAAACAAAAGGAATGAATCTCTGTCCAAAAATCTATGGCCCTATACCAATGGTGACTCCTTTCTACAGAATAATAATCCCATCTTTGAGGTTTGTGTTTATTTCATATGGAGGTTATTTATTATCTGAGTTATGTGTTAAGTTTTTCACGATCTGTGAAAACAGGGTGAATGATGCCACTGTACCACTGTATCTACAGACTCCACACCCAGTGGAATATTTTTTTTTCCTCTCAAGTTCCTATGGTTGCATGGGGTCAATACACTGTATATGCAACCTATTTCATTGAGATGAGTTGATCATAAAAAAAAAGTTGTTAGTTTTCAGCTGGTTCCTCTGCTGCAAGCCTTCTAGATTTATGGCCTCCTCTTGTAGCCACCACAGTCACTGTCAAACATGGTTGCCTCCTCAAGGAGTGGCACCATATAAGCACAGAAAGAGCGCGAGTAGCACGCGTTTACATCTGTTTACAAATGTATACTCATTTTATTGCAGTTCTTTACTAACTCGAGCTCTGTTTGTCATGATCCGAGAGGTATCTTTGCATAGTTTCTGTTCCAGCTGTCAGTTTCCCGCATTTCTAAAGAGCCGCTGTTTATTATGTAAGACAATATCTTCCTTTTGTTTTGTGCCGTGTCCCCATCCACACGTCTGTCTTTGTATATCCATCTTTGCCTTTTTCATTATTTGCAAAATCTTCTGTGCAAGGTGGAATAATGATTTCCATTGTGCCCTCCGCTCACCCTCCTCTAAAACACCCTGTCTGGGGATTCTTTCATCCGTCTACGTAGTTTTAGTCTTAAGCAAGGCTTTAATACTGGATAAATATTAATTAAATTTTTAATAAAGGGAGTTTGCTGAGGGAGCCGCTGTCGCCATTTCCATGCAAGGAAGAGGCGCAGTTCCTTTGAGACCCCTGGCTTTACCCTCGTAAAATCAATTACTGCTCTTTGATCGTGCAACGGATTTCGCCGCTGCTCACCGCGTTATTGGTCTGCCTCCCTCGCACATTATTTTTGTTTGGGGCAGGGGATGACGTCACGTGCGGGGCAACCCCTGAAATAAGACACGGGGTTACGGTTCTGCGCTGTTAGAGAAATGTATGTTTTTATGCCTTCGTTCTTCCTCTTGGGTTCTTTTTTTGAACGGCGCCGAGGCACGCGATTACGGTCGCCGCGGTGCCGTCACGGCGTTCGGCCGTGTTTCGAAAGCTCGCGTCTTGACAGCTCCGCAACGGAGGAAGCGCTTCCGTAATTTTCGCCCTTGGTTCTTTCGGCAAAACGGTTCCGGGACCCGGGCTCCCCTGTACGGCACCAGAAGCACTTGGACAGGATGCGTCGGGGTTTACGTTTAATCTATCTATCTATCTATCTATCTATCTATCTATCTATCTATCTATCTGTCTGCACACGGTAGCACAGTGGCATAATACATTTTAATGTTTGCAACATACATTCTGCAGTAGGATTTTCATCAGAGGTGAAGTTAAATTTGAATAAACATCTTTGCGGCGGCTTTTTATTTTGTCCCACGCGGCAGGTAGGCGGGATCGGCGAATTGCAGGGGATCTAATTATTAAACTGCCTCTTATTATTATGCCGAATTTATGTATTTTTACAGGCCGCATCTTAGATGAATCTCATTGCTCCGAGCGCAAGCTGAGGTTGTCACGAGGGTTGCGAGGTGGTTGGACTTGTGCACCCGGCCAAGTTCGAGGGCCCGGGCAGTATCGAGGGTACACCCCGCCCCCCCTGTAGCTCACTTGTCCATTTTGTTGAGCGAACGTTATGAACACGCACGCACAGCACAAAGCCGAGAGGGAAGGAGCAGGAAGCACATTCACTCGAACGCTGGCTCGGCGCTGCTACTATTCTTTTCGACGCTTTGTAGAATATGGCTGACTCGAAACCGCCACAGCGGCGCCCCCACTGTTTGTTTCACATTCCTTTTTTTTTTTTTTTCTTCCTCCCTGAGCTTTTTACCCACCAGCCGCCTCTCGAGCTCTGACGAACGCTCGCTTCCGTGGCCCTTCACTGGCTGCCGGGGTTGACTGGCAGCCTGCTCCTCCCCGATGCACAGCCATACAGTAATTGGTATTCCGAGGGGCAGCTGGGATCCACACATCGCAGACAGAGGGGGAATTCAATGAGTCAATACACTGGTTCATTAGAGCAGTGAGTCACCGCTCGCCGCCTCATTTGTTTGTATTTGTCCAATATTCGTTCATGAGAAATGCCTGTTACTCATTCAGGAAAGCAAAAACCCGACAAAGAGAAACCTGAATGACACTTAGTTGGCGCCGGCCACCCGACGGCGTGGCTTTCTTTGGCGCTTCCCCGAGATCTTTACCTTCATCGTTGCGATCTGGAACTCGTACAAGTCCCCGCTGACCCTAGCGCATTTCGTATGCCGCTCCGCGGCGGAAAGGTTACGGTTCTGCTGAGCGGCTCCGATGAACGCTTGCCTGCTGACGGGTTTATTTTGCGCATCCCTTATTTGGCTCGGTAAAAGGCTGGGGGCAGCTGAGTGCAGATATGCTTCTACATTCCTGACAACAGTTTGAGGTGTAGCGTGGACCATGGGGGGAATTCAAAGTGTTGCTTATTGGTGTTTTATCCATTTGTAGCTGTCATTGTGACTAACAGGAAGGGTTAAGGGGTCAGAAAATCAAGGGTGGGTAGATGTTCCTCATGTCTTATGATGGTTGCCTGGCACCTCCTTGTTCTGTCTTCGAGTGCCTTAAGCTGAAAGCGAAGGGCAACTTTTGTACCCAATTTCTTCATACTGTATATGCGATATTCGTGTCGATGATGTATTTTGTGCAGAGTTCCAGCAGTCGCAAGTTTTGATTTAAATCCACTCTAAGAAAGGACGACGGTACGTGAATGAAGTTAGCGCGTGCACAGTACGCAGCATGCACGTTCGCGCGGTTGAATTAAGGATGCCGGAAATCGGAGCTGCTGAGAAAAGCCGGCGTCGCGGAAAATGTGTATTTTTTTTTTTTTTTTTTTTTTTTTTTAGAAGCCTATGTGCGTTTATCGTGGAGCTTGCAAAGAGGATCTATAAAGAATCACGGGATAGCACAGCCATCACATTAGGCGGTGAGCAAGTACAGACTGATGGGAGGCCAGCAGTAGAGGGGCTGCGTGTTTACTGAGCATTGTTCCTGTCATCCGAGGAGAGGTTCTTGAAAACCTATTCAGGCCACTCTGCTGAAAGCTTGTGCAGCTGGAGCCTTTTGTCAGGCCAGAAAACAAACTTGCCCAAAAAACTGCATTGCTTTTTAGGAGAGGGGCTACGGTAATAAACAACACCTGATTGTCGACCTACGCCCAACCCTCCCACCCCCTTATATATGAATCCACTACTGCGTGAGACAAGGCAGGGGAGCATCAGTGATGCAAGCTCTTGGGGGAGATTTTTGCAGGGGTTGCTATTGCTTTTTGCCCCCCCCCCCCCCACCCCCTTCCAGGCACACAGTGGCTTTTTTGTCCTCCCTTTTCCTTACACGGGGGGCATAGAGGATCGTGACCCTCATTATGGTTGCTTGGGGGACAGAGTAAATATCCCCGTTGGTACCTTGGCTCCAAAGAACAGTCCCGCAGAAGCAGCTAACCTTTTTAAACTGTTGGAGCAGATAGACCATATAAATATCTCATTAAGCCTACCTACAAAATGAGACTTTTTATGTCTGCATTTTGTTTAATTGGCCACACCGCAAGCCCTTTTATGCATCGCTGTAACTAAACCTTAGCAAGAAAGGGATTCTGTGATCTTGTCCCCACCATTCCTAAAGAGGAGATGGCTGAGGGAGAATGCCGGGCAAAATTTACATGCTGTTAAGCTCGGTATTAGTGGCTTTGATTTCCAGGACCTTGGTGAGATAGCACTTTTAATTGCCTCCCTTGGAAATGCGTTTTGCTCAACGCACAGGGGCTAAACCCGAATAATTTCTAAAAGTATTTGCCCAGAGCTAAAGCCTCACAAAGCCAAAAGCTGCTCAAGTAGTGACTTCACGAGATGCTTCGGGAGATCAATATGTCTGATTAAGGAAAGTGAGATGAAGAAGAGGCTTTGTTCTCATTTGTAACTTCGGGAAAATATGTTCTGTTAGGATTATTCTGTTGAGGAACACCTACTTTCTCGGGTTTTAATAATGTGCTGAAGAATACGGGCCGTCCAGATGATTACCATTCACTTTAGATTGGGGTTTTGTGTTGAAGTGCAAGAGGGAAAATGCTTTGGTATTCATCCAGCCATTCACTGTCTCCACGTCTTACTTTCTTTTAACTTTAACTTTGACTTATTACAAGAAATGAGTCTTCTGCTTCTTGTTCCAGTTTCGCCAGAATGGTGTTAAGTTATGAAAAGCCGGTGCAGGCCAAATAGGTAGGCTGTCATCCAGAGGTGTGTGTGTGTGCAAATGAGAGCTTTGTATTTATTTATTTACTTATTTATTTTTAAGTTCTTGTGTGTGCCGATTTATTTTTTAAATTTTTTTTTGGGACGGGCAGTCAGTTTAAAAATGGTCAGAGCTGTTCTGCTGTGGGTGGTCTTCCATGAAATCGACCTCCAGCAGAAGGTTGCTATCGGCACAAAGAGTACGCAGGAAGCCTGGACGACTTCTGTTTTTGTTCCATGTGGGACTTAAAGAAGCCTTCTTGTTGCAGAGCAGCATTGGGTCTGGATCCATGTTAGCAGCAACGTACGAGTTGTACATTCAGCTGTTGGCTTGCCACTGAAGATTTATCGATCTCTTCTGTGTTGTGCTGAATTTGCGTATGTCTGTCGTGAACCGGTGTATCTCGGTATCTGTCAATTAAATATGAGAACACATCTGTCTGTAAAAAAAAGACTGAATGTTGCAAAAACACTAACTGGTGTTCAAAATGACTTAGTTTTTGCATTACATTTAGGATGCGATTATATTTTCTTCAAGACCGACATGCAACAGGTTATTGAATTCTGCCATCTGTGACTTAAAATGGGGGGGGGGGGGGATTGCTTTGAGAGCCAGTGTATGTTCACAGGGAAGTTTTCATAGCACGAATGGGTTTAAATGTGAATTTAAAAGTGCTTCTGGGCTTTTAAAGTTATTAATTTAATTCTGATCTTTTTTTCTTTCTTGTGTCCTCTGGTTTGAAGTCGGATGAAGTCATTAGTGTATCCTCCAAGGACATGGAACAAGCAAGTTCTGGAGCATCAAACAATGGATTTTCTGTTGTTCAAAGTATCTCAGTGGCTCCAGTGAGATGTAAGTAGTGGGCTCGAGCAAACTGTCACTTGTGAAGAAGCTGCAGGAAACAATTTGTGAAGGATTCCTTGAGTTCATACAGCCTACCCTGAAAAGTGCTGTTTTTTCCTGCAGGAGCAGGCTGAGGTCTGGTGGTAACCTTGTGGAGATTAGATGAAGCAGCACACTGCTTTTCAGTAGTTCTTAAAGTGTTGTTTTTTGTGGGAGAATAAGAATGACTGCAGTTTAAGAATATAAACTATGATCACAGACGGTTGTTATAGTGTGCTGGACATACCGGTTTTTGGAACATTATATCTTATCTTTAGATGGAAAAAATCACATTTCGTATTTACCGTATTTGCGGTTTTTAAGGTCTGTTTGGGCTCGCCGTCTTCAAACACGACATTTTGTCACTTTACATTTCTTGGCTGCTTAAGATTGGTTTGACACCTCTGCCTCATTGATCACCATTATCTTAAAATTGGCATCATAACTCCCCCTCAGTTGGTTAATTTGGCGTAACTTTGAGCTACTTTTTTCCAGACCATCTTCATGCTTTACCATCTTTTATACTCTTTAGCTCCAGTTTCTCATTTCTGTGGATAATTGATGCCAGTATATAAGTAACTCCATCTACTGGTGTTCTGTATGACCTTAAAAGGGCTGGTCCTCGTATATAAGATAATCCCATCTTTTTTGGATACAATTTCCAGAAAAAAATACCGTCTTATATTATATGGTTGCCCCTGTTGCAAAATTTTCAACGGAGAAGTCTGATTTTACTGGGTTTTTTGCATTTATTTAGCCTGTGTTTAAGAGCAACAGTTTCAGCATGGATTGAGCACCTTTCTTATGAGGTGCCGGGTAACATCTTGCAGTCTGAGAAATGCTTTAGTAAGTGGAGGGTTTATAGGACCTTTGAAAGTCATGATTGGAGGATAATGTTCAAACCTCCTGTTGAGAAAGTTCCTCCCAGCTGTATTGTGGGATGTAGAAAATACTCTGAGCAATTTGTACAGCTTGGGATTCACTGGACCAATTTAAATAAAGCTCTTCAGTCAGGGGTATGGCAGCAAGATTCGTCTAAATTCATAGTTTGTTGTCCAAAATATAGCTGGGGGATGTTCTGCCTTCATCATTTTCATACAAGATCATAAATTTTCTCCAGTAAACACTCTTCCCAGTTAGTGGGACAGCTTGAAACTTGTTCCATAGAAAGCTCATGATTTTTGGTTTCACAAAACAAGACAGAAATAAGATACTTTCTGGTTAAGTATCCATAGCAACAACTCCTGTTTTTCTGACCTTTGTCATATAGGTTAAATTTACAGTGCAAATGCCAACAAATACATGCGCGTAGCACAGCAAATTTGGAATTTATTGCAATTTTTCCTATGTGTTGATCTTGTTGAAAGTTACAGTTTCATAAGAGTGTATATACTTTTTTCAGATTGAGAATTCTGGGAACAGAAATCGCTTCATCTTATGTTTAAATTAAACGTTGCATTGTGTCCTCGTGCAAATATATATTTTTGTTGATTTTGGCGATTTTCTTTTTTTTTTTTTTTTTTGGCCTAAAGAGAGCATAAAATAAAAAGTACCAGCAAAAATTGAAAGTCCAAAAAAAAAAAACTGCTCTTAGGGACTGGAAGGTGTAGGGTCTGTAGGAATAATGTGAAGGCTGCTGTTTGGAATCCTGCTCACACTTTAGCACCTCTGAGCAAGACATTTCACAGTAAGTGAACAATAAATCATTTTAAATAAGGCTGTTGTTGGTGAATGTATTCTTTTTTTCCATTATTTATTTCCATTGTTTTTTTTTTGTTTTTTTTTTTTTTTTAAACGTGGCTTTTCAGGAATGATTTAAATTCAGATAACTCAGGATGGTGTGTATTTTAAGAAATGTGAGCTTTTTACAAATAAGTAGTGTACATGCTGTAACTCATTTCCCATATTGAAAACATAATAGGAGATGCAGATCTGTTGACCTTTTTTTTAGATCATGCTTAGATTTTGTATTTTTGTAGATTAAAAATCTCTAAAGATTGTAGACTTTATTCATTTCTATACCAGTTTATGCTGGTAGTGGAACTACTCATATTAAATACATTGGCAACATTTTCAGTTTTTCCTTTTATTTCAACTTTCTTATTATTTGTTGGTCAATGCTAACTGTAGTGATGCTGCTCAGCTTATAGTTGACTAAACCACCTTATACATAATGGCCAAAATTTGTTCGTATCTCTGAAAGTTTGCATGTAGGAAGCTCATGAGCCAGTGGCTTTATAGTCTTCTTACTCCCTGTGAGCCAGTCATCCCAGATAATTTGCTGGATATCAAAAAAAAATTTCCATGTCAAAATATTTACAATATTTCTGAATTTAGAAAAACTGAGAAAAATTCCAGTTTCAGCTATTTATTTATGTATTTATTTAGTGACATCAAACCTTCTTCAGTCCCTTGCATCCACATAGTGTATGTGACAAATTTTTAAACGGTATGTATGTAAAAAATGCATAAAGTATATAAAAAGCTTTAATACCTGAGTTTTTTTCATCTACTTTCATAGTAGCTGGACTTTTATTTTGTTATATTTTACATATTACTTCTTTTTTCATCTAATCAAAATTATTAATAAAAACAAAAATTATTTGATAATTTGCTGCTAGTGTTAGGTGTATGGGGTTTATAAGGCAAGGGCAAGCTGCAGATATTTTATTCATGATGGGTCTCATTGGCTTGAGGAAGGCAAAAGTTTGTCGCACTTAAATGAGTCAATTACAGAGTCTCAAACCGGAATGTAGACACAAACTTCTGAGTGCATAAGTGAGACTGTGAAGTAACATGGATACACGGTTCCCACAAAGTGGTGCGTTTCACTGTCTTCCTCACCCAGCTGCTCAGCTCAGTTTTCATATGCGGTCTTGGTTTATTGTGCCGGACCAAATGTCGTGTGCCTGTGTCGAATTTGGCGGGCCAGATACAGAAAAAATACAGGTCGATAAGTTGCATTACACGGTCACATTTGGTCACATCAAATGTGAAATTAACAACATTAGCTTTACTCTGAAACTTAAATTAAAATTGATTCATTTTTTACCACCAGTCTGTCAGCAAAAGGAAGAGAAAGGAGATTTTGTGTTCAAAACCACCATAGTTATGGACTTCTGACAACACAGGTTGTAACTTAAGTGCTATATGTGATTTCTGTGACCAAGTTGAAGGTGGCTAGCATTATTACCTAGCTTTGTGAAATATAAGGAATAAATATTGCTGTGAAATATGCAAAATGTGTAGCGTGCCCAACTTTAACTTAAGGATGTATTGAGCTAGAGTCAGTCGGTTCAGATCAACTACCCCCTGGGATTCCAGCCATTATAAGCCAACCCCTGTTGTGGACCAATTTTCTGCAGAAGTAAAGTATGAAGATAGAAACCCATCTCTCTTCTTATAAGCTAATAGAGCATTTCACATTAAATCTACCAACTCCTTATCTATTTGATTGATGTTATTTTATGTTCACTTATGGCCAGGTCTGCATGATTCCCACTGGGTTACAGCTACATTTACACTGTAAATGTAGTGCGTTAAATGTGCAGTGCGTTCAGTACATGGGTGTTGTTGGATATTATTCTGAAACAGCCTTAATTCATAATCACATACGTCTTTTAAAAATCTATTTCTGTATTATGCTCTGCTAATGCCTTCTATAATGTGGCATGCACATGTAATTATCTTGAACTGTTTAAACCTGGTTGTATTAACTGTACACATATTGCCAGGTATTTGCATCATGGACAGGAATAATTCCAAAGTCACGCTTACCAGTGTTGCTGAATCCAGATAGCTTAACCTCTGTCCTCTTTTTTTAATCCAGGTTTTTGGCAAATTACCCAAATTTTCCTTTAAAATTCCCTTGAAGAGCTTTTTGACTGCTATAGATGTGGACATTCTGAAGTGTGCTTTTTCACCTTTGTCATTTTTTTGATGATCAGTTTTTTTGTGTCAAAGTACTTAAACATTACTGTTGACTTTATTTTGGATGAGACACAGTTTCAAAATAAACTGCATCTTCAGGTCCTCCTTCACGTATTTGCCATCTTTAAATATTGTTTATTTGTTTTGTTTGGCGGTGTTTTGTTATAGCACTCATTTTGTAACGTTGTAGTGCTCACGTGCATAGAATACGTGTAACACCAAGCACTTTCTTTGTTTTTAATACTTCTTTAATCCTCATTTTTGCATCTCTGTGGTACTTCTGCCACCTGCTCTGGCATCTCCACCGTGGGGGGTGGGCATTCCCTTAGCTTTTACATTCCCCGGCTCCACCCTCAGTTTCCACGGCTCAATGAACGCAACTTCAGGCGCGAGCTGTCACACATTTCCCTGTCGTGTGCGTGCGTGCGACCGTCATTGTAGTAAAACATAAGGAGGATCTACCTCAATATTTTGTGGACATGAACGATACAATAACAGATAAGGCAGATTGTCACAGCGCTCGGGGACTGAGGGCGTGGAGGAAGCAATCACGGGACACAAACAGCTGGGCAGACAAACAGGGAGTGCTTTACTGGCACAATGAGTAACAAAAAATACAAGCGAACAACAAGGGGGTGCGTACCAAAAAAGATACAATGGGAAAAATCGAAAGTTTTGCCGCCGAACAGCTGAACTGGAGACACTGACGAAAACCACAAGAAACAAAGTACTTTAAACTAGAAATGAGCGTCGCGGCGGACGAGCTGAAAAGCACAGGAGAACACAGGGGTTTGTGCTCACAAAACTTCGACGAGAATCAACAGAAAACTGAGCGCCGGGCAAGGGTCCGAGCGGCTCTTTTAAACTGTCCGTAATTAAGTCAGCCGGCTACCAGCGCTCAGTCTGGGGCAGGGCGGAGAGACCGGGCACGAGGCGGTCTCGCAGAACCTGCAGGCGTGACAGTACCCCCGCCACAGCGACCGGTTCCGGACGGTCCAACAGCTCCCAGGTGCTGCTGGTGAAAATTCCAGATGAGCTCCTTGTCCAATACAAAGGACGCAGGAATCCAGGAACGGTCCTCTGGACCATAACCCTCCCAGTCCACCAGGTACTGTAGGCCCCGCCCCCGACGGCGGCAGTCAAGGAGGCGGGAGACTGTGTACACCGGACCTCCCCCTACCATCCAAGGAGGCGGTCGGCCTGGGTCTGGAGGCTGCAGGGGAGAGGTGACAAAGGGCTTCAACTGGGACACGTGGAAGGTGGGGCAGACGCGCCATGCTGGGGGAAGGGAGAGCCTGTAAGTCACTGGGTTGACACGGGAGAGGATCTCGAAGGGCCCAACAAAACGGGGTGAGAGTTTCTTACAGGAGGCCTTGAGAGGGAGGTCCTGGGTGCGGAGCCATACCTTGTCGCCAGGGTGGAATAGGCGGGTGCGTTGACGTCTGCAGTTGGCTGCACGTTCCATGGAGAGAGAGGCTCTCTGAAGATTTTTCTAAGCCACCTCCCAGGTTTTCTGGCAGTGGGTGACAAGGACCTGGGCCGAAGGAACCGAGGACTCCACAGGCTGGCCTGGGAGCAGGTGAGGGGGGAAACTGGACTGGGCCTCCAATGGAGACATTCCCAGGGATGAGTTGTGCAGGGTGTTGTAGGCCAGCTCAGCTTAAGTTAGGTGAGTGCTCCAGGACCTGGGGTAGGATGAGGCGAAGCAGCGAAGGTATTTCGCTAGCTCCTGGTTGGTCTGCTCCACCAGGCCGTTAGTCTGGGGTGATAGCCAGACGTCAGCTTGACCTTGATCTCGAGCAGGTTGCAAAAGGCAGTCCAGAAGCGGGAGGTGAATTGAGACCCACGGTCGAAAAGGACCTCCTGGGGAACCCCGTGTATCCTGACTACGTGGTGGAGGAGGGCTTTGGCCGTCTGTTTAGCTGAGGGTAAGGAGGGTAATGGGATGAAATGGGTCATCTGGCTGCAGCGGCCCACGACCACCATCACACAGGTGAACCCTTCTGAGGAAGGCAGACCGGTTACAAAATCAAGGGCAATGTGTGCCCACGGACGTGGAGGGACCGGCAAGGGGAGCAGCTGGCCGAGAGAAGGTCGGTTCGGTGTCTTGCTGCGGGCACAAGTTGAGCAGGCCTGGACAAACTATCGCATGTCCTGTTTTGAGGTTGGCCACCAGAAGCGACAGTGCAGGAGTTCCTGAGATCGCAAGATGCCTGGGTGCCCAGCCAGGCAGGAGGAGTGAGTGAGGAGTGAGCCCATTGGAGAGCCTGGGTTCGGAAGGCTTCAAGTACATAGAGGCGACCAGGGGGAATCCCAGGCGGTGGAGTTTCTTGATGGAGAGCTTGTCCTGCTCGAGGGACAGGATCACCAGGGCCACAATTTGTGAGCGGGGGACCACTGTCTGTGGTTCAGAAAGGGTGGCAGAGTCTTCAAATTGATGCAAAAGAGCGTCCGGTTTGGTGCTTTTGGAGCCTGGGCTATAGGAGAGAGTGAAGTCAAATCTGGAGAAGAAGAGGGACCAGCGTGCCTGTGTGTCATTTGGCTGTCTGGAGGTAGGTTAAATTCTTATGGTCAGTCCAGACAATGAATGGTTGTTGGGCCCCTTCCAACCAGTATCTCCACTCCTCCAAGGCCCACTTCATTGCGAGGAGCTCTTGATCACCAACATTGTAATTACGCTCTGCGGGGAGAATCGGCGAGAGAAATAAGCACAGGGGTGTACCTTGCCATCTGCAGTTTGCTGGGACAAGACCGCTCCAGCCCCGTCATTGGAAGCATCCACCTCAACCAGGAACTGGCGACTCAGGTCCGGGTGTTGCAGAATGGGAGCCTCCGTGAAGAGGGTCTTGAACTGTTGGAAGGCTCTCTCTGCTTCGGGGGTCCAGTGAAAGGGCGAGGTGGACTTACGGCTGAGGGCGTGGAGGGGAGTGACCACCTTTCCGAAGTCCTGGATGAAGCGCCTGTAGAAGTTAGCAAACCCCTGGAACTGTTGGACCTGCTTCAGGTTCGTGGGGACTGGCTAATCCAGAATTGCCTTCACCTTTACCGAGTCCATTGCCACCCCAGAGGCTGAGACCACGAAGCCCAAAACTGTCACGGTGGAGGTGTGGAAGTCACATTTCTCAAGCTTGAGGTAGCAGTGGTTCTTCAGGAGAGCCCTGAGGACCTGCCGGACATGGTGGACATGTTCCTCCTTACTCTGAGAACACCAAGATGTCGTCCAGGTACACAAAGGTGAACTTGTCAGCAAAGGGACGTAGGACGTCATTTACCAGGGCCTGGAAGACTGCAGGAGCATTGGTAAGCCCAAAAGGCATCACAAGGTATTCGTAGTGACCCCGGGGCATGTTGAGGACGGTCTTCCATCTGTCCCCCTCCCGAATCCGGACCAAGGTGTAGGCGCTCCTGAGATCCAGCTTGGTGAAAATTGTGGCATCTTTGAGGCGGTCAAAAGCTGTAGAGAGGAGTGGCAGGGGATAACGATTCTTCACCGTTATGTTGTTCAGGCCCCGGTAGTCTGTGCAGGGACGAAGGAACCCATCCTTCTTTTTAACAAAGAAAAACCCCGCCCCTGCGGGGGAGGAGGATGGGCGAATAAACCCCAAGCACAGGGCCTCATCTATATATGTGTCCATAGCTTCCTGGTCCTGTGGTGAAAGGGTGAAGAGACGTCCCTGTGGGGGGTTTGCCCCTGGGAGCAGGTTGATGGAGCAGTCATAGGGACGGTGGGGCGGAAGCTTGGAAGCTCGGCCCTTGCTGCCCACCTCTCTGAGGTCAAAGTACTCCCGAGGCAGACGAGCTAAAGCAGGGATGGGATTGGGGTTGGGGTCTCCGGAAGTAGGGACAGGAGGTGGGTGCACACACTGCTTATAGCAGCCCGGCGACCAACCCAGGATGGAGGAGGTTGACCAGCTAATCATTGGGTCGTGTTGCTGGAGCCAAGGGAAACCAAGGATAAGGGGGGGTGACTGGTGAGGAGATGAGCAGGAAGGTGAGGGACTCCGAGTGAGCAGGAGGGACCCTCAGGTGGATGGGGTGAGTGCGCTGCGTCACAGTGTCGGACCCTAAGGGCTGGCCATCTAGGGCCTGTACCTTAATTGGTGTGGGACAGGAGAGCAGTGGCAGACGGAGACATTTGGCAAGGCCATAGTCAATAAAACAGTCAGCAGCACCGGAGTTGACCAGAGCCAAGTTGTTAACAGGGTGACCCTGCACAGTAAGGACAACCGGAAGCAGTTAGGGAGCGGGTCAGGCGGTCCAAAGATGAAGCAAGTTGGGCGCAGGTTGCACCCAGCTACTGGAGTCTGTTGGACAGGTGCGTGAGCTGGGCTTGGTGTTGGGTAAGGAGCTGATGGTGCTGTGTCAGCGTTGTGTGCAGCTGCACTGTGTCCGCTGCCTCCATGGCTGGCTCAGTTTTACTGTCATGGCACTTGGGGACTGAGGGCATGGGGGAAGCAATCGCGGGACACAAACAGCTGGGCAGACAAACAGGGAGTGCTTTACTGGCACAATGAGTAACAAAAAATACAAGCGAACAACAAGGGGGTGCGTAGCAAAACGGATACAATGGGAAAAATCGAAAGTTTCGCCGCCGAACAGCTGAACTGGAGACACTGACGAAAACCACAAGAAACAAAGTACTTTAAACTAGAAACGAGCGTCGTGGCGGGCGAGCTGAAAAGCACAGGAGAACACGGGTTTGAGCTCACAAAACTTCGGCGAGAATCAACAGAAAACTGAGCGCCGGGCAAGGGTCCGAGCGGCTCTTTTAAACTGTCCGCAATTAAGTCCGCCGGCTGCCAGCGCTCAGTCTGGGGCAGGGCGGAGAGACCGGGCACGAGGCGGTCTCGCAGAACCTGCAGGCATGACACAGATAAGGAAGACAGATCTAGAAAGATAGGTCTTTCTAAAAAGATTGTCAATAAAAGTTTATTTTTGATGTAGTGTGTTTCCATTTTTACCTATGGAATAACATAAAATGACGCCGGCACTGCTTGGGTCAGCACCGCACTTTGTAGGAATTCGTGGTAACTGTACTTCCTTTACATTCTTGTTTCCTGTGTGATTCCCCCCCCCCCCCGTATGGCATAATAAATGTTTAAGATGGAAAAAAGTTACTGTAAAATAGTTTGTTAGACCGTTAGACTGGCTGTAGTCGTGTAATATTTTGAGCTGAAATGTGTGTCGAGAAGACAACGTTGAATGAATTCTTTTTATTTTGACTAACATATAATCCTTTGCATGTGCCTTGCATAAAAATAAACTAACACTTGTTGATTTTCTTTCCCTGTAGCGCAAGCGAGAATGCATCTTCATTTTGCTAATAACAATTTAAACTGAGAGAAACTTTTCCGTAGCACTGGGGAAGACTAGGAGGGAGTGTGATTATTCAAAAATATTCACACTTGGTGGCCGTAGAATACTTGAATGTATAATTATATGAAAAATCAGAATCTGTTAAGCCGCCAGCGTGCTGCGTGTGTGGTTGATCTTGCTGTGCTGTCAGTTACGCTTCCATGTTGTTCCCGTGTTGCGGAGATGTGGACAGCGTAACCTCAAGGACAGCTTTAAAAAAACAATAAAACGGGTTGGCAATGGAATGAGCCATGAATGGGCTGACGCTGGGCTGAATTCAGTTAACATCTGAGTGGGACACAGCATATATATTTGAAGAAAAAACACTGGTGGACCTCCAGAAGGGCGTCGGTGGTGATTATGCTAAAAGGGAAAACAGACAGAACATGTAAACACTTTTTTTGTGTACTCAGGTGCTGGAATAACACATGCTGTTGGTACTTGGACATGACAGTTCAGTGGTATCCAGCTCTTTGTCTTATTATGTCTGCCCCAGGGGCACATTTTGTGTCAAAGAGCTCTGAATTGCATCTATCCGGTGTCTGACTTTCTTTTTTTTGTTAGGGGGGCAAGTAATAGGTTCCGTGCTGGAGAGCAAAGTGGTGCGTTGAGGGAGTTCTTAGCGCTCGAGAGCTCAAATGGAAATGGTGCCTGCCTGTGTACTGCAAGGTTGTAATGTTGCAGAAGATGCTTTCCGGTGTACGATGCAAAGTGCCAGGCTAGGTGGCACCAAATACTGGAACTATCAACAAAGCTCACTGAGTGTCGAGTTAACCTCAGATATGTCAAGCAATGGTCCTATTAAAAGTTGTCGTTTTTAGAACCTGGTCATGATGTGTGAATCGACCAAGATGCCTTGATCGTAAACAGCCTGATGAATTTACTGGTACAGATAACCATCTTCCAAGATCGCTCTTCTTTTGGCAGTCGTAAACTTGGCAGTCTACAAAGGATGGAGCAGAAAAATGTAATGTATCTGTCTATCCACCCCTTATCAAAAGCCACTTGTCCAGTGCAGGGCCACAGGGGGTTGGCAGCCTATGACGGAAGCATAGGGTTTGAGGTAAGATGCATTATTTTATGTTCAAATATCCAAATGATTTAATTTACTTTGGGTTCCAATGTGTCCTGGCACAGAGGGAAGTTTTTACATTTGCCAAAATATTTTGGCTGAAGGCTCCATAAGCACCTATTATTGACTGGTCAGGCAATGTTTAATTACAGAGATTGGAATGTGGAATAATGCATGGAATGTTTTAATAGTTGCTCATTTTATTTCCCGCTTCTTAACATTCTTCTGTTGTATGGACAAGCCTACATTTACGCATAGTTACTGCAGACACATTTTATTTTGTCCTGTAGGATGTGGTGTACTTTACTATGTTCGTACTTTTATTATGGACAGTGCTGTCTGTAGCGCCAGCAAACTGTACATTGCAGCAAATCTGTGCAACCATGAATGGTGTCCGGCTGCTTGGTTTGAACTGAACACGAGGTTATAAGCATGTTGGAGTTTGGGGAATTGTGGAGCGAAATGACAGCCATTTTATTGAGCTCTCCTGGAGATTTAGAAAGGAGGGAACAAACCAAGCAAAGATATTCCTGGGCACCTGTCACCCTGCGGCAGTTTCATATTCCAAGCAGGGCTTCGTGCGCTTGCTGGCAGCCTCTGGAGCATTCTGCAAAATTACATTTTACTACATAATTGGCTCAGGGAATACGACGGTGTCATGACATTCAATATCTTGATAATGCTATAAAATTACATTTGAGGAGTGCATTGTGGTGGACTGTAACTACAAAGCTGTTTTTGTGTCTGTTAAGGGGGTGAAAAGTCTATCTTAGCCCCATCCTTTCTTATTTTTGGCTAAGTTAGCTTCACAATATGAAATACGCGCCATTATGGCCTTTGTTTGTGTGAAACTTACTAGGCTACATTCTGTTTTTTTGCAAGGCATGATTGTACAGTATAATAGCAACCTAGATACAGAATTAACAAATATGGACAGAATTGTTCACGATATGCTTGTGTCGAATTATTTTTGTTCCATGTTTGAAGTTGGACGTTATTGTTATTTTAATGAGTTTCCCAGGTTTTAGGTATAGACCACTGTTTTCATAGCTGGGTGAAGATTCCAATCCAGGTGGAAAGTTTGCCATAGACGACATCTTCAGTCCATAGTCTTACGACAGAGAGCGCCAGCCTTCTAAGTTTGGTTCTCCTCCACCGGGGAAGAATTTTGCAATAGTCATGCAACCTTTTGTCTCTGTACCCTCTGCAACCCCCACAACTACTCTACTGCCATCTGCCCCCCTCCTGCATCCCCATTTGAAAAGGAACTGCTTGAGTACAGAGTAGAAAGAGGAAACTGAATGACAATTAGATGTACTTATTCTCTCAGATTTTGCGCAGATGTGCTACTGGATTTTTAACTAAAGGATATTTTCTGAGGCAGCAGGGTTTAGGAGGGAAAAGGCAGTCATGTCAATCCCGTGCATTTTACGTTTTTTTCCTTCCATTTTTAATTTTAGAATTTTCTAAACGCAATATATTTTTTTCCTTTATTCATTTGTATTGTCTAAGTAAGAATGGGGGGGGGGGCAGAATTACCGCAATATTATTTTTAGGTAATGATGCAATTAAGTCCACAAGACTTTTAACATGTTTTGCAGCTTGCCGCTAATTATTATAATTTTATATTTTAAATTTATCAGCAAATTAGCTACTGCTGACTGCAGTGACATCCATCAAATGATTGTGACAACACTGGCAGTAATAATGTTTATTCGGGTAATTGGACACGCAGTCACTTTATGTGACACCTGAATAAGCATTGGTGTTATACAAATGTTTTTTATAAAGATGGACAGTCAGTAAGGTGCCAAAGAAAGCGTTCCACCTTTGAACAAGACCTTATACTGCCCTGTTAATATTAAACTTCTTCATGCTGCTCACAATCTTAACTACTTTTTTTAAACATGCAGCAAGTTCATATCGAGTTGTTTGTTTTTTTTTTTTTTTTTTTTTTTGTATGTGTGACAAACAAAGCAAGTTTACTGGAAAGTAGAAATTATTTCAAGTGCTGAGCAAATCAGTTTTTTTTATCATAATTGCACACAATGAATTAATAAAATATAATGAAAATAAAGTACTGGAGTCAGGTGTTCCAGTCAGGTCAGGTGAGGGTTTCACCTACCCTGTATTATATCCCTGTACAGAGCCTCTGTCTGCCATTGGTTCTGGTTCACATCCATCATCATCATCAGTCCCGCCATCGCTTTCTCCGTCTGGACCAATCAGCTCCAGGCAGATTTTAAAGCGGCATCTCCAGGCCACTTTAAAAACCCTGCCATTTTATTCTTCTGGCTTCTTGAGGTTTGGTCATTTTGGTTTGTGGTTTGGGTAGTTTGTGACTTGGTGTGTTAGTAAATAGATTTGTGTGAGTGTTTTATTGTATTTGGACTGTGCATTTGTATGCCTGTGCATTCCGTGTGTATGGTTTTGTATGGAGAGCAGCGCCCAGTTCCTGTTTGTGTGTTTTGGTTTGTTGCTTTAGAGCAGTTTAGTTAGCTGGAGCAGAAGACTTTCTTTTGGTTTTGCCTTTTTTCTTTCCTGTGTTAAAGGTAAGGAGTTTGTCTTTTGTTTGTTACACGATAGAATAGTTAGTTTGTTTTTCACTTGGGACGCCTTAGAACACAGCACTATTATATTTGCGTATTTTCACTTTATCACTGACGTATCTGACAATAAACCCTTCCCAGAAATCCCCCTGTGCATTTTTTTTTCTGGACAATAACCACACTCAGCAACTTTTCCATTTTCCAATCTTTATATATGGCCCCTGTACCCCCTAGCACCTGACCGAGCCTAACACCAAGAAAGGGTTGCAACACCTACCATATTAAAATCCATGAAATATTGTGTATCTGCTCTTCACAATGTAATTCTATTGAAGTGCAATATGACCCAATCAGAAGAGGTTTCAGAAGTCACTGAAGTTCTTAAGACTGGAAAGGGTCACAAAAGGTTTTCAAAAGACTTGGGCCTCCTCAGTCCATAGTCAGGCAGGTGAATTAAAAATTTTAAAAATGTGGTACCGCTGCTGCTATTCCTAGGAATGCAGTGCAGTCCTCAAACAAATGAAAAACAATCCTAGGGTGACAGCTGAGGCTCTGCTAGAATCTCATGCACTTGATAAGGTCTGTGTTCCTGTGTCTACCATGAGAAAAACATGGAACAAGAGCGACTTTGGTGTGTTGCCGCAGAGCAAAACACTGCTCTCCAAAGAAAAACATCACTTCCTCTCTTTGGAATAGACCACCTGGATGTTTCCTAACACTGCTGGAGAAATGTTGAAAATGTGGGCTTTTTGGTAGGTGAGCATTATGTGGAGAAAATGGAATCGTGCACCAAAACCTCATGCCGAATATGAAACGTGGTGAGGGGAGTGTAATGTTGGGGTCTGCTGTGCTGCCACAGGCCTAGACAGCTTGCAGTTATTGAGGGGCTAAATAAATCCTAGTTGTGTCTAGAAATTCAACAGCATTTCTCTATGATCTAAAACACATTGTACGATCATTCAGTCGTCCAAAACACAGGAGTAAATCGTCAATTCCATATTTTGCAATGAGCAAATCCTGACCTCACTCCCATTGAAATGCTGTGGCGTTATCTGAATCTTGAAATCCAAGCAAGATACCCTAAACGTTTATGGGAGATGAAACCATTTTGTATAAAAGAATGGGCTGGAATCTCTTCTAACTGTTCAGGTCTGATCTGCCATGATAGAAAGCTTTTTACAGTCCATCAGGTTACAGTGCTTGCTTGATTTTATGGATTTCACATTTTTACAGATTCTTACAATATCATTTCAGAAAAAATAGAAATCATAAATATTAGAAAAACGTATCTTTAAGCATAAATAATGAAAAATATAAAACTTACCAAATTTTTTAGAAGTTACTGGTGAAAATAACTTCATAAATGTATATGTGTGTAAGATACGTCTTCGTTTTAAAGAATTTTGATATTTTGTTTCCAAAAAGAAGCATCTAACGTGGCGAAAAACTAGCTGGTTCACTATACATTATTTTATTAGTTAAAATATATGCTCTTTACACATCAAATTACATTATAACAATCTTACTGTAGTAAAAAATGCAGTATATTGTATATCACCATAGTAAAGATAAATAAATTTAAGTTATGTTTTACATTCCAGTTCTTTGCCCATATCCAGACATCTCCTCCTTGCGTATAAGCCTTAAAATAAGAGAAGGAATGCATCGCCAAGAAAGGAGGTTGGTGTCCATATTTCTTCCAGCAGTGACCTTACTTATTTAAAGCATTTTTTCAATAAATGCATCACTGCAAAATGATGTGTGTGGTCACTGGTGACCACCTTTATTTATTACTTTATTACTATATTTATGGCTTAGATGAATGTCATCACATCTAGTGATTTTGCAATTGAATATTTTGTCTGTGCACATGCAATGGTGAAAAATGGACATAAACTGAGCAATTTCTAGTTGAAATAGATTTCAACAAAAAAAGATGTTCATTGTGCTTTGAGGTCTTAGGCACAATTTTTTTGATTAATGTGATATAAGATTGTTTCCGTTCCTGTTAAGGTTAGGATTTAATAGATCTTTACTAGGCAGTCCTTCATTGTTTTTAGTGAACGCATAGTTGTGAACGCAGAAACTACAGATATGTAACCAGCCAAGGTGATACGACAAAAAAATTGAGAGTTGGGCTCCTTTTTCTTAGGAAAGCTTTTTTTGAAATTGCACTGCTACCTCTCAGGGGCCCTACTGCTTGTTGATGGTTCTGTTGATGGACGTCAAAGATGCACCAAATGTCCAAACAGCAGTACATCATCTTCTCCTTAAATTATGAATTATATTTCTATTTACTCGAAGGACTATGAATTGAGGGATTCCACTTGCATTTTAAATGCTTCTCGTCAGGTACAGTGAGCCTGCAATAAGTTAGAAATGGAAAATGTCGAACTTGGCAGTCTAAATTGATCAGATGTCCTGACAGTGGGCACATCAGAAGCCTCACATGCTGTGCTCATCACATTTGCTCAAAAAAGCAAAAAAAAAAAAAAAAATACTGTGCAGAACTACAGTAACATTATGTAAATAAAATTATAGATCAGTTTGTCCATATAGTTTCACATTAAATGCAGGATTAACATCACCAAAAAATATCAAAAATGCAGCTTTAATGGAACTGCTAGCATTCCTGTTGAAAATGCTGAATGTGGCACTTTGAAGCACTTTCTAATTCGGATATCCTTCATTTTTGTGCATATTATATCCCTGCCCGGGATCTTTACTAATAAGATTGTATCCGTAAGCTGGTGTCCATGAGTCAAAGCCTTTGTAGGATTTGAGCAGGTTTCTGATTCTGGTAAGGGCAGCATTCCCCCATTTAACAAATGTTCCTGTTGTGAGAATTTGCACTTGGTAGCACTTGTAATTTTCACCCTGAAATTTCCATAATGAGCTATTATTTCATGCTCGCAAGGAACGCCTTACAAGAACAGGAGTTTAAATTCAAACTGTGAGCCTCACTGACAGTGGGCATTAGAGGTCTGCATGGGCATGAAACTGAAGTCCATACCCAGCTTGTACCCAAGATCTTCAAACCCTACCTGAACCCGAAATCCATGACACTCCTCTCAGAGCGAGGAAACGCGAGCAAATGCGGTTTTACACCACTTTTGCTTGGCTGCTATGCGCTTTAGTTGAAAGATAGAAAATCCTGTGCACCATGAAAAACGGACATTTTATTTTAATTATATTGTCTTTTTTTTTTTTTTTTTTTTTTTGAAAGTGGGGAACAGTTGACAACCCTGATGGGCCACTACTGTTTTGCATTGTTTTTTCCAATTGCTTTTCCGCTTGAGGAACAAGGTTCTACGTGAAAAAGCAACCCAAACCAGACCCAAACTATATTTTCTCAAGCCCTGAAGGGTTCCAGTTGGGTAGCAGAATTTTACTCTCTGTTCTAGTTTTTGCCATTGAGGTCTGTAGCTTCTCCTAGCCATAACAATTGTTTTGTTACCATGTGCCACCACATAAATCTCACAACTTTTCAAAACTAGCAAGCAAAATATAAAGAAACTTACAGTAAATATCAGCATTAAGAAATACAACTGAGAATTATTTATATGCACTGATGGAGCAAGACTCAAACCATCAGTCCGGTTCCTGCGGGGCAGAAGCACTTGCAAATGTGCCACTGTAATGCTCAAGAATAATTTCCTTAAGTAACTAAATAAAAAGAGAAAACAGTATACAAGCATTGGGGGAAAGGGGACAAGAAAGAGAGCAAGCATGTGTTATGACTTTGACTTTGAACACCTAAGAGTGTTTTGATGTTCTGGGCTTGGATTTGAATTGCATTTTTTTCCATATAAAAGATGATTAACATTTGTGAGACTGCAGCAACCCTGACCAGCATTTGGATAAAGCAGCTTACAGAAATTCAGATTTTCAGGAACCAGTTATTTTCTTTTTGAGCAGGAAGCCTGTATTTTATTTAAAAAAAAAAAAATAGACTGTTTCTATCCAGGATCCTAAAAGTGCCGTTTACTTAGGATAATGAACGGTGCTGGTGGTGAAGAAACGATGATGGAACAATAACAAGGAACATGATCACATGGGAAACATGATGACTGGGTGTAGACTTAGATGAGAATTTAGACTTGGATTTTCTCTCGGATTCTCAAGCATTGGTGGCGCTCTTTGGAGATGATGAAGCTCTTTAAAGATTCTCTAAAGGTGGTTTGTCTGCATGTTTTTACGACGTCCTTGATGAGTTAGATGTGGAACTGATATGTAAGGGTGTATTATCATCTGTTGTATGGGTTATGCCCCTGACAGGTGTGACAGTCCTCTCCCTCCTCCTCACCTGGTGAACCCTACATCCCCTTCTGAAAATCTGGTGATTTTCAGAAGGGGATGTCCCTGAGTAGCAGCACTGGCCAGTTTGGGTGGATTCTGTGAAAGTTATAGATGTCAAAGACATTTTCATAATCTCACAAGTACTTGGGAGAATTCCTGTAAAAAAGACACAATGGAAAGGCATACCAGAATTTACAGTACATTGTAAATTGGCGGTTTTGTACTGTATATGCTGGGGTTCCAGGGGTTCTGGGCTATAGAAGAAAAATTCCGTATAACTTCAGCAGTGAGATGGTGCTGGGGTGGTTACTCCAGGCTCTAATTCAGCTTCTGGATTTGCACTACCCACATGAGGTGCACCTGGAATGACTTTCATCCTTTGGTACCGTATTTGTACAACAACCCCTGGCCTGAGCATCACTGGAGCTTGAGTTCCATGGGCATAATAGAGACTGATAACCTACCACACACTAAAATGGTCATATTTTTGAGGAATAGATGAGTAAATTGTGGGAATATTCAGTCTTGGGGAGGTATTGACTCTAGTCAGATTGGTACAGGCTATAGTAGATCCAGAGGCAGCTGCTCAATTCTTTCGACCACGTTGCCTTTTCATTAGCGTGTGGGTAATAATCAGAGGTTAAATGTTAGACCACCAGCCTCAAACAACAGCTCTTCCAAGAAGGTCCTTCAAACCCCCGGGGGCAAACTGACTCAAGACTCGAGAAATCTTTATCATCAGCCCATCCATATACCGGTATGCAGTTGGGTTGAAATACCATTTCTCTGGGGCCCGTGGTACTACATTTGGACAAAAGATAACATAAAGTGCAGAAAATGACATCATAGCTGTGAACGTCTGTCTGAAACTATCTATTGAACCTCTAGTGAGAAATTTCTGGCATCGCAGTTCCGTGACATTCTGCATAAAAGGCCAGGAAACCACTGCCTTGACTTCATTGGAGTTCATGATTACCCCCTTGTGTGCCCAAAATAAACCTTAGGAATGCAACTGACATTTTTCTCCTTTGACATACAGTTGATTATCACAAAATTACTTTAGCACCCTCCAGACATGAGTCACATCCTCAGTGTATCACCAGGAACAGATGAATATATCATTTAGGTAAACTAAGATTGATTAATGATTAAATAATGAGGATAATCAATTAATGATTTTTTTTTTTTTTTTTTTTTTTTTTACAGGAACTTAACAAAAGTCAGATGGGGCATACAAGTTAGTATTATGGTTTAACCAGATAGACATAATGACCTTGAGCAGTGTTAAAGACCTTCTTCCATTCACCCCCTTCAGGTATACAGACATAAACACTACACAAATCTAGTAAAATATATTAGTTATGCACACCTGTTCTAGGACAGGAGTAATGACTGGCATGGGGTGAGGATATTTTTCAATTTTACTCTAATATCCTCCTTAACACCTCCATGGTTATCGCTGTTTTGTTATAACGCACATTCTAGATAAATAATGGAAGTGGCCATTGCTGCCATTCATTGTTAGGGAAATAATCTATTTTTTGGCTGAAATATCTGGCGATGTTCACGTTATAATCAGCGCCTTTAAGATAATTAGTTCCACAGAAATGTATAATTAATATTATATTTTAGCTACCTTCTGCATTATACCCTACCTTCCATCAATATGTAATAAATATTGGCAGAACTGCATTTTCTGTCTATAAACTGAAGCACGGAGCAGCTGAACAAAGCGCTGTCAACAGCATCAGTGCATCTTCATGTGCGCGCTTTTCCATGCCGTGAGTGACCAATTTTGGGTTTGGGTTTGTTTGGCAGCACCGTTCATGTTAGGTTTCAAGACCTCTGGTATGGGCCAGGTATGGGCTTCAATTTCATGCCCATGCAGACCTCTATTCTTATTTCAGTAAGAGTTTATGCTGTTGACATGTGAACTGACCAAGCAGCTGAAGATTTTTTTTTTTAATTTTAGCCAGTGATAAGGTTAACCTGGTATGTGTTCTAGGCCACTTGGTACGCTTAATGAACCTTTTGTAATACACCGCATTTACATTATTCCTATAATTTATTACATACATTTCAGTAGTACAAGTTATACTTTGAGTTTCTAAGTAGAACTTGGAAAGATAAAATATGCAAGTAAGTGTCGATTTATTTTTATTATTTTGTTTGGTTGTTCTTTATGTGGTTTTTGTGTGTATACACACACACACAGGTGGTGCTACAGAAATTAGAGGCGTGAGCCTCCCGGCCACTCCCAGCTAATTTGTAAAGATGAAGACAGGCGGGCCAATACACACACACAAAGCACTGCTGACTTTAGAGACATGTGCCTCCAGGCTCTTCCCAGCTAATGTATCAAGAGGAAGACAAACAATACCCTTCAGACACATACGTGCCCACACTTGCAAAACCTTGTAGCCTAATTATTAAAATGTACCGTCTCTGCAATTTGAAATAGTTTATTCTCACGTTGTTTTGTACACAATTTGGAATGTGTGTTTTTTGTGCTTTTTTTTTCAGTTTGAATTACGCTACTCCGGTTCTGTGATCAATAAGTTGTAATTTTTTTAGTATTTGCTTAGTCACTTTGAATTTAAAGAAATGTAAACTAATTCACATTTTGTGTTTTGTTCAGGCTGATAATTCATTTATTGCTGCATGTTGCTTTTTTGACTCTGAAGCAGAAAAAACATAAACCACATTTATGGAGTAAGCTTGTTCCTCTGTATGTTACAGGAGTATTCGTGGTGGTTTAAAGGTTAATGACACTGCAGTCGTAATTTGGAAAATCTTTGTCTTTTCTTGCATATCAGCTATTTTGTGTTGGGATGAAAAAAGGCTTATGCCTTGTTCCATAAAAGTAAACATTGAATTAAATCTCAGCATTTAATGTATTATTATTTCAGCAGGCCATCATCAGGTTCATTACATTATCATGTTGGAAATTTACTTCTTTTTTTTTTTTTTTATTTGTCATGTATTTATGTATACAACAAAGCACACTTATAGCTGCATACAATAAAGAGTAATGTTTACCAGATAATCTGTAAGACAGTTTAAGATTTTATACTCCAAACTCCTGTATAACTGGCTGACATGAATGGATTAATGCTTGGTTTGTTGTTGTTTTTTTTTTTTTTTTTTTTTTTAGAATTAGTCTTTTGATGTTATTAAATTTAAATAATAGTATAATTTTTACTATGAGACAGTTGTTGGTCTCATTGTGTAACATAATGTCGAAACCACTCTCAGCAGCCACTTTGATGCTTCTTAAATATCGAAATAAAACATTTCTATTGAAAATTTTAGGAGATGACTGTTGTCATTGTAAAATTTAATGTAAAGCAACAATTAAAAAATTAACTAAGTTATCCCTGGTGCTCAAAGTGAAACGCATTGTCAGGTCTCATGAGGGACTGTGTAATGGCATTCATCACCAGGAGACACTAAGAGTTTTGGTGTGGCAAGATGTAATTGCTGTTTCTCCAAGCCAGAGTGGAACATGTCCAGCTTAGCCACGGTATTAATCCCTGCCAGAGTCATGCAAGCTTCCAGTCACCAGCAATAAAATGTGTATCATCAGTCAAATCAGAGCAGATTCTCCTGTGTGATGTCAGGTATCCATGTGATGTTAAAGAAAGGCACTTGGGATGATGTGTGTGTGTGTGTGTGTGTGTGTGTGTGGCATCAGTACCGGACACTCGTTTCTGCCACAGAGATGTCTCATTTTTATAAAAAATGATGCATTAAACATTTCAGGTAGTCTGGACTCATACTGAATGATGGCTGAGTTTAGCTATGTGACTTAATTTGCAGGCTCAACCATTTCCTGTCACAGCAAAGCCAAAGCTAAGAAGATCTTGCCGTTTGTGTACAGCACACCTTTTTAAGGAAGCGGTGCATTCCCTGGATCCAAAAGGACTGTAATGTGTCCTGACAGTTTTCCTGAAGGACATGCCATTGTTTAAAAAAAGAGCACTTTTTTCCTTCTTTCTGTTTCTTTATTCATTTCTTTACTAGTTTCTACTTCATGCCATCTCCCCCCACTTCTACTGTAAACTGCCATGATAAAATATTTACCCCCTTCCTAATTTCCCCTATGATTGCCTGTTTCTGAATGCTTTCGGATCTTTAGATGAAATGTAATGTTAGACAAAGGGATCCTGAGGAAACACGTAATAGTTTTTTTATTGCCGCATTTATTTAAGGAACAAAATTGTCCAACACCCGTGTAAAAAAAGCTGTCTTCATTTTACTACCGTTTTAACATGGGATGAACATTTCCAGTCTTGCGACAGCATCTCTGTTGGATACAAATCAGGACTTTGACTGGGGCACTCCAAAACTTTTATTTTTTTTCCCTCAACCATTCTGATGTAGTCTTGCTGTTGGATTTTGGTTTATCGTCCTGTCGCATAACCAAATTATGCTTCAGTTTAGCTCATGGACAGATGACCAGACATTCTGTTAAGAATTTTGATAAAATCATGCAGAATTCATGGTTCCTTCAATAATTCCAAGTCGTTCAGCCTCTGGGGCAGCAGAGCATCCCCACATCATTACACTGCCACCCGTGTGTTTGACTGTTGATATGAAGTTCCATGAAGTGGATTGGCTGTATTTGTTTTGTGGCTGACATAATGGGACCTCTGTTATCCAAAGTTCCACCTTTCACTCATTTGTCCAGAGAACATAAATTTCAAAAGGCTTAGTGATTATTCAGTTTTTTTTTTTTTTTTTTTTAATGTGAGATGAACTTTGATATTGGATAGCAGTGGTTTCTAGCTTCCTATTCTCCCATCGTTCCCATTTTTGCCCAGTTTCTTTGTTATGGTGGAGTCATGAATACTGACCTTATCTAATGCTAGAGAAGTATGCAGTTCTTTGGATGTTCTTCTGGGATTTTCCTGATTTTCTGGATGAGTTATTGATGCACCCTTAGAGTAATTTGGCAGTCCAAGCCCTCCTGGGAAGATTCACCATGGTTCCAAGTCTTCTTCATTTGGAGATAATGGCTCTCATTGTGATTTGGTGGAGTTTCAGAGCCTTAAAGATGGCTTTGCAATTTTGTAGAATCTTTGTGGTGACCATTTCACTTCCCTAGTGAGGTTCAGATTCAACAGGGCTGCTCTAGTCAATCCTGGCTGTGTTCGGTCAACCTATTCATTAAATCTGATATTTTGTTTCTTAAATAAATGAAGCAGTAGCAGTAATAAAAATAAAGAACTTATGTGTTTGTTCAGGTTCCTTTTGTCTAATATGCAACAATAGAACAAATCAGGAAAGTGGGGCTGTAGATACTACTTTTTCACAGGGCTGTATCTGGTCTACCCACATGACGTCACCTGATCAACAGCAGCAACCCAACCAATACCTCCTATCTAGAGAAAGAAATACCACTGAAATGCTTACGGTTACCACCGCGTTACTTTGCAGTGTCATAGCATTGCGATGCGGTAGCCGGTTTTCTTATAAATGAGGATTTGTACAGTATTAATGCCAGTGCCTGCACACCCGTCAAGGGCATGGAAAAAGATCAACAGCGCACATAAGAAACATCATACAGTGTCTGTATGTTGAGAAGGTTAAGAAATGCTTTTTATTTTGAATAGATATTAATGTTAAAGTATCGTATGATTACTTATCTGTATCCTTCTGAAAAGCAACTGAGGTTTGAGACTGTAGTCTTTTTTGGGGATCAGTAAGTCAGAAAAGGATTCCTTTCTTTTTCCTTTCTCATTATTAATGCAGTATTTCATCATCTTCTGAAATGTCTTACTGGTAGTGAACATTGTACTTATGTTCATGAGCAAAGTTGTTTAAACATTGTGCTTTACTGTAAAACTATATTTAGCTTTGTTTTATCCTGCACCTGTCTCCTTGGCTCAGACTTAATTATTATGACTATAAACATATGATGTTTTTTTTTTTGTTTGTTTTTTTTTTTTGTTTAGTCATTTAGTCAAATCTACGTGACATCATGGACATGCGTACTCCAAGACTTCCTGTTGTAGGCTGCTTGTTTGAGGTCCTTTAAGGTCAAATGCATTGCTTCAGTAAAGCTGTCTATCCATCTTAACTTCTGTCATCCCCTTCTCCTCTTGCCTTCAGTTTTCCCAGCATCAGTCTTCTCCAAGGAATCCTGTCTTCTCAGCATGTGACCAAAGTATTTGAGATTTTGCTTTACAATTATGCCTTCCATTGAGCCCTCCAGTTCTTTTTCTTCAAGTATTGATTTGCTGGACCTTCTTGCTGTCTAAGGTACTCGCAGCAATTTTCTCCTGCACCCAAGTTCAAATATATCTATTCTTCTGCATTCAGCCTTTGCAATAATCTCTCACGGCCATACATCACTGTTGGAAATACCACAGCCTTGACCATACGAACCTTTTTTGAAAAAAATGTCTGTGCTCTTTAGTGTCTTGTCTGGATTTGCCATTGCTTTCCTCCCAAGAAGCAACCTTCAGTTAATTTCATGACTGCAGGCACCATCTACAGAAATCTTTGAGCCAAGGAAAACAAAATCTCCCGCTACTTCCGCTTCCTTCTCATCAGTTAGCAAAGACTTCATAGAAGCAGTTGTCATAATGTTGGTTTTTCTAATGTTGAGCAGCAAGCCAGGCTTTGCACTTTCATCTTCATTAAAAGTCTCTTCAGATCTTCCGTACTTTTAGCCATTAGGGCTGTATCATCTGCATTTTTTTTTTATTGATATGTATTGTTTTGGATTATATTCTTGGGATTTTACCTTTTATTTGGTGTTTATGTTAATGTTTATATACATGTACTTTATAATAACAAATATAAATACATAAATGAATTTAAATTAAAATCATTGTTTAAAAAAAGTCAGAACTGCTGCAAAAATACAGTTACCTTCCCCAAAATTATAAATGCTCTGTAGTCACTTTATTAAGACAAAAAAAGAAAGATCAGGTCTGTCCTTAAATGTCTAAAGCTGCAGGACACAGTCAGCATAGAAATGGTGATATTTATTTCAGGGAGGGAATTTTTGTCATTTCAAATTATTTTTTAAAGCTATTTGAAACAGTTTTTCCTATACATAGTTTATTCTTTTATAGCAGTTAATTGACACGTACGGTTATTGGCAATTAAACCAGAATTCTGTATAAAGATTTCTGTATAAAGCAAAAGAAGGTGTTGGTTTGCAGCCGTCATCATTGTCACAGTTTGTGCCAGTGTTGCGTCAGCTTAGCAGTTTCATTTTGAAACCTCTTGGCAGTACAGGTAGTTTTCTCCCTCCCCATCTTAAGAACACACAGTTTGGTTCTTGACAAGGAGGAGAACGGTAGGGGCTAAGGTAGTAAATGCCGAGGTCCGTGGACTGGCCACCTTTGTGTGGCGCAGTGCTATAGTAAGGACACGTTTCATGTAGCGCACGGAGCTCAGCGAGCGTCAGGTTCTCTTCTCCAGCTCCTTTTTGATGTCACGGGTGTGTGATTTTGAAATATTTCAATTCAGCTCATTTTATATAGTGCTGTTCCCACCGAGGTGACGCAGAGTTTCAAAGATATATTTCAAAGATAAATGTTTTATTAACACACTCGCAGACTGTAAATATGAGAAACGTTTGGATGTTGCTGTCGTGCGAGTTTGATTTTCAACAATGACATTTCGGCACCCATTTTCATCAGACGGAAACCCGAGAAAAGGCTGAATCGATGCATTGTTTACATTTAAACCAAGCCATTTTGTTACTAAGGCGATGTTCTTTTGTTCGAATGTTGTGTTGTCTAATTGCTCATGTAACCAGACAGAGGACAGACTTGGAGGTTGTATGCTTTTGAGGAAAAGTTAAATTTATTTATTTTTTTTTAAACTGTGATTTTTTTTTTTTTTAAATTTTTTCTTTTTTTCTTTTTATCATTATGTCTAATGAGAAAAGTTGCAGTTAATTGGGGTCTGTTTACTGTTGTATAGCCAGCTAAGCAGACAGCATAGCTTTTTCTTTTTTTTTTCTCGCACGCACTGGAAGCTCGAGCTGAATTTAAATGAACATTAGCTGTTAAGCGCGCTGCGAGTTCACCAAAAGTTTTAAATTGAGGAAGCCATTTGTGCTGTATGGGGGGAAAAAACTGTTGCTCTTCCTTGACTTTGCATGTCCTTTAGCTCTCTGATGGACTGTGTCCCTGTTAAACGGACTTTCTGTTTAACAACAAAGTGCAGGGCTGGTTTGACTCATTATGGGCTCGGGCTGTATAATAAAATGACCCCAATTGACCTTCTCTGCCAGTGTTTCTGGAAGAGCAGGTTGTTAATGACTTGATAAGGATGTGAAAATCAATTCTACAGCCTTGTTCAATACCCCTACCACTAGCTGTCCTCACCGTTATAAATATCTTAATTTAAAAAGGTGGACGCGGATGTTTGGTAAGAATATGGAAGTTTGTCTCAGCCACGGCGTTATGATGATATGTAATACCGCACACTTCAGGCTTCCCTCACAGGGGACTCTAGAATTTAGATGGAAGTCCATCTCTGATTTTGCAAGGCCTCTGGCAGGACCAGAAAAGTGGTTCTGAAAGTGACTGAGGGAACAAGAGCTATAAGTGCAGTCTTTTTTGTTGGGAGCGATTACCGTTCTCTCCCCAATGTAAGATGATATTTCTTTCTGGGAATTGCGTCTTAAAAAAGATGAGGTTGTCTTATATTTGAGGACTAGGCCTACAAAGGTCATATATACGACCAGTGGGTGCTGTCACTTATCTGCTGGCGTCAGTTATCCACAGAAATGATCGACTGGAGCTACTGAGTGTGAAAGATGGCAAAACCCAAGAAGGTTTGGAAAAATGTAGCTCAAACTTGGGCAAAATTAACCAAGGGCAGAGGAGAAGTTATGATGCCAATTTTAAGATAATGGTGATCAAGGAGGCAGAGGTGGCAAACAGCTCTCAAGCAGCTGCAAACTGTAAAGTTATGGAATGTTGTGTTGGCGAGCCCAAAATGACCGTGTTAAAATGCAAATACGGTAAATATGAATAAAAATGATTCTAAAGATATAATGTTCCAAAAACCTTTTTCCAAAAATAAGTGTCGAAAAAGAGGGGGTCGTCTTACAGCTGGGATCGGATCGTCTTATACTCGGGCCAGTATGGCAATTGTAGCTTGATCATAACTAGGTGCCAGTGTATAACTGAGCGTGTACACGGGTATACAGCAACACATTGCTGAAAAGCAGTATTATTACTTGTCTCTCATTTGCTTTCCATTTCACTTACAGTCATGCTGTTGATAAGTCTTTATACTTAACTCTTTATATTTAATTTAATTCAGTTGTTCTTGACTTCCTCCTGGTGGTCCTAATGTTGCTAGTTTGGAACTTGTGTTGAAAAGGGAATTTCCAATTTATCACATTTAAAATTTTTTTCTAGGAATTAATTTAATTTTTTTTTTTTTTAGAAACTTCTTCTAGGTACAAATTGCCCCTTTGAATATTTGACAAGCCAAAGTGTTTCCTATAGGCCAGTTAGTGTAATATCAAAGGGTTTCATACTCGGGTGAGCACAATGGTGGGGAGACTTGGGACACAACCTATGTTATGACGAGCTGGCAAATAAAATTGTGAAAATTAAATTTATTTTTACGTTTCTGTGTAGTTCAGGAACTTCTTTAATAATTGCTATTAGTTGGTAAGAGCGTTAATAAGAGCCTTTGGTGCGAAACTGACCACTCATTTGAGAAAAAAACTATAATATGCAAATGTTTATTGAAGCTCATTGCTGAACAGTTGAAGCTGTGTAATGTAAGACCAGTAAGACATGTAGGTTCATATAACACACACAGTGCTAAATACCAGGAGCTTGATTTATAAAGGGGATCCTGACACCTATCTAACCCCCCCCGCACGCTTACCAACCGCTACTCACCAGCTAACTAGCGTCCACCAACCATAGTGCCCACCATGGTGTGGCGCAGCAATGGCGCGTCATCTCATCGGGGTTATCAAGTATATTTTAAATAATCTTTCCATATACAATCTGTTTTCACATCTAAAGCTGCAGGGATTTTTAGAATCCAAAAAAGGAAATCACACAAAGATGGGCGCAGAACCATTATTAGAACTAGAGTTACGACACAAAATGCCGTGAAATTTTCTATGACCGAGCTATGTAAATGTGAACATTTTATTGATGCTTAAAATGAGTCACAGTCCTGGGATGTTGGCAGGATTCATCCATTTTGCTCCACGGCCATAACTAGCAAGAGCCGTGGTGTTTAAACTTGGTACACAATGGTGTGTTTTGCTCAATCACATGACATTTGGCAGGTTCGGGTATCCGGGAACCAGGAAGTTCCAAACATAAAAATGTGCACAACAGTCCTATTGTGTGGCTTCTGGTTAGTGCAAGATGAAGCGTGCACCTCTGGACTCCACCAGCAGTATTGTTTTTATCTGCCAATTTATTTTCCATTGTGTCTTTCCCTGCCAAGCAGGCAGTTGGCAAGGAACCTAGACTTGTGACAGCAACCTATAAAGGAAGGGAAGCCTGCAATTGCTGCCAAATCTACTCCTCCAATGAGAGAGAAATTTGATGGGTGTGTGATTATTTTGCTCATGGACAGACTGATATTTCAAAATCGAACCGATATTTTTGGAATTAGAAGTGAACAATATAATAATACGTGGCTGAAGATGAAAGTTTTTGTTAGGCTGGGTTTTATTTATAGCTAAAATGAATCTGCTTTGATTTGAAAATCAGGTTCAAATAGTTGCAATTTTTAACAGCAGGCGGTCCGACCGCACTCCATGGACGTAGGTTCGGATCCCCCTGTGCCCCCCCTTCCAAAGCTATTTGAACGAGTAAGTGTTTGTAGCCGACACGTTTAAGCGAAAGACGGTAAGTTTTTAACGTCTTGAGGATGCACGGCATTCCTGCATGCGCTTTAGGCCTTTGAGAGCCGCGAGCGGTGGTTTGCGGCCGTAGGAGGTCTTGCAGTGATGGGGATGGCGGAACTCTTTCACTTTGTCCCTGGACACATTGATGACAGTTGTCTACTTGTGTACAGCCAACATGTAAGCAAAACGACTTATGAACTAAAGCAATGAACAGCAGAGGTATTTGTCCTTTGTCTTTGACAGTGGGGGACAACAAACCTTTGTGATGCTAATGCTATGACAGAGCGTGCAAATGAAGGTTAAAAGCACACCCAGCATTAAGAGCCATATTATCGTGTGATTTTTTTTTTTTTTTTTTTTAAAGGTTTTTTCCAAAGCAGCGTGAAAAAGGTCTCCTATTGGTACGATTGAAAAAGGAATGCTGTAAGTGCGGCGCCCGCCAGAGAGATCGCAGACTGACTGCCCTGTGACGTTCGGCTGGTGCAGATCCCTGCTTTGCGTCCTGTTAATGAACCCCGGCTCAAAGTAAAAGGTTATGGTGTGTGGGCTTTTTTGGAAAGTGAATTCCCAGCATGCAGTGCAGGCAATTCAGAAAAAAATGCTAAAAATAAAATTGAAATGCCACTCATTTAGAGTTTAAAATCAGATAATTATAATTTAGTAGTTAGAGACAATTGTTTTTTATGGCAGCATAATCATTTTGTCTAGTTTGATATTCCAGACAGCAATTAGCATTAGAAAGATTTTTAAAAAAAGTGTTTTTATACCTGAGCTCACCATCCTTAATGAAATATTTTGAATGCTGTTTTTAATGAGGACGCTGACAAAATGTTGGCGGTACGGTAGGGTGGGTCGACTTTGAATTTTTCGCACGTCTTTGGACTGAAAATGCGCACTCTCGAAGCGGAGAACCCGATTCCAACTCTGCCCGTGACCTGCTCCACCGCATTGCTTCTCGGCAAACAGCTGCGAGTAAAATTCGGCATTAGTGTCAGCTTGTCAATTTATTAGGTACGCGAGTCTAGCGGCGTTGCGATTCCGGTGGCCGTCGGAAAAGCAAGTCTGCGTCCGAGCTCGGGGTCTACGAGATGCTGGATGCTTTGTGCAGGAATTTTGTACCATGCCGAAATGACTGTGTTGCATAGTGCAAATTGGATGACTGCACAGTCTTGCTGCCAACAGCCCTTTGCACGCCATCCCAAAGATGCTCTACAGGGTTGAGTTCCAGGGACTGTGCAATGATAGCTTGCTGTTCCTGGAACCATTTGGTGACAGTATGTGCCTTGTGACATGGTGCATTATCATATTGGATGTGTACCCACGAAGGGATGATCTTGGTCAGCAACAACATTCAGATATACTATGCTATTCACATGTTCTTCTGCTGGTTTTAGGGGCCCTAAAATGTGGCAGGAAAGTATTTCCCACAGCATAACAGTGAGATGTGCTTTCCTGTTCTTCAGTGACAGCATCAGCACTCAACCTTCGGAGACAAAGTCTGATAAGCGGTGTGTTCTCTGATGACATTCTGCACACCAATATTGAATATGGATGTGATTTGCCTGCTTGTGGCCTGCCTGCTTCCTTGCCCGATTCTCTCTGTTCTCCTTTGGCCTCGAAAATGGTTTTTGTTTACAGCATCGGCAGTCACCGGTTCTTTTTTTTTTTTTTTTTTTTGCTTTTGCACCATTCTCAGTAAATCCTTGAAATCGCTGTGCGTGAAAAGCTCAGGACATGGGTGATGGAACCATCACGGCTAATGCCAACTATCATGCTACGTTCAAAGCCAGTAAAATCAGGGGTTTTGCCCATTTCAACGTTTAGCTGAACCATAACTGAAGCTGGAAATCCTGGTTTGAATGATTTATACCACACACTGCAGTCATGTAACATATTTACTTGTTTGAATGTACGGTTTGTGTGAACGTGGGGATTTACCTAACAAACTGGCAAATTGGTGTCTCAGAACAGAGGTTCATTTAAAGTGCTTGAATGTAGTAAAAACAAGATTAATTAAAATATAGTTAAATCTACCATTATTTTGTTAATATAGGTTACCAGTTTTAAACATACTGACTGCTAACCTTATTTATGCAGCTTACTGGTTGTCAGTACCTTCATCTTGTTAAATTTTTGTTTATTTTGTTTTTTGTTTTTGATATTTGGTTAAATGACTGCTGCTTGGTGTCTCACTGAAATGTAACTATTCATAGTATACTGCTTATTATTATTTTTAAAGTCTTTACTGTATTTTCTTTGCCGATTTAGCTAGTTATTTAACTGCTTTCACTGGACGCTGTAAAGATTTTATAGCTGGATAATATGGGAAAGACGGATTGGGTTTTCTTCTCCGTCACTTCACGCAAACACACCAAATGTTTTACTTTTTTATTCTGGTTGTTATGCTGTATTTATACACAGAATGAAGAAGTCAGCCAAATTAAATGAAATACACAGAGCTGCCTGTACCAACAGTGAAGCAGAAATGGAAATTTTGCCATTGCCTGTAGTCAACGTAATGGACCAGTTCATTGCCATAGTTGGCCTGGAAACATCTGCTGTCTAGGATGCAAGTGGCATTTTTGTGAAGCTGCAGGAAAAATGGAAAATAACACCAACATTTTTCTAAAGCATATAATGTAAGGAAAGGTGAGCAGTCAGTTGGCCTTGGACTCCCTGTGGTTTTTTCCATTTTTTTTCTTTTTTGTTACCATAGTGGGAGTTTTTCCTCTCTTTCTGCAGCCTACTGCCCCCCCCATAGTCACTGTTAATGATGCAGCTTTCTTTTTCTTTTTTTTTTGCTTTCATGCAAAACTCTACCTTTGCACTACCTTATGTTAAGCACAAGAATATTAGGAACACCGCTATGCCACAGTAAATTGAACCGAATTAAACCGAAATGTGCATTGCACAGAACAAAGGTTTTTCCTCCACTTGAATAATGGTTAATTCCGTTTTTAAAAGTCTACAATAAGATATTAAAAATGAAAGATTTTTCAGAACCTCTGGGTCAAGGATAGACGTCAAATTTTAGTTTTCACTGACTTCTCAACTTACAGACCCAAGTGGAAGGAAAAGTCTAATTTGGACTGAATTTAACCCCAAAGTCGCTTACGCCACTAAGTCAGAATGACTAAAAGCCATGTAATACAGCAATCCCTTTATTCACTGCTCAGGTCTGCTAAAAACTGCAAGTAAAGCTCAAACAGCCAAAAAAATAAAATCTGAAACACTTTGATTTGCTTGTCCAATGCAGGTGCGCTACGGTATGGCATCTCTCCCAAAAGCCTAGGACTGCAGGGTAGGGGGGCACACTGGAGAGACCACCAGTCCAATGCAGTGTAGCTATTTTTTTTCATTTTAAACTACATTAAAGTTTAAGCTTATTTAAAATTCCTGAAAATAAAGCAAATTACCTCTGTAACCTCCTATTTAATGCCGATTGATGACTCATTTATTTTTAAGTTTGTTAGATTCTTTTCCCTTTTTATCTTTAAGCTTTTATGTATTTTGTAAATAATAGTGTGCCTCTGTTTATTTACAGACTTGATTCTGTAGGACTGTTCAGCATGCACTTTATGAAGACCGTTTACATATAGTTGGTAAGTCACACGGTCCGAACTTGTGGACCACTTCACGAATTTGCAGCGTTTCTCATCCTGCCGCTGGTCACGGGACGGCTGTCACACAAACATGGGGCGCATGTTAGATGAAGATGATCCCACACTCGAGTGTGTTCTGCTGTCCACAGCTGCGAAACGGAACGGTGAAGAAAATGAAATTAAATAAAGCGGAGAATGCTCATGTCTTTGAAAAGATCGATCGGACGCTTTTGGTAACTTCAACGTGAAGCCACTTACACCGATTTGGTCTGGATTTTAGGCCTCATATTTTGTGGGCAAGTCATTTGCAGGTCAAGCTGAAGATCTAACGCGCAAGGCTACCCAAAAATTCAGCTGCCAGTTTCTCTTAGAAGAAAAATAAACCTTCATTCAAAGAGGCACGTGTCAGCATCGGCTGGTGAGATGGTTGAAGACAGCTGGCATCGGACAGCTCCTTCAGCAGCAACCCGCCAACTCGAGAGAAATCATTCCTTTCAACCAATTCATTCCTGCGCAGGTTTTCGGCTCGAGAGGAAGCCTCCTCTCGGCATCTTCGGTCCCATTTTTCCTCGGCCCTGTGTGTTCATATATTGTCTTCATTTCCTTTCTAAATTTATACTTCCGAATAAGAATCACCGGGGAGAGGCTATCATAACCCTCCTGTTACTGGCAGTGTAAAAGTGCACACTGGATTAGGAGGATATTTCCCTTGAGTGAGAATGTGAGCAGTAGCCCTACTGCTCAGCAGAATTCTGCTGCTTCCCGTTTGTGGCGCCTGTATCGATGCTGTCACACAGCTGCAACAAATCGGGAACACATACCCCCCCCCCATCACGGCGGTGTGGCGAAGAAGGAAAAGTTGAGAGCATCCTTGTCAAATTATTTATCCCTCTCTCTCCCGCTCTCTGTCAGAAGTGTTCCTGTTGCTTTTGGCGACGCCGTGTTTTTCTTCCTGTTGCATTTTCGCTATAAGCAGCAGCAGGACGTCTGCAGATGGGGATCTGGAGGACTTGCGCGACCTGTCGTATTGTTTTTGTCTCATTACCAAGCTGATGAAGATGTTCTGATATCTACACAATCAGATGATCGCCATCCAGTGTTCGAGACCTCTTTCGACGTTTTTTAATTCATGCCGAACCTTGCCGAGAACTCCTTCAGTGTGTTTTTGATGAAGAATTTTGAGCTTATTTCTTCGAATCGCCTGACTGTGATGGACTGGCATCCCATCCAGGTGGTACGTTCATAACCTCGCGCCCACCAATTCCAAGATGGGCTCAGGCCATCATACAGAAGATGACGATGATGGATGGGTGGACAAAGAGAGGGAGGGACAGAGCCGTATTTCGATCTCTGTTTTTGCGTAAATTTTATTTGGAGTGAAATTTTAACCAGAAAGCATTGAAGTCTAAAGACCAAAAGTCTAAAGCCACACCCAGCTGAGGTGAGCTTATTTATATGGACTGCAATGTTATCTGTGAGCCATAAGTTGTCCCGGATCAGGAAGTCTGCTTGGGTTTTCTTTTTTTCTTTTTTTTTTCGATCGTAATTTTACTGCAGCCGCTCACATTTCCTCGGCGTTGCGCAGAATTTAGGGATATGGTGACTGGTTTAAAAATAAATCTCAGCATGACAGATTCTTTGTATTTATCTTGTATAGGTCCTGCTGGATTTTTTTAGTCCATTTTATATTTATAGAAGGCCTAATTATGCTAAGATCCCGATGAAGTGTTTTGTCTTCACCGCAGCGGAGAAAAAATCCGTCTTTGTGTATCACTGAATTTTGCATGTTGGGGCACAGGATTAACAGTCATCTGTCGAGCTGACACAAAAGCAATTTTACTTAATTTCACTGCTTGACTTTATACTGACATATGAAGTAGTAAAATGAAAATATAATAGATTCTGCACAGTGCTAATTTCTCTGAACCTTATTGAACTCTGCCTTCCACCATTTGCTTGCTGTCGATTTACACCAGACAATAAAGGTGTATGCACAGTGCAGACGCAGGCAATACGCTGCGATCCACAGCAACAGTGCAGCGGTTTTCGCAAAAGACGGATCTTTCCGATCTTGGCCAAGGAATTTGATGTAACAGAATTTTTCCTGTTCCTAGGATTGCAGTCTTCTGAAGTGAGGCAAGTGTTCTCGTTCCTGGGATCTCGTGCAGCTGCTCTTCCAGCTTAGGGGTTATGGCGCCAAATGCTCCTGTCACCCGTGGAAGTAGCTTCCACATTCTCTCCATTTCTTTTTTCAATCCCTCATGTTTCTTCAGTTTCTCCTACTTCTTCTTCCTGATGCTTCAGTCACTTGGAATCACCACATCTATCAGCAATGCTTTCTCCTCCTTATCTTTTACCACTGAGCCTGGTAGGTTAGCCATTGCCTGTGTATCTGTTAGGATGTGGAAGTCCCACAAGGCCTTGCCTCTGTTGTTCTCCACCATTGTCTGTAGTGCCTCCCGTTTAGACGTGTGTTCAGGCCATATTCCTTGCAGATGTTCCTATATAGTATATGATCCCTGCCACTTGGTTGTGCCTGCCTGCATCCGCTGTCCCTGCTTGCATCCTTCCACTGCTCCTAATGTTGGATTGTCTCAGTCTGCACCTGAGGTCTTACCTGGTATGGGACCTCTGTTTTCACTAACAAAGTGTTGACTGCTTCTTCTTGTTTGCTATTATTAGTGCCTCTGTTACATCCTTTTTCAGCCACTGGTAGGATTTCCTCATATCAGCCACCTCTGCTGTCTCTTTGTCATGCTCATCCTGCCTGGCACCTCCTTTGCTTCCCTGATATCCACATCCCCTGTCTGCTTCAGACGTTTCTGCAGCAGCTCACCTTTGGATGGTGTTGTTTGTATGTACTTACGTGTCTCATTCAGAACAGTAGTCATAACACTTTCTAGGCCCCTTCCCACTTTCCTTCTGACTGGTTTACAGTTTCTGGGTTTTGAGTTTTAGGTACAAGGCTCTGTGCATTGTAAGGAGTTTTTAAGTTTTCTTCTCTTGGCCACCTTACTGTGGCAGCTGGGTATCTGATGACTGGCAGGGCATATGCATCGATAGTGCTGATTTTGCTCTTACCATTCAACTGGCTCTTTGGAACCTGTGTCACTGTGTGGACGTATTTGGATGCTGCAGTCTTCTTAGTTTCTGCTACGTGGCTTCCATGGGATTGAAAGCTCCCCGGGTTTAGTTGTCCTACGCGTCTATCATATGTGGCCTTGTGGTAGTCCAGCCGCCTCTGTCTTTATCACTTTCCCTGTCTTCCTGCTGCATTGCTAGTATGAACAACATCCCAATATCCTCTCTGTAAATCCTAGTCAAGTGAATCATTGAGTCAGTGTTTCTTTCTGCTATGGTCTACAGATTGATGTCATCCATGTACAGAAAGCAACTGGTGGCAGTGCTACTCTTCACCCTGTATCTGTGACCACTGTTAGTGATGATCGAGCTATGGGTTCAGGTCTATGCAGAACAGTGGAGGAGACAGTGCATCTCTTTGGTATGTACTACACTTAATGGTCACCTGAGCATTGTCTTTGAGTTGTTGTCCTGTAATACTCCATTAAGTTCTTGCTGAACTCAACCTGAGAGTATGCTGTAAAGGGTTTCTTGGCAAAGAGGGCATTTATTCTTTTGCCCTCTGCTTCTTTTTTGTGTATCTCTGCAATCTGGCTGCCAGTGCAGTTAGTCCCTATTTAGCAGACAACAAGGACCTAAGCTATGGACACGGTATTGTACTTCTTCCCTTTGATCATCTCTTTTTGGGCTGTCTTTATTTTGCTTGAGTTTCCAGGATGGTTGGGCTCATGGGTTATAGGGCTTATATCAGGTTGTTAGTTTCAAATATGGTGGTTCTCTTTGATATCTGTTGATAACTGTTAACCATATCTATAATATAAGACTGATGGATGGAAGTTTGATTTGATATATATAGTCTGTGTCACATCTTGAGAAGAGGTCTATATAAAAATTAAGTGAAATATGTAAAGCCTCTTGTACAGTCCCTGCCCGGCTAGCTCAGTCGGTAGAGCATGTGACTCATAACCTCAGGGTTGTGGGTTCGAGCCCCGCATTGATGTGAATCCAGCCACAAGGGGGTGCACCTCTGTGCTGGTCCCAAGCCCGGGCAAAATGGAGGGTTGTGTCAGGAAGGGCATCCGGTGTAAAAATCTGCCAAACCAAATATGCGGACGAGCCAATCCGCTGTGGCGGCTCCTGACGGGAGCAGCCGAAAGTCGGTTTCTTTACATAAAGCCTCTTATAAATATAAGTATAGCCACTTAAGTAAAATTGAGTTTGTGTCAGCCAGACTGTAACGCTTCAGACTAAATATTGCCCACATTCGGCTGAAACATAAGACAGTCCTAAACCAGATTTGATTCATATGTGTTATGTGGAGGTACCGGCTATTTTCACCATGAACCATTTCCAACAGGTAAAAGGATGGTGAAAATTCACCAGTGCTGTTTGTTTCTTTTTAGCTCTGCTTCAGGTAGAATTCAGCAGCAGTTTTCTTGCAGAAAGCAGAATCCAAGGAACTAGCAGCAGCCCCCTCTCCCCCCCCACTTTGTCTTGTCAGAGCAACCCTAATGATCAGCACCGTGCCGCTGCGGCTACTACTTCCGCCCCACAGTGCTTGGACTATGGGCGACGAATTAGACATAAATCCAGCCCGATCTGTGTGGAGTTTGCGTGTTTTCGTGGGATCCCTTTGGGTTATTCTTCTCTCTCACTCTAAATCCACATTATGTGTACAGTATGTATGAGTGAGTTGCACAGCACTGCTATGTTGGCACTTACAAGTAGTTCATGTTGTGCACTGTACTGTAATTTGCAATGGATAATAATAGTAACTGCAAATAGTAACTTATTAGTAGTAGTAGGGTTAACATTAGTATTACTTTTATTCACACCTTTATTATTATAAAAACCGAATAACAATAACAACTGTAATATTAATTCAGTTATTAAGCATAATATAAGTAATATTGTAAGAAGCTATACTTATAATAACAACAACAACAACAACAACAATAATAATAATAATAATAATAATAATAATATGAATAACAGTGGCAACAATAATTATAATTATATTAATTCAGTTATTGGGCATAATATAAGTAATATCGTAAAAGGCTAATATAAAAGGCTGTACTTACATTCATAATAATAATAATATTTAGTTATTATTGTTATTATAGTATCCACAGTTGATTATAGACTTAATTTTATTTTCGTACAGTTTCAGCGACTACTTAAAAAGTAATGGGAGAAAATGGTTGAAATGAGTCTGAAACATGCAAAATTTTGCAGACCGGAACTGCCTGTATGAAGCGAGACTGAGCAAATAATTTATACAGAGAAATAATTTCTTATTTTATTACTGTCTTATTACAGTGCTCAGTGAAAATATTTTGAGCAAAAACTGAGAATTGGTGTTATTTCAGACGGGCTATAAGCGGGCCAAAAGTGCATCGATAACATTAAGGCACTTAATTTTTGCGAAGGACAAAGCACAAACAAGGAAGCATTCCTTTAAAAGGAATTGGCAGAAACGTTTAACCAGCGACATAAGTGAAATAAAAATGAATAATAAAAGGCTGGCGTGGGGAGGCGCCCTCCTCTTCCAGTTCCCCCAGGGTTCGGGTGGCTCGATGAGAGGCAGCTGGGTGTAATTTGGTGGCGCGGCAGCGTGAGGCCGGGCGCGTGCCCTCGTGCCACCTCCCACCCAGCTCGCGCACCCGTTTAATGACAGTTTACTCAGCGATGAATAATGTGGTCAACGGCGCAGGAAAAAATAAGCTTGCACTTTTATTTTTGCCGGACATTTACAGCAACACAGCTCACAGACTGCGCTCAGCTGAGCTGCGTCCTTTTTAAGACCGAACACACCTGTCCGTGTGGGCGGCGGTGTTTATTTAAATACATTTCGGGGAATTCTTCGCACAGTCCTTAAATATGTAATCGTTTTTGCCCACAACTGGATAATAAGGGGAAAAAATGAGGGGGGGTTGAAAGCAGGGTATTTTTTTACTGCATTATTCAGTTGTGCTTTTTAAAGAGGTTGTTTTAAGCATATAGTAGGGTTTCTGAGCGGTGTGCCCTTACACATGATAACACGCCAAGCTGTAGGATGCCAGAGAAATGCCATATGCCTCATTTGCATATCCTTCCCCCCCACACCCCCATTTAGTGCAGCTGCCAGCCACTGTGAGGGAATGGCTCCTCTGTTTATTAAAAAGCGCTGCATACTTTGAAATTTAAACAGGATTTAATGCTCTGCAGCGAGCGTCTTCAAAATGCGGGCGTCATTTGAAAAAAGTAACCCCCCCCCCCACCGCCTTTGTCTCACTTTTCTGATTTTGAAATGTAGGATACGTGCTATAAAGTACAATACCTTTGCGTCATTGTTTATTTGCATTATTTATTTCCTTTGCGGAACGCGCCGTGCCGCTCTGGAGCAGTGTGGTTTTCAGAATTGTGATGTTTTATAGGCTGCGGTATTTTATATGTAATATTTGTGTCAGTCAGAGAAACTGATGGGTTCAGCTTTGTGCAAGTTATATATACTGTACATACTGTATAAACAGTAGCCGAATGTGGCGTGTTTTAAATCATGGGTGAAGACTTGGAGCTTCAGCTCAACGCATTGGACTCTACAGCCCTGTGATTGTAAAGGCTATGAAGCCCACAGAGCATTTGTTCCTGTTCATCGTATTGCAGCACCGGTCAGAGGAAACTCAAGGTTGTATAGAAAACCCCCACCCACTAAGAAAATGTGGCTGTCCCAGTTCGGCTGGACTGGATGAGCAAAAACTACGTGAACCCAAAATACCTGCAAAACCTACATGCTTAGGAATATCCTGACTATCAGAGTCTGCAGAGCTGTGGAGGCACCAGTGCTGCTCCCTGTTCCTCAGCGATGCCCCTTTGTTCTGTTTAAATAAGGAAGTGCATAAAATATGCTGTTTAAACATCTACTGTTACTCTTAAGCTTCAACGCTGATCTTTTGTGTTCAGATATGCAAGTAGTTAATGACAAAGAGACGGTTTTTCGCCATGCTTTTTCATTCTGCCACTTGTCTTTCTTGCACAACAAATATTGCTGTTACGTAAATTCTATATTTACAGTACAGTATTATTTCACAGAAAAATTAAACTGCTTAATTTGTTTTGAGCGTAGAATTAAAATTCAAGTTTTATTTAAATTCTATAAAATTTTATTCAAGAATTTAAAATAATTGATAATTAAACTTTCATTTTTTAATTATTTTTATAACAACCCCCAACCTTGTTGGTAGCGGCCGTGCGGTGTGGCCAACTGGGCTAACAGAAGGATATGAAACTGAAATTTAGCTTTTTAACAATTTTTTATTTAATTTGTCTGGTTAAACAGTTCAAGTTTAATAAAATTTAAATAAATGATCATTTAAATGTGAAAGGCAGCTTAAAGAGCTTGTATTTTTTACCCTCTTTGCAGTGTTTTTACGACGCCATTTGTGCATCTTGCACCTATTTGCTGTCTTTTTTTCTTGACTCGTGAGGCGGAATTGTATCCCTTCACCCCGATACGGTATCCTCACTTTGCCTGGATCGTCAGTTTAATCGCAAGTAAATCTGCCGTTTTCTGGGTTTTTCGAGAAGATGAAGCACGTGGCGAACTTCTCGCGCGTGGTGAACTTCTTCTGTGGCCCGACAGTTACCTTCAGGGTTGCTTTGAGTGTCGTGGACCAGTGATGCCCATGAGCAATACTTTAAGGAATGCGCTGAGGAATTCTCTCAGGTTTTGGGGCTTAGCGCTATTTCTAGGCATGATTTTAATTGGCATATCTAATGAGGATTAATGTGCACCTAAATACAAAAATGTCCATTAATAAGTGTGGTGCGCGGTTATGAGCTAAGCTGTGGTTCAGCACTCCGTGGATACTGCCGAGTGCTTTAGTGTGTAAACATAAGCTTGAGAGCTTTTGGACCAAGATTCCTCTGTTGTCTGTCAGACGGTCCTGCTGATAACTCCTAAACCCTTCTGTGGAAGAAGGCCCAGACGAGATTACAGCCTCTATCACTATTGCCCTGCCAGGCTAAAGCAGAAACCTGCCTTTTTATTTACTGCTTCTGTATCTAGACTAGCTTTAATAATTTGGCCGAAAATGTGCTCCAGAGCGATTGTGTGAAATGCGGAATTGGGTCTTATAGCGAGAGGGTTCGTGCAGAATTATGTGAGCAGCAACAGCCTGAAGCTAACCTCAGAACTCATGTATACGTCTGCATCCTTTGGGGAAGTCAAGTAGCGCAAGGTGCCACTGGGCAAGGAGAAAACTGTTTTGATCGCAATATTGCATGTTTGTGTTTTGTTAAAACAAACAAATAAATAAATAGAGAACCATGGCAGAATTTTAAATCTAATTAACAGTGCTGTTCTGAATGAATGTAGACATCCAACAGGTTGGAGGTTGGAATTTACTTGTTCATTTCAACTAGCGGAATGCAACGTGAAGTTTGCTCGATCAGCAAGGAGGCTTTGCTGTCCCACGTGAGTGTGGACCTGCACAGACTGTGTTGTGGGAGGCACGGGGGACTGATTCAGCAAGCCCTGGTGTGTCTTTGCCTGCTTTGGAATACTCATGATATTTTTATTTATTTATTTTTTTTTCTTCCCAATGACTGATGTCCATGATTCATATTTTCGTGTCTTACATGACAAACAGTTTTGTTTATGGCCAGAAGGAGCCTCACGTGTGCTGCATTTTTGACTGCTGCACCGGAGGAACTCATTGAAAGGTTTTGGAAGAAGTCATTTGGTCAGCTTGCGGTCCTCCAGGATAATCTAATGCATTAGCGGCGATCACTGCGGTTTAATAGCCTTCGCGACCCTAGTTCTTAAATTAGATTCGGATAGGCAAAGTGAACCGGGGCTTCTCGGAAATATGATTACAATTACAAATTACAATTCAGATTGGAGAACTTTCTCTCTTCATATGAGAAATCTTTCAGTTCTGATCTCAAGGGCTTGAAAGCAGCGGTGTTGTCCTCACTCACTCCTTCCTTTTTATTACAATGGCACAGACCCCCTGCATTTACTGGCCCTTCCCCATCAAGCGGGCACATGTAAGTGCTTTTCATTTAAACTAAGTAGTAATATCTTCCTTATTAACTTGAGGTTTTTGATAGTGTCCATGAGGTGTTACTGTATAATGAGTTTTGGCACCTTGCCATCATCCCAGCACCTTAAAGGAGTGGAAGTGAAACTAAAAAGCAGAGGACAAATTACTCTGAATCCACAGGGTATAGTAAGTGGTGCCATTTCCTTTTTGGATTCAGTTTGTTTAAAAAAAAAAGAAGATATTGGACAAACAGTGTCTTCAAGTAGGCCTGTTGTGAGAATATTTGTATGAAATATGAATTTATTGCTTTTTTTCCCACCATTGTTTTGATAATGAGCTCTTGCAGTCACTACCGCTAGAGCATCGTATGGTTCTGTTGCATGCGGTTTACTGAACCCATCAAAAAAATCAGTCCAGATTGTGGTTCAGAGAGCACCTTTCTTTGTATTGCCAGCACAGGCCGTCAGTCCAAAAGAAGGGCCTTTGTTTATGGCGGTGCGACCAAGCAAGGACTTCAATGCATTCACCATGCCAGAGCCGACAAATAAAAAGATTACAAGCAGGTTTTGTAGAATTGCGCTGACTACTTTGCGTGCCATTCTTGGCTGTATGTTTTTAACGGATGGCTTTCGCTGTCTGCCGAGGAAGCTAGGAAAAGGAGAAAACAAGGTAGGACGAAGCAAAGTGCCGTATGGCAAACAGAAGCAGAAATAATGCATGATGCACGACATTTCTGTTGGCAGGGACCTTTACAGGAAAAGAAGCGAAAAGATTTCATTTTCCTTTGTGTTGGAGATGAATTGTGAGGGAACTATTTAACAGCTTACCCAACTGGAAGGAGGTGCAGCCTCCAAGTGTAGTAGAAGCTGAACAGGTTTCTTCTAGAAGATGGGTGGAAGACAACACTGGTACAACAGGAAAGATCTACACAGACCTAAGGCCCAAGTCTGCCCCATTATTCCAGAGCTGTGAGGCATCTGTGTTACCTATCTATATATCATTTGCCATAACTTTCTGCAATATTTATTCGATAAATAGGAACCAATCGGAGTGTAAGAACACAGATCTGAAGAGTGAATCTAAGACGTTTTTTCAGCTAGCCGGACGATATTTGAGCCTAACATTTTTCTTCTGCTCCCAGTGGTTTGTTCTCAGCATTTATTTGATTTTGCTCCGCTGGATCCCTTTGCACGTTGTTTTTTGGAATTGGCATTATAGAGTAATAAGCAGTAACTGTTGTCCTTTAAACAAACTGGCGATGTTTTACGTGAAACGGACAACACGCCACTTTCGTATTTTCTTCGTGCCCGAATAATAGCGGCGCCATTTAAGATTAAAATGTGAGTGAGATCAGGGCCTCTGACTCATGTACTCCCGTTTTCATTTTTATGTATTTATTTTCTTCGCGGGGAACCCGAAAGTGGGACCTGTGGACGTGTGAAACGGCAAGCCAGAGTAAAAGGGGGCCCGCTGATGACCGGAGCTGCTGTTGTCAAAGCCGCTCCCAAAGCGATGCTGCCAACGCACTACCTCTGAAGTCTCAGGCCGATGCCGTAATGGTTATACAGTATATATATGTATTCATGGACGCCAAAGCGATTTTCAGTTAAACCGGCACTGTCACCTAATGGAGGATAGAAAGAGAGGCCGACGATTTATCCTAAAATGAGAGAGGCGGTAACCACTCCCCCGTTCTGTTGTAGCGCTGCAAGTTGTGCTCTTTGCTGCAAATTGTTTGCTAGAAATCCTGACCAGAAGGGGTACCTTCTTGGAGTGGAGGCGCACATTGCGACTGGGCTCGGTGTCTTTCAGAGAACTTCTGCTTGTGGTAATAAATAGAGGTCTTTGTTTGGCTGAGACATGGAGGTGACAAAGACTCCAGCAGCTGTTTGAACCTCACTAAAGAGACAAATTACTGCAAACAACATCATTACTCATCTCCTCGGAGGCGACGCGTGCGCTCAGCGATGGCTGAACCCGGAGCCCTCTGCAGCGGCAGTCGTGCTGGCGTTTCCTAACTATCCTGTCTGCACTCCTGCAAGCCTGAGAAAGGGACAGGCGTGGCAGCTTCCACTTCACGAGATGTCAACATCCTCTACTTGACCTCCTTACGGTGTTGTGCTGGAATGGGTTCTGCTCGGTGGTTGGGCCTCATTGTAGCTGCTTCTCTGTTTGGGTAAATGGGGTTCTTCTGACTTACTTATGAGAACACCGGGAGGGGGGGGAAATGAATGCTGTGGATTTCGCCTGCTTGACTCGGTCTCGATGCTTGTGCGAAATACTGGCCTTTGTCAAATGTACGCCGTAAGCCAAAAAGTTTAAGCTACCTTTCCACGTAATTAAAAGTTCAAACATGAGACATTTTATCACCATCAGTATTTCCTTATTTGCGGTGGCTTTGAATTTGTAGTCTGTAGTGCATCTTCTTGTATTATGAATTGGATAAACCACTGTTATCTTTCTTGAGATTCAACAGTTCATCAGAAAAGTAGATTAAATACCGCAAGTTTATTTTAAGAGCATTTGTAATGAAATTATTGCGTGACATCGCATCCAACCAGCTGCTTTTTCATGTTCGCGTGGCTGTTCTTGCACGCTGCTTATCCTGGTTGTGTCCACTGTATGTGGTTGTGACTTAGTCATGAGGCACCCAGACTTGGTCTAGAGGTTCAGTTACTGTTTGAAAGAGCAGGAAAATGAAGCAGGCATGCGTGTGGGTTTAGTGAGACTGAATGTGGCTTGAGGACTGGTACCAGTCCCACTGGTTTGAGTATTTCAGAAACAGCCAAGCTGGGGAGACTTTTGCAAGCGACAATTCCAAAAACATTGCCGCTACTTCACTTTAGCAGTCTGTCCTGTGCCAAATCTCAAGCAAGTGGAGCATCTTTTGGGTGAGGTGGAATGTGACCTTAACGCAATGAATGTGCCGTCAAAAAATCCGTATAAACAGATAGCCGAACAGGCAACCGTGGACAAAAGCTCTCTGGAAATGAGCGCAGCCACTTGTTTCTGAATCCAGGTTGGAGTCGGGATTAGGACCCGTTGACCAAGTGTCTCTAATACGCTCACAGGTGGGTGTGCATTGCCTTTGTGTAGCTGAACACTATTTGCTACTCATTGTGTTCTAGTGTTGTCGTGCATTGCAAAATATGCAAAATGGAAAAGAGTCTGTTAATATCGCGTAAGAATTGCATTTATTCTTTAAGTAACTGATTGTTATCATTGTTGGCCTTGCAGCTTTTGTTCTTAATGGATGGATGGGTGGTATTTTCATTGTTTTTGTAAAAATTGCGCAAATTCTTTTTGTATCTGATGCTTAGTTTTGAATCGATTTTTGAATCGATTCTACAAACCGAATTAAAAATGTTTAGCGGAACTGTTAGTATTGTAGTTTGTTAGTTGCATATGTGTTAATATCGGTGGCTCAGCAAATCACGATTTTTCATTTAAGCATTGCATTTGGAGGAGAAATTTAAAATTCACTGTGGGCACTAAAGAAGTTTAATAAAGAGAACAATTGTTTAAAATGGTTTCCTTCACCTTTACTCATAACTGTGTTTTTAAGGAACAGTTTTGGCAAAATTTGCAATGTTGAAGTTTTAAACCTGTTAGAAAGATTTGTTTGTTTCTTAAGCTTTGAGCTTTGTTGCTTGCACTGTAGAGTCCTTATTTTTATTTCTATGTATACACAGCTATGTACCTGAAAGTATGCATTATTTTGTGGCCTTTATTTCAGTATACAGTATATTTATGTGTCCATTATTCCATAATACCGGTTCCAGCTCCGTTGGGTATTAGCATCTTTCCATCCTAGCTTGTTGGTGCGTTAGCTAGGGGGCCGTTCCCATGCTAGCCAACCAATCATCATGTCTTTCTCAAGAGCAAGAGTTTGTACGACCAATTTCCCGCTCTCCGCTCTGGTGATGTTATCAACAGCAAACAAACAATGAGTTTCGCTAAAGGGAACGGTGCTCTCTCCTGTCCAGTTCATCCTCTACACCTCTGCATTAAAACGCATTACTGAGCGATCTTACTTCCAGAAGTTCTCTGACACAGAGAGAAAGGTTGTGAAGTACAAATTTCAGATTGAGGGCTTTGTTTTATGATGGAACTACGAAACCATCTGATGAAACCACCAGATGAACCATCTCCGACTCAACGTCAACAAGCCGAAAGATCTGGTGACTAACCTTGTCTGTGTTAAAGAGCCCTTACGTCTGGATATTACTGATGTTGCCTACAGATACTTGGTAGTTCACATCAGTAAGAAACTGGGCTGGTCCCACAATATGGATATGCTTCATAAGACAGGGCAGAGCAGGCTGTGCTTTCTCAGGAGACTTAGGTCACGTAGCGTGAATAGCAAAGTTCACCACAACTTCCACCAGACTGTATTTTCACCCATGCTGTTCTGAACCCAAGGACAGCAGCAGTTGTCCACCGACCGGCCCTCTCACACCTCATCATTTTAAGGCCTCCGCCGCTACAGAACAAGATGTAGCCAAGGTTTAGAAACAAACAGCCTTTTACCCTTGTATTGCACAGTCAGCGATGGGTTACTAGAAACCACTGAAATTGTGCCCCTGCCAGTTTCAGTGAAGGTCATGAAAAGCTTTGAAGAAAACACCATTACATGCTGGAAAACATATGATTTGTCATACAGTATACAGAGGAAGGTCAGAGCTGACGGTGCATGAAATGTGTTACTTTGCAGCAAACTAGTAAAGTGGTACATAAATTGTATTGTCATAATTAGTGAAATATGTTCAAAACAAGATGTAGAACTAAAAGTGGTAATATTTTCTCACAAGGGAATATGTGAAAATTCACAAAATTATATCAAGTATCTAAAAATTGGAAAGTGCCTTCAAGTCCTTACTGACTCCTAGGCAACCAGTCGCATGGATTTCAAGGGAAGGAGGAACAGAGGTGGTTTGGCATTGCCTTCTTCCGGCATATTTTTCCTTAGGGGAATAAACATGGAGGAGAATACATAAACCGCGCATGCGCCCCTGAGCCGGACTTGAACCCCACATCAAGCAAGCAGCCCAGGAGCTGTGAGGTTCCACTGCATCCCCCTTCTAAAAATTAGGGGCTGCAATGTTTGCTGATTTAAAAAAAAAAAAAAAAAAAACTTCCATATGATAGACGTGTCAATATATTCGTAAAACACCCAAGATTTCATCGCATTAGACATAAAATAGGTCAAAACACTCAACTGTGCCATACAATTGTAAAGCTAATGAATCACACGGGCTGCTTTGAAGTCAGGCTTGGTGGTGCAGTAAAGATTTTAGTCGTCTCCCCGGTGATTCAGCCCAGGTCACCAGGATTCGTGAACCTTGCCCTTCACAGAGAAGATTTGTCCCTGTGTGCTCCATGAAGCCTAAAGGGAGTAAGAAGACTTTAATTCATACAGTAATGGCAAGTACAGAAGTTCAAAGCCCCTTTTGTATAGGGTTGTGCCCCCCCCCCCCATGAGTGCACCTTGCCAAGGGAGTGGTGTGAAGCAAAACTTTGGAATTCATATCTTTCTTCCTGGCTTGGTCAGGAGTGCCAGTCATAGAGCGCATATCTAAAAGTTTCTCTGATAACACTTCATCCTCTCTTTATGAAAATACATTCGTGTTATAATTAAATAAATTTTTAAAAAAGAAGCCAATTGAACTTTTTGCACATTAAAGGCACCGTGCAGTTGCAGTTTGTGCCAGGATAAGTAAAGCCAATTACAGTGTCCAATTTTGCATTTGTTTCTTTTTCCTGTGCCAAGTTGAAAAATAAAACCTGGCGTTTCGATTTTACGTTTGTGTTCCCGGACCTTCTGTGGAATTTTCTGTCGCACACAGAAAAAAGCCCAAACAAAATGTTTATGTAAATATAAGTTTGAATTACTATTGCTGAAAAAGGTGAATAAATGAAAGTTTTTTTTTTGTTTGTTTTTTTTTTTAAAGCTACTAAAAGGGGGAGAGCACTTTGACATTATTTGTTTTTAATTTGCTATGAAATTTGCAGGTATTACTTTTGAAATGGCAGAACATTGGATGAAAAAGTGCAAAATAGTCTGTCCGATGCCAAATATGCATTTTGAACGAAACAAATGGTTTCTGCAGGTTAGAATTCATTTAAATTCGGCCACTATATGTATTCACTATATTTTTGGTAGCCCTCATGACAACTTAATTTCAAAGTTCTAAAATAAATATGGTGTTTGTGCAACTTTTGGAAGTTTATTACGATCACAGTAGCAGGTTAATGATAGTTCCATTTTCCTAATCCTTTTCTAGTCACATTTCACATAAAATTAGTTTGAAAAGTTCAAACGCATTGTCGAATATTTCCCATAAGGTGGCTCGCGGTGCCATGCAGCATTGGTTCGCCTTGACTTGAAGACTGCCGATTTTTTTCAATGAATTTTATTGATCTTTGCTGTTTGTACAAAGTGTGGAAGTCGGCCAGGGGAACGAAAAGATCTGGGGAGGTGAATGTCCTCTGCATGAGGTGTCATAATGGTCCATCGCACTGTAAAGGCAGCGATTAACACTCAACACACTGTCCATTACAGGCTATCTGGAGCAAGATTATGGACGTACAGGGACCTTGAAATGTAAATAGACCCCAGGACGGTGGAAGGAAACGGCAGGCACTCTCAGCCCACTGTGATGACTTATCTGTTTGCGGAGCCCTGGTGTTCCAGGTATGCTGCCTATTCTCAGGTGTAATGGTTTACTTAGACGGGCTCCTGTCTGCCTCTGTGTTTGCCCTGCTAGGCGCGGGGAGCATAATGTGGTGGAAAGATGAGTATCTTGAGCAGAGAGCACAGTCTGGTGAGGCAGCAGATGTTCCGCTCTGCTGTAGCATTCATGTGGGAGATATGCTGACTGGTCAGTGTGTGCTGTGGACCCCCTGTGGCTCCACTTGCTCAGTTAACTGCAGTAACACACGGGTTTACTAAGAGTTTGTCAGCTTTTTTAAGTTAAGTTTTTAATTCTGCTACAAATTTCAAGGTCAGTGTTGACACAGCTTACTGCCTTGGGGAATGAAGGTCTTAAGTTCAAGTCCCACCATTTGCTGTAAGCAGACTGTTGTGAATGTAATGGGCATCATACTGAACACCGCAGTATTTGATACCCTTGAGCAAGGTACTTACATAGTAAGAATTACTCAGCTATAATAAATGACTAAATCACTGTAAGTCACTTTGTTGAAAAGCGTCAGGTAAATGTTGCATTGTATGCTTGGCTTGAATTTGCTTTAAGGAGACTTTATTTGCCCAAACTAGTAAAAATGACAAGTACTGCAGATGCAAAGGTTTGATAGAAGTTGTTATTTTGTACACTTCATTTTGAATCTATTTCAACAGTATGTGACAGACTAAGCTGTCCCAGCAGGGACATTGCTTTGCTCATTCACCACCACGTCCCAACACTAAAACGTAATTTAAATGTTTCCGTAAACGTTTGTTTGTTGCGCTTCACTGCTTACTTTTGGATTCTTCCACAATACATTGAATTTGCTCCTGCTGTTCCTCTACTGGTCAGTACTACTGTTTCCTTATCCCAAACAGTGATGGGTGAAAGGTGTGAACGAAGGGTAATGCTTTTGAATGAACTTCATTTTACTTCATGGGAAGTGTCCACCCTTACCTTTGGCAGCTACCATTAATGCACAACAGTTCAATATGTGTTGGCTACCACTATTTAAATTCCATATCTGTTCCGATTTCAACCAATCACATTTTATGGGGTCAAATGTTTAAATGTATTCTGCATTTTAAAGTTCTGTGTTCATGGGTACGGCTGTGATAACTTGCAATGATGGTATGATCTACATGGGGTGGGGCTTGAATTTATGAAGATGGTCTGAGCAGCAGAGAGTAGAGAGGTGCATAAGGTAGAGTGGGACAACTGCACCGCATTTCTGTCTGTGACATTGCCACCCAAGAAATGTGTGGGCCCAGTGTCTATGGCAGCATTACCCTAACCGAGTAATGTCGGAGTAACAGAAGTATTCAGTTAGCAGAACTTTTTCTCCAAAGTGATGTACAACTCAGTGTAAACAAAAGTACACTTCACCAATAATATCAACTTTATGTACAAATATGATTCAGTACAGTAAAATATAGCGTAACAACCCGCATTGACGTGTGTTAAGGACGGGGGACTCTGGAAACTTCGTTCTTTATATCTAGACAGCAAAGCTCTTGAACACACTGGACACCACCAGGGCCAACATTTCCTCTTTAATTCCCCACAAAGGTTGAACTAACGCTCTGGACGCTGCCAATACAGTAATTAATTTTACTATGGTAGGCTACGGCACCTACATATTTCAAGGCCGAGCCCACATCTCCAACTCCCAGACTCATGGCTGAACCTGGAGAAGTATTGATATGGAGAACCAAGCACCAGGTGTGGAATGTTGAGCATTTTTGTAAGAATTTGTCAAAAGAGAGTAGACGTGGAAGGAAAAACTGGGTTTGGAGAATAATTAAGTTGAAGTTGAGGTTGTTTTAAATTTTTGCTTTGAACCAGTTACTAATTTAATAGGTGGCTTTAGTTGGTCTTGTGTTGATTTTGGGATGTTATGAGGTGGAGGTGGAGGTCTTTCAAAAAAAAAATAAATAAAAAACTTTTGGCTGTGTCACTCCCAGCCCCATCCTGAAGTAGACTTGCCCTGGTGGGGTAGGCTTTTGTGTTCCAAAACCTATCCTTGATGGTCTCCCAGTTGACTTGGCAAACCTAGTTTACCACTTTCAGGGAGGTTTATTGATTCCCATTGAAGATATACGGATTTTTTGACGGCACTAGAAAGGCTAACACTGCTCCGTCTATGATGACCATAATGATTTGGCTGCATTCTGTACTTTTTTATTTTTAGTGAGCATTTTAGAGTGCAAAGGCTTTTGAAGCATAAAAGCAACATATAACAGGGAAATGTCAACGTCAGCAAATTCAGAAGGAGGTTAATATATTCAAATTCTCTTGGCTATGAAGGGGTGGAAAACAAAAAGCCAGTTGTGAGGAGTTGAGACAATATGTAAACATCAGGGGTCTAAGACTGTTTGGGCGTCTCCACAGTCATGTTTTATTGATAAGAATGTGACTTTCAGAGGTTACAGAGTGAACAGTTTGGTTCCTTTTATTTCTTCATAGTCTCTGATATTTGTTGGAAGGTCATATTTTCTAACATCGTCCAAAAAAAATCATACATATTTTATTGTATGGTGTGTTTAAGGCCTGTTCTTTTAGTTTTTGTAGTTTCCAGCTGAAACTCTTCTGCTGTGGACTCCTCTCAAGCATGTGAGTATTTGTAGTGGGCATTCTCTTTCAGAATAAATACTTTTATTTATAGAAAGTCCAACACTAAAAATTACTGAACCCAATTTGAGAAAAAAAAAAAGGTGATTTTTTTTTTTATAGCCTGAAATTTTTGTCATGTATCTTTGGTAAACGAAACAGCTGATCTTCAAAACACCGCATTAAGTGTGGATGCGTTTATTTGCTGACCAGCCAAATTTATGCAACTGGTATTATGAGGCGGTCCATCTTTCACCGTGTCTCCAATTTTCACAACTGTCTGCCTGCAGTATGAAGGGAGCAGCAAGCTGGAGAAAAGGGAAATGATCTACTGCCTGCCAGGCCCACTGGAGATGAACGCTGAAGCTTGCATTGGCACTACCCTTCAGTAAATACTGTAGGTTTTCATTAGACAAGGATCTGGTGCATGTGGAAACCCTGCTTGGTTGCTCATTTTATCCTGATGTGTGTGTTTCTGTGGGGCTCCAAAAATAATGTCTTGCCATACCTGTGTTCATTTTTAATTTGTTAATATATTCACATTAACTGCGTGGCAGATTGTCTGTAAACTGGAGTTTTTAGGTACTTTTTATGTTCACAGTTGATTTATAGAGAGCTTTTGACAAGGTCTACAAAAAGCACCTTTCCCACCCGGTCTTTCCCCTGTGGGTGGTAACTGTCTTTAGACTTGGGCCTCCTGCTAGAGGCCTGGGAGTTTGAGGGTACAACATAGTATTTTTGCTGTTCCTAGAACTGCACTCTTCTGGACTGAAACCCATGTTGTAATTTCTGGGGTCTGATGGAGTCTCTCTTGTAGCTCAGGGGTCACAGCCTCAAATGCTCCTGTCGCATTTGTCCCAGTGGGACTACCTTGGCTTTCACCTTCCACATTCCTTCCAATTCCTCTCTCAGTCCCTGGTATTTCTCCAGCTTCTCATATTCTCATCTTCCTGCCGCTTTCTCCTCCTTATCTATCACCACTGTACCTGGTTTGTTTGTCTGCATGTGGAAATCCTGCAGTTTCTTGACTCCGTTTTTCTCTACCACTCTGTTTACTGAAACCAATCACAGATGAAAAAGAGATAAAAACATGGACTTGATGGAATGCTCACATATCTGTAGATGTGGCTGAAAGTATCGGTACCCTTCTACTTTCTCCAAAAATACAATTTTCTCTGCTTGAAACAGACAAGAGTATTTGGCATCTGCCATTCTTTATTTCACATTTAATGGAATGTGTGTTTTTTTTTTTTGTTTTTTTTTTTTTACGAACTACGAACTTTACGAAATTTACGAACTAACATGTTATTTTAAATAATAAAAGGCATAAAAATGGTACAGACCGAAATAGTGGGACCCTTAACCTAATACTTTGTAGTACAGTCTTTGGGGATGATAGCTGCAACCAAGCGCTTTCTGTAGCTCTGGATGATATTTCTAGACTTCTCCACTGATAATTTGCCCCACTCTTCTTCAGAACACTTATCCAGTTCCCTCAGGTTTGATGGGTTCCTTCTACCAACTCCAAGTTTCAACTCTTTCCACAGATGTTTTGTGGGATTTAGATCAGGACTCACAACAGGCCAGTTCAGAATGATCCAGGGTTATCTTCTCAGCCATTCCTGGGTGCTTTTTGAGGTTTGTTTCGAGTGATTATCCAGCTGGAGGACCCATGACTTGTGCCTGAGACACAGCTTTCTGACCCGGGGCAATATGTTTCCCTCCAAATTGCCTTGATATCCTTCTGATTTAATCATGACAAAAAATCTTTTAATTTCAACAGTTTTCAGGAAGAATGGTGCATTATTTGAATAAAATGGAAGGGTATCAATACTTTCAGCCACGTGTGTGTGTGTGTGTGTGTGTGTGTGTGTGTGTGTGTGTGTGTGTGTTTGTGAGATAACAGACAATAGTCAAAATCACTAATTTTAGTCTGGGATGCAGAAAATCCCAGCTAAGGATACATCATACAGGAGATTTCTCATAGTGGTGTTAACAAGAAATGATCTTGTTTCTTTGTCATTACTTACTACATCATTTTATTTTACTTATTTTTATTTTGTTTTTTTTTACTTTATTTAGATTTTTCTATTATTTCTTCTGTTTTCCATGAATTGTTTTCAGCTTATTTTTATAGTTGGTTTCTTTAAACAGAAGTTCCTCTGTATCGTCCCGATAGAAGGTCTCTTGTTATTGTATACCAGTTCTAAGCTCCCCACATGTTATTCAGTCTAACCATGAACAAAAAAATCCAATTTATGTTCCAGATGCTAGATGCAACGTTGTAGACGGTGTTGAACACCTATCATAATGTCCGAACCGTGAGAGGAGAAATTTGAATAGCACAGGCAACATGAGTGAGGTTTTTGCCCACCATCACAAACTGGGAGCACGGGAGCCAAAAACATGAAAAGGTGTTGAAAAACATAGTTGAGAAAGAAGCTAAGAGAGCAGTTGTTCAAAGGTTTAGAGAAAGGAGAGCGTATGAAGGATGTAGATTGTGCTTTCAATAAGCCTCTGACAACAGTGCAAACAATTTTTTGTTAATCGTGTTGAGTTTATCAAAGTGAATTGCATTTCAGCCACGGAGTTGTGTGCCTTCTGGAACGCGCTTTAACTTATGATGAAGATGTAATACCTCACACGTCAGGCTCCTCTCACAGGGGAATCTAGAGTTTAGCTGAGAAGTCGAACTCTGATTTTGCAAGGCCTCTGGCAGAACCAGAAAAGTGGTTCTGAAAGTAACTGAGGGAACAATAGCTGTAAATACATTTTTTTTTTTGTTGAAAATAATTACTGTACCGGCCTGACTATAACATGATATTTTTTCTGGGAATTGCATCTTAAAAAAGATGGGGTTGTCTTATATTTGAGGACTAGGCCTACAAAGGTCATATATACGACCAGTAGGTGGCGTCACTTATCTGCTGGCGTCAGTTATCCACAGAAATGATCAACTGCAGCTAGCGAGTGTGAAAGATGGTGAAACCTTGAGAAGGTCTGGAAAAAAGTTGCTCAAAGTTAGGCCGAATTAACGAAGGATGGAGGAGGAGTTATGATGCCAATTTTAAGATAATGGTGATCAGTGAGGCAGAGGTGGCAAACATCTCTCAAGTAGTCAAGAAATAAGTTACGGAATGTTGTGTTTGAAGATGGCGAGCCCAAAAAGACCTTGAAATGTAAATATGGTGAATATGAATAAATATGATTTTTCTTTCTAAAGATAAAATATAAAGTTTCCAAAAACCTTTTTTCAAACATGAGCAATCAGGATCATCTTATACTCAGGTATAATGTATTTGTGAAATACATATACAACATATGCATGGTGGCAAATACAGGTGACTGTATCTTCAACCAGTTATTTCAAATATCCTACTGAGTGGCTTGACTTGTTTCCAGCTCACTATGCTTTTCTGAAAGATTTTTGTCAGCTATGAATGTTCAGAACGCATAGATACGTTTAAATAAAATCAAGTTTTAAAGTGCACAATCTGTATTTACAAGTACTGCCACATCCATGAGACCTTTAAGGGTTATAAGTAAAGCACTTACATATATATGTGTACCACAGGCTTGTCCCGGCTCTGGAAATTGGCAACACTCATGCTTCCTCGAGCAAGCCCATCAGAGATGAGATGCATTCATCAGTCTTGACCAGGGTAGCTGCCCACCCTTCATAGCTTCAACTAGAAAGATGAAACTTTTGAATCCAAGCTTTGCTACCGTTTCTCCTTTCTGTGCCCCAGATGCATCTTAAACCTTACAAATGCTCATTGGGACAAATCATTATGGCATTTAGAGTTTTAATGCTCCATGAGAAAGGGTAAGGTTTATTTTGCAGCGATCTTTGCGCATTCTTCCTGAAATGTCATGTTTGTCTGATTTCCAGAATAGAGGATTAAAACAAACTGTGACACATTTGTATTAATAATACAAACAGTAATGAATTCTCCCAGCAGTTTTTACCTTTTTCTTTCTTTACAGCTGGACAATGGAACCTGAACCCTAACAAAAAAAATTGTGTGAATGTTTCACCCTAGGCAGTGAGCGTGTTCCCTTATTTAGATTTATTGTGTTTCTCTTTGGCTCTATAGATTGGACTGCAGTGATGATGCTTCGGAGGAATCGTACCCTGCCACATTGATGGATGTCCTACAAGAAACAAACCTCACTGTGCCAACTCAAAACCCAACACAGATCAATGGGGTGGATGACAGTGGTAAGGGACTCAGAAAAGCTGAAAAACCAAGTTATCTTTTACACTTGCGCGGTAGCAGTGTTTATTACTTTTTACCTCACATTCAAATTCTGCCATTCGTTCCCTGGTCTTCTCTCAATCTCTGAATATTTAAGAAAAGTTATCAAACCTATTGCAGCAATTTAATTCTAAAACAGTCTAGTTTAATAATTTTGTGAATTACTTATTTTAACCTTGTGTATTGAGCTTAGCTTGTGTTTATTATATTTATATATTTCACATTATATGATCATATGATTTGTTTTGAACATTTGAAGCTGGAAATAATAATAATAAAAAAAAAATGTTTTTCCAAGTACCATCTACACCCATATATACATTATAGATTTCCTGCACTCAATCTTATCTTGTTTTATGTAAAATAAGTAAATGGTGCCATTTTCTATTTTCTAGACTGTATGGGAGAGGGTGTCCAGGTAATGGGAAAGCCTGGAAAATCAAAAGCATTAATTTTAGCTTTTTGTTTTTTTTTTTTTTACTAATACATCAGTGTATGCTGCACTTTTGTAACCTAGTGTGATGTGTAATAAACACAATATATAATGAATAATGAAATATAATGAAAATATATTTCATTATATTTCATTATAAAATATAATGAAATAAAGTCAGCTATGAAACTGAAAAATGCATACAAGCATATCATACTATAAATCAAAAAAATAAAAGTGCTGAATAAGGTGCTGATACAGTTTGATCAGATCAGCGGTGTTGTTATATTTATTTGTAAGACCGTCATATTTATTTTTGAAGTTTACTTCAAAAAAAGTTTCAAATTATTTAAATGTTTATATTTGTCCTCGTTCTTAAAAATAGCTTGTTTTTCAATATTTATAATTTATTTGTTTTTATTTTTTATGGAGCATTTTTGCAGTGGTTTATAAGATCCGAAATCTGTAAAATTAAGGTCCGGAAAATGGACGATAGTCTGTACAGGCAGTCCCCGGGTTACAAACATCCAACTGACAGACAACACGTGATTAAGAACGGATGCGCACACTACTTTGTACTTTGTGACGCTCATGAAAACATTTTGGGGCTTCAGCAGTTCGTCAGCTTGAGGAAGGAGAACGCTGTCTGGCATTTTAAGTTGGACCACTTTGCCATTAACACTGTGCTGAGTGTGTAACTTCGTATTTGGCTTAAATTTTTCCCTTATTTACTCTTGTGACCATGCTTCCAAAGCATAAATCAGATGCAAGTGCTAGTGATGCATCAAAGAAAAGGAAAATGACCACGATTGAAAATAAAGTGGAAATAATAAAGCGATCGGAAAAAGGTGAAACGCCATCGGTTATTGGTAAAGCGTTAAGCTACAGTCGGTCAACGATCTGAACAATTTTAAAGGATGAAGTGAGAATAATGGAGCATGTGTTTAAGTGTTTTATATGCGTAGAAAGGTAAAATATATACTGTATAGGACAAACATTTGACTAACTGATGTTAAATAAGAACCATATGTATCTGTTTCAACTTACCTACAAATTCAACTTAAAGACCGACTTAGGAATGGATTTTGTTCGTAACCTGGGGACTGCCTGTATTCGTAATTTTGAAAACAGAGCATTTGACTCAGAATGAAAAGTGGATTGCTGTACTGCATAGCCATCAGTTCAAGCTGGGTCATGGTGGTCTGGCATCTACCCAGAATCCTAGATCATACCCTGTACTGGAATACTAGTTCATTACAAGGTAATCACACACACAATCGCTCCCACAAATATAGACAAAAAGCAATTTAGAGTCACCGGTTCACCTGAAATCCAATTCTGTGGACTGTGGGAAGAAATGCGAGCATGCAGAGGAAGCCCATGCAAGCAGGGAAACATGCAAATTTCACATAGATTGAGCAGGATTTGAACCAGTAGCGTGGTAGCGGTGAGCCGCTGGGTCTGAGCAGTATTTTATTTGCCTTTGTAAATTAATACGAGCAATTCAGGACATAGCTAAGGGAAGCTCACTGGAGCAGTGAGTAGTACTGCCACCTGGCAGCAAATGGGCTGGTTTGCACATGGGTTCCAGTCCAGCTCAGTCTGTGTGGAGTTTGCGTGTTCTCTCCATGTTTGTGTGGGTTATCTCCAGATTCTCCTGCCAAGTAAAAAGTTCCATTCTTAACATCCATTAAATAAAGATTAGTTGAGACTATATAAAGAAAAGTCTAGAGTTGAGCAAAAAACAACCTTACATATCAGTAAATGCTTTTATTTATTTACTTTTTCTTTGTAAAGGTGGCATATACTCAGTCTCGTGTTTGAACATGTATCATGAAAACGTATTATTAATAATTTTACTATTATGATTTAGTGCTTAATGCTGTAATTGTTTAATTTTCTGTAATAATTTGGTTATATTTGCTAACATTTTATTTCATTGGGCTTGGAAAAAAAAAAGATGTACAGACAGTAGCCATGGAGCCATCTAGTCATCTAGTTATTTATTTATTTTTTTTTCTCCAAAATATTGTATCATTTCTTTCTTGTTGTGCCCAGGCGATAATGATGAAGTGACAGTTCTGCCTGTACTTGGCTCCTGTGAACATAGTCCTGCAGAAGTAAATATGTGAGGCCATTTTTGAAGATATCCCCTGGCATGAACCTTTTTAAAAACAAAATGAAGGTATTTAGGTGGGCCAATTATTACTGTAAAAAAAAAAAAAAAATCACTGGAACCACTTTATCTATTTTATTATGTGAAGTAAACTGTTTATTAGGAGGCTGATCAACTTTAGACTGAGATGGCACTGCCTGTACTACAGTGGGCCTTAAAGTGAACTCTAATTTAAGCAAATACAGCATATATATAATTTTGACAGAATGTGATAACACACTTTATGAAACAAATAGTTAAAACAGTACTATATTACAAGTTGATTTGTGTAATGGAGATATCTGAAATAATAACTGTGGCCCACCCAAAAATATTCAGATTGTGCCTATTGTCAAGAAAATGGAGTGTCTAAATGGCCGTCTCTGCCTGAAAAGGTGGTTGTATGTAGATGAAAGTCCCGTCCTGCCCAATTGTGCATCAAAAGTGACAAAAGCGTGTGCTGAGGTGAGATTCCACATTTGAGTACGACAAAATAGGCTAATTATTTTCATAGGTCTGCAAATCAGCCCATTTGCAATTTTTCTTTGCTGTTTTTTTTTTTTCTTTTTTTTTTTCCTGTATGCTGGTTAGGATCCATTTATGCTTCAAATTGCAGCATTCACATGAAACAATAATTGGACATTTCTTTTTCTTGTATAAAAGCAGCCTTCACACAATTAGTCTGTTTTTTTAAGGGAAAAAAAAAGTTTTGCTTTGCCAGGTCTTTGGTATGAAAGCTTTTTTTTTTTTTTTTTGGATGGACACCATGTGAGCGGAATACTTTCAGCATCTTTGAAACACCAAATTAATTGTGTGTTTTCCAATTTTCAAAAGAACAGACATAACTAGGTGTAAGCTTGCACTTTCTCCAATTTATATTTGAGTGAATATATTTATCTTTTCTTTTTAAACTATTTTCTAGAAAATATTAATTTGACGTATACAAGTATGAAAATATTGCATAGCACGATTATTATACTTTCAAATACGTTCTTGGATGTACTTGGTCATTGAAATGAATTTTCTCCAAAATTTCTCCTTAGAAACCTCAGATTAAACAAAGGATAGGGCTTTGTCGCTTGAAATCTAATTAAATTGCCATGAAAATGGCAGTGATTTAATTCAAAATATCCCCAAAGTCATTTATGACTTTTTTGTATTTAAGGGGGTTCTTTAAATAAAGATTGTGTGAGAAATGTATTTGTAGGAGGAAAAAACAAAAAATCTTTCTCTGGGGACTCATTAGGGATAAGCAGAATTTAGTCACATGCCAAATATAAATGGTTTATAATCTATTTGTAATTTTTTGTAAATCTGCCTGTTGGTCAAATAGAACCCTGAGAAAAATCTCTTTACCACTTTTATACTAGCTTATGGAGTATGCAAGACAATGAAGTTGTCATTTGTATGTGCATTGCACTCAAAAAGCTGTACATTAGTAAAAAATAAATATCATTCAAAATGTATTTTATGTTAGTTATCTTGGAACAATACCCCAGATGAAAATGTTTATGTATGATTGCGTTCAACTTCTACACTTGCTTTAGATGTTTTTTCCCCCCATTGTCAGCGGGTTTGAATGCACTGTACATGCAGAACATTATATTAGCGTAAACTCCTTTAGAGGAAATGCTAATAAATATATAATTATGAATTGATAATGATATAACTGACAAATTTTTTACTAAAACTACATATTTAAGGATTACTGCAGCGTACTCTCGGGGCATTTGTGAAAAATAGTGCTGGCATGTTCACTTAATGTTTTAAAATAAAAGTTTTAAAATATATGAGTGTCTACAACAGTTTGGAGAGTCAGTGAGGAAGTAAGTTAAATAGATGTTAAACAAGGCAAATAATTATAACTTTTATGTATTTCTCTCGAGTCAGAAGGATGTTTCAGTTACTCCATAAGGTTCTTCATGAATATATTTTAGCATAGCTAATGCTTTTAACCTTAGAGTGTTTGACCCCATTATTCAGCTATCCAAGTTGCTCAGTGATACTTCAGCAGCAGCAGCTTAAACCCACAACCTTTATATAAAATTCATATTTTTAACCACCACACAAGTTCCATATATACTGTGTGTGTGTGTGTGTGTGTGTGTGTGTGTGTATATATATATAAAACAGTATATATACTGTTTAAAATTAAATAATAATAAATCAAGTAATAAAGGTACAATTGAATCCAAAAACCAAAATAATATTTGCAAGTGTTCCGATTAAACATTTTTCAAAGGTAAAACTGCTTTTGCAACTGTGATTTGAACCATCAATGTTTTTGAACCATAACAAAGTTTTTAAACTTCCAGAAAGTATGCTTCTAAATTTGCACATTTTTTAATATTTCAGAATCACTTAAAAATACATTTAGGAATATCATTTATTATGGTCTTTTTGTTTGTTGGTTTAATCTTTTCACAGTGAAATACAAATATAGTGTAATGATTTTCCCCGGTAGCTTTCTGACAGCAAATTTTATTGCTCTTTGTAGTCAGCACAGATTATCTTAAGGTCAAAAACAAAATTAAGTAATGTATTTACTCCTTTTTTGTTAAGACCTGAGTTGAGAAGAGCAGATATTTGTAGTTTTTTTTTTTTTTTAAACAGAGATTTCTTATTTCATTTTAGCCATATAGCCTTAGTTGTTGTTTTAGTTAATTATGCAAGAAGATTAATACTTTTTTCTCAACCATCTGTTATAGATGCTTAATTAAAAAAAAATCATCTTCTGTTGAAATAAAAAAACAAGCAGTTTCAAGAGGGATCATTTTAAAATAGAATTTATGAGGGAAAGTTGACAAAACTATTTATGCCGCAAGTGCTGGGCATTATTTATTACTCTTATTTCACGCAAGAAAGGAATATTTACAAGTAAGCATTTACACGCGGCAGTGTGAGGGGAGGGGAAAAAAAAGAAAAACGTTCACCAAGCCAGGTTGTCGTACATTTCTGATGTTGTGTTTACGTTCCGCTTCACAGGATCACATGACCAAGGAGGTAATCTGAAGCCGTATGTTGCTACAGATGCTGCCGCTCCCCTCCTGTCTTCTGCTGCAGCAAACGCACAAAAAGGAAGTCATGAGTGCCAGAAATCCACAGTGAGCCTATCTTCCACGTTGAGCATCACTGAAGCCCAGGAATATGCTGCCACCCGCGAGACCTCCACTCATGCCATCTCGCTTACCTCCTGCGAGGCCAAGGGAGTGAGTCCATGGTCGCTGCCTGAGGTCTCCGACAAAAACGCCTTTGCGATCATGGAGCCCGGGGGCATCTCCACCCTGACAAGCGACTGTCTGATGCAGCCGAGCCGCACGTGCTTGGGCTGCTTTATTGAGACCAAGGATGCTGCTGACCTGGAGGCGGGAATCAGCATGAAAATGGGTGACATGAGAGGCGAATATGATTCCTGTTCCATCTCTGACTTGGGGATGCAGTGCATGAGCACCAGCAACAGCTGCCGCTACGGAGACCAGCTACTTTCCGACCAGCTCCTCAGCTACCCTGTGCACAAAGTCAGAGTAGCAGAGAAAAGGGAGGCTGAAAAATTGGACAGCGACACTGAGGACCCAGCGTCCAAAAGCATTTATGAAGGACTGCTTCTGGACAAATGCAATGGTGAGGAGGCCCTTCTGGCAAACTCCAGCCAGGATTGGGGTTGTTTTGAATCTTTCATAAGCGAAAGCAAGATGGAGCTGCTGGACCTGTGCTCCAAAAACGAGCTGTCTGTCAACCTCTTTTCCGAGGAGGACGTTGACAATTACATGTTCGATGATGATGACGACTCCACCCTGAGCAGCGACGTGTGTTCCCTGAAGATCCGATACGAGTCGTTTCAGGACAACGTTCGGGACAAGACAAATTCCCTCCAGGAGGATACCCAGTTCAACTTTTTTCCAAGTATCCTTGTCAACTGCACCAAGAAGGACAGCACGGCTGCCAGAAGGAACGTAGATGGGCTGCAACTCAAAGGGGATGAGATTAGCATTTTGGATCCCGATGACAAGGGTGAGAAAAATATCAGTCTTGTTGATGCAACTCCAGATGTCAGTCCAGAAAGCAGTTACTTGTTTGACTCCAACAACTCCACAGAAGATTCTGGTGAGTACAGCGATGACAGCTCATGCACTGGATCTTCTTATGACACTCTCAGAGAAGCCAAAGGTAGCCGGCGTTTTCTGTCCAGGGATAATCCTCATTCTTCTAATCAGCTCAACTATGGATTGAGAGCCAAGAGAAAAGTCAGGTACAGTGAAGACTATCTGTATGACGTTGATTCGCTCGAGAGTGAGCGAAATGCAGAGAAGCGCGAGAAACTGTCCATTGGCCCTAAAAAGGAGGAGGATGACGACTGGTGTCCGAAGAAGAGGCGAAAATCTTCTCGGAAGGAGCCTCCGGTTATCATCAAATACATCATCATCAACAGATTTAAAGGAGAGAAGCACATGTCAGTGAAGCTGGGAAAGATCGACCCAACGGACCTAACGGTAAGCTTAAATGAAAATTTGCTGCAAAAGTATGAGAAATTAGCCCCTCTGAAATACTACTGGCAGAAGAGAAGACGGGAGAGGGAGGAACAGTGTAGGCTTGCTGGAAGCGAGAAACACAAATTTTGTATAAATGGGTGTAGACGCTCCTTTAGCTCTAGTCCCAACAAACGGAAATACAGGATCGCAAACAGACTCAGGATTCAAAGAATTCAAACAGTTGAACAAGTGGCAGACAAGCAGGTCTCCTCTTCTTCTGATCCCAAGCAAGGAGGCAGCACAGAAGGCAACACGGGCCTTACAGGCATCCAGTTAACAATAGCGGCCTCCAACAGCAGCGATAGATTAGACCAAAGTGACGTCACACACACCGGCGCCATGAAAAGCAGATCGCAAGAAAAGGAGGATAAGAGAATTGGAAACAAAATTGTGAGAATAAGAAAATTTAAGAGTGAGGCGAGACTTCGGAGCAGAAAATTAAAGGAGCTGCAAGAGACCGGCAAAAGCATGACAGACTTGATGGGGATTTGCCCCGCACCGGAAAATCCTGACCACTTTCAGAGTATTAAAGATGCCACGATTGAGGTGGATGCAGGCGGTCCGCTCGTTGAAAAGAGTAAAGCTGATGAAAAATCTACTTTCACGCCAACCTCCAGCTCTCGCGACAAAAGCACGTCGTCTGTGGGGGTGGCTTCAAGTGTACCCGTCGTCCCAGGAGGCTACCTGCAGACGTTGTTAGATGTCTCCGATTCATCGAATACCACTGGAATTTCTTTTTTCCCCCAGCAGCATTCCAGATACCCACTCAGCGTTTCCCAGGAAGAGAAGCAGTTCACATCTTTACAGCTGGCCCAGAGCTGTGTTCTCTCCCCTCCATCCGAGTCTGAGCTCCAGCAGTCGCCTCAAAACTGTCAAATTGACCCCAGTTTTCCCGATTTGTGGCATCCTCAACCTCCCCCCAGTCAGACACCATTCGCACCTGATATTCCAGATTCTTCAATTATACCCAACAGCTTTCCAGGTCCAATACCAGTGCCAATTGCTGACAACATGTCCATATCAGGATATAGTCAGGTGAACCTGGATGATAACAGGCTGCTGTATGAAAAGAATTATTTGCCTGAGCAGCCCCTGCAGGCTGATACTGACTACCAGACATGCCAGGTCTCAGGTGGGGAAGGACATCTACAGTTTCAGAGAGGCACACTGAACTCTGACAATGGCAGACTCATCAGTTTTGACTCAGTAGGTTCCCTCTCGGTTACTTCCAGCAACTACAGCTGCCTGAGCCTAAAGTCCTGTGAAAAGGAGAGCGAGGAGGATATGAACGATAACTTCTTGGCCCACTGCAGTCCAAAACTAGTGGTACAGCAAAGCATCGATGAAATCACACCCCTACGAGAGTCTACGGATCTGCTGGACATCTCCAACTTCACTCCTGATAAGTTCCGGCATTCGTCTCTGTCTGAGATGTCGCCTCCTGACACCCCTAGTTTGTCTCCTCAGGTGACAGGGCTGGAGCTGAAGGGAGGTGGAAAATCGAAGGATTTCCAGAACACTGGAGAGGTTGCGGTGGGCAGCGCACCAGATATGAAATGGAACTGTAACGTCATGCAACAGGACCACCAGGGCAGGCCATTCGCGGTGAACAGTCACCAGTTCCACACTTTCAGCGATGACGACAGTGCGGGTCTGGTTGACAAGACTGCTTGCATGGACCATTTAAACGAGAACCCCAGCCAAACTGACAGCATCACAAAAGGTTCGAAAACGAAAAAAAAACTCACTGGCAAGCAGAACGCAAGTCAGTGCTCCTTACCGGAGCAAAAGGGTACAAAGAAGACAAAGGTGCCCAAAGCTGCAAAAAATGAAAAGAGCAAGACCCCCCGGCAGAATTCGCGGTCGTCCAAGAAAGTAAAAAGCCTGCTAGATGGGAAGGCAAATAAAGGTCAAGTGGGGAGCTCCAAGATGACGGCAAAACTGAGAAACTTGATTCCCCCAGGACACTCTGTGATGGATGGCATTGGTGGGGGTGTGTCGGGAGGGGGGTGGCCTTCCCTGAAACTGCCCAACACTGAGTGGTCTGAAGGCACCAATCCTCTGTGCGATGACCAGCGGGAGTTTGAGGAGCCCTCCAACATCTTATCCAACATAGCCTCAGGGATGGCTGATGTTCAGCGTTTCATGATGGCTTCTATTGAGCCACTCTGGGGCCCAGCATCCGGAGTCTGCCAGACACCTGAGGCCAACAGCCTCAAGTTGAAGACGCTCAAAATCCTGGCAGGAACGGCACCTGAATCCAAGAAGAAAGGAGCCTCAACCACATCCCCTGGGCCTGCAAGAGGCAGGAAGGCCACAGGCAAGGGATGTAAAAGTCAAACCAAGTTTGCCTCCTCACACTCCTTCTTCCCCCCACTCGCTCTGGACTGTAACATGTCCAACCTAGGCCTTCTCGGAACTAATGGGCCAGCCCACAAAAAGATGTACCGACACAAAACCAGTACGAAATTCCCACGGGATGAAAACAATAAGGGGAAGCGAGCAGAGCGGGACCCTGGCAAAGACTTAGCATTGATGGCCTCTTTTGAAAAACTGAGGTAATATTTTGTAACTGTGGCTGCAGTTGCATCTCTCCTTACTTTATCCTCCTGCTACTCGCTCAATCCTCTGCCCCCGTACTTTCCCTCCCGTTAACTCAATGCAAGACATGCATGGCAAAGACATTCCCCCTGACCACCCAGCCTTCTTTTTCTCCCTGAAGAAGACATTAATAACTTGCATGACAAACTTATACTTGCAAACTACCTACTGAGTGATTGTGTCCAGCTTGACTGGTATTTGAAACTACCATGGCTGCAGTTTTTTTTTTCTTTCCTCTTGCTCTGTTGCTGCTTCGGTTTTTGTTTTTACCTGGTTACTTTTTCCATTTATTTTTGTAAAAAAAAAAAAAAAAAAAAAAAAAAAAAGCCTTGAAAATCTTTTAAAAGCCTTTTTTCTGTTATTATTTTCTATTTTTGTTTCCGTGAACTTGCTGCCCTACCCAAATAATGTTATTCTCTTACTGTCTACTCTTACTGGTCTACACAATTATTTCGACGAAAAAAAAGAAAAAAAAAACATAAGCATCCCTGTCTTTTTTATGCAGAACATGGATGCCCTCCATAGTGCAGTCAGCCTTTTACAACCTGCTTTGTGTCACGAGAGGAAACTACAACTTCCTGTAAAGACTTGTCACCTTCTTTACCATGTAGACTGCAAATCACCCAAAGTGTGGAAAATAGTCTTCTTTTTGGACATTTTCTTATATATAGAGGAATCTTTATGCATTTACGATATGATTATTTTTTTGTTTGTTTATTCGGAATGGTCTTTGTTATTTGCCTCTTTTCATAATTGCTTTGTGGGACCTTAAAACAGCAGCCCTGATTTAGTTCTATGCCTGCAATACACTGGTCTATAAATGCTGTTTCTCTATTTTTTTTTGTTTTTTTTTTTGTTTTGTTAAATGCCATTGTACAGAAACATATGCACTATTTGAAAAAGAAAACATAATATTCATAACTGAATTCATGTGCCAAACTATGAACAAGTATAACTGCACAGACATTTTTATATATCTCTGAGTATTTGCCGTTTTGTTCTGCGACTGCCGGAAAGTTGACATTCCAGAGAAGTTACGTTTTTGGACCCTCTCCATTGAAAAGCACCTGCAGCTGACAGTGGTACACTGCTGCTCATCGTACCAAAATGGAAAGACTGCTTTTCTTTCATTTGTAATTTTATTTTATTTTTTTTTTTTTTTTTTTTTTTTTGCCTTTGGTTGCCAAATCCAATTTACCTCAACATCAGTGTCACCCAGCATTGTGGGACTTACAGCAAGGCAAAAAGACAGCTTGATGAAAACAGAGGTTTTACTGGGCAAGGCCAGACGCAAAACCTCGTGTAAAAGAAAACAGGTAAGTGTTTCTGTCTGTTCAATTGTCATACATTTTCTGAAGCCGTACATGAAATCCATAAGCAAGGTAACCCAACACTTTGAGTTGATACTATCATTGAAAACGTTATCCACTACAAACTTTGCAAAATGTTACAAAATTTTTATGATAAATATTATTCAGGTTTTTTTTTTTTTTTTTTTTTTTTTTTTAAATTTAGAACCTGCATAATTATGTTTAATATCTGTCAACGTACAGTAATCTGCCTAGCAGCACTCACTAAATTGAGTTTTACCCACTTTAGGGCATGATATTTTGCAGAAATTTGTGTTTATGGTGGTGAAAGATTATTTTATGTGTAAATACAAAATAAAGGTGTTGCATTATTATTATTATTATTATTATTATTATTATTATTATTATGCTACATTTATGGAATGCTCTTTGTGTTACCTGGTGTTGCGCAAGTCAGAAAAGTGTAGCAGTGGAGAGGTGAAGAATAATAACGTTATATGATCACCAAACTTTTTACCTGGTTGTATTTAGCACAGATTTAAGCAAGTGGAAAGGAGAAAGAAATTGAATTATTATGTTCATCTACACTACTTGGACTTTCTTCATAAGTGTTCACAATCAGTATGACTTCATACAACAACATGGAGTGTAACATCTAACCACAATAAATACACAAAGTAGAATGCGTTAAACATGAAAATAGGGAGATTAGGATTGAATTACATGAGCATATTTTGTATGAGTAATATTATACAGAAGTGTGCTTTTTTTTATCAGTTTCAAACATATTCTGAGAAAACGTTTCCCTACATCTGAATGAGGTTTCACATTTAGAAACATTTGTTCTAAATTTTTTTGAGGTGCACCTGCCCTGAACCCATCCTAAGTTTCCTACATTTAAACCTTGAGGATAAGAATGGATGAAGAGGCTGAATGCAGTTTTCCCTTCCTGTGATACTGCCACAGAAACTGTTTACAGTTTGTATGAAGGAAGCTCTCTTGTCCTGCACAGAAAATACTGAGGCTAATAATGATGTGTATTTTATGTGATAGAAAGCAGATGATATCTTGAACATATTTGCATTTTGGTATAGATAATATAGTTTTTAATGGTAAGCTACTTCTAGTACTAATATGGATGGTATTCATTAAGAATATGTTTTTATTTTGTTTGCCCAGCAGGTAACTCACAGCGTAGGGTTGTTTGGGCATATTCTCAACTCCACCTTAGTTTGTGCAGAGTTTGTATTTTCTCTTCATGTCTGCATAGTTTTTCTCCTGCAGACCATAGAAGTCTGTTTCAGGTGAATTGGTGATTCCAAATTTCCCTTAGCGCGTGTGTCAGTGCCTGTGGCTTTCTTGCGATGGGTTGGTGCTCAGTCCAGCGTGTGCCACCCCTTCTAGCTCAACGCCCAACCGTTCTGGTGTAGACTACCACGACCCTGACCAGGACACAGTTTAAAAAAGCGAGTCTTGATAAATTTAAGAATAATGAAGATGAGACGGATGGATTCAGTTATTTTAAATATATAGCACTTTTTGCCATCATGGAAATATTAATGGATATAAATGAACATTTTTTTTAGCACACTTAACATACTTTTTTTTTTTTAAACTGCCCATGTGCTTTGTAAAGGTACTTGGCAAAGCATGAAATACTAAGAATGCAAGCAGATGAGTACTTGAATTAATTCTACAAATTAATAGTCATAGTGCTATTTTTCAGCACCACCTTAAAAGAATCATCTTGTTAGAGTTTTGCTGTCTACTTGTTCTTTATTATTCATGTAATGAAGGATGTCGAAAAATATAGCACTGTATTTTTACGCTTACGCCATCCAAACTTATTCATTTTGCTGTGCTTCATTACTTTGGCTGAAACCAAGGTAATGGCTAAATTTTTTATTTGCTTTGCTGGAAAAAATTAGATCTGTGGTTGTTGTATTCTGTGTATTTCTTTTTTTAATTTACTGAGCTCTTGTTGGTCATAGAAGTCATGTAAGAGCAGGGACTGACAGATCAGAAAGATGCATTTACAGCAGGACCAGCATGGTTCTTTTTGCAGAGTTTTTAGCGTTTCCAAGGCATGGCTTTCGGGGAGCTTCTACCGCCTGGAGGTTATTAAGATTAAGCAAGGGCTTCTGGAGCATGCAGGCATTTTAAAACCACTGAAAATGTATTTTACCTCAGCAGCCCAAGCCTTGTTTCGGTAGCATTTGCAAGCGGCAGTAGCACTGCAAGACAAACAAAATCATGGTCCTTACAGGTAATTTTTTGGAATGAACTGCTCATTGTTTCACACAAGTTTCTAAAAACAGATGTAGTTTAACGTATGATACCTATTTCTTTTATATTTTTTGTGAGGCACCTACAGTACATTTTAGACAGCTTCTGTATGTCGACTTAAGAATGGATGGATGAACAAATTTTACAAACATACTCATTTACCCATCAAATACATTCATACCACAATATACAAATAACTGTTACGTAGGCCTTTGTTTATCCAGATTTCACGAATTTGTACCAATAGTCCCAGGATGAAGACCCATCTGGTTATCCTTTGGTTTCGATCCATTATTGTGCCGAATCCATATGAACCTATTGGGCTACCTGATCTGGATGGTCCGGTGCCCCAGTGGATAAACGCAAACCCGTGTGTCGAGACTCAAGATGCCTTTTTGTTTATTTTAGTGTCATTGCAGTTCACAAGAAATGAAAAGTATAATAAAGTGCAATAGTAGCAAAAAAAGTACAAACTCAAAAGAATGGAATAAAGGAAGTGGGCATAATTTCAGTGCGACTTTTGTTCCATTAGGTTGATCATACTGTAAGCCACCAGGTGAGGTACATCGGCACCCGCTTGTCTACTTATGGTCTAAAAGGTTTGGGTTGGCGAGTGCTGTTGCTTTATGGTCTGAAAGCTCTCACTTTGATACCTGCTGTTTGAAAGTATCCTGAATTGCTCCTGCATATCCAGATTTATAAACAGATAAACCATCATATTTATTTAAAACTTAATATTCTGGACAGCAACTTTGACAAGGAGGTCTTTAAAGTTTATTGCAATTACAACAGAATAACATTTGTCTATGTGTTGGGTCATTTTGACTGAACTGTCATCAGTCTGTGAAGCGGTAATTATTTTTCCTTTAAGAAATGAAATTCCTTGTTTGCTGCCTTCGTATGGACACATTTTTAGACACAAAATACGTTGACATACCGGTTTATTGTTTACAGAAAAACAGTCGGCTTTCCTATAGAATACCTATGCTCTTTGATACAATGGGCTCGCATACCGGTTTTTATGCTGGTTTTCGTTTTAGCCTATTTTTGTAGTTAGTTTACGAAGCCTCCGGCTTTACTGAGTATTTGCAGTGTTTAAACTAAATGCATTAAATGAGCATTTGTGCTAAATGTGCTCAAATTGTGATTTCTTTAATGCCTGGGTGTAACAAGAGGGATGCAGTGTAGGCAGGATATTAGGCTTCGGGTTGAGGTGTCCCTCTCAATTGGCCAAAAAATGTACCTGAACAAACACTGCCTTTGGTTCCTAAATTTATCAGAGCATGACTTGGAACTGTTATATACAGGGGAAAAGATTTATACTGCATATAGGCACACTGAATGTGACTGACTTGAATATTGTATATAAAGGGAATTCAGAAAGAATTGAACACTTTCATAAATGTAATTAAATCATATTAACATGTGGTCTAAACCAATTTGTGAAATAACTTTTAAAAATTGTCACCCCCAACACGGCACACGTGATCATGAGAGAGATTCGCCAGATTTAGCCAAGTGTCCCTTTTTGAATCACTCTGTAAAAGGTTTATGATGAAAGAAAACACCAGTGACTGTCAAATGCAATAGATGTAAAGTTTTTGTTTGTTTGCCCACCTCCTCATCTCGTGTGCTTCAGCTCACCAGGTCCGCCGGTGGGATTGTGCCAGTGGAGCGAAGCACAGGTGTCTCCCTGCTCTCCGTCGACTGCCGTCTGTAGTTCTCGCCTGTCGTCAACTGAATGTACTCTTTCCTCCGCTTGTGTACCGCTGTCGAGCTGCTGCTTCTGAATGGTGCTAGCAAAGCAAACACTCACAGAAACTCTTTGTCAAAGGACAGCAGAAAGGGGAAAAAAAAGCCCAACCTGTCTCTGTGCCCTATTTACGAATGTACAATATACTGTTATGTTATGTTTGATGTACTTAAGGTATGTTTTTGACATTTATTGGAATCAATTTTTGCCTTTTCCGTTGAAAGAATATTGAGCTTTATAAATATTGTCTAGAGTTGTTACCAGAGGGGATGCTTAATGAACTCTCGACATCCTATGAAATCTTGTATATTTTTCAGTGTGCCAATTTGTAAGATATTTTGTAATTGTATATTTTTCTTAGAAAGTGCTGTGAAGTATTTTGTGTGTGTGGGTACCCTTTTTTGTGCCTTTGTAGGCAGTGAAAAGGATATATAATGTCAAGTTTCTGGTTTTAAAAACCAAAATACAAATGACAAAAAAGGTTAGGGTGGGAAAAAAAAGTCTGGAAAAAATAAGTGAAGAAGTTTTGTTGGGAGTTTTTTTGTAATCAGACCAATCTTGTTGTGAGAGTGTAGTGCTATGGTGTAAAAACAAGCAAGTTCAAAAAAAGGAAAAAAAGAAAAACGAATAACACAAATTTGTGAACTCTTTGCTGTTTTATAGATTTTCATGTAAATTATTCTAGTATTTTGTTTTTGTTGTAACTGTTGCAGAAGTTTTAAATATTTGTGATCAAGCCTGTATGGTGACAATGTAATATTGGTAACTTGCTGAGTTTTGTAATAATGTTTATGGAATAAATATAAAAATAAAAATGAGCTTTTGATTGCTGCTTTGAAAAGGTGTCACTTCTTTGTACAAAGGGTGCAACTGTATTTTCCAAAGAATATTTAAAACGAACCGCAAGCCGACTTCTCCATCGCAGTAGTCTTATTTCAAGTAGCTGTTGTGCAATTCACAGTATGCATGTTAGTTTGGTTCATAATTATACACACAAAGCAAAATAAGATTCAAAATTATGTCTTTTGTTTTCATTGTGTAGCTATTATTTATTCTACCAATAAGAATTTAATAATACTAGTTTACCTCAATCCGCTTGCAGTTTGTGTTCTGTAAAAACTATAAATATTGCTCAAATTTTCAAATTGATGACCATCCATCATGAACACCAGGCACAAGTTAGTAAGAGAGCCAAATTAAGTTGTTAACTTGCTCCTTTTTGTGTTTGAATGTGAGGACTGTGTGCAGTAAGTTTATCTACTATTAGCTGGAGTGAATAATAAAATTTATCAGGAGAATTTCCAAGCAAAATTGACAAAGCAATTGTTTTAAGTAAGGTTTTTTATCTTTTTGTGCAATAGTACCTCAAGTTGTGAATTCATAGAGAAATGAACATTTCATTTTGTCTTCCTCACAGCTGGTATTTCTGAAATGTCTCCATTGCAGAGCAAAAATTACCTGTGTTTCTTGCTTGTTGCCATTAGTTGACAGCAATTTTAATGATGTTGATTTTTGGGCAGGCAGCTTCAGAGCGTTGAGCAGAACTGATTTAATTCATCTTTTTTTATTATTATATCTACTATGTCAGAGACTTGCAGAAACTACCTAGTGAATTAATGAAGCTACATCTCCGTTATTACCCTTTTTTGACTGTGTAGATAATAAGGCAAACTAAAAGTGACAAGGTAATAAAAAATGTGAACGCTTGTTTAATGAATCGGTCACTTCTTCCCCACCTGTTTTGTTGTCCTCATAAATGAGACAGGCAGAGAGTATTAAAGGTTAAATACTTTTGAATATGTTCTCCCCATGCAATCCTCCTTTACAGTCCTATGCCTCCTTGATGCTCAGGAGGAACTGGCACTGTCTTGCATGCATGAAGCAGAGCACAGCACTATCTTCAGTCATTTTAGTAGACAACTTTGTTATTCCGTCATGTTAATTATTAAAAAAATAAAATAGAAGTCCCACCCCGGATTGGCATGCCAACAACTGTTCCCTGCCTCACATCTGATGTTTCCGATATAGAAGAAGAGATCCTGCGCTGTATGATCTGTTGGTGAAAACAGAATAATCTTTAAATTCATTATTGCTTTATTTGATGCTTTTAACGGAACCAAACCTGGCAATAAACTATACAGTGATTGTGAAAAATTTGAAACACAGCCTTCTCCTCCCAATTGCATTCACAAGTTGTGTATTTTATTCTATTTTGGAAGTAATTCCACTACAGATGCTAATGTGAAGGGAGCTGCACATGTAGTTTATATCCTCAACTGGAACATGGAGAACATCACTATGTGCAAAAAATAAGGTAATTCATTAAAATGTGTTTTTTTTTCTACTTTCTCACAAGGTACACTGCCTGCTTTTCCTTATCTTTACCTCATGCTATTTAGGGCCTTGCTTGCTAAAACAGAGACATCTCAAAACCACATCCTCAGATTAGAGAACGCCAATGCGCTGAGGTTCAAGACCTGCATTGGAGAAAACACTTGAAAAAAGTGATGTGTTTCACAGTCCTTTAAAAAAACTTTTTTTTTGGAGTCTGATTTGACTAATTTTTTAGGGGGAGATCTGGTTTGGGAGCAACAGGAGACCAATGGGAAAGGATGCATGGGGTCCTCAGCTATCTCTTCAGATAAGTACAGTGTTACACGGTGTTGGATGTGAGAGTATCCTCAGTAAGACCTAGACTCTTGAAATTTATTAATGAAAAGCAAGAACTTTTGGAGTCCTGGGTGGCACGGGACTGACTGAATCCCAGCCTGGTCTGAGATGGGACCAGGTAGCCATTTGTCCAATTTGAGCAGCCCAGAGGTAAAATCTCATATCCAGTAATGAATCCACGCCCTTCCCTTTCAGTCAGTGGGTTTGGAGACCCTGACTCTGGACCTTTTATTGTTACAAATAAATTCTGCCTTTAAGGCATCTAATTTGTGGCATGGTGGCTCTGAGGGTGGCACTGTTGCTTCACACCAAGTGGGCTGGGTGGGCATGAGTTTGAATCTGGCTTAGTTGGTGTGGAGTTTGTATGACCTCCTTATGTCTGCATGGGTTTCCTCCAGGTTGCTCCAGTTTCACACTGAAAATACATGTGTTTCAGGTTAACAGGACAGCCTAAATTGCCCATAGTGTGTACATTTGAGTGTGAATGGGTGTGTGTGGGGTCACCCTGTGATGAACTGGCATCTCAATCAGAGGCATTTTCATAGCTTAGCATATCTCCCACCTCAGGATAAGTAAACAAAAATAGATGGATGGTACCTAGTTTTTGAAAGAATTAATTTTGCAAATAGCAGTATATAATTTGAAACAACTATAGCAAGGAAAAGTAAAATAGCCATCCTGATAGCCTTAATGTCAGGAGATAAAAAGCATAGGGTCGGATGGCGCCAGCACAGAATCTTAACTGTAGCACCTTGTTGTAACTGTGTGTTTATCCCTGCGATTTTGAATGAACCTGTTTACCCTTGTGAACCCTAGCCCCTCATGTTGTTTCTGCACTTGGGTCCCTTACCTTGTCCCCATCTGTATCCTGACAGAAGATCCCATCCGAACATGGACCCAGTGGATGCTGAGAAGATCCGGATGGTTGTCACGGCTCAAGGAACCCTCACTGAGGTTCATGAACAGACCTTACACTGTCTCTCTGAGTCCTTGGACGCGGTACTCCCAATCCTGGAAACCCAGACTTCGGTTGTGGAGGAGCCGCAAACGCCCGACGCCTTGACAAACCCAACCTCGGCATGCCCCCCCAAGGCCCTCACTTGGCTTCCATTAAGATGGCTCACCAGAGAAATGCAAGGGCTTTCTGTTGCAGGGCGAGCTGGTTTTCGCGAGCCAACCTCAGGTCTACAGCTCCGATTATAGCCGCATCACCTACGTCATCACTTTCTTCACGGACGCCGCTCTCGATTGGTCGACAGCAGTTTGGGACAGCCCCGAAATGGCGAGGATGTCCTATACCTGGTTCAAAACACGGTTCCACCACCCCGAAGCAGAGCAGTCCATGAGTGACCAATTGCTGCATCTGAAACAGGACAACAGGACAGTGGCCGAATATGCGCTAGAGTTCCGCGTCCTGGCAGCCAGAAGTGGGTGGAATGAAGCAGCCCTCCTGTCCGTCTTCTGCCACGGGCTGAACACCCGCCTCCGAGCTGAACTCACCTACAGGGGAGAGGACTGGTTGTTGGACAAATTAATCCATACCACCATCACCATTGATATCTCTTCTGGGAGCAAACAACCAGACTACAATACCCAACTCATGTGCACCCCACCACTTCTCCCAAAGAGTTGCAGGAACCGGCACAGCTCAGCAGAGGTCACCTCTTTCCTGCGGAGTGGCAATGGAGGTTATGGGAAAGGCTCTGCCTGTGCTGCAGCCAGGCAGACCACTTTCGCTCCACCTGCCTGTCCCAACCAGTGGCTGGAAGATTTGTCGGCATAGTGAGTGACCCCTTCAAATGCACCTCACAGTTAATCCTGCCAGTGAGGTTGTACTGCCCAGGCATGGATTCAGAAGCGGCGAGTAATTTTATGGACATCTCATGGGCAAACTCCGCCAGTCTGCTGACACAGCCATGCGATATGCTGCTCCGTATCAGCTCTCTGGATGGGCAGCCTCTAGGAATAGGGTTAGTGGAGGCCGTTACACACTGTATTGGAGTACAGGTGGGTCTGGTACATAGAGAGCAAATCTCATTCTACCTGATAAGTTCCAAGGAGAGCCTAATTATCCTGGACTACCCCTAGTTGGCGGCACATGATCCAGTTTTTTCCTGGGCCACTGGGGAGTCGGAGGCAAGGGGACCCCAGTGCCAATCCAGGTATATGTGCTTTCCTGTCTGGGTTACTTTGGTGGAGAGTCCCTCTACAGAAAAACCCATATACATACCCCTGGAATATCAGGACCTGGCAGAGGTCTTCAGCAAAAGTAAGGCGGCTGCATTACCCCATCACCGTGACTAGGGCTGTGACATCAACCTCCTGCCTTGGACGCCCTCCCCACAGGGTCGTATTTACCCCCTTTTCCTCACAGAACAGAAGGCTATGGAAGCATACATTTCGGAGGCTTTGGCAGCGGACATCATCCATCCGTCCACTTCACCTGCGGCTGCTGGATTTTTCTTTGTAGAAAAGAAAGACAGTGGCCTGTGGCCCTGCATTGATTACAAGGGACTCAATGCAGTGACTATTCCCTACCCGCATCCACTCCCACTGATTACAGCAGCTTTAGAATAGGTCCATGGGGCTACCACCTTTACGAAATTGGACATGTGTAGCACATACAACCTAATCTGTATCCATACTGGCGACAAGTGGAAAACGACATTTAGTACGGCTACAGGTCATTAGGAGTACCTGGTGATGCGTTTTGGTCTGGCCAATGCTCCCTCAGTGTTTCAAACATTCATAAACTATGCCCAAAGGGATTTTGCTAATCGGTTTGTGCTAGCTTACTTGGACAACATCCTCATCTTTTCCTAATCCCGTGAAGAACACATAGGACATGTTCAGTGTGTTCTGGAACATCTGCTATGCCATAATTTATATGTAAAGGGAGAGAAGTGCCAATTGCACCTTTCAGAGGTATCTTTCTTAGGCTTCGTCCTAAGCACGCAGGGAATGCAGATGGAGCCAGGAAAGACTGAGACGGTGCTAGCCTTGCCCAAACCTCAGACGGTGAAGGAATTACAATGGTTTTTGGGGTTCGCCAATTTCTATTGCCGCTGAATCAGAAACTTTAGCATCATTGTAGCCCCTCTGACAGCCTTATTGCACGGGAACCCTAAGTGGCTACAGTGGACCGATGACCCCATCTTGGCCTTTGGGGTATTGAAAAGAAATTTCACCACCACCCCTGTACTGAAACACCCAGATTCAACCCGACATTGTTGTTGAGGTGGACGCTTCCATGGTCGGGATAGGGGTGGTGTTTCCCAGCAACACGGATCTCCTCCCAAGACTCATCCTTGCGCTTTCTTTTTGAGGAAGCTCTCCCCCACAGAGCAGAATTATGACATGGGGAATCACAAGCTACTGGTGATCAAGCTCGCCTTGGAGGAGTGGAGGCATTGGTTGGAATGGTCTGCACTTCCCTTTGTGATGTTGACAGACCACAACAACCTTCAATATCTGCAGACAGCGCAAAGGTTAAACCCTTGTCAGGCCCGATGGGCCTTATTCTTTTCCAGGTTTCACTTTACTGCTTCTTACAGATCAGGTTCCAAGAATAAGAAGGCCAATGCTCTTTCCTGGATCCACGGAAAAGACTACGATCCACCTGAACCGACAACGATCCTCCCGGCATTGTGCTTCGTCGCACTGGTCCGGTGGAAGTTCTGGGAGGATCTCCAGGATGCACAGCGAGCTGATCCGGGGCCACAGGATAAACTGGCTGAGAACGAGTATGTCCCAGCCACGCTGCGATCCACCCTGCTACACTGCGTGCACGATCCCCCATCCACAGGGCATCCAGGGGTACGGAAGACCCTTCACCAGGTCCAACAGCAGTTCTGGTGGCCCACTCTGAAGGAAGACGTCCTACGGTTTGTAGCCGCTTGCAAGGTTTGTGCCCAGTCCAAGGCGCCTGGGCAAATCCCAGCGGGGGAGTTGGAACCGTTGCCCATCCCCAATCGACCCTGGTCCCATATCTCGCTGGATTTCCTCACGGATCTACCAGTGTCCAGAGGTAACACCACCATCCTGGTGGTAATTGACCGGTTTTCCAAGGCCTGTCACCTCACCAAGTTGGTCTTCCTCCATGTGTTCAGCCTCTTCGGACTCCCCAAGGAAATTGTATCAGACCAAATGCCACAGTTTACTTCAGTGATCTGGAAGGCTTTCTGAGGAAAATTAGGGGTCAAAGTCAATCTAACCTCGGGCCACCATCCCCAGGCCAATGGGCAAGTGGAATGGCTGAACCAGGAGATTGGTCATTACCTCTGGAGCTACTGTGGCTAACATCAGGTGGACTGGAGGCACTTCCTACCCTGGGCCAAATATGCTCAAAACTCCTTGATACATTCAAAGACCTCCTTTCAGTGTGTTTTAGGGCACTAACCCCCCTTGTTTTCCTGGGACCCAACCCGGGTGACATCCCAGCTGTGGATGAGTGGTACCGGAAGAGCAGGCAGGTTTGGAAGTCAGCGCACGTCCACCTCCAGAGGACATTACAATCACAGAAACACCACACAAGAAACGGAGGCGTGTCTCCTTTCGGGGGGGCAAAGAGTTTGGCTGTCCACGAGAGACCTCAAACTGAGGTTGCCCTCGAGGAAACATCGGCTTGTTCCAGATACTCAAGTAAGTTTCCCCAGTGTCCTACTGCTTCCAGCTACCTCCCCACTATAGGGTCTGCCCAAGTTTCCATGTCTCCCTCCTAAAACCCGCTTACACTTCCCCGTTGAAACGCAGCCGACTACGGCCATCGCTGCTGCCCCCCGTTGTGGTGGATAGTTTTCCTGCCTATTGAGTGCGAGTGCTCTTGGACTCCAGGCGCAGAAGAGGTTGCCTGTTCTACTTGGTGGACTGGGAAGGTTATGGATCAGAGGAGCAGTCCTGGGTACCAGCGCATGCTATCCTGGACCCCTCTCTGTTTGCTGACTTCCACAGATCGCACCCAGACCGCCTGGCTCTGCGTCCCAGGGTCATCCTCCCCACATACGGGCTGCAGGAGCCGCCCGTAGGGGAGGGGGTACTGTCAGGACCCAGCCAGGTGGAGCCCGCCTACCTGTCACACATGCACCAGATCAGCTCATCAACGCAGGGATAATAGGCACAGGGTCGGATGGCATCAGCACAGGATCTTAACTGTAGCACCTCATTGTGACTCTATGTTTATCCCTGCAATTTCGAATAAACCCATTTACCCTTGTGAACCCTAGCCCCTCATGTTGTTTCCACACTTGGGTCACTTGCCTCATCCCCATCTACATCCTGACATTTAATTCAGCCAAATAATAAGCTAGAAAAAGAGCAGGCAGTTAAGTCCTCTTTAAGCTCTTTGAATAGTGGAGAAAATTTAGTGTTCAGCAGGTCAGCAAGATAAGGAGTGATGAAAATTTTTATATTCATGAATCTTCAGTTTAAATTGGAAAATTCAAAAGGAACTACAAGTTGTATGGCCAGTTGTATGGGCAAAGGTTTAGAGAGACTGATTTTATATCCTGAAAGTCTGCTATAATCAAATTTCACCTTTAAAACTGCAGGCATTAAAGTTTTAGGGTTACTCAGATCCAAGAGCACATCATCAGTATACATAAAAATAAAATGCTCTTCTCCTAATTTTATACCATATTTGTTCTTGTTACTCCTGATCGCTTCTTCATTAGAAGGGACAGAGGAAAGCCTTGCCTATGCCCTCGTCCTACAGAAAAACTAAGTGATGGAAGACCATTCATATTAACTTTAGTTGGGGTTTGAATACAGGACCATAATTTGGTTAATGGAGTTACATCCCATGTCAAGCTTTCAAATAAGAAACCCCAAACTACTCTATTAAATGAGTTTCCTGCTTCAAGTGAAATAACTAAATTGTGTTCTTGTTTTCTGATATTTAAAGCAGGATGAATGTTGCTGGACCCAAACCTGGAATTTACGCAACCAGTTAAAATTTTTGCCAGGATTGTTTCCAGTCTACAATATGCACCCGTGTTTTAGGTAGAAGTTTTAACATCTGCATTTAGCAGACTAATAGATCGGCAGGAGGAACAATCCAAAGGATTTTTTTAATCTTTCCTTAAAAGTAAGACAATTGAGGCTGTAGTCCAAGAACAAAGGATGCGGCACTCTTTAAGCATGTTTGGAATTACCAGAATTTATACAAAGCATAAATACAGGCCAATTTTTTTTTACCAAATTCCACTGGGAACCCATCTGGCTTTGGTCCCTTTCAAGAAGGCACTGATTTCCTCAGGTGTGAATGTTGCTGAGATAGACAGTGATAATCGTTCTAAATATAAGCATATTTTTTCAGGAGAGCCCAGTCCTTGAGCTGTACGGAGGAACTTCTAATAATCCTTAAAAGTATAATTAATCACCAATGGTTCATATGTAACCAAGCCTGAAGGAGTTCATACAACTTTAATGGACCTCACATTCTGTTGTAATTTCAGCTGATAAGCTAGAAAAAAGATGTTTCAGCTCGTTCTTAGTTTAGTGGTGCTATTTTCTTAAGGATAAAAGCTTTCTAATATAATTTGTGTAACTATGATGATATGTGGTCTTCACTCCAGAGAGTCCATTTATCCTGAACAAAAGACAATTTATGTTGTTGCTCTAGGTGCTTCACCTCTGATTCTTGTTTTATGTTCCTCCTCTTATAGTTTATTTTGATGGGAAGCAAAGGAAATTATGAAACCCTTTACAGTAACAATAGTTAACGCTGAAAACATAGCAGTTGAAGCTGCTTATTTAAAAGAGTAGAAGGACATTTTCTTACTAAAATCCCAGCAGAATTTTTCAAAATTATGAAAAGAGTAGAGATGAAGTTGAATTGTTTTGTTTCTGCAGGCAACCTTTGGCAGTAAGCATTTAAATACATTGGTCCATAGTCTGAGGACACAGTGGGACACAGTTGGTAGAATTTGATTGTAAGAATTAAGTTATTGGGAATTAAGATCAAATAATCTAAGGTGGATGTAGGGGATGTTATGGTTTAGCAGGGTCAACTGGTGCCTTACAGCTTTTAGGCTGCTTGCCTGATGTGGGGTCCAAGTCCAACTCAGGTGTGTGTGGAGTTTGCATGTTTTCCTCTGTGTTTGCACCCCTCTAAGGAAAAAAAAAAAACATACCAAAAGAAGGCAATGTGGGACTACTTCCATTCCTCCTTGTTTTTAAACCATTCCAACTGATCCCCAGGAGTCAGTCAGTAATGACTTTCCGAATCTAACCTAGAATAAAGGCTTTTTTCCAGATCGCAACGAAACCTTGACCAGTGCTGATGTTCTTCAGTGGAGAAGAAGATTTTATATTTGATGTTGATGACTTTAACAATTTACCAAGCTTACTATCAAATGTGCCCTTAATATCACCTGCCAGGCATCCAAATCCTCTGCAATAATGATTAAATACCAGCACCATGTGGAACGTAAACTGTGGAGAGTCTGCATGTTGAGCATAAACATATAAAACCATAAAGTGCTGTCCAAAAAGAAATCCTAACAAACCTATGTCCTGAGTCCTGTTGTTGATAATAAAGAATAAAAGGGATGTTGATGAGGATTTTAGTGCCTCTTAGAAACTTTTTCCTCTTAATTTTGTGACCCAAATCCTTCACATTCCAAGATATATGTACATCTTAAGTGGACAATTCATGCAACGCTCTCATGAAATAGCAGTGTAGCCTGGGTCATGCCTTCTGTTATGTAAGCAGAAAGAATGCAAGCTGAAAAGTGTGACCTAACGCAGTAGAAAACAAAAGCAAAGTAAAAGAAAATGAAAAATAAATATAGAATCCCTGAAGAAAATAGCAAATAGCCCTTCCTCTCCTATCCCCCAGTCCCTGGACTTGCAGATCACCACCCTGGTGGAGATGCAGCCAGTGTCCTCCTATATCTTGTCATCTCCTGGATGTATAAATGCCTGATAACCCACCTTAGGTGAACCCCATAACCTAACACATACAATGAGAACCTTTGAAACCAAGAGAAGAACTCATGAACCTGTATCATCCCCACAGACCTTTCTCAGTCCTCCAAAACAACTGGAAAAATGCTCACCAACCCCAAGGTGTGACACAGAGGAAGGTTCCCCATGTGGACACATCGGAGCCAGGAGGGGTAAGCAAACCCCCTCTATAAATTCCATACAGAGAAAGCCCTGTTTTTGAAAGCTTCAGTGTAAAAACTGTCACATTTTTTCCCCAAAACTGCTCTTTGATGACTCCTGAGGGTACTTTCATAAAGCATGACAGTCCAATTTTTTGTGTGTTATTTGCTATTTCATTTGGTTTTAAGCAACTTACATAAACACAAGCATGTTTATAAATCATTAAATATCTTGAGAAGGAAGCATTTTTTACAGCAGCGACACACTTTTTGGTGAAATATCTAAAGAATGAAATTGTTTTGCCATCAGTCAGCTGTCAGCTGTAATTTCCTGTCAGCTTCACACGAACTTACAAGCACAACTGAAAGCAGAAATCTGCTCATAAGTCGGAATAGTTTGCAAGTCGCCCACTGCGTCACAGTCAATAAAGGCTTCGGTCGAAACCCTATATCTATGTGACAAGCACAATTTGTGGCCATAATATATTGTTTCATTTGGCTTTAATACATTTTGTCTGGAGCGGCATGGTTGGACACAAACTTTACCCTTGTTTTTGGAATTGCTCCTCCAGGGGTTGTCATTTGCATATATGCGTGGGCCACTGCCAATAGGGGCAACACATTTTACATTAAAATTTTGTTCAAACTACTCAGTTGCAGTCACTGCCTTTAAAAATGTAGCAAATGTTAACATTATCCACCCTAAAATTTGTACACATAAGTGTACATTGTGTTTGTTTAAGCATAAAATTAAGAGTTGCACACCTATATGATATAAATACAGAACATACAGGATATAGGTTTACTTTCAAATCTGTAACATTTTACCTTTTCATTTCACTTTTCTTTTTGCTTGACTTAAATCTCTAGCTCCACTTAGTGGAATCCTAAAAACTGTAACAAAAGGTAAAGAGAGGCAATATGATGACTTTAATATGCAGAAGTCATATGAAGAATAGGGCAGTCAAAGTTGGGCATTTATTCTAGAAGATTACAGATTTAAACTTTAAGGTTAACATATTTATTTAGAGTTGCACTGTATATGGCTTTGGAGAAAAATATCAGCTAAATGATTAAATGTAAATGTCTCAAGTCAGTCAGCTGTCATGAGGCCTGCAAAATCCAAATTCAGTTCTTATACAAGCAAGGAAATGCCTCATAAGTCAAAGTTGGGGTATTAATCAAATTGAAATAAAGTCATATTCTTGTTAAATGCAATGGGCACATGTCAGGGTATGACTGTATGATCATAAAGAGAATGTTAATACTAGTCTGGATTGGTATTTTACATATTGGAATGTGAAATAATCTTAGATACTAAATCTGTTCTGTAGTCCACATTTTAATGCATTGAATCAATAGGTGGAAATGCTGTGAAAATGGCTTGACAAGATGCAAGTGTACTTTTAATGCCTGCTCTAAATGTTATACAAGCAATTTAAATTGTATAAGATGGTGATTTTCACCCACCACCCACCGTAGTGAACCTCAGCAACCTTCCAGGGGGGCCCAAGATGATGGAACTTAATGACAAAATAGATGAAAATGCTTGAATTACTAAAACTTAAACTATGGTAACTAAAAGAGGGAAAAAGGCATCTTTATAACTAATTATAATAACATTTTTAGACAGCATGTAGTCTAAGATCATTTTTGTTCCTCTGATGAAAAATCTAGAACTTTGCAGGACTTGAAGAACTCTCATTCAGCCCAAACTTTCCAACACAGAACATATTCTTTTCAAAGTTTGCGTTAAACAGAAACGGACACATCCTTCTACTAAAACAACTTTTAGCTGATCTAGCTGAACCAAGAGCTCTCACTAACATCTCAGATGTAAACTCTCTAGTGCTAAATCCAGAATATGACAAGCACCCATGGAGATCTACAAAAGGTTTAAATGCTTGGGTAAAGCTGGACTGACAAAAATGTAGAAAGTAAAACAATAGCCACAGGGTATAGTCTGTTCGCAAGTATGTTCCACTGAGTCTATGAGACCTTTAATGTTGATCAGACATTTACAGACAAAACACGGCAAGTGCCAGCACAAACCCAAGACACTTCGTGAGCAGAAGAGGAAAGCTTGGTTTTTTTTGTTGCGTGCAGCTGAAATCATGAGGACATTATCGTATTAGCCAGAATATAAGATGACCCCCTCTTTTTTAACATTTTTGGAAAAAGGATTTTGGAACATTTATGTCTTATCATTAGAAAGAAAAATTATACTTATTCATATTTACCATATTTGCATTTTTAAGATGGTCTTTTTAAACTCTATCTAAACTATCTTCAATCACAAAATTCTGTAACTTTATATTTCTTGGCTGCTTGAGGGCTGTTTGTCACCTCTGCTTCATTGGTCACCGCTTTCTTAAAATTGGTATCATAACTCCTCCTTTGTCCTTGGTTAATTAGGTTTAATGTTAAGCTACTTTTTTGTAGGGCTTCTTGAGGTTTCGCCATCTTTACACTCAGTAGTTCCAGTTGATCATTTCTGTGGATAACTGACATCAGTGGAGTAAGTGATGGCGTATCTGACCTTTAGAGGCCTAGTCCTCATATATAAAACAACCTCATCTTTTTTCCTTTTTAAGATGTAATTCCTAAGAAAAATACCATTTTATGTTCAGGCCAATACGATGTTTTGGAGAGAAGTCAGAGAATTAGTCGACACCCCTATCAAATGACACTCTGAAAGTCTACATCTCAGCATTGTCAGTAGATGCCATCCTGTGCAGCTCTGTGACAATGACTTTGCTCTCTCAATGGATGAATTGACCGATTATATAAAAAATGTTGCATTTGCTTGTGTGTGTTTGCTTTGAATGGAAAAGGGACACACAAGGTTTTTTTACTTTTTACTACAATTGCAAAAAAGATTTTTAAACCACTGGATGATTTTATGAAATTGAATAAAATAAGCTGGGCTGACTGAATTTGATGAAACTGCAGTAATGAACAGTCCAAAAAATAAATGCTTCAGCTGTGGTTTCAACACAGTGTTTCTGTCCATAGATACACCTGCTGCAGATATAGAACCCGATCTTCGCTGTGTTTTGGATATGACTGCAACCATTGCTAACTTTGTGAAACCCAGAGTCACAAACTCAAGGTTAATCATTGCCCTCAGTGAGAAGATCACTCCCTGGTCATGCCAGGTCACAGTGGTGTGATGGTCATTCCACATCTGTTTAGATTTAGGAAGGAGCTGTGTGACATCCTTACAGGCAAGAAGCTTGATTTTGGAGAGGTTTTAGGAGACAAGAAATAGTTCACTCTACTCAGGCACCTTGCAAACATTCAGAGAAACAAAAAAATGCAATGCAATGCTGGGTGCCACCTCAACTCCATTATCCATGATAACCTAGCGGAGGCTTTCAAAAAAAAATGAAACTATGGAAAATCCGTGACTTCTCAGGAATCAATGACATGTTCAAGCAAACACATGCATGATGGAGAGAAAGGTGGATTTCATGAAAATCATAAGAGCGCACCTCTCAAAGATCTTGCAGCATTTCCAGCATTCTCCAACTTCTTATCTTTGGACTAAAAGCCCCTTCACTGAGAATGCTGAAGCAAAGCATCCATTCACCTGTCCATCTAAAAGCTCTTGGAAGTGCTCATAGATGTTTCAGCTGATGGCACCCTGAGAATTTGATTAGGTGAAATCCCATCGGAAACTTCTGGTGTTAGAGCACTGCAGGGTGCCCACTATGTAAGGATGCAGCAATGAAGATTGTGGAAGAACTGAGAAAAGTCAAAACAGGAAATTGGAGTGTTATTGGGGAACAGAGGCAACAAACACAAGTCCAAAGGGGGAAGCCAGAACTTGTCCAACTTGTCCCCTTGGCAGTGCTGACTATATTACCTGAAAACCTGTATCATAAAAAATGCAAAAAATGTCTCCATGATCAAACAATAGAAGAAGAGAAAACGTAATGAACCATAAACAAAGTCGTGGGTTAAGATAGCGTAAAAGGAATGCACTGATCTGTGGTTGTTCTGGTCAAAGAAGAAACAAAAGTGCAAAGCAGGAGATGCTACATCTGTTCTAGGCTATATGAATAGCGCTAAAGGTAAAACATGGGAAAAAAATCTGGAGTCAAACACCAGACCACAAGGCGTCAAAACGCAGGGTGTCACTAGGTCAGGTATCCCTGTGAGAAAGGGTAGTTGTTGTGAGAAAGAACAGATGACACCAGGTGAATGGCTCAGGAAGGGAAGGCAAGCCTTTGGAAAGGAAGGAGGTCATAAACCGGACAAGCAGAGGCCTGAGAAAGTACTGAGAAAGTTGGGATCCATCCACTACAGGAAACCATTTGATACCCCTCAGCATGACCTCTCTATTTGAAGCCAGGTTTTCAGCCATGAAAGCCACTAAAACTAAATGCAAGGCCACGCTGCTCCCTGAGGATGACATGCATGTCACCTTGTCAACAATTCCTATATGGAAATCATATTCTGAAATGATTATTCACTATAGACACTAGCAAAAAATATTTTTTATTAAATAAACATGCCGTGTGTTAATGAAATCCATATTAACTTTGAGTCATGTTGGAAAAAACCACAGCAGACACAAATATATTTTTATGCATAAATATAAGTTTGAAATTAAGCAAGTTTGTCAGGTTTGCAAAAAGAGTACAAAAGTACAAATGGGTAACTGGGCCTTTCTAGTGGCACCCTCTGACGTTCTTCTGGACACTGGAGGGCCTTGGAAGAATAGGGTTGAGAAGCTCTGGTGTAGGAAACCCCTCAGGTAACCTGCAGCTGTAGCTGTTTAGGTCACATCCACTCACTCACACACCATCAGCTCCTAACTCTCAGGTTTCTTCTACCTACCTCGCCACCGAGAGGAAACACTAAGGACTCATTCATTCACCTCAGCCTTTTTTGGTTTCCTAGGGCACCACAATAAAATAAAGGGTATTTCTGCTTTGAGCTAAAACTAGAATAAAAAAGTAGATTTTAGTGTAAAATTTTAAAGAATCTCTGGTAGATACACCACTTTGAGTTTACGAACATGTACCATACTGTTTCCTTTCCTAGAGCATCACATTTTATGACCTGGTAGTCTTTGCCTCCTTGACTTCCACCTGCACAACCACTTTTGTTTGTTTGTTTTCATTTGTGTGGTCGATGACTACTGTCCAGGCCCTTGGTCTGCTGTGCACTTTGGCCTGCTCTGTGCTCGGTTCTAACTCCCTGTTCTTCATGACAGTTACTCCTCACTTATGTCTCCTCAGCTTCTGCAGGTACAGGGAAGCTCAAGGCCCAACTGGCAGCGTACGGTACAGTTCTACAGTGCGAGCGCTACATCTACAGCAAAATGGCGGCATGAAACAACAATACTATGGTGACTGTCTGCATGTCTGAAACTCTCCGCTGTTAAAGCCACTTTTCTACACCTTGTGTTTTGCATCTGACAAAATGAATAAATATGAATTCAAACACATAATGTATTTCTTCAATAGAATTGTTAAGAAGCTCTTTTACTGGAACAAATATGCCTTTACCTTGATTTACTTGACTGATACAAATGCTTAAATAACTGTAAAATAATATTACAACATAAAATGCAAAACTAAAAACCAAACAATCATACACGTATACAGTTTATTAATATCCATCATTTTAACAAATGATGTCATAAAGAACCCCTACATTTTGCCAAAAATGAATTCATCAATAGAATATAGTAACTTACCTTTAAAATAAATCAACCTTTAGGTTTACTGTTGTGTAAGATACAGGCAAAGAGGGGCCAAGACAGCACAGAGCATTACCAGGACTGACCTGCCAGCTCTGCAGGACCTCTACACCCAGTAGTGTAAGAAGAAGGCCCGTAACATCTTGAAGGACCACAATCACCCCAGCCATAAACTATTTTCCTTGCTCCCGTCCGGAAAACACTTTAGAAGCATTCGGACGAGAACAAGCAGGTTCCGAGACAGTTTTTTCCCCCACGCGATAAGACTGTTGAACCACTGACCCCTCCCTTGGACAGTGAGATACTATTATTCTGAGTCTGTCTGTATGCCTGTATGCCTTGTATGCCCTTATCGGTTTGTGTGGTTGTTGGTTTGGCTGTTGTTGTTTGTTGTTTGTTTCTTGTCTGCTACTTCTTGTTTTTGGTTGCTATTTCTGTTTACTAACTTCTGCATATATTTTATAACTTCTATGTATATTTTTACATCTTATTCCTTATTTATTTTCCTTATGTATTTATTTGTCTTAATTTCATTATTTGTTATTTAATTTTCTTATACCTTATATATTTATTTGCTGAAGATGTGTGAAAGCAACACTTTTCATGGTCACAACACTGCTATGCTGCTGTTAGTGCACCCATGACAAATAAACCCTGAAACTTGAAACAGGCCACAGTAGTTGAAACCAGCATTCGACATCTGTGGACCTGCCACGATGCTTTAGCCATTTTATATGTCATTTTATCGGTTATACTTTGAAAAAAGAAGAAAAAAAAGAGGTGCATCGTGAAGGAGCGCAAGCAATGCTAAATAAAGAGGGAAAAATAAAAATTAAGTCAGAAGATCGTGAAGTTAGAAGATCGGTTCCGAGATGCCGTTTGCCTCTCCCACCTGCGTGCGAGCCGGAGCGTCGCGACGGCTTAACACTCCGACCGCCAGATGGCGCTACGCGCCGGCGGGGCCGCCTCGCCACCGGTTCGCGCAAGAGTAAACAGCAGTGACGTCACAGAGCGCACGGGCCCCGCTGGTCGCGAGACAGGCACAATGGGAGCGGCGGAGAGCGAGCGGCGCCGCGCTTAGCGCGACGGCGGGCAGGCGAACTTGCGTTAAAATATAAAAATATTCACAAATACAGGTAACTGAACGAAACGCTCGCTCCGCTTTGGGTAAAACATCCTGCTCGGTGTTTTTTTTTTTCCCCCTGTCGAAAAGGACGCGAATTTGGGCGAGAACCACCGACATGTTTTGTTTGGCTTCGCTAGCTAATGCTATTCAAGAGTTACGCGAAAAGTCTTTTTTTTTTTCTTTTACAATGAAAGAAAATGTCCGGGCAGTTTTGTTGTGTGTTATGTGTGTAGCTCCCGTTTACTGCTCTTTGTGAGAGAACGGTGAAAGCATCGCCGTTCTTCACCATTTTAGGCCTCCGTGGCGTCATTTCTGTTGGATTTTTTAAAAAATTTTTCTGGTCGTTTCCCTATATATTTTGCAGTGCGATGTGGCGTAAAATACGTTAAATATTTTCACAACGGTCTGGTTACAGTTTTTACTTGGTAGTAACTGTGGAAAATGGGCCCGTTTAGCTTGAAGGAAAGGGTATTTGTGCTGTTTCCTAGTTCGAGGGTGCCATTTTGTTCAGAGATTAACTGCTGAAACAAGTTTACGTTGACGTGTTTGGGATTTCAATATTCATTTAGCTTTTACATCGTACTGACCGTACGTGTGTATGTATGTTTGTGTGTGTGTATATATATATATATATATATATATATATATATATATATAGACACACATACACACTCGCAGCAGCAGCAGGTCTTGAGACATTTGGCCCACCCAGCGTGAGGTTGTGTGCACAAAGAGCAATGCTGGCACATGGTGCAGACCCATAAGTGAAACATGAGAGATTTTTGCACCTATTTTACCATATTGTGTTCGAACTGCTAGTGTTTATCCCTGAGGCGCTGAAGTTGGTTGCTGCTCTCCACAGCGGTCTCGAATCCAGCCGGAGTGGCCATGGAGAACGTGCAGAGGTCCGAGGAGGGGGCCGGAAGCGGAGACCTTTCGGATGCTCAGCGCCGGAGGCACCGGGGCCGACTGGCTCGGGAGGATGCCTTTTACCACTTTGTGAACAGCCTGAGTGAGGAAGACTACCGCTTGATGAGAGATAACAATCTTTTCGGAACACCAGGTAACATATAAAAGCAAATATTTGTGCGGGATTGAATTTGTATTTCATTTTGTGTCTGGTTTTTTACATTTTTTTTACATTTTTTTTTTTATTTTTATCATTCCAACCTTCTCACAGTTTGAGTTTCACCCAAGGTAGATGCACGAGTGTTTAAGGGGCTTTCGCTATGCAAGCGTAGATCCCTTGATCCCTAAAGTTTGCAAAAAGAGATCCCGTGCAATTTTTATTTTGGAAGCCAAGACAGACTAACTTTTTAATAGAAATTCTGGTTATTTTCTGAGCAGTGGCTTGTAGTAGGTAAGTCCGGTCTGAGGATTTTCCCCAAGATGTCAAGAACTATCAGCTTCAGCTCCTGTAGCCATTTTTTTTTTTTTTTTGCTTAAACACAAAAGCCCAAGAACAGCTGAAGACCACACATCCATTTCTGTCCCAGGACAGAAGAAGGGAATGTAATTTTGGAGCAACCATTGGCCGAGTGCCGTGCCAGAAGGTGGCATTGAGTGGGGTGGTGCTCTTCTTGGTAAGTCTGGCAGTTTTCAGTGCGCTCCTGTGTCTCTGGTTCATATGAAGAATTCCAAGGTGTAGGAAATAATATTTCTTTGGTATTTGTTTTTGTCAAAATTGGGGGTGGGGGGTATGGTGCCTCATTGGTGCTTTCACCTTTTCAAAACCTTTTTTTTTTTTTTTTTTTTGAATGTTCGCTTCAGGTAGTTGACTTTTGATTATTTGAAAATGACAAACTTTTTTGTTTCAAGACAGTTTTCTCAACAGCCTCTACTTCTGGTTCTGGATTAATATTGTAACATTTGTGCAGGTTTTCTTCTGTTCATCTGCTTTTGAGTAAATTCTCCCTGGCCAGGTTACCTCATCAGCCATGACATTTCAGTTGGAGAACGTCATGGAAACTGAACCTTTTTAGGTGGGCTTTTCTCAGCTTGCTTTCTTCTGGCAGGTGAGATAACTGAGGAGGAGCTACTGCGTCGCCTACGCCAAGCTAAAGATGCACCTTTACGACCAGACAACCATGAAAATAGTGGTATGTTAAAAACACATTGTCTACTTTGGGGGAAATTACAGAATAATTGAAATGTAAAGGTTACTCTAAAGTGTGAAACGGAAATCTGTATGTTACTGTGGTCTTGACCAGTGTTCTGTGACCCGGGGTTTTTTTTTTTTTTTTGGTAAAAGCTGGAATGCAAAAATGTGTGGTAATATTGTTTCAATAGGATCAGATGACCAAGACGATGGTTCAGATGGTGACTCTTCTCTTCTGGACTGGCTTAACTCCATGAGACGGACAGCCAGTAGAACAAGGAGCAGATACCAAGGTAACCAGTCATGGAGGGCTGTGAGTCGGACGAACCCCAACAGCGGCGTCATCCGGTTCAGCCTGGAGATCAACGTAAACCGCAACGCTCAGCAGCAGGCCGATGCCGAGCAGCTGCAAGGAAGGGAAGGGGGCCAGCGAGGGCCTTCGGATGAGGCAGAGATGTTAACAGAAGAGTCGAGTGACTCGTCTGTGTCATCTGTGACTGAGGCTGCGGCATCTACGGAGGAGACGCTGTTTGAAAGGCTACTTCGTGGGGGACGAAGACGAGCCAGAAGCCGCAGCCCAGAGCAAAGCTGGACGAGGGCCCGTAGAGACGGGAGTCCTTCTCCTCTAAGTTTGAACCAGACAGATGGGCTACCTCAGGTCCGCCACGTTGTTCCCAGACTCGACTCCCAGCTAGAAACTGGCGATCATGGCCAGATCAGGACCCAGGAGCGCCTTCGTTTCAGACACAGCTCTGTGGAGCCTGAGGTTCTCCTTGGAGTGGTACCAGAGCCGGTCCCTGCCCCTCAAGCGACAGATGATCCAAGGACCCAGGGTGAGGATGATGACACAACTGGCCAGCGGGCCCCCACCATCATGCTGGACCTGCAGGTGCGCCGGGTGCAGGCAGGGGAGCCCAGACAGCAGGAAGGCATCGCCAGCCGCACCCGCTCCCGGTCTCAGGCACCTGACGCTTCACCGCATGAGAGCAACCACGGTGACTTCCAGCGTACCTTCTCGCGCTCGGACCAAGCCGGGGTCCGCACCTATGTCAGCACTATCCGCATCCCTGTCCGACGTGTGGCCGATGCTGGCCACAGCGAGGCTTCTTCCATGGAAACCACAGTCAGGCAGATGCTCATGGGTTTTGGCGAGCTCAGCTATTTAATGGACTCTGGTTTGGATTCTGTGGACCCTGACAGCAGGCCATCAGCTGGCCCATCCAGAGGATCCAGTGAGGTAACTCCTGCCTCAGGCAGTGATGTTGCTGCTGCTACTGCGGTGTCCACAGGTTCTAGCCCAGATGAGCTGCAGACGCAGGACAGAGACCCGACCCCAGTAGCCCCTGCCATCAGTGGGCCCCCCATCAGCTCTCTTCCGTTCTTACGACTAGCCCATTTCTTCCTGCTTAGTGGAGACATCGAGGAGCAGCCACGCGGGCTCACGAAGGAGCAGATCGACAACCTCTCCATGCGCAACTACGGGGACAGTGATGCTCTGAAGACCTGCAGTGTGTGCATCATGGAGTACTCTCAAGGCAACAAGCTGCGCAAGCTGCCCTGCTCCCACGAGTATCACGTGCACTGCATCGACCGCTGGCTGTCTGAGAACTCGACCTGCCCTGTCTGCCGCAGAGCTGTCCTCAGCTCAAGCAACCGGGAAAACGTGGTTTAACCGGGTTAAGCAGGCCTCAGTCGCAGATAATCCCCAAGTTACCTTTCACCAGTGTCTGAACTGAATGCTTGGGACTACCATTTGTGGGCTCTTAAAACCAATGTTTAAGGCTTAAATGTTTTTTTTTCTTTTTTTTTCTTTTTTTTTCCTTTTTCCCCTTTCTGCATTGTGTAAAATTATGACTGCTGACTACCTTGGTCATATGTAAGCTCTTTAGAAATTGTATCTCATTAATAGGGTCAAAATAAGAGTGGTCTAAGGGTTCCTTCAACAGTTTAGTGATGTTACAAGAGTCATAATATTATGGTAATTATTTTAGAATTGTTGGAAAGGTTCCCTGTCAATTGTAGGAACATAAATTACACAAACATTCCTGCATTACTTCTAGCCAGAGATGGATTGCGACGTGTCCTCTTTGATCCACGTTAAGGTGCATTTTGAGAGGTTAAAGAACCAAACTTTTACTCATTGGTTAAAAAATGTGAAGTGCTATAATGTTAATGTATTATGTAGAAGTACTTTTATGCTGATGTTTTTTCAACATTGCTTTTTGATCACAGAACTTGCTAGATGTTTGAGCGTGTGGTAAAATGCCGAGTCTACCTGAGATCATCACATCTCCCTGTACTTGGTTGCAGTAATTATTTTCTCCTTTTGAGTATTGCTCTAAAAATGGAATACTTAATTGTACTCATGTATTATGTGTAAAAAATGGCAACTTGGATTGCAGCGTGTACATGGTTTTCACTGTGTTTGCAGAAGCGCTTATGTTGTCCTGTACCCCCCACACCCCTCACCCCGGCCCTCACTGTTACTCTCAGGTCACACGTACCATCTCACAAAAACAGCAGATTATTGAAGGCCATTACAGACGTGTACAGCTAATGTATAAAGGTGCTTTTGGCTGAAAATATTGACATGGGGTTATGTGTATAACTTAGTTTGGAAACTTCTCCAAATTTGATTTTATAAAGATAGGTTGATAAATGGGTTACAGATTGCTTATTGTATATTTGCATGCTTTCTCTCCTGGAATGTTGGTGCTGTAGTTGGATGTATAAATTGCAAAGAAATAGAGTATTTTTTTTTTCTGCTGCAATAAATATCCAAATATGGCGAAATCGCTGCTACGGAAAGTATGCTTATTTCTGATTGTAGATGTCACGCCATAACCTTGTACGGGGGTGATGCTGCTTCTTCGAGCCTTGGTGTGCAAATAGATAGGCGGCTTTTCAAGTGGTTGAAGTCATGTACTGTACAGACGAGCAGTAAAATAAAGCAAAATAAAGTCTTTGTTGTTGCCGAGGTCCAGCTCTAATGCTTTTCTTAGAGTTTAATAGAACTGATTGAATGGCAAAACTAGATTATAGCCGAAGTGTACAGAAAGTCTGCGTGAGCACAATTGGTGGCACTACCAGTACCCAAGACTGCACCAAGCTGGCTGTGTTCTTCCACTGGGTGGCGCTAGTGACGCTTGGAAGACTGGACATGACAGCACATTCATTTCTACCAGCTCAGCTATACCATCAAAATTTTAAAATGTTTAATTGTAATATTTGCGTACAATATTTCACATGTGGTCAGCGAGAAAGGTTTTTAGAAGGTCTGTTCCTTCTCTCAGAAGAATGCTAATTCAGTGATTTAACTTACAGGTCCAATGGTCAACGTTGATGTTCATCCTGAAGGGCCATCTTCTGAACACCTGCAATATTTTGTTTTGCCACTGTGTCCCGACACCAAGAAGGAGCTACAGTGAGTCAATAAACATTTTATTTTGAGATCTAAGTAGTTAGCAGTTTATCATGGAAACGTTGATGTGGAAGTATCAGCCGGCCTAGTCAGTTGATTTGGAGATCAAACATGTGCCGTGCCCAATACAGCCTCCTTGCTTCTGATACCCAGCAGGAACTGTAGATGTTTTTGTTGAAAACCTCCTCATTGTCAAAAGTCAAGACTGAAATTTAAGCTTAAAGAGAGGCTTGTTAGGCACTTACATGTCTTGGGCAGGGTGGTGGGGGTCTGAGTCCTATCTTAGAAGCATGGGGTGTGAGATTGGACAGCAGACACAGCCCAGCCGTACCCAGAAAGTTCATCTTACACTGCGGTGACCTTAAGAGCGTGAGCGAAAATTGGAGCAGCCCAAGGAAATCCATGCATCTGAACCGAGGCCAACATTTGCCTGTATCTGCTAACAAGGCACACGCTTTGCGGCCAAAAGTATGTGGACGCCCTGTCTAATCAGAATCAGCTTTATTGTCCAGGTTTCCTCACGCATACGGGGAATTTGGCTTTGGTTTGCGATATCTGACAGATGGGAGAAGTTCAAAAAAAGCTCTGGCCCGAGTGAGAGGGGTCGATCAAAATTTTCCCTGCCTATCTCCTAATTCGACTGCAGGTCCTGGAGGCAGGGCAGTCTAGCACCAGTGATCTTTTCGGCAGACCTCACTATTCGGTGCAGCCTGTCCTTTTCTTGGAGTCCTGTTAAGAATGAGAACTGGGGGGAGGGGTAGTATTAGGGGCCTCTTCCTGAACTCCACTGTTATCACAGTTTTGAGCATATTCAGCTTCTGATTCTTCTGAATGCACCAGAGGGCCAGTTGTTCAACCTCCCGTCTATATGCAGACTCATCATGTCTGATGAAACCTTTGGGTGTGGTCTGCATGTTTAAGGAGTTTGACAGAGGGTCAATTTGAGGGGTCAGATATCGTGTTGATCTGTTTCAGCCACACCCGTGTAACATACAAACACATTCTAGACAACCCTGTGCTTCCTACTTTGTACCCACCATTTGGGGAAGAAGCTTCTTTCATCCTCCAGCATGACTTTGCCACTCCCATGTGCAAAGCAAGCCCCATAAACATACAGTTTGCCCACACTGGTGTGGAAGAATGAGTGGCCTGAACAGAACCCTGACTTCAACCCCACCGAATACCTTTGGGATGAATTTGTACACTGACTGAGGCCCAGCCCTTCTCGCCCGACATTGGTGCCCAACCTCACTGATGCTCTTGTGGCTGATAGGGCACAAATTCTGGTGGAAAGCTTTCCCAGAAGATGAAGGTTGTTATAACAGCAAAGGGGGAAACAACTCCATATTAATGCCCGTGAGTCTGGAATGGGGAGGTTCAACAAGCATAAATGAGTGTGATGCTCAGGTGTCTACACACTTTTGGCCACATAGCGTACTTCTGTAGACTCTGGTTTATGAACTGGAATTAACTGAGCTCACTAATGAGTTTTCTAATGTAAAGAGAAGCTCTGCAAAAACCCTGGGAGGTGTGATTTGTGTGAGAACTCCACCCTATATTCATTGTTTTTGAGGGTCAAAAACACATGGCTTTCTTACTGATGGATTTAAAATATGCAATATTTAAAACCCGAAACTTGGGTTTTTGGGGTCTCCAGGGTTATGCAGCCAGACATGGATTTGAATCCATTTCGGTCTGTGTGGTCTTTGCAGATTCTCCCATGTTTTGTGTGCGCATTTTCTTTTTTCCCTCAAAAGCGCTTTGGTTTCATCCCACCGTTCAAAGGCTTGAACTGGTGGTGCTAAATTGTCTGCAATGCATGCACGTTAGATCCTCTGCATCACAAGCGCATACATGAGTGCTACCATCATCCTGTTTCCTCACTAACTACTGGTTTTGCAATTGCCTTCCTGTTGCAGAATTAAAATCTGTAGCAGAGGAGTTAGCATTCTGTTCCTTCTTCCCTTACTGTTGGCCCAACTTTTGAATCATTTTGAGTAACATGTCACTCCACAATGATCAGTTTCCTTTCACTTCATTTTCTTTATCATTTAACACTGAAACTTAAAGTACAGTCTGCAGTACAAGGAATATTTCCAAATCAGTTGTGTAAATGACTAATAGAATGTGGCAGGCTGACGCCATGGCTGGGCTCCGGTCTTCCTCACTAATGGCCAAAAGAGAAGAGAACCAGATAGAACAGAGCAAGTCTTGGGTTTGGCAAATAAAGTAAGGACTCTATAGAAAGGTGCTGGAGATGGTTATTGAATTATTGGAAATAGTTTTTTTCAGTTTTCCAGCTGTATTACAGATTTAATTTCCTCATTCTTTTAGTTTTTGGGCTTACAGGCGTTTTTCAAGTAGAGTTGGTGTCTGTCAAGAATGCGCAGAGATTGGTGAATGGGTGAGCTGAAGTGCTGTCATCCATCAGGTCCATCAGGAAGTCCACAGTCAGTTGGGCACTGGTAGGAGTTCTAATCCAGCAGAGACCTGTCTGACCTGCAGATCTTAGCCTGAGAGCTTGTAACAGAGGTTAGAATAAAGTCTTTGCTTTCCGTGTGCATGGTTGGCCACCAAAACCTCTCAGAAATCATCTGCGGTGTGATACCCACCCCCAAACTAAGGGAGTCATGGGCCCAGTGCAGCAGCTGAAGTCACATTGAAGCCAGGGCATGTTCTTCACCCTGGGGTTTGTCTGCTGTCGGTTGGATCTGGGCCTGCCAGAGGCCATCCATAGCAGTGCACTGATTGTGGCCACAAAAAAAGAAACAGGCAATTGGGTTCTGGTTTGGTGCTGTGAGAGGGGTCTCGTTCAACCTGGACAGGGCATCTGCTTTCCTATTTACGGACCTGAATGAAGTGTTACAGCAAAATTAAAACAGGTAAAAAAAACCCTGGCTCACCTGGATTTTGCCTTTCGCAGGTACACCAGCTTTCAGTGGTCAGTTAAGGAAAAAAACAGGTGAGCAGCACCATCTAACCAGTGCCTCCATTCTTTTTGACGTGCTTTACCTGCAAGTAACAGCAACAACAGCTTTCCATTAACAGTATTATAACTTATCACAGCAGGCAAAAATTTTGTGAAAAGTGTATGCAGAGGTACAGCTTTGGGGGAGAACCCTGTCTCCTTTGACAAAATGTCTCCCACCCCCATTTCATACGCACCTACAGTACCTCCACAGCAAAAGGTAATGAGGGGTCAAGGTGTTTTAAAATAGAAGCTATGGTGAATCAGTTCTTCAGCTGTAAAGATGCATTATGCATCTCAGGGGTCCAGCTGAGGCACCTGGGAGCTCCATGTATGAGCCTGGCACTGCAGTTGTTCAACATTTTAGAAGTTGGCAAAGCTTAAGAATTCCTGCATCTCCTTGACTAATTTAAGCTGAAGCCTACACAGCACTGCAGAGTATTTTTTAAGTCCGTCTGTTACCCTTGGGGTTCTATTGCAAAACTGAGAAATTTTTTTTGGTGACACTTTTTTCCTTTAACATCTAACTTGTTTTCTACTAAACATTATGGAACATTCCTACCATGCAGGAGAAATGCGAGGTTTGTCTGTGATTGCAGTGTTGAGTGCTTCTAACTTCACGGAGCTCATTGTTAACGGTAGAATAGTCTGTGAAGAATGTTTTGAGAATTAGCATTTAGGTGAACTCAAATGCAGGAGTTTATTCACAGTGACGATGAGGTGCAACGTAGACCGGTGGGAGACCAATCCTGTGGGAGGACTTAATTGAAGAAGAGTACGAGAGGAAGAAACTTGGATATAGTGAGCTGGCGGCAAAAGTAGAGGGGCGAGGGTGGAGCATGGGAGGGAGGCTTGCAGAAGTGGGGTGTTGCAGCTTTATAGCTCAGTCAACAACAGCACTCTTTTGAGAACTCAGAATCTGGGGACAGAACCCGCGGCAGGTGGTGAGGAAGATGACAGAGGCTGCAGAGCAGGGAAGAAAAGGACCAGTGCTGACGGAAGACTGATGGAGAAGGTGTGAAGTGCAGTAGGGTTTTGCTGTTTAAGCGGTAGCGCTTAGCAGTTAGCAGGTTTTTGGGTTAATGCATAACATAGCACATAACATCTGTAGCAAAGTTTTGGGTGGGTTTAATGGAGTTATAAAGAAGGTGGTGAATAGCAGAATAGGCAGTTTGTGCGCAGAGTTGTTAGTGTGGGTGTTAAGGTGGATAGCATGTATTGTGTTTTTAGGTAGTGCAGTGGTGTGTGTAGTGGTGGAGGGGAGCACTTCTGGGATGCCTGAGCTGTGGTTGAACCTTATGGAGGTGTCTTGGGCCTGACTCAATGAAACACCCATGAAGGGAGGTGCCCATTTGACAACCCTGATGAGATGCTGCACCATCACTTTGTTGTACCATGTGTGGGGTTGCAGGTAAATAACACTGGCACTTAAGGAGATACAAATCATTACATAGTGGCCAGGTAGTTTGACGTGGGTTTGACTGTGGGGTTGTCGTGGTGTTTACAGGTTAGGATAAGGTAAGATGGGTGCTTAGGATGAAGGTTAGGAAGTGGGATCCCCTTTGAAGCGTTAGTCCTTTTAGCACTTTTTGTCTGATATGAATTTGTTTTCCTGAACCATTATGCTATCTGCTGCCATATTGGTTAATAAAATTTATTCTATTGCTCCAGAGCGGTCCTGCAGTGGGATTTAACGTTCGGATTTGATTCTTTTATTTTGTACGCACTCGGTTAAACAGAAAATCAAAATAGGGGCAATTTTTAGTTTGAAACAAATCTTTTTCACACTAATAGTACAGCCTCGGTGTATGATGAAACGTTGACAGCCAAAATAAGTTTGTCAAAATTAGTAGACATACAATAACATTTTTATTTTTAACTTAAACAATATCTAATGTACAATCCAAATAATTATTTATCATAATTTATTTTTCACTAGTATGCTGACAGATTACAGCATAATAATAACTGTGCACCAAGTTTTAAAGAAATACAAGAAAGGCTGTCAAAGACTGAATAATACTTCCATCCATCCATCCATTCTCATTAACCACATTTTTTTAGAGTTGCAAAGGTCTAGAGCCTATTCTTGATGACTTTGTCTTATAACTATTAATCATAAGAAATTAATAATAAATATATTATAAGTAATTCAAATATAATATTAAGTCCTATTACCAGTAATGTAAAAAATAGCATTAGGCAGTTAACTAGCATAACTAACAACAAAGAGGTTGTTTACTAGCACATTTATTACACCGAATGTAGTTGGCAGGATGACATGCAATACCTGTAGAAGGTATGAAGGTTCTTCAACAAGACAGGCATCAAAAATGTAAGCAGTAGGTGGATCTCCTGTTCCTGTCAGGTTAACTGGACCTTGTTGGCCAGCATTTAGGAAACAAGAAGTTAAGAAAATAATATTTGTCTCAACTCACAAAATAAAAAGGTAAAAAAAATGTCTGTGAAAGCAAACTTGCAGCACTATTCCAACATGATCTGTTATGATAAAACTTTAACTTCCTCCACCACTGTTACCACAGGAAGCAGAGTGGTTGGTACAGTAAACAACAAAGATTTTACAGAATCATTAGCTTCAATAAAATGTGTGATGTTTGAGAATATAATGTTTTCAATTAAAATGAATAAAAGTTCATTTAGAGCATAGATTTATAATGCTGTTCATACAGGGCTTGAGCTACGCTGACTCATTCTCCTCTTTCACTGGGGCCAGTTCATGGGAGTTGCTGGCTGATGCCTGGGTGACTCCTTGTGCCTCACCGCCAGACTCCACAGTGAGTTCTGGAAAATCCGGTATGAAGGTAGGGTTCTCGTGGCCCACCATACGTTTCTTTTGCACGCCTTCAAAAATTTGCAGCACCTTCAAGGGCCAGATGAAGAACAAACTATGTGGTTGATGTGCTTGCAGCAAAAAAGATCTGAAAGATAAGTTTTTAGGAGCCCAGTTAAAGGGAGTACCTGTGACTTTGGAATGACGCCCACTCTGAAAAAGCCGATGCGGCCACTTTCAATCTTTGTGCAGTCCACTACTGTAGAAGCAATATTCTCTGGGGAAGGACCATCACAAAGCACTCCATCCACCTAGAAGGAATTGATGTTGGGCAAAGGAAAAATGACACTCACAGAATTGGACAGAAACCCTAAATACACACATTAGAAACTAAAAAAAAGAAAAATGAACACTACAAAGTGGTAAAAACAAATGTAGTGTCTCCTCACGTTGTCTCCCAGCTTTGCATAAACCTGGTTGTGATGCGTTGTATCTGCCTCTCCGGTAGGATTGGCAGACATTGTAGCAATGGGCCCCACCTGCAAACAGCAAACATCACTTACCCAGGCAGCGTACAGTTCCTGAAAGCATGCAACCCAGTTCTAATGCTGCACCTGGTGTTCAAGGTCAGAGACACAGCACATACGCTGGTGACTGTGGTGCCCTACCAGATCCATGAGGTGTGTGGCAACAGTACAGTCTGGGTTTCGGATGGCAATGCTCTGTGGAGTTCCAATGTACTTTGCCGAATCTCCCAGTCCAAAGCCATCCATCCAAGGGCCTGTGATAACAGTTACAAAACCCAAAAACACGCTTGTACTTCTAACTTAAGAAGGTCAATGCTTAAGAGTAGATATTGGATGATTAGATGTGGCAATAATTTTGGTAGAAAGATCAAACTTTCCAATGTAGTCTTGTACCTCTGGGAACGACCATGCTAATGGAGGATGGCCAAGCAGCTTCCATGAAGTCCCAGAGAACAGGGTTGATTAAGTGTTTAGCTGGTTCCAGCTGCTTCATGCTGGAGATCCAAAGTGACATGGGACGATCCTGGGCATGCACCTTAATTCTATAGTGAAAACAGCAAACAAAAGCAGCCCAGGCTGAGTCAGCTCATAGAAATCACCAGAACACAAAATGCCCAAACAGTATACCCTGTTACGGCTTCTCCTATGCATTCCTGACATCAGTGATGGAGAGGACTCACCTGTAGGCCTTCTCCACCGCATCGGGTCGATTGCAAGCCGCCACAAGCACATATACAGTATCTGTTGGCATCCCACATGTTCCGCCATTTTTTAAAATATCTGCCAGTGGAAGCACAGCCAAGTTACATAAAATATATCTTTCAGAACTAAGTAATTTCCAAATTAAGATGTTTTGGTTGAGGTTGTCCTACCTGCAATCTGCTGTACAGAGGTGGCTTTCCTGGCTGGTACATGTGGACAGCTGTCCCTACCACCACCATAACCACTTAACTTGATGAATGGGTCTCCCAGGGGTATCTGTGGGGTCTGGAAGCTGCTATTGAAAAGATTTGCAAGAAAGCAGTAGAAGCTGACCGTGCCAAAAATAATAGTGGCCGCAATGTCGTAGACTCTGGGCAAAGCATTGACTGCATCGAGCAGGAAGCTGATTATGATGAGCTGGAAGGTAAGGGCGTAGGCAAACCAAGCTTTGCTGACAAACAGGGCACCAGCTGTCACAAAGCAGTTGAACAGCATGAAGCAGATTATGCCAACGGCCACATTCAAGCCACGTTCTGTGCCATAAAGACCTCCATAGCGTATCAGGCCCCACAAAGTCCACATGATTCCATACAAGACAAAGGCAGTGCTCTCTAGTGTCTTTCCCCGGGCAAAAGCCACCGAGCCACAGAGCAGCTGCAGTATCCCACCGCACACTACAGCCCAGGGTAGGACCAACACAGCGAGTGGCCCTTCCGGACCCACTGTGGCTGTGACAGCAAAGGCCGAGAGCACACTGCAGGCATAGCCTAGCACCTCAGCATCAGCATATTTGGAATAACCCAGGAATGGGGCATGCTGGTCTTTGTCATGGGGCCGAAGCACAAAATGGCTGTTGTGACTGAGCAGAGTCTTCAACAGTCCTTCTCCTGTGGGAACCCTCCAAGGGGAAGCCATGTTGTGTAGATTCACTAAGAACATCAGCGCAGATGCTAAGAAGATTGCTACTTGCACACCTTGTGTGCCACCCTGGAAGAACGCCTGTGGCTGAGCCCCAATGGCAATACAGTAAGCCACATAAAACAGCTGGTATAACCCGTCCATAAGACTTTTTTGAGTGCTGAACAGAGCCAAGAAGAAAAACAGCACTGAGAATACAATGGGGAGTGGCTTGGGGGAGTAGGGGATGTGGCCGAAGTCACTGAGCAGGACACTGTACCCCTCTGCAAACTTCAGAACTGCAGAGAAGCCGTAAAAAGTGGCGGCCAAAGTGTCCATGGCACGGAAAGACATGATGCTCACCCCCACCTGGAAGACACCAGCTGTCCACAACCACGGCACCAGACCGACTGAAAGGTGTGGCACCACACCCAGTAGTGGGCAAGCTAGCACGCAGGCTGACAGCAGATTCATCACCAACCCAACAGGCACTGCATCATTGCGCTCCTGAGCTTGCGAGGGGGTCAGCTTGCTCTTCTTCTGGAGAGCTGTTCCTGGGAGCTGAACTTTGCGTTTGGTGATGTAGGACAGCAGTCGCCCACTGCCAAAGTAGGCCCCCAGCAGGCACACCAAGAGGTAGTTGGCAGCAGTCGCACTGTGACCAAAGTTGGCACTGAACAGCGATGCGACCTGGTGAGCACAAGCTAGGCTGATGGCAAAAGCAATGATGGACAGAACAATCTCTTTCTGTAAGACCCCCACAGCACCCAAAATGAGCAAAGCTACAGCACATGCAATGAGCCCCGGCACCAGAGCCATGCAAAGTTCAGCCCCATCTTTCACTACCCCAGCTCCGGCCAAAATGTGCACAAACCCCGAGCCAAACCAAAGCGCAGATACAGTGAGGCACAGAGAAACAAAAAGCGGCGAGTATGACAAACTTCTTCGAACGCCTGAAAAAAAGCAAAATGAGACAAAAAAAGCACTCGCGTGAGATAACAACATAAACCATGAACATTCCAAACAAGCCAACAGTAAGAAAAAGAGAAAAGCAAATGAAAAGCCACAATTTGGCAGCAAGGCGAGCATTTCAGGTTCCCATTTCTCTTTTCATTGTGAAATCAAGTCCTTCTCTGAAATGAACCTCAACCCTTCGGCATAAAAGCAGAAGCAGCCGTCTCGCAATTGCTAGATAGCGAAACAGTTCCTCAGCACCACATGTCATCTATTTCTAAATTCTTTAGAGGCCAAGATTTAAGATTTATCTGCAGTCTTATTGTGTGTGGGATTAACTTTTTACACTTATGGGTTTGTTACCCAAGAACTTCTTGACCATCTTGAGCTGCAATATATGCTGTGTATATAGCATATACTGTATGTATAAAATATATTGAAAGATGTACACATAAAGAAAGAAAAAATGTATCATATTTATAGAAAAAAATGCATAGCAACACTGAGGCACACACAGAGCTTTATGGTGTGATGATAACGTGAATAGTACACCGGCTTCATTTCATTGAAATACCAGTAATTTTCTTTCTTTCTTGATGCCCGCTTATTTGTTGTGTTGTTGTGCTGATCTGAATCTAATCCTGTAAATGCAGGCAAAGACCAAAGCAAACCCTGGTTGGGATGCCGGTCCAATACAGTCAGACACACTATGCAGCAATGCCACCAGTTCCCTCGAACTGCAGGTCTTTGCACTTAGGGATGAACCCACACCAGGATGCATGCCCCACACCCCGTGAGGCACCAGAGCTACCCTGCTGCAGCACCATGCCGGCTCAGGTAAGTGCATTTTCTCCTCATGAGCACAGGGCTGTACCTGTGTAAGCCAGGAGCGTAGCGATGATCAGAAGGAGGACGCCGAGTGCAACGGCGGGAATGAGGGGGTTTTCGGGTGTCTTGGCGTAGTTGTTCACCATGAGCAGCAGAGAGCCTGCAAGGAGGAAACAAAATATTTCAGGTGACTCAGTTTCTCACTTTGTCATCTGCCAGACATGTATGACAAACTTTTGTTTTGTGCGCTCAGGATGTTTGCTTACATCAAAGGGGCACAACCATATTTGGACATCTATTTTGGTTTGTGTCCACAGAGTATTTCATACACCAGGTGACTAACATATATGTCTGAAAAATAAATTCACGTACAGTACATACTGCAAAAATGTTTGCTCAAGATGATAAAAATAATGCCACATATCAACTATATGTGACCAGTGACCATGAATGAGGAATCTTAAAGTTAATTTTTAAACATTACCCTGCGTTTGCACTTATTACAGTAAAGTGGCGACAAAACGGTTTAAGGAGGTTCACAAAACTGTTATATTCTTTCACATCTGCGCGTTTTTCAGAGCATCAGAGCAGTTTATTTCTGTCCAGGATTTTGAAATGGAGACTGTGAAATGTGGAAGTTTTCAAACAGTTTAGTGCAGCTCAAGTCTGTATGTCATCATGGTGTCGCACCCACACATTTATTAATATCTTTCCTAAAAATATCTCCGTGTAGAAAGGCAATAAGCGAGCGCAGATGTGGAATAATTATTGCAATGCAGTTTAGCTATTTAATCAATTAAAAATATCAATTTGAAAAATTTATATTCAAATGAACAGTTTTTGTAATAATTTCATTGAAGAGGAAAGCAGGAATTTTATTTAATTCTTACCCCCAGAAATGCCTAAAATACCGACAGAGAAATGGAGGGACTCAATTTCCACTCTGGGTTCTGCCATCTTAACTCACACCTTCAGCTGTCTTGTACAGCCAACTTCTGTATGTATGGGAGGATGCAACTCCCTTTTAAACTCCCCCCACCCACACACACACACACACACGGATGTGGGAGGACTTCCACTTACAGGCAATTTTATGATCATAAAGGTTTATACTTCATAAAATTTGCGCCTCAACAGGAGGACACAAGAGGTTGAGAGGAGGTGAACAGCAGAAGTTTTCCATCCCAATAGACCATTTTTACTGGCAGTATTGAATGGGTGTCAAAGGCTTCAAAGTTTTTCCAGCAGATGGCTGTCTAGTCGTGGCCGGTTTTATTGCTGAAGATATTCTGCAATAATAATCCAACAAATGATGCAGGCTGTGCTCAGTGCTCAGAAACAGCATGCGATGTCTGCCTCTTCATAGCTTTATGGGTAAAAATTAATTTTGTGTGTCGATGTGAATTTCAGATCTAAAAAACTTTGATGTCCTCGGTGTCCTTTAAGCCTTATAAATAAGACTGAAATGTTGAGAAAACAAATGCAAAGGTTTTCAACGACAAAATCTTCCAGGACCACCAAGAGAAAGAAGCATCAGAGATTTCAGCCAAAGCTGAAGTTTAATATCGACAAAGTCATAAATGTGTGTCTGAAATAACCAGAAGTTTACAAACCAAACTAAGGCTTGGCTTAGAAAGGCACAGCACTTGTCAGCTCCAGTAAAAACTGTGATCCAGGAAAGTGTACGTGCGATGTGACCTCCAACACAAGTTGTACCAGGCAGGTCCCACTGAGAGGAGACTCCGGGGCAGACCCAGGGATGTAGCTGTCCTGGGAATGCCTGGGGATCTCCAGGAGAAGCTGGGGCTGGAGAATATTGTGGGTAACAGAAGGGTCTGAGCTGCCACCACGACCCTCACCAAGCCAAGCAGGACAGAACAATTGATGTTCTGACTGAATGATGTTTCTGCTCTTTTTCTACAACTGCTATTTTGGTTGAAATTAAAGGTGTGGGTATTTCTGTTTTTTCATCTATACTGAACGGTTGTGTAGAGTTATTTGTATCCATCACCCCCAGTAAACATGTGATCTGTGACCAACAGAGAAAAAGTCCAGCGTGTACAAAGAAAGCAACCACACAGGCTGGGCTGACACCAGTTAGATGACAAAACTATGCACATTTACCAAGAAAAGGGGCTCCTATTTTGGGAAGAGCTTGTCACTGTCAGTCAGCTTCAAATTTTCTCACCGCAGGGTTATTGTCGTCCACTTTGGCGCCTGTGAGAGTTGCACATACATCAGGTGGCAGAGATATGCTCACGTATTTCAGCAAAAAAGAATCTCAATCTGATGCAAGAATACAAGGGAATGTGAGCGAGTGCCACTGAGTCAAAGCTGAATGTGTAGGAATGAATCACAAGAACGCACTGGCTTAACGTTTCCACGCTGATACACAGGATAATGTCATTTTTAAACATAAATTGTCATAGTTGCGTCAAAAGACAATACTTCTAAATGCTGTCATTTTTCTTTAAATTTTTATTTCTCAAAGGCATCGAGGTATTGAAGCATAATGAAAAAATAGAACCGGGAACTCGAAATTTAGTTCAAGTGTGGCTATACCTTTCGCACCTTTATTTACATCAGTTTCCCAGTTTCCCCAGCTTAGTCGGGTTAAAAATTTGCATTTATATTATGTGCTTTTATTAATAAAAATGACTAAACCTGAACATCGCACAGCTACCACACCTCATGGCTTCACAATAGAATAGACGTGAAATGAAAAAGCATTTTCGTATGCAGACAAAGTGTATCAGCATTGGGCATTGATTTTTTTGTAACTCCAAAGTTGCTGTAACCACTCACAGCCAGCAAAAGCAGGAAATACACCTCCGCATGTTTTAACTCCAGACAGTTACGGTAAAATAAATAAAAATGCTCAACGCTTGCAGCCAACCATGACCAAAAACTGCATGTCAACTGAAGAAAGGCAGGTCACTTCCCAAAGCGATACTTCTACGTATGTCACAGGGTAACATTTTTTGTTTGCTACATTTACAGCTTTGGCACACCTTAAACTTTATTATCTACACAATCTGGTGTAGGCAGCGTTGATGTTTATAAAATTCAGTCATTTGCAGTTGCTAAACTCACTATGCAAGTAACGTTTTAAGGGCATCTTGTGGGCCTGAAGTACGTCAAAGCAAAGCTTTCCCACACTTTCATTCGCTGCGGAAGGCACTGCCCTTAGCCGTACCCGACCTCTGGGATGGAGGGCCACATCTCAGGAGGCCTCTTTCTGAAGAAACAAGCATCGAGTGTGGTGGTTAACCTGCATAAAAATTCCCTCCAAAAATATTTGCGGCATCGGGCGAAGGTACAGATTTTGGTTCTCTATTTTGTGTACCGTAACTTCATTGGCTGTTTTCTTTCTTTGCTGTTTATGTTCGCAGCCGCAGCTTTTTGTTTGTAGTTCTGCAAGAAGTTAAGAATGTTTTGAGCCATGTGGTGGTGCTGTTGCCATGAAGTGTCAAAATTTTGTGAGAAAATAGCCACACCATCACAAACTGAGTTTTGCAGAGGCCAAATTCCTTCAAAGCAGGTAAAATGATCATCAGCTCAGTGTTGGTCATTTTGTTCAGTGAGAAAGCAACACAAAACAGCATTTTTTTAAAGACATTTGTAACCCTTCATCACTGTGACTAAATGCCTTGCCTTAGCCACTTACAGAGCGGCATGGGCAGTGGTGGGAAGAAGAAAGTCCAACAAGAGAAGCCATTCCGGAGCTTCATCCAATGAACACCTGCTCCTTCAACACAAGTACTAGCACCAAAGATGTCCACAAAGTACAATGACAAATCATATTTAAATGTTTGACTCGTCCACAGATTAACTCCAAGCAATAAAAAATGCATTGTTTTCATCTGGGCTTTCTAGTGTCAGGTATTCTGTTATATTCAGAGCTACATAAATAATTTAATAATTTACTTTCCATAGAAAAAAGATTGCTCTGAGATGTCTATTCCTCACTGTTTCTAAGGTGATAAATTGGCATTTCAGTTACTGTATATTTCATAAACTGTATCCCTGCGTAATTCATATCTTTATCTTCTTACACTTTGTGTCATTTGTATGCTGTCACTCTGTGGAAAAGCCCACAGTTATGTTGAATCATATTTTTTTCCCTCTAAGTTAATTTCCCATTAGTCATTATTAAGACTTATAGATTTATATTAGATTAACTAATTTTCCCATGGGGTGTAGCACATAGACAAAACCGTAGTTTCTATTTTACTCTATCTTACTATCAGTCACAGTTTTGGATGTGCAAGTATCCCTTAATTTACAAACTTTATATGAAATTTCAGTACAAAGGTGCTTGGCTTCTCAAATCACTTTGTTGTGACAGAAACCTACTAGCCTACCAGCCTTCTGTCCCAACCTCTGCCACTCAAACAGGAACATCTTGGTGGAGAATATACACGTGCCCTCATATTCTCTACTGCTGACAGGGCAGTGATGACTAAGTCTATTTTCAATGTTTTGGTTGGGGTTTTGATTCTTCTGTTTTTGGTGGGGTGAAGGCACCAAAGAAACACCAAAAAGTGGAAAGGATGCAGGCCAGCCAAGGTGCTGGACAGGAATTGAGAAGGTATGGGTCCTCTGGACCAGGAGCCAGAGACTGGATGACCCAAACTCGTAGAAAGGCATTTTGCAAGCTTTCCTTGGTGCTGCCCAGATCCATAAGTTGTGGAGTCCTGGATTGTCATTTAGCTCACAGGAATTGGTGGGGAGAACAAGAAATGTTTGTGCAGCAGGATGCTCTTGTACCAGTACTGCGAAGGGTGTAGACATCAACTGGTTCTGTGCCTCATGTAGTAAATCTATGTCTTTCACACCCTCAGACAACAGCTGGACAAGCAGTGCAAGCAGCAGGTGTGTTAAGCTAATACCAAAGTTGCGGTTGGGTTGTGGGGTGCAGTACTGTCTCATGCACTATAAGGAGTGACAGAATGGCAAGCAAGCCAGTAAACTCTCTTGAGGGGAAGAACCCAATGTGATCCCTAACTGTTCTGTCCAGTTTATTTGGATCTCAGCTACCTGAAAGGCTGGGGCCCAGTAAAATGGGCTCAGAGTTCCCAGATGTTATGGCCAATTTTGGTGGCAGTAATGATACCATCACCTCGTACATTGCTATCACCCATGAGACAAAACTTCATCCTTTTGAATTTAATAATCAATAATCCGTGGCAATAAGCCTCATGCAGCCATGTAAACAAAAAGAGCGGAAGAGACCAGCATCTCTTTGGATATTAGAAACAGCTTCCTCTTAAATTCTATAACTGTGATCTTGTGAAGTTTATTTCTTTATATCATCAAGGCATTCCTCACTTTCACAGGTGTACAAAGGGAGAAGAAATTATAGTTTTTACTGGACCATGAAACAGATGACATGCAGCAGTTAAAGGATAACACAAATTAATTGAGCTAGACAGACAATGGATAGATGTACTACATGGTGTGTGGACACCTGAGCATCACCTCCATATGTGCTGGTTGCACCTCCCATTCCAAACCCATGGGCATTCATATGGAGTTGTTGTTCTGCTATAACCGCCTCCTTCTTCTTGGAAGGCTTCCCACCAGATTTTGGAGTGCGGTCATAGGAATTTGTGCCCAGAAAAATGATAAACAGATAAACTAAGAAGATTATTGCAAACAGTCAAGTGGTGATGATGTTGGAGATGGTACGGTACGATGTGGGCAATGGTGATGGTGATCATTCTTCGTGCTGTTCAAAATTCAGTTGTCTGACAGCCTGTGGGGAAAAAGCTGTTCCTGAGCCTGGTGATGTTAGGGCTAGGGTTAACACGCAAGCTTTCTTCCAGACAGGAGTGGTGAAAACTAGTACTGGAGATAGTGGGAGGGGTCCCTGGTAATGGCATATGCTCTCCTGACAAACCACTTCTTGTGGATGGTCTGAATGGTGGGCAGTGAAGTAGGATGTCTTCACTACCTGCTGCTGAGCTCTACGGTCAGAGCATGTGCTGTTGGAATACTTAACTGAGATGCAGGATATCGAGATATTCTTTACAGCACATCTTTAGAAGCTCATCAGGATGGAAGGGGCAGAAGTCCAACTCTTTTCAGCCTCCAGGAGATGCTGCTGTGCTTTGTTCATTAGATTAATTGTCTTATGGGTCCAGCAGAGCTTTTCAGTGATGTGCACTCTCAGGTACTTGAAGCTGCATAATACCTTCACGGCTAAATCACCTGTTTGGGTCTTTCTGAAGTCAACAGTCAGTCTCCTTAGTTGGTTACGCTGAAAAACTGATTGATGTCCTTACACCAAGCTACAAGCTGCTCCATTTCCCCTCTATAAGCTAATTCATAGCTGTTGTGCTGTCAACGTATTTGATGACGTGATGACATGTGGTCCAATATGAAGAGTGAGATACAGACCTTAATGTGTGATGACTACTTTCTTGAGGTACTGCATAATGATCAGAGTGAAAATGGCAGGACTGTGGTTGTTGAGGCATGATATCAGTAATTTCTTGGAAACAGGGGGATGGTGGTGGATCTGAAGTTTTTGGGGGAACCAATGCTGCTGGTAAGAATGGCCTTTGCTGCTTAGAGTGCCGCTTCATTGCCAAATTAAATGCAATGTCAGATGACTTGAACAGCAAGCGGACCTCAGAGTTCAGCCAAAGCTTCTGGTCTGGTTGAATAGTGACAGTCTTAGAGCTTATAAAATCATCCACACACTTGCTGATGTAGACAGTAACAGATGATTTCTATTCCTCTAAATCCAGACAGTCCCCATATGTGGCAGCAGCATTAAACTTGTTCCAGTCTATGTGGTGAAAACGGTTCTGCAGCACAGATGTCGCTCCTTCTGGCTTCTCCACGCTTTTATTTGCTTGGTTTGTCCCTTAGAAGAAGGGACCAGTAAGAGAGAAATGTAATCAGGCTGTCCCAGATGGGAGCAAGGGCTGACCTTCTAAGCATAGTGGATGGTCATGCAGACCAGCTCCTGTCTGTTTCCCCCATGTTGGACAGTGAACTGTTTTGAGATCACCCTGTTTGAAATTGCCAGTGACAATAAAAAGACCATAGAGACATGCGTTTTGTTGCAAGCTTGTAGTGCTGTAGAGAAAAAATGACCACAGCTTTAAATTTCCTTATCAGATAGTGAGGTCATGGATTCACCTGCCAACATACAGTGGTGGGTAATGAGTACATAAAAACATTTGTATATAAAACTTTGCTCAAGCAGACAGACAAGCTGAGCTGTTTTTATCTATGCAGAACATAAAATGCCCATCCACACTGACCACCAAGTCAAGGATGATGTCATGAAGTTACCTTTTCATGAGAACGAGAACTTAGAAGTCCCAACCGTTTGCTGGCAGCACATCTTAGCCTAAATAGGTCCATTTTATTGTGAGCAGATTTTGTCACGGAAGAGAGATGAAATCGCTGATCCGGTAGGGTTGCTTTCTCAGTCAAATGTTCAGCAGATGGTGTTGTTTAGGAGGACATGAGTCCGTGCTCACGGAACGGTAATGGCACCGACATGCTGAGACAGAGATTTCCACTTCTCGAGGAAATAAACCAGGAGAGCTTCGCAGCTGTAGGGCACGACTGTGGTTCTATGTTGTCAGCATACAGAAAAATAATAAAAGATCAAAAGACCATTGTTGGACCTGGCGGTGCAGCTGCATGCTAGGGTGCAGCCATGTTGAACCAGATCCAGAGAACATCCATGAACCTGAAGTACCAAAATGCCTCTATCCAGGAAGCGCTCTGCCTTGTCCCTTTTGTTCTGGGACATCAGGCAAGCTGTTACAGAAACCTAACATTCAAGTGCATGGACATAATAATTGTTGCTAAAAATATTATAAAATACGTTGTGGTTACCGTCGAGCATGAAAATACCTTTGATTTTTGTAATTTTAATGAGTTGGCTGGCAAATCTTTCATTCGGATGGCAATTTTTTTCAATAAGAAATTATAATTCCACTCCCTGGCAGGAATTCAGCTGTGGGAGTCATTTCATGGAACAAATAAGCCCCTTTATGAGCAATGTGTGTATAGAGATGGTCCTTAAGCTACAATAGTCCAACTTAAGACTTTTCAACTTTATGATGGTGCGATAACAATGCACATTCAGTAGAAACCCTACTTCAAATTTTGAATTTTGATTTTTTTTCCTGGGCATGCATTATGTGGTACGATACTCTCTTATGATACTGGGCAGCGGCAGCAATCCACATCTCCAAGTCTGTCACGTGGTTGCTAGTGTTTACAACCGATACACTACAGTGTTCTGTGTTGCCAGTGTTTTTTTTTTTTTGATACTCCCCAGCATCTTTACTTTGTTTTTTGTGCATCCATCATCTCTACAAAACGCCCATCTGCGTCTGTGTCTTCTGAAAGCGGCATGGAAGTGGAAAGCCTGAAATGACCTTTAAGGTAGCCTAGGCTAGATTAGGTTATGATGTTTGGTAGGTGTTATGGTATGGGTTGGTGGAAGCATTCACGAGACACCACAGTAATAAGTTAAAGTTCCGTTAAACTCTTTACTGAGTGTTGTTTGCAACAAAGAGTGTTCCCGTTAGCTGAGGGCTAACGCTAAACATTAGCAATTGGCAGTAAACAAAAATGGAACAAAATTGCTACAATTCAAAAGAAACAAAATACAAGGTCTTAGCAAGACAGTGGTTGCAGGAGAGATCACAAGGGGCAGCGGAAACTGAGCACTGGCAGGAAGTCCGGGCAGGAACTAAATCTCGTCCGTGATTGGTTGGTTCTTATGCCAATCAATACTCAGTCTGAAGACGGGCGCAGAGAGACCTCTTACTGACAGGAAGTCCGGGTAGGAACTAAATCCTGTCACTTATTGGTTCCTACCCAATCAGTCAGCCAATCGGTGCTCAGTCTGAAGATGGGCTCAGAGAGACCGCTTGCGTTGCGTTGCTGAAGCAGCCACAGGCATGACAATAGGTTAGGTGTATTCAATGCATTTTCGACTAACAATGGATTTATCGGAACGTAACCCCATCGTAAGACGGGGCCCATCTGTGTACACAATATACATGGATGCATCTTGTACCCCAAGTCTGATTTAAATGTTAAAAGTAGCTCACCTGGAAAAGAGTATATAAAGGGTATACAAATAATAATAATAATAATAATAATAAGTCTATACTATACTAATTAGAGAATAAAGATTTGAAATCACCAGATGAATGTGTCTGTGAGGAGAATATTCTAGGATTGTCGATTGTCATATTAATTAAATGTTATACAACCACATGGTCCTGATATAAATAGGAGATGCAGATATGATTAAGGTTGTGGAAAAGATTAATCTTTAAGAACAGGACGATAGATTCTGGTTCAGGCTTAGCACTGATATATGTAATGATATAATTTTCCTCAGATAAATTTTGCACATTCAGATACGTCCAAGTTAAAAACACAGTTGTGAGTGCCATTTTTTTGGCCTGAATGGAGTCGTGGCCACTAGGCTGATGATTACATAGACAAGTACATGCATGGTGAGGGAATGTGAGAGGAGATGAATAGTTTTAAATAAGGCTGCACTTGTCAGCTGACAGCTACAATACATAAGTTAATCCACCTTATCACCATTGGGTGCACGCGCACACACACACACACACACACACACACACACACAAAATTGGGAGAAGGAAATGAGACCGCAAATGCAGCAACATTTTTAAAGTGACAGGCTGAAGATATCTCAGAGTCTTCTCATCTAAACCTGTAGATCCATCAGTGAGAATAAATAGTGTGACCACTTATTTAGCCTCAGGATTTTTAGCCTCAATTTTTAGACCCTGGAGGAGCAAACTGTCAAGCTTGGGAATCCTGTACAATCCAAATTCTGCGGTGGAAGGAGAAGTCCTCCTGACATGAAGGACTTTGAAGACTTTGCTGTGAGATATTTGTTGTCACATCTGCAAAATTGTGAATGTCTTTTTAGGTGCACAGCATTTCTCAGTCTGAAAATGTACTGATTTTCTGGAAATATTATATTATATTATATTATATTATATTATATTATGATACAGTGGAAAAATTGAAGACTTTTTCTAGCTTTACATGGATTTTAAATGTTCAAACTGTGAAAGCCAAATTGATTTTTTGTAAATTGGGCTTTTATTATATTAATCAAAATTATCAAAGTAATTGTGAATGTGACTGTTTCCATTATCCAGGGAAAAATAAATGGAAACAACTCTTGGGGTTTCACTTTTGGGGCATAACCTTAATTTCCACTTCAGAATTTACACTGCAACACAAATAATGAAAGTAACGTACACTACATGGCCAAAAGTGTCCAGACACCTAAGTATCATCCCAATATGTTCTTGTTAAACATCTCATTTAAAACTCATGGGCATTATTATTGAGTTGTTTCCCCCTTCCCTGCTATAACAGCCAGCACTCTTCTGGGAAGGCTTCACACCAGATTTTGGAGTGTGGATGTGGGACTTTGGGCCCATTCGGCTACAAGAGCATCAATGAGGTTGGGTGAGAAGGCTCTGCTCATAGTCAACATTCCAATTCATCCCAAAGGTGTTCAGTGGGGTTGAGGTCAGGGCTCTGTGCAGCTGCTCAAGTTCTTCCACACCAAAATTGGAAAACCAAGTGTTTATGGAGCTTTCTTTGTGCATGGGGGTGGGTAAAGTCATGCTGTAGAAGGAAAGGAGCTTCTTCTTCCCCAAACTGTGGCCACAAAGCTGGAAGCACGCAGTTGTCTAGACTGTATTTGTATGCTGTATGGGTGCAGGTGAATCAGCTCAGCTTAGTCATTAGAAGGGGGAGTCCACATACTTTGGCCATCCAGGGTAAACCACAAGGCCTCTACAAGCCACAGACAATGTAATCTTACTTTGAGTCAAGTATTTATGATTCAGAATAACACGTTGACTGTAATTTTTTACAACCTATGCTGTGTATCTGAGCAGCTAAATATTACTCAGATTAATAAATAGTAAGCCTCCATAATCATCACAGCCATTTTAGGAATGAACAGTGCATTTTTGATGCTTTTCAATATAAATGTAATTTTTGATTAACTTTTATCAGAATAATTTGCTATTTAAATATGGGGTTAAAATAGCTAAATTCAGCAGCATCATTATTCCTTTGCATCCATCTCCATAGAAACAGATACAGAATATACAGTACATTTACTGAATTAAATCTTTTTAGTAAAAACAACTTTTTGTACTGTTCCATTATTCCACAAAATATCTTTGAATCTTTCTTGCTTTCTTTCCTGTAAGCATACGTTGAATGCAGGGTTGCAGTGATGTAGCATCTATTCCAGAGGCACAAGGCATAAAACGGGATACACACTGGAGGGGTTTACCTGAAGCACGTCTTTAGACTTTTGGAAGAATCCAGATCACCCAGAAGAAGCCCGCACAAACACAAGGAGAACATGCAAATTCTGTACAGACGGGGTTAGTCGCAAAACCCTGCCAAAATGCAGAGCCCAGACACTGTGACACACCAGCTGTAAGCTCATAAGTGGTGATTTGCAGACAAGGAGCAGGGAGGACTTTAACAGACACCTCTTTGCTTCCTGTCCCTGCCAGGTCTAATTGATGACAACCAGCTGCCACTACTTGAGCACAACCAGAAAAGACATTTAAGACAGCTGGTCTTCTGCATTGGAAGAGATGTTTGTGGGGGTATTGCCAGAGAATGGGAGGGGGTACCTTGAAGGGTTTATTCTTTGCTGCCATTCCTCCCCTGCTTGGTATTTTTTTTGTCCACTTTGGCTATGCTGTTGTTCAAGACTCATATCTGGAATGCTGGAGTAGATGTTTTGTACACTGGTTTACAAGAGGGAGACCTTTTGCTGTTTAAAGATGCCCAAGTGAAGTGGAATGAGAATTGTGTTCAAAGCATTTTCTGGTAGTAATGAAAGCATTACGAAGGTTGAGGTTAGTGGTCAAAAACTGTTCAGTTGGGACCTTCCACCTTTTTGCGATGCATGTCCCAGAGACTAATGGAGAAGCTCTCAATGCAATAGTTGACCCCACAGATTAGATGCTGAGTATGGGTACTGCTCAGAACTCCTTGAGGGGTGTTATATTCTCAATGTGGTTTGAGTCTTTGTTATTGGTCTGGGACTGTTCTTTTGACCTTTAGCATACAGTTTGGATGTGTTGGATTGTAGGGAAGTCCCTTCAGCTTACTTCAGTGGGGACATACCTAGAATTTCAAGCAGAGTTGCTCCACCAGTTCCTTATACTTTGCCATCTTCCTTTTTGTGAGCTTCTGCTATCTTTTTTTATGAGGCACAACAAGCTATAAGATGACTTGCATGGAGGCCTCTGGCAACCTGAGCTGCCTCCCCAAGTCAACCATCAAATACCAGCCTCACCAATATCAGGAGCCCAGGCCTGCTATTAGATACTAACTTTGGTCTTTTGAGTTCCAATGCTATAACTTCAGCAGGTCTTTCAGTCCACCATGCCGGATGTACTGTATTGCCTTGTGTCTGCTCATTAAGGTATAATTCTGCAATTGTAAGTTTAAAAAAAAAAAAAAAAAAAGTTCATGAACAGGTAATACATTAAGTCAGCTTTACTGGACCTACAGCAAGATGGTGCTGTACTGTACAGTCCACAAGAAGAGGTCATACCATTACTGCAGACCTGTTCCCAACCTCTCCACCATCTGCTTTTACCACTGTTGTCTGAGAAATGCTACTGCAATCTGAGGTCCAAAACTGCCAGGCTTTGGGATAGGATTCAACTATGGGCTGTTGAACTTTGATATTCTAGGCCCGATCACCACCACTACAACTGACCATCTGCAGGTCCATATATCATTTATATTTTTATCTATAGATCTGTACGTATCTTTAATTTATATCCATGTTATCCCTTTATTCTTTAAACTTTGCCTGTTCTGTGCATTATGACCCCATGGAGCTTCATTTTATGCTCCCTTCTGTCCCTGGTGTTTGGCAGTAGATGTATAAAGCGGACTGCTAAAATGAAGCAACTTAATGACTAGTAAACACTAAACTGAGTGAAAAATAATTTTGGTAATTGTTTTAAAGTACCTTAGTTTACACCCTCACAACCTCCTCAAGCTTTATGATCTACTGCTTCCAGAACTGATGTTAAAAAGGTAATTTTATTGCAATATTGATATGATTATTTTTTTTTAATGTAGTTATTACAGAAACACAAAGGATTTGATGGTCTGTAAAAAACTTCAAATAAATTAACTGCTACTACAATTTTGATCATTTGGTCTTTCCTTGCTTTGCTTGGACTGTGGTCTCTTTTCCGGTATCCGGTTCTTCTTCATTAGGATATCGTAATCTATTTCCGTACCACATTTTAACATGGTTGTAAATGGAGGGGGTGGACTTGGAGGGGTGGGGGTCCTGGGTTTGAGTCCTTGGGGACCCAACTACACCATAGTATGATAAGCTACAACTGTACCAAAGCCAATGCCACATAATAGGCAGCTTAGCAGTCGGTATATATTTGCATGTATTTGTATTGCATGAATAGTTACCATAACCTTAGAAGAACTGCTCCCTGGACAGAAAGAGAGATTGGAATGTCAAAACTTAAAATTATTAACAACTGCAGCATAACACAGCAATTGCAAGTGATCCCTCAGCAGAGAGATTAACGCGGTGTTGAGCCTTAAAAGCGGACGAAAGTGCTGTGCATCGCCCATCCATCTTGAGGAAGTGTGAGCGAGGTTGTGTGTTTGCGTGCGCAAGGAGGCAGAAAGAAAATCAAGGAAGCCACTGCGACAACCTCAGAAGACACCGTTCAATACACATTTAGGTCTAAGCTCAATGCTCTGTGGCCTACAGAACAGACACCATTACGGCGCAAAGGTTAACAGTCAGCAATACAGCAACAGTGTAAATGACGTCAATAAAATAATTTGAGCAGACAGATACTGACCGTTTATTTCTTTGCTTAAAAGTTGTTTATTAGGTGAGTAAAACCTGAGGCAGGTTTAGCACAAAGTACAAATACAGCTGCAAAGGCCTCATCCCTGGAACAATCTAGGGCTCCCACTTAAGCTGACCAGGGTTCCTATAACAAAGCAGGGTTAATCTGATCATAACTCCTAGAATACAGGGTTAACAAGGGGCTGGAGTTCTGTCAAGATAAAAACATGGATGTCAGAGCTTTTTAACGCCTGTGCAAGCAACAAAAATGTTCAGTTTCAACTGCAAGCGATTAATTTCTATTACAATTCCTATGCAAATGTAAACTATTTATAAATCATTTTGAACCTCAGCCCTAGGGTCACCCTTTAGTAACATGGAGCATCACACTATTATGTGTCTGCTATTTTGCTTAAATAAGGGATTATAAACTGACTAACCCATTTGTTCAACTAGATTTTCTACATGAGCATTTCAGTCCAAGCATCTTCACAGGGCCACAAGCAAGGCTGAATCTAGGTCATCAACCAGAAATTTCCAGCTTACAAATGTCTGTGCTTAACTCACTTTGGTTAAAGATTCATACCACAGGTCTGCAATGGGCTGGCGTCCCATCCAGGGGTAGTTTTGTAGCCTAGCGCCTAATGATTCATGAACAAGTTGAGGACCCCCACAGCAATGCTCAGGAGTGACCAATAATGGATGATGGGATCGATGTTGCAGGTCTTCCGTTGTTTGCTTTTCTGGCTGAAATAATGGTATAGTTGTTTATAGAAAGCAACACTCTTACTTACTTGTTTTAACCAATTTAACACCTTGTTATTGCTTTAAGCAAGCATTAAAGAGTTTCCCAGCTATGGACAAAAGTATGTGGATCCCCTTTCTGATAACTGAGCTGAGCTATTTCAGCTACGCCCACGCAGCATACAAACGCATTCTAGACAACGGTGTGCTTCGGTCTTTGTGGCCACAGTTTGAGGAAGAAGCTCCTTTCCTGCTCCAGTATGACTGGGCCACCCCTGTCGTGCACAAAACAAGCACCATAAACACATGGTTTGCCCAGGTTGGTGTGGAAGAACTTGAGTGACCCTTACCTGAACACCTTTAGGAAGAAATGGAATGCCAGCCTTTTTGCCCAACCTCACTGATGCTCTTGTGGCTGAATGAACACAAATTTCCAAATTCTAGGGGAAAGCCTTCCTAGGGGAGAGGAAGCTGTTATGGCAGCGGGGGGGGGCAACTCCATATCAGTGCCCTTGGGTTTGGAATGGGATGTTCAGCAAGAAAGATGGTTAGGTGTCCACATACATTTTGCCTATACATCGTACCTCATACATGCTGTTACAGTAGTGACATGTTATGATGGTAGCTTTATACACTGCCCAGTCAAAAAAAATCACCTGAATTTAACTTAGTGTTATGATGCGGGGTTGCTTCAGTTGGTCAGGTCTAGGTTCAGCACTGTTATGTGCCCAAAAAATGAGGTGCGCTGACTACCTGAATATACTGAATGACCAGGTTTTTCCATCAATGGATTTTTTCTTCCCTCATGGCACGGCATTCCAAGATGACAATGCCAGGATTCATCGGGTTCGCATTGTGAAAGAATGGTTCAGGGAGCATTCAGGGACATCATTTTCACACATGGATTGGCCACCACAGACCTTAACCTGATTGAGAATCTTTGGGATGTGCTGGAGAAGACTTCACGCAGTGGTCTGACTCTCCCATCAATACAAGATCTTGGCAAAAAATGAAGGCAACTCTGGGCGGAAATAAATGCTGTGACATTGCATAACCATATGGAAATGATGCTACAGCAAATGCGTGCCGGAATCAAAGCTAAAGGTGGTCCAACAAAATATTAAAGTGTGTGACTTTTTTTTGGCCGGACAGCGTATGTTTTTAAATAATTCTAAGCAATTCTGTTAGTCTAAATCATCTGTGGCAAAGCCCAAAACCCAATACTGCCATACCAGAGTCATTCTAGGATTTTGACATTTTATTTTATTTAAGCTTTTACTAATTATTTTAAAAACAGTGTTTTTTTTTATTTAAAGTAGCAACGATGGCATAATGCATTATTTGCTGAAATTTATGCACAACAGCTTTGAAAGACATTTGAATCTGAGTAGGTGAAGGGACATGTGTTACAGCGACTAGTCCTCGCTTTCAGAAGTCGGAGCTGGCAGTCTGCTCTGAAGTCTGCTCTGGTGAGTCAGTTCTGAGCCTGGTGACAAACCACTGCTAGGCCGAGTGCAGAGTTGGGCTGCAGTCCCACGACCGCAGTGGTGCTGCATCACCTTGCTGCTCTCTCTCTTGTTATTCAAAATCACAATGGACATGTGTTTAGGCTTACAGGGAGAGGGCACGAGCAGACCTCCCCAAAAAACGGATTTCCTTGGTCTCAGTAGGTTTGGTCCTTCAGTTCAGGAGCTGCTTAGTATGCGAATCCTGCTCTTTTTCACTGTCTGTTATCAGAGAAAGCTGTTTCAGCTGAATGGCTATACCACTCCCACACTCTCCCTACCTCTTATATCCCAGCCAACCCCCTCTTTCTTGCTCGCCCTCTCTCTCTTGCTCTCTCTCTGTCACACACACACATGCACACAGACTTGCTGCCACTCTCTCTCCCTGCCTAGTGTTTTTCGGTCTCGGGATTTCAGGCAACGGCACACTACAAAGCACAGTACAAATCTGTTACTAGAAAAATATTCTCCAGTGAAACGCGTGATTTCATTTATCTGCTGAATTTCATTCCCTGCTGTTTCCTGTTTCCCTAACTTGACGCTAGCAGCACGTGCCTGGAAGCAGACCTCACTCCATCCCCTTCGCCCCCCTCATCCACGGCTGTGCCATTGATCTGAGGTGGGATGGAGGAGTACGGAGAGCTCGGCCTCTAGGTGACCGACGTCTCTCAGCAGTTTTGAGGGAGGTGGACTCCGAGCTGCAGGACAAAGCAGGGAAACCTGGATGCGCCCCTGGAATGCTTCCTTGAACTTGCAGTGTGCGCACACACGCTTGTTGAATTGTCGACTCACATGCCGGACCTGACCGTCGGCATCCTAACACAGAACAAGGACACTCCCCTTTGTTCCAGTTGGACTGATGTAGACGGATGCAGGAGAAAATGAAAAATCATCTCTGTCTACTGTCTGCTTGCGTCTCTTCCTTCCGCCTGCTTCTTTTTTCCTTGCAATCCCACTGCAAGCATCAGATCTCAAAAGGATGAAGAAGACAAGCTCCTTCTCTCTCTCTTACACACACACACACACACACACACACACACAGATTTGCAGAGGGAGGGAAAAGGGAGATAAGTTCACATAGTGAGTAACAGGGAGAGGAGGAGAATGTGCTGGCTTCTGCCCAGGGATGTAGGAGGTCCGAATGCATGTCTGTGAGCATGTGCTGCCGTCCATCTCCTCAGAGGCTTGTTCGGCATCTGGGAAGCAAAGAGAATGATTTCTGCAGCAGAAGAAGACAATCACTGGTTATCCTGAACTAGGGACCGGTTGGAGTCACCCTTACAACTCCAGCGCTGCAGCTCATGCGATTGCTGGGAAGGTTCTGCTGCCTGGGCTCCACAAGCTTTTGATGCCACCAAAAACACAGGTAAGACGTGTACTTCTGTATGCTTTTACTGCGTAGACCTTTCATTTGTTAGCTTTGGTGAGCTGTCTGATGCATAGAATAATTCTCAAAGCGTGCTTGAAATACTGAAAAGAGTTCACTTGGTGTCTAATGCAAGCTTTGGAAAGATGAGGCTGTAATCTTTGTCACTGGACTGAGATGACCACTGTAGTTGCATCTTGGTGGATTAATTCTTTCTCTCCTGTCACAGATATATTGATGTTGTGTTTTTACTGTCTTGGTCTCTTCATAAGCAAGACAAGTCTGCAAGCGAAGGATCAGTAGGCTGCGAAGGTATGATCCACAAGGGCAGCATTTCAGGAGAGAGGGGATGTTTGGGAAACAAGGGGGAGGGACTGCAGCATTAGGGACACTTAACTCGTAGCCACAGGTTGTGTACAGCAGTACAGTCAGGGGCTGAGAGCGGGGGGGGGAGACAGCCTGCGATCCGCGCTCCGTGCCGAATCTTTCCAGACGAATGAATAACTACTGCATGCTTTTTTTTTTTTTGCTCATCCAACCACCTTCAATCCACCTGATCCTCAGCCACTTCTCATGAATCATACATGAAAATGCATATTCACATGGCATTGCATGATGGGCAGCGAAGCAGATGCTTAGGCAGGAATAAGTAAAACATGGTGCTGCTACTAATTTTTCCAGACATGAACTGGACTTAATGCAGGTCATACTGATGTGTCAGTGACATTGCAATAGGGAAAAATTGGCATCGCTGCCGTTAAAGCGACAAAGTGTCTTTGATAAATATACAATGCAAACATTTTGTTCAACCGTGTACTTTGATAAGTACACGGTTGAACAAAATGTGTGCATTTATGGAAATCCCACCTTTTGCATACATAGTTTGTTGTTTGAATGTTCATCGGGTGAAAGGTGAAGTGTATAAGAAAACGCTGTGGATTTCCATGCTGGAAAATAGATTGGAAGAAATTTGCCCTCCGGATAAAATAGATGGGAGACGGCGAGAGTCTGCCAGCAGGAATAAGCCCAGTCGCTGGCTGGCTTTCAGCTGCTCACTCTGCTAAGGTGAAATCGCCGTGAAATGCACACAAGTGGCCACATAGGTGCTCAACTTATTACGGAAGATTAAAACTCACCTGGACTTATTTGCGGTGTTGAGACATTTCAGGATCATTTTTTAATGTAGCCACTTATTACAGTGGAATAAACATGATAATGGTTCCAAGTGCTTTTATATAATCCCTGTCATTCAAATATTATGTGGGTGGCTGATCATGGTATGAGATACAAGCCACATCAAAAAAACATTTCATTGCTTATTATAAAATGCAGACTGTGGGCTTTGATTGACATACATATATATTTCTTAACATACATATATATGCAGAAAGCTAGGGTGTGCAGGCAGGTCATCCTTCCAACAATGAACCCTTGGAGGAAAATATTAATGACTGACGTCACTGCATAATGATGCTAAATGAACAGCTTGCCCCATAGTTTGCTATTTTTTCCCTGTCAGTAATGCCAATGCCCCACTCCAATACCGACACAGCAAGTACAGTCCTTAAATTGACTGATGGTCAATATGCGTTGACAGTCCCACACACCAGATCTGAACTCAATAAATCACGACTGGAATATTCCAGAAGGGCATCTAAAACTGTACTTTTCATCCCAACCAGTCAGACATGAGATGTGGAAGAAGCATCTCATGCTGTCTACCTCGTCTAGAAATCCAATTGCTGGCGGCCCTCTGTGACAAACAAGTATCCGTAAGATGAATCCACGGTTTAGGAATATTATTTTACAGCCTTTTATTTTTTTGTAATGTTCCTGTATTTTACACTTCTACAAAGTGGTGCATTTAGGTAAATAATGCGATGAAAGGGAATCCTGGACACAAAAGAGCTTTGTTTGTGTATATTTTCCTCACTGGTCAGTTATCACCGTCACACTGGAATGAAAAAAATGTCATCCTCTACATTGTCCTTTGGTCAAAGTAAAATCACATTGAACAAAAAGTCTTGTGGTCTGCTCAGTTTAGATTGCGTGAAATATTAGGAGTGAACAGTGTGGGAGATGAACAGATATGAGGGTGGACTTGCAGGTTTGTTAGTTTCTCCTCTCCTGACCGTCAGCATGGAGGTTCACTGTGTAGCGCTGCTGTCTGGGTTTCCTCTTGCTGCTCCAATTTTCTCCCATAGTGTAGAAACTGGTCAAATTGCGAAATCTGAATGATATGCATGGGAGATTTCCTGTCTTACCAAATTAATTCTTCTAAACAAATCCCTGCAAAGTTGAGTATTACAGTGATTCTAATATTTGTAAAGTACCTTAGACATACTGTAGGTCTCAGCTGAATAATAATGTTAATCATTGTACACTTACAATTCACACAAGATGTTTGTTGGGAAGTTGGAGTTGTTTGAAAGTCCACCACCCAAGGTTACAAACACTGAAAGCTTAATACAAAGTAAGCCCTTGATATATGAATACGATTTAAAAGCTTGACATCTGTGAGAGGATAATGAATGGAAAAATAAGGCTTTGTGTTCAGCAGCAGTTCATACAGCGCAGGATATCAGTGTTCTGCTGTATTGGAGACATTGGGTGTGAGGCAAGATGCAACATGGACAGACCACCTTTAGGATTAACTAAGGATTAGCTTAAAGTTAAGTCTACTTTTAAATGCTGAAAATAAAAATTTCATGGCCAAAACATTCACTGTCTTGTGCTTTATACAAGTGAGATGATGTCATGCTACTCCACGTCTCTTCTGCACTTCAGGCTCCGGACAGAAGAGAAGAGTCGTAAATAAATCATAAAATTTATTAAAAAGTGTTTCACCTTAAAAGCCAGGCTGTTTTTTTACTGATCCGGAGTGAATGACCAGTTCGACCTGTAAACATGTTTGTTGGAATCTAACCTGTCTATCAAAAAAAGCATAAAATTGGCATGTGCCTGCATTCACTGAGCATTTTCTGTAAAAGTTTCGGATATAGCTAATACACTTCAAATACAAGGAAATAAGTCTGTCTCTCAGAAAACCACCCCTGCTTTTGCTTCCCCTGTTGTCCATCTTTTTTGAAAACAAATGGAGGTTTTCTGATAACAGTCAGGAGATATGAAGAGGAATAATAATAATAATAAAATTATTATTATTAATAATAATAATAATAATAATAATAATAATAATAATAATAATAATAATAATAATAATAGTCTTTATTTTATGTTTTACATTTCTAAAAGTGCATCATAGTTAGGTGCAGACCCATACTTAAAGTTACAGAAGTGGAGATGCGAGTATCCCGTTCTGCTACTGTACCACCCAAGGGCAACAAAAGAAAACACACATTCATTCACTCATTCACTTTTTGTCAACATTTAAATTAAAATAGTAAGATAAAAGATGGGAGGTAATTACTAAACAGCAGCGGTTTTGTTGGGTACAATTGAAGAGATTTCATTGCTAACAGATATCTGATTTGATACTCTTTTTTATTTCCGTGTGGGTGGTGTAGCGATACCAAAAAGAAATGGTTTATTTATTAAATACTGATGATTATCATTGTATATGCCAGTGTAGCTTTGGCTTGTGTGGTGTTGACTACGAGGGAGAACATTTGGAAGCTTATGAGCATACAGTGCAATGTGACATAACCGGACTCTGAACCCTATGGAACCCAGAAACCTAGCATAGCCGGTGGCACCATGGCGTGGTGAGTAGTGCTGCCACCCCCTACAGCACCTGGGTGGTTTTGGCGTAGGTTTGAATCCAGCTCATCCTCTGTTCTCATGTCTGTGTGGGTTTCCTCCAGGTGCTTTGGTTCCCTTAAAAGACTTTTGTTTAAAGTGTTAATGTGTTGTGTTTCAAGTGGTTAAGGGTAATGGAATAGTGAATGGATCTGTGTGTGTTTGTTCAAAACTCAAGAAATATTTATTGTCAGCCCATTCAAATAGCAGTGTGCAGTCTGGTTGAAATACTGTTTCTCTTGGGCCCGTGGTGCTACGTTCAGATAAACAAAGGACGACATAAAGGGCAGAAAATTACATCACAGTGCAAAAAATAACACAACGGTGTTTAATTCTTCTATCCATTGTGACAAACTGCTTATACAGCGGGAGTTTATGGTGGTCCATGGAGAGCCTGAAGCACAGTGTGAAAGGCAGAGTACAGCCTCCATAGGACCAGTTCATCGCTGGTCAGTCACACACACTCACCCACCAGCGCACGCACTATGACACACACACAACTCCGAGAGGAAAGCAGAGCACCAGAAGAAAAGCCACTCAAAAACAGGGAGAACGTGCATGCTCAGCCCAGACCGAGCCAGGTTCAAACTTAGGTTTAAACCCAGAGTGTGAGCGCAGCTAAATGCCATTGTGCCAAACTCACACGAATGCTACCAGCGAGTAAAAATACTATGCGTGGCATCACACTTACATCTGTTTTTACTCATGACAGTCCTTTTGAAACTCAAATGTACTTTCAGAAGATGTATTTAATTCATACATGAAGTATTTTCAGCAACAATCAGTCTACATTAAAAACATTCAGTTTTATTTCACAAGACCTCACCATGGAGTATGGATTTTGCATACAAAACAGAGCAAAAATATCTCACATTATTCTCCGATTTTAATCTGCAATAACACAGATCACTCGGCCTCACCGTGGACCTGAGTCGAGGCTGCCAGAGGCAATCGGTGCTGCTCGGGCAGATGAAAACACATTATGAAAATACATGCATACTTGATAAAACCACAGATTACACCGACTAAACTGCAGGATATTTGAATTTGGGAAATTTACGAGTGCTGCCCAGCCTCTGTGGACACTCCAAGCATGCGGCTCAGCGCTTCCTACCAAGGGTTTGCTTGGCGTGTTTCCCACCAACAGTCCGCTGTGGAATGATACAGTCACATGAAGGCATAAAAGGATGTCCATATATTTGGGAAAACATTCGATCATTACAAGTGCAGACCAAATGTGAATTTTTCAATTTAAATTACTTTTGCATTATTGCTAGCTAGCAAATACTCATACTGTATGACCACTTTTTATTTTTTTTCAAAACAGCGTAGGCCAAGAAGTCCATAAGTATGGAAGGCATTAGATATAAAACACAGGATTTCATTATATTTATATATTCAGCTGTATTTATGTTACCACAACTTTAACCTTCACCTTTTCTCTCCCCAGCATTCCTGTTAGACAAGTCACAAAGTTTAAGGGGGTGTCAGACCGTCAGCTACTAAATCCAGTCTGGCAGAATATACGTTTACTATTTTTCAAATGCACACACATTCATACAGAATTATATTATAATTAAAATAAAATAAAGGCCTAATAGCACATTTGACTGAAACCTTTTGTCTTCGCGTGCCTTTGATGTCTCGGAAAACTCCGGTTATAGCCGCACGATGAACCGTCTCTTAGTCGCTGATACATTTTTGCCAGATGAAGACATCATGATTCTCTAACACTGCCAGCGTTGTAGCAGTTCGTTTCCATGGAAACCTTAACAATCTAACACGGGGACAGCACAAACACGTTCGCACGCACAAAACCAAGGACGAGAGCCCTCCTACGCTGTTCCGGAACAGAAAGGCACTCATATAACGCTCACCTTGGGGGAAGAGTAACCACTAAGAGGTCAAAATCAAGACTGTTTTTCACAATAATCATCGCGTTTCATTTCTTAGTCAATTGTTTTACGTAAAGAAACTTGCAGTTAGACCAATTTTTAATGCAGGTGGATGTTTTGTGCATGTATGTTAGAAGTTATGCTGGAATTGGAAAGTGCCACTGCATCACGTCTGACAAGGTGGCAAGGAACAGAAGTGGTTTGCAGTTGCCTTTGTCCAGCATCTTTTATCTCCTTGCAAACACAGAGGAGAACCTGCAAACCCCTCACACACCCCTGAGCTGGGCATGAATCCCCCCATCAGCAAAGCAGTCCAGGAGCTATGAGGGACCAGCTGACCCCACCACATCCCTCCTAGTAGCGCTACAGCAACTTGCATATCAGTCCAAACCACTGTTTACTTTTCCCAGCAAAAATCACCCAGCTGTATAAACAGGTAAACAATTGTAAAAAAAAACCCCACTTGCCAAAAAAGTGCCACCTAACTGAACAACTAATAATTAATATAAGCGTTTTTATTTTTATTTAAATAATAATAATTTACTCTTAGGACAGTCAGTTTCGGTGATAAACAAAGCTGGCAAATCGCTGTTTACCAAATGGCATAAATACTGTGTTGTTATTTACTCCACTTAAATGGTTCAAACAGCTGAATAAGCTCAGTATATAAAGATAAAAATCGTGGAACCTCTGCATCTGCTGCGATGAATAACACACAGCTTCTGCAGGGATGTCCTGTGCAACAAACTGTTTCCAAGAGTGAGCATCATTTCTTTCCAAATTCACATTCTTTGCGTCTCGGTCGTTTTGTGGAACCCAGACAAGCACGCTGTTAGAGGTTATACTTGTAACCGCGAGATTTTTCTGAAGCTGTAATGTTTCACTTTTGTCATTTATTGATGCACGAGTGTTCCGTTGTCTTCGAGAGCTTCTTCGCTTCGCAGACGTTTTGACCCATAGCTGGCAAACTCTCGTGTCGGAAAGCAGGCCGTGGCTGCTAAAAACTGGAGGAAAACAGAGAGCGAAGACATTCAAAGCGCTTGTGCCGGTGACTGAGCCAACCCGAGTGATCCAGCGGAATTGTCTGAACAAACAGCATAAAAATATAGAATGACTGTGTATTGAAGGGGGGTCACGATGTGACAAAAACCGCTTTATTTTGATCCCATCTATAAATACACAGCTTTCATGCGTCAGAGGTTACAGCTAACTGCTGAACATTGTCATTTATTGACTGGTTTGTTTGCTTTCTGTTGACTTCTAAAACATTTATTTGAGGCATACGGGATTTATAACGGAAGAAATAAAAGCTAATTCCAGAAAATATTTCTTAATTCTTCCCTCACCTTCTTCCCATTAAAGGTTGCTTTGTAAGCCTTGTTGAATCTGACTGTGCTATGTTAACCTTCCATTTGGCAAACAAGGGTTTGCAGGCTTTGTTAAGCAAATCTACAATTCTTTTATGGCTCTGAGTGAAATCGGATTTAAAATTGGTTTCCATTTTTTCCCCCAATTTTCCCAAGTTTGTAGCGGCGAAAACCATAGATTCCCAAATGCAGACGTTTATTCTGCAACTGCGCTGAGACAGAAATTTAGCAGGCGTGGCACCGCGGAAAATTTAAGCCTGCTTTTCTCGGAAGATTTCTTTTTTCCCGGCTGCTCGTGACACGCGCAGAATAACCCCCGACTAAATCGAAGAAAGACCGCGAGAAGATGAACTGAAAAATCCTGAGAAGAAACCAAAAAGAAATAAATTTGCAAGTAAAATCACCTGCAGACTCGTCTAAATCTAATCCCACCGTTTCAGAAGACGTAAACTCCTGCAGCACAGATATATTTTAAAATTAGATTCAGTTATTACAGTGCTTGCAAATATCTAACATGAATGTGCAGTTTGACCATTCAAACTGCTTCTACTGTATTGATACTGTAATAGTAGCAAGATATTATTACAATACTGAAAAAATATTATTACAATCAAATATTATATTGGATTTAAAAATACAGGCTGGCATAAGATGAAGTCTGAAATCTGAAATACAGTCTACTTGTGTATAACAGAATCACTAAAATTTTATTCCTTTTTTAGGAATTTTAATTTTCTGAAAAGATTACAATAACAGGTAAGCGAATACAAGATGTCCGTATAAATATAGATAACGTAACTTATACATAATTACAGTATCCTTTCAAAGAGAAATCCCCTTAGAATTAGAGGTACCCCTGTTTAAATAAAGAGATGCATGCCTTGTTAAATAAGACAAAATTAATATCTCCATCATGTCTAAAGTCTGACATCCTGCCTTCTCACTTATTCCCATCATGAGAGTCCTGACACACCAGTTTGCTTTCCTTTTTGTCCTTGACAACCTTAAAAGTATCATCCAACACCGCAGTCCAAAGGACATGGTTTTCCTATCCTGGATCCTCCTTTTCAAGGAGGATCCAGGATAGGAAAGGTCGTATTTTTTTGCAACCTAGAGGTCCAACTTTTACCTCTAGGTTGCAAAAAAATACGACCTCTCCAACAAAAATGTATTTACTTTTCTGATTGAAGTTTGCAGCAAACTGTGCAACTCTAGTGTTTAGTGCATATCAGATAAATATTAAAGTTATAACAGCTTACATTAGCAGCTTTTAATAATGCAATAAAAATTAAGAGAAAGTAGTAATTAAAATAGCTATTAAATAGTCATTTAATTAGATATTACAATATAACAATTAATAATTGTCATTATGTTATAAAAAGATTTTTTTAGAACTGAGAATATAATCATGCACATAGAATAAGGCTGAATGAAAATGAATGTTTTGTTTCCAAATCCAACAAAACCCCCCCACACACACACAGACACACATAATTAGACTTCAGAATGGTTGGAAAACAATAAAACAAAAAAAAAAAAACAATTACATTTGGAACATTCTTATTTATATATAAATATATTTCATATGAAAATGTATTGTTATGACATGAGTTAGTTTATTTCACAGCCCACAGTGAATTCAGAAATTCTGCACGCATTTTTGTAGAAATGTGTCATCTCTGTCAGCTACTTTACGAGTGAAATAAACGCATGTAGAAGTGGACTTGTGTGACCTTGCGACGCCTAATATGTGTGGGAGTGAGATTGCATTAATTTCTAAACATATGCACTCATGACTGCCTGTAATATGACTCAGTAGGCACATTTCTCACATTTACGCTCAGATTATTTGACTACGAAAGTTTGCTGAATCATATGAGTTGTCAGCATAAAAACATTCCTTATGCTTCAGCATATGAATGAATAAACAGTTGCTTGGTAACCAGGCACATCCATCCATCCATCCATCCCGCTATCATCTTTAAACACTTCATCCTGATCAGGGTCGCAGCAGCCTGAGGTCTATCCCATAGTCACTGTGTAGTGGGCTATGAAACTACACCCTACAAGGTTATTTAGTTAGAGTGCATTGCAATATTCAGAATTCAAAAGTTCTGAAGCTACCTGAGTATAAAAAAAGTAAATGAAAGCAAGAAAAAAATTGTAACAGATTTTGCAATATTTAAAATGTCCTAATACAGGCTTCCCTCTTATAACTGGTGTCTGCTTATACACTTTTGTATGGTTCATACAGAGAGAGTGGTGTATGGTTTCTATTTGCATGTTTTTTAGGCAGTTTAGCTCAGGGTAGTCAGTCAGGCACAGGAGTCTTTGTTTTGGCTTTGCTACTTTTTCTTTCTGGGTTAAAGACAGTTGATTCGCACACAACAGAACAGTTTGTTTTCACTTGTGACACCTTTGAGCTCATACATGTGTTATATGTAAACACTCACTATAAATCACTAACCTTTCTCACAATAAAACCCTTCCGCAAGCATCCTGATGCATTACCTAGACAGCAAACCCTTTAAACCTCTTTACCCACATACTTTGTGCGTGGCCCCTTTGACCCGTGCCACTTCACTAAGCCTAACAAAAGGAATCGTAACATTAATAATAATAATAATAATAATAATAATAATAATAACTTAAAACCCCACTAATTTATGGTCAACTTACCATGCTTAGCTGCTGCAGTTCTGTGTAAGAATTTTATTGGCCACTTAACTGAATTTTGCTGTCTATCTGCATTAAGATCTTAACAATATGGTACATTTTTTCTAAGATACCCCTGTTTCTTGAGACTGCATTCTCATCTGACAACTGCTCACATGCAAAACATTTAATAATGATGAATTTGTCTGACTGCCTCTTCATTTTTTTTGCTTCGCTTGTATTTCAAATTATTCAGAAAAAGTAGGTTTGCCATTCAAAAGTTATTCTCCTGCTGAAACCTAAGGAATATTTTGTGCTGTTCTTGGGTTGTAACTGATATATTTTTTTGATCACTGAAAAGCACATTAGAATGTAATCTGCAGTCTTGGTATTTTTTTAAATTATTACTTATTTAACCTACTTTAATGCAGACCTACAATTACATTTAGTTATTTTTGTCCACTTTGTTGTAACATCATCTTTGGTCCAGTATATATGGATGTGATTTTCATAAACCTGGAGAAAAGCCATCCTGGAATATAAAGACTTAAGAGACCCCCGTTTTGAAAAAACCTCAACTTGGAGTTGGCAAAAATGAAGAAGCAGTCTGAATAAAATGTGATAGGCTTAGCGCTCTGTATTCACCGCTGAACTTGATCTGCGGCAAAGATCTTAAAATATACCAGTGGAGTCCACCAACGTCTGCTTTCTGGTATTTAAGTCAGAAGATGAAGTGACGTGAGCCTCACACACGTACAAAAAATCCTTATTCACTGAACTGGCATGCCTATGTCTAGAAAAACTGCACCGCATTATTGCAAATGTAAGTTTGCCATTTTTTCTAGCATTCGAGAGACTGCAGACATAACTGAAAAGGGTGCGACTACAAACAGATTCTGTAGGAACGACAAAGCCAGAATTTAGAAAAGTATCTCACAGCTGTGGCTTTAGATAGGACACAAGGCCATTATTCATGTGTAAGCGGTTCATAAGGAAGGAAGGAAATCTGAGATCACAAACATACTGTATTTATAAGCAGAGCAAAGCAAATGTTTTGTACACTCGAGTAGCTTAAAAGTTAGGTTGGTTGGCCACAAAAAACCCAATGATTTTTTGCATCATCTTGTAGCCACTCTTCACTTCTGGGAGGGCTGTCCTTCAGGCTGGTCACCTGCTGGCGCAATGAGCATCACACTGATTTTATCCACAAACATTGCCTTTTTCACTCACATTTAAATCCATCTAAACATTTCTGGGACATTCTGACAGAATGGGGTTTTCAATCTTAAACTGCTTGGGTTTTAAATCCCATGTAGATGATCTAGATTTGTTGGACCATTGTTTTATTTAGTACATTTTCATTATTGTACACATTTCTGCATTTGCTTTTTATTAGTGCCTCAAAACGCCTGGAGCATAGATGAAAATGTTTATACCCATTACTCGCAAAATTCTTTCTTCGATGCATGCAGTCATGAAAAGTATGTGCACCCCATGAAATGTTTTTCTTTTTTTAACCATAATGTGGACATGTCATGCTTTAATCTTCATTTAAACAATATCTATAGATATTTAAAAAAATAAAATTTGACTTTGCAATAATTTAGTCAGCATAAAATTAACAGGTGTGCCGTTTCTGTCTGTGGAAAAAGTATGTACACCCATGTCTCATAACTGGCATTTCCCCCTTTGGCAGAAATAACCTCAACTGTGTATCCGTCTAACATGGACTGGGGAAATATTTTTATTTTCGTACAACAATTAACTTTTGCGTACGATTTAATGAGGTTCCGCATTATAATATGTACAACAGAAAATTGCCAACAGTTTGAGATGGAAAATGAAAAGCTAAGGAATATAAAGGTTAATAAATGTTAATTCATATCCAGCACAATCTAGCTTTGTAAATATTAGACGTGCGCTAGGTTGAGTTGCATTGAACGGCGGCTGGCAACAGTGAACAGTTTGCTTTGGGAATTACTTGTCGAAAGGTCAAGAGCTGTCATTTCACAAGATGCTGTAGGACAGTCAGGGGAACATAAAAATGACAGAGACAGATGGAAGCACCATTACAAGTCTCTGTAGACCTTTAGCGAACAGTAATGTCAGGACAAGCCTTAGGCCCTCCATTAAGTCGATTTCTGTACAACATAAGATGATGCCAGTGCAGCAAAATCTGTAACCAAACAACTATAACCTCAAAACAGTTTAATAAATCCAACTACCAGAAGACACCAGAAAGTTTCTGCCCATCTTGGACAACTTAAAGTGTTACTCTGAGCCTCTGCAGGCAAAGCCTGTAACTGTGAAAACCAGTTCATCCAGGCTGTATAGAAGTTTTGTGAAAAAGGATAAAAAGTCCAGCCTTCATGCATCTCAAGTAATGCATATCAGCCGCAGTCACCGAAATCTCAACATCATGAAGCTGATCTGGGGGGCATCGATGTGCAGTTGCCACCACAGGCTTCCCAGGTGACTGAGGTGGTCCCTTGAAGTCCTCCCACCTGGCAAGCACTGCAGATCACCGTGCACCAAAATAAGGAGCTACGCCAGCAGTTTCTTTCCCCACGTTGATATGTTTGCAAACAGCTGATTTGTCTGTGCATTGTTCCCCTTAGAATATTTTTTCTTTCTTAAAATATATATTACTCCCTTATAATATTTATTCTTTTTCTCCTGCACTGTCATACATCTTTGCATTTGTTATACGTATGCATGTATGTTTGCATGTATTTATGCATGTTGTGTTGTTTTATGGACACTGGGAACCAAAGCCAAATTCCCTGTATGTGTGAGCATACTTGGCCAAATAAATTGGATTCTGATGAAAATGGATACAATGGAGAGAAATGGCTGTAAATGGAGAGAAAGCAAATGACAGATGCAGAATAGCAAGACGTGAAGGACACTCAGGCAAAAGAAACTCAGAAGAACAAAAGAGGAATACGTTAAAAGATTCCTCTAGTAAGTTTACTAACATAAGTTAATATGAGATATAGCCTAATATTGCAATGGACATTAGGGTTACTATAACAAGTAGGTGTGGAAATGCTGTCTTATTTCTTAATTTTGCGCTCAAAAGGAATTTGCAGCAGAGAAACAGAGTCACTTTTATTAGAAAAGCATTTGATTGATTTCTAAAAACGCAGCGGGAAAAATGCAAAGGACATACGAAAGCCTTTTGACTGTACCTTAATTTAATTTTTAACTGAGGTCTTGTGGAGGTGGCAGTTTATTGCCACCAAGGAGAAGATAAATTGTAGGAACATTGTTGGCAGTATTAATCTTTATAAAGTCCAAACCATCCATTCTGTGGTACATATTAGCTATTTAACCGAGAAGCTCTGACAACATCCTTGTCATACAGACTTCCATTACAGTGAGGACATGATACTCAGATGAGAAATGAAGCAAAAACTCATGAGGCCAAGGCTTCAAAGCAAATGATTCACTCACTCACTCACTCACTCACTCACTCAGTGTTATTGACCGTTTGTCATTGTCAAGGTCATAGTGGTCCAGAGCCCATCCGGGAATCAGTGCCTGCTAGGCTAGGAGGGACACAGCCTGGAGAGGATAGCGGTCCAAACCGCCTTCCACTGAAACACTCACACAATGTCCAGTGACCAATCAACCTGAGAAGCCCGTTTGTGGACCGTAGGCGGAAACTGGAGCACCTTGAGGAAGCTAGGTCAAATGAAGTGTAATTCGGCATTGCATCATCGAGCTAAAATTTTCCATTCCGTGACCTTTTTTTCCACCACTGCATTATTTTCATCCAAGAAAAGTTCGACTCACTTCGCCCCCCATGGCAGAGTCAGAAATCATGGGTTGTAAGAACAATGTAAATGACATATGCATTTAAAAATAAATGTCAGTCCTAGAAAGATAAACAAACATCACTTACGTTTAAATATCAGATGTATACTTTAAATAGCAGTAATAGGAGCAGAAAATACAACATTTTTATGTTTCATAATCTTTCATTTTTGTTAGACAATGAAACCACAGACTGTCAACATTTCGTATGCTTTTGTTATTTTGGTTCACTGTTTTCATCATTTTATCTATTTTTTTTTACTGAAATAAAGCACAACTCTTATACTGTACTGTCCCTAGAGTAAATATTTATAATATTACTACTCAGTATATGACATAACACATGAACATAAATATGAGGGATTATGGTGGTCTGGAGCATAGAAGCAGTAGCACGCATCCTGGATGGGATGCCAGTGCTTTCCGTGGGCAATCTCATACACACACAACGTGAAACTGATGTAAACAGATGTCTTTGGAGGCTGTAAGGGGATCTGGAACACCTGGAGGAAACTCACTCAAATAAATAGAGATTATCCAAATTCCACGCTTGTGGAAAAAATTTATCGAACACCAAGACAAACAAACTAATCCATTCTTCTTTATACTTTAATTATAGAGCAGCAACCAGGAGTTTAACACAGTGCATCTTGCTAGCAAGAGGCAATGTGAAGAAGACCAATTCAAACGTCACGCCCTTGGGGCATTTTGTTTATGGAACTGAATTGAAAGACCGACGAAATGAGCTGCCTCAATGGGCACTGAGCACCCCTGAAGCTGTCCAGCTAAAACAGGGATGAGTAAAATTAGGCACGACTACACTGGTGGCAACCGTGTAAGGAAAGGAATTTGAGGAAAAACTGTAGGACAGAGAATCCACCACTTAACAGAGTGCAAAGATCATTAAGTTGAAACAGATGTAAAACAATTCCTTAATAAAACTGCATTGTCCTGTGTGCTGAGCTGGATTTAAACCAACCTCCAAAGGCGCAGTCCAGTTATTGTGAAGTAGCAGCACTGCCTACTGCACCACAGTGCCACCCTCTTATTTAACCCTAGAGTTACGAATGAATTTTTGATAACAAAATGGAAAATAGACTAAATCAATAAATGAAGGAAATTACAAATGATGCACTGGACAGCATGGCAGCTAAGAGGTAAGCACGGCACAGCAAAACACATCAGCTGTTCAGACATAGGTTCGAATCCTATTCAGACTCAGTGGAGTTTGCATGTTTCCCCTGTGTTTATGAATGGGATTATGTCACACAGTTCAACAATATGCATTTCGGGTTAACTCGTGACTTTAAATTGCTGGTAGTGGGTGAGTGTGTGCCCCTCCTAGCTCAGTGCTGGGACAGACTCTGGACCTTTATGGCCCTGCAAAGGACATGTGGTTAATGGAAGTGTGAATGTTGATGGCCTTGTATCATGGTTGAAAGAGATATCTGCTCAAATAAGGGTATAAAGAAAATATTTAGGCTCATTTCACAAACATCTATACCAAGCTTCATTGAGGCTGTAGAGAAAGAACTTCCAGTTGACCTCATTGGATGAATAATTCTGGAAATATCTGAGGATGAATATATAATTTGTGATGTCAAGGATTCAGGTGAATCACAGACTGAAACAAAAAGGTTGAGTTGTACAAGGCAAAAGTAGACAAGCTGGAAAAAAATTCAACCTGAAAATCATGGGTTTACCTGAGAAGGAAGTATTCCATTTGACTTCTGCCAGTCAAGTTGCTATTCTGGATGGGACTCTTGGGTGAATTTGAAATAAGATTTTGCCTACAGATTGTGCACACACACTCACCTCAGTTTCTTTATCCATTTTTTGTTTTAATGGACTCTACTGTGCATTTACTGCTTTTTATTTTATCTTTTTATTTTATCTTTGGCAGATTCTGGGGCAATGGGAGCATTAGGAGGTTGGACCGATCTCCGCCTGACACATGATGATGATTGACAGGTTTCTTTTGGGGGGGGGGGTGCTATTGGGTTTTTTACTCATACTTTTGTTTTCTTCACCTGGATTTACACTTAAATTTACCACCTGAAATGGTGAAATGCACATTTGTTTACTTTGAGTTTTACGTCACCTTGGAAAAAGTGCTAAATGAATAAATGTGAATGTAAAGGTCTGCAACAGCTCTGCTTTTCGGGCATAAACAGAATAAAGGACTCTGTCTCGCTCTCCCACTGAGCAGCTCACTGAGACCAGAATGGCAGAGCCTCTCCCTTTGGTACACCCTGTTGAAGTGTCCTAGCCACACTATTAATGACCCATTATAAATAAGAAGCACAGCAAAGAGCCCTGCCCAGAGCTACAGGGTGCTACTAAACTTAAGGCAGCGGTTACTACTGCTGTATACTGGCAAACCACATGAATATTTGGTACCAAGAATGAATTGACATGCCAGCTCTATTTATAAAAAAAAATTAAATACTTCTCAAAAAAGGTTATAGCAACAAATAATGTGTTACTCAAAAGTTTGGAAAATGGCAGCTCACGTCACATGATTATTAATAAAATTCAGTGCAACTGTTGTATCTGAAGGCTTGATAATAGATAAAAGCAAGATTTACAACAGGAATCTGAAATATGATTTAGTGGCGCAAAAATTCTCGTTCTATTCACGTTACGCTCAATTTTCCAAGCAGGATGATCATTAATGGTAAATACATTTAGTTTCGAATTAGAAAGAACACAGATTGTGACATCTGGGCTATCATAAAATTATTCTATTCTCAGAACAATTATCATGAAGAAATTACATTTCTTTTTGATTTATATATATAACTAAATTGTAAGAAATGCTAAATGGGAGTTTCAGTTCACCTCAGAATCCTGCATGAATTGCTGAAAGGAAATTCTTTATACATTAAATTGAAATGAAATTAGTAGTTATTTTTTCTCTCTACAGAGTGCAACTTTAATATTATGTGATAACATTTAATTTTTAAACACCAGGTATGTCAGTCATAAATGTTATGATATATGATAACACAAATAAACATAGCGACTACATATTAGAACAGTTAACACTTGGGCATTTTACAGAAAAAAATAAACAAGAAAAAGCATTTCTGCTCCAGCTACTGCAAAGATTTCAGAAGTGCAGAGGACATAATTATGCAAAGATTAAAACTCAGTGTAGACCAGCTGAGAATGTCTGTGATACTGAAAAATTGCCTCTGGGGTCCATGTTTGTCAAATTTTAAATGTCACAAAATATCAACTGAAATGCTATTCACTCTAAGCTCTTCCTTACAATTTATAATTTGCTAGGTTTTGGGAATGCACGCACATGCAAACACTGTATCGAATTCCATCAAGCCCATGTTATAAGATCTTGTCCGTCTACAACTGGTTCCAGTAGCCCACTTACCGTCAAGCTGTCTTGGTTCTCCAACATTTGACATGGACCGTGTTAATCCAGGTGATGTCTGAGCTGGCATGACTCTGTTTGTTCTTATCTGTCTAATAACTTCTTTATAGTACCAGTATGCTTGGACTGGGAATTAAACCCAAGCTTCCTACATGCTATCCAACCACTGTTTAAGTTTATATACAATACATATATACTTTATTATGCACACCTTGTTGTTTTTATATGCAGTCGACCCACAGGTAGCAAGTCATGTGGCTGTAAATCAGTATAAAGCCTTCCAATGGTGTCAAGAGGTGACTCCTTGAATTTATCAGTCCATGCATTAAAAAAGGCCATCATCAATTCAAATCCTCTGTCTGGTTTACATTTCATTTTTATTTTGGTGATTGAACAGTATGTGTAGTTGTATGTGCTGCACAGTCAAAGAGTCAAAAGAGTCAAAAGAGTTTATTTGTCACGTACATGGTTACCGAGTATACCATGTAGTGAAATGTGCCCTGATTCAACAGGAGACTGTGCGTGGTTCCATTCCAAAAATGTACAACAAGTAGAAACAAACAAGCAAATGAACCCAACCACAAGGGGATGCACAAATCAGTGTGTTTCTTCGTGCCGGTCCCAAGCCCGGATAAATGAGGAGGGTTGGGTCAGGAAGGGCATCCGGCGTAAAAATTTGCCAAATCTAATATGCAGAAAAAAATACAAGTAAGTTGATCCGCTGTGGTGACCCCTAACGGGAGCAGCCGAAAGATAAAGAAGAAGCAGAAACAAACAAGCAAACGCATTACAAAGCACATAGAAGCACATCAGACAGAGAGAAAACTGCAGGCCACAGATGGAGAAAATAAATATTTTTATTTATAATCTTTTTTCCCTTGGACAGTAGCTTTCGTAAATTTTAACCTGAGTGGCAGTGAAAAATAGCGTTTAAAACACGGTGTCTCTGCCTTGCATAATTTTTCACAGAAGCTGGGGTACTGAGCTGCACAGTAAATCTAATGCAGTGGACAAGCTGCTAATGTCCTACTCTTAGCGAAGGTTGCAGGCTCATGCAAAAATTGCCTTTTTTCAGCATGTTATTTCCTTAGAGGGGAGCAAACATGGAGGTGAGCATAAAAACTCCACACACACCCCTCAACTGGACTTGAATCCCACATCAGGCAAGCAGAACATTGTTATAAACTCTTTTTTACTTGAGAACCATTGGCAGACTTCATTCCATCTCCTTTCCTGTTGCCAAAGAAGCTGTTGAATAAACATTCCTTCTCCAGAATATATAACCGTATTGCTCCACTTCCTGAAGTCTCAAAATCCCCCTTAAACATCCTTTGTTATGTTCAGAATTTGGCTGTTTTATAAATCCCTGCACTGGCTTATCTCTCTAGTTCACCTGCATTTTGTGAAAGCCATGGCTGTCTCCTACTACACTCCCAAATGGTGGAATTCATCCCCCAGAAAAATCTAGGAATCTCCATCACTGAGCATCTTCAAATCAAGGCTTAAGAATCAAATTTCCCAAACTGATGTGGAAGTGACAAGGCTGCCTTTCAATACCTGTATTACAATGCTTTAGTACAGTAATTTATTACTGTGTGTTATATGTCATTCTTTTTATACTGTACTTTGCTGCTTTTGCAGACACAATGTAAAATAAAATCAATATCTTAACTTGTTGCTGGGTTGGAACCCTAAACCAACCGTGTAAGTGCACTTGTTCTTGCCCCATGCCTGGTCATGCCCCTGCTTGGCTTATTGCTCTGCAATAATTTCCAAACATGCAATATTTTGGTTATTTTACCCTATACTGGTGTCCAAGGGAGGGCTACTTTACTGCAAATGTACTGTCACAGTCACCACATGATACTTACTGTGCAGTGACGTTAGTTTTGTGGGACCTGAAAGAGGTCACCTTCCAACAGCAGGGGTCAGTGACTTGCTGGAGCATTTCTGCAGTGATCTGGTTCGATCCCCACTGGCAGCTTGGGGCACCCAACTGCCTCAGTCACAAAGCAGTTGACAGCACAAACTCTTGTTCCCCATGGACAGATGGCGGCACCAGATCGGCCTCCTCCCGAAAAAAGTACATTTGAATATGTGATGCTACCTGCTCTCCAGGAGCAAATGGAAGCTGTAGATGTGGAAGAACAATACTTTATTAAGGAACTGTTTTTATACGTTTCAACTGAATCATTTGTTTCACATTCTCTGAGGGGGGTGGTTGTCATTTTCTTTTTCTCTTTTTGGCTGAATTTCTTTTCCTTACATGGAGTGTTGCTGTGTTTGCACCTAAACCCCCACTGATTGTTAACAGTTTTGTAGCTTTAAGTTTTAAGTTATCCCGCCAGAGTGTAGTTGCAACTTCCCTTGTTATATCCCTGTTTCAGTTTTCTATCTAAAGCACACTTGTTCCCCATTGTTCTATTCCACTGCTGTACGTCTTGCCTTAACCCTAATCTTAACACCTTATGTTAAAGAAAAGGTTGAATCTCCTTACAGATTCCCATCCACACATGAGTGTAAACTGTGTTAAACTTAAAAAAGGTACATTATATGTGGAAAGATTAGCTTGTTTGTTTTTGATAATAAATTCTTCCAGACTGACTTGAAGGTGAGGTCCATAGTGGCCTAATAAGTGGACAACTGTGGTGTAAAAAATGCATGTCTAAAAGGGGGTTGGCAGTTGTTTCTCATTACCTGCAGCCCATCTTTATAGCAAATGGTAAAGGAGCTACAAATGGTTCCCCAGCATCACAGCACTCTGCATATAAGTCCTTTAGGGCAACAGCAGCAGTTATCAGAATCACATTTATTCGGCTAAGGATGCTCACGCATACATGGTATTTGAGTTTGGTTTTATATATATATATATATATAACCAAACACACACACACACACACACACACACACACACACACACACACACACACACACACACACATGCAAATCAGCAGTGTCAATAACCTTATAAAGGAGTAGTAGCTAAAAAAATAAACTTTCCAGGTGTATGGGTGCCTTTAAATTATGGTGAATAGGTGGCTTTAAACTGCGGTTGGGACAAATCATGTAATGTAGACAGTGGACTTGGCAGCTCTTCAAACAATCTGGATCAGCGCCTGACATTTGAGGCTAACAGGGCAGCTATGGAAAAGGGCTTTGGAGATTCAGAACCCAGTCATGATACCAATGAAAAACTGAGACAAAATGCAGCAGATATCCCCGGGATTTGATAATACCTGTTTATCAAGGCTTGCCAACTGTTCCAGCTGAGAGACTAGCATAGAATGTCAGTGTCAAGGAATAGGACCCTAAGGAGCTCAGATGTATACGAGTCTGTTTGAAGTCTCAGACCCTTGAGGAAGTAGCAAAGATGTACTGAGCAGCAATACAATTTAAAAGTGCGCAGCACAGCAGTTCGAGCACAAAAATAGGAGAAGAATCGTGTAGATAAAGAAGCCAAAAATATTGGGTGTGCTGGTATAATAATTTAGCCCATGTGATTCCCACATCCCAGCAGGATGACTCTGATGGGTGGGATAGGCCGGAACTGTCATGCAAAACTGAAAAACTGTAAGCAGGCTTTTGTGTGTGTGTGTGTGTGTGTTTTTTTTTTTTACTTTTATACCATATTAGAGTATTATTTTGCATGTGCTTTAATCTTGGAGTTTGGAAATAAGTACTTTACTGTTATTTTCAAGGGATTTTCAGTGTCCAAAAATGGGATAAATTCATTTTCAGTAATAAAGGAACAATTTTAACTTTCTTTAAAGTAAGTGCAAAAACATACATTTCACAGCAAACTAAATATTTGTTTTAAAAGAACAAAGACGGAGCACAATCTTAGCAAACGTTAGTACGAAGGCATGGGTTTCACTGCATCTATAGTCATGTGAAAAAGAAAGTAAACCCTCTTTCAATTCTAAGGTTTTACATATCAGGACATAAAAAAATCATCTGGTCCTTAGCAGGTTTTAAAATGAGGTAAATACAACCTCAGATGAAAAACAGCACATGACATATTATACCGTGTCGTTGTTGGAGCATTCAGGTGTGTGTTAACCCAATGCCAAGGAGGAAAGGCATCAGCAGTGATCTTAGAGAAGCAATTGTTGCTGCCCATCAATCTAGGAAGGGTTATGAGGCCATTTCCAAACAATTTGAAGTGCATCATTCTATAGTGAGAAAGGTATTCACAAGTGGAAAACATTCAAGACAATCGCCAATCTTCCCAGGAGTGGACGTCCCAACCAATTCACTCCAAGGTCAGACCGTGCAATGCTCAGAGAAATTGCAAAAAACCCAAGAGCTACATCTCAGACTCTACAGGCCTCAGTTAGCATGTTAAATGTTAAAGTTCATGACAGTACAATTAGACAAAGACTGAACAAGTATGGCTTGTTTGGAAGGGTTGCCAGGAGAAAGCCTCTTCTTTCTAAAAAAAAAAAAAAAAAAAAAACATGACAGCACAGCTTAGGTTTGCAAAGTTGCATCTGAACAAATCACAAGACTTCTGGAACAATGTCCTTTGGACAGATGAGACCAAAGTGGAGATGTTTGGCCGTAATGCACAGTGTCATGTTTGGCAAAAACCAAACACAGCATATCAGCACAAACACCTCATACCAGTTGTCAAGCACAGTAGTGGAGGGGTGATGATTTGGGCTTGTTTTGCAGCCACAGGACCTGGGAACCTTGCAGTCATTCAGTCAACCATGAACTCCTCTGTATACCCAAGTATTATAGAGTCAAATGTGAGGCCGTCTGTCCGACAGCTAAAGCTTAGCCAAAATTGGGTTACGCAACAGGACAATGATCCCAAGCAATCCAGCAAATCTACAACAGAATGGCTGAAAAAGAAAAGAATCAAGGTGTTACAATGGCCCAGTCAAAGTCCAGACCTCAACCCGATTAGAATGATGTGGTGGGACCTTAACAGAGGTGTGCATAAACAAATGCCTACAAACCTCAATGACCTGAAGCAACATTGTAAAGAAGAGAGGACCAAAATTCCTAAACAGTGATGTGAGACATTGATACAGTCATACAGACGATTACTTCAAGTTATTGCTGCTAAAGGTGGTTCCGCAAGCTATTGAATCATGGGGTCTACTTGGTTTTTCACACATGGCTTTTCCATTTATTTTTAAATTAATGACATAGCGGAATCTTTTGTGTTGTTTTATACCTGAGGTTAGATTTAAATCATTTTAGAACCTGGTAAGGACCAGACGATTTGTTTATTATGTCCTGATCCATAAAACCACAGAACTGAAAGAGGGTGTACTTTCTTTTTCACATGACTGTATAATTGACTGAAAGGCAGGGTTTTTTATTATAGTTTAAGACACAGCGCAGGTTTTTTTTTATTACTTTCTTTTTTGAGGCCATTTTGTCTCCTTGGTAATACCCTGGTTCTGAGAGGATTACTGGTTTTATTGGTCTGCAAAGTTTTCATTCAGCTCCACAGTCACACTGTCAGACATGTCTAGACATGGCAAATAAACCCTTCTTTGTTGATCACCTATTTGAATAATTTTCTATTTTAGATAAGAGTGACAGGCAATAAAACTAGAAAAAAGAGTAATACAACTTCATCTGCCTCAGCCAGAAATGTTCAGACGATGAACATGAAAGGGTAACAGCGGGCAAAATCAAAGCGAGCTTTCAAGAACTTCTAGCCAGTAGTATGAGGACACAACTGAACTTCTAGTTTGCTAATAGAGGCAGCTTTTTGTGAATTGAATTTCAGTAACTTCAGTAACTTCAAACATTTGAATCCTTAAAATGAACAAAATCTTATAGATAAGAGGAGGGACACAGGCAGCAGCAGTTATCCTTTCAGTCGAAGACTCTGGGTTCTAATTTCTAGCTCCTGTTGTAATAGCTTTAACCAAAGTCCTGACCCTGAGCTGCTTCAGTGAAAAATTGATGTGGTTGTGCAAAACGGGTGGATCATTTTAAGTAGTTTCATCCTGCTTGCAAAGATGCAGAGCTCATTGCTTAGTCAAAAGTGTCAGTTAAACAATAATAAATCATAATAAACATTTGGCTGGACATGGCGGTTAAGATGTCCACAGTAAACCAAATACAGTCATTTCTGATACCACATGTAGTTTGTGACCAAATTTAGATAAAACGTTAAGTATAAATCAAAGAACAAACTTTAAAACAAACTTTTGTGAGGCTGTTTTGGGAATGACATGATCTTCTTCTTTCGGCCGCTCCCATTAGGGGTCGCCACAGTGGATCAATTATTTCCACTTCTTCCTGTCCTCTGCATCTTTCTCCGTCTCACCCACCACTTGCATGTCCTCCTTCACCTCATCCATAAATCTCCTCTTAGGAATGACATGATAACATTCTGAAAATTCATATCTACATCTTGTGGTTGGTTTTAACCTACCGTATTACATTTAACCTTGGTGTGCCAAAATGTTCTGCTGGTCAAAGGCCTCTTGGGCACCATCAGTGTGATAGAAGATGAAATGGATATTAAAAAAGAATCACGGAAGACTTATAACAAAGTATTATATATTCTTCTGTTATCTACATACACTTTATGATGTATGTTACAACCCCTTTAGTTCGGCTCGCTAAAGTGATAGGGGTCAGAGGGAACATACATACAGTAAGTGGGAAAATACATGATGTTTTTGGTAGATTTTACACTTTCTTCCAATGTACTTTTGAATTTGCTACTACTAGAACCTTATGGATGTCCAGATTTGTGGCAGTGTGTAACATAAAAGAACTAAGTGACAGGAGATCATTAGGGTGCAAATGTATTCATGGATGGCCTTACCATTATTTCAAGTTAGGCGAGTACACACAACCCTGTGGAAAAAATATATTTGCATTTATATACTAACTGATTATTAAACTTATACCAAAATACCAAAGATACCAAAATTGCTGTAACAGCTCTTATTTTCAGGAGCTTGCCATTAAGGTGACCCCCCTTCAATTCAAGCTGCCATGGAGAGATTGGCTCTCCTTTTGATTTAACTTATCATTATCAATAACGTTATATAAAATAACATATTATAATAATAATAATAATAATAATAATAATAATAATAATAATAATAATAGCATATTGATATGTTTCTAATTATCAGACATCCTCTCCTGTTGCCCGCACACTAAATAAATAAATTGCTATGTGACTACCAAACACTGTGACAACTGTACTCAGTTTTGGGTCAAGAAGGGACACAAAAGCCATCTTTCTTGTTTAATGCTGACACTTGTGGTCAGGACAGGTTTTTTTTCAGTCTCTCACTTGACTGTGTGGCAGGAAGGGCTTATGTAAGGATGTCATGGCAACTATGTATTTGTTGATGGTTACTCTGTATTTGGTGACCATAACTAGACATATGTTTAAGGGTTGGCATTGGTGTCCAGGTGTGGGTTGTGTCTGGTGTGCAACCATGCCTGTGAATGTGTTTGTTCTATGATTGAAAAGTTTGTTTGCATGATTCAAAACTGAAGTCCATATGTGTGTTCTATCTGGCATCTCCCCACATGAGGGAGGAAGTCAGGAAGACAACCAGGTCAGAAGCCAGACTGGTGGACCACCTGAAACCTAAAAGGGTACAGGGCCAAGTACCCACAGGTGATCTGGACATTGGTGTCCTTCATGGAATGTAGCCAGCAGAGGAGGGAGGGGCTTGGTCAGAATACAGCAGGAAATTCTGGTCTAGGAGGTAGCACCAGAGGGTTACCACAGCCCATTTTATTGCCAACCATTCCTTCTCTGTGGTACTGTAGCAACATTCTCAATATTTGGCTGACGTATAATATATGGGCTGTATGGTGATCCATCTCATTTACCCCCTGCTGGACACAAAAACACGGGCCCACCTCAAAGATGTTTTGTTTGACCCAAAAGCACTCTGGCACATTGCTCTGTCCACTGGATCAGGTCAGGACTTCCCTTACAGATGGGTAGCAGACAACTGGGAGAAATTAGGGGCAAAGAGTCTATAGTAGTTAGACAGTCTGAGAAATCACCTCTCTTGCTTTTTGGTCTTGGGATGTGGGAAGCAGAAAGGACTGCAGCCTTGTTTATTGCATGGCAAACATGGCCTCCACATCTATTTGGGACTCAACCTGACCCCTGCACTCAAGGAAATCCACACATCACACTTCATTCCACCCAACTTGACACGTCTTACTGAGTTTAAGACAAATCTGAGATGTATTAGATGTCTCTGCCAGTCAATCCTGAAGAGAATGATGTCTAGATGATAAGGCTATCAAGAACGATAGGCTAGCTCCATTCACATTTCAGATCCTCTGCTGTGCCCTTCTTTTGTCAACCTCTTCATTTACAAGTTTCTGTTTGGGCATCAGTACAGGGGGCTTGGAAAGACCACCCCTGCCTGCCACAGCTCAATAAAGACTGGTCAAAAACATGCAAAATCTGCTCATAATTTATGTCCTCATGTTGGATGGCCGAGGATTTTATTCTTATAATCAGACATCCTCAGTCCAGGCAGCCTAAGTGAAGACTAAAGTGCGAGGATTTAAGTGTTTATAATGGGTTTACTTTTATATTCACGTTTCGTAAATACTGAGTACATAATGATTTTCTCACTTGCTAGCATGCATGCAAAATACAGCCTGGACCTTTACAGCAGCTCTTCTACTAAGCAGTGCAGAGACAAAAGAAAAGGTATTTTTATTTCCAGGCCTGATTGTTTTGACTAAAAGGTGCAGAAAAAGGTGAAAGCTGGGGTTAATGAGGGCCGTATTTCTATCTTTCCCAGCATGTATTTAACAGTGACAATGTGGTACAAGTTCAAAAAACCCAAAAGTGACAGTTTAAAAAATACAAAACAACTTAACTATTGTAATTTTTTTTTTATTTTACCAACCAATTTCGAAATGGAAAAACGAAAAGGGTGTTAAGCCTTAAATAAGATCTTCCAAAGCCTAACAGCACTGCTCTATACTAACTACAAAGGAATGAAAAAGAAACAAAAACAAAAAATTCACAAGCCTTCTCAAGAATAGAGACTTCTTCCAAGCTTCACCCAGGAACTGCCTTTATCGTCTACAAGGGTCTTGCCTCTCTGATTCTCCAGTCATGGCTATTATGGCTACTGCTTCCTGTGGTTGTCCATGGTGGTCCTTCTAAGTATTTACGTTTAAGAACTGAATGCAGACAGTATTTCCCACCAAGCACCAGTATCAGACGAACGTTTCGAGTTCACTTTGCTGACATTTTCAGAGCGCTCCCTCTAACAGTCAAGCAGCATACTTTGAGAGGCTTAAAAATTGCTATTTGTCATGACATTTCAAAGGAAGAGAACAAGCAGCAGGTGTGTAAGAGAGATGATCGGAGAAATTTCACTGCAGACGTTTGCATTTTCTGAATTGCATCACTACTTTTCAATACTGACAAATTTATTAGTATTTTGACCTCTCTGACTTAGAATATTTCATTTTTGTAGATTATAACTGACTGAAACGAAGGTGGCGTTGTGCTATTTTGAAGAGCATGTCTTCCCTGAAAATGCTATTAAATAAAAAATGAACCCCTTCCCCATATACGTCAGAAAACCAACGGGTTGACTAAATAATAATAAAAGTTGCTTTTTTTAAATTTACACCTTCAGAGAGATGGTGTGCTTTTCAAACATCAGTAATGATTTGCAATTGGGAAAAATGTCAAAGAACCATTTACTGTTGTGCAGATTGCCTGCTTAGCCAAAATGTCATCCGCAAGATGAATCACAGGCGACACATATTGTTATATGGAAAAATCATGAAAATAATTCAAAAAAGCAAACAAAATGGACTCTCCAATGGACAGTGATGGCTTTTTGGTGCATGATGTATTTAACGCTCTGCCCAAACCAAACAGTGGTGCACTGCAGTACTCAAAACAGTTTAAACCAAAGTCAAATGAAACGTGCTTAGAGGACGAGAACCGTTCAGTGCGTCTCCCTGGGCTGCCGAACATTTGCCCGAGAAATGAATTTGTAGTAATTGGCTGAGATAAATCATTTGAGATACCTCTGCACAGCCAGTATCCCAAACAGCAATGGACTTGACATTTTTATGATGGACTATCAAGCATCTTAGCGTTAATGCACTACAGTTATGTATCGTCATAAAAATCAATAGATAAAAACTTTTGCTTTTAATTCCCCAGAAAAATGTCCGTTAATGTTAGCGCACAGACTTCTTTATGTACACTAGCTAATCCGAAGATTTTGTGAAGTCCACAGTGATCCTGCAGCCATGGCCTGACAATCTTGTGAGGAAAGCAAAGTGGCATACAGGACTGAGCTTATGATGCCAAGAAAGGAGTTTTATTCAACAGCTCACTATTTTTGGAGCTAAAGACAAAAAAAAATCTTGCTTTCCAACGAAATAGGAAGTTTGTACAGACAGGCCAACATCGACAACTCTAAGTGTAGGGGTCAAAGGGGCCGCACATAAATGGGAAAAGGGGATTAAAGGGTTTACCCCCTGGCTAACATATCAGGAACCAAAGCAAAGGATGCTTGCGGAAGGGTTTTATTGTGAGAAAGGTTAGTGATTTATAGTGAGTATTTACACAGAATACATAAAAATGATGCACTCAAAGGTGTCACAAGTGAAAACAAACTGTTCTGTTGTGTGCGAATCAACTGTCTTTAACCCAGAAAGAAAGTAGCAAAGCCAAAACAAAGACTTATGTGCCTGACTGACTACCCTGAGCTAAACTGCCTAACAAAACACACAAATAGAAACAGGACACAACTCTCTCTGTACAAACCATACAAAAGTGTACAAAGCACTCACCAAAGGTAACCAACGCACTACTAACCACAAGGTCAAAACTAGTAAAATCCAACTCCTCGTCCTCTTCTTCTTGTGTGGGATTCTCATAGGAGCAGGAGGTGGGCAATGAGTACAACTTTTGCACAATTTGGAGTCCCCACAGGCCTCATCGTACAAAGAACCAGAAAAGAGGAGAGCCCCACGATATACAGGAGAAACCTGCAACATACAGCACCGACTTTCAGAAGGATGTCACCCTGCAATGACAGCACACTCAGGTGACATTAAACTGAAGACTGTAGGCAGACAATGGAAGATGAACAATGAAAGATGTTCTCAAACCAAAAAAAGCCTGAAAAGACCATTCAGAAATGTGCGGAAAAGACACAGCAGATCTTTGATGCCAGCTCCTGTGTTGTGAAAGAAAGATATTCTTTCCTGGCCATTATTAACGCTTTCTCAGTAACGGCCCCCTGCTTTGTTGAAGCGTTTGATCTAAAAAGACTTCTTAGGTGCGGCACAAGAAGTTGACACTGATTCTAGGGAGTTCTAAAACTGCTTCACTTCTCTTGCATTTTTGTATGCATACTGTTTATGAATTTAAATGTAAAATGCTATCCATTAGTTAAATTAGGTTTAATAGCAATATTAAATAATACATTAGGATATTTCTCCAGAGAAGCCTGTATAATGCAAAATAATGTGTTATAAAATAAAACCTAAAGCATGTATAAACGTAACTAAAAATACATCTGTACCCCATAGGGTCTGGTGGGCCCACTTTTTGGCTCCAATGTACGGGGGCCAACGGGGACCTCCAACATTATTATTATTATTATTATTATTATTATTATTATTATTATTATTATTATTATTCCTTTCTTCAAAGGAACTTAAAATCTTGGGTTTCAGTACAAAGCTACTTAAAAGTTTTTTGTTTGTTTTTTTTTTACCAAATTACACAGCAAGGTTCTCCTGGGCTGCTTGTTTCTACCACCATCACCCCAGAAGGGTACTTTTTAAAGTAACAGCAAAGCATCTGGGTTTTTTTTTTCCAAGTCCTCTGGTTTCTTTCCAAAGACAAGCACTGCAGGTCTGGCTACTGTGCGGTGATGGCTGTGCTATTCAGGGTGTCCCCTATACTTTTACTTTTTATACTTTTGGTGCAGGGTCAGTTATTGTTAAGCTGTTATCTATTAAGATGTTAAAAGCAGCTTTCCATTTATTATCTTGCAAACACTTGCAAAATAAATGTATAAAATGGTGAGTAATCTACTGTAAATTACCCATTATGTGTGTGTGTGTGTGTGTGTGTGTGTGTGTGTGTGTTTGTGTGTGTGTGTGTGTGTGTGTGCGTGTGTGGACCAGAGCTCAGAATAAAGTGGTTATTGATAATGAATGAATGGATGCTGACATCACCTGGGTTACTGTTTCATTTTGAATTTGTTGCTGTGCTGCATTCTGGATGCTGATTTATACCATTTTTAGGGGAAACCATCCCACTCTACAGATTTTTAATTTTTTAACATATAAATTAATGGATGAATTCCAGAACTTTAGCATGCATTTAGTCATTAAGTTTATTAAAGGATAATGGGTTCTAATATCCAAATTATCATTCCCGGAAGGCGGACACAACTGTTACGTCATAGAAAGGATAGAAAGCCGCTGCACACTGTTTGAAATCAGAAAAATTATCTTAAAAATTGCCAGCAACAGTGGAACACAGGAGAACTTTGTTTACTAAATCGTAAATCCTGTCCCTTTTTCCAATTCTGAAGGCTGCCATGTACATTAAAGAGACTCTGGGACAAAAGAATGGGAGGATGGGTCACTTGGTTTCTTCTCTTGAATGCTGGAGAGAAGTGAGATGGTCTTCCATGCGGCTCATAAGTTGGCATATATAGATACGATGTAGAAGTTTATGAGCTTGTTGCCTCAGAATTTGACTACAGATGTAGTCCCCACAGTTTGGTGAGGTTTTGCAGATAGATGCAACAACAATGGCTGGATAGAAACAACCAAATTTGACTGCAAAAAAAGGCCCTCCATCAGCCAGGGTACCATAGTACATAGGGTGCATAGCGCTAACCTGTAAAAACGTTTTTTTCCCACCAACCAGAAAACCCACTCCTCTGAATTATTGACCAAAGTACAAGATTAATAAGAAATGAAGTAAGGTTCGCTGCTGCAATGCTAAAAGAAGCATGGTGGGTGATTTTGGTTAGGTGATGACTGCTTTGCTCATTTTGAGCCACGCTGAGCAACATAACCCCTAAACCTTTGCCTGACATACAGTACGAAAACAGAAACCAATAAATATGCACTTACATGACCTGAGATACTGTAGTTTCACTCACCCCGCTTTCCTGTCATACACACTTTTGGTGAAGTATCAGTGCCTGATTCCTGAAGGAAACTCTTAGAAGGTCTTCAGAACCTACAGTATTTCTGTCATTCCTGTTCTTGATCTTGTAGATGCCTACTACAGTGGCTACAAAGGTCAAAGAGGATCTGACTGCATGAGGTCATTTGGCACAAACAGCAGAACATCCTTTAACCAAACTACCAAAGGTTGGTTCGGTTAATAAAACAATTCAGATAATCAAACATAGATGAGAATACCCAGTTTATACAAAACAAGTGAAATTAGGTTTAATATTGAATTAACCAGATATGGCTCCTTTACCAATATAAAATGTCCTTTTCCAGTCTATCAGTAATGTTTCTCTTGTCTTTCATTGACTTACATTGAGGTTTGTTTTGCCTGTGAAGGCCGCTGTTAACACAATAGTGCAGCAGCATTGACATTAATAAGAAAATGGCGCAGTGCATGACTTTGAAATGGCCACAAACAAACTGGAACATCGAATGATCAGAAACAATCGGCGGCAATAAGTTCAGAGTGCAGTGGCTTGCAGCAGACTGAGTGAAAGCTAACCGCCCCCTCCCACACACACACACACACATTCTGGTGCTCACAATACACAACAGACAATCGAGGTAATGGGAGAAAGTCCTGAGTCCACACAGTAGTTAAAGCCAACATTTGAGTTTTAATTCCTTGCAACGACAAATTAATGCTATTTATACAGTATTAATATAATAATAATATAATATAACTTTAAATAAATAATCATAAGCAAATGTTTTATGCGGCAAAGTAATGCTTCAACATAACCAGTGAACTAAAAGTAATATATTTTTTTTGGAGAAGGATGCTTGGATTATTAACATTCTGCTGCAATACAGTTAGATTGAATGCTTTATCCTTTTTACTATTAAAAATTCACTGTTATTTTTCAGCCAAACCCTTTAAAAATGATAACCTCGATTTGTTGGTTTAAGGAATTAAAGAATTAATCCAACCTTTCTGCATTTTATCGTTGCCCAGTTACCAACACAGCTAAAGAGCTTTGTAGTCAGTTAAATACCACCAAGAAAAGCCACGAAAATGCCCTCCGGAATCACTGACTGCTATTTGCAGTCACCTGAGGAAATTAAACAAAAGAATTGTTTATTCAAACAGGTATTCCGCTTTCTTTTTTGGGCTTCCCATTTCCATCTCAAGCTCACCCTCTACTCCCACTCCAAGCGCATCCTAACCACAGATTAACATTTAAAACAAGTCCGCAACCAAGGCAATCAAAAGCAAGCCGCTCCAGTGCATTTCTACTTCAATCCAAACCATTCTGGGACAACCGAAGCGCAGCAGACACAAAACATCAAAAGAGTCTCAAACCTTGAAATGCTGAAACCTTTATTGAAGTAAACTTAATTCAGAGAACCTGCTCAACTTCTTTATTCCTTCTTCTTATTATCTGCAGACTTTTGTGCACATTGAAAAATAAGCTGATTTTCATTCCAGCAAAGCCCATAATTACCTAAAACTGACTGGGATTATAATTTAATCCATAGAATGAATGCACATTATGTTGTCCTTTGTGTGACTGTAGCACCATGGACCTTGGAGAAATGGTATTTCAACCCTGCTGTGCATTTGTATGTGGTTGGGCTGACAATAAACGTCCAATTTAAAAATTAAAATCGCATTTTGAATGTTAACTAAATGGGTCGTAAAATTAGGAAAGGGAGGAAGGCAGGACACGTTTATTTTGAATAGTAAAAGTCTTTGTCATTTATATATCAATTCATTTTAACTTCCAACGCATAATAAGAGGTTGTGACACAAAAGGTCATGTTGAGTTCATTGAGTGACCAGGTAGGATATGGGGGCGGGAGGATTTCTGGGAAACTTCCCCCATGCTCAGAAATGACATTCAGCAGTTAACCTCAAACACATATCTTTGGACTGGAGGTGACAGCTTAGGCCTTCCCAATACTGCAACTCTTGAACCTGTAACAGCCGCTCATGCTTATTCAATAAAACTTCACAATCTTGTGTTTGCGGAAGCGCTCATAGACACAGCACTATCCCATCACCACCATCTGTGTGTGTGAAATTTCGAGTAATGCTTTTGTAAACTTGCCTGTTTGTTGGACTGCAGTGCTCACCGTTGGGGTTCCATGGTAAACCGAATTTGTTCCTCCTGCTCTCCCTGTGTCCATGCTGCCAGAGGCAATGTTTTTTAATCTGCGTTATTGTCACCCATAGGCAGTGGACACCTTTGGAACCTCTCGGTCAAAGAGGGCAATTCACTGTTTAGTTCACACCATGTTAATATCACGGTTATTGTGAGGTCAACCAACAGATGTGTTTCAAAGTTCTGTATTGAAGCGTGGCTGTGATAATTTTGGTGTAATTGTGGTATGATCGACAAGCGGTCGGCTTCAGACTTATAAGGAGGTTCTGAAGACAGAAACAGGGGGTTTGAAACATTGTGTGGGGCAGTGAAGGCTTCTAGTTGCACAACTTTTGTACCCTGTAGTGTACATTATGGATTTAATGTGTGGGCCTGTAACTATTGTAAATTAGTTCAGTCCCCCTGTATTCCTGTGTCTGTGACTTTGCCATCAAAGAAACTTATGGGGCCCAAACACTTTCTCCCGACACTACCCATGTTGTCCTTGCGTATGTGTGGATTTCTTGTCACAGTTCAAAAGCATGTGTTTCAGATGGTGACTCCACATCAACTGTCCTGTCCAGGGTGTACTTGCCTAGCCTAGCTAAGGAAAGTGCAGATTTGAATGGAAATGTAAGGTTTTGATTCAAAAAGCTTTTCTTCTCTCATTTGTTCAATGGTCTAGTATGAATAAATTATCATTTACTAGTAACTTGTTGGCATACAGTACATAGTAACTTGTAGCGATGCACTGGGGTCAGCTGGTGCCTCAAAGCTCCTGAGCTGCTGACTTGATGTGGGGTTCAAGCCCAGCTTAGGGGTGTTGTGTGGGGTTTGTAGGAACTCCTCTGTGTTTGCACCCCTCTAAGGAAAGAAGAAGCTAATGACAAACCACTTCTGCGTCTCCTTGCCTTGAGAAACATGTCAATGGTTGCCCAGGTATATTATTTGTTGTCAATATGTTGACGTACAGTGTATATGTGCATATACAGTACATAATAATTTATAAACGGTATGTCGTACGTAAATAATATGCACTACATTGTATGCAGCATATAGGTATGTACAGTATTTGTATATATGTACTGCAGGTTTATGCAAGTACACTGTCTATGGGAGCAACCAACAGAATTACCTACTGACAACGTTCATATTTCACTAGTTTACTCATTCATTTATAACAGGGGGAGAGATTAGATTCCAGTAAACAGCTGGTAAATGTGGCGACCGAGTGACTTCTGCAGCCTTACGTCCACATCCTTACTTACCGCAAGTACCTTACTGGATCTCGCAAGCCACATCGGTCACTTTTGAAGAGACATGGTAAGCGACAACTGGTTTGTGTCTGCATAACTGTGTCAGGGTGTGAGGTAAACTAGGAATGGAAGTTTTGGAGAAATAGATGTCAGAAATAAATGAGAAATAATGCCGCTGAGCTCGGTAATCTGCTGCCATATGATATTGGCTGGGGAACAATTTCCACAGCATGCAAGCGGAGTGTGACTAGTCCTCACAGCTTAATAAGAGCCGGGACATGGGGCAGACAGAATGCAGGCTTGCCCCCCTACTCTAGCAGGCCATCTGCTCAAATGCTGGCTTTTAAGGAGCTCCATGACTATCTCCTGAGATGGGAGTTCACCTTAGTGCTGTGGTGATATGTGGGTGTATGGCTGGCAGCCATACCGGGAACAGTGCTGGATATAAAACCTTGTGCTGAATTATTAGTAAATTGCTCCCCTAGGGTGTTGGTCACATGGCACATGACAGCCCAGTATGTGGACAGTATGTGCTTCAGCCCCCTGACTGGGGATGAAATGTGTCCTTTAGAGAAAGGAATGGAGATTAATGGGAGGTCACAGATGCAAAAAAGCAAAAATTTGCAAAAATTACCAAAAAAAGCATAGAAGTGGAACCAGAAAGTTTCTCAGTCTTGCAGCAACAAAAATTTGCCAAGTAAATGTTGAAAAAGTGAGGGAAGGACGTGCAGCTCATGGAAATTCAGGCTCTTTTTTAATGGAGAAATGCATCATCGCATACTTTAGACTTTAGGACGTTTCCTACCCGCTGGAGTCGGTTTCTAAATGTCTTATATTTTAATATTGCAGTGAAATCTAGTCACCAAAAACAACTTAAAATAGGCATAAAAGCGCAATACTTAATCATTTTTATTGTAAGCAAAAGATAAGAATAAAAATGGACATTGTGGGAGCTTTTAATGTTCTCTGTTTTATACTGTGACTACACACTGAAGCGGGATGTGGGTTTTAATGGGTGTTTCTTACAGCTGTGCTCACTGATCATTGCTGAAATCTAAGCAAACTAGCCAAAACGGCATTAAATTAATATATTTTGTCATTTTTGAGAAGCTAATTGTTGCTTCATTTTTTCAGTGGAAATACCATAGGCCTGACGTCCGTTTTAAGACGTAAAATTTGGAAAATTGCTCTCATTTTCACAGGTGTTTTACAAGAAAAACATATTTGGTTTATCAGAAAACGGCTGCATTGCGTTCAGTCAACAGCTTATTTGAGCATCTGAGCTCTTAATTTATCACAGTCTTGCTGGTAGTTAAATATAACAAACAAAAAAACAACCCTGTATATTTCTTAATTCCTCTGAAACCAAATTCATATGGAGGCAAAAAAAGGAAAACACCTGGAAATTCCCAGTGAAATACACTTACTATATTATTTTAGGCAAAGGTAAAATTAAGAATTAATTCACATTTGAAGGAATCCATCCTTTTAGTTACAAATCTGCAGAAGTGGAATATTATAGCGATGAGGATAAATATTATTTGTTTTTGGGTGTCCAGGTATTTCAAAATACCTGTGGCATAATGCAATTGTCCTCCACCTCACAAAGGTAAACCTTGTCAAAGTGACCATTGTTGTTTAAAATGTTAAATTCTACATGCCTTCCTGAGCTCCAAACCAACACAATGCTACAGCACACTACCACCACAGTTGGCATTTATTATCATAGCCTAACAAAACAAGGCCGTTTCCCCTTAAGAATTGCTGTGTAGTTTATGGCTGTCTGCCTACAGTCGTTCAGCTGTTCCATACCTATTATATACCATAGAATTAACCAAACAGTCACGAATAAAACACAGACATGCATGTACATTGAATGCGTTCAGCATACTCGGCTAAGAAGAAAACTGAACAATAACGGCAAAGAAAAAGGAAAAATCAGTGAAAGAGAAGCAAAAAAATCCACAGGCATCACTTGAGCAGTCCAAATAGGCCGCGACCACCACAATAAAACTTGTAAACAGATCAAGTAAACTAGTGTTACACCCGAGCAGTTGCAGTGTCTGATCTGGGCAGCACAGTGGCATAGCGGGTAGCGTAACGCCTCACAGCTTCTCACTGTGTCCTTTGTTGTGGGTTTGATCTGTGGTTTGTATGATCTTCCTTTTTCTGTGTGGGCTTATTATAAATGTTCAGATTTTCTCTCAAACTCAAAAGATGTGTGTTTCAGGTGAACTGGCAACTCCAGATTTGGCATGTGTGCATATACATCGATCAGCCGCAACATTAAAACCAGCTGCCTAGTATTGTGTAGATTCCCTTTGTGCCACCAAAACAGCTTTGACCCATCAAGGCATGGACTCCACAAGACCTCTCAAGGTGTCCCGTGGTATCTGGCACCAAGACTTTAGCAGCAGATCCTTTAAGTCCTGTAAGTTGGGAGGTGGGGCCTCCAGGGATCGGACTTGTTTTTCCAGCACATCCCATAGACGCTCGATCATATTGAGATCTGAGGAATCTGGAGGCGGAGAAAATACGTTAAACATTTTGTCATGTTCCTTAAACCATTCTTGAACAATTTTTGCAGTGTGGCAGAGCCATTGCCATCAGGGAATACTGTTACCATGAAGGGGTGTACGTGGTCTACAACAATGCTTAGGTAGGTGGTACGGGTCAAAGTAACATCCACATGAATGCCAGGATCCAAGGTTTCCCAGCAGAACATTGCCCAGAGGATCACACTGTCTTCTTCCCATAGCGCATCCTTCTCTTCCCCAGGTCAATGACCCAGAGGCATCTGGTTGTCCACACGATCTAAAAGAAAAAATTATTAATCAGACCAGGCCACCTTCTTTCATTGCCCCATGGTCCAGTTTTGATGCACACGTGCCTGTTGTAGGCACTTTCGCAGTGGTCAGGGGTCAGCATGGGCAGTCTGACTGGTTCGTAGTAGTGAAGGCCTGTACACAGCAAAGCTGTGATACACTGTGTGTTCTGACAGTTTTCAGCAATTGGTGCTACAGTAGTTCCTCTGCGAGATAAGACCAGACAGGCATAAGTGAGCCTTGAGCGTTCACGACCCTGTCGCCAGTTCACCGGTTGTCATTCCTTGAACCACTTTTGGGAGGTACTAACCACTGCATCCCAGGAAACATCCACAAGACCTGGCATTTTGGAGATGCTCTGACCCGGTCATCTAGCCATCAAAATTTGGCCCTTGTCAAAGTCACTCAGATCCTCATGCTTGCCCATTTTTCCTGCTTCCAACACATCAACTTCAAGACCTGACTGTTTGCTTACTACCTCATACATCCCCTCCCCACCCCTTGACAGGTGTCATTTTAATGAGATTATCAATATTATTCACTCCACCTGCCAGTGGTTTTCATGTAGTGGCTGATCAGTTTAACTGTTGCCTTACTCTGCTTCTGACACTGACCATCATGTAAAACTTTAACCTGAAAAATTAGTAACACATCCAGGGCTAACAATTTTCTTGAATTTCTGTGCACAGGCAGTCCAAATACATCCTTTATGCAGATCGGTGACTAAATTGCCCCTTGTGTTTGAACGTATGAGAGTTTATTATGCTGCTCTGTGGAGTAAATGGTTGAATGATTGTAGGCAGTTTACTGTAATTTATCTACCACTGTAAGTCACCTTGGAAAAAGATGTCGGCTAGATACTGCACAAGAATCTCTGCATGGTGCTTTGGAAAGAATCGTATGCTGTGGCTCGGCTGGCCAAGTAATGAGGTGAATGTGAAGCTGCTGAGGATCCACGAGGGTTTTATTTTCCTTTAGCAACACACCAGTACTCTATTTACAGATGCAAAAGTTAATTTAAGAACTATTTACAAACATCAAACTTCTTCTAGGTAAGCCAACAGACTTTACAGCAATGCCCAGGTGCTTCATTCATCCACCACACTTTTTCTCTCAGAAGGCCATAGGTTCTGCCTTAAGCCATTCCATTTGCTATTTGCAACAAACACCCATTCCTTTTAAAATATAACACACTAACCAACTTTTGTTTCAAATGCACATCATTTGTTCATTTAAAACAAACATCTCACAGTATTTAAGTTAATCCAACAATATTTACTTGTCCTGTGCATCTTCAGATGGACGCTTCCTCAGGGTATTTACGCACTACATTTCCCACAATTCCTCCACACCAGCTGACAGTCAGCTTCCATTTCACTGCTGGTAAGAAAATTGTTTTTTTTTTTTATTTTAGTAAACATTTAGTTTTTGATAACATGTACTGTGTCAATAAACAGCACATCTTTCATATGACAACAACACATTTACAGAGCATGGATGCCACAACTGCAGGATTTATCTATTTGAGGAGCAACTGCTGCATCACATCTGCTTATTGAATAAATGTAAATGTCTGCCACAGAAGCTCACAATCTAAATGTACCCCTCATAAATGCAAGGAAATTCCTCTTAAGATGAAAGTGGAGCATTTAATAAAACCTCCCATAAAGATGAATTCATGGAACTTGAATGGGCAAATGGATGCACGTCGAGGCATGACCATACAGAAACTTGAGGGTGAAAAAGCAAAGCTCACATAAACCATGGCATGAATTACATAGAACATAAATGCACATGCACACAAAAGTCTTTTTTTTTTTTGATGAACCTAAAAACAGGTGGAAAAGAGACATTCATATATGAGCTATGTGTGCTGTTACACATTGTAACTGTTTCATTTTCCATAATTTTAAATGATCGATGCTTAATGGAGGAGGTGGACACAGGTTGGCAGCTCTGGCTTAAACATAGAGCCTCCAGCAGACATCTGAGTAAGGAAAACTGCAGAATTTAAATCATTCCTCGAGTATAATACGTACAAAATAAATTAATTTCTGGACGCATGCTGTGTCCACTGAAACATTATTTGTTATTAATCGTGAAGCATCAGCCTATCTTAGAACCACTGAACAGTACTTTTACTCAAGTTACAGATAAAACTGGTTGTGCAAAGGCTTTTAATGTGTGTACCGGCCATGTTGTGCTGTTGTGTTTTTGTGTTTTCCAGCTGTGTGATGTTGCAGAGCTATGATGGTATGGACTGTAGTGGCGTGACACCTGGTTCAACGCGAAAGGTCTGCATTCAGCGCCACCGCAGCCACGGATTTGGCTTCATCGCAAGTGGAGAGAAGCCTGTGGTTGTGCGTTCAGTGTTCACAGGTGAAGCCTAGAGGAGAGCAACTCAGCGTCACTGCAGTTTGTGTGTTAGTCACTTATGTGAATCTGCCCCCTCTGTGTGTGGGTGTCTGATGCTGTTGTCGATAATTTTGTGTTCTCTTTTATGTTTTGCTTATGTAAAGAAGATTGAGGTTTGCAAAAGACTATGTGACTTCACTTTGAATGCCCCTCTTCCAGATGGTCCTGCTAATGGAAAGCTTCTCCCAGGGGACCACATCTTGGCCATCAATGAAATTCCCGTGAATGACGTCGCCAAGAAAAGAGTCATAGACCTTGTAAGGTAACATTCATTGTAACCTGAACAACTGGACCGCAAAAATGTATTGGTAGCTTATCTGTTGAATTACTTGTTTTTATTTGTCATTTGTGCCAAATTAAAGCATGTGTAGACAGGGCTAACAATCCAGAAATAAAAATAGCGTAAGATATTCTGGAAAGATTATTTAGTTCCTCTTTTAACAAATGCACCTATTTAGATTTATTATTATTATTATTATTATTATTATTATTATTATTATTATTAGTAGTAGTAGTAGTAGTAGTAGTAGTAGTAGTAGTAGTGGTAGTAGTAGTAGTAGTAGCAGTAGTATTAGTATTAGTATTAGTATTAGTATTATAAATTTGTTCTGCTGTGCTTTTACAGGAGTTGTAAGGAATCCATTGTTCTCACGGTACTGCAACCCTTCCAGGTGGTATGAGTTTTTGCATTAAAATGTTGCACTAAAGTATGTAGTTTAAACAATGACAATGTGTATTGTGTGTATTTATGTGTATGTACGTATATGTATTTTTGTGCTATCTGCATTCAGACAAAAATATTTTACAAAGCTCAACAAATATTCCTGGATTGTTATTTCTAATTTAATAAAAAAGGCAGAACTATCATTTACTTAAAATATGAGCAAAATATGTGGGTGTGACTGATGTATTTGTCTGGTGAGACAAAAGGTGTAATTTAATAAAACCTCCTGCTTTTCCATTTTATTTTTCTTTCAGTCACACAAGTCTGCTTTCATAAGCGCCGCGAAGAAAGCTCACCTGAGGTCGAATCCGATCAAAGTTCGCTTCTCTGAGCAGGTGTACGTCAGTGATCCAGAATCAGTACGTACCACCGCACATCCCCATACTCATTCTTCATAAGCAAGGTGGCCAACCTCACCCCCCTCCCCACGCTTCATCTGTCTTGCCAGTTCTCCCTGATGGTGGCTCAGACACTGCCTGCCATGCTGCTTAGTTTTGCACAGCATAATGCAGACCAGGTGTATTTAAATATTTAAACATTTGTCTGCGCCGTCTGCTCCATATCTGTGCATTCGGCGACATTCGCAAAGCTCTAGTCATCTACACACATTCCTACACAAAAACTGGGCAGAATTCTATTACATGCCACTTTAGTTGGCACTTTTGTGTTCCTGTCCACAAAGTCATTCAAGCAGCAATTTACCACTACTCAGTGGTAAAAACATAGTAAGTGGTCCTTTTTTCCCTTCATGTTATTTTACATCATTGAGGACAGCAAACAGTGAAGGTACTTTTAGGTGAAAAATCTGTGGGAAAAAAAAACACAAAAAAATATAATTGTTTACTCTAGGGTGTAAAGCTAAATGGATTATTTTTCTAATAAGATAATCGTTTTATCACTGGAACCATAACCTTCTTTGAACTGAAACATATGAATCTTGCTCTTTTCTATTCTATTTTAAGCAACTATCTTTCTCCAGAGGCATGGCAATCCTTTGTGATCAATACAACTTCAGCCCAAGATTTAGCACATGCATTTGCAAATTGGGCTCCACTTGGGTTTGCCTGACTTGTGCAGATGCATCTATTGGCGATGCCGGCTGAAATCGCTGCAAAGGGAATAGAGAGATTTTGCTTTACGCCAAAAAGATCTGAGCAGATCATTCCCCAAATAGAGTGCAGTTCAAATCAAGACACCCTTGTGCACAGCGCTAACAGCTGGTGTGTAGCATTCAGGCCCATCAGTCTGACTTGAGGAGGCCGTGTATTAACCTCTGATCGGACTTTGCTGTATATTCACTCCTGAAAAGAGACTTTCAGCTCCTGTAACATTTATGCTTATTATTATTATTATTATTATTATTATTATTATTATTATTATTATTATTATTAAATGTACATCATTGGCAGACATCTTGCAAAACACCATATGTTTTATTAAACTAGATAAAATCATTTACAAGTTGATACAGATATGTCATTTTTAAGGTAGAAACTCATGGTAAGTACCTTTCTGGAGGATAATGGTGCAAGGATTCAAACCCAAGTCCTGCAACTGCAAACATTGCTATTACCCACTTTAATTTGCTGCCCCCAAAATGCTTCACAGGGCATTAGGCAGTATAGCAGCTAAGAGTTTAAAGTCTGAAGTGAGTCACTGTGAGAAGGAACACCCTGCTGATGTCCTTCCGGAGGTGCTTAGGCCAAATTGCTCCCTCGCAGAGCCTGGGCTGCTCGGTTGTGGGTTAAAATCCTGCTCAGTGTGTGTGGAGTTTGTACCTCCAGGTCTTGTGGTTTCTTCCTGCAACCCAAAGATATGTTTGGGTTCATTTGTTATTGTAAATTGGAATACACTGTGTGTGTCTGTACACCATATGGTGGACTGGTGTCCCATCCAAGGTGTAGTTTCATAGCCCAGCTTCCAGTGACTCTGGCATAGACTCTGGACCACTGCAACCCTAACCCAAGTACAGCAGTTAACAATAAGGGGTAGATAATGCTTTGCTTTAGAAATGAATTGAGTTTTAAGTTTAAGAAGTAATAATTTCCCCAGTAGCTCTCAAGAACCCTGTAGGTAAACACAGTTTAATCCCAGCCCAGTATGAGCCTGCCAATGCCCCTGTGCTCTTCATTCTGAAGATGTCATTTATTCTAATAATTTAACAACTTGTGTTACCTTCTTTCTCGAAGGAACTTTTATGATAAAAGAAAACCAGCTTCACTGTTTCTCTCCCTCTTTACTTGCAACATAAACTCCTGATTTTGAATTCCTCCAGTGGGTTACAGTTCATGAATTCTGCTCCCTGTTAAAATTAGACTGCCTGTACATTAAATACTCATGTTCATATAAATATCTTTGAATTCAACAGAAGGGGCACCAGTAGAATTTCTTTGTTTTTATTGCTGATGTAAACAGCTTTGTCATAAACATTTTGCTTTTATTTTCTAATAAGGTCTTTCATTTAATGTAGTTACTATCTGTTATCATTTTTTTTTTCTTTTTTTTAGACAATGCTGAAAGACGACTCTCTCCTCCTCATTCCCAACATACTGAAGGTGTTCCTGGAGAATGGACAGATCAAGTCCTTTACATTTGACAGCCGCACAACTGTTAGGGTGGGTTTATATGTCATGCAAAAATGTCAGATACTTATCATGTATGCATGTACATACAGTATGTGGGTCTGTGGGTAATTCTTCTAATGTCATATGCAGTTGATGTCAGATCAACATAGGTATCCAGGTAAGAGCAGAACCAGAATGCCACATGCAGAAAACTTATAAAATGGCCATATGAGCTCTGTTCAGCCCTGTGATGAATTTTAGGACATTTTTATTAAATAACCATGTGCAATTGCAAAATATTAGTTCTTCAAATATTCTGTTTGAAAGCAAACAAAACAGCCATAGAGCAATATCTTTCTGTGGCTTATGAGTATTTGACAGTTGAAAACTAAATTATTTTGTCCTGGAAAATCTTTCTTTTTATTGGTTCTTAGGTACATTTCTGAGAAATAGAATTAAAACATTGCAGTGTGGCCTAAAAATATGAACTCCATTCTCACTTTTGAAACTAAGAGCCCAATTATTTTTGTGGGTTCATCCAAAGGAAGAATGACTGCTGTCGATAATACAGTTAAAAGGTCTCTGAAGTTCATGCCCAACAACTTTAATTGCTTATTCCATGCTGATAAATACAAATAAAAATATATACTGTAGGGTCAGCTTATAACCTACATTACAGGTAGTGGTTCTCTTGATTACTACAGTTCCCTTGAATATGATATTTACCCCAAAATTCTCCTGTAAAAAATACCCGGCTGTTGGCTGCTGGTACATCTGGATTTGTTGGGTCAGTTATACTACTGCATTTTCATTTTTAAAGTCAAGTTGTCAAGTCGTTCTATTTTAAGGAGGATTTTCGGTAATGTGTATTCACATTTATCAGCAAAACATGTCAATATGGCAAAAATAAATAAACAAAAACATTTACATTATTCATATTGTATTGTCACTGCTGCTGTTCTGTGTTCTGCCCCCTAGGATGTTATATCCTCCCTACAGGATCGACTGTCCTTGCGTTACATAGAGCATTTCGCTCTGGTTCTAGAATCTGGAGGCCTGGATCAGAAGCATGAGTTTTACCTACTCCAGGAGAGACAGCTACTGTCAGATGTAAGTTTTTTCCAAACTATGTTGATTTTTGAGTCAAGGCCACCATTATCACTGACAGATATTAAGATGGTCAGTAATTCCCTCAGTGTTCCTGAACATACTGTGCACTGCTAGTTGAACTACTTCTAATCGGGACCAGGAATTTATTCATTATTCAAAAAGCTTGAGTGAAAACTGAGTTGCACATCACTTTTGAGGAAAGCATCCGTAAATGTAAATGTCAGCAGCACAGTAGCTTTGAGGCCTGGGAAGACACGGGGTTTTTCAAACAGGAAGAGAAAAGCCAAGATGCTTCATATGAGACCTGCACATTGTCAGCCCCTTAGCAGGGGTATTCATCGTACATATTAAATAAGAAAGCACAATAAAGAACCATGGCCATAGCAAGGTGTTAACTCGGACAGAGCTTACTATAGTCAGCGGTGGTAGACACATAAGGGAAAGCTTTAATATGCAATTCTCAGATAAATATTTTTCCGAAAAGCTTGCAAGCTTACACATTTGTTGCCCAAAAGTTTGTAAGTTGGCAACCAACTTAAAGTGTCTGTTCATGAATACTCATAGGTATTTTTAACCCAGTCACCATATCTATTCATTAGTCAGCATTTAAAAAAAAAAAAAACCTCAAACGTTTCCGTGAACTCACCTTCCGTACACACAATCCTTTGTACATCATCTGAACCACAGCTGTTTGTGTTGAAAGTTATATCAGGTGAGATGTAGTCAGGAATGATGGCCATATTATTTCTCACTTTAGGTGGTACAGCGGACCTACTTCCAGGGCATGAAGTGTCTGTTTCGCATCTGCTTCTTCCCCAAGGACCCTGCAGACCTTCTGAGAAGAGACCCAGCAGCATTTGAGTACCTCTACATCCAGGTACTTCTGCAGTCGCATTTTCAATGAGGATTAGGGAATGGGATTAAAACGTAGGCCTTGGCATTTGTAGATTTGACAACTGGTAAATATCATCAAATAGTTTTTGGAAACAACACATGGAAAAGAAGATGAAAATGAAACATCACAGAAAATGAAGCTCTCTTATGAACTATTTGACATTGTCCCCCTTGCTCACATTGCTTCAGATTTGAGTGTTTTGGTATTTTTGCTACACATTGTGCATAAGGTATGGATTTCAAGTGACTTATCAGCATTCTGAGAAAATTACCCTTCAGTCAACAAATAAAGATTAACTTATTTATATAAAAGATCAAGCAGAGTGGAAACGTGTGATTCTTGCGAATGTCACTCTGAGACTGAAAAAAATAAGATTACATGTATGCTAGTCCTTTGTATAACCTTATCTTGTGTGACTTGGCCAGCCAGGCAATAAGGTGAACTTGAAGTTATTGTGGATCTACAGGGTTTTATTGTCCTTTAGCAACACACCGGTGCTCTATTTAAAAATGTAACAGTTAAATGATAACTATTTACAAACATCAGACATCTTATACGTAAGCCAACAAGCTTTACAGCAATGCCCAGGTGCCTCATTCATCCACAACACTTTCTCTCTCAGAAGGCCATAGGCTCTGCCTCAAGCCATTCTATCTGCTATTTACATGAGTAAACATTCATTCCTTTTAAAAATGCAATGCTATAATTTGTTTCAAATACACATCATTCATTAATTTAACACAAAATCACAGTTTTTTAAGTTAATTCAAACAATATTTACTTGTACTGTGGATCCTCAAATGGACTCTTCCTCAAGGTATTTATGCAATACATTTCCCATCATCCATCCTTTGCCAGCTGGCAGTCAGATTCCATTTTACTGCTGGTAAGGAAATTGCTTGTTTAACTTTTACTGTGACAGTATACAAACATCTTTCATATGCAAACACTACATTTACATGGCTCAGATACACAACCGGTAGCGTTTATTCATGTGTGGAGCAACTGCTCCATCACTCTTTGGTGTACGTAACTGACCTTAAATATATGATTTACAACTAAACATTGCTAGAATAAACTGAGTGAAAAGTTTTGTCTCTTCCCATCCAGAGTCGCAATGATGTCATCAAAGAACGCTGTGGCACTGAATGGAAGTTGGATGTTGTACTGAAACTGGCAGCTCTTCACATATTCATCACTGTCTCATCTGCCAGGCCCAACCAGAAGATTTCCCTAAAATATGTTGAGTAGGTACCAAGACCCTCAGCGATTGATGTTCACTTGCAATAAATTGTACAAATACAACAGATTATGGTCCTGGTACTAGACTATCACTTAAAAACCTTGTTTTTGTTTGCCAATTTACTCTTTAAATAATAAAAAAGCAAAAGTATCAACACACATTACGTGGCCAAAAGTATATGGATGCCCCTTCTAATGCTTGAGTTCAAGTGTTTTAGTTGTATCCATGCAGCATACAAACACATTCTAGACAACTGTGTGCTTCCAACTTTGCAACCACAGTCTGGAGCAGGAGCTCCTTTTCTGCTCCAGCATGACTGCACCCCCGGGCACAAAGTGAGCTCCATAAACATGTGGTTTGCCCAGGTTGATGTGGAAGAACTTGAGTGGCTGCACAGAGCACTGACGTCAACGCCACCGAATACCTTTCGGATGAATTGGAATGCCACCTGCGAGCCAGGCCTTCTTGCCCGACCTCTGCTCTTGTGGTTGAACCCCACAGCTGTGCTCCAAAATCTGGTGAAAAGCCTTCCCAGAAGAGTGGAGGCTGTTATAGCAGCAAAAGAGAGAAGAACTCTATTTTAATGCCCATGGGTTTGGAATAGGTGTCCACACACTTTTGGCCGTATAGTGAAAATACAAAATAATAGCAAGTGTTAAATACAGGCATCCCCAAATTATAAGCATAATGCATTCTTGGAAATTAGCTCATAAGATGAAATGTTGCAAACTTCGAAAAATCGCCCTTGTTTCGGCCCGTAATTCAGTAAAGCAGATGCAATAATTTCACCTAAATATATAACAGCTTGTAAAGCAAAGCAATTTTTGTAAAAAAATATATCAAATTCTTTTATAATTAGGTAAGAAAGCTACAGAACATAGTTCCTATACACTTCCTATAGGCTGTCAATATAGTAGCAGTACAAAAAACTGAAAATACCAAGAAATATATAAATATCAAATAACAAAGCAAGGAGCAGGTTCAACCTTTGCTTTCAGAAAGTTTTTGGTCTTATTTGGACTGCTGTAAATATCTGCAGGGATACTGGAAACAGTTCTTCCAAAATTCCAGTTCTCTGAAGCATTTGCACTGGTCAGTGTGTGGGGGGTTATTTTATCCTCATCACCTTATCATGAAAGACAATCCAACAAAATGGCAGGACCGCTACAGATTCACTAGCATGGGTAGCAGTCTGCAATTAAAATTTGGGTTAAAAGAATATTTTTGGCTTTCTATGAACATGCATCCATTCAGATTTAATGAACATTACACACAACTTTATGTTTGGTTGCTCAGAAGTTCAGGTAGTTTATGTATTTTATGGACCGGCTTTTGTCGCATCCAGAAATATAATTAACAGTTTTGCAACGCTTAGACCTTACAATTTTGAGGTGACTTTTTAATCCATATCAAGTCACCATTTAAGTGCCTTGTTAAGTGTTTGTCTTATCTCATCAGTTTGCTTTTATTTATAACAACCATTGTTCCTTAGCCACTATTTTTCCTTCTTCTGTATATGTGATCATGAATTTCAATACTCACATTAAATATTCCATTCCATCCATTTTGTTTGCTTCAACAAGTTTAGTGTTTTGAATAATTTGTGGATTTTTATATTTTATTCCAGAATCTGCCACCAGGCATCTAACAAATCCTGTTTGGATGGTCTGCACAAACACCATCATACAGTTCTGTTCAGTTTAGCTCCTTCAGGTGTTTTAAGTAGTGAGATAATACTGGGCTTTTATTTGCAATACAGTGTGATTTGCATTCAAATTTTGTTCTGAACTTCTTGGTGTTACTAAAAAATGTATTTCATCCTTGGCTTGGTGATGCAGTGGATGTAGAACTTGTACATTCTCCATGTATCTACATGGGTTTCCCCTGAATGCTCTGGTTTCCTCCCAGTCCAAAGACGTGAGTTTTAGAATAAATAGCCAACAGTGTTTGTCCAGCTAGACATTGGTTTGTCAGAGTTGGGCACTAATGTTAGAAATCACATTCAGTACTAAGATTCCTGCTCCAGACACAACTCTCCACTTACCATGCACTTTCAGGGACTAACCTGAAGTTCTCCTGGATAAAATCTGGCCAAATCTACAAAGATACCAGAAACTGAGATGTTGCAATGTGAATTAAAAGCTTAAGCCTGCTAAAGAGAGACTAAAATGGCTGTGGGTACTTTTACTTTTTCGTATCAGTTTTGCATGTCCTTCAACGAATAAGTATGAAGTCAATAACCAAGCTTGGATTTTTTTCGGGTTCTTCGGGTAGGTTAATAATTAATAGTTTTCAGTATGTTGCTACATATATCTTTCAAATACATTTTAATTACATACTCATGGATGCAGCATCAGTGTGCAGGGGTATCGCTGGGTGGTCTCTCTCACACACACACACACACACACACACACACACACACACACACACACACTCTCACACTTGTGCACAAGCTCTTAGCAAAGAGGAAAAAAGGAAAGGTGAAAAGTAATATATTATATATCACCAAATTGTGTTAGCATTAAAAGACAGGACAGGATAGGGCAGGGCTATTGATCACTAAGAAAAATTTACCAGACAGCAGATAAACACACTGGACAGATAAGACATATCAATAAATAAATAAGAAAAAAATAGATTGAACATGTGGAGGACACTTACTGTTGCTCTGTTCTTTCTTATTCAGTGCAGCTGTGTTGTGTGGCCACTCCAGTTTGTTGCTGACATGGACCCCCAAGTACTTGTAGGAGTGAACACCTCCACATTTGCAGCCCCAGTAGTAATTGCTCACATGGGCTCGGTGAGGATATTAAAGATCCACCAGCTCCTCTATTTTGTTGATACTGATTCCTTGGCTTACATCATAGCTCAAAATCCTGAATCATGCATCTTACTCTACCTTATTGCCTTTCTTTCTTTCTTTATATACTCCACTATAAAAGAGAATGTCTGCAGGTGACAATTTTGTTTGCAGTTGAGGTTGAACAATGTGAACAGGAACAGCACCGTTCCTTGGGGTAGGCCCGCGTTGCTTGCAAGCCTGGCAAAAAAATTGCAGTCTGCTTGTGATGTAGTCCACTATTCAGGACAACCCCTGGTGCAACCACAGTCATTTTAGTGAGCTTGTCCTTCAGCTGGAATGATGTTGAAGGCACTGAAGTCAAAACAAGACCCTCACTGTCCTCCCAGTTTTCTCCAGGTGGGAGTACATTTCATGGAGATTGTAGATGTATGCATCATCTCCTCCTATTTGGGTCTGGTAGGGAAACTACCAGGGATCTAGGTTTTTTGTTTTAAAAATGGTCTGATGTGATCAAGCACCAGCTTCTTAAGGATTTTCATGACATGAGAGGCACTGGTCTCTAGTCTTTCAACTAACAAGCACCCTTTTTTGTGGGGACTGGGATGAGTGCAAGATGTTTTCCATAGTGATGTCACTCACTTTCTGGACAGTCTGAAAAATTGTGTGGACACCAGACAGCTGGCTCTCGCATACTTTGAGCACCTTTTGAGCACCCTTGGTCTGACTCAGTCAGATTGAATCAGACCCACCACCTTGCCGTTATGCAGTCTCCTCAATCTCCCCCCTCTGGTTTCTTGGGGGTGGTCAGTGGTGGCTGGGTATGACTGTATAGCTGATAATGTGACTCTGTAAGAATGAAGATTAGGGGGGTCCATCCAGATAGCAGATATAATGGGAAGGGGGGGTCAGGGTACACACAGCGGAATCAAATCTGTTGAAGAACTGATTCAGCTCATTTACTCTGGCCATAATTTCCTTTAAGACCTCCTTGGTAAATTGCTTGTAGGCTTTAATTTACCCTAGGTTGACCTTCAGTTTCTCTATTCCCCCTAATTCTGTCTTCATCTTGGCATTTAGACAAAAGCACCTGTCCACCTACAGGTAATTCTCTGACCCATGACCCAAGTCCCCACATATCTGGCACCCTTATCTCCCTGCTGACCAAAGCCATTCCTACTCCTCCCACAAGTAGGCACAGACAGCCGCCTCATCTTCTCTCAATCCTGCATAATTCAAAGAAGGTTCCAAAGTAGTGGGCTTAGGGTCAAAGACACCTGCTGGCTCAACAATTTGTAGGTGGAAGTACACACATTGTCTATTTTCTGTATGCACAGTTTGTGGAACAACTGTAGGATGATGCTCATGAATAGGAAAGTTCAGAATTGTCCAAGCAGTCTTGTTGCTACTGATTTCCCCCAGTTGGAGAGTGGAGACCTCATCATTGTATATATCTGTGTTTTGGATCTTAAATACTACCATATCAGAGCCCTTGTTTATACTATAAGTCCAAATGTAGTTGGTGGGTTTGAATGAACTATAGGACTTGGCCGTTGATATTGGTTTGGACAGTTTTTGACAGAAGTGGATTGTGAAGAACAACCCACCAATTGTCTACACAAAGTTCTTGCCCATTACTTAGTTTGTTGATTGTGTTGTGACCATTATCTTTGGGCATTCCTCTCCTGTACTGGGGATATCTATCTTGGTCAGTTTGGGTTTCTTGTGAGATGTTTCTGGATACTTCTTCTGTCGTGGATGCATGGAGAGTTGTGACTGAAAGGATCACGTGGGCCGTTGGTCACATTTTTCACAGTAGCTTTAAAGAGAAGTTTGTCTTTGTCAGCATTGTTGATTTTAGCAGAAATGATGGTGTCAACATCTCTCTTCTGAACCACTAAGGACAGGCCACTGGGGTCCTGGTACAATTTTCAAAGATAAACCCCATTGATGACTCCAAGGACTTTCTTCCTGTCCTTGAGCAAAAATGACTAACTGCCATTGGCCACAGGAGGAATAAGGCTTCTGTCTGACCTCACTGCTCACAAGTAATGCTCTAGTAGCTGCCAACCATCTCCTGTGGAGGCTGCTATGGCCTACAGTATAAAGCTATGTACATTGCCATCTTGGAGTGGGCTTAACCCCTGACGGACATCATAAAAAGCTAAGTAAACTTCACTGCGAGTATGTTGGGAAGCCTTTCACCTTTTCCCAATAACTGATCAATGTCTGCACCTACTGGCAGCTTCCTCAGATGGAAGATTCCCATCAAGTCACTAAGCAACACCCTGGAGAAGTTCATAACAGCCCTCATGAAGATTATGGCTAAATGGCTAGACTGATAGCAACCAACTGATAGCACTGACCAGTCCCTGGTGTCTTCACGGAGCTGAACCCCATGGTTCCTGCACCATTCAGGTCCTGGTCAGAGAGGGTCTCCCCAAGTGCTCAGCAGGAGAATATGAGCAAATTACATGGTGACATCTTCTCTCCAACCTTATCGAACACCACATGGTACCACAGCCAGGGGCAGTTGTTTACAAACTCCCCATTCTCCATATAATGGAATCTAAAATCGATGGGAGTAGCCAGTTGAGTCTGCTTTCATGGATAATCTTGGGACCAGAGCTACAGCATCCAGCTACTTAAAATATTTATTTATTTGTAGTTTGTATAAACATTCAAAGGAAGTGCAACCTCTGGTCTTTGTAAAACAATGCAGGATCTCCATTGCTTGTACCATAGCTGCCATCTGATGGGGACAGGTAGTGGCCGTGGGATCACCATCACCTGTGTCCTTTTAAGTAACAAGGAAGCCATAAACCAACTATTTATTTTTAAAAGAGTGTCTGATAAACAGTGTTTTGTTACCGAATTTCTGAAAGATGGCATAGATGTGTTAACACAAAAACATCACCTAATATGTGCTCATCAGACCACAGTTTGCTGTCAGAGGTTTGCACGGTGTAGTTTGTGGTCTTAGTTCTCGCCACTCCAGGATGTAGTTCAAGATGTGGTGAATTTATCAAACTCTGGGAACTGTTGACTCCCAATTTAGATTAAAGCCTAACAAAGTCAATTAAGTTCTTAGAAAAAGTAACCGTAGTGGGTCAACTGAGACGTTGCCCAAACTTTTGCATACGCCAAAAGCCTTTCGTTTTTTGTCAACCTGTTAAATTCTGTAAATAATAAATGTGCAGAAATGTGTCGTCTCAATGTTTCGTGATGTAGAAGTTGTGCTGACATTGTTTTATGCAGAATATCAACAAAATATGTAGTCAGGCCAGGGGTACACAAAATTTTGTATATAACTGTAATTAATGAGTTCAATTCAATTCTGTAGGAACAATGACCATCAAAATTTGCAGACAATACTTTTAAAAGAAAACCTGGCAAAAAATTTAACTTTGAAAGAGATTGTATCTATGAATGTGTTGAAATTGTTAATTGAATTTTAAAATGATCTAAGGTGTTTCTCTTAATTCGGAATAATGGTATCTAAATATAAAGTTAATGATACTAGCAGCAACATCATGGAGACCTGGACTAACTTTTTTACCACATCTCTGTTTTCACTGTCAAGAAAGGAGTGGGGTCTAGAACCCTTTCTCCCCCTCAACCTGCTCCCCTCTATCAAGGAGAAGAATGTCTGCAAGTCCCTTGCACAGCTGCTTAAGACCTATCAGCACCCTCCTCCCTCAGGCAACAAGGTTCGTACACAAGCCTGGGTCACATGTTATGTTCATTGATAATGGATATGTAACACAATTTCACACCAGGAATATTTCAAATTATAGTAAAATAAATCTATAAGGCAGTTTTTCATTGCACCAAAGAGCCAGATATCTCATAAATCATTTTGGGACAGCACATACTGTACGTGGGATAGGGTAATGTAAGACTTTATTGATCCCTGCAGAGAAATTCTGTGTACAGCAGCTGAACACAGAGGCCACCTAACACAAGACACTCAAAATAAATATAACAATAAATAAATAAAAGCAAAAAAACCTAATGAATAATCAGTAACAGTTGTAAATACAGTCTAACTGTGTGGCCTTTTTGAGACACACGGTTGTTGGTAAGATAGACCCCCAGAAGCACTTCTTAGTGCACCTAAGTTGAATAATCCGGTGGCTGAAAGAGCTCATGGCCATCACTTCATTTTAGGGGTGAGTCATTGTCCATGATGAATTGCAGCTTCTTCCTCATTCTGGCCTCTGCCAAAGCCTCCGCAGGATTAGGGGTCCGACCCAATGACAGATCCTGCTTTCCTTATAAGTTTGTAGAGTCTGTGTCTCTCACCAGGAGCGATGTTTCTCACCCATCGTACAGCGATAAAAAAGATCACACTCATGACTACAGCCTGGCAGAACATGTGGAGGACATTGCTGCCCATATGTCATCCATACTTTGCTTTCACTCTTTCAGCAAATAACTCAAAATAGAAACGTTACAGCAGTATTTGGAATAATTCCCTCATTTGTGTCAGTTTTGAACACAACATGTTGAAAAACATCTAAGAGAGAACAGCATGAGCAAATGTAACTTGAAACCAGTTTGTTGGTAACATGAAATTATGATGTGAATTTACAGTAGGACAGTGATTTCCATGCATGGAACACTAGTTTATTTTCCTCTCTTTTACTAACATAAAACATAAAACAACATCTCTAGAATGATTGAACATCTTTTTAAAAATACTCAAAAACTTTATCATCTATTTATTTACTCCGTTTTCTTCTTCATGCTACTTCTGCACTTCTGGCACTAGAAATGAACTATAAAATATAGTAGAGATAGGAGGCTGGGTTCCAGTGTAATGGATAGTAGTGTGGCATAAACACAGCAAAGCTGTTTCAAAACTATGACTATTTTACTGGCCATGAAGAGCAATTCAGGGCAAAACTTGATAAAAATGTAATAATTTTATTCATTATTTATACATGTTATGTATGTTAATGCCTCTGTTTTAGCTGTAATTCAGAAAAACTGTACAGAAGATAACTGTTCCTGAGCAGCTCTGAGATGCTGCAGCAATAACTCAATTTCTGCCCTGTCTGAGTGTGTTTTGCTGCCCCTACTGGAGGAAAATAAAAATACAGGCTATTTCCACTCACGCAATGCTTTAGCAGAAGGATGGATGAACAAAATGTAGTTAAAAATAAAGAAATAAATAATTTGATTTGGGCATGTTTGTATTTTTGGGAAACTCACAAGTTGACTATTTGTAACACAAGGTATAAGTGTACTTGAAACATCTCAACTGCAATTTTTTGCCAATTTATTTTGTAAACACAATGCCCAACCTAGCTTCGCTCAAATATGTGAACCAGATTGTGTTTTTTGTGTTTCACTGAGGTCAGCCAAGTGTATGTATGTATTTAATCTTTGTAATCTGGGTGCATCACACTCTTTTTATTCACAGGTCCCCCCTCTGCAAGGGAAGCTGCAATACTTGCGAGTCCTAAATGATCTGCCTCCCTTTGGATGCTTAGTCTTCCACACAATGGGACTGGTAATGTACACTTTTTTATTGAAATGTATGTATATTTTTTATGTTATAACATAAATGTTTATGTGAATCTCCTCTATACTTTAATTGATACTGCATGAATAACACATAACATAACATTAAATTTATACCTGTATATTTTTGCTAAGGAAGATTATACAGCATGTAAATTAAGCTTATCCTTAAGTTAAATGGAGCTGTCAATACAGATTCTTCTTCGAAAATCCTTTCTGGTCTAGGACTAAGCTTAATGTGTGTTTAGAAATACAAAGATATTATAAAGCATGAAAAAATTTTTGTGTCCAATTTACCACAAAATATACTAAAGTAAGGCAGTATTACCCCCCTCCAGACTGTTATGTTGTTGTGGTGAAAGGCCTTGTCTCATTAAAGTTATGAGCTATAACATGTAGCGTCACCCAACACGGGTATTTCACAGCTGGGAGGTTGGTGTCTTGACCACAAGAAACAGTACCTTGAGTGGCTGTCAGAGGTCCCATCTAAGTCAATTACCTGAACCCAGCACATCTGAGCCAAGGAACAAATCAGAGAAACAGGTCCATGAAAGGAAGCAAGGACAGCAGTGCAAAGCAAATCCTTGATCGAATTAACACCCTGTGACTACAAAAGTGCATTCAGCTATGTGTTTTCTGCATCTATGTCCTAACCTCTTACTCTTAGTCCTTACTCCCAGTATGTTCCCCATGTCAGCATCACCAAGTATCCATGTTTCCTCATCTGCCACCTTTCTAGTCCCACGCTACCAAGTCCCCATGGCTCATTGCTCCCCTTTCGCTGGATATCCTATGCACAATGTATACATTTGCCGCCAGTTACACCTTTCACTTTTAAATACTTCCACAATCGTGTTCCCCACTATCCTCGATCCTGACAGTCAAACTAAACATGGACCACCAGAGAAGGAAACAGCATCTCGCACCAGTTTTATTTGCAGAGAAATGCCCATAAGTGCAGCAGAGAGGTTGAAATGGTACTGAATGATGTACCCTCAGGTCAGAAGGTAGCCAATGTGTTTTTGGGGAAGAATAGAGGGCATATATGGGTAGATACGGATATCATGACATCAGAAAATCAAAGCAGAATGGAAAACTAGCAGCTGATGGGTATGGAGACTAAGTTTATGAAGATTTAGTGGAACTATGTACCACTGTAACCTATGAATTACAGTGGTGCTACAAAGTTTTTGAACCCTTTAGAATTTATTTTTGTACAGATTAGATCTAAATTGCATTAGGTATTTACCTAGGTCAGAAAAATAAAGATAACCTGATAAAATAAATAAGAAAGAAAATATTTTACTTTCAAATTCAATTATTGATCAAAATGGTCCAACATTTAATTGTGTCTCCAATCTTTCCCGAGGTTTTGGAAAAAGCTGAGGAAAATGAAAGGCAATGGAAATAGACAAAATATCTCTCATTGACTACAAAGTTCCAAAGAGCAGCCAGAAGAGATGAGGAAATATATGTGACTGAACAATGCAAACTCAAAGGAGGACAACAGATTTGGAAAGATAGGCAATCTTCTCAAGAAGACTGTAGAAATCAATTTGACCTTCCATGCAAAAATGGCCATCCTAAAAGAAAAAAATTGAAGGCTTCTCAAGGAGGCTGAAGAAGTAAAAAAGCAGCAGCAGGTATATATGGAGGAGTTATACTGTACATTAGGGCTCCTAACATCTCTGAGACATGTAATGGCATAGTCAATGAGTCTGAGTCAGACATCTTGGACAGAAAAGTTAAATGAGCCATAACTTGGCAAATTACAGGGTTCCAAAGGGTGATGGAATTCCAGCTGTGTAAAATCTTGCAGTACGACAATTTGAAAAGCACAGCAGTAGTCAATATGTTGAAAAAGGTCAGTTTATATTCTAACACTAAAAATAGAAATACTGAGAGCAATTCTATTTACATTGCTTTTCATACAATTGCACTACGGCCAGTAAGATAGTTCTCAAGATCTTGCAAGCTAGACTTTAGCAGTATATGGACTGAGAACTGGCAGATATACAAGCAGAAGAGGCCGAAGCACCACACCGCCAACATCTGGGAGTTTAGGAAAATGAGTTATTTATGCTTTATTGACTTCTTTAAAGCCCTTGACTGTGTAGACCACAACAAACTATGTCTATCTCTTGAAGAACTGGTGATTCTGGGTCATCTTATTTGTCTTCTGAGGAATCTGTGTATAGACTAGAAAGTAACAGCAAGAACATAATGTGGAACCATTCATTCGTTCAAGATTGGAAGTGGAGTCCCAACAATGCTGCATATTGGAACATATTGGCTCCATATGAATTTATCTTATGGGCAGCGCATCAAGCAAAATGCCACAGTAGAAGCATCAGGCGCTGGAATTAAAATTGTTTTTAAAAATATTTATAATCGCAGCCACACTTTTGGCTGAAAATCATGAAGATTTCATGAGGCTGCTAATGAACCTGAAGCAGCAAGGGCAAAAGCCAGCTTACTGTTCCACAAAAAAAAAAAAACAAAGATTATATCAGCTACTGCTAGCAACCCTCTGCAAGTAGATGGGCAAGACATTGAGGCAGTGACATGTTTTTAGTTTCCTGGAGTCAAAGATCTGTGTAGATGGTGACTGCAGCCATAAAAGATAAAAAAAAATGCTTGCTTCTTGGGATGAAAGCTATGGAAAATCAGGATAAGATATTAAACAACAAAGGTATCACATTGTCAACAAGGGTTCATCGAGTTCAATATATTGTCTTCCATTTGGACCATCAGAAAGACTGAGTGCCAGAAAACTGACACTTCTGAGCTGTGGGGCTGGAGAAAATTTGTTGAGTATTCCTTGGACTGTAAGAATAAATCAGCCAATCCTCAAGGAAATAAAGGCATAACCCTCAGTCAAGTAACTGATGCTCAAATGCTTTGGCTACATCATACAAATGCAGGACTCCCAGGAGAATATTGGTTCTGGGAAAGATCAAAGGCAAAAGAAGAAAGGGACAGCAGAGGTTAAAATTAATAGACAATATTACACATGAATAAAAAAAATTATTTAGGCTCAAACTGAACTTTTTTTTCTCAACAACTTCAGGGCAAGTTTTTAGGGAAAAAATCACTGCACATATGGACTTATTAATGTAACATGCAGTGTTAATGATCGTCTTCATACATCAAGTGATATAGAATGGAAAAAAGTGAGTGCAAAATTTTTGCAGTGTAAAACAAAACAAACTCCAGGGATTTATTTGCTTAACTCCCTGGTGTTACTCCTCTGCCACTGACTAAACAGGATGGAAAGCAGACAGTCACAGACTTACTAGTTGGAGCACGGCATGGAATCAGCCATGTGATTGACCTGAAGAACAACCTCACCACAGTTCTGGTTGAGTTCTGCAATGTTGCCAAGGTGCAGCTGTTCCATGAGAGTCAAAGTGTGGCCCGTGTTGAGGTGACGGTTCTAGAAGCCAAGGTATGACTGAATATATGAAATCTTATCATGCTATCTTATTTTCAGTGATTAAGCAATAAAAGCCATTTTAAAATTAATGTGTTCAAAATTAAGCTTTATCGTAAATTTATGCCAGATTTTGGGTCCAGCACTTATTTAATTTAATGTTTAAATACCAGAAAAACATATAAACATATATTATTTAATATTTTATATAATGTTCACTTTCTGCATCAGTCCAGTTATGCAGAAACATTTATTGAATAAAAAATCTTTGGTTTCTTGGATTCATGCTCGCATTTTAAAAATGACTGTGCAGTCTCTCAATTTATTCTTCAGCCTTTAGTTCTGTCAATGGACTGGCCAGAGGCATCCAATTTTGCCTGCCTCATTGCTGGATACTACAAGCTTTACGTGGACCCAAAAAAAATAATCTACTGCCAGTCATCTGATGAATCACATATAACCAAGGCAGGTATGTCAGAAAGCACCTCATCTAAAATTCAGAACATTTATCTTACTGTAGAAATTAAAAATCTATATTTTGCAGAACTAGTTCAATTTCAGTACAACAGTTTTGCCTGTTAGCTGGCCATCATACATTTTTATGAATAGGTATTTATTGTTGTACATTGGCTTGAATCAAACTCTTGTATTATATTATAGATATTCTGACACAACAATAAACACTTTGGGTCCCTCAGAAGAGTCAGTCTGGCCATTTTCTTGCTAAATTTAGTGTATTAACCTGTACATGCACCTGGAAAAAATGCTGCCAATGTACAAGCAGGAATTTGGCAGTACTTTAACATATACGCACAAGATGGAGATAGAAGTTAATTAAAACAGCTTATTAGCAAAGTGATAATGTCAACCAATCACAACCTTTTATTATTATTATTATTATTATTATTATTATTATTATTATTATTATTATTATTATTATTATTATTATTATTAGAATCAGAATCAGAATTTGATTTATTTGGCCAAGTATGCATACAGATACAGGAATTTGTCTTCAGTTTCCAGTGGCTCATAATGTACAGTAGCCAAAACCACATATATACATACACCAAGTGCAAATTATTATTATTATTATCTGAAATAATATCAGACAATTATTAGGGTCCTTTCAGTGCAACCCTAACTAATATACAGACCAGCCAGACTAACCCACTGCCCTTTAATATTGGTCTTCACAAGCAGACTACAAACATATTATGGCACTTCCCTTCTCAAAAGATGACATGAGTTCTCTTTCAGAAGTACGACAATAGCCCTTATTATTCTTAGATACACTGATTTGGAACTGCATCTTTCGAGCGGTGTAGGGGCAGATTCACAACAGGTGGATAGTTGAGACTGAATCTTCTAAATTGTTCTAGAATACTTTATAGCATTATATTAAGCCATATGTGATAACAGGATGCATAGTATAGGTGCTTGGTGGGGGGCATGGTAACAGTGTGAGGTATGTGTACATATGGATATATGATTGTCTACAGGTGAGTGTATACCTGCATATTATGTATATGGCTGCATACATGTGAATAGACTCAGCGTAAGAGGACACATAGGTAAACGTGTGAACACAATTTGATTGTATATATGTGGACACGCAGGGGGTCCACATATTTATAGAGTGAAGAACAGGGTACAGTCTTTCAGCTGTTGTAATTAATCTATCCTCAGATTATGGAACTGACCATATGGGCCCATGGCCTGTGTTCTCATCACTGGGCAACAACAAAAAAGAGGAGGCTGCTGTTAAAGAAGGGCAGCTCAAGGGCTGGGCACAATGTGATCCCCAGAGATCCCCTGGTCTACGCCATCACCTCCTAAATGAGAAGGAACAGCTTCAAGAGTTCCAGCACCAGGGAGAGAACTCAGTGAACATCAATGAGAATAATACTGAGGAGGCACAGAGACATCTGTGGACCAAGTCAGATCCTACATTCAAGGGCTCTGAGCGCAAAAAGGCACATGGAAGACACAATTTGGATGGAGAATTCAGAGACAGGGCAAAAACACTGCCGCCCTGTCAGCAGCCGGGGTATTTTTTCTGCGACTCTTGTAAGGCCAAGCTGAAAGCAGCTGCTGAAGTTCACGGCAGTCAGAAATCAGCTCTGAGGCAACGCTCTGTCTCCTGTGAGTCCTGCTATGCAAGCACAGTGGACCTCATGTCTCTCCCCCTTCCTGGCAGGAAGGAAGGAGAGGAAGAGGATCAGGATGGTGGAAAAGTGCCAGTGCCAGCACCTTCCACCATCGCAGCTCCCCCTCCTGGCTTTCAGGACAACAGTTCTGATGAAGATGACCTCAAGAAAGAATGCACAGCACACGATGGAGCAGTTTGTCTGGAGCCGCTTGCAGAAGTTCCAGTGACACTGATTGACGCTGTGGCCACAAGAACAGTGAGAGATCGTGCCAAGGAGCTAGATGATGCTCTTTTGTCCACCCTGCAGGCTTTAGAGGCCCTGGCTGCATCAGAAGATTACACCCATCATTTCCAGCAGCCACCAAGCGCCACAGGTGGACACAGCCATCTCAGTCTGCACCGCAGCAACAGAGGACTTCAAGGGTCCTCAGGGGTCCTACTTGTAATTCCAATAAGCGGATCTCTAGTAACATTCACAGTACCAAAATCCACACTTTAATTTTTTTTTGTCGTTCTCCTCCTCAGTAGTATTATTTATCCTTTAACACAGAGAAACTACATATATTCAGAATTACTAAAACTAAGAATGTGCATTGTTTTTATTTTAAGGCATAAAATTCACTAGAGCGTATGAAGTTTAAATGTGTTCAGATGTTTGGATGTTGCTAAAGAAAATTTCACTTTTAATGCACTTTGTATATAACCAACGAAGGCGCACAAGTCATGTTTTTTGGCCTGTTTCTGAAAACTTTGGAAATGCAGTTAACAACGATACCCTTATAGTAAAAATATTTTGCTTTGCAAGTAGCTTTTGTTTTGGTACACAGTGTATATGCTTATTTCATAGCCTGCCTGTGACCCTATGCTTCCTCTATACAGGGTTGATTGTGCTGGCAGCCATCACTCCTGAATCCTCGCGTGACCCAAGTCATGACAGCAACCCCTCAGAGCTGGCAGATGTTTCTGAGATGATGTTAGCTAAGAAGCAAAACCAAAACCCAACCTATCTCTTGGCTCACCACATCAACACGGACTGTATCTTCAGTCATGGTGACTTTTCCTTACCCATCCCTAACTGCAACAAGGAGAACATAGAAAGTGGTATAGGGTGTGAAATTTGTACCATTCACCATCCAAAGCATCTTATATTCAATAAATCTGCAACTCCAAAGCTCACTAGGAAAGTGGAGAAAGCCATACTCACCCCTGCAAGAAAAGCCTTGAATCTGGGAAATTCCAAGCGTGGAATAGCAGCTGAGACCACCATGGAACTGAATCTAACTGAACAAAGTGATTGGACCCAGCCTACTGAAGGTCAGAAAGAGCTTAGCGCTACTCTTTTAGCAAATATGAACAAAAAATGTAAAGAAGTAAAGGAAAAGATCTCAAGTTCTTCAACAGATATAACAGAAAACAATGATTATGGAAAGCAAAAAAAGTCTGGGTCTCCCAATTCAGACACCACCATCAAACCCTCACCTGTTCATTCACCTGTGGACAGCAATAATTTTAAGATACACCAAGAGGCAAGAAGTGCCACGTGTAATCCAAATAACACTTCTGGTTCCAAGGGCGTTTTCCCTGACGATCTGTTTTGCAGATGCTCATTTCATTCTAATCACGGGCTTTCAGATACAAAGGAAGTGGTGGTGTTCCACTCTTCATCTCCAACTGATGATGAACGCTTGCATGCTAAAGCTAAGGGCATACAAGCAGAGAGCAGTAAAGAGTATCAAATCCAAGGACCAGGGTTTAACGTCACAAAGAATATCCTTCTTGCTTCAGCAAATGCTTCCCCAGTAATTCCGGTCAAAGCAACACATACTGGGAATTTTGAAGTGAAAAACAAAAGCGTTAGTGATCCACAGAAATGTCCCAGATCACTTGAGGTGGCCAAGGTTGTAAACTGTACAGACACAACCCCTGCAAGTGACAGAAAAAAACACAACATTAAAACTAAGTCACAATACACTGGTGCTCTTTTGAGCTTTAGAAACTTTTTCTCAGCTACGTTTCCTGCTCTTCAAAGACATGACACAGATCAGCAACGGGATCACCTACAGAAGGTAAGAGAATATAAACTGGAGTTGCCCAAGCACCTTCTAAAGTCAGGGACTCCACACATGAGGCCCCAGCCCTATGGGGTATCTTCAGTACCCCTTGATACCCCATGTTTTTGTCAAGCACATGCCAACCCCCTGGAGAAGATCCCTGGATTCTCTGTTGAACAGCAGAAGAGTTGTGACTGCACAAAGCTATGCTGTGGGTATCCATTGCCTGATACCCAAGTTGGTTTTGTCATGAAATGTAATGAACAAGAGACAACTGTTAGCCAAACTCCACCATTAGGTTCTAGGAAGTCCTACTTCCCTGAGGAGTCAAGCAGATCCCAGTCTTTTGAAATTAAAACCACAAGAATCCATTCCACAAGCCTGGAATCTTCAGAACACCAGGAAGAATCCTCGTTCTGTCTGCCTTCTTGCACCTCCCACACCAGATGCACTGGAAACTCACATTACGAAAAGTTAATGCATGCCAATAGCATCGGCGAAGCTGACAGCAGCGAGCAGATGCCAGTTTATGCAAAGGTGAGGGCTGTAAAAAACAAAAAGATGGACAAAGAGATGGAAAAGGTCTCTCCCACCATTGAGCCTACATACGATCAAGTTGTATATGGAAAAAGGAAGGGGGTTTTTTCGATCTTAAGTAAAGAAAGGTTCAAAGAAGGTCAGGTAGAGACTGGTAAGGTTATGTTAGAATTGCACAACAAAGAAGATAATTACTGTTCCTTTTGTTGCTGTTATCCAAAATGTGAAGACACGTACAAGACCAGTGAGAAAGAGGAGCTTTCCTGTTCCATTCCCTTAGAAGCAATGCAGATGTCTGTAGTCAGCAATGCTCTTCAGGTGCTGGAAGCTGAAGACTGCTGTGGGGAAGACGTGAAAAAGAAAGAGAATGACCAGAGTCACGAGATTGACCTTCGTGCTAGCAGTACTCTAGAAGGCAGTTTAAAGAGAGTTGAGTTCTTGCAGCAAAAGACGTTTTCCTTGCCAAGTGCATTCCTTGAGGCACAACTGGATGCTAATGAGCTTCTGGCCATCTTGCGGCAGTTTGCTCATAGCCTGCAGGTAGAGAACAAGCCACAGCTTCAGACACGGCGGCTTAGAGAATACAAATTGGAGCTTGGGCAACGCTTCAAGGAGTTCCGTGTTTCGTGTCAGCACATGGCAGGAGTGGAGAAGAGCCCAGTGCGAATGTTGAGTGCTATCTCTGCCAGCTTCCAGGTACTGTGTAGCTTGATGCAGACTTTCATCTGGCTGCTTCAAGCTGTGAATTCAGAAGGCCAGCGTCTGCAACTCCTCTGCAAAGTGGAGGAGGTGGCACTCAATTACACCCTGCTCCTAAGGGCAGCTGAGGAGTCCATATCCTTGTCCAGTTGTATCCAAGAAAACACTACATATGATAGTCCCCTCTTTATCCCTGCTAATGTGGATTTATTTTAACTGATGAATGCCCGGGTCCCCTGCTATATAGACACATTCCTCCCAGACAGACCACGAGTTACCCACTTCCCACCTAAATGTAACATTCAGCAAGATACAGACTGAAATCAAAGGAGGATGGAACGGTGCTCCCGCATTATTTTTACGATAACATTTGGTTTCATCCACATAAAATAACTGAGCGAAGTAACCCAGAAATCATTAAATTAACTGATATGCTGATGCAATTCCTCTTGACCGCCAAGCCAGGAATCCTCACATGACTTCCTCTTTTGTCTTCGTCAGACCCTTTCGCACTCCTGCAGTTCATGAGTAAGAGGATCACACCTCATGCATCCCTACCACCAGGGTACCTGAAGATACTGAGCATGCAAATATTCTGGTGGCTCATTGGGTGGAAATTCTTCCAAATAGCAGAATTCATTATTATTATTATTATTATTATTATTATTATTATTATTATTATTATTATTATTATTATTATTTCTTGAAAATATGCATTAAACTGACAGTTGATGTTGTACTGCCATTACATAGGTGGTGAGGAATGAAACTGTATGTCATCCACTCTGATTCTTGATTCAGATTTTATTAAATCCTTAATTATTTTGGGTTCCATAAGCAGAATAATAATGTTAACTAAGTTTATAATAATAATAATAATAATAATAATAATAATAATAATAATAATAATAATAATAATAATAAATAACTGTATTTTTAATATTATTATAACAATAAATATGTTATACATTTTATTATTATATATACTGAGTTAACATTAAGCTAAATACTTAAACTTGTGTTTTTCTGGTGAACATACAGTACATGTCAGGTTGCTCAAAGTGAATATATTTTACTAGCACAGATTAATATCTACATTATAAAATTTCAGAGTGTATTGCTCATGAGGCAGCAACTCATCCCAAGTAATGAAATGGAGGCATGGGACCAAAGTCCATATCTGTTTTGCTGGAAATGATCGTTTGTTCTTTTTTTGTTTGCCGTATGTAAATTGCATTTCATCAGTGTCTAAGCTACACTGTTTTAAAGTAAACTACTGTGTTTTTATTTGTTTTATTTGACATTCTTTCATCAACAAATATCGAACAACGAAGTTGTCGTCTGACAACAAGGCCACCGCAGCACACGGAGGGCACTTGTGGTAGCAAATGTAGCAAACACAAGATGTTATTTTGGTAAAATCGTTAGTTTTTTTAATATAACTATAATATACATTTTGCAAAAAAAAGAAAACTTATTCACTGAACAAAATCCGGTAAATCATCTGTTATATTACAAATAAAGCGTTTCTCAAACGATGAAATTTGAAATTTGATGGGACTTTCATGTTTGTCAGCTACATTTTCAAGTTATGGTATCTGACTGCACAGCTCTGAACATGTACCTCAGAAAATGACTGTTTTATCTATTTATCCTTATCTATCACATGCATAGTTCTGTTATTGGTAACTTACAAAATAAAAATGAACGAAGTGTCTTAATACTGACCTGGGCCGTGATGGAAACCATCAAAACAGCTCTGATGTGCCTTGGCATAGATTCTTTAACCAGAACAATCCTGGTGGGAAGGCCCATTCATCAATGAGAAGTTCCAACATTCAGTGTTTTGATGATGTTTTTGGAAATGCTGACTCTCTGGTCATCCATGTCATCAACTGGGCTGTGATGGATACCTGTAAAATTTAGGATGTATGATTTAGATTATGGTCATAATCATCAGGATGTTCTTCAATAACCATCTGCTTTATTCCTGTTGTTTATGTTTGGGTGTTTCAAAGGAGCACGGTGTTGCAATGGACAGTGGTGGCCTCACCCCATCTGGCCTGTGCATTAGGCTATGAGCTTGAATCTGGATGAGTCTTTGTAGAGCTTGTATAACCTCCTCATATTTCAGAAGAGTCACAGTCTAAAGATCTGTTTCAGGTCAACTTCGATCCTCAGTTTCCTGGTTGTGAGTGAGCTCCTTGCTCTAGGTTACCTGTAAAAGTGTTTTTTTGGGTGTAGTAAGGGGTTTATGGCCTGCAGTGGAGCCATAGTATGTTACTTTCCGAAGTTCTGTTTTGAAAAAACATGCAATTCTCGCTTTAGAATGATACTTGCAGTCAAATGTTTTCGAATTGCTTCCGTTCTTATTTTAAGGAGTCTGCGCATGTACACCACAGTCAAGGAGTTTGTGCTTTCTTCCAGCTGAATCAAACTAACAATCTCTTCACCTCGCATCTCCATGTCAGCATTAGCTTAGCCACTGTTTCTTCTGAAAGCATCAAGCGCTTCGGCAGTCTTTTTCACTGAAGATCCTCTCATGTGTTCTCAAACAGTGAGCCATTTGTTAGTGATCAACATCTGTTCCTCAAGCAACTGAGAGAAAAATCAGGAGCAGCTGGATCTGTCCATATTTTTTGTACATAACCTTAATAATGATGACATTAACTGCTTAATCTTTAGAATCACATTTATACTGAAGCGTCTACTTTCTATTTTAATCTTAATCCCACAATTACTGAAACGTTTTCTTTATTTTTTGTTACCTATATGTTAGGCTCCATGTTTTATTATTAACGCTAAACAATGCAAATAAAATTATCATGTTTGAATTTGTCTCACATACATTAATATGAACTCCCTTCTAATCATTTGTGCCAAGTTTTCCCATTAAGGATTTTTTTATAATGTCACCACTTCTTGGATAATCCACAAGAGTATGACAGAACCCAGGAACTATATTTCAAAATATACACTTTTTTGTACTAATAATGATTTAAATTTCAACTGGAAAAGAAAGAAAGCAACACTCACTTCAAAGTTTGAAAAATATGTTTTTTTTTTTAAATATTTTCTGAGCACAGTTTAAAATGTAAGGTTGCAAAAAATAATTACGGAAATAATTTTAAATCCATGCCATTTGTATACCCCTCTGCAGGACTGCGTATTGATGAAGGCAATTTGCACACAAACCCGATTTAAACCTCCAATCCTTGAGCTGAAAGGAAACTCTGTGACAGCTCTGTTTAATCCACATGAAATTAAATGTATTTTTATCCATCTAGCCTGTAGCTTGTAGAAATCAAGAAGCTAAATATATATTAGGAAAATAAAGATGTTTTCAGACAGTTTGATTTATTTTCAAATTTTTTGGTACAAATTTCACTGGATTGGTATTTCACACTTTACTCGTGTTCAGCTCTATATCTTCCTTAAAGATGTAATGTACAATATATGATGTGATTATACGATTATATATGAAATGTAAGAAATGTAAAGATTACCCTTTGTGTAACAAGGACATGGAACTAAATGAAGTTTTGAGCTAGGTAATAAATAGAAACTGAAACTGTACACATATACATACAGTAAATCAATCCATACTGTATTTTTTCTTAAAACAAAGGGAATATTCAGACATTCATTTATTTTTTCAGTGCTGACTTTAGCCCAAAGTTATTTTCTGTTGAACACTGAAGATACAATTTGCTGTACCTGATATTTTTGATGCTCATATATACAACCTTGTAACTCATAATCCAAATGCAACTTTTTTGCATCCACGATCCAAAAACAGACACAAAAAATAATAACAAAAAAGAGGATCACCAAATTTAGATGCCTCTTATACCAGTAAAATTTTGACTATTTTCCTTAAAAGATGTTAACACATTATTGTTATTTCTTCCCTTTGATCCCCAATATTTCGTTATTGTAGATCCTCCTCCATCTAATCTGACAGTAATGCAATTTTTTACCATCATTATTATTAATAATTTATTAATATATAATGTGTGCATGTGTGACCACCCTCCAATGAACTGGCACCCCATACAGGGTGTAGCTTCATAGCCTGGTGCTCAGTACTCTGAGACTGAGACTGAGCTGACCACTGGCATTATAGGAGTATGATGGGGGTAAAATAAACCGTACAAAGATATTTGGGAATAAACTGATCAAAAAACAAACCACCGCAGGCTTTTTACAGTGATGGTGCTATACAAGATCAACAGAGAACTGAGAATTAAAGAAAGAAACTTACCTAACCCGACCCTTTATTTTACACAATTCCTAACTCCAAGCAGAAAAACAAAAAAGTCCAAAACCCCTGAAAATTCTTCCACTGCCTAAGTAAAATGCTGCATGCAAACTATAAAAACAAACATACAAACATCAAAATAAAGTGCAAGAATGTAAGGTAAAGGGCAAAGAGGCAATAGGGGCACAAGAGGCATCATCTTCTCAAACACAGTCCTCTCCATCTTGAGTCAGTAATTGTTTATATTTTTGTGGAGGTTCCTGTGTCTTCCAGTTCTTCATGTGCAACCTCCTGGGGTTGACAATGAAGGATGGATGTCTTGTGGAAAGGGAAAAATAGAGAAAAATATGGACATACCACTGGACGAGACAAAGTTCTTAAAGATGGATGGATGGATGGATTTATACACAGAACTGTAACTTCAAACTAAAGACTGCATTTGTTTTTGTTTTTTCCGTGGACTCGTTTTTCACTTCTGTAAATACGATAAATACAACTTGGGTTTATTAATAATTTCATGTTTCTGAGCACAGGCATGAATGACTGTAGAACTCTGTAAACTGAATATAGTGGTGATGGAATAATTTTAGATAAAACAATTGTATTTTAAACTGACAGTTAGTAAAGTGCACCCAGACAGAATAAGATGGGATCTTTTTTCTAGTTTCCAGTGTTAAAACTCTGTGTATGGTGTCTGTGACTACTGATAATATGACGAATGGCAAACATGTTTACGGTATAACTGATCCATATTGACATTCAAGTTTATGGAAATAGTTCATCTTTATTTTCAGCAACTTGTGCTTTAATCTTCCTCAAAATTAATAAAAACATTTTTAAGTATTACAAACTTTTTTATTCCTTATATCTGTATCCAAGACTTTTACTGAACCTAATCCCATAAATAATTTGAGCAATGTCCAAAATGAGTAACTAACTGGTTCGATATTGGTTAATAATAATAATGATATTCTTATTTGCACTCTAGCGCATAACCACATTCTCACCCTTCTTTCAATGGAAAAGAAATCAATACATATAAAAATGATACAGATGGTCCCTGAGTACAATGGTCCACCTTACAATTTTTCAACTTTGCAATGGTGCGAAAGCGATACACATTCAGTAAAAACCCTACTTCAAATTTTGAGTTTTGATTTTTTTTCCTGGGCATGCAATACGTGGTACGACACTCTCTGGGCAGCAGCAGAGTGTCTCTGCATCTCCCAGTCCGCCATGTGGTCGCTAGTGTATACAACCGATACTCTACAGCGTTCTGTGTTTCCAGCATTTTTTTGATTGCCCCCCGTATCTAAATTGCCTTTTGTGCATCCATCATGTCTACAAAATGCCCATCTGTTTCTCTTGCTTTTGGTGAGAAGAAGAGGAAGGCAATTACTCTTTAGGAGAAACTCAAGATAATTTCCCATTATGAAGGCTGAAAGCCCATAATGGCTGTAATGCTTTTTAAGGTAGTTTAGGCTAGGCTATGATGTACAGTAGGTGTTATGGTGTGGGTTGATGGAAGCAATCACAAGACACCACAATAATAAGTTTAAGTTCCTTTAAACTCTTTACTGAGTGTTGTTCCCAACAAAAAGTGTTGCCGTTAGTCGGGAGCTAGCGCTAAATTTTAGCGATTGACAGTAAACAAAAATGGAACACAACTGCCATAATTCAAAATAAACAAAATACAAGACAGTGCTTGCAGGAGAGTTCACAAGAGGCAGTGGAAACTGAGAACTGACAAGAAAAGTCCAGGTAAGAACTAAATCAGAACCATGTTTGGTTCCTATGCCAATCAATCACTCAGTCTGAAGATGGGGGCAGAGAGCCCGCTTACATTCCATTCCTGAAGCAGCCACAACATTCAATGCATTTTTGACTTACGATGGGCTTATCAGAACATAACCCCATTGTAAGTCGGGGACCATGTGTAGTTCTCAATTTTTAATGCCCCATTATTCAATCTCCTTCTGTCTGACATTGGTCTGGGTTTTTACTTATGTCTGTGACATCAGGTCCAGGCAGCAACATTCAAATATATAGCCCCCTCTGACAGTCTGGCACTCTAGAGTCCTCATCTTTCTGCTTCCAGTATTTTCTAATCATTAATTTTTAAATAATCATTACATAATAATAAACCTCCATTTCCCTTAAGCCAATCCACACACTATAAGAGTAAGTCTTTCAAATATTTAAAAAAATTTTCTACACATTAGGCCTTTCATGTTAACCTTTCATAAAAATGTCATTTCTATTTGCTCATTGTTACCCCATAGACTAAGAAAACCTTACAAAGCAACTTATTTATTTTCTAAGCAAACAGTGGTTGGCTGCAAAGATGTAAGAATAAAATATACCCTACCCAGTAAAGACTTACATAAATGTATGCAAATTCATTGTTTCATTACAGCCTCGGACAAGGAGAACTAACATTGGAAAAGATCAGAACAACTCATTGCATTGAACAATTCCACAGACTTTATCTCTTCATTTTATTCCAACTTAACAAGCAACGGTAATAACTCTTACGATGCTCCGAGGAAGACAAGGGAATGTGACTGATGCATATTTTGGTGATAATGAACAGTCAGCTACAGATGTCAAAGTTTTCCCAGCCTGCACCTCCCTAGGCACCCAGAAGCAAAACTTCTAACTGATCCGCAGAATCCACCTCCCTCAGAGCGTGTCCTTAGAATGTTTCCAGAGACAACGCTATTGTTATAAATCTAAAGCTGTTGCTGGTGGCATGACACACCAATTTAAGGACTGTGAGAAGATACAAGCTTATTGGCAGGAAGGTCACTCAGCCATTAAAAAGATTTTTAATAGTTTGATTTGTTCCCATGTGAACCACAACCCAAATTCTTTGTCTGAGGAAGTCACAGAGCATAAGTTGTACACACTGACATAATTGGCAAGGAGATGTGTTTTAATGTTTTGGTCTACAGCTGAACTTTCTTCTGAAAATATGTGGATGTCAGAAGTGTTTAATTTCCTCCTTCTGAAAAATTAACATTTGACCTACAAAATAAGTGAAGACAATTCTGGAGGGTATGGACCCCATTCTACAACTTCTGCAACTTACTAGACAGCCCCGTATTTTCATGCCTGCTCTGTATGCTCTGTACCCATCTTGACCCTCAACCGCTGCTCTGTGTAGGTGGATGTGCGTTCAGGGTCTCGGTGTCCTGTCTCCACCTGTATGCCACTCAAAATTCTGATATAAAAAAGCAACTAAAAAAACAGCTGCACGTATTTATAGTACAGAATTAAAAAAGTTAAACATAAAACAGAATTAATGAAATAAAATTGAAGTAGCATTTATTATAAAAGACCCAAAATAAATATTTGCTTTTTATCAGTTAAAATACATTTTAATTTAAGGTCACAAAAGCAGCAGAGAAATTTTTGCTTTAAACTTTGGACATCCTATTAAAATATTCTAATAATTAAAAATTGGTCAAATTCCAATGTTTTATGAAGATATTCTATACGATATACCTAAAATGCAAGGGTGCCAATAAAGGTGACCAGAGCTGAACATGAAATTAATAAATTAATAAATAAATAAGTGTGCTAGTATGAGTCTGCTTTTAGAAAACCCCAGATAAATGCTCATTGTTAAGGCAGGGATCAACGTAAGAGGGTGGAAGAGAATATTTTTTGCACCCCCTGTCAACTGGTTTAAAGAAAGATAGACCTGAGGTGAACAAATAGGTTAGTTACTTTATGTTCATCTTGCTCATCTCCATTGAGTCCTTTTGTCCTATTGTTTACAATTTGTGAAACAGCGAAGACCTTCTACTGAAGCAAGGTTATGGGACAAACATGGAGGAAGTTTCCTACTGCTCTGCACCAGAATATTCATTTTAATATAGTTTTTGGACAATATCCAGGGAATCCAAATGAATTGAACATTGTAATTCGTAATATCACGATGCCTGTCTTTTTGCCTACATGCATTACTTCCAACTATCCATCCATTTTGTCAGCTGCTTGTCCTGAGTATGGTCACAGCAGTCTGGGAATATCCTGGAGGCGAAGGGTGTTATGCTGTGTAGCTGCCCCTGGAAGGGATACCAGGCCATCACATGCACCAAAACACATACCCATTCACACTCACACTTTATGAGCAACTGAAAATGGCGTGACCTAACTTCACATGATTTGGACTGTGGGAAAAAAACAGAGTACCCAGAGGAAACCCACACATAGAGAACATGCAAACTCCACACAGACTGAGCCAGAACTAAACTCATGCCAAATCAGGCGGGGTAGGCTGAGCCACCATGTCATCCTTAATGTTTTGCTTAAATTTGCAACACTAGAATAAAGAATAAAGAATCTTAAAATGAATAAAATAAAACATTTTCTGCAGTCCATTTCCTTACCTTTCTAGCTTTTTCTGGAAAAAAGCTTTTAGAACTCTTCGACATACAGGAAGGCAGACTTCTTCTAAACCCGTTTCACGGTTTTATGGTGCAAGTTTTTCACATTAAGTCATCCGACTAACAAACATAGCAACATCTGAACAGGATGCCACTGCAATTTGGGGAGATGATCCGTCTGCAGAGCTTGGACGTAACCATCAAAAGTAGTCGCTGTCTCCATCTGCTGGTTGAAAGGGCACCAGTTTGTGAATTTTAATATTTTGATCAACACATTAACCAATTAATTAAAATATAGAAAAGCTTCTGCATTCATGCATGGGCTGTTTTATTTTCCTGCAGCAAAATTCTTATTGAATACAAAAGCAAAATGATTTTTTGTCTTTGTTGTGTCAGCTTGGCTATTTTTGTCCTTTCTGCATACCTCAGTGAAGCCACTTACATATACTGCCCAGCCAAAAAAAAAAGTCACCATCTGGATTAAACTTAGTTTTATGATGTGGGGTTGCTTCAGTTGGTCAGGTCTAGGTTCAGCAACATTATGTGCCCAAAAAATGAGCTTAGCTGACTACCTGAATATACTGAATGATCAGGTTTTTCCATCCATCAATGGATTTTTCTTCCAAGATGACAATGCCAGAATTCATCGGGCTCAAATTGTGAAAGAGTGAATCAGGGAGAATGAGAGACATCATTTTCACACATGGATTGGCCACCACAGAGTCCAGACCTTAACCCCATTGAGAAAGAATCTTTGGAAAGTGCTGGAAAAGACTTTATGCAGTGGTCTGAATCTCTCATCAATACAAGATCTTGGTGAAAGATGAATGCAGCTCTGGATGGAAATAAATGTTGTGACATTGCATAAGCTCATCGAAAGGATGCCACAGCAAATTTGTGCCGCAATCAAAGCTAAAGGCGGTCCAACGTAATATTAGAGTGTGTGACTTTTTTTTGACCGGGCAGTGTACTTACATACTTGTATAATATAAGTTAAGTTAATTTAATTTGTTATTTATTGAGTATCTTCTTGTCTTTGCACTGAGCATGTTGTCATTATCCCTCGGGATAAATAAAGTTTTATCTTGTCTTGTCTTATCTTATCAACAACATCTCCATCCTTCATACGTATTGTCTTACACACCTGTGCTTCCTAGACAGACTCTGGACCACTGAAATCTTATACATTACAGTTATTAATAGTGAATAAATTAATAAAAGAAGACGTTAATATGCAAGACTGTACAGCACAAAAACTCAAATAAAAACTGCAGTTCGGGAGACAAACTCAGTTGAGCCCTCAGTCTATAGTGGTAGTGACAGAAATAAGGAACAGCTGTCAGCTGTGTCCTACACCTTATTAAATCCTGTAAATGAAAGATGTTTAAAAATATACAACAAAGAAAAAGAAAGAAACCAATCACTGGCTATGCCACTGTGTCACTAAACATAGTCCAATAATTACTGTTTTATAACAATGTGAAATATCCAACTGCTTTTGCATCTAAACACGTGCCAAAAATGCTCTTTTAACCAAAATCCTTTAGAAAAATAATAATCAGTTAAAAGCTTATAATAGCTTGACGGAACAACAGTGGTCAAGTACATCTTTTCATTCAAGTGGCATTCAAGAAGCATTTTAATTTCTAATGCACAAGCAGACCATATTTCTGCTTATCTAAGGCAAAAGCTATCGAGACTCCTACTGGGTCACAGAGGGCATGCAGGAAGGACTTCAGAAGCAGTTGTGTCAGTTACGCACTTCAAGAAAAGTGGATTGTGCTAGACAATACGAGATATCAGGAAGGTTATCATCGGCAGCGTTTCGTTCACAGATCAGTATATTTGACTGCTGAACTTGCAAGCAAAACTATAACTGGACATCTGTTTATAAACTATTTTATCTGTAATTCCAAGGTCACTTTTGCCCCCTAAATGACTACAGTCAAGGCGTAACAATATAGATAGATTCACATGCTCAGTCAAAATCTTAGTTACAGCTCTATTAAAGAAAAACTGTGCAAAAAAGTTTAATGTTGAGATATATTAAAATAAAGAACCTAGCTTAAAATACAAACACTATCTCTACAGGCTCTTCTTCACTCCTGATTGTTGACCAATTGATGTGCAACATGTAACCTTCCTCACCCTCTTGTCATGCTCAGCTTTGTTTATGACCCCAACTTTGATCTCCATGGCAATATCACAGTTCCTACTGGTACAATTTGAATAAACAACAAACAAGAACCCCAGACACAAGCCTTAAACACCTTGGAAGTGAACAACTCCTGTGTCCTGTTGGCACATTGAGCCGATTATCGTAAACGCAGGTTGTGTTTGCTTCACTATAAACACATGTTTATAAAATAAAGTCATGAATTATTATTCATGACTTTTTGGAAAATTATTCACCCACTTTTTGGAAAAAAATTGCAAAGAAAATGTTTGCATCTTTGAAAACCAACTCAGTTGTTTCTAACCTCAGGAGTAACTATTTATTTACAGAACCCTTTAAAAATATTCATTTCAATCCCTTTCTGTTTTCTCACTTTTAAAATTATTAAATCGCCTGAAGAATTGGGACTACTATAGAATTAGTACTGTGCTATAGAACACTCTGCCCTCAAATCAGCTCCTGGCAACATCAGTTTATTTACAAACCAAGTTACCTGGAGCTGTGCAGGTCAGAAAAAGGATAAGGAAAATTATAAATTACTAAAGTGTATGACTCTTAAAAGAATTGTCTCTGTTTGTCTGTGTGGCAGTTCGGCTAATTACTCCAAGCATCCATCTGCACCTGTTTCTCACAAACTGTATCACTCTGAAACTTTTTGAATTTAGCAGCAAAACTGCCCCGTTAGTCATCCTTCATGCTTGTCCCATTCGGGCAGCGTGACACGTCCTTTGTGTGACACAACTACGTGCCTGTTTCCGAGCCTTGTTTCAAAGATTATATTAGAAATTTCAGGATACTAAGTGGCCTTTTTGGAGTTTTAAGAAACTCAACTGGAGAAAAAAAATCTTGCTTAGGATGAGAAGTATCACTGTGCCATGTTTCAAGTCTGTGGCTTGAAAAACAAAGCTGTGCATAAAAAGCAAGCAGACAGAGAGACTGGGCTTTATAAATGCTGTACAGAGATCCACCTGTCATTCTTCTCATGCGCCTTAGCCTTGTTTAAACCAAAAGTTCCTACAAGGTCATAAGGCACAACCATATACAGCGAACACAAGATCCATCAAGGATCAGACTGGACAAATGTTGGAATTAAACAATACAAACTCTATGTGAGTAAGACTCAATTCCTCAGACCCATTTACTGGGAAACAGCAAAATCAGAGTAAACTCAACTACTTAGCTATTGCAGTCAACTCAGCCCTCACATAACCTGGTTCTTTATAAACAAAAATAGATATAGCAGATTCTTAACATATATTTAATATATATTGATGGATTTATAGGACTGGGTGTTACATTTTTAACCATTTTGCTGTACAATGAAATTTTAAATTAAATACAATGTCACTTTTCCACGTCAGGGGGTAATTTTACCACAGTAAAAGTCCTTCATGGGATCTTAAAAAAGTAACTGATTATTATTATTATTATTATTATTATTATTATTATTATTATTATTATTATTATTTTACTAGAGGCTGTTCTCCAAAGTGATTTATAATAATTTACCCATTTATACTGCAGGTTATTTTTTACTGTATGAATTTGCAAAAAGAGCTTTTACAAAATGTGATCCTAAAATAATGACTACGTTGAAATTCAGAGATACTCTTTATGAATAAACACACACGGGCTTAACGTAGGTGGGGGTAACAAGGACACGCACGACCCCCCCCCCCAGCACACACGCACACACACACACACCTCCGCGCTGCCTGCACGTAGCTACATTCCGTAAATTTGACTACGTAGAATGGATGCTGTTCTTTAATAATAATGGAAATGTTATTTTGTAAAATGTAGCTACAATACAAAGACTACATAACATGTGCACTAGGGTCAATATTTGCAGGTAGAGATCTAAACAGTGAAAAAAATATTTATCGGTGCTGTTTTAAGGCAGCATCTTAAAACACCTTTTTTTTTTAAACAAGCAAATCGTTCTGTTTCGTTTTGCTTCGTCACTAAGCGCACGCTTTCACAAAACCGTGACACGATCCCCAACTTCGCTCCACGGCAAAGTGAAAACACCGAGCCTCTTAGGCGAAGCTCCCGTTTGTCCAATCGGAAGCAAGCAGAGGTGGGGCGAAGAGGCGGCCGCCTTGGTTTCAACCAATCACGGAGAACAGGTTGTGATTGCGTCACACAATATTTGGACACCACAAAGGTGATCACGCGCATTTCAGAAGGCGCACAGGTTACGATGGTTGGAGAGGAAGCCGCAGCAAGAGGTCCCACCGGCGTGACAACCGTAAGGTGAAAGTGTCATTACCTGCAGCAGATATTTTCACACACACACATACGCAAAATTCAGAACATTACTCAAAGCATATTTCTTTCACTTAAACAGTTTTCCTTAAACCGACGCCCTGGACAGTCCAAAAATGCCGAATATCAAGATTTTCAGTGGCAGCTCTCACCCGGACCTGTCTCAGAAGATTGCTGATCGTTTGGGACTCGAACTGGGAAAGGTCGTCACTAAAAAATTCAGCAACCAGGAGACATGGTGAGTATGGCAGCACGGTTCGCTGTGTGTAAGATGGTGTATGTTATTTCGGTTTCTCTATAGTTCATTTCGGAGGATGTTGCGTACCACGTGGACTACTGATGTGGCGCGTCTTCTAGCTGCGTTGCACGTGTGCGGATCCGTCTGAACGATGGGAACTGTAGTCCCGGTTCGTTAGGACTCTTGTTAAAGTCATGCAATGCTGGCCGGTGTCAGCACTCAAATTCCCAGAACCCCCATGAGCAGCTCACTTTACCCGTTACTCCCGTTACTTTCTGCCTTATGATGTTGGACGTTACCTTGGTAAAGCCTTTTCTGCGCTAATCGAGGGCAAAATGTTTATGCTGTGTTCTGTTTATTTACACCGTGGCCTTGTTTTATGTCGCATAAATAATACACGATAATTTCCCACACATTTTTGGTTCACAGGAGAAATCGGGAAAACCTTAAAGGCCAAAGAGTAATACTGTATAATATGGAAAATTATTTGAATAATCATAAACTCCATCTACTTTAGACAGTAAACACGCCCATACTCTACAGAATACTATCTTTATATCTATTCATTGTTCATAAAATGGCTAAAATAGCGATGCCTAAATAAACTGGCAATATGATCCATAATAAACAACTGACAGGGCAACGGAGCATGTTTAATAAATAAATAAATATTTATTGATACAATAAATGTAAATATTTTATTGATGCTGTATAATTCTAATTAAGTTGTATTTTGTACAATTCCTATTTAATGGTTACTTAAAAGGACATAATGGTTAAAATGTACAGTATGTTGTACTAGTGGTTATATAAATGCTGTTTAAGTATATCTAGGTTTATACAGGAATTTATTAAAGTGTTTTTTTTTTTGGTGTGTCCTGGTCTGTGAAGTACCTTTCACACTCCAGCATAACTGGACAGCACAATTGCCAGCGTAGGTGGAGGTTTGCTTATTCGTGCTCAGCTTGGGTTAATAAAATAAATGTCGCAGTCACGCTGATATTTCGAGGTCTGACAAGTACTGCACACAGCCCCTGCCGAGCAACTTTAGTCTTAGAGGGAGGTTTTGCCAAAGGTGGAGTAGTTGCACAATGTTTGTGTGGGCTTGTGATGAGCACATCCAAGAACATTTGCTGTCAGAATCAATTTCATGGTGTGTTTCCAGCATGATATAGGATTGTGTATAGATTTGTCTCTTTCTGCAGTTCCAGTGTTAGTAGTGACTGCTCTCCATCTTAAGTAAACACCTATTGCTGCATGTTTGGCTCCTGCTGCTTTGATAGGGAGAACATCTGTGTCACAATCTCTCTTAGCCAGGACTCATCTCTGGCTGGATACTGAAGGTCACAAGGAAAGTCTGGTGTAAGGAATGTAAATAATCATTATACGTTAGACTACACTTTTTTTTTTTTTTTTAAATTAGTGCCCTCGTGTGTGAAATTTGGTACAAACACAGTTATGCTTTCCTTATTCAGTGCACACTGGGGTGGATCAGTTGATTTGGCATTACATTTTCCATTGCAGAGAAACTGGCCTTTTAACTGCATTTTGCATTAGTTTGTACTGTTAAAAGCACCTTTTCATAGTAATATGCATTGTTTGAGGCCATGGGTTCCTGAAGTTAACTGGAAATGCTTTTAGTTGTTTGCTCAGCTACACATTCTTATTGAACAGCTCTAAGTGCCGCTGAGCAGTTCTCAGTAGTGATTAGTGGGAGATGCATTATACCCGTAGCACCCGGCCCTGGCTGAGTATTCAGCTGATCGTGGTTAAGGTTCAAATGGGGGACAGCAAGCTCATTTTATGAGTCGAAATGAATAAGAGGATGTTGAAGGTAACAGATGATAAAATTTATTAGAATTTAAGGTTGCTAAATTATTGTTCATATTCATTCAGGGGATGTTAATTAAAATGAATGTCATACTTGTCGATTAGAAGAATCTTATACAGTGCAATAGCTTGTAATATAAAATAGAAAGATTGTCAGAGCTTATCTTTGTTTGATCTTTTGCACGGGTTTCTTACACTAGCTGAGGTTTTTGCATAGTCAAACATACACACAGCACTACACATGTCGGTGATTTACAGTTTGTCAAGATGTAGACAAATGGGCCACTTCATAAACACAAAACACGTGGTGCTACACACATTATTGAAACATGGTTCCAGGTAGACCCCATCTAGTTCAGCAAAATGGCGACAAACCGACCACTTTACATATGCACACATGCATGTGTATGATGCTGACAGATTTTATTACACGCTGATGTACTTTCTCCCTTAAACATATACAAACTGGGTGATAATAAACTTTGGTGACCTATAATTTGTTACATGAATGCTCTGTATATGCTATACACATGCACAAAAGTACAGAATTCTAGAAATTGAAAGGTAAGTTTGGTAATGTATATTTGTCATTTTTATTGTTTCCACATCACTGTGGCCGGCCGTGCATGTTGCTCTCAGTTCCATCCATGTGTTCAACCATAGGAGCCAATAGTTATTATGTGAGCAAATGAAAATATAAAAATGAAGAAGATTCATACAACACACACAGTGCCAAATAAGGCGCACAGCACTGCATACATCAGCAAGGTACAGGTAATAGTTTGGTGATTTTACATATTTTTTAACGCCTTTTCACTTGACTGACAAGCAATTTTCATGAATTTCCTGAAGACCAGGTATGTTTAGGTAAAAGTTTATGTCAGTATTATAAGTAATTTTGTGGCTCTCCCATATTGAGCTGCTGCTACACAGATATGTATGACAGTTGTGCAGAGGTACAGAAGGACTGTCTTTGCGTTCAGTGTTTTCAAGAGCTGAGGAGTGAGCATGTTGTTGTGTTCTGAGAGCTCATTTATAGACATGTTGTTGAGAAGCAAAGCTTGTGTTCCTACAGTTTAGTCAACCGAGCCTTCCTTTCGTACTACTGCAACAGCACCATTGAAGCCAGTTGTTAGTGTTTACAGGTGTTTGTACATATAGTTGCCTATGTTCTTTGTGATAATCTATGTCCTACACATGCAAAAAATTAAAACTTTCATTTTACACAGTAACCAGAAACCCTAATGGAAAAAGCACCCCCCCCCCCCATAACTTTGCAATAAGGCCATCCTGCATTGTACATGGTTGAATTTTCTGGATCCCACTTACCATGTTCTGACAGGATTTTACTGTACAGTAATCCCTCAGTTTACTCATCTAATTGGTTCTAGAAAAGTCTGTGTTGTGCGAAAACATGTAAATTGAGACAGACATTTCTGTTATTTCTTTAAAACTAAAAATTTAACACCCAAACTAACTTTCCCAAATGTCACTAAAATCAGAATCTGATTTATTTGGCCAAATATGCTCACATACAGGGAATTTGGCTTCAGTTCCCAATGGTTCTCGTAAGTACATAAGAACACAGCATACACACATACAGTATATGCATACAAACGTGCAGGAGAATAAGAATAAATATTATGAAGGAGTAATAAATATTACAAGGAAGAATAAATATTGTAAGGGAAACATTGTCAGCTGTTCATGAGCATAACAGCATGGGGAAAGAAACTGTTTCTGTATCTGCTTGTTTTGGTGCACTGTGATCTGTAGCCAGATGGGAGAAATTCAAAAAAGCTGTGGCCCAGGTGAGAGGGGTCTGTGTTGATTTATTTATTTATTTTATTCGTTTTTTTTTTTTTTTTCTTCCCCCCCCCCCCCCCCCCGCCGTTTCCTTATTCAGGAGGCATATATATCCTGGAGGTAGGGTAGTTTGGCACCAGTGATACACACTACGTGTGTGCACGCACGCACACCAATGCATCCATGTGTGGGGATCATGCTGCCCTACTCTTGTTTATAACAACAAAAAAAGTGTATTGCAGGTGTTGTGTCCTTGAGGAACATCTGTAGGTGGAAAGTTTTAAAAAGATTCAATTACGAGTTAGTGGTGGAAAAACGTAGAACAATTCGACTATTATGTAGTGCAGAACGTTAACTTTGAGAACCATAACAACATAACCACTCAGCAGCAGTACATATGAGAGTGTGTGTTTTTTTGCTTTTCTTTAATAACACAGTATGACATCTCCTGTTAAAAGACACAACAACAAGAGTTGGTTTTAACAAAACTTTTCCTGCACCAGCAACTTGTACGTGAACACCACACCTGCCTTTCCCAGGATCCAACACTCCTTGTCAGGCATTCAGGAAGTTCAGGTGATACCATTACATGACAGACACACATTCACAGCATTTTTTTAAACACATTTGGGTGAAATTTTAATGGTTCTTTTGGTATAAATTGTTTTTTGGCCAAAGTAGGTTGTGCAAGGGTGCATAAAACAAATAATGACTGTTTGATATTGTAAATTTGCCTGCTAGTTTGTCATTGTGGAAATTCACGTTACTTTGTTAATAATTGTTTTACTGTCTAGATATAAAATACACCTCCAAACTTGATATGTGAAGTAGTCACCTTCCCCACCATTAGTATAACATTACAATTAAGATGCAAACTAGTTGCTTTGGATACAGATATTCAAGTTGGGAGTTTTGAAAGATTTACATTTTTGGGGAGATTTTTTTTTTTAATGTACAGTAATTTCTTTACTTTATTTGTTTCTGCCTCCTGTCATTAGTTGTTAGCAAAAAGCACCCAGAAAGAACAGCTAGTTTGGGAATGCTTTATTTCAGGCCATTCTCTTGTCCCGTCTTGTATGAAAGTGCCCCGGTGAGGTATTTATGGAATGAATTGGTCAGGATTTAAATTAGCTTTAATTTTAATGTAGCTTGAGATTGATGAAAATGGCAGGATGAGTCTCGCAGCATAATTTTTATAATATGTCATTTAAGAAGGGTCTCAATGCATTTTTTGGAGTCCCACTTTTACACAGTCAACTCTGGATTTCCTTACGGTTCTGTTGGAAGCTGCTCATATAATGTTTGCTGGCAAAAATTATGGAATTGTACAAACTAACTGCTCATGACTTTTTTGTTGACCTTATTTGTTTCATAAAGTTGATTGTACTATTAATAATTGTGTTATTGTTACTTTAAAGCTCAACTTCTTGTCACGTCTCACTAAGCATCCTGCATAATTCTGCAATAAGGTCTATAAACAGCTGCAGTACAGAACTCCACAGTAATATCTAGGTTCACTGAGAAATTGTATTAGATAAAAAAAAAAAAATTAAAAAAAATGAAGGCAACATTTTGGATTGGGGTTTTAAGTTTTTTTTTTTTTTTTTGAACATGCACAAGACAATAGAATTAAAACCATCATGACTCATTTTTTTTCCTTCTATAATAGGCCCTTTATAGGAAGCGTGTCTAAAAATTACAGTTCTCATATCCGCAAAACCTTTTATGTCAGATCTCTCGAATGCATAAGTAGTGGTGTATGAAATTAGTTGCATGAAACTGAAATATTCAGAGCTATAATGGGTAAAGTTGTAAAGTACTTCAGATAAAAGCATTGGATAAGCAGCTAAATAGTAACAAGTGGTAGCCTTTCAGCATGGCACCACAGGAACTGCGGTACAGGCTGCTGCCTTGATGGAGAGCTCTTGAGAACCAAGCATGCCTCCAAGGCCCTGGCCATGCATGGGGGTGTTGTTGGCAGCTGAGCCCTATATAAAATTAGATGTGATAAAATTGGACTGTGAAAACTAGAATGACATAGGGCTTTGTGTGGGTTGGTGTTGAGATGGTTAAGGTGTTGAACTTCCAGGAGAAACTCTACTAGTGTGAAAGCAAAAACTTAAAACTTTCTATTTTAAATTGTGTTAGGCAAACTAATGGATTTTTCACTGTTAGGGCTTCCCCTAAAAGAAAGGTGCACTGACTCCAAAACATCTGAGAAACTATAGTAGGAGCCTTGTGGCATAATTGTTTTCATTTGAATCATGTGGAGCATCAGCTGCTGCTTTTCCTGGTGTGGGTAGTGCTGTTGCATTCTGAAAGCTCAGGAGTGCACAAGCACCCACACACACGTACACACACACACGTACACACACACACGTACACACACACATGTACACACTTATAATTAGGAGTGAACCTCCACTCCAAGGTGGTGTCAAATTAGAAACATCTATACATAGCTGAAGGTTCTCAATATCTCTCTTATTCATTATTTATTGCTTATGGCATTCTGCATGCAGGAAAAGGGTTGTGGAAAGCACTCTGGTATTTTATCAACAACTTCCCTATGTCTGTTACAGGTGCACAGTATGTGCATAATTTATCTAATCTTAAAATACAGCTCATCCCCAGTGCTGCAACTTCCAAGTAGTAAACCTTTTTAAATTTTTTTTTTTTTTTTGAAAAGTATTAAATATTTGTTTTATCATAAATAGACTATAGTATATTACAAGTATACAGTGTTGGTGAAAAGCAATTGCTTAAGTTTTTCATCGTTTGTTGTAGCTCTGGCCAGGGTTCTTTATGATGCTTTCTTATTTACAACTTGTCATAAATGCACTGACCAGAGGAATTGGAACACCCTGCTGTTGTCTGCTACCCCGTGGAGCTGTTACGTTGCTGACATTTGCATTTAATCATTTAGCACATGCTTTTCTCAAAAGCCAACAGTCATGAAAAATAAAAGTTCACCCACTTTCAGTTCAATGATCATACAACAAAAATTCTACTCACCAACCGAGATACAAATGTACGTGATTCTTTAACCATCACTACTTAGTCCCACACCTACCATTTGGTGGTACACATTAGACATAGCTGCATAGGTAACTTTAGGTAATGAATCAATTCTTGCCCAAAGTAAGTTTGTAAGGAGGTACCAGCTATGTGTCAAACACAGACACACCAAGACATTTTTCCTCTTTTTCTCCCCTCTTACACAGACTTGGCCAAATTTTAACACACAGCCCAGAAGCTGTGAAGTGTCAGGCTTACCTGTTGCATCACTGTGCAGCCCACAACGCAAATAACTGGTTTTATTAAGGCAGCAAGACATCAGTTTGTAAAATACAACATGTTTTGGTCTTGGAATTGGTTTAATTACTATTGGAAATCCAACAGCCCCATCGCTTTGGTATTTTTTGTGGGTGCTGCATCTCTGAGCAGTAAGATTGGGGTTTATTTTTGGCACTCAGAAGGTTTCGCATTACTTTGATATCCAGTCCCTTACCTTGAACTTGTGTTGCAGCAAGTTTTTATGTTGCCCTTTACTGTACTGTAATTGCCAGCATGTAGAGAGCTGCCAGTATTGTCATACATTTCCAAAAACATCCTGTGCCATTTAAAAAAAAAAAAAAAAAAAAAAAGATTTTGCTTAGAAAATGAGGACTGGTAGTGGGCACATTTTTGGCAGCATAACTGATGGCTGACATTCCTGACTGTAAGCCCTGTCAGTCTAAAATTTGTGCCATTGTTATAAAGCAGCAATGTCATCCGTGTACTTCAGGTTCCAAATGTCGTTGGAGAACAAAGAAAGACCACATCCAGGTTTCATTAAATCTTGTGGTCAATGGTGCAGAGAGGACCCTGATGTTTAGGCAAGGGTGACATGTTGAAGAAATCCCATTTTATTAATTTGTTTGTTTGTTTGTTTATATGATGTAAGCTATCATCTCTTGGCAGAAGATACATTGATGTGCAAGCTTTATACTGTATTTATCTTCATTACTTCTGTTATCTTCACTAAAAGATTGAGAGTAGTCATTGATAGTAGCTTACCTTCTCCTGGCATTGTTGGTGAGTTTAATACCTGTCCACATCAACTGGGTTGGTTCTGTCTGCTAAACTTTCTTGCTGCCTTTCAGTTTAATTCCTCCACTTTGCTTCTAGGCTCGTGTTACCCTTACTTTGCATTTGTACAGTTCAGGTCCTCTACTTCAGCAGTTTGCTGGCTCTGCAGCTTTTTATTTTTTTTTATTTTTTTTTTATAACACATTTTAAAAATAGTGTAGGTAAATGTATTAAATGATACATTATATTCATAGGTCTTTATTGCAGCACATAAAATAACACCTGTTTCCTTAACTGTTACAGATGCATTACTGAAGCCATACTTACTCCCAAGTGGAAAATTCCATAGACTGGGTTGACACAGAAATGTACATTTGAAAAATGAAAATGGTATTTTCTAATTCTGCATCAAGACTGTGCTCTACAACATTACACTGTTCTAGCCTGGGTGTCTTGGCAACAGGGTGCATCTCTCTGCCAAGACCGTTGCTTTCGTGATATGTTTGGGGCCTTAGGGTGTTATGCAGGAGATTTGGTCACAATTAAATAAGCAACACATTTCCCATCACAGGGATATGGCAACCTGTAGGCATGGGGTGGGTCTGCAGGGGATGAGCAGTGTGTTGCTAGGATGCGCCATCAGGAAGGGTTGGCGCAAGTGTGTTTCTCGGTGTCAACTTACCGATAAAAATCTTTGCTGAACACAGCCTTCAGCTTATTGCAGGAACCATAGATCCAATTTTGTAGGTTGGACAAATACTTGGGAGTGCAGGTTAGAGGGTGGACAGCAGTTACACCTCACTAGTACAAAAAATGCTGTTAACAAATGACATCTGAGTGCAAAATCTTTTTTTATTGTTAAAGATTTGGAAATAATTGTGGCTCAGAATGAATAAGGGACTTTCAGCGAATGTCCTGTTTAGGGTGAGAGAGGTTGTTAGAAAGCAGGACATTAAATGTGATCTTCATAAATCTTAAATTGCATGTTTCTTTGTGTGTGTATACCTATATTGGCATAAACACCTTTATTTTTTTATTTTTTTTTACCCTGTGTATGCAGTATTTGTGCACTCACTGCGTAACTGTGGCTTTGACAGCACACCCTCTGCAGTCCCTCTGTTGCCAGCTCCATTATGGATGAGACAATGAATGAATGCATAGAGGAAAACAGCCCAGGGGGGTGGTGGCTCAGCAGCAGGCGCTTATCTGAAAAAATCAATCTCCGTACTGCTGATTATACACAAGAGTTTGCCAGTGGTTCAAGCCCGGTGCCTCAGTATATTATGGTGTCAGCATGGGTTAGTGGGGGTTTCCTCTGCTGCTTCAGTTTCCTAAAGAAAGCTGATTTCCTGACAGTCTTCCGTTTTTATTGTAGCAGTAAATGGGGTACTGATTACCAAAATTCACAAAAAAAAAGGTCTACAGATTGTCCTCAGCTAACAACCGGATTAAGGACCTGACAGCCAGGTCGTAAGTCGAGTTAAGTTGGATTGTATTTGTGCCAGAGTGATTGTTTCTAAGCATGTAGTCCACCATACAGTAACTTCTTTTCAAACATTTGTCAGCCCCCCCCCAACAGTGTAGTACATTATCCATACTATTAATAAAGTACTGTATTATTTAACAAAGTTTGTTGTAAAAAGTACAGTGTGTTTTTTTAAATAGTTTGGTATTTTGTGCCGTACAATAGTGAGATGTAGCAAGAAGAAGCTACGTGATCACTTGCGGCTGTTCTGCGGGTAAGATGCCAGTCGGTCAGGATTGTTAGCTGCTATATGGCCTGAGGCGGATGTTTTGGGAGTTGTTTAGCGCTCGTTGCCATGCCACACACAGCGCCAGGTGTTGTTTTGTGCCACTGTCCTGCTAGATAAGAATATACTGCATTACAGTACTAGAGAAGTTTTGGTGAGAGTTCAGTGCTGTGAGATGCACAACAATGGAAAGATGTGCCAAATTAACCGAACAAGCTGCATGTTTGTTTGACATAACAGTGAGGACAGCTGACACAGATGTGAGAAGATGGTTGCTGGCTGTGTGGGCATGGCAGGTGTGTAACACACAGCAGCCACACCACAGTGTCACACATGCATACAGTGCAGGTATACATGTGCAGTGTTTTAATGCATTTTTGTAACATTTTTCATCCACAGTGTAAGTTATAAACTCTTGATCGCATGGTTGTGCTGTATATGTTGAGCTACTATATTGTCATATATGCTGTATAGCTACTGTACATTGTACATAACAAAATGTTTGGGTATTGTTTATCAGAATTATGGAAGTGATTAAAAAAATGTTCAACTTTCAGCCATTTCCTTTCTTCTATTTGTTAAGTGGAAGTCAGCTGTATGTTGAAAATATTGGTAAGTTCAGGGTTATTGAAAGTAGTCCTCAACTTACATGAAGTTGGGTATAATTTTGTGTATCCTTCAAGTTATTATTATTTGTCTTCCAAAAGGTGAGAGAGGGTTATTTTGGTTGCTTATACACATAAAACAATTGTGTATCAGCTTGTTGAGTACGTAAGCTGTGTATACCCAAAGGGCAACTTCTTGTGCCTGAACCTGCAGCATTTATATAAACAATTCTTTAGTAATTCCCCACACTTTGCATGTGGTTTGTACATGACAAGACCATATGAGTCAGGTGTACAATGTGTCAAAACCATACATTTGGTCTTAACACTTTTGCACATCAGTTACAGGGATGCTACCATGGTTTTGTTCTGTTTTCTGTTCTGTTCTGTTATTTTTTAAAAATTTTTTCTATTAGTTACATCCATCTGTCCATCCATTTTTATTAACTCTTACCCTATAGAATAGATTACTTATGCCTTTAGTAATGGCAAATAAACACAGTCTGTTATGGAAAACTGCTTTTTTTTTTTTTTGCTAAAATGAAATTATAAATTACTCACAGGGCAGAAGTAAAAGAAAATCCTTCTGCCCGATCGCATGAGAAAGGTGCAGCAGTGCTGTAAAATATTAGGACTTTGTTTGAGCAATGTTCTTCGTATGTTAATTTAAAAAAGGGGGTTGACTGCAGCATTCCCTCTGGTGTCCTCACAGCGTGGAGATCGGTGAGAGCGTGAGGGGCGAGGATGTGTACATCGTGCAGAGCGGCTGCGGGGAAATCAACGATAACCTGATGGAGCTGCTCATCATGATCAACGCCTGCAAGATTGCGTCGGCATCGCGCGTCACCGCCGTGATCCCCTGCTTCCCCTACGCACGCCAAGACAAAAAGGACAAGGTGGGGGTGAGGGAGACCGGTCTAGCATCTCTAGCACCCGCACACCACAGTGCAGGCCAGCTGGATTCTCCTGCTGAGCTGCACAGACTGTCATATTGGGAGTTAGTCCTTTAGGAGACTTGTGAAAGGTGTAAGGTAAAATAAGTGCTGTCATTTACATGTACGGTTGGTATTTTTCACTTGCAACATACAGTTTAGTTGAGTAACCATCATATTTTTTCATTTAAGACTGCCTTCCATGCTCAGACATTTTGTTTTTTCCCCAGTGTTTACATTATTCCTCCTTGTATTTTACTTTGGAGGACGGTGGTCCCCCCCCCTTTTCTTAATCCTTTTTTTGTTTCTGGAGCACTGTTCAGTGTAAGGAAATGTTTGGAGTGGCTGCTGCCCATCTCACGCAGGTTCTCCTTCTCAGAGTCGTGCGCCCATCTCAGCTAAGCTGGTGGCTAACATGCTGTCGGTATCTGGTGCTGACCACATCATTACTATGGACCTCCATGCCTCGCAGATACAGGTACCAATTTTTTTGACAGTTCTCTCAATGTAAATGCCCCATTTATAATGTCTGCTTGCATTTTATATTCAAACTTTTGCCAATAATTGGAACTCGCGTATCTTGATTCCAGATTGAGTCGGTCGTCTTATATATGAGTTGCAAAAGCCGAAACCAGCTCCTTCCAAAGTCGAGGGCACGATCCCAACAGTGTCCTGCTGTGGGTTTTGCAGGGTTTCTTCGACATCCCTGTGGACAACTTGTATGCTGAACCCGCTGTGCTCAAATGGATCAAGGAGAACATCAGTGAGTGGAAGAACTGCACTATTGTCTCTCCAGATGCTGGCGGAGCCAAGAGGTGAGGCAGCCTGCTGGCAGTGTACAGCATTTACTTCACACAGAAGGGCTGCTTGCCATCATGTACCCATCTGCACAGCAGCGTGTGTTTAGTGGAGCGGTTCAAGGCAACTGGTGTAACACCAGCGCAGACGTAATGTGTGCAATACGGTACCTTTATTAAAAGTCTAAAGTTCATGAAGTCTGTATTCTGCGGCAGGGTCACCTCCATTGCAGATCGATTGAACGTGGACTTTGCACTCATCCACAAGGAGAGAAAGAAGGCCAATGAAGTCGACCGAATGGTCCTTGTTGGGGATGTGAAAGACAGAGTGGCCATTTTGGTAGATGATATGGCGGACACTTGCGGCACCATCTGCCACGCAGCTGATAAGTAAGTCTGCATGCTTCAGGGACGCAAACACACAAGAGAGCTAAGAAATGAAAGTGAAAATGCTCACATCTAAACTTCTGAAATCAAGTATTATTGAGTTAATTTATTAAAAGGATTTTAAGTCACTAACAAAAGTGACGAAGTACGAGCTAGTCTGTGTTTTACTATTATTTCTTCTGTACTTAAGTCAGCTAAATAATACGTTGAGGCTCAGAAAGGAACTGGGTTTTTATTGTATTTTTGCCTGCATTAAATATCCTGGAATGTCATTACTACTTTTGGCTTGTGACCAGGTAACTCATTGCTGAATGGGTCTAATTCCACTTTTTTTGGATTCACAGGCTGGTATCAGCTGGAGCCACAAAGGTTTATGCTATTCTGACGCATGGAATATTTTCTGGTCCAGCCATTTCCCGCATCAATAATGCCTGTTTTGAAGCCGTGGTTGTCACCAACACCATCCCACAGGAGGATAAAATGAAACACTGTGCTAAAATACAGGTACACACTGGGATATTAACATAGTTTATTTGCATTAGAAAAACTTTTGTTATAATTGTTGATGATTTTTGTGGAGTAGTAAGTGTAAGTTTTTTTGTATATTCATCTTTTTTCTTGCTCTCCCTTCGCTTAGGTGATTGATATCTCCATGATCTTGGCCGAAGCGATCCGCAGGACACACAACGGCGAATCGGTCTCCTATCTGTTCAGCCATGTTCCCTTGTAACACACCCCCCACCCTCGGATGCTTGGTGATACCTAGTGAATGTGCTGCCACCAGTGTACCAAAGGAGGAGAAGTTTGTAGAGCTACCACCCACCCGCACTGCCCAACCTGCTATTCTACCCAGCCAACCCCTCTGAGCTGCCAGTGCCCTCCTCCCAAAGAGAAACAGCCAAAAGGGATAGTTTAGCGCCATTATTCAGCAGTGGCAGGATCACACGGGGCCAGGATGGTTTTTGAAGGGCCCATCTCTGTATCCTTTACAGAACCATCATACTGGGAACCTGTCCTTTTGGCCACTGTGTTTATAATTTTCTGGAACTATTAGTTTTAAACGGCTTACTTGAGTTTTGTACCTCACTTTTGCCTGTGTTGAGAAAAGTGGCATTCAGCAGCTAAAATGAAATATTAATGAAATCTAGCTTGCGTTATTACTGGAAGCCATGTTTGAGAAGGAGTGCTCACTCCTATCAGAAGTTTGTTGTTTCGGGTTCCTCGCATTTTCTTTACATAGAAATGCTTTGCTTTCCTGTAAAAAAAAAAAAAAAAAAAAAAAAAAAAAAAAAAAAAAAAAAGCATTAAACTATTTTTTTTTTTTTTTTTAAGTTATGTGTAATGGTATAAAATGTTTTAGATATTGTTTTGAAGCCATGTGTACGTGCTTGCATTTCTGTGTGTATTACTCTGCATTTATACTCTAAAATGTGGCATCTTAGTTTCTTAATTGGTGTTGAGTTGAGCCAAACTTGAGGAAGGCAATAGCAGTTGTGATTTTTTTCCAAGTGTCCTTAATCCCATGGTTTGTTATGCCATGTTGGATTAAATTAAATTGCATGATTGTACTTAATCACATATTCAGTAAAACATACTAAATGGCCATTACTTTCTACTAATATGCTGTATTTAACATATAGTGTGGTAACGTTGAATTATGGTATTTGTTTAGAAAGGAGGCTTCTAATGCATGCAACCTGTAAGCAGCTAAAAGATCCATAACCAGAACAAGATGCATAGGTTTTCTTTTCCCTACCTGTACAGCCTGCTTGATTTCACAGGATCAGGATGGAGACTTGACAGGTGACAGAATTCAGATGGACATATGGGTGCTACAAAGCTCCACGATATTGTTTTATTTACTTGTCTTAATACTGTTCTTATTTATGTGTGTGGTTGTACATATGGCTACCTGTCACCTAAAATGCAATCCCCCCACAAATTAGATAATGCTGTGGTAAACAGGAAACCATTTCCCTTTGAGAAGTATACGTGAATGAAGGCTACCCAGACATGTTGTCCTGCTGATTTTGTGTGTTTCTGGCTCCCTGTGTGAAAGCCTTATGGAATATCCTGGGATGTAAAGTTGAACAGTAAAATCATCTCTGGTTTCAAATGGACAGTTTATGTTTTGTTCTTACGTGTGACTTTGTTGAAAAATGGCTTTTAAAAGTGCTTGGTAGTGAAGCGAAATGAAAAGTTCTATTTTGTGTGCATTTCAGCTGTCTGCACCTCACCCTAAACAGTGTAGGAAGTGAATATATTTAGTGACATAAAAAAAAGACTCCTGGGAACTGGAACTGCCTAAAAGATGACCAACAAAGTCACATTTACCATGTGTCTATAATGTAGTCCAGATTTTGCTATACATGCCAGTGCTCCTAGTTACAATTTATGAATTTTAAAAGATACAAAAATGTACATTTACATTAAATTGCATTCTCTCTGCACTTCTATGTTCTGAAATGTTTCTGCTATAGTGAAAATGGCCGGCATTTTTACTTTCCACTATGAGTTTATCGCAAAACATGGGGCAGAGGGCACAGTGTCGATTACACAGGAGTAATTCGAGCCATCAGGATTTTTTTTTTTAATTTTTATTTTATTTACTGTAGTTATACATGAGACTTACAACACAAACTGCTAAGCCAATAAATAGAGGTGCATTGTCTTATTACATACCGCTCTACAAAGAGTGGTCAAGACAGCACAGAGCATTACCAGGACTGATCTGCCAGCCCTGCAGGACCTCTACACCCAACGGTGCAAGAAGGAGGCCCATAACATCCTGAGGGACCATAGTCACCCCAGCCACTAACTATTCTCCTTGCTCCCGTCCGGGAAACGCTTTAGAAGCATCCGGATGAGGACAAGCAGGTTCCGGGACAGTTGTTTTCCCCACACCGCAAGACTGCTAAACCACTGACCCCTCCCTTAGACAGTGGAAATTGTTGATTGGAGTCTTGTTTCTATGCCTGTTTTTTTTTCTCCCCTCCCCCCACCACTGTATAAAACTCTTATCGGTGGTGTGTTGTTGGTTTGGCTACTGTTGTTTGGTTTCCGTTTCTGTTGGTTTTATTCTGCTCTGCTACTACCTGTTCTGTCTGCCATCCCTGCTTACTAACCTCTAACTCTGACCTCTATGTATATTTTCATATCTTATTTCTTATTATTCTCATTTATTTATTTTCCTTTTTCTTAATTTCACTATTTATTATTTAATTTTCTATACCTATTTACATATTTATTTACTGAGGATGCCTGGAAACAAAAACTTTTCATGGTGACACTGCTATGCTGTGTCAGTACATCCATGACAAATGAACCTTGAACCTTTTTTTATAATTATATCACTAGACAAAATATATTACTGGATTTAAGGGAGAAACACTTAATAATCAGCCCTCCAATATGTTCCAGCTCATGCTGCTGTCTCTGATACAGATTTCTCTGATACCAAATAATGGAACAGAATAAAATGGGCTATTGCCATATGTCAAATATCTACATTATAGATATGCAGAGGCAACATATCTAAAATATTTTAATAGTCAAGGAGAAATCCCTGGCAGCCCAGTTAAAGCACACCATAGACCACTGTAGCTTTGATGGACACTAATGAAAATGAGTTCCAGACCTGTAAGTAAGTGAACGAATGAATGAATGAATGAAAACTGTTAATACCCAGACTGAAATTGCAGCAGCATATAGCATATGTACAGTGAGAAAACACTTTGGTTATAAAAATGACAATTGCACTGTTTCGTAGGATGAGAGGAGTGGCTGCTGCTGCTCTCTAAAGTTTCAGAGTATTATTTTTGCACGGGGATAAAAAGTCCTCATCCTCTGGACAGCAATAGCTTAAATAGGGATGTCATAGTAACTGTGTGTTTGTTGGTTGTAACTAGGCTGGTGTACAGGTGTGGGTTACATATAGTCCTGTGTCTAAACTGTACTGACCTAAAATGAACTGTGTAGTCCTGTGTATCCTATGATGAACTGTGTTGTGTTCCATTTCTCCCCTGCAAACTACAACATGTTTGGACTCAAAGGAAGTGAAAACTAACTAAAGCGATATAGAGAATGAGTTGAAACAATTTTTAAAAAAATACTAAAAATTACTTAGTAATACTGTGGGACTCAAATTCTGTTGCAGTGGCAGAATGCATAAAAAAGACATCGACTGAGATTGTTAATAAAACGTAAATGGCTGCTTTTCAGATTTCTAAAGTAGCCTAACACTCATTGTATGTTGGACATACAGTTGAAATCGGCTGTGTATAAATTTTAAAGGATACCTGTTAAGTCTTTTCATTTAAACATATGAGCAGCTAGCATTGCTATTTAGCTAACTGCAAAACTAGAATCTAGCTTTCTCAAAGCTTTAATGTCCACATAATATTATGTTTTTATTTTTTATTTACAAGAGTATCAGGCATTTATATTGTTTTTCTAGTGACATTAATGAAAAGTTAACAGAATAGTAGGGTTTACTAAATTCCCAGCTTGATTCTTTTATACGAAAGCAACTTAAAAATTTGTTTATTTTACAGCAGGGAGTTTCATTGGAGCATCTTACTTAGTATTTGTCCCCCTCTCTATTTGTGTTAGCACCCTTGAGTCACATGGTTTACCTTGAATGCCCCCAAAATACTTCACTACATAAATATTGATAATCTCCTTTAAGTGAAAATGAATGATCCATAATCTATATAAAAATGTTAATACAGTTGTCTGTACACAAGTTTTTAGGCGTTTTTTTTCCATTCTTGTATGCTTCACATCAAATGGTGATGTTTAAAAACAAATGATTGGGTTGGCATCTGTCTTTGTGAGTCTGTTTGTTCCGGCATCACATAAAACCGGCTCAATGGCAGTCTTACAAAATGTGCAGTATTGTTTTATCTAGGCCCTGGTTAGACTATAGATTCAAATATTCAAATATTTTGCTTTGGTGGGAGGGTTTGAGGGAAAAAATGTTTTCAGGTGACTTTTGCCAAACATTACCTGCTGTCCCAAGAGACATCAGAGCAGATAAAGTAAATGGCTCATTTAAAACGATCAATATGCTGCCTTTACATAAAAACATTTTAAGCTCCCAGGGAGGAGATCCTTGCCAAGAGTTCTTGTAAATATCACTCAGAGCAGGGACTTTGAAAGAAAGCTATAGTGAAATAATTGTCCTCGATGCTCTTTGCGCAGTGGTATTTCGTATTGAGGATTTAACCTCTAATGCTTATCCTGAGACTGAAGAAAGTGGACGAAAACCCGGGTCTTGGCTGCGTGTGATTGTAATTTTGACCCCAACAAAGCAGCAGGCAGTTTTATTTAATAATCCCACACTTGGCCAATTTTGCGTACTGGTCTTTCAACACGGTGTTACATCAAAATACCGCCGTACACTACCAGTTGACTTTCTGAACCCTGTGCCCAGAATAACTTTAAAAGTGGGAACATTAATCACTCTTTTAAGAAACTTGGACCCTCTGAAGCAGTGCAGTGGTCCTAGGTTCCACAGAAATTTGATAGAAAAACCATTCTTAAAGAGTGGTAAAGCTCTGATGCTCACCCCCGAATTCCCATAATACTGTCAATTTTCCCTTCTGAATTTAAGCCCCTGCAATCTTCCATCAGTGCATGTGTCACAGTGAATATTAACACTGAAGGCTGTAGGTGCTGATCCATCTGCTTCTCACATGGGCGGCTCTCTGCGGCCTGTTCTGCTTCAAGGTGAGCAGCAGCAGGGACCTCTTCTACGGCTCCCCTATTGGAGCACAAAAAATATATATTTTATCAAGAAGCCACATTATTCTGGGAGGAATTTGATTTTTGGAACTCTTCGATAATAATAATGCACTAATATGGCTATGTTTTTTTTTTTTTTTAAATAAAGCTTCGCGGTATAGAAAGGCAGATGACGTCAGCTAACGTTGCTAGCGTAACGTACGCCGGGGCAACGCGTCACGTGACTGCCCACATGCGTAAACAACTGCGCCATCGGCTTCGCCTCTGTGTGCGTTCTCCTTGTACACTTCTCTCAGATTTTTGCCGCTGAGACCTTCGCATCTTTTCTTGTAATTTAACGTCTCCCCCTCGACCTCTCCAAATACTTCTGCTTGGCGTTTGGCTTTATTTTCCATGTTGGCCCGCCGCTATGGTACAGAGAACCTCGGTTCGGTTCTCTCACAGCAGATGGCGTTAGTTTAACGTGTTAGGAGGACACACGCTGCTTTGCCATTTCCACGTCTTCTTTGCTGTTACCAAACAGACATTCACATTAAACGACATTATTTTTTCAGCTAAATCGTTAACAGTCGGTTATAAAAGTAGTTCTGTCAGCTGCGTCAATGTTCTATTCTCCAAATGAGCACTGTTTAGTAATGTAATGGTAGATCTGTTGCGGAATTTACTGCCTGCATATACTTTACGTGACGCACTTACAAGATAATCGTTTCTTAAATATGTATTAGTAACTGCATATATGTTGTTTACAATAGTATGGAGCAGTCATTTTTGGTTTCAGTATCTTGGGAGTAATTTGTAATTTAAACTTGTCGTTATTTAGCACAGATTGGCGTGGTTGAGCATATTTAAAAGTTTTTAAAAAATGCTTGGGGGGGTGTACATTTTACACTGTTGCAGTTGTGGATCCGCCAAATGAGGAATATTAATTTTTGCGTAGAAAAATGAACACCACACGCGTACACAAAACCAGGCCTTAAATTTTGATTGACAGTTATTTTGACCAATGACGTGCATCACTATATGAGCAGCTGCCAACCACTGGCAACTGGGCGGGATCTAGCTTAAGGTAGTGTTGGGCGGTGCTGCCCTATTTAAACTGTTTTCCTCACACTGATGTGTCAGAGGTAACCTTAACAGGGATACATCATTGGCTTCACACGCGTGAAAAATCTCAGGTATGGATTTTATTTGTTGTTGCCCAGACCCCCAAAATTCATCATAATTAGTAATTCTTTAAATATCATACATCATCATGCAGTATTTATCATAGTATTATTTTGAAAGACAGCTAGAATAACGGGTCTAGTAAAGATAGCTGTAGGTGGGAACCTAGTGAAGTTCTTTAAGCGATGTTACATAACAGGACGTGTGGCAAATACATTTACAACATTTAAGATCTCTCATATTAAGAGAAGATGGCGCTTCTATATTGCTAGACAGTTAAAGCCGTGTTGCTGCTGCTTTGCTTAGCGCCCATATTTATTCTTTGCTGCAGACGTACCTTTATTCCAAAAGCCAAGCAGAATTTGTATGCTTGTCTTGCCAAAAAATAATAATAATAATACGGTGCTATTGCACATTCTTTTTGAAATGGCACGGTTTTGTGGATTTTAATTTAATTTTTTTTTTTTTTAAAGATTTGCGTAAGCATGAGGGAAGGAGCTCGGCGCGAAACAGTGCGCGCGCAGTGGGCGCACGCGGGGCTCCGCGGCTGCGCTCGCGCTTACTTGCACTCCGCTTCAGTCTGCAAGGAAAAGCGCGCTTCTTCTCTTGCTGGCTTGCTTTTGTTTATTTCTTTATTGTAGTTCCTCGTTCGTATTTAGGGATGCATTTGGGAAACCGCGTGCTGTCATATTTTCCCCTCAGGGCACAGTAAGAATTTCAAGTAACTTTTCGCACGAATAGACCCCATTTTAAGCAAAGTGCGCGTCGCTCTGGTAAAGCTGCCTTCTCCGCCTTTAACCTGCCGCAGCAGCAGGAGCTTTTGTGTTGGTGAATAATGGCGAGGTGGACACACATTAAAACGGAATTTGTTATTTTAGGTGGAATTGTGTGAGAACAATGAACTGTTGACTGGTCATGGGTTCGGTGTGGGTGAGGCCAGTGCGCCTCTGAGGGGCAGCAGCACAAAATACAAACAAAACCCTCCATTTTTCATCACGACAGATGTAAGAGTTCTATTTTAAGTCTTTTTTTATGTTAACAGCAAGAGGCCACATAGGATGCTGAAGTGCAGGTCTTTCTGAGCATTCAACTGTGCTGGGGTGGGACAGTTTGTTTCCAACTATTACTGTCTTCACCTGCCAGCAAGGTTCATCTGCCATACAGCTGATCGCTGTATGATTCAATGCCCATGGATAAAAAAAAGATGTAAAAAAGATTTAGCCTCAAGTCCAATGTGGTTAAAGCAGATTGCAGGCTCGATTTTTACCTCCAGACATTGGACCAAGTCACGGTAGAAAGTGGACTGACCTTGAATGTGTTTGTTTGCACAGGTGGCGCCTTTGGAGAACCGGGTTGCGCCTGAAAGATTAGATAGGTTCTTAGCCAATTTTTCCACTTAATTCCGACCAAGGATAACTTGGCAAACGCAGGTTAAAGTAATCTCATAGTAGTCTAGACTATGACTGTAAACCAGTACTTGCACCATGAGCCAGGCTGATGGTCCATGAAATCGGCCTGTGTAAATTCTGCTGCTTTGCAGTGTGTATAACCAAAGACTTAACCGGTTTGTTTGTTTCATATAGGGTATAACACACTATTATACAGGCAGGGAATGCATCTAGGCTTTTGTCTGATATGTTTTGTCTAAATGTCTCCTCGTGACAGACACCAACCAAAATGAGTGACAGCAACCCCGTTAATGAGGAGGTGCAGAACTTCGACAAGAAGTGTCTAAAGAAGACAAACACCGCAGAGAAAAACACTCTGCCAACCAAAGAGGGTGAGAGTTGCGTTTGTTTCACACGTTACGCCGGTACCAGGCACGCTCCCATTTCCTTTCTGCACACACCGTCAGCCTTGAATGCACTGGTTAAAAAAAAAAAAAAAACTTGCCGAGAAAACACTGTTACAAACTTGCCAGTTCCCTACTTTTCCTTTTTTTTACCATTGTGCTGCAAAACAAAATTTCATTTAGAGGCGGTGGTCTGAGAGTAGTGCCAGTTCTTTACTCTGAGACACAGAGAAGGAAGTTGCTTCCCATGGGGGAGATTTGCAAGACATTTTATGAAATCAAATGGGACTCCTTGTTCTTTTAACGCCATTTGGAAATGTGGCCAAAAAACACAGATTGGGGGAGGGTCAGTGGAAGTTCAGTCTCTGTGTTGACTGTATGGGGTTTTGAACTCAAGCCTGAGGAATTTGGCCACGTTTAACTTCTCTCCCACTATGCTTTACTTACGCAAGAATGGGATGGCAGAGAGTGGGGTGTGTTGTCTCCCTGCCCCTGGCTCAGCTGCCAAGTCTGGGTATCTCAACACAGTTCTTTGATCCACACTTCATAACTCGGAGACACTGTTCTGCCTACTCCCATTTTTGATCAGTCTGAAATCTCTTCTGCATCAGACTTCAGCCCATCACGTCAGTTCTACTCAGCGGTACCCTGCTCACTGAGTCCATTCCAAACAACAGCAGACAAATTTTGCTGCCAACACTGTTACTCTGATTACATGCAAAGGCGTTATTTACTTTGCCGCATAGCCCAATCACACGGAGCTACAAGTCAGGCGATGGTGGTAAACAATCTTGCCAAGGAGGAAGCAATCCCATCATCCTCTGCTCAGGAATTCCATGAGCTCATTACTGTCATATCACAGGACTGCTTCTGGCCATCTGAACGCCTACAGCGAACAACAGTGCTGTGCATCCTAGGACAGGGCTCAGGCTAACAGACAGCTGACATCATTTTACTTTGTTTTCAGATATCGAGCAGGAAAAGAAGGCTTGTACAAAGGGAGCCCAATGAATGGCTGGGGTCCCTCCCTTCTCTTTCCAGCCCCCTTCGCCTCCCTGTTGCCAGGATGCCGTCTGTCCAACTGCTCTCGGCCTCTGCGTTCTACCCCAGCATGTTCACCTTCATAGCACTGAGACACTGGGATGGGGCGGTTGAGGTGCAAGTCATCAGAAGGGTGAGAGGAGGAGAGGTAGTGTTCCAGCACTCGGATCATGCGAAATTGCAGCTGTGTAAATTTTAAATCTCGCTTTAAAAAAACGACGCATTCCCTAGAGAGGAGAGAAAGGTGAAAGGTGGGAGAGGGATTCGATGGCTGTGGAAGTGCTTGCACTAATCGAATGTTAACAAGACCACTATAACACTGAATTTGATTCCATTTTGGATTTGTTAATCTTTAAGTAACATGTTGAAAGGTATTTTCATTTTTAAATAAAGTGATGAATATGTTTTAAGTCTATCATTTTATGTTGTTTTTAACCTATTAAAAATAAAATGCAAAAATGAGTTTCTGTAATTTCAGCTTTTTTCTTTCTTCACTTTTATCTACATTTTGTATCATTTTTAATCATTAACTTGCCTACTGATACAACACTTTATTAAATAAAGAACCAAGTTAAGACTTTTTTTACATTATTTGTAACAGAAATGTTTTTAAATTCTTAACTGGTGCTCTACTGTATTTTCATACCTGAGGGCACAGTATCAGTTCATGTGGTGAGATATCTTGAAATGTCCTCATTGTCGACACTTCTGTCCACAGCAAGGGTGCTTGGGGGGTGGGTTGGGGGGGAATGTTTGTTTTCTACCTACTGTAGCTGAAATGAATTTAAAATTTAGTAGCTATGGCTGAAGGCTTTTGCTGAGTCCCAGAAAGAAGCTGAGCTTCGAACGGCTCGGTAAGACTGTAACCCTCCTGAAGGAGCAATGCTGCATGCGTGCCCGGAGAAAATTCTGCACAATTTTTTTGTCAAACCCCAGTGTGTGGTAAAACCTACACCCTCATTAATGCTCCTGACAAATGCTGTATGCACCAAGGAGGTTTAGTGTTTCCTCAACATGTCTGAACAGGCAGTTAAGCACGTGATGGAAGGCGCTGGTTCTTCATGCACGTAGCGCGCCGAGTGTGTCAATGTGTACTCATGAAAATCGGCTGCCAAACTAATATATGCTGTACGTTTAAAGCTACCACGCTGAAGCCAGAACTTTTGGCTGGACAGCAAATTATTTATGCAATTTGAACAAATTAGACGATAATCTAACCCGGCAGTGTATAAATCCTGTAGATTATCGAAATATAATGTAACAGGGACTTCTGTATCACCTTTGGTTTTACAGTGTATGACACATACAGAGTGTGTCCTTTCATTACTCTTATTATTCTTTCAAACTGATAAAAACAGCTTCTTGCATACGAAAACAGAGTTGTATTATTTAACGATATTAATTAATTGCTTAATAAATGGTTTGTATAAATCAGATGTTGCCTTGATAAAGCTATCTACGTTGTCCCATGTTTTTTTCTTTTTCTGAGTTTACTTTTAAGTTTTTTAAGTTTAATTTTAAACAAAAGAGAAGAAAAACAGGTCTTAGTTACAGTTGTGCAGTACCAACAGCTGACAGGGTTATGTCCCCGGTTTCTTTGTAATTCCTAGACATGTTTTAACTAGATGTTAATATTTATCAATAATTTAACATTTTGTGATTCGTCTGTTTTTAATTCTTTCAAAGGATTCCGCCCAAACCAAATCTGCATCCTGCTTGGTCGGAACTTTTTTGTCTTACATTAAAAGGCCGTATTTTAAGCATTTGCCCCCTTCTTGTTTTCGCTATTATTTTAACAAATTTGATCGGATCATTTCTAGAATATATAAATGGAGTCTTGGAGAGAGTAAAAATGATACCCATATTGCTTTTACAAAATTTCCTTGGTGTGGAAGATGATGAAATGTGCAGTTGAAGTTCTGAAAATGTAATTTCCTCCTGAAAATTTGGTCCAACTACGGAAGTGATGACGCTCATGTGAAAAAGTAATTGCACCTTATGAAATGTTTTTTTTTTTTTTAACATAATGTGGATGCAAGCTTTTATCTTCATTTAAACAATTTCCATAGATGAAGGTGATGTAATTGGAAAAAAAAAAATGAAAATTTTAGTTTGCAATAATTTATTCAGGGAAAAATGAACAGATTTCTGTCTGTGGAAAAAAGTATGTACACCCTTGACTCTGACAGCTGGCAGTTCCCCCTTTGGCAGAAACAACCTCAAGCAGGCATTTCCTTTAACTGTGTACCTGTCTGACATCGACAGGGAGAATGTTGCTGATCTTCCAGACAGTGATGGGTGGTTTCCAGTAGATTAGAGATCTTTTTAAATCCCTTCCCAGACTCGCAGGCATCTATCACCTCCTTTCTGAAGGCTTCGGGGAGCTCTTTCGGTCCAGGCATGGGAATAAAACAAACTTCAACAGCAAAGAGCAAACCAGACTAAATATGTGAGGTTTACATAAGATTGCTTCCTCCAAGATCCTCTCCAGTGATGTTCTAACCATTTGCACTTGATGTGATGCACCTGATTCTACCTTTAAGTATTTGTGATACTGATAAATATAGGCGTGTACAAAATTTGCATGTATGTTTATTTAAATTATACAATGGACTATAAAATGTAAATGTGGCATGATGTTCATTATTTTACATCACCTTTATCTGAAGATGCTGTTTAAATGAAGCTTAAATCTTGATATAATTTTCAACAACTTAACACAGCTTAGTACAATATATTGGCTTAAGAACCTTCAACCAGCAGTCAGGCATGGTGTTTGCAGTGTGATGCTCTGGGAATGTTTTGCTTCTGAAGGACATGGTCACACTGATACCATTAAAAGAACCACAAATTCCACTTTTTATCTTTAAATTCTAAAGAATGTCAGGTCAACAAGTTACAGTAAGTTAAAACTGAAGTGCAACCAGGTCATTGTAGCCAGACAATAATTCCTTAACATGCAAGTAAGTGAAACTCAGAAGTTTTGCTAAGACCAACTCAAAATCCTGGCCGAAATCCGGCTGAGATGCTGTGGTCAAGCCTGAAAGGAGTTGGCAATGCTGTCAAGATAATGCAGTTCTGCACAGAGAACTAAATTCCTTTGTAACCATATGAGGCCCTGTTCATCAGTTATAGGAAGAATTTACCTTGCAGTCATTGCAGCTAAAGGCAGCACAACCAGTTACAGACTGTGAAGGGAAAACTACTTTTCCACACCTATAGCTACTCGCTTCATTACGTCCCGCAACAAGACAATGAAATACAAACAATGCTGGTGTCACCATTCATATATTTCTACAACTGACAAAAACGTTAGATTAAATTTAAAGGCTGCAGAAGCAGAGAAAATTGAAAAGGGGCAAATTCTTTTCTGCAGCACCATATGGATTTTTTATGGAATTATTAATTGTAAAAATGTCTTTGATAGAATAGCCTTTGTGCTCATGTATGTTTCTCCATAGTAGAATATTAACCCTTATTTAGACTGATGAATATGCTAGGGCTCTTGTCTGGGGACAGCTGTCTTTACTTTTGCCATAGAGACATAAAAAACTGTTGCCGTATCAGTCTCATTACAGAAAAGGAAAAGAAAATCGGGATGGTGAAAATATACTAAGCCGAACCCACGGTGCAGAAATGCACCAATTGCTCAAAAATATTTCTGATGCAGTGGAACGGAAACTGTACGGAGTTTGCTTTATACGTGGCACTGCTTTTGTCAGAAAACACTTAAGACAAAAAGACTTCCACGGGTCCATTATATTTAGGTCACGAGAGGAGTTCTGTGTTGATTCTCAGGGTTGGGTCAGTGTGTGCAGGAAGTTCTAGTTTGGTATTAACAGAAAAACCAGGTCTGTAAGAAGGTGTGTGTCCCTGGTGCATGCAGTTCGTAACACCGGGCTATGCCATCAAATGATGTGGTGCTAAAATAACTAGACTCAAAGGTCATTTGTACAAAATAACAAAAATGAAACCTATTAATTCCCTCAAAGCGTCAGTCAACCGCAACCAACCCAAGGCCTCTGGATGAGTGAAGACTCCAATGTACCCAGCTGGGAGAAACTGTGTAAGAATATGTAAGAACATATTACAGTATATGTGGAAGATGTGAAACAGCAAGAATGATTTTCTTTCTATCCAGACAAGATTTTTGTAATGTGAATGCCATAACGTCAAAAAGAAGAAGAAACCCCTATGAAAATATGTTTGAGAGAGACTAAGGGATGGAAGTACCTTCTGTCATATTGTTCTGGGGGTGCAACCTTCCCTACCAAGCACATGGCAACCTCTTGGCTTTCTTGCACTTAAAAACCACACCACCAAAATGTATTTGTATCTGTAGGAGGATTCTGTAGCCAACTGACCTGTAGTTCTGGAAGGGAAGCTGCTCGACAGGCGTTCCTCTGTGTTTATTTCGCAAGGCCCAGTTTGAAGCCCTTCGGCTAAGGTTTTGAAAGTGGTCGCATTTCCATACCTTTCTCTTTCCCCTTGTTTGAATCTGTGTTAGTGCAACCAGCTTATCTGAATTATTATGAGATTAATAAAGTGTTTTATTAAGCACACATCACGCACTTTTCAGTTCAAAGGGCACAGTTCAGAGCTGTGCCAGTTTCGCAGTCATGCAGTCTGAGGATACAGAGAGCACAGTAGATGAGCAGCTTCATCTTCACAGTGTCCAGGTGAAGGTACAGACCAAAGACTCCATAAACTATAGGCAGGATTTAAAGGTAAGCATATGCAGGTATTACAGCCCAGTCGAGAGAACTGACCGAACCAGAACCTGGTGAGAAGTTTTTTTTTCTTCTATTTTTGTATTTTATTATTATTGTTTAGTTTATCCCAGTAACCAAGCCCTTTCTCCAAGGGTGAACAAAGGCAAAAAAACAACCAAAAAATCCTCTCCTTTTGGTGTTAACAACCTTTTATGTACAGCCATCACATGGAGTATAATTGAACAGATAGTTTATTGCAAGCCATTGGCATTATACACTGGACATCTCCCTCCAAAAGTGTGCTAACTCTAGACCCAAAAATGCTACAGAGCCCCCACCTCCAACAGTGGCCAAAGGTACATCCCATCATCACAACACAACCATTCGAACACCAGTTGAACTAATACATAATACTAACAAACAAAAGCAAGCAAAAATATCCCATTCTACCCAGCTCCCTAACCATAGCAAAAACCAGGAAAAAACTGACCTCTCCTTCCTGGCATATGATCAATATTTACAAATCTTCACAAGATCAATAGGTTTGAAAGACTTGTTTTACCATTTACAAAAATTCTGCACCAGTGGTGACTGAGTGGAAGAACGCTAAAGATGGACAGATCCCTACTGTCACTAAAAAATGCACCACATGACTCCTGGCTCAGGCCTGTTTCCCCTCTCCTTGTTCAGGTGTCCTCATTTTTTAAATGCTTTCTTCACAATTGGCTGGCCATGGCATTCTACTTCCAGGTTACCGAAGGTTGATGGGAGACAGAACACACACACACACACACACACACACACACACACACACACACACACACACACACACAAATACTAGACGTTCTGACCAAGGCTGTAACTACAAGACAACCTACCAGTCCCTACTTCACAATTCTGTCCACAGAGTGGAAAGTGGATTGGTTTACAGAACATCCTCATCATGCTAACCTATCTCATGATGCTTTTCAGAACTTTTGAAAAACTGAAAATTTCAGCTGCCTCCTGGTTTCCAGGAAATACCTGAATGGGCCACACAGGATTTTCAAGTTAAGGCAAAGCAACCCAAAAGTGTCCTGCATCTACGGGAAATGCTGCAGAAGAACTGGAAGACCTTGTCAGCAGATCTCCTGCTTCAACTTGTTGACCAAATGCCTTGTGAATAAAACTTGTTTTTGGCAGCTCGGGCTTTCCACAGGTGCTGCGGCCTTGCTCGGATACTTTAATGCTTTGCGCTAAAGAAAGCAGAACGTGTGCAGCAAACAGAATCGTGCAAAAGACAGCGAGATGTGGAAAACTGGGTTGGCACACTTGATAGTCAGGTTCATTTATAGCAGGAATGGGTGTGAAGTGAAAAGCAACGGCACTAAAATACAATTAATTGTACTAAGGTTTGCACGTTTTAGGCGTGAAAACCATCGCTTAGATATTTGTTTTTCCATCTGCCTGTTCTCGTCCTGATGCAGGTCTGCACTTGTTCACCAAAATGTGTTTGAGTGCATGAAGCTGTTAATGGCAGGGATGGCGGCGGAGGGAAAGTGCAGTGAAAACGCAAGCCATTTGCTATTGCGAACGGCTCTGCGAGGCCTTCTTCTCTTTTCTCCACTGCATTTTTTTTCTAAGCAAAACTAAAGGAAGAATTGAAGCAGGTGGCAAGCAAATAGATGGACACGGAACGGAAGAATGGGGATGCGTTTTTTTGAAAAAGGGTGTTTTGCTGAAAGCTCCGTACCGCCCTGTAGAAAATAACAAAAATTGTGGCTATCAATGGAGAAGTGGCTTAGATTTTGTGCAAGGGATTGTGTAAACTTTAAAGCTGGTTAACACGGCTGAAGTTTGCCTGTTTCAACACGCCAGAACACTCCAAGTCAAGGCTACCACAGGACGGAGGAGAGTAGTACTCTTCAAACTTTTGGCTTTTATCAGATCCTGACAGAGACACGATTCTAGCACACAATATGAGTCTTCCAACCAAGGTGCAAAATTAAAAAATGCAAGTAACTGTGTGAGTCAACCTGGCTGAAGGAGTCAAAGGTGATGAAGCTCAGTGGTTTATTAACAGCAATCACCAGTTGCCTTTGCAGCTGTTACCTGCAATTTTTTAAACATCTGCTTGGTTTAAAAAAGCCCACATTTGAATGCAGTTTCTGGAATACTTGCAGGACAGCGGAATGGTAGTTGTCCTTTGCTGTATGGCTAAAAGTGTATGGACACCTGAGTGTCACACTTGTATGCGCTGGTTGAACCTCCCATTCCAAACCCATGAGCATTAAAATGGAGTTCTTCTCCCTTTTGCTGCTATAACATCCTTCACCTTCTGGGAAAGCTTTCTATCAGATTTTGGGAATTTTTGAGAGCATTAGTGAGGTCGGGCAAGAAGGCCTGGCTTGTGGTCGGTGTTCCAGTTCATCCCAAAGGTGTTCAGTGGGGTTGAGGTCAGGGCTTTGTGTAGCCACTCAAGTTCTTTCACATCAACCTGGGCAAACCCTGTGTTTATGGAGCTCACTTTGTGCATGGGGGCCACAGACATGCAGGGGCAGGAAAGGAGCTTCTTCTTCCCCAAACTGTGACCAAAAAGTTGGAAGCACACAGTTGTCTAGAATGTGTTTATGTGTTGTGTGGGTGCAGCTGGAATAGCTCAGTCATTAGAAGGGGGGGGGGGTCCATGTACTTCTCACTATACTGTATATAAACACTGGCAGCAACCCTTCAATGTGCCACGCCTGTTTCTCATGAGTCCTTAAAAAACACACTAACTCAATTTGTACTTATTCATATCCACAATGAGTATTAAAAAGTTCTACTTGAAATCTGTCAATCTGAGGATGGAGCCAACAGAGGAAACCTGCGGCAGAGATGAATTTAGCATGTCGGCACAGGGAGCAGGGATGTATGAGATGTTCAAAGCATGGAACTTACTTTTGGGCAGCCATCTCTGAGCTACAGTTTACATTCACCCGAAACAACATCATTAGCATCAGGAATAGGAAGGATTTTACTAATAACTTTCTAGTCGACCAACTTGTGAAATATGTATCTGTTGTAGAAGATATCAAAGTCTTCTGCTAGTATGAAAGAGTTCTGGTCAGGTTTTGTCTTGAAGCAGCCTATTAGGATAGCAGTGGAGTCTCCTGTTACATAACTGGGGAGGGAGTGTAGGAATGTGCTTAAGGTGAGGCAGTTAAGATGGGCAGATCCTGACATGAAGAAGGAATAATAGATGGGAAAGGGGTGCAGAAGAGAGGCAGATAAGCTGGAAGAGATGCATCAAACGTGCTAGAACGTGTCTGCATAGCAGACTTCGTGGACTTCACGGATTCCTAAATGTGAATGAGATTTTTGCACTTGTGCAGGGACATTTCGTTCTTCTCAAATATTTTTGCCAGCCTTGCCTAGGTGTGACTTTTAGTTTTTGAGCTGAATGTCACCTAATTTACGTTCGAAAGTCTTCTACCGACAAACATTAAAAGTTTACAGGCAGTTTATTGTTTTTTTTTAAATTACAATGGTTTTGTTATATATTTTTCTCATAAAATGATACATATATATGCAAATTTTAACAAAATGAGTTGAGTGTCTCTGGACTCGGTAGACCTAGATGCACAGGCCAATAAGCACTGAATACTAAACAAACAAACCTTATGCAAGCCCTCTGATAGGCAAGCGTGATTGAAATGGAATATGAAAGGAGGATCCTGCAGTACAAAGTGTGTATTGTCTTCTGCCTCCTTTTTGGGTAACTTGAACCTGTCCTAGCCAGTTTGGTTACCTTTGGCCAGAGAAGTCTGTCATCGGCTGCCCGTTGCAGAAGAAAGGTGTGTGTGAGCAAGTAACAGTCAAGTGTCATATAATATAATTACACACTTGGCTGAAGAGTAAAAAAAGTTGCTCAATCTCTAGGTGTATTTGGCTTTCTGCTCAAATCTAAACAGAAGCTGCTGCAATGCGTGTCTGTACTTACTTCGCTCGGCACTTGCCCATGCAAGAGCAGCGCGGACAACCTCTTTGGCAGAAAAAAGCTCCTCGCTGATGAAAAGAAGAGATCAGCAATAAAGCACTGTATAGTCCTTACCTGTCACTGTTTGAAATAGCTAATGCTTTCATATTTCAATTCAAAATAAACATCTCACTCAAGGGGGCAACAGCTGAAACCCATCTTGGACCTGAACCAGCAGCCTTCTGGTTGGAATTCAATGTTCTTTTTCACTACATGCTCTGCTGCATGTGTTTTGCGCCACTTATTTGGATCGGGCAGCTCAATATAACCTGCATAAGAAACCATCACACCTGTTCTGCTGGGAATGTGTGTGTGTGTGTGTGTGTGTGTGTGTGTGTGTGTGTGTGTGTGTTTGTGAGGTTTGGTCAACCTCCAGCCTGGCCCATTACTAATGTTCACTGCTGACAGCTATTTTGGGCTGGATGCCCCCCTCTGTTGTCCAAACTGAAAAACTGGCTCTGTTTTCATCATCTCCCCTCCTCCCATTTCCTGAAGGATGCAAAAAGTTTCCAAAACATTGAGTTACAGTACGGCCAGCCATCAAGGCAGGAAATTCCCACAGTGCTTTGCTTCCCTCTCCCAAGAGTGTTCACCAGAAAGGCTTAAAGAAACAGGCTTGGCTGCCAGGGCCTCATGTGCAGCAAAAGTCCTCTGCAAAAGGCCTGTTTACAGAAACAACCTGACACCTCATGGGTTAATCTGTCATTATTTAAATTCAATGCAAATCGTACATAAAATGCCGCTGGACTACCAACAGTAACAGTTACACAACTGCAGCTCCACACAATAGCTGAGTGCCTTCTGCAACCGCATCGGTGTTTACATCAAACATTTAAATCACGGAAGAAAACAGAAAGTGAGATGCAGGAGTAGGCTGCGGGATCATCAAGGACACCCGGTTTGTGTCCTGAAGGCTACCTCTTGTGAACAGCAGGGGGCGCATTGGTTAGCGCTGCTGCCTCTGGACCCAAGGTTGGAGAGAACCTTCTGCTGTAGTACCCTTGAGTGGGGTACACTACTTACCCTGAAGTGCTCCAGTAAAATGGAACCAGCTCTGTAAAAGATTATTAAGTTACTTTGGAGAAAAGCATCACATTTACATCAGGTCTTACCATACTAGATAGTGTTATGATGATACGGTCATATATTTGTTAGCTACACTTTCATAAATTCAGACCCTAACGTCCACTGAATGCCACCTTATTGCTTCTAAGTCACCAGGTGCGCAAAGATAATTCAATCTACTTTACTGCACCCTCTTCGTGACATAAGCCCGGTGCTGGAAAAAGCTTCTCAGGGACCAGCCTGTCCTCAGCTAAGGGTACCGCTTGCTTGTGAATGGCTTTACCAGAAACTGACGACATGAGTGTGAAGCCCAGCATTGCCGTCTTACACCCGCTTCACTCTTGCTGAATAACCGTAGGTGGTGTTGCGACATCCGACCTCCGCATTACAGAGGCGTTGACGCCGATGCATCTTCCAAGTTCACTGACTGCATAGTCAGTTTTTTTTATCTCAGGGCAGGGCTGCAAATGGCCTGAATGTATGTTAGACAATTATACAAGAAATAATAAAATACAATAAACAGCTATAAACTAATAATGAAATGGAGCACAATCTATAGTCACCAGAAACATGCACCCCCTGGAGAGTCACTTTGACCGTGAACACCATCTGACGGAACTGAACCAAACTGGACTGAACGCATACAGTACCTCTGGTAGCAAGAAAGGTGTGCACACAGTTGTACTTAAGGTCCTTTTACACAAGTGCCCATTTCCCCTTTAGGTTACGCCACTTTCTTTTATGTTAACATTTCATGAATGCGGGTTCAAGAGCAGTTGCTGAAAGGAAAAACCCCAGGGGGTGTGGTTGTATTTCACAAGGTGTCGTTGCAAAAAATTGAGAATTTTCTGCGAAACAGACCGTGAGTTTTTAGTACTTTGCCGGATATTCCATGTACACCTGTGCTTCTAAGTTTTATAGAAGTGCAGGTACTTTTTCACACACCTACGCTTGTGCTGGGGTGTGGACACACCAACAGCAGTTAACACGTCCCTCTCTGGTGAGCCGTAATGGTGTTGGGTGGAAAAACAGGCAGCCTTTTTTTATAGTGGATTTCAGTGATTTTTTTGCTGGATTGAAGCATTCTGTATCACCAAAAGATCTCAGACTTGAATGAATATAATTAAATTATATTTGTGAACTTTGGACAAAGTTTAACTTTAGCTGCTTTAGCGTAAAAGAGCAGAAATGCATTGCTTTGGACAAAGAAAGTGACAGCATTGCAATGCTTCGAATAGAAAAATGGCCGAAATTTTAACAAATAATATTCTGACACAATTTTTATAAATATATATATATATATATATATATATATATATATATATATCTGCAGAAAACCCAAAAATATATACTTTATGTTGGAGTTTTCAGGCATGCGCAGCGATGTGGCTCACTACTGCCACCTGCTGGCGAAGTGAAAATGTAAACATTGGGAACAATACGGTAATGCGTTAAGGACCTGCGTGTAATTATTAAAAAAAACAAAAAAAAACAAATGCCCCTTCAATACAAAATTCATACCTTATTAAGAATTTAATTTCTTATTATATTCTTAGTTGCAACCTGTATGGTTACAAAATATGTGTACATATCGAACAGTTTTAAAAACGCGTTTAATGAACGTAAGGTCGCACCGTTTATACGTTCATTCTCTAGCGCCCCCTACCGATGCGGAGGGCCTGGATTGTCGCAGAGTGCCTCAGCTTTTTTCGGATTGTTATTATGAGTAAAACAGTAGCTGTAAATAAAAAAAAAAGTGTTTGCTTCGTTTTTATTACATTTTCCAATAGTTTATTCAAATTTTGTGCAATTTTCCTGAAAACGTCCCTGTTATTCGTTTTAGTCACTTGGCGGTTTCACCCCCTCCGAGTGGCAGAGTTGAGCTGCACCGTCGAGCCGTGGAGCGCAGGAGAGCTGCCGGTTGCCCGGGGCTGAGCCGCTCGTTTTGCAGCCTCGGCCCCCGGAGCCGAAACCGGAGCCGAACAGCCGGGCGAGCGGCACTGAGCCCAGGGCGAACAGAGCCTCGCTTCCCGGCGCCGCAGCGCATCCCGCTCGGAGGCTGCAGCAGCGCCGCATCCACCTCGGGTTCCTAAACCTTGCACACAGGTACGTTTTTATTCACTTGAGCCACAATTCTTTTTGTGAAATAAACGTCAGCCGCCTGGTTTTGAATTTTTTTTTTTTTTTTTTTTTGAAATGCAAAAGATAAAACCGACCAAAGGCCACTTATTTGTCGTGATTTCAATGTAACGAAGTGTCTAAAAAGCGCTGCAAACCGAGGCAGCCGAGCTGCTTCCTCTGTCTGGACGGCGGGAAATATTGCGCCGAATAATAGTTTATTTAAAATAGGTGCAGCAAGAATGGGAACCACTGTCGTTTTTGCGTTCTCCGCTGAGATTCCCACACTTATTTGTTCAATAAAACTGCGTAAAGTTCACATTAAGTCACCTATTGCAGTGCTGCTCGGTATTAGGCCGGCAGTTATTTTGAAATGGACAAATGGTCCTGAATGACAGCAAAGTCCCCAATAATAAAGTTTATTATAATAAACGCATCGTGTAGGTTTGACAAAAGTTGAAGGGTGCAGGATGTGCATTTCGGTCAATAAAAGCAGCCTCCAAAATCCTTAATAATTTATTTTATCGTTACTTCATGCTTCTGTGTTGTTTTTTTTTTTTTTTTTGAACGATCAGATAACTTGGACCTCAACATGTTCTCCAGCACCTTTTACTTAAAACATGGGATTTAAAAAAAAAATGTGGTCAACTAGAACTTCCTGCTTGAAACACATTTTTTAAGGGCTTCAATATAACTTATTTTGTGTTTATTTTGCTACGGTATGGCCTGAATTACAGATGCTCTTCTTTCCGGCTTGGTAAAACCTGCCTTTAATATTAGGCAGCTGTACAGCATCCTGTCTAAGCCTTTTATTCTTATGTATTACCTCATGCCCATGCCTAAGGTGTTTTGTATTAGATATGAACCTATGTGGTACAGTCAATAAAGACCACCAAATGTGTAAAGCTCTTATTATAAATGCTACCGGGCTTTTGTGTTGTTCTGTACCGGCTTGACAGAATCCGACCGGATCCCCCTAAGACCCCACCGTGAGCCACTTAAACAAGCTGGCTGACTGACCGCACAATCTGTTGGTGCTACTTTTGTTCCCCTATGATGTCGATGGGGAGTAAGAACCGGGCTCAGGCGGCGCTTGCTGTATATCCACAAACTACAGTTCAAATTTTAGAAGCTGACTGCAAGCATTTGATGATTTGTTTGTTGTTTTTATGTATTTTTGCACAAGCGCCATCTCAGGAAAAGTACCGCAGGATTTCAACCTACAGACGGCGAGGCAATGGCCCTAAACATTACACTACCCTAGAGAATTTAGAGAATTTGTTGTGCAACAAACTTCTGGTACAAACAACAATGCACAACAATCAGTACTTCAAAACTGGCAGCATGAAAGTATTCCTACTTTAATGTTACAGGATGCTATGAGGTTCTGGATTTTTGTCAGACAAATTCATGCTTTCTGTATTTCCCTGACTGTACTTTTGACAAAAAATGTGTGAATTACATGCTGTGTACACAAAGGAAAGGTCATTAAATTGCTATAAATGTTTTTCCTGTTCCTTTTTTAATGTTTTTTTTTTTTTTTGTTCCTTGTGTTTCTTTCAGCGTGTGTGAAAATGGTGGTGCCGGGGAGTGAAGGCTATGTCCAGCAGGTGGACAATAATGGCACAGAGAGTGCGGTGGACAAACCTAGGACAACATATGAGGTGGAATCAGATGAACATGGGACAGAACTTGAAGAGGTCCACAGGCTGCCGGAACTGGTATGGAGGCTTGAGGTCCAAAACCAAGCACTGTGCAACCACGATGCTCGGGCTTTTTTTGGGGAGGCTAACAGCAACATAACTGCAGCCGAGAATGTCGGCAAAACGGGTCTCGCCGAAGGTGTAACAAATACTGTTGTAAGACTAGACCACAATGTGGACCTGCCTGCCAGTGACCTGGAGCCTTCACCATCAAGCAGCAGCAGTGAGGATGAGTCTCATCTTCAATACATCATGAAAAATGGGCAGGAGGAAGGCACAGACGGGCATCTCCCATTGGCCGTTCAGTCTGGCCACTGTTTGAACTTAAAGTGCAGCAAAGATTCGAAGAACTTGCGTAGCTCAAAACAAGGAAGCATCCCTCAGGACAGCCTGAGGTCAGACACCCACAGCACAGAAGTGGAACAGTCAGCCCTGGACACAGTGGAGGTCCTGGACCTGGAAGAATGCAATAAGATGGAGGATGAAGACAGTTGGTAGGTCCAAATAAGTTATTTTAAGCTTGTAATATCTTTGTTTCTGCAGTCTTTTGGCAGTACTTACTGTAATCTTCTTGCATTGTTTGGTGATCCTCAACTGAGGAGCTTGCGAACTCATTGTGCGTTTCAGGTCTCGCAGGCCATCACACCCATCGAATCCCAAGAATCCCCACTTAGCATTTAAATAAAAAAGGCAATAATTTTACAGTATAAGATTTTTGCATGAGGTTTTTCTGTTTCGATCCAGCAACCGCAAGCCTCGGCCATTTAGTCTGTTGCTTTATTTCATTTAAAAGCATGTGGAAGAGTTGACAAGTACAGCATGGTTGTAATCTTAAGTAATTTTTCTGGCCTGCAGCTCAAGAACCTAATGAGCAAAAAAAAATGTTATCTATAACTCTAGAAACTGTGTCTACACTCAAACAACCACCAGTAAGCAGCAGAAGCATCGGACCGTCTTACGTAAAATGGTTCCAATTTCTTCAGCACTTGGGGAGCCTGATGGTCTCTACGTACAGAATCAGGCTGCCCTTCTATAAACTGCTCTAAATATTTAATCTAATGCTCATGCTCTTATTTCCATAAAAGTCTGTTTCTATCTAGGCCAGGCGGTATGTTCTCTACCTGCAAGATTTATGTGGCCAAGCTGCGTTTCCTTTCGTCGTTCTGTGCCGCAACATATCTGCGGGAGGAGCCAAAAAGAGGGCACGCTACCCTCAAGCCTTGTGGTGAAGTTCCCTAACTCTTGTTTATTGGGATTTCAGTTTTGCATTGAGCATATTTGATCTTTTGCACTCAAAAACAGTTCAGGACCCAGCAATACATCATGCCATTGGTCTTATGATCTCTGCTATGCAACTTTTTACCCTGCTGCCAGGGAATGAGCCCTCAATGCCAAACTATCGGTCTGTTATTATTATCATTAATAATAATAATAATAATAATAATAATAATAATAATAAATTGTCCCATGTTCCTTCCTTGAGTTAGAAATCTGTGATATATGATTTCCATTGCACCTTGGTGAAAACTAATTCTTTCCTCCACACGTTGTCACATCTTCCAATGATGACTGAAGCCCTTAGAATGGTTGACCAGATCTTGCACAAGGATTGTGTCTTAGTTCAGGAAGCGTCCTCCTTGATTTCAGAACCTCGGCATTAATAAATAGCATAGATATTTCCAACAAAATGTGGTACAGCCAGTGTGGTGCTGCTTCTAGTTGTTTCCCAGGTGTCTTCTCAAAATGACACACATGGAACCAAGGTTGAACGTCTCCTTAACCTTTAAACACAACTTGACAAATAGAAAGATAATGGAGGCTTTTTTTCTTGCTGTCCAACCCAGATATCTGTGTGTGTGTGTGTGTTTATTTTTTTTTAAAGGTGTGCCATACACATCTGAAACAGCAGTTATACACTGATGCTAAATGAGATTTAATGGTGGGCTTTTGCTTCATTTGTGAGATGCTTAAATAATAAGTCACTATATGCACTAAATACGCTCCGGCTCTGATAGAATGAACATTACGGTCACCACAAATAAATCAGAAGCTGCAGTTTTTAAGCAAGTAAGAAGCAGATGCATTGCGAGTTGCCCTGTAAAGGATGGAGTCTCATCCAGGATGTACCTTGATACGGGATCCAGGGATGCTATGCTGAGTTCAGGGAACGATCAGTCAGGGAGCGAAGGAAGGCCAGCTCGTGAGAATGTTTTTCTTTCTCCTTTCTGTTAATCCTGACTATAAAATCGCTACAGTTCAGAACATCCAAAAAGTCAATCCTGACTCTCAAAGCATTGCTCTTACAGGTCTCTTCCCCCAGTAAAACAGAGCTCTTGTGGAACTCTTTGAATTTTAAAATATCTATTAATTCTTCCGGATCTCCCCACACCCGGTACTTGTTTCTTCTCCAGGTACAGCTGCGAATCCAGGAGGTTGGTGGATGGTTTACTACTTATATAACAAATGAGTGACTATAATGCAGATATGCTAATTCTAAATTTCAACAGCTTCTGTCTCCATAGATCCTAGCTCTGTGTTGTACTGTCTTTTAGCCCTTAATCTATCCGCATGGGTTCTCTGTGACCACATTACAGTGCAAAGAAGTAGTGGGCTGGCACACAGACTCCTCTAGGCTTATTTTCGTCTCCTTCACTGAGGCTAGATGTTTTATGTTGTTTTCCACTCCTCGTCTGCCAGCTTGTCCAATTCACCTATGAGTTTTAACAGTTTTTCTCCTGCTTAAAACTATTGCACAGTGCATTGTATCACTCTAAGTCTGCTCTATAAATATAACTAAAAAAGAATGAAAATCATGTTTTGGAAAAATGCTATTACATTTTTCAGGCACCTTTCTTCGCAGTGACATGCAGTGATTTCTAACTGGTATTTAGCTTAACTTTACACAATCAACTATATTAAATACACTACACAAAACTCCCTATAAATAATAAAGCAGGAAATGCATGCTTAGTTGTGTTTAAACATGTATTAATGTGTAGTCTGTGTAATTATGGAGCAGTTATAAGCAGTTCTTGCTCTGCAGTGGAAATTATGCAACTAGTATTCTCGTATCAGAATTTTGCATCAAAAAATAGTTTTGTATTTGGCAAACCACTGCATTTCAGGTTGTTTCTTCACAGAAACCCTGCATTGTTCTGCAAATGCATTGCTTACACTTTTTTGTGTTGTGGATATTTGTGGTTTGTCACGGCTTTGCTAAGACCTGGTACTGTTATGTGTTCTTGGGTGCATAAAGACAAAGGTATGGTGTTGCTGACCGTGCAGGAGGAAATGCTGCTGAGTGCGGAGATTTTCCAGTGCAGAATTTGCCTAAATTGCTAGAGGAGGAAAATGCTTTCAAAATATTGATGGTAATTTTTAAGAGAATGTATTATGCAAACTCCTATACTTTACGTTATTTAATACAGGAATCACCCGGCTCACAAGCATAATGCGTTCCCAGAAATCGGCTTGTAAGGCGAAACCTTGCAAGTCGGAGATGCAGTCACCGTTACGGGAAGAAATTTGAAAATTCCCCCCATTTCCAATTGTTATTCGGTGTTACGTCCCTGTACAGGTCCACTGTCTCACATTGGTTCTGGTTCACATCCATCATCATCAGTCCCACCATCACTTCCTCCGTCTGGACCAATCAGCTCCAGGCAGATTTTAAAGCGGCATCTCCGGGCCACTTTAAAAACCCTGCCATTTTATTTTTCTGGCTTCTTGAGGTTTGGTCATTTTGGTTTGTGGTTTGGGTAGTTTGTGACTTGGTGTGTTAGTAAATAGATTTGTGTGAGTGTTTTATTGTATTTGGACTGTGCATTTGTATGCCTGTGCATTCCGTGTGTATGGTTTTGTATGGAGAGCAGCGCCCAGTTCCTGTTTGTGTGTTTTGGTTTGTTGCTTTAGAGCAGTTTAGTTAGCTGGAGCAGAAGACTTTCTTTTGGTTTTGCCTTTTTTCTTTCCTGTGTTAAAGGTAGGGAGTTTGTCTTTTGTTCGTCACACGATAGAATAGTTGGTTTGTTTTTCACTTGGGACGCCTTAGAGCACAACACCATTATATTTGCTTATTTTCACTTTATCACTAACGTACCTGACAATAAACCCTTCTCGAAAATCCCCCTATGTTTTTTCTGGGCAATAACTACGCTCAACAACTTCCTTCCCCTTTTCCCATCTTTATGTATGGCCTCTGCACCCCCTAGCACCTGACCAACCCTAACACCAAGAAGGGGTCATAATACTTAAACTTCAAAAACAGGTAAACTTTAAAAATGGGCCTCATATTTGCTTGTAACACTTTAAAGGGTATTAAATAATTTTGTATGCAAAACCTCTAAAAACTCAATTTCAAACATTCATACATCCCTGTACAAACATTGTTGTTAACTGTTTGACAAATTAGAAATAGAACCCGATTTTTTTTTTTTTTTTTTTTTTTTTTGCAGTGCTATTTTTTTTTAACCTCGATACCACTGCCGAGTAGCTAGCATGTTTCTGAATAGAGCTTGTAGAAGCAGCATACCATGAGTCTAAGCTGACCGCACCTGGTTAAATGCTTATCCCTGCCATCAAAATAACAGGAATGTTTCATCCCCAAGTAGAACCCTCACCTGGGGCTTTGGCTCATTCAGCCATTCAAAGCATTATTGTGAAAGTTCCTCCCATGGATATTTCTCAGTTCCCTTGGCTCATTATAAGTAGTAAGCTTCAAAACCAAGGGTTTCGTGGTACCTTCGAGGTAATGATGCCTCTTGTCCTCGTCTTCCTCAACAGGAAGGCAAAGCCGGGTAGAGGATAACTTTTTTTTTTTTTTTTTTTTTTTTTTTTATTGTCACCAAATGGTGTTAACAGTTTTCCAAGCACAATGTCGGAATTAATCAGATGATATGCTTAGCTCAAGGTCAAAAACAAATATATAATAAAAACATAACGCTGGATAGAAATGTAAAAAAACAGTTATCACATTTTACTTCCAAAGAAAGCAGTTAATATTTTTATGTGCAATGTTGATTACATGGAGTGGCATGTTGAAGCAGGTACTGGGCTTTGGGGTTGTTTATTAAAAGCTGATGTTTGACTGCACATAAACTCGGCGAACCGTCACATGCAGCAGTGATAATGGGGAAGGTGGAGTCTTGTGAACCTCTTGCTGGACATGGACACTGTGGTGGACAGGAGTGGAAGGAGTTAATGGTTTTCGTAGCACACTGGTTATTGTACCAGATTACATTCAAAATATATCATCACCCCAAACTGTCCCGCAATGATTAATAAGATACCAGATATAAGCTAATATATCACCAATGCCAGGAAGTGCTGACTGCTCACAGCTCTCCCGTGAGGATATTTTACTCAGCAAGAAACTGATAGCATTTTATTATTTATGTTTTAATATTACTTTATTACTGCTCTGTTCGTGTTGGAAAGCAGCCCCTGGAGGCTCTTCTTCATCTCTGCTGTTGGAGAAATCGAGATAAGGTGATCACCACCGCTTTGGAGTTAATAAAGGGATCGGCATTGACTTGTGGAGTTTTGTTGATGAGACCTTTGTCTGCGGAGCTTAATGCATTATGGTGGCTGTCAAACTGATGACAGAATGAGTTTTACATGGTGCTGGTGTGACCCTTCCTCAGCTTCTTCTTGAATTGGCGTAGCTGTTATATGTTGCACTAGGCCATCCTAATTTGTATTGTTTAGGTTCTATGAAACTTGTGAACTATTTCAAACCAGTAACAGCTGAGTTGCAAATGATGGTTAAAAAAAATACCTGAGAAATAAAGTGGGTTCCCAAAATTTTGACTTTTAAAGCTTTAAAAAAATGTTTCCAGTACTACTGCAGCTTTCTAGGGCTAAAGCTGATGATATGGAAGCTGAGCCTGATTTTGGAAGGCAAGGAGATGAGCAGAATGCAGACCATACAGATTGCCTCTCTACTCCTTGTGTACCTACAGGCTTTACGTGTCTCCAAAGAAACGTGCAGCAGCTGAGCAAGGGCCAGAGTCATCCCTGAAATGGTGCCGCCAAGTGCTGGATCATCCCAGCCCAGAAATGGAGGCTGCCTGTCGCATGCTCCTCAACCGCCTAGACCAGGGTATGCCCCCCTCCGCATCCGGATCATTCTGGCACAGGAGCTGCCTTAAATGGGCCAAGTGCCACAGTAGATTCATCCGTGCTGTGTCCCCTGCTCTGCTGTGCCGGAATGCAGGATGGCAGAAGAGATGAGAGCATTGACTTTTGATGAGTGACACAAGGGGTCAAGGGTTCAAATTCTGGACTGCAAACTGCATTAGTCACCTTGTAAAGCCATTGAAAATGACTGTTTCCCCAGGAAGCTTTTAAAAGTGTTGCAGTGAGATTGGTGGTGGGGGGTGAAAATTCAGTAACTTCAGCCATAAACGCGTTAAAATAAAAATAGTATGGTAAAATACATTATACTGAAAGCAAGATTTTTGGTGGAGTGGTAGTTTATTAGGGTGAGTACACAAAGTATAGTCTTAATTTTGTTTTTGTATTACATGTTTCTTTGGCTTTGAAATAACCATTCATTAGTATAAATAAAAAGTGGTTAACTTATAGGTTTACGGGTTTAGGTTTAAGAACCTAACAGACCACATTTTGAATAGGATGTGATCCTAAGAATGCTTCCACTCTTATTACATTTCTAATAATTTTATTTCAGCCCCAAGGGGCAGGAGCAACAGAAATGTTTTTTACTTGTCGAGAGGCAAAAACAGGATGATTAAAATTGTCGTCGTATTAAACTGGAGGTGATTTTTTTTTTTTTTGGTGTGTTAATTCCATTCTGAGGCAACTCTTTTAGTCTGACAGTCATCCTCCAGCTGCACTCAGTGGAAAATCTCACCCTGTTCAGTAAAATCACTGCAACCATTTATTTCCCGCTAGAATTGGCGCATACTCTTTCTAGGCTTCCAGAAAATGTGCTGTGTGGACACCACTGTCCCAGACATGTTTCCGGCAGACTCATGTTGTCAGAAAAACTGCCCGCTGGAAAAAGCTGCCTGCTCAACTTAGCCGCACAAATATATTATTCATCCCGAAGGCTGCTTAGATCCTGTAAAGTCCCAAAATGCCCGAGTGCAACTAGTCAAGCTTACGGTTCCGATGACTCATCGTACAGCTAGGACTCGCTGCCTCATTCGAGCATCAGCGGTCGCAATATTAAGACCCAAATTCTTGTTTCAGAACCAAGTTAACCAAACATCTGATTCTCCCAGAGTTAACTCTCAGCCTGGATGAAGTCTTTTTAGAGTTCCATTACAGTGTTGTTTTGTGTCAAATTAATGGGTAAAACACTAGAATATGATGGGGATGACTCGGGTTGAGGAGTGCAGTTTAGAGGTAGAGAAAAATAAAAGCTGGAATACTTCTGACAAATGCTGCTGTCAGTGCTGTGAGTGAGACATTAGGTTATTACATTAGGTGCCTGAGGCTGTTTCTCTTCTCTGTCGCTTTCCTCAGCCAACCGATGGAGAAACGTCTACAATGGCTCTTCTCAGAGTTCCCATCGCACCGCCTCAGAGGGAAGCTTACCTGCAACAGGGTGCCAGAAATCATTAAGCAAAGAAATATTAACTTGTGGCAGCTCAGGTACGGCCTAGCTGTAACGTGTATGTTACGTTTACAGGTATTCATTTTGCAGACATTTTTCTCCAAAGCGACACATCACTCAGAGCAAACAAAAGTGCATTTCACAACAGATGAAGAGTTAGAGAAGATAAACATGCAATTTTTCAAGTACAGTCAAGGTGTCCAGCAGCACCTGCTTTGCCAGAGCGCTTTACGATGCTCAAAGCTGCCCAGAGAATTTATAGGAAACACAAAGGATATTGTGACAGATTAGTTAATGCAACTTTATGGAGCAGTTTGGACATAAGAAGAGAAGTGGGTACAAAAGAGATGTGTTTTGAGACCCTCCTTGAATTAAAAAAAAAAAAAAAGGCATTTTTGATGGATAGCAGGAGCTCTAACTTTTTACACATTTTCTGATATACCTGGTAATAAGTCCTAAAAGCTGGTATTGCCATTAAAATCACCTGTATTTTGACACAGTACAGCTTTTCCGAACATGTCTAACACCGACAAACGTTAACTCATTGTTAATTTGTATCTTAAACTGTCTTAAAAATGTTTCAGAGTTTAAGGTCCCAGGAGTGTTTCTGTATACTTTTTTCTTTGCTCGTCCCGAAAATGTGTTCTTCAAAGATATTCACTCAGCTTTTGGGCAGAAAACTACTTTTAAAATAAAAGAACACAAAACTAGGTTAGCAGGGCCTTTAGAACTTGGAAATGTTTGTTTTTGATATGCATGCAGGTTACTTGGGTGCCTTGAGCTCACAGTCCTCTGTAGACAGCGAGGTGAGCACCTCAGATGACTCAGTCTCTTTGGGATACAAGCTGCAGGACCTTACTGATGTCCAGATAATGGCTCGACTTCAGGAGGAGAGTGAGTACAAAGTCATCTACTATCCCGTGACATTTGAACAGTGTGATAAAGGTAAAAAAAAGACATTGGCGAGCTGTGGCTTTGTAGTAATATGACTTGACATTGATCGCACTCTTTAAATTCTTAGTTCATCCTGCTTAACCCTGGTGTGATGGACATCGACGTATGTGCCTGTAAATATTGCATGAAACATGATGCGATGAAAGCATTTATTATTTTTTTAAAACCCTGCAGAAGATGCATGTACAGCTATCCCCTTACTTACGAGCATAACGTGCTCCTGGAAATCGACTCATAAGGTGAAATCTTAAAAGTTGTAGATGTAATTGCTATTAATTTAAATGGAAAATTTTTCAACGCTCCTGGGCCCACAATGATGTTTGTTCTACCAAAACCCATTAAAATGTAGATAAGTAATAACATTTATATAAAAAAAAAAACAGATATTTGCTTAGTAATATGCAGTAATGTAATAATAATGCAGTAGATAAATTGAGATTGCACATAAGAATCACCAGGGATAATTGTGAAACAAAGGTATAGTATAGAAACAGTGGGGACACACACACACACACACACACACACACGGGGACACACACACACACACACAGAGAACTCCTATCACAGATTTGCACTCACTCACATCACAGCAGCTCCTAGCAGGAACTTTGAAATGTACCCCTCTTGTCACTCGTAAATGCAAAAATCCTCCTAATACTTGCTTGTAAGGCAGTAAAGGGTATTAAATTATTTCACTCTTGTACATGAAAACTCATAGTCATAAGTCAAAGATATGTTTCTTCAGGGATACCTGAATATTCATGGACATTTTAAAATGACCTCAGAATTTTTCCAAAGAGCAGTCCAGTTGAACAAGATTGTGGACACAAGCTGCCAAAATGAGGTTTTTCAGCAGGATTGCTGGGCTCACATTACATGTAACAGGGTGAGGAGCTCGGTGATCCAGAAGAGCCTTAGAGTAAAGCTGCTGCTCCTCCTATTTGTTGAGGTAAGAATTATACAAGGAACACCTCAATGGACCTAGGACAGACCCACATGATGCTGTAGGTGAACTTGGTACCACCTCAACCCTTACCTGGAGAAGCCGAATGAAACTGACTGTCTGCCTGGCTGACAAACAAGCTGATATTGCTCCTGTTGTGAGTTTGGAATAAAAATATTTTTCATACATTGTTATATAGGAGGGCAAGCAGATTGCTAAATTAAGCTGTATATTGTCATTTTAAAATGGCAATAAATTTCTGCATAAAAATCTGTGAAATTAATGCAAGAATAGTTTGAGAAAATTTTACATCTCGGGGTTGATCTTGCTATGAACTGCTGATGCTGTGCTGGCTGTCTGTCGCTGTCTCGATGTAGACACTACACGCAAGTGAAAATAAAGATTGCGGCGGTGCTAATAAAGCATCGACCTCTTATGTGCAGGCCTTCGGCAGGACTACATCTCCAGTTCGGCATCTGTGTCGCGCCGCAGCTCCGCTGCCTCCCTGCAGTCCCCACACCATGGAACCTACAGCGATCAGGAGTTTGATGCATGCAGCTTAGAGGAGGAAGAGGAAAAAGATGACAGCAACTGCCACTCACTGCCCTGCCGACTGTATGCCTACTCACCATCCAAGGGTGATTCACCCCACCGTCAATCTCCAGGCTCCATGGCAGAGTACCGTCGGTTTGGCGTTCATGCTTCACGCATTGCCCGCCGCTCTGTGCCAGGACCAAGTCTGGAGCTGCAGAAGATTGCAAAGAGAGAAGGTAGGCAGAACATCATGCTAAGCACAAGGCATGTTCTATAGTATCCATCTTAATAGCTATTCTGTGTTTATCCGTGATGTACTTTTTAATTAGATAATTTTTTTGTGTACCCAAAAGGTAAATCAGTTCTTGGGCCCATATCAAAAACTCATGTGTCTACATAGTATAGTAATATACAGGAGCTATTTATACATTTGAATAAATACACAGCCTTGCAAAAGTATTCAGACCCCTTGAAAATTATCAGCATTGTCTGGATTTTAAATTATGCTCATGTATATTTTGTCAGTTAGTATTGTTATTGTGAACTCTTATGTTCTAACAATAAATTGTCAAAGTTGAAATAAGTTGTCTGCAGATATTTTAAAGAAAATTAAAAACTGAAATATACTGTTTGCATAAGTATTAAAGTATGCATTGTGTGTATATATACCTTATTGGCCCGAATACAAGACTGTGTTTTTTTCTGGGAATTACATCTAAAAAAAATAGGGGGCTTTTTATATTCCAGGACTACACCTATAAAGGTCAAATATAACACCAGTAGATGGGGCCACTTATCGAGTGGCATCAGTTATCCACAAAAATGATCAACTGCAGCTAGCAAGTATGAAAAATGGCAAAACTTCAAGTTGGTTTGCAGGAAAGTAGCTGAAAGTTAGGCAAAATTAACCAAGGAGTGAGGAGGAGCAATGATGCCAATTTTAAGATAATAATGGTGATCAATGAGGCAGAGGTGGCAAACAGCTCTGACACAGTCAAGAAATATGAAATTACAGAATCTCGTGTTCGAAGATGGCGAGCCTAAAAAGATTGTCTTAAAAATGAAGTCCTTTCCTGTGTGCATTGAATCAGTCACCTGAATTTTTAAAAATGGAAAAAATAAGACAAACATCATCCAGCTCCTCTGTGGAATTTCAAGTATTTGGCAGTGCCTGTCTTCACACATAGATGGATATTCTTTCCACTACAACCTGAGCTGACCTTTTCACGCAGATCGCTTGTATTCGTTTGGCCTATCTGTGCACCTTTACATCAATGCCCCTTGTCATTTAATCTTGCAAAATAATTTTTAACATTATTTTTCACATTTTTTTAAATTTCATTTTGTTGTTTTTTTTTTCTTTCAAGTTGATAAGTGCTAATTTATTTCTGTTGGGGATGCTTAGGAGGGCGGGCTACTGTTTTTGTTTAAAATAAGGTTGTACATTGTCTCCTCTGTATTGATCAGTAGGTTTCTCTCCTTTTAAAATCTCTAGACAAAACTTAAAAAAAAAAACTACTCAGTAACAAGGACACTCTTAATTCAATATGTCTACCCATCAACTATTAAAGTAATGACTGCATTTTCTAGATTAAAGCACTTGTTTTAAGGACCATAGCTGAACCTGAAGGAAAAATGGAGAGTGAAGACTAAAGAACATTCTATGAAAACTAGAGATAAAGTCAAGTTGAAAGCATCAATTAGGAAAATGGCAAAAAATAATGTACAAGTGTTTGGATCTCCCAGTGAACACTATTGGATCAGTAATTTTCTGACCTCAATAACATTGAGAATATGTGGCACAAGTCTTATTCAACAAACCTGAAGAACCTGATTTGCCCTGAAGAACACGAAAAAATAACCTGTGCAACACTGGTACATCCTTACCCCAAAAAAATTAAAGCTGTTATTGCAGTAAAAAGTGGCTCTACCAAATACGTTTGTGGTTTGAATACTTATGCAAGCAAAATATTTTAACTTTTTGTTTTCTTTAAAAACATATGCAGACAGATGATGAGTTTTATAATCCAGACAATGTTAGTAATTGAAGGGATTTGGATACTTCTGTAAAGCACTGTGTACAAATATACTTGGACTCTTAAATATATGTCCACGGGAGGGCTAGAAGTGGACAGGTACTTGGAATTTCTACATTAAGTTTTTTGGTGTACCAGGACATTTTCTTGCGTACCAGAACTTCTCATAACCTCACAGTGCTTTTTCTGCCTGCGACCAACCAGATTCTTTGGCTGAGCTTCTTTCTCAGCAAAAGACTGCTGTAGACAGTGGTCATTATTCATAATAGCCTTGTATTTCATTACCCATTGTATACTAAGTTATGCTGGAAGTGAGCATCAGTGCTAGCATAGTGCTAATTCCAAATTCTCACAGTATTTTTTTAATCACTGTGGAAATATTTTACACTTCAGGCTGTGGTTTACAATATGTATCTGTTACATGAACCCCTTTTATTGTTAAACAGTTTTAAAGAAGAGCTAGGCCTGATACTATATGGTTAAATTATCAGCACACAGAGGCATTTCATATGTAAAGTTATTTTAATACATTTGTCAATTTGTAATCTATATACAATATTATATTAATATTATATACCATATTATTTAATTAAACTAAATCTATATTCTTATATCATGTAAAAACAAAGGGAAAAAACAAAACATTCTCTTGTCCTTGTAGAGTTTTGGAAGTGTTGATGATTACCGTATTTTCCGGACTATAAAGCGCACCGGATTATAAAGCGCAATATCAATGAATGGGTCTACTTTCATACATAAGGCGCATCGGATTATAAAGCGCATTCAGCGAAACAAAACAGTCAGATAAGTCAAACTTTATTCAACTCATTCACAATAACTCTCAACATTGTTCAGTTGTAACATAAAATACAAAACAATACACTCGCTTTTTCAGTTCATTCCTCTTCCACAAATCCATCAAATTCTTCATCCTCAGTGTTTGAGGTAAACAGTTGGGCGATTTCAGCATCAAGCATGCCCGGATCTCTCTCGTCATTATCCGAGTCAGTCTCATTGCTGTTACTTAGCTGTTTAGTGACGATTCCGCCCTTCGTGAAAGCTCGGACGATACTTGAGACTGATACCTTAGCCCAGGCATCCACGATCCATTGGCGGATAGTGGCGTAACTCGCCCGGCATTGCCTTCCTGTCTTGGTGAATGTGTGTTCACCTTCTGTCATCCAATGCTCCCACGCAGCTTGCAGTTTAACTTTGAACGACCTGTTGACACCGATATCTAACGGTTGGAGTTCTTTGGTTAATCCACCTGGAATGATGGCAAGCTCCGAATTAGTTTGCTTCACTTGGGTTTTGACAGTATCGGTGAGATGGGCGTGCATGGAGTCGCAGATCAACAGAGACAGAGATTTGTGGAAAAAGCCATCCGGTCTCCTGACGTAAACTTCTCTCAGCCATTCACTCATCTTCTCCTCGTCCATCCAGCCCTTTGGGTTAGCTTTGATGATGATGCCGGCCGGAAACTTTTCTTTTGGCAAAGTCTCCCTCTTGAAAATGACCATGGGTGGTAGTTTCTGGCCATTAGCCTGGCAACTGAGAACTACAGTGAAGGATGACTTCTCGTTCCCTGTGGTGCGTATAGATACCGTACTGGTTCCTGTTTTCTCGACAGTACGGTTCACGGGGATGTCAAAGGTGAGAGGGACCTCGTCCATGTTGGTGATGTGTTCTTCTTTTCCGTGATCTTGTTCTTGCAGTAAGTGCGGAAAATGGCCAGCTTTTCTTCATAATCCTTTGGCAGTTGCTGCGAGATGGTAGTTCTTGTGCGGATGGAAAGATTACGTCTTTTCATAAAACGGAAGCACCAAGAAGGACCTCCTCGAAAGTCAGTGATCTTCATGTCACGTGCTACCGCTGTTGCCTTGAGTCGAATAGAGACTGTAGAGACGCTTCTACCTGCTGTTCTCTGTTCAATAACCCACTGTTCAAGTTTGTCCTCTAACTGTGGCCATCTCGCTTTGTTCCCTCGGAAACTCTGTTTGGTCTTCTTTACTTGGCGCAGGTCATCTTCTTGCTTCCTCCACTTCCGCACCATTGATGCATTAATGTTGAATTCTCTCGCAGCTGCTCTATTCCCATGTTCTACTGCGTGCCTGATAGCCTTGAGTTTGAAATCCGCTTCGTAAGCATGTCTCTTAACAGGTGCCATTTTGGGGTCCTAATAAACATACCGTAATATTATGTTGAAGTACAGTACGTATTACTCCGCGAGGCCCCTGACTACGGTAGCCGTAATGCTCCAACAATCCATCAACCGGTGCGGCTTCATAGCTTACCAAAGTCATTCTAAAACATTTTGACAGATATTTGAGCACCGTGTACCACATAAAATCGATTCGAGGTCAGTAAGCACAACCAGAATTAATACATAAGGTGCACCGGATTATAAGACGAACTGTCAATTTTTGATAAAATTAAAGGATTTTAAGTGCGCCTTATGGTCCGAAAAATACGGTAAATAATGTGCTGACATCCCAAATTACTTAAGAAGTTTGATGGATAGCATTATTATCACATTTGTGTGTTCACATTTAATACAAATTGTCTCACAACTCAGAAATAAAGACTGCCAGCAAGTAGCTGATCCCAGGTTTGTGTGGTTCCAGAGAAATTGAGATGCAGCATGCCTGACTTGGCCCCCCGCACCAGCCTGCGGACCCTGGAGGCTCTGAGAAACAGTCGCAGCATGGAAGCCAACATGCAGGGTCCTGCCAGCCATATGTCCTGCTTGCCCACCTCAGCTATAGGTCTGTACTTCACTGTACTCATATATATTGGGCTCTAAAAAGCCTTGGTAATCCTCTGATTTCTTGAGTACCTTAGTACCTTCAAGGCCTCCAGGGCCAGAGGCAGCAAAGCAGCCCCACAAAATTATGGAACCTCCAGCATTTTTAACTGTAGTACGGCTGTCCTTTGCCTTTTGAGTGCCATTTCATTATGTATGAACAAATGGCTGTTCTGCATTGCTAAAGACCTCTATTTTAGTTTCATAAATCCACAAAAAAATTGCTCAGAAGGACATTGATTTCTCTGGGTAGGTTTAGGTAAGGTTCAGCATTTCCTTTTTATGCATGTCTTTTATCAGTGGGGTCCTCCTTCGCCTTAACCCATAAAGCCCTTCTTGATTTAGTGTGCAACACATGTTATGGGTTGAAGACATCACTCCAGATTGCTCCAGGTCAGCTTTAAGCTTTTTGGATGTTTTATGTGGTATTTTTTCAGCACTTTGCACCAACCTTCAAAGACTTTGATCAATTTTCCTCTTCACACCACATCCCTTGAGGTTCTTGACAGTTACATGAGCAGCAAACTTCTTAATAATACTGTGGACTGTCAAAGCAGAGAAGCCAAGGTCTCTAGAGATGGTCTTACACCCTTTAGAATTTTTATGTTTGGTGACTATAGTTTCTTTCTTTTCTCTTGCCTTCATCACTGTCAGAAAGGAAAGGGGAATGAAAGTGACTTTTTTAAACATTAAAGCCATTATTTATTGGTTAATTCAAGTTATGTACTAGCATTTTATCTCAGTTAAGTCTAATTTCACCGCAATAAGAATCTTGTTCTTCTAATCAAACAGATTTGATCGGTTGAAAGGGTGCCAGTAATTTTGTCATGGCAAAATGATACCATTTATACCATTTCCATGCATTTTCATTTATTATTCTTATCCTCTACTGTACTGTATCAAACAAATGAGTGTTTATTCTAAAACCATTTCACTGTGCACTTTTTTCAGGAAATAGTGTACATAATATACAATATCTAAAATGCAAGGGTGCCAATAATCTTGAATTCAGAATCAGAATTGTAATATTGAATAAACACATCAGAATTGCTGTATTATAGTCTGTGTATAAAAGTAACTTCAAAGGTTTACTAAGGAATGGAGTCCACCTCTCTTTCATATTAAATAATAGATGAAAGGTGAGGGCTCACATTGTATTTAGATCACCGCCCCAATTACGACCATTCCACTCCGAATGCAGCCGATCTCGTCTGATATGAATCAGCATCTATCCATCCGTTATCCTTAACCGCTTTATCTTGTTCAGAGTGGTCCTGTGCCTATCCCAGAATTATCACACGCTAGACTGTGAAACTACACCTTGGACAGGAAGTTTGGAATTCATTGTTTACTGCTATACTAGAAGAATGGCAACGGTAAATTCTGGTAAAATGTAAAGCATTATTTTTGGATTACCTAACAAAAAAATAACATCAATCTAGTAAAATATCGTTGGCAGGGGTGAGCTGTTTTCTTACTTCTAACTTTTCAATTTTACCCAAAATGGAAAGGAATTATGAATGTTCCTCCCAAATGTTGGTCTTCCACTAAACAACCAAATCACAAGCAAGTTGAAGTTCCTTGTGTCATTGCTCTCTTAAACTGGGTGCCACATCACTCAGGACATCCGTTTTTCTCTTTACAAGGAGAACCTGGATTTATGCAGCTTACACGTAGTGGACCAGTATAACCAACCAAATGACATATCTCCCATGAATATTGTACAGCTTGTCTTTAAGAGAAACACTTTACAAAGTCGGACATTGATTACTGATTACTTAGAAAAGTTAGAAAATTCATGTTCAATGCATTCAAGGAAATTTCATTGTCCTGTCCATTGACTACCAGATATAAGAAAATGAAGTCACTTTCCATAGTCCAAACATATTTATAAATCACTTCAAATAGTATTTCATATTCTGTTTGGAAGGTAAATTTATCTGGGTAAGTCTGACCTGTTTTATTTTTATTTTTTTTAATTAAATTTATTTACCATCATTTACAATAATCATCTTGTTGCCCTCCACCGAAATATAAAATATTCCAACTTCTCAATTATAATTAATAGCATGGGGTTGATTCAAATGATTAGTTCTGAGAAAATAAAAAGAAACATTTATTTTTATGCCATTTTATACAGTCACCGTTCTGTCTAGCGCAGTGTTAATGCCATCTTTCTTCCACTGCTGTCCTCAATAAAAGTGTCTTATTTCTCTAGGTATGACAACTGCTAGGCTGCATGGCACCCAGTCGCTTCTCTCATTTCACACCCCTCTGGCGAGGTCTATGGCAGGAGTGCTTCAGCCTCAGAGGAGACCCTCCTCCTCGCTCGGGACCCCTTCAGCCAGTGTGCGAAGAGTCCAGCCTCCAGGCACTTGCCACAACAGGGCTTTCTCTGGTGACAGAGCTACATCAGCAGAAGGCAAATCAACTCTGGGTCATCTTCACTCCTCCCTGGTGGAGGTGACGCCATCTCACCGAGGAAGACTGATCCATCCCTCCAGGAGGTAAAACACTTGGCACTGAACTTTGTGGCATCACTTATGTAATCTTATTACTGTAGGGTTAGAATGCTGAGAAATTATTCTGAAAAATGTCAAGTAATGTGTGAACTTTTGGTTGCAGCTCACCAGCGAGTATTTGTTCTCATCACTGTATCTCAAACCAGCTGTCTTACAGGGGGTTGTTGTCAACATAAATCAAACATTTTTCAACAAAAGGTACCTCAAGAAATAATACGTGTGATCATTGTTTATTAGAGAAAGCTATGCAACATCCAGTGTCTCATGTTACCTCCTTGATCTTGAGATGCAGCTGAAATTTATTTACTGTATATGTTACACCATACAGTATGTCTGGAAAATCAGCCAGCATACCCTAGGATGAGAAGAATGTTTAAATGAAAGTACATCTGTGCATTATGTTGCATAGCTATATTATGGACATTTAGCCTATATTCATGTTTAATGATTATTCAATATTGGGTATAGTCAAATGAGTACATTCTGCAATGGACTAGCATCCATACCCATCCTAGCCTTGCACCCAGACTACAGGCTATAGCCTCCCTGACCAGGACAGTCTGTTATTTAAAATGGATGGATGGTTGGAATGAGAACACTTGCAACTTTAACATTTCAGCCTTTTTCATGTGGCAACATCTTTAACAATATTGAAAATAAAATTGTGTTAAATTTCTGTTTTCTTTTATGTTGGCAGGTCACTGGGGTTAACAAAACCATGCAGCACTTTTGCTGAGGAGTCATGGAGGGAAGGGTGTTACTGAAGACAACATTCCTTGACCCCCCCCCACCCTCAGTGTGTGAACACTAACAAACAACCTTGTGACAGCACAAAACCCAGCAACCAGGGATGCTGACTGCACTGCAAGTCACCAAGGATGGTCTGCACTGACACAACCCAGACCCCATGAACACTGCCCAGAGGTCTGGAAGATGCTGCTCACCATCTACCAAAATGAGACAGACACTTCATAAGGTTTTTTTTTTCTTCTTATTTTAGATGTGATGTCAGGTGAGTACATTTGCATTCTGTCACAATGCTGGAATAAGACAGCAGTGTATCCCACAGAATATGTAATCGCTAGTTTTATCATTGCACTTCTTAGTTTACTCACAAACGCAACTCAAATATAACCCTCCCCACCTTTTTCAGAACAAAATCTAGCTGTGGCAGCCAGAAGGACATTAAGAACAGTTTCATCAGATTATTTTGCTCTTTTTATTGTGGATGCCTGACTTGGTTATGAATGAAGAAATTAAGCAATATCTGTGTAAATGCAGAACTATGCATTGACGTTTTGTACTCAGATGTGCTCTTTGCAAAGCTAATGAAATGGTCTTCTGAGGTACAGATGCTTTACAGTTGATGGTTAGCAGAATGCTTTCTAATTCTTTTACAACTGGAGTAATAAGAAAACCAGCTGCTGGGACTGTCTAATTCTATTAAATGTTCATTGTGTTGTACAAGTGTGGTGCCCTTTTTCACTAAACTAAAAATACTCTCATCTTTACATTTCTTTATTTTCACAAACTATACACGTCCAAGGCTTTGAACACAATGTTGGCATCAACGTGCCTTGGAGATGCTGTTGACATGGAGAGAAAAGAATGACTCGGGAACGTTCTGTCCTCCACCCGAGTCCTTGGTGTCAGAAGGGGTGCGAACCGCTGTCACTGTGATCGAGTCCCATCCATCTAGTTATTCGTCACCCTCATCTTTGCCAAGTGTTACAATCTTTTCAACACTTTGACCTCACAACGTGCCACATATAACAACCTGTCTCATTTGTGTTTCTAATGAGGATTAAGGCGTAAAACAATCCAGCAGCCACCTGTTTGTTGTCCTCACTGTCCTTAACGGCTTTCTCCAGCACTACAATCCGCAGGTTGTATTACTGCTAACTGCAGGACACGCAGCAGTACATATAAACCACATTTACATCCTTTTACCCCATTTTTACTAGCCTTCTAAAATGCCTCAAAGCTGTACCAACAAATAGCACCGTAATATGCACGATGCAGACTCAACAGCACTAATGATAAAAAGTAAGGTAATTTTTTTAATGCAATAAACATGGTGCCACGTGGATTTCAGATGCGCCTCACATTACGCACCCCGACATTCGTATGCTGCTTAGCTAATGTGCTAACCACATGCCTGTGCACAGCTCAGAATATAAACTAAATTATGTTTTGTGCACCAAATTTGCCGTTTACCCTCATGATCCCAAAACGACTTCGACGACAGCCGGCAGCAACTTCGCCGAGACGTTACTCTGGGCCACTGCGGCGTTTTAGCAGCGAAGCTAACACTGCGTGCGCTTCAGGTTGCCGGTGCTGGCGCGGAAACCTGTCAGCTTGAAATAACGTGGACGACTGTTAACCAAGCGCCACCGCTCGCACGCTGCTCGTCCGGGTAAGCGAAGCTGATGCGCTGGAAGGCGCGACTGACAGCACTTTCGCTCGGGCTCTGCTGCGTTCCGCCCCGCAGCGACAGCGCGGGCTCCGGAGCTCTGCGCTCGAGTGACGTAAAGCGAGAGCTCGGTAACCGAGGAGGCCGCGCGCGCGCTCGCTCGCTCTCCCCCTTCTCCTCCCGCCCTCGCCGAGGCAGCGAGCGAGGCGCCTGATTGGTCCGGGCCTGGAAAGGAGCGCTCGCGGTCCAGAATGTGCAGGCCGCGGTGTCCGAGGTGTGCGAAAAAATAGCAAAACAAGCTAACTGAAAGCGAAACGAGGGAAAGCCTTTTCCGGGGCAGAAACGGGCTCTTGGACGGCAGCAAAAGTGACCCGCCTCGGTAAGGAAACGACCGAAAAATCGCTGTTTAGAATTCAAGGGCCCAGCTCGCTGGGCCTGGGGCCTCGTCATGGCTGCTCGTAAACACGACAAAGGAAGAAGGTGGCCTGCGTAAATACGCGTGTTTGGGTGTTTTTCCCACTCTTTGCATTCTGAATGCCGAGGTAAAAATGAGCACTGTTTGTGTGGAATTTCATCCAGAGCCCTGGAAACGATGTGGGATTAAATTGTACGTGCAAACATGTAAAAGCGCGTATGCACAAAATGGCGGACGATGACGGCCGTCTGTCGCAGTGTTTCTAGCGCCGTCTGCATGCAAATCGCAAAGTCTCGTACTTCGCGTCAGGGAGTTGCATTTGGCCGGCATTTGTGTGCGCATTTATGACAGCACAACTGCGTTGCGTGACCTAGCCGGCGCTGTAGTTGGTACAGCGGGATGTCGCGGTTGCGCTGCAGACGCGGCTCCTGCTGGCCGCCTGCAGACAGGCGAGGAGGGGAGCGGCCATGTTTGCCGAGTGTGCGCGCAAACACACACACGCACGCACACACACGCAAGCGGTGCTTAACTTCCATAAAGATGCATTTGTAAACTTCACTTGTGAAAAATGCAAACAGTGCAGTTTAACGGTGCAACGATTTCAGGAAGCCCCTGTTGCAAAGGCTCAATGTCCCTTTCATAAGTTTTTTTTTTTTTTTTGAACGTATTCTTTATTGCCCAAAATACGCACCTTGCGTGCCGTTCACTTAAGTTGGAACGTAAAGTCACGAACTTAGGAAGTAAAACTTGAGATCTGAAAACGCTGGCAGGAAAGTGCCTTAAACACCTTGTGTTTAAGCGCAGGTGCTCTGACGGGGTCGTGACCGTTCCATGTGCTCTCGTGTGAAATTTTCAGTATTTCTGTTGAAATTTCAGGTCCAAGAACAAATGCGAATATGAAAACTAAACACAAAGCTCGCAGTCTCACCATGTGTCCAAAGCATAATGCAATATGCAAATCTGTTGCAATAAAATATGCACAGGATGGTAGTTTCTTTAACAAGAAATAATTGTTAACTTTTAATACTATGCAGTTCTGTAAGAGTTTGCTGTAAAGAATATAAGAATACATTTAATCGGGGCAGCAGGTGGCGTAGCTTTTAGAATTGTGGACGACCTCAAGTTCACAAGTTAGAATCCCACCTCCTGTTGAAGTATACTTGAGTATTGAGTGTTTGTGTATTTACCCTAAATTGTTACAGTTAAAAAAAAAAAGATCTAGCTGTTCAAAGGGGTAAATAAGTGTATGCTGCTTTGTAGAAAAGCATCAGCTATTTGAATAAATGTAAATATTGGTGCATTGTGTTGCTTAGTGGACACATCCAGAACTACTCACAAGTAAAACCTTTTGCCCATCTGAAAGTTCTAGTGGAGCAATTCACTTTACTACTGTAGGGCTCCTTTTTACTCCATCTAGATGGCTTGTTTACAAGCTTGTGTCCTTAACTGCAATACTGCCTGCTGCTTTTGGTGAAATGATTCTTGACTGTTATTTATGTGAGACATCTGGAGGCATGGTTCATATAGGATGTGTTCATGTAAGATTGATTTGTGTATTTTTTGTATAAAGTCCTGTAAGAAACCATAATACTCTATAGTATATAAAGGTAGTTTGAAATTATGTGCTACATTTATACTATCATCCAGTTACAACTGGATACCCATATTCAAATTCATTTATCAGTTTAAATAACAGATGTAAGAATATGGGTAAAATAGATAATGGTAGGAAAAAGTCTGAATTTGCCCAAGGTATTCTTGGCCAGATATTCTAAAACAGTGCAGGTTAAAGTTAAATGATTAGGGGATCTTCATAGTTTTCATTTAAGTGTGATGCTAGCTGTGAAATTGTACAGACTACCATTTCATTGCTGTATTCTTCTGGTTTAATTGATTTTTTCTTTATAGTTTTGTAAACTATACTTCTGTAAACTATTTTGTTTCTTGAAATAAATCCCAGGAGCATTGTATACCAGTGGCATTTCTTTCAGCTATGAGTAGGGAGGGGAAAGGATGTAATTGAGGTTTTTGTTTTCCCTGAACAAACTGATTATATGGCAGTTTTGCAACCAGTTTTACTTGTAACTCATTATTACCTGTACTCATTAGCCAAAGATCTGTTCTTTTGCGGTGCTTTTCTCAACAACTTTTGTCACATCGAACTCAAAATGAAATTTTTTATTAATCAAGCTACAACCACGTAGCTTGATTAATAAAAATAATGCCCACCAGTTAAAAGGAAGTGCAGGAAAAAGCCACAAAGTAACTAAGATAAACCAATCCTCATATCCATGGGTGAAAAAAAAAAAACAAGAAAAAAAATGACAGAGAAATGTTTGTATTGTGTGAACAGTTTTGGGAGCAGTAAAGTCAATATCGGGACATATTGTCTACCCAGTAGGAGATGTTCTGGAGGTGAAGCAGTGCCGATTCTTCAGTCTTCTATGTCTCAGCTTAACAAAGCTCATCCCAGTCATTCAACCACCAGCAGGAGGTGAAGGACTGGGCAGTTTCGAATGTGTTCCTGCTCATAATGTAACACCTTTGCCAGCAGTTGGAAATTAGACCTTACAGTTACACATTAGTAGCAACAACAGATGTCATTGCTTTGTTTTGTTCTTCTGCTACTGGTCTATGCCAGTGACTACTGTATTTTAAAGATGAGTAATAGCATATTGGCTTGAATGTAAGACAGTATTATTTTTTTTTTCTGGGAATTAGATCTAGAAAAGATGGAGTTGTCTTATATTCAAGGACTAGACCTATGAAGATCATGTGCCATATAAAGCCAGTAGGTGGCGTTACTTATCCACTGGTGTCAGTTATCCAAAGAAAAGATCAATGGCAGCTAGCGAGGGTGAAAGATGGCAAAGCCTTGAGATGTTCTGTGAAAAAGTAGCTCAAAGTTAGGCAAAATTAACCAAGGATGGAGGAGGAGTTATGATGCCAATTTTAAGATAATAGTGATCAACAAGGCAGAGGTGGCAAACAGCTCTCAAGTAGCCAAGAAATATAAAGTTACAGGATGTCATGTTTGGAGATGGTGAGCCCAAAAAGACCTTAAAAACACAAATATGGTAAATATGGATAAATTTGCTTTTTTGTTCTAAAGATAAGATATAATGTTTCAAAAACCTTTTTCCAAAAATTAGTATTGAGAAAGAGGGGGATATCCTATAATCAGGATCATCTTATTCAGGCCAATACAGCATTTACGCTGTTTATCCATTAAATAGGCTTAGCTTTGTTTTGATTATGCTTTTAGTAGATACTCCTTTGATGCTGTTTACATTTGATCCATTTCTTCCATCTGGAGCTCAAGTTAAGTCCTCAATATTGCTGTTGAACATTTGTAACATTTCATTCTAAAATTTATTACTTGCCATGGTAAGTTTTGGCTACAGTTCTCCATATTGAAATTACATGAGTTTTCAGTACACAAAGCATGACATTTATAACTGACCTGCAAAAGTGACTTCATTTGTGTAAAGTATTGGAAAATGCATTTGTACCAATTGATTTTCTTGGCACCGCTACTAAATCTGTAACAAAAATTGAGCTTAAATTTAGCTGAAGTCTGGTACACAGTTTAGCTCTTAACCTTGGAAGGCACTGGTTATATATCAGTTGCGATGAGGGTTTTACATTGTCAATAAAACTAGAAGGCTTTCTTCAAAATTAAAAAAGTATACTTAATCCCTCTTTAGGTTACCATCCTCCTTGATGGAAGTTAAAAAGGAATTCTGCACGGTCCGGGATTGTTGGAAGGCTTTGCATCAAATGTGAAGGTTTGTGAGCTTTTGTCTCATGATCAGTTTCACTGTTGAATGATAATGAGTTGATAAATCAATTTTGAATGACTTCATATTATATCACCAACTACAGTACATTTTACTATTTAACTGCATCTTTCTTAAGTCCCTGACATAAAATTTATATGTACTATGTAACCTCTAAAATATTATACATTGTCAAAAGAGTTTATTTGTCACGTACATGATTACTGAGTATACCATGTAGTGAAATGTGCTCTGATTCAATAGGATAGAAGACTCTGCGTATTTTCATATCCTAATGAACTTCAACCATTTTCTTTGATTGCTCTTGTTTTGTAAATTAAATACATTTTTGTTGTTGTATGGATTTATACATTTACTAGCTCTAAAAATATATCAGATATAAGCTGGTATTTCTTTATTACTTCTAAAGCCTACAGGAAGTAAAGCAATATGGACCAAGGTGGAGGGGTGTTGGAGTTTCAGTTGCAAGATTCAAAAATGCCCCACACGATGATAATGCAGGACTTTGGTAAGTAGCATGGCTAAAGGGAATTTCATGGAGGAAACAAACAGAAAATCTTTCGTGAACTTGGCGAATCTTTACTCAGGAATTCATTTTAAATGATTTAAATTAATATATATTAAAATATTCTTCTGTTATTTAATTTGTAATATTTTTCTAATTGTTTGGAGAAAGCATATAAAACATAAACATTGTGAGTTCATTGCCCTCCTTATTATAATCTAATGTTGTTTCAGATTTGCTCATGAGGTTTGGCTATTAATTTAAATTCCTGTAAACTTACAAGCAAAATATCTGTCACAGTGGCTGGCATGGGGGGCATGGCCCACATCGATGGTGACCACATCGTCGTTTCAGTTCCGGAGGCAGTGCTTGTTTCGGATGTGGTGACTGACGAAGGCATCACTTTGGAGCATGGTCTGGAGGCAGAGGTTGTCGACGGGGTGGACATTGTCGCCGATGACATTGTGACTGCAGAAGGTGTTATTGTATCTGAGTCTGCTCTCGGAGCAGAGGTAGCCATTGAGGAGGCTTTGGATTCTGACCACCACATGCTAACTGCTGACCTCATTGACGAATCAGTGAGCGTTCCTGACCAAGTCTTTGAGATGGTGTCTGAGGAGGTGATGGTCTCCAACTGCGACTCAGAGACAGTCATCCAAGCTCATGAGGGCATGCCAGTCTCGACAGTCACTCTAAAACCAGAGGATGACGAGGATGGCAAGAGCACCTCAGAGGACTACTTAATGATCTCCTGTGAGTTTCAGTCCCTGTTGGAGATCACTTGTGTGTGTGTGTGTGTGTGTGTGTGTGTGTGTGTGTGTGTGTGTGTGTGTGTGTGTGTGTGTGTGTGTGTGTTGGTATATACACACACACAAATATGCATTTATAGAATACATTTGAAGAATGTAAATGAAATTACAGATTTTGCAGGGCACGGTAATGGACTTGTTGCTTATTACTTTCACAGTGGATGAGGTCGGAGAGAAACTTGATATAGGGAATGCTCCCCTAAAGATAAGCACTGAGATGACACAGGATGGAGGCTCCAAACAAGGTGATTTTGGCTCTGAAGTCATCAAGGTGTACATCTTTAAGGCCGAAGCTGACGACGATGTTGAAATTGGTAAGCAGCTGCTGTACACACATTTTTAAAATTTATTTATTTATTTATTTATTTATTTGGTACAATTTTTAAAAATCTGTTTTCTAGTTTTCAATGCCTTTGAAAACATTTATGTAAATTTTCTCTGCATCTTCATTTCATATGCATTTTAATTGTCTTGTGAAAGTTTGGATTGATACATGATTTGTATCAATAATAATAAAGAAGTCCGTCAGTCCTCTCATGTACTGCCTCACGTCTGGTCACTCCCTGAAGCAGGCATAATAGAGATTTCCACCATTGTGATCTTGTGGTCTTTCTGTAATTATTGGGTTGTTTATTTTAGTGCTTTATTTCTGAAAAATGGCTAAAGATAAAAGATGTTGTTAAAGATAAAATGTTACAGAAAGAAAAACTTGTAAGAATTTGGACAAAAGTTAAAAGTGTTAAATTGTGTAGAGTATGGTAAAAGATGGATATTTGTCTTGCATTAGGTTAGTGTAAAATCACAGTGCAGACTATGAGACTAATAAACAAGTCTTGAAAGCGTCACCTTCTCCACCACAGAACTCCCTGTCCTCTGCTTAATGCGCCTACCTTTGTCTTCCTGAAGCCAGTCCATATATAAATATGTTGTGTGTGTATACATACATACATACATACATGCATACATACATACATACACTGTTATTAATTCTGTATTTAATGTTAACTTGTACTTGGACATCTTTTTGGGTGAACTTGGCATGAGGTTTGTAATGAGGTAATTTCAGTCTTTTTTTTTTTTTTTTTCCCCAGTCAAATATATTTGTAGTCCTTTGTAGAGTAGAACTATTGAAAATCTTTAAAGTAGTTTGAGTAATGAGTTTTTTGCTATTCATTTTTGACATTTTCTTAGCTTTCTTGAGGTTGTATAAATATTTAGCACAGAATATGTCAGGATTTGTTTATATGATCCTATGAATAGCTCAAGAGGTTCCACATGTTATTTGTCTTCTACCTATGTTTGTAAAAACTGCAGGTGGGACAGAGGTAGTGACAGACAGTGACTTTTCTAATGGCCACGCAGTCCTGGAACAAGGACCTGTTGGTAGACTGTCGAGGGAGAAGATGGTCTACATGGCAGTTAAGGACTCTTCACATGGAGTCGTGGACACGAGTGAGTTTCGTTTCCCACCTATTGCCACCTCAGTTGTAGCGCATCATTAAAATGTCCTCACTAATTACAGTTTAATGTCCGTCAAGCAGATGAAGCTGAATGGTAAACATAAACGTACAGGTGTTTTGCTCCCCTGTACAATGCTCTTGTGTTCTAGCACTGTTTGAGTAGAATAACATCCATAATGCTAGTCAAGTTTAGAGGCAGAACACTCTCAGCTCTCTAATAGCCACTTTCTTTGTTTATACTTACTCAGCCAGTGAAAATGAGTAGACAGTTTGAACAGAGCCAGTTAGGGCTCGCCTCCTTCAGTGTAATTATTTCCGGGTCCCTCCCATGCCATCTCCCAGTGCCGCAGCGATGCGACCATATTTGGTGAGTGTAGTACCCATGGCTGTGTTTGGGGGTTTTTATTTATTTATTTTTTTAAATCCACCTGCAATAGAGAATTGCAACCCTGGACACAAAAATAACTAACTAGTTTGTTAACCAATTTCATTATTTTGTTTTGTCCCCCCCCTTTTTTTTTTTTGTTAACAGATGCTAGTAACTGGCATATGCCATTCAGTCAAAATACAGATTCACATACATGGTTATGTTTTGTATGTAAAAAATGACAAGCGTCTTGTGCAATTTTAAATACAATCACTTTATAGTTTAGATATTTTTTTCCTAAAATAATACATGAAATTCTTAATTCAAATTAAATCAATAGTTTTTAATCTTGTGGCGTTTTTACTCTGTTGCTTGTGGATTCTTACATATTTTAGATTAATGCATGTTTCCTAGTCACTGAGAAGTTATACACACCCTTGCTTGAACTTACATATGTGTGATTTTTTTTTTTTTTGGAAATTTATATAGTCTATATACAGTCAGGTTCATAAGCATTTGGACAGTGACTCACTTTTCATTATCATATTGGCTCTGTATGCCACCACAATGGATTTGAAATAAAACACTCAAGTTGTGCTTTAAGTGTAGATTTTCAGCCTTAATTTAAGAGTTTTGTCAGAAATATTGTATGAACCAAATAGGAATTACAAACATTTTTATATATAGCCTCCACCAAGTTTTAGGAGCCCAAAAGTAATAGGATGAACTAACACAAGCATAAATTCGAGTGTCATTTTTTAGCACTTGGTTGCAAATCCTTTGCAATCAATGACTGCCTAAAGTCTGGAACCCACAAACATCACCAGATCCCGGGCTTCTTCACTGGTGATGCTCTGCCAGGCCTTTGCTGCAGCAGGCTTCAGTTCCTGCTTGTTCTTGGAGCTTTTTGCCTTCAGCAAGTGAAATGCACATTTAGTTGGATTCAGGTCAGGTGACTGACTTGGCCATTGCGTTCTATTTCTTTGCCTTAAAAAAATCTTGGGTTGTTTTGCACTTTGCTTCAGGTTATTGTTCATCTGCACTGTGAAGCGCCCTCCAAGGAGTTTTGAAGTGTTAAGTATTATCGGAGTGGATAATACAGCCGTGTACACTGCAAAATTCAGTCTGCTGCTATTGTCAGCAGTCACATCATCCTTAAATTCAAGAGAACCAGTTCCCCTGCAGCCATACACGCCCACACCACAACACTCCCTTCATCGTGCTTCACACATGAGGTGGTTTGCTTCAGATCATGAGCAGGTCCTTCCCTTCTCCACAAGCTTCTCTTCCCCTCATTCTCAAGCAAGTTGTTCTTTGTCTCATCTGTCAATAGGATGTTGTTCCAGAACTGTAAAGGCGCTTTTAGATTATTTTTGGCAAACTCCAATTTGGTCGTCCTGTTTTTGAGGGTTACTAGTGGTTTACATCTTGTGGTAAACCCTCTGTATTTACTCTGGTGTCCCTCCTGGAAGGTCTTTTTGATCTGGCCAACTGTTGTGAAGGGGTTTTTCTTTACCAGGGAAAGACTTCTGTCATCCACCTTGATTGTTATCCATGGTCTTCCATGCCTTTTGGTGCTCCTGAGCTCACCAGTACATACTTTATTTTTAAGATTGCCTCATGTAGTTGATTTGGCCACAGCTAATGTTTTTGCTATCACTCTTGATGGGTTTGTTTTTATTTTTCAGCCTTATGATCGCTTGCTTCACTGGCAGTGACAGCTCTTTGGACTTCATACAGAGAGTTCAGAGCACCTGGCCATGGAGGAGCTGAGCAGCCAATTGTCCAATTACCTTTAGTCTCTTAAAAAGGGGGTCCGCATATAACAAGTGCTGTAATTCCTACTCTGTTCTCCCAATTTGGATGTAAATGCCCTCAAATGAAAGCTGAAAGTCAGCAGTTAAAGCATCTTAATTGTTTCATTTTAAATCCATTGTGTTGTTATGCAGAGCCAAAATGATGAAAATTATGTCACTGCCCAAATACATATGGACCTGACTGTATTTGGTACAGACTGAAAACTCATGTATGTTTCAGGGTTCAAATATTTTCTCTAACTTCAGTAGTTAATAAGGACAAATTTGTCTTTTCTCCATATGTTTAAGTTTGTAACTGTTGCTTGGTGTACACCAGTTGCTTGTTTATTTCATGCAAAGTACACAAGAAGATTTCTTTTAGCATACAAAGTATTGTGAGAGAAAAAAACTGGACAGTAACTTTTTTTATATTTTAAAAATACATAACTACTATTACTGTTAGTACATGTACTATTTGACATCTGGCTGTAACAAAGAAGTCATCAGCAGACTCTTTAGATTTATAAATAAATTATTTCTCAGTGTTACATTGTGTCCAGTCTGTTAGAGAGGTATGTAGTGTACAGTAACACTCATTTAAATTACACTATTTTAAAATACACTACATGGCCAGTATGTGGACACATGACCATCACACCCAAATGTGTTTGTTAAACATCTCATTCCAAACCCATGAGCATTAATATGGAGTTGTTCCCCTTTGCTGCTGTAACAGCCTCCACTTATCTGGAAAGGCTTTCCATCAGATTTTGGAGCTCCGTTGTGGAAATTTTTGCCCATTCAGCCATAAGAGCCTCAGTGAGTTTGGGCACTGGCAGAGGGCGAGAAGGCCTGACTCGTGGTCAGCATTCCAATTCATCCTAAAGGTGTTCAGTGGGATTGAGGTCAGGGCTCTGTGCAGGCCACTCAAGTTTTTCCAAACCAACCTGCGCAAACCATGTGTTTATGGAGCTCACTTTGTGGTCAAGGCACAGTCACGATGGAGCAGGAAAAGAACTCCCCCAAACTGTGGCCGCAAAGTTGGAAGCGCACAACTGTCTAGAATGTATTTGTATGTGTGTGGCAGAAACGGCGCAACTCAGTTGTTAGAAGATGTATTCACATACTTTTGGCCATATAGTGTACAGCTGGGTTTAGATGCTACCAACTCAGGTCCAGGAACTCATTTTGTACATTTTTCATGAAACCAGGCATTGTGTCTGCCCAAACTAGATCCTAGTACAATTCTTATCCCTCCTTGAGATGCAGATGTGTCTTTGCCCAGATTGTACAGAGATTGCGGATGAAGTGTACATGGAAGTGATTGTTGGGGAAGAGGAGGCCCCGGCCATCCATGAGGCACTGGAGGAGCCCCCTGTCAACAAGACTTTTGTCCCAGTGGCTTGGGCTGCTGCCTATGGTAAGCACATTTTTCCAATACTGTGGTAATTTGCAGGTTCCAAGATTCTAAGAGATGTAACAGAGTTATACAGTGTATAAAGTGCCTTTTTTTCCTTTAAAACTCAGAGCTTAAAAGGCTTTACAGTTTTAAAACTTTTCCCTTGTTTTCGCTTAATTTTTGTTCTTTAAATAAAGGCACTATCAGCATTGGTGTATGTCAAAGTTCACTCTGGTTCTCTCACAGGTAACAACTTGGAAACAAGGCTGGACAACAAGAATGGAACAGCCACTCAGTATTTGCAGATCAGTGATAGCCTCAGCACCAGCAGAGCTCTGAAGCAGAGGGTGAAGAAGAAGAGGAAAGGAGAAACACGGCAATGCCAGACTGGTGCGGGGCTTCAGAGTACATTTCTATTGGAGCGTTAGATGAACTTTTACCTTGTTCATTGTCTTACACAATAAAATTAATTTTCTAGATCTATAAGGAGTTTATCTGTGCAGATCCAAATGCAATTAGAATAAAAACGAACCAAATTGTAGTTGCTTTATGTTTTTTTTCCCTCAGTTTTCTAGCCAGAACTCAGAAAGCATTGAGCTAAAGTCCATGAATTGATAGTTAGTGGGTTTTCTCTCTTCCCCCCCCCATGTTTCAGCTGTGATCATCGGTCCAGATGGACAGCCCCTGACAGTATACCCTTGTCATATCTGTGGGAAGAAGTTCAAGTCACGGGGCTTCCTGAAGCGCCACATGAAGAACCATCCAGACCACATGTTCAAGAAGAAGTACCAGTGCACAGACTGTGACTTCACCACCAATAAGAAAGTCAGCTTCCATAACCACCTTGAGAGCCACAAGCTGATCATTAAGAGCGAGAAGGTTCCAGAGTTTACAGAGTACACTCGACGCTATTGTGAGGCGAGTCCGCTCAGCTCCAACAAGCTGATTTTACGTGACAAGGAGCCCAAACTGTACAAGTGTAAGTATTGTGATTATGAGACTGCTGAGCAGGGTTTGCTCAACCGTCACCTGCTGGCCGTGCACAGCAAGAACTTTGCCCATGTGTGTGTTGAGTGTGCCAAAGGCTTCCGGCACCCATCGGAGCTCAAGAAGCATATGCGGACCCACACAGGTGAGAAGCCTTACCAGTGTCCACACTGTGAGTTCCGCTGTGCAGACCAGTCCAACCTAAAGACTCATATCAAGAGCAAGCATGGCACTGAACTTCCTTATAAGTGCAACCAGTGCCCTCAGGCCTTTGCTGATGATAAGGAGTTAGAGAGGCACAATGAGCTTTTCCAGGGGCACAAGGCACACCAGTGTCCACACTGTGACCACAAGAGCACCAATTCCAGTGACCTAAAGAGGCATATAATTTCGGTGCACACCAAGGACTTCCCACACAAGTGTGAGGTGTGCGACAAAGGGTTCCACCGCCCCTCCGAGCTCAAGAAGCACTCAGAGATTCACAAGGGTAGCAAGGTCCACCAGTGCCGGCATTGCGACTTCAAGATCTCCGACCCCTTTACGCTCAGCCGACACATCCTGTCAGTGCACACCAAGGACCTGCCCTTCAAATGTAAGCGCTGTAAGAGGGGCTTCCGGCACCAGAATGAACTGAAGAAGCACATGAAAACACACAGTGGCCGCAAGGTCTATCAGTGCCAGTACTGTGAGTACAACACTACGGACGCCTCTGGGTTTAAGCGGCACGTTATTTCAATCCACACTAAAGACTACCCCCACCGTTGTGACTACTGCAAGAAGGGCTTTCGGAGGCCCTCTGAAAAAAACCAGCATATAATGCGGCACCACAAAGAAGTGCTAATGTAACGTTATACATCCCTTTCGCCGCTCTGAAAAGAACTGAGCTGGAAGGGAAACATGTATTTATATGATAAGTGATAATTGTAATTGTAAACACTTCTCCTTTTCAGTCATGTGACAGTTTTCCAGTTGTTATAAAAGAGGTCTTAAAACCAACAAATGTGCTTATTTTGAGTCTACAGGGCATTTGCAAATGGAGGGGGGCAGAGGCTAGCAAAATAAAGGGGAGTGGTCCGGTTTTAGTCATTGTTCATTGCTTCATTGTTTCTTCATTGTGCATAGCAGTTAATGCTGTAAGGGGTTCTGTTTTTAATTTTTTTTAACAGTATACCATCTTCAGAAGAGTAAGCACTGCTGATGTCTCTGGTGACTGAGCTCTGTGTTTAAATATGTTTCTGTGTTTTTTTTTTTTTGTTTTTTTGTTTTTTTTAATTCAAGATCAGTGTGAGCTATTCATGTCAGACTTGTTTTAGTGTTTGCTACTTTTTGTCATGGTCACTAACTTCAAAAGGGACAATGCACCACTTAGCGATTCTGTCTTCACTACCATTTGTACTTATTTATTTTGAAGCCGGTGTGGACGCCTTAATGTCAGAATCAAAAACTTGTGATTGATTTTAAAAAAAAAAAAGTCTCTACAAAAAACAGTAGAACTGGATGTATTCAAGCTGCAACCCAAAGACACCCATTTTATAAGTTTATTGATGAGTTTTGACACCTTGATCTCTGACCAGAGTCAGCCAGTCTTGCTAGAGTTGGGTGTTCAGGAGTCTCAAGATCCTACTTGAACATCTCAGTTTCAACTGATCTTGCCATCAGTACTTGTAACTTCCTTAGACAGACCAGCATTGTCTTACATGCATTTTAATATCTGTGTGCATTAGGGAGTAAACAATAATGAGGTACTCCTGGGTTAGTTTTGATTGCAATATGGTAGTAAATTTATCTTCCCATTGTTTGGGACTAGAAATTTCAGGTTGTTCCAGATGTGGGATAGAACAGGTAAGTATCATAAGGGACCAAAAAGGATACCTGGTCCAGTTTAGATTTGTTGTAAGGATCATTGGTGACATCAGATGCTTATCATGTAGTTTTTTGTTTTTTTTTAAACTCCCTTTGGGGCATTTTGCCCTCACCATGGTATTGTCTCCAGTCTCACATGCAACTGTTGAAAATATGAGAAGATCATGCTGCTTACGTGAGACTTAACGCTTTGCTGCTTATGCGTGTAAAATGTACATATCTTGTGCCTATTTATGCCCTCAGTGTTATGCTGGTTCTTTAAGTGAACTGACTTTTAAGAATGTTCCTGCTGCATCCCCTTACCCTCCCTGTTCTCTCAGTAAGCACTGTGGTATTTGGGATAACGTGTAAACCTTCAGTTCGAACCCCTGAAGTACAAACCACAAAGCCACCATTTTTGAGACAAAGCACCCTTTTTTCTCTCTTTGGACCTTGGAATTTTCACGAAAATACAAAAAATATCTGCAGCACTAGCTGCTCACATTGATCTGTTAGCTCATTATTCAGGTTTTTTTGTGTAGTTAATTGCCATATTTACTCTTTATTAGTATTTCATGTTATTCAACATGTTTTTGCTACTTGGTTAGTTTCCTACAAAGGGGAAGCAAAATAAATGTACATTTTTCTTTAAGAAGGCTATTTCCTGCTCATGGGTAGAAAAATTAGCGCAGGCTACTGTCAATCTTGTTAGAATAGATGGAGTCTATATGTAAACTCTGAAATAGGACTGAGTTAGCCGCAGTATATTCATTCAAGAAAATGCAGTGGCATTTATTTCTTTTCGGTTTTTGCCCTGCCACTTTTCAGATTTGTACTGTGAAGAACTAAGTATTGTATGTTAATTCGTTACACATATAGCATTCACCCCCAGCTAACCATCAACACAAAGTGCTCAAAGTGGGGAAAAACATACATTACTGTAAATTAATTTAAATTTTAATGAGTGCAGTATTTGCTCCATCTACAAGTCCCTTCGGGTAAAAATCTGCATTCGTTGATGCTGGCATTTTTGCCCATTCTTTGCAAAATTTTTCAAGCTCCATCAATCTGGTTGGAGATTGTCTTGTGAATAAATTCTTCAACTAGATTTTGCTTTAGGCTTTCACTTGGACATCTTCTTCAGTTTTTAGCCACATGAATTGTCTTCCAGATCCCAGTGCTGTTGCAGATTGCAGCTCCGGGAGTTTTCTGTATTCGGTGCCATCCTTTTTCCTTCTACCTTCCAGTCCTTGCTGCAGAGAAGCATTGGCAAAGCATGAAGCTGCCACCACCATGCCTCACAGTATGTAAAAGGCCTCAAAGTTCCATTTTAGTCATATTAGACAGTACAGTGTTCTTTGAAATTGCTGTGTCTCACATTCCTTTGGACAAATTCCAACCGAATATGCCGCTTCTCCTATCTTTCTCACAGATCTCCTGAGTTGCTGTAGGTCTCTTGGTGGCATCCCTTACTGCAGTTCTTCTTGCCTGGAGACTGGCCAGTTCTGGGAAGAATCATAGTTACACAATATTTCCTCTCTATTTTAATAATGAACTTCACCGTTAAGGTATGTTCAACACCTTAGAAAATTTCTGATACTCTGCTTAAAATATTTCTTGAATTTCACAATATAGTGTTTTCATGGAATCTAGGAAGTATCCAGACATGAATGTATTTATTCAGAAATTGCATAAGACATAGGTGGACTCTGATCAGGTAATTATGTAGCTTACAATTTAGGTGCATTAAAGTAGGTGAGTAAATTCTTACGTAAGCAGTTTTTAATTTTTTATGAATTTAGAAACACTGCTCACCGTGTTGTTAATGTGGTGCCATTTTCCCAAAGACATTTCTGTGCACCGTACTCCATGTGAAAATAGCAGCGCAAGTTCTTGCCTGTATTTGCTGTGATGATAAAGTTAGCAGAGAACACTGAACCCATACCACTTCATCTGCAGAACTACATTATCATAATATTATTGACCAGTTCAAGTTATCACTCAACATTTAGCAGCGTAGTGAGAGTGGTGATTTGATGAGTACTCAATACAGGTGAATACTGAATAGTCCTACTCTGCTTGTTTGCCTTTTGCAGCTGAAACTGAAGCTACAGCATTTGAACAGTTAAAAATGACTACTTCCTGAAGCTGTGTAAGAATTGCGCATTTTTTTTTACAGTGACTGCCAGACATGAGGGACTCGAGTCTCATGACTTGACTCGAATGAGACTCGAATCATAAATTTGAAGACTTGTGACTTGCTTGGTGATCATTTTTTAAAAAAAGGAATCAGTTGGTGTTCAAGACTTGCAGCTTGACTTTGATTTTAGACTGATGACTCGGAAGGACTTGACGTATTTAAATTAAATGTTTATTTTTATTTCTTTTACAACCTAACATTAGTTTTTTTGTTTCATTATGTGAAAAAAGACACTTCTATCTCCCTTGTTTTCATTTGCTGAACCACGATTGGGTGACAAAACATGCAGTAGTTGCGTTGACAAGCAGACCGATCGTGAACATCAATAAGGATGGAGAACCATGACCATGGAAGATCTGAGGTTCTGAGAATTGAGTAATTTCGATACACACAATATGGTGCGTGTTGCACAATGTGGTACATCAGAGTACAAAAAATGAGTTGCGGTGTGCAAAGTTTGTGACTCCAGAATCAGTGATGCTGCCACAACAACATCCAACTTCGTCTGGCATTTCAGATGCCATAAAGAAAGGTAATGTTAATTTCTCTTTTTCGTACACTTTTTAACTAGCTAAGTTAATCTAGATCTCTCCGATCATAGATGTCTATATTACATTATACACTCACCGCATAACATCCATTTGGGCAACATCTGGCCGCAAATACTGTACATCTGCGGCCCCATTAGGTTATAATAGGGTTGAGAAATTCCAATCGGAGAACAGGATGTAGCAAACGCAACAAACAGCTTCCCACACGCAACACGTGAATCTCATGTCTCTTGTACACAAAGCGATTGTGCTGTCAAGTGTGTAATAGAACAGTACATACAGAACCTAAAATACATATATAGCACATAGTATATATTATGACTGTGTGTCTGTGTGTTCTTGTCTAAATATGCTGTATGTATTAATTTGCTATGTTAAATATGCAGCTACTTCCCATAGTTACCATCAAGTAAATAAAATGAGAAAAGTTCTTCTGATTCTTTAAAACAGAATGAAAGACATTAAAATTATTCTACAGTTAATTTATATTGAAGGCATTTTTGATGTCACTAAAATAGGTTTTTTCAATTGTATTCCAGTCAGAGATCCAATAGCCCCAATGTAAGATTAAAATAAATTTGTTTCTGAATGTGTAGAACAGGGGTGCACAAAATAAGCATCCTGCCAAATTGCTACATTAAATGTGGGTGCTAGAATTCAGTATGACTTGACTTGTGAATTGCTTGACCCAAGAAATGTCGACTTGGCTTGCTTGACTTTATGCGGGGACTCGACTTGAATTGCTTGACTCTAAACACTGTAACTCTGGACTTGACTTGAGACTTACTTGTGACTTGCACATGTCTTATACTCCCACCGTTGCTGTGCAGCACTGACCACTTGGCCAGCAATAATACTTTGTCACTCAGTTTACATTTATATTCATATATTTAGCAGAAACTTTTCTTCCGAGCAAAATGTAACTCAGTTCGCAAAAAGCGCATTTCACTAATAGACACATACAATCATGAGATTCCCGGAAACGCAATCAAAACTCCAAAGCTACAATCTAAGCCGTTTCTGTTGGTGCCATTACACCAGTAGCTTTTTGTAGAATTGATAGGGAATTCATTAAAAAAAGAAGTCCAGCGAAGCAGTTCAGTTAAAGCTTGTGGGGCACATAGGTGATCAAAAAGGAAGTTGGTTGGAAAGAGCTGGGTTTTAAGACACTTTTTAAATGCTGAGAAGGATTTGTAGTTCAGAGTGAGAAAGAGCAATTCCACCACACTGATGTCAGAACCAAGATTCTGAGGGCTTTTTGGTTTTGCACCACTTGTGTGTGGTATCACGAGTCTTGCTAGGACATAGAAAGCGATCAGGTTTTTGCTGGTACTAGGTTGTCGATCCCTTGCCCGACCTGTAGGCCATAACCATAGTCTTGGTAGGAAACTAAGAGTGAAAGACCAGGAGGGACAATACCTAGATATTCTTTGACAGGTCACACACACACACAATTTGTGCAGTGGCACTCTAGAACAACTAGAGATACTTGATGGTGAAGACCAGACATGAGGGACATGCAGGAGACAAGGTTATTTATTTAGGATTATTTATTTAGGATATCACCATGATCTGGATCAGTGGCTGCATAGAATGTGCTGTGAGAGGGTTAGCCCTGTGGATGTTATCTAGGATGTATTTGCAGTGCCAACATCTGGCTTCAAAGTTTTGAGGAAAAAAACAATGTGAGTCGATCATCACTCCCAGGCTCTTAACTCATGAAGCAAATACTTAAGGTAGGGAGTTCCTGACAGTTCAATGCACCCAATGGGAAGTGAAAAGTCTTCGTCTTGGAGAGTTTTGAGTTGTAAGTGGTGATAAACAATAAACGTCTTTATGTATCACACCGAATAAATAAATAAGAAAATCAGTTCACAAGTATGAATTAAATATTTTAGCTGAATCACAAGGCACAAAATACAGCAGCCTGCTTATTTTCAGTCTGCATTTTCCCAGTATTCAGAAGGGTCCTTGGGGTAGTTTTCTACATGTTCTGCTGAGCTTGTTTGCTAGCCTATAGTTCTGAACAAGTTGCAAGCAGCTGTGGAAACAACATTCAACAAATGGATTTTGTAATCATAATTTAGAATATGATATAGAAATCTCATGGTTAATGATATACAAATATACATGGACTGTAAATTTACTTTGACTACATTATCTCAAAGCTATTGCATTTCTTACCTTATAACAAATTTTCATGAAAAAACCTTTTTCTGCACCCAAATACAATTATGAGGGTAAATTATTAGTAAGAATTAAAAACACTTAAATAAAATACTTTTAATAGAAATATATACATAAATTGTAATGTTTGTTCTATTAGTAATAAATATATTTTAAAAAGTAGAATTTCATCGTTTTTTTTTTTTTTTTTTTAAATTCCATTTTGTTTCAATAGATTCAATGGGCCTAATGAGAATATCTATAATTACCATAGCTGACATTTTATGACAATTTGTATTGGTCCTTTTAAAATGTTTAATGGTTACATTACATGGCTTCTTCCATTGAGTAACCGATCAAACGTGACTGTTATTACTGTGAGCTTGTAGGAGGAAAAATTTGTAGACTTCAGTTGTGGTCTCAAATAGCACTAATTCAGCTTTTCCAGGGGCTGCTGATGCCGTTCCCTTCCAGGAACTCCTCTCAGTATCGACTTCCTGTCTGGGCACGAGGAAACTGAGGCCTGGTGCTGTAGACTGAGGCCGAGTATGATGACTTTAGACTTGCCTGCGGAAAGCCTCTCTGGAAAACAGCAATCATTCATTAATTTATTATTACTATTAATTCATTGCTCAGTTGATGCTTTATCTAAAGCAATATATGCTTTACTTGACCAATGTGTAAATTTTTATGAATGGTAGCGATTGAGAGTAACTAATCGGTGGTACTACAGTAGTAACAAAAAAGGTGAGAATGGAACCAGTAATCTTCAGGTTCCACATCTAGGCTCTTAACCTCTACAATACCATTAAGATTGATTTAAAACAGATTTGTGCAAGTCTGATTTCAAGGCTTCTTGTCTGTGTCTGTCTGCAGTTTGACGAGGACTGAAGTTGAGCAGAAGCCAGAAAACAGTTACCGATATGCCACTTTGTTGGGTTGTTCTGTAGTCATCAAATCTGTTTGGTGGTGTAGATTCATATTCGTATGGATTTGTACCAGCCTTGTTATATGGATTGTCGTAGGATTGATTGGCACCTGCAGGCTGCCTGGAGTATAAACTGAAATAAAACCCCGCAATAAACACGGAAATGAGGACATCATGAACAAAGCAAAATAAGAAGCCAAGGTAAGTAATAATACATTATGAGTATGACCACATAAAAGCCAGGAGACCAAGAGCTCACAAAATATGAGTGTTGATGAAGAGTGAGTAGCCCATAGTATTTGGAACAGTGGGGGTTCATTTTTCTCCCTCTGCTTGGCCTAAAGAGGAGTCTGCTGAAAGAACTGACCATTTGACTTCCTTGCACAGTGTAGAGGATAATTTTGCTTGATGTTTAACAACATACCTGCTCAAGAATGCATGTAATAGCATTTCTGAAGAAAGGTGGAGTTCCTGAGGTGCCAAGGTGGTTATAACATTCTGGTGTGATGTGGTGTGGTGAATGAGTTGAGTAGAGATGCATGGAAAACTAAGGGATACTTGATTGCCTTGAGGCTGGACCTCACAAACGCTAGTAGAGGTGACATGTTTGTGTCACTAGTAGCCAGAATCTATGCTGGTCATGGACAGGATATCAAAGCACAGTTAGTGCTTGGAAGCTGCTCAAGAGGTCGATACCAGGGCTTGGTTTTGCGGTCCTGTTAGCCTCACTGAAGTATGATGTGCAGCAGCCACTAGAGCCGTGCACAGCTGAGTGTGTTGGAGTTGGGATGACAGCAGGTCTAATACTGAGGTCAACCAGTGTCTTGGTGCAGCAGTGGCACTACTGCAAATGCTGACCTCAACTGTGGTAGTGAACCAGACTGACATTGAAACGGTTATTGATGCTATAGAGGGGTTTGGAGACTGGTAAGTATGGTCTTTCCTGCAGGGTTCAGTGCCACCATAACCAGAATATAGAGCTTTGTGGGGGATGGATGGATGGATGGATGGATCAATCAATGTTTTTGCTAATAAAAAATGAATATTGTCTGCTAAGTTCATTAAATTTTAAGTCAATATAGTATTGCTATGAAATTTCTTACCTGTTTGAGTAAACAGATGTTTTCATCATAGGGTTCTGCCCCGAGAAAGGTTTTTCATTACTCTAAAAATCAAAGAAGAGAGGAGTCTCAGCAGAGACAACACAAAATGATCACTTACTACTCACTTGTTGATTTATATAAGAGGTAGGTTTACTGATGGATTGGTGTCCCATGTTTATGTTCTCATAGCCCAGTGATACAAGGATAGGCTCCTGACCCCTGTGACCCCAACCAGGTTAAGCAGTTAATGATGATGGATGGATGGATGGATGGTTAGCAATTTACTTTGTGCCCTTGTTGTTGGTAGATACTTTCTTTTCTATAATAATCAGTTTTATTATCTATTCCCTATAGTTTATTTGGACATTTTATTGGATGTGTTACATTTATTTATTTATTTATTTCTTTTTATTTATCTGCATTATTGTACTGTAGACTCTTTTTTCTAACCAGACCAAAACATTAATTTGAACAAATAACTGTAAGTAAGTTGTTTGTGAATTTTTAATAAGAAGTCACGTACCCTCAGATCAGAAGAAAATGCTGGGTTTTCGTATATACTCCCATATTTGCTGTTTGTGCCTGAGAATTTGTCTTCTTTCTTAGTACTGAAAGGCAAGATGAAATGCACAAATGAAGAGAAACCACAGCCAACAGCTCTCGCAGTATTACTGCCACGCAAGCCCATCCCTGGTGTCCCTGGTTGTCACCACTTACCCCTTCACATCTTTTTCATGGTGCTTTGGTTTCCTGAACATATGCACTAAGTGAACAGCCACGCCCACTATCACAGCCATGGCTATTCCTGGCAGCGAGGCAACCAGTGCGAATTGGGTCAAGGTCCATTTCTGGGTGCACTTTTCTCCTAAGTACCATTCATTGTTGTAGTTGTCGCATCTGTGGAAAATGAACATGTGTCCATGTGGCTGAAAATGAATGTTTGTAGCACATGATGCATTCAAAATGGAGAGATCAACAAATCCACAGTATTTGTAACTGAATCAAGAATTTGCATATAACCAGGGTTTTGCAAAATGCATTTTAAGTTTAACACTGCTTTAAAGTCACCCATTATTTATTTATGTACATAAAAAAATTAAATTGACGCTACTTGGGTGCAACGTGCGTAAAGTATGTGGCTGCTGCAGTTAAGCAGCTGGCAAAAGTTTTGGAAATATAAATCTCAGTTGAACAGATCTTTCTGCATTACTGTAAAGCAGACCTTTTGGACATGCGCCCCCCCTGAATCTAAGTGAACATGCATTTTTTGTGAAGCACATAACAGCGTGTTAGGTTTGGCAGTTAGAGAAAATGTTAGCAATATATATATATTAGTACTTAAAGGGGTTATGCATAAATATTGTCCATACCTGGCCTTAACAAAGCCGAAACTATGCAGGGTAGGGCTTTTGAGGAGTTTGCAAGTCATATGGACAGACAAGTTATTAATTTTCCTGTTTGTTTTTGACAGCCATCTAAAGCAAGTTTACAGCCGTGAGAGCCTGGAATCTACAGCAGGTCCTGGGTAAAAGCAGTTTTAATGTCAGATGGTGTCTTTAAACCAGTTGAACGTATCTTTTGATTCGGTGCAATCCACATACGTAGCACATCCACGTTTTTTATTGCATGATAAGAGTCTGCTGTAAATGCGTTGTCAGCAAAGGGTTTCAGGGGTTCAAGGACACGTTCTGTCTCTTGGCTGGAAGGTTGATTTGTCAGATCATCCACCAGAGCAGATGAGGGCCTCGCTGAACCGGTGTAACATCCTTGAGCTCTTGACTAGCATGTGCCAGCGTTATTCTTATATTTTTGTGAGAGATTTCAGTTTTTGAATTTTTCATGTTTTCACTTTGTTATTGTGGGTTATTGAGTGTAGATTGTTGAGCATAACTAGCAACTTTATCCATTTAAAATTAAATGTTCAACACAAAGTCTGTGGAATATTAATGGGTTTGAATACTTTCTGAATCCACTGTGCAGTCTATCTAAGTTGGGTCTACTTTTGGTTGCTGTAATATTTTCAAATGAAACCTAATCGGGTCAAAAAATAATAATAAAGTTTAAATTTAGACTGAGGTTCTTTGTAGCTTGTAGTGCTTCTGTATCTTTTGTTGTTTAACAATTAACGTTTATTTACTGAACAAAAACTCCTCGTACATAGTAAAATATAACTAAGCTATGTTGAAATAATTGAAAAAGACATAAAATAACCATTTTTCTGTCTTTGTGTTCTTTCCTGCTTAGTTTCTCATTGATACAAGGGGCAACAACTTAATTTCTTTTGATGGCTCGCAGTCACCGTTTCTGTGTGGCTTTTTGCGTTTAGAAGTCGCCTTGAATAGAACGCTAATAAGAATGAAAGAAAGTTAGATGTTACCTGCAAAGTGGTTTTTCGTTGTAACAGAAGCAACTTCCATGAACACAGCTGTAGTTTTTTTTGCAGTCTCCTTTGTCTGATACATTACCGCAGAACTCTGTCAAAAAAAAAAAAATACATGTACACACACACAAAAGTTTACTTTTAAGGCCTTTGTGGTGAGGGAAGGTACAAACTGGTTTATTCCTGCACTTTCCTATTTCCTCAGTATGTCACTGTCTGCACAGGAACACCATTAAATGTTGATGAAATCATTCTGATTCTTAGTAAGAATAAAATTATCTATACTACTAAAAGTATAACAATATTCACATGAACAATGGAAAAAGCTATTGCAGTAACAGTGAAACGTTGTGCATAAGAATATTGTACATTGCGTTCCGATTTTACTTTGTAAAACTGTCTGAAAGTACACGCTTCACTGTTCACAAGTAATCATAAGAATAAATAAGAAAATACTGTTACGAGTGGCTATTGTCGGTGGTTCAGTCGTTTTCGTTGTCTGTGGTTCAGTCGTTTTCGTTGTCGGTGGCTCAGTCGTTTTCGTTGTCGGTGGTTCAGTCGTTTTTGTTGTCGGTGGTTCAGTCGTTTTCGTTGTCTGTGGTTCAGTCGTTTTCGTTGTCAGTGGTTCAGTCGTTTTTGTTGTCGGTGGTTCAGTCGTTTTCGTTGTCAGTGGCTCAGTCGCTTGCGTTGGTGATGTCTGAGACTCTTGCGTTGGCATCATCATCGATGTGGTTGCTGTGGCCTCCATCTCCGCCCAAGTGGTGGTAATGAAAACCAAAGCAACGACAAGTGAAATCCAAAGTTTCATTGCGATGTTCTACTGTCCTAGACAGACTCTGCTCTGCATGTGAGTGTAAAAGGGCACTCCGGGTATTTATACAGTGTTCACACCCTCAGGCGTAGGTGCACACATGAACCTTTGATGCTCCGGCACTGTATTTGAGAACGGCATGCTGGACAACGATGTTCAGAGATATCCTGGTCCAGCTCAGAACGAACAACTGATGTAAAACCACGTTTTTAAACTGAATGTGGAACAAAAACAAGAACAAATATTCATCCAACTAGATGGATCTATCCTTGCCCTTGTGCTGTGTTAAAAACAACTTTCTACTTCTGATATTTCCCATCAGAATTGCCCCCCCCCCTTTATAATTGTTTATAAAGCAATAGTAAAGTACAGGTCAGCAATTCTCAGCATGGATTATCAGGTAATGCGCTGCACATTTTCATCAAAACAATTTCTAGTTTCTTCCGGGAATATTTGATGTATAGCAATAATAACAGTCATTTTTGAGCGAAATAAGCATGCTTTATATATTGTGTGCCACCTTTACAAAATTTCACGTGGTGGCAACACATGAGGGGAAAAAGGGGATCAAACTCGTATTTGTAGCTTTGTAGTTGTGTGTCTGTGTATTTCTGTGTGTATTTGTGTGTGTGAGCTCTTAAATTCTGCATTCAATACTCTTGGCTCTCAATTATTGTCTCACATGTTAATTTCCTATGGCAGGAGAAACTGCAGGTGTGCAAAGTTTGAATAAAAAGCATAGACTTGGCTCATATGGATCTTATGTGTTGAGATGGTGTTTGTTGAGGATGTCACAAAATCTTATTGCAATGAAGGAAACCATATTTGTGATGAAGAAAAGCAAATTCAAGCTGCTGAATGTAGTTAGCAGTGAGATTTTTTTAATATTGTTGTTGTTAAGCATCATCGAGTCGGTGTCGGCTCATGGCGACTCCATGGATCGTTGTCCTGAAAAGTATCTAGTCTTCAGCAAGTCAGCAAAGACTTGACAAAGGGGCATCCATGGCTGTGGTGACCGTGTCCATCCACTGCATTGCAGGTCTTCCTCTGTTGTGTTGACCTTCTGCTTTCCCAAGTATATCCTTTTCCTGTGGGTGTTCTTTGTCCAAATTAAGACAGTCGAAGTCTGGTCATTTGAGCTTCCAATGGCAGCTTTGGTTTGATTTGGTCCCAATACCCATGCATTTCTTTTCTGGGCCGTCCAGGGTACACGCAGAATTCTTCACTAGCAACACAATTCAAAAGCGTCAATTTCCTTCCTGTCCATCTTTTTCACTGTCCAACTCTCGCATCCACATGATGTGACTTGAAACACCATAGCTTGTACAAGTCAGATCTTTGGGTATAGAATTATATCCCTGCTCTTGGAACTTTTGTCCAAGCTCTCCAAGGCTGTTCTGCCCAGAGCGATCCTTCGGCAGATTTCTCAGCTGCTTGTCACTTCATTATTCATCATTGATCCAAATAAGCTGGAGTGGTCTACTGTTTGTATTGTGTGAAGTTGTACAATTTTCCCATTGTCAAGAACTTTGTTTTCAAGTTAAGATGCAGTCCCATTTTCAGACTATGTTCTTAGGTCTTGATGAGAAGATGTCTCAAGTCCTCTTTGCTTTCAGCTAGTATTGTTCTATCATCAGCATAGCAGAGATTGTTCATAAGTAGTCAATACAGTGCCTCGTGAAAGTATTCATCCCCCTCTGATCGCTCTGGGAAGACTGTGCACCTTTTCCTTAATTTTCTACCTATTATTACCGTTCCCTCATACATCAACGGGACTGATACTGTATGACAGCACGACACTTCGGGAAATTGGGAATCAGATCACTTACGTGGTTTCTGAATTCTTCAATCCTGATTTGTCGTGGCCGGCTGAGATACTTCGGACGGTGGATAGCAATAAAGGACGCGACCGAGACCCCCCCACGGCGATGCACAAAGAAACATCGGGGGATCCCCGCCGGAGTTCAGAACAGACTGTGGAAACAAGCTTAGCATTCTGCTCGCGAACGTCCAGTCATTGGAAAATAAGCTGGACGATTTGAGAGCAAGAGTGACTTTCCAACGGGACGTGAGGGACTGTAACATCCTGTGTTTCACCGAGACATGGCTGACCCCCCTTGTGCCGGACCAGGCAGTGACTCCGTCGGACTCATTCTCTGTGTTTCACATGGACAGAACAGCGGAGGCCAACAAATCCAAAGGTGGGGGAGTCTGTTTCTTGGTGAACACTAAGTGGTGCGACATGAAGAGCATCTCTGTTCTGACTCGGTCCTGCTCGCCTCATCTGGAGCATCTGACCATCAAGTGCCGTCCTTTTTACCTGCCTCAGGAGTTCAGCTCGGTTATTGCCACGGCGGTTTATATTCCGCCTCATGCGGACATTGGCACAGCCCTGTCTGAACTACACGAGGCACTCAGCACTACTCAACACAAGCACCCGGATGCAGCAACCATAGTGGTGGGGGACTTTAATAAAGCAAACCTCAGACAAGTCATGCCGGACTTATACTAACATGTCTCGTGCATGACCAGAGGGGACAACATGCTGGACCACTGCTACACGCCGTACAAGCAGGGCTACAAAGCTGTTCCACAACCGGCATTTGGGAAGTCGGACCACAACGCTGTTTTCCTCGTGTCGGCTTACAAACAGAAGTCTCGTCTTGAGGCTCCGGCCACGAGGGAGGTAAAGCGCTGGTCTGCCCAATCGGAAGCCGCGCTACAGGATGCGCTCGATGACGTCGATTGGGACATGTTCAGAACAAGTTCGGATGACGTCAACGAATTCGCGGAGGAAGTGGTCAGCTTTGTGAGCATGCTGGAAGACAACATTGGCCCCACGGCTACAATTAAGAGTTTTGCCAACCAAAAACCGTAGGTCAATGGTACAGTCCGCAAAGCAGTGAATGCGCGCACTGCTGCATACAACGCAGGTCTCGCCAACGGCAACATGAGCGCAAAGCGGCTAAATACGGCGTTCGGCGTGCAGTGAAGGACGGGAAGCGCCGATTGTGGCAAGGACTGCGCACCATCACAGATTTCGGAAGGAAATCTTATGTGGCTATGAGTGCCAACTCTGGGTTTGCTAACGAACTCAACGCATTCTATGCCCGTTTCGAGCCCGATTGCGCTAAAGTCACCCGCGACAGCAGCGACAGCAATGAGGGCCACAGCCGGTCGATGGGATGTGGTGATGTCATCACCGTCGCCGAGTCCGATGTGTGGAGGGAGCTGAAGCGTGTTAACATCAGGAAAGCGCCGGGGCCAGACGGCATCTCCGGGCGCCTGCTGCGCTGCTCCACCGACCAGCTGGCCGGAGTTCTCACAACCATCTTTAACGAGTCTCTGGCTCAGCCCACAGTCCCTCGGTGCTTTAAAACATCCACCATTGTCCCGGTACCAAAGAACAATAAGCCCTCATGCCCAAATGACTATCGGCCCATTGCACTGACCTCGGTAGTCATGAAGGTCTTTGAGAGACTCATCAAAGCAATCATCACAGCATCCATCTCCAGCCTTGTAGACCAACTTCAGTTTGCCTACCGCCCCAATAGATCCACAGATGATGCCATATCCCACATCCTGCACACCACCCTCAGTCATGTAGACAGGAAACGGGGGAACTATGTGAGACTGCTGTTCATTGATTATAGTTCACCTTTCAACACCATTGTCCCCCACAGACTGTTCACTAAACTGAGCGACTTGGGTCTGAACCGCCACCTGTGTGCCGGGGTTCTCAGTTTCCTCACCGGCAGATCACAGGTGGTGAGAGTCGGTGGTTGCACCTCCGGTATCATCACACTCAACACAGGAGCTCCACAAGGTTGTGTACTTAGCCCTCTGCTCTATGCCCTCTACACTCACGACTGTATGGCCACGCACGCCTCCAACTCCATCATCAAATTTGCTGAAGACACAGTGGTGCTGGGCCTCATCTCCAACAACGATGAGACAGCATACTTGGAGGAGGTGGAGAAATTGGCATCATGTTGCCAGGAGAACTGCCTCCAACTGAATGTCGGCAAAACTAAAGAGATGGTGGTGGATTTTGGTAGGCGACAGCAGCAGTCCTACACCCCCCTTAAAATCAATGGGACTGCAATGGAGAGGGTGAGCAGCTTCAAATACCTGGGCGTTCATGTCACTGAGGACTTGACATGGACTGTACGCATCCAAACTCAGGCCAGTAGAGCAAAGCAGCGGCTCTACCACCTCAGGCAGCTGAGGAAGCTACAGGTCTCTCCGGTGATCCTTAAAACGTTCTACTCTGGTGCTATACAAACTGTTCTGACTCAGAACATCATCTTCTGGTTTGGGAATAGCTGTGCTCGTGACATCAAGGCACTGCAGAGAGCGATCCGGGCAGCGGAACGCTGCACCAGATCTGATCTGCCATCCCTACAGGACATCTACACCAAGAGATGCAGGACCAGAGTGATGATCATCGGTAACCTGTCTCATCCCAGCAACCATCTATTCATCTTGCTGAAATCAGGCAAACAATTCAGAAGCATTATGGCCAGGACGGAGAGGCTCAGGAGGAGCTTCTATCCACAGGCCATAAGACTTCTGAAGCCGGACATGCCATCACAATTCTTACAAACCAGGGTCTACAATATTCCCTGACCGCTCCCCTCACTGTCACTGTCCTTCCAGTGCACCTTAAGGTTTATTTACCATTTATTTATCTATCTATCTATCTATCTATCTATCTATCTATCTATTTGCTGTTTGTTTCTTTTCCTCTTGGTGTTTGGTTGTTTTACTCATTGTAAATTTTTATGCACAGTCTCCTATCCTGAATCAGAGCACATTTCACTACATGGTATACTCAGTAACCATGTACGTGACAAATAAATTCTTTTGACTCTTTTTTGACTGTTTCCACTGAAAGAATGAAAAATTGTGGTTTAACAACAAACCTACCAGGTATCTTGTTGTACTACGTTGTCAAAAAAGCTCCAACTGCAGCTATCAGAAACAGTAGTATAGAGAAAAAGTTCACTGATGTCAGAAAATTAACAAATGAATGTCTTGTCTTGTTTTGTCACATTACAGCCTGGAATTAAAATGGATTTTTGGGGGGTTAGTACCATTTGATTTACACAACATGCCTACCACTTTGAAGGTGCAAACTATTTTTTATTGTGACACAAACAATAAGACAAAACAACAGAAATCATGAATGTGCAAAGGTATTTACCCCCCAAAGTCAATACTTTGTAGAGCCACCTTTTGCTGCAATTACAGCCGTAAGTCTTTTGGGGAATGTCTCTATTAGCTTAACACTTCTATCCACTTGGGATTTAGCCTGTTTCTTAAGGCAAAATTGCTCCAAATCCTTCAAGTTAGATGGGTTGTGTTGATGTACTGCAATCTTCAAGTCATGCCACAGATTCTCAAATGGACTGAGGTCTGGGCTTTGACTAGGCCATTCCATGACATTTAAGTATTTCCTTTAAACCACTTTGGTATGATTTTAGCAGTATTTTTAGGGTCATTGTCCTGCTGGAAGGTGAACCTTTGTCCCAGTCTCAAATCTCTGGCAGACTGAAACAGGTTTTTGCCATGTGTTTAGTGCCATCCAACTTTCCACCAGTCCTGACCAGTTTTCCTGTCCCTGCCAATGAAAACATCCCCACAGCATGATGCTGCCGCCACCATGCTTCACTGATGGAAAGTGTTGGGTTTTGCACCACACATGGCATTTCCCATGATGGTCAAAAAGTTCAGTTTTGGGCTCATCTGACCAATGAATCTTTTTCCATGTGTTTGGAGAGTCCACCACATGCTGTTGGGCAAAGTCCAAATGTGTTTTCTAATTTTTTTCTTTAAGCAATTGCTTTTTCCTGGCCACTCTATAAAGCCCTGCTCTGTGGAGTATATGACATTCAATAGACAGAGTATTCAATAGACAGATACTCCCATCTCCGCTGTGAATTTTTGCAGCTCCTTTAGTGTTATCCTTGGTGTCTTTGTAGCATCTCTGATTAATGCTCTCCTTGCTCAGTCTCTGAGTTTTGGTGGGCAGCCTTTTCTTGTCAGGTTTGTAGTGGTGCCATATTCTTTCCATTTTGTTATAATGGATTTAATGGTGCTCCGTGGGATATTCAAAGTTTGGGATATTTTTTATAACGCAGCCCTGATCTATACTTCTCCACAACTTTGTCTCTGACTTGTTTGAAGTGCTCCTTGGTCTTCATGTTGCCTGCTCAGTGGTGTTGCAGAGTCAGTGGCTTTCAGAACAGGTCTATTTATACAGACATCATGTGACAGATCATGTGACACTTTGTGCACAGGTGGACCCTAATCGACTAATGTGAAGTTAATTGGTTGGACCAGATCTTATTTAGAGGTTTTATAGCAAAGGGGATGAATACATATGCACTCGCATTGTTTTCAGTTTTTACTTGTTTTTTTTCATACACATACAAGAAAAGGTATATTCTTTTCATTCCACTTCAACAATTTGGACTATATTGTTAAGTCCATTAAATAGAATCCAAATGTAAATCCATTTTAATTCCAGATTGGAATGCAACAAAACAGGACAAACACCGAAGGGGATGAATATTTTCACAAGGCACTGTATATTTTAAAAGAAATCCGATTTGTTTTGGTGCAAAAAATATCATTTAAAATCTGTTAATTGTGTTATTATGAATTTTATTTCTGATATATCAGAAAATACTTCTCTCTGTTTTATACAGTATGTATACACAGTACTATGGAAAAGTCTTAGGTACTTGTGAAAAACTGCTGTAAAATCAGAATACTTTCAAAATAATACAATGAATAGTTTTTAATGTATATATTTACAACATACAAAGTGCATAAAACAGAAAAAAATCTATAGTCAAATGAATATTTAGTGTGACCACCCTTTGCTTTCAAAACAGCACTGATCCACTTTGGTATACTTGAGCACAGTTTTGCAAGGTACTCAACAGGTAGGTTTTCTAGTCATCTTGGAGAATTTGCCACAGTTCTTCTATGGATTTTGGCTGTGGCTCTTCATGTAATCCCAGACCAACTTGATGTTCAGAAGAGCTTGGATAGCACATCTCAAGACATCCGATTGCCTCGAAATTTCTGCTTGCTTCGGCATGTTGATCTAGGATGATCACCTTGTGTCTTGTGTATATGATCACTGTTGGTTTAGTAGTCTGTGCTGCAACCTCACATTTTCACTGGCTGCTCCTCACCCATTTTTATTCCCTCTACACAGGTGATTCTGTTTCAATGAATAATTGTGCTTAAGTTACCAATGATTTCCACCTGTTTTGCTTAGTTGCTTCGTCTTATCATGCACTGAAGTATATGCCTACAAAAAGAGGTTTGGAAGATCTGGAATGTTTTATGTTCGTTTACTAATTTCTTTCTTTATTTAAACTTAGTGGCATATTTCACTATTTCCATAAGAAATGATATGATATTTTTTATTGACACTAACTGAGAAGATATAAAAGAATTATTTCAAGACAAATCTTTTGCAAAAAATCTAAAGTGCTAAGACTTTTACTCAGTAGTGTGTGTGTGTGTGTGTGTGTGTGTGTGTAAGTGATATAAAATTTGACAGTTGAAACTGAACTAAAGTTGCCTCATTACAAAATCTGAAACAATGTTTTTCTTATGAGAAATGTTGCATGGGTCATGAAAGTATTTTTACAACACATGCTAATCTCACAAGATAAAAAGGGCAATTTTGATAGACTTTGTTCAGTGAAAGGCTGTTTTGTTCTCTGAGTTCTATCTTATGCAACAAATGTGACATCTACAAGTAGCCCTGAGCTGCTGCTAGACATGGCATGAATTTGCAGTGGTATCCCCTAGCTATTTAGTTTAAAAGAAACAGGTCTCCATATAAACACAGTTTTTGCAAATATCCAAAGAACATGTACAGTAGCCACGTACAGGAAGTGATTAGAATACCCATACGTATAATTGGATGGCATTGAAAGTAGTTTATTTAAGATAAAAAGGATAACAAAAGAATAACAAATAAAAATAGTGAAATATGGATAAAGTATCTAACTGAACTCTGCTAATTAAATATGTATGCTTCTTAAACTCAAAGGATGCCATCAAATTCTTTCCAATGTCAGCTTCATATAAGCATCAATCTGTACATTTATATAAACTGCTTTGAAAAAAAAACAGACATTTAAATAAAATAAATGGTAAAAAGTTATTAGATGCTGTGCTTGTTTAAAAAACTTGTATACCTCTATAAAACTCAGTCTCTTTGCCTGTTTCTTGTTTATGGATGGCTTTGTCTTTCAAGCCACAGACTTAAAATTTGGTACACGAGTACTTCTCACCCTAAGTGAGGTTTTTGCATGGTTACACACACACACACACACACACACACACACACACACACACACACAAACAAAAGATGGCACTACACACATTAGTGATGTCTCCTTTCAGGCAATTTCTAGTAAATCTGTTAAGATGAAGACAAAATGGCCACTTCATGTTCAGATACACAGCACTACACACACATCTGACATATGCGTCTAGCACATGTGGCAGCAGCAGGACCCAGTAGCTGTAATATATGTGGAAATAAAAATAATATTTAGTATATTCTGCACAAAAATTTAAAAATTAATTTGGAGTAAAACATAGCACACACATTGTAACATAAAGGTAATAAAGTATGGTGATGTATATTTTATTTTTTTTTTCTTTCCACAACTATGATCAGTGCAGACATCACTCTTTGCAGTATCCACACTAACAGTACTTGTGTGCTAAATACAACCACTTTAATGGTAAAACAGTTTGCTAATTATTCTTCCACCATTATACGTTGTGACCTCAGGAGTGTTGGGTAACTCAGCTATTATTTGTAAGTTTGTATTTTGTTAATTTTCCTTATATGGAATTGTAAAAGTCAAAAATCTTTAAGGAGGTGGCATATTCATACAGAGTGTAAGAGACAACCACAGCCAACATTCAGCAGTAAAACTAAAGAGTAACTGCAGTTAAACCACTGGGTCAAATTTAAAGATTAGCAGAACAAAGCCAATTTGTGTGTATAATTACAGGCATGCGTCACTTAGTGACGGAGATATGTTCCGAGAAATGTGTTGCTAGGCAATTTTGTCATTGCATGGACATCATAGCGTGTGCATGTGTCATATCACGTCCATTATGCCTTATTATTATTATATTGTATATGGTCTAGCCTAGGCTACAAACCTGTACAGTATGGTACAGCAGATGCTGTAAACAGAGATATGAAGCTGCTGCCGGCATAACACGGCATACTGTTTTACAGTAAACTTTTTTAAGTAGAAAGAGTAAAACTCTAAAATAATGATAAAAAGTACAGTATAGTAAATACATAAACCAGTAACATAGTTGTTTATTATCATTATCAAGGATTGTGTGCTGTATATAATCTTATGCGACCATCATCGGTCTTATTTGCAGTCCGTTGCTGACTGACACAATGTTATGCGGCACATACCTGTAGATGTATACATACAGGTCTCTGAAAGTCAGCATAACTGAAAGTAATACATTCACTTTTATGCATTCCAAAGTGCTTTACTTCACCTGTTTCCTGTTTTCATGTTAATGGTTACAGTCATAAAATTTTAAATTGTGGGCTATCTGTAGTCCTATGGTTTGAGTATGATTCTGTGACTATGGATAGTTTTTCATAGTTTCTGTTTGGATTTGGAAAGGCAAAAAAAGGTTATCATGGAGGATTACAATGGTCCAAATTTATAATATTGCTATCACTAATCCAAACTTTTTTCTTTTCTATTCGATTTATCTAGCATGTTGGTGGGCTTCCTCACGTGAACTGCCCGTTTCAGGTCCTTTCTGAAGGAGCCTGAAACCTGTGAGAAAAATTCAATTAGGATGATTCCGTTCCACACACCTTGTGTATCTAACCAAGTATTAATTTAGGGGGGCAAATACTTTGTCATATGGGTGATATGGGTGTTGCTGAATTATTTTCCTTTAATAAATCAAATGATCATTTAAAAACTGTGTTGTGTTTGCTCAGGTTGTCCTGTGTATTATTCTAAATTTGTTTGGAGATCAGACACATCATATTTAAGTGATATGGATAAGCAAAAAATAGAGAGAATTAGGAAGGGGGCAATACTTTGTCACGGCACTGTGAATAAATTGAGGAAAGCAGCCACATCATCCATTTAGACATTCAGGACTGGAACTAGAAGTAAAAATGTGTTCAAACCAAAACTCTTCACAACAGATGAAAACAATCTGGTGTTTCATCCAGACATCACTGTGTGAATGCAACAAAGTGATTTTTTAAAGTTGTTTTGTTGTTTGCTTGAAATTGAAGTTGAACTAATTTTCAGCTTGAGGGACTTCACATGCTGACCAGAAAGTATGTAGGGAAATACAAAGCTGAGGTTAGGAAGCAATCACACAAACTAAAATGACACTTATATGGTTTCTCCTCATGTGAAACTTACTTGCCTGCTGCTGATCTTCAGACCCTATTCTGGTTAAAGGAGCAAATGAGGAAACCATCTTTGTTATATCAATGTAACTGGTCTGAAGTTCATTCTTCTCTCCTTCTCCCATTCCCCCACACACCAGTGCCTGAACTTCACCCCTGTGACATGTTCCACCTTTGTCACCTTTGTACTCTCCCTTAAGAGCCTGCTTTGTCCCGAACCAACTTCAGTAACTTTCCTTCTGCCTTCTAGCTTCCTCCAAAGCTTGTATTTAAACATGTCATTATTTAGTTGCATCCAACTGTACTTTGCACTTAACCTTTTAGTAAGCACTTGTTGGGCAAATGTAGGGCTTTGTCATATAGTGAATTGTACAGGATAAATGTACTGTAAATTAATCTACTGTAAATTTAACCTGATCAGGAATTTAGAAAAGGTTAAAAGAATCGAGACATCTGATGTGTGACTCTGAATGAGCATCCATTTGGTTAATAATGTTTTTTTTTGCAACTAAAGCTTTAGCTAGCAGAAGTCTTTTTGTGCTTTTGTACCAGGAGTTTTGAAAAGGATCTACATGATGTTTGATTGATTGCCTGGACCCCAACACATTAGTTCTACAGCAAAGGTTCTCAGCAACAGGGCAATGGACTGGATTTGAGCCATGAACTTTGCTGAGCTGCAGAAAGACAAATAAATAAATAAATAAATGTATGAATAAATAATCTAAGTATTTCTGTGGGTAGAACGGACTAAAATTATGCTATTCATTTGAGCTATAGGATGTGAAACATATTTGTTGATAAAATGAATAAGCCTGTTCAGTGCAATGTTGCTACTCGACTTGTGCAGTTTTTCATTCCTTAGGTTGGTTTCATTACTTCTGGTTCACAGATGACTTGACTTGACTTGGCTTGACTTAACAGATGCAGACCTGAATAATGTAAGCAGGTAGAAACCAGCTTGTTTTCACTGAATGAACAAAATGAAGAAATAGAACAAGAGCAACACCTGCAGGATGTATAAAAAAATACCAAAAAAATAATATTGATCAATAAATAAATAAAAAGCATATCCATCCACAGAGTAAATCAAGACAAATTCAAAACAGTTCCAATGACCTTGTTTATTGCACAAAAAATTTGTCAATAATCTACAACAGCTCACTGTCTTAATAGCGCTCTTGTTAGAGGGTTAAATAGTTTTAATATTCTGTCCAGGTTTCTTAAGGAAAATAGATAGAAGATGTTTGTTTTCTGTTATTAAATTTGAATGTATGTATATGATATTTAACTAGAATAATATTCGTGTTTTCCTATGTGTATGTCATAATGTAAGGATCCAAACAGTACTTATATTACAGACACCAATATAGCAAAGTAAAATATCTACTGTACATAAAAGTCGTCAAAAATAAGCAAAAAAATCTGTTGTTACCTCAACCAATGAGCAACAATGATCTCCAAATCTGTAAATGATATTAGTACAGTATTTAAGTAATAAAATAACTAATTTTTCCTTTAAAACTCATCAGAAATATTTTTCATATTAATTGACCAACTTGATCTTTAATAAAGCCATACGTTTTAAAATACAATTGCAGTTACACAAGCAAAGTTTGGATTTGTTCCGACTTTCGGGCATCATATTCAGTGCTGCGTGTCGAGTGCAGAAATCGTTTCCAGTGAGACAAATCTATACATTCCGTAATTTACCAAAAATGAACATTTTTTAAACTCTTCATCATATTTTTTTATGCCGTCTTGAATCTCGGGTGCGTGAGGAGATCAGCATATTGCCGCCACCTGCCGTTACCTAAATATTTTGTACTTTAGCGCAGTGCTTAGCGAATATATTGTGTTTATTATGTAATAATTCATGACAATAACTGACTGCACCGATCTTCGAAAATAATGTAAAGGTATGATGAGGTCCACAGCACAACAAAGCCTGAGATCCACTGATGTCAAGGACAGGTGTGTGTGTGTTAAATAGTGGAGGCCCATATTCTAGGCGAAATACGGCATAATAGTGATCGTTGGCGGCGGGGAGTTACTGTACTGTAGGCTCTCTCTCTCTCTCTCTCTCTCTCTCTCTCTCTCTCTCTCTCTCTCTTTCTTTCTTACACAGGCACACTCACTCACTCATGCATCTACCCTCCCTCCCTCCTTCTGGGCAACTTAAAGTCACCAATTCACCCGAAACGCGTAACTGCTACCTGTTAATGTAGTTATTTCTTTTAACATAAAATAAAACCATATACCTTCTGTATAAGAAGAGATTCAAGTATAAACCTGGCACATTTAAATGTAGCAGCCGAGCACAAAAGAGTCCTGTTTTACTGCGTGCTGGATGAAGCAGTAAATAGACAGATAGTGGCACAAAGAAACGACGAAAACGTTCGCCAGAGGTTTCCTAAATTTTTTTTTTTTTTTTTGTCCGCCAAGAAATCAAGTATTTAATTTTCGTGTCCTTTCCAGTTTCGCCATGCAATACCGTTATAATAATTGATAACGCTTGAAGAACTCCGAAGTTTCTATGAAAGAAGAGGGATTTTATTTTTGTGTTCATCTATTAGGCGAGCGCCTCAGTTCGCTCGGATTGAGGGGCGGGGAGTGGGCGTGGCCGGAGGGGCGGGGTCTGGGCGGTCTGGGCGGGGCCAAGACGGGGTTCGCTGCGCTGTGAGCAGCCCGGAGCGGAGCGGCGCTGTCGGGACGCCGGGTGCCGAGCGGTGTCCGTGGAGCGAAGCGCTGCTTCCAGCGACGGACGCCGGCTCTCCTCCTCCATCATTTCCCAGTTTTCCTGCGCTGTTCGACGAGGCTGCTGAGCCCTCATTCACCCGTGTCTGTCAGGCACTCCTCCTCTCTCTAACGTGGTTTCAGCACAGCCAAGCAAGCGAAACAAGATCGGATTTGGGATTTGCGTCTCATTTTTCGGCCAGGTTTCTTGCGCATTCTCGATGTTCTCCTGCTAGACGGAATTTTTAACACGGACTTTTTTAAACCTTTCAAAGTGGACAACGCGAGAATTTTTTTTTTCATTTTTCAATCTCCACTTTGCAGCTTTTTTTGTCTTCTGACTCAGTGAGCTGCTTTGGCCGTAACAGCTTTCCTCTGTATGGCTGCTCTTTCACAGCTTTACGCACCACATTTAACCGACAGCTGTGACGCCCACCAAAATCTCGCAGGAAGGAGAAAATGAAACACAAGTGCGGACTCATTTGAGCAACTGACTAAAAGGAGCTCTGTTCGAAGCCCCGGGTTACTTCCAGGGTTGAAGACCCAATATTTTACGCCATTTGTGCTGAACGGCTTCATAAAATCCACGAAAGAAGATCCACGGCATAACAGAGCGTAATAACTTTGAGTCTCGTGTTCGCTGGTTTCTGCCGCCTCTTTTGCTACCTGAATTTGGAGAACTTAGCTAAGTCGAGCTCATTGTTCAGTTGGACAAAACTGGGGCCATGGCTTTGTGTGACAATTCCTCTTGTGTGCCTAGGGATGACAGTCCCTTTCCAGAGATAGTGGAGCTCAATGTGGGGGGCCAGGTGTACATTACCCGCTATTCGACCCTTACCAGCCTCCCAGACTCTTTCCTCGGGGAGATGTTCACACGGAAGAGCAGTAAGAGCCTTGCCCGGGACACCAAAGGGCGCTTTTTCGTGGACCGCGATGGCTTTCTCTTCCGCTACATCCTCGACTACATGAGGGACCAGCAGCTGGTGCTTCCAGACCATTTCCCGGAGCGTGGGAGGCTACAGCGGGAAGCAGAGTTCTTCAACCTGCCTGAGCTGGTAAAAATGCTGTCGCCCAAGATCAGCAAGCAGAACTCCCTTGGTGAGGAAGGTTGCCAGAGTGACCCAGACGACTCTTCTCCCATCAGCGACTCTGCTCGTACTCTGGCCACAGTGGCCGGGGGCCCTGCCGCTTTTGGCAGCCTGGGTCCAGCTGTTGGAAGCGATGGCCGGCGCTCCGGCTTCATCACCATTGGCTATCGAGGCTCATACACGCTGGGCCGGGACAGTCAGACGGACGCCAAGTTCCGTCGCGTGGCACGAATAATGGTGTGTGGGAAGACCTCCTTGGCAAAGGAGGTATTCGGCGACACTCTCAATGAGAGTCGGGATCCGGATCGACCACCAGAACGTTATACGTCCCGGTATTATCTCAAGTTCACCTTCTTGGAGCAGGCATTTGACAGGCTGGCTGATGCTGGCTTCAACATGATCGCTTGCAACTCAACAGGAACCTGCGCCTTTGCCCATGACCAGACAGATGACAAGATCTGGACCAACTACACGGAGTATGTATTCTACCGCGAGTGAGCTCACTCCAGTCCGGTTCCACCAGTTTTCTCACGATAGTGCTAGATGCCTCCAAATTGACCTTCTTCGGAATGAGCCATGAATGTACCTTGTCTCCATATCTGACATTTCTTGCCCTTATCCTATGTGGCCATACATTCTCTACTCTGGAAGGTGTCGTGTTTATTGGGACATACTTTCATTCCGCTGTCACAGTGACTACTTTCTCACCAATGTTATATTTTCTGCTCCTCACAGAATATTGATGAGAATGTGATGTGATGTCCTGTGTAAACCCACATATGAGTGCTGCTTAAATGCATTGGAAGCAAATGGCCACCCCATTTGCAAGAGCGCCAAAATATAACCGAACCAGAGCTAATGCGGACGTTAAGTTTTATTTGTGGAATATCGGGGGTTCACACATGTCTGCTTCATCTGGGAATACGAAGCTGTAGAAAGTGCGTTTTCTTACCACTGTTTTAGTTTTTTAGAGTGAGTGTTGTGGCTGCAAATGGGTTCATGTTTTCTGCCCATTTACCATTTACAGCCACAGTCACTGGAAGAGATCATGGATACATAAAAGTTTTTAAAGGAAATATTGAAACTGTCAAATTTTCCAGTCTGGACAGGTTTAACCTCAATGTGACAAATGGGGTTTAAATGGGCTGATAAAAGTATATTAATGCTGTTTGGGTTTTGTAACATTTGAGCATGTTACAAAGGATTTATAGAAGTACTTTGGTAGAATTACAAGATTAAGAATTTTGAATTAAATAATTCCACCTTTCAGTCTGTACTTCACAGATCTGTAATTTTTTGGTCCATTTCTAATAGTAATAGTTTGTGATTTCAATGTAGATATGAGCTGGAAAAATTGTTGCCAATAAAAAAAAGACTGCAGTGTGGCTTCTCAATTCTTATGTCACATCTACACAGTGGTAGCCCTTTTGCAATTTTATAAAAATTTTACCCCTTCCGTTTCTTCAAAGTGCACAGAAATGAACACTGGGGAAGCAGTGAACACAGTTGTTTAACCTGAGTTGTCAGTGGCATACAAGTGACCCTGTGTGCAAATAATCAAGATTTATTTACTTCAAACACAAAAAGGAAGCATAATTTTATTTAATTTATCATTAATAACTTAATTCAACTTAAAATTTATTTAATTCTATGGGATTTGAGTTCTCAATACTCTATGAATAGAATAGAATAGAATAGAATAGAATAGAATAGAATAGAATAGTAAACTCTGTACATTCTGCATGGCAGAACCAGAAAAGGGATTATGGACGACCATCATTGTTTTAAAACGATTTAAGCAGAGATGTGCTTAAAATTGTCAGCATGGCTGTAAGCCCTAATCATTCAGTGTTAATAGCACTTCCACAAATCTCCCATGTGGCCCTTATTTGCAGAGAAAAGCCTCAAAAGGAGAGAGAAGACAGCATTAAAAATAGACACACACGGACTCACATGCACGCACTTTTCCATCTAAAGCCGGGCGCCAGGGTGCTGCTGTGAGCAAAGTGGCAATCCAGAGATGAAGGGAAAACAGGTGCACTATGAAAAGGCAGCGTGTGTGTTGCCTCCTCAGATGGGGCGAACTGAATGGATCGCAGCATTCACTGAAACTCAAATGTGCGTCTGAAAAAGCCCTGGGAGCGGAGCCCTGCAACAAAAGAGTGGGAAATGATCGATACCGGTGAGTCAAAGCAGAAAAGCTTAACGTCTGAAAAAAAAATATTCAAGGAGTGAGGCTGAAAGAAGTCGTCCGCATCTGAGGGTGAAGCTGGTACATCTGGAAGGTTCATTTCACGGCAGCCACTTTTACGTAAACACCCTTGAATGAAAAGTGAAAGTTCACTTTAAGCACATTTGCTGTTTCATTCAAAATCCATTATGATGGTGTGCAGCGGCTAAAAAAAATAATTTTTGCATCGCTGTCCAAAAACTTATGGGCTGGGCCGTGCACAGAAGCTTGGAGCGGCTGTTACAGAACCACAAAGTACACAGGCAAATTGTTCACATGGGTTTGTTATACTTTTCTTAACATTAATAGAGAATGCTCACCAGATCTGAACTACGGTTAACCACACCAAATATTTGGAAGCATTAACTTGACATGAAACAGTCAGATGTACTCAGCAGAGATGTGATTCTTACAAGCATGGCTTCCTGTCACCTTTTCTCTGCTTTTTAATGTGCATGAACCACAGCAGGAAGCGGAAAGGCTTTCTGCCCTGCCTGAAGCTGCGCTGCAGATCCTTGCCTGTTAAACGTGTATTTAAGGCGGGAACGGCCAGACTTCAACACACCTTCAAGGCCGCATTATGTACGGAAGGAGACGATGCTGAGCGGGAGCATCCTCACAGCATCCCTGTAGGCACTCAGAATTATATAGTATCACTTCTTTATTTTCTGTACTGCGTTGTTTGTTCTGTACGGGTCCTTTTCTGAAAATGGAAACAGATATTTTGTTTACCATTCACCTTTTGTGCCTATAGATATTCTTGAAGCTCACATCCAATTGTTCACCTGAACGTTGAATGCGGTCGTATCTTTCATTTCGGCAGTTTTTTCAATTGAATGAGGCAAATCTGTGATATCACTTTTTATTTTTCCGTGACACTGGAAGTCTTAAACAAGGTCTTCTTTCAGACTCATTTAAAATATTGCTGTGGCTGCATTTTTAGTTATTATACTTGCAATGTAATCTGTAGAGAGATGAAAAGATTTTGGTTTTTTTTGTTTTTTTTTGTGAAAATCCAGTAATGGCAGCTGTTGAATTATGAACTGCACTTTAGAGATTACTCATTTACAATTTTTGTATCAGGAAATATGATGTAGCAACATGAGGAGAAAAAAACAAACTGGCAATAACTGGAAATAAACTATCTGTGAATATTTTTCTTCAATTTTGTGAATGAATAAATTGTAAGGCTGAAATATAATCAATGATTGGTTCCGATAAAATGTTTTCCATGCATTGCAAATGTAAGAAGATGCAGCGATATTTTTGTTTTAATGTACTTCTAAAACATAGAAAGATTCTGACAAAATAGTTATGGCTCTCCTGAATGAGCCTGTTGATTTCCCTGAAAGTTGGTGGTCAAAAGCTGTCCAAATATTCAGGTGACTTGGCTGATGCTGAGGCTGTCGGTCGTTTCCTTCTTCTGTTCTTAAAGTTCAGAAGTTCTGCTTGATCTTCTGTAATCTGCAACATGTAGAATTTTGCCCTGTTGTTGTACCTGCCTGCACCCCCCGTTTCCCTGTGTTTTGCCTTACAAGACCACAGGCAAAACTGTGATTTTCTGAAGTCCTTGTAATCTGGCCACAGTCCAGCAGATCACACACACACACACACACACACACACACACACACACACACACACATACAAGCCTAACTACCTCCTTATTCCTTACTTATTCAGTCCACAGCAGTTTTATTGTCCTCCTATAGCACCCAATTCAAAGGATTAGTATTCTTCCTTCATCTTTCCTTTTTTCACCATAATTCACAGCCATCCAGAAAGACTGACCAAGCATTTCTATATTTTATTTCTAATTAAAATGTCAAACTTTCCATGAAGTCTTTTTATAGCTAGGGCTACACAGGCTGTACAATTCAACTTTTTCTATTCTGAATCCTTCTGTTGTTAAGGGTTACATTTTCATATTTTTTCATATTTGTCTACACATTACCTGCATTGTGGTTTTCTTTTATTTAGTTTCTTTCATTTTTTCCCATTTGTATTTGCAGTGTAATTTCTATTTTGTAAAAGCTTACTGACTGAAAAAGAGGTATCAGGCGATCTGTACAATGAAGTGTGATAAACAGCCCAGTTTTGCTATCATTTAGGCCCTGGTTTTGTTTGTCTTATTTACATTCACAGTGGTACGTAGTTTATTCTTTATTCTGTACACTTTCCATTGTCTGAGGATGCCACAACACTGCATTGCCCACCCCCCTCAAACTGACTTCTTTCTGCCATCTTCTTTTCTTTTTTAGTAAAGAAACCTCCTTAGCTGCCACTCAATGTGGGTTAAGTGAAACAATGACGCTTACTGCATGGAATACATTTAAATAATTTTTCTAGATCCAGTCAGGCCTAGAAGAGTTGATTGTTGAGAACATGGTGTCGGAATTAGTTTTTATTATAAATAGAATTACATCTGAATTACATTCCATATCGGATTTTGAAGTAAGATATGCAGTAAAGCAGTTTTTTGAGTTGTTCTGTGTCGGTTATTGCATTGTTAAACATGTTGCTGCCTTTCACTTGGAAAGAATGCACAGCAGAACAACGTTCGCTTCTTAATAATCCCACCAAGGTGATCAAATGCCTTGCTGGCTTCAATCTCAAAGTGTGCGCCATCTTTGTCTGCCTTTTTTTCCCAAGGCTGTCCATCTCACGCGGTCATGATCTCGTCCTCAATTCTGTGCCCAGCCCATCAGAAAAAACCATGAAAGAATCGCAAAAATTGTCACCGAATCCTTTGTGATGCTAGTTGGTCCTGACTGGGTTACACTTTGTAATAAAAGTTTAATTTATTGGGCAACTGCATTGGCGGCCATTGATGGTTTACCACAGTGGGAGAAGGTGGCTGAAGCTGATCCAAACTGCTTTTGAATTGCAGTTTTTCCTGCAGAGCTAACAATGTTCAAATCCTTAGTTGTCATTTGCACTCATTTTGCATTTTTTAAATCCTCTCTAACCAGCTTATTGACATTGTCATGCAGAAAAATCCTCATTTATTCACTATCTTTGTTTTCCACTATAAACTGCCGCAGCCCCGTCTGCAAAGCCTGATGCCTCAAAGTAACAGTGCAGCTTTTATTTTCAATCTAAGTTCTAGCAAAACAACACATGGGGTAAAATGCACCTATAATGCAGAAATGTATAAACAAATGTATGGCTGAGCCAAAAAACCCTCTTTATAGACAACACAGAGAAATGTACCCAAAGATCCAATGATAAAAGTGGTGAGAAGCAGACAATGGTGCTAGAACATGTATGTCCAACCCAAGATGAGAATGTGAAAGCACAGAGATGCTGCTTGGAGGCAGCTTGGGTGGCTGAAGAACAGGTACAAGGCACAGCCAGTTTCAGCATTAGAGACCTTTCTGCCTGGCCAGTGTTACACAACTGCGGATGCTTTGACGCAGCGACATGGTACAGCGCCCGTACATTCCTGAATGTCAACGAGATGTCCGTAGGCTGTGTGGGCTGTGCAGTGACAGCAAAAGGGCTCACGTACCTTTCTACTAGATGTGAGCCATTAGAAATGCTCTGCTTGGGGTTAATGCAGCAGCGTCATGCACTGGCACATTTGCTCCGATGGCACAAACCAAATCTTAAATCAAGAAAACATTCATTGTCGTTTCAAACAGTGTTGAAGCACCTTAACCCTCTTAAGGCTCTCAGTCCTTGAACGCAGTCACGTTGAAGAGGCTTTTGCTATCGAGCTGTGGTGTTTGTGTGTGTTTTTTGTTTTTTTTTCTTTTGTCACAAGCGTATATCTCATATGCCAGGGTCAGGAACAGCTGGAAGCTGGAGAAAAGGTGCTCGGTGGAGTACGAATGCATTACACAACACATTGCCCTTCACTGGCAAATCTGGGACAAAATGAGAGCAAACACAACTGCAAAAATGACAGCGCTCTTAGTTACCCGGACGGGCTTTGGACCGGCTTTCTTTTTCCAACGGGTTAGTTACCCAGATTTGTGTTTAGCTGTGAGGTTGTTAGTTATTTAAGCAGGAGAGCCATATGTATCTGAGATTATTTATGCTGACTTCAAAACCCCCAAGGCCTTTTTTACGCTTGTGGATGTGAATTTTAAAGAAAGGAATATTTTCCTGTTTAAAGGGAACCTTGCTTCCATTCTCAGAGCATGAAATTGCTTTTGGACTGACTGACACGGGGTTCTCAGTGGTGTTGGAATCTATCGTATGTGTACGTACACCTTTACTGACAAGTGAAATTTCTGGACATCAGCTGGTGAGATGAAATCTTGCAAGTTCTTGGCCGTAATTCCCATACAGCGCTTGGACCAGCTCATGGAAATAGTTTTCCTGCAAAATTCGTGTTGACTCTGTGGTGGAAAAAACCAGCCTTCAGCCTCGCAGTTCATTTGTCCTTGCTGGTAACCGCCTCTCCCTTGTGCGGACGAGTAGAACACATTTTGTCCAATCTGTACGAAAAGCAAGCTCTGCAAGGCTTTCTATTGCCCATTGTTTGTGTATTGATCCACTGCCTGATCAATAAAGAGACTCCTCATTAATTGCCAACTGGACTAGATTATTCCACAGCATCTTATTAAAAAAATCATTTTACCTGTTATTATTTTGTATTCAAATCTTGCATGGAAAGAAGTATTAAAGACTCATTTTGTTATTGAGTAAAATGTGCGTCGAGGGTGTGAATACTTTTGCATAGCGCAGCAATATATCATCATTTCACATGAAAGCGTGAAGCAATAACATTCAAATTTTTTACATACTGTATATCCATTCACTTGCATGACTAATTTGGGAAGAAGGAATCCAAATGTCTGAAAAATGGCATCTATGTGAAATCCAAAGCCTGTTAAATAACAAACACATATTTTGCAGCATATTTTGAACATTTTCACCAGACTGTTACAGGGAATTGCCGATGTACTGATATATCAACAGGATAATAAAGAGGAAGTACCAATGTATGAGCCATAGAATTTTGTCCATTAAATCTTAAATATGATAAATGATGATGCGTTTTTTACTGTACAAGCAAAACTAAATCTTTAGAAGTCACCTGAGGAAGAGTGCAGCGTTGCTGGACTCACAGTCAAATCTCACCAATTAAAAAGCAGAGTTTTTTGCTGAAGTCATATGTGTGAAACGATGAAAAGCTGTCCTAAATTCTTATTACTTTGTTATTTCATTTTCATCCGGTCACTTCTGAGTGCTGAACAACGATGACAATAAAAAAAAATATATAATAGGGCACAACATGCTGCAAAGTTTCCAGTTTGCCTGCTGTATCTGAGATGACCGATAACCATATTCTCACAAACACCAAGCTTAATATTGTAGTGCGGTGCATATTTTGGCTGAAAAATTTTCCAGAAATGAAATGCAAATCAACCAGAGACTGTGACCATCAGTCAGAGCCCTCATGGATGTGAGCACTCCACAGCCCTTTGTTCCTCAAAGGTATCTCAGTGGTTTTGACTGAGAATAATATCAGCTATCTGGAAAACTGAAGGTCAGATGCATAGGATCAATAATCTCATGAGGCATCCATGACCCAGGGATTAAGAAAACAAGCCCACTGAGAATGGGCCTCCACAATGTGTGTGAACTGATGAACGGAGGCAGATAAGACTTTTGTACAACTCACAGTTGATGATGTGCAAAGTCTGTCTGCAAATCTTTGAAAAGCTAGCTTGTGTCCCCCAGATATTGTTTAAACAGCGATGGAATTCTAGCCTTAGCACCTTGATCGCTTATATTTACAGTATGTGTTGTGCAAGCAGGCAGAAAGTTAATCTTTCACAGGTGATAAACTAAGTGGCCAAAAGCATGTAGAAACCTGAGCATCACACCCATATTTGCCTGCTGAACCTCCCATTCTATACCCATGCACATTAATATGGCGTTGTTCCCCCTTTGCTGTTCCCCCTTTGCTCCACTCTTCTGGGAAGGCTTTCCACCAAATTTTGGAGCATAGCTGTGGGAATTTGTGCCCATTTGGCCACTAGAGAATCAGTGAGGTCAAGCACTGATGTCAGGTGAGAAGGCCTGGACCACAGTCAGGGGTCAAATTCATCCCAAAGGTGTTGCGTGAGACTGAGGTCAGAGTTCTGTGAAGCCACTCAAGTTCTTTCAGACCAACCTGGGGAAACCATGTGTTCATGGACCTTGCTTTGTGCATGGGCAGGGGTGGACACAGTCATGCTGGAGTAGGAAAGGAGCTTTTTCCCCAAACCGTGGCCACAAAGCTGAAAACACAATAAATAGAAGGGGTGCCCACATACTTTTGGCCATAAAGTGTATGTGTGACACTCTGAGGTATGTCTGGTTCAGAAAGTTACCAGGTATGGGATGCTAGATTTTCAATCTTTCTGTGAGGGAATCCATACAAATCTCAATCAGAAATCTTTCCAGCTAAATCTCTAACACAAATAAAATGCCTTTTCCTAAAATAAAAACGCAGAACATGGCTGGCTCCTTAAAAAATGAAACAGCAAAATTTAACAGTAAAATGCAATCATTGTCAAGCACGAATCTGTTTGATCTTTAAATTCATGGCACAAAAAAACACTTCTTTACAACAACACCTTCTAAAGCTCAAAACTCAAGCAAGTTTTCTTAATGGTGCTGGCGACATAAAACCCTTGTTGAGGAAGCAGCTGCAACTGACGCTTTACGCTCTGTCGGACTGTAACCATAACCAGTGGTGAAGATGGGGAAGTAATGCAAGGAAAATCAAAGCAAAGAGCTGGTAAATTCCTTTTTTGCTGCTCTTTTATTAAAAGGTAGCAGCAGTGAAATAAACCTACTGTCCTCTAGACCATCCTTCCAGCACTTAAACATCTACACCCACCTGCATGAGTAGAAGAGCAGCACACATGCACATCATATTGCTCTCTTCTTTTCCTCCTTCACTCAGTACAGAAGCAGAAACATCCGTAAACACATTAAGTGAAATTATTCTGACTGTAATGTACAGAAAATATAAGGAAGAGCTTGGCACAACTCTGTTTGAAGTTATTTATGAAACCTGGTTATTCTGACAATGAACCTTTTTTTTCAGTAAAAGCAACTGAATGCTCCCATACAACTTGATTTGAATTTCAAAGTACTCTCTGCATAAAGGACAGAGAGCGCCAGTCCATTGTTTATTCTGAAAAATAAATTATATGCTCTTCTTGGATGAAAACAAAAGGGGGTCTTCAGCAGTAGGTCTCAGGCCAATGCACCTGCCTAGTTAAAGCTCGGAATGATATATGTTACATGCTGTGCAGAAATACAATTTGTTTTCAATTTCAAAGTTAGACCAGCTAGAACCAGTGTTAATTCAGAAGAATGCACCATAAAAAAAATATATATTTGTATGTATACAATGTACCATATTGGCCCGAAAACAAGACAATTCCAAGTATAAGACAACTGTCTTTTGGAAAATGTTTTTAAACATTTTGTCTTATCTTTAGAAAGAAAAATCATATTTATTTGTATTTACTATATTTGTCTTTTTAGGATGGTCTTTTTGGGTTTGCCATTTTTGAACACAACATTCTGTAACTTTGTACTTCTTGACTGCTTGACAGTTGTTTGCCACCTCTGCCTCCTTGACCTCCGTTATCTTAAACTTGGCATCATAACTTCTCCTCACTCCTTGGTTAATTTGGTCAAACTTTGTACTACTTTTTTCAAACCATCTCTTGGATTCACCATTTTTCACACTTGCTAGCTCCAGCTGATCATTTCTGTGGATAATTTGTGCCAGTAGTTAAGTGGAACAACCTATTGGTCTCATATATGACCTTTATAGGTGTAGTCTTTGAATACAAGAGGAATTTTTTTTAGCTGTAATGCCCAGAAAAAATACCAACACAGTACAGAACGTATAATACAGTAATATAGAAAAACAGATACAAGGGAATTAGTAAATAGCAAATGTAGACACACTATATATATATATAAATGCGTGTGATATTAATTCCCTTGTATCTGCTTTATTGCATTACTGCTGCTATTGCTGTAAATATATAAATATTTGATCACTATGACAGTCTCAAGTGCAAAGAAACTGAATGACTGGCACACACTTTTCTATTTACTCATATTACACCAGTACAGCATTCATTATATGGTTTGGCAGAAATAACCATAAATGAAACCAAGTTAAAAATCCATATTTCATGACTTAATGCAGATTGGCTGCGTACGAAATCTGTAATAATGTGCTGTATATGTGATGTGTCTGCCAGTGATGCTAAAAATAGCACAACATTCTGTAGAGTCAGTTTACAATCCAAAGGCCTAATTTGTATTCATGCTCGGAAAGGATGAAGCTGAAAGAAGCATGTGTTCATACCTCTCAGTGCTACATTTAACATCCCAGAAATACGTAAACATTTTTAATGCTAGCTAGCAGAATTATAGATGTTTCTGAAAGAAAAGATGAAGCAGAGATAAAATACGTGACCACTGGGCCAAGTCCAAGGCAGAGAGCAGCTTTTGTTACTTCAAGTGTGCAATGCACAGCTAATATTGTACTTTGCTTAGCAATGAATGCAAATAGATTGAGAAATGTTAATATGTGTGTGTCTTCTGTCACTGTGTGTTAAGCAAACATTAATTTCAAGTTTGTGAAGCAGAATACTTTGATTTTTTCTTGAACGGCACAGAATGGTGAGAGAGGGTGCATGGTGCTTTGCCCGGCTCTCAAGCTGCTTTTATGCCCATTTCACAGCTGGCTTTCCTCTCCTTCATGAAACTGCCATGGGTTACAGATCCAGCTGTAAGAAAGAGGCAAGCAGGCAGTATCTTAGCTTGCTGGGTTTAATTCAGTTTTATTTGGTTTGTTCACTTTTAAAGTTTACTTTAAAGATTGTGAAGAATTACTATTTGTTTGTTTTATACTTCCATTTACCTCCTTGCTAGCATATTACATTGCATACAGTTTACTATCATAGTTTTGCAATTTAATCTGAAAATAGACAGACCTTGTTTTTTTTTTCCATGCGAATGTACTACACTAAACATTTACACATACATTAATAAAATAAAGCAATACCTTGATCAGCACTACCTGCTATGGCAGCTTCACCATCGCAATCTTTCATTTTTGTCATTTAAATTAATCACAGTTTTTCATATTCCTAAAACAGCTTTTTTTTTTTTACTATTTTGAAATAATTTTCTAAATGTCACATTTCTAAATGTCATACCATAGGCTGTTTTTTGCTTTGTTTGCTGTTATTCATTGTACACCATTGTGTTGTGCACATGTAAGGTTGAAGCTCCACTTATGTGATACACTGGTAAATAATGATAAAAAAAATTTGACTGCGTAACAAGAATTGTCCAGTTATTTTTAATCAAGCCCATGGGATTGGAACCTATATCCTCATGCATAAGATGGCAGCCCTAATCACTAACCTAACCTAGTTACCTGCTATATACCCTTACTGTTGACCTCATTGGTTTGCCACTTGTGGCCTCCACCCATCGTGATGCTCAACAGCAAGGAACTAGAAGTCTGCAAATTAACATGGTTTAGCTTTTAATTCTTAATTTTTTTTTACATTTCTGAAATTCACCAATTGTCTTATCCACATAAGGATAGGTTTAGAGGCAGTCCAGTTACTCAACTATACGCCTTGTTCACCAGAACATGACTTTCCTAAACATGTAGGCCAGAAAACTGCATGAGTACTATATAGTTTATTAGTATAGATTAATATTTTCAGTTCTAGTCCTGATTTATGCAGCAGAGTTTCTGCTTGAATGCTGGAGTTTTGTAGTGTGATCGTGTGAGCTGAGGAAGGCAAGATGGGGAATTTCCATTTAGCACTACCAGGTCCACAGTCTAAACCAGCACCATGGACAGCAGCCTTCAGTGCTACACAAAACTGCTGCAAAGACCTTTGTTTAACAGTGATGGAGTCCTGTGGCATCTCGACATGATTGACATGTTTTTCTCATTATTATTAGGATGGACGCTGAGTTGCCAGTTTTTAGGGACACCTATCTAGTAGTGTCTTGCACCTCCTTTGGCCTTCAGAACAGCATGAACTTGTCCGGGCATGGACTCTACAAGAGGCTGGATGCACGGTGCATCCAAAGAGACTCGACAGGGCTAAGGTTTGGGGACTGTACAGATCACTGAAGCAATGATAACTCGCTGTCATGTTCCTGAAATTATTTAGGGATGAAACATGCCGTACGACACGGTGCATTATTATGCTGGAAATGTAGCAATGAAAGGATGAACTTGGACAGCAACTATGTTCAGATATGCTGTGCCATTCAGATGCTCTTCAGTGGGTATCAGGGGCCCTAATGTGTGACAGGAAAACATTCCCCACACCATCACACTCCCACCACCACCCTGTGCTCCTGGCAAAAAAAGGATGGCTCCATGGTCTCATCCTGCTTGTGCCAAATTCTGATCCTATTATCAGTGTGATCCAGAAGGAACCCGAATTCATTTGAGCAGGAAACTTTTTTGCACTCCCCAGTAGCCCAGTTTTGATGCCCATGTCCCTGCTGGAGATGCATGTTCTTGTTCTTAACCAACAGCATCAGCACCTAACATGGTTATCAATATTTGTAGCCCATTTAATGCAAAGCCCAATAAGTGCTTCATTCTGAGAACCCATTCTGCACACCAGTGTTGAAGTCCGATCTGATTTGCCTTTTTGAAACCCATAGGTTTACTACATGATTCTCACCATTCACCTTTGAGCAAACACAAGAGAAAAGGAATTATATTTTCAACCTGGAATATTGATTTATGTGAAATAAGTGACATGAGGTTCTATGTGGTCCAAACCCTTTGAGGACTATACATACTGCAGCCTCTCTGTTCATTTTGCCGGACCTTCAGCATTGCTAAGCCCCAGAAGAACCACGAAGACCTGCAGTTACACCATCGGCATTTGAGGTTCATTGATCTGCAAATTTAATCTGGTTCCACACTGTTTTTTATCCGCTCGCAGACGGTGTCATCCAAGGCTGCAGTCTGTGTGAGTCTTCTATCTAAAAAGCCCCGCCCCACCAAGGTAACAATTACATTTGCACTGTGTTAGATTTTGTGTTAACAAGGTTTTAATGTCCTGCAAGCACTGTGTCACTCTGCTGCAGAGGTGTTGTTCCTTTGCATTTTTTCTTTAGATTTCGGAAGCCTTCTCACACACAGAGATGCAAACCACAAGTGACCAACTCAAAAATTCAAAATGGTGCAATAAAGGCTGTCCTATTGCATGATATTTTTCTAAATTTAATTTATTACTAAGTAATGTTTTACTCAATTGTCTTGACTATTGTGTGAAGTGCAGGGGAAAATGAGGAATGCGGCTGAACTCCAGCCTTTCTCTTGATAAAGTAAATTTATTTTGTCATTTTGAAATTATTTGGGAAAAATGTGTATTCTGGGTTTTATTGCCATCAAGTTCAGGTAACCAGGTGGCAAATTTTTTTTTACTGTGACAGACCCCTTCACTCTCATTTTGTGTCCTTAATTGCAATATAATGCCTGACACAGGGAACAGGGAAAGCTCCAAAAATTATTATATATATTGTATATATTTATATATAGTGAGTATATTTATTGGTGTATATATATTTATATACACCGATGAGCCTCAACATTGAAACTACTGACAGGTGAAGTGAATAACATTGATTATCTGGTTACTGTGGGATCTGTCAAGGGGTGGGGGGAGATATTAGAGTCAGAGTGCCCATGCTGACCATTGTCCACCACCAAAAGCATCCACAATGGACACGTGAGCGTCAGAACTGGACCATGGAGCAATGGAAGAAGATGGCCTGGTCTGACGAATCAACTTTTCTTTTAGCTCGTGTGGACGGCCAGGTGTGTGTGCATCATTTACCTGGGGAAAAGAAGGCAGCAGGATACACTATGGGAAGAAGGCACTCTGATGTTCTGGACAATGTTCTGCTGGGAAACCTTGGGTCCTGGCGTTCATGTGGATGTTATTTTGACACTTTTACCACCTACCTAAATATTGTTGCAGACCACGTATACTGCTTCATGGCAACAGTATTCCCTGATGGCAGTGGCCCTGCCACACTGCAAAAATTGTTCAGGAATGGCTTGAGGAACCTGACAAAGCGTTCAAGGTGTTGTCTTGACCTCCAAATTCCCCAGATTTCAGTCCGATCGAGCATCTCTGGGTTTTGGTGGAAAAACGAGTCTGATCCTTGGAGGCCCCACCTCGCAGCTTAGAGGACTTAAAGGTTCTGCTGCTGATGTCTAGATGCCAGATACCAAAGAACACCTTCAGAGGTCTTGTGGAGTCCATGCTTCGATGTGTCAGAGCTGCTTTGGTGACATAAAGAGGATATACACAATATTAGCCAGTTGGTTTTAATGTTGTGGCCGATCGGTGTATATACAGGGTTATTATGTTGATTTAAGAAACCTTGGCTGGTTTCTAGCATGCGGCTGTGTTTTGGGTCATTTCTCCTTTTCCCTGGGAACCCAGGAGCCGAAGGCTGAGACACTCAGGCGAAGCTTCAGTGTGTGGCAGGGACAGTGTGAAGGAAGGAAGCAAATTGCGCCACACTGTGCTTCTCACAGCTGTGCTCCACACAGACTGAGCATTAAATCTGATTACAGCAACTGAGAGCTTCCAAATTCCCTGCCATTATAAACCACAGGAGAGGCTGCTTTTGATCAGCAGTGGCTCGGCGCTCACCAGCAGCCCTCAATTTATTCCCTGCATATTGTAGTGCGGCGACTTGAGCACTTCAGCTATTGTTCTTCAGTCAAATAAAAGCAACTCTGAACACTGAGAAAGATGGAACACCTAGTGACTAATTACTGTATTATTATTATTATTATTATTATTATTAGTAGTAGTAGTAGTAGTAGTAGTAGTAGTAGTAGTAGTAGTAGTATTAGTATTAGTATTATTATGTGTTCTTGTTGCTGTATGCATAGTTCTTGACTCATGCCATTGAAACACTAAATATATAAAATTAACATCCTTGTGCATTGTCTTAGCCAGACCTTTCCAACTTCTAAAGCTGAATATTTGGTTCAGTCCAGATACACCAGTACCAGCAGCTGCCCACCTCTCCTGGCGATTGCTGTGCAGGGACTGGGATACCCAGATGTCCGAGACACATAGAAACATTACAGCGAAGCACTCATACGCTCGCGTCTGGAGGATTGCGCCACTTTTGCTTTTCTTCTCTCTTAAGGTTTTGCTCGAATTCTTTAAAGCAGTGACCAACCAGGGCTGGTTCACATGGAAGCTGTCAAAGGGTTTAACGGGAGCACATTGGCAGTGCACTGCTCCTCTTCCATCTAAACAAGATATTTACATCAGCAGCCCCCACAGAAGGTGCAGGGTTTAGAAACGTTGCTTTCAGTCACTCCTGTACATTTCCCCTCATCATTCTTCTAGCCTCTCTGCCGCATTAACATTCCATTAGCGCCCTTCAAAGAAGTACAAGCCATTCCTTCCAGTCCTTTTCACTCAATTGTCTTCAATAAACTGACAAGAGTCAAAAAATTTGTGAATATGCAGTGCGATGATGTGAATAAATATAAATGCCCTGTTTGCAAATGAATGCTGATTGGGCGATTTGCAAAAGTGCATGGGGGTTTCTTCCATTTTACATCAATAAGCAGAACAAAGTTTTTTGATAGGAGATCTTTGGAAAAACCTGCATTGGAAGGAGCATTATTACAATGAGGGGCACAGATATGGACTTATTAATCTTTCAGCAGTGCTCCAGAGCTCTCCTCTGAGCACTGCGAATAGGATGTGCATCCATGTGCCATCCAATTCCTCAGTGCTAGAGTTGGGGAAGGACGCCATGGAATTGGTTCAGTATTGGTGGCCTAATTATTGCCTCATAAACTATTCTCTCCATACGCTCAGATCGGTTTCGGCGCACATTAGTATGCAAAACCTGTGCTAAGGCCCTGAGCCACTTTATTGGGGAGGCCTGATATTGCTTGGGTGAAGAAGATGCGAGGCCTGGATTTAGCATGTCATCTCACAATCCCGTCGGTAAAACCCATTGCCTTTCCTTCAGCTACAGATGTCCTTTCTCTCACAGATCTTCTGCGCTAAATGGCTACAGCCCACAGGTCTTATCTTCCCAAAGCAGCCCCATTATGGAAACATGAGCACTGCAGCACAAATCTAAAACAAAAGCATCACAAAAAATTGATTATTTTAATGGAAAATGTCATGTTTTATCGGCTCCATGTATGTTTTACATGTGAGCGTGAAAATGTTATATACTTCCAAGGGAGGGTATATTTGTAACTTGAATAGAATGAATCCCTCTAACTGACCACAGCACATTCTTATTAATGTATAAATTTCACGGTTATTATTAAGCACTGTGGTACAGATTTAAATACTGTAATTGTTTTGGGTGGTCAGAATTACAAAATAAATATCTGTACTGCAAGCACTGCTGAACCTGAATTATCCCACTGCCCAAAAATGAAAAGATAATGCTATAAAATTATTATGCTATGCAGCAATGCTTTATTTTTTCAGTTCAGATTAAGTAAAAACAGTATATTAGTAATACAATATAATATCTGGGCATTAAGTTCTTTTTAGGACAAAAGGATGCTGAAAGTGAGAAGGTTCCCAGTAAAAATAACAGCCTGGAGGAACAGAGCACCCTGTGGGCCTGTGAAAGAGAGGTGTTTATCATGATGAAGACTGGATGTGGGATTACCGCGGTGCATTAAGTATGCAAGAGGTCTTTCGCAATCAAACGCAATCATCACCTCTTCCTTCAGGCCATCCAGGCCTCTCAACAACCCTCCTACGTCTGTCAGTTATTTTCGAAAGATGTTATAATTTTAATGACTTTTATGCAAAATCTTAATGGCAGATTTTAGATTTTAAACACATAGACTGAAGTATTATAATTTCAGCACCAAATCTGAAGACAACGTTCAATTTCATCAACCCTTCAAATCGTAGGCAGGTATGAAAATAAAGATTGCGAGGCTGCTTTTTGGCATGATGGCATATTGGTCCCTTTGAATACTGCATAGTCTGTAAGCTCCCAAGTAAGTGTTTATTCAGGTATCAAAGTGTATAGCACTCCTGTAAATGAGTTTTTAAGGTCAACCTAATTACCATTATGGTGCAGATGGCTCTTAGTTTTATTCATAAATATGAAAATTTGCTTCATATATAGTCAATTCAGTAAAGAGTATTATATTGTCATGTTTTCAGGTCAAGACCCAATCACAGATTCAAGGGAGTGCAGGAGATTTATTATGGGGGAATCCAATTTGTCGGGCAAAAACGGGTCAATAAGAACAAGGTCAAAAACCAGAGAAGTAATCAGCAAACAATCCAATTCGGCAGGCAAAGAAACAGGTCAGGAGAAAACCAGTGAAACAAACAATGAACGCTATCACAGAATAGACACAGGGAACCATGATCACGATCTGACAGAGAACAGGTACAAACTCAGAATTTAAATACTTACAGCAACAAAACAACAAGAAAGGCTACTGGGGGAACACAAGAGGCAATAATGAGGCTAATAATAGCAATCTGGTTGGGAAGGTGGTTCAAGGAGCACACAGAAGTAAACAGGAGCGAATACCAAAAGTCCCTGTACAAGCCAGAGTCCTGACATTAAATAATTTCCCTTGCATATCTGAAAACCTATAAGTCAAAGACTCGTATGTTGAGGAGCACCTGTATTGTAAATACCATACCTGTACCATTCAGGTGAAGCAAAGTCTCTGTAGCTAGAGCAGCTCAGGTCAATCTTGGGTCTGAACAGGAAAAAAACAAAGAAACGCTTGCCTAATAATTTTGCCTTTTGCCATGGGACACACTGGGAAAGCTCCTTACTCACTAGTATTTCAATAAGTCCCTGGTAATGTTTTTATTAGCATAAAAACAGCATCAGGCTCTCAACAGCCATAGGACAAACTGAGCCTGGCGATAAGTAAATGGAATAGATGTGTGGGGAAATTTCTAATTAAATTGTAATCCTCATTAAAGTCATATGAAATACAGGGTGGGGAGGGGATCAGTGGGCTATACAGCAATGAAATGTTGCAATTCCGCTGTATGCACATTATATGCTAACTCTCACAACATCACTCCTTTCTTTTTTAGTTTGTTGGGATCGAGTAAAATTTTCACTGAAGAACATTTACAGGAATCAACAGTTTCCCCCATGTTCTTACGCTTTTTTTACTTCCAGCCCCTGTTGTTAACAGAATGTCTTTTCCGAATCCAACGTAGAAGAATTTGTGCTAAAGTGACTGCAATGAACAGGTTCACCCTTGAGTGATCAACATAACTTAAACAAATCAGATGTGCTTCATTATGCAAATAAACTCCTGTCACTGTATTCAAAGCCAAAAAAAGATGCATAAAATAAGGCAAGATTTTTTTCAAAGACCCAGAAATAGAGTCTAAGGAATGTTCTTATGGCATGGTATCTACATAGGCGTATCATCACACAGCTCCAAAACCTTCACATCGCAGCCTCTTCCTCCTCCTTCTATTGAGCGATCGTATGAAAGGGCCTGTTCACATCGGATGCTAGAATACACATTCAGGTTATCATAGTATTCCTGCTAAGGCTGCCTTATTTCCAGCTGAAAGATGGAGATGCCCCACACACCATAGCAGTCCTCAGAATAAGGTTACCAAGGCAGAAGAGAAACAATGACTGGCAAACATTTTTCACCAGAAGAGACACATAAGAAGAAATTCAAATTTTCATATTTAAGACCAGAATCCAGTCTTTTAAATGAGTTTGCTCGTGCGTTCTCACCGTCAGACCAAATTCACAAGGGACATCTCCAAATCCCTACCTTGTTGTGTATACAGACACAAACGTGCACATTCATGTGGTGACTATGGTAATTCATGCTTGCGACTGTTTAAAAATATCTCAAAAGTGGGTCTCGGAGAGAAGGGGGACTTGTGGGAAAGAAGACTGTTGTAGATGCAGAGATGCACTGAATTAAATGTATAATGAACAATTTTGCAATTTGTGTAATAATTCATAACCCTTGGCTTTTGGCATGAGAGCTCTAAAGGATTCACCATAAAGGATTTCTCTTTTCAAATACAGTAGAGCTGTTAATAAAATGCACTAAATGCAGATTACAGTTTTTTCATAAACAGCACATTGCTTCTGAGGATCCCTCAAGGAAACAACACATAATCTTCTCACGACTTAGTTATCTTAATTCTGTTGTTGCTTGCAAATATATTTTTGGTGCGGATTTAATCTGCTGGAAAAATGTTTATACAATTTGCGGAGAATTTATGTCTGTCAATAAATATTGTCATGTCCTAGTCTGTGAATTGCCCATCTCATTTTATTAATTTAGCTTATCAAATTTAAATTAACTTCTGAACCCAGAAGAGAGATGATCAGGATAGAAGAAACAGTGGGCAAAATCTTTGTATGTTATGATCTGCAGAGATACAAAATCTGGTCGTGTGGAAAAATATGAATTAAATCACCTCACAAGTTAACACCTTATTCATGTACACTTCTTTATGAAATGATTGTAAGTATAAATGTGACTGTGCATTCTGTGCACTTGATTTCACAAGATATCATAATTGATTTTTATCATAATTGAAACTCCAAACTCATGAAATTAACTTTCCAAATAAGGGAAATTGTTGACTGCATCTACTGTAATTTTTTGATATAGTTGTACTGTATACTCACATTTGGTATGCAATTTATAAAAACATGAAACAGCCTCTGGGCAATATATATTAAAGCAACAAGGTGTAAAGGTTGGGGGATGTGGTGGTGCAGTGGTGTAAGCTGGTGCTTCCTAGTTTGTGGGTTGCATTTGGGGTTCACATCCAGCTCGGGTGTGTGTGTGTGTTCACCTCTGTATTTCCACCCCTCTAAGGAAAAAATATGCCTGAAAAAGGCAATGGTGAACCCCTTCCTTGTCTTGAGGACCAAGTCAGTAGTTTCTGAGGAGTCGGTAATGACTTGGTGGCACTTCCCAGGCAAGCGTAAAGGTCCTTATCACAAATTAAAATGATGGGAAGCTCTCCCTTATGTCTACTTATTTTATATTTCTGTGCAAATGAAATAATAATAAATAAAGCTGTCAACAAAACTGCCTTAAAAGCTGGTGGTGATGGAATGATGTACACAGTCCACAGTGGAATGGGGTTGTCACCCTGCTCATAAAGTATAAATAAACATTCATTTAGGAGACACCTATGTACAGGGAAGGTATGTGGAGGTGTTTGTGCAGGTCAGACAAACTTATGGTGAGTTCTGAATAAGATAGAGAGGCGTGATGGTGAAAGACAGTCCAGGTAGGATCTCTCCATTATAATCTGCAAGAGGAAGATTAGTGGTTACCTTCACAGGTGGCTGGGTCTGCCATGTAGTTTAAGCAGTGCAGTGCTGTATGGAACGAGCTATAAGCTCCATCTCCCCATAAGTAGTCTGGAGGAGGAGTTTAAAGTGTTGTGTACAAGAGAGGCACTGCTGTATCGGGATTCCAAGGACTCCAGAGTGGCATCAGCAGGCATCAGGGTATGGACAGGTAGGAAGTGGAGAGCCCAGGAAGGGTTGGAGCTAGCAGAGTCTCGGCTGAAACACAAGGCTCTGGCGGGCATCTTGGCAACAGGGCGGGCGGGGTTGGGATTAATCCCTCAACCTCATTACGACAAGGCCTCTAGCAAGGATAGACGCCTTCTAGTCCTGGAGGAGGTGCGGGCAGGTGTGGCTGAGGAGCAAACCAGTAGGATGGTGGGCATGCATCAGCAGGGAGCCTGGACAAGGTGGGAGGGGGTGATGGAGAGGAAGATAACCTGGGGTGACATCTGGCAGGCGGAACCACAGCGGATTAAGTTCATGGTCCAATCTGTGTATGATGTCCTACCTAGCCCAGCAAATCTACACATATGGGGCAAGAGTGATTCTCCAGCATGTTCTCTCTGTACTGGAAAGGGCTCACTGGAGCATATCCTCAGTAGCTGTACAAGAGCCCTGAGTGAGGACCGCTACCGCTGGCGACACGATCAGGTGCTCAAAGCAATGGCAGAGACCATGTCTAAAGCCAACAACAACAGGGTCATCCGTAGCCAGAGGAACATCACCTTTGTTAGGGTGGGAGAGCACCCGCAGCCACAGCCCAGAGCAGCAGCCAGCTTGCTCGCCTCAGTGCTGGACTGGGAGATTCAAGTAGACTTGGGCAGGCAGCTCAAGTTCCCGGAGCATGTGACATCAACATGGGAGGACTAGATAGAGGAGGCGAATGAGTGCAAGCGGTCCAAGAACGCTCGTTGTGAGCCTGTTGAGGTGGGATGCAGAGACTTTGCTGGCTGTTCACTATGTAAGGTCCACACCCTGCTTGGCATCGCAGGAGATGCTAAAAGAAGAGCCATAAAATTCATTGTTGAGGCTGCAAAGAGGGCATCTAGGTGGATTTGGATCAGGAGGTCTGAACCGTGGGTTAGTGCTGCTGAGACACAAGCCAGGGCCTGATCAACCCTGGCTGGGTCACCTGAGGGAGGGTGTCTGATGTTGTGAGACCCGAAACATCCGAAGACCTCAGGAAACATCACTGATTATGTGGCTCAGCGCATCCTAGGATGTATCTTTAAACTGTAGGTGTGGAGTTTCTTGTGATACTTGAGCAGATCCAGAAAATTTTATAAAGGCTGTGTTTATTGTGTTGGGAGAAGCAGAGAGTTGAATGAATTGTTATTCCCAGGGTTTTGACTGATGAAACAGGTAAAATGAGCAAGTAGTTCCATTTGACAGGTAGATGGATCTGCTGGGAGATGGTGGATCTTGGTTTTCTGAACACTGGATTGTAGGTCGTGATTGGTCATTCAAGCAGAGACATCCATAAGCCAGAATGGGATATGATGGGTAGAGGACAAAGCTGCAGCAGCTGGAGGAAAAAGAGAAAGGGGCCAGTATGATCAGTGTAGCAGTAATGCAAGAACTCATGAGAGGCAGGGATGGAACCAAAGTAAAACAATGTAGATGAGGGGGTCCAACACTGAACCAGCTGAACGAGACCGAGGCGAAGACAAGGAGTCACGCAAAACTTGCTAAACAGGTCTGTCGGAAGGTAAAACTCAAATAATTTTGTCACTGAACCTTCAATTCAATGATATTTAAAGGGGAATGTAGAATCTGGTGGATGACAGGGTCAACTGATGCAAAGAATTTGTGCAGAATGAGAACCAGAAAAATGAAGGCAGTACTAGGGTGAGCTTTGGTCACTAAAAGAAAGGCAGTCTTAGCAGAATTTAATCCTCGCTACGATAATACACTGTATTTTCTCTCACCTGCTATTGCTAACTTCTTGTCCGAGTCGGGCACGATGGTCTGGGAGCCATCCCAGAAGACAACTGCCTTTGTGTGACTGTTAATGTGATTTATAAAAACAAGCACATGCTAATGCCATATCAAAAGACTTAGCCAAGTGCTCCATAATGTCTACATCAGTCTTATCAAATGGGACATGAGTGAAGGGTTGTGGCCCCTGAGTATAGCAGTAATCTGATTTAAAATCAGCTTTCCAGCACTCTTGACTGGTAGCACAGTGCAAACCAAACCCCTTCTTAATAGAATTGTTATCTTGTTTAGGCTTCACTGAGATGCCTTACCCTGATTTAAACGACAAGCAGCTGGATGACTGCAGCAAGCCGATCCTTACGGTTCTCTTTGCGCTGAACCACTTCCGCTTTAATGACCAAACTCGGGCACCCCACATCAGTCTGGTGTTTCCTTCATCCTCCTTGAGGGTAATGTTCTATCCAAGGGTATTTACAGGTAACGCAATTCCCAAAACAAGGCTGTGCTGCCTTTGCTTCAGAGGAACTTGGTCAAAACTCGATTTATTCTGAAGTATCGCAAGTGCGGTGTTCCTAAGGGGCCTGTGTTGGGACTGCTTTGCATGAAGGCGTTAACATCCTGGGCCTGGTTGTCCTGTTAACCTCCCATTAACTTTCTGAAATGTTTGAAATCGGCTTGACGGTAAGTGACTCCAGCAAGGCAGTGATACTGTGGCAAAAAGAGCAATTTATATTTAAATGTATCAGAAGAGACACAAAAGCAAAAGAGATCTTTTTAAGCTACTGCTCCACAAAAAAGAGGAGTAATCTAGATACCCTTTTACATACAAATCTGAAAACCTTTATACCTGTGCTGAGGATATTTATAGTTTTTTATTCAGAATATATCTGATGTAACCTGACCTTCAGTGTCATCACTCTTGCTGAGGTCACCCATGGCTTTTTTAGATTAGAATTAATTGTAATTATATGTGTACATGGGGGGTTTGGTGATGGCACAGTGGGGTAAGCTGGTGCCTCACAGCTGCTGGGTTCCTTACCTGATGTAGGGTTCAAGTCTAGCTCAGAGGTGTGTGTGGGGTTTGCATGTTCTCTTCTGTGCTTGCACCCTCTAAGCGGAAAAGTAGGCCGGAAGAAGGTGATGCCAAACCGCTTCTATCCGTCCTTGCCTTGGAAACCATGTCACAATTAACTATTGTGTAACTATTTTATGTCTTCACCCAAGACACTAAGTGCACACTGTTTTCCCCCTGACTGTAGTTACTCTCAACCCCCTCCTTTCCTTGCATTCATAGCACCTGGACAGTAAAAATCACCTCAAAGCATGGTGATAATATTCAAGCAACATTAGCAGTGCTGTGTTATATTAGTGTCACACAGTTTGAAACACCAAAACGCTGTTGACTGAGACACTATTGAACATGAGGACAAAACAAGCATGGCAGCACTGATGCATGGATTTCTAAGAAACTGCAAAAAATTTATCTATTTACTTAATTCTGATCTAATTCTGTCCCATCCAAGGTGTGGTCTTATAGCCTAGATCCCAATGTTTATGAATATGTCTATATCTAATTATACTGTATACATATATCTCTATTTTACGTGTGTGGGCGCGCACATAGATGTGAAAACAGAGAACCTACAGAAGCTGAAGGGTTTGTATGTGAGCACATATTTATCACAGTCCTAGAAGACCTACATTAAGCAGGGATCTGAATTTTTATGTTTTAATGTTCTACATTTTACTACGTTTTCAGAATGTTTTATTAGGATTATAATTAGTTATATATATATTTTGCTTTTTAATAATAGTAATTTAGTTATTCCATTGGAATTAAATGGTTTATTAATTTTACAGTTGGTGTTACGGTAGGTTTTGAATAATTATTTGCTTGTTCTGCTGTTTGCAATAATTCATTTGTGCTGTGGGGTTTGCTGTACACTGAATGTAGGTTTTGCTCTGGGACCCAGTAATTTGCACTGTGCTGCTGAATGGGCAAATCAGCTTCAAGTATTAACATGACTTTTATATCTTTTGTAAAAACTTTTATATCCAGTGTATAGATTTGGCTGTGAGTGCATGCGGTTGCTTCTCACTGTTTTCTGTATTTTGTGAGATAGAACCTGTTCCCTTCTAGGTCGAGTCCAAATGTGCAGATGTGCAGACAGTTGCTTGTGTGTCTGTGTGTCTGTGTGTGTGCATGGATGATTACAGCCCAATAAATACAACCCCAACTTGGAAAAAGTCTGGACGAAATGGAAAAGGCAAAAAAGAACAGAAAGTATTGATTAATAAATGATAGCAAATGATCTTTGGCCTGAAAACAATATAACAGCCCATTATTTGATGTTACAACTGATGAATTTTATTGTTTTGTCAAAAATGAATACATTTTGATTGTGATACTTGCAACATACTCCAAAAAAAGTTTGGACAGTAAGAATTCACCTCTTCGTAACATTGCCTTTCCTTCTCACAACACTTAAAAAACATTTAGGTGATAAATATAACAATTTGAGTATTTCAGATGTAATTTTGTCCCATTCTTCTTGCAAACAAGTCTTAAGGTGTGCAGCAGTTTGAGGTCTTTGTTGTCGCATTTTGCTTTTCAAAATGCACCACACATTCTCAGGTCAGGACTGCAGGCAGCACAGTCATGCACTCGCACCCTCTTCCTATGCAGCCATACCATTGTAATGCATGCAGAACGTGGTTTTGTACTGCCATGTTGAAATATGCCTGGGCATCCATGAAAGAGATGTCATCTGGAAGGCAACATACATTGCTCCAAAATCTGTATGTATTAATTGTGCCATGCACGGTATAGCAGTAACCGTCATTTGTGGATGCAACCATGTGTTGTGTTACTTGATAAAGGTTTGCCAAAGTACTCCTGAGCCCATGTGGTTATTTCACTTATAGATGAATGATGGTTCTTGATGGAACGTCTGGCCTCTGAGGGATCCGAGATCATGGGCAGTCAAGTTAGGACATTATTTTTAAACTTTTGAATGATTTTCTCACACACGGGAAATTTCCAATCTTTTGCCCATCTTTGCTCCTAAAGGGCTAGGCCTTTCCTGGGTGCAACTTTTATACCCAAGCATGACTACAATTGCCTGTCAAACATCATATGCTTCTGCTCACATCATTATTTTCTTTTTTAACTCATTATTGGCCCTAAATTTCCCCTTCCCACCTTTTTTTGCAATGTGGTGCAGGTCCTCAATAATCCAGCCACAAGGGGATGCACAAACTAGTGTATTTCTTCGTGCCGGTCCCAAACCCGGATAAATGGAGAGGGTTGCGTCAGGAAGGGCATCCAGCATAAAAATTTGCCAAACCAAATATGCGGACAAAAATATAAATTTTCATACCAGATTGGTCGAGTCCCGGGTTAACAACGATCGCCACCAGCACTGTTAGCCAACAGGGTGCTGGTGGAAATTGGGCCGAAGAAGGAGAAGAGGCTGAAGGAAAAGAGGAGGAAGGAGGAGAGGAGGAAGGTTAAGAGAGTGGACGTGAGGGTAGGAACTTTAAATGTTGGTAGTATAATTGGTAAAGGGAGAGAGCTTGCTGATATGATGGAGAGAAGGAAGGTTGATATATTGTGTGTGCAAGAGACCAAATGGAAGGGGAGTAAGGCTAGGTGCATCGGAGGGGGGTTTAAACTGTTTTACCATGGTGTGGATGGGAGGAGAAATGGGGTAGGGTTATCCTGAAGGAACAGTATGTCCAGAGTGTTTTGGAGGTGAAGAGAGTATCTGACAGAGTGATGGTTATGAAACTGGAAATTGATGGTGTGATGATGAATGTTGTTAGTGCATATGCCCCGCAAGTTGGGTGTGAGATGGATGAGAAAGAAGAATTCTGGAGTGATATGGATGAAGTGGTGAAGAGTGTACCTGAGGGAGAGAGAGTGGTGATTGGAGTGGATTTAAATGGGCATGTTGGTGAAGGGAACAGAGATGAGAAGGTGATGGGTAGGTATGGTGTCAAGGAGAGGAACACAGAAGGTCAGATGATTGTGGATTTTGCAAACAGGATGTGGTAAACACGTATTTTAAGAAGAGGGAGGAACACAGGGTGACGTACAAGAGTGGAGGAAGATGCACACAGGTGGATTATATCTTATGCAGGAGGGCCAGACTGAAGGAGATTGTAGACTGCAAAGTGGTGGCAGGGGAAAGCGTGGTTAGGCAGCATAGGATAGTGGTTTGTAGGATGACATTGGAGATCAAAAAGAGAAGGAGAGTGAGGGCAGAACCAAGGATCAAATGGTGGAAGTTGAAAAAGGAAAACTATAAGGTGGAGTTCAGGGAGGAATTAAGACAGGCATTGGGTGGCAGTGAAAAGTTACCAGTGAGCTGGGCATCTACGGTAGAAGGTAAGGGAGACAGCTAGAAAGGTGCTTGGTGTGACATCTGGACAGAGGAAGGAGGACAAGGAAACCTGGTGGTGAAAGGAGGAAGTACAGGAGAGTATACAGAGGAAGAGGCCGGCGAAGAAGAAGTGGGATAGACAGAGAGATGAAGAATGTAGACAGGAGTACAATGAGATGAGGCGTAGGGCGAAGAGAGAGGTGGCAAAGGCTAAAGAAAAGTCTTATGGTGAATTGTATAAGAGGTTGGACACTAAAGAGGGAGAAAAAGACCTGTACCGATTGGCTAGGCAGAGGGAATTGTAAAGCATCAAATTTAGAGTTGAATTGAGCTGCTCAAACAACTGAACAAGAACATTAAGCTGTGCTTCCCAGGTGCTTGTCCTTCCAAACATCCTGCTGTCATATTATCTTGATTTTTATCAGATTGAATTTACAAAAGAAAGCAGAAACAATGGAAAATTCTGTTCAAAGATCAGCACATGTGCGCAAACGTTTGAGCAGGCAAGGTTATGTAAAGAACAGGCAATGCAGCATCAGCAACTTTCAATGCAAACTTTCCAGATGTGCTTCATGTTTACTTTGCAGAGGCTGTGAGTTCACTGCAAAAAAAAAAAAAATCCAAATGTCTAATCCCAAATAGCAGGTGGAGGCACACTTTTAGATGCAATCTTCATGTAATTTTACATTTCAATGAGAAATAAAGTTCTGTTTCTTAAATCTTGCCTTTATGATGTGTTTTGTCCGACCCAGATGTCTTGTATATGGCACAGATCCAAAGAGAACTGAGGAAAAGTGAATACGGCAGCAGTGTCTTGAAACCCCTGGTCGAATTATTTCCAACAACATTGTATGCTACATTAAATTTAAGAATTCTTATTTATAACCATTAATACTATTTCAGGTCAATTCCCTCAAACCTGCATATTAATAATGCACACAAAAAGGACCTTGGAGTGTAGAAGCACCACCTCTAACCAACTTAAATCTTTAATGTATTTTTAATTTCCACATCCGGTCATGTTTGCACATCCGGTCATCTCACCCATTCCTTTTCTGCAACTGCTTATCCAATTCAAGGCTGCTGTCTTCCCAAGTTTATCAGCGGGAGGCTAAGTTGGGAAATCCTGAAGGCAAAAGAAGCTCCATGTGCTGAGTTCTTAGTTAAAAATATAACGCACAAAGCCAATACATTTATGAACTGGAAGGCTTAATTTTGTTTAAACAAACTGGAAAGTCAGTCAGGTGAGTAAAGAACTGAAGTGTTTCGAAAGGCCTAATTTTTTTAGTTTTAATAACTTGAGCATTTTAGAAGTAACCCTGTGAAATTTCGGGAAATGTGTGGAACAGGATTTTCATGAGTAAGGCAATATATTTTAGAGAATTAATGTGATATACAGCGAGTTGCCCTTGAAGGAAAACAAACCCGCAGAATTATCAGTGTTACAAAACCTATTGAAATTCAGAAATGGGTTCTCCACAAAATGAGGGCGATTAGTCACTAAGCCGTGCGAGTAAAATAAATGCTCCAAGCTCATAAAATTCACCTACGGGGAAGTGTATCCTTCATTCGTGTTCTTATCATAAATTATTGTTTTGTTATTTTGTTCGACAAACACTGTCAGTCGTGAATAGCATTTGGTCTTCGATTCCACCCTTAGATATTTTTGCTCAACAAATTTTGTGCATTGTAGGATATTGTGAGGGAATTAAATAGCTGAGAAGTTAAACAACGTCTAAAAAAGGGGCCCTCCTGGCTTATATAGCAAAATGGGCAAAGCTTAGGGTGTAGACATCAAAGAAACTCACAGAGAACCTACAGAAGCTGAAGGGTTTGTATGTAAATCTAGTGCCAAGTTTTCCTAACACTGAGGGGTCAATATGTAAAGCAGGTGGTCAGATTCACGCATGCTGCTGGAAATCGTCATGTACGAAACTGCAAGGTGTGTTAAGCACAGCAAAAGGATTATTTTTCTTCCACAATATAAAGTGGAGATTTTTAAAGTGTGCACCTATAATATAAAATACTATACTATGCAATAATACATGGGATATCACAATGCTGATACATTACAGTGTTGAAGCCAAAAGGCCTCTTGTAGTTACATATCCACTGTACTTTAAATTATTGTCATTAGAAACTCACTGAACAGATTGAGAGCAGTAGATGAACAGCTTGGTGAAGGAGTTATTTCACTTCACATCTGTCCTGTGTTTCCTGACTACTGTTTCCCAGGCTGGGATTGTGGAGGGTTGTGTATACTACAGTCATGGACATGCAGCAGAATTCTAGTAATGTCTAAACAGGCAAATGGATTCGTTTTACATTTAATCTGTTTATTGATGTAACATAGCAGTTAAAACACTGGAAGACAACCCAAAATATAGCGCAAAATGGTCTTTTATCCTCAAGGTGCTCTTTTCAGTTGCTTGTCTAGCAACATCTGTTGAGCTCCAAACAGGGATCCTAGCAGTCACAGGCACAGTGATGGGAGAACTGTTTTCCAAATGATTCTGTCAATTGCAAAGCCACATGCATCACATCTGGGTTGGAGGTGTCTGAAAGCTCTGAGGGGCAAAGAAATGTTTAAATCAGGCCTTTAGCTTAAGGTGGAAAATTACACTGTATGGCAAAAAGTATGTGAACACCCCCCCTTCTAATGACTGACCTGAGCTGTTTCAGCTACACCCACACAGCATAAAAACACATTCTAGACAACTGTATGCTTCCAACTTTGCAGCTACAGCTTGGGGAAGAAGAAGCTCCTTCCTTGCTCCAGCATGACTGTAAAATTTCCCCCCACCCCTCATGCACAAAGTGAGCTCCATAAACACATGATTTGTCCAGGTTGGTGTGGAAGAACTTGAATGACTGCACAGAGCCATGACCTCAACTCCACTGAACACCTTTGGAATGAACTAGTATGCCAACCGCAAGCCAGGCCTTCTTGCCCAACATCACTGATGCTCTTGGGGCTGAACGGGCCCAAATTCCCACCGCTGCGCCCCAAAATCTAATAGAAAGCCTTCCCAAAAGGTGGAAGCTGTTATAGCAACAAAGCGGGAAACAATTCCATATGAATGCCCATGGCTTTGGAATGGGAGGTTCAGCAAGCACATATGGGTGTGATGCTCAAGTGTCCACACGTTTTTGGGCAGAGTGTAGCACAGACTGCAGTTTAGTCTGTTTGCTCTTAGAAAGGCACACCTTAGCATAGGGTAGGAACAGACATGCTAAGCAAGCAAAGTATGCTTGACGTATAATATATGGATTATCAGTCTGGGACGCCCTGCGGAATTCCAAGATCTCGCTAAACAAAGGTCTTGGCATTTAAAGTGGATCCCTGGTTGAAAGATAATGAAAGAAGCTAAGTGTGGAGATGGCACGCACAGTTCTGAAAAGACTGAAGACCCACAATACACTTATACTATGGAGCAATTTGGACTGGCTGGGGTAGAAGTGGTGTGGAAACAGACATAGACTTGGTGGAGGTGAGTGAGCAAACTTGACCAGAACAGCAACCCATGAGTATGCAGTGATGGAGTAGATGTGAGAGATGTTGATGGAGAGCTGGAGAAGAATGGCAATGGAATGTGTGGCAACATACACTCATATGAAAAAGTATGTGCACCCCCATGAAATTTTTTTTCTTTTTTAACATAAGTGGACATATCAAAATTTAATCTTTATTTAAACAGTATTTTTTTTTTAAATAAAGCTGATGTAATACAACAAACAGCATCCCACATTTACATTTTGTAGTCCTTTGCATAATTTAATAAGCACAACATAAATCCAAATTTTGCTTTTGAGAAAAGTAAGTACACCCTTACATTTATGATTACCACAAATACCTAAAGTGAGAATCAGGTGCATCAGATCAGGTGCAAATTTTTAGAACATCATTGGAGAGGATCTTGGAGGAAGCCATCTTATTTATACTTCACATATTTAGTTTGGTTTGCTCTTTGTTGTTAAAGTTTGTCTTATCACCATGCCTGCACCGAAAGAGCTCTCTGAGGCCTTCAGAAAGGAGGAGATAGATACCTTAAAGTCTGGGAAAGGATTTAAAAAGATCTCCAATCTACAAGATTTAAAATACTCGCAAACTTGTCCAAACCAGGCCACCCCAGCAAGTTTAGCCCAAGAGCAGGACTCAAGGTGCTGAAAAAAGTCTCCAGGAAACCCCAGAATTTCATCACAGGACCTACAGGTACAACTTGCCACTGCTGATGTCAAAGTGCATGAGTCTACCATTAGAAAGAGGCTGCACAAATTAGATCTACATGAGAGGAGTGCCGGGGGAAACCTATGCTGTCCAAAAATATCATCGGGTCAAGACTGAAGTTTAGGCATGAACACATAGGCAAAGACCAGGACTTCTGGAACAGTATGCTCTGGACAGATGGTGAAAACCCTCCAGGTGGTGGAAGAAGAGGAGGAGATGCTGGAGATAAAGTGTGAAAACCTTGTAAATCAGAGGTTTGTGTTTGCACAGCCTTTGCACATTGTGTTTTCTGTTATGCTTCTGAGAGCATGGATCTGTACATGTTGTAAATAATTCCGCCATCTTCACTAAAGCTTAAAACCCTCGTGCCTGCAGTTTTGCCCGGTCCCCACTTCTTAAATGGCAACTAATACTGTGCCAGTCCTCCTAATCCACAGACATGAAAGTGCACCTAAAAATTCTTTATGAATGCACATGCATGCATCTTACCAATTTCCTTACTCGCCCACCTACTGTACATAAAAGAACAAAGAAATTCATCGCTTTTTGCAGACATTTTTAATTTTTCTAAAATAACTCCTAACATGACGGCTATACTTTCTTCCAAGAAATTCCCAGTAACTTAATTCAAAGATTTGTCATGCTTGAACAAACCATCTGATAGCAATTTTCGACATACATTACTGCAGAAATTCAGCTGGATGCTTCACTGAACACCACTAATTTAAATTGTAGACTTTTAATTAAAATTAAAAAACAAGGTCAAATCGCATTTAAGTTGCTGCCGCCATCAATTTTTATAGGCTATGAAAAGAGAATAAATATTTAATGGCATGTTTTAAATTGCAAAATGTTAAAAAACCCAGCAGTAAAACTAAGGGTGACAGACAAGTTTGTAGCCATAAAACACAATTAAAATCACTAATTTTTTTTTGATTCATTCACTTGTGTTACATTACCCAGTTTACTAAACAATGAATGAATGTTTCTGCTCATACATAAGAGTTTCATGGAAGCACAAGAGAGACACAATACAAATGGGAGGTCTTTCATAATCTGGTCAGGAGCCTCGCCTAGGAGTGCTCATCGTGTTCCTCTCACAGATGCTTGCAAACATTCAGCTGGTATACCTTCTTGCAGTATGTGACCTGGTCCATTGTATTTATTCTGTTCCCTTGACAGAATCTGCACAGCCCCCCCCCACCCCTCCCCCAGGTTCACCCACTTAATAGCCACCATATCCTTGCAAAAGATCTGCTCTTGTCATGTCCAGCAGGAACAGGTTTCCCAGACAACATGCAGAAAATTGCTCATATTTCATTTTAGAACCAATATACTGCATCTGACTCACAAAGCATGTAAATTAGTAAAAGTGGATGCCCTGCTATGCATTCTCTTCTTCAGCCAGAAGTCACATGGGCTTTCATGTCTCTGTTTTATGCTAAATTGGCCAGTATGAATCATAATAATTGAAACATATATTACCAAGTTATACTTTTAGAAAATACAAAATTTCATAAAACCAGTTTTTGTATATATGCAAATTATTGCAATTTATTTGCAGTGGATTGAGTTTTGATGAATTTGGTCTGTAACTTGGATATTATGCCCAAGCATTAATTGCAACATTCTGATATTTTTCATATAGTAATTTATGCAACATAAATGAACCCATTTTGTCTTTCTTTCCAAATGTATATGAAAATGACCTCAATTCAATACATTACAGTGCTTTTTTTCTGTGAATAAATGTGCTTATTTTTTATAAACAACTTTCAAGCATTTGCTAGGGGTCCAGATGTAATTATTTAAAAGTATTAATATGCATATGCATATTGGTTCATTGAGGCAGTTTGTTGAAGATAATATTTTGCTTACAGTTATACTTTTAAATATCATTGGTTTGAAACAAAAAGTAGCTGGGTTACCGTTGGCCTAGGTCAGAAAGTGGAAAGAAAAAAACTAAAAATTAAAAACACATCATATATATTATATATACAAAAAATCTCCCTCTCACCATCCCCTAACTAGGGGGGTGGTATGTGTGTGTGCCTTCCTCAACCTCGGGTCCTCTACCAGAGGCCTGGGACTTTGAGGGTTCTGGGCAGTATCTTAGCTGTTCCTAGAACTGCACTTTTCTGGACAGAGACCTCAGTTGTTGTATTTGGAGCCTGTTGGAGCACCTCTCCAAGTTTAAGCCACTCTCCAAGTTTGTTGGAGCCTGTTGGAGCCACTCTCCAAGTTTGGGAGTCACAGCCCCCAGTGCTCCTATTACCACAGGAATCATTTTGGCCTTCACCTTCCAGATTTGTTCCAGTTGTTCCTTCAGGCCTTGATACTTCTCAACCTTCTCATGCTCATTCTTCCTGATGTTACTGTCAGCTGGGATTGCCACATCTATCACTACTGCTGTTTTCTGCTCCTTATCAACCACCACTATGTCTGGTTGATTGGCCAGCAGCTGCCTGTCTGGAACTTGAAGTCCCACAGGATTTTAGCTCTGTTGTTCTCAACCACTTTTGGTGGTGCCTCCCATTGGGACTTGGGGACTACTAGCTCATACTTGGAACAGATGTTTCTGTATACTATCCCCGGCACCTGGTTATGCCTTTCAGTGTATGCTGTTCCAGCTTGTATTCTGCACCCAGCTACTACGTGTTGAACAGTCTCAGGGGCGTCTTTGCGCAGCCTGCACCTTGGGTCCTGTCTAGTGTGGTACATCTCAGCTTCTACAGATCTGGTGTTTAGGGCCTGTTCTTGTGCTGCCATGATCAGAGCCTCTGTGCTGTCCTTCAGGCCTGCTTTTTCTAACCACTGGTAGGATTTCTTGATGTCACCCACTTCCTCTATCTGCCGGTGATACATTCTATGGAGGATCTTGGTCTTTCTTATCTTTATTAGTAAAGGGTCTTTTGCCATCTGTGTGTATGTGTGTACATGCATAATGTCTAACGCTATGTTGCCAGTTTCAGCCTTCATTCAGCACACCCCTTGCCCAGGCTTGTATCCCCTCCCTGATGTGCATGTTTGTGTGTAAAGTGAGCCATTTGTCCTCATACAGAAAAATTAGCTGTGAACTGCCTGGAGGTGCACATCGCTAGCATGTGCATATGTTTTCAACTATGCAAAAACCTCACTTGGGGTGAGAAGTACCCATGGGGCAAATTTTCAGAACTATGGCTTGAAAAAGAAACCTGCACATAAAGAACAAACAAACAGACAAATTCAGATTCAGCTTTACACATACAGAGATTAAAATATCTATTTATGGCTCCACGTCCCCTACTTTCAGGATCACCACAGCCCTGACCAGGATAAAGATACTCACTGTATGGATAAACAAGTAGTTATAACTATATCAATTTTTAACTATAGCAAAATTCATAATTCCAAGCATACAAAAAGAAAGACTTACTGTAGGAATATCTTTAGATATAATTATTTGGAACCCTGCGTAAACACGGACTTTATTACTTTTCCCTCTAAGCGGAATCGAAGGTGCATGCATAAATCTTTGAAAGGCATTTTTACAGTTTTATTATCTCAGCAATTTCTATATCTGTGTGTGTGGCAGTGACAGATGAACAAGTCTGCTTTGCTAAGCACAAAGATTACCTGAAGTGGAATGCATAAAATAAATGATATATGAAAGCTTGGAATGGACATATAAGTTCTGGCAACTGATACAGCTGAGATGGTGTTTAATGTAAAAATAATGTTTACTTTTTATGAATAAAAAAATACAATATGCCGTGCATTTATATTTGTAATTACCGAAGCACAGCTGATGGAAGGCGGACAAATGCAAGGTTTTCAATTGTACACACAAGTACCATAAACCGAGCAGAGGCTTTTGTTACACAGATTGGTCTTGTGGGTTTTTTGTTAGAAGTTTTAGAAAGTTTTCTTTAAAATTTTTAAAAGCGTTAAGATCTACAATTGTTATAGTACAGATCTTGGTATAAGAGACATAAAACACATTATTTGCATGCCAAATATAAGATATGCAGCAGAAGGAGATGCAGTGTAAGATCATTCCTGTCCATCGATAAAATAGCTTTTCCTGTTTTTGTTGTTTTGTGTCCACTGTCCACGCACAGCTGTAAGAAAAAGTTTGCACTTACCTGAATTTCTGCACTAATTATTCTTAAAATGTGGTTCGATTTTGATATAAGTCACAGTAACAGACAAAAACAACAGCAAATAATGGTACTTCTTGTCAATACTGAATTACACCATTTAAAGAATCAGACTGGGTTCAAACAAATATGTGAACCTCTGGATTAATGACTTCTACAAAAGTTAACTGGTGTTCCGATCAATGAGATGAGATGGGAGGTGTGGGTGGAAGAGGTGCCCTGACCACTAAAGGAGACGCACAAAGTCAGGTTCTTCTAAAGTCACAAATTTTCTTCTCAGGCAGTTTACTCTTCTCAAGAGAGATCTGTGTTTGTGCACCATTCAACGATTGAAACAGTTTACTGAGGACTTTAGAAAAAGAACTGCAAGGATGCATGAAGCTAGAAAAGCATTTTGCAAAGACCCAAATATTCATCAGTCCTCAGTAAGACAAACTGTCTACAAATGGAGGAAATTCAGTACTGTTGCTACTCTCTCAAGGTATCCTGCGAAGATCACACCAAGAGCACAACGTGCAAAGGTGAAGGAGGTAAAAAAAGAACCCAACTGCAGAAATCTCTTTAGAAACCTTCTAAAGCCTCTCTTCATGTGTCGACTGTATGAAAAACACCGAACTAGAATGGCGTTCATGGAAAGACGCTGTGGAGCAAATCACTGCTCTCCAAAAAAGCATTTCTGCATGTCTCGAAAGGCCGCCTGGATGCTCCACAGTGCTTCTGCAGCAATGTTCTGTGGACAGATAAGACAAAAGTGCAACTTTCTGGCAGAAATGCAAACTAATGTGTTTGGAGGGAAAAGGGCATTGCACACCAGCACCAAAACCTCATCCCAGCTATGAAGTACGGTGGAGTGAGCATCCTGGTTGGCTCCCTCAGGGCCTGGACAACCTGCAAGCATTGAGGAACCAATGAGTTCAGAACGGTATGAAGAAATTTTACAGGAGAATGTCGGGGTAGCGGTCCATCACCTGAAGATGTTGTATGATGCAGCAAGAGAACAATCTGAAAAATGAGTGAATCAACAACATAATGCTTTGAAAAGAAGAAAATTTATGTTTTAGAATGGCCAAGTCAGAGTCCAGGCCTTAACCCAGCTGAGATGCTGTGACATGACCTGAAGAGGATTGTTCATGACAGGTATGCCAGAAGTTTTGATTTCCTCATGGTTGTGCACTTCTGACCAGCAGCAACAGGAAATTTGGTGGAGGTTATTGATGCCAAAATAGGTTCTAGCAGTTACTAAATACTTGGGTTTACATACTATTTCCAGCCTTAAACACAGGAAATTTGTTTGTGTGTTATTATTCTAGGCAGCCTGTGTTTGTCTCTCATTGTGACTTAGAGGAAGATCAGACCACATTTTATAAGTAATAAATGCAGACATCCAGGTAATTGCAAGGGGTTCAGAAACTTTTTCCTGCAGTTGTATTTGTGATATTATTTTTACACTCGGGGTCCCGTACAACAAAAATCCAAATACTTCTGCACATGAAAACTTATACTCTTGTTACAAAGGGCTAATAATTCAGTACAATGGCATTAATAGTCATCACACAATGCTGATAGATGTGTATCAGACAGGCCAGCCACACACAAAGGTGCCACAACTGAAATGTCACTATTATTACATTATAATAATACTTCATACTTCTGCAATGCTTTTATTTATCCTTATTGCTAACTTGGGTGCTGAAATCATGAAAATGTGTGCTCTTTCACAAGGCAGGGATGAAGATGTGTGACACTTCTGTGATGTATGAACAGTCTGTGTCCTGTCTGGTGCCCTACAGTCCTCCTTTCTTCACGTTGTTACCCAAACCACACTTCTAGAAACAGCTTTAATAACATCAATTCCAGAAAGTAAGCAAAGCCTTAATCTCACGAACAAATGGACATCAGCGTCAAACTGTATCTGTATCGCTGCACAGGACATTCAGCAGCGTCTGTCTGCTTTGCCGAGTGACACAGGAGCGACAAAAGATCTTAGATAATTTTGAATATCTTAAACGTCTGTCACCCAAATGGCCGGAATGTCTTCATCCAGCTACATACTGCGCCTCACACCCGGTGCTGTTGAGGCAGACTCCCAACCAGTGTGACCCTGCCTTTGACAAGTGGTTCTTCATAATAAAGGGACCTAATGAAATCATACCATCAAAACACAAGCCAGCAATAATAATAATAATAATAATAACAATCTATTGTAATCAACATTATACAGTACATTTGTGCAGCCATTCTCACACATAACCTTTTAGTTTTTATTTCAGATGGAACATTTTCCACCATATTTTTTCCCCTGAGTAATAACATTAATGCAGCAGGGAAGTAATTTACCCCATTAAGCGAGGAAAAAGTGCGTCATTTCTTAAAAGCCATCTTTGCTGCCAGGTTGCCTTTTGTGGCAAATAAAAGCTCGCAATGTACAGTATTAAACTATTTTTAAATCACTGTTTTGTTGCTTGGCAGTTGATTTCTGCTTTGAAGGAATTTGTAGTTTCATCCGCTGATGACCCAGTGCAGACTTAGCATCTCACTCTAGGGCACTGCAGCAGGACTCCTTGTGGCGTGAAAGCCAGAAACTTTCAGTGTAAATAATTCCATGTGTCGACCATGCAAACAATACATGCACCACTTAAAAAAAAATAACAATAATAATTAATTAATAAATAAATAAATAAATAAATAAATAAATAAATAAATAAATAAAAACATACATGCTGTTTTTTTTATTTACTTTTGGGGCAGGAAAAAGCACAGTATTTCATATAGTCCCATATTTCTGGCAAGAAATATTTACATATTGAAGGCTTTTGTGAGTGAAAAGAGATTTTTTTTTTTTTTAAACTATGGAACTGCATAATTAATCCATCAGCATTTGTCTGCACATTTGTCTGATAAATAATGGATATGACGCATTTGGATTTTCGAGGCCTCATTTCTGGTTAAGCGCTGTGTTTCTGTTTAACGTTTGTATGGGATTATTCAGTCATGTGTGTGAGACAAAGACAAAGAGGGAAAAGAGAAAGGGAAGCTTATGTACGTGTAGAGAGGAAGAGTGCCTGGATGCACAGATACCAACTCCAAATTCTCTTCCAGTCCCTTCTTAGCTGCAGGCAGTTCTAACCCCCTGCCTTACTTACCCCAGGGGTGGAGCATTAAGAATTTACCTGGTGCCCAGCAGGTTGAAGCAAACCCAAGCACTCGCAGCTTTGAACTGAAGAGCAGACCCGACAGGGGGTCTTCCTCTTGTACCAATTAAAAACTCCCATCTACCCAAGCTGCAGTGGTCTCCACTATAATGGAGGAGTTTGTTACCCTTCTCAGCCCAGCATGTCCACCCCTCTCCACCGCCAAGGCACTGCTACACAATTCCACTGCTTAAGAATATATACATACACAGTACAAATAAACTCAGAGGTACAGGAATAGATATGCATGTGCTGTCTATTGTTCATTAGAAAAATACAAGAATACCAGCCCGAGGATCTGGTTCATCTTCTGCTACAACATCTCAGACCTCCGCCAACCTTTGCTTAAAAATTCCCACTTTATTTGATGAATGCATACCGCTTCTGACTTCTTCTGACTAAGAAGCGATGCAGTTATTCCACTGACACACAGCACAAGACTGGACAAAGGGGTGAACTGGAGGAGAGGCATGACCATTCTATTCATCACACACATGCTTATTTCTCTGCAAAATAGAGGAAGTGATGCAGGAGAAAAAAGAAGTTCAACTCATAGGACAGAACATCAGCTTCTGGGATGAGATCAGACCAATAAGTTGAGCACTGAAAGAACACTCTAGAACTGATAAAATGTTCTTTTTATATGTGCTGGCTTTTGTTGGACCTTTAAATTATTTTCGCTTATGGATAACCAGACCTCAGTCACCGGTTGCTATTTAAAATAAATATGACGAAAGTGACTGAAATAATGATTGTTTAGCAAATATTTGAGCTGATTCAACTACGACCAGAAGAACAAGGATACAGATTCTGAAAAGAGTTAATATTGTATAAAGTTTGAAAGCGCTTTTGGAATCTGCATAAGAGATAATTGCCCATGGGTCAGCAAGCCTCACTCTGTGTCAAAGTCTTAATCTTATATCTTACATCTTTATATTTATATTTATCTTGTAAAGGAGGAAAAAACCATTCAGCTTCTGTAGTGAGGTGACTAATACACCCTGAAAATTGCTTCATAACCTCACTTTGAGGACTTTTTCTGCAAACAATTGTAAGACCTTGAGAAATAAAACATAGGTATTCAGGTATTCTGACAGAAATAAATTTTATTCATCACCTGTGTTCTGTTTTCTTTACCGAGGTTCCTTGCCTCGTTGTAGTTTCATAGCAAACAAAGGTTTACAAACCTGATTATGATATTTTAGGTCCTTCATTACCACTCCTGCTCCTTCCACATGGAGATTTTTGTCAGCTTGCATTCAGGTCTCTACAGCAGCAAATTATTCCCACTAAACTCAGCTCATTCCTTGTGTGGCCTTCAAAGTGGCTTCTCATGAGGGTTCATAAATTAAAGTCAGATTAAAAAGGGGATAAATTGATTAGCAAAAAATGTACTTTGTTAATGATTCACCTTCAGGGGTCCGATTCTGTCACAAACTGATTCTGCAAAGGCATAAGACCATGAAACCCATATTTGAGTATTTACTATATTTATTTACATTTCTATCAAAATTTGCAGATTTGAAACCCAGATGATAAACATTGATGTAAACAAAGACCCTTTACCTCTCATACTACTGTGCCGAGGAAACATTAGGAAAACTATGAGAATATGTTCCACCTAAGACTATGGCACGATGTGCATAAGACACGGGCCTTTTTATTAGGTACAGTAGATCCAGAAAGCATGAACACTTTGCGACATAGCAGCACTGAATGGAAATATCAATTTCAGAAAGAGTAAACTGTAGTCGGAAAGGAATACATCTGTTCAGCAACGGTGTTTAGATATGCCATGACATTTAAACAATGCTTAGTTTATATTAAGCAGCCTATTTTGTCGCAAGAAAGCATATCCAAAACCATTGCCAGTCTACATGAGTGACATCAGGCGGGATGGCTGCATGGATTCATGCTTTTGCTGGTAAATTCAGACCATTCCATCAGCAGTACTGTCACACAATATGTTACCTCTTGGAAGAAAACATGGGTGACAAAGAATCAGGTGATGTCTGAAGAAAGAGGTAAAAGAATAAAAGAGGTGAGTGTGGCAAAAATACCCCACAGCAATGAGAGAAATGGTCTCACACATTCAAACCTAACAGTTGTTCAACAATAACTGCATACAGCTTCACAGCAACATACCGTACGTGCACTCCCTACCAAGTGTTATGAGGCACCATTTGACTCAGCCAGGCACAAGCAAAGGTGCACGCTTGATGTCTGAACCATACAATGAAGATGTAGTACAATGTCTTACACGATGTGATGTGTCCCTTCAGGTATAAGCAACTTCATTTCATCCACATTCTAACCAGAACCTTTATCACCAGATTGAAGTGAATCAAACAGGGAACAAAAGTTGCTGGCTGCTAAAAAGAAAGGGGTAATGGAAAGGCTTCTTATCTCCTGAATCCCACCACAGTGATTTATTAGCAACAATTATTCAAGGCACAGCTTACTGTAACCTTATACAGTGGAGCCTGCATGATGGCTTAAGTCTTCCAAAAAGGTCCAGATTATATCAGTGTTAAACAAAGAAGCTGGTCTCCTCATAAGGACTGCCTTGCAAAGACATGCCGGGCTTCTGCTGCAAGGCTGTGGAGTGTTTACTCTGGCCTTTACGGAATGGACATCCTCCAGAGTGAATCTAAATTAGTCCAAACAATATTTTAGTGCACAGCAATGCCATCTGAATACAGATACCAGGATTCATTAGGATGGTTTATTACCGTTTGTTTATTCCCAGTCTGTCCTCACATTGCTCAGTCAGCTCACCACTCCAGCAGCTTCCCAAATGTGAAGATGATTGCAGCAAGAAGTAATTACGGTATCTTCAAAGTACAAGATTTTAGTTTAGAGTTTTTTTTTTCTCAAGAAAAGAAATGAGTAACTTTTTTCCTAAAAAAGCTTCAAGTCATAACTTACAATCACGCAAAAAATAATCTTGATAGTTGAGCAACTTTCCGACCTTGGTATCTCTGAATGTATGAAATGTCAGAAATGTTTCTTTTGCTTCTACTCACCATGTGTACATAAACTTTTTTTTTAACATCATAACATTAAAACAGGGATATTATTTATACAATGAAGATAGATTGTGAAAATGACCCATGCAACCGGCAATCTTTTCACAGAGAAGTTTTCTGCTTCTGCCCCATTACCGATTAAGCCATATTTTTACTTTAGAAAACTACAGTTCTATCCATCCCCTTCCTTTGATTCATTCATACCTTATATCTGCCTTCCAGTCTTATTGGTATTTAGTTTAACTTGACTGAATGAACTCCTGTGTATGTGACAAATTGATTCTTTTTTTTAAAAATTTTTTTAAATAAATCAGTTAGAGGATGCAGATATCCATACCAAGGGTCAGAAAGGGGATATTCCCTCGAGTTATTAAGCCCAATGTTAAGGTGTACCATAAAGAATGGTACAATGAACAAATCAGATGCAGTGTTAAAAGCCAAAGTAATCAATTACATGCTTAAAAGCTAACCTTGATGGCTATGGCAGCATTTTTAATTTTTATTTTGTTAAAAACCACTTTGTCCCTCTGCTAAAATCTCTTTTAGTGAAAAATATTTTGTTCAGATATGACAAGATTGATATATACATATAAATATACATATAAATACAAAAATAATTTAATTTTCTTTCAGCATGTTGCATCTTTTAGTATAAAGTTGGATAAAAGTATTTTATAACTATTTTGCATTGCAAGTGTCTAAAAGAAGACTTTGAAATTCATTGCTGAAATGAAACCATGCATAAAAGACAGTGATTCTGTGCCAAACAGTGTTACAGATCAAATTTCTTTCTACAAGCATGCAAGAAAAGAATTAAATCACAAAATTTAGCATAAGAGGATCTAACTATACGCCTGACCAGTAAATCACACTATGAAAGGTTCATTCCTCATCTCACAGAAATCACTTTGGTACACCAGACTGTTAGTCACCTTCCTTCTATCTGCGAGATTTCGTGCAGAAGAGTTGGAGGAAAATTCAATGCTGGTAAAGGTTGTCTGTAAGATACAAAACTGACAACCTGCATGCTTCTTGACCACACATCTGGGGCTGAAAATATTAGCATTCAGTAGAAGTGATGTAGGTGTACTGTACTTGAGCAAGGATGGTGTTTACATTAACAAAACATTCCACTCAATGTATTACACTCAACAAGAAATATTAAGTATTTTAATACTATGGTGTGTTCATGTGAGAGAATGATCATTCCTTAAGTCCCTATTTTGAGCACAAATATGATACTTAGCTGCACATCTTGACAATAAGCGAGTCTGAATAAATTTGTAGGAAACAAGCAGGCTTTTGAACTGGAACAGCTTTAAAAAAAGTTTCCATTTTTTTTTTCTCCTTTCAGTTAAATTGATGTGTGATGTTAATAGTTATACTTGGCATTGTTTGGAATGCAGTGAGTCATTAAAGTGTTAGGATTGTTAGATGTAGACTACAGTATGACCTTGAGATGGACACTTTTGGTGGACAACACTGGAGAAACATCAGATACGCAAAACACTGTGACAGTGATCTTGCATGACCCTGAAAAGTCAGAACAGACAGATATATTGTGTGTCCACAATTAATATAAATCGGTTAGTACCGTATTGGCCCAAATATAAGGTGGTGTTTTTTCTGGGAATTACATCTGAAAAAGATGAGGTTGTCTTATGTTCAAGGACTACATCGATAAAGGTCATAAATATCACCAGTAGGCAGCGCCACTTATCCACTGACATCAATTATCCATAGAAATGATCAAATAGAGCTACCAAGTGTGAAAGATGGCAAAACCTTGAGACAATCTGGAGAAAAGTAGCTCAAAGTTAAGCTAAATTAACCAAGGATGGAGGAGTTGTTACGATGCCAATTTAAAGATAGCAGTGATCAATGAGGCAGAGATGGCAAACGGCTCTCAAGCAGCCAACAAATATAAAGTTACAGAATGTCGTGTTCTGAGATGGCGAGCCCAAAAAGATCTTAAAAACAAATACATACAAACTCCACACAAAACGAATGGGGACTGAAACTATGTCCAATTGTAGAGGGAAACGTCAGTGCTATTTGCTATGTCACCTCACCTATTATACAAATTTAAGATATTCGTACCAGCCTGAATGAACAGCGCTTAACAGCTCATTTACTAAAATGAAATCAAACATCTTTGAAATTATCTCCTGTATCTCCAGTATGAAAGCTGCACCAGAAGACACATCTGCAGCAGTCACAGAATGTTTATTAAGAGATGGAAAGGATGACCAGCTGATGTTCTCATTTATATTCGTGCAGGAACTGAGTTCTCACTGATCTGACATGAAGGCCACGAGAGATTTGCTGCACTACACAAAGACTTCAGTTTGGTTGTGAGGGGACTGGCAGCAGAAGCTTTGTGGTATGGTTAACCAAATCCAGTCTTCAGTGGGATGAAGATCTACAGCTTTGAAAGAATACATAAAAATGCCACACCTGAAATAAGCATTGAGGTAACATGTGGTGCAAATGACCACAAAGCAAATGAGAACTAAAACCAAGCAAAAGGCAGCAAGTGTTTTTGAGGACTGACCCAACCTGTGAACTTTTTGGTCTGCTATTCCACCTTCTATTTGCTCTGGTTTAGCTGCACTCAGTGGCAAGAATGCAAACCATTATTTTCATAAATTCATTCCACCTGGTGTTATAGGTACAGGTCAGCGACTAATTGAAAGGCAAATAAAAATCCTGCAATGGAAAGGTCTTTGAGCGCTGGAATTTTCTGCCCCCATCTGTTCAGATCTGCAAAGTCTTTATTTGAAAGAAAAGAAAAAAAACAGCTCTAAGAATTCGGCTTCTGCCACCTGCAGCTCACGCTTGCCAATCAACTGTCCATTCCCATGCAGCCCGAGATGGGAGATTTATACGAAGTTCTCAACACTTTGTTAACCTCTTCACAGCAAATAGCGCGAACAAAGCATGAACCTCAGCCACGGACAGTGATATTGCAACACCTGTCTGAGACCATTTGTCAACTCAAAACTTCATAAGCTAGAATGACTCCAGCTTTATAGGGTATGTGGGACTTTATAGGCAATCTTAAAAACTCATTATGAGGATATAGGATTTCAAATTTACATCTCATATCCACTATAGCAATGCATCTGAATAATTCTAGTTGAGAGCCAAGCAAACATACTGAGAAGTCCTTGCTAGAGAAGTGACTGCTGCATGAAGACTTAAATGAACTTAGTATGCACAGGGGCGTGCAATCCAATTGCAGTTTGTACAAAAATCAACTCATTTATCTTACCATCTATCTTACGTTGAATCGGCCGGATGCAAACGGATCAATTTTCACATTTGGTACATTTCATCCGAGCTAGGACTCAAACCTGTTACATGCTGGTTATGTGCCTGGCTTCACAATAATGCCACCAAATTCATTATGCAGCACCCATCACTGCCATTTAGGAAGGCTTAAAGGTCATGCCGTTTCCTCAGCTCTGCCCATTTATTGATTAATGTGGCCTGTCAATCTCCTCTACTAGAGAGAAGTAATCGTTTGGCGACCAACAGACTATTCAATTATACACTATAGCTAAAAAGGCTATGAACATGCAATGAGAAAATGCCTTCAAATAAAGATGTCAGTCCTTGATCTTCTCATAAAAAGTGGGAAAAACAGCATCAATTTTCTATATCAACTCAAATATGGGCGATATCTTTTAATGAATATACAAAGATATTTACAGCAGCCATTTAAAAAAATTACACATTTAAAAAGACCAAACTGACCACTTTTACTCAGTACAAATTAAATAGTAACTGCTTTCTAGGTTCTAGCACTTCTTGGATAATTTACAAGCAAAGCTGAGCCTGCTATCAACACAAACCAACAGGGACACGGCTGCCTAAAATATAAAAATAGAGTTTTTTTAAACAGGTACAATATTAGCTGGTCAGGATGCATACGCAAATTGAGCAGAAGTCTTGTTAGCAGTGCAAAACTCCATTACTGGTGTGAATTCTGAACTTAGCTCCTTTAAGGTTGTTTTCTAGGCATCGGAGTCCATGTCGCTGTCCCCTCCAATGGATCTGAATTCTTCGCTGTCTTCCTCATCTTCACTAAGCTGGACCTGTGACAGGACGCTGGGGCCATGCCTCCTTGCACTACTCTCCTCTTCATCTTCCTCCTCATCCTCTTCACTATGGCCATACCCCTCGCCACGGCCTTGTCTTTGTGTCCGAGCCTCAGCTTCATCGTAGCTTCCATAGCTAACAGAGAAAGAGTAACATAATAATAATATGCTACCATTTCAGGTAGAAAATCCACTCTTTTTCTGTCAGATGGTGAGAACAGGTTGCAGATGGTGAAAATAGGTTGCAGAGTCAACATATAAATACAGACTGCAAGATGTGCAAACTGATGATTACAAGAATCTGTTAAAAAAAAATTAAAATCTTTATTTGGCAGACATTTCACATCTGTGCTTGTAAACCACGTTAGCAAAAGTGCAGACCTGACATTGCTGTCCTCCATCTGAGCCTCATCTGCTGCCTCTCCATCATATGACATCATGCTCTCTTCCTGCTCGAGCCCCATGCGCGCTGTGTCCTGATGGCCCCTGGGTGGGGCTCCCCTTGTCTCTACCTCTCGGTCTGAGTCACTGCCGCTCTCTGACAGGTGGATAGCTGTGAGTAGATAAGAGAGTGAAGGTCAGAATTGAACCACTGCCTTCAAGCAGTACGTTTGCCAGCTGCATTACTGTTCTCTTCTAAAGCTCAGTGACAGAAAAGTTGTCCTGTGAAATAAAAATCCAGGATCAACAAAAAATAAGAATGAGAGAACACAAAAGTGAGAAAAAACGAGTAGATTATAGTGCAACTAGCGACAAAGGGACACAGTACAGTAGTATAGAAGAGTGACCCTTGCACCCTCTGACTTGCTCTTGGAGACATTCTTATTTCACAGTGTTTGCACTTTTGATGTCACCTATAAACTGTATACAATATAAGCACAGCTTGCGGCAGGTTGAATGCTATGCAGACTATGGAATGCATTTTGTCTCCAAGCCCATGTGCCTCCCACTCATCCTATCCTCACAGGAGAAAGGGTTGTCTCCCTCTTCTTCACTGGCGTCGTCCTCCCCATCAGACATAAGCAGGTCCTGGTAAAGCACGCTGGCCTGGGCAGGGTGGCTGGAGCCCTCATCCTCCTCATCGTCATCATCATGTCCATGCAGACGCCTTCTTGGTGGCAGCAGCATGTCCTCCTCATCATCCTCATCCTCAAGTTCACCTTCACCATCTTCTGCCTAATAAAAGAAGAGAAGTCAAGAAACTGTCAGTCTGTACAGCGTTAAACCAATCTGCAAAAAAAAAAAAAAACCAAACTACAAAACACTTTTATACTACATTGTTATACTTACTGCACAGGCACAAAACTGATATTGTCAGAGAATAAAATCTTATACTCTTATCCAAAAACCAAGCAAGTCAACTCAAAATTTGCAATCCTAAAAGGCCCCTCAGTACTGCAAGAATCCACAGCCAAGTCTGATGTTCCAATCAAGCCACCAGCACAGACAGAAACAGAAGCCAGAGAAAGCAATAATGAACAGTGATGAATCCCCTGACCACCTGGCCCCCAACCCCCATCTTTTCTTCTTTCTCCACAAGGCTTACAGGAGCTGGGGTCTTGGGCTTGCCATCATCGTCATCCTCAAATCCTTCGATGTCCACATCCGACTCCTCTTCACCTAGCCTCCCGCGCCCAAGGCGGCCCTGGGAGACACAGATGGGGGTTGGAGGGCATTGAGGGATAAAAGCCAGGAAAACAAGCCAGGTGAAAAGGCAAGGATGCAAGGGGGAGGGAAAGGGAGGCGCAAACAAAGAATACTCAGCCGACCTGTAGTAACAGAGCAAAGGAAGTCAGGCGTAAAGGCAGTGGAGGAGACAGCAGGACGTTGGCAGAGGAAATCTGATTTTCTGCCTTACGCAAGGTACAAATGAAAATCATGGGCCCACAGACACACATACATGCACGCAAATACACACAGTTTCAATACTTGTGGCACAAACAGTGATGAGACAACTGTGTGTGTGGGAGGGGTAAATGACTGGAGGGGTGGCCTGAACTGAAAACATATCCCCCCTCTCTCCTCATACCTGCCCTCCCCTCTTCTCGGGGGTAGAGCCGGGGGGGCCATCTGTGAACAGGCTGGCCTCCCTGTGTAGGCCCATTGAATTGCTGCTGTCATACAGGTCTGGAGGCTACAAGGGGGAAGACAGAAGAGAGACAGAAAAGGGCAGAGGGTATACAGAGGAATAAGCAGCAACAGGGCTGGACCCCAAGGTGACAGGGCAAAGGAGAAGGAGGAGAAAGGAGACAGAAGTCTCTTGCACTTTGGCCCTCATGAGAAGTATCACACCCAGCGTACAACTCAGTGAGGCCAAGAAACCGAAGGCAGAAGAGACAGCAAGGGATGATCTAACAGCGGGAAACCTGCATCGTATCGGTTTTGTGGTGCTATGGGGGTAGATACCTGTGGAGTGTAGGGGCCGGGAGTCATGGGATCCAGGCTTTCCAGGTCGGCTGCGTCAAGGGCTGCCTCCTTGGCGGTGGAGATATCCTTTTCCAGCTGGGTCAGGTGCTCATCGTACTGGAAGAACATGTGTGCAGAACAGTTAAGAAATAGAAAATATAGAAATAAAGAAGAAAAGAAAATGCACTCATGCACACAAGCAGTTACAGACATTATATCCATTACATTCACTTACTGTGCAAAGGCTTTTATTTGGAGGGACTTGGAGAGGTCAATTTCAAATGTATTTACTACATCTATTTATTCAGCCAATAAATTTCTTACCTTTCACTATTCCCCCCTCCAGGTATTATGAATTTACAACTGGAATTTACAACTGTTTGATCCCTGGTCCAGTTTGCTCGCTCACTCACATGCATGCGTGCAGACACAAAATTCAATTTGTGACACCTCACCTCTGCCAGTGTCTGTTTACAAACATTCACAATCTCCAGGGCAGTCTTGGTGTAAGGGCTTTCTGAACCTGAAAGGTAGGGGAAGAAAGAAGACAAAAGACAATCAACGTGTGTTGGACATGCAGATATAATGTGTTTGATTTTTCAAGCTGTAAATTCAAAGAGATCCACCAGACCCATCCTACCATTATACTTGACACTGTTTGTGTGGATGAGACTGACATCGTTTAGGAATATCTCCCGATTCTGGTACTTGTGCTTTGAGATGTTCTGTGCACAGAGATACAGTATGAAATTAAGACTTCTAAATCATACAACTAAACACAAAAAGTTTATAATCCAACCTGGTAAACTGTGGAAGCTGGAACAGTTAGCACAACACAAGAGCCTAAAAATCAAATACTATATACACTGCCCGGCAAAAAAAAAAAAGAAAAAAAAAAAGTGACACTAATATTTCATTGGACCGCCTTTAGCATTGATTACAGCATGCATTCGCCATGGAAATGTTTTGATAAGCTTATGCAATGTCACAACATTTATTTCCATCCAGAGTCGCATTAATTTTTCGCCAAGATCTTGTACTGATGATGTCTTCTCCAGCACATCCCAAAGATAAGGTCTGGACTCTGTGGTGGCCAATCCATGTGTGAAAATTATGTCTCATGCTCCCTGAACCACTCTTTCACAATTTCAGCCCGATGAATCCTGGTATCATCATTTTGGAAAATGCCCGTGGCATCAGGGAAGAAAAAAACTCCAATGATGGAAAAATCTGCTCATTCAGTATATTCAGGTAATCAGCTGAGTTAATTTTTGGGGCACATAACATTGCTGAACCTAAACCTGACTAACTGAAGCAACCCCAGATCATAACACATAAATTTAATCCAGGTGGTGACTTTTTTTGGCCGGGCAGTGTACAATATTATAGTTACCTTATTAAAAAAAAAAAAAAAACAAACTTATTAACTTCTTAGCAAGCAGCCTTGTATTAAATGAACTTTCAGAGAGCCAGGAATTGGTCAGACCAGTTGACCAGTCTCCCTCTTACCTTCCGAATGTTCTCCAGGTCCATGGGGTTGGCAATCACTTTATAATAATCAGGTACAAACTTCTTGTTTACAGGATGATGAAATGGCCAAGACTGAAGGAATAAGGAATGGCAAATTAGAAGATGTAAGTGAAATGCAAAAATAACATTTCATCATAAAGCATTTACACAGTGTAGTCTGATTTTTTACAGTACTTTTAAGAAAAACTTTCTTCATTTAAAACAAAGCCATAATATAAAGCACAACGGTCCTTATTGGTTCTTGGAAAAGGTAGGAACTCACATCTGGGACTGCCATCATCTTCTGGGTGACAATGTTGTCCAGGATAAAGGAAAACGCCACCTGATCATCATCATCCAGCAGGGGGTTGATCGCTTTCTCCAGCCTCACTAGTCTGTCCTCCTTCTGTAATGGAGACGTAGGAACAGACACAAATGGTGTTTGAAAAAGCAGGGAATTTTAATATATGCAGAAGGTAAGGGAAAATGAAATGTGCAGAAAAGTCATTGAGTGTAAAAACAAAATACACAAGTACCCAAGTGTTACCCAAGATAACAGTAGTTCTTATCTCCGCTCCTGATAAACTTATGCTGAGTTTACATCCAAATTAGCTAGTAATTACTATATAAACTATAATAAAGAATCATGTGATTTTTTTTTGCCATGTACAATTTAAGTTTTGCGGCCTTAAAGAATAATTTGTGTTTTGGCCCAAAACATGAATTTAATCATTTATGACATATGACCACAACTGACAAATCCACATAAAGCTCAGTATTTATGATAACTGCTTAGCTCATTTTTCAAAAGAATTGGTACACCTTCTTATGGAACTATTGGCATAACTGGAATAATATCTACTATAATGCTAATAGTTTAAAGGGGGGTGTCTTTCATGTGACTGAAAAAAGATGTCTGTGAACTATTGATGGATCAAGCAGGTAGTGATCAAACCTCTTTCAGCTTATCATCACACAGATCCAACATGGCCTGGGCCACCTGGGTTAGAGAGTGTTTCACACCTACACATGACAAAAGGAAAGTTTCATCAGGTGAAAGAATTGAGATGCCATGGTGTAATTACAAAACCCAAAAGTCAAAAATTCACAAGCAAGAGGAACTCTTTATTAGAAGCAATTCAGCAGAAAGTCTGATCATCTACTTAACAGCTGTAGGTTTTACAAGCACAAAGAACAAAGTTGTTCTTTAAGAAGTTCTCTTATTTTGTCAGTGCTCTCAGATGTAATCCTCCCATAGCTCTGGTTGCTGCTTTTAATGCTGAGATCTTACAATGTGGGTTCATATTTTGCACAAGTTTCAACTATGAGATTTTAAAATATGTGTCTCAAAATATTTGTTTAATTTATGTTGTTTGGCTCATCAAAATTGCATAACTACGCTGCAGGACACCAGAAGCTAATAGTAAGCATGTTCAGTGCTGTGCTCTTTCCTCAGCTTCAATCTATGTGACGTACAAGGGTAAAGCCAATTGTTTTGCATTGTTCTTACAATTTTTAACTTTACTGCTGTAAATATGCATGTATCATAATAATAATAAATTACAAGTTGATGTACTGAAGGTATTTTGTGTATGCCAGTGCCCATAATTAATGTTTATAAAAGTTAGTGTGGTGATAATCATACTTGCGTGAACGCAAATAAAAGATTTACCATAATTTTCAGACAGGAAACTTTCAGTTTCATAAAGTTTCAAATGCACAGCTGTTTAACTGAAATAACTATAAAAGAATTTGAGAAAATATAATTGATTCAACTGCAACAAGGCTTATATGTACAAGTGACCTACCATTGTATGTAGCACTGTTCTTGACGACAAGTTCCACGCTCTCTCGGAATTCTTCACGTGAGGGGTACATGCGCTTCCGCACATTCTCCCGTAGTGTCTGCAAGTCCATGGGCCGTGTAATGATTTTGTAGTAATCTTTCACCACCTTGCCATTGACTGGAGTGTGAAATGGATAAGTCTGGGGGAAAGGGGGGTTCTTTAGTTCAATAAAATGATTTCATTTCTTCTTTCATTGTTATATTAGATGAGTTACCCAACACTGCCCACATCAGAAAGTGGGAAGGTAAAAGGTAAAAAACACATTTTTATATGTATATAGATAAATCACACATAGTGACACATGCTGCACAAGTAGAAAGGTAGAACAAAAAAAAATACATCAAATTTTGTAATGTTATGTCACTAATGTGTGTAGCACTATGTGTGTAATATACATATATTTTTTACAGCTATTGATTCCTGTCACCACTCAGCATTGTGATGATGGTGTTTTTATCAATCTCTGAAGCACATCCTCTACATTACTCTACCCTTTCAGCAGTTTGGGTCCTTCCTCCAGCACCACTTTATCTCTTCCAGCCCCTTCTGTTCCTCTTCCTACTGACAAACTGGCTCAAAACTGCCCACTGGCACATATTATGTACAATGTATGTTTGTGTGCTGGAAAACCTAATTTAAGGTGAGAAGTCCTTGTGTACCAAAAAAACCAAAGCTGTGCATTACAATCAGACAAAAAGAAACTGAGCTTCATAGATAGAGATTACAACAAACTAATACAAAAGAACAGTGTAACATATTTTAACTAATACAGGAAACTCATGAAGAAAAAAAGCTACAAAAGAGCTAGAGAAACAACAGAAGACCTTACATTAGGAAGGTCACGCATGTCATTGATGATGCTCTCTAGGATGGAAGACAGAGTGACCATGGGATCAGTGCGTCGTCTGTGGATGGACTTGTGAGGTCGCTGTTAGAAAAGCAGAGAAAAATCATATCCATACACAGTCACAAAAAAAAAAAAAAAATTTTTGGACAGCAGACTGACGCCAGTCAACAAACAGTGCCTGCTTCACACCAACAAAAAATGACACCACAGAAAAATAGATAAGAGTGAATGCTCACGTTCAAGTAGTCACAGTGCACCGTGGTTCCCACACGCCTCTTTTTTTTGGGTGGTAGCTGCTGTTTGGGGAACTTCAGAACCAGAGACTTCCTGCGTACTTCATCAGCACTGAAGGCAAAGTGCCATATGTCTTATTAGAACTTCAAAGACAACAGTCAAAGTCTGCTAAAGTGGAGTACAGATACACACTGGACAAAAGTTGCTAAATTTTTCACTGAAATGAGGGAACTGTTAAGTTTGTTGTAGCTTTAAATTTTAGATTTGCATGAAGATTCCAGTGGCAATTTTTGACATACCTCTCAATGAGCTGTTTTCCTAACACAATCTTGGTGCCCTCAACTTTAATCAGCTCCTCATTATCATTGTGAATGACTGTCTTCTCTAGCTCTTCCTCCTGTTCTTCTGTCATTGCCACTGGGTTGGAAGGTGGGGCATTGGTTTGATAGTACAGCGGGCAGAACTTGTTGGTGCGCATGTGCCCTATGGCACCACAAGCACCGCACTTCAGCTGGTTTTATAAATGGAAGTGAGAAGAGTACAGGTCAGTATGCAACTAAAGCAACAAAGACTTCCAAAAATAAAGTTCTCCAACCTTTGCCTAACCAGATCTATAATACCTTGAGGTCAGGGCGCTCTTTGACCTTCTTAGCTTTCTTCTCAGGTGGTCCCTTAAACTTGTCTTTCTCCTGGTTACGCTTAAGTCGCCTCAACTGCTCCTGGATACGTCGTCGCTCCTTCCTCATCTCCTCTCGGTGCTGCTCGTCAAACAGCGCGAACTTCCGTCTACAGACCACAGACAGCAACGGTCAGAATGGAAACAGCCATCATTTCCCTGTACCCAGTGGCAAAGATGTGTTCAAAGCAGCACACACAGAAGAACTCACATAAACTCATCATCCTTGGTAGTGCGGATACGTGTGTACGCGTCAATGACAGCAGGCTTGCGCACCGTCTCACAGCGCACATACTCCTTGCCATCCTCATCTCTGAAAGTGCGATATATCTTGAGTCTCCTTCCTGTGGCAGAGGAGGTCAGGCTGGTAACAGAAGAGGTGTCGTCATCTTTGTGGGAGCCAGTAGAGAGGGTGCTGGCTGCAGAACAAATACACAAGCTCAATTTGGATACTGATGGGAATAGCCATGTTATATTTCTGTCTAGGACCACCTCACCATCAACATATGTGTGACACCCGCAGACACCAGGTACTCACAACAGCCCTTGCGGCGCTCTTTCCGCCCTTTGTCTCGGTCACTCTCCTCTCCCATCAGCATCCTCTGCAGCTGCTTCCTCTCTTGCTCCTCCCGCTCATGTGAAAGTTGGGAGCTTGTCTTCTTGTTCTGTAGCATATTCTCAATATTCTTGCCCATCTCTTCAAAGTCACTGTCTTCAGCAGAACTGCTGTCTGTGTCTGTGGAGAGGACTTCAGTGGACTCCAGCACCCTGGATTTGGGGAGTGAAGGCGTTAATAATAGGCATCCAATAGGCACAAACGAGGAGCATACCAAAAAATACAGATATGATCCAAACACAAATTAAAATTTGGTAATATAATCTTGCTTCAGTTTACAACATAAAAAGTGTATGTATATAGCGGTCCAAACCCTATGAATCTGGAAAGATAAATGTAGCTCTTACTTATTCTGCAAGTCAAAGATTCTCTGGCATTCCTCCTTGTAGCGTTCTTGATGTTCGGCCACGGAGAAACGCGACCCTCGGGCAAACTTGCTCATTGGTCCCTCACCTGAGCGTGCCTGTTCTGTTGACATGGTACGAACCACGTCGATCACCTCCCAGCGTGAAAGCTTCTTAATCTGCAAGTAAAAGCACATACTGAGTACAGGTGGGCTTACACATACATTTATTTTACTTGTTCTAGAGTTCTAAAAGCTCTTAGATTTTCAAAAGTAACACTACTATCATGAGGACTGCATTAGGACACCAACATTCCTAGTGAGGGTTGCATTATCAGGCAAAGAATGTCAGGCTCAAAAAAAGAAAAAGAAAAAGTAAAACTACAAACATTCATTTCTGAGGTATCAGTCTAACTGTACCACTCACAAGCACATACATGTAGGTACTTAATAAAGGCAAATAAAACATTGCTTACCTCCTCTTCTGGCACTCCAAATTTGCGCAGTAGCTGTTTGGCATTTTTAAGAGACAAACGTCTCAGGTCAGCATCTGTGCCTGTTACAGTTTTCTTGGCCGGCTGAGGTTCTTTATCATCCTGAAGAAGCCAGAGGATTGTAAAAGAGATTAGATCATTCACTACAACACATCTTCAGTTCCAGTGGTGCTAAAGGTTCCTGTAGAGGTCACTCACAAACAATGCCATTCAACAAAATTACACATAAAAAACAAAATGTGTTTGACTTCATATTTATTTTCCATGAATATGATAAATGAATGTGAACATAAACTGATTATGCAAGCAAAATTAGCCATGTAACTGACAATAACTGTTCCTTGTATAAAATTTAGTAAAAGTCTTAATATTAAATGGAAGGCTAATTAAAGTCTTAATCTTAATATACTTTTAGTGTCATATGAATCCTGCTACACTAAAACTGAATTAAGAACAGATTACTCAATTTAGGCTGCTTCTTAGAGCTGCCAGGTACATAGATGCAATATTGTCTATATTCTGCTCCAATTTGTTTAGCAACAGCTTAATTTAGGTTTAATATTGGGATATAATTGATATTTGGATCAAAACTTAACAGTGTAATGTCATATTCATCATATTTTCCAGCTTTATTGATACCAAACCAGGAAAGCAGTTGCTTTCATGCTATATTTAAAGTAGATAACTACAATGTAGAAATTTAATTCCATGTACAAGTAAGCAGTTTAAATGAAATTGCCAGGTTAGAGGTTTGGTGCCAATAGACTATACACCCCTAAACTTCATTAACACAAACTGTTATTCATTGAAAATAATAAACAAGAACACCACAAAAAAATGGAAATTCAGGAACTGACCTTCTGCTGTGTTGGTTTGTTGGGAACCTTGACATAGGAGAACCCCTCGCCACAGCCTGTTGGGTCTGCTACGCCTGTGACTTCAAGCAGGCATTTCCCCTTCATGGCAGCGATGAAGGCTCGTGTGGTGTTCCATGGGGCTGTGCGCACCTAAGACAATTGGACAGGAAGGCAATAAAGTAAACAAACTAATAACATAAATAAGCATAACACAATTTTCTTGCAATAAAAGTATTTTAGCGCCACGCGAGGAAAAGAATTGGCACCTCATCATCTATCTTCATTTGGAAGTCTTCTTCATTCTCTTCCTCTGGTGCAAAGAAAGACTTCTCTCCATATCCAGCATCCTGGCAAAAAGACAAAACTTACTACATAAAAACAATATATGCTGCTAGCCTATTAGAAATATAGTACAATTCTGAACTAAATCCTATCATGTTTTGGCAACATTGTGCTTCTCCTCAGTCTATTTTAACTGCTTTTGATCAAATCTGGGTGACATGACATGCTAAAGGCATACGACTTAGACACAATGTTGAAATAAAGCAAGGCACACAGTAATTCGTCCATTGTTTTCTGGGTTCTCGTGTTGTGGACAGAATGAGCTTAAATACACATGCAGACAGTAGCAGCGTGCAAGAAGCTAAAGGCTCCACAGTGTAGACATCAAAGAGGATGCAAAACAAGGTTCATTTTTGTCAAATTGATGTGGGTATTTGAGAGGAACATTTAATTAACTGGGAAATTTCCTATGACTCAACTGTGGAGGAAAAGGTAAAAACCCAGAAAAAAAACTACCACTTGAGCCACACTGGTATCGCCAAAGAGAGAAATGTTGAACCAATATATTGCACATTTGTTCAGTGTTATTTTTTTATTTTTCAGATAATCCTTCCCCAGGGCAGTGTGTCTATGCAGTTCAGAGTCTACCTGCAAGCTAAAGGAAGTAAGAATTTTCCTTTCACTGCAGTGTGCAGTCATCATTTCTGTAACCAAGAGAGCTCTCACCTTCAGTCTCTGCTCTGCCACCAACATGCTGTAGTAGGCACAACACTGTTCTGGTGACACCATGGCTCGGATCTCTTCCTCTGTGGGCAACCTGAAGTCTGGCTTCAGGACCCACCAGTTTGAGTCCATCCCTGGAAAATAGGATGGAGGCACAGACAGCCAAGTGATGTTTACCAATTACATCCCATATGAGCTGCTGTGAAACACGTATGTACAACATACCGGCATTAACCTCTAAATTGCCAAAATCCAAAATATAGCACTGTGTAGAACCTAGGTTTAGTAGGACAGTGCGCACAGCAAATCTTATGTCTTGGCATGCAGATCATTTGTGCTGTTATTTATAAGAAAAAAATTCTAGTAAGAGCTCAAAGGGGTTGTGTGTCATAATTGCAGGAAATATCGGCAAAGCAACAGAGGATACATCAACCAGGACATTTTGATGGTCAGACTGGGTATTATTCTGATACTGTGAGTAGTGTTGCTTCAAGAAACTCTTATCTCTTATGTATTTGTGTCTACCCAGCAATGGATACTCAAATATCACGGTAGTGTGGGATGAGACTGGATGGGATGCAAAAATAATTGTGTGTGAAACAAAACAGTTACTCTCCAGTGACAAATGCAACTGATAAAACTGAGCAGGAGACAAATCATCTACATCAGCACTGAAACCACAGGCTCCTGAAAACAGGTAAAGGCCAGGCAGCTCTCCCTTGGCTAGATGAAAACATAAATTCCTGACATGTCCACTCCTCCTCCACCATACAATCATCAGCATCTTCACCTGCAGTTGGTAAAGCATGCTTATTACTGTCACTATCATCGGCACCTTGTGGCACATGCTCTTCGATAACTGCATCATGATCGCTAAGTTCAGACTCATTTTCACTTTCAAGAGTGGCTTTTAAAACCTCTTCCCATGTGAATACTCACATTGCCCTTTACTCCACTAGTACTATGCTACACACAGCTTAGTGAACACAAAAATTATGTGCAAGTATCCCAAGCCCAATCATAGCAAAAAGTTACGCTGCCGGTATTACATACACCACAGACAAAAATATCGCAGTTCTATTCTAAAGTTATTATATTACTGTAGCCCTAACCGTAAGGACAGACAATGCAATCAGTAGTGTTTGCACCAGATAAATCCAGCAAACTGGCCTCAGGAATTTTTCTATTGTGCCAGATATATCAGGCTCACAAGGTGGCAAAAGGGTTAAAGGAAGAGAAATTACATTTTACGGTGCAAGTGCAAAAGGGTCACTGGGATGTAATAGAATGTGTCCACTGGAATGTGATTTTCCTGATTTCTGTCCTAGGGGATGTGTTATACGTGTAAGAGAGGGAACTGTAGTTATGAAGCACAAATAAGCATCAAAACCAAAAAAGAAACAATTAATTTCCCCTGCTTGATAACAATAGTTTAGTTATCAAATAAAATTAGTTGGTTCCTAACATTGAAACCAACAACTTTTCAAAAAAGGAATGCTACAAAGCACTAACTTGTCCCTTTAAATCAAACTAATTTATACTGTCCCCTACTGGTCACTTTACTGTCTTGAGCTTTTCCTTACTTTGAAGGCCAAAGAAACAGTTCCAAGCCATTAGCACAAACATGTGTGCAGACATTTCAGACAAGCAACAGCCAAAGCAAGTTCTGTGTATCTGGGCTCATTTGGTGACATCAGAATATAATTTCTTGAAATAACTTTTATGGTGTTTGCAAGACTAGTTTAACATAGCTGAATGCAAATGAAAGTGGCAAGAAATACTTTGATGAAGCTATTGTCCAAAAGGCAACAGCGTCTACCTGTGCGCTTGAAGTCAGCACAGAGTTTGAGGCGCTTGCGGATGCTGCTTTCTGAATGAGACGGGAAGGCCTTCTTGATGTCCTCCATGCGAATTCTCCGAGGACGATCTTTGCTCTTCCAGAACAAGCGATAAATGAATACCTACCAAGGAGGGCAACAGGTGAGCATCTTGATTGTGTATGCATACATATTCCTGAGCATATGTAGAAAAGTGCAAAAAAAAAAAAAAAAGCCAGATTGACTCACAAGGGATGTGACTTTGAAAGAAAAAAAAGAACCTTATGAATAAATATCATTTAACAGAAAGCCATGAAAACAGAAATAGCTTCTTCAGAATTAAACTAGGATAGAAAAATGAATCCTTCAGAATCTTTAGAACTGTGCTGAAAAGAGAATCACTAGCAAATAAAGGAACAAAAATTAAAGATATGCAGATGGTAAAATTGGAATTTTCACCCTAGCTTTCAATCATTTACAGAAACGCTAACCAAGGAAGGAGTGCTTATACAAGGGTGGATAGTGGAAATTCATAAGGACTGAATAAGTGAATATCTGTACAAGTGTCCATAACAAGATGAGTGTAATTTTTTTTAAATAGGTGTTAACCAGCATTTTAATCTTACTTATTTTTAAAGTTCTCCAGATTCAGAAATTTCTTAATGTCCAAACTAAGTAATAAGACTCTTGCTTTAAGTAATATAACAAAGTAACAAAAAAAAGAGTTTACATATCTAAATTTAACCTCACCACCCCATTAACTCCACCAAGCCTCATTAATCCTCTTACAAAATTTGTTTGTATGTGTTTTTCAGTATGTCTATACACTGTATGTGTATACACACATCTGATCTTCTGTACAACTTGTAGTAACTCAATGTTCCACAGTCACGTGCATTACTGGGGCCATACCTGCAGGAAGTCTCTTATGTGGGTGTTCGCTCGCTTGGAGTTGGGACCAGGTACTTCAAACAGTGGACACTCTTGCCCCACCACAAAGATATCTACTACTTCGCGAATGTAGTACCCTTGTCGCGTGCGCAGCACCAGGAAGTCTGTTTCGGGAATCTTGTGCAAGTATATAGGGGCGCGGAATAGGTTGTTCTCAAAAGCCTGTTGGAGACATGCAGAATAAACTTTAATTCTTCCATTCATGCTCAATATTTGCTTGTGCAGCCATATTCATGGCGATGTGCATCTGTATTTATGCAATTATTCAAAATATCCAACTGAGTTCATTTTTAATTCATAATTCAGGAGGTAAAATAAAATTCAGATTCAAAAGGGAAACATACTGTCAAAGTAAACAGTGACATTAGGTACTTATATTTGAGGTGGCATGTAGCATAACACGTACAAAAAAATAAAAAGCCTGGGCTTAAATCCCAGCTGCCATTTATAGTACTGTTGATTAGGCACTTTGCCCGAAATGCAGCAGGACAAAAATTACCAAGCTGTATAGATAGGGAAATCACTAAATATAGTAGTATATAGGCCTAATGTTGTAAACTACTTGAGAGCTGAACGTATAAAACATTTATAGTATCCAACCTGCAGCAGCTGACCAGGATGCAAAGAGCCAAGGAATGGGGAGGTATGGCAATAGACAGTCTCTCCATATTTACAGTCTGGTGCTCCAGGGTCCTTCCCAGGTTTCTGTGGAAAAAGGAAGTTAATGAAACACCTCTACTTTGTTGCAAGTCACTATGGCAACCTGATCTTTAATGAAAATACTACTCACTCTCTTGTAGTAGTTCTTGACCTTGGTGGCCATGCCCACTTGCATGATGAGAGGGGGATACTCCTCACTGTACTCAGCCAGGATCAGGTCTCCGTCCCTCCCTGTCAAATCCTGAGCTGTCCGCATGAAGAACATGTCACCCCCACCTGAGGCTTGGCGCTCCTGCTCTCGCATCTATGGGCACAGTAGCAACATTAAACAACTTTTCTCTCCTTTTGAACTACTAAAAATAAATTAATAATTATTAGTCATTTACTCCAAACAGCAAGACTGGATTTTCAAAGCAAAAGGCTGATTTTCAGAGCCATGATGACTGGCTCACTGCAGGGCAACGGTCTGAGCTGACCAACAGCAAAACAAGTCAAACACAGTGTAGAGAGACTAGGCATCCAGCCAAGTCACCTTGGCCTTCTTCTTGATATGTTTAAGGAGGGGCTGCACTGCATGGGGACCTGGCTGGGAGAGAGGGCCATACGAGTACTTCTTTAGTGATGGTCGATGGAACTGTCGCAGCTTCATGGGACCCATGTGTGTTGGGAAGAAGGGCTGTCTCAGCTCCACAGCAGGAATGGAGTGCTGGAGAGAGAGGCAAGAGTTGATCTGATGGCACCTTAGTGCAAAATCTTTAAAATGCCAAGATACTTTCCTGTACAATTACTCTGGGGTTATGTAAAGGAGAGGTTTGAGAAGTGCCGTAACATGTTGTGGAGACATGAAGAACTCATGCTTAAGAGATAGCTACCCACCTGTATGATGTTGCCACCAAAGGTGCCCCTCAGTCCTTGCTGCTTCGGGTAATAGAACTCATCATTGGACAGGTTCCATGGGTCCTTCACTTCTGGCTGAGACATGTTCTAAAAATGATAGGGGCAGGGGAGAAGCAAGTTATGGCACCAATTTCCAACACTGGAGGACATTGTAAACTGCAGTGTTCTCTGTATCTGATTCCTTTCTGACCTGCTGAGGCTCATCCTTGATTACACCGGTCTTCCCCAGCAGGATGCGACTCTTTTTCAGGGCTGATTCCTTCTTGTTCTCTTTCGATGGGGAGTTTGAAGTTTGCTCCTCTTTCTCATCAGGGATTTCTGTAGCCAGAGATGAGGTGAGCGTAGTTTACAGCACTACATCTAGGCAACTTCAGCTGTTTTTCATTATAGATCAGATAAATGTATGCAGGTCTCAAGAGTATGACAGTACATACAGTCAATGTGATCACTGTGCTATTCTTATTCATAAAGATCTGTAAAGAAAGAAAAGACAGCTGACTGACAAATGGGCTTCTGGACTTCTTTTCAAACTGTGACCCATACCCAAAATAATGTTCTCATCATTGGGGTCCAAAGTGAGGACTGGAGGTGAAAGTAATCTGTCCATGCCCTGGTCATCCCAGATGATGTTATCCTCCCAGCGTCCATATACCAACTCCTCATTGTCAATAGGGAAGATGGAGAACCACTGAGCATCTTCTTCATGAGAAGCTATGCAAGAAGCCCAAAAAAAAATATAGTGGTTAGATTTGCCTGATTCATGATTTCTTACCCTGTGCCTAGTCATCATTTTTAAGACACTTCAACTGCTGAACAACTCTGTGCATCACATCTTTCAGACTATTTAGAAAAATATGTTTAGATAAATCTTGTTGTGGCCAAATCTTGTTGTCTAGTGTAATGCTATAATCCTATATCAAACTGCCATGCTGTTCAACCAGTTTCACACTTTCAGTTCTTTATCAGTAGTGGTCATGAGTGAAGCCATAATTATGATGTTAAATTCCAATTTTTCCTCCCTTGAGAAGTCACATTAACTTGCAACTTTTCAATTTTTACCTGGAGTAATTTATTTCTCCATCCTACCATTTCTCATCTAGACACCTTCAACATTCAAAACGTTACTTTATGGCAAATTTATTTTGCTGTAATTACTATTTCTGCTAAAATTTATGGATACCTGTGCTCTTATACAGGTAAAAGTTTCAACAAGTCTACCTTGCTGATCCTGATTGTGTTTATCCCTCTTACTGGATCCAGAGCTGATAGTGGGTGCTTTTGGCAGAGGAGGGGGAGTGGGGGGTACCAACTGAGAATTACTGCGGCTAAGACCTGTGCAGAATAGACAAATGGCCATTAGTTAAGAGAATAAATCTTGCCTAAAAACATGAGACTATAGATACAAAAGGCAATGCTGGCAGATAGGGTCTACTTAGTGTCTGCTCACTAACTAGATAAAATGTATGAGATTCAAGGACTCACCCTGCTGTGCATTATATGCATTAGCATTGCGTGTCATGCTGGATGGCAGCCATCCTGCAAGGCTGGCCCTCTGTGTTTTAGTGCCTTTGTGCTTCACATCCTCCCCGTTCCAGATGATATCATCTTCCCATTGCAGTTGAGTAACCATTAAAAACAGCTCATTTTCCAGTGTCTGTTCATCCTGATCTACACCACTCTCCTAGACACCATAAGTACAGACACACAGATTCAAATTACAAAGGTAGAACAGAAGAGAAGACACCTTCAACCAAAGTTTCGTTACTACCACACTGTGCGTTATTCTCCTAACATTTTGGAACTGGAACTCAAACTGTTGTATGCTGTGATGTGCAACATGGCTTCACATGTCATTTGTGAATAATGAAATTTTTTTTTTTTTTTTTTTTTTTTAATTTTACTCTGAGGAACTGAAGGAAATGAGAAGCAGTATGCTGAATGAAATGCTCAGCAGATCTAAAATGTTTTAAAAAATCTCAATTATCTTAAAAAAAAAAACAAACATTTTAAGCAGCGCTATTGTGGTTAGTATCTCCCACCTCCTGTGATGGGGGGGGTGGTAGCTCCTGCTCAGCTGACTTCTCAGACTCTTTTTCCCTCAAACAGAAGCCGTAGTGGAAGCCACCTCCATCTTCTGGAACACCCAGCATGTCATACCACAGCTGGGCTGGTCCATATCGCCATTCCGCTACCTTTAAAAATGCAATACATTACATTACATGTTTTATAAATAACTCTATTAAGGCAGAAAGAAGTGCATGACCAGTAAACAAACCATTACAAGTGAGTGAATCTACATTCTGCATGTGCAAATTGGCCCACAGAGAACACAGTGCATTTCAGCTCTGGACAGTGTCTCGCCAACTGTGACTGTGAGCACCAGAGTAGAGTGGGGAATTTATGTGGACCCCCCTCCTTCTTCATTTCACTGCACACAGGCTATGTAAATCTGCCAGGCATTTGTTGGTTACTGAATAGCAGAGGTTAAGGTTTATGTTAATTTTTCTATTAACACACACCAGTTGCCCTGTGTACCCTGGGAGACTCAAGGACTTTAAGTGTGAACCCAAGGCAAGAGGAGAGAAGAAAAAAAAAAAAAAACTCAACACAAACAAAGACACCACCAAAACAGTACATCACCTTAGGACGGGACTCTAGAACTTTATCCCCATCACCAGCTGACTGAGAAAACTTGGATTCCACTGGAGCCATCATCGTGATCTGAGAAGGAACCCATAATATAACAGAGCTACTGCAATTCAGCTTCAACAAAATATACAATCAGCTTTTCCACCAAAAAAAAAAAGCACACTACATGAATGCTAACACACTTCTCCTGACTCATTTACTTTCTGTTCCAATTTCAATGAAATTTAACAAAAGAAAACCATGCACTGGCTTAATATTTTGATTCACCTGTGTAGTATGTGACTGTATCATAAGATGATTTATTTCCCTGTACACTTTATTCTTGTGTCCTTTAGTAACTCCGGGAACTGTAAAAGCTTTGCTCAAATTTCTACACCTAAATTGAAAACTTGTGTAACAACAAAATTCTACATGCTACAAAGACTTGGACTTCAAAAGGACTTTCATTTGATCCTGGAAGCAGCACAACAAACCATAGTAGCTGGCTGGAATTCTCACCTCATCGTCAGAAAGACACTGTTCCGGGGGTGGAGGTAGGGCATACTCATAATCCCACCCTGACTTCTTCTCAGGGCTCGGCTCCACTGGTTCAGCCTCAGGTGGAGGCGTCCCGGGCTGTTGATCGCGGTGCTTCCGTTTGCGCTTCCTACGGGCACTACGCCAAACCGATGGCATGTTTTTCCCTGGGCCAAACAAGCGGAGGAAGCGCAGCACCTAGCATGGAGATACAAAAACATTAAATAGGAAAATCTTCCCCTCTTTGTAAATGTATGTGCACACAACAGACAGGGTATACAGCGTTTTTTTTTTTTTTTTTTTAAAGAATTTACAAAATTCTCTGTAATACAGAAAAGACAAAACTGCAGCCTGCACAAAAGAACACAAAAGGCTAAATTGTCATAATCCAACTTTCTATTTCCACATCAATATCCTCGTTTAGGTTAAAAAAAAAATATCATGAAACCTCTTGAACAACAAACAGTTGTGGTAAAAATATGACCTACCCTTCCAGGCCGGAATTCGGGAAAGAGCTCAGTGACACCAGGCAGCGCCTTGGCAGTATCCTTCTGCATGATGCCTGCAAGGGGCAGAGTCAGGCTACCAGGAGACCCACCAACCCCAGGACCCTGGGTTGGTCGGTCTGTTTCTGACTCAGAGTCTGAAGAGCTACTGAAATCCACCTTGTCACCGACAGACGATGGAGCAATGATGGAAGGTAGGATGATGCCATCTCCATCATCCCCCACTGCTAGCAAAAACACAGAAAAAGCCATAATCATACAGTTCTCCTAAACAGATAATGTATCGTGCAGAACGTAGGCAACAACAAGGATTTTTGTACGAGTCTTACCATTTGCAGGTTGAGTAGATGGTTCTTCTTTCTTGCCTGAGGTCTGCAAAGAAGGTGGGGGTGGTGGGGGCATCAATTTTGCATCGATGTCTTCGCAATCAGCATCATAGTCATCCTCATCATCTGTGAAGCACAAGAAAGATATTGTGAAAAGGCCACTATGGAGGCAGAATTCACTGTTCAGTCAGCTGCTTACTTTTTACCCATTAAGGACTAAAATAAACAATGTGTCATACTGTAAACTCATGCCTCAATTTCTATGCACTCACACAACACAATTTGATTTTTAATGCCATTTCTCAAATTATGCAACAATCTGCTCACTGCAACACAATCCAGCCAAAAAAATGAGAACGAAAAATGTCAACATTATAAATATGAAAAAATTAAATTAAAAAAATAATAATTACATACAAATCTGCTGTGTACTGCGGTATGTGAGTGCATGTGTCATATAATGGACATTGTGTATAAAGTATATATGCCCTTAATAAACTGGTGTCATGGCAAAGAGGGTTGGATCCTGTGAAAGCCATTGGTGCAGTAAAAGCTACAACGAGCTCCAATTCTTCTGTCTAAGAGGAGATGTGTATGTAAACTGATTGGTCAGTGGATGTCTTAATTCTGTGTATATAAAGAAACAGAATGTGCCAGAAAGTTCCAGTGGTCTCATACACACTGCTGCAGAGTGGTTATGTTATGGTATTCTTACAAAGTTAAGAACATTCTGCACTGCTCAATAAAAGTTCAGCTGATCTTCATTCTTCCCCCAACCAAGTACATCTAAAACTTTCCACTTACTGGGGTTCCCCAAGCACATGACACCTGCAATAAACTTGGTTTTGTTTCTTGTAAACATCAGTAGACAAGCAGCACAATCCCTGTACATGTACGTGTTTAACATGTATGTGTTGTGAATGTGTGTGTGTTTGCATCTAAGTGCACATGCAGAGATCCCTGTGTGCTGTGTTAGAAGCTTTTTCACTGTGCTTTAGTGATATTTGGAAAAGTTGGTTTAAGACTTTTCAGATGAGCTAGGAAGCATCAATATTTTTCCCATAAAAAATGATGGAAACAGCTGTCTCAATTTACAGATTTTCACAACGCAGTCTTTTCTGAAATAAATTAAACGCATAAATCAAGGCTGTATATGTATGTCTGTTTGTGTTCTCCACAAAATAAAATACACAACATACATAATTATGTAACACTCAGAAAAAAAAACAAAAAAAAAAAAACAAAAAAAAACACAATACACTTCAAATCTTGTTAGTTTATTATGGAGTGAGTTTTTGGGTCTCTTGCATTGTGAAGAGAAGTGCATCTTTATAAAAGCCTTACCTGTTCTCCTGGAGAGCTGCAGAGAGCCCATGGCTTGGCGGTATTTTCTGGTCTCATCCTCTGCCACCTCACTGATATCCGAGTAGTCAACAGCATCCTCAGTGCTTTTTACCCAGCCTGTAGATACAGAAAAGTGGCACAGCCATAATACATGTGTTTGTCAAAAATAAGACTGATGACAGTCTTTCTTCCCCCCAGACATGTACACATTTGCACTGTCCCAGTTGACATTGTGCTCCCTTGCTAAAGTACCCTCATAATAAAGTCTAGTCATATGAACAGAAAAACAGCATAACTGTATTCTGTTCAAGCTGTTTAGTGTAAATGTTTCCAATACTCAACTGAAGTCTATTGTTCATATAAAGGATACACTGGCAGAAAACTCAGCTCATTCTCATTACCATCAGCATCAGTACCACTTGAGTCCCTTTCCTCTTCAGCAGCTTCTTCCTCACTGGCAGTGATCTCAGTGATAAGCGTGCCCAGGCCCAAGGATCCTAGACCAGCTAAGTGCTTCTTTGATTCCTGAGTAGCACACAATAGCATCATGATCACAGTGGGATTCAGAAGGTTTGTTACTCATATTAACAATATACAATGTGAACATAATCACTGTTGTTAAAGAAGTTAAAATGTTAGTTTAATATAATATTTTAATTTCATTATCTTTCCTCCTTTTGTGACTCACCGTGTCCAGCACACTGTCATCTTCTAGCTGACCATCTTCATTGATGTTTCCAAAAAGGAAACCAGTAAGAGAGAATGGACGGTCCTGGTCATCGTCACTGTCTGAGTCCGACATCCTGTAAGGCACAAGAATCAATTTCCTTTATTCATTTTAATTTTCACAAGCACGACACGTACCTGGGGGAAATTTGAAAAACAGACATTGTTTAACCTTTTATGTGATAAATGAAACAAACTTTCATAATTTTAAATAAAACTGTTCTACTCATTTCTTAAAGAATGATTAATCTATATTTTTAACTTCGATATGTATGTCAACATATAAATATATTAAACATCTTATACAAATCAGTCAGGCTTTGTTCCTTTAACAAAATGCTCATTTATGTAGACTTTACAAGTTTATTTAATTAAGAAATTGTATAAAATTTTAATTGGAGATTCAATACGATTCACAATTACATGCCGTTGGCGACATTCGTTTTATTGTGAAAGCCATAAAGTACGGAAACGTGAGTATTTTGTAATTCTAAAGAAATGGCGATGTGCCAGGTCGATGAACAATGATCTTACAGTTTCGTGTATTTGAAGTGTGAAAAGGACAGTAAAAAAAATGTTGCAAATTCAATACAAACAGAGCGAACTCTGGCAGTGCACAACTTACTATTTAAACGACAGCGAACAATAATCTCTTCGTTTCTTTAGCACCTTGCATTCTAAAAAACTACACAAGCTGAAAGAGCATTCTCTAATTCTGTCAAAGTCTGAATGAAATCCCTATATGACATCTTCAACAAACAGTATCTCACCTTCTGTCACCAACAGGCCTCTAATCGTGGGCTGTTCTGCAGCTGCTGCAATGTGCGATCTATCTAAGGAGTGAAAAGCCTGCAGAAGACTGAACAGACAGGCATCCCTCGTTTTCTCTTCTAGAATTCCGATATGTAAAACGTAACGTGACAAGGATTTTTTTTTTTCTTTAACAAACAACAAACTCGTACCGGCTAACAACTACACTTCTGTTCCGAAAATACAAGTACAATCGGCCACTTCCGTCTGCAGTTGATTGCGTCACATCCGGCTGCAGAAAAAAGAAAGTATGATGACGCAAAGCATGTGTTTACTTCTAAAGGGCGGTTAAACTTGTAACAATCCTCTTAGTTGTGTTTTTATTTAATTATTTATATCATATCGTTTAGCATTTAGTATAATTATATATCTTACACTGTTTCCAGTTGTTGTCAAACTTATATTTATCCTGTAATCTTCAATATTCAATATGGCATATAATTGTATTAATTTTTTAGGATATAGTTATTTGTTTTAAAAGCATTGCCTGGCCTACCATAAGATAAGGCATCATCCCCCATAAGTACCTGTGAAAAATATTGGACTGTTCTCCAATTTATGGACATTCTACCTTTATTGGCATTCTGCTCAAATAATATGTCTGTCAGTCAAATTACAAGAATACCATATAAAATATATTGAACTGAATCAAATATATATGCACATATAGCTCTTGTGAAATAAAAGGAAGCATTGTGATGTTTTAGGCCAGATGCCTTGCAGGCTTAGCATCTCTGGAAGAGCTCTGAACTACTGTACTGCTCATCAGTGTATTTTTACTATGAATTGCACCAGCTTATACTCTGCTGTATAAACAGGTCAGTCATTGTAAAGTGTTATTTAATATTCTAAGTTGACTTGGACAAATGGTTCAACTAAGCTTTTGGCTACAGTCGTGGCCAAAATTTTTGGCAGTGACACAAATGTTACATTTTGCAAAATTTTTGGCTTCATTTTTTGTGGTGGCAATTCACATTGTTTTTAGATTATTGTGCAGAGTGATCAGATGTATATTGCACCGGAAAGAACCATTTACCGGATCATCAAGAGCTTCAAGGCAAGAGGTTAAACTGTGGTGAAGAAGGCTTCAGGATGTCCAAGAGTATCCACCAAGCGCAAGAACCATCTCCTCCTGAGGAGTCAGCTACAGAATTGTGTTGCCACCAGTGCAGAGCTTGCTCAGTATTGGCAGCAGGTGGGTGTGAGTGCATCTGCATGCACAGTGAGGCGAAGACTTTTGGACAACGGCCTTATGTCAAGAAGGGCAGCAAAGAAGCCACTTCTTTCCAAGAAAAACATCAAGGACAGACTGAAATTCTGCAGGAAGTACAAGGATTGGACAGCAGAAGACTGGTGCAAAGTTATTTTCTCAGCTGAATCCTCCTTCCAACTATTTGGGACATCTGGAAAATCGATTGTCTGGAGAAGAAAAAGTGAATGCTACCATGAGTCCTGTGTGGTGCCAACAGTGAAGCATCCTGAGACATTCCATGTGTGGGGTTGCTTCTTATCCAAGGGAATGGGTGCACTCACAATTTTGCCCAAGAACACTGCAATAAAGAATGGTATCAAAACATCCTCCAAGAGCAACTTCTCCCAACAATCCAGGCAATTTGGTGATGACCTGTGTATTTTCCAGCATGATGGAGCACCATGTCACAAGGCAAAAGTGATAACAAAGTGGCTCAGAGATCATAATATTGAAATTTTGGACCCATGACCAGGAAACTCCCCAGATCTTAATCCCATTGAGAACCTGTGGCCAGTTCTCAAAAATTTGATGTATTTGCCAATAAAAGCCTTTAAAACTTATGAAATGTTTATAATTGTCCTTCAGTATACCATAGAAGCATGTAAAAAAAATCTAAAAATGCTGAAGGAGTAAAGTTTGCAAAACAAAACATTTGTGTCACTGCTAAAACTTTTGGACACAACTGTAATTGCTAGATTAATATATAACAGGAATATCTCAAACACTTTTTCTTGAAAAGCAATGAGTTTTGTATGAATTTTAATTGTATACATGTACTATATTGTGTTACTGCTAGTTTCCCTCTCGCTGTGACATAGCTGCTGAGAGTAGGACTTTGGCAGATGTTCAAGTATAGCAATGACATAGTTACAGTGTAAAAAAAACTTTTTAAGGTTGCACTTCCTGTTCCACTCTCACCCTGACTTTTACTTTTGGAGAACTTTTACATTTTTACCCCTAGGTTGACCTTGCATCAATTTGTTGATTTTCCATCTATTTCAATTCATAAGCTTTCATTTTCATATTTTCTTCAAGTTACATTTGTCTTTAAAAGTTACTGCATATAATTTAATTTTCTTTCTAAGATATATTTTTACTGATTCTTAAATCATACAATGAACCGTTAGCAGGAAAGCCTTCACCCCAAATCTCTTTCACCTAGGTATGATATAAATGTGTGTGCTGCAAAGTTACTACATCATTAGCTAAGTGACGGATGCTGCTGCTTTCTCAACTCTTTCTTGTGGTTTCTGCAAACTCAGCAGATGCATCTGCTTTTTTCTTTTTCAAAAAACCACATTATGCTAGCTTGCATGTATAGTTTCATTTACCTATACCAGAGTTTAACTTTTTGTATTCTGTGTCCCTTTTTCAAAATATGATGATAGCCAAGGAAATCTAGAAAAATGTCTATAAATTCAGTGGAAATATTGTTCTGAACATTTTACGCTGAAACTTAATTACCCTTACATAGAATTATGGTTTAAATACTAACGGCACAGTATTTTTTTACTTTTACAGTAGATTAATATTTTGAAACCAAACTAATGTTTCCCAGACCTTGTAAAGATCGCCCAGACACCAAGGAGTATAAAGATAAAGGGGCATAAAGGAGCATAAAGCTGAAGTATGTTGATAAAAAGTTACCTTAATGGAATTTTGCAAAAGTATAAGTATTTCAATATGCAGAAACAATCTTTAAAAAAAAAAATAAATCACAAAGAATTCTTTCTTTCCCATTTTTATTTACCATAATTTAAAAATAATTTCCACTGTTAGTTCTTTTATACAAATATTGTTTCTTTGTTACACATGACAAAAACAATTTGTAAAAATCAAGTTCCCAGTGTATAAATTTAGTACCACACACTATCGCAGACTGTCCTGAGGAGTTTGCTGTGTGAGGCCCAGTTATCTATTCAGAATTGGAAGCATACCACAGCAATGTCATGAAGAAGGTTAACAAAAAAAAAACATGCTGGTGAATTCTGAAGATTCTACATTTACTGGCATTCAGCTGTAGAAATGTGTTACTACTTTTCTGAGCGTTCTGTTTTTGGCAAAATTGCATTTGCAGTGTCTTCTTATCTCATTGTACCAAAAGGAACACAACAACCTCCTAACCATTTACAAACAAAAGTAAACACCAAGTACCAAATGTGTATAACATGCAACCCAGAATTAACCATAATCCACTTCCTTGTTTCTTATTCTTACACGTCTTAGACCAATACAATGATTTCTAAAATGTCCAAATTTATCAATGTTAAGTCATTCAAGCTGCTTTTTTTCCATTAAGGGAAACACAACAAATAGATATAACTTAACCATTTAATTTTAAAGTGAAACTTGCATCATCTCTGGAATTTAAAAATATGGTTTTTATTTCCCCCCCCCCACACAATACTTGTATCATAGGTACTGAATATGTATTCCAAATACATTTTAAAAAATTTGCCCAGATTTTCTTTGACTGCAAAATGTTCCACCAAGAAGACTTCAAATTCCCCTAATTTATGGCATCTGGATGGCATGCATGTTCATTAGAATTTTTACAGAAAACCTTAACAGCACTGTGGCGAATTTCTTCTTAAATAGATGGTAATGACTGTAAAAACAGAGGCAAACATTGTCAGTTTTTTTTTTCATCCAAAGCTTTGTGTAGCTTGATGACATGGACAGCACCGAGGACCCTTGTGTGTAACCCACTGCCAGCACAATGGAGACCTGAATGCTGCCATTCTCTGGGTCTTTGGGGCAGTTGTACAGTGGTGGGCCTGCTGCTGTAAACCCTGAGAGTAGCCTAAATGGGCATAGGTGAGATTACAAAACTTTCACAAGTAACGTTCTGCAACTGTCAGTGGAAACGTTAATGATGCAAGGCACATTTTAGCAGGGTAATTATATACTCAACCACTACAGTCAAGTCCTGAAAAAACTCACTACATTCTGAGAGCACAGTGGGTTAAAATACAGGTGGCCTCCATTTGACAGGCACTAGTGGAGAGACAGTGAAGTGGCTTTCAGAGCAGCTGGTTATGTTTGAAAGTGGCAGAGAACTGCAGGCACTCCAACCCATCTGCACAAACTGTTACAGTAGCCCCCGTCCTTTTTAAGTGAGCACTGTGCACTGAAAGACACAAAGTTCAGAGTAACACAATGACTGAATATACTAGAACCCAAATTCCATTTGTATTCTAGCCATTTATGTCTTAGTTACACCTTTGGCACAAACTGTGGAAATCCTGGGTAAACTATAAAAAATAAAATATTTTAAATGTTATGTTTCATTTTATACTAAAACCATAAAATAGCTTAGAAAAAAGCTATTACCGTTGAATTAAAAAAGTGATATGTGCATGTATTCTAAATGTATCACAGGTATTTATTTTACTGGTTCTGCAATGGATCTAAAATAAAAAAATGAAATATTTTAGTTCTGGCAAAGATACCATTTAAAAAAATGCCAAGTGGCAAGAAAATTAATCATTTCAGCAACAGCAATTCAGAATTAAAAGGCAAATTAAGATAAGTTCCTCCTGTAAATTTTACTCAAAGATAAAAATCATTATGATCCTTAACTCTGCCTTATATTAAAAAAAAAAAACATAAAACACTTGGGCAAAACAACTGTAACGAGAAAATGTCTCATATGGACCAGAGGTCAATTTCAGTTACAATTTCTGGTTCAAACAGCGATATGCCACTTCCTGCTTCTGCAGGAGGAGAAAACATCAGCAACAGCTACAAAATCAACACTGCAATGAAATAACCAAGCATGAGGAAGAAAAAAAAAATCAGAGCACAGCCACAGTCTATTCAACTATCCATACCGCAGCTGGGATGAATGCTAAGGCCACCAATCTCTAGTGCTGACAAAAAGGCCTGGTATGAAGCCAAGTAAAGTAATTATTAACCATGTGGGTCAGTGAAACAGAAAGTATATGCATAAATGACATGCACCTGCTGAGAAATAGATATAAACATCTTTGCTTCTAGTTTGAAGGCAACTGGAAAAATGTAATAATTACATCTTTCAAAGATTGCTTTCTCAGGTGATTTTTTCCTATTCTGTTGTGGGAGGGTTATCATCCCAATTCAGATAGAGTTAAAATTAAAGGAACTAAATAGACAGTACAGTTGAAATAGGGTGGGGAAAACTGCCTTGCCAAAGCATGAAGGTGACAGAAAATTCACACGCACATGTACGGACAACTGTAAGTGAAACTGAATCCGACATAGTTAGAAACAGCAAAACAGTGTACACAGCAGCAGTACAATCTGACTATCATGTAATTCACCTGCACATTTATACCCTCACTCTTTAGTTACACTTAGGATAATCACCATATAAAGTGATCTAACTTGGCACTTGTGCTGTACACTTCATAGTAACAGCAGCATTACAAATACAGCTCACCTCTGCTGACTAACACAGAATCTAGAAACAAAACCAAAAAATTATATACTGACAACTTTTTTTTTTTATATACCTACTCTCATTAATTGAAAATGGATGCTTCCACTTCAGTGTCAGTATAGAAAGCCTATTAAAAACAAAGCATCTGATAATCAGCTATATTGATTAATAAGCAGAATTAGACTAACTACAGAAAGCGGAATGCATTCCTCTGCATTATGTGAAAGAAAAAACAAAATTTTTAAATCTGATTATTGGTTCTGAGGAGTCAAATTTTGATCCCGCTGAACAGAATCACCATTCTCTTCTTTAACATTTAAATCGAAAAGCAATTCTCTTTTTTGGAGTCTGTCGTGGTTTACTTAACCCAACAATCATTTGCAAGGCACAAATGAGACAAAAAAATGCTGACTGACAGCACAGGAGTCACTAAGAACCGCAGTACACTTATGGTTCAAAGGCATTACATGAATTTCCGCAAAACATATGGCACTTCTTTCATTCCCAAGTCAGAATCATATGTCAAGCATTTAACCTGTTTAGTAAGGTAAGAAAGGAAGACTAAAATAAAGCAGATAAAAACACATTCTCCATATAGGAATTTTAAACTCCACTGCAACTGAAGGCACAAGTTCACAAGCCTTTGAAGTTCATCGCAGAGTTGATCTTTGGTCCTTTCAATGTTCTGGCCTCTCTTTTCAGTCTGGAGGAGGGAACAATACCTGCTCAAACACTGACCGTGGATCATAAAACATGTTTTGTGGGTTTGAGCGGGTCGCAGCTGTTCTTTTAGTGCTTTGTGGCAACACACATAAAGCCGAACAAGGCTCCACCCTCTCTGGGCCGCTTGGTGTAAATGGCTGCGATTACTCGCTCACCCCAACTGGTACGCCTATGTGAGGTCTTAATTCCAGTTTATGCTGCTTATACCTTTTCATAACATAATAAAATTTTTAGTCTATTATTTTCTTTATGAATACTAAATCCTTTAACGCTCATCTTTCACCCAATTTCCTGCCCTCTCAAGATGAGTGAGTTCATTAACACTCAATGTTGGAAGAGGCACATAAAGAAATAACTGGAAAAATGAAAATAATTATAAATACGGGATTTGTAAAGAGCAAAAAATATTATGTGCAAGTCTGAAAAAACAGGAGTTAATGGTGGGGCAAAGATAGCAACGCGTTCTTGTTGCATTATTGCTTTGGTGTTTGTTAGGGGGAAAAAAATACATGGCAAATAATTGCATGGGGCTTATTTTAAGGAATCAACAGCACCAGAAGTTAAAAACTTCTGCTGAAGAGCCAGAGAAGCCTTCAGTGAGAAAAAAGCCAAGCAACTCTGTGTCCATGTCCTCCAAGTCCTTTCAGTTGGGCTGACTATAGGAGGATGCACTTCTTTGTATTCTTCTTGGTGACAGGGTAGAGAACAGCACGCACAGCCTCTGCAAACACCTCCCGCACACCTTCCTGCAGGAGTGCTGAACACTCCATATACTTGACAGCACCAATCTGCTTGGCCAGTGCATTGCCCTGCTGCAGCGTGGTAGGAGCCAGGCCCTGCTCCTTCAGCTTCTTCACCGTCTCAGTGTCGGTACGCAGGTCCCGCTTCGTGCCTACCAGCAGTATGGGAACATTGGGACAGTGATGTGACACTTCTGGGTGCCACTTGTGTCTGACGTTGGCATGCGAAGATGGACTGCCGATGGAAAAGCAGATGATGAAGACGTTGGTCTGTGGATAGGAGAGTGTACGCAGCCGGTCATACTCCTCCTGCCCTGCTGTGTCCCACAGGTTGAGACTGACCGTGCGCCCATCCACACTCATCTGGGCACTGTAGTTGTCAAATACAGTAGGGATGTACTCCTCAGGGAAGGCATTGGTTGTGTAGGAGATGAGCAGGCAGGTTTTGCCCACTGCTCCATCACCAACAACAACACACTTTATTGTTTGCATTCTTCCTTCATCCACTCAGACCACACCACCTGCATACAGAGACCAAGCTGATGAGTGTAACAGAAAATCTTTTAACATTTCCAAACAAATTAACAACATGAAGAATTCTCAAGACTTCTGGGGAAAAGAGCAAAGTAAAGCAAAATTTTAGAAATTAGTTAAAAATGTGTTGCCACACCATTCCCAAATTATTGCCAAAATCCTGCATTTAAATGGACCCTGAAGGCCCACTAACCACAGACTAAAAGGAAAATTCACTTCTAAGTAAAAAAAAAAACATTATTTTAAAAATAAGAGTATTGGGGAAGAAAATACATGTGTTATAATTTAGAAAAACAAAAAAATGGGCAAGACTAACAAAACAAAACAAAAAAAAAAAAACCCAAATTATACCCTCGACACAAGACCAGCAAATTTTAAAGTTTAAAAAAAAAATAAAAAAAATAAATATATATTTAGCTTTGGCACAAACCATACACTAACTCACTAAAAAGCTTGATGCAGGAAACCAAAACCTCCTATCATATGGCAGCTGTAGAGGATATCTTTGACCCTTTGCTGCTGAAGCTGAGATTAACTTGGGCACACTTTGTGCCTACTGAAACTACCTGCAATTATTTAAATTTGGCAAAGAAAAAAATCACAACACATCTGTTCATTTTGCTGCAGAAATTATAGATTACCTCAAAAAAAGCATACAACTTTCACTTGCAGAGGTTCAAAATGAACAATGATACATGTTTATCCAGCATGTAATGTAAGCAAGCAACCAGATTTGCATCCTTCCAAAACATAAGAGCCAAAAACCACTGCAATATACCAGTACATGCATGACAGTCTTACACATTCATTTACTCACAAAAAGACACACCAAAGGCAATTCAGGCACCAATTAATTCTTCCACTAAATCTGAAAGCATGGGGTGAATTAATAAAAATTCAAAATACAATTAAAAATGAGGAAAATTAAGCAAGTAATCCAACAGCATAGTTGTGTGAACTGCTGTAATGTAGGTATAAACACACTACAGCAGTTCACACAACTATGCTGTTGGATCTCTTGGTTAATTTTCTTCATTATTAATTGTATTTTGAATTTTTATTAATTCACCACATGCTTTCAGATTTGTATGTATGTATGTATGTAGGTATAACCTATGTAGACATAAACACAAAGTGATGACACCACCAAGTTTACAACTGTAAAAGAAACCATTTTCAGGCTTTACTGTTGACAGTCTTCTGCTGTACTCATGTTTAGTAGTATTAAAGGGAAAAGTGAGGCAGTTCACAGCAGCACAGGGTTCTGTTCAGAACCAGCTTCAGCGATCCAGGCTCATGAAGACTTCACTGCCACAGAGCTCAGCCTCTCCTACTAAACCTCAACCTAAAACACACCGACAGGGGGCAACTGCGCAGGTGAACTCAGAGGTGAGGGTGAAGCCTCAGGAGCACCAAAATCCTCCACTAGCAAAACGTTACACAAACAATGAGGTTCTGTCGCATATAAAAGGCCGACCCAAAGAAGTGCAGGGTTGTATGTTTGGCTACATCCATAACCTTCTCGAAAAGACGTCCAAATTTAGCAGACACTGAGCTGTCAGTGATTTGGGAGCTGTTACCTAACACCGAGATCGCCGCCGTTCACTGACACAGCCCAGCCCGGAATATAGCTATTAAAAACAGGGTATCTACTTTAAGGACAAATAAAACACAACCAAGAATTTAAAAAAAAAAAAAAAAGTAACCCAACATGTAACAGCCACCTAAAAACGAACTTGATTTTTTTGTAGTTGAATGATAAAATCTTCTCCATTATATACAACGCTGCCTTTAAGGAAAAGCGATTATGGGCAAAGAGTGAATAAGAATCGTGCACAGCCTTTTAAACTACAGGTCCGTAGCAACAGAGAAATGTGTCAGTGTTAGTCAAGTCGCTGTAAAAATATTAGTTTCAACTAAAAAAAAGCTAGCACGATAGCTAGCAAGGGAGTAAGTAGCAAGAGTCAAAGGGAGTTAATTTTAGTAGGAGGCAAAGGGTTTTGATTTAATTATCTGTAACACCCATGCTGTTTTAAGTAAGAATTTTAACCACTGACTTTGGAGGAGTGTAAGGAAAATAGTTGTATAAAATCAAAATAACAAAGTGTCTCACCGCTTTTCTCACAACTCGCGCTTTCCTTCCTCTCCAGACAGAGCCGTATCCGGGGAGCTCCCTGGTTCCTACTGCGCATGGCTGACATTGACGTCAGGAGTTCTGGTAAATGTAGTTTAAAAAACAAGACAGTCTATCTACATTACGCACAATAATTGTGCAATAAATTAAATAAATTTATTTAAATTTATTTTATTTACTTGAAATTTATCCTCTGCAGGACTTTCACCTTTTCATTTCTGAGCCACTTCTATGTTGCATTGGTCTTGTGATTGGAACCATGAGGTCCTGGTGAAAAATTAACTTGTTCCAAGCTTTAGCTTCTTACAAACTGAAGCAGGTTCTCTTGCACATTTCTCTATATTTTGCTCCATACATTCTTCCTTAATTTTAACAGGATGCTCTGTCCCTGCTGATGAAAAGCATCCCCACAGCATGATACTGCCCCCACCATACTTCACTATAGGGATGGCATTTTGTGAGGTATTGGCAGTGTTAGCACCACACATTTGAATTTTGGTCAAAAAGGTATATCTTTGCCTCACCTGGCTGCAAAACAATTCCCGCACATTTCTGGCAAGCTCCATTTATTTTTTGCTCAGATGCTCAGATTTGAGGGATTGTTTTGTCTAGATGATATCTGAGTGGTGTGATGCAGCTTCCACTTCCTGATTATTCATCCAACAATGCTGCCTGGGAGTTAAAGTTGACAGATATGAACCAATTTTGTTAAGAGACAGCTGTGTCCTTTTTAGGGAGTGTTTTTTTATCTGTGTAAATGTATAGTTTCCAGAGGTCAGGGATTTGAATACAGCATATTTCAAACATTAATATCTGCAAAGAACTTACTTTGATAAATTGTTTGTTCTTTATTTAGAATAATACTGATTTGTCCTTTTGTATGCTATTGTAACATATGTCTTAGACTGCTCAAACTTACAAGAATGAGACCTTTACTGTGAATGGTCCAGTATTTTGTTAAATATAAAAGTGGGAGTTGTTGCTCAAGGTGAAACTTTATGTTTATTGTCTTTTTTGGCAGTTGAAGCTGCTGGTTTATGTTTCTGTAGCAGGACAGGGAGTGTAACAGTGGAGACACACACTGTATCCTTCAAGTTTGCTCTTCACAGCTGCTTATAGTACTAGACCCAGTACTGTTGGCTTTTGCTTTTTCTGTGTTATGGTCATAACATTTTTTTTTTATTCTGGTTTTTATATACATGCAAGTATTTTGCCATTAACATTTGATAGGCCTTTTAAAAATGATAATATAACTTTTTAATAGAATATCTTAAATATTATCTTAAAAAATTGAAACTGAGAAAGCAGCTGCAAGGGGTTATAGGTTTTTTCAAATATCTAAAGTATTTTTTTAATAATGACTAATCCTAGCCTTCTTAAAACGGAAACTGACCAAGTTGTAGTGCAAATCATCGCTGAAGCAAGGTTTTGAATAAAGAAATTCAGTAGACTGAAGATGCATAACTTAAGCAATCATAACAACCAGACATTTTTTCTTTCTGTCCCTTATATTTAAAGGTGAATTAGTTTTAACAAAATGCAATATTTTATTTAAACTTGTAAATGAAACAGTATTTGGGAATTTATTTTGAAAATGTGTTAATTTGGTTTGTAACTCCTGTGTAAACAGGTAAATGATTGCATGGTACAGTGCACTTTGAATAAAAATATCAGCAAAATGCAAGTTAATAACTACTCTTGCACATCTATTCCTGCAGAAACATCTGTTAAAGTGAAAATTTGTAAATATTCTTAAGAGCACTGTACTGTATTACAGCATACCGGGCATTGCGCCACCTGTTGGCCGTACATGGCGAATACCGTTGAGAAGTTTTAAACCGATTGTGTGGCCGTGGCCGTGGCCGTAAAGCAGGTAGGATGACGACTCTAATGTCTGAAAACTATTCTGCAGCTCAGTATAAAACCCCACTTTGTAAGTCGCGTTCTCAGATAGTGCTAGGTAAATGAATAACTAATAAGAACAATCATTATTACCTCTTTAACTTTAACCCCTTTTTGTTTTTGTACTGTTTTGACAACATCTCGTGGTCAGATTCATTGTGTATTCCATTTTGATCACAATGATTCCTGGTAATAGAGCCAGAGAAGACTACAGTAAAAAAAGCAGTTTAACTGAGAACCTTTTTTAGAAACCAATGAAAAAAGTTTAAAAGATGCACAGGACTGATTTTGGCAACCAAATCTAAATACGCTGAATGTATGAATATGGGAAAAGCTAATGATGCAGAGCTCTGCCACGCTGCGATCATTGTACGCATGCGCGAGCGCACTCAGCCTATGTCTCTGCGCAATGATCCTCAGTTTAAATTCTTCCGCTCCACACCGATAACATTCGTAACCAACTAATTTCTACGTATAGCTTTACTTTATATGCATATATATATATATATAGCAATACAAACATCAAACTTATATTTGACTGTCATTGGTATTCAATAATATCAACGGGAATTTAGCGTTACGCTGGCACTATTTTGTTACAAAATGAAGAAGTCCCAGTCAGATTCCACCATTACAGTCCTTCCCCCAGAGTAACTGCGAGGTTTAGCCGAGCTGTGCTTCGTCTGAGGCCGTTCCGCCGGTCTGCGCACATTTTGGTGGCGAAGGAAAGACAGATAAAATTGAATTATTAGCAACTGCTATTAATTTGAGTGGAGCCACAATAATTTATATCGTACCGTATCGTTAATCTGATTCGGTCTGATTTACGCAAAGCCGCTCCCAGGCATTGGCGAAAAGGCTCTGAGGCTCGCTCGAGCTTATCGTTCGCTCTGACTCGTTTATCAGTAAATTTGAACATTTTTAAATAAACAAATTTCCCGGAAGATGGCAAGTTCCGTCGGAAACGTTGCTGACAGCACAGGTAATTTGGGAGCTTTTTGTATTATTCAGCCACTGATAATTTTGTGTTTGTGTGTGTGATATCCCTGAGGTGAGAGAGAGAGAGAGACTAATTTTCCCCGCTTCAAGCACTGGTGTGGTGGCCCCTTCGCCCGCTAGGTGTCGCTCGCCATGTGTCGAGCTGCCGCAGCGCCGATTTCACAGGCGACACGTGGGACATCTCTTGCTTCCTTTTGTTTTTATCATTTCAAAATGGTCTTAAACTTTTCGCATCTGAAGGCAGTGTAGTCGAACTTTCTCTTAAAATTTTAAACCTTTAGACTGAGTTTTTTTTTTTTTAACCGTGCGCTGGGTTAATGTGTAAACTTTCATCTACGCAAGAATCTTAATTCCACGGTCCCTCCCATCGACTGTGTTCCAAATGTGTTGCCACTGAGGCAATCTTATTGGTGTCAGAGTACCAGATTATTTATAAAGGAGACATTTCTAATTTCTACATTTGTATTAATCCATACAGCCGTATTAAAATTCAGTGGGCATAATGGGGTAATCTGTAGTCCAGCAGCTGGTAGTGAAACTTTTTTGAATTTTATTATTCAGTCATCATTGCATCTTGAGTTTTAGCATTTTTATTGGTCTAAAAATGCAGTCACATTTGCTCAGTAATGGTACATGATACACATCATTATAGCATATCATTGAATATTTCATTTATTTTGTTTTTGTCACCTCATTGTCATTTGGATTCATTTCTAACATGTCATTCTCCCCCCCCCCCTCCGGGTCGTGTTGGTGCTGCAGAACCAACAAAACATTTGCTTTCCTTCCAAGGGCTGGCTGAGCTGGCGCACAGGGAGTACCAGTCGGGTGACTTTGAGGCTGCAGAGCGCCACTGTATGCAGCTGTGGAGGCAGGAGCCCGATAACACAGGTGTGCTCCTGTTGCTGTCCTCCATCCACTTCCAGTGTCGCCGGCTTGACAGGTGAGAGGGGAGGGCAGGTGGACTGTGTGCTAGCAACCTTTCATCTGGCCACGCAACCTCCTCGCTGCAACAGCCTTTCGCTTAATATTAACTCTTTTCACAATGTGTATTTGAAATCCGGTTGCTCTGCATCTGTCATGAAGTGCCTTTGTACTGCTGCAGGACTTGTGGTGGTTATGATGGTAACTTACCATGTTTCTTCTTTTTTCCTCCCTCTGGTCTTTGTATTAATTTTTAATATAGCTTTTAACATTTTGTTGCAGGTGCTGCTTCTGTGCCACAAAATCTGTAAACTATGCAAAAAAAAAAAGCACAATGTCAACAAAATTTTAATAAAGGAAGGACGATCTCTTCACAGTGCATATGTTGACTTTCTCAAACATGCTTTATTTGGTTGTGCAATTTTTAAAATTACAATGTTATATTCAACTGAAGGGAAGTTATCAATAACAGTCTTTTAGTTATTTTCATTTAAGTGTTCTTTTGTAGGGCGGTTAATTTAGTATATTCGTTACTAATAGCTACTGACTGCAACATTATCTTGGCCAGGCCATTTTAATATTCATGTAAAAATTATTTTAAACTTATCTACAAACCATTTGAAAGACAGTCTGAAAAAGCTGATATAGTTAGTAAACTGTTGAGTTAAACTTACCATAGTATGAATGTTAAATATATATTCAGTAGTTTACCTTTATTTTATGAACAGCTTTTGCTTGAGAATGGAATTCTAAATTTAAGTGTGAGAATTTTACTGTGGTACAAAAAATTGGTTATTTTGCTGACAGAACTTCAGACGATACTTTGTTGGCAGGAGCTTTTTTAGTTATGGCCCATATTAAATTGAGCATAATTCCTGAGTTGCTCATCTGTCTCTGGCACCCTGTCAGGTCGGCTCACTTCAGCACCCAGGCAATCAAACAGAACCCTATGCTGGCGGAGGCCTACTCAAACCTGGGCAATGTCTTCAAGGAACGTGGCCAGCTGCAGGAGGCCATCGAGCATTACCGTCATGCGCTACGCCTCAAGCCGGACTTTATTGATGGCTACATCAATCTGGCTGCTGCACTAGTAGCTGCAGGTGACATGGAAGGTGCTGTGCAGGCCTATGTGTCAGCCCTGCAGTACAACCCTGTGAGTCTTGCTCTCTGTCTTCACTCTTAGGTTATAGTTCCTTTTCCTCTAGGCTGTGGATGGGCATTACGACCCTATTACAATGTGAAATACTACCATGAATAATTTTATGGAAGATGAAATAAATTTTGGTAGCATTTTGCCTGAAATCTGCTTACAAAGATCTGTTTATAGCAAAGATCTACTTATAAAAAGCTCCTGCCTCTATTTTGCATCATAGTATTTAAACATATTTTGGTTTTAAGACCAACTCTGTTGTGACCCCCCCCCCAAATTATTTATACATGTATGCGTACTGTTTTACAGGATTTATACTGTGTACGTAGTGACCTGGGGAACTTGCTCAAAGCACTTGGGCGTCTAGAAGAGGCCAAGGTATGTCATGGTGCACCAGCATTGTCAGCTGTATTTGTCATTTTGTTGCCCCTTACCCCCAAATGCCTGCACAGCCTAGCTCTAGTATTTTTGTAAATATAAATAACTACCTTTAATGCAATATGAAAACATGCTCAGCCTTTGGGCCCCTTTAACTGTTGGAGCAACCTTTGCCTTCATCTTGTTTCTAAGTAGCCTTTGGCAGGCTTTTAAATGTTTTTTTAATTTTTTTTAATTTTAAATATAATTTTCTACAATTTCCCTGTTTCGTGGCTACATATAAATTTAGTGTTAAAGCCCCACACAAAATATTGTTACACCTTAGCCTAACCCTCTGGGTTAGTGGCTTACACACAAGAAAAAAGGCTGTAATGTCTTACATACAAGTGATGGAAACTGAGACTAAACTCCTGTTTGTTATGGGTGGGATAATACTGGCTCGGTCTTAGATGAGCTCATGGACTGAAGTTAGTTGTTATTCTTACACATTAAATAAGTTGGCTTCTAACTGACAAATAACCAAACCCTCCTTAAAAACCAGTTGACTGAAAACTATTGATGAGCTGGAACTTTGAAGTTAAGCTTTTGAGTTTTGTGAGTGTGCTTGGTTAGAAGCTAACTTATTTACTACCTTTTGGGAGCGGCTTGAGTGACGAGCAGTGGGTTGGCCCAATATATGCCTCCCCTTTTGCTCCGTTGCTCCCCCGTCTCCACGCGCTGGCTCAGGGTCCGTGGAGTGTGCGCAAATAGAGCTGTTTGTCTGGTTCTCATTAGTATCCTCCCTCTTCCCCCAAAATCATTCTTGTCTTTCAGGCTCTGAGCTGTAGCCAAGCACACAAATGTGTCTGATTTTTTTTTTCTGCAAAAGTTATGTTTACTCACAAACTTTGCTGTACATAGGGGACCCCAGCATCTGAGTGTTCAACTGACCAATTAGGCAACCCATTATAAAATTCCTCTTCCCCACCTGACTGCCCTGGGCCATGCCAGGCAGGCAGCTCATTATCTGCACTCCACTGCGTGCGTCAGCCGCTGGGATAGTGAGAGAGCGCACGCGTGCAGCAGCAGCATTGACCTCTTTATTTCAGCGCTCTGGAGGCTTCTAGGTACTGCAAGTAAAAAGTCATTTTCCTCTTCTACCCATTGGCCTGGACTGAGGCAAGCAGAAGAGATAAATTAAATTGAACAATATTTTTTCCCTTTATGTCATAATTTAATATATTGGTAATAACATGTGGTCAGCTCATTTTGGGGAGATCAAGCCAGTTATCCTCCCTCTTAAATTTAATGTTGAGGTGACTAATGAATATCAAATTAATTAGCGAATGTCAAAGAAAAGCCTTTTTCCTTTTCCACCCCGTCTAATTCTGTTTTTTTTGTTTGTAACAGTCAAGATACTGTTGCATGAGTACATGGTTGACTGTGCATTTTTTTTTTTTATTTTCCTTTTAAAAACACTGTTTTGATATTTTACTAACGGTCATGTTTTCTTATTTTGTCTCCTGGTTCTTTCATGACTAAATTGTTATTTAGAAGGTTTCAGGTGGGTGACACTATTCCTGCGTAGGTGCCTGGCTGAAGGGAACACTAGGGCGCATCAATCCTCCTCTTCGGCGTCTCCGTCTGAGTCCAAAAATATGGTAACGGGTTTGTAACTGCCACCCCCTACAAGAAAAACACCCCACTTTTATAACTAAGTTCCTGTCTTGTGGATTAATTGAGGTGGGAAAAAGTTATGGTTACTTAACAAAAGTGTTGCTTACATGCTACCGAACAAGAGCCATCATTTAATGTAATGAAGCCAACATGGATTGCCTTATGAGTATACAGTTATAAGCAACAACTTTCTAACTTCCGTGGGGATTTTTGGTCTGGTTGATTTTTATTTGGATTTTATTATTTCTTTTTTTTTTTTTTTTTTTTTTTACTTTGATCTTCATAATTTGGAATTGTGGGTTCTGATTTGCAGATCATGCGCTGTGTGTCTGCAGTAGCGCAAGGGCTGCGCAGCGACAAGCAATGGAGGCATGCGCATGCGAGAACCTCTCACCGCTCGCACCCTTTCCTCTCCCCACCCATCTCCAAACTGCTGAGTGCGAGTCTTTGTGTTCACCTTGCCAGCTAGTTGACTCTGTCTTCAAGCGGGGTGCCATTGGCTATCACTGGGAATACCTTATCTGATAGACCTACTAAATAATTTTGGCTTCAACTTTCTTCAGGTTATTAACCAATTAGGGTGGGTTACAGAGCAAATGCCAGGCTGGTTTGGCTTCACTATAGACTTCTGAGCAATCAGTACGTGGAGTCAGCGCAGGCAGCGAAGAATGCAAGTGTCAGCGCATTCAATGCGAGCAAGCAGCGTTGTGGTGGACACCACTGGTGCCTCAGAGGCTCATTCCCGCGCTTGCATTACAGGGACCTCCATCTGTGCACAGCTCCCTAGCATCTGAGGTTGTGAGAATTCTTCTTGCAAAAAGGCCAGTCTAGTATTCATACAACATACCGTACAGTATTTTATTTATTTTTTTATTGAATTTTATGAAAAGCATAACAATGCATTTTTCCTCAAATTAAGTCTTTAATTCTCTCTGACTGCAACAAGACATTAGGTCTAAACTATGAGAAGCAGATATAATGACGTAATCATAATTAAATGGTACAAACCTATCGGCACAATGTGTTTGGGTTAATTTGGCAGTTTATTTCTGATGTATGCCATAACTGTAGATGCTAGCCTGTGTGTGGGTGTGGGTTGGATCAGCGCAGCGCAGGACAAAGCTAGCAGCTTTAGCGCAGCAGATTCTTTGCGCGTGCAAGCCCATACTGCAGACTCACTTTTTGCTTTTTGTGGAAAAAGAATTAATGTTTCTTTTTGTCTACTTTTTTGTTTCTTTTTATTTGGTTTTTATTTTCCTCCTCCCTTTTACCTTTTCATCTTACCCACTGCTGATGGTTTGTGGCGTTCATCCTTTTAAGGCCTGTTACTTAAAAGCAATTGAGACTCAACCAAACTTTGCTGTGGCATGGAGCAACCTGGGCTGTGTGTTCAATGCCCAGGGAGAGATCTGGCTTGCCATTCACCATTTTGAAAAGGTGAGTGGGTAATATGCATACTTGAAATCAGACCTAATTTATAGTAGAAATGTCTTGCTTATACTACCTGCAGGAACATTTTTGACAGTACAAGTTATTTTTAAAATGGGAACTTTTTAGGTTCCCATTTAATGGGGAATATTAATATGTTCAAACCTTTTGAATGGTTTTTGATTCTTTTCCAGGCTGTAACTTTGGATCCAAATTTTCTTGATGCTTATATCAATTTGGGCAATGTTCTGAAAGAGGCCAGAATCTTTGACAGGTGGGTTGTTAAAATTTGTATTCTGTTAAGTGTTCTTAAATCTCTTGTTTCACAAATCACTTTGCAGACACTTTAACTACATTTTAGATAGTTTGTGTCCACTTAGCTGTGCAAAGTGTGTGAGATGAACATTTTGATCTGTCGCAAAATGCACTAATGCAGTGGTACTGCTAAATATATGCTGCTGTAGAAGAGGGAGTGATGGTTACTTAGATAAGTGTTTTACAATTTGAGGGATTTTTATTTATTTTTAATTTTGTGCTGGCACAGGTTATAATCTTTGTAATTTAAAATAATGGGAAATAGGCTCCCTATTTACATTTTTCTGGTTTTAAGCCCGGTTTTCAGGAACGGATTAGAAACGTAAACTGGGGTAGAACTGTCGATCCAGGAATATTATAAACATTTGTTATTAAATGGGTCTGCAGTGTATGGAATTGTGCTGACAAGTCTTTCACTTTTGACCATTTTTCTCTGCAGGGCTGTTGCAGCTTACCTCAGGGCTCTCAGTCTGAGTCCCAACCATGCTGTTGTTCACGGCAATTTGGCCTGCGTGTATTATGAGCAGGGTCTTGTGGATCTGGCCATAGATACTTACCGACGTGCTATTGAGTTGCAGCCTCACTTCCCCGATGCCTACTGCAACTTGGCTAATGCCCTGAAGGAGAAAGGAAATGTAAGATGCCTCAAGTAATTCTGTGTGCATTTGTGAACCTCTGAACCCTGTGCGGGTGCACCTTTTGAAATGCTTAGCTTGAACACCAAGGTAGTAATTATGTGGTTTATGTTTATATAGATAAAAAAGTTGCGTATCCTCTGTGGTATTGGACTTTCAAAATTAACTACATTGATTGGAATGTGAGTTTGAAACCTTGTTAGTTATATGGGGAGGGGGGTGTTAAATGTTCAGTTTTGTTACTTTTCAGTTTCTTGTTTAAGTTGTGCAATGACCTGGAACCTGGTTTGGTTCTGTGTCTTCAGGTGTCAGAGGCAGAAGAATGCTACAACACTGCATTACGCCTGTGTCCAACACATGCTGACTCACTCAATAACTTGGCCAACATCAAGAGAGAGCAGGGTTTCATTGAAGAGGCTGTCCAGCTGTATAGAAAGGCTCTTGAGGTAAGGGTTTTAGCTTCTGTTGTAAGAAATTTCCCAATATCGGTCTAGTATTTAATGGGTTTAAAGAACAGTTTTATGGACAGGTAAGTTAATATATTGTACAGCTGATTGTCCCGAGTTCCATTTTCACGTAATAATGGGAACAAAATATTATACCCACATTTTTTTTCCTTTGGTGTAAATACATTAAATTTAAGCACTGTATCAGTACCATTACATAAACTTTTTTTCTATCTTTCTTACACTGTGGATATTTGGAATTCCAGCTGCTACAATAGCTTATAAAACATGCCTTTTCATACACCAAACTTATTAATTCAATAGAGTGCCATTTTTGCATATTATGTGCTCTTCTGTTTGTATTGGCATTTTATTTGATAGAAAAGGTTATTTTGTCATTTTTTGTGTATAGTATATTAAACTCTTAAGTACTCTGGGAACAATGACCACTATAAATAAATTCTAAATCTGGCAAACGACTGAAGATTATCTAATATCAAAACTATTTTAGTTTGACTACACAGCATCTTTGGCAATAGTGTCTCTATGTGGATTGACAAGTGTGGTCAACATTAAATCATAAAATTCCTTGACCCAAACTTAAAAAAAAAAAAAAGATCCTGAAAAGTGCACTGAAAAATACTGCAAAGGTAGAGAAAGATACATTGAAAAGGAAAAATTCAATATTATGCCCAGCAGTGACCTGATTCCCTGTTCAAGGTGTTCCCTGCTTTATGCTCTATGATTTTGAGATGAGCGCCATATTTATAGCATAATTGATAAAAAGGAAATTCTGAATTTTGGTGCATCATTATTGGTTTTTCAAGTTGTGTTTATATTTATCAGGTGTTCCCAGAGTTTGCTGCAGCTCACTCTAACCTGGCTAGTGTACTGCAGCAGCAGGGAAAACTGCAGGAGGCACTCATGCATTACAAAGAGGCCATCAGGTACAACATGGGGCTTTGAGTATGGTATCTTGTGAGAAATCATCACTTTTTTCAATATGTGTATATGTATGTGGCAGTGTTGTTATCGGTCCCCTGTTTCCTTTGATGATAATGGTCACTCTCTCCATTGCTTCCCTCCAGGATCAGCCCTACCTTTGCAGATGCCTATTCCAACATGGGGAACACATTGAAGGAGATGCAGGATGTTCAGGGAGCTTTGCAGTGCTACACTCGTGCTATTCAAATTAATCCAGCCTTTGCTGATGCACACAGCAATCTGGCCTCCATACATAAGGTCTTGACCCAGACCGATCCAGTTGTATCATTTTATGTTAAAGGTTGATTTCTGTTCGAAATTTATAATGCTTGAACACTTACAACTTCCAGGACTCTGGAAATATTCCAGAAGCCATTGCATCCTACCGCACAGCCCTGAAGCTGAAGCCAGATTTCCCTGATGCCTACTGCAACCTAGCACACTGTCTGCAGGTATTTCAACTTGATGCCTTGGTATGGGGTTTAAAGATGCTTGAGTCTGACTTTAGACACTACTTGAAGTCCAGTGTCATTGCCTTCAGGAAGTTGGGTCATCCTGCTTATCATTCCAAGGATCATTTCTGATTCCTAATTAGTGCAAGTAAAATTTTAGTTTTTGCTTTTTATTGAAATAATGGCAACATACACTTGAAATATTGAAGTTGATGGGTTTGATTGGAGTGTAAAATAACCTATAAATACAATCCCATATTTAGGAAGTTGTTTTATTTATTTATTTTTATTTTATACCTGTGTATAATTTGATACAATTTATGTATCTGTTTTTATTTCTTTATATGGCTTCTTCACCCTATAGATTGTGTGTGACTGGACAGACTATGATGAGCGAATGAAGAAGCTGGTGAGCATTGTTGCAGACCAGCTGGACAAGAATCGCTTGCCTTCGGTGCACCCCCACCACAGCATGCTATATCCCCTTTCTCACAATTTCCGCAAGGCCATTGCAGAGAGGCACGGCAATCTCTGTCTGGATAAGGTACAGTACTTGCATTACTCCATGAGGAAAAACTTAAGCCAGTCAAATCAGCTATTTACTTGTTCCTTCTGCCTTTTTTTGATTTGATCTCTTACTTCAGGGATACCTTAGCTAACCTGCATTTATAGAACTACTTGTACGTTGCAGATCAATGTTCTTCACAAACCCCCCTATGAGCACCCCAAGGACCTGAAGGCCAGTGGTGGCCGCCTTCGCATAGGCTACGTCAGCTCTGATTTTGGCAACCATCCCACCTCCCACCTCATGCAGTCTATCCCTGGCATGCATAGTTCTGAGAAGTTTGAGGTAACAGGGCTGTCTGCTTCTTTCTGTGTCTGTTTTCTGTTAGGTATAAAATTAAGCCAAACGAATCATGTCTCTCTTTGACACAGGTTTTCTGTTATGCCTTGAGCCCAGATGATGGCACAAACTTCCGAGTTAAAGTGATGGCAGAAGCGAATCACTTCACAGACTTGTCACAGGCAAGTGCCCTCAATGTTGTCCACAAACTAGATCCTCATCCTAAAATTACCTAAATATGTTTCAACTGATGGGACTTCTATCCATTTAGATTCCCTGTAATGGAAAGGCTGCAGACAGGATCCATCAGGACGGAGTGCATATTTTGGTTAACATGAATGGCTACACAAAGGGAGCCCGCAATGAACTGTTTGCTTTACGCCCAGCACCTATACAGGTAGGATACTGCAGAAGATGTGGATATTTCCTGTTTCAGTTTTTGCAGTGTAGTGGCTGTTTTCAAAATATTTAGTGGTCACTATAAGGAAAATGTTATTGTTGCATTACAAATAAATGTTACAATGTTATTGCTACTGTTCCACTGTTACATACCCCAGATTTTAACAGTAATTGGCAGGCCTTGGGATTAGTATCTCGCATGCAGTCCCAGTATACTCAAACTATAGTGCAGCTCATCTTTTAATATTAACTCTTCGTTTCCACAGACATCCTGCTGTAAAACAGAACCACAATCCAGTGCAGTAATTTGTTTACAGGAAATCAAAAAAGTCAAAAAGAAACTGGTTCCTGTGGCATAATGCCTTGTACAGCAAGCTGTAAGGGACATACCCTGCTAATATCATGTCTTGTGTGTTTTTTTTAAATTTAACTAATAATATGTCAAAGTCAAAAGAGTTTATTTGTCAAGTACATGGTTGTAATCCAGCAAAATGGAACCAAAAAGGTTGTTTAAAAAATTGAAAAGTAATGAAACTCAAAAGGCATATAGGGTGGAACTGAACATTATAAGCGTGTAATAGAATTGAAAGATGTCACCCATGACAGTTCACATTCAACTGTTCTTATGACTTGTAAGTACAGTAATAACTTATGGATTGTTCACTTATTCTTAAATTTTGAACAAGGCAGTGCAACTGCTGTGCAGCAACATGGCCCTTTGCTATGCAACACAGTTGGTCCAAAACTGTGGCCTTCAGCTACGCAGGGTGGTTGCTGCACAACTACATGGCCCTTTGCTGCAATGGGCAATTACTGCTTTGTAGTAGAAATGCCACTGTCCCATGAAAAAGTGTTTTACAGTGCTTTAGTAATATTTGGTAAGGTTGGTTTGGGGTTTTTGGATAGTCTGGGAATGAACGCATTATTTTTCCCTCCGTTTAAAATAATGTAAAATTGGATCCAAGTATGTGCAATTTTAATATGTAGCATTTTTAGGAACAAATTGAGTAAATCAGGGTTTACTTGTACTGTATAAATATATGTATGTGTAACCAGCTGGTCACGGAAGGACCAGGTCTGTTAACATTGGTTAATTTTATATATTCATATAATTTGTTGCATTGTGATATTTGTAATGATAGGCAATGGAAAGCTGCTCTATTGTTACAGTCAGATAGCGGAAATGGTCTTTTTCCTATTATATAATGAAAACTAAATCAGGACCAGACTTGAAACCCGATGAACATTCTTGAATTATCAGGTGTATTTTTAATTTAACTGATAACCTCCAATACATTGCTGGATGTGTTACATTTCCTCTCAATGCTGTTTGTCCTTCCTCTCTCAGGCGATGTGGCTAGGCTACCCAGGAACCAGTGGGGCTCCCTTCATGGACTACATAGTCTCTGACAAGGAGACATCACCACCAGATCTGGCAGAACAGTTCTCGGAGAAGCTGGCGTACATGCCCCATACCTTCTTTATAGGAGATCATGCCAACATGTTCCCACATCTCAAGGCATGGATTACTTTTAACTTACTTTAAATGTCTACACATAGTATTTGTTTATTGTACTGCTATCTGTACAAAGAAGAAAAAAAAACATCTGGAGAACATTACAATGTATTTTTTGGTCACTGTCAGATTTAATATTTGTATGTATGTATTCAATGTATTTCCCATATTGTATGGTGTTTTTTTTTTTTTTTCTTCTCTGTATCCTATATCACCTATCAAACTCTTCAACTGATCTGTGTCTGTTTGGGGTCCGTAGAAGAAGGCAGTGATTGACTTCAAGTCAAATGGACACATTTTTGATAACCGCATTGTTCTGAATGGAATTGACCTGAAGGCCTTCTTGGACAGCTTACCTGATGTGAAAGTAATGAAAGTGAGTGAGCTTTCTGACTGGTGATCTGCCGCTTTGCCTGATTCAAATCCTTGTCACACACTTCTTTTGTTTACTAACCTTCTTCACATCTTTGCAGATGAAGTGTGAGAGCCAGGAGGCAGCCGATGGCAACACAGCCCTATCTATGCCTGTAATCCCCATGAATGCGGCTGCTGAGGCAATCATCAATATGATCAATCAAGGGCAGATCCAGGTCACCATCAATGGCTTCACTGTCAGCAATGGGCTGGCCACCACCCAGGTACAGAAGTGTCTACTTTAGTGGTTCTGAAAGCATATAGGAACTGGGTTCTTCAGTACAGATTAGTTTTAATTTTCCCCCTCTCTTTTTAGTTCTAGCTGGCAACACTGTTGTATTCCTAGTATATAAATTCTGTATACATTTGTGAGGATATATTTATTAATAATTGCCATAAAAGCTGGTACCACTTGGTTTACCACACCTCAAAAATGTCCAAGTTGTGTTTTCATGATAATTGTCAAAAATTCCTTTGTGTAGCTGCTTGATGTGACTAATGCATTTGAATGTAGAACATCCATTTACTATTGCTCAGATAATGTTGAAAAAAATTTGGGACAGGAGTGACCTTGCTTTTTGCATTTGAAGTTTAGTGATGTCATGAGGATGTTGAAAGTATTTGCATGCCAAGCAAATGAGCCAAATTACCTTGAAATATATCAGCTATGTGTGTCAAAGTACACAGTGGTTTGATCTTCATGCAACAGATGGAATTGTGTGAAATAATTTCTGCTGGTTGTGAGCATGTCAGAGCCAGAGTAACAGGCTTTGTACTGTGCTGGTAGTTTGTCAAAATGCCAAGTGATGTATGAGACTGATCTTTCACCTTTGCTGTAATGCTTTAATGCTAAAGCAGTGGTTTGTTGGTGAAAGAAAAGATAAAAGCATTAAGTGCAGCAGTCCCTCCGTATGCAAACTCTTTATACCAAAATTTTCACTGTAACAACTCTTAAAAATAACTAAAGTATGTATCAGTGTCCAAATAGAAACTGTTGTTGTAACTATTTTTTTATTTAAGCTTATCCATAATGAAAGATATGTGACTAAAAAAAACTGTGCCGTAGTGTTTCTGTGCTCCCATGTGAGGCTCATGCTCACTTTATTTGACCACGTTTGGATGGGTTTACAGTATTTACCGTGATTTAAGCTGGATACCAATTCAGTAGGATGCCCATTGGTTCTCAAAGGAAGAGATTATGTTGGAATTATGGGTTAATAGTTAAGTAGGAGTTTTTGAATAGGCTGGGAGCATTTATTTTTTCCGTCCATTTAAAATAACGGGACTGCACTTATCTGATATGTTTTTCGAGGATGAAATGCGTTCATGAACCTGCATATCTTTAACCTCTGCAAGGGTGTATGTTCCAAAATCTGTATTTGTCAGTACATAAAGTTAATAGCCCTAAGTCCCAGGAGGTCTTGCAGCTGGAAGTGCCAAGTTTATAAGTTTATTAAATAATTTAGTCTTTGAATAAATATGGGGAAAAGGCTTGGACAAAATTTGGTCTCTCAAACTTCCAACATAAAGTATATAATATGACTATTTGACTCCTACCCCCTCATTCAGTACACACATCTCGCAGCACTTATCAGCCTGTTTGTAGCCAAAGTGACAACTTGGTGAAATGTTTGTCAGATGTCATATTGTTAAGGTTTCTTTGGGTTGGACTGTTTGTTCATAGGGAACACTTCAGCAATGTAGGGATGCAAGGAAGGTTTATGATTCAGAGCTATTTTCCCCACTGTGAGCTGGATGCATTTTGTACTGCAGAGAGTAACATTATTATTAGTAATAGTAGTAGTCTTCGTAGCATTAGTCACCTTTACCTTCCTTATTTCTTTTTTTGTAGATTAACAATAAGGCAGCCACTGGGGAGGAAGTGCCACGCACAATTGTGGTCACTACACGCTCACAGTACGGGCTTCCAGAAGATGCTGTTGTATACTGCAATTTCAACCAGCTCTACAAGATCGATCCTCCCACTTTGCAGATGTGGGTTAATGTAAGTGCAAGAATCTCACAAAAATCCTGCTTGAATTTTTCTAATTGCTTCCTGAACATTCATTTGAAAAATACAAGGTAATTATAAAAATGCATCAAAAAACCAATTGCACTTGTCACTACATTAAGTATTAAGCTTCCAAAGCCAGCGTGATTTAAGTAAAAGAAATTGTTTGCATGAGTTGCCTTCCTCTCCTCGTCTTTAGTCTTTGACAATTCTGTTTGTATTCCTGTAGATCCTAAAGCGTGTACCCAATAGTGTATTGTGGCTGCTGCGCTTCCCAGCCGTGGGCGAGCCCAACATCCAGCAGTATGCTCAGAACATGGGCTTGCCCGGCTCACGCATCATCTTCTCACCTGTGGCCCCCAAGGAGGAGCATGTGCGAAGGGGCCAGTTGGCTGATGTGTGCCTGGACACACCACTCTGCAATGGGCACACCACTGGCATGGATGTGCTGTGGGCTGGGACACCTATGGTCACTATGCCAGGTGAGCCTTTCAGTGAGAGGAGGAGGGGCCTTTTAAGCTTAGATCCACTGCCAGCTATCCTGGCTAGTAGCTTAAGTTTATATGACTCATTTGCTCATGGTCTAATAGTATTACTGTTCTTGACTTTTAACTTGCTTTGCTAGAGCAGAAACCTTGTGTCTGTATTATTATTATTTTTTGTAGAGTTTCTTTGGATAAGTTTACATTCAGTTGTTACTTTTCTCTAAATCATCTAACAGCATATTGATATGTACAGTGATTTACCCACTTCCACAGCTGGTTAATTTTTACTGGAGTGATTTGAGATGAGTACCATGGCCAGTTGAATTGGTGGGGTTTGAACCTGACTCTATTAAGTGCAGTGCAGAGCCTCTAACCACTGTGCCACCTGACTACTGCAACTTCAAAGCAATAATGTTAATATCCTTGCAAATGATCAGTATTTTTCTGCACAAATCTCAAACCTGTAAGAGGGAAAGTTGGTCATCCTTTTGTGTTCATGTACACTACTGATGCAGTGAAAGGCCTTGTACTGATGATGGGTTTTGTTATGTATTGTCTGCAAAGGTGAGACTCTGGCCTCCCGTGTTGCTGCCTCTCAACTAACCTGCCTCGACTGTCCTGAGCTCATTGCTAAAAACCGTCAGGAATATGAAGATGTGGCTGTCAAACTAGGCACCGACATGGAGTAGTGAGTTTTTCTCTGGGGATGTTATCCCTTCCTGATATCTTCATGCCTGTATGAAAACAGATGGTTGGTGATTCAGTCATTCATTGACTTTTCCAACTAATCAGTGACAATCTTCCTGTTTTTCAATTAGCCTGAAGACAGTCCGCACTCAGGTATGGAAGCAGCGGATCTGCAGCCCCCTGTTCAACACAAAGCAGTACACGGCAGAGCTGGAGAAGCTTTACATGCGCATGTGGGAGCACTATGCCAGTGGAGGCAAACCTGAGCACCTCTTCCAGCTCCAGCCCCGCGAGAGTGCTGAGAGCACCTGAATGAAGTTCCTCCACTTTTGCACCTCCTTCTCATCCTTCTTCCTGCTCCCACAAAGCTGTACATTTCTGTGGGGCTGGTATCTACCAACAGCATGGTTGACTTTTAAAATGTTTATTATGAGCTCTTGTGTCACAGGGAAGACTGGTACTTCCAACACCACAAAGCACAGAGATGTACACAATGCATAATGTGGTGGCCTCGCAAGAGTTAAAGTTTGGGATGGGACTGCCTGCCTTTGACCACGGTGTTCTTGCAGGTGTGATAAGTCACAGTAAGCTTGTGTAACATGAAGAATGGATGTGCATGAAATCACTGTGGAACAAATGATACAGTGACTTTCTTAAAGCAGATGATCAGATTTAAAATGCACATGTGCATTGAGACACACTTTGAGGTGCAAGTCAGGTTACCTTTCCATTGTCTTTTCAGCTCGTGAATCAGATGGCTGCTTTGCTTTTTTTTTTTTTTTTTTTTTGGAAGGGGGGGTGGGGTTTGGCTTTTGCCCCTGGAGGGTTTTCAGAATCAAAACTTATTTGTATTACAAGCCAGTTTGTGAGTCATTTGTAAATGTTGAAAATTTGTCCTTCATATGTTGAGATACTATTTTTGAAGACCAAATAGTGTGAGCAATTGAACTGGACAGAAGAGAAATTGACTCCTTATTCTGGAGAGAAATGGGCCTAGACTAGTGGTACTTTAACCAGGAATGCTCCAGGTAAGTATTGTAATAGCCTTATTTTGTACCTTCTTCATTTGTACTGTAATGTTTGCTGTGTGTGCTGTTTACATTGCCTCAATGGTAAACTAAGGCTCTAACAGTAAATCCTTTTAAAGAAGTTGTAGACTTTGTGCTTTATTCTATTTTCCCATACTGATATTTCTGGTTATGCCAACTATGGAGAATTTTCTATAATTTTGACATCTTTCCTCTGTTCTGCATGGTGGATTTTACATACCGTTATGCTTTTCTGCCAGACTAATCACATCCAAGTTACTATTGTATGGCTTCATAATACTGAGTTGAAACAGCTCTGGTTTGTATCTGGCATTAGCAGCTAATACCATTATTTCTATTTCGATTATCAATTAAATATATTGAGACATGTACCTTCATTAAATTGGTAATGTAGTGTTTACTGTAGGAGCACAGTATGTATTGACGGTGGTCCTTTACTGTAAAGTTACCACTGAGGCACTGGATTTTTATGCACAGCTTTAAACCCACAGGTTCAGGGGTTTCACATGGTTCTGTCTGAAGGGAGAGATTATTAAATAATCACTTTCTGATGATGAACTAATTTCCTGACACTTATATGGACTCACCTTAGATTGTGTGCCTCCTTCCAGCTGAGCAGAATGCATTTCCTTTTACATTAATTTACATAGCAGAGGCTTGTCCAAAATAATGTATAATAGTTTTTTAATTATTTGGCTCACATTTTTATGCAAGGTGAACTGTTGCTGCACACACATCCATAAAAAATATTTGTACATTAATATGGGATAGCACTGTCACACATATACACTAATATACAGTTAAGAGACCCTAGTACACCTGCAACACATGTCTTTGTACTGAGGGGGAGGCTCACTCAAACACGGTGGCTTATTAATGTGGACTATTGTACAGTATATGTACTCTTTGTATATAACTGTTTTTTTTGTGTACATTTCAATGTAATGAAAAATATGTTTGATGTTTGAACACCAGTGTATTGTAATACCAGCATTACATGGTGACAGACATGGTTTTGGCTTTTTTGTGGTGTTGGCAACAGAGCGATTTTTAAATGCACACGATGGTTAATTTAGTAATAGTTTCATCTGTAATCACACGTCTTTGGACTGTTGGAGTAAATTTGAGCCTGAGGTAAACCTGTGCTTTGAGTAAATGCTATGCAGAAGGAGCAGTGCAAGCTGATGGATGCAATATTACAGAGCAGTTTGTGAAGGAAAACTGCCTTATAACTGTCGAAGTGACTGTGGTACTTGGTAGTATTTTAGCACAGATGGGTGTCCCTTTATGGGACAGAAACCCTTCCCTTTGAAACTAATTACCATTTGGACATGAACATTTTTTTTTTTTTTTTTTTTTGTAAAGCAGGGAAAGTGCAACTAATTAAGCCAACTTTTAATGTTTTTGACAAGCTAACTGATTGTTAAACTAGGCTTTTAAATACTTTCCTTGAGTATTTTAAAAGTGTTCTTTTTGGTCATTGTAAAAACTAAGTTATCAACATTGTGTAATTGTATGTACTGGGAATGTACGTACCTCACAGAATTCAGCACTTGACCATAAAATTTACCTGATATACCTGTAAAGATAGAATCAAAAAGTGGAACTCTTTCCTATCATAATATGATCAGTGGAACTCTTTCCTATCATAATATGATCATACCACATTTGAAATATATTGAATTAAAATATATTATGCGATTTGGTCTGCAAATGAGTATCTCCTGCCTGTTGAAGAGCCTGCAAACTCCATTCTGCACTTAATCTCTATGCTCTTGCACTTGAGAGCACGGAGATTTGGATCCCTCCAAAAAAAAAAAGTGTGAATGCAACTGGTTAACAATTGTTTCATTAGAGGAATGTCCGTCAAACATTTTATCACTTTGTCTTCCCTGGAAACTGCTTTCTTTTGCTTTTATTTTGAGATGCAAAAGAATGTAGCAGATAAGTTTAAAAAAAATGCAAGCATGATGAACAGATGAAGGTGCTGCTGGTCCAACCCCTTCCTTTTCCTAGTTTTCCATGTAACACGTACACCCCACCTGCTTGCAAGGGCTGGGTTAAACTTCTGCCGTGACTGTTCTCAGGTTACCAAGAAAAAAGGAGTCAACTGCTCAGAGCAGGAGTTAGAAAACAAGGTCGCCTACTGAACAGATCACCACCTGTATTGTTCAGGTGAGCTGCGTTTCCGCATGTCATTACAGTGCACTGGACTGTGTCTCAGCAAACAGTGGCTTAGTCTGGATGGGAGTATTTAATATAGTTGTGTGAAATTTATTAATATTTTGTTACAATTGTGTTTTTAATCTTATGAAATGACAGCCCAAGTCCAAATGCATGTTTTCAGTTACCTGAGGTGAAGCAATATTTGAAGTTATGTGCTTACAGAGGAGTTCAGACTTGAGTATCTGTTTACATTTTGTTGAAACAAATTATATTCTGAAGGATGTTTTCTATTTGTATTTTTTGTACCTTCAGGCAAACCAAACTTGAAATGTCATTTCAACCAAATAAGTATATTTAAGCTATATAGTTTAGCTACAAGCTTTGCATTTTCAGCGACTGGAATAAATTTTGATGTCGTTCTTATGATTTTAGAATTGTTAAATTATAAATTGTTACATTTAACTTGACGTTTGTGACAATAGTAAAAACAGCCATAACCCCTTTTAGCATGTATTTTTCAAACGGTGCATGTCAAATACCAGTGTTTTTAAATTCAATTGAAAAGATTTATTTTAAAACATTTTCAGAATGCATTTTCCCTTCTGTACTTTATTGCATTGTGCAGAGAACATTTAAAAGGGAAAATCAAAAGTAAGATGATTTACTTGAATGCCATACTTTAAACTTTAAGACATTTATGCAGTCTCGGCTGTCTGCTATTAATCGTTAAGATCTAGTTTTTGGCCCTGTTCCACAGAGGAGGGCAACTGGGGTGTCAATGTATGCTCAGAAAGTCATATCACAGACGTGCCTTTTTTTTCCTAAAGCTTTTGGTTATTGACACTTAAGTGCATAAAATGCAGTTCCATGTTAAATGTTCTGTAATATATAGCTTTTCCTCTTCAATTTTACTCTACTGTCATTTTCACTGAATTATTGAACCAGTTTTATTTCCGCTTTATGTAGGTTAACCAGCACAGAGGGATCTATTGGCAATGTCGCAAGGTGAGTATTAAATAACTTATTGTTCATTTTTCTCCACATAAAATCACTAAATGCAAAATTGATTAGCAATACTGTTTTTCAACATCATCTTTATACAGTTCTTTTGTGACAGTCCTGGGCCTTGTTGAAATAAGTGATTTTTCCTCATATTCTCAGTTTCTTTAAACAGTATAAATTATGGAAAATTTGTATGTAAAGCACATATTTACAGGTCCCCAGACTCAATTTCCGTTCCCTCTTTCTTTGTCTAAAAAAAAAAAAAATTTGCGAAGATGATGTGATCTTTCCACAGTTTCCGATAATTAATATCATAATCCTGAGCAACTAGGTTAGTAACATGGCTTCATGTAATGCCAGACACTTCTGGAAAATGAATTAACATGAGCATTAAATTGTTTTCTGGTTCTTCCATACCATATAGTTTCAAAGATCCATGTCACTGGATTAGCATGGATTACCTTGTAAAATAATATAAACTCCAATGTTTTTCCGATTTCATTGGTAAATGTCCTAAAAGTAATAAAAATATCAAAACTTTCAAAATGCAGTTCTAACCACCAAGTTTTCCATGATAGCAGCACAGACTTCCATAACAAACAATATTTTTCAGAAAATCTGCTCATGAACTGATTCCTTTCAATTTAAATGGGACAAAATTATTTCTTAACAAGCCATGAAATGTTAGTTCATTTTCTTCAGATATTCACAATTTCTGCTTTAAGCATAGAGAAAACCTGCAAGAGGAAAAAAAAGTCCAAAATATCAGAACACTACGTAAAGGAACAATTATAACAAAAAATACTGTGATTGTTCACAATGTTTATAATCCCTCTCTGCTGAGCTTTTAGTAAAATATGTTGACTAGTAAATCAAATAAAGGAGAAAGTACATCTCACATGGATGATGGAGCATGGCCTGCTGTATGTAGTACTTGACATGGTCAAGGTTTGCATTTCCTCATCCTATAAGGTGTTTTTTTTTTTTTTTTTTTTTTCCCCGCCTTCACAGATGGCTTATTATTGGTTTAAATACATATTACATGTGCCTGTGAGTGTAAATTCTCACAATATGTAACATTGTAATCTTGAATTTTGGATTAACGTAAAAACAATGTGTAAACTTTGTTGTTGGTCTGTACTGTAACGCAAATGAACTGTATGACAAACAAAACTGATTAAATATCACGTGAAGTGATGGCAGGCATTCTATGAATTAGGTTCTTGTATTCCTGCTGTAACCTTTTGCATGTCAACGGAAATGTAATATCTGAAATTCTAAGCATTCCAAACATTAAGTGTTTGTCTTAAAGGGTTTAATCAGGTAAAGGTTTTACAGTGAACTGGAGTTGGGTCCTACATGTGTATACATGCATCATAACAAACCCATATTTTGCAGCCTTCACTGAAACACATAATTCAATTTTCTTTGAGTCTCTTACTTCTGAAATCATTGTGGTAAATGCAGCTATAATATATGTTACAGTAATTCTGCAAGGGTTTTATGTGCTGTTCACAAAGAGGAAAATTATGAGAAATGAGATGAGCCTTATTTGCATAATGCACTTGATGCAAGTAAAAGCAGTTTTATTATACTGGTGTAAATTGTATGACAGTAATTGCCTTGGTCTCCCTTTTTTGTCTGCATGTGGACATTTCAAGACCATCCAGAGTTATATTTCCTCATAGACCTGTCTGGTTGCATGCCATTCCTTTGCTTACCTTGCTTGTGCGATGTCATGTATATACAAAGAGTGATTTGATTGTTGTTTGACAGAATCCTGAATTTTCATCATATGTATAGTTCATTGTAAATGTTGGTGTTGCTTCATGTATTCCTCTGAGCACAACAAACATTGTGGTGTTTGTGTTAATGATTACAGACACATATCTATTATAATTTTAATGCTAGCAATAATACACACTACTCAGAACTGACATTTGTGGGTTGTCTGTTGCAGAGGGTGACAGGGAGTCCGTCATTCAGAGTATAAAGGTTCGGAGATCTTTGAAGAGAGACAACAGCTGGATAAGACTCTGCAAAAATATGAAGGGGTAGGAGAATATGGGGAAGGGTGATCAGATACATGTATCTTTAATTTTAGTGGTCAAAGTTTGTTTGATTGTTTGGAAGTCACTGAGGGATGCTCTTTTGTTTCTACACTGCTGTACCAACAGGACTGCAGAAGTGAAAAATCAGCCATGCCAATTCAGTTGCAAGAATGAATCCAACCTTGCAATCTCTCCCTCAGCTCCACCTGGCATCACAAACACTGCATCAGTAAGCAGTCCTGAGAAATTTGAACAGTCCGCTTCATGGCCTTCAGCATCTGGACTTAGCTAAATTTGCACATTTTATCAAGTAACAGCTCTGGAAAATGTATTACTATTAATTGTCAGAGTAAAGTAACCATGATAAAGTTTTGATTTGAGTAAGAGTTTTGTTGAATCATTTTTTTTTTTTTTTTTTTGCTCACTATATAGCATTAAATGCTCTAGATATTTCAAGTAAACCATCACACATAAGGGGGAAATATGGTCTCTTATGTGAAGCAATTATATAAACAATTATATTGTACATTAGGTTGAAAGTCCTTCCCCCCATTTAGCTCTGTTTTCCCAAGTGACTTCAGGTGAGTTCCTAAGGAGGAATGCTTCAGGCATAGTCACCTTCCTTGAGAAGCAGCCAAGTGAAACCTGGTCTATCATACAGCAGCTTCCTGTTCCAACTGCTTACATCTGAGGGTAAAAGGTGCAAGAAAGAATATAAGAATAACCAAAGTTGCAAAGGGCACCCATAAACTTTGGGAGGTTCAGTTGACGAATTCGGGTCAGTTAGCTCTACATTGGTTATATGTGTATATGATAGAGAAGAATCAAATTTTATGTACAAGCACATACCTATTGTGTCTGAAGTTATGGAAAAGTACTGGTTGCTGAAAAGTGCAACAATGCAAGGATCATTCAGAATGTGGTTTTCAGAAAATGAGATTGGAATTCTCAGCCTCTTTCTGACAGAACACTTAGGCGATAACCTGAAATGCAGAATTAGGACAAAAGCCCAAATTGTCAGTAATAGACAGTGCTTCTGCTCCAGAATAAAAGCACAATATTATGAGCTGGCCAGCTGAACTATTCCACATCTTGTTGCAGTACCTTGAAGACTAAGAGTATTAATATTAGACAATTTGTTCTCTCAGATTAAAAAATTGTGTCCCTATCAGACAATATCATTTCTAACCTATCTAGTTCAGATCAGAGGAAGCCAGCAGAGGTCCCAGGAGATCTCTGACCCAAAACTCCTTGTATGTACTCTCAGCAGCCAAGAAATTTCAGAGTATAAATTTACATTCTGTCTTGTCTCATTTATACCCCACGTGAAATTCTTTGTCTCCTACTAACATTGGCCTATTGTGCACTTCAGAATTATTTATCAATTTTACCTATTTTGGTTTGATCATTAAAGATACATGTTTGCCTTACATCACCCTATACTTCAGCTGCTGGTGCATAAGCTCTGACATGAGGCAATAATCAGAATTGCTTCTATGGATCAGAGTTCTTGCAGCTGCAACATTATACAGAAAAGTGGACAGTATGTGTGAATATACAAGGGTATGAAACAAAGCTTTCCACTATTTTGACTATAACAAAGCAGAACAGAGCTGCTATAATTATAAAGAATTTTAATTTTGTGGAACCAATGCAATAAAACAGATTTTAAGAATAAATAAATCTATAGTACATGTAGGAGGCACTATTATCTTATGTTGAGTTCAAATTCTGTCTTTATATCGGTGCGTGGTGGGTGTAGAATGCCAGATCCTAACAATGAAGCTACCTCTGCTGAAGACTCAGGTATGGTCCACACGTAAGCTGATATTTTTGAAAACGCAGTTTTTCCATGCCCGTATAAAAAATAAAACAACAAAAAAAAAAAACGGCCACACGACCGGTGTTTTACAAAATTTCTCTGTCCACACAACGGAAAAATTATGTAAAACACCCACATAATCATGCCATGCCAGTAGGTGGCGCTGACACTATGCCAAAAGCACCAAAGAAAAACATTACAAGCATGCGCAGTGAAGCTGACTCAAATGTAAACGAGGGAAACACTACATACAAACATGGCGAAAAAGCAGTCAAAGGCGGACTCATTTATTTGGACTGATGATGAGGTGGAGCTGCTGCTAAATGTTACTCTTCAGTATAAACTTCTCAAGAGTCAGGAGAATGTAGACTGGGAGTCCTGCCAAAACAAGTATTCGGACATTTTCGTAGCGTTTCAAGACCAGTATCCTTCAGACCAAGACGAAGCTGAAAAGGCAGGAAAGACTTTTCCTCACAACAAAGAAGCAGTAAGCAAGGCCATTTTGACCACAAAGCTGAAGTCCATTCGAGGAAAGTACAGGCAGGCTTTAGACTCTGGACGGAAAAGTGGTCATGGCAGAGTGGTTTTACTGTACTTTGAGTTATGTGAGGAAATCTGGGGCGGTTCGCCCGCGACGAGCGCAATATCTGCTGGTATAGAAACAGCGGATATCAACGTCCATACTGGTGATAAATCGCCGTCCTGCGTCAGTTTGGAGTCCTCCGAATCTGCTTCTGATCTGATAGTTGCAGAAATGTCCGGTGAAGGAGGTGAGGGTAGTACGTCCGCCCCTGTCAAAGAACGCCTGGATTTACCTCAGGTATGTTTGATAAGTATTAGCTGACTATTATTAAAGTTAAAAAAAGAAAAAAAGTTTACGTTTTAAAGGTAGTTGTAGTTTATAAGAACCGGCATTTTTCTTTCGCTTATTAATGCTGTTTGAAAGTTATGTATTCTGCTTCTGTTTTTTAAAAGGCAAAGCTCAAGGGGTATAGACAAGACAAACTAAAAAAAAGGCTTCCAGCTGAGAACACAGCTCAGGAGGAACTACACATTAAGAAGAGAATGCTGCAGCTGATGGAAAATGCTGAAAGACAAAACACAGAAAATCTAAACAAATTAACTTCTAACATTGCAAAGCTCACAAGCTCAATCACAGAAGGTTTTTCCATTTTGAGACAAATTATGTACCAGCAACCAATGCACTTTATGCCACCATTTCATGCGCAACCCCTGGGAAGCAGTAATTTTGCATATGGCCATATGCACACACCCCCTCCTAGCCAAATACAAATAAAAACACCCACACCCACACCCCCACCCACACCCCCACCTGGCCAAATGCATGCACCACCAAATACAACCTCAGCTCCAGTTGCTGCACAACCCAGAGTTCCACCCCAAGAGGCAGTGATTGAAGCCACTCTATTGAAAAGGTGAGAAATCCCACCCCTGCCTGTTTATTGAGTTTAATAAGTGTCAATACAGATAATAGAATGAATTATTCAAAGAGGTGAGAGCCAAAGCCTACATTAGATGCTGGTGAAGCTGGAAGCAATCTGTGCTTTAGTTTTTACTTAAATATAGAACTCTGCATGTATGTATATGCAAATATATATGACTATGGAATGAGTTATGGAAGAGTATTGCTCTCTGTCCAGGTTTCTCTTATCTTTTCAGCTTTTTGACATTTAATATAATCATATAATTTCGTGAGTTCTTGTAGTCTATGAATAAGAAAGAAAATTTTACTCCAGTATTTTTATTCAGTGACATACACCGATATGCTATGTATGTTTTTATCAGTGGTGCCATGGATAATACTAGCATTCAGGAAACTCAGTGTAAGACTGAGGCAGATGTCACAACCAACCCTTCACCATCTGTCAACATCCCCAAAGACACTGAACCTGAATCCAAAGTGCCAGGATCCTCAGGTTTGCAGTGGTTAGTACATTTTTGTAGTTTTTTTTTATGTTAAATGCAGGTTTTGTATTTAGATAACATGCACAAATAAATTACAATGAATCATTCTTTATATTGGAGACCAAATACTATTCCTGTATGAATGCACTGAAATCAGAATGTGCGTTTACTAAATTGGTTTTGAAATGTCTTTGAATTTACAGTACAGAATGTGTATGTTTGTGCTTTTGTGTACATGCAGGTTGAAAGCAGAAACAGATGATGAGGGAACTAAAGCTAACAGTCAAACAGACCCCACACCAGAGGATCCAGAAACTACAGTGCAGACAAAGTATGTTAATCGAAATGCTATTCAGTATTGTATATTCTTCATAATAATAATATGCAGTCTCTTCATGTACTTTTCCCAGGATTTAAAACAGTGTATTCAAGTTTGGTTGTGTAACCAAATTACTTGGAAATGTCTGCAACTGCAAGTACAGCTACTCATTTTTTGGGCTTTAGTTTCCACCCATCACACCAACTTGATATAATCTCTTCTCTTGACTGGCTTTGGTCAGGCCTCCTACAAACATTCACCCTTTAATCCTGAACCCTCTGTGTGCCCACTGAAACAAATTATCCAACCATTCACTCTTTAATCCTAAGACATTTCTGTGTGCCCACTGAAACAAATTATCCTCTTGTATTTCTATTTTGTTAAATCCTTCAGACTTTAACTAGTCTGTAACAGTCTTCATTTAAAAGGAAGCTACATGTAGTGTAATACCATAACCTATAATCTCAGTATTTTGTACAATAGTATCATTTAAAGACTTTTCAGTTTACAATGGCATTTAGCAGTAGTTTTTGGTCTTGTTAAGTCTTAAATAAAATCACTGATTGAAGAATACTATCAAATAATGTAAAAACATTGCATTTATACCCACAGATCAGATAGTGTGGCTCTTACTATATAGAGTGCAATAGAGAAGTAACATACAAATGTGTATAAATCTTTTCCCATCTAAATTGTTTAGATATAATGACATGATCAGATATTTCCTTATTAGTAATCACTGCACATGGCATGCCATAAGAACACAACACTCAGACATATACAGAGTACATGAGAATCCAGCACGAAGCATCTCTCTCTCTCTTGCTTGCTCTCTCTCTCTCTCTCACACACACACACACACCTGCTTACGTTCTTGCCCTATTACAAAAACCTACTTATAGTTATCAAAGTCCTCATGGTTTTTCCTTCAAGGTTCTTTCAGGCTGTTGTCCCTTAATCACATCATGAACATAATATACAGTATTTAAAAAAAATAAAAAAAACTGGTGTCCTTTCTTCTCTTCTCAATTCTCTTTTTTCAACGTATCGAAACAGAACTTTTACTTCAGAAGCCGTCATGTTTTATTTTTAATAAAAAAGTCAATATGATTATGAATAGGTTTGTTATATCCCACACATAACTGTGGGGAAGCAGAATAATACAAAGTGTTGTTGGGGTACCACAGAATATGCAAAAATTCATTAACAATCATCTGTATGTTTTGAAGCATAGTTATGTCATGACTGTTTCAGCCACATGAGGGCGCTGCTGAAAGTTCAGATGAAATCATTACAAATGTCATAATTCTCAAACCTGGAATGAACTTTGCGTGGACACACCACCATAAACTGGTCCTTCACGGAGGGGCTACAAACATTTGCGCACCGTTCACCATATAAACGTTGCTGTTTTTATGCTCCACATAAATATGACAGAATGGGTTTATTGTATATGGCCTGCAGCAGGGAATTAACATGCATAGTTGCTATAAATCTGTGTGTTGCTCACATCAAAGTCTGCCTAGCCTGTCAGAAAATATAGTTCACTAAGCTGTCAAAACGTTCTTTTTTTTTTGGTATTGGACAATATGTATTGGATAATATTGCAGAAAAAACTTTATGAACTTTCATATGGAGTCTTTTTTTTAATCAAAATATCCCATTTGTATACCTTTGGAATAAATAAATGACCTGAAAGTGTGTTGAATTTGTAAGTAGTTAAATAATCTGTTTTCGATGGAAGTTGAGAAAATGCAGCAATGCAATGATGTAGTAATATATCACCTGCAGGACAGAATGTGGAGTTGAGGTTAGTGGCATACTATGGATAAATCCCTTTCATGGCCTCAAATATCACTGCTTTCACAATTTTTTAACCTATTTACTGTTCACTCTCATTTGACTTCAAATATTATGAACTCAAGTCCTACAAAAGGTGGATGTAGCCTTGAATGCAGCTTGAATTGTTTTAGTAAAATGTTAAACTGTATAAACTGCATGAAATACATGTTTTTAAGGCTCTGCTAAGAAGGGAAATAATAATATGAAATAATGAAACTATAGGTGAAAAGTTAAGTTACGTTGTGTGCCAGCTGTTTGAGGCTGAAAAGCGGCACCGAGGCAGTTCCCACTCACTCTAACATCACATCTGTAGCTTCTACCCCTAAATCTTCCAAACTTCATACCTGTTGAATTTTTGCAAATCTCTTTTATGCAGTAGCTCTGGAATATACTGTACATACCAATGTCCTGTACATATGGGTACCTCAAATTTCAGAGCATTTCTACCTGTGTATTGCCTTGTGTTCGGTGGGCACAGTCATTTGTATTGTGTTGTGTTTATTGGGCCACTCACTGAGCAGTTTTGCCGCCTGACAGCACCTGGGTATGAGTTTGAATCCAGTTCAGTGTGTGGAGTTTGAATGTTCTTCCTGTGCATGTGTCAGTTTCTGCTGGCTGTTCTGGTTAACTCCCACAGTTCAAAGACTAAATTTAAGTCACACTAAACTGCTTGTAGACTGTGTGTAGCATCTATGTGATGGACTGGCATCCCATCTAGGGGTTGTTTCTTCTGTTGGTGTCTTATGATGAGATGGGAACCATGGGATGCTATGAGCAGGATTAAGCAGATAATTTATTTATCATTTTTATTAGCTGTTCCAGCTGCACTCATACAGCATACAAACACATTCTAGACAACTGTGTGCTTCCAGCTTTTTGGCCACAGTCTGGGGAAGCTCCTTTCCTGCTTCAGCATGACTGTAAAACTACCCCCCATCCCTCATGCACAAAGCGAGCTCCATAAACACAGGGTTTGCCCAGGTTGGTGTGGAAGAACTTGAGTGGCTGCACAGAGCCCTGACCTCAACCCCACTGAACACCTTAGGGATGAACTAGAGTGCTGAGCCAGGCCTTTTCACCCCACATTGGTGCCCAACCTTAGTAATGTTCTGGCACAAATTTCCATAGCCGAACTCCAGAATCTGGCAAAAAGTCTTCTCAAAATAGTGGAAGCTGTTATAGCAGCACAATTCCATATTAATGGCCATGGGTTTGGAATGGGATGTTCAAGAAGCACATATGGGTGTGATGCTAAGTTAAGCAAGCAAAGTTGATGATAAAACGAGTCTACTGTAACATTGTGCTTGATCCTTCCCTTCAAAATGCCTTTACAGCATTGTCATATACGCATACGTAAATATGTACATAATATTTACATCTTGTAACACCATGACTATAAAAAACTGTGTACCTTTCTTTACTGACAGTGTGAAACTTGAAGCCAGTGATGAAGGAGCCCCTTCCCAGTGTGAAGAAAACAAATCTGGCAGACCCACAGTAAATCTGGCCTCCATACAGAAAGAACGTGAACCAACACCCCAAATAAGGTAGTCAACTTTAAGGCAACGGATTTTTGAGAATTTTTTTGTAACGCAAACTCTCACAACTTAAAGATGTAATTAATTCTACTTAATTTCACTGATAAAAAGTTTTGATGCATTCCTGAGCCCAGTATATGATACCCATTTATATGAAAATATCACCAAATAGTTATTATATTCATCACTTAGTTATTATAACACAACGCAAAGCAGTTTTCCTTTATAACAAAGCAGTCTGTAATACTGTATGGGTCTCTGTTCGGGTACCTGTCATATTCTTTTCACACTTTTCCTCCTTTATTATCCTCAAATAACTGCTCTTTGTTTTTTTTTTAATGCTCAATATGTCATTTACTGAAGATGAAAATGTTCAGTGCCTCCAAAACAAAAACAAAACTGTTGGATTGCTCATTAAATGAACAACTGCTTTTCATGACTTAATGTTTTCTGTTGCACCACTGCGTTACTGTCTGTTGGTGGTTCTATTGATCGTGTTTATATGTATTTGTGAAATTGATTGTGACACATCCTGTTTTCCACAATAAACTTTATTATTAGCAAAATTAGTATTTTCTGTATCTGGTTTCAGTAATACCATACACCTGTTTTTCAAGCCCACACCATTTTTCTGTTTTTTCTCTTGTAAGTTTTGCTTATATAAACTTGCACAGAAACATCTGCTAGTCAGACTTCTCCCAGGAATCTGCTGTCCTTGGACAATCAGTGGATGTGTTTGTTGAACTTCTCAGCTGTTTAATTCCCTCACATTATCAAGCATTTCCCTTTTATCAAAGTGCTTGGTAACTAACCCTAAGGCTAATGTGGGAAAGCTTTTCCATGTTGCAAAAACACAAACTGTTTGACAAACACTGAAGTGCAAGAAAGGGCAATGCTTGTGCACAGGGCCCCATGGATATTAAAGTTAGAAGCACCTTAGATGAATTTCAGCGCTAGTATAGACACGTATGTGTCTGTAAATAGTGTGTGTGCGCAGCACAACTGCTGGGTTGCGGAAACACCACTCTGTATGTGCCCAAAGGGTCAGGCCTGGGCAGGACTTGTGAAGCCAATAGGGAATATCAGGTGCTGTCAGCTTTTTATAACTCCTGGGGGGGGCACTATTGTCCAAACTCCAGTGTTCTCTGCTCCCTCTAAATGTCTTTTCAATGCATTCCCATCTGGGTCAAACATCACTTGTTTAATGACTCTTTATACCTCATAAAGTCGAATTCTGCATGTGGTTTTTGCATATTGCCCCCGGCTTATTTTTTCCTCTGTGTTCACCTCTTCCATTGAGCTTTTTGCCATCATTCTTCATTGGCCATGCAGTATTTATCATCTGAACAACCACCTTCAGCTCCAGGAGTTCTCATCACAAAACCTGTCATATTCTTTTTATGCCGCCTCTCCCTTAATGTCCTGGAACAGTTGCTCTCTCAATTATTTTTGTATTTATTTTTTTATGTAATTTTTTAATGCTTAAACCATTATTTCCTGGAGATGATAATATTCCTCTGTAAGTGTCTCCACTAGAATGGAAAAAACCATTTTGGGTTGTTCATTAGTTACTTACTGCTTTTCATCATTATTCTTTCCTATTATACCACAGTGTTGCTGTCTGTTGCTGGTTGTATTGATCGTGTTTTTTGGCCCTACTCTGATTCTCAGCTCCAAAGATAGTAAAAGATAGCAACAGTTACCACTCCAGCAAGAGCCAGGTGGAAGACGCTGAGATTTATGTTTTTAAAAAAATTCCATAGCTGTTTTAAGCAATAAATTATATAATGTTTTATGTTCATGAACAGCTGATTTGTTTGTCAGTCTGTATTCATTCTTTCTTATAATATTTTATACTCCCTCATAATATTTATTTTAATTATTATTCTCCTGCTCTGCATGTACCTTTGCATGTTTGTATGTATGTCTGTGTGTATGTTGTGTTCTTATGTAGACTGAGAACCACTGGGAACCAAAGCCAAATTCCCTGTATGTGTAAGCATACTTGGCCAAATAAATTGGATTCTGGTTCTAAATTTAAACACAAAATTCAATAACTAGTGACAAGAAAATAAGGAAATGCGACATAACATTTTACTCATGGGGATTGGTATTCAAATCTTGCCATTGATATTACATTTCTTTATGTGACCATATTTCTGGCAGCTTTAAATGTTTTATACTTTTTAAACTTACCTACAGTATCTTTACCTTTTTAGTCAATCTTATCTTTTGTGTAGTTCAAAATAAGAAAAAAATACAGCTACCGTGACATAAATATTTATGCACAGTAGAATGTTGCTAGCTAGGGTATAAAATCTACAGCTAAGTTTTAAGACATGGAAAACAAGGCTGTGACTCCTATCCCATCATTTTTGTACTTGATTTAGAAATGAACTGACAGAAAGTGCTGTGGGCAGCACTAAAATAGCCTTAGAGAATTTGCTTTAGAGAAAGAATTTCTGCTGGATGAACTTTGCATGTTTCAGATGTATGGTATGCAGGGCTGTATGACCAGTAGCAGTACATCTGGAACTGGCTGCTCTGCCATATATACAGTATGGTACTTGGTACAAGGTCTGGTAAGACCTCAGACTGAAAAACAGGCACCTGTCTCATATACTCACTTGCTCATACACATTGCAGACCCCTGTTTCAGCCATCCCTAAAGTAAACATTACATACCAAAGAACATAAAAAGTATAGTTCTACCTCATCTTTACATGGTCACAATGGAGACATTATACCTGCTTTTCTGAGCTGTCCTGGATGGAGGTCACTTTGTGGTTGTTGAAGGCCTGAAGATCCTACCTAGGTTCCAGTGGAGGAAACTGCAGAATTGGAACATGAAGTCCATGAGCCTCCAAGCACGGAAAAGAGATGTAGACACAAGTGGGCATTTACAATATTTTGTGCAGGAGGTCACACCGTTCAACTCCGTCTCCTTGGACCTTAGCAAATGGGTGAAACCTGTTGTCATCAATACTGACAACATTCATTTTATTAAAATAGTAACATTTTAATTTGTTTGACCGTATCTACTGAGAATAATATACAGATGGTCCCCAACTTAGAATGGGGTTATGTTCTGATAAACGCATCGTAAGTCAAAAATGCATTGAATACAGTACTGTCACCTGAGGCCGTTTCAGCAACGCAATGTAAGCGGTTTCTCCACCCCCATCTTCAAAACTGAGCACTGATTGGATGATTGATTGGTGTACCAACCAATCGTGGACGGGGTTTAGTTCCTACCTGGATTTCCTGTCAGTGCTCAGTTTCCGCTGTCCTTTGTGAACTCTTCTGCAACCACTTTCTTGCTAAGACCTTGTATTTTGTTTATTTTGAACTGTGGCAATTCTGTTCCGTTTTTGTTTACTGCCAATCGCTAGTGTTTAGCGCTAGCTCCCGGCTAATGGCAACCCTCTTTATCGGAAACAACACTCAGTAAAGAGCTTAATGGAACTTAAAGTTATTACCATGGTGTCTTGGTATCAAAAAAATGCTGACAACTCAGAACACTGTAGTGTATTGCTTGTAAATGCTAGCGACCGCGTAACAGACTGGGAGATGCGGATCGCTGTCGCTGCCCAGCATCATGAGAGAGTATCATATCGCATGTTGCACATTTAATAGGAAAATAAGATGATAAATATTACAAATTGAGACTAGTTAAAGTGTAATGCGCAGCATTTATAATGGTATTGTTTCAGTAATGATTACCTTTTCTTGCAGCTCGAAAGGTTTCTAAACTCAGGATGTCTCTTCCCATGACGTAGACAGATCTGCTATTCTTCCAACACTAGATATTGAGCTACATGTTGATACACACTTAGTTTAAGCACCCCAAGAGCAAACACAGTGATTAAATGCCATGACAAGAAGTCCAAAGGGAAAACAAACACACAGCAACCTGCATGTTTGCAAACACATGGTACAGAAGCTGTAATATTAAAAAATATGTACAAGATCATGGTTAATAGCAGGTTTATCATGCAGGGTTCTGCTACAGCAACTAATGTCATCACACATTTTTTTCCGATAAATCCTTGGGCCCAGTTCATCAGTTGTCTGAACCCTTTAGCTTCTGGCAGAGTAGATGGTGTTATTTTATTTGTGCCAAATTATTCACAGTACCGACAGCTTTTTTGCCCTAAAGGTCATCATCAGCTCTACATTAATTTTTTTAAAAACTTTTTCACACTTATGTTGGGAAGAACTTTTTCCTCTGAAAGGCAAATTAGTGAAAAATGTATTATTGAGCAATTGCTGTGATTCTGTTTTCCTGCTTTGCATTGTGGTCATAGTGACACAGAAGCAGCCAGCGTGACACCATCTGCAATAAAAAGTTAGGCTTCTCTGTCCTTCTCTCAAATGAAAGGCATCAGCAAAATCAAAGACATTTGAAAGGGTGTCCTGCTGCCGTGTTCTGTCATGCTTCTGCAAAACACCACTCTTTGAATTCAAATATTAATCTTTTCTCAGCTGAAATGCAGCACCAATTTATTTCCCTTCCTCAACCGGTAGCTCGCAAATGAAAGAGCTGCAGGCTCAAATGTGCATTCAGTTATACCCACATTATTACTCCCGCACTGCCATTAAACCAGCAATGCCACAAATCGTGGAACTCCTGCATGTCTGATACTCATGCTAACTTGATTTAAAATGCACTTCATGTATTGTGTGTCCTACTGCTGTTGAGGAAATTGTATTCCTGTTGATGGCACCTTTAACTGAAGTCTAAATAGGTTCATTTGAACACTTAAAACCGTCTCCTAGAATTTAACTTTAAAATGTTGTACAGAAGCAACAGAAGAGTCCCAACTGTCATTTACATTGGAGGTGTATTGAGATACTGTAATATTACCAGGGTGCTGCATTTTCAGAGTGTCCTGGCATATTTGTTTGCCGTATGACAGCACTGTCAATCTACAGTGGTGCTTGAAAGTTTGCGAACCCTTTAGAATTTTCTCTATTTCTGCATATATATGACCTAAAATGTTATTAGATTTTCACGTATGTGCTAAAACTAGAGAACCCAATTAAACAAATGAGACAAAAACATCATAGCTGTTCATTCATTTTTTGAGGAGAATGATCCAAAGTTACATATCTGTATGTGGCAAAAGTATACAAAGCTTTGCTTTCAGTAACTGGTGTGACCCTCTTGTGCAGCAATAACTGCAACTAAAGGTTTCAGGTAACTGCCCATTGGCTTGGAGGAATTTTAGCCCATTTCTCCTTACAGAACAGCTTCAACTCAGGGATGTTGGTGGGCTTCCTTGAATGAACTGCCTGCTTCGGGTTCTTATACAACATTTATAATTAATAATTTATTGCAATTAATAATATAGTTAAGGTCAGGGCCATTGCAAAACATTACATTTCTTCTACTATAACCATTCTTTGGTAAAACGACTTGTGTGTTTAGGGCTGTTATCTTGCCGCATGACCCAAATGGAATGGTTTGAGGAACATGACAAAGTGTTCAAGGTGTTGTCTTGGCCTCCAGATTTCCCAGATCTCGGTCTGATCAAGCATCTGTGGGATGTGCTGGAAAAACAAGTCCAATCCATGGAGGCTCCACCTCGCAACTTACAGAACTTAAAGGATCTGCTGCCACATCTTGACGCCAGATACCACGGGACACCTTGAGAGGTCTTGTGGAGTCCATGCCTTGACGGGTCAGAGCTGTTTTGGCGGCACGAGGAGGGACCTACACAATATTAGGCAGGTGGCTTTAATTTTCTGGATAATTGGTTAGTATATGCACATATAGAATGAAGGGATGTCACCAAATATTTCTTTACATCTTTTAACAATAATTTACTTTTCTTGCAGCTTAACTAGTAGTAATGCTTAGAAATGCTTTCCTGAGAGCTCTATGTAAGGAAAGTCCCATCCTACAGTGTAAATTGTATTTTCAGGCAAAATACGATGATATACTGGGGGGAAAAAATGATATTTACATAGTAAATATTGTAATTAACAAAATAAAACAGGTTTATTTTAAAATTATACATCTGATATAACCAACCACACAAACTTTATGCATAATACAGATAATTTTGGTGTATTTCATGAGGCAGAACAAAAAGACATTATACTTCTGTTACTGTATTTGGAGTAAATTGTTCTGGACTGATGTGGAAAATTTAGCACATGGACATTTGAAAGTTAACGTGAAAGTTACAGCTAAAGGTACTTTTCTCATATTTAAATGTAAAAAACATTAGTCAAGATATATGCACCTGAATAAACTTATAGGTACTTTTTCGTAAATGCCATATCTGTTAAATCTGTTAAATGCTAAACCCGATATTTCCCTGGTGAAAAGTGAAGTAGCACGTCATTAAAATAACTTTCTTACATATTAAAAATAACAAAGAAAGATGGTCAGTGAAATTGTTTGAATTGTATGGTTCCTCCAATATACAAATGTAATCCTGTTTGTTTCCACTTGTTTTTTTTTTTTAACATTTCCGATTTTTTTTTTGCTTTTATTAAATCTAAACTACTAAGAACTCTATGCATATTTCCGTATAGTCTTATATTTTATTCGTGTGATTATATATATTCGTGCTTAACGTTTGTGTTAGTTTTAAATAAAAGAAACGAATAAAAAACGAATATCGTTAAGATTGAGCGTTGCGGGCTGCCGTGTGACACCGGTGGCTCATGGGAAGGGGACGCACATGTGACGTAGGAGGAAAACAGTTCCCTGCAGATGGTTATTTGTTGCTTTTGAATAAATGTGCACAAACGCCGAATGTTTTACAACCATATATTAAAAGCAAGTAGTATTACAGTAATACGTGCCCAGAAGTCGCTTACTAAGGTCGAAAGATAGGTGTGTGTGTGCGTGCGTGCGTGCGCGCAGCGCAACTGCGACGCGGAAAATGTCCACCTTCGAGCAAAGAGCCAACATCAAATTTTGCCAGCTGCTGGGGAAGTCGGCAACGGAAACGCTGCAGATGTTGCAGCAGGCGCACGGCGAGCTGGCGCTCAGCCGCAGCGTTGTGTTTGCCTGGCACCGGCGCTTCCGAGAGGGCCGGGAGTCTTTGGGAGACGACGAGCGCAGCGGCCGCCCGGTGACGACGCGCACCGAGGAGAACATCCGCGCGGTGGAGCGCATCGTGCGCGAGAACGGCGCGCACACTGTGGACAGCATCGCCGCGCAGCTCAACATCTCGCATGGAAGCTGCCACACGATTCTCACCCGAGATCTGCGGAGGCCGCAGCGCCTGGTCCCCCGGCAGCTGTCCGAGGAGCAGCGGGCGCTGGGGGATCCGCTAACGGGCGCCGATGGGGACGGCGGTCTGCTGCGACGCGTGGTCGTCGGTGACGAGACATGGTGCTGAGCAAGGTCACCGCGGAAGCAGAAATGCCGCCAGGAGCCAGCATCTTTAGTTCTCTGCTGCTTAACGTAGCTTTAAACAGTGCTTGAAGTGGACAAATGTGGGCAGTACTCCCCTTATTGGCACGTCGGCAGCCAACTATTAAGCATTAAAGCCTCACTTTCTGAAGTGAATAAACGATGCTGAGAGATGTAGCTGTGGTGCGCGATACATCCCATTGCCAAAAAGGAGACGCAAAATGGCGAGCAAATGGTAGAGCATCAGGGCGCAAGCTTACTTGCAGCGTAACTTGGTGCACCCTGGGTAAGGAGACGTAGCTATGAGGGATACTATGAATAATGGCCAAGTGCTACGGAAAAGCGGCGCTGTCGGAGAATCAGATCGTCCGAGGGCCGCAAAGAGGGAGCCCATGAGTGGCCCTGGTTCTCCGGAAAGCAACGTGGAGACATGCTGTTAGCTGCTGGGTGTCGGCCCACTGCAAGCACTGTTATTTCATCTTAAAGTGAGCTGTTCTTTGGTCAGCTATAGCATTAGGAAAAAGCCAAAGTATGTACAGCAGATGTCAAAGGAAAGTCAAGAAGTGACTAAATCCTGAAGTCGCGGTCTTTTGTAAATGTCATGCTAATTCATTATACTGATGCTAATTCGCAAATGAAAATGTCTGATTTTAATGTTGGAAGGGCTGATGAGCTGCCAGTCAGATGTTTTGCGACACGTTTTTGAAAAGATGACAAAATGTCGGCGCCGCTGCCGCATCATTGCTCCCACTGTTGGTTTAACGGCACCTTGTTGTTCTCCGCAGCAGTGATAACGTCTGTATGGTCTGCGGGGACACCTTCACGGAAGACTGCAAGATCACGATAAACCATCTCAACATCTCCTGCCACACTGACTGCTTTAAGGTACTGTGTGATTCCTGTGTGATGTCACTGGTTGTTCTTTGCTTCTACTCACTTTGATCTGGACCATGTACTCTAGATGGCGTAAGAACATGTAGGATTTAAAAATGTCTCTCGTGTTATTGTGTCTCAGTGTGCGGTGTGCAGTGTGCCAATGGGAGACCTGTCGCAAAATATGTACCTGCACGGGGACTCGGTCTGTTGTGAAAGCTGCTTCTTCAGCATGGCCTAGCTAAGGTAACCAGTGACACTTTCAGGCATGTGACCAGGAGTGGGTTTTGCCCGATCATTTATTATTCATACGTTTTTAGTTATTCATACAAAAGATTCTTCAAAATTGCAGCTTTCTTGTGTTTTCCATTTTCCAACAGGCGGAGAGGTGCTAACACAAATTTGCTGTTTTTCCCCTCATTTTCTGCTGGTGAAACAAAGCTAAATAGGAGCTGTACCACAGCCACAATCCCTTGTTCCAAACTTCATTTTAGCATTATTTTTTATCTTTTTCATAAATGCTGGAGACTGCTACAGTATATTAGTATTGATGCAGAGTCAGTCTTATTGGCAGCACAGTTTGAAATTCTGGCCTAGAGGTGAATGGAATATTCATAGCAATATTACATTGTGTGTTAGCTTCACAGTTCACCTGCTTGATTTTTGTGTGCATTTCAGAACATTCGTCTTTCTGTTAATTCAACAGCTACAGACAGATGGCATAAAAGAATACATTTGTTACAGGGGTTCTGCCTTAAGAGAAAAATTCTATTTCTTTTCCTTTTTCCTTAAAAAGGATTTTTTTAAGTGTTTTTGTTAAATGCCAAAGTTTTTCATGCAACGCGTTATTCCCCAAAACGTGTATGTTTTTTAGTAATGCGTCTTTCAGTCCATATTCTGCATATTTTGTTTAAACATTTTCTGTTAAACAATTGGCATCAGCAAATAAAGTTTAACAAGATTAAACTGAAATGTGATTTAATATTCAAATCACAACCTCTCTGCTCTACTGGTTGCCTTAAAGTACAGCAAATAAAACAAAGGTAAATAAAAATATCATAGCCACCACAAACATAATGGAGTTTTCATAACCTCTGTTGGTGAGAATGCCAATGTCCTAACTACACATGTATGTATAAAACACAAAATTAAAACCGTTATTTCTTCTTGGCAGAAGTGGTTTTACTCAGCTTTGTGAATTCTACTTGTCAGAGCAAACTATAGAGGCTGCTCTGGTGAGCAGCTTTCATGTTTGTTCCCAACACACTTTGACAAAGTAAAGCTTAAGAGAATTCCCTATCACATCAGACTAATCTCTAATAGCCAAGTATCTAAAATATACCTTTTCACTGATTTGACATTGCATTACAGTTTAGTAGCACTTACTGATTCTTATGAAGCACTAAAATGCTAACATTTATTTAATCTGTTGGTTTTGATCTTGTCCTGATGTCTTTATGTATGTATTCGTATGTATACATTGAGCAAGTAGGTTTAATTATATATTTTAGATAAACCCGTGTAAATGCTAATCTCTACAAACTAAATCCAGGGCTGAGTAACGTAAAGTCATAATTATATATTTTACCAAGGCTACATTTTAGTATGTGCTTGCTATGAGCTGCATCTGTTAACATCTTTGCTTAAATGTGTAGTGTAATTCAAATAAAAATCCTTCACAAAAGTTGAACTGAACACATTTAAAAGAATTAATCATCTTTAATAACCAAACTCATTAACACAGAGCAAATTATTTTAAAGATCCAACATACAAAGGTTAAGAGCAAGACACTTGGTGCCTTTGTGTAAGTAGTGCATGGAATCACAGTGTAGTTTTAGTGGAGTTACCTCAATTGTAGACGGCTAAATGGACTAAATGTGGTAATTTAGCACCATACGTACAATGCACCTGCTGTACACATTAAAGTCAATTGGTTGCAACTGACAAACACATTAAAAAGCTGTTTCCATTGTTATCAAAAACCCGTACTCACACCCTTAAACACATAGCATTACAAGGTTTTGCCAGAATATAACCTTTATAGTAAAGTTCAGAAACATTTAGCTGTTCAGAGCCACAAAACTTTTTCTGAGAGTTCAAATGCAAGCTGATAGTAAATGCTGCATGTTTGGGGTGTTGTGCTCCTCCATCACAATCATTATGTTCTAATTCTGGCCCGATTCCGCTTCGCATGTGCAGGCTTTGTTCGTCCGAGTGAAAAGTTCAACCCTTTTTTGTCCGACGGTTTTCAGACAAGTCAGATGGATTGTGTTCTGAGCCTAGGTGACTCCACCGTTTCATGGGTAAACCTCTGACAGACCACCGGCTTTTCGTTTTTGCTTGCTTTTTTGGTTCATGAGAACACACTAAGAGGAGGTGTCTGAAGCCTGAGATGGTGCTAAGGTCAAACGAAGGCCACTAAACTCCCTTGTCTGGTGCCATGACAACCAGCTAAGTGATTCCACATTCACTATTCTTAGTACTCATTTTGTTCAGCAGGCAGCTGCTTTAGGTAATAAACATCTGTCATTGCAGCATCATTTTCACATTTCATATTTTATATGGTATTCATTCAGTATTTAACTCGAGCCGCTTGATGGCTGGTAATTTCTAACTGCGAAAATGATGTCTGCTCCTTTGTCAATTCTGTATAGACCCAGAGACAGTGGTGACTGTGATGGAGACAATTCCATACAACATGTAAACAGCATCAAACCTGCTTAAAAAGCATTCAAACTTCAAATGCATAAAGTACTTAACAAACGAAAAAATAATGGCGTCCTTAGAATCTCGGAAAATGAAGTTAGGAGCTACGTATTATACAGGAATGTACAGGAGCTGTATTTTCAACTCGCAATCTGTGGTTCACAAAACAATTTAATCACATTTGTTTCCTGGGAGCCCTTCAAGTAAATAACAACAGTTTGGTCTCAGTTTTAAGGCAGTTCATTTAGCGGAGGAGGGAGTTTCATGAGGCTCCTGGGTGATCCCTGTAAGGCCTGGTTCAAGGGAAAGTGCAGAGAAGTAGGGTGGCACATCGGTGGGAGGGTTGCTTGAAGACAACACGAAGTGCCTAACACCGTATGCCCTTCCTGCCCAGGAACCTCAGCACGGCAAAGTTATAGGTGGTGGCGATAATATACACAAACTACAGAGAGAAAAGAAGATGAAGATCAAGAGAAGTAATGTTCTGGTCTTAAACACATACCCAACATTCCCTAGGATAGCTTTCTGCTTGTACTTCTAAAAGCTTTCATGACCATTTATTAATGATGGTCAAATAGTTTTCAAACTGTTTTATGACCCTTTGGGGATGCCGCACATACAGTAGACAACGACACAAGAAACATTGCAAATACCGGCACTGTTAGAAACCCACCAGAGCTAGAAGGGTGATCCCTGCTCCTGCAAAGGCTGCTATGTACAGGTCATAAGTCAGGAAGAACTGTCAAGACAGGAGAAGTGCGATCAGTCCGAAACAATTTCGAGGACTATTTGTTAATGCAAATGTTTGTGGCGGCACCACTTGGTGTTGCTGCTAACACAAAGTGACCTGTGTGGCTCTGAGTGTGCCTCACCTCCTTAGTTTTGCAGGCAGCTACTAGGGTTGCTCCACACACCTTCCCAGGCGTTGCGCTCCATGGCAGAAATCCTTAAGAAAAACATGGCCTTCAGGAGAGCACCTTTAGCATTTTTGTGCTTACCAGCTGTCCTATCAAACAACACTCAAACATACTACAGTTAAAAGTTATACTGCTGAGTGTGTTGCAACTAAAAACAATTGTGCATAAATAGCTCATTTAACAGCAATACTAAAGACAAAGACTTTGATGGTTTCAGTGATACTGCAAAGACATCATTTGTGACATTGCATGCACTGCAAAATATTTTTTAAATTGGTCTACAGCGGGCAGTTACAAATATGAATGCAAGCATAGCCTGGTGAACCCATTTACTGCGGTGTGGTCCTACCGGTAAAACACCTAATAAAAGTGACTAATACCCCGGTGTGGCTTATTTGTTAATTTATTTTCTTTTTTATTGACAATGAGCATTTGTATGATTTGCAATGAGTAACTTATAGTCAGGAAATGAATTACTTTGCTCTACTGCATAAACAGACTCACAGAGGTACCTAGTTCTTCCCAGGTCAAAAAGGTGTAGCAGTGGAAATGTAAAAACTAAAAAAACTAGCTACTAACACATTATATAATCGCCAAACTGTTTTATTATTAAAGTGGTTACATTTAGTGCATAAGTGTTGTTAGTGCTGTCGGACAGGCAGACACCAGAAATAGTGATGCATGTGCTACTCAAAATCAAGTGGAAAGGGGAAAAAAATCAAAATATGTTTTGTCAAACTTCATTACCCTTACATTACTAATATATGCAGCACTGTGTGTGTGTGTACTGAGAAAATCTGTCAGCATCACGTACATATGCTGTGCATGTGACTTTGCCAATTTAAAAAGTTAGTTACAAAGTAGTAAAACCATTTGCTATACATATTTATTCATATGTGTAAATGTGAACTTTACACTTGGGGCTGCTGACAGGCTTGATGTCAGCAATTACTACTAAGGACAGTTTCCATCCATCCAGCTATTACCTATAGATGCTTTATCCTGGTCAGGGTTGCAGCAGTCTGGTGCCTGTTCTGGAATCACAGGGTTACGAAACTACAGCCTAGATGGGGTGGCCACATACTGTGTGTAGACACAGATGCACTACAGGCAATTTGAAGTTATAAACTAACCTGAGATGCATGTGTTTGGACTGTGAGAAGATACCAGACCACCTGGAGGAAACCCTCATAGACATGGGGAGGACATGCAAACCCCATCCATACTGAACCAGGTTCAAACCCACTCCCAGGCATTGTGAGGTGGTAGTGCTACTTGCTCTGCCACCGTGTACTATGGGTTGACTTGCAAGCTAGTTTTTTAAAATGTTTATGTTTTTATACTTCTTAAGACCATAATATGTTTGACAAGTGCTTCTGATTGAATTTATGATGAACATAGACATAATTTGACAATAATTTAAATAAGAAAAAAATAATCCTGAGCTAAAAATATTCATGTTGTAGTCATCTGGGCAGACTGGCAATAAATGCAGGTTTTATGAAACCACTAAAATACATTATTGCCTTGGAAACGTCTTAAGATTTGTGCAAACAAAAAAATAAAGAGAAACTTCAGCAACTTTTTATCATTGGGTCTAAAAGTAAGAGTGGGAAACATTAACTTGTGACTACAACGATTAAAAGAGCTCAAAGAACACTCAAGGAACTATTGAATGTTTTGTAAAATGCATCAAATAGCAAATATATGTTTCATATATATGTTTATACATGTTTTTCAAATCTCCAAATACCTGAGAAATGTGGTGTGTGTATATATTCCTCTGCATTACAATGGATTGCGGTGTGGTGGCTTGGCTATGTCTCGCACGCCTTCTCCAGCTCGTAAAGACGGCAGGTTTTGAATTATAATTTTCTTTTTCATGATTTCTATTTATGTGTCAGAGCTCCTAAACTGAATTTAAGGCCCATATTTCACCTACTAGTAATGTAAGTGAGTGTTAAAAAGGGTCTCATAAAGCAAGACGAGAAACTTCACGCTGCAATGAAAATGTTCTGGTTTTATTATTTTTTCTTATCGCGTCTGTTTAGCATAACGGTTTTATCAGCAAGAAAAAAAGAATAAGCGCAATTTATTAAATGTTCATGGACATAGCTGTAAGAAACAAAGGAGACGTAAACATACCGTATTGCCTGGCATCGATACACACCCAGGAATGCTGGGTAATGCTTGTCGTTGTCTCAGACAGGATGTTAATGGTGTGGCATGTGTAGGCCATGTTGTAAAAGAAGTACACAGGTAGGGCTGAGAAGGCGAACACCACCAGCCAGATGACAGCCAGGATGTACGTCACGATCACAAACTGCAGGCAGGGTCAAAGAAATTTACATCAGGAGTTAAAAAAGAGGGGAAAGAGAACTGCTATGATGTTTATTAAATACAAAACATATAATCGTGTGTACGATTGTAACATACGACTGTTGAGGATTGTTTAGAAAACCAGGAAACCTTTCACTTGTAAGCAGCTAGGTAATTCCAAAAATAAGGGATAAATAACAAAAACCACGTTGGAATTTCTTTGGCAATTACATGAGCAAAACAACTTCTACTTCAACTTACAGCGAAATGAATGTTTTTGTGTTCGGAGCCTAAAAAAGGGTTTGGAGCGATCGCATCGAATGTGCACCTGCATCTTCATTTGCCTCAATGAACGAATAGTGAAAAATCACTATAAATGAACAACTGGTGGAGTAAAAGCTGGAAATCTGCAGATCAGCCGAGCTATTCTGCATGTAGTTGAGCGCACGGTGTAATGATTCCCAACTTGCAAAGTTTCCTGGCCCCACTCACCGTTGTGCTGAGACAGCGGCCACATCTAGTGCTCCTGAACTCCCCAAAGGTCTGCTTCACGGCGCTGGTGGTGTAGAAGCCTTCCGCCAGCAGAAGAATACAATACAGGAAGAAGAAGGCAGCCAAGCCGTAGATGACGTATTGGAAGTACTCGATACTGGGATGGGAGAAATGCAAACAAATGATGCGACATGCGGGCTATTTTTCCGTTGGGCTCTGACAAAGAAAGAAAGAGACTCACAAGGAAGCCAGAGTGATGTAGTCCTCAAGGTTGCGGGCAAAGTAGGTCTCGACGAGCTTCTCCGTCTCGGCCAGAGCCTGGTGCCCGCAGCCACAGAATAGCGCCACACCCGAAAAGCATAGCAGTGTGGCCACCAGGGATGCATATGGCACTCCCCCAAGGCAGCGGACACAGCAATCGTAACAACCTGGTGGGGCAAAACATATGAACAAACACACCACAAACACTAGCAGAACGCACATTCTTCAGTAGTTGCTCATATTTGAAAAAAAGTCTCACACCGCATATTTATATATTAAAAAAAAAACATAAATGCACATAGGTTTAAATCCAAACATGCGTGGATGTCAAGTAAAAACACACGACACCCAAAACAGTATCTGTTAAAAAAATGTAAGGACATTTCCATCCAAGAGAAACACGTGTGGAATTTCTACAAACTCAAAACCAATTTTCCCCGAGCAGGCAGGGCTACGGTAACAGAAAAACACGGTATCTTTGCTTAAAAAACTGGGATGAGCAGCACCTAATGTTCCCAGAAGCCAAGGTGCTCTGAATGGAATCATTTGTTGCTTTCAATCTCTCGGACCCGAAAGAACAAGCACGAAGCAGGCCTGGTTCTCGGTACGACTTCTCTCAAAGCTGGCAGGTGCCTCCCGTCATGCCGCCTGTGCTCTTGACCCCTCGAGAACGCAAGCACCTTGGCGCCCGCCGGCGTACGTAAAGGCCACGTTTTAGCACCGAGGCTCCCAAGTCCGCAGTGAGCCTGTACCAAGTCAGCTCTGTTTCCAAAATCAGGAGCCATCACAACAAGGAACGAGAGAGAACGAGGGCGGCTCCCAAAGACACCAAAAAGAGAAGTTTCTATTGTGGAGAGGCTTACAATGGCTTTTGTCCTGGCACAGTACAAGGACACAAAGGCTACTGATATAAAGTAAACAATGGGCAAAACTGCTACGCAGTCCAACAAACAAGCTTTTGAAAATGTGCTGCTGGGGGGCGCCGCTCAGTGAGGATGCTGGTACAACAGCTTTATGACCCACACAGCAGAAGCGTTAACCTCAACGGCCAGGGTACAGGCAGGCCGGGGCTGGTACCACCTCACAAAGCACCGACAGCGCGGGGGGGCGTGCAGCTCAAGGCTGCTTCCGAAAAGGTGCAAGAAGTTCAGCAAGACGTGACGCCGCCTTGACCATCCAACCAATAAACAGGCAACCTGGTTGGAAGCTTTACCAGCCACACGTGTGATGAAAGTGCATGAGATTCTCAATTTAATGAAATTTAAAAGCAGATTCTGAACACACGCTTGGAATTTTTTAATCCGAAACAATTTTCTGGCGACCCTTGACTCTCAGGTGAATTTAATGATGCAGGTACAATAGTGAGCAAATTCATTATTTTTTAAAAAAAATGCATAAATTCATCTTCCAGCTGAGAAGAATTTCACTGCCTCGCACCTGAGCAGGCACCCCCGACTCATTGCATTCTGATCCATTTAATTCATTTAATTCGTCTCGCACTGCAACAAAAGTGCGGCGCCTCTAATCTGAACTCACCAAAATGTAACCGCATTAAGCAAAATAATGCATTTTAAAATAAAGCACAGATTTTCAGTCATTTTTCATTTTGGTCAATGAGTTCCAGATGAAAACATTCCTGCAGTCACTCACCGATTTATTTCTACGTCTAAACTTCCTAGTGCACGCTGAAGCGCAATGGAGAAGTGTTAGCAACTTCTGAAAATGCAGAGAGAGTTTATTTCCAAACGGCCATTATAAGTGCATAAATTATCTGATGAATTATAAAGTATATTCTATAAATGATCACCCGGGAATTAAAAAGAAGAACTGTAAAGCATCACTGACTGTACAGGCATTCACTGCCAGAGCGTAACACCGGTCCACGTGCCCAAATGACGGGCCCCCAAATACAGAGGTACACCTTACAGAATCGAGCATCTTAAGAGCACGCCTAAATTTCACAGCACTTTCCTTCTGCCAAGTGCTCAATTAAAATAAAACAGCACGCAACGCTTACAGATGTATAAAAGGTTTGAAAGTATTTTGAATTATTCCGAATGAGCGCAAGCCAGCAGCTGTCCACTTACCCATGTCTACAGACGTGTGACTTTGCTCTGGTTTTGCTCAGATGCTCTTTGACTGTTATCCTACTATGATATGCGCCTTTGGCAGCAGCTCCCTTTATTGGTCTGAGTGGCGCTTCTGTTCCATCAACAATGAACAGATCGCCATTGCTTCCAGTTTAAAGACACAATGCCGCTTTTCAAACTGCCTGCGCACAATGTCGGCATCGAGGCCTTTTAGCCCTTTTCAAAAAACTTGTTTTCACTTCAGATCTTCTTAAGAGCCCTTGCTTCCATTTAGATGTCTCTCGTAATGTTAATTCAACTGACCACAAATATATGTTTATATATTTGGATATTTTCAAGTGCCAAAGTAACATAGTAAATCTGAGAGTGCGCCCATAAACGCTTGTTTGTTTATGAAATCTATGTTATTATGGAAAAATGCTGGAAAAGGTAAAACTTTCAAAGCACTACCTTACCTTCTTTTTAACATGAACTGACATCCGAATGCTGAGAGAACATCTGTCATAAATACGTGTGCAGGACGTTGTTGTTAAATGTATAGACCGTGGAGAAAATACGATGCTATGCTTTATTCACCGAACACCCAATTGCAGTACCGTAAAATTTGAACCTCATGAGCAGCGAATTGTTGATAATATGAGCTTGCTTGCTAGATAAAAATAAAATATTACACAAAAAAGTAGAAAGTTGATTTTTTAGCTGAAAGTTAAGCCTTCTGCTCTCCTCATGCTGTGAGGTTCTCCTTCTCACAGGACTTTTTATTGCGCCCAGGAAATATACGGATTGGGGTACAAACCCTTGAGAGAGGAAGCTGTATCTGGATGTGGGTTCCCTGGGTATGATGGACCAGAGAAAAACTTCTCTGCACCCAACGCTTGGGCTCTGTGAACCTCCTAACCCCAGAATAAACCACCACTCAGCGAGGCAGAAGTAGCAGTTGAGGCTTTTAAGCTACTTTCAGGGCTTAGGAATCCACAACACTCAGAAAAACAGTGAAATGTGAAGAAAGTCCAACAATGGGGCAACAAACACTACGGTAAGACCGCAGCCCAACATTTATGAAGTAAAGCAGCAAGGGGAACAATGAGGCCTGTGACTAGCTGTGGCACTCGGCTCCACACCTCGGCCCAAACTGGCCCGTGTCAAAACCCGGGCCTAACAATGGGGCCAGTGTGCAAATGGAGCGGCTGGAACTAATGCTGCGTTGAACTCCTGGAAACCTCTGCCTCTCACCCACTTATCTGCAGTGCGTTTCAATTCACCCACAAAATAGTTTTTATTTCTCCATCCAGTGAGGCCCTGCGCATGCCCATTCCCCAAATTGTTATTTTGACTCTTCTGCCATACAAAAACCCACATTGAACACAGAATAAATGAGGACTGAACAATGCAAGCTGGAGATTGTTAGCGTCAGTGATGCAAAACTGCCTTAAAAACATGGCTTGAGAGATGGGTTATGAGATGGAGCCACAGAGATTTTGATAATATTGCATGTCCTCCAGCACATAAACTTCCAGCTTCTTTCAAGTGGGTTTAAGTTTTGTTTGCATAAGTTTGTGTTTGGCAGAGAGTTCCTGAGGGTCTGTTTCGCTGTGTGCGCGCGCGTGTGTGGGTGTGAGACACCTTTGGGGAAACCCATCTTAACTACCGTTTAGAATTTCATTCCAGATAATTTTGTCAAAATAATATTATTTTATCCACAGAAAGTGACCATCTTTGTCACAAGCTAAAAAATTTGGGGAGCAATGTTTCACCCAGTTTAGTGAAAACGCAAAATACACTGCTTGGGTAAAAATGTTAATTTTTTTAAACAAACAAACAAACAAATAAATAAATAGTTTTTTTTATGTTTTAGCCATCATGAAAGCTTTGTGAAATAAAGAAACAGAACAGAAAGTTGCAGGCAATAAAATGTTTGTTCCTCTTCTTGTTTCCTTCCTTCCTTGGGCCAGAACTGAGAGGGACTGGAGCCAAAAACATTCTGGTTTGGCAAAATATAGCGCTGGCAAAAGAAGCATCGACATTTTCATTTACTCAGTCGAACTACATGTGTGGCTGCTGTGGCTGCTGACCTGCAGATCTGCTGCAGCTTTTTCCCAGGAAATCCTGTGCTCTATGCCTAGGTTGCCACCCAGCTGACACTGCACAGATCTTTTCATTTCACCTGCAGGCAGTTTTCCGTAAGCTGCACCAACCCCAGATGGCTAAAATGTTGCTGAGAAGAAAAGGAAATTAAGTCCAGATCATCTTGGCACAAAGCAGCAAGTGAAAATTCCCTTCTTTCTGGTGCAGCATTAGCTTTGGCCACCTTCCTAGAATACTGGTCGGCCAATAGGACATTCAGTTAATTTCATAAAATCCAAAAAAGTACAAAATGCAAACTTCTGCCCTTTTCAGTGCTACGGTAAAGAAGATGAACATAAGATGTGACCACTTCAAGACAACTAGAACTTTACACATGAGGATCTAGTGTTTTATCTGGCGTGAGAAGGATGGTTACTTGGTCATCTTGCACAGTGGCAAACAGTATGACACAGTGAGGACTGTCCAGTTCAAGAAGTGTCCAGGCAGGAGGGAAGCATGGCTGAACTTCTTGTACATTAACAGCACTGAAGGAAAGAGGTAAAAAAAAAAATTGGCTTTTTGATGGTTCCACATGCTAAAGGCTTAAAAGTGAAAGTCTGTAGGTTCTCAGTTTTGGCTTCATTGTGGTGGGTTGAGATCTTTGTGTCCCTCAGAACTTCTGAAACCCTTCCAGCATTCCTCCAGAGCCCTAAACACATCTTGTTCAGTCATACTTCTTTCCTAAACAGCTCCTTTAACTTCATCCATAAAGTCTCACTCTGGTTTTCAAATCAAATCTTTTACACACAGTCTTCCTTTCGTGGGCAAGTGGCTGCAACTGGTGCTCATTTCTGTTCTATAGGCTGTGTAGCGGTGCCATTGTTTGACATTCATGATTACTTGGGCTGGCAATGTTTGTCTATTTTTTACTACCATTACTGCATTTTGTGAGAATTTCCCCATCATCTCTACATCGGGCTTCAAATAGCCCAGCACAGCGCAGATAGACCACCAGCTGCCTTCAAAGGTTGGTTGCTCAGATTGAAAAATCTTCCTCATTTAGACTTAAAAATAAATGTTTCTTCCTCACAATAAACCAAGTTTAGCATAGTTTACCAAAAACAACACTATTTTCATCTGACTGTGTGCACAAAACCAGCTGGCAGTTCCTTGCTCAACAGTGTACATGCACTTGGTACCCTGCATCTGCCGCTGCAGTAACAAATGAGTGAGATTTTTGGCATCTCCCCCTGCTTTTGCAGCACATTGAGGCCAAGGGTCAGGCTGTGCGTTTGTGTCTTTTCCTTGCTTGTTGAGGACTGTGGGGACTCCAAATTGTGCAAAAGTTTTGCCCATTGCCCTCAACTGGGTTGGCCCACCTTCTGCATTTATAAGAACCCCACACAAGAAGAGAAGGATGAGGAGTTGGATTTCACTAGTTTTGGCCTTGTGGTTAGCAGTGTGTTGGTTACCTTTGGTGAGTGCTTTGTACACTTTTGTATGGTTTGTACAGAGAGAGTGATGTCTTGTTTTTTGGTGTGTTTAGATCAGGGTAGTCAGTTAGGCACGGAAGGGTTTGTTTCGACTTTGCTGCTTTTTCTTTCCAGGTTGAAGATGGACAGTTGGTCTTTGGTTCACACACAACAGAATAGTTTCCTTCCACTTGTGACACCTTTGAGTGCATCATTTTTATGTATTATATGTAAATATTTACTTTAAATCACTAACCTTTCTCAGTTCCACAAATATCACTTGGTTTGGTTCCTGCTATGTTACCCAGACAGTAAACCCTTTAACTCCCCTTTCCCATTTATGCATGGCCCCTTTGACCCCTGGCACTTTACTGAGCTGAAATAAAAGGGTCATAACAGGTCTCCCTCAGCTCTGGAAAAAGAGCATTATGTCTGAAGATACCCGTACATTCCCTTCATGTCCTGTTGTGCGCAATATCTCCCTCTCAGAACAGCACAGACAGCTGAACTCAACCTGAAGATGACAAAAAAAACCCTCTCTTTCCCGTGAAGGGAGCAGAAGAAGTTTCTCAGCAAGGAATGAATGCAGACTGTCTTGTGACTTCTGCTAAGCAGTTTGTTACTTCTTGTTTTGCCTTCTGCAAACGGTCTTTCGTCTATCCTTTTAGACCCCCAAAACTGAAAGTGTTATACAAATCATTTTGCTGGTCAAAAAAACAATATATGGCCTGGATAACCAGAAAGAGAAGTCTTTTTGTTTTTAGGGACATAAATAATTGTAGCAGAAATAATCATATTAGTGGGAGTAAGCGAGGCAGCAGGAGAGAGGGGAGCTCCATCTCTAGAGGTTTCTACTGCCAAACCTTTTGGTTACTGACCTTTTTTGTTGCACTCCAGTAAAGTGCCTTTCTTTTTGTACATATGGATACATAAGCATGAAACAGAGTCTTGGCAAGCATGAATATCACAGCAAGAAATAGATTTCAAAAGTAAAAAACAAATACCACATTGGCCCAAATATAAAACGGTATTTTTTTCTGGGAATTGCATCTATAAAAAAAAAAGGATGGGGTCATCTTATATTTGAGGACCAGACCAACAAAGGTCATAAATAAGATCAGTAGGCCGCATCACATCACAGCCACATGGCATCGATTATCCACAGAAATGATCAATTGCAGCCAGCAAGTGTGAAAGAAGTGTTTGGCAAAAAATAGTTCAAAGTTAGGCAAAGTTAACCAAGGATGAAGGAGTTATGATGGCAATTTTAAGATAATAATGGCGATCAAGGAGGCAGAGGTGGCAAATAGCTAGGAAGCAGCCAAGAAATATAAAGTTACAGAAGGTCGCGTTCGGAGCTGGCGAGCCCAAAAAGACCTGACAAGCACAAATATGGTAAATATGAATAAATTTACTTTTTCTTTCTAAAGATAAGATATAATGTTTCAAAAACCTTTTTCCAAAAATGAGTGTTGAAAATGAGGGGGTTGTCTTATAATCAGGGTCATTTTATATTCAATGCAATACGGCAAATGTCTTGTTCTTTTCTTACCACAAAGCAGGACTGTAAGCCACATGAAGCTATTATGCAGTAATTATAGTTGTTAATATTCTAGTTTCACTGGTAGGATGCTATTGTTACTTTTTACTTTCAGCACATTGTTAAAATCCAAGCTCTAAATGGTGCCGGGAAGGTTTTTGGGCCATGTGCTTTTCAGCCCGGCTTCGCTTTCTTTGCCTCTTTTGATCGCTAGAGGCCTTTTTTTTAAGCATGTAAAGTAAATTTGTCATCCCGAGGGGTTCGGTAGCGTTCACTAATGTCAATATCATCGCAAAGAGTCGTGTACTTCTTAGCTCAACAAAACCTTTGATGATCTCAGCTTGACTTGCGAGCACAAAATGTGATCAAACTCGTAATCGCAACCAATTATACTTCTTTAACAACTGATCTTTTATTTTTCTTTAAATGTATGACTGACAGCTTCCAATTCCACTGCTGAGTCTGGCATTAAAAGAGGAGATAAAGGTTATTTTGAGAACAGTTATGAAATTTTCTTTAAAGTGCATTGCACCCGGATAATAGTTGCTCTAAGCATAAAATGTTTATTTTTAACCAGATTATCTACTCAGGAGCATCAAATGCAAACATCATGAACTACTGACTAAACGCAGCAGCTTTTCATATTCAGCCGACTCTACTTCACACCCAGGTCAACCAGCATTTACCCTCACATTGGGCTTTACAGCACTTATTCTTGGGGTAAATGATGACGTCAGCCAATACTGCCACCATATGGCCAAGTAGTGCATTTACTTTGCAGGAATTGCGTACTTGTGCACTACTTGGTGGCACTACTTGAAAATGATATGTTTAATGATATATAAAAGCTTTTTTTATTTAGTTGATGTATTTAATCAAATAAAAATTCAGCATTTCATTCATTTTCTCTCCGAATTAATCTGTTGTAAGCATCTACATCTTTGACTGGAATTAAGGTTTCTGCCAGCATGCAATCCATATTCACGATTTGGAGATATGTGTGGTCTGTCAGAAAAAAAGGCAGTTAAACTTCATGAAACAACAACAAAAAAAAAAAAACAAGCACATGAATATAAAATCCCAGTTAAGTAAAAATGTGCGGTCAAAGCTTTGTTGCAACTTTTCCATGTGACTTCCACATTTCATTCTCCCCAGAAGCTCAACACCCACCACAAAGCCATGGTTTGTCATGACAGCTCATGCTGATTTACACCAAAAATTTCCCCCGTTTTACATACTTGCTCAAAGCAGGAGGCTGATGTTTGCCATCTTCATGGCAACGACACCACGTTGTCACACTGGCGGTACTCTAGTTACGCCCACCCCCCTTTTTTCGGAGAAAGTACGTCTTGCCTTTCTTTTGTGTCAGAACATTGCTTGCAGTACACGCAATTCTGCACTGTACCACTGGCAATGTCAGAAGAAAACATAGGTAAGCATTTCTTATGGTTTATGTGTGCCACATGGTTCAAAGAAGTACATCAAGTTTCATTCTAAGAATGAAAAAAGAACTGAAGTTACTGGTGTTCCTGACATCTGGCACCTCACAGATCTGGAGATGGAGCTGGGGGATGTGATGCAGGAGTTTCACAATGTAATGGAGGACCTCATGGCGCCATCTTCAAGTTCTTCGCAGCAGTATGAACAGCACCTGATGCAAACAAAGGGAAGCAGTCTCCCAAACATCGGTGCTGCTGCCCATGGGACTGAAGAAAGTGAGTAAGTGAAAGGAACATCTCGAGATGAGAAGAACCTCTTGCTCCCTCTGCCACCAGAGCACTTCAGCCCTGTTGGGCATCTGTTTCAAGGTTTCACGGCAGCCTTTAAGCCTGCACGTTTGTAACCTTGAATCATGACATATTCATAATAAACGGCGCTTTAAGTAAAACTATGTGCTCATGCTAAAGTTTTATACCATATTGCCACCTCTAAATGAGTTCTCATTCAATAAATAAATACATTTAAAGTTTAAAATTTCAATGAACTTGGAAGTTTTACTGCAGAAAGCACAGGTGTCCTGCTCTTAAAACCATAACATTGTGACGCTGACCATCAGATGGTCAGGCCAAACAGCAAGTTACTGTGACCAGCATTCAGATTAAAAATATTTCACAATTTTAGAGTTAGGAGTGCTAAGGAGTTTTTAGCAACACATTACATCAGGAGAATGAATAATTAAATGGTTTCTATAACCACCGCTGCCCTTAGTTGCTTTGCACATTGTAGTTGTACCTTTAGCATAATTTCCATGCTGTGTATTTTCTTATCGGCTGAAAAGTGGAAAAATAAAAAGTAATTTCTAATAGCATTTTGACATTTTCATTTTTGTATGTAGTTTGCATCTCAGAGATTTGCTTGTTTTAATGTTTCTGTTGGATGAGCTGTAGTACAGAGCGGTGCTTCAGCATGAGTTTTCAGCATCGAGCTTAGCGGTGATGGTGATTTGCAGTATCGCAGGGATCGAGAGCAACTTTACAGTGTGGCTTTGTGGTAAAAAAAAAGACACCGTGGCTACTGTCCTTCTCCAGATGGCGAACAGTCATTGAGAAGCGGGTTGAAGAATGATGTGAAGGAAGCTGATACATCCGGCAAGACCACAACATCAAAAGGTAATACCCTTGCACGTGATTTCAGGCTGCAGTTACAATACAGATGTCCATTTGGTGATGATGCTGCTGCGAGGGAGTGCAAAAGATTTGTGTGTGTTTGCTTTGAGCCCGAATGCCGAGTTTAATGAATGACTGCCGTAAATGTATAGACATGCATATATTATCGAATACAGCGCATGAAGTGTAGCAACAAATACAGTAATAAGAATGTGAGACAAAGATCGTAACATTCACCTGCTTCCTCCCTCTGTCCTTTCTGTCTGCAGCAAAACTCGGAGATACAGATGAGCTTCAGAACTTTATAGACAACCTGGATATCATCCTCGCAGGTAAAAACCGCCATCATTTCAACATACAGTAGGAGAATGAGCAGATGCTATTTCTATGTCTCTTCAAAATCAAAGCTTTTAAAAACTTCCATTTGGTTTATTAGTCCTAGTATCTCAGTCCGCTTGTGCAGCATGACGGTAGGGAGCCAAAAGCTCACAGAGAGCTCAAAATGAGTGGGTTGTGCTGGTACCTGAGCAGACATCATGCAGTAATAGTCAGCGTGTGTCCAGCTCACATGTAAAAGGCGCTGCTGGAAAAGATAATAAATGAGCCGGATATTCGAGCAGCTTTTATGAACCCGTGACTAATTCGGCTGATGTGTCTTCCTAACAAAAAAAGAATATTTTGTACATGAATAAAAGAAAACACGGGCTCAGCGGGATGAGTGACTGCCTTCCTGCGAGGGAGGGGTGGGGGCCTGTTGGGCTACATGGGGGACTCTCCATAGCGTCTGTTGAGCGCCGGCGGGGGTGTCACCAAAATGCCACTCATGAGTCACATCCCTCTAGGTGGTTGGTCCGAGTTTCTTTTAGGTATGCAAATCGAGAAAGCTGTCACATTCGTGCCAAACTGACGCAACTTCATTTCCCCTGGCAGAAATATGAACTTCCGCAGCAAACAATTACGGTGTTGGGATCGGACGGATTTGCGGGACGACCAACCGGTGCTGCGCTGATTTTCAGTTGCTCCCGCGAAGGGTGCAGAAGCGCCCAGCAGGAGAAAGACACTGTTATTCCAAACTTTATGCAAGAATCTGAATTTCGACTTTGAAGGCACGGAGACACGGACTGCTTATTTATTGGGTGTACAAGTGTGCTTTGCCCAAGAATTTGACATTGACAATAAAGAAAAAATGTGTAAAGAAAACGTTTTTTTTAAACTCGGCCAGCTGTTTCTACATCCTTTTCATAATTAAAATGCATCCTTGAAATTTACAGGCTCCGGATTCACCTTCAAGCAGGCCTGTATCAGCAGATTTGTAATTAGTAAGAAAAACCTGAGCGGCTGCCAGCTGAGCCGAGCGGCTCCCAGAGGAGGGCCGCTTTAGTTATTACACGCGCGGAGCATAAACCTCACCGTTTTCCCAAACCCATTTATTAGCCATGGTCCTCGCGCAAATGAAAACCTGCTCCTTAGAATGAATTTGCTCCCATTCGATTAATCTGTGATGAATAGACGCGTCAGCCAGAGTCAACCTGGGTTAAAGTTCACTCAGATCTGGCACTTCTAATTCTGGATAATTTTCAATCTTACGCTGTTGTCGCTTTTAGTAAAAACGTGCTTAAGAGCTATTTTAAGTTTGCACAAACACGGCGCGGTGTCTGAAGAAGAAGTGCGCAGTGATTGAATTTATCAATGGCATTTTTGTCTGCTGCTTTGTCAGTCTTGCCAGATTGACTAAGATGTCTATTTGGAAATAATAAACCCTTCGTAATGGCCTTACGAAGCGACTCCGTCCCCACATTTTGAAGGTGTTGAGGAAGCAGATGGCATGAAATTTGGAAGTGGCAAAATGTTCATTCGCAGCTTGAGGGTTGCTGGTTGAAGTCAGGAAGGTTCTTGATCTATACCTTCACCAGTAAACATACACACCGGTATAAATCTGTTAAAAATTATTTATTTCGCTCTGTAAAATCCCGAGTTTATGTAAACGCTAGATGTTACATATTTCCTGCATTGCTGGGGATCTGTGGTTATGCGTTGGTGCTTCAGGTCTCATAAAGTGTGCTTGAAATGATTCCTGTCCAGTGAGCTGTTTTTTCTGTAACTGTACAAAGCTGTCGCTTCTTTGCACGGCGAGTCATATCTGCACTTCTTCTTTCGCTTTGACAGTTTCCGCCGTTAAACCACATTTGCAGTCAAGCTGCAATGTAAGACAATGTGTCGCCTGGTGCTTTCTTGTTCAAACAGGAAGTATGACAACTTTGAATGCCTTCTGGTTTCTACCTGTTTTTAGCACATTTGGTGTACAGCTGTTATGCAGCAATAAAGGAAATGTAACATTAAAAAATAAAAACTTAAAGAAAATAAAAATGCTGCCTGTTCACTTCATGTCTTACGGTCATCTACTGCATAATCATTTTCTCCTGCTGTTACAGAGGATCTGAAAAACGTACCCCTTTGTCATGGCTGCATTAACCCATCAGAAGGGACCCGGGCAAGTAAATGGAAAGCCCCCCCCCCCCATCAACTACATTTTCTTATTGATGCTAAACGGTCCCAAAATTGCACTGATGCATTGAAAAAATCTTTTTTTTTAAGTGTTTAGGGAGCCCCAGTACAAATTGCCAGCCCTTACTACTGGGGGCACTAGGTGGCTACCTACAGTACCTAGATCCACCTGGAGTCTATAGTATAGGCTTCTTCAATATAATTGGCTGAATAGGTCTGGGCCCATAGGGAAACCAGGAATAGGGCACAGCCATGTTTTGTTCTCTGGCGCCCCTGGTGAAATCTGCTGGCCCACCTATATAGTACAAAGGCCCTTTGCAGGGTCCTAGGCGGCTGGGTCCCTGAGCACCAGGGCCCTTGGAGGTCCAAGGGCCCCCAAAAATAAAGGGCATGGGAGCACATGCCTGGTGGGCCCGGTCAAGAATTTGGCCCAGCATTTTGTCTTTTAAAAAACTACATTTATCTGTAACCCTTAGACTTGAAATCAGTTCTTGTTTTGTCAACTTTGAAAGCTCTGCATGAGCATTCTGCTGAGATTCAAAATATTATTGCATGTTTCATTAAATTTGCTAATTGTAGACGTTTTGAGGTTCAACAAACTATAAAATTTACAGAGCAGAATGATGAGTCATTACAAAGGAAGAAATAGTGGAAGAAGATTTTGCTGCATGGCATCGCTAAGGGGAAAGAGACAGAGGAGGATTAAATACAGCTGTGAATAAAAAGTTGGTGAACCTTTTGCAATTACCTGGATGTCTGCATTTATTACTTATAAAATGTGGTCTGATCTTCCTCTAAGTCACAATGAGAGACAAACACAGGCTGCCTAGAATAATAACACACAAACAAATTTCCTGTGTTTAAGGCTGGAAATAGTATGTAAACCCAAGTATTTAGTAACTGCTAGAACCTATTTTGGCATCAATAATCTCCACCAAATTTCCTGTCGCTGCTGGTCAGAAGTGCACAACCATGAGGAAATCAAAACTTCTGGCATACCTATCATGAACAATCCTCTTCAGGTCATGTCACAGCATCTCAGCTGGGTTAAGGCCTGGACTCTGACTTGGCCATTCTAAAACATAAATTTTCTTCTTTTCAAAGCATTATGTTGTTGATTCACTCATTTTTCAGATTGTTCTCTTGCTGCATCATACAACATCTTCAGGTGATGGACCGCTACCCCGACATTCTCCTGTAAAATTTCTTCATACCGTTCTGAACTCATTGGTTCCTCAATGCTTGCAGGTTGTCCAGGCCCTGAAGGAGCCAACCAGGATGCTCACTCCACCGTACTTCATAGCTGGGATGAGGTTTTGGTGCTGGTGTGCAATGCCCTTTTCCCTCCAAACACATTAGTTTGCATTTCTGCCAGAAAGTTGCACTTTTGTCTTATCTGTCCACAGAACATTGCTGCAGAAGCACTGTGGAACATCCAGGTGGCTTTTCGAGACATGCAGAAATGCTTTTTTGGAGAGCAGTGATTTGCTCCACAGCGTCTTTCCATGAACGCCATTCTAGTTCGGTGTTTTTCATACAGTCGACACATGAACAGAGGCTTTAGAAGGTTTCTAAAGAGATTTCTGCAGTTGGGTTCTTTTTTCACCTCCTTCACCTTTGCACGTTGTGCTCTTGGTGTGATCTTCACAGGATACCTTGAGAGAGTAGCAACAGTACTGAATTTCCTCCATTTGTAGACAGTTTGTCTTACTGAGGACTGATGAATATTTGGGTCTTTGCAAAATGCTTTTCTAGCTTCATGCATCCTTGCAGTTCTTTTTCTAAAGTCCTCAGTAAACTGTTTCAATCGATGAATGGTGCACAAACACAGATCTCTCTTGAGAAGAGTAAACTGCCTGAGAAGAAAATTTGTGACTTTAGAAGAACCTGACTTTGTGCGTCTCCTTTAGTGGTCAGGGCACCTCTTCCACCCACACCTCCCATCTCATCTCATTGATCGGAACACCAGTTAACTTTTGTAGAAGTCATTAATCCAGAGGTTCACATATTTGTTTGAACCCAGTCTGATTCTTTAAATGGTGTAATTCAGTATTGACAAGAAGTACCATTATTTGTTTGGGATTACATTAAGCAGCTCACATTCTTTCAAATTTTGTGATTTAGAGGAAGATCAGACTAAATACTTGGGATCAACAGTCCAGAGTAACAGGGAGTGTGGAAGAGAGGTGAAGAAGAGAGTGCAGGCAGGGTGGAGTGGGTGGAGAAGAGTGTCAGGAGTGATTTGTGACAGAAGGGTACCAGCAAGAGTGAAAGGGAAGGTCTACAAGATGGTAGTGAGACCAGACATGCTTTATGGGTTGGAGACGGTGGCACTGATCAAAAGACAGGAGGCAGAGCTAGAGGATTAGAAATGAGTATATTAGAGGGTCAGCCCAGGTTAGACAGTTTGGAGACAAAGTCAGAGAGGCGAGATTGCATTGGTTTGGACATGTGCAGAGGAGAGATTCTGGATATATCGGGAGAAGGATGCTAGGGATGGAGCTGCCAGGCAAGAGGAAGAGAGGAAGGCCTAAGAGGAGATTTTTGGATGTGGTGAAGGAGGACATGCAGGTGGTGGGTGTGACGGAGAAAGTTGCAGGGGACAGGAAGAAGTGGAAACAATTGATCCGCTGTGGTGACCCTGAACAGGAGCAGCCGAAAGATGAAGAAGAGGAAGATCAGACCACATTTTATGAAAAATTAATGCAGAAATCCAGGTAATTGCAAAGGGATCACCAGTATTTTCTTGCAACTGTATGTGAAGGTCAAGAAAGCCTGATGAGATCATTTCTCTGCTTGAGTGCAAAGCATAACTTGGAAAACATAGTGATATTTTTGAGGAAATGTCAGACAACTCCAGCCCTGCACTCACCTTCACCATGACCCTATTCTCACATTCGGGTTTAATTTATGAGAATTATTGTCACTTGGACTGGCCACAAAGTATCACAGCAAAAGGTAAAGTGTGAAGTGAAAGCGGCATGAATGTCATGCAATACATTTTTGTGTTGTTTTCATGTCATGTTTTCACCAAAAAAGCAGAACTTTCACCTGAGCAGGAGGTCTACAGATATCGAAGATCTGCCAATATTCAGTAGTATAGAATACCAGAGGCAAAAGTACATGACATCACTACTCACATTTAAAAAATGGATAACGCAGGCCTTGATATGATCACACATACATGAGTAACATTTTAAATATTAATATTTTATTTCACATTTGAAATGCCAGGGAACGACTAAATAACCAGGCTGCTCCAACAAGATGGCACTGGTGCTGGAGGTGACCTATCTGAAACAGAATGGTTTGTATTTGTTAGTGCAGAAGGTTTCAAGGAAAAAATTAAACTTGCGAAAAAAGAAGAAAATTTGTAGATTATAAAACAGGAGATGACAAAATGTGGCCACAACAGGACAAAGAACTGAAACTAAACAACTGCAAACAAACGTACACGTGAGTACAAAGGGATTTTCACAGGGCTGGACAACACGGTTTTGCTTTCAGGCACCAACATCTCACAGCATCTGTTGCAGGTTATGGACCTTCTGAGTGGCGGCCTCACAATCTGTTTGCCATGTTCTTCTTAAGCATGCATGCTCAGCATCTCAAAGTAACCTTGAGTATAGCGATTGCACACCTACACTCTTCATTGAGGAAAATGGGTTGTTAAGCGCTGCTGCAATACAGATTGAAGAGGAGCCTGAAAGCACCCTGGGCGCAGAAGCAGCTACCACTGGACAGTTGAGGGGTTTGAGATACCCATCTTGTCCACCATCTAGATAGGAACAAGGTCATCACACTGAAATTTTACACTGCAGTCTGGGTGTCTGAAAAAAGGAAACTTGCCTCTACTCCATGGGTGATTTTTTTCTGCTTACCTACAAAAGTACTCCATGCTCATAATTCAGATGTTAGAAGAAATCCTCAGCCTTAGATTAACATATTTGTGTATAAGTAGAAAGGGTTAAGAAGCCTAGAAGCACCAAGAGAAGTCAGCTGCAGAGAAAAGCTAGCACTCCTCCAAATTATTTCAACTCATCTGTTTATGTGTAAACAGTAAATCAGTTTTAATCCTTCTGAAGTCCAATAGGACGTGATCCTGGGTATAAAATAAATGTTAACAATAAGCACTACGCCAATATAAACTGTCAGTCTCTGTGAGTATGAAGCTGAATCTGTTTGTTTGTTTCTTATACACAGCTTTGTTTTTGTAGCCATTGACGTAAAATTTGGCATACAGGTATTTCTCACAACAACTTAGGGGGGGTGAGGCATATTTGCATAGACACAAATATTGTACATCCTGGATGGGATGCCGATCATCGCTGGACCACCTGTTGATGGGAGATAACACACACACACGCACACACACACACACACAAAGCATATTTTGTGTTCTTTTTCCCCTTCATTAGGATTGTACTAAATGCAAACACTTCAACGGTACAACAGCTTGGCAATTACACGGCATCCGGCATAAAAAATCTGTCAAACCAAACATGCGGATGAGCCAATCCGCTGTGGCGACCCCTAATGGGAGCAGCTGAAAGCCCCTGCTCAGTTGGTAGAGCATGTGACTTGTAATCTCAGGGTTGTGGGTTCAAGCTCCACATTGGACATTGGTACAAATCCAGCTACAAGGGGGTGCAGCTCTGTGCTGGTCCCAAGCCCGGACAAAATGGAGGGTTGTGTCAGGAAGGGCATCCGGCGTAAAAATCTGCCAACCCAAAATATGCTAATTTCCCAGAATGTTTACAGAAAATATTACCTTGTTTATGTTTACAAAGAATATTTTTTAAAAAAAGAGTTCATTTTCTGAAATGCAAAAAACTAATTGCATAATTTGTACAACTTTTGCTATGTGTAATGCATACTTTATAAAAAAAAAACCCCATGAGAGTTTGGACTATTATTGGTCATTCGCATTCTTTCTTTATATAAATTTGCCTAAATACTATTTAGATTATAGCACATCCACGTCTTGTTTGAGAATTGGTTAGTGGAGTGCTGTCAACATGTGAGCTGTGCAAAACCATCCAAGCTGGGCAGTTAATATAGAATAAATATATCCATCTTGCATCCTCTTTCTCCCATCCCCCATCATCATTTCTTACACAGAAGTGCATCTTTAGTGAAACAGGTGTGCTTTAAGTGAATATATTTTTTATAGTAATTTTTTTGAGCTACACATTATTTAAAAGCACGTGGACACATCCTATTCCACAAGTGCTTTGGACATGAGCCAAAACAGTGAAACACATTGTAACTATGTGTATGTGTGTGGGTGTATATGAGTTACATATATATATATATATATATATATATATATATATATATATATATATATATATATATATATATATAAAATGACACAATATATAATTTTAGCATTTCAATATTTATCAACATATGAAAGATACTGTCCCGCCCGCGGGTGCTGCGAGACCACCGGGTGCATGGTTTGTCCACCCCACCTCCCGGACTGAGCGCCTGCAGGTGGCGCACTTAATTGCGGACACTTCCTCCCGGGCCTTTACCGGCGGCTCAGTCTACCGTTACTCTGTTAACGCTTCTGTACTGTTTTGTCTATTACCTTTCGTTTCAGTAACTGTTGGTTCTCTTGCAAAGGCTTTATGTTTTTCGGTGCTTTTCAGCCTCGCCTGCTGCGACACTGATTTTGGTTTTCAAGTACCCCTTGTTTTGCCTGTATTTTAGTTGTGTGCCATTAAAGCACTCCCGGTCTTCCCGTTCAGCTGCCTGTGTCCCGCGATGGCTTCCTCCCCAACAACTACGAGCCCCCGTGACAGATACACTATATGGACAAAAGTATTGGGACGCCTGACCTTTACACCAACAGGGACTTTAATGACATTGCAATCAAATACATAGACTTTAATAAGGAGTTAGTCCCCCCTTTACAGCTATAACAGCTTTCACTCTTCTTGGAAGGCTTTCCATGAGATTTTGAAGTGTTTCTGTGGGAATTTGTGCCCATTCATTCTGTAGAGCATTTATGAGTTCTGGCACTGATGTTGGACGAGAAGGCCTGGCTCACAATCTCCGTTCCATTTCATCCCAAAGGTGTTTGATGTGGTTGAGGTCAGGGCTCTGTGCGGGCCAGTCAAGTTCTTCCACACTGAACTCATCCAACTATATCTTTATGGACCTTGCTTTGTGCACTGGGGCATAGTCATGTTGGAATAGAAAAGGACCTTCCTCAAACTGTTTCCACAAAGTTGGAAGCGTAGCGCTGTCCAAAATGTCCTGTGGACATTCCTGTCCAAAATGTTTACTTTCACTGAAGGGCAATCTTAATGCTTTTCAGCCCAAAAGCATTAAGATTGCCCTTCAGTGAAAGTAAGGGGCCTAACCCAAACCCTGAAAAACAGCCCCACACCATTATCCTTCCTCCACCAAACTTCACAGTTGGCACAATGCAGTCAGGCAGGTAATGTTCTCCTGGCATCTGCCAAACCCAGACTCACCCATCTGACTGCCAAACAGAGAAGCGTGATTCGTTACTCCACAGAACACATTTCCACTGCTCCACAGTCCAGTGGCGGTGTGCTTTGCACCACTCCATCCGACGCTTGGCCTTGGACTTGGTGATGTGAGGCTTGCATGCAGCTGCTCGGCCATGGAAACCCATTCCATGAAGCTCCCTCCACACAGTTTTGAACTCTTCAGCTATGGAATCAGCAGAGCATTGGCAACTTTTATGCACCTTAGCAGTCGTTGACTCTGCTCTGTGACTTTACGTGGTCTTCTGCTTCGTGGCTGAGTTGCTGTTGTTCTTAAAAGCTTCCACTTTCCAGTAATACCACTTACAGTTGACCGTGGAATATCCAGCAGGGATGAAATTTCACGAACCATCTTATTGCAAAGATGGCATCCTATCACAGCACCACGCTTGAAGTCACTGAGCTCTTCAGAACGACCCATTTTGTTTCACAAATGTTTGTAAATGGAGACTGCATGGCTAGATGCTTGATTTCATCCACTTGTGGCAATGGGTCTGATCGAAACACCTGAATTCAATAACTGAGAGGTGTGTCCCAATACTTTTGTCCAGAGAGTATTTGTAAGGCTGATTTTAATCGGATCAACTAAATTCTTAAAAGGTTTGCACTTTTTTCCTCTTCTGGAGCAAAGGTTCAATTAATGTTACAGAGAATGAGCCAGATTTTTAATGCTCAGAGGTTCATAAGGGCACCCTTAGTCAATCTTTCAGCCCAAGATAGCAAAACATGAAAACCTGGGTGGTCCCGCATCTTAGAAGCAGGTTGGCACCAATTTGAATCTGTTGAAAAGCTTAAAAAGTTAGATGTTCTGTCCCTGCTGATTCGAGTTAAAACCGTTTTGTTTATGGTACGAATTTCAGCGTTAATACAACCATTTCACACTTTATTAAGAATTAGTGTCACTGAGATACGAGTTGTATATAAAACTGTTAACTTTAGCAATTTCTGATGGTTAGAATGTATTCTGCTGGTGGTTTTATTACATATATTATCATTTCCTAATATGCTGATACACCGTTGATTTATAAGTTGCTTTTCGGATTTCAGTGTAAAATATTAAAAACGATAATTTAATATTTTTTAATTGGAGAATGCGTAGATGCATGCAGTTATTCTGATGGAGTCTCCGATGATGTTTTTCCTTGTTTATAATTTGTCTCCCCGCTGTAGAGAATCAATGAATCGGTTTTGCGACCTGAGGAGCTCCAGTTCAGGTCCAGATGTACGGCAGGATGTCTGAAAAAACACTTTTGTTCTTGCAAGCTGAATAAGACACGTTGGTGTTTAGTTTCATGTGTGTTTATGGAAATACCGTGTTTCTACATATCATTTCACATAACCATGACAAAGAAACAACAGTATTTAAAGTATTTTAACATAGTTCTCTGCTTTTATTCCTTTGCTCTGTTTTCGCTTCCTAACTCCCTCATGCAGGGTGCAGAGCCTGATATGGAGATGTGAAACACCGACCATTGAGGCCAGCGCTGCATGAGTTTATCCTCTCCTTCTCGATCGAGACCCGGCCCTAAAGAGAATGACTTTATTTGTATGAAGTAGGGAAACAGAAGGAATATCTTCTGAACAGTAATGAGAGTATTGGCATTAAAGTCCATGACCAACCTCCAAATAAAAAGCCCTGAACCTGCAAATTAAAAATATGTAATACATTTTTGCAAACCCTCCAAGCTATATAACATGTGCAAACAGGGATGAATGCCATACACTGCATATAGCACATATAGTCCACTAGAGCCCAAAGGCAAGTCAAATGAACCGAGCACAAGGACCAAATGAGAAATAAAAAGAGAGTAAATAGTCTTGCCAAGGCAGCCATAGATGTACAGTATGTGTATATTTTCTCATCAGCAGCCCAACTTTAATGCACAACAGCTTAGTCCAGCTAATACACATTAGGTGACATTCAGAAAATCTTTATTCACGTCTTGCTTCGCTCAGAGCAGAGTGTTTTCCTGTGAACGACACAAAAAAGTCAACAGTTGGTCCCCGTTTCAGAGTTCCTCTCTTTTACTTGGACTGATCTGGAACATGGCAGGATCAGCACAAACACCTTGATAAACAAATGGCTAAAGAGGCAGTAATAAAAACTAAAGCCCTGCCAGATTTTGACATCCAAAAGTAATGGAAACCCAGTTCAGCAGCAATACTGTTTGCTCAACAATTCATGAATCATTACTTTGATGCACTCTGTTTATGTTACTAAGAAAAATGGGTAATTTTAGCATAACAGAATAAATACAGTGCCTTGCAAAAGTATTCAGACCCATTGAAAGTTTTCAACATTGCCTGGATTAGGAATTATACGTAGCTGCAGTTTTCTTTTTCAGTCAGTATTTTTACTGTGAACTCATATGTTGTAACACTTAACTGTCGGTCAGAATAAGCTGTTAGCAGAAATCTTAATGAAAATGAAAACTGGAAATATGCTGCTTGCATAAATATTCAAACGCCACACATTAATATTTAGTAGAGCCACCTTTTGCTACAGTAACAGCTTTAACTTTTTTTCTGGTAAGCGTGTACCGGCTTTGCATGCCATTCAGAGGTTATTTTTTCTGTCCATCTGGGCAAATCTGCAGTAGGTTGTTCAGGGTGGCTGGGCAATGCTAATGGATCACAATTTTCAAATAGTGCCTCAGATTCTCAGTGGGATTGAGGTCAGGACTTTGACTGGGCCACTGCTGGACCTTCCCTATTTTGGTTTTGGGCCTCCGGGCCTCCCAAACAGTATCGCTGAATCAATATTTGGGAAGTGGAAGCACCCAGACACCACTTACACGTTATTTCAGTTTTTCATTGTCATTAAAATATCTGCAAACAAATGATTTATTTTGGCTCTGAAAGCTTACTTTTATAGCATAGGGGTTCACAATAAAAGTAGTGACTGGGAAAATATATGAGTGTAATTTATAATCCAGGTGATGTTTGTGACTTTCAACGGGTTTGAATACTTTTGTAAGGCACTGCACATAAAGGACTTAAAATTTTGGTCATATTCAGTCTGGAGCAGAGCAAATGGTGATCCGAATGTTAGAACGATAAATGATAAAATTAAAAACCAAACAGCCACAATTAGAATTTTCAGGTCATTATATGTTGTGTTACCGCCATGTAAATGCAAGTACAATTTGATTTATGTACCATATGTAATAAATCCAAATTTTTACTATGCAAGAGGGAATACATATGTGGCCGCGCTATCAAGAATGCAATATATTACAACCATGCAAATGGGCATAAATATTAATAATGCCTGAGATCTTCTTTATAATTAAACAGCGATAATTAAACAAATTGTGCGCTGTGGATATTTTAGTTCTGTACATTTGTCTGCTGTGCAGTTCTTTAACAAAAAAACACCAAAAGTACCCTGGTAAGTTGTGCACCTCCCTCTTCCTCTTGGCAAGGCTCTCAAAGCAGTGCTGCAGCTTTGCGCATGGAAAACTCTTGGTGGCAAACAAACTCTTAAAGGAATGAACGAGTGCCTTGCGGTTGAAGAATATCCAACACAATTTTGGATGCATTTCGAGAAGCTTAACCTACATTAAACTGTTAAACGGTTTAACTGTCCTAAACACTTAGGTTGCTATGTAGCGTAAAGAAATGATATATAGATACGTGATTTGGATAGAGCACAAGCCCTGCTTCTGAGGTCTGAAGCTGAACTGTTTGGCAGGGCAGCAGCCACGCATCACCATCATCGAACCACCAAATCCAGTCATGAAAATAAAGAAGCTATAAGAGACCATTATTTATTTGTTAACAAAATATGTCTTTCTGTATGCATAAGGTAGCTTGTTCACATGTAGTTATCATATCACAACTTGCACAAGTAAATGGAACCCAAATTCAGTATTAGCCAAACGCTACTTTGAATCAGAACCTCGGTTTCTTTAAATATTTGACATCTGTCCTAAAAAAATATCTTTATATTGTCTATGGGAGCTTGATTTTGAAAATAAGTGCCTTATTTATGCTCTGGAACAGAACAAAACAAATGATGTTGCTGATCAGCAGCAGTATGAAGAAGAGAGGGTATCTTTAAAATAAAGTTCTTTTAAAGCAAATTATATCAACTAGTTATGCTTATTTTGCTACGTCTTAACTTAAAACAGATTATTTTTTCAAAGTTTTATGTAAAATTATGTTGAAATGATTTTTTAAAACATCATAAGTGCTATTTAGCAACGACAGACATTTGTACAGTTCTGCCTAACCACCACAAAATTATAACCTCTGAAAATAAAGATGTGGGACGAACACACAAAATCATGGTCACGCACAGACCAGGCATTTACAGGTGGACAAGTGGGTCAGCAGATTCGGTGGAGATTTTACACCTGATAGAAAGTCAGACAGATTCCCCTGCTGGGACAGGCACACACGCATCCACTTGGCAGTTACAGGTTTACAGGTGAATGTGCAAATTTCATGAAGGTACTGATTTATACAGATAACTCGATTTCTGTATGCACTTTTCCAGCAAAACAAATCACCATTAACATCTGTTTCACTCCGTTCTGTCATATTTGCAGTCAACTGAACGAACAAATAATTCATAAAGCAGGTCAAGAAAGAAAGTTTGACATTTCTGGTTGGTTCACTGGCAATGCAACGGAAAAAAAAAAATCTAAATTTTCTTTCAGTGTTTCTATTCCGTAATATTCTTGTTGCACAAAAAAAATTTTCCAATGAGGAAAAACGCAGAAAACAAACTTTTTCATAAGGCAATGAAAAACACACGATTATGCAGATGTTGTATCAGAGGCCATTGATTTCAAATACGATAAGAAAGATAAAAATGGTACTCCAAAAAGCACTTTCCTTCACTTCTGGAGTTTATTCCCAAAGTGATAATACTGCCCTCATTCTGCTTTAAAGGCTTTTATGAACGATTGTTAGAAAACAGTACTACTTTGAGATTCTTCCCCTTTGTGTAAGAAGACGAATAGTTCCATTTTGGCAGTTCTGCATCATTTGATTCCCACAAAATATTTCATAATCCTTGAAACAGAAAAGCTAATTCCATCTCTTTTCATTTTAATGTTTGCTAAAGAAGAATTCCTCCTTGCTGGTTCCCTTCCTTGCCTCTGTTTGTAAAGCTATACTCTGGTGGTGGAATGAGTATGTGGAAGGCCAGTGGAGTTGAAACCAGAGGTGAAGGTGTTATAGGGGTGTATGTTTGGCATTCCAATCAGTGAATTGGGGATCATGGTGATGGTGTTGGGAGTCATGAGCGGGATGTCATCGGGCGAGCGGCGCAGTGTAAGGGCATAGTCAGGCAAGGAGGATGCACGCAGGGGGTCATGGGTAACTGTGCCGTCACATCCATGACGGCTCTGGTTCATTTGAAGGGTCATAACCTCTTCGGAGGGATGGCCTACATCATTGGCATTAGCTTGCCTCTGGGGGCTCGGCTGGTGGTGCGAGTCCTGTCTGCGCTTATCCTTGCGGTAATAGAGGGCAGCGAAGGCAAGCACGTTGAGGAAAAGCAGCGAAGCGCCCACAGCAATTGTAACACTCAGCTCAGTGGAATAGTCACGTGGGTTCTCCACCACTAAGGGGCCTGTCTCCTCATCTCCGTTCCATTGCTCTTTGCCACTTTCCGTGTTGTAGGCTGGTGACATGGGCGGTCGCTTGGTGTTGAAAGGCCAGGCCTTGAGGCTGGGGCGCTTTGTGGTCAGAGGATTCTGGGTGGTCTCCAAAGGCGGCACTTTGGTGGTCGTAGAGGTATAGTGGAACATGTCATTAATATTGTACAGGTGGGGTACGAGTTGCTTCCAGAAGGCCACCTTCGTTGCGCGGTAGTGGTCCCGGACACGGGGTTTGAGCCCAATGTGCAGGTATAACTGATCCTGGGGGTTGTACTTGGACCAGGCCACCTCCTCGAAGCGGTTTGCCTTGGTGTGGATGAACTTGGTGTCCTGGGGGACTGGCTTGTTAGGATCCCTGCAATAAAATAGATAAAAAAAACACCTTCAGAACACTCAGAAATGTAGAGGTGAACCCAAGTGGATGTAGATGTCATTTTATTCTGTGACATGAAAAAAATATAATGTACCAATGGATGTTTTAGCAGAGAAATTAAAATGAGAGAAAATAAGAATTAATTTTGAAAGTCCAGTGATTTCCCACTCAATCATTCAGAGAAACCCAAGAAATTCAGGACAATTTCATGCAAAGCAAAATTTGGCTCTTTAACAATTTCAAAATGTACAGATTCTGATACTCAGTACTGGTAATAACAGAGTAAATGGTCAAACAACTCTTCTAAACTTTCAGACTGTTTAAAAACATGCCAAATATTGACTGGGAGTTGACCATCCCAACTCACCAATCTTGTAACCACTATTAAGTGGATCTTTTTAATAGTCCTGCTATCAGTCCTAGTTCTTTTCGACCGTGTGTCAAACACCACTAATCCTTGTTGTTGCTTCTCCTCACTTAAGGATCTTGGCATATCTGAAGTCATAACTGAAGTCGGACCATTTCTACCAGTTCCTCTTGGTCTGATAGAATGACTTATTTTCTTCTCCTGGCTTCTTTTCTAATGGTGTTCTTCAGGGATAAATGTCGGGACCTCTCCTGTTTCCTCTATGCATTTGCAGCCTGAGAATCCTCATTACCTCTCACAGCTTCTCCAATCACATTTGTGCAGATGATACCCAGATGAACATCTTATTTCCTTTTTTAATTCTGATGTGTCAAACCACAAAACAAATATTCTATCAGACATCTCTTCTTTGACAGCTGACCCTTACTTAAAACTCCATCTGTTGTCCTTAACCGCTTTATCCTGGTCGGGGTCACAGCAGTCCAGAATCTTGAAATCACTGGGTCTTGAGTTATGAAATAACAGCTAGAATGAATGCAAGTCCATCCCACTGAGACCACAAACATATACATCAGACATACTAAGCAATACAGAGCCATCAAGTAATGTGAAACTTGTCTTTGGACTGTGGGAGGAAACAGTGGAGAACAGAGCTGGATTCAAAGTCATGCCCAAACAGTACAAGGATTGTGAGATGGCAGTGTTACTTACTGCACTACTGCACCACCTCACTTTAAGCCCAGTTGCTCTAAATCTAATGTCCTCAACATGCCATCCAACACGCTATCATACAAGATCTCAGCATCACCCTTTCACCTTCACCCTTTGTATAGAACTATGGAGTGATATTGGGTGAGTCACTAACTATAATCACCTCACCTTCCTGGTCCTGTACATCACCTTGGACAAAGGCATCAGCTAAGCAAAGAAAGGAAAACATGGCCAAGCCAATGGTACAAAGCTGGTCCATCCAATCATTTTTAGTAGCCAGTTGGTTCAGGAGTGCTGTAACTCACAGGCTCTTACAGGAAGCACAAAGTGTAAGGGAGGGTAAATCACACTTCACATCATAGTTTATTCACACACTCTTACTCAGTAAGGAAATTTAGAGTCAGCAAGTCACCTGAAACACAACCCAGAACCAAGAAGTTATGAGGCACAAAATGCTGTGCGACTGTGAAGCTCAATGAAGCTCCATTATTGTAACTATACACCTGCACAAAGTTGCTGCCTTTTGTGGTTACCAGGAAAATGGTGCAAATTGGGTGAAATTAAAGAGAAAGTAAAATTTTAATCAGAGGTTTGGCATTTGTCACAAAAATAAATGGTTAAAAACCTTGCAAAGGAATGATGACAGCTGTAAAATGCACTCCCCGGCCAAAAAAATAGTCACACCTTCTAATATTTCATTTGACTGCCTTTACCTTTGGTTACAGCATGCATTTGTCGTGGCATCGTTTCCATAAGCTTATGCAATGTCACAACATTGATTTCCGCCCAGAGTTGCATTAATTTTTTGCCAAGATATTGTATTGATGCGAAAGTCGGACTGCTGCGTAAAGTCTTTTTCAGTACATCCCAAAGATTCTGAATAGGGTTAAGGTCTGGACTCTGTGGTGGCCAATCCATGTGTGAAAATGATGTCTCATGCTCCCTGAACCACTCTTTCACAATTTGAGCCCCATGAATCCTGGCATTGTCATCTTGGAATATTAAGAAAAAATCCATCGATAGAAAAACCTGGTCATTCAGTATATTCAGGTAGTCAGCTCACCTCATTTTTTGGCCACATAATGTTGCTGAACCTAAACCTGACCAACGGAAGAAACCTCAGATCATAACACAAAGTTAAATCGAGGTGGTGAATTTTTTTTTGGCCGGGCAGTGTATTTTGCAATATGAATTTTAATGTTTGAAGACACTGGCTCTAGAAATATAACAAAAATATTTGCCACTTCCTAAGCAGAGACAGCTAAACATTGGTTTACCCATGAGATTAAACATACAGGAAAGGTCAGCAACCTTGGCTTTCTTACTGACACTGCTGAGATTGCTAGAGCATGATGCTGATGGTCTCTAGAGCTTGCAAAATGCTGAAGGGATTGGCTACATTTTTTAATTTAACATGCAGTTAAATTCCACTGCCAAAGATGCAAAATTAAACTACATTTCCCCATTAAATCTTAGTTGAAATCATTGAAAAATAAACCTGATGTTTTAGACGACTAACAGTATTGCAAGTCTATAAAAAATGTTGGCATTCAGAAGCATACAGTAGTACTGTATTCAGCTCCCTTTATAGCCAACTGATTTGGTCATTCAATTATTGCATAAGAATCCCTTGGTATCCAAAATGTTATCACTGAATTTCTGCTACAGTAGTTCTTGAAAATTAATGCCTAAATATTGGTACCTAAATGGAAAGTTTTGCTATAACAAATATTTATTCAAAGCATATCCATCAAAAAATATATTTTATATCTTTACCAATTTAGCAAACAAATATGAAACGTGTGAGATTGTGCTGGTGTCTTATCAGCTGTTTCTGCTAATTTCATTTTGTCTGAATAGGACTGCACTGTGTGACTGCATTTATTGTGCTTTTCATTTTTTAATAAATCTGTTTATTTAAATGCTGTTTCTTGTGTCAAACTATGATGCGGATGTGGCTATGATGCAGATTTTTACATAGGGTTGCCTTTTCTTAAACATCCCATAATACTGAATTTCTGCTCAAACCTCCTCACATGTGCCCTCTCATTTCCTTTGTGAAACAAAGTGACACCGGTGGTGGCACTCACATTTAAAATGTGCTGTACTGTACATACTATACCATGTGATATAAATGTGTATATTAATGAGAACATTAAGTGTTTTATAATTAGGTAACTGGTGTTTACAGTGCTTATGCTGAAGTCATGGGTTGATGGTTATATAGGTTTTTTTAGGGCTTGGAATGTATTGCTTATTTTATAGGTTCCCATTTAAATGAATGTGAAATAGACATTGTCCCCACGAAAAAGGGTTCAGTTTTGGTATTTGATTCAAATTACAAATTAGGGACAAATCAGATTTGAATACCAAGGAATCAGCATGTAGCATGTAAATGTTGTGCTGTTTTCTCTGTTAAAATGACTTCAGATATTCCACTGCCAAATTCATATTGAATTTAACAAACCCAAATTCAAATCAGAAGCTCAGATCTGTTCTAATGAATGTATTGCTGTGACAGAATAGCTACACTATATTGATTTCCTGTGACATTTTCAAGGTAAAATACATTCCGTTGTGTTATGTTAAAATTATTTAATACTAAAATATTAAAAAGGGGTAATGACTGCCATGTTACTGCTGTCACACGATGCTTTCTCAGCATATTTGGTGAGACATGGGAAATGAAAGCAAATAACTTCACCAATTTGCACTTCTCTGTTTAAGTCTACTACATGCATTCCATATAATGCAGCAAATGATTAACACACCAAAGGTACATTATTGTATTAGCTTAATATAAATGCTTTTAAGCCATTAAAAAAAAAAAACATCTGCAGCTGAAAAATGTACGGCGATGTAATGCCAAATGCGAGATCCGCATTAGATGGCACATATGCACGTACTGGCACTTTTATTAACAATTTCAGATGAATCTAGGAGGACCAAGTAGCCCCAGATGGTTTAACCTCATCCTTCATTTTTATTTTAGTTCAGTGCACTCAGTACTTGGCTTTAAATAGAATACAGAATGGAATTAACTTACTGTGCATGATCATAGGGACAGCGGCATAGATAAAGGGACATTAAGTAAGGACAGACATCACAGTTGTGGTGTTACAAACTCCACTCTTGGGATGAGATGTTACCATGTAGGCCATGTTCTCTCACCAAGATGACTCAGCAATGTCAATCACTTATTACTGAAGTATCAGTTCTGTTTTTCATGCAGGGCACGTTCTCCTTGGTCAAAAGTACCCATATGGCCCCATGTAGTCAGAGGAAATGTGTAGACAACAACTATGTGCTGTAAGGCAGTGATCAGAAGATCAGATCAGAAACCATTAGACAGAGCAACTGTGGGCAGGGAGGATAGATTAAAAATGAGGAGGGAAGACAGCACTATTGCATGTATTGATCTTCATTCTGTATTCACAGCACCCTAACAAATCTCTGATTCACTTCTTGTCTGGTAAAAAGTTAAATTAATAGAAGGTATGAAAATGTCATAACATTCATAATTTCAATCTACCACTTGATTTGTATGTCAAAACTTCAGAGTTCTGATGGTGGGAAAAAAAAGAAAATTCTGACCAGGTAAACCCTTTGGTAACGGCAGCAAATGTTCACAGTGGATGCTGACAATTAGACCATGATGGCTTTTATTCACTAAATCAATAGTTCAGCTGGAAAACCTCACACATTTAACAAAGTAAATGTCAGGTGCAATGGTCATGTGCAGGCTCAGAAAATGTCTGTAGTTTCACGGGAATTCATCCCACCAGATGCAAACTGATGTGAATATTGCTTGAGGGCACAGAACAATAAATCACTGTAGATGCACCCACTTCCAGGCTATAAAGCTTTCCAATTTATGAACGAAAATATCAGCTTCATTCTACTTCACATTGTCTATGGCCTATGTGTTCATATTCATTTAGCAACAATATCAGTAAATAAATTATATTTCCGCTTGTTAAATTTTCAGTGGTGGCTATATTATATTATTTATTGTAAATACTCAAATACTGAATTAATGACAGTAAATACACAGCGCAAATATAATGTGTTGGGGAAAATACTATGTTTTGCTTTAAAAACATAGTTTTGGTGTCACTTTTGAACAAGTACATAACTTGGGTCACATTTATCCCTTGCAAACTGCGATGTTACATAACCCTCATACATTTCATTAAAAAGATGCTGCACATTTTCTTCCACTTTAAATGTTCCAGGAAACATCCTGCTGTTATGACAGAATTTCTTCAGTGGTTACAGAATAAAAATGTGAAGCGAGCAAAGACGTCTAAAGCAATGACATTTTTTTCGAGTTTCGCTTTTAAATTTTTTTAGTTAGTAAAACTATTCCCAGGGGTGGCACATGAGGTGGACAGAACACACACACACACACACACACACACACACACTGCACAGAACTATTCACATCATATATGGAACACGGTACACACCTACACTGGACACCATGTCAACACTGAATATTTGCCTACTTCTGACCAATACACACCAAGTTACTATGGTGCCCCTTTTAAGTTCCTTCTGTACACAATACAGCAAGCCATCAAACCATCAAATCCAGACACATAGTTGCCATGAAACCACTATTTAAGTCTCTGCTGTCCACAATATAGAACTTCCATGCAAAAAGATCTGAAAGAGTGAAAGATCTGTCTTGACCCACCTTATCCCCAGAAAGCACAGAGTCAAGGAAAGCTAAACCAAAATTCCTGGGTTAGTGCCTTCTTGTCTCATGAATGAGTTATCACGGTGGTGCCGAATCCATGGAATGAAGGGATCTGACTGCCATGGACAACAAAGCTTAAATCCTCCTTCTAAATCAGTCCACGGCAACACAACAAGTCAAAGAGATGTTGACTAATCGGCCATAAAATCCGGGCCGTGGATGCCCCTTCCTCCCAGTGCAGCTCTTAAAGATATCTTTCTTAATGTCTTTGAATGTATTGCTTCAAGTTGTTTTTTTGGGCCAAGGAGGAACTGGTTCTCCAGCTGAGCTCCCAGTCAGCAGTGATGCTCTGGTGGCTATTGGCCAACTCCCTGGGACATCTGTAATGGACTACGGGGCCTTCCATACTGCAGTTATGAAACGAGTTGTCTGGATGGCTGAAGGCCACAGAAAGAGACCGAGAGCCCACTATTATGAAGACACTGAGAAGCACTTTGCTATTGTTCAACATCTGCTCAACTCCTGTACTCACTGAAAGAGAGGATGGACGCTGAATTGTTCAGTGGATTACTTTGGTCCAGTTGGTGACCATGCACCCGAAAGAGACTGGAACAGGTGCTGTCACCAGCAAATGTCCCCACGATAAGGGGTTCAGCTGGCAGAGATTCAAATGTCAGTATCGACAGACCCACCCCCATGCTCTGGGGATCAGCCTGGACTGTCACTCCTGATTCTGATCCTCTGGACACAACAACCCCGTGGCTCAGTTCCTACCCAAGTAAATACATTTCCATCCAATGCTATTTTGGAGAAAGCCACCACCCCAGGATGTCTACCACCCCATCACCTGAGTCTGACCTCGGCAGACAATTGCTGGACACTAATACATAACATGCTGGTACTGCGGAGAACAAGGCCATCTCAAGAGTAGCTGCCTTTCCAGTCGCTCTGACCAGAGGATGTCCCTGCACCTGGATGCAATGGCAGACACATTTTTGAATATGAAAACATTTCTTTCAGTTTACTCATTTTAAAAACTAACTTGTCTATTTTCCAAAAATGAGTGAATTTAAGCTGAATTTCTACACCAAGCCGTTGGCTAGTAGAATGCACGTAAGCAGAATAGAAATGTGTGACGGGATCGACTCAGCTCACTTCCACAGTGTTTACAGCTCGACACTAGGGTTCATAAACAACAAGCAGCTGAGGAATGACGCACGTGTTTGAGGGATACATCACACAACTGAATTCTATTACTTCCTGTGCGCTGTCAGAGAATGAAACAGCAGCATGAAGAAAAGAGACCGAGTTGCAGAACGTTTAAAACATCCTTGAAATGCTAAACAATTCCTGCCTTCTCTTCCTTCTGTCTGGCTTTCTTTTTCCTCTTTTCCCCTTTCACCTTTACCCCGTACTTGCTCAGCGGCACTACAGCAAAAAGTGGGGTTCAAACCTCGGACCGGCCTCTGAAACCACAAGCGGGACTGGATCCACTAAAGTGAAGTCACGTAAACATCTCAGGGACACATTCAGGTAAATCACATTTTTAAGTATGAAATCTCTTAAACATGAGTGATATGAAAAACTGTATATATAACATTTAGACATACTTCACATGTAATAATTTTTCGTGAGCGGTTATTTTTATGCAAAACGTTACATATTTTGGGACATAAAATGCATAAAAGTAGCTTGGTTATTTAAACAGGTGGGAACAGACTCCAAGTACAGGTAACAAATGTTAAATGTTTGAATGGGTTGGCAAAATGGACAAAGAAAAAACTAAATATTGCTGTGAAGTCTTACAGATGCATGTACACCAGCTAAATTTAATAGTAAACAACATAAAATTGATTTTTAAAGCTTATAACTGACATTGGCTATTGGTTGATGTGATACATAAGTACTGAAATATTATTTTTAAAAACATATACATTTTAAATAAACATGAACTCAACCGACTCAGATCTGGTGAAACCTGGTGATAGTCTACAACAGCAGTATTTTGTCCTGTTTAAAAAAAAAAAAGATATATATATGTAAAGCTTATGATCAGACATGGCTTACATAATGGAAGAGCAATGAGCTCTTCACATTTCACAGGTTTGGGGTTCAGCCATGCTTATGTGGGCTGGGTTCCTTCCCACTCTACAGTGCTGTGCAAAAGTATTCAACATTAAACTGACTCAGACCTTTATGCCAATTGTAGAAGTACACAAATGGAGGCTGGGGGGGGATAATTCTGGCACTGTTTTTATATCAGTTAAAAAGTAATGGACCTGCAGTGTCCACAGTACACAAATAAATAAAATGTAAACTTAACCAAAAGCAAAAGACTCATGATTATTAGTCACGCACTTTAGTTAAAGTTAGAAAACATGACGGAAAGGAGCTATACTGCGCTCGCTGGCACTACCAGAAGTCATACTCGTGTTTATTCCTGAGACTTTAAAATGACAAAAAATGTTTTAAAAATCCCCATATAAGCAAATGCTTTCCACGTGGTCGGTTGCCCTGCTGAACAGGCCAGTTCCCATCTGCTTACTCTGGTGATGGTTATGGTGCTATGGGAAAAGATGGCTGACAAATCTGCAAATAATTGAAACAGAAAGCTTATCTGCAACTCTTGAAGCAGTCATTACCCATATGTGGTTGGATGAATGTAATGTTAAGTTTATCTCATATCATCCTGTTGACACTATGGTAACAGCAAAACAATTTCTGGAAAAAGCATATGAAAACAAATGAAAACCAAAATTTAACATCTGCTATTTTAAGCTTCGTGTCCCTCACATCAGGCTTCTGGTTCCCACCACCTCCTGCTAATAACCCCTGAGAACAATTCTCAGTTTACCAGCAGGGTCTTCCTGTTCATGACAGCCTTCGTATACCTGTGCTCAACTGAGTCATTAGGACCGTTTTAAATAGAAGTTGTTTGAACCAGCGTGCGTGGTTCTCCTTGCTAGGCTGCATGGCATTTCTTGTGTGCTAAACCTGCTTCCTTATTTTCCAAGCCGCCCATATCCCTAAGCCTCTGTATCTTCCAGTTCAACAGCAGAACTTAACACTTGGAGAAAAGTACACCATTTCAGCCCAACTCTCTAACCACGGTCAAAACCAGGAGAACTCCATTCAAAGAAAACAGTGCTCCACCCTTTCTGGTATGTGGTTAATATTTACTGGTATTTACAAAGGTTCAGCATCACTTACACTAGTTGTAATTTAAAACAAACACAAAAGAGCAACAGATTAGCACCAAAAAAAATACACAACTCCTGGAACAGGGAAGACTGCTTTTCTCTCTCCCCTCTACTTATTCAGTTGTTCTCATTCCCTAAATACCTTCTTCACATGGGTTGGCCAATGGCATTCTGCTTCAGGTTTGCTACCTGTTGATGAGAAACAACACACACACACACACACACACACACACACACACACACACACACACACACACACACACATATACAATACTAAAGGCTTTTTCACCAAGGCTGTCATAGTGTCCCTGACAGCTTTTTTTATTCTTGGTTCTAACACGCTCATAGATGAAAATGGGTTTTGGAAAGCTTCTTCACCTTTCCCAGCTCAGGTATCGGTGACCACAGGGTGAGGAACAGCTGTAGGTCACTTTCCAGCTACCTCACGTAAACTAAAGAAAAGAAACCAGGTTTTGTGGACATGGATTTTTTTTCACAAAATTGTTTAAGTTTTAAGTTGTAAATAAGTACATATTTTGAAGTGAAAAGCATGCATTTTGGATACTTATTTTGGCAAGCACTGAACTGTTTCCTCATCTAGAATGCAGAACAGAAAAGAAAAGAACAGAAAAGTCATGCTTTCGTACTGTAGGCACTGCTCTTTCTTTTTAAATAATAGCTGCAGAATTCTCATGCAGAAGTAGCTGAAATATTTATAATAAACATAGAAGTCATAACCATTTAGGCAAGAGCCAGCCTGAGCTGACAAGGGTGTGACAGGTCTGACTGAGGGAAGATGAGGTTGGGGAGACAGGGGGGATCTACAAGGGTTTATTGTGATATTTAGCTCATATCTAGTGAAAGTGTTGACATACAGAGTGATAAAAAGTGAGAAGAGAAATGTGAAGACAGAAGACAAGCTAACACTAGGATAAGCGGTGTAGACATACATAAGACAAAACACACACCATCCCTAGAGTACAAAAACCCTTACAGAGGAATAAATAACCATAAATGTTCACAAAACTGTGTTGCAAACTTCCAGTTCATCAGTCAGTTGGATCCATTGCAAATCAACACATCTCACTGTACTAACAAACAGCTAACAAACCAGGACTGAGCCTGACCAGTATATATTGTAAGCCACTACCAAACAAAATAATAGAATATTTTTCATATTATTAGATCAATTAAAAATCACTGTATTTACAGTGTGTGCAAATACTATAATGAATTCACTAAATTATCAAGCCACTGTGGTTTATGTAAAAGCGGGGCTTGTGTAACACAATGCACCTTCCCTCTCTCTCTGTCTCTCACACTCACTCACTCACACACACACACACACACACACACACACACACACACACACACACACACACACAGAGAAGTATCCTAAATTCAGGTTTAAATTTAAGTTTAAAGGTTTGGTTGTATTTAATTTATTCTTGCTGTCTACATGTCACTATGGCTGGCGCATACATTGCTGTCATTGTTATCCACATTGGGTTCGACCACAGAAGCCAGAGGCTGTTAAATGGTCTATGAACAAATGAAATGTAAAAATTGATAACAAATTATACGTGACACATACAGTACTGCTCACATTTGTAATGTTTGTGTAATAAAGTTTGGCAAAATGTTTTTTTTTCTTTCCGTTTCACTTCTTCCACTATGACTGGCACATGTGTTACTCTCTGTGGTGTTTGCCTGTCTGACAGCACTGACAATTCTTATGTACTAAGTTCAACCACTTTACAAACAGTTTGATGATACTATATTTATATGTTTTACTTCTTACTTTTCCACCGCTATACCTTTGTGATCCGGGCAACACCAGGTATCTCAGTTAGTCATTACGGTCATCATCACACATACATACGTAGGATGTGGTATGTAGACACTTGATCATCACAGCCATATGTACTTGTTGAACCTCCCATTCCAAACCCATGGGGACTAATATGGAGTTGTTAAGAGTGGAGGCTGTTACATGCCCATGGATTTGGAATGGGAGGTTCAACAAGCACTTATGGGTGTGATGCTCAGGTGTCCAAATATTTTTGGCCATGCAGTGTAGGTATAACTGCCATCAAAGGTGGGCTGCTTGATGCAGCTATTTTAAAATTTGCACAGTTAAAATTTTATTCAAGTTCAATAATTTTTAAATATAATTAAAGTATTCTGTACAGCAAGTTGTACGGACACTCACCCCGTCTTGGCAAAGTTGGTCCAGTAGGTCATGACCACAGCACTGAGCATGACATCATTCTTGGAGAAGTTGCAGGGAAAGAGGTCAGTAGGGCCTATCATAGGAATGCCAAAGACATAGGGTACCTCATCCCCATGTGCAGCATCGGACCAGGCAGGCTTCATCAGGCTTTGGCAGTGGTGGTAAAAGGCATAGAAGTAGGTAGGAGAGCCATAACGTGCATGGAGATCCGCTGTCACCACAGCTGGCTCCACCCACTGGTGATCAGTGAAAAGGGCCACCAAAGTCTTACGGCGGGTTTCTGGATTTTCCCGGTCAGCCCAGTCGGTGTACATAAACTTGATGGTCTCCCGGAGGGTGTCTTTTCCCTCTGGATAGCCATACAGGCTGTCTACAAAGTCTGAGACAGAAAAATCAAAATCGTTGCCCGAGACACCATCCTCCGAGTCGACCACATTTTCAACAAAGCGCAGCCCTTCGCCTTGGTTCACACCCAACATGATGTCATAATTGAGGAACTCGCCCTGCTCCATTAAGATCTCAGGGTCATCAGGGATCACATCCCCATCGATCACTGGGCCAAATGCAACATGGTAGCGTGCTGGCTGGATATCCTGCTCCACTAGTTCCCTCGCGTTCTTCTTCCGCAGACAGTCAACCATGTCTAGCGTGTCCAACACATTGCATCCAACCTTCTCCGCAAGCAGGCGGGTGTACTTGACAGGCTGATAGTTCACTGCCCAGCTGGACAGAGCTGAGCCGCTCTGAATAATGGCTCTGTGAAACAAGCCTGTGGGAAAAAAAAAGGTGAAGACAGTAAGAACGCCGCTCCATGGTCATTTAGTCAGACAAAGCGAACTGCAAGAAGAATGAAACACTTTACCACACCTCAATGTTTAGCAGGCTGCAGAACAAATATAAATGTTTTCTTTTGCTTGTCCTGAAATGAAACAGCAACAACAAAAAACAGAAACCTCCAGAAATCTGTTCTCAAATGCTTGGAGCACTCCTAGATGCATAGATGATAGGGGAGGTCCTCATTAACCTGAAAACAGCTTTGTGCAAAGAAGGATCGCATTAAGAAACAAACTACAGCTCGCAATCCTCAAAAACACTTCTGAAAAAGATGACCATTCATTGAAGGCCTTGTTGTTCTCCCATGTTGATGAAAAATATAGGTATTGGGATAGGTATGTACCTTGGTGGTCTTTTGTGCTCACTTGGTTCTCCCTTGCTGAGTTGCCTCTTACAGGCTAATTCAAGGGACATTTTGAGAACTCTGCTGCCCTTCGTCCCCAAAGATTTCAATAGCAGGCACAATGCAGTTTGAAAACGTTCATGTGCATCGACAGATAGAAAAGAGAACAACTAAGAACATTTCAATTCTTTCAAAGCCTTGCTGCTACACTGGTTCCCCAACGGATGGGAGCTTCCAAAATTGTGAAACATTCGTCTTATTATTTTTGAAATAGATGAAAAGACTGTTGGTTTACATTTGTGTGCAGTATCTGTCCTAAAGAAATGGCATCTCTCTGCAGCAGAAGATTTCCAAGTGGCTTTGCACTTTTGCCAGAAGGAAAAAAGATAACTTTCCTGGCTTTCAGAGTGGTTATTTGATCTCCAAAGGTGAAACTTTAATGTTTGACTGCCATAGCTGCTCCATGTGGGCCTAGTTTTTGAACAGCATCTCTCACTGCCATTTCATTGGTTCAATAAAGTTGGTTTATAAATTTTAAACCCATGCTAGTGGTTTCTCTAGTAATTATTTTCTCTAAATAGAACATTTGGCATATCCTTCTGCAGATTTGTGCTGGGTTGTTTTCAGTGAGCACTGCGGAACTGTGTATTTATGGACCACTTTACCTTGCTTTAGATTCACCTTCAGTCAGAGGGTCCTTGCCAATAAGCAGTGAGCTGAAGTGAGAAAATGTACTGATTCTTTGCATTTTGCAGCAAGGAAATGTTAACCTTAGCATTTGCTTTTGTTTGTAAATATACCACTTATAACCACAGTGAAAAAAAAAATCAGAAACAAAATGCTATTTAACCTTATCGCATAAACGCAAAGGAATTTCCAGTTAAATGTAATTCAGAAACCAGTACCTCAAGGAGGTCTAACATTCCCTTGTCCAGCTGTCTGCAGCAAAGTGATAAGCAGCAACTGGTACTTTTGTGCTTAGGTATATGTCCCACGTATGGAATCTGTTAGGTTGCTTTTATAGCTAGGAAAGGGGGTAGAATGGAGGTGTTTCTATATGACAGCCATGTCATTGTCTAAATTCTGTTCATAAATACTACAAAAGGAATCAATAAAAGTTAAAAAAAGTATCATTAATCAAACTTGTTTTCTATATAATCCAATCAAGTATGATTTATTTGTCAGCAAATTCAATGCTGTGATGCTGATCGAATGTATTAACTTTCCCAAGACTGGAGGAAGTTACGCAGCTGTTTTACAATTTAGTTTCTTCTCCAGAGATTCATAACTTTTGTATTTTTGGTCTATTCATACAGTCATATGTGGCTAGTATTGAAAGAATTTGAAATGTCTCATTTTAAGGGAGATAAGGATTATTCAGTTTTTGCTCCAATGTGCACTCCTATGGGGAAAAGTTTGAAAGTAGAGTCTACTGGAAAAGGTGTGCCTGAAACGTCAACCTGAAGAAAGCAACTATGGATGCAGGGCTAGACTTATAATGTGGCCAACACGGGCTGCATCCCAGGACCCTGGGGTTACAGGGGTCCTGAAATTGATGAAAATATATAAATAATGTATTTTGCTTTTTCATATTCATTATTTCACTTTTATGGTTCATACTTTTTTAATCATTCTCGTCTCCTTAAATTTCAAAATCAAGTCCCCAAATTACGTTCAAATGGGAAAAACTGGACACTTGCCATGTTCCGAAGAATGAAGGCTTTTAGACTGTTCAGTTATAGCTATAAAATTATAATCTTGTGTGCTGATTGGTTTAAGCTTCTGTCAGAGGGATGGACTAGAAATTAAGACATCGCTCAGATGGCAATTGTAACATTGCTTTCAGAGCACTCTTCTTAGACACTAGTTACTCTCCCACAAGAAAATATAGCCTGTTACAGTAAGACAGTTATTCCCAGTTCCACAGAAATGTATAATAAACACCTATCTGTTGCTCTTTTGGCTGACATTATGATGCAAAAACTAGCTAAAACCAGTAAAACTTATGCACATATTCACTGTGTTTCACGATAACTTTTTAGTGAGACCTTATATGATTATCATCCAGTTCCCACTTTAAAAAGTATTACACATTAATAAAATATCAGTTTTTCTTAGTCTATGAGATATTCAGTCTATGTACTGAAGTACAAAGCAACAAATAAAATGTAAAACCCGTGTGTTTTTGTGCATATCTTCTTTATATTCTCTCTATCTCTCTCTAAAAGAATTTACAATACTTTTGTTTGCGTAGTCTCTCTCTGCTGAGGGATCATTTGACGTTATTGTGCTGAAGACGTTATTAGCAAACATTTTAACCAAATTCTTCTTATGTTGTGGTAGCTATTAATGTATTGCAAGTATATGCAAATATATTCATACTGTTTATTTTTGGTTTTTGAAGTTGGAGCAGTTGTAGCTAATCATACATTGGTGTAGGTAGGGTTCTAACAGTAACTCAAGTCCAGGCCTCCCAGCCTTCTTAGTTCACTCTTATAGATGCATTGGTTATTTCTGATGAACTCAAAGAAAACTCAATTTCTGATAAACTCAAAGAAAAAAACGGTCCGTTGTGCTACCAGCTGTGCCATTTCACCCTCAGACAAAGATCTGGCAGATTTGCTAGAGTATTTAAGAAATGTATCATGTTAAATGAACTGCATAAACGCCAAGTTAAACACTATGGATATTGAGTTGAGCTCTATTGACATTAAACTGGGGAGACTTGTCTCCTCTCTTTCAATTCTAAAAACCAAATTCTCCATGTGAATTCATTGCATGGATAAACTAGAGACTCATTCCTTTGAGATGGATGGCTAGATCTCTGGCCTGGTGGACTTGCTGGATTTGAAAACTAATTTAATAGCTGTTTTGGAGCAGAAGACAGAGCTACAAGCAAAAATGGAAGAAATGGAATTTCAAAATCACTCCAATAATGAGAAAATCGTAGGTAACATTCCTCCGGAACAATTTCTACAAGACGGACTACATTTCTGTCTTGGATTTCCCCCCGATTTTGTTCCTGCCGAGATTGATTTTGATTACTCGCTCCCTTGCCGCAATTCCCAACCTCAATCAATTCAAGGACCATCCTGATCCGGTTTTTACCTTTTTGACAAAGAAAACATCAAAAAGCTGCTGCCAAGAAATGAGACATCATCTTCAAGACACCCGTCTGCCGCTCTACCCCAACCTACAAGCCGAAATCATTTGTAAGAGATGTGAGTTTATAGAGATCGTCAGAGCTGTTAAACAACTGAAAATTTACTGGGGTTTTATTTTTCCATTCCTAAAGATGTCTGTACAAAAGGTGGATCCGAGTGCTTGCCCTTGTGCCTTCTGCCACTTCTTTCTTGGCTGATGTGAAGGGCTGACATTGAGAGCGGTCCATTCATTTACTAGAAGTGCTAAACATATCTTTGTTTGGTTGTTATATAATTACACTATACATTTTATAATGTTTTATACCGTTTCTTCATGTTTCCTGCTGCGGAGCTCGCCATCTTTTTTACCATCTTTTTTTTTTTCTCTTTCTGTTTTACCTTTGGTGGGTTTTCTGGGAGGAGGGAGGGAAAAACATAGTCATACGTGTCTACTTTAGTAAGTAGAAGGTTTCATCCCTGCCTGTTATATCTAAATGGACTTAGTGATATTTTGGGGGGAGTAGGTTGGTCATTATTACAGGTCTTGCTTACATTTTGGCTTTGCATTTCATATTGTGGTCTCTCGCTCTCTTCTAAAGCACCAGGTCATAGGACCTACTATAGTTCCATTTGTCCCCAATGGCACAAACTATATAACTGAAGCTTTAACTGTTTTCAATAAAACAGTTTATCACTTGAGATACCATTATAATTGTAATCATAAGGGCTTAAATGTGTTTAAATGTTACACTGTACTAAAATGAAACTGCATAGCCTGTCTTTAATATTGTTATGAAGTTTTATAAGGGCCCATTAGTATTATTTTTAACTTTTAATAACTTATGATTGTTCTGTTGCAGTTTATATTATCTTTCCCACTTAACCATTTTTGGATGCTGTGTAACTGATGTAACTTTTCTGGGTTTTTGGTGCCTTTTTATCCCCATGTCCCTATGACGCAGCGTTGCTGTTGTTGCCAAGACTGGCTGGTTGCTTCAAATATTTTAAAATAACGGTAACTTACTCTGATGAAAAATGGCAGTGACAGTAATTATTCTTAACAAGAAAGGACAACAATAACACACAAAACACACAGACGTGCAGACGAAAAAATGATATGTTTACGCTATTATTCACTGCAGATAACATGCCAGAAAATACTGCAGATCTTCATCACAACAGCACCCGATCAGAACCCTAACTGAACCACAATTTTTATGTGTCTTGGCAACTACAGAGATAGCCATATTTCTATACTGTAGAAATAATGATTTGTCTTTACATATTCATATCAAACAATACTGACTTTACGAATTTGTACCCCTGATGCCAATATAATGGCACTGACATTAGTTATCCAGACTTCTCTGTCTTCACAACGTTAGGGTGAAACAACTTCAAGGGAACTATTGTCTGTCTAGTATTATTATTAACAACTATTGTATTTTCACTGTGTTGATAACATTGTAACTTTCAAAAATTTAGCATTACAAAATACAGAAAAAGATACCATATTGACCTGAATATAAGACAGCATTTTTTCTGGGAAAATACATCTAAAAAAAGATGGGGTCTTTCTATATTCAAGAACTATACCTATGAAGGTAAAATATAAGACCAGTAGGTGGTGTCACTTTACCACCGGCATCAGTTATCCACAGAAATGATCAAGTGGAGCTACTGAATGTGAAAGATGGCGAAACCTCAAGATGATCTGGAAAGAGTAGCTCAATGTTAGGCCAAATTAACCAAGGAATGAGGAGGAGTTACGATGCGAGTTTTAAGACAGCAGTGATCAGTGAGGCAGAGGTGGCAAACATCTCTCAAGCAGTCAGAAAACAAAGTAACAGAATGTTCAAAGATGGCGAGCCCAAAAATACCATGTTAAAATGCAAATATGGTAAATATGAATAAAAATGATTCTTTCTAAAGATAAGACATACTGTAATGTTTCAAAAACCTTTTTCCAAAAATGAATGTTGAAAAAGAGGGGGTCCTCTTAAAATCAGGATTGTCTTACATTCGAAGCAGTACAGTAATTTCTGAAAAAAATTGCACCATTTGCTTGAAACTATTACTGCTTTGTTTTTGCACTTTGATCATTTCAATAAATTCACACTTTTGTTCTGTGCTGCTTTCTTTAAGTAATCTGTTACATCCACATCCAAGGTGCAAGACTCAGAGCTGCTAGGAACTGTTCACTTGTGACAACAATAATCACAGCATGAGCAATATCAAATGCTACTGTGTGCTGTGAACCAGCATGAAAGTCAGTTTGTATGAGAACATGTTTTAAAATAACCTGGTGATGAGTGTGAATCTGCTGTTAGGCTTTTCATGTGCAGGAGCACTTCACACCTCTATCAGGACATGAAAGAATAGCGCTGTCGCCTAATGATACCCGACACGCCAGACTGACGTTATGTAACCACACAAAAATATAGGATGAGGTTATGGTATTTACACAATCCTGACAAATGCACTTGAAAAAGTAGAGCAAAATTGGTTTCATTCTGCAGCTCACCTTTTGCATTTAACTACAAATATTTGAGACAAGGACTCTTTCCTAACTAGAGTCCAACCGTGGGTGCCAAGATGGTATGTGACCAGCAGTGTATTTCACAGTAAGAAATTTGTTGTCAGGGAACGAATCATTGTTTCTTAAAAAACAAACCAAAGAAAAACAGAACAATGTACTGTGGTGTTTGACAGCACCAAAGTCTACTTTCAGCTGCTGGAAGTGTCGCGTCCTCTATATATCTAGCGGTTTTCTTGGTCTTTCATTTCAGTTAGGCCATTGCGCCATAGTTTGTTTCAGCAAGTTTTGGGAAGCTTTACTTTTATTTTAACATTTAAGTTAACTGCAGCTCTCATTATTCAGGAACTCAACTAGGGCTTAAATCAAAATCAAGGGAATCATTGCTCATATTGCAATTTCATGGTTTTATTCTGCCTGGTTTTAGCAAAAGGAAGAGGCAGCTGACTGAATATCTGTCTGCATTCAAAGAGCCTAAATTATTTCTGAGACCTCATGCTGCCAGGGTGGTCACTTCTTACTGAACCCTTAATGACCTCCTAATGGCTGTATCACTTACACTTTGCACCACCTCGATTCCCCCTGCCCTTTCCTATGTCTTCTTCTTCTTCTTCTTCTTCTTCTTTCGGCCGCTCCCGTTAGGGGTCGCCACAGCGGATCAAAAGCTTCCACTTCCTCCTGTCCTCTGCATCTTTCTCCGTCACCCCCACCACCTGCATGTCCTCCTTCACCACATCCATAAATCTCCTCTTAGGCCTTCCTATCTTCCTCTTCCCTAGCATCCTTCTCCCGATATCCTTCTCCTCTCTGACTTTGTCTCCAAACCGTCTAACCTGGGCTGACCCTCTAATGTACTCATTTCTAATCCTGTCCATCCTCGTCACACCCAATGCAAACCTTAACATCTTTAACTCTGCCACCTCTAGCTCTGCCTCCTGTCTTTTGGTCAGTGCCGCAAGCACTCCTATGTACAGTATAAAATATATTTTCTTGCTTGCCTATTTATTTATTTATTCACGTCGCAACTCAGACCTTCGCCTACTTACATTTTTTGTCACTTTATGCATCTATTTATATATATGCAGTGTGTATGTGTATTTTATACCGCTGCCACCGTGCCGCGAATCGTTTTGCTCATTTCAGGTAACGTGCCCGTATGCCTACATCTCGTGAAGAAGAAATTTAGGAGAAATCTCGGTTGCTTTTTCTCATAAGAAACGGTTTGACAAATATATTGATTTCAATAAAATCGTCAAACGCTTATCTCTGTATTTCTCATAACACTTTTTTCCACATAGCAACACCTGCTTTTTTCTGTCACCGCATTTCAGAAGTGCTGGGTGGGAGGCAAGGATGTTATTATGACTATTTTGAACAAATTAAGAAATAAAAATGTACAGTTTAGAAACAGTGCTCTTTAAGAGTAATAGGAAGAACCACCTTAAGCAACTGCAAACTCTATGTTGTCTGTTTAGTGTTTAGTGTTATCCAGAACTGCTACTCCTATAGTTTAAGAGGAATTTTATAGTTAATTATGGAAAGTTACATTAAAAAATACCTGAATACCTAAAAATACATGAATACTCTTTGACTTACCCTTATAAAACGTCTAAAAACTGGTAGGCAGACATAAGATCCCCAAACTTGTATATTCCTAATGAAATTGTATTTTTTTCTCCATCCTAATTTTATAGGAAGAACAGCTGGAAATGATAAAGTGCAATATTACTGCCGCCAGCTTCAACTGAGGAAAGCTTCCAAGCACCTACTGAAGATCAAAATCAAAATCCGACAAAGTCAGACTTAGCGTAGCGACATTTGTTTCCCCAGGCCTTACCAAGCGGCAGCATTTAAGTATGACGATATGGAATGCAAAATGTAACCTTCACCTGGTTATGTGCAAAAATAATACCGAAAATATTGAAAATACATACTCAGATAATGCTGTTTTGTTTTGTTATTGCTGAATATAACGCTACGGTAACCGATCTTTGAGATAAGTAGTGCCATGTTCACCAAAGTGCGAGTTTCTTCTTATTATGTGTTGTTATGTCACACGCTACAGTACGTAAAAAGTCTGAATGTTTAACAAGCTTTGGCGCTGTATCTATACTTCGATTATATGATCAAAAAGCGCTCTAACTTTTCATTAAATCCCTAAGCGCCCCTCGTCCTTTTACAATGGTGTCCTTCGCCATTCGCAACTCATTTTCTCTTACGCCGCACAAAGCTGAGGAGCACTTTCACAGAAGACAATCAGCTGTCCTGGGCTGGAGACCAAGTGAAGATAAAGGATGTCATTGGGCTGCGTTCAGACTGACCTGCCTAACAGAGCAACAACTTCAGAATCAATACCCAAAAAGGACTCCGAGCTTTTGATAGCTTTTTCCAATCGCAACTTAACATTGTGGAGTTCACACCCTTCACTCCACAGCCAGTTGTCGCACACCAACCTTGGTCTACGTTGCCGTTCTTTCCCCTCTAATAGATCGCCCGACAACCAGTTCTATATATAAAATGAAAAGATATTTCATGTTAACAATGAAAAAAGAGCTTGAGTGTTTTAAACTCTCACTCACAATAAAACATAAAAATGGTTTATGAAATGCAACAAATTACAGCTGTTAGTGCATTTCACAAATTATTTTCAAATTTATTTTGGGTTTTTATTACTTTTATTCAATTTTAAATTAGTAAATTTGTAAAATTATCTTGCAGGAGTCTACCAACAGAAAGCCTGTACTGGTGCGACTTGTCATCCTGGATTTATGTGGATTCCACTGTTCTTTCTGGGTCTAGCCTCATGTAAATTTAAATTAATTTCTAAAAATAGGCAAAAAATTTAACACAAGATCCTGTTCGGCAGAACATGCATTAAAAAACTTTGTCAGACTATGCTTTTCATTTTAGCAATTGTTCTCCGAACACAAACAATCCGGATCATTCTGAAGCATATGTTTATATGTTCACAGGTAAACAATGCTTTATCTACAATTTTGCCACCTGTTGCCTCTGGAATAAAAAAACATTTTCCTGGTTTTAAGCTGAAAAATGAACTGTATCTCGCTCGGTTACTTCATGTACAGCTATAGATCTGTCAGGTCTGTAGGTTGTTATTTCCCAGCAGTGTGACGTAGTGCTCTTTCATCTGCGCTGCTGCAGGAGACAGAGGAGTCGGGCGAAAATAACAGCGTCGCCACGGAACATCAAACAAGCCGCATTTTTACAGCAAAACTTCTGTGGTTTGTACATGCGTTTCACTGTAGATGAAATGTGAAAGCAAAAGAGGATTCGAACGGCCTGTTGACTGACAGCCACTGTTCGATTAATGAAGCTGCTGCTCTTGATATGAAAGATCATTGAATTTCATTGCTTATGAGTCAATGCCAGACAATATTTAGACAAAACACAGCGGTTGTTCAGAATGTCATCCTTCCTCGGATATTTACAGGATTACATTTAGGTTGAAAGCAGAAAATGAGGAAATTAATCGAGGAGCGAAGGTGTATCCTAGGGCTACAGGAAATTAAACCGCAGCAGTGGGTGACCGGAATGCTAGTTTGCAAGCCTTAGCTGTTAATACTACTGTACTTCTGTCCTTTCTGGTAGGTCTGTGATTCATCACTTTGGCATTGGGCTGGGTGGCACAGGACTCGCATTAACATCTGGTCATTGTTAATTTCCTGTCTGCACTGCAAATTGAAAAAGACCATGTAAGTTTTTGATGCCTTCTCTTTGTGTCTGATACCATTTTGGCACTTAAATAACATTTTATTTAGCCAGAAGAGAGCCTTTTATAAACAGTAGTGAGGGGGTTCCCTTCAGCAAAACTCATTATGAGCACCATCATCTTAAGGCAACCAACCTCTGTCTCAACTACTTTAGTACACAAAATGTTTTTGATAAGAAAGCAAAGTGGCAGTTATGATATTTTTTACATTATATTTACAGCAGTGCGTATCAGCATTAGCTAGATTTCACTATTAATGTATGGCTAGCTGAGGTACTTGGTGCTGCCGTGGTCAATAAGTGTAGCGGTGGAAAAGGAAAAAGTGAATGACATAATGAAAGTATTTTACCACTAAATTGGTTGCATTTAGTACTTAAGTAGAAAAAAAGGAGGCAAAAAGCCCAACAGTGGTTGGGCGGCTTAGTAAATAACACCGCTACCTAATATGCGGAAAACTGGAGTTTGATTCCCAGTCTGGGGCTGGCACCCCCATTCAGAAAGAATACTTAGGTCAGAGTCCTAATATAAGTAACTACAACGAAGAGAGTCTTGTTAGCTTGGATGCTGTCTGGATTAAGAAGATCTGAGAATATATGATAGCAACTAACTGGAACCAATTGCAGGTACATCTGTATTTATCAGGTCCCTCAGTTGGGTAATGAAATCTGAAACAAAGAAGTCATAAAGTCCAAAGAGCTGTCAAGGCAGATCAGAGGTCAAGTTATGAGAAAGCACAGATATGAAGAAGGGAACAAAAAATATCAAAGGGCCTGAACATTCCTTTGAGCCCAGTCTACTTTATCATCATAAAATGGCAGAAGCATCATATGACCCAGACAGAGCCTAGACCAGATCCAAACTGAGCACTTGAGCAAGATGAGAACTGGTGAGAGATGTCCTTGCGAGGTGAACATCAACTTTGAAAGAGTTGCAGGGTCCAGCGGCTGCAATGGGCAGGGACTGGAAAGTTTAAAAAGAGTAAAGGAAGAAAGAATGGTATTTAGCACTGGGTTGAAGTTCTGATCTGAATCCAGCTGAGAATCTGTGATTAGAGTTGAAAAATGCTGTCCACAAGTGATCCCCATGTAACTCGAGAGTTTGAACGCACTTGCTAACAACAATGGACAAAAACTGCACCAAGCCATTGTCACAAACTGTTTGAAAATAAATATTGAGTTTAAGAGTTTGAATAGAGTTGTTAGCGTTTCCTTTTTAAATATATTTTGTGACGCAAAACTCAAGTTAATTTGTAAAAATCTTTCCATCCATCCATCCATCCATCCATCCATCCATCCATTCATCTACTTTTGTTAACAGCTTATCTGAGTAGTGTCACAGCAGCCTGCATTCTATCCTGGTATCATGGGATGCCAGGCTTTAAAACTTCCATCAGTCCATAGAGTCCATCACAGGTTGACCACACACATATCCATTAACACTCACAACAGACACACATGCACGCACGCACTGTTAAATTTAGCCCAAAGAATGTCTTTGGACTGTGGGAGGAAACAGAAACACATGGAGGAAACCTGCTGTGATATGGAGTGGGTAAATGGTGCTGAAGCACTTCAGACAGCCAGACAGCCACCCAGGGAACAGGGTTCAGCAACAGGAGCTGTCCAATCACCCCACACCTGGAAACAGTTTCCTCATCACGGGCCCTGATAAAAGGGCTTTGGGGAAACAGCACAGGGAATTGGGACGGGAGGAGAGCTACGGCAAGAATGATGTGTCTTGTGCTTGCAAGACACTGGTGGAGCACAAGCTACTACAAAGGCAACAATGACAAGTTGCGGGGGAATCCCCAAGGAACAGGTGACAGTGGGGACATGGACAGTGAAAGTGACAACCATGCCATCTGGTGAAGCAAGAAGCACCCTAGCCTGAACCTCTTACCCTGAGGGGACAACCTCCTGGGCTGTTGGCCTGTTAGTCTGACAACAAAAGCGCTATGTTTTTTCCCTTTTGGACTCTAGTGGCCAAAGTTAAACAGAGATCTCTGCATTCTGGAACAAGTCTTCCTCTCCTCCAAGTGTTCATCAGGACACAGGCGGCAGCTCACACCACAGAGACACAGGGAGAGCAGGCAAACTCCACACAGGTGCACCTGGGCTCAAACTCATGCAACCAGCCCAGCCTTTGTGAGGCGGGAGCAGTGCTATTTACAGAGCCATTGTCCTGCCCTACAAAAATGCATCTTAAATATTATTGTTTTGAATTAAATGATCTCAATAATAAAAGCATTAAAACATGTTAAAATGAAGTTTTTGTCAAGGGTCTGAATACTTTTGCGAGGCATTGTATGGCTAAACTGTAGAACCCTCATGTCACTAAAATGGGCAGCCCCATGTGTCTGTCATGTACAATTTCTTAATAATTCTTACATTCTCAATAGCTCATGTGTAGCATGCATGTGCATACATATGTGGTGTTTGTGTGTGGACTGGATGTGATCAGCACTCCCACTTCTCCAAACCATGCCAGAGTACACGCAGTGCACATATATTCTCAGAATAGTATGCAGCCCTTCTAGAGTTTGAATTTGACCACACAAAAACCTTGCTTGGGGTGAGAAATACCTGTGTGCCAAATGTCAAGTGTGTGACTTGAAAAACAAAGCAAAGAACAAACAAACAGAGATTGAGCTCCACAGACACGAAGAAACATATGCGGAGCAAACATACGCAGGACCCTTTACACAGAAATTGTCACATACAGTTTGGATCACTGTCCACAACCACACCTGGATTCCCCTGCAGGACACCATGTCAGCCCTAACAAATGCCATCAGCAAACACATCGTTGCCATGACACCCCTATTTACGCCCCTCCTGTCCACGGTAGGAGAGTTTCCCTCAACTGAGAGCCTGGGAAGCAGAAGTCTGTCGTAAACCACTTTTTCTCCAACCAGTTTGAGAATAAAATGATGCCAATCTTCGATTCCTGGGTCTGAGTCCCAGTTGCTACACAAACCTCCAAACAAAAGGAACAAAAGGTGTCCTGGTATAACGTAACTGAGCAGAAAATGTATGCATGCTCACGTGCACATACACATACTGGCTGATGCTCTTTTCACACTTGCTGTTTGACCACGTTCATTCCCGTTTGCACTTTTTCTTTCTGTTTTATTGTGAATAAAAGCTCAGCAAGTGTTTTCCAGGCAACTGTTTCCCATCTGAGTTCTGCCAGAGGCAGATAAATAGCTCTTGGCTATTTCTGTGAAAAGCAACGCTCCCTCATTGCCTTTCTGGAAACGATTATTCAAAATGTCCCTGGTTTAATTCTTTTGTGAAACAAAGTTATTTTAAGCACCTAAAATAATGATAAAAATTCTGACAAAATGTCAACATTTCCAGTCACAGCTAAATGATCAGATTTCAATCTCCCGCTTCAGTCAGAGAAACAAAAGACAGCAAGAGGTGAAATGTTAAAAGGATGAAAAAGACCACAGTTTGTTTAAGCCCATGATGAATCCCTTCTTAGCGAGAAAACCTGGGGATCTCGGCACAAATCCGGAGTGAAATGTGGATCGTCCGCCCGTTCCCTTGGTCGCCCGCTCATCCAAAAGCAACTGGAGAACATCCGACCTCCTGCTGTGGAGCTATGTTCTCTCAAGAATATGTACTCATTTCTTAATACATTCCTATCTATCTACTGGTCTAAATGTGTTAAATTATTTGTTTCTAGTGGTATTGCTGTGTGTGTGTGTCTACTCTTTGCTGCTGTCAGCGCATTATTACTCTCTCACTTTGCCGAGCAGGGTCGAAGCATTCAAGGCGCTAGGCTACGAAACCACTCTTGGAACGGTGTTTACACACCCACACACAGTTTAGATAGACCAATTAACCCAGAACACAAGCGTTTGGACTGTGGGAGGAAACCAGAGCACCCCCAAACACGCACAGGGAGAACATGCAAACTCCACACAGGCTGAGCTGGACCAAGTGGTGTGAGGCGGCAGCGCTGCTCGATGAAGCCACCATATCGATACCTACAGGACAAATAAAGTTTTTATTTGTTTGTTCGTTCATTCCTTCAACACGCCATGCGTGATGAACATCCGTTCCGCAGAGCCCCTCTCCACCATGATGAGCCGGATGTGTTTTTACCTTCACAGAGCGCCTTGCATCACTCCAGGCTTTGACCGAAAAGGCCCATTTGGGCTGTAAATGAGGTGAGATTTAATTCACCCCTGTAATATGGGCACTAATGAAAAACAGCCCTTACTTTTATGGATCAATCTGCTCAGAACACTGAAGGCCGCGCTTTTTTGGTGGGTCTAAAGTTCCATTATTTTACAGGATTTGTGACACCACTATACATTAACCCATTTTGTACCATTTTGTGTTTTTAGAGACAGAAACAGTTTACATGCTTCATCATTATGTTGAAAAATCAAAACTGTCTTCCCATGAAACTTTCCAGGTTCAACAAATTGTGAGTCTGTTAATTTTACTGTACGTAGACCTTGTGCGAGGACTGACAAAGTGCGTATGAAGTAAAACGCATATATTTCGATCTGAATATTTAAGTGGTGTTTAGATCTGCTGACATCTCCGACAGTCTAATAAAATTTGGAATTTAACATTTTTTTACAAACTCAAGCTAAACACAAGTATTTGCATTTTACATTTTTTCAAATTTGCCAAATGTGGATAAATCATATTGGTAATTAAAAGGGAGGACGGTCACAACTGTGATTAAAGCATTTTATTTAAAACAAGAAAATAAATTTTCTTTATAATAAATATTATCTACTTCAATCAAATGATCAAATCAGGACAGTTGAATTTGTCAGTAACCTGAAAGTTTAAACCAGAAGAGCTAGAGGTGGCAATAATAATAATAATAATAATAATAATAATAATAATAATAATAATAATAATAATGAGGAGAAGAAGAAGAAGAAGAAGAAGAAGAAGAAGAAGAAGAAATATGAGCACCACTGCTGCTTAAGACTGCAAGACTGCACCGCTGACTGAAGCCTTTGAGGGGAAAAATGCGGAAGCTGCAAGATGCAAATCTCTCCTGGTAAAAATCATAGAAAGGCTAGAGGGGAATTTGAGAAAAGGACAATGGGTTTTAGCTGGACTCTACAAAAATGATTCAGATTCTTTCTGCTCTCACCCATCGAAGAGTTCAAGTAGATTTCATCTTGAACAGAATGCTGGAGAGCCGATTTCTACTTCTGCCTTCACGATGACAAGCGTGACTGCTTGGAAATAGTATGGCACAAAAAAGGCAGAAATACTGTAGCCTTTGGACCATAAAGCAAAAAAAAAAATAAAATAAATAAAGTCAGTAGAACTGCCCAGGTAGTTCATTAGCCACATGAGGACAAATGCCTTCTAGTCATCTTTCAGACTTTCATTGTCAGTGTCATTCATGTGTCAGCGCATTCTGCCAGCTTCTTCACTGCGATAATCTTTCTGACATTCTTCCTCTAAATATATCTCCGGAGAAATTTGAATACTTTATTTGAGTTTGACAGATCAGCTACACTTAAATAAATGACATGTCAGAGAGTTTTGTCTACATCACATGACAAATGACACCTGAACCTTGTATCACCGGTAAAAAGTGTGACTATAGCACATTAAAGAAAATCTAGCCCTTTTAATAAATATATAAGATATATATTTAAATATAAGAGTATAAAAATGAAGACTCACAAATATTAGTCACAACGGCAACGGAAAGCAGCAACAATTTTGATACGTGCTTTTACATCCCTTAGAATTAGGATTATTGTGAAGGCGTCTTGTTACAATTATGAATGAATAAATGAATGAATGAATGAATGAATGAATGAAACTTTATTAATTCAAGAGGCTTAATAAGTGGAAATTGCACTTAGTTGCAACAGTATTCAATATGCAACACACACAACTTTGACACGTGTGTACAAACAGTATGTGCAGTACCAAACATAGAGGTAAAAAGTGGATGATTAAAGACCGGGAAGCATAGTAAAACATGGTAGAGGACAGGGTGAAGTGGAGTGAAGTGATCAACAGCTCAGTTAGAAGTCACCATCCTGGCAGCACGAGGACTGCATGACCGCTGGTAGAAATGAGCTCCGGTGCCCTTCTTTGGAGCATCACAGCTTTACCAGCCTGATGGTGAATGAACTCCTTTGTTCTCCCAAAGTGGTGTGCAGAGGGTGTGACTTGCTTTCCATATTTGATCAGAGTTTGTTCCATGAAAATTCTGCAAAACTTCCTCCAGGGAATCTAGCCTCACTGGTCAACTTGTTGAGTCTTCAGAGATGTTACTGCTCCAAAAAAAGCTGATCCAACTAAACCTGACTAATAACAGCCTAGAACGGTTAAAAGGCATCTCATTTGCCTCTGTTGGGGAATCCGCAGTGCTTCATTATTATTATTATTATTATTATTATTATTATTATTATTATTATTATTATTATTATTATTATTATTATTATTATTATTATTATTGTTGTTGTTGTTGTTGTTGTTGTTGTTGTTGTTGTTATACAAAAAAAAGTTGATACAGGTACAAAAATTATGCTTGATAAACTCAACTAACACCCAGGTATTCAACTTGCACACATTTGCCAGATGGCGCTACAGCACCAAAGACTAAATACACAATTTTTTTTTGCTCATAAGTCATGAATGATTTGGTCATTTGCCCTCAAGCCAACTTGTTACAGGCAGATTTCTGTCTTAAGACAAAAAATTCTCATAACCTTTTAAATTTAATAAAATTGCTGCAATAAAGTTCTTTCTCACCGTGTTATCCCCTGTGGGTAGTATTTCTTCAGTTCCGGGTCTCCTGACTGCACTCTTCTGGATTAAACTGCGCACTATTTCTGAAGTCTGTTTGAGCCTCTCCTGCAACTTAAGGGCCATGTCCACCAATCCTCCGATCATCAACGGGACTGCCTTGGTTTTCACCTTCCAGTTCTCCATTCCATTCTCTCATGTCAGCTTCTCATAGTCTCATCTTCCTTTATCTTTTTATCATTTGAAATCCCCACATCTATGACCACTGCTGTTTCATCCTCCTTATCTATTACCACGGTATCTGGGATTTTAGCGTTTACCTGTGTATCTATCTGGACGTGGATTTGTTGTTCTCCACCACTGTCTCTGGTACCTCCCATTTAGATTTGGGAGAGTCCAAACCATATCCCTTCCAAATGTTCCTGTATATTATTTTTGCAACTTGGTTGTGCCTCTCAGTATCTGCTGTCCCTGCCTGGATTCTGCAATTGCTACTAGATGCTGGGTTGTCTCAGTCTGAACCTGGGGTGTTGCCTGGTACGGGACCTCTGTTTCAACTGACCTGTTGCTGACTACTTCTTCTTCTGTTCCACCCTTCAGTTTCACCCTTTCTAACCTTTGGTAGGACCTCCTCATGTTGGCCACCTCTGCTACAGTGGCATGCAAAAGTTTGGACACTCCTGTTCAAAATTCCTGTTACTATGAATAGTTAAGCGAGTAGAAGATGAACTGATCTCCAAAAGAAATAAAATTAAAGATGAAACATTATTTTCAGCATTTTAACCAAGATTAGTATATTAGTGTTGTTTTGTACAATTTTAGAGTGAAAAAAAGGAAAGGAGCACCATGCAAAAGTTTAGGCACCCTAAGAAATTTGAGGTCTCAGATAACTTTTACTAAGGTCTCAGACCTTTATTAGTTTCTTAGGGCTATGGCTTGTTCACAATCTTTGTTCGGAAAGGCCAGGTGATGCAAATTTGAAAGCTTTATGAATACTTTGACTGCTCGAACCTTATCCCAGCGATCAGCAGCAAAGGAGCTGCCTAGCACTCTGAAAATTAAAATAACTGATGCCCACAAAGCAGGAGAAAGCTATAAGAAGATCGCAGGACATTTTCAGGTAGTTGTTTCTTCAGTTTTGTAATGTAATTAATAAATGGCAGTTAACAGGAATGGTGGAAGTCAAGTTGAGGTCTGGAAGACCAAGAAAACTTTCCAAGAGAACTGCTTGTAGGGTTGCTAGAAATGCAAATCAAAACCCCCTTTTGACTCGAGAAGACCTTCAGGAAGATTTAATAGACTCTGGAGTGGCGGTGCACTCTTCTACACCTGCACAAATATGACCTTCATGGAAGAATCATCAGAAGAGAACTTTTCCTGTGTCCTCACTACAATATTCAGCACCAGAAGTTTCCAAATGAACAAGCCTGATGCATTTTGGAAACAAGTCCTGTGGACCGATGAAGTCAGAATATAACTTTTTGGCCGCAATGTGCAAAGGTATGTTTGGAGAAAAAAGGGTGCAGGATTTTATGAAAAGAACACCTCTCCAACTTTTAAGCATGGCAGTGGAAAGATCATGCCTTGGGCTTGTGTTGCAAACAGTGGCACGGAAAACATTTAACTGGTAGAGGGGAAAATGGATTCAATTAAATACCAGCAAATTCTAGAAGCAAACATCACATCGTCTATAAAAAAGCTGTAGATGAAAAGAGAATGGCTTCTACTACAGGATAATGATCCGAAACATTCCTCAAAATCCACAGTGGACTACACAAGCTGAAGGTTTTGGCCCGGCCCTCACAGTCCCCCCGACCTAAACATCATTGAAAGTCTGTGGCTAGACCTCAAAAGAGCAGTGCATGCAAGATGGCCCAAGAATGTCACAGAACTAAAAGCCTTTTGCAAAGAAGAATGGGCAAAAATCACCCAAATAAGGAATGAAAGACTCTTAGTTGGCTAAAAAAGTAGTTTACAAGTTGAGATACTTGCCAAAGGGGGTGTTACTAACTGCTGACCATGCCCAAACTTTTGCTTTGGCCTATTTCCATTTTTGTTATTTTGAAACTATAAAAGATGGAAACAAAAAATTACATTCCTTAAAATAATTAAAAAATGTGTCATTTTTAACTTAACCTGATTTCCAAAAGGCATTATCTTTCACTTGCTTAGCTACTGACATTAACAAAAACTTTAACCAGGGGTGCCCAAACTTTTGCATGCCACTGTATCTGTTCCATGGATACTATCCATATCTCCTGTCTGTTTCAGATGTTCCTCAAATAGTTTTTTTCTGAAGAGCTCTTACTTGTATGCATTCATGGATTTTTCTTTTATCATTCAAGGCAGAAGTTTTAACAGCTTCTACCCCCGATTTCTTCAGGGTGGTGTACAATCACTGAAGGTTAGATTTAGAGATGTTTTTAGATCATGATTTTGGCAGCTTCCATTTCCAAGACATGGCCTTGTGGTAGCTCAGCTCCAGCTGTCCTGTTCACCTTCCCCCTTTTTACTATCATCCTGCTGGACTTCTCTAGTCCAAACTGCATTCCAGCACCTTGACTATAGATGAAGGAGTCAAGGTCCCTTCTGGTCTTGTACACAGTTTCATGTCATCCATATACAGTTTGGTTCCACATGATGGACACTTGCATTTTGGCTAAATCCTTCACAAGATCTTCAGAAGCAATTGCAAATTCAACAATTTCTGACCACCCAGATATTTTAACAGGGTGTTCAGTGTTGTGAAGAAAAAAAATCTGTTGAACTTACATGTGATTTTTTCCAATACTTAGATGAACAACACTTTGCAAGGAGGGCAGTCTTCAAATGTTTTTTGTAGCCTCTATAATAAGCTTTTTGCTCTTTTCTGTTGGCCGTTTATCCAACTATTAAATTGCAGGTTGTTCTGGCTCTTGGATGTTTTGCAGGATTTTTTATTTTTATTTATTAATTTTTTTACCAGTAGCAGATTTCAGCTCTTACAAAGGGTTTTCACTCGGATTGAGATCAGGATTCATTGCTGGGCGGTTCAACACAGTCCACTTTACCCGTTCAACCATTTTCTATGCTTTTAGATGTGTGTTTTGGGTGCGGGACCCATGACCTTTGACCCCCAGCTAATTTTCTGACATTGGATAGCGTATTTGGCTCTAAAAAGCCTTGGTAATACTCTGATTTCTTGAGTCCCTTAGTACCTTCAAGGCCTTGAGGGCCAGAGGCAGCAAACCAGCCCCACTAAATTATGGAACCTCCAGCATTTTTAATTGTAGGACGGCTGTTCTTTTCCTTATGGTCTTCATTATAACAAATGCCTATAAACAAATGACCATTGTTTTGGCTTCATCAATCCACAAAAAAATTTAGTTTTCACATTTGTTTCCTCCCTCAGTCCAAAGACATGTGTTTCAGCTTGACTGGTTACTCTAAATTGTGTGTGTCTGTGGCAACACTGCAATAGACTGGTGGGAGTTGTAAGAAAACTGCTAACCCTCTGGCCGTGTTTTGAAAGGCATGAATTTCAATCTCTGTACATGCTAGTGTTAAGAAATGCCAAAAGGAAATGGAGCTAATGTTCCTCAGATGATATCTCCAAGAGTTTTACTCTGCTGATAGCATAGCTGAGGCAGACTGTATAAGTTTAGAGTCTTTTGCTTTGTTTTCAGCACCACCAGAACACTCTTCGTTGCTTGGCACAGTAAAAGAAGTTACTGGAATGCAGACGCAAAGGTAATGTCAAGACTCGAAAACATTGTAATAAAATTGATGGGACAGCCACTGTATGTCTGAGTCACTGTAAATTGTATTTCAGGGACTACCCGTACAGTGAAGTGTTACAGACCAAAATGAAGCCATACTGAAAAAGCGAAAAGAAGGTAAAAACACAGTGCTAGAAAAAGGTAGAAATGGTCACAGAGATTGCAAAGATCTATATCTGTGTTTTTCATGAGCAAAACAGAAAAACCACAAGCTAAAGATAAGGATGGAAGACTGACTTTTAGAGGCCAGGTTTCCTTTTCTTTGGGTGACCATTTTTCTGACATTTTGAACATCTGACTGAACTGCTGCCTAAAGTATCTCTATTTTCCTTTGCCGTGTAATTTTGGTAGCTTTATGATACTTTGCCAGAACTGCACATGATGACTGTTTCAAACAAAATGAGAATTTAAAAATAGCAGTTTGTTTGACTTTTCCCCAACCTTGAGGTGTGGACAACACAGGTGAAATAGGACTGTCCTTTAATATTAAAGTCAATTGACAAAAAAACAGTACTAAAGGTTTTAGTGCTCAAAGAAAAGGAGTAAAGATGTAAAACCCCACAGTTTACTATGCACATCAACCAAAGAACAGTGTTCTTCTGATTTTCTGTAAATATTGACTAAATGGAAACAGCTGATCCGCAAATATTGACTGTGTATACTATATGACCAAAAGTATGTAGAACCCCTTCTAATGAACTGTTTCAGCTGCACCCATAGGGCATACAAACACATTCTAGACAACTGTGTGCTTCCAACTTTTTGGTCACAGTTTGGGGAAGAAGAAGCTCCTTTCCTGCTCCAGCATGACTTCCCCCCCGTGCACAAAGCAAGCCCCGTGAACACAGGATTTGCCCAGGTTGATGTGGAAGAACTTGAGTGGCTGCACAGAGCCCTGACCTCAACCCCACTAAACACCTTTGGGATTAACTGGAATACCGACCATGAGCCAGGCCTTCTTGCCCAACCTCACGGATGCTCTTGTGGCTGAACAGGTACAAATTCCCAAAATCTGGGGGAAAGCCTTCCCAGAAGAGTGGGGGCTGTTATAGCAGCAAAGGAGGAAACACCTCCATACGAATGCCCTTGGGTTTGGAAGGGGAGGCTCAACAAGCACATATGGGTGTGGTGGTCAGGTGCTCCCATACTTTTGTCCGTACAGTGTAAGTATCATGAGCCTGAATGCAGCTGTCGTCACTACGGACATTTATAAAAGTTGTTTATAAGCGATTTGACAGTACTAATGACTTATTTATTTATCTGTTTTTGCTTTTCTCTGCACATTTCATTTGGTCAGAGGCATTCTTGTAAAAAGGTCATTCCGAAAGTTGTTTTTTAAAATTGTTTTTTTCGCCCGAAGCAATTAAACTGAACCACATATGTGTTGTTCTGGGAAATATTAATAAAAAGGTGATTTATTTAATGAGATTTCATTCGGTTCATATCTCTATACCAACCAGTCGTTGCTGTAGCATAATAACAGCTGAGTGGGTGCCATCTTGAGACGCTTGTGCCAATAGTCTGAACCATGGCTGATGCCGCTGTCCTGTCACTTACACAAGCTCTTACCCAGAGCAGTAAAACTTAGCTTACCCCCCCCCCCCCATCTGTTCTACAAATTACGAGAATGTACATAATTCTGCTCAAATTTTTTTCGAATTGCAGCTTATGGCCGCGCCTGGCACATTTGAGAAAAACAAAATTATCCGAATAACCAGCACCCAGCACAATGCTTTCGTTTTAGTGCCCTGCGGTTTAACAGCCGGAACGAAATCAAATAAAATCCTTTTCTACATATTTGGCATTCGTAGCCGAAAAGTTGTTCACAGCTGTGTTGTCTGAAATCTGCATTACTAACCCTAGATTTAAAAAATGCTGAGACATGTTTTTTTTTTATTTATACTTTTAATCGGATTGCTCCTTTGACATACAACAATAATATTTTAATCTCCCAGAAATCAGGAGTGCATATAAAACATGTATTTATCCAGAAAATCGGAATCCATCGCTTTTGTTTTCTAAAAGGATTCACAGGGATTCACTGTTTGCTTAACATCTAAATTTACATTTGGTTGGATTTTCTCTTCTTTTTGTCAGTTGAAAACTTAATCAGAATCCGAAAAAGATCTCCGATGAACGTTTATGCTGGTTTAACCAAATTACATGAATTCCACATTTTTGCTTTGTTGTCGAAAGGGTCCACCTGGAAGGCTAGAACTTTAACCACTATTAGGGCTTCGCTATTTGACATCATTTAAGTCTTCTTTGTGGGCCGAAAACAGGTTCCTTCCTACTTGAAGCGCTAGAGATGATTTACACAAGTAGTCCGTTTTTTCTTCATTCATAAAAAGGCCCCTCTGGGTTTCACATCTGCAGCTATTTCACCTGCACCAAACTGTTTCATGTATACGAGTACCAGATGCTACAATGCTAAGCAACTTAAGTGCCACCTGCAGGAAAATAGCAACAGGCTTTTTGTTGCCCCGTTTAAAATAAGACGCGGGGAATAAATTTGATTCCTGGAGGCATGGCCCACGGACAAATGCGCACTTTCACTACGGTACGGACGCAAATAGTAACCGGGTAACAGTCAAGCCCGCAGTGGCAACTCAAGCCTAACCCTGTAAAACTTAGGAGAAGAAATTCAATGGATTCACAAACAGTGACAGAAGACTGAATGTGTATGAAAGCCCTGGTGATATATTTATTTTCTCCTTTTCCATGCATATTAAAACAGTCTCAGCCATAGCAGAAATGGAGGCTCTTAGGAACATTTTGAACAGGTAAAATAGGGAAAAATAACAACAGGGAAAGGTAACTGTTGCTTAAATTTGCATATATAAATCTTCCTTGAGGAGCCCGGAGGTGAACGCAAATTGACAACACATTCCCGTGTGATAAAAGCAGCAAACTGTAGCTCTGTCGTAGAATGCAAACATCCAGCGGAACAAAGACCCGGCAATACGTAAGACATATTGAGCGCTAAGCTTCAGGAATAAGAGATTATTTTGCTGGGGTTGATGTGACCGGGGCCAAATGATAAAGAACTCCTTGTAGAGAGGAGGAGGCACGGGGACGCAATGGGGAATGAGACATTAGCTCCCAGCTGTCACGGCCTTTACGTCCGGCTTCCTCTGCAGGTGGGCTGAACACAGAGCCAGCTCCTTTGCGGCGACACAGACACCCATGCATTGGCCAACAATGGACGCCTTTCGCAGATGCTGTGCGTGCAGACCAAGCAGTTTCAAGGAGAAGGAAAGTGACAGAGATGCCCTCTAGGAAAAAAGAGAGGAGCCGATCAGGGAAAAGATCCTGAACCAGGCTGCATAAAGGACATGTTAATAGCACAGGATGTGGAGTGGCATGGCTGCCGGGAAACAGTACAGGAGTCTTCTTTCCCTAGTTAAAAGGCTACTCAGATGATATTGACGTGAAGAACCAAAATCTCCTTTTGTACGAGCGCAAAGGGGAAGGGGACAGTGCGCGCGCTAAGACATGTTGGAACAGTGAGCGGAGCTGCATGTTCTCATAGTCCAAATATGTGTTTCCGTGGAATTGGAGACTGCGCATTGGCCTTAGTGTGGGATGAAGTGTGTGTGTGTTAACACTGCTTTGTTGTGCAGATGGGTGGATAATCGTAAGCTGTTTACTGAGGTGGATCTACATTACATGTTGCCTTGGACAAAAGCACAAGCTACGTACAAATGAATAATGTTCAAGGCCACAACTGCGAGCACAAGTTTGTGGGTATGGGAATGGTTGCATTTTTTTAATCTTACATTATTCCAGACCTCTGTAATGCATTTGCCAAGACAAAAAAAAAAAAAAAACAATGTGAGCATCACTTCCATGTGTTTTACTTTTACACAATTTGCTGCGGCGACCGAGTACGCAAATGGCAGGGAAAGCGTTTGACGGCTAAAAGCGACTCATTCAGTTGCATCGATGAGGCTTTTGCACTGTTTGAAGCAGATCAATTTCCTGCGGAAAAAATGTGAAATGAGCCAATGGTGCTGTGTGCCGATTTCGCACGGGCGCCGACGTGCCGGTGCCGCGTGTCATTTTAATTTCGCAACAGTTAGGCTTCGTGTTGTCCTGCTGTCATAAAGTAAGAAAACAAAGTGCATGCACTGCTTTTTACCCAAAAAAAGGATAATGAGGATATATGACTTGTTTTTGGAAGCGGCGAGTAACGCAACACAGTAGTTTCACTTGCAGACGCGTGCTCCCCTGGGGGTACCTCAGGGGCCTGCACCCAATGTGTTGCCTTTTTCAGTTGCTCATTTTTCAGTAAAATGTTTATAAAAAAAATGCCAAGTCATTTTGATGGATTTTTTTTAAAGTACTGACGTCTTGCACTTGTAGGATGTTCCTGTATTTTTAGAAGGGGGGGAGGAGGGTAATAGAAGTCCCAAAGAATTTTCTTAGCATACACACACACACACACACACACACACACACACACACACACACACACACACACACACACACTTCTCTAATATTTTGTTGGACCGCCTTTAGCTTTACGGCATGCATTCACAGTGGCATCATTTCAATAAGCTTACGCAATGTCATAACATTTATTTCCATCCAGAGTTGCATTCATTTTTCGCCAAGGGATCTTGTATTGATGATGTGCAAGTCGGACCGCTTCTCCAGCAAAAAATCCCAAAAATTCTCAGTAGGGTTAAGATCTGGACCCTGTGGTGGTCAATCCATGTGTGAAAATGATGTCTCATGCTCCCTGAAGCACTCTTTCACAATTTGAGCCCGATGAATCCTGGCATTGTCATCTTGGAATGTGAACAAGAAATCCATTGATGGAAAGCCCTGCTCATTCAGTATATTCAGGTAGTCAGCTCACCTCATTTTTTGGCCATAAAACGTTGCTGAACCTAGACCTGACCAAGCAACCCCACATCATAACGGTACGTTAAATCCAGGTGGTGACTTTTTTTTGCCAAGTAATGTATATACCTGATATATTGTAGTGTTCGGCACTACAGGTAGGCACCCCTATTGGTAGGTGTTGGTATTAGATATACAAATAGTTCATTAGTGCCCAACCGTAGACAGGACTGTGTGTTGTGCTTTCAGGGTTTGCCCAGTTTTACTGTGTTGTTACAGAGAGAAGGGGGGAGGGGTTAACCAGCTTCAGTGTGGGTGCCAACAGAGCAGCTGTTCCATTGCCCTGCCCGCCTGTTACCTTCTGCTGCCCTATGTTCAACAAAAAGCTTTGTTATGAAGATCAGTGTGTGTGTGTGTATATATATATATGTGTGTGTGTGTTGTAGCGAGCACCAGTCTGGGCTCAGAAGGAAGGAATAAGGACATCACACTGATCTTCATAACACAGCTTTTTATACACACTATATATAGTATATACTGTATATATGTGTACCTGCCTGACCGTTGGTGTGGTAACTCAGCCAAAAAGAGAAACTTTGATACGCAGACATCATTGCTGTGTGAATTACTGACCCCACAATCAAATATTGCAAACACACCCTTTTCCTCATGGGAACTGAACATTAAAAGTTGAACCATTCGAGCACAGTGCAGTAAAGTGCAAGACTCCTCTGCCACGATGAACTGAACAGAAGCAAAAACCGCCCCCCTTCCATCACATTTTTGCTGCTTTGCTCCTCTGAATCAGAACGTTGGGCAGCCTTATGCTTTTATGCAGCAGTCCTTCTAGGATGGTGTGACCATTGTAAAGGGATAATTGAACGACTGGCTGTAGTTGCAGAGAAAACTGCATTCACATGCTTGTACAATGAGCGGATTTGTCACCCCCTGTCCCTGATAAAGTATGCCGGAGAGAGGAGGGACCGCTTTCTTCCGAGGCCAAGACAAATGACCTTTTCCCACAATTACTTTCATGCTTTTCCCTGACAATCAATCCATTTGCCCATCCGTTCTCAGGCCTTTTGTCTCCCATGGCCCATCCATCCTCAGCCGGCATGTTCTCCTCTCCGTTTGCAGTCTCTATCTCTGTACTTATTTCCCCTGACAGTATTTGCTGGTTTTTTCCCCTTCTGCCCTAACCCGCCTATTTTGTCTGCGTCTCTTCACAGTCTTAAATCTTGTCTCTCCACGATGGATGTGACAGAGAACCAATAACAAGTCCGGAGTAAATAATGCCTTTACTTTTTGCCCACTGGCGTCAGCTGGATTGCCGCAGCGCAATCCACTACAACGCACCCCGAAACACAGGGCAGCAACAACAACCCACATCCGGAGAAGTTTTCCTACTCTGATAACTGAGGTCAAAAAGTTGCAAGGTGCCGAACACCGTAGGCCGTCCCTCAGGCATGCAGTGCTGCTGCAAAACATACGTAGTTATCATAACTATTGAGCGTTACTTGCAGCCGTATTACAACCAATTCAACCCATCCTTCAATTCAAACTTCAATAATCACACACAGACCTCTTTTTGAGAGCTCGAGAAGTCCCTCTTTCATCTGAAAAGGAAATGTTTCATACATCACTCTCTTGTCAAAACTAGTCTTCCAAGACATCTCATGAAAGGAGGAAGGAAATCTCCGAGTGCAGCTTGCTGTTTGTGCGTGGATCTTGTGCCTAAAAAGTCGCTCTTGCACGCTGCATTTAGAGAGAATCCCACAGGTTTAATTATCTTGCGTGTCAATCGGTATGGAAGAGAAACGCACTACCTGACACAGCAGAGTATACAAATCCTTAAGCCTTTCACAGCCCCACTATCATAATCGAAGAAGCTGGAGGTCTTTGAGGTACATTTTAAATGCCCCGTAATAGAAGGGGAAGAAGCAGTCCTTCCTGACGCAGAATGCATCGATATGCTTAAGCTGACACTTTAAGAAATTACTCTGACATTTGGAAAATTGGATTATTCAAATAAAAGCTTCCTTTATAACATCTGCTTGACACTGACAGGCTGTGACTATTCCCCAGACAACCATATTTACACAACAATGGTTACTCAACTCAATTTGGTGCAATTTCCAGTGAATAAAGGTAGAAACCAGGCTGATGCAATTGGATTTCATGTTTAAATTTTGGCACAGATACCAATTTGTTTGCAAGCTTTGTTGGTCCTTGGCAGGGGTGACTATTTAGCAAACCATGAGGCACACAACCTTTACATTTTTATCACTTTTACTGACTGACCCAAGGTGAGGTTCTTTGGATTGCACTGAGAAACCACAAGACTTCATTTGCAGAGCGTACACTACAATACAGTAACCATGAGGGTACCTGCTGAGGTCGAATCAACACAGGGATAGATTTTAAACCTTATTGTACATTTCAGCCATTTACTCCACAATTTTCCGTTTACTCTGGAAGCTCATGCTGAAAAGGTGTAGTGTGGGAGAGGTAAAAAGTAACACGTTATATTATCGCCAAACTGTTTTACCATTAAAGTAGTTGCATTTAATATATAAGTATTGTTAGTGCTGCTGGACAGACGGACACCACAGAGTGGTCACAAAGTGCGCTGGTTGTGGTCAAGTGGAAAGTTAAAAAAAACAAAATACATACTGCCAAACTTTGTTACCCTTACAGGACATCTCAAATGTGTGCAGGACCCTGTGTGTGTCATGTATGAGTTCTTATTAATTTTTACATTTTCATTTACTTCCATGTAACAGCTAGTGGCTATTGGATCCAACACACAGATGGCACAGAGAGCAACGTGTGCACAGGCTGTAGTGATGTATGCAAAGTAATAACAAACTGTATGTTGTATCTACAAAATTCATTGCCTTTTAGTTTGTGTGTTTGACTGAGAAGGCATGTCAGTGTGTATTTGTATGTGTTAAGCAAGAAAATCCATCAGAGTGATGTACATATTGGTCTGCGTGGTCTTACTATGCCTACTTCTCCACATGTTGCCCAAGGCTAAAAATTAAAATTTCAGAATAGTTTTATGGAGTTTCAAGAACTTGGCCATGCAATATCTCACTTGGGGTGAGAAGCCCCTTGTGTGCCAAATTTTCTCATTTGATAAACAAAGCTATGTGTACAGAACAGACACACAAACAGAGATTGAGCTTCATAGATACAGAGATGCGTATTGTCAGAATAACCACAGCCATCATCTCAGGATGGCAAATGCCCGAGATAACGCAAAGTTCTACTATTTTGCATCTCTCCTATACGTGTTTTGTGTTCAGATTGTAATTTGTGCAAATATAATGCGGTTACATCCATGCTGTTATCTGGGACAATTTAGTTTAAGGGATAAAACACATTTCTAGTACTATTCTTGAGCTGTTCAGTAAACAACTTTTTTTCTTTCGTTATAATAACAGACTAACTATAATAACTCAACTAAGAGGTTTAAAAGTGTCTGAAAAAAAATCTGGGCTGATTTTTCTGTAAATCCAATTATTAGAGCATGGCACAGCAAGCATTACTGAACAATAGTAGGTGGAAACAAGGCATTACTGAAGTAAAAAAAATCCTAAAAACAGCTAGTGACATTTTATTTAAAAGTGTATACAAGAAAAGTCAATAACATCAACTTACAATGAATTTAAACTTTAAAAACACATTCATGATTTTAGAGTCAAAGAATACGAAGGGCTACATGAACTGGCATTACAGTTGCTGCAGAAAAGCAACATCAACCTTTATTGACCTTTATGCGTAATAATGTTTTCAACTGATGAAAAGCAGGTTGCATTGACACTTTTGGTGCCAAATGTCACCTGGACCGATCATTCAGGAGGGTTATGGCGTATTTGTTAGTTATGTAGAGATAGCTGACTGTGTAAAAGACAATACAGCAAGTACAAAACATTGGTATGGAATAAAGTACACTAATGGTCAAAAGTTTTAGAACACCTAATTTTTTTCAGTTTTTATGGAAATGCATGCAGTTTAACATTTTAATGTTTTGTGAAATCAAGGCTTAGAACAAAAAAGCAATGGAAAATTAAAATAAAAAAAGTGAAGGGCTTTACTGACTTTATTAAAACAAAAAGAGCTGAATTTCTTTTATAGGGGTTATCTATTGGTTTTTTCCTGTTAGAAACTGTTACAACCACTTCTTAGTGTTAGCCTTGGTTAGGTCCGGAGGGATGCAGGGGTCATATATAAAGATTGGAAAAGGGGAAGGAAGTTGCTGAGTGTGATTATTGTCCAAAAAAAAAAGAAAAGAAAAAAAAAACGGAGATTTTTGAGAAGGGTTTATTGTCAGTTACGTTAGTGTTAAAGTGAATCCAGTCACAAGGGGATGCACAAACTAGTGCATTTATTTGTGCCGGTCCCAAGCCTGGATAAATGGAGAGGGTTGCATCAGGAAGGGCATCCGGCATAAAAATTTGCCAAACCAAATATGTGGACAAAAATACAAATTTCCATACCGGATTGGTCGAGTCCCGGGTTAACAACGATCGCCACCAGCACTGCTAGCCGACAGGGTGCCGGCGGAAATTGGGCTACTGTTAGCCAAAGAAAGAGTAGAGACCAAAGGAAAAGAGGAGGGAGGCATGTCTGGAGGAAGGAGGAGAGGAGGAAGGTTAAGAGAGTGGACGTGAGGGTAAGAACTTTGAATGTTGGTAGTATGACTGGTAAAGGGAGAGAGCTTGCTGATATGATGGAGAGAAGGAAGATTGATATATTGTGTGTGCAAGAGACCAAATGGAAGGGGAGTAAGGCTAGGTGCATCGGAGGGGGGTTTAAACTGTTTTACCTTGGTGGGGATGGGAGGAGAAACGGGGTAGGGGTTATTCTGAAGGAACAGTACGTCAACAGTGTTTTGAAGGTGAAGAGAGTATCTGACAGAGTGATAGTTATGAAACTGGAAATTGATGGTGTGATGATGAATGTTGTTAGTGCATATGCCCGGCTAGTTGGGTGTGAGATGGATGAGAAAGAAGAATTCTGGAGTGATATGGATGAAGTGGTGAAGAGTGTACCCGAGGGAGAGAGAGTGGTGATTGGAACGGATTTAAATGGGCATGTTGGTGAAGGGAACAGAGGAGATGAGGAGGTGATGGGTAGGTATGGTGTGAAGGAGAGGAACGCAGAAGGTCAGATGATTGTGGATTTTGCAAACAGGATGTGGTAAACATATTTTAAGAAGAGAGGGGAACATAGGATGATGTACAAGAGTGGAGGAAGATGCACACAGGTGGATTATATCTTATGCAGGAGAGCCAGACTGAAGGAGATTGTGGACTGCAAAGTGGTGGCAGAGGAAAGCGTAGTTAGGCAGCATAGGATGGTGGTTTGTAGGATGACATTGGAGATCAAAAAGAGAAGGAGAGTGAGGGCAGAACCAAGGATCAAATGGTGGAAGTTGAAAAAGGAAAACTATAAGGTGGAGTTCAGGGAGGAATTAAGACAGGCATTGGGTGGCAGTGAAAAGTTACCAGTGTGCTGGGCATCCACAGCAGAAGCGGTAAGGGAGACAGCTAGAAAGGTGCTTGGTGTGACATCTGGACAGAGGAAAGAGGACAAGGAAACCTGGTGGTGGAATGAGGAAGTACAAGAGAGTATACAGAGGAAGAGGCTGGTGAAGAAGAAGTGGGATAGACAGAGAGATGAAGAATGTAGACAGGAGTACAAGGAGATGAGGTGTAGGGCAAAGAGAGAGGTGGCAAAGGCTAAAGAAAAGGCGTATTGTGAATTGTATGAGAGGTTGGACACTAAGGAGGGAGAAAAGGACCTGTACCGATTGGCTAGGAAGAGGGACCGAGCTAGGAAAGATGTGCAGCAGGTTAGGGTGATAAAGGACAACGATGGAAACGTACTCACAAGCAAGGAGAGTGTGTTGAGCAGATGGAAAGAGTACTTTGAGGGGCTGATGAATGAAGAGAATGAGAGAGAGAGAGAGAAGGTTGGATGATGTGGGGATTATGAATAGGGGAGTGCAATGGATTAGCAAGGAGGAAGTTAAGACAGCTATGAAGAGGATGAAGAATGGAAAGGCTGTTGGTCCAGGTGATATGCCTGTGGAAGCATGGAAGTGTTTAGGAGAGATGGCAGTGGAGTTTTTAACCAGATTGTTTAATGTAATCTTAGAAAGTGAGACGATGCCTGAGGAGTGGAGAAGAAGTGTACTGGTACCAATTTTTAAGAATAAGGGTGATGTGCAGAGCTGTAGTAACTACAGAGGGATAAAACTGATCAGCCACAGCATGAAGTTGTGGGAAAGAGTAGTGGAAGCTAGGTTAAGAAGGGAGGTGACGATTAGTGAGCAGCAGTATGGCTTCATGCCGAGAAGGAGTACTACAGATGCGTTGTTTGCTCTGAGGGTGTTGATGGAGAAGTACCGAGAAGGTAAGAAGGGGTTGCATTGTGTCTTCGTGGACTTAGAGAAAGCGTATGACAGGGTACCTAGAGAGGAGCTGTGGTATTGTATGAGGAAGTCGGGTGTGCCAGAGAAGTATGTAAGAGTGGTACAGGATATGTACAAGAACAGTGTGACAGTGGTGAGGTCTGCGGTGGGGGTAGGATTACATCAAGGATCAGCTTTGAGTCCTTTCTTGTTTGCGATGGTAATGGACAGGTTGACAGATGAGATCAGACAGGAGTCACCGTGGACTATGTTTGCGGATGACATTGTGATCTGTAGTGAGAGTAGGGAGCAGGTTGAGGAGACCCTGGAGAGGTGGAGATATGCTCTAGAGAGAAGAGGAATGAAGGTCAGTAGGACTAAGACAGAATACATGTGTATAAATGAGAGGGAGGACAGAGGAATGGTGAGGATGCAGGGAAAAGAGTTGGTGAAGGTAAATGAATTTAAATACTTGGGATCAACAGTCCAGAGTAATGGGGAGTGTGGAAGAGAGGTGAAGAAGAGAGTGCAGGCAGGGTGGAGTGGGTGGAGAAGAGTGTTAGGAGTGATTTGTGATAAAACCAAAGGGAAGGTCTATAAGATGGTAGTGAGACCAGCTATGCTTTATGGGTTGGAGACGGTGGCACTAAGCAAAAGACAGGAGGCAGAGCTGGAGGTGGCAGAGTTAAAAATGTTAAGATTTGCATTGGGTGTGACAAGGATGGACAGGATTAGAAATGAGTATATTAGAGGGTCAGCCCAGGTTAGACGGTTTGGAGACAAAGTCAGAGAGGCGAGATTATGCTGGTTTGGACATGTGCAGAGGAGAGATTCTGGATATATCGGGAGAAGGATGCTAGGGATGGAGCTGCCAGGCAAGAGGAAGAGAGGAAGGCCTAAGAGGAGATTTATGGATGTGGTGAAGGAGGACATGCAAGTGGTGGGGGTGACGGAGAGAGATGCAGAGGACAGGAAGAAGTGGAAACAATTCATCCGCTGTGGCGACCCCTAACGGGAGCAGCCGAAAGATGAAGAAGAAGAAGAAGACGTTAGTGATAAAGTGAAAATACGTGAATACAATGGTGCTGTGCTCTAAGGTGCCCCATGTGAGAAACAAACTAACTATTCTATTGTTTGATGAACAAAAGACAAACTCCCTACCTTTAACACAGGAAATAAAAAAAGGTCAAACGAAAAGGCTAACTAAACTGCTCTAAAGCAACAAACCAAAACGCACAAACAGGAACAGGGCACCGCTCTCCATACAAAACCATACACACGGAATACACAGGCATACAAATGCACAGTCCAAATACAACAAAACACTGCTCAAAAGTACAAAAAACTCACACAAATCTATTTACTAAGACTCCAAGTCACAAACTAGTCAAACCACACAACAAAATCCCCAAACTTCAAACCTCAGAAACAGACATAAGCATAGGGACTGAACAGAATGAAGGGGTTTTTAAAGGTGTGGAGCCTGGAGTTTATTGGTCCGGATGGAGGAAATGATGATGGGACCGATGATGATGGATGTGAACCTGAACCAACGGCAGACAGCGGCCCTGTACAGAGACATAACAGACACAAAGTGTAACCAGAACAGGGATGGGTGTCCTGCTTTCTGTTTTCTAGACACCCCGGTCTTCATGGTATTTTGTGAATGCAGGGACAGCACCCTCATTTGAAGAAATTGAAGTTATATCTTCCCTTGCATGCCCGATTATTACACAAAAACAACGTGCATCCGTAATGTTAGATTCATTAAAGATAATGCAAGCCTCACTGAAGGCCTTGATTTGAAAGTTATGGTGCAACTGACGGCAGGAACAAACAAACAAAATAAAAACTTATCCAGTGGCATAACTGTGGGATCAGTTTCTGAAGGCAACAGAACACCTTCCAGTGGAGCAGCTCAGCTTTTATTAAAATTTCACATTGCAGATGAATCGTGGCTACTCTCTGAAGAGAATCATTCATCTTTAATATATCTGGTAAAAGGAAAAATAAATGAAATGGGAGGAAAAAGTGACTCCTGTGGATTTTTTATGCATTATGGAAATGCTAAGGTAAGTGGCATGACATTTTAAGAGGGATATGAGTAGAAAAGAAATAGCGTCCCAGGCCCATATCCTCATCTTGCAAGAATGAGGCAATGGATGTGGTGCGTAGAACGTAGCCCATGTCGCACCTTAAGGGATGTTAGCCATGCTACTGGAATGTATCTCAAATATAAAATAGCAATACTCCTTGCGTTTTTCATAAGCAATATTTCAGATATTTGGCTTTTAAAAGTCACTGAAAGGTTTGCATGCATTTTTAAGAGCGTGGCAAAACCTGTTGTCCACATCAGGGAAATCACGTTGTATACTTTGGCGAAACAAATGAAACCACTTATAACTGTAAATAATATGGATAAGATCAGGCTTCACATTTTATACCATAACTGTAGATTTTCACTGACATGCACATGGCATTTTTTTCAAAGATTTATTATTTTTTACACTTACCTAAGCACATTTGCCTCACTGCATGGAACCCTGTCAGCTGTGACTAACACAGAAAGCTGGACAAGCTGTAAAGTCAACAGAGTGAAGGTGGCCTTGCTCAGAACAAATGTGCATGTTAGTTTAAAGAAACTTTCTTACCTTGGCTTCCCAACTGCCTCGGTTTTTCTCAAAGCCATAATTTTGCTCGTACGTACTGCATCTGGTTTTTTACTCTTTACATTGAGCATATCAGTTTCTATAGCGTATGCAGTGATTTGCTGTTCAGTCAGATTCATCGATCTTGCTAAGTTCCCCCATTGATTTGTGTCTGCGTGTCTCCTGTTTGTGTCTGGAGTCCTGGCACCTCATCGGGGTAAAAGGAATCCCTTCGTACACTGCGCTTATCGACTGGGTTTCATCTCTCAGACACCGTGAGCTTTAAAGGTTTCCAGAAAAGTTAATCACTAAAGTGCTGTGACAAAACAGATGCCAAACAGTTAAGGACGGATGCAACAGACAACGCCTTTGTATTCAAATGTATCTGGGTGCTCTTGACAGGTAAGTAACACAACATCGCTGCGATTTCACCCTTTGATCCACCCCTGTCATTTGGCCCTAAGGTTTCCTTCCTCTTGAATAACCACACATATTTATAAAAATAATGAAAAATGATCTAAGTTACAAAAAAATTACTAATCTAATATTGAAAAAATGAATTATTAATTAATATAAATGTAAATTATAGATTGTATTAAATTATAATTATATTTTAATTCTATAAATTAACAATCTCTTTATTGACCGTTACTCTCTACTGGCTCAAAAATTTGTATGATCATTAAAACCAATCACTTAATTGTCATTCTAAAGTTTGATCAGTTACTTTTTCTCTTTTTTATTCGCATTACATACAGTGGTACTAGAAAGTTTGTAAAAGCTTTAGAAATTTTGGCATATATTTGACCAAAACTGCAATCAAATATTCTAAGTCGTATAAATGGCCCCAATAAAACAAATGACACACAAAATGTTGTACTTTGTTTTTCTTTTATTGATAAATATGTTCCAGTGTGGAATTTCTTTGTCAGAATTCTTAGTTCCATGAATGATGGCAAGCCAGCAAAAAAAAAAAACTCACCATGATGCTGCCACCACCGTGTTTCATGGCTGAGATGAGGTTCTTGTGTTTGTATACAGTGTTTGGTTTTTGCCTGAAGTTCTGTTTTTGACTCATCTATGTACAGAAAATTCTTCCAGTAGTCTTCTGGTTCAAACAGTCTTTAGCAAACTTTAATCTGGCAGCAATGTTCTTCTTGGAGAGCAGAAGCTTCCTCCTTGCTGCCCTCCCATACACTCTACTTCTGTTCAGTGGTTGATGCAGGACGCAGGAACACTGTGGTTAGCCAGTGCAGAAGAGACCTGCAGATCCTAAGGTGGTATCCTTGTGATCTCCTGGAATATTATACACCTTGGTCTTGGAGTGATTTTTGCTTCACGACCACACCTTGGCAGAGTAAGAGTGATGCTGAAATTTCTCCATTTGTTATCTATTTGCCTGACGGTGGACTGATGAATCCCAAAATCTTTAGAATGAGCAACAGCAGCTCTTTTTCTGAGGTCCTCACAAGTCTTCTTTGTTCAATGCATGGCATGTGTTCACACATCACACTTCTGAGTGATGAAGACCAGAATTTCGTAGTGAAAACTCTGGTTTATTTTTTTAATAGGGTCACACAAACTCACACTGATAATCCTGGAGGCTCACATACGTTCTCTGATCAACTCATGTAATACTGGGTCCTTTTGATCAATGAAGGGGATGTGGTGGAGCAACAAGGTAAGATGGTGTCTCACAGCTCTTTGCCTGATGTGGGGATCAAGTCCACCTCAGGGGTGTGTGAGGAGGTTACAGGTTCTCCTCCATGTCTAAACCCCTCTAAGAAAAAAAAAAATCCACCAGAAGAACGCTATGGCAAACTCCTTTGGCTCCTCCTTGCCTTAAAAACCACATCAGTGGTTGCTTGGGGGTCAAACATGACTGAATGGTACTTCCCAATTGTAATGTCTGTGTCATTTGTTTATTAGACTATATTTTTAAGACTTAGATAAGGGTCTGATCACACTAGTTCAAATGTATTCAGAAATTAAGAAAGTGATAAAAGATTCAGAAACTTTTCAGCACCACTGTAGCTTCAAAGTTTCCACACACTTTTAAGAATAAATCTTTGTTGAGGTCTTATTAAATTATTTAACCATATTTAATTTTCCATTTGAGGAAAAACATAACTGTAATTTTTCCCTAAGTTATTTGGAAATGGACAGCTGATTCCTCTAGCAATTACATGCTGCCTGAACTGTGGCATTTTAAATCGAAGATAAAAATAACATTTATGTAACACCAAGTTCTGGAACCGGTTGTCATTCGGCACAGAAATACAAGTTATTAATATAGGGAAGAAAGAAAGTGAAGCAAAGTTTGATAGTAGAATTCTGTCTGATCTTAGAATAAATTTTAGTCTCACCTAAGTAAATAGATGTCACGTGGATGCATGCAAAATGTCCGCTCATATCAGTACGGAAAAAAAAGATTGATGTTTTACAAAGGATTCAGAGTGGATATGAGAGTTGCACATCTGAAGGAAACTAAAATATCGTAATCTAACTATAGCGACGGTAACTGTGATCAGTGATTCAGCTAAATTTTTGTGGGGGGGGGGGGGGTTATTGCATGGTTTTCAATGTCAAGCAGTCTTGAGAAACCTAATTTCACAGCAATTTCAGACCTATGTCATGGCAGCCACCAATCACATGGTGCTGATAACTCCCCAACGGTGACTTTGACACCAAGGTTGCCTTCCGTGACCTCACGATGAATGACACGGTGACTCACATAGCTGCAAATGAGTGTGATGAGAGGAAGGCCTGCAGTTCATGACTGCTATGAACATCTCAAATATTCCTTCGAATTAGCTTGAACCCGTTCACTTCTCAGACATACATTAGATTTGCATTTTTTAACTTTTTAACCATGTTTTTTCACTAAAGCGGTGTATGCTGATCATTAGCTAGTAGTTTAGCTGAACACACTCACCCAGAGGACACACTACAGGCAAATAGGAGGTACCTGCTCCCCTGAAACAAACCGTGGAAAAAAGCAGAGGACCTGGGAGAAACCCACATAAACACAGGGAAGAACATACAAACTCCATGCAAACTGAGCTGGATTTAGGCACCTCTGCATCACTCATTCTAGCTGTTTTGTGTAATATATGGACATTTTTTCCCAATATTCTCTCGTAAGAAGGGAGAACTTATGAGCAAGGTATGTCGGTTCTCAAAGGGTAACTGGACAGTTGGCTACGTATTGGAAAAATTAACTACAATTTCTAGAAACTTTCTTGGCTACAGCCTGACTCCTACTGGGGTACAGATGTGGACCATGACACTGTGCTCACGACTGAATTAGCTGTTTCCTAGAGACCTTAAAAAGGCACAATATTGACATCCATCATCATTAAATTTATATATAATTCAAGTTCACTTTTATTTACAGTTGCCACCCCTATTACTGCTTTATTGCCACCTTTTTTAAAGCTTTTGGGTTGGATCTTCATTAGGATGGAATGAGCTGCGTTCTTTATGGTGGGAGTGAGACACACTGTCCACACTGTCATGACTTTATTAACTTTTATTAACTGAAAAGAACACAAGCGGCGTTTGTCAGCATGTGGTAACGTTTACTTTGTTTATTATGTACAGAATAAATGAATGACTCTTCCAATGCTGCTTGTTGACTCGTGTATTCAAGTTGATGCAGTGTTTACCATTATGTTAGTGACCACCTAATACTCACAAACACCTCGAGTAAGCTGTAAAAATGTAAAGCAGACCGAAATAAACCAGATCCCACATCCCTGCTTCGAGCGCGTGACGGTGGTTTGTGGGGATAAAACAAAAAAGCAGCCTGGGTTCCACAGGACTAAGACAAAATCTGGTTTTGTTTGACTTTGATGAAAAAACTGTTAAAAATTATAAATTATACTATACTAGTATACCTAAAAATTATGCTATGTTGCATATACACCGATCGGCCACAACATTAAAACCAGCTGCCTAATATTGTGTAGGTCCCTCTCGTGCCGCCAAAACTCTGACCCGTTGAGCTATCAACTCTACAAGAACTCTGAAGGTGTTCTCTGGCAGCAAGATGTTAGCAGCAGATCTTTTAAGTCTTGTAAGTTGCGAGGTGGGGGCCTCCATGGATCAGACTTGTTTTTCTAGCACATCCCATACAGTAGATGCTCGATCGGATTGAGATCTGGGGAATCTGGAGGCCAAGACAACACCTTAAACACTTTGTCATGTTCCTTAAACCATTCTTGAGCAATTTTTGCAGTGTGGCAGGGCCATTGCCATCAGGGAATACTGTTACCATGAAGGGGTGTATGTGGTCTGCAACAATGTTTAGGTAGGTGGTGCGAATCAAAGTAACATCCACATAAATGCCAGGATCCAAGGTTTCCCAACAGAACATTGCCCAGAGCATCACACTGCCTTCTTCCCACAGTGCATCCTGCTGCCATTTCTTCTCCAGGTAAACAACGCACATGCACCCGGCCATCCACCAGATCTAAAAGCAAAGGTGATTCATCAGACCAGGCCACCTTCTTCCATTGCTCCATGGTCCAGTTCTGACACTCACGTGACCATTGTAGGTGCTTTCAGTGGTGGACAGGGGTCAGCATGGGCAGTCTGACTGGTCTGTGGCAGTGCAGCCCCGTACACAGCAAAGCTGCGATACACTGTGTGTTCTGACACTTTTCTGTCATGAGTGCCGATTCTGGGTTCGCTAACAAACTCAACGCATTCTATGCCCGCTTCGAGTCCGATTGCCCTAAAGTCACCCACGACCGCAGCGAGACCCGCAGCCTGGCGAAGGAATGTGGTGATGTCATCACCGTCGCTGAGTCCGATGTGCGGAGGGAGCTGAAGCGCGTCAACATCAGGAAAGCGCCGGGGCCGGACGGCATCTCCGGGCACCTGTTGCGCTGCTGCGCCGACCAGCTGACCAGAGTTCTCACAGCCATCTTCAATGAGTCTCTGGCTCAGTCCGCAGTCCCTCGGTGCTTTAAAACATCCACCATTGTCCCGGTACCAAAGAACAATAAGCCCTCATGCCCAAATGACTACCGGCCCGTTGCACTAACCTCGGTAGTCATGAAGGTCTTTGAGAGACTCATCAAAGCCATCATCACAGCATCCATCTCCAGCTTTGTGGACCCACTTCAGTTTGCCTACCGCCCCAATAGATCCACAGATGATGCCATATCCCATGTCCTGCACACCACCCTCAGTCATGTGGACAGGAAACAGGGGAACTATGTGAGACTGCTGTTCATTGATTATAGTTCAGCTTTCAACACCATTGTCCCCCGTAGACTGTTCACTAAACTGAATGACTTAGGATTGAACCGCCACCTGTGTGCCTGGGTTCTCAGTTTCCTCACAGGCAGACCACCGGTGGTGAGAGTCGCTAGTTGCACCTCCGGCATCATCACGCTCAACACAGGAGCTCCACAAGGTTGTGTACTTAGCCCTCTGCTCTATGCCCTCTACACTCATGACTGTGTGGCCACGCACACCTCCAACTCCATCATCAAATTTGCTGACGACATGGTGGTGCTGGGCCTCATCTTCAACAACGATGGGACAGCATACTTGGAGGAGGTGGAGAACTTGGCATCATGGTGCCAGGAGAACTGCCTCCAACTGAATGTCGGCAAAACTAAAGAGATGGTGGTGGACTTTGGTAGGCGACAGCAGCGGTCCTACACCCCCCTTAAAATCAACGGGACTGCAGTGGAGAGGGTGAGCAGTTGCAAATACCTGGGCGTTCATGTCACTGAGGACTTGACATGGACTGTACACATCCGAGCTCAAGCCAGTAGAGCAAAGCAGCGGCTCTACCACCTCCGGCAGCTGAGGAAGCTACAGGTCTCTCCAGCTATCCTTAAAACCTTCTACTCTGGTGCTGTACAAACTGTTCTGACTCAGAACATCATCTCCTGGTTTGGGAACAGCTGTGCTCGGGACATCAAGACACTGCAGAGAGTGATCCAGGCAGCAGAACGCTGCAACAGATCTGATCTGCCGTCCCTACATGACATCTACACCAAGAGATGCAGGACCAGAGTGATGATCATCGGTAACCTGTCTCATCCCAGCAACCATCTATTCATCTTGCTGAAATCAGGCAAACGATTCAGAAGCATTATGGCCAGAACGGAGAGGCTCAGGAGGAGCTTCTATCCACAGGCCATAAGACTTCTGAACCCGGACATGATATCACAACCCTCACAGACCAGGGTCCTCAGTAATCTCTGACCACCCCCCCCCCCACTATCACTGTCCTTCCAGGGCACCTTAGGGTTTCTTTACCATTTTACCTACTTATTTATTTACTTATTTACTTACTTATTTATCTATTTGCTGCTTGTTTCTATTCTTCTTGGTGTTTGGATGTTTGTTTGTTTTATTTTCCATTATAGATTTTTTGCACAGTCTTCCTGGATCAGATCAGAGAACATTTCAACACATGGTACACAACCATGTACTTGACAAATAAACTCTTTTGACTCATGGCATGAAGGCAATCCGCAATTTGTGCTACAATAGCTCTTCTATGGGATCGGACCAGATGGGCATCAGTGAGCCTTGGGCATCCTCTCGCTGATTCATCGGTTGTCCTTCCTTGGACCATTTTTGAGAGGTACTAACCACTGCATACTGGGAAAGCCCCACCAGCCCTGCCATTCTGGAGATGCTCTGATGCTCCGGTCGTCCAGCCATCACAATTTGGCCCTTGTCAGTGTCGCTCAGATCCTTACACTTGCCCGATTTCCCAGCTTTCAACACATTAACATCAAGCTGACAGTTTATTTGCTGCTTAATACATCTCCCCACCCCTTGACAGGTGCCATTGTAACCAGAAAATCAATCTTATTCACTTCACCTCTCAGTGGTTTTAATGTTGTGGCTCATCAGTGTATATTTACAGTGTTGTTGACTAGCACATAGAAAGTCTTTAAGAGTGTTTTCTTCCTTTTGCTTCAGGGTACAATTATTTTTGCAAGAAACAGAGCTTTCTGAAGAATTATTTATTTGCTGAAAAATCCAGGTAGTGTGTAACCTTGTTAATTTCAGCCGCCTGCACCTAACAGGGTCCCGTAGGGTTAACTGCAGTGAAAGCAAGTTAAAATACAACATACAGAAACATGGACAATAATCTGACTTTTCTCCAAATGAAAAAAGGGTGAATTCATCATAGTGCTAAAACATGCTTTCTTTTTTTTCTGATATGCAGATTTTTAGCGGTAAAGGTATGCTTTCACAGGCTCTCCTGAGGTTCTACCAGAGCAAATTTCCTTGTTTCTCTTTGGCTTTAGCTCACACACACCCACACACATATACATGCATGCAAACAAGCTCTCAAATGCACGCAAACAAATCTCATAAATGCGCACCCGACAGTGCGGCCTGCCCAGCGACTCCCGAAAACCTTCAGGGAAAATAACCCCTTGTTGTGCATTCTAAACACACAATAAATGGAATTACATTAATTGTGTATCAAACAAATGCCAGAAGGATAATGCAGACCTGTGTTGAAAACAGCCCAAGGCAGGTTGACTTCAAGGAGCTGTCTGGGGTGGAATTTAGGGTCAACCTTTACATGGATACCATTTCAGCGGCAGTGCCTCGCTCATTTTTTTGTCTTTATTCAGTCATCTAGAACTTACTAGAAAAAAAAATATGACACGAACAACTGATTTGTACACAAGAGTGCTGTTTCGAATTCATATATTCTGTCAGCAGTAAATAATGGAGTCGGCTGTTAAAGATGATGCAGTATTCTGTGCTCCCTGCCCACTTGGATTAAGGGCAAAGCAATGTTTTGGGCACTTTCATTTATAAGAGTCAATAAGTGGGATTCCTAAAAACAATTTGCTGTGCAAGTGTCTGTAAAATTGATAATTAACGAAATATTAAGCCAATATAAACTGTGCAAGCAGGCCATTCATCAACTGAGCATATGAAGAATTAAACAAAGCAACTGAGTAATGAAGGCTAAAATTTTTTTAGCATCTTAAGCGGAAAGACACATCGATCTGCCAATGTCTAGAAGGTAGTAACTCCTTAGTGTATATAATAGTCACTATAGATCATATTTTTTATTTCATAGACAATTGGGGATGTATTATGTATGAATTAGGAGAGTCAGATTCAAACATGTAACTGTGTTTGGTGTCTCTAGAGAAGAGCTTTAAAGGATTTGCCCAAAACCATAGATTTGCCTCCTGCTGCCAATGAATTTAACTTTTTTGCCCGAGCTCATTTGTCATTGTCATTTCTCCATTTCTGTGCAGGTGCGGTTTGTTATTTCAGTGCTATATAAAGTATGAGGCTGGTCAGCTGGTCTTGAGATGCACTGTGCAAGCCTGAGATGACCCTCAGCTGTGCACGGCCACCCCGACCAGCTGTTATTTACTAAATCTGTGCATTTACTAGTGTACACAAAGTAGTAATGCTATTCCCAACAAAACTGATCACTTAAAGGCTTGTGGTTATTGAAATGTTTTACACAATTTTTCCATTATTCTTCCTTACTTGCAAAAGTGACACCAATATAAAAGATTATTAAAACAGTCTCATTTAAAAGTAACATCAGTGTGATTACTATTTTAAATAGTTATTATAATAGATCTACTTAACCGCTGCTAGTGTTTCAACAATTTAAAAAAAGTGAATAAACAGTTTGTTCAAATAATGTTAAAAACTAATTCATTAAGTTTGTTTAAGGTAATGATCAAATTATCACATAAATGAAATAGACAGAAAATCCATTAAGTATTAACTGAATAAATGTACTGCATTTGCTGCAGACTGAAGCAAATTTGGCTTCAAGTGACAGAATGAGAGTAATGAATGCAATTCACTTTGATTTGGAATTTTGTAAATGATGACAAATAAAGGATGAGGTAAAAGTCAGAATACAGGGGAGGATGCAAGCACCGGGTGTGGAATTGAGGATATTAGAGCACAGACTCTAAATAACGTTCACTTCTAAGATTATAATAGAATAAAATAAAAAACCAGCAGCAACAACAACAACAACAACAACAACAATAATAATAATAATAATAATAATAATAATAATAATAATAATAATAACAACTCCTAGGATTTAATTCAAACCCGTTGAACATATTTGCAGCACTGCATGCTTCATCCTCTAGACTTCTTACCTTCAGAGTGATGGGACAGCGTAAGCAGGCTGACACAGGAGGCGCCAATTCCAGATCCAAAGACCGTAATGCGATTAGAATCTCCTCCAAAGTATCCAATGTTCTCACTGATCCAACGCAGTGCCTGGATCTGATCCAGAAGTCCGTAGTTGCCTTTAGCTGCTTGGTCGCCAGTGCTGAGGAATCCTGAAACGCATTGGAAATAGCTATAAAACAGCATCGCATTAATTATGCTTTTTCTTCTGGTTAGCTGCCATTTATTACCATTTTAACCAGTTTTACCAGTTTCAACGTATAAAATGAAGCACCCAAATCAAAGGTGCAGCAGAAGATCTGCTCTCTATCACTCTAAAGTGTACCCAGCTATCTCCTCGCAGTTATAAGGTTCTGTAGAAAACTTTGGTTCCTGTACCCAGTGAGATGACCGCAAGGGCATTCGTGGCTCATAAGTGTGAAAGCAAAACAACAAGATGTTCTGACCCTCTGAGCTCCTCCATTGCACTGTTATCATTCCAACTGGGAAATAATCATTTATTGCAGAAAACGAATAACTGCTGATGGCTGAATTAAATTCGGTGTTGAAGTGGACAGGTGGAGAATCAACCAAAAAGTAACTTTCCTTCCAGGACAGAACCACCACCTTTTAGTTTGGGAGCACGAAACTCAAGAAAGTTCACTTCCACATGGAGCCATCTCACACGTACGTCACACTTTTGACTAAATCTTGCTGGGCTTTGGAGCCACAGGAAAATACTCATGTAAATGAGATCTTATTTTTTGCTTTTTAATAAACTATGCAAACCTTTCATGAAAACACATTTCCACTTCGTGGGGTTACTGATTGTATGATGGGAAAAAATGGCAACTTTGTCCATTTAACAATAAAGTGTGCAGAAAGTGAAGGGGTCTGAATACTTTCTGAATCCACTGCAAATTCTCAGGAGAGGCTCACCTGAGTACTGGGAGAAGTACCAATGGGTATGGTTTATCAAACAGTGAATTTGGACAAATTGGCACGACATTCAAAAGAGAAATGAAAAGTTATTTCACTTTTGCCGCGAGGGACATAAAAACAGGTCAGGCGGCAGAGGACCACACATATTAACAATAGCACTCAGTAATATTACACATAAACACTGGGTTTGGGTATGATAAAAAAAAAAAATCAGATTTGGTGAACTTTGCTGGGGGAACACATATGTTAGAAGGTATGAGCCTATGGTGAAATGCATAAAAGGGGGAGCATGGACAGTTGTTGAGATAAATGACTTTGTGAACATGGACAAAATGATTTATTTATCTTCAAATGACAATTAATAAATGACAAATAATGAAACTGAACGTATTATTTATTTTTTACAAAATAAAGAATTCCGTTTACAACGTATGAATATCAGTTTTTTTAAAGGATAATACAGTGTAAAACTTGCTTTTACAAAATGCTATAGCTTTTTTTACCGCCAGGTTAGTGACTGATGGGTAGGCCGTAACTTAAATCGGTGCACAGTGCACCATACAGTAGCTTCTTCTTAAACATTTGCTGATGTTTTTGGCCTGTTTTGTTTTATTTTTGGCCACAGAGTAATGCATTATCCATATCACTATTAAACAAATCAGAACTGTATTATTAATATCAGTTTAAAGATTAAGAACTACACTTTAAAAAGTATTAAATACTTCTCTAACATGAAGATGTGGTAGTGTAAGCGGCTTGATCTCTTGCTTCTGTCTGTGAGGTCGTCGGTCAGTAGTGCAACTGGTGCGAGGGCGGTAGTGGTGCCACAGGGGATACAGCGGCAGTTCCGGGGTCATTTTCATTCTTTGTAAGAACAACTAACGCTGTGTGAGATGCGACACAATGGTTGCTGCCTGTGCGTGGGCTGGGTGCTGCCATCACGAGGAAGCGCTCACCTTACACAATCGTTGTGCTACGTTATCACCTGTCCATGCAGTGCAGGTACACAGGTGCAAAGTTTTGATGGATTTTCAACATTTTTGTATTTTTCATCTACAGCATAAAATACAACCACTCAGTTGGGTTTTAGTATGTTTTCATACAGCTGTCAGCAGATGCTGCCAGACACCTACCAGAATTCCTGGAAGTCACAAAAATTAATTTTTTGACAATTTCATTTTTTTATCATTACTATTATTTATCATTACTATTATTTATAATTTATTATTATTGACCGTCGTAAATGCAACTCCATCGTACATCCAGTACATTGTAAGTCAAGGAGAGCCTGTATTGAAAGTATTTTGTTGTAACAAATTGTCATCGCACCCTGTGGTGGACTGGCATCCCATTCAGGGGCACTTTCATAGCCAAGCACCCCTCACTTCCAATATGAGCTCCAAACTGCTGCGACCTTGACCAGGGTTGATGGTCAAGATGGACGGATGGATGGAATTATTGTCAAATGCTTTGTAACTTTACACATTTCAGTACTGGTAGCGTAACCTAACAAGTTAATTTAACTGCACAAGGTAAAGCTTAAGCATTATTAGCAAATGCACAGTGTAACAATTACCATATTTTGGGTAACTTTACCTTCAAGCACTGAGAATTCTGTATGCCATTCAAATAAGCATAATTTTGGCCTGATTTTTTTTGTTCTTGTTTTGGTAGGACTTAGCAAGCTCAGTAGTACTGGGAAGTGAGGCGTGAGGAAGACTAAACCCCCTTCTGACCAGCTGTTGCTGACACCTTCATTTAGGAGCGCAGTACAAAGATGAGGCTAGCAGCAGAATTGGCAAGAAAAGAGAGTGATTCGTGTTCATGAAGAGACAAGATAAGATATGAAAAGTGCAATAAATATGCAGCAAAAATACATAAAATGTGATAATTGAACACGGAAATATAGCAGAAAGAAAAGAAGGTTTGTCAAACCAGACAGCACAAGCGTTCTAAAAAGGTTCAACCACACTTGATGTCAACATCTGCCTTTGGAAAAAGATGTGGTTATAAATGGACATAAAAATAAAAATCAATTAAATAAATCTCAGTCAGGCACAGCTGGTTTAAATAGATCAGAAATAAAGGGCAATGCTTAAAATGTATTAAAAAAGAAAAAAAATATTATTTATTATAGATAATAGTGTATCCTGTTGCCAGAATCATTATTTGGGGGGCACAAATATTATTGCTTTTTTGCTATCTCGGTGAATTTAATTACATAGTCTCACATCATGCTCACATTGCCATGCGAGGTATTTAAAATACATTAAATCTGTTATCGGTCAATTTAAAATTTCAGAGGACCGAATACAACGCAGTGTTGATAATGATGCTCATCTGCATCCAGAGCAAACTATTTTAAATCGCAAAATAATGGCTAAAAGACAATAAAGCAGCCTGCTCAGAGGAAGAAGACTGTGCTTTTCAACTCAGAAGTGGAAAAAACAGGGATGGTGCGGCGCATGATGGCAGGGCCTGGGCTGAACTCCCGTGTCCAAAGGCCGGAATCAAGCTGACAGAAGAATGAAACATGGGTTTGGCGGCACTGAAGCGACAGCAAAGCGTTCCTGGCCTGGGGTTACAGTACATCTCTTTTTTAGGACTTTGCAGGGGAAAAACAAGCACACTCTTAAATAGATACACATACACACACATAAAATGGCAGGATTCTGTTAATCTGCTCATAAACGTGAACAGGACTACATTTGGACAGATGGCACAAGTGGTCCGCATAAAGGTCCAGTGCTGAAGCATCATGATGCACCGGCTCGTCCCGGAGAGGGAGCTAGTCCTTCAGCTTCTTATTCTTTATGGTTTTCCTTTCTCAGAAGCTGACTCCCAGGAAACAAGATGAAGGGTGTGCAGGATGCTAAATAGCAGCTATTACTTGGTGTATCACAGCTAAGTTCTCCATTTGGTCCTTGATTCTAAAACAATGCTACTTAGAAACGTAAGGACATCAGATAAACGTTTTTCTCTTCTTGTCCACCATCCAGTAACCTAAACTGAGGGCAACCACTATTGCGATAGCAGCTATGCAGCTGAGGTGTTAAACTATTATACTGTACAATACACAGACAAACCAGTTCTATATAACTTCACAAGCTGCATCCTAATCTATTAATCCTAAATTGTACTTGGCTGCTGTAGAGAAAGAAGAACATGCCACTGCAGCAAGCACGCCAGAATAAAGATGCAAGTCACTCATTCGCTTATCTTTCTGCCGCATTGTATGGTTTTTCCTTTCATAATGTTAAGTCAAGTTTTGGGTGCTTCTTAATGCTAAATCTGTGTTATTTTCTGTTGTGATCCAGCTGCAGTGCTAAACAATTATTAACTGAAAAAGAAAAAAGTAGATGCAAGTGCACCTGTGGACACGAAAGTCAGCAAAACCAATATCATGTTAGTGCTAACATCACATTATAGCACAGACCAAGTGTTACGGTTATTTATTTATTTTTTTTGGCGGGGAACTGTAGTTGTTCCTGTTTGCGCAGTCTCTCCATAGGGGTTCACCGTTCGACAGGTCCGCCAGAGCCAGTACGGGATAGGATTGACGTCACCCCTGCAAGTGCTTATCTGCGCGGACCACCATGGAGGCAGCAGCAGCAGCAGCTTTGTCTTGGTCGTGTTTTATGGCGTTCTATGAAATTGAAAATAGTGGGGATTTTGCTGTTTGCCCTTATTGTAAAGTGTTGGCACCGGTGAGTGTCCAACCCTCGGTGTACCTGGTGCTAACACTCCGCGATCTATTGTACACTTACACATATGTTAGAAACACCAAGCAAAGTGGTGGTCTCCCACCCCTGTATTGGTTTTGTGCATTCTATAGTGGAGGTTGACCGGATTTTAATTTGTCTTCTGTTTTCTTTTCGTTTCGTGGCCCATGTCGGGATGTCCGTTTTGTTCTGTTTTGGTCTTTCAGTTGGGAACCACCTATATTATGTAAAACCATTTGGTGCCTGGTTCTTTTGTTTGTCTGTGTGTGTATTCTGTATATAATTCCTTATTCGGTTTCATCACTCCTCACTGTAAATAAATCGCACTTTGTCGCTGTTAAAATTGGATAACTGTATTGGGGTTCGTTGTTGAAGGGGGTTCTCTCCTACCACCAACTGATATGTGAAGCTGCTAATATTTGATGTACGTATTTTGTTATTTGATTTATTTATTTAATAAATGTTGGATATTTTCACGTAAATGTCTAAAGCAAAAATGGGGATCAGTGTTAAAGCTCAATAAAATAAATAAAGGCTTGGCACTGACTTGCATTTCACCTGCAGCATTTTCGGTTACATTAGGAAACCTTAGTCAAAGTCTTTTCATGATGTAGACTCCTATTAGGGTTAGGGTTAGGGTTAGGGAATGACCCTGAAAGGTGACAACACCTCAGCGTAGCGTAGCCCTTTATGTAAATATCAAAATAAGAGAAAAACTTAACCAAACAAAACAGATTATAAGACAGCAAATTGAAATGACCAGAAAGAGAAAAACTGATTTCACGTGGAGGTCAGTATGTAAACAATCAAATTACCGCTGCCAAAATGTGCCAGTTTATTAAGTACAGGTGTCTCCCTCATGACTTCCTGGAAATGAGCTCACAAAGGGAAATCCCATATATTGTGATTACCATTGTAGCAGGAATGGCTCATTACTCATAAGTGTCAAAAAATGGGTTCATATGGGTTCATATTTAGTAAAGGCAAATGAATAATTTCACTCAAATAAGCAAAAACTCATCAGCCAAGTCTTGTGTGTCGAGCGACACCCGAATAAGAGAGCAGTTTAAAGATTTTGTGTTTGTCATTTGGTGTGCGTCCTTTGCTCGGTGTCTGCCTTCACGATTTCAGGCCGCATCGCCGCCACGACTCCATTAACGTGTATTTTGGGCAGGAAGGATGGTGGACAGCTGTAGCTTTGGAAATGTGCCAGCTGGAGACCACCGTAGCTCTGAGGGTGTCTCCGGTGCCCCGTTTTTTCATTTCTCTCCGCTTCATGACAAGTTTGTCTCATGAAAGTCATGTAAACTGACAGTCCTGCACCCAAGGAGTACCACCAAAAGCATGAAAAGTGCCCAGCGTGTTTGACACTTTGGACAACTCCGACTCATTTATATACATATTCAGGAATCCCAAAATTCAACACATTACAATTAATAATAATAAGTAGCAATTTTTTTACTATAAATATTGAATCCCCGCCCTTGAAGTCAGACGCACATATTGGTGGACACTGAATGACATACCTGCTGTTAATAGAATGCAAACCATCCCACTCAGGTCTTATTTGTCACTTAATCTACTGGACGAACAATGTTATCGCATATATAAAGAACCCTCCTATTAAAAAATATATCCAGATTCCCACAAAAGATTCTCACACACATTCAGAACCATGGCCATACACCACGGGAGAGAAAACATGTCCTCAACACCCTGCCAAGAGGGATGGGGTGTAAGTGTAACAACGTCAACCTGATGAACGGCTCACAATGGCGGGCCTGACTCACATTTTTCTTCTTGTTTAAGTTAATTGTCCAGTACGAGTTTCCCAATTTACGACAGGACCGGTGCGCTGATACCTAAATCCCACTGGGCTCCTGCAACTGCAACATGCCGACTGAATGAGGAGATTGCAGGCACTCCGGTGATTTAAGCTTGCGTGTATTTAACAAACACTGACAAAATATTTAATAATCATCCATCATTAATGCTCTTCTGTTTTAATTTACTCCCGGTGTTGGGAAGCAAACATGCTTGTGTCCCCCTGCCCCCAGTGTGTACATATACAGTATTACATTACATGAATTTTCATTCACAGTACCATGCAAACATGGGGAGAACATCAAATCCGCACAGGCTGGGCTGGATATGTGTATCTGAACAGCCCAGGTGCTGTGAGATGGCAGCAAGACTCAGTCCAAGCTATATATATATATATGTGTGTGTGTGTGTGTGTGTGTGTGTGTGTGTGTGTGTGTGTGTGTGAGAATCCAGCAATCCAGCAAGATGCAGGCAGGGAGAGCAGGGAGAGTGAGAATCACAGCAAAGTGGCAAGGATCATACACAAGAACATCTGCAAGGAATGTAACTTGGAATCTACACTGCACATGGGAGGCGCCACAGAGAGTGGTGGAGAACAACCGAGCCAAGATCCTGTGGGCTTCCATATCTGGACAGATACACAGGTAATGGCTAACCTACCAGATACGGTGGTAATAGATAACAGCAGTGGGGATAGATGTGGTGATTTCAAGTGATAAGCATCATCAGGAAGAAGGAATAAGAGAAACTGAAGATATACCAGAGATTAAGAGAAGCGGGAGAGAATGTGGAAGGTGAAAACAAAGGCAGCCACATTGGTGATAGGAGCACTTGGGTCTGTGATTCCTAAACTGGAGGAGCAGCTCCATCAGATCCCAGGGACGACAACATGCGTCTCGGTACAGGAGAGCACAATGATAAGAACAGCAAAAATGCTGTGTTGTTCCCTCAGTTTGAGGGAGTGCCTATGAATACTTGAAACTGAAAAGTTATTTGGAAAGTTTTTGAACAAGTAAATGAAAATGAACTCATCTTTATTTACAGAGGCCATAGCAATTATTTCCACTTCCTTGTGCGATTGGAATTGCGCAGTATCCTGGCAACAAGCTAAGCGCTCTGTGTGGCTTTAGCTGTCATTCTTTATTAATTTGTTCCACAATACTGAATGCCGGAAGATAAAGTATTATAATGACTAAGGAAGTAATGCAAACATTTCACTTCGGACACAATTATTTAATTTAATGCTTTAGTCAATAATTATTTTCACTTTAGTAGTTGAGAGCATTCTTGGCAGATATGTTTGTAAGTTCATATTTTATGCCAATCCAGATCTACTGTACAGGACCGTTTTATGTTTCACCGATCAAATTTTCACACTCAGATGTGAGGCAGAGTTGCAAAAAAGGTTCACAGTTTAAGCGGCGCTACAAATTTTTGGCCACAGACAGGGAAAATATCAATTTTATTTGACAAAACACTCGTACAGAGAGGGCCCAAGTCTCATTTCAGTGAGATGACTTTGAAGAACTCAGGTTCCTCAGAACCTCTGTGTTTTGCTCTTCTGTCCATTACAGCCTATTTTGAGGATATAGCATTTTAGTTTTATACTAAAAAATAGTCTGCCAGTTCAAAAGCTGATTCCCTGATATGAGGCAAAAAGGTTCCAGAATGGTGGTCAAATCTCCCTGAATTTATTAGCAATACGATGCAGTGGAAATCCAACAGCTGCATCTGGATCATAGCAATAAAATCCATTTTGTGACCATATATGTTATGAAAATTCATCTTTCCAGCAATGAACCAAAGCACAAAGCTAAAGGCCACACTGCGCTCCCTCAACAGCGCAAAACTGAATATCCTTCAGTCGCGCTCTCCCAGATTAAACCTGTCAAAATTGCTGGGTAATGTTTAATAGGCCAGGGAATAAATAATCAAACCTACATTCACATTTATTTTCTTTCATTACTCAAATTGTATTTCTGCTTATCTTAAGTCCACTGCAATATTTCGAAGCAGCAACGCTACGTGTAGACTTTTGCACCGGTGCACATTGTGCGTTACCGTGTCAACATTAATTCCCCTGGAATATTTTCCCACGAGGCAGGCAAAATCAGACAGCCAGTCTTTAAGTCCTGGTGTTTTACTGTCACTCTGTGTTATTTCAAAAAGCGAATAAATGCATCAAGGTCACAAAAGGTAATGCACAATACAGTATGTCCATTGTATTTTAAAGTAGTGGATGAACTTAGAACTTAGCTCCCCTAAAATGATGCATTTAAACAAAACCAGAGCTCCTTCGAGTGTGGGCTGGCCGAGCACACAGAAACGGGTCACCGCGGAGAGAAATTGTCACCGCGCTCTTCCGTGATCCGTGTCCTGATCAAGCTCTCCAGGTCACTGTGCTGAGTTGATGGTGGCAGCAATGCAGCGTAAAAAACGTGCTCTTCAAGGGCACCGCGTCTGTACAAAAACGCCACGTAATCCTATCAGACCAGAGAACGGGCTGGTCACGCTATGGGCTGTACAATCGAGTTTGTGTACCGTGGTCTTCTATTTTCTTTTCAACATGAGTCACGGCCACAATATGCTGGCTGAGCCTCCTAGCTGCACGTGCGCTGGAGCTTCAGTAAATCGCAGACTGCTTACAATTGCTTGGTAATCTAATTTGCATGGTTAAGGATAAATATGAAATTCGGTGAAACAAATGTCGGACAGTACTTTTTTACATATATATGCTAAAAGCCCACAGTAGACTACTTTAAAAGCAGATTCATAGCAATTTAGTGCTGAATTGAATTATAATAAAAAAAGAAGTCCCATAAATAACCCACTGCACAACGCAGAAAGCATTCAATTGCTTCAGGACGGTAATGGGACAAGCAGTAGGACAGCTTAATAATTCATTTAGGCTTCAGGTTTATTTAGAAAATATCTGACCCCAAAACACATAACAGTGACTTGACGAGAAATGATATAACAGTCCTAATGTTTGTGTAGTCTATGTCTTTGTACTGTCAGAAAAGCTTGCACAAACCATGAGGTAGAGTCTTCATTTACACGCTGTCACAATTAAATTGTAGAACTGGAAGGGCTACCAGACACAAATGTAGATGTCTTGTCTGCCGGCCTCCTGGCAGGTGTGTGAGGCAAGGACTCACAAAACCTCTTTCAGCATTTTGGAGATGTTCCAAATGACTGCTAGGCAGGTCTCGTAGGAGACACTGCGCCAAGGTTGTGTCTTGACAGGATTTCTAGGTTACCGATGACGACTGCGGCAAATGTCTTCCGCGGACGCCTCTCAAGGTGCTCCTTTTGTCCTTCGAGTGACCTCCATCAACAGGTATGCCGTTCAGAAAAACTGCACTCACGAATGTTATGAACAAGTCAACCTCACTTAAATATATTCTGACATCAAAATTATTGCATTTCTGGAATGCTGCCATGACCTAAATGAATTAAACAAGGAAACATTTTTCCAAGTGTTTGCTTGAAAAAGGAAAAAGAAATAGAAGTGGCCCTAAACTGACTTTATGCACCGCCACCCTACGGCAGACAACATGTTCAAATATGTTTATAAGCTGTTGTTCGCGTTCAAATAAAAATTAACTGAACAAAACACCTACTATCGTTTTTGAAAGAATGTGGTTTTCCAGATGTTGCTGGGATGTAATTTGGTTAATGGAATGAGCACGGGCGGCCTTTACACATTTCTCTGGGATAAGTGACTCCTTTCAAGATGACTGTCACGTGAGCCCCACCGATTCTCTATTTTTATCCTATTCAGCTGCACCTTAACATAAAGTCACAGCCTCACTCACACACATAAAACACTCTGTTTTATTTTAAAGGAACAAATGTGATTAAATACACTGCATGTGCAAAGGAATGCACACAGGTTTCTCTCCAGGTTCAGTAAACTGCCTAAAACTGGGGTGCAAAGAGACAGAAGCATTTTAGCACTGACCAACAGTTTGGTAAACAGTACCGTATGTCCAGTCCACAGATAAATACAGTATTAATTCTGTACAGATAGTCTCTGTCTTGCATTCCGATAAACCCACCATAAGTGAAAAATATCACAAGTTGAAAATCCATTTAATCCTAACGTACGGTCACGGCTGTGGCTGCTTCAGACTGATTGATTCATTGGCGAAGGAACCGGTTGTGGATGGGATTTAGTTCCTACCTTGACTTCCTATCAGTGCTCAGTTTCTGCTGCTGCTTTTTGAACTCTTCTGCAACCACTGTCTTGCTAAGGCCTTGCATTTAGTTTATTTTGAATTGTGGCAATTGTGTTTTTTTTTGTTTACTGTCAATTGTTAAAGTTTAGTGCCAGCTCTCAGTTAATGGCAACATTCTTTGTTGGGAACAACACTGAGTAAAGAGTTTAACGGAACTTACTGTTGAGTTTTGCGATTGCTTCCACCAACCCACACCGTAACGCCTACCAAACATCATAGCTTACCCTAGCCTACCTTAAAAGTCATTACGGGCTTTCTGCTTTCTTGCTGCTTTCAGAAGACAGAGATGGGCATTTTGAAGACATTATGGATGCACAAAACACAGTGTGGATATGGAGGGGGGTGGTGTCCAGAAAAATGCTGGCAACACAGAACAGTGTAGAGTATCGGTTATAGACACTAGCAACCATGCAGCAGACTGGGAGATGTGAATAGCTGCCGCTGCCCAGCATCATGTGAGAGTATCGTACCGCATGTCACTTGCCTGGGAAAAAATTAAAATTCAAAGTTTCTACTGAACGCGCATTGCTGTCGCACCATCGTAAAGTCGAAAAATCGTAAGTCGGGCCATCGTAACTCGAGGAGCATCTGTAATGGGTTCTATTATCCTGCTCAGTCCTCCGGAATGTTCTGATGTCCTTTTCAATGTTCAAATGCACAGCGCAGCCTGATAAAAAAACTCCAAAGTCTGGTTAGTAAAAATGTATGTAGGAAATTTTTTTGTATGGAAGAGGTACAGTAGACCATACTTTTTACTAGAAAACTTTTTAAAGTTGTACACATTTATTCCTGTGTGTTTTTGGGAAAATGTATTTCCCTTTTTTAAATTAGTGCAGGATCATACAAGGTTTTTAAAGAGAGGGAGTGAGAGCGAGGGAAAGCTTGAGGAGGTTGTGGGGGAGGATTTCAGAAGATATTGTTTGGAGCCAGTGTAGAGGGGAAGAATGAGTGTGTAGGCGATAATCTAAATTTATATTTGGGCTTGTATGGCTCTTTTATCGGTACGACTGTGGATGACAGTGATAACTGTGGTTAAAGGGGTTTCTCTGTCCAATGCATTTTGTTCTTTTGTAGCACACAGTCAGAATAATCCCATGTTTTCACTCATGTTACATCTTTGCTTGGATTTAGGTTTTATTCTATCACCGTAGGGGCCAAAACGCGCTATGACGCCTCCTCCACAGAACGGTTCTTACTGTGTTTACTTTGCAGCTTCACTGTATGTCAATCCACCTCTTAACATTCTTCTGCTGCAACATTGCCATCGCAAAAAAATGAAAACCGTTCGCTCAGCAGATGCCCCTTACTAATATCTCTTTGTTAATATTTTAGCACAAGTTAATGCTCCATAGAACACCTCGTATGCAATATTAACAAATGTAATATATTTAAAACATAAAATAGACTTCACATGTGTCAAACTGACAAATGTAGTGGACATGCAATTAATTTAAAATGCATTAATTTATATAAAGGTACGAAATCCAAAGGTTGCTTTCATTTGAACTCCACAGAAAAAATGATGCTTATGCTTGCTAAGTACATTTAGACAGAAATAGATTTGCAAACAAAATGAGTAACATTAAAGAAGTACATTCAGAAATTATTCATCTACTTTTATATGGATTATAATTGGTTAAAAGCAAAGTCTAATTCCTTTTTAATCATTAAATTGAATTGGTAACTATATGACAACAGCAAGTATAATAGATTACGTAATAGTAACTGCTGTCTTGGACAGTAAGGTAACCCTTATATTACTAATCTGCTTTTACCCACAGGGGTCCAGCATGCATTCCAGACAAAAACTAACAACTGACAACACAAAAAGAATCACCTTGACTTTAATGAGACACGGTAACCTGCAATATTGCCGCAAATATAATATTTTATCACACCAACCAACTCAATGGCTTCTAACCTGGCATGCCAGTTCCCCCTGAGCAACATTTTTGGTTGTGAATTATAAGTAAATAAATGAGCATAATCATTTTTTAGAAACTTGTAACCAAAGCTCATTTTGGGGGAGGCAATTAATAATCTATCACCATTGCCAGATTGCATGCATAAGATACATATTTTCAGAAAGGCTTTATCACCAATCCAAGGTTTTGGCAGACAACAACTCATAAAAAACAGCAGTCAACTGATAAATGATTAGGATTTTTATTCATTAGTATGGCAAATGATGAAATGCTGGCAAGAAAGAGAAAATAAAGGTTTGAAATATTATATGCTTATAAATAACAGACAATGCTATATCAGCGGCTCTGAGCTTTTGATAGCCATTATCTTTGTCCGACATCAGTTGCCCCGCTATGGCAACTTGACGTCCAACAAAAATTTCAAAAAAGTTTCAAATCGAGTGCAACCACGAGTTTGTCGCTGAGGTGTTTGCGAGTTGGCACAGCCTACATGTTATATTGCTCTGTTTCTGGCTATGTGTTAGCAATGGCCCAGCAGAAGCAGAAGTCTATGAATTTTTCAAGGACCTGAAGAAGATGGCCGAGGAGATGAAGACGAGTCAGTGAAGGAGCTGAATTTTAAAGCTGCTCAAGGTGGTATGACAGATTTCAGCTTCATGTCAGGCTTCATAACCTGAACATAACAGAGGAGTCAGTATCGATTCCTTGTCTTATACTGGCTGTTTCTATGTGCTTTTTACTCTGTACGAACATTAAAGGTTCATTCCAGTAAACTGCCTTGTTTGCTAATTTTAAATTGTTTGTAGTTAACATAAATTTAAGAGCACCTGTATGTTCATAACTCTGACCTTGCTGCCTCCATTCAGCAGGCTCTTTAGAGTCTTATTTACTCTGTGCAGGTATTTGGATTTTGCTGTCTTCCTAGTTTCTTCACAGACTGAAGGATCCCCAGGTACATTTAGCTGTCTTGTACATCTGTCATATGGCCTTATGGTAGTTTGGCTCACTCTGTCTTTATCACTTTATGCTATCATCCTGCTGCACTTCTCAGTATCCTCACTGTAGATCCTACTCAGTGGATCAATGAGTCAGTATTTCTTTCTGCTATGGTCTACAGCGTGATATCATCCATGTACAGAAGGCAGCTGGTGGCAGTGTCACTCTTCACCCTGTATCTGTGACCACTCTTAGTGATGATCGGAGTGAACGGGTTCAGGTCTTCGCAGAATGGTGGGGACTGTGCATCTCTTTGGTATGTAGCACACTTTATGGTCACCTGAGCCTTGTCTTTGAGTTGTTGTCTTCCAGTACTCCATTAAGTTCTTGATGAAGGTCTTCAATGTCTTATTTACCTTGTATAGCTCTAGCCATTCTGGTATCCATTTGTGGTGCATGGAATCACCTGCTTTCTTGTAATTATCTTGGTGACTGTGATGCCTGATAGGAGCCTCCATGTTGCAGATAGACAGGTTATTGGATGGTAACTGAATGCTGCTTGTCCCTTAGTGGGGTCTTTAATGGCTTGGTGGTCTGTCCTTCCTTGGGTTAGCAGGGTGGGGGGGTTGCTTGGAGAAGAGGGCATTTATTCTTCTGGCCTCTGGTCCTTCTTTTGTGTATCTCTACAATCTAAATACCAGTGCAGTTAGTTAGTCTTTCTGAAGAAGACTTCAAGGCCTCAGCTATGGACATGCCATTGTACTTCCTCTGTAGCCAGAACTTGTCCTTTATCATGTTTCCCTTCTATAGCTCAGTAAACTCGATCACTTCCTTCCAGGCTTGTATCTTGAATTCCATTCCCAGCTTCTAGAGATGGTGTCTAGGCTGGTTGGCTTCTTGGCTTTTGTACCCTAGTGCTTTTAGCATTTGCCGCAACATATACCAGGTTGGTGGTTTCAGTTATGGTGGAAGTTGGGATTGTGGATAGTCCTACATTCACGTCTGCTTCCATGCTGTGTGATGGTAGCTCATCACCAAGCCTGGGAAGCCTAGTATGGTGGTTAGCTTAGCCGTGATATTCTTTCTTATGTCTGAGTTGGGTGGTGCAGGATGTCTGGTACACATTCCATTATGAGGTCTCCTTTGGATTGTTCTTATGTGGGATCTGGATGTGGTTGTGTGAGCACTGATCTTTGGCATCGGCATCTTTTTTTATTTTTATATATGTAAAAGTGTCAGAAATTTAGTTCACTTGCGTTGTTATTGAAATAATGTAGCATTGTCTCTAAAAAACGTAAATTAAAAATTTTTACACTTGAAAAATGAAAAGATCTTTTATCATTCACACATGCATTTCTATGTAAATTTGTAACAAAAAAGGTGCAAAAAGAACTGAATTCTTATTTAATTTACAAATACTGTATACAGGACACAATGAAATCATAAGGACATCCAAGGCATTTTGGAATAAAAATGTACAGCCCAGCATCAAACAGCTGTGTCTCAGTCGCTGGTCATGGGTCCTCCAGTAGGATAATGACCCGAAACAAACCTTAAAAAGCGCCCAGGAATGGATGAGTAGAAAATATTGGATCATTCTGAAGTGGGCTGATGTGAGTCCTGATCTGAACCTCACAGAACATCTGTGGAAAGAGCTGAAACCTGCAGCTGAGAAAAGGAACCCATGACACCTGATAGAAAAAGAGTGGGCCAAACTATCAGCAGAGAAGTATAGAAATCTTATCCAGAGCTACAGGAAGAGTTTGGATGCAGTTATTGTCTCCAGTAGCTGTGCTACAAAGTATTAGGTTAAGGGTCCCATTATTTCTGTCCGTGCCATTTTCATTTGTTTTATTATTTTAAATAATACATGAAGTAATAAATCAAAGGTAGTTTCTCTTCTTTGAAATAGTGGATGCCAAATACCTTTGTTTCAGCTTATTTTACACAAAAATGAGAGCTTTTTGGAAAGGGTGAAAGGTACTGATACTTTCGGCCACATGTGTACGTATGCGAAATCAGGCAGAAACATTTTTTACAAGTTTTTGCAATATTTTCCAAAAATTGGATTTGAATGGGAAATACAATTCTGCGGTCCAATTTCTTCATTTTCCAGGCCTTTTTCAGGAATTAATTAACAAGGTTAGCCTCTATTTTTTTCGAATGCAGAACAAAAGTTACAAAGGGAAACAAAAAATGTGCTAGCTCAGCAAAACTTACATTTCAGATGCATGAATTTATCTGTATCTTGAATTTTGGTAACCCATTCTTGTTATATTAGACATAAAGCAGAAATATTTCTTGAGCATTACCACAAGAAATGTTCTGGAATAGGCAGTGTAAAAGCCACCTCTAGCTTAATTTAGATTGTCTTTGATCACGGCTCTGTTGTACGAGTAATCCGTTTACTCTATATACAGACTCATATTGAGATTAAAATAGGGATGGCAAGCAGCCAAGAATACCGTGCAAATGGTTTTGGCTTTAAAGCTACAGTTAGACAATTCCAAGAGAAAAGCTTCACTTCCTTTCTGTATGCTCTGCAAAGGATCGCAGAAACAGGTCTGCATGTGGTTAGGGACCCCTCCACTATTCTGACTTCTATGACAATTCTGATCCTTCCTGACTAAGGTCATGACACTTTTTAAATCCTCATTATATTCCGAGCTTGGATTAATGTGCATGTTGCTCCTCACAAGCCTTCCTGCTCCCTAACTGCCATCTCTCTAAGTCTCTCTCACAGTCACCACACCTGCTGCCTATATGTCCAGACTAACTGGCTCCTAACTGGGAGCAGCTGGATGTCATCAAATCCTACTTGGTAGGAGAGAGCTGTCCACCTGTGGAGAACTGTCCATCATGATAATCCCCACCCAATGCTGTGATTTCACCAACCACCAGTTCACAATATGAAGCTGAACAAAGTACACTTTTTTGAACGGTTCGTAATTATCAAATTTTGCATTTTAAAATACCAGTTGCTTTAATATTGTAATACATAACTCGGTGGAACTGGTTGTCAGACCTTCATCAGCATGGTCGGGTGTCGCATTGAGGTTTAAAATGTAAATTCAAATTTTGCATTTATGAGATAAAAATAGTGGTGCAGACAAGAGAGGGGAGGAAAAAAATCTGCAGGAAGGTCATACTTCTGTAAAGAAATCATCTGCATAAGAATTAGTAACACTGTACATACAGCAGCCAGACACACAGATTGGATTGGAAAGTGCCACTGAGTCATTACTGACTCTGGAGTGACCACTGACATGGTTTTGAAGGCAAGGAGGAACGGAACTGTTTGGCATCGCCTTCTTCCAGTATATATATTTTTTTCCTTAGAGGCATACAAACACGGACCATAAAACATTACATTGCCCTGAAGTGTATGTACTCATTTATTAGCTCATACATGCTAATAATAAATTTAAACCCACTTGGTGATGGCAAGCGATGAACTTTCTTATAATGATGAACCATAAAAACTGAGCAAGCGAGTTACATAAAACAGCTCCCTGGACATCACTCCCTCACACTTAGTATAAATAGCAGCTTATTTTATGGAGGGGGAACTGTGGTCCAGAGCATATCTTACAAGTACAGAGTACTATGCTGGGCAGGGCACATCCTGGATAAGATGCTAATTCATTCCATGGTAGCCTCATAAGCACATCCTATGGTAGACATTCAAACCCTACAGTGGGTTCACTTGCTAAATCACCTGAAAACATGTCATTGGACTATGGGAGGAAACAAGAAAACATATGACAATATGGGGAGAACATGCAACTCCACAAAGACCGAAGAGGGATCAAATCTACACCCCACTGTACAATCCAGGCCCTGTGAAGCATCACAGCTACTCAACATGCTGCTCCTCAAATGAACCAGACAGTCATAATTGAAGAGAATGAACAAGACTAAATTAATTATGCTTAATTTACTAATAACATTAAATGCTTTTTCATAAAATGGCATTAATAATAACACTGTTATGAATGTTTGAATTTGACTTACTGCATTCAATATTATTAAGCCGTTGCCCCTACTGTATACAGAATGTTTAATTTCAAATTACAATTTTGTGAATCAATAATAATTACTTCTCAGAATAGACAGAACTACTGAATAGAAACTGAATAGACCAAATAGTTGAAAATAGAAAGAGTTTCACAGTTGGGAGCCAGCAGGCATAACCATGGACTTGAAGAATAGAACATAGGGCAGACTTAGCTATAGATGGACAAATGATCATTCTTTAAGGGTCCCATTACAAAAAAGACAAACTGTAGAATAAATATAAAAAAGTTCTGACCCAAGTTTGAATAACTGGTCACTACTTCATGGTTTGCCCTCTGTAACAAAGACCCAGCATGTTGAACTGGAAGAACTGGAGACTGGGGATGCCCCAATGTGAGATTTTGATGGTAGGGTTATAATCTCAAGGTATGTAACAGCTAACCAGTTTCAAAGTTTTTTTCAAAGACAGAAACATGTCATAATTATTTTTTTTTTTTTTTATTTGGTCCAGCAAAAAATATGTGTGTACTTTTTGTTTTAAAAACATGAATATAATGAGGGAAATTATGAACATTTAATTATTCACTGTAGCCCCCTTTAGAATCCTAAATACAATATCTACTTTTTAAATCAATAAATCAAATCATATTTAAAACATAAAAAATGTAAAAATAATAAAAAAATGCAACAGGATCAGAGTTTACTTAAGGTTAAAATAAAAAAATAAGCCTAAGCCATATCAAAAAGTGTATTGCAAATGTAATGATTATAAAATATTTCTTGTATACAAAATAAACCAAAAAAGACAACATCAACAGTTTAGTCATTTTTATAGTGCATCATTTTGCCACTTAGAAATAGCTTATACCGGACATAATAGAAATATTCAGAGAGATCAGGCTCTAAATCCATCCCTCTTCTCATTCTTGGTCATTTTTACCCACCAGTACCAGTGGACAGACCGATGGTGAGCACAGTTATGGGAAATGATGGGTTTTCACAAGTGCTAAAGATACTGGTATAAAATCACATTGAATGCCAACAAAAATAATATAAAAAATAATAAAATAATATTAAAGCTACGCTGCTGTGATCTGCTCCAGCCAGGGTGAGGCCCAACTAATGTAATGCTAGTTGGTTTACTTTTTCACGTTAACTTGAGTAAAAAGTGATGGAAGATGACCACAGTGATGCTAAAGAAGAGTACACATTTGAAACTTTGCCAGCCACCGTTTATTACATGTTTCGCAAACTGGATGTTCGTTGTCTTACACTACCTCCCATTTATATTTGGACACCCAAGATGCTCCAAAAAAAGGTTAAAGGCACTTTTTGATGGATATATTTTCAACACAAGTATGCTATCTGTATGTTAACTAAAGTGTTAGACTAGCAAGCCAGCTGTGCCCACCACACACACACACACATGCACACACATTCTGAAATAGAATTTTGGTTTCTAAAATCTGCCTGGTTTAAAATCATGGTTAAAGCATGGTTAATTATGAAACTGGCTAAAGACCACATCCCTACTAGAGACTGCTGTTGAGTGATTGTTACTCACAATAAACTCCAATAAGCTATCTAGAGTTTTTGGTTGACTGGTAGTGAGATGTGTCTCAGCCCTAACGGACAGCAAACCATTTTTTGCAGAATAGAACCTAATGGTATAGTGCAGGGGTCAGCAACTCGCGGCTCTAGAGCTGCATGTGGCTCTTTCATCCCTCTGCCATGGCTCCCTGTAACTTTGGAAAAAATAATGTGAATAATCACTATTTTATTTTATTTTATTTTATTTTTTCCAATGGAATACGTCTTATTTTAGAGATTGAGGTGATAGAGGTAACATTAAAATAAATAAAAATAAAATAAAGTGTTTTAATATTTTGTCGATTAAAATATGCATCACACATCCTATATGTGTCACCGGTCGCCGCCTGCCAGGTAACTAATTTTGAATTTTTGACCCCCGGTAAGCTAACCATGGATAAATCTGCAGCGATATATTTTATTAATTTTAAAGCTTTTTATTTTATTTTTATTTTTTTTCCACAAATAAGGGAAGGACTCCAACAGGTTCGCATTATGTATTTCATCTGAAAGTAACCCTGTATGTGCCAGTGTTTTTTTTTTCTAGTGTTCATAAGAATTAGGTGTTGTCCTTTGTGACAAACAGTAATAAAATGTCAATCGTTTGCTTTTTGTAGTTCTATGATTTCATAAATGCAACAAACTATAGTTCTTTTATAAATAGCATAACTGTATATAAAACCTAATATGCTGTGCTATCTTCATTGTAGGGGTCAAATAGGTTTTGTGGCTCCACGTGAATTATATTTGCTGGGAAAGAGGCCAAAATGGCTCTTTTGATGTTGAAGGTTGCAGACCCCTGGTATAGTGCAATGCATCTAGCAAAAACAGTGCTGTTGCACAAGGTTCCTGTTTTTCAAGGATCACATTTCAGCACATCTGTTGGAAAAATGCAAACTTGCTCACTCTGAATTGTACATAACTTTTGGGAAAACACATCAGCAAAATGAATGAATGGGATACGGTGGTGCAGTCCAGCTCAGGGGTGCATGTGGAGTTTGCGTGCTGGTGCATGGACAAACCATTTCTGTTCCTCCTTGCCTCAAAACCATGTCATAGTTGCTCAGGAGTCAGAAAATGACTGGATGGAACTTTCCAATTCAAAAATAAATGAATGTATAGTTAGTGTCTACAACTTAAAGCACTCCTTGGGTTGCGAGATAAGAAGGGATCCTTTCTGGGTGGGAACAGAGCAGCACCACAGACTGACTCCTTCTCCCACTCAGTTGACCGTGAACATTGATGGGGCAGACAGTCCCTCCTGCTGATGAGCTGGCATGGTTTGAGCACATGTTTCAATGTTCTGAGTCCTCTGGGGAGGAGGGAGTATTTATGACAGGGTATAAATAAGAAAGGTCAATAAAGAGCCCTAGTTCTTACACTGGGGTGTTGGTCCTAAGCAGCAGCTTCACTATTCCTTTTTTCACCCACACATCACAAATAATTCAGTAGCACTCCACTGTACAATCATAATAGGTAAAAAATGCACAATTGTTAAGAGACAGTTAACAATCTGGAGCAGCTGGTATTTAGGTGAGGAATAAGACGGAGGCAGGACTTTACAGACAGACTCAGAGCTGGTAGATTTAGAAGGATCCCGATGAGCAGCAGTTTGTTCACCTTTGCTTCTGTCCGCCCTCTGCACTCCTTTGAAAGTCTAACAACCGTATTTACCTACAATCTGTCATTTGTTAGTGGATCAGGTGAAGCTTTGGTACGTGATCTGAATTCCTATGCTAGCTATCTCATCTGAAGAAACACTTTTCAATAAGTACTTTTCACCAAATGATTCTATTTCTTAAAAGTGGGGGACCAACAGTATTTCTTATGCAAAAAATATAGAGTATATTTCCCAATTAGAAATAATTTCTCTAAAAATAAGTCGTAATAAGTAGCACTTTTAACATGACAGTGAGAATACTCTAACTTTATTACTCATTTCATGAAATTATTACTGAATTCTAAATGATTAAAACTAGAACCCTGAACTGTGCAAGACAGTGAGCATTTTTGGATAGTCACCCTCACCTTCAGACTTCAACTTGTTAACCATAAAAAAAAAAGAACATTTTTCTGGTTTGGCGCAAAAGGTGGCTTTACTTAACGTTTACATTTTTTCTGTATTTTTAAACATTTTAAGTGTGGTAAAGACAGCTAAACTGGTACATGCAATAATACCTTTTTACTTCTGACCATAGTTAATGTCCTTAAAGTTTTCAAAGTTTCCTTTCAGTATCGCATTTATTCTTTTTTAATTGATCCTGCACTGCATCAGCATAATTTGAGAGAATTTTTTTACAGTTTCACTTTATTATGTTTTTATTTGCTGTGTCTTTCACTGTGTGGATGAGAGGCACCGCATGATGTCTAGATGATCTTCATTTGTCTGTGAGATGAAGGTGCCTTTACAGCAGCTGTTTATATGATCTCAATAAACAACTTAATATTTACACATTTACAGACAATTTCTAAAAGTTAGCATGAATTTGCTGCTTTAGCTGTGAGTTAGGTTTACCACAGTTGATGCTGGAACTGGCTGGCATTGGCAGTGTGACTGGAAATGAGAAGTAGACGCAGAAGTAATTTTTGTATCGACAATAACATAGTGCCTTGTGTGGTATGCATGGTAAAACAACGTGGACTGTTAATGAAATACCTTTTATATATACTAAATAACTAAACAAAAGTGCCGGATGGATGCATAAAAAATGTATGTTTTCATAAGCTGATGTAGCATTTTTTTATTGTATGGACCCCATTTTATGAGGAAATGGCAATTGACGTTTTGTGGATGAAATGCACAAAACGGCACTCGGATTTCATATTCCGACGCTTCCGATGAAAAGGGCTGCCTTTAAATGTGCTTCCGGAAAGAGTAACGGTAAGAACTCTCTCCTTACAACTGACGGAAACACCAAAATCAGCGCTGCAATGACGGCAGTTGCGGTGGTCGACCATTAACAGACAGCAACTTTTTCCCCTCATTTAGCTGACACTGCTGCTACTGTGATGCAGTCAAACCATTGGAGTATTTGATAAAAATAAGTCAGTGGCCACAGAAGCAAGGGTCTTTGCCATTCAGTTGCCTACATTTAAAATACCCCTCTGCTGAGATTAGGTTTCTGATTTTATGTCTTCCACCTAACCATGTAACTAACAGTTTTATTCCTACCTCTGTATCTACACCCCCGCAGCAGAGCCCTTTGCCTCCCACCTTCCTGGTTGGAGGCTGTGGTGCTCAGCTGGTGGGCTCCCCCACCTACAGGGTTGGCTGCCATAAGCTGCTCTGTGGAGCTCAGGAACTACATTAATCTTTCCTCCAGAGGTCTAAATACTGACTCAGTATAAATCTACTCTGCCAGCACATTTTTACCTTGTTGTTCAATAACATTCCGGATGATCGACAAGCCCTTGACCTCCCAGCTACTCCGCATCTGACCTCCACCGTTGGCAGTTAGCAGCTGGAATGGGCCACATGCTGGAAGGCACCACAGCGCAATCACCTTTTCACATCAAATGTCACATATTTCTCCTTCAGAACAACATGAACATGACCTAAATGCAAAATAAAAAAGTTCATCTTTGCCAAAGTGCTACCAGGAACAGGGGTATTTATTATTCAATTATGTACAGTATATTATAAAAAGGTGCTTTGAGCTGATGGGCGGTACATGTGTGGCATGGGTGGGGCTTGACATGATGGAAAACACCCCCGGGCCCCACCGCTGCCCTGCCTTAAGAGCTTGATGAAGAGCAGCTGAGGCCATTTTGGCCTAAGTGGACCCAACTATTTAGGTCACCTGCTCTAAGGGTTTAGGGAGCTTTTGATGTCTGAGATATGGCTGCTTTTTTTTTTTTTTGGCTCTGTTTGCCATTAAGGTCTTTCTGTTAGAGGATCCTGATATCTCATCCTGCCTCCACCCCACAACTGGCCACAATGTCCTCAACTCTTTCCAAATACATCGAGTTGCCAGTTTATTAGGTATACCCCACCTTTGTGCAAAATCTGTACTCCAGCAAGTGATATATCATGAGACTGCAGTGTGTAGTACAAGTCAGGCAGATTTATAATGGCTGTTGTCCTGACATTTCTCACACACACAAGTGGGGGTGGGGAGCATCAGTGGACAAAAAAGCAGAAAGCAAAAATATCCTGTGGCCAAAAATAGCTTGTGGATCATAGAGCTTGAAGGATGAGGAAAATCGTGCAAGCAAACTTAATTTTCCTAAAATTTAGCAGAGCCAGTACACCAACCAGGCAAATCACCTCCAAATGCAACACTCGTGTACAGAACATTAACCGAGAAAGCACCATGTGTTGAACTGCTCTACGGCTCTAATTGGCTATAACACATGAAGACCACGACAGGTGCCGATGTCGGTGAACGAAAAAGCAGGTCTTCAGTAGGCACTGGAGGATAACAATTGGAGCAGCACGTCGCTGCCCGATCTGAAGAGTGAAAGTGAACCTGGCCCAATTGCAAACTGCAGCCAGTCTTCAACAAAATGCTTGGCAAGCAACAGCACAAACTAACAAACAAATACTGTTCCTGCTTTCAAACACCAATGGAATTCCCAAGAATCTTGGTCAAGTATACTTAAATAGTAAATATAAAAATGTTACAACCCCTTTAGTCAGGATCACTGACGTGCTAGAGGTCAAAGGGGCTGGACGTAAATGGGAAAAGGGGATTAAAGGATTTAACCCCCGGCTAATTCATCAGAAACCAAACCAGGGGGTGCTTGTGGAAGGGTTTTATTGTGAGAAAAGTTAATGATTTAAAGTGAATATTTACATAAAATAGTGTCATGCTCAAAGGTGTCAAAGTGAAAACAATTTATTCTACTGTGCGAGAACCAAAGACCAACCGTCCATCTTGAACTGGGAATGAAAAAACAGCAAAGCCAAAACACTAAAGCTAAAACACTAAAACTTCCATGTCCAACTGACTACTCTGCTCTAAACTACCTAGAAAAACACACAAATAGAAACAGAATACTAACCTTTCTGTACACCCACACCCACGCAAGACCAAACCTATGGAAACCAAACTCCTCATCCTCCTCTTGTGTGGCGTTCTTTATAGGCACAGGAGGCGGGATACGCATTGTTGTCAGTGATTTCAGTTGGAGTCCCCACAGGCTTAATTTTACAACAGGCAAGAGACACAAACACACAGCCAGACCCTGAGCTGTTACAAAAAAGTGAAACTGAGCGGCAGTAAAATGTTATTCTGGATTCGTGAAATTGAATTAATAGCATATCACAATAATGTTCACTATATGCATTTCCTGAAAAATCCCATTAAATTGTTTAGAATATAACTGACAGTTCAATGTGGCTTTAGTTGTATAGAATAAAGCAAAGTTTAAATGAAAAGCATTTGGGAGTAACAAAATGTGTTTCAAGAAAGCAACTTTATTTAGATTTCTGCCCACTCGACACACAGGAAATAATATTAAGGAATTCAGTGAACATTATTTCTAGGATCAAAACTGTAAATCTTTCCAATTCCTACATCTTTGTTGTCCCTTCCCTGCTTCCCAAAGAAGACAGTATTTATTATTAAATAAATTAATAATCAATAACTTTTGCATTCAGTTCTGTAACATCTGCAGAAGAACCAGAAGATTGTTTCTTCTGGGAATCATACTGGGAAGAATCCTTAGTTGTGCTAGGCTTGGTATGGTGGCCAATGTGGGCTGTGAACAGTAGTGAAGAGAAGTGTCTGAACTCTTCTCACCTGTAATGAGCTATGAACTAACTGTAATGAAGTGTCTCTCCCCATGTCTCACATTGTTCTGTTCTGGCCAAACCCAAATAAAGTATGAGCTCATACGACACAAATAATACTTAGCAAAAGTATTAAGACCCATGATCCTTTCATTTTACAGAATCAGAAATGACACCATATGGTTTATATCTGGTCTGTATATTCTGCTAACAAAGTCCTCCATGAAATCATATGATCAGGCCCTGTAATTTTCACAATATTTAATCCATTGTGACCCAGCTGGCCAAGTAATGAGGTGAATGTGAGGTTATTGTGGATCCAGATTTTTATTTTCCTTTAGCAACACATCGATGCTCTATTTACAGATTTAACAATTAAATAATAACTTTTTACAGACATCAGACTTATACTAGGAAAGCCAACAGTCTTTACAGCAATGCCTATGTGCCTCCTTCATCCACCATACTTTCTCTCTCAGAAGGCCATAGGCTCTGCCTTAAGCCATTCTATTTGTTATTTACATGAACAATCTTCCACTCCTTTTAAAATATTACACAATAATCATTATTTGTTACAAATGCACATCATTCATTCATTTAACACACACATCTCAGAGTAAAGTTGATCCAAACTATATTTACTTGTACTGTGGATTCTCAGATGGACTGACCGGGGTATTTACACACTACATTTCCCATCATTCCCATCATCCCACCCTTGCCAGCTGGCAGTCAGCTTCCATTCGATAATAGTAATGAAACTATTTGGCACTCTATTAAGTTTCTGTTAACATTTACTGTCACAACATGCAGTACAGCCGTGGCCAAAAGTTTGGCAGTGACACAAATGTGTTTTGCAAAATTTGCGGCTTCAGATTTTGTGGTGACAATTCGCATTGTTTTTAGATTATTGTGCAGAGTGATCAGATGCATGTTGCACCTGAAAGAACCATTTACTGGATCATCAAGAAATTCAAGGCGAGAGGTTCGATTGCGGTGAAGAAGGCTTCGGGACGTCCAAGAGTGTCCAGCAAGCGCCAGGACCGTCTCCTCCTGAGGAGTCAGCTACAGAATTGTGTTGCCACCAGTGCAGAACTTACTCAATATTGGCAGCAGGTGGGTGTGAGTGCATCTGCATGCACAGTGAGGCGAAGACTTTTGGACAACGGCCTTATGTCAAGAAGGGCAGCAAAGAAGCCACTTCTTTCCAAGAAAAACATCAAGGACAGATTGAAGTTCTGCAGGAAGTGCAAGGATTCCCATTGAGAACCTGTGGTCAATTCTCAAAAATTTGATGTATTTGCCAATAAAAGCCTTTGAAACTTATGAAATGTTTATAATTGTGTTCTTCAGTATGTAAAAAAAATCTAAAAATGCTGAACCAACAAAGTTTGCAAAACACAACATTTGTGTCACTGCCAAAACTTTTGGCCACGACTGTACATCTTTCATAGGAAGCCATTACATTTACAAAGCATAGATACTAAAATGGTAGGATTTATCCATTTGTCAAGAAACTTCTCCATCACAGCCATCCAATATATTAACTATTGCAACAAGCTTTTCTTGTTGGAAGTCTATACTGATTGTTGTTACATTTAATGCTTTGAACTCTCATTCCAGTGAATGAACGTACAGTGAAAAGCATGTAACGGTGAAAAGAACTCCTACCACTGCTCAAAGGTATAATACACAATAAACACATATCAAACTATTGTGAAAAACCTGAAAAACGGCTTTCATAATGTTCTCTCCATCTTTTTCATGTGTCAGTATGGCACAGCTTGAGAGATTTGAAGACTGTTATAGCTAGCACTAAAATGGTGGATTTTAACAGTGGAACAGAGAACTGATTTGTGTAGCTTTGGGGAAACTGTTCCACAAGAAGGTAACTAATTCCTGTGCTTTAGTATGACTGTTTACCCACCAACATAAGTGATTTACCCAGGTGAGGGCAAGCAGCTACATGAAGATTTGGGGACCGAAAGTATTCCCTTCAAGCAAGTTCCAACTTCACCGTTGTGAGGAAATAGAGCACCTTGAAGAAAGCCAAACTCCACACCCAGTCACACAGTCTTCCACTGAGCTGCCTGTATCTAGGCACAGTGCAGTCACACTGTGCTACACTCCTGGTGGGGATGAGGAACATCTCAGCTATGAACATGAACAAGTGGCAAGCAGGTGCTTCTCTCCAGATAAATTGTGAGGGGTCTTGGGAATCCACAGTGTGTTTTAAATGGATAATTGTTGTTTTTGGCTAACCCAGTCCAAATAAGGTGGAGAAAACACCACAGTGCTTTCACTCCTGTAAGTGCACAGCACTCCTGTCCTCTGACCTCTCCTTGAGCCAAGTGCGGCCTATTGCAACTGACAAAACCCATAAGGCATTAAGCCAGGACAGAGGTAAAATTCAAGGGAAAACTTCACTTGCCCTCCTCCTGGTAACATTAGGGAGTAAAACAAACAAGCAAAGAGATGACTGAGAGGTAAAAAAGTTAATACACATTCTGCCATTTTGACATACATATGAAAGGTTTTTTTATTTTACCTATTTACTGATGAGAGGGGTTTTGTCATAAACGTTTTAAACACTTTCGTTTTCCAAAATGTATTTGTAACCCTCATGTCTACCCTTTACACACAACAGCCATGCCTGCTTAAAGAGGGTAGGCATGCACCTTTTCAAATGTGAATGCTGTGAAACATCTATGCATGCATTTATTATCCTTAACCTCTTGTCTTAAGACAGGGTCATAGGGGTCCGAAGCCTATCACACCCACAACCTTGATAGGATGCCAGTTCACTGCATGCTGTTGAACCTGGTTCATATCATTGTTTGGACTGCTAGGCTTGCCAGGCACTGCACTGTTGTTGTAAAATAGTCCTTCACCAAATTCCCCCTGTAGCCAGGCACCCCAAACTGACCATAGTAGTCGCAATGAGAAAAGATGCAGGCCTTCAGCCATTTCATTCAGAATGAACACAGTTCAGTTTTGGGCCTGCGTACATCCTAACTACCATCCCCACAGTTGCCTAGTACAGTAGAGTCTGGCATTGCATTTCTTGGACTTCCATTAATCCATGTAACTATTTAACATGTTCATCTACCTTAACAGAGGCATGTGTATACTGTATTTATCTTGTAATGCATCTACAGTAGTTGCTGGCCACACGCCGTTCATACAACATATAACCTCAAAGATGCTGGAAGCAAGTAAAATCCTACTCTTTTGAGGTTGTACAGCAATGCACCAAGTTATGCATAATGAAAAACCACTGATGTGGCAAATGTACCTCTCCCTGGGTGATGGATGTATATTTGTATGCGTGAAGCTGTGGTACATTTGTTATATTGGTTTCTGGTCCATGGCTTCACCCAGGGTTAACACGAATTTATTGCTTTGCCATAAAGGTGCAAGAGGACCACTGACCACTGATATAAAAGCCCTCAAGCAACTACAGATAGTGCTGCCCTAGGGTCAGCAGTGTTTGCAAAATACGGAGTGGATACTAGGTAATGCCCTGGGGGGCATCTGGTACATAACTACAAATACTGTACATAAAGGTGAGGCATGGCCTACCATGGCAGATGGAAACATATTATTGTTAAGTAATGCTGAAATAATTGCAGACAAGATGTGAATGTGGAGTTTGGGAGTCCCAGAACATAAAAATGGAACATTGTAGCAAGTGGAAAAGCTTGGACCACTTTTTGCAGGGGGTGCAAGATAAGAAGGAATGTTGTTTCCAAATTTATTCACTGTCATTCTGTCCTAGGACACAGTTTTTTGGGTTGCTTCCAGGTAGACTTGACTGAAATTCAATAACGGCTAAAGTCCAGTAAACTGGACATAAGAATAGGAACTCCAGTAAGAGCATTACTTTTATTAATCTTTGTTTAGCTGAAGTCTTTGTTCGAGGCAACTTGCAACGTTAGGTTTGTGCAAACATAAGCTATGTACAAATATGTGCCATTTTATACAGAAGGTTGTTTTAACTGGGATAATTTAGGACAAGTACTTTGCTCGAGGGTACCATAGCTGGGGGGGGGGGGCAAGCAAAGGATCTTTAACTTGCAAGGAGGCAGTCGTAAACACAACAGCTGTTGCCCTCATAACAATGCAGGCTGCTGTATTCTGAACATTATCGCAATTTTATTCCAAACTTTATCCTCAACATCAAAAATGATAAAGCTGATATGTATGCCTGTGCACGCGTGTAATGAAACTGGGAGATGTCAACAGATTGCTCGGAAGCTGCTGCATCTCTCCTCCAGAAGCAACGCTAAGGTAGAAAACAGACGAAAGGACATTGGAATGTTTATGCTGTCTCTGGTATTAAACCTGTTAGCTACTGCAGCATCATCATGCAAACAGAGATCTTAAACATCAGTAGCCAGGATGGAACACATCATGAAACATTGTCATCATCAACTTATTCATGCACTTTCAATGGGTTTAGCTATTATGTCAAAAAATTAGGAACGATACTAAACACCTTGCGGATGAGTTGCAGGGGCCGGACTTTTGCAAGGACAAAATGAATATTCATATTTGAGGTATTTGTGCTTTTCTGTAATGGAAGACAATGAAGCATATAAGGGATTTTGTAAACAAACCAAGGCCTTGTTTCAGCAAATAGCAGCAGGTGGCAGGTTCAGTCATAAGTATAGCTTGAGTACAAGTCCACCCTGCTTCCTAAAAACACTGGGCCTCCACTGCCCTAGGGTTTGTGGTGAAAAATCAGCTTTGTGAGTTGGTTCTGAATATGAGTTAGGTAGGAAGACCAACAAAAACCAGAATATTAAATCAGCACAAGAGAGCTATCAGTTGCAAGGGCCAACAAAATGAACAATGGTAGAGCCCAGGTCTTTGTGAGAGAGGAAAGTGAGGGCCACTGCATAAACGTCCATTAGGATAGTTTTTCAATGTAGGAGAGGATACAGAGGTACTTTACATTACTTTCTTCTGGGCTTTGGTTTTGGACTGTGGGAGGAAGACATGCAGACTCTATAAGGAGAGATATTCAGAGCTAAACCAAAGCCCTGGGACTGTAAGGCACCAGCACTATCCTCTCCACCATCATGCAACTTGCTGGAAAGCAACCCTCTGACTTCTTGGAAAGTTGAAGGTCATATTAAGCGCCAGAGGAAAAGCCTGCAAATTCAGATAACTTTGAAATTTCCACGTCTTGTATTGTGTATTTATTGCTTATTTTTATCTTTCAGGATTTCAAAAAATTTTGCTTTCCATTTAAGTCCCTACAATAGAAGTATTGACGTTGAGGACTCTTGAGACTTCCGCGTAAAACAAATAACTGCTGTTTCTGTCTGTTCACTTGCCAAACTGTAGTTTTATTTCTGTAAAGACACTGGACTGGGTGACTTAAGAAAACACTAATACTGAAAATCAACTATATAAAGCAGAACAATATTCACAGTATTTCACAAACTTAAAATGAAGAATTCATATGTCCTCGTAGTATCCAAAATCACTGCATATGCATTCTTTTGAATAATTAAATGCTCTTTTCATTTGTATATAAAGAAACAAAATAAGTAATTTAATTTTTTCATGGTCACTTCTATGAAAATGTGGCATTAATTATTAATAATCCTGTACACACAGTCCATAAACGTGCTGCTAAACGGCCTTCATCATGCACTACAGCTCACTCCAATACTGTGTTTTCTTCACTCTTTACTTGCTTCCTGCAGATCGAATGCTACTTATTTCCCTACATTTTATAAGCATCTCCAGACTCATGAGTACTTTAAATTCTGTGCCTAAGGAAGTCTGTGGTTTCTTAGCATTTGCCTTAAATTATACCATGGTGTGTAAATGAGACCATACAGGTACCATTTTGCAAAAGAAGGCTACCCAGGTTGTGCCCTGAAAACTAGCTCTTTAACTGGTTAAAATGGTCTACACCTGGTCACAGTTACCTGGCTGACCGAGGTAATACATCTAATATACTTTGCCTATATTTGTATTTTTATGTTACATGGAAAAACTATTCAGAACCACATTATGAACGTGGAAGAGAAAGGATTAAACGAGGGTTAAGCCAAATAGTGGTGCAGAGAGTAGCACCTGGGCTGTTCAGGCTCAGTCTATGTGGAGTTTGCAAGTTCTTCTGTATGGGTTTCCTGCAGGGGCTCTAGTTTCCTCCCACAGTCAAATCTGTCAGTCTTAACTCCCCATAGTGTGTACATGCGCGGCCACAATGTGATGGACTGGTGGTGAAGGCCATTTCTTAGCTGAAGTAGACACTAAAAAAGCCACAACCCTGACCAGCATATAGTGGTTACTGATGGGTGGATGGATGGATGGATGGATTATAGTGCAAATGCGATGTTTACAGAACTCCTTTTAGAGCTCATGTACTTGCAGCAGTGAATTTTATATTCATACTTTGGTACTGAAAACAGACCGAAGTGTGAAGATTATAAGCTCCTCAGAGCTCAGACTTTGGGCAACTGGAAATGGTTCATTTAGTATCGGAAGTCAATTTGCTTTCCAGATGACCAAAGACATTTCCCATAATGCTGTCACAATTGTGCTACAAGGTACAACAGTATGTAAAGTGTTTTGAAAATTGTCAAGTAGACATGCAAATGAGAAAAGTTTCTGCAGACTTTTGGACAAGAAATGCAAGAATAAGATCAATGAAATATAACCGCTTCTGCAGTGCATTTGCTTCTAAACAACAAATTTTTTATGTAGGTTTTCCAGCACCCTAACTTGTTCAATAAACAAATATACAATAAAGATCAAAAGTCTATGAATCCTTACTGAAGTTCAAGATGTTGTTGATGCAAAGATTGGAATCCACCACACAAAACCCTTAATACCACCTTTAATAAGATCTTGGGGGTAAAAATAAAAGTATGACGTCTAGTAGAAATAATAATAATAATAATAATAATAATAATAATAATAATAATAATAATAATTTGTTAAAAGCCATCTTTTTACAAAATCTGAAATTCGAAGAAGGGTATATAGCGGTGACTTTTAACACTAACAGTTACTTTAAAAAAATTGTCAAATAAAGATGAATGTATCCTGAGAATCATATACAGATAATCTGAGTTATTGTCACTTCTGCTTAACTTCAGCTCCAGTTTCCGCCCACAGTCTAAAAATGTGTTTCAGGTTAGTTGGTGATTCTAAATTGCTTGTTTTGTGGTTGTGTGTGACAAGTGTACATGGCTGTCCTGTGGTAGCCCAGCATCCCGCTCCACTCCTAACCTGGACAAGTGGTTCATGAAACTAAGAGAGGGAATATTTTACTTTACTCTTAAATTATGCTGTGTATAAATACTTCCAACTGTAATTTATTTGTGTAATAAAAACTAAAGCAAAAACAAACAATGTAACAGAAACAGACTTTGGATAAACTGCATAAATCTGATATTTTACATGTACAAACCCAACTGACACTTAACTGTTAGCAACTATTACACCATAAGTCACCACCTAATTCATTCATTTTCACATGCCTTTTTTATTCAGTATATTACTCAATATATCTTCCTTGTGAAATGGCTTCCTAAAATTAATTTGTTACTTCTATAGTTTCAGTGCCAGGCTTTGTTCATCTTTAATGTATCTAGCAAGAGTAGTGGGTTTGCCCCATAAGTCCAGGATGTTGGCATGAACCTGTAAACAATTATATTTGTAGAGTAAACAGGTATAAAGTACAAGATACCCCCTCTATGTGGGACTCAGTAGACACAAGAGAAGGCAACATAGTGGCTCAACGCCGCTCCTGTCATTGACATATGCACCCTAGCTAGTGAATCTGGATAAACTCCGTTGGCCAAGTAAACAGTAGTTGCTTTAATATGTTAAAAGAAACCTTTTATATGCAAGAATGATACATATACACTACACATATGAAAAATTTACAACGGTCTTCTTATCCGCATTACCAAAAAAATTAAACTGTCATTTACATGAATGGCTACTTTCACCTTGAATCTTTGCATGTAAATGAGGATCAAAAATGCATCCTCAGTTAATATTTTATTATCAGTAATTCATGTCTCATGATGACAATACCAGAAGGTTTAAATTATGGTTAAAGTCTATAATCCCATCCTATCATCACAGTTGGATCCCTTTTTAACCTTTCTTTTGTTATATTCATTCTCATACACCTCCCATAGAAATCTCATTTCACAGCAATTCAGTCCTGTTTAATCAATTTGAAACCCAAATATCCAAAATACAATATATGCTTGAGTTCAAATACAGTTTTCACTTGTGGAAATGAGATCGCTCTCTTCCAAATTGACCGTGACCCTGCTTGGAATTACGTGCAACAAAAAGAGGGATGCACATAGTGTCTACAAAGAATTAAACTTGTGCTTCTGAGCTGGTGGCCTCAGTCTTCTGAACACTGAGACTCACTTACATGCAGGGAAAAAAACACATCTTTGAGTGAAGACACCAGGACAGCATGATTTTATGCTAACTTAAAAATGATTTTAAAATGCCAACTATAATTTAAGGATGCATCCAGCTTCACATTTACAGTTGAATTGTAGAGCAATGATGTTGATCGCTGTTTAAGTTGTAAGCTGGTGAGCAGCACACCCAAGGGGTACATGCACAACTCCTCGAGGAGTCTGAAATCATTGTGGAAAAATTACAGCAATGAAGCTCATTTGCCTCTGATTAAAATGTCAGTCGCGGGCTTTAGAAGAATCCGCTGGCTGAAGAAAAGATCCCACTGCCCACCACAAAATTGCCAGCAGTTACGCAGCAATACAGTCATTTTAAAGTTTAGCTTTGATTCGCAGTGATTGAATAATGCATCACTTTAAGATGGCTTCTCTGGTCTAAAACTGGTGCCCATTTTTAAAATTTTTTTTGTTTATATACTTATACTTTCTTATTTTACTTACTCACTCTATATCTACATCCATTCATCATACTATATTGCCAAATGTCTGTGGACACCTGACCACCACACCTATATGTGCTTGTTAAACCTCCCACTCCAAATCCTTGGGCATTCGTATAGAGTTGTGTCCCCCTTTGCTGCTGTAACAGCCTCCACACTTCTGGGAAGGCTTTCTATCAGATTTTGGAACATGCCTGCAGAGATTTGCTCCTCTTCAGCCACAAGAACATCAGTGAGGTCGGGCGAGAAGGCCTGGCTTACAGTTGGGATTCCAATTCAGCCCAAAGGTGTTCAGTGGGGTTGAGGTCACGGCCACTCAAGTTCCTCTAAACCAACCTGGGAAAACCATGTGTTTGTGGGGCTCGCTTTGTATATGGGGGGGCACAGTCATGCTGGAGCAGGAAAGGAACTTTTTCTTCCCCAAACTATGGCCACAAAGTTGGAAGCATGCAGTTTTTTAGTATGTGTTTGTATGCTGTGTGGGTGTAGCCGAAACAGCTCAGCTCGGCGAGTATAAGGGGGGGTCCACATACTTTTGACTATATCGCATGTCGGTGTGTATATATTGTTAACCGTGCTTAAAGTGAGCTTTTTTCCAAAGTTTATTCACAGCCCAGGAGCTCCAACGCATGAGTGCTATCCACTGCAAAATGTTCAGGGAATGTACCATCAAATTAAATCCAACTCCTGAGTGACTGGTGTGGTTTTCAAGACAAGGAGAAGTACAGCAGAGAACCTGCAAACCGCACACATGCACACACCTGATCTGGGCTTGAACCCCATATCAGACAAGTAACCCAGGAGCCACAAGGCAGCAGGTTACCCCACTGCACCACCACACCCTCAGAAACATTCTTGACACCCACTTTTATCAAGTTTAAACCTATTACTGACATATATAAAATGTAACATTATTATATTAATATAAAATAAGAAAGAACCAGGACACATCATCAAAAACAGAGTTCATAAAAAAATCCCAGGATTCATGTACATTAACACAGAAGATGTGCAGTCATTCAGGATAAACATTCCACACATTACACAAAAGACACCGATTCAACCCACTGCTAGTAATCCATGTAATAATTTGTAAAAAGACGAGAACCCTGCTAGGTCTTCCCTTCATTCACGCCGAAGCACAGACCCAGTCGGTCTCGTACAAGTTAAGCAAAACACTTACCTAATAATCCAACCCGGTAATTGAGCGTGATGACAATCACATTGCCGTAGCTGGCCAGAACGCTGCCATCAATCATGTTTCCCGTGCCCTCCATGTAGGAGCCTCCATGAATGTAGACCATTACAGGCTTGGAACCAGAGTCTCGGATATCTGGAAAGTGATCAGCATCGACACATTTACTTCTGAACAGCACAGTGAAGCACATTTTAACTTGTTAACCATACCTGATACCTGCTGTATCAATTTGGCAGAAATAAAAATATGAACTCAGTTATTCTTATAGTTACATACATACAGAAACACTACACACACACACTACACAATATATATATATATATATATATATATAAATAATCTGGCCCAGCAAACACTGGCAACCTTCCTCACAGCATGTGTGAAGCACAAACAAAGCATGGAGGTAAATGAATCACTTAACTGCAGTAACAACAAATTTAAGATGATTAAAAATTGTCCCTGTAGTCCAGAAAAGCAGCCAAACAGAACCGGTAGGTTATTCCAGGGTGTCTTGGTCTTAAAGAGTTCAGGTATATCAAATGTAGCAACATTTCCGAAATTGAACTTTAATAATTGGAACAGTGTGGATAACTGTCAGGAAAAAAGAAATTTTTTCCAGACCTGACTGAGGGGGGACAGGTTTCAGGTGTAGGTGTACTGCCAAGCTTCATCCACAATACAGCTGGCATGGTTATTTGTCTCTCAAAAGTTGTCCCCTTTCTGCTAGTTTGACTGGTCAAACTGAAATTCAGATCTCACTTATGCTCTTTTTTATGCTGCTTTCCTGTTCACAGGTGTAATAATAAGTATATTAGGTATTATTCTTGCTTTTACTATGTCTTGTCAATAAAAAATGATTAAATCTCAGCAAACTATGGTCTAGCATAGGCACGCAAATAGAATTTTTATTGCTGAGTGAGATAATCTCTTACAGAGGACAGCCCCAGTACAACACCAGAACAAGGAAGTACTGAGCTGTGACTCCAAAGTGTCTGGAGTGAAGCAAGTAATTTTGTGGCGTGAATGACAGGCTGAGAGTTATAAAGTGAACAGACTGCTGTTTATCAGTTTATACAGATGCAATAACATTTGTTGCAGCTACCAATCCTAGTCAGCAGATAAATAAAAAGAGCTGACAAACTGAGAAAATAAATACAGTTGACCCTTGAACAATGCAGGGGTTAGGGGCACAGACCCCCCTCGTAGTCAAAAATCTGGGTATAACTTTCAACCCCGTTCGTTGGGGCCCATGGTGTCATTCAAGGTTTAAGGTATTGTACTAAACATGATGAAAAACACACGATAACCACGAGAGATCACTTTTTTACTGCGTACGCAACTGAGAGATGAACTGCCCATGTGGAGTTGAGTAGCGTCGTCCTACAAACAGTGCAGAACCGCAGTTTTTTTTGTGAACTTTTAAAAAAATAAACTATTATAACAGATTTGTGTAATACATACTGAATGTTAAAGAGAAAAATATGACAATATATATTTTTTTCATTTACGACATACTGTATACTGTACACAATTTTTTCTGTGGACTCGTAGCCTTCTGCGCATCATCTGCATTTTACGGCTGTGTGTAAAGTTTTACAAAATCTTTGCTTTTTATTTTTTCTTAAAAAATGTGTGTACGTTGTACAGTTGTACTAATTTATGGTAAACAATAAAATAGACATTATTACAGTAGTACAGTATGTACTACAGTACAGTTAATTTTGTGCATTTATGATTTACTTTAATAGCATCTTTTCGATTGTTTACATTTCTCTCGACTGCTAATAGTGCCATGTGTGGCTTGTAAGTGTAAGTTTTGATAAATTTTAATTTTTTATAATACATTTGTGTATACAGTACAGTATCTACATATATCAAAAGATCAAAGAGTTTTATTGTCACGTACATAGTAACCGAGTATACCATGTAGTGAAATGTGGTGCCCTGAATCAAGAGGAGACTGTGCGTGGTTACATTCCAGAAAAAAAGAAAATTTACGAGTAAAAACACAAACAACAAAACAAACAACAAAACAGACAGTCAGACTTCATAGGGTACATTTTCAGCACATTTACATTTTCAGCCATCGTGTCGGCGCCATCTTGGATTATGCATTCATGACAAGACTGCACCTCTCTCTGGCCTCCTTGCAGGGCAAAAGGCTTGACAGATTTGGCTAAACAGCGGCCGTATGTTGAGAGGTACAACTTTTCTATGTGGTACAGATAAATCCCAGCAAAATTTCATAGCACTTTATAATAAGATATTACATGAAGATGCAAATATTTACATATGCAGGTCTACACAAAGAGTGTACAGAAGTGAAACACTATTGTGAATTTGTGAAAGGGCACTCAGGATCCTAAGAAAACATGTTTGTAATTTGTTTTCTTCTTTATCAAATATAAGTACCATAATTATAGTCATAACTAAAAGACTTATTTCAGTTCTGGATTACAGTGACTATAATGAGAAGACAGTTTTTTTGCTCTTCAACTGCAAGTATGGATATTAGGCTACCATTCAAAAACTTATAGTGTAGTTTTGTTTCCATGGTTACTAGAAACAAATTTCAGCAGCCTAGATAGAAATTCAACATCCATCTGTGAATTCTGTCTTTGTTCATGGATTTGACAAGCATCTATTTCAACATTTATGGGAAAACAAACTGCATAAATGCATATTCATGTTTCCATCCATCCATCCTTCATCCATAGCCAGTTTATCCTGGTCAGGGTCGCGGCAGTCTGGAGCCTCTCCCAGAATCACTGGGCAGGCGGCTATGAAAGTACATGCAGAATGGGACACTGGGCCATCGCAGGGTGGACACACACACATTCTCTCACATACGCGCACGCTCTATAGACAATTAGTAGTTGAGAATTAACCTGAAACATGTGTCTTTGGACTGTGGGAGGAAACACAGACAAAGGGGGGACATGCAAACTCCAGGTAAACTCAAATCCATGTCCTCGTACTGTAAGGTGGCAGTGTATTCATATTTAGTCAATTAATGATTATAAATTTGTAGCACTAAAAATTATTGAGATTATTTGATTGATTTCAAAAATGATGATAAAGACTTAAGCAGAGGCAACCATTTATTGCTCAGTGCACATCTTCTTGGCACATTTCATATTCATTCAAGTGTTGCAGCTTTTGGAAGGTGGCTTTGACAAAAGACCTTGTTGGACATTCACATTTCTCTAAAAATACACATTTTTCAAATACTGCTGCACATTTCAAAAATGCTTGCGTTATCATGAGAATAAATACAATGGATATAAAAAAAAATCTACACACCTTTATTGAAACTGCAGGTTTTTATTAGGACAAATACTTGGAATTAAAAAACTCACACCACTCTGGTGGAAGTGTGCACCCCCAAAGGTACCACCTTTTCATACTACTCAAAAAAAAACTTTTTTTTTTTTAAATCATATCCTCATAAAGGAACCAAGTTTAATAATAGCTGTTGTTTTTGTTCTTATATACAGAAGCGTTAATAAAGTGCCGACTTTTCCGATTAAGCTGGTAAATACATGAAATTAAAACCTCACTGTTCATAAAAGCACACCTGAATGTTTAATCACTATCCTTATTTATTTAACACAATGCAGAGGAAATTAAAGATATTACATGATCAAAAGATATTTCAAATACGTTTATGAAAAACTGTTCAGGGACAAAAAAATACTCCAAAGAATTAGAGAGAATTTTTAATTTTTGTAAAGAGTATATGTTTATATGCTGCATAGAGGTCACTGTATTTCAGACAGTCCTCTCTATACGATGTTAATGTGGACCAAATATTTTGCATATAGCAAATCAACATATGGTGTGGATATTTCTCCCATTAAAACATAGAAAATGTTATCAGCATTGATCCAAGTGTTAGAACGAAACAAATGGCCCTTTCAGCTTTTCATCTTTTTACTGCAAACACCTTGGATTCTGTCTGGTGAATTATTAAAGTACCTGGGATGAATCAGAATGAATCTGAAAGAAAGGATTGCTAGTTTCGCTGTGTACATTCACAATTTGTGGAAAAGAACCTACAAAGCAGGACACCAATGCTGTGTGGAGCTGGAAAACATGGGATGCGTGGAGCACAAGAAATGCCTTAACTCTGTTTCATATTTCAAATGTGTTTTTTTCTTACCAAATCATTATTGTTTGATAACTTCATCACCTTTATTCTTAGCCAATCTGTCATAGTAACTAAAGTTGCTGTATCCTAGTATTTTTTTTTTTTACATATATAAACAGTACTTTACTGTAAAAGATATGCACCTGTAATGCCAACCAATTTTCTCTATTTTTTTAGAGGGACCAGTATATATTAAGTCATTTTTATTTGTTATTTTTCATTTTAATGTTGTACTGTTACTCAGCCACTAACACTGTGGAAAAATCACTTAGCGAACATTAAATGCATCCACTTATTTGCGTAAGAGCTAAAATGTGCCTTTCTGCAGGTACAGCAATATAGTATGTGCAGTGGTACGAAGGATTAGCAGCATACCTGTGCCGCAACATATACTGCTGGCACTGTAATGCGGGACCATCTGTACTGTATATATTTGCACTGAATAATTCACACATCCAATCCATTGCACCTTTGCAATATATATACACACACACACACACACATATACACACACTCATTTTTTTAATTTCTTCCTTAACTGCAGTGGACATTACATATGTCAAAGGATTTTGGAAATGATGGCCCAAGTTTCACCAAAGTTGCCCAACTGTATAAGGTGGAGGGAAGCAAAAACAGGCTTGACTATATATTTTGTTTGCTATATGCCAAGCAGCGATGGCCCAACTGGACAGTGAAAGGGCTGATCCTTCCCTGGAATTAGTCGAATAAGTTGGTTTTTTGCTGTTTGAAACACGATGTTAACACACCTTGTCCAAATAGATAAGCCCAGAACTGTGAGACCCGTATCACAGGCAGCGCATACTTATTTTTATAAGCCCCTTTCATCTGAGCGTTTACTAGGCTATATGCGGTGTTACCATGGAACTATTCAGGCCATCTGGCCACCCCTGCAGGAAGCATCAAGAAGTTAGTAAATTCGCTTTTTAGACAAGAAAAAAAGATCTAAAATACCAAACAGTGAATGTCCATGGTCAGCACACTTGTTTAAGCACAGCAGAGCGCTGACGCTACCCCGTGAGTCAACCGCAGTCATCGAGCATCATCACCACAATTAAATCTGACCGCTAAATGTGAGGATGCAGGTTCTGCACTTTTCCATGGACCGGAGCTACTTAAAATTTCTCCATAACCCTTCACATTTGTTGTCAGCCTTTCCGTCAGTTCCTCCCTCCTTACCACCTCCAACTAGTGTCTGCTTGTATAGGATTGTAGTCCGCGTTTATATTTTTAAACTGCACTTGCGATGTCTAAGGGTCACCCCCCTCCCACAAGCCCATCCAGACTTCTGCTACAGTGAGTCATCTGTCTGTTCTTCTCCATAATGACACCGAGGCGAGGGGCTTCATTCTGATTCACTGCCGCTATGATTCTAATTCTGTCTTTGCCTTCTCAGTAGTAAATTGGCTCCCTGTCACAATCAAAATTGCAGTCATTTACTTATTAGTGATCTGAAAATTCAGCTCTGGGCCTCGTGTATTCGCTGCCTAGGATCTTTTGTCAGTCTTACACTTCGTGTTGATTTATAAATGCATCGATGTAATTTTATATACAGTCCGCAGGGAGTACAGAGGGAAAATTGGCTAAGCGTTTTGACTGGTAAAGTCAGAATTCTAAAGTCTAAACAACATATCTAGAAGAAAATTCCAGGTTTGTTAGATGAATAGATGGGTAGCAGCTAAATTGTCTCAGCAACTTGCAATGCATGATTTCAGCAACAAGATAATGGTACACGGTAGGGTAAATGCTGAACGGGGTCCCAGTCCATTGCAGGAGAAATCACACACACTCATTCACTCACACATACAGACACGAAGGGAAATTCAGAGTCACCATCCTATCAGAAACACACATGGTTGGACTGTGCAAAGAAACAAAAGCATCTGGAGGAAATCCATGAAAAACAAATGAACACAAACTCCTACAAACTCAACCGGAGGTGCAGCACAGTAGGTTTCAACTATATGGCTATTGTACCTTCCTAATAATGTATATTTTATTTTTTTATTGCAATGTTATCAGTATTGCTATCAGTCAATCAGTCTTATTAATATGCTGTCAATATTTAATCATCCCTATCCAGATTTAATGATAGATAAATTAGATAATATTAACTGAGAGCCTCAGAGGCTCACCTAATAATCACCAAGCGTTTTAAAATTTGAAATCGTACATGAGAAACACGTAACACAATGAAGCATGACTCCCAGAAGGGTGAAAATAAGGCGGATATTTTCTTTAATGCTTATATTCTAAAATGCTACCAGTCTCTTTAAGTAAAGCAAAGCCATATATGGCAGTATTCCATGTGCCTGGATCAAGTCCAGTTTTTAATCATTCCTATGGTTTGAAAAATTGCATTGTTTTCCGTACATAATTATAACAGCCAAGCAAAAATCATGTCTTCATGCAAAGGAGAAACAGACCTTGAAATGGTCAGACTTACAGGAATATTTTATATGGCAATCTTGCTGGATTAAAGCACAACTAAGCACTGGCAACACCAAAAAAAAAAAAAAAATACATGAGCAATATATTTCTTCTATAAACGTATCAAGTGGATAGTAATACAAAGCACATATAATGTAGGGCTACCAGCTACCTTTAGAACGTTTTCAGTCCATCATGAACTGTTGCCATTACAGTCCTACACTGTAGGGAGTGTGGTGAGCAGAACCATTTTCAGCTGAAGTACCTGGAAATCTGTTCTGCACTCCAAAACTCATAATCATCCAACAATGTTCAGACCAGGTGGCACGCAGGTCACAGAAGGTGTTTCACTTCATCTGATGTTTTATTAAATCACTTTTGAAGAGGTTTAGCACCACACCTGGAAGAATTCTGGTCCTGGAACGCGGGGACGATGCGAAGAAAGTGTTGGCTCCTAAAACGATTCCATGCTCCTTAGTTTTCAAGTTCGAAAATCTAGCTTTGAGTGATGTAACAGTTTATTTGGCACTACTGTGCCATTATCCTGAGAAGAGGAGGAGGTGTTTAAAAATGGTCGATATTCAGATGCAGTTCCTCTACAGCAGGAAACAGAATGACAGGAGCCATTTTCTCTGCACTAGGACAGGCAGAGCATAAAACATGAGCTCTGCTTCAGTGCCATGTTAGACAATCGTACCCTACAGGGACACGGAAACTGGGATTAGACCTTAGTCCACCTTAGACAAAAGGCTCCTCAGAAAAGTGGACCGAGGCCATATAAATATTTAACTGTACAAGCAACATAACCAAAAAAAGTCCCTCAAAAAGGAAAAAAATTATTCCTTTAGGTTGTCCAATAAATAGCATAAATGCTATAACAGACTGCTGGGCTTACGCTGTTCTCAAATCAGCTTGTTAACGCTTTAATAACACTTACATCCAAATAAATATTATTTTAACATTTAGCGTTATAAAACCTATATGAAATGTTTCGTCTTATGATAAAAACTGTCAATTTTCTTCCTTATATTGAAAAGTATGTGTTAGATAAAAACGCAGCGATAAAAGGCAACTATTGTTCTTTTCAAGATACGCGGTGTTAATAGGCAACAAAAGACGACAAGGATACAGAAGAATATAACAAAAAAAAAATCATCACGCTTTTCGTCGATCCTTTCCCGGTTTTAACAGTCAGATACACGATTATGTAATTTTAAATGATGTACATATTAATGAGCAGCAATGGTGCCGACTAACTGTGCACAAACGTCAGTTACAAATGCAGGCCTACACAATGCAGGCTGCTCTCATCAGGAGGGGCAGTGAGGTGTGACACTGTGACATGCTGTGACAATTTCCTTTTATACCATTTGTCTGCTGCGACAATGCACTGTCAGGCTGCTAGGAGGCTCGGTGAATCCCACATATGATAGATGCATCATACAAAAGTACAATCACCTAAAGCACAGTGGTGTTATGGCTGAGACCGTGTGCTGACATTATTGAACAACTATGGGAATCCTCGGTTTAAGCTGTTACTCCGGGGTTGTGCTTTTAGATCTCCAAACGGCAACATCTCCAGTCAGGAACACATTTCGGGGATTAGTGAAAAATTAATGATGCGGTTGCACCAACCACCCTTTGCTGTACGGCCCAACACTGCCATTATACATTGTTTTTATAAAGCCAGCTGCCAACATACTATGCTGCAAAGAAACTATTTTCCTCCATTTAATAGTGAGGCATCAGTCATTAAGATGCAAAGTGTGAAATAAGAACGGCATACGTTCTCACAACATATGGGCAGTACGTGCATATTCAGCTCCGAGGTTTAACATATTTTTGGGTCGTGAAGTGAATGCGATGGTCTGTGAGGAGCTTGCAATTTCTCCCCATGTTCTAGGTGGGAGCCTTGTTCAGTGTGTACACTGCCTAGTGCTGTTTCAGGGTTACACCATCACACAATTGCACAGAGCACCTTTCAGCTTTTGTGCTCCCATCTCACCAGCTGAATCCATGTGATATCAACATGCTGCGATCCCACGGTGTCGTCTAAATTTGTAATGAATGGCTAAACAAATAAAATGAAAATGGAATCTGACATTATGTGCACAGACTCCAGTTTCCTACCACAGTCCAAAGACGTGTTCCACGTTAACCGCTTGCTCTTAGTTGCGTTCGTGTGTGGCCACGTGCGACGGAGTAGCATCCCATCCAGTCATATCGTAGAGCCCAGTAATTCTGGAAGAGGCTCTGGGCTGCCACAACCCTCACCAGGATTAAGAGGTTAATCATAACAATGGTTGGATGGCTATACTGTATGTGTGGGTTTGATGCCCATGGATAGGCTGTAGACTGCCATGACCTGACTTAGAACAAGCAGTTATAGACATTGAGTGAGTGTATAAACAGAGGCGAGGAAAAAGTAAGTACACCCAAGGAAAAGGTATGTCTTTTTGTACATATTGTAACAACAGGAGAGGGAGCTACAGCTTTCCCATCATGCTTTCCTGTTCATGCATGTGTGAATAGTTGGCCAACTATCTTGACAAGGATAAGGCTGGTAATGATCCTGCTGGTGTGTTATGTGTTCGGTAGAAGTGGGGAAGGCGTATCATGCTGCTGTGTGGCGGTTCATTACGCCATGCAAGAATAAAGTTTGTGGTCCCACACCTCAGTCTCCTGAACCTTTTGTTAGTAACACCGCTAACACTGCTGACACCGAGGCAGGTTGTTACATTGGTGTTAGTACTGGGATGGACAGTGAGATTGGTTGGTGTGTCTGTTCATAAACACCTCAGCTACAAAGAGCAAGGACAAGAACAGGATATGTGGTGTCCTTCCAACATTATTAACAGATAAAAGTGATCAAAGTTTAAAAACTTTTGTTTGCATCCATTTACATCCAATTTACTTATGCAGAAAAAGTAAGTACACCCCACCTGTAAGTACACCAATTGCCTGCAAGTAAAATCAGGTGGATCAAACTGGTGCAAATGAATAGAACATCACCGGAGAGCAACTCGGAGGGAACCGTCTTACATAAACATCAGGAATGTATGGTTTTGTTTGCTCTTTGCCCTTTGTAACTGAAGTGTGAGTCTGCATCATGCCAAGATCAATGTAGCTCTCTGAGACCTTCATAAGGACAGCTGTCTCTTCAGGGAAGAGTGTTAAAGCCACTTCCAAGCAATTTGGTGTCAATCGCTCGACTGTTGGAAAGGTCATCTACACATGGAGCATATTTCAAACCACTGCTAATATATCCAGGTCAGGTCATCTGTCCAAATTCAGCCCAAGAGCTGACTTTAAGATGCTGCAGAAAGTCTCCAAGAATCTCAAGATAACATCCAGAGAATTGCAGGCAAGTGTTTGCAGATGATGTCAACGTGCAAGAGTCTATCATTCAAAAGATACTGCACAACTCTGACTTACAAACAAGCTGCATGGCTAGTGTGGGCCAGAAAACATCTAGGTAAAGACCAGGACTACTGAACAATGTGCTTTGGACAGATGAGACAAAGGTAGAGCTGACAGAGTCTGAGAGCATGCCAATGTTTGGCAAAAACCAAAACCTTTGAGCTTTTGATCAATGGTGCGGTAAGCTTTACGGTTTGGGCCTATTTTCTGCCTGCGGGCCTGATCAGCTTCAGTCAACAGTACAGTCAATAGTGAATTCTACATTGTACTAGAGAAAGGACACTTGGGGAGAATGTGATGCCCTCAGAGAGATAACTGAAGCTGAACCGTAAGTGGACCTTGAAACATGGCAATGACCCCAAAAACTTGAACCAATCTACAAACAAGTGGGTCAGGAAGAAGAAATGGACAGTCATGCTATGACCACAGTCAAATGCTGCGGAGGGACTTCAAGCCAGCCAGTACATGCGAGAAAGTCCTCAAACATCACACAGTCGGACAAGTTTTGTAGGGAGGAGTGGGCAAACATTTCTCCAAGCCAATGCGGGAGACCGACAGACAAGAAATGACAAGAAATGCCAACAAAAAGTATTTTCTATCAAAGGAGACAACAGCAGTTACTGAAACTAGGGATGTACTTATTGTTTCAACAGCAAAATGCTGCTTTTGAATTTTTTTGTTTGTATTAATAATTGACAACTATGATTGTAATTGTTACTTGTTGAATTAGATCCTGTCTATCCGACAATATTATTAGGGATTAAATGGGGATTTAATGGGGATTACACATTTCCGCATGCAAATATGTTGAACTACGCGCACATTTTCATGGGATGCACTTACTTTTCCTCATCACTGTATATTAATATCTTTTTAGCATAATTAAATAACCTATTCCAACAAAGCAGAATTTGCCAATACCTGACACGGACTGTGGTGTCGGATCACAAAATTTTGCTACGTGAGCTTTACCTAATAAGCTTCCGGAAATATTCTACAAGTCCTCTTTAATGGTTCTTTATGAAAGGGCGTAATCCACTATGCATTCTGAATAATAGGCAAACACGGATTAATTTATAATAAGCACAAAAGCACACATTTTAAAGTGCAACAACGGATATAAAATTAAATTAAAATCTCGAGGACAAGACACCAGGTATGCAAACTAACCAACTTGCAGGAACATAATGGTCTGGGAATGCTCATTTTTCATTCCTGTATGTTCAAGAGAATAAACTTGCTCATTCCAGCATCACGTTATTATCTGTGTAATTCACTGTTTTCATCAAAGATAAAATTAAAAATATTCCATACATTAATTTTAATTATATGAATGAAGTATCTATAAAAGCTTTTGTTGTCCTAAATTGCTTCCTTTGCATTTGGCTTCCTCGACATTTTTGACCTTTGCAGCCGCGTCATAAAACACGAATAAAAAAGAAAGGAAAAAAGCAACTGTGCACTATTTCACAAAAAATCCTCTTCGTTTACAGACAAAATAGTGTGCAGCAAAAATCGCGTCATGCATTGGCTTTAGGCGCCAAAGAAAATACCTTCGTCTTCGTGCCCGTCATTACCGGACTTATCCTTGCTGTGTTTCTTGGTGTGGGCCCCTGTAACTGAAATAAAGCAGAACAGACAAAGCACAAGAACATTCAAAATTGCAAAGGGTGGAGGAAGAGGAATGAAGAAAGACAGAGAGAAAATTGAAAAATGCACGGCACACAGTTGCAGGACCACACCTTTGGGTTTGGGTTTGGGTTTAAACAACATGGTGACAGTCCTTTTTAACCAGGAACACATTACGGTGTGCATTTACAAAAAATGATTTAGCAGCGTGTTAATGCCGTAGTATGCACTCATACACCACTGCACAGCTCTTTTCACTCCATCCTGCTTAAGGACAAGCTGATATTAAACTTCAGACTGAAATTTAAAATTCAATGTTGAATATTTTTAATTTAGGACAGGCATTGCTTCACAAGCATGCAAAACAGTACTCCTTTGTGGGTATACAGTAAATAGAATTATTTACTTGCATTGCTTCTTGTTACTACTTCTTATACCTTACTTCACACATTTTAAGTCGACCAAGGTTGGGACTGAAATACTTAATTTAACTAATCTTGCGATGGATTCCTATCTAGAGTATGCTTTGTCTAGTTTAGCACCCTGGACCACCAAAGCACTGCCAAAGGGTGGGTGGTTATGAACAAAAAGTGTGCTCTGCTGAATTCATAAATAACGTTAGGTTTGTTTAACCCTTTCTGCATTCACCACACTTTTGCCCAGGATATTATCGCAAACAGAAAGCCAGTTAAATTATTTTTCCGTATGTTTACATCAAAGTAAACTTAACAATCGTGGTATTTATATTGCATAATTACATATCTACAAAGTCTACTCACAAAACCGCTACAAGTTGTCTAGGGTGCAGGCCTACAATTTCCTTTTCATACACAGCGAATTTTAAATCCCTACAATGAATTAAATGTCTCATTTCTTAAATGAAGTACAAAAAAGTCACAATGCAGTCAAAGTAATGTGTGACCAAACTGTTCTGACAAATTATTATGGAAAATATACGTATAAAACCAATAACAACCATAATTTATACAGTACTTGGGTTGTTAAGTAATTCAGCCTTTGTGTTAGTTTTTTAGATTATCTAACCTTTTTTTGTTTGAACAGAAGTTTGCTTTTGAAAAGAAATGCAAGTTATATTTCTGCATTGCATAATATCTTGCAACTTTTGACTTGTCAGTATAAACTTACAGTCTCTTAGGCTTCTATGTTTGACAGGAGTCCAAGTTCTACAGTAATAATACAACATGCATCATATTTTATGGACACCTATGGGTGTGTTGCACAGCTACAGTAAGCAAACACAGTAGCAGAGGTTTGTTAACCATTGTAGCTGGCTTACACGCATTCAGCTGCGCCTTTCTAGCTGGTCTTATATCAGCTGTGCATTCATCAGAAATAAATTATACATTGCTTAGCGGACATCTTTGTAGCAGGCAGCTTAAAAGCTTATATAAGGATCCGCGCCTCTGTTCAGCAGGAAGCTCTTATGTGATCAATTCAAAGTACATCGCTCAAGGGCAGTAAGGCAGGCACGCAGATTTGAACCATCAACCTTCAGATCGCAAACTGACACCCCAGTCCATTTCACTACCTCCTCTCCCTTGTTTCTACATAACTGAAACAACTTCACAAACTTACAGTATAAAGATTTTCACTCACATGCGCCACAGCCTAAATCAAAATGAATACAAATTTTGCATCGTGCGGGCATTTATCAGTTTTTGTATCAAGAGAAGGATTACTAGATTATATCTGTTTCAGGAAGTACTATTAAGTAATATTCCCTCATTATTTCTAGTAATAATGTAGCTGTTAAAAATTAACTTTAAAAAGGTTTTTGAACATGAAGTGTATTACTTTAAAATATTTTGCTGGAAATCTTTTTTACAGCTTTTCCACTATGAAGTTGCTCCCTGTAACCCTTGAACATCTATGTATTGAAGATGACACCCATATAAACTTCCGCTGCCCTCGGCTCTCCGTGTTACTTATTCCGTCTCAATCGTACATCTTTTACAGGATGCAGACACTGCAATTAAATTCATTTCAGCGATCACTGATGGAAGGCAGTGGGAGGCCGAAGCAGAGGAAGCCTACAGCTATGAAAAAGTACTGGGAATATTGACCTTCATACCACAGTCAAGCAACGCAGTGGATCTATCGCTCATTCCACTAAGCAGCTACTGGCAGCAGACCAAAGACAGCAGATGGGAAATTGCTGACCTGCATTCCATCCAGCATGCAAGCTCAACAGTCAAAACCAAATATTTCTCACCCAATATCATAACTATGCATGACACTTGTATGACTTGCATCTGTTGCTCATCACTACAAACTCCACTGTAGATGCATTTAGTTCTGCAAACATTTATGATTTTGAGTATATCTAAAAAAAAATCTATTTACTAAAAATCTATTTCAGTCAGCATTCTGAGCTAGGCATACTGAATAAAAAAATGTCATGGGTACAAGTGGTAGAAATGCAGGTTCACTGCAGGATTATATGTCCAGTCGGGACTGGACACCGCTTGAGACCCTCCACGAGGAGACGGAAAGCAATGTATGCAGCGGTACCCTCTGCCTGGCCTGTTTTATCAAAGACTTGAATTTATGCAAATATAAGGGACCACAACAACCTTAAACTAAGCATTTATATGTCTCTGCAATGTACAGCATGAAAAGGAGGCAGAATTTAATATTACATCTAAGATTAACTTCTCATTCTCCTAACTATTATTATGCATTACATGTTTAATTTAATTCAGGATTAATAAAACTGACAGGGTTTTGACCTAAGTAAAGAACTTAATTAAGAATTCAATTTCAAGTAATTTTTTAATACAGAAATTTTTTTCAATTTTTAAACTGCCATAATGCAGTGTAGCAGATGTGAGTTACAAATTTTTTTTTAAATAAATATTTTTAAATATGAGTCATTGCTGCGTTATTGTATTTAATAATATAAAAACAGAAATAGTTACAAATTATGAAGTTTAGCTGTCTGCTTGTATTCCTTATTCCGTTCATTTGGACATTAATGGCCATCATTTATTCTCCTACAGTGTGCTTTGAAGCAAGCTGGGTGAAAGACAATGACCTGTTGGAAGTCAGTGTCTTGAGGTAAAGAGCAGTTACAGTTACTAACAGAGAAAAACAAAAGTATGAAAATTGAAGACCTTGCACAAATTACTAAAAGGGAACTTAGGAGTCAAAAATTTGCAATAGATTTTGATTCCACTACATTAAATTATGCAAAAAGCGCTCTTCTTTGTGGATCGTCTACTGACATGGATCATTGCAGCAGAGTACAGCAAAAGGTGACATTGATTCTTTCATTAACAAAGTGTGCAGCTCATCAAATGTCATAGGTCAACCTCAAAATGATGTTTTGTGGCTTTTTATAAGTAATAATTTAAAGGATTGTTTATAAATTAATAACCCTGATGACAGGGACACTGGTGATGCATTTTCAGCCTAGTAAGAAATATTAACTTGTGACTAACATGGGTCTACCCCTTTTCACATCTCACTGGTTGGTCTTATTGAAGTGAAGAAAAAAGCTCCCAGGTTGGTATTGGTGGTCTGACTCGGAATGTTATTTTACAAAATGTTGTCACAGAGGGCTCTAAAGTGGACTTCCGACATCAACCAGGCCAAATACAGTAAATGTGAAATTAACTTATGTGGTTTCAGTTATCCTGATACTAATCGCATTTCATTTTGGTTAATTCTTTTCAAATTTGAACTATAAATTACAGTCATATTTAATGCATTTGCGCATGTCTACAGACTTTTTAAAGAGCTAGATGGGAAAAACTACTCATGGGAGTTATCAATAGGTTTTCGTAAATGCTCATCAGAAACTACTTTTGGGATATTAGCCAAACGTAAGCGAATTACAACAAATCTGCCGAAAAACAATTAGACTTACAGAATATTGTTGAGAAGTTTAGTGCTTGAGTTTTAACTAATGTTAAATTGATCTTAAATACTAAATAATGTAACACTGTGGCAAATAATAGAAAAAGGTAAACGTACACCAGAATCGGTGTTTATTTAAATTGTAATCTAACTGGGGTGAAACAAGTTTCGGAGCAAATAAAACAAAAATATTCCTTTAGTTGGGTTAATCAGAAGAAATCTGGATTTTTTATAACTGTGCAAAAGTAGATATGACAAAGACTGGAGTGGGTGACTCTTTCTGGACTTCACTCTTGCCAAAGTCTTCGCCCTTGAGCAGCCCAGGGAAGAGTTGCCACTAAGGGAGCTGCTGAGGGCACACTTACAATGGAAAAAGACAATGGAGCAGATTTTTGCTCCCTCCAGAGCTAACTGCTTCTAAACATGGTTGTTTTGTTTTATAAAACCATGAACAGATGCGGTGTCATTATCGTGACAATAAAAAAAATAATAAAAATGTGGTAATGATTACATTGCAGAGAACGACTGCACTGGACAAGCAGTTATGAATGAAGAATGAATAAATGTATGAATGAATAAATGTTGGGCAGGTATTCATATTTTTATCCCCACTTTAACTAAATACTAACTGTAATTACTGTAGATTACACTGTACTATAAAAATGGTTGTTTAAGCAATTTAAATATTTATGCAGTAGATACATACTTGCATATCTAAGTGTGTGTTTTTTTTAGTAAAATATGTTAACTAAATCCAAAATTGTTTTGGGGAAAAAAAAAATCTATTTACAGATTTATAGTGATAATGCTATAATACTGATAGTAGCAATTGTGATAATAGTTTATGCTGATATTTCTGTTGTTTGCCATGCAGATTATCAACACATGTAAATGATTGTTCTGAATGCTGAATGTAAGTCCCACTATCATGCTTGTTCTGTTATTTCTATGCATCAACTAAAACATGCAGTATTTAAATAACCAAATATAAATATATTGAAATTACAAATACACTGGCCAATTATCTTTTGAACACAAGTGGGACTCGAAGGCTGTTAAGGCTTCCAATATATTTTGTTTGCAACTCCCAAGTCACTTACACCACAAGTCACAATCCAGCAGTGTATAAAAATACAATTTTACCCACAAGTGGGTTAGGTTCCTCCAGTAAATTTGAAACACTGAAAGACTTTATTATGTTTTTGTGTTATTTTATATTCTATGTACACATCACTTAAAATTCATTGAAAAATGACATAGAATTAAAAAAAGTTGTCTCCCATGAGAGAAATTTGTAAAGTTAAGCATTAAATGCGTAATTTGTACTATGTTAAAGGTATTAATGAATACAGTAGTTGAGTGAATGTTTTGTTATGACTATGTTATCCAGCATATTGTGCTTACTGCTGCAAAGCATTGTAACCTGTGATCTGCAAACTGAACCGGTGTATGTAACTGTCACCCAGCTGCAAGTTCTGCTAAATTCCGAACCCTTCTCTTCCAGACACGAAACTCGCTCAACTGAGACCCCTAAATCAGGAGTTACTCCACCACACTTAAGATAACGCTTCCTTATAACAACAATGCCCAAGGTTGCACTCACAAAGAACTGAAGTGAAAAACTGCCGAGAGGCATGCATACCTTGCAAACTGTTGTATAAATAACCCCTGTATCCTTTGTTCGGGGAGACACTTTTGGAGGGGGCACACCGGTGTGTATTCTACAGAACAATAAAGTGTACCTCTCTCTACACCTGAAGTGTTATTTTTTCCTTCAATACTCCACAAACCTATTACTTTCTGATTGGTGACTGATTCAACCCAAAAGAATGTCATAAATACATCTGATTCTCTCTACAAAAACTTTAAAACATAAGCAAGCAAATAAATAAACAAATAAATAAACAAATAGAAATATTTTAAAAATCATAGCATATTTAAAAACTTGCTGCTCAGCCATCTCTTTAAACCTTGGAAAGCGCTGAGTAAAACTGGGACTAAGAAAAAAATAATAAAAAATGAAAAACCTTTTCTTAAAATTCTAGAATGTTTTCCACAGCCATGAAATTCTTATGATGCTAGTTTTATAACATTCCATTGAATCTGTAAAACACGGTGAAGTTACTTTTATATCACTGGTACATGCAGAATTTCTTCAGGCCATCTTGCTGTGTCTTCCTGGTTAATTGTGTTTCTTACCGATTCCAAAATTATTCAGCAGCTTTACACTCTTTAGTCACAGGAAAAAATGACACATGCTTAGCCTTCACCTGTTTTTATACTGCAGAAAGAACAGTTTAAATGTAATGATCAATGTAACTTTTACTGGCGCAGTTCAGGATAAAAGAGCACGTTAAACCCAGGTTAAAAAAAGGAGTAGGACATCAGGAGCAACCAAACCCAGAGCTCAGTCCAGAGTTCCAGACATCCAATGTTTAGAGTTACTTTGCTTATCCCTGCCCTTGCAAAATACTAATGCTTGAAGCCAAAGGTGTTTCTTTGTAGCACCAAAACACCAATCACTGCACCATACCAGCCTCATCTTGTCCCACACACCCTGTTATTTACGGCACATATCACCAGCTCTTACAAGAAGGCACACCACCGTTACACTACCGCAAATAAAGCCTAAATCTGAAAATCAAATGAGGATCAGGTACTCCAGGAAAAAACGCACAGGCAGTGATTTCTATTTCTCTACATTCTGCAAATTTTAAAGCCAAATTATGAAAATTGTTTTATCCGGGGTATAACTTTCCCAGACACAGGTCTTATCAAAATGTCTGTTGTATTTTTTCTGTCTAAATTTACATTCGAGTTCATACAACTGTAAAAATATTGCTTGATTTGCGTCATGTTTTTGTTGCGGAATATAATGGATCACATGACCAGAGTTTGGTTGGGAGCATGACCGCAGCATTGTGGGGAGAACTGACATCGATGCTGAGGAAGGAGAGACGACTCTAAGGCTGTTTTATTCTGCATGTAGTCCAAGAGGCTCACACGGTGTTTGTTTTTTGTGTTGCGTGTGATGTTTTGTATATGAACGGTGGAACACATTTTCAGTGCACAAATGTGAATTTATCGTACAAATGTGTTTGGGACTGTTTTGGCGGGAACTAGCAGGATATATTGATTTACGCATGCTTGTACTTTTATGTTGTTTATTTCTCTTTAGCTTTCACTGTGTATTTTGAAGAGAGAGAGAGAGAGAGAAAAAATTTAAATCTTCAAAAACATCTGGAAGAAGCATGGCCATTATTTGTTGGCCCTATGTAGTTACACAGGGTGTACTCCGGTGTACTTCATGTCCTGTGGGTACCTATCTCTGTGACCCTGCACTGGACTGTTCCATTCCATTCTGAAATTTTAGGAAGATAAAAAAGTAAGGGCGTGAAATTCAGATGTCAAAATTTGGGGTGAGAAATTCAGAGACTGAAATTCTGGGAAGAAAATTCAAAGAAAGTATCTGAGGATCTGGGGAAGAGTAAATCTGTGTTTGCTTTAGTGACCATGTTGCTTGTGTTTATTAAATGCCCTTTGTGTAGCCCTTTGCCTTTCGATACTTCCACGTTCTTGGATCCGACATCATCTCCAGAACCCTGACAGCATCTGAGCAGCATAAAGTTTAACTGTAGGACTGAGGTCCTGGAGGGGTGGGCAGAAGTCCTGAAACGGGTAGGCTCCTTTGGGTTGTCATTCCTAATAAACTGTGTGCTATTTAAGTCACACTTGTCCCATCAATGTCCATCATTGCAATGTGCTGCTTTTACTACATAAAGAAAAGAGTGAAACACCATAATTTATTGATTTCAGACTCTTGCCTTAACATTATAATACAAACCAGCACATCACAGGGAAATCATCCAAATTAAAGCTCAAACAAAAAATTTAATTCAGGAGTTATTAACCAACTTCCAGTGCCAGCTGTGTTCAAATATTGAGGCACAGGTGTATATGGTTATGCATGAATGTGGTATATACCTGGGTCTCACAGATATTAGCTGTTTTTGCCAATGCTTCCACACAGCACCATTTCGACAACCAAAAATTTGAATCGAAAGATTTGTGTTACGTTATCTTAGGCACTCCATTAGTACTTAAGCAACATTATTTGCTAATCTGCACCCTCAAATGCATACAAAATGTGAAAGGAATGATAGAAATCAGTTAGGTTTAAAACAAACAAAAGCTGTGGCATTCTTTGGTCCGATATCAAACATCAACAAACTTTGCTCAGAATGATGTCCCCAAAAAAACGGAATGTTTAACTATTACCGAGATGCTCAAACTGTGAAAACACATATGGAAAAACGAGTAGTTTTCCACCTCTTGTGAATCACATTTAAAATGGCTACCCTGTACAGCACTTTATTTCCAAGTGTTACCCTGTGTGCTTCAGAGAGGCCGCAGCCATCTCTCTCTGCTCCTGTTCTGTGCCACGATGGCTTGCTTACATACCTCCTTTTCTACACATTTTCTTGTTGGGTTTCCTGGCACATTCCTTGGATATTCGTTTGACTGTAAAATGAATAGAAGACTACAAAATAACAGAAGGCTCTACAAGATGAGCCCCCACATGCACAAATGGCACCGAAAACCCCACATCTCCCTTACAGTCATAAGGGATAATAATAAAAATATGTCAAGAGAGTGAGGGGTGGGCCGAATATTCCAAAGTAAACACGATTATCATAAATAAAACAATTAACTGCAACCTGGGATACAATAAGCCTATTTTACATGCACATCTATGTATGACCCATAATACATACATGAAAGGAATGAGAGAAAGTAATTGCACTGGTCATAGTGGATATTTTTATGACGCAGTGCTTGTATTCATGCACAATGTGTAACTCCAGAAAAAATTACAATTTACGTATCATATGCAAAGCAACTGCCACATGTGAATGCGCACATAGCTGTCAACCCTCTTCAAACGGCTTTAAACGGATCAGTCGGACTTTCTGCCTCAGTTTACATAAGGAATAAAACTGTCCATTATTTTATCAATGGGAATTATGCTAATCTGACCCTTTAAGGACACCATAAATAAAGTTTACAGTCAGGAATGTAATGGGGCTTTAGGTGTCATTTCAGAATGGTGTATAACTGGTAAGCTGGTTGCCAGCTTAATATTTGGGAGAAATACTTGAAATTTTATTATATTTAAGGCTACTTGATGTCAGCTCTGTGTTTTCAGCCGTTTTCATACATTTGAAACAAAGTGATTTCATTGGATATATGCAGAAAAGGGCCTTTTTCCCCACTTACATTAATGTTTTCATTTAACCTGTTATTGTTAAACTGCTATGAAAAATAAAATTAATACATTAACACTACATAAAGTAGATCTGGCAGAACAATGCGCAGTATATTTGTGTACTTGACGTGACTTAACTTCATATCCTTCACTTACTCCCTTCATTCAATTCTTAAAGTAAGTGAAGGGACAGGGTACCGTTTTCGTCAGACACCTATACCAGCTTTGCAACCCAGGGTTCCAAAAAAACTAACAGAATCCAATTGTAAAAAGAATGATACAGCTAATCAGAAACTGGACAATAAAGGGTTTTATGCTGTGATTCCACAGGTTTCAAATGTACCAAGAAGTTGTCACAAAATCCACAGTAAGCCAAGGTGAGACATTTGGATTGGAGTTTTCATTCTGCTTTGAGGCTGACCTTCTTTTCATAATGCTTTAAAATTTTCTTTGCCATTAAGAATAAGTACAGTGTCAGAAAAGGGAGTGGATGACATACTTTGATTAAGAGATCAACTTAAAATGAACAAACATGGAGGACACTGACACAGCATGCACCAGACAATAGCGCATGCTGCAAACACAAAAGAAAAGGAGGAACAAAACTTTTTTTGCCTTATTTGGTGTACCCAACTCACTCACCATCTTCCGTTGGAACATAGATGTTTAAATACAGGCAATCCTCATTTTGGTCTTGTATGTATGTTGCTACTATATCCAGGTTAAAGGTGAACCACACCGGCATCATGATCTCTGGCACGGCGTTGTGAATATTTTGAGGGCAGACGGGTGCAAAGTGAGTCGTGTTCTTGATGCCTGACCAGGAAGAAGGAGGTTCAGGGGGCATGAAGCGTTTCTCTCCAATCGGTGAGGCTGCATACGGGACCCCCAGGTACTGGTCCACAGGCCCCAGGATCTCACTGGGCAGGGGGACCCTCACGCCTCTCAGTTTTCCGTACTGCGTGTTCACAGTCGGGTGGTAGTTCTGGCCCGCCACGGCTGTGAGGGACCAACTGAGACCCAGTATCCACAAAGAGATGCTGTAGCGGGAGGCCGCCATGGTTCCATGCAGGGGGCAGAGACGGGTGTTCGGCTGATGTCTCCCACCTGCGAACCACATGGCTGATGCAAATGACTGTTCCTGCAGGGCTCCAGAACACATGGGGCACCCTCTGCTAATGCCACCTGTTCCCTCCAGCCATCGACTCTGGTCCTCCTTCACCTTGTCATGTATTCTGGCACCGGCAAAGTTTGCCTTCCACTGAAGGATGTTCTTCAACGGCGGTGAAGGTCCAAAGTCATTCACCCAACACTGCAAAAGAAAACATGTTTGAATGAAATTAAATTTTGTTCCACTGCACCTCAACGCTGCTCAGAATAGCTGCATAAAAAGGACACAGAAATAGACAGACACATACTTGAATCAACTGGTTAGCAAAAGAGACAATTACACAACTACACTGTTTCTCAGAGCCAGAACGAGACAAGAGGAGAAAGAACTTTCAGGAAGAAGCCACAGATTGATTTCTGGCTTTTAAACCATTATTACCACAATTGTTAATAAGAACCAAAAAATGGTTTAGTGCAGGACTCTGAAATCAAAAAACATCTCCCAAGAGTGAGCAGAAGTTCTACATGACAGTAAAGCATGGAAAAGCAGTTTCACTGTAAAGCAGAAGTTTACACAGTATCCCCAAAAATATGGCCGTAAAATAACCTACATAACATCCACACTTTTCTCTTTATAGATGCATAAAAAAGATTATACATGTAGCACCATTTTAGCAGCTCTTCCTAGCTAATCCAGAATTGCCTGGATAAATACTGAAAAAGGCAACATTGGAAATGTAAATGATTGTTCTGAATCCTGAATGTAAGTCCCACTATCATGCTTGTTCTGTTATTTCTATGCATCAACTAAAACATGCGGTATTTAAACGTTTTGCTTTGCCTAACTGTTAATAAGACATGCCCAATAAAATGAATAGCACTGACACAGTTTCGACATTGTTGAAAAAGTGCATCGGCGAATCCTTAAAGGCGCTAGATCGTTTGTCATAGCACTGGTAAAAATAAAAATAAAATAAGTGAATAACCCGGGGATTAAATAATTGGAATTCAGTGACATTTCTATCACGGCAGTCACAAATGAGAGTACTTCAATCATCTGAAGGACCATTCAAACCCTTATTTATGGCCTCAAGATGATGAAGATGCAGAATACAAGCGTTTAAGCTCTGTCTCCCATGTCATCATGGATGAAGAGAGATATTTTGTCTCTTTTAAGTAAAATGAAACAGAGTCCTGTCCAGAGTTTGACAAACTTTTATTCATTGTCTCCACGGTGATGAAGGGTAGAAATGTGTGCTAGGGTAGATGAAGCAGCACGGGTGGGCCAAAAAAAACAAAACAATTCAGCTGAAACATAATGATGCTTTCCATTTGGTGTAGTGAGGCTCATAACTGAAGAGGTCAAAAAAATTCACCCGCCTTCACTTAGTCTTAATAATGATGTTCGACAAACTGTCAGCTAATATTAGTGAGGTCATCTGCTGATCAGCCATGTGTGAGTATCTGCATATTTCTTACCACACTGTCAACACAAACTGTAGTGGTCAAATGTTGTATTCTTTCACGCACAAAGGTTGAGTCAAAAGTCTGGAACCACCCAAATATTTTAAAATACCTAATGCTGGATGCTCTTAGTTCCTCTTAACAATATCACAAGTGTATGATTTTAATGTGTGAACACCCCTCTGCCTTGTTGAATTCAAGTGAATAACTCCAAATGGGGGGTCATGTGGCCACTGTAACAAATTTAAAATGTAAAAGGACATTCGATGGTGAGATCATTTTTTTTTTTTGGTATCTTTACCGGTTTTGAAGTTTGATCTGTCAAAGTTGCCTATGTTTAACAACATGGTGATTTTGCTGGGAAAGGACAATAGGATTTATATGATTCTGCATGCAGGTGCACTAAGTTGCTGGGAAACTGCAACAAGCTTCAACTGTCTCGACCCAGAACGTGCATATATGGCTTAGGTTTAGATGGCTGAAATCTGCTGCTACGTTTATACAGTATTATTTCCATTCTGAATGTCATTAAAAAAAAATAAAGAGCCAAATAAAGTTCTGTCAGTTTAAAGTCATGCCATTTGAATTTAACATTAAACTCACAGTGACATCAAAAATGCCATAATTAACTCCACTGACAGTTTATGCCAAATAGAATCCACTTCCTTAGCTGTTAATAAAACATTATGTAAGTTAAAATGGATATATCTTTAAATCCTATAGTTTTAAGATAATGTGTAAATCAGTTATGGGTACAAGATATCAACATATCAATTCAGGTCAATTGGCATTCAACTGGTATCACAGTACCATTTCATTACATATAATTGCTGAGTATTTGGGATTCAAATCAGTAACCAATAAAAAATAATAAATAAATAAATAAATAAATAAATAATTTCATTATTTATTCATTTTTTGTCTTTAAAATCTATGCTAACTGCTTCCTGTACCATTTGATTTAGCTAATATCACTTTTGTATATATAGCATATATTAGGTAAATCAAAAAGCAACCTTAAGCAAAATCGCTTACGTAAAAAATAATAAACTCCCTTATACATGTAATCAGAATTCATACAGAATTATTCCTGCAGGTATATTTCCTATGAAGCCTGAATGGTGTGGTCTATTAACCTTATCTAATAACCCCTGTCAGAAGCATAACTAAAATTTAGGCCACACTGCTGTGGTGGAGCAACTTGTCAGGTGTTAAAGGTAACCACAAATTAGATAATATAATAACAGAACATTCATAATAGCATTCGTAATAGCACAATCCACTGGAAACCATCGGTTATGTTACATTTTACTGTATTCTTGCTTGTCTCTGAGCATTGCAGCAGATATTGTTTATTAATGATTTTGCTGAAAACGCTGCTGCCTACTGAGGTGCACATCCGCATTTAATGGCCTCTAGCTTAGTAATGCCTAAAATACAACTGCATGTCTAGACAAGGTTCCACTGTGAGCTGCTTAACAATAATATGGCTCAAAAAGACAGAAAACTGCATAATTCCAAAAGCCTCAAGAAATCCTATGATGACAGCCAAATTATAAGAATAATATATTTAGGCAAGAGATTCATACTGTATATCCAGCCATTATGAGTAAATTATGCACACAATGCATCTCCATAATGGAAAAAGAAGTTCATTAACATGGACAGGAGTGGGAAGCGGAAGTGGATCTGGACTTTGCTGCCAGCCAAACATACAGTTGTAGAACTGCCACAAAGTAAAATAAAATAAGGTTTTAAAACCTACTGTGTTAAATATATTATATTATTGTGGCAATGTGTATACAACAGAGGCAGGTACAGACTTGAGGGACATAATTTTAAAAAGCAACTATGTTTTTTCCTCCCAAAATCATATAAAAAGCCTTGCACAAAAAACCACCATAATACCTACAGCATTATGATATTAATTTGTTACTTATGATAAATCATTTGTACTAGAAAGGCCACAAAATGCTACATTAAAAATGCTTTTTGAAAAGAGTATTTCAAAATATCTGTCAATGTCAATGTTAAATATTAATTTAAAAAAAATCAAATAAATATAAAGTATCGAATACAATTTTAAAAAATCATATTACAAATAATACTAACATTAAATATTAAATTAAAAATATTATATATTTAAAAACCCACTTGTGGTGACATGTAATTTTTTTTTTTTTTTTTAATGTTCTGACAATTTTCTAACACAGCGATACATGTCACAGGAACTTTAAAGTCTGGCACTGAAGACGACTGGTGGGCTTAGTAGTGCCAGTTCACCGCTGGATCCAACACTTCAGTGTACTCGCACAGCATAAACAGACAAAATTATTTAAAGTGACAAAATGACATTTTTAAACCTGTGATAAATGTAAAACACATTATATTAAATCTGACACATTCAAATGAAGAGCACAAAAATGAAATGACATCGAGATCAAATGGCAGTGAATGCTTTTATTGATGTCTAAATAGCGTCTAGCTTCTGCAAGGTTTCTAAATGGTATAATTCCAGAATCCCAAGGTGTTTTAGGGCCTGACAAAAAAGTCAAATGTCAAACGTCAGCAGAGCTAAAGGGCAAAAGCAGCAGTTGCAGTAGCAGCTGCCTCTGGGCCAAGCAATATTATTTAGCTACAGGGATCAATTATTCTTTTTAAAGGGTGAGCTTTAAAAGGATCGGCAATAAAATGTAAATAATATATCTAGCTTTACCTTGAAAACACTAAAATAAGAACCTGAAATTCTTTCAAGCAGAAACCCACACTGCGCAACACTACAGTGGAGGAATAAAAATAAGAAAAAGAATTTGAAAAATGTTAGAAACAAACATATCTCTTTGGCTTCCTGTATGCAAGGCGTCATAGCAAATCATTAAACCCTGACGGAAAAAAATGCTGCCCTGCCATTCATTTAATTTAGCACGAGGCACAGAAGGACAGCATCTAAGTTTTCCTGGTAAAAGAACATGAAAGAATAAAATCATTTTTGTTTCTGTTTAATGCAAACAAGTTAATTGAACTGCCAGTGCCATCCAGATTAATTTAGTTTTTTCAATGCAAACATAACCAAACAGAAGGTGCACAGGGAATGAGGTGCAGAGTTGCTCCCCGACAAACAGCGTTAACTTCTCCATTTATCTCCTGCTACAATTCTCCGTTCCGTCAATTTGCCACACAACAGTAAATCCCATTTATTATATTTCTGTATTAGTATGAAACATGAACAAAATCCCAGCCAAAGTCCACATCAGTACAGCCTGTACTGTGTGTCTCTCAATAAAACAGTAAAAACACACTAGTTTGAACAATGAATCAGACTGTAGAAGAGCCTTCATACTGAGAGGAGCTGTTATAAGGCTCTTCTCTGAGACATTAAGAAAACGGCAGATGAAAATGAAGATGGAACAGTGGCTGAATTTGAAATATTACTATTATCCTTACGGAGCATGGTGAAGAATACATTTAAAAAGAGAGGAAGGAGCACTGATACCTTGCTTTATAGTGGCAACACTATAAATTTCCATCATACTACGATCTAAATTTCCCTGAAGTTGGTCATCTGTGCACTTTAAAAGCACACAACTCTTATATGATGGGCAGTTGTCTGTGGTCTTCGTTTTCTCTGCCTGAGCTTCTAGGTTGGCTGGCAGCTACCGTTAATATCACTTTATCTGTATCGCAGGTTTGAATGAGTAATGCCTGATAGGTATCGAGCTGAGAATTTAAATTTAGACTTAAGTATTTTGTTAATCTAGCTCAGGAAGCAATTTCAGATTAGAGTGCAGCAAAACTAATAAGTTTTAAAGTTTTTCATGCATTTAGTCATTATCAATATCCAGTTGTCCAGTGCAGGGTTGTAGTGGTCCACTTTCTCCAGAAAACACAACAAGTCACACCATAGACAGGACACCGGTATTTCACAGGACAACCACACATGTACGGACACACACAAAGAAGTCGAGTGTCATTACTCCATCTGAAACAGAGGTCTTTGAAGTGTGGGAGAAATCCCATAGAAACAACTGCACACAGACTGATACAGCCTGAACCAAAACATTTGAGCACCATCCCAGCTACATTATACCTGAACAAATTATAATTCATATTGAACAAAAAATGATGCATTTTGTAGTGACACATACAAATGTATTGATTTTTATCACAGCATAACGCAAAGATACAATATACTATCAAATAAAACTAAAATGGACCAGCAAGCAACAAAGAGTGCAACGTGTTATTTTGTATGGCACTAGCTGGGTTTCCAGGCATTGCCTGGGTCAGAAAATGGAAAGATAAATAGTAATAACACATTCCATAATCAGCAAACTATCACCAGTAAAGTGGTTGCATTTCAGTATTGGTAGTACTGACAGACAGATGGACATCACTTAAAGCAACATGCTGATCATAGTCCAGTGGAAAGGTGGAAAGGATAAAAATAATAACAAAATATACATCACCAAAATGCATTACCCTAACATTAATAACGTGTGCAATGCTGTATGTGTGTGTCATGTATAATTTTTTATCCATCCCAGTTGCCAGTTTGGGTCCTTTGTCTAGCACATCCTCATAACCCCTTTATTCTCATCTGGACAAATTACCTGGGAACTGCCTGGAGGCACAAATCACCAATATGTGTAGTGCTATGTGTATGTGTTTTTGTGTGTGTAGTGACCAATTTGTTTTCATCTTGAAGTTTGGAAGAAATATCAGGAGGTCAATCATGCCATCACTATAAAAATTCTTCATGCCCATCCTTTCCCACCCACACTGTTGCTCACATCTCACTGCCACCACATATCCCCTCCTCTCTTCTACAAGGAGTCCTGTGGGGGACCTCAATAACCTTACTCAATAGTAGGTGCAAGCCCTTGGGCGGACTTTAAGTATAAATACTGTACATCATAATGCACCAGTACACATCGCTATTGTGGTGTAATGTATGTGTGTGAGAGACTACACAAAAACCTCACTTAGGGTGAGAAGAACCTGTCTAAGGTTTGAAAGTTGTCTAAGGTTTGAAAAACAAAGCCGCACATAAAGAACATATCAAAAGAGAAACAGCTTGAGCTTTATAGAAATAAAAAAGTGACATTTTTATTTCTTTTTCTGCATTTAAGTTGCACAGTATGAGTGATGGTTTAGATTTTCAGATGAAATGAAATCTGTCTTACCTAATTTCCATAAATACTCTAAAACTAGGTCACCGATTTGTAGAGGGATTACTTTAGATTCCTACTAATGATGCAGTTACAGCACCCCTGTAAAAAAAAAAACTTTTAAAAGTTCAAAGTAGTTAAAATGATTGATACTTGCAGACATAAACTTTATATGCAGGTTGCTGCTTCAAAAAAAGTTTGTGAAATCTGTCACCATAGCAAAAATGCATTATTCTTCCCTTTTAAACAACTAATATTTCAGCAAACTAAAATAAATGTTTGTGATGCCAACACCGTAGATTTCAGCTGTGCGATAAATTTCTTTTGTGTTTTTACAAAAGGTTTTCTAGGTCTTGCACGAGATTAATTTCCATCCTTGCAGAAGTTTAGTTTTAATCCATCCATCTTTAAGATGTTAAAAACTTTTCTGCTTAGACCACTTTTAAGAGTAAGTGTTTAGAAGACAGGTCTTACTAATACTGAAATGTTTCCTCACTTAGCTGTAGCTTTTAGACAAGGAAACAGAACATTTTTTTGTCACACTGCAGGATATTTTACCAGCAATGTATGATAAGTAACTGGAACGGTCCAGTTTAAACAAAGGTATAAGCAGAAAACCCCTCTGGAAAGTACATCTGTGTGCATGCAACCACTCTATAAGGAAGTGAGCAAAATATTGCTTGCAAAAAGGTTTTACTAGTGCACAGACGCCCAAATCATCACATACGGCTTCTCCAACACCACATCTTGTGCATTTCAGATCGCTTCCTTTTTCTGCATTTTTATTATAGCACATTTACAACTTTTACTTGTAGAACGTATGGGAGATGTTTTTCCCATTAAAGAGTATCAGCTGAGTTATGAATGTCTGTAAAGTGATAGTTAGTGCCTATTACTGCAAGCTAAAGCATGCCATTTGTTGTGTAAACATATAACACAGTGCATTCTAACAATTTTCATTTCTTTTTATAGCTAAGGATTGAATGCACAACCTTGTTCTTATCAACCACAGGCTTTAACCAACTGAGCTATCCAGTCCCGCTATCACAGGAGGATACAAAACAATTACATTTCCATTTCTTATAGTATGGCTGATACCCACAACCTTGTTCTTACCAACCATGCACTTTAACCCACTGAGCTATCCAGTGACCCTACTGCTGGTGGATAGAAAACTTTTAAATACTGCTTTAGGTTACTGCTCTAAATTGTAATATTGTTCCTAAAATGTGCCTATTCCCTCTAAGTGTGAGCATACTGTCAAACTTCCATCATCAGAATCAAAACCAGAATCAAATTTATTGGCCAAGTATGCTCACACTTAGATGGAATTTGGTTTAGCTTTCCAGTGGCTCTCAGTGCACTTTAAGACAACACAAGACATTTACAGGACAAATGACCTTTCAGTGTTACCAGCCAGTGATGCAACTGACATCTAAAAAATCAAAAATGTCATTCTTCCATAGAGTAGTATACATAGTAAATATTCAAAAGTATGCTCATGTAGTCCTGTCAATCACAGCTTCTACTGTGTGCGATTTAAGACTTGGTTTTTGGGCACATTTGCCGTGAGATGCGCACAATTGCGGTTAAATGCAAAACATTTCTGGCAAGAGAAGAATAAATCTGTGACCTGTGTTCACATAAAACACAATGACCCTGCAAGTGTGCCATTCGTCCCAATTTACAAAGGTAATACAAGCTTACGCTAACAGACCCATGACTGCCTGTACCAAATATTTCAATCACAATGTAATTTGTGCTTGTTTTTTTTTTTTTAAACTGGTGTTATCATTTATGTATTTTATTCATTCATTATTATTAACTACTTGAGCCGCTGTGCAGCCATGCGTTCCATTTAATTTATTAATTTTAAAAAGTAACTGAACGGCCTGACATGGAAATTTGGTCAATTATCGTTCATCACTTTTCATTTTTGTTTTTAATACTTAATGCATTTATGCCACTTGATTTTTTTCTAGGTCTTTTTTTTATCTCAAATTGGACATATATATAGGGGAATATTTACAGTATATGATGCATTTTTGCTGAACATGATAAAGTACAAAAATCTCATTTTCTCATATTTTCATTTGAAACTTGTCCACAACCCCACTATTCAAAAAAAGCGCAAGAACTGCGTCTACACAAAAGCAAATTACTGGGTGAAACTTCTGAGATGTGTGCATGACAAATGCGAATGGAAGTATCCCTTTAATAACTGACCATTTGGTCATATTTACACCCATTACTAAAATCACCTATTTACAAGAGGAAACATTTTTAAAATTCATTTTATTTCACCGTCCAAAAGAACTGAGGTAACAAACATTTCTCCACGTTTAGAGAGAACGAATATAAGTAAAAGCGTTTAAGGAAGGGAAACACATTCAGAAGTCCTTTAAGGAGTAGATATTAAATATTAATGACTGTTGAAGACACTTGATTTTTGTATTCAAATTTTTGTAAACTATTTTCTGAGCATGGCATTCTATTATAAATCCAATGACTGTTTCATAATCGTACTACAAAAATACTGCCAGTGAATGCATTTGATAAATTACAATTTATTAAGAAAACAGTTTTCTGTCTGCAAAGCACATCCTTCATAACAGAAGTTCCCCTGAATGGTTTTATTTTTAATGCAGTTCTACTAAAGTCTCAGAGGCTCACAGTGTGTCCTTGTCATCTCCATTTTTGCAAGAAATTTGTGTTTTTCTGCACTTTTGCAAATGTAGGCCTTCGTGGAATAACGCAATGTAAATTTAATGTAAAAACTGATGAAATGAAAAATCAACAGATAGTAGAAATAACTGGTTTAAGGGTGTGTTTAGGTAATCCTGTCATTTTTGATAAACACCTCTGCGACTCCCAGTGGACCATTTTCTCTAGGTAGTAGAAAGCCAAATTTGGTGCACGATATAGGAAGCTGTGTGCTATGCTGATTAAACAACAATTGCATTGCTTGTGTCTATGTTTTTGATTACAAAATGCAGTAGAAAATGTGTTGTTTAGGGAATAAAAAAATAAAGTTCAATGCAAAGCAGTTTTTTGAATTGCATGACCTCCATAAATAAAAGAAAGCAAAAACAAATTTATACGGTACACTTAACATGAATAAGTCATCTGTTCACCTATGATTTGAATATGTGTCCCTTGGGATTTGAAATCTTATAAATAGACAGTGCACGATATTTCTACTAAAAAATAAATAAATAAATATATGAGCAAGAACGATTACAATGTTTGGGAAATGTGAAGTGGCATTTCAATCTTTTAACTATTATGGAGCATACTAAACTATAGCAACTTTTATAATGTAGCTAGCAAAGTTACCAGGTGCTACATATTATATATACTCAACTATTTAACAGTTAAAGTGTTTGTATTTAGCATGCAAGAATTGCTAGTGCTGTCAGACAGGTAAACACACACATTGACGTGTCACAGACCAGCAGAAAGGAAAAAAAAAAACTAAATGTACTGTATATTGTTAAACTTTATTATCTGTAAACCACTAATGTTTGCAGCACTATATACAGCAATTAAAAATTTTTATGGTTTCATTTGCTCAAATCTAATGGCTACTGGCTCCTATGACCAAACACGTGGATAGCACTGACAGCAATGTGAGTGCCAGTTGTAGTAAAGTGCACACAGTAATTATATATCACAAAACTTTACTACCTTTCAGTTTTCTAAATTTAATACATCTGTGTGCCACCTGTCAGTGTCTTTACCTACGCTCTACATGTGATGTTACTACATACTCCATGTAGGGTCACTATTCCCCTTGTTGGAGGCTAGACTTCTCTAGTTTAACAAACTCGACTAAACAAAAGCCTCACCTAGGATGAGGGGTACCTGTGTGCCAAAGATCTGCGACTTAAAAAACAAAGCCATGCATAAAAACACAAACTGACAAACATTCAAAAAACTATTGAATTTTATAGACGTAGAGCCTGTGGGTTCTTGTTTACTTTTTTGAAAAAAATGGAAAAAAGTAATTTTATATAGAATATTTAAATGCTGTTGTTATTGAGTATTGTCAAGTGATTCATTAATGGAGACTCTATGGATGGTTGCCGTGAGCTGTGCTTCGGTTTTCAGTCCGACCGCTAATCTTCGACAAAGGGGCATCCACAGCTGCACTTATTGTATCAGTAGACTACACTGCAAGTCTTCTGCTTTGACTTTCAACCTTGTCAAGCATGGTGTTTTTCTCCACTGATTTTTCTCTCCACATTATGCATCACAGGTATGAGAGTTGAAGCCTTGTCATTTGAAATTCCGGAGAGAGCTTAGGTTTCACAGAGTGTATAGATACATAGGTGAAATGACACATTTTCTGTGCAGTGACAGTCAATTTAACATAGATAAACTGATCAAGAGTTTTTAAATCACTACGAGCATGTAACAAACAAATTGTATCATTGTACATTAAAGTGTATTAGGAAGTCGAACTGTAACACATTTTACTTCTGAAAATGTTCAACAAATAGTTACTAAGAAATGTGCTTTAAATTGAAGCTTATTTTTTATTTAAGAAAAAAAAAACTTATTTACCTTTTCTGCCACTGCTTACAAGTTTATGTCACCGGTATTCAGATAAATCTTTTGTTAGTCACAATCTTGGAATGGTTTGGGTGTCTCTAAAGCTCTTTTAAAGATCAGCATGAAATATTTGTGAAATAAATCCCATGGAACATTCACAATTTAAAACAGCTGCTGGGTATCAACTGAGTGGAAGCAGCAGGCAATGTGTTGCTGTGGCTGAATGATTTCAATTTTGCAGAAAAGAGGCTCACTCCCGCTCATCCTGTGTTTGGCTGTCAAGTGGAGTCTCCCTCACACACTATATTCTCTCGATCCAGATTGCTGACACTTTGCAGACAGAGACAGATGAGGGTGCATCCAGTGTTAAATACTCTCAATGGCTCACACATTTTTCCCAAGACCAAGGACTGCACTTGATTTGTGTCTCAGTTCTGCCTTGTGATTTGTGAAGGAGAACGTAACACTGAGCCTTTTCGATATCCAGTCGTAAGGCACTTAGAACCTTCATCAAGGATTCAATGGGCCATTGGAGGACAACTTCAGAAAGCAATTCAAAGAAAATTGCCCAAGTGACCATTAAGTTTCGTATGTACCAAGGAGATGTGCTATCTCCACTGGATAGTTTGGAACAAATGTCATATACTGAATTTTTCTTCTCTCAACTTGTCTCCTAACAAGAAAACAACACGCACCGCCCCCACTCTGCAGGAAGCAATGTTCCCCATATGTAACAGTTAGTACGGAAATGGTGGCAGGGGGAGCAATAGATGTTCCAGTGCAGAAGCTGACATGTACTTTATGGGGACTTATAGGGGGAGTGTTAACCCTCTCTATGTTCACTGTGTTTGAGAGCATTGAGGCGGACAGGTTGTTGTACACTGTGAGTACTGTTTTTTCAATTACACTGTGGAAAAAAATAAACATAGCTTGTGCTCCCACAGTCCGGTCTCTCGAGCTTTCTTTTATAATGACGCCAAAGTGGATTGTTAGAGAATTATCCTCATTTTACTATTAGTGCATGCAGAATTAAAGCTTTGGCTTTCGAGGTTTTCCCGAACTCAGTCGAACCAAAAATGGGTGGGAGATTATCCCGTTTTATTTAAATCTAACATAATAGCGGGCCATGGTGTAAATATACACCAGCACAAACATTAGACCCTTTTTAGCACAAAAAAGGTTCTGCCAGTATAAAGTTCAACATCGTAAAGCAGAAAGTAACAGGGCAAAATCAGCTGTCTGGGGTTCTGGGAATTTGAGTACTGTAACACTGAGTACTGTAAAAACACCTATTTTAACAACAGACTGCACAAACTAATAAAAAAAAGAAAAAAACATTTTGTCACATTTTTGCACCACTTTGTCACCTCAGTTCCTAAAGTATCATGAAAAACTTGAGGGTTTCTAAAAGGCTGCATCTCTATATGGCTGACTGTAAACATAAAACCTCCAGAAAGGTAACTAGCGCAGTGTTACAGCTAAAATTCAATCAGTCCAAAGGCAGCACAGTTTCAGAAACTGACCAGAAGGTGCTACAGTATTTTTCATTTGTAATGTAATTTTTATCAAATGGGAGCATAGTTTAATATATAGCCCTTGGTCTATTGCTTTTCTAACTTTATTATCAATTAAGTGACCAACTGCAGCAGCCATATTTGTAGCTATCGCTTGTCCTAGACTATAAATCTAGAACAGGGGTAGTATATGACTGCCAGACAAATGGCGTAGGCATTGTTTCAAACTAATATTTCTAGATTAATCTCTAGGCATCTTCTGCAGACTGCCAATTTGCTAATGCAACTGGTTCTCCTCTAAGAGACAGATTTAATGCTGATTTTAAATAATTCGCAGTGTATCATAAATCTTGTGTGTCCAGACATCAGTTTCACCAAAATATCTTAGTCTCATAGTTAGTATAACATGATGAAAAATAAAATGTACTATTTCAGTATAATGTGTAATACTACTAAATTTAAGAATTTCTTAATCAATTCAAATACAGAAGGTCCTCTACTTACAAGCCTTTATTTAACACATTTTTTACAAACACATTCTTTTTTGAAAAGTCCCCCCAATAGAGGCGACATGCATGCAATTCAAAATGCCCATCAAAATATCACCAAATGTGTGGACAGATAGCAATCACGAACAGTAAGTTTTTTCAAGAGTGTGAACGAAGCAACGTAATATTGAACAAGCTGTAGATGATCCTGTGGCTTCTAAGTCTACCTTTCTGAGCTGCTTCTCAGTGAAGTGCTGCCTCTCCATCGCCCTCCACATCACCATAAACCCTACAGTTCCAAGGTGATACCATATGCCATTGCCTACATTTCAACATGCAGTTTATTGTATTTTTACATTTATTATAACTATGCTTATTTTATAACTACCTTTGTTTTAGCTCTTGGGCTTTCTCATTTATGATGTGTCAGAACTGAAATGTGCCATTGAGTCATATCTGTCTCCTAGGCAACTACTGTTGTGGTTTTCAAGACGAGAAGGAATGGAAGTGGTTTGCCATTGCCTTCTGGCATATTTTTTACTTAGAGGGGTGCAAACACAGAGGAGAACATGCAAACCCCACACATCTCCCTGAGCTTGATCCCCACATGAGGCAAGTAGTACTGGAAGCGTGGGGCACCATCTAACCCCACGGCACCACTGCATCCCCATGTCAGAACTACAGTGCTATTAAAAAGTATTTGCCCTCTTCTTGACTTCTGCTACTGCATTTTTACTGGCCCACTACCTGGTTTTAGACCTTTACACAAAATGTAATATTAGACATAAGGAAGATGAGTGAACACATGAGTGTTTTAAAAAAATCATTACATAATTTATTTAAGGAACAAAATTGTGAAACAACCATATCATCCATGTGAAAAAGTAACTGTCCTCTCAGTTGCTCAATCACCCAACTGATCAAATTTAACTGATAATTACATTGAGATGAATGAACACAGCAGGGCTTGACTGTAGTGGCCCTATTCAATCTAAACCTCATGAGACTGAAGTGGCCACCACAAAGTTTCTACATAAATTCTATGCCACAATCAATGGAAAAAGTGGCAGGGAAAAGTTGTTGATATATCAGTGGAAAATGGGCTAACAAAACCATTTCTAAAGCTCCGGGACTTCAACAAACCACAGTCAACCACCTCAGTTAAGATGAATGTTCATGACTACACCATAAGAAAGAAACTGGGCAAAAATGAGATTCGTGGGAAAGTAGCAATGAAGAAACCACTGCCCTCCAAGGGTAACATCAATGCTCATCTTACATTTATAGAAAACATCTGGATGATCCCCAGGCCATTTGAAATGATGTTTGATGAACAGACAAGTCAAATGTGGAACTCTTTGGATGGCACCTATGGAACCATACCCAAGTATATTACATCATTGCACATTTTTATTTTGAGTACCTCATTACATATTGGCAACTGGTATTTAAATTATTATAACTTGCTTTTGTAGAGGCCTTATCTCAAAGTACAACTTCTTCACACTTTGCCCCCCCTCCCAAAAAAAAGTCTATTTACTTATGTGGATTTACCAGATATTTGTATTATTCTCTACAAAATGTACAAGACATCTTACAGTAAAGGTCATGTACTCTACTGACTTTATTGAGTGAAATGACAGACACCAAGGTCATCATGAATACATACTGTACATCCAAGCAGTGTTTGGTTTTACAACTTTTTCAATGAAGCTCATGTCTTTATTTTTATGACAAAAGTAATTCTGGGCCTCAGTCAAAGATCTGCCTGTCTTTTATGTGATGGGGTCACTGTTGTTGTCTGGGAAGTCATTATAGTGTTAAGCATGAAAAAGCTGACATGTACTTTATGCTTACAGACTTTTAAATGAAGGCAATGTGGGATCAAGTTCCTTTTTGTACAACTTCAATTTGTACCCAACAGGACTAGTCTAAAATGTCATACGGTGGTACTAATGGACAATGATTTACCATATTTGCATTTTTCTTTCTAAAAATAAGTTTTTTCCAAAAATAAATGTTGAAAAAGAGGGCAGAACCATACTATATTTGCACTAATGCAGTACATAAATATTACAATATTACGTTTAATTAGTTAATGGTGAAAGACTAATGTGAAACAGACTTGTGGAAACTGAAGAGTATTTGTCACCCAGCAAAAAAAAAGGGAGAAAAGAAATCCAGGTTCAGAGTCCACCCACGTAAACCTGATACCATGTAAGTGAAATGTGCATGAGATGTGAATGCGCTGAATTTTTACATTGAATATTCATTCCTTTGAAGTGCATTTACATCCCTGAAGACAAAAAAGATAAATTAAGTATCATTTTTTCAAAATTTAATAGGTGATGGGTGACATGTCAAACCACCTCAACTGGTCTCTGCAAAGGAACAGGTGCTGCACTCTGATGCTCTTCCAGATCTCTGATCTTCACACCATTCCACACAATGTCAGTCTAGCAGTCCTACACAGAAACCTAATTGTGGCTGCTTATATAGTATCTGTAATCTTGTTGTTTCAGTCATTATCCATAGGTCGTGAGTATAGTAGGTGAAGATGGACACGTAGATTTGGCGGTAAACTGATAGCTTTGTCCGAAAACTCATCTTTTGCTTAACCTTCCAACACTGCACCAATCTGCCTTTTAAACTCTTGGTTTCCTTTTTCCATCATTCATAAACAAGACCCTAGGACACTTCTCCACTACAGGCAGCTGGTCCCCCTTTATCTGAAGAGAAGAACCCACTCTTTGGACAGGACCATGACTTCAGACTTGGAGGTGTTAATTTTTATACCTGCAGCTTCATACTCAGCAGTGAACCATTCTCTGTCAAACGTAATGATGAGACAAGGCTGAAGGAACAAGATCATACTCAAAAGGCAGAGATGCCACTCCCAGTCCCCAAACCAAACACCCTCCAATCCTCCGCTCTGCCTTGATATCCTGTTCCTGACGGTCACACACTGGCTCCTGATAATAGGGCTTGCCCACCATCCGTTATGCTTCTTCCACTGTTCCCCAATCTTTCCAGAAATGGTCAGCACTTCTCCACCCTTGCATAGCATAGTCTGAGCAGGGTCACACCTTCTCCTACTAACGCAAAGCATGGCTCACCTGAACATCTTTGTGGCCATCCATCAGTCTTTCTTTGTGGCCTCTTCAAACTCCTCCCATGCCCAGCCTTTAACTTCAGGGACTGTCTCTGCTGCAACCCTCTTGGCCTGCCAATACCTCTCAACTGAATCAGGAGAGACTACCAACAGTATTGCTCTGAAGCCCTTTTTTTAGTCTACCAGCTTCCCTTATTGTGTGTGTCCACCAGTGGGTTCTGGTATTTCCACTATGAGAAGCACCAACCACCCTCATACCACAGCATTTGGCAACTACACTCACAGCTGAGGTGTTAAATATGGGCCAGACTCAATGTGTCCAACCTCACTTGGGACAATGCAAATTTTTCTTGGACAAAGGAGTTAAATTCCCTGAGTTAGATTCCATCACCGAATTGTTCTCCCATCATTCCCAGAGAACCAGCACAAAAATTTAGGTCTCCCAGGTCTGTCCAGCCAGCACCTCATCCATCAAATCCAACTGACTATCGAGTGGTGATCAACTGACACAAACTCAGCAGGTGTCTTTGTATACAGTACAGTCTTGCTCAGACTGTACTGGACCCTCATTTTGTTGGATAACTGCACCCACTCTAGCAATTGTGATATTAAATAATGTCCAGCCAGCACCCCATCCATCAAGTCCAACTAACTACCGAGTGGTGATCAACTGACACCTCTGCCTCGTGTGTTACATGTATCCACCATATAAGTCTTCAAGTCAGATTACATGGTCACAAAGACCATCATCAACTTTTGGCCCAAGGTGCTGTGGTACCAAGTACACTTATCAACCTCCTTGTGCTTAAACATCATGTTGGTTATGGACAGTTCAGAAAAGTGCAGAAGTCCAGTAGCAATTCACCATTCAACTTGACATGGTGCAGGTCATTCCTATCAATTATGCACAAAGTGTGTCCATTGTTCCTAAATTGAGTGTTGAAGTCCCCCAGCAGGACTACATCATTTAAAGGATGGCTCTCTCAACCTGCCCACCTTCTCTAAGAAGGCTAAATAGTTGGAACTACTGTTCAGTGCATATACAGAAACAACAGTTAGTGCTTTACTCTGTATGGTCCACAGGCAACTCTCTTGTTCGCTGAAAATAAATGCCAGAGACTTGTTAGTATATTCACGGAGAAGAATTCCAGAACAGGAAAGCGATCACCTCCAATCAAGGATTCTGGTTCCAAAACTGAAGGTATGCATAGAGGTGACACAAACTTTATCTACTTGGTACTTCTTCAACTCCCATATCATCTGTGATATTCTCCATTCCCAGAGCCATTTTCCACTGCCAGGGTCCATAGTGTCTAGGTCTACAGTACTCACATTTGTTCCTTAGCTGTCATTTCTTCCAACCCCCACCATTCTATATGGGTCACCTGGCCACCGAATATTCACCAACCAACACCCCCCCCCCAATGTCTGGCTCCAGAGGTGGGTCCTGGTAACCTCAATCTGAGCAGAGTACACTTAGTTCTTTTTGTGTACAAAATTGGGAGGGGGTCAATGTAGCGCTGTTAAATTAAACCCCTTGTCAACTCAAATTCTCACAACTCAAATGGGTTCATCTCAGCATATTACTGTACTTGGCTATAACAATTAGCCATAAGAGTCCTTGTACCGTGACAACTGTGTGTGCTATTTTGATATCTGGTGTTCCCATCCTCTTCATGCAGAGCTCATCTTCACTGGAGTTACAATGAAGTCATTTAAAACGGCAGAGACAATTTGCAGTACATTTCCTGTTTATGAAAATGCTGCTTCCCATGCATACTTCTGCATAGCAATCGCATTTGCAGACACAAAATAACCATCTGTTACATTCAGGTTCTGATGGATCTGTTTCAAGCCATCTTTAGTGAATCACTTTATATCTGACTGAAATAAATACATGTAATGTGTAAATTAATGCTGATACCACTGGCAAATGCAGTATACATTGTAGAAAAAAGGCAGTCACAGAGTATAAATCTAAATTCCCTGTTCAGATTAACCTTCTCTTCTGTGTAAGATCTAAAATTGTCTTAAAGTGATGGATGATTGAAGTTTATATAATGAAGGTCTTGTTCTAATAAGTTTTCACTACAGTAGAAATCACAAAAGTCTGAATTTTGTTATGCATGTCATAAATTGAAGGTCGCTGTCAAACGATGACATAAGAAAAAGTCACATAAAAGCATCTTGAGCCAAGCTCCCTGACTTACTAGCACATACTTAACAGGGAAATTTAATATATCTGAAAGCATTGTAAGTGTTTAAACAGGCACAAGGGGTTTCCTTATCAAGCACAACACTATAATGAAATGTGTGACAGATCATAAGTTGTGGTGGTTTAAAAATGCATCAAACTTGGAGGAGAAACTACCCTTCCTCATTTAGCTGAAAGATTCAAATTATAGATACAGTTTATATACAGTCATGTCCATCTGGGTGACATCTCTGCACATTCTTAGCATATGCAAACAATGTCCACAGCTCAAAATACAATTCAGCTGTGCTCAGCTAGCATTGCCAGTCAAACCCCAAGAAGCAGGCAAGACACAAAAAAGTAAGTGCACCAAAGTTTTGTGTAGAAAAATGACAAAAAATCGTCCTTTCTCCCCAACATACGACCAGTTCTGCGTGAGTTAACTTATCCACTGGAAAAAAAATCAAATAAGCAGCACTTTTTAGGTTAATTATGAAACCTGTGTAATTCTGCAGTGCTGAGTTCTGCATCAAAACAAGATGGCCCTTGCTGAACTACCCCTCCATTTTCAAGTGGCATGCAAGTACTACTGTATATGAGCTATATTTGTTGAAATTCACTGACACAATTTCAACAGCTTTAAGAGAAGAGTCTGAGAAGCAAGTGGTGCACTGCTTGATGGCCGCTTCTGACTGCCGAATCCATTTTGGGTCATTGCGCCACTTAATGGGCCAATATTTCCATCCTATGCCAAGATATTCCTCAAGTAGGACACTCAAAATACTCGTACAGTCTTGTGGAGGTACTAGAAAACAAGTTTCCCACAACAGGCACCTCTTGCTAAATATTTCCTCAACAATGAATGTTTACATGTACATTTTAAAATTCCAGACTTCACTTAATGAGCAGAACATGGCCTGGTGCCAACCATGGACAACTAAATCCTTGAGGGTTGAGGGTCACTGTGAGACTAACCTTACTTTTGACCATTTCATTTCATTTATTGGCACGGTGCTTCTTCTCGAAAGCAGCAGTGTGATTTACTAATGTTTAACTGACTGTTTTGTCAAAGGTGATTTACAATGTTAGACACAGGATACTAAGGTCATCAACTATGTTCACCATTTTATAAGACAGAGCAATGTTAACACACACATACACACATTCGAGACAATTCATATTCTTCAGTTCACCTGAAACTAATATCTGAACTGTGGAGAAAAAACCACCTGGGGAAAAAAAATACAAGGGGAGAACAAGCAGATCCCACAATGAAACTGAGCTACATTCAAACCCCTGACCAGGAGCAAAGTTGTGAAGCACTGGTGCTACCTGCTGCATCCCTGTGGAATACAAATGCAATTATTTTCTAACATAAAAACTTACGGTGAACAAAGTCTACGATGGAGAACAGATGAATACTTCTGCAGTAGAATATGCCAGCCTCCTTTGTACCTTACACAGTACTGCCAATACAAACAACCCTCACTGTGCAAGACCTCAGGCTATGGAGGGCACGATCTTGGATTCATTACGCAAACTCAGCAGGTGTCTTATCTGTGAAAAGAGTAAAGCTCAAAAGCATAAAGGCAGTGTTGAAATGCCCCCCCACACACATGCTCAAGTTTGGCTGGGAACAGCTTGTCTCATCTGTTAGGTGTTCCATCTCACATGACAACCTGAGTGCTACAGTATGTACAGATGCATCACATACTGGAGACTAAAGGACAAAATTTCACATTTTTCTGCACTCAAACAGGCAATAGGGCCAACTAAGAGCTTGAGGTGTTACTTGATCATGTCCAAGTATTGTACAACACCTGTATTGCTCAGACTGTACTGAACCCTCATTTTGTTGGATAACTGCACCCACTTTAACAATCAGGATATTAAATAATGTTGACATGAGGCTTTTCTGCATTAAAATATATTTTAAAAACAATACTCTAAGGGAAGTAATGTTGTAAGTAATGCTGCTATTATCATATATATATATATATATATATATATATATATATATATATATATATTTTTTTTTTTTTCTCACTGCATACATTTCGAAACGCCATGGTAATAAGTTTAAGTTCCATTAAACCTTTTACCATGTGTGGTTTCCGACAAGGAGTGTTTCCGTTAGCCGGGAACTAGCGCTAAACATTAGTGATTTGCAGTAAACAAAACCGGAACACAACTGCTCAAATTTAAAATAAACAAAATAAAAGATCTTAGCCAGACTATGGTTGCAGGAGAGTTCACAAGGAGCAGCAGAAACTGAGCATTGACAAGAAGTCCGGGTAGGAACTAAATTCCGTCCACAACTGGTTCCTATGCCAATCAATACTCAGTGTGAAGATGGAGGCGGAGAGACCGTCTTCTTTTCGTTGCTGAAGCGGCCACAGGCATGACAGTAGGTTAGGTGCGTTCAATGCATTTTCAAATTACGATGGGTTTATCAGAATGTAACCCCATCGTGAGTCGGGGACTGTCTACATAACAGTAGCAGGACTAAACATCTGTCTGACTACTGTTCGATGTGCCTGAGCTCATTCAATAAAACGGTAGATAATTTGCCAAAAAGTCTAGCAATCGACTTTATTTCACAGTAGATAATGTTCATGTCTAATGCAGCACTCAATTTTAATCAAATAGGTTAGAACAATCTCAAACCACATGCAAACTTCACTGTTAGGGGTCCATCTGCTCGTTTCCAAAACTTCTAGTAAACCTTCTCACTGACCATAGCAACAAGGTGACTCTTACCCAGAACTTGGCCAGCTGAGTAGCTTTAATTCATTTTGTAGCTGTAGGACAGCCGTATAAACTCCAGTTACTACATTCAGCCTTCTTATAACTGTGTCAGGTACCAAGTCTCCAAACCTGCAGGGTTCAGACAGAAGATATCACTAAAATCCAAAGACAGTTGGGGTTCTGCCCAAGGCTTTTTTAAGTTGGGGTTCTGCCCAAGGCTTTTTTAAGCTGTAAAGGGCACTTTTCTTTCAAGCCAGATAAGCAAAATATGGAAACTTAAAACAAAAAATCAAGTTTTACCATGCAATTGGATCATCCAAATGGGCAATGTGGTGAGGCACCAGGCAAGGGACTAAATGTATCCCAGGTTATCATACAACAAAATCCTCAAAATTCAAGAGCACAGACTGCTTATAAACAGGCCAATAGTACCCAAATGCACCCAAAAGTTCTCAACCTTTGTACCTGACAAGGCATCAGCTTTGTGCAAATCCAAATAAAAGACAACAGTGGACAAAAGAATCTGCTGTGGTCCTATTTTTTTGGTCAAGAGAACAACAATGAAACCTACAATGTCTAGAGAAGCAGAAACCCAGAAATACTTCCAAATGTGATTTCCAACATTCTTGGCAACCAGAAACAATTTATAGCCTGAGAGAAGAAGCTAACAGATATTTAGCTGAAGCAAATCCAGGCATATGTCAAAAACAGCTAATGCTTAGGTAAAAATGAATCTTTCAAATCTCATAGTCTACTGAAAACAAACACAGCACTACTGTCAGTGAACTAAAATTACATCCATTATCTGGCAATAACATCAGCAAGCAAGTGTGAAACATGGAGATCAGAACCACCACGAAATGGCTGGAAACCCAAATCAAAAAGTAAAAAATATCAGAGCTGTCAAGTAACAGATCGAACTGGCAAAAAAGGCCCTTTTGAAAATGTTGTGAAGTAACAACCTGACCATAACTGAAATCAATAAACTGTTTGCAGATGTTTTTATGATAACTGTTACAAGGCTAAAGAATCCTACAGGAAATATTTAGTCACATACAGTGAACTGAAAACAGGAGTCACCACATGCTAAGTCCACATGAAAGCTGAAAAGATGTTCAAGGGAACTAAGGTGGACTGAACCAAGTTCGAGGAGCTTCAATTGAACGTCCCATGAAGCTTCAAGCAAAAACTCAACATTTGAGGTTCACTAAAAAAGAGACCATTTCCACCAAATGAGAGACCACAAAAAAGGTTCTACCACCAAATGAATGGTCAAAGCACAGAAGTAAAAGAAGTAGACTCTCAAACAGAGAGTTTTTTGCTTGGAACACTCAAGAATAGTGTTGCCCATAATGATCAGACACCACAGACTACACAGGAAAATTGTGATTTTGAACACAGAAATACTAATGTTTGGAAGGCTGTCACAGCTGATGAGATGAAGGAAGCCATTAGGCAGATTTATAACTGGAAGACTCCTGGCCCAGGCAACTTGCCACACTTCTGATTAAAAACTTCACTACTCTCCATGTAGACCCAACAAGAGCTTATAATGAGGTAATGAAAGACCCAAAGACCATCTCTGAGCAGTTAACAACTAGAACCATCTTCCTTCTTCCCAAAGGCAGGAATACAAAACAACTACCATCCAATTACTTGCCTCCAAACAATGGGCAGGATACTCACTGCTGCAGTGGCAAACAGGATACACAGCCATTTTCTCACAATTGGTATCCTCCCAGATGAGCAGAAAGGTTTTTAAAGAGCAGCTGTTGGTGAAAAAAATTGTTCTAGGGCCAACAATGAAACATCTGAGAGACAGGTATGGCATTGATAGAAGTAGAACGCATTTGACACTGCTTCATACCTGGATAGTAGCAGTCATGGACATCTATTGAATAAGCCCAACAGATATTCATCTTGTAAAAGCAACAATGGCAGACTAGAAGACAAATGTTGTGGAGGCCACAGAGAAACAGGAAAGATAACCATCAAACAAAAATATTTCAAGGGGCCTCCTTGTCTCCCTTGCTGTTCCGCTTACCACTTATACCATTCACAAACATGCCAAGCTGCAGGAGAAAGGATATGAAATTGACAGGAATGAGATCAAACCCTTCTTCTAGATGGATGACTTCAAGCTGTTTACCAAGAATGGATATCTACTGGAACAAGTATTCAAGTACTTAGGTATGGAAGAAAGGGAATGGGATATGATATTCCTTGATGAAGTAGAAGATAAAAAATGTTCTGTTGCTTTCTAAGCAGACAGTCAACACAAAGTTGAATATAAAGAACAAAAAAAGGGCTACAAGCAGCCTTGCAATGTGTGATGGTGCAGTTTCTCCACACATGGATAAATTCTACAATTTTAGCATCTATACTCAGTAAATGTAATGTTTTCCTATGAAAGATGTACTGTACGTTGCCACAGTAAATGTTAACAGAAAATGTTAATAGAGTAGCAGTTTCTTACCTCAAAAATATGGAAGCTGACTGCCAGCTGGTTAAGGAGGAATGATGGGAAATGCTGTGTGTCAATACCCTGAGGAAGAGTCCATCTGAGAATCCACAATACAAGTAAATACACTTTGGATTAACTTAAGTATTTGAAATGAATTGTGGGTATGGGATGTATTTTTAAAAGAAATGGGTGTTTGTTCATGTAAATAGCAAATGGAATTGCTTAAGGTCAGACCAATAGTGTAAATTGCCCATTCTGAGAGTGAAAGTGTGGTCTGTTTGGTAGATGAAGGAGCACTTGAGCATTGCTCTAAAGACTGTTGGCTTTTCCAGCAGAAGGCTGATGTTTCCAAATAGTTATTATTTAACTGTTGCATCTGTAAATAGAGCACCGGTGTGTTGCTAAAAGAAAATTGAAACTCTTGTGGATCCACAGTAACCTGATGTTCACCTCATTACTTGGTCAGCCTGGGTCATGCAGTAGCATGGCTAAGGAATGAGATACAACAGATGGATTGTAAGATAATAAAACTTTTGACTGTGGGAAGAATACATCATCCAAAGGCTGATAACAAAGAATATATTGTATATGATGAGATGGAACAGCACATTAGGGTTAGGGCTAGCGTCAACTGCACTAACTGAACTTGAGTCTGCTTAAAACATAACAACCGTTGACTTTAGTGACTAAATCCTGTTTGAAAAATTCCAGTTAGTTCTCTGGGATTATCAGATCATATGATGCAGAAAAAGTAGTCTCCAAAAAGAAGCACAACAGCTCAAAGTGAAATTCTCATCCCAGAAAGCTACTACTGAGAACACCAAGGTACAGCTCAAAAGCAGCACTGAGAAAGAGAATATTGACTTGCTGAAGGGCAAACTCTTACACAGACAGACCTTCGGAAGTTTTGATAAGCTAGGAGCTGACAAAGCAGCAACCATGGGATGGGTATGCGGATTCAGACTTAAATGAGATAGAAAGCTTAATCATTGCAGCACATGACCAAGTGCCGAACACCAGATACGACCAAATGAACATTCAGAAGCACCAGGTGAATGGCAAATATACATTTTATGCAATGAGGTAGAAGAACATACAGCTCACATAGTTGTAAGCTGTTGTGGTCTAGTACACCAACAGACCACATTTTATGAATAATTAATGTAGAAATCCAGGTAATTGTAAAGGGTTCACAAACTTTTTCTTGCAACTGTAGCTATTCTAGATGATGGGTAAATCATGGTAAAAGAGGCTGAAAAACTTTCCAAGTACAAGGACTTTAAAACTGAGGTCAGCAGAATGTGGAGCATCAAGACCAGGGTGCTACCAACAGTGGTGGAAGCATTAGAAACACTCAAAAAAGGCTTCAGATACAATATGGAGATGCTCCCAATCTGACCAAAAGCAACCATAGTTCAGAAAATCACAATAATGACAACTGCTCTCATCCTGCACATTACTGAGTGCATTATAATAATAAGAATAATCACACATTCTAGAAATAAAAATATGTGACCCACATGTCTTCTTTTTTGGTTATAATGTACTAAATCTACACCCAGGTTCAAACGCATTACTGAAGCATTGCTTTTACCATTACGGAGAAATCATCTGGCTTGAAAGGTGCTGCAGACCACACTTTGAAAATTGGTACTTTAAAAGCACATTAATTTAAATATTTCTAATATTGTATTTGGCACAGTGAAGTTTGAGCTGCTAAAAACTGAATGGATCAGACAGTTTACTGAGCAATATCTGTGAATAAAGTCTGATAAAAAGTGAACAAGGAAAGATGTGCTTAATATACAGTTTAGCGAAACAAATGATTGCAAAGCATTTTTAAAAAACTATAAATGGATCTTATTCATAGCTACTAGTGCAAAAAGGCATGCTTAAGTAGCATTTAAGATGTTTAAAAGAGCTTAACAGACAAAAACGCTAGTTAATGAAATAAATTTGGCACAAAAGTAAATCTACTTCGAACAAGCCAAAGTGTATATTCATGTTACACTATTTGCAACGTTATTTAACAATCATTAAATAGTTATAACTCATTTATGTGTTACTGATTTATAAAATATTCATAAAAAATGAGTACACTGTTCAGTCAATGAGATGATGCTTTCAATGGTAGCCACTTTGAAAAAGCCTGGTATTCCTAAATCATCTCAATGTCTGTCTGTTTTTTCTTCTTTTTTCTTCTTTGTTATGCACTGCTTAAAATGTGGCACACGTGCACTTTTCACCCTGACTGAGGTTTATGCGAAGTTCATTAAACTCCAGAAAGGCTACTTACTACTTTGAAAATTTAATTTCTGTCTCCGAAAAGCCTTGGAGAAGTGGGAGTAGTGATGTCACCTGCACCACACAAGAACATGCACACACACACGCACACAGATGCACTTTGTCACACACACAAGCGTGGCCACCTAACATGTTTTACAAACACAGACTGATGTACTTTCTCACTCAAATACACACAAACTGCAAGATAATAACCTTTGGTTATATATAATTTGCTATTGCTGTCTGCATGTCAGTATGGCCGGTGTGCACGTTGCTGCTACGTGTTCAACAGCAGAAGCCAGTAGTTGTTATATTCGAGCAAATTAAAATGTAAGAATTAACAATAAAGTATGCATCTCACACACACACACACACGCATGCACACACACAGAGCAATGCAAATGTTAGTGATATAAGGCTGTCGTATATGTCATAGTTATACAATATAGCTTGATTATGACTGGTGCATGCATCACTTTCTTTGGTATTCTTCTGTTTGAAAGCATTATATAATGAATTTTTCTTTTTTACCTTTACACCAATATCATCACAGGCAGCACCAAGTAGCTCCGCTTGAATTATATTTCTCTAATGTAGAAAAAATGTCGGTCTGTTGTTGACAAATTTATATTCTTGCATATAGAATTTTTAAATGTCATTTACACAAATACAGTTATAACTTAGTTTCAAACCACCGTTTAATGACTGTTTAAGAGTAATACAGTGGATGTAATGCACATTGTTTTGAAGACAAAACTATTGTGCAGATGGAATTTCTGAGCTCAAGCGTACAGTTTGCTATCATTTCCCAGAATAATAACAGGTCTGAATTCGGTGTATGCATTGCAGCTGAACCCAGCTCTTACAGCTGGGTTTTTAAACACCTTAAAATACATAATCACACCCCTGTAGCTTTTGCCAACTTTGAAAAATCTTAACAGGTAATTATTTGCATTAGCCAACATTGTATTTTATCTTGGTGCCAAAACACTCACAATTGCATTTGCATCGTGCCAGTCTGTTTATGTATAACATGCAGCAAGCAAAATTCTGTCTTTGTAATGGTGAACACATGCAGTACATGTGTTACTGTATTCTAAGTACCAATCCATGCTTTAATGCATTCATTAGAAGCAAATCATCAGATGTGATATACAGTAAGAAAAAGTGAAGATTTTGCAAAATATTTATAACTAAGAAACCTGCAAGTGTTTAGCCAGGATGAGCCTATGCATTTGTATTCCATCAAGGTATGAAGTACAATCACATAGGGCGTAATGAAGCTATCACAACAGCAATAGTCTAACACCATCCTCCTCTTCCACCACACACACATACACACACACACACACACACACACACACACACACACACACAAACCTGATGATATTGGTTGATATTAATGAATCTTTCCTGACACTTTTAAATCCTGGGATAATATTCAAGCTCCTACATACACAAATTCAAATTTGACAAGTGTTTAAGAAGATTAGGCTTTTTTGCCAAGTCAGCTGCTGGAAAAAATGCTATGAACCAAATTGATAGCAAAAGCAGCCTCGATCATTTCTGCCTTAAGCAGTCATAATATTAAAAATGAAAAGTTTCAAATTATTCTGTTTTGCACATAATATAGTAATGTGTTAAAGACTGTAAGAGATTTTATGAGATAAATAGTGAGTAAATGTTTTATCTTGTGAATAAATTGCAAATTTGACATTTTGCGATGGAACAGTTGCCACGCTAGCAGCAAACAGATTATGTAACACGCAACCTTTGTCTAGGTACCTGCATCAGAAACGTTTATTTGTACTATTCAATTTCATTTGACATAAACTTCTATCCATCCATCTGTCCATCCATCCATTTTCAATAACCTTTAATCCAGTTACAGTTATGGTGATCTTAAACCAAACTTGGAATGCATAGTACATATAAGTAAACATGAATAAGAAATTCAAATATGTCAATTCTGATTCATGTAAACTCAGTAAATAAGGTCCTGAAGTTCTCAATGTACATGAAATTAAGCTTCAAAAAACACAAGTTTCACTGATATTACAAGAATGACATAATGCACAACATCAGTGCCTAGGAAAAGAAATACAGCATGTCAACATGTTATGAGAATGAGGAAAATCCTCTCCCGCTCCTTTTTTTCCATTTTTTATTTTATTCTTTCCTTTCTATCATGGAGGTTGTGACAAAGTAGGTCTACTGCAGATAAGCATCTACAGTAAGGTATTCATTTTAAACAGTTAACCTACTTCAGTGGGAGCTCCCTTTTCATGTCATACACAAATACTGAACATACAAACACTCACCTTTCCCCTCTCATGTGTACAGGAAGTGTGATGCTTATATGTCACTTACCAGTCATCACTGTTTACTTCCAGGTCTTAGCAAAACACCCAAATCTTTAGGTGGCCTAATATACTGTCTGTCTCAGTGGTTCACATGCTCAACTGGAGCTAAACGGGAAAAGTTATTGCTGGGAATGTTTACACTTTTTTCCTGGTCAAGGTCATGGTGGACCAAATTGTTTATAAACATTTTCTAAAAGCAAAAGGTAAGCTATTTAAATGGTTCATTTGTTCTTTTGTTTGAATCTGCACTGCCCGGCCCCAAAAAAAGTCACCACCAGGATTTAACTTAGTGTTATGATCTGGGGTTGCTTCAGTTGGTCAGGTGTAGGTTGAGCAACATTATGTGCCCAAAAAATTAGCTCAACTGACTACCTGAATATACTGAAAAACCAGGTTTTTCCATGGATTTTCAATGGATTTATTTTTTCTTCCCTGATGGTATGGGCATATTCCAAGATGACAATGCTAGGATTCATCGGGCTCAAACTGTAAAAGAGTGCTTCAGGGAGCATGAGACATTATTTTCACACATGGATTGGCCACCACAGACCTTAACCCCATTGAGAATCTTTGGGGTTTTGTGCTGGAGAAGACAACGCAGCAGCCCGACTCTCCCATCAATACAAGAATTGAATGAATGCAACTCTGGACGGAAATCAATGTGACATTGCATAAGCTTATCAAAATGATGCCACGGCGAATGAAAGCCGTAATTAAAGCTAAAGGCGGTCCAACAAAATATTAGAGTGTGTGACTTTTTTTGGCCGGGCAGTGTATTATAGAAGATTAATAATGGTGAATGAGCTCATTTGTAAACATCCATCCATCCATCCATCCATCCATCAATAACCACTTTTTTCTGGTCAAGGTCATGGTGGCCCAAATTGTTTATAAACATTTTCTAACATCCACCCTCTGCACCCCATTTTACCACTTCAATAAACACCTTAGGCACACCAAAAACTCTTGACTTGACAGTAAAGGAAAAGCCGTGGACAAAGCATGTTCACTGCTCACCAAGATGCAAGGTATGACGGAGAAGTATGCTGATATAATATAGCATAAGAGTAATTTCCCAACTGTCTGACAACTAGTTCAAGTAATTCAAAGTGATATTGTAAGCCTAGGCACAGTATAGTCGTGACCAAAAGTTTTAGCAGTGACACAAATGTTGTGCTTTGCAAACTTTGCTGCTTCAGCATTTTAAGATTTTTTTTTACATGTTTCTATGGTATACTGAAGAACAATTATAAACATTTCATAAGTTTCAAAGGCTTTTATTGAGAAACACATCAAATTTTTAAGAATTGACCACAGGTAGCTTCCTGGCCAAAGGTCCAAAATTTCAATGTTATGATCTCTGAGCCACTTTGTTATCACTTTTGCCTTGTGACATGGTGCTCCATCATGCTGGAAAATACACAAATCATCACCAAATTGCGCCTGGATTGTTGGGAGAAGTTGCTCTCGGAGGATGTTTTGATACCATTCTTTACTCATGGCAGCGTTCTTGGGCAGAATTGTGAGTGAGCCCACTCCCTTGGATGAGAAGCAACCCCACACATGGATTGTCTCAGGATGCGTCACTGTTGGCACCACACAGGACTCATGGTAGCATTCACTTTTTCTTCTACAGGCAATCAATTTTCCAGGTCTCCCAAGCAGTCGGAATGAGGATTCATCCGAGAAAGTAACTTTGCACCCGTCTTCTGCTGTCCAATCTTTGTACTTCCTGCAGAATTTCAGTCTGTCCTTGATGTTTTTCTTGGAAAGAAGTGGATTCTTTACTGCCCTTCTTGACATAAGGCCGTTGTCCAAAAGTCTTCGCCTCACTGTGCATGCAGATGCACTCACACCCACCTGCTGCCAGTATTGAGTAAGTTCTGCACTGGTGGCAACACGATTCTGTAGCTGACTCCTCAGGAGGAGACGGTCCTGGTGCTTGCTGGACACTCTTGGATGTCCTGAAGCCTTCTTCACGGCAGTTGAGCCTCACGCACTGAAGTTCCTGATGATCCGGTAAATGGTTCTTTCCGGTGCAATATACATCTGATCACTCTGCACAATAATCTAAAAACAATGTGAATTGCCACCACAAAAAATGAAGCCGAAAATTTTGCAAAACACAACATTTGTGTCACTGCCAAAACTTTTGGCCATGACTGTACATCTAGATACAACAAAACTTTAATTTAACATATTTGACACAAATTTAACATATGGCTTTCATCCGGTCGGTAGTCTTGGGTCATTCTGAGGTGAAGTGATTATTTGTGAATGATACAGGACCTATGGCTCTGTGTGTGTGTGTGTGTGTGTGTGTGTGTGTGTGTGTGTGTGTGTGTGTGTGTGTGTGTATTAAATTGCATTAGGCATACTGTATGATCTATTTATCTGACATGTGGGACAAGGCTGAATCTTCAACCCATCAACATACAATATTCAACACAGTAGTTCTTAAAACTCTTTAGAGCTAAAGCTGTCTGGGTCATCTTTATCAAGACTGCTGACCTCCCAAATGTTTCAGACAATGGAACAGGTGAGAATATAAGACCAGAAGAGCATCACAGTGGCCCTCTGCATTTTGGGACCTCCCCTTCAAAGCATTGTTATGACTCTCACCCTGATGTGTTTGCTGTGAACTACTGAGCTAACACTATCATATCACCCACACATTTAACATTTTAAATTCTACCAAACTGTTCCAGGCAAAGTACTTGTATATTATGGCCCAGGAAAGTTGACTATTAGTAAGGATAATAATAATAATTACATTCTGCTGAGCTACAAATAACCACTACTATCCACTTCTTCACTGTTGAAGCTGTCAAAGAAACAGAACTATCAAGTGGCCCTCTTGTACCTTTTTCTTTTCACACTGACCTTGGTATCTACGTAAGTTGGCCATAGAGGTTTTCTTCAAGAAATCATCTAGTTCCTCTCTGTTCTAACCACTCCACCCTTCTTAGTAAACAACAGTTTTTTTAACCTTTTACCCTGCTTTAACATGTTTTGCATTTCCTGTTCTCTGTACAACTTTAAGGATATCTCGACCATCTTGATATCCTCCAAGGAGATGACACACAGCTATTCCTGTTTAAAAAAATGTAGACATCTGCTCTGAAAATAGCTGTCAGCCTACCTTTTTTTCTGTCCAGCTGGCAGTAACTCAACCTGCCAGACCTGTCTCTGATCTCTTCAGTTCTTTACTCACTGCTACCATGTTCACTGGTCTCCAGCCCATTCTCACTGCAAGTCCACAGTCCACTGTCTACCCAGTCCATTTCGGCTGTATTTTCCATAATTTTTGTCACCCACCCCCCACACCACACATTCGTCTGTGATCTCTATGTTTATGTTCTGACTTCAGACCCAAGAGTGTGAACTAAACTAAATGTTAAATCCTTTAACATAAAACCAAATGTACCGGCAACTGAACATTTTGGTTATGATGTACTGCAAAAAAAAGACACACACACACACACACACACACACACACAAGTGTAACAGACAAAAATTAAAATTAAAATTAAATATTTTCACAAAACCAGTTAGGCTGATGGATTTGGTTATTGAGCAGTCAGGTAAAAGTGCAAAGCCTTACATAATTTTGTCATTTCAATTCACACAATTTCACAAGGACTGTACACTTTAAATCCATTTTCCGTGACACAGATTCAAGAGGTATTTTTAAAAGCAAAGCTGTTTCCTTCTGTAAAACTAGCAGAGGAACGCTAAAATCAATGCTTAAACCATTAAAGTCTTGATAATCAATTGCGGACTTCCCTGGCACCAGCTCACTGTCATCTTACTGGCCGCTGCCATGAACTTCTACAGCTTCCAAGCAAGAGCCTTTAGATGAGAGATTCTAAGGGAATTACTGCACAGACCCTTCTGTGCTACTGCTTCGTTTTGCATATTAAACCATTTCCAGGCTAAATATGAAACATCTACATGCAGATGAAGGGTAGGGAAGCAATACTTAATGAATGATTAATCTCCAAAACACAGTTTGATGTTACCAAGCTAAGCTAAATGTTCTTTAAAGCCTAAATGGGTTAGCATGTGATACAACAAAGCAGAGACTTTAGTCTGTATAGTTAGGGTTTGCACTATATATTTACTGACTGTCCATGTTCCTTGAGTTATTAAATATACAGAAACATATACGTGAAATGTTTATTCACCTTTTGCATGAAATGCCTATGTAATCCTATACAACCAGTTTGTGTTTTTACCTCTCAAGAGCCAAAAATGTTATACATTTTTGTAGCACACAACACTGTCAGCTTTTTTCTGCACCGTTATTTCCAATATTATTGCATTACAGTTGTTATTATATGCATATTTGACACGCAAGTTAAAAAATTTAATTTAATGAATGTCTCCAAGTATAAGAAAATTAAGGATTGACAATAAAGTACTCTATATGACCAAAAGTATGTGGACATCACACCCATATGTGCTTGTTGAACATCCCATTCCAAACCCACGGGAATTCAAACGGAGCTGTTCTCCCCTTTGCTGCCATAACAGCCTCCACTCTTCTGGGAAGGCTTTCTATCAAATTTTGGAACATGTCTGCAGAGATTTACTCCCATTCAGCCACAAGAACATCAGTGAGGTCAAGCACTGATGTCAGGCAAGAAGACCTGACTCGCAGTTGGTGTTCCAGTTCATCTCAGGTGTTTAGTGGGGTTGAGGTCATGGCTCTGTGCAGCCACTCAAGTTCTTCTACACCAACTTGAGTAAACCATGTGTTTATGGAGCTCGTTTTGTATTTGGGGGGTGGGGGGGCACAGTCATGCTGGAGCAGGAAAGGAGCTTCCCCAAACTGTGGCCACAAAGTAGGAAGAACACAGTTGTCTACAGTATAATGTGTTTGTATGCTGTCACATTACAATTTCCCTTCACTAGAATTAAAGAGCTGAGCCCAAATTCTGAAAAACAGCCCCAGAACATTATACCTCCACCATCAAACTTTACGGTTGGCACTTTGCATGCCAGCAGGTAGTATCCTCCTAGTGTCCACCAAACCCATATTTATTCAGAGAACAAGTTTCCAATGCTCCAGTCGAACAGCGTATGCTTTCCACCACTCCAGACTCTGCTTGGCAATGTGCGTGGTCATCTTAGGCTTGCGTACAGCTGCTAGGCCATAGAAACCCAGTTCACAAAGCTTACAACAGACACAGAAGCAGTTTGGACCTCGGTAGCGAGCGTTACAACCGAGGACAGAGGATTTTTACAAACCCACACACCAACACAATGGTCTGTAAGCTTGTGTGGCCAACCGCTTTGTGGGTGAGCTGTTGTTTCCACTTCACAATAACAGAACTAACAGTTAACCAAGAGAGATCTGGCAGGGCAGAAATCTGACAAACTGAATTGTTGGAAAGATGACATCCTATGAAAGTGCCACGTTGAAAGTCACTGAGCTCCTCAGTATGACCCATTCTACTGCCAGTGTTTGCCTAAGGAGACTGAATGACTCTGTACTTGATTTTGTGCACCTATTAATAATGGCTGGGGCTGAAATAGCCAAACCCAATAAATCGAAGGGGTGTCCATATACTTTTGGCCATGTAGTGAGCATCTTCTCAGAAAGAAAAAACAATAAATCATTAATGTTGACTTCACATAAAATATAAATAAAGCTATCAATGTTATGCATATTATAAACATTTTAACTACGATTAAAATAACCATATTGTAAAAGGCTTTCATATCAGCCATTAACTCAAAGCGTTATGTCATACTATTAAAATATACCAAAAAACAAAATTGTACATTTGATGATTGAAGGGTTAACATTTTTTAAACAAAGTACAGGTGCATCATTCTAGGAATTATAATTTCCAGGATAACAGATGCACATTAAGAAAAAACACTGACAGTACTGATGTTGAGAAAAGTGAGAAGTAGTGTTGACTGCATTGTCATATCTACTACACTGCAAACTACTGCATACTAAAGTATACTGTACTATACTGCTACTGAGGTAAAGCAATGTGTTATTTCTGTAAAATCAGTAGATCAATTCCTTTTTTCTCTTTCATATTACCCCAGACCACTGTGATTGTTTTCATCGGGACAAACCGCTGTGTGTGTGTGTATAAAACAACATAATACGAAGTGCATTACTATCCCACCCAAAAATACTGTATTTCTCATTTTTAAGCAATTTAGAGGTATATGGTTACAGCAAATTAATGTTATGATACAGCAAATATTATAAAGCTGACTTAATCATCTGAAACCGTGATCACAGACAGACTGCAACATGCATGCTACTGAAATGACTTGTGGTAAGAATATTGCAGAATAAAACATTTTGCAGTGTCTGCATGAATGTATCGACATGAAATATACAATATGCTACAAATTTCTTTCGTTATATTTATTTTATCGTAGCAAATTACAGGGTGAAACAGCACAAAGAGAATGGTAAATACAGTATTGGATATTCACATACGTAAAGCAAGGCCTGAAGGTGACAGGGGTTCTGCGGGAGATCACCCTATATTACAAAAGTCTACAGGATTTTACATGTACAATATAATCACATAGCTTCTAATTTGTTCCAGAAATTCTTCTGAAGCTCCTCGGAGTTAACAGACATATCAAATGTTAATTTTTCAAGTGAAGGGGAATGAAACACTTCAGTTGTCTAAATATTTACATGGGGAACTTAAGGTGTACACCAAAGCATTAAATTGCATTTCCTTGCCAAGTACGAAAAAGGAAATCAGCTTATACTCCACTATTTTAGCAACAAAAAAAAATAAATTTTGATTTAAATTTAAATTGTTAACAAGATAATAGAAGGGGACAAATCAAGAATTAATGTATTAAAGGTCTTTTGGTTGAGTGAATCTGCTTCTAGTAAATTACATCTTAAGAGGCCCAGAATAAATGTATAAAAGCGCCAAGAACTTTACATCTAAAACACAGCTGAAAGGTCTAGCTTTCAATTTTTGGGTATGGAGAACGGAGAAATTAATACCCAGCCAATGTGAAACATTTTCCTGGAAACTAGAGCTAATTTAATGATTTAAAGGTCATTTCAGTTTTCAGCATCCCCAAATCCACTAACTGAAACAGATTTGAGCTAAGAGACACAGAATTCATTCAAAATTCATAGACCAGTAAATCTGGTGAATCGGTGAGTGCAAACTACGCTTAGTACGTGTGTATATGTGTATATTACACTGCTGTGGAATATAGAGGAGCAAATTTTTCACTGTAAGGCACCTTGCTTAAATGCATCAGCTAACATAACAGCAAATTAATGTTATGTACTAAAAGAATGTGACAAGGACAAAACAAGATATCCTCATAACTGACTTTAAAGGAAGCCCAAACTATGATTAGCAATGCATCTCCTTACACCACTCAAGCTGGAATGGGTGTCCCTCAAACTTGTCAGCAAAAAAATACCTATGAGGACTAAACTGCAAACTATCCTTTCCATCAAATATCAATACCAATATTTTTTTCATCAAGATTTAACATCCATTTAACATCCAACACATAACAGCATAGTCTGCTGAACTGAATAAAAATGTAAATGCAGAGGCAATTAGAATATTCTGTCATCAATGGTAAACCGAAGCTAAGCAGCCAGTGATGAACGGGGTGAACGATTCTACCAGGAGATCTTAGCAATGAAGAAGCGTTAAAAGGGAAACATATCCTGTAGGGTTTAGCAGACTGCTTGACAGCAACAAGAGATGCCCCAAGTTAAAAAGACAAGACAACCAGAGAAATATCCAGTTGTAATGTACATTGTGCATGTAAGTTACTCATCAATTGTATACATAGTGGGTCCCCACGTATGTAAAATGTACAACGTATTTTCCTGGAAACTAGAGCAAATTAGTTGATTTAAAGGTCATTCTATCTTTCAGGATCCCAAAATTCATGCGTTGAAACACACTTGAGCTGAGATACATAGAATTTATCAAAATTCATAGACCAGTTTGCCCCCCCCCCCCCTTCAAATGAAGAATTTAGGCCTACATAGCCACTGAACCTATTACATATCTTTAAAAATAGATCGAGTTCTAGGCAACCTGGTGGCTCAGCAAAAAACACTGCTACCTCACAGTGCCTGGGGTGTTTGGGCACAAGTTTCAGCACTTTTCAATCTGCGTGGAATTTGTATATTCCATCCCACAGTTCACACGTGTTTTACTTTAATAGCTCACTCTAAACTGCCCACCGTGCCTGTGGTCACCGTGAAATCTGGCATCCCATCTGGGGGGGTTTTCAGAGTTTAGCACCCTATGCTTTTGAGATTCTGAAACTGCTGCAACCTTGGTCAGGATTAAGTGGTTAACAATAAGGTATGGATTGTATTATTACAAACTATCATTTTGAAAATTATTGACCAAAAATGACTAAGAAATTGTTTTTATTTTTGTTAGACGTAGTCTGTAGACCAGTATAATGTAACTAAACCAACTGCAGAGTTTGATTTGGTTATTTCCACATTCTAACAGTAAGTTACAAATGTACTGTACGTTGAGGACTGCACATTATTTGTAGAACACAAAAGTCAGCACAAAGTGCTAAATCCTCCCCATTTTTCAGGATGTACTCAGGGCTCAGTCAATGAAACAGTCATTTGTAGGAGAAAAGCATACAGTATAAACCATACACATTTTAATACATACATCTCCCTGTAAATGTATGGACGTACTGTATAACATGGGTAAATATTTGTGAATATTTGACAAATTCAACAAAACATACTATTGTACTTGTAATCCCCCAACACACCCTTAAAAATGCACACATCTTTTACTTCAAAAATCTTCTGTCCTTATGCTTATTATAGTTAGCTGTGTTATTTGAAACAAAATTTAAACAATCACAGAAACAATTAGCACCCAAACATCTGCTTCGCAAGCAGATCTAACCTTTCAAATAAGTTCTTGTGATAGTTCTACCATTTCTACAGGTGAATTATTAAGATTCCTTCCAAACACTTGGCAACCACAACTTGCCTTTAAATGTCAGCGATCTCTTAAAACCCTGACAGCTTTGAGATTTAAAGTGTAGAATATTTGTATCTATGACAAAACCTTAATCTTTCATGCACCAGTCATGTGAAGTAGGTTTCACCCTTGTTTTATTTTATAGCCCAGGTAATAACAGATTTGTTCCTTTGCACCTTTAGGGAGGTGATGCCCTAAAAATTTGCACGGAAATGAAGTGAATGGTAGCAAGGGCACAGTAAAGCCCGCAAAGGCTGTCATGTGGAAAGCGGATTTCTCAAAGACAGAACTCCCATCTCCTCAAAGATGGGACAACAATTTATTAAAATAACTGTCCGCCTTATGACAGCATAAGCAAAGCAAACAGGTTGTTGTTTAAAGTAAATGAACACAAAGTTCAATGCATTCAATCTTTTCATTCAAAGGTTAGCAGTAAATTCAAGTGAATTTAAATTAAAACAAGACTGTCCATCCCAAGCTATCATCTGTGAAGGTGAGGAAGTAGCACAGAATGTCCAGAAGTAAGAAGCTGCCATAAAGAGAGGGAGCTGCTCACACTGAATGGTGTGTGACAGGGGTTCTGCAGGAGACCGCTCTACGAGACAAGAATACGAATAGAGAAAGAAAAAGGGGGGAAAAGCACTGGAGTAAAAAGCAGGGGTTCACAAACAGGAGCTGCGCACAATCCAGGAAAAATGCGCAAGTGTGCGCGTTAAAACTACAAGACGACGTTAGGGAAAGCGCACCACCGCTAAAGGGCAACCTGAACGTTTTCTAAATTCTTCGCACATTTCTGAGCATGCATTCTGACAGCTTCCAGCAGCAAATCGTTACACAAGCACTGATCTTAAAGCTACTTTAAAAAAAAAAATAATAAAATAAACTCCAGACGCGCCCATGCAAACGATCCCTGCGTTTCATTTCGGCGGAGGGCGCCGAACCCCGATTTACAGCCATGCAAAGAATTCCTCTTCAATGTTCGGGCTCAACTGGCACAACTGCTTATTCGCAAAATCACCATGACAACGCGCACCGACACTCTTCGCTTTTCGGCTCAGTTCGGCACATTCTTCACACACACACCTACTGACCTCTCCAGCGTGGGGACACACTGTCCACATACGAACCCAAAGAGTTCGCCATCGGCACCTCTCCGTCCTTCTTCTCGCATTTGCGCACGTAACAGGAACGCACGTGAATGCGGCGCATTTACTCGGCCGGCTCACGTTTCAACGGACAAAACGTCTTTACTAACAAACAAAAAGGAAAGCAACACCGTGGCAAAAGCTATAATACGCGTTATATTTCACCATTACCGCTTGTTTCACAGTGCATCGGCGGGGCGCCTTATATGAGAAACGCAGGCAGCGCCTCAGATGAAATAATACAAGAGCGCAATGTGAAGGAAAAACTGTGAAATAACGCCGGTCCACAGTGTCGGCGGGGAAAACGAATATGGGTCTACTTCTCATACTGTGTGTGTCAACTGGTGGACACCGGAATCCCCGTTATTATTATTATTATTATTATTATTATTATTATTATTATTATTGTTGTTGTTGTTGTTGTTGTTGTTGTTGTTGTTGTTGATGTTGTTGTTGTTGTTCTACTGTTGTATTCTAAGCACCAGTGACAGCGCTGACAGGACGGCAGCGCTTACGTGCGCTGCAAACAATTTCCGAGGAACTTACTAACAGGTTTCATCATAGCAAGGGAACAAGGCGGGAAACGAAGGTGCCGACGGCTGAAGAGACTCGACACCGTGGCCGCGGCGACGCCTCCGACAACACTCGGTGCATCCAAAAGGCATCCAAAAGGCATCCGAAAGGCACGAAGTTCGAAGCCGTGGCGCGCGCGCGCGAGCGCGACGGAGCAGCTCAACTTGGGCTCGCGACCGCGGCCGGCGCGAGGCAACCCCGCGCGCGCCGGTCCCGCTTGAAACGCGCTTGGCCAACACAAGAAATCCGAAAAGACGCGCAGGTACGCGCAGGTGACGGCGCTTCTCTACTTTCCGCGCCCGACACGCCGCGGTGCACTCACGTCTTGCGCAAACATTTCTTCCGCCGCACAGACGTGAGGCAAAAACGCGAACTCACCTGCCTCGGCGAAGTGCCGGATTCCCCATCCCTGATCTTTGTTACGGCACCACGCGTGCACAAATAATGCGGTTTCTTCTATTTCCGGTGCCCAGTCGCTTCCTTTCCCACCTATTTCTTCAATACTGCCTTCATTTCCTTCACTTGGGCAAATGTTCTTCTTTTGCGCCTCCCCACGGGATGTAACCATTAGTATTCACGATCTTATCTCGGAGCCATTCCGTGAGGTCTCCTCTCGTGAACGCGCTGCGCGGTCACGGTTGCAAGGTCAGGAGCGCCCACTTAGACGCGCGTTCCTAAGCAACGAAAACTCACGCTCGGGCTGAGCGGCGCGGCGTGAAATAACGGTTGTTTTCTTTCTCAGCATCACTTTGATCTGAATGAGCAGAGCCTGTATTTTTCATCAGCATCCGTCATAATTCGTGTGTTTAGCTACTCCGTCCTCTTACCTTAGAGGAACGATTTGCTTACCTGTGTTGCCCAAATATAAATTATATAAACACATGACAACGTGAACAGCAGTATTTTTAAAAATCTTCAAAAATCTATATTTAAAATATCTATTGATAATGTTTCAAAGTTTCTGCCTTAAATGCGTGTCTAACTGTTCAAGAAACAACAAAAGTATAAATATATTTCTCTAGCAGGAAACTATCATTGAACAATAGTTGCTTGTGGCCTCCTGTCTATAATTCAGTTTCAGCTCCTACCACAATAAAAGCAGATGCCAGAGTGTGCACATTACTGCTGGAAAGTGGGCATGCTTTTCAGCCTGGTCAGGTCCTGGATGGGCAGAAGAGTGAAAGCAAAGTAACCCGGGTAAAGCGAGATTCTTTCTGCCACCAGAATTCCTACGTTTGGCTCCGGAAGGAGCCGGAAATACATGCTGGCTCATTTTCTGCAGGATCTGGTTAACCAAGCATTAATAAAACGAACAAACTGCTTGGCACTAAGCGTACTCACACTTTTGACTTGTTCTGTACAAAAATATAAAAATGCGATAATAAGATGGTTACTGAATATCTAAATTAGGATCAAAATTAATTAAGCATGAATCATACTTCAAACCCAGACATAAGCTCAAACCACTTAAGTTGTTAAGTGGTTAAAAAATGGTCTAAATTACTGTCCTGATTTTTTTCAAGGTACGGAATCCTTTTTTGATGCATTTGTCTGTGTACAAAAGTGGTAAAATTTTGCAGAACAGGACAAGTGTTTAATTTAACTGAGTGAGTGAGTGAGTGAGTGAGTGAAATATGTAGAAATGTAATATAAAGTTCACGCATACAAGATACCTTTTAACCTAATAAGCTAATGAAGAAGAAAGCAGTGCTTTGTCAGTTGTATGGTATTTGTCAGATAACTCCAGTAGTTCTGGACTGTCTTCTTCCACCTGAAATATTGAAAAAAATCTAAATATCATGTTGCGACCCAACAGTTAGGCCAGACATAAAGTATCTGAACAAGTGTCGATGTTTCTGTGAATGGAAATGATGCCGCTAATGTGATTTCAATCGATAATTCTGCATCCTGAAGTCTTGAATGCTGTAGATAATGTTGCCATTTGAAATGTCTGATTCTGTTCTGGTGAAAGGAGCTGGAATCGGTCCATTATCACTCTATTTGTGCTGAAGTGATACTTGACTCATTGTCTCCAAAAGGGTCTGTTGCTATGAATGGGATTTACATATTTATTGGTTGGGAGTCTGTGGGGAGTTTAGCAGCATGCTAATGTTAGAATCAACTCCCCGAGATGGGCAGCCATGCCTACATCCCCTCTGTCTAGGGACATGATGGAAGGAGCCTGATTTGAACTGATTCTGCTCGGTTTCTAGATCATACAATGACCAAGTGATTGAATGAAAATGTCCTTGTGCATTACTGCTGATGGCAAGCAGTGTTATGGACTAAAGGCCACTTTATACAGAAGGAGTAAAGGATGATGTTATTTTGATATAAATCAGCATATGGCCTAAACCATCAGGTTCTATGTAGATGTAAACTGTGTCAGTGATTTACAAAATAGTCTGGCAGAACTGATTTAAAAATAAAAATAGTAAGCCAAAGTGAAACCATTTAAAGAATGGATATTTATAAAAGGCAGAGTCCAGTCTAGTGAGTGTTTATGTTGTACTTAGGTGCATGCCAGTTATTCCATTAGACCTTTTTTATATTCAGACAATGTGTACTGTGCTTTCAGTCACAAAATTTGAAAAGATGGTGTTACAGTCCAAATAATATATATATATATAAAATTTGATTATATATAATTTTATGAATTACACATATTATATATATATATATATATATATATATATATATATATATATATATATCTCCCATTTGTTGTTATTATAGAGCTGTAAATCAGTCACATTTCCTTTTTTACTATTTTCATACCTTATACCATAAATCCATACACTTATGGTAACCAGAGTTGTTCACAAGTATAAAAGTATTTACCCAGATTCCTCAAAATATTTCAGTCAGGCTTTTACAAATGCATAATTAAACAAGGCAAGGCCACAGATATTTTATTGTGGATGTTTTTTTTTTCCTCACAAAAGAGAAAGGTTAGCACATTCCATAACAAACAGGGCTTGCTATGCTTTACCGTCATAAAATTATTGAAAAAAGTGAATTTCTTTGTTATAAATAGCTTTTAAATGGAAATATATAAGGATTATTTGTGAGTAACTGTCCATAAAATTGAATGATTGGTACAGTATCAGTAGATGGTGAAAATATCATTAGGGAGTCATCACTCCATAACTGTGATGCCAGTTTCTATAACACACGAGTCATGCTACAATGTTTTTTGTATCAGCACTATGCTGTATTAACCATTTGTGAAGAGGAGGCAGAAAATATCAAAAACGTTCCTTAGATTACTCAGCTTTACCATGTTGCTCTTACTGATGCTCACTGTGTAGTCAGGCTGGCATCAGCAGATCTGTGAACTGAGCTGAGCTAAAAGTGTTATCTGCCAAACATTTTTGCAGATATTATTTGCATTTGTGTTCACAGAGAAACAAAGAATCCCCAATCAGTATGTTCTTATCTACATTTATATTTAATGCAAGGATGCTTCCACTCCCAGTGAACACATTTGAAACTATATACATAATTTCCATTGGTTTAAAAGAATCTATTAGATTAACCCCCAAGTGGGGCATTGTGTAATTTTTTCAAAAAGAATAATAAGATGTCCCTGATGAAAAGATGCCAGAATGTTTTAATGAGAATAATTAAAACCCTGCCAGAGTCCAAATATATGAGTGCATGAGCAATCTGGTTAATATTTTTTCATAACTGTAGCATCAGGGACATTCTTTAGAAATTCAGTTTTTATGAACTTGTTTTCTCAGTAGAATTCATTGCTACATAATTAGGTTCTTTTTCTCACATGTTACTACAACACAGCAAATTCTTATTTGAAATTTTATGCCTCGTCATCTTTGAACTGGATGTCTCGTGAAAAATAGACAAGCACAAATAACATAACCAAAACACATGTTCTTGTGTTGGCAGGTTTGTGTACCCATACTGAAATATAGCAAAATTATTCAATTTGTGCCATATACTCTCCATTTATATTAATATGTATGGTTGAGAAGGTAGGACAATTAACATTTCGCAAAATGGTATAATGCATAATTTTATCAGTCTAGCAGTAGCAGATGTGTAGAAAATATGACTTTTGTGGCTAAGACAGGCTTTCTCCATTCATCTGTGACATAATATTATGACATATTATATATACACCTATCAGCCACAACATTAAAACCACCTGTCTAATATTGTGTAGGTCCCCCACATGCTGTTAAAGGGGTCAGCATGGGCCCTCTGACTGGTGTGCAGCAACGGTTATGGTTTATCATTTGCTTTTATTGTTAGTGTAAGTGTTAAAAACATCAGATATCTTGAAGTTACAAAGCAGCTTGATACTTAATTCTCAAATTCTGACATAAAGGATGAGGTTAAAAATAAAAATGTATTGTATGTACAGTATACTGTATATATGTACTGTATATATTTTGCCCAATGTGTTTTGTACTCATTTTAAACCTAAAACAAATATAATATGTAAGTGGATATAACTAAATAGCTTGTTGATTTAAAAAATTAATATGGGTCTCCTGAATTGGGAACAGCTGACACGTGGATCCAGCTGAGATACAAGTGTGGCAGTTTAGAGTATGGATGAAATTGGGTAGGATCACCTAGTACAGGTACCTAACCCACATAACTTCTGTAAATCCATGTATAATTTATAATTGGATGACCAGTCCTCCTATAATTAATTTCTCCAGGCAAAATATATATATATAAAATTTTAAGTAACATTTAAAGTCATTAAATTTAAATGTCATTAAAGAGCATCATGTAAAAAAGATTTAAAAGAGCATAGAAAATAAAAGTTTAAAAAAGCTGAGCAATAACATCTATTTGGTAAGTGTGTTGCCCAAATACATTTTTATGTGACAAAAAAAATTCAAAAAGTCTGCAAAAATTATGACTGAAGAGAAAATATATTAACTAATTTTTTCAAATTCTTGCAGATGATAATACTTTTTGAAAAACTTGAAATCCAGAGCTTTGTTCTGCAGATTTCTCCTTGTGAACCTCCTTACATTCCTCTGCTGAGCTTTTCTCAGTCCTCCGTGTCACAGCAATGTCTCCATGAAGCTATGCTTATGCCAAAGTATTTACATGTGACCTACTTTTCAGGATTGGATTGAGGCTGAAATTAATTTAACTCGCCTGGACAGACGAAAATGTAAACTGATTTGATACCACAAAATCCGAAATGGTCCGATTTGGTCATCTGATACTCTTCTGATTTTTCTTCCACTGAATGTTGCTCCAACCCTAATGAAGTCTTTTAATAAGTTTGGGCAATAAACTGTTTTTCAACTGTTAGTTTAGTTTGTCATTTCCTTAATCTAGCTTTTAATTCGTATGTTAGAATATCCCATGTAGAAAATTTTGACTTATATCAATCACTTTCAATGTGCTGCATATAAATCTAGAGGAGAGAAATAGTATCTGTGTCTAACACAGGCTGTGCTGCCACAAAAGGATTATTTACCCAGGCATGATATTCTGCATAAGTGTGAATTTTGTCAGATTTCTATTAGGGTTGCAGTAGAGTCTAAGACAAAAAAAAAACATCTGGTGGTTTTTTTCATTTTTTAAGTGCAAAACAATATATCATGTAGTTTTTAGGTGTGAATATTTATTTGGTTCAAATAAAGGAATAGCTACGATCGGTTATTTGAACTTTGGTTAAATAATTTATCCCAGACCAGTCAAATATACAGTAAGTCTGACTATCATTAACTCATACAAGTGTCATACAGTTTTTACACATTCTTCTTATCATATTCAGCATAAATTCATGAAAACCTGTGGACACACAGTCTGTATTAATTTAAAATGTTACAAAGCTGTGTCTAAGGCTCTGGGACTTTACCAACCAACTAAGCGATAGCTTAGGTGGGTTCCAAGCACTGAAAGAGCTAAAAATTCCACATTTTAAATCAATATTCCATATACTGTGAGAATATAAGTGAGAAAGATCAGGACTTGCATTTGTGGGCTGAGGCCAAAAAGCTGCGGTGTCTTGGAGCAGGACAGTGATCGAAGAGCCAGAAAAAATTAAGCACAGTCATGACTGAAGAACAAGAAATATGGAATGGCCTCGCCAAAGTCGAAAGCTCAACTAGAGTCAAGGCTTGTGAACACCACTGCTGCTGAATTCAAGCAAATCTGTGAGGAGAAGTAGGCCAGCTCTCCACAGGGCTGTGAGAGGCTGATCAATAACTAACAATAATGGCAGCATCTGCTGTAGGTGTGTTTAAAGGTGCTATAGCAAATTATTAAGACCAAGATGGAAATTAATTTTTCACATGAAGATCTGGGGGTTCTATAAATTCTCATAATAAATCATTTCAGTGTTACCCTGTTTTTTAAGGGCAATACTTTGGTCCTGGAGTTCGTTCGTTCGTTCATTCGTTCGTTCGTTCGTTCATTCATTCATTCATTCATTCATTCATTCATCCATTTTTTCAGTAATGAATCATGCAGAAGGATCAGGGTAATGTATGCATCTGTACAAAAGGCTTTAGGTTTGGGACTCAAGGGAATTACAGCAAGGTCTCTGACTATCTTTGTCGCACCAGCAACCTCCGTGACAGATTTTTGTGTTCTTAGCCATCCTTAGCTACCCTGGTAATATAAAAATTGCAGCTTTGGGTCCAAAAATCCAAAAGGTGGAACTACATACTGTGTAACCCACTACAAATAACACTGTAAATTATGCACTTTACTGAGTATTTTTGCTTTTTTAAAAAATAAAATTCCAGAGTTTCTTGAGGGAAGAATTAATTCTGGTGCTGGGCGAATCTTTAAAAGACCACAGAACAAAAAACCTGATGTGAAACACAATTCTTCCCTTTTGCCATAGATTGACATCAGAACAGCAACACTTGCTTGCACCATCACCCATTACCAGAAGATGTAACGGAATTCAGACAGAACTCAGTGGATTATGAGAGACGAGCAATAATATACAGTGAATATTTATCAGCAACAAAAACTCTTTGAAAACAAGAACAAACATCCAAACTGAAAATGGTGAGAAAACAAGAACAAACATCCAAACTGAAAATGGCCATGATGGGAGCAGCAGGGGAGATGTCCTTCTTCTGTGTACAGAGGAACAATGAAAGGCAGGATCAATAGTGCTCAGCATCTCCCCACAGGCCTGATGCTGAAATGACTCCAGCACACAGCCTGCACCACCTTCTCTTAAGGTTCGAGGACTGGTAAGACTGAACATGACTCAGTGCAGTTGTCTAACTCACCCTTACTTACAAAGCTTTGGCTGACGCAGGCAGCGGTCTGTGTTGTTGGTGCAGCCAATGCTCAAACAAAATGAAATGGCGCGAGCAAACCGAGTAGAAGGACATGAAAGGGAAAGCTTTGAATTTACGCAAGCCGAAATTTTATTCGCGGACCTTTTTCCAGATTTTACATTGGCAAATTTATCTTTAATATTTTATATACAGCACACCATCAAAATATGAAGCACAGAATCTCAAAATGTATCAGTGCATTAAGCATTAGTGTTGTCTTATAAGATAATTTTCTATTTCCTGTCAACTTTGGTGGAAACACAGCGCTAAGGATTTCCCACCTGTGAAGCCTCCATCTGCTTTTAGCAGCGCCAAACAAATGGGTGGCAAATTGTAAAGTGTGAGTTGTGCAATGTGCATGTATAATGAAGAGGAGTTCTGGCAAGGATACTGACACAGTATTTGCATTGTTTTTCGGGGAACGGCTCATTTTGACAGTCTGGCATTATTATTCTAACCATTATTTTGCTAAAAAAAGGCCTTGTGCTGCGCTGTACAGCCTTCTTGCAGAAAATCTAGAGCAGCACAGAACCTTGAACCTTTGTCAAGTTATCACCATCTTGCAGAAATATTACAAAAGACAAAAGTGATGTGTAAAAGTCTTTGAACTCTGTACTGTAAGATTTTTTGCAGCTAACATTTTCCCATTTTGATTTGTATGTGCACTGGGATTTATCTTAAGGGCTGTATCAGAGTATAATACATGACAAAGGAGAATTTGTCAGATACAAATGTTAGCTTTACATGTTGTACCTTTGGGAAAGGGGACCAAAGAATATAGTGTATAATAAAACATTTTGTAATATATGAAAAACAAAAGTAGAAATGAAATAAAAAGATGAAAAGGGAGAGTTGAGGGAAGGGAAATAAAGTTGTTTTCAGGCTTAGTGTAAATGTCCCCCCATCCTGTAAAGCATCACCTCTCCTCTGATATGGATCATCCATTCTCAGTGGATGGTTCACTGATTCTCTGCAGGTGGCTTTTCAACATTCCAGCCAAGAGAGCAACCACCTTAGACTTATGCAATGAAAGCCTTTGTAGACTTTGTCCCACATTCAACCTCAACAGCCCTGACACTTCAGCCAGTACTCTTTCATCAGTTTTGCCTTTATTCATTTATTATTTTTTTTTATTCATCATGAGGAATAGTATTTGATACAGTAACAGTATAGTATATTAAATTCATGGTATTTCCAGCTGTGGTTAATATATGCGTCAAGCGCAATACCAAACATCGATCCTTGCATCTATGGCCAGATTAACCAATCAGAAGTCCCTGGATCAAGTCTACCTGCATTTTTACATTGATGCCAAATTATTTTGCTTCCATAATTGCACTGATGCATACATTTTTTTAAGGGTTTAGGAGTCCCCAGTACACATTGCGAGCGCTTGGCTACTGGGGACGCTAGGTGGCTACCTACAGTACCTACAGTAAATCCACCTGGGGTCAATAATATAGGCTTCTTCAATATAATTGGCTGAGTGGGTCTGGGGCCATAGGTAAACCAGGAACAGGGCACAGCCATATTTTGTTTTGGTGGCAGGGGCCCACCTTGGTGAAATCTGCCAGCCCACCTGTACAGTACAAAGACCCTTTGCAGGGTCCTAGGTGGCTGGGCCCCGTGAGCACCCAGACCCTTGAGGACCAAGGGTCCCCAAAGACAAAGGGCCCTGGGGCACATGCCTTGTGGGCCCATTTGAGAATCCGTTTGAGAATCCATACTTTATTAACAACCACATGCTCATTGTGGGGGGAGTGAAGCTTGTCCTGGAAATGCAAAGCATGAGAGACAATACACAGTAAATGGGAAGTTGGTCTATAACTGAATCATCAAAAATAAGACTGAAAACCCTGGATGTGCTTCCAAATCTTCACAAATCATGCAAAGAATTGTTCAACTGGAATTTAACATTATGGCAGGTGATTTCTCTCCTTGTGCCTTCTAGTCTGCAAAGGATAAGTGCAAACGCATCCGGGACTCTGGTTTTTAAATCGGTACCTCAGCAGATGCAGATTTTCATCAGGACCTCTTCAGCATGCTTAACATTTCCACCCTTGAAGATGTACACTGAGAACTTGAATTCTACCATCAGCACCTTGTGAATGAAGCAATGGTTTACAGTTATTTTCTCTTTCACATAAGACCCCTCAGACAGAAGACTCGTGTTAGCTGGCAGATTCTGGTCTGTACCCACAGTAAATCTGTTTTACCTGACAGTGACCGAAACTTTCCTGCAAGCTGGATAAAGAGTAAAACCCCACCATAATGCAATAAGCAATGTCCACAAAACTGAACCATGTAAAATGCAGGGTCGAGGTATTGCAAGGTTAATGAAAAACAATATTTTTCAGCTGGTGTTCTAGGTGATGTCGGAAAAAAATCATCCAATGGTTCTCATTTGTTAGATGTGTAGGATACAGATTGGTTAATACAAATAAATCATGCATGCTACAAATGTAATATTATGACAACCCACTTCAACCCATCCTGTCCACACAGTCTATAGAAATGCACCCATTTGTCTTCTGTGATATTTTTAAACACTAGCGCTTACAAGGTACAGCAACACACTTTCAACGACAGTGCATCAAGAGACTTTGTCCTCATGCTGCAGACAGCATGAACAATCCCTCTACTACTCCCAAAAACGGTTAGACACATCTACTTGTGAACGCACAACAGCAGTGCATTATGGGACAGCATTCCCCTGCTGTCACTACAATATGTACTAACACTAATATCATTCACAAATTAAAAATACTAATGTGCAGTAAGTGCAGGTAGAACTATGGCTCTCCCATCATGCATCACTGCATATGTGTGCAAATATTCATTATTTTTAAAGGGGAGTTGCAGGGGAGACATTGGCCCCATTGTGGTTTAGTGCATTCTAAAGATGTGGAGGCAGGCGTGTTGTGGTGCTCAGTGGGTGCTACCATTTCAGAATGCCATGACAGAATAAAGTTCATTATTCCTAAAGTCCTGTCGCCTAAATCTTCCATTTGCAAAATCACGAACAGCACAGTCGAGGTGGGTTATTATAATACTGATAGAAACGTCATCTCAGTTATCATTTCCTAAGGATCCCAAAACAGAGAAAAATAAAACTAGCGAAACTACCAACTGTGGCAGATGAGTCTGTCCCACAAAGGCAGCCCTCCTACATCTTGAACATTGCACAGCTACATTTACAATATCACAACCTTGTGTTAGTGAGCGTACACAGAAACACACTTTTAGGCCATATTGGCACAGCTGATAGCCATTATACAGTCTGTGGTAAGTCAGTTGTCATTTCTGTAAGGAGGACTGTGTTGTTATACTGCAGTACAACATGTTGCGTTTGTTCCTGCTGTTGTTACGAACTGGCAATATGGATTGTGGCTTCCTGTTTCCATAGTGCAAACAAAGGCAATGAGTCTGAATTTACCTTAGGGTTCTTCATGGGAAGGGGTCTTTGGAAGGCACTATAATCTCACAAGATGCTATACAGATGGTCCCTGACTTACTTACGTTCCAATAAACCCATCGTAAGTAGAAAATATTGTTGAAAAAGTCGAAATTGCATTTCATACACCTAACCTACTGTCACGCCTGTGGCCGCTTCAGCAATGGACCGTAAGCGGTCTCTCCGCCTCAATCTCCAGACTGAGCACTGATTGGACGACTGATTGAGTAGGACCCAATCAGCGACAGGATTTAATTCCTACCCGGACTTCCTGTCAGTGCTCAGTTTCCTCTGCCCCTTGTGAAGTCTTCTACAACCACTGTCTTGCTAAGGTCTTGTATTTTGTTTATTTTGCAATGTGGCAATTGTGTTCTGTTTTTGTTTACTGTCAATTGCTAATGTTTAGCACTAGCTCCCAGCTAACAGTAACACTCTTTGTGGGAAACAACACTCAGTAAAGAGTTTAACTTAAACTTTTTACCATGGTGTTTTACGATTGCTTCAACTAACCCACACCATAACACCTACCGAACATCATAGCCTAGCCTAGCTTGCCTTAAAAGTTATTTTGGTAATTACAGGCTTGCTGCCTTCATGCTGGGCAATTATCTTGAGTTTCTCCTCAAGAGTAATTTCCTTCCTCTTCTTCTTCTTACCAGTAGCAGGGGACACAGATGGGCATTTAGTAGAAATGATGGATGCACAAAACACAATGTATATGGGGGGGGGGGGATCCAACAAAACACTGGCAACACAGAACGCTATATTCAATACTATATTCATACTGTTGTATTCACTAGCAACTGCATGGGAGACTGGGAGAAGCAGATTGCTGCCTCTGCCCAGCATTATGAGAGAGTATCATACTGCATATTGCTTTCCTGGGAAAAATTCAAAATCCAAAGTAGAGTTTCTACTGAATGCCTATCACGATCACACTATTGCAAAGTCGAAAAATCAGAAGTTGGACCATCATAACTCGGGAACCATCTATAATATGTGTTTCCCTTTGTGAATTTATGCTGTTTGACACTGTATCAGCTATGACGTATGTATTGAATGAACGTTTTTGTATATTTTGTGTTTACATTCGATATATAAGTCATTGGTCATTTCGAAGATGGTATGATCCACAAGAGGTGGGGCTTGTGATGTGTAAAGAGAACAGCATGAGGAGAGAGGGTATAGTGCAAAAGTCTTATAGCTGAAGGCTGGCAGTTGAAAAGCCTTTGTACTTTGTGTATAATTTTATTATCTATCTGTGTGAACCTGTAAATACTGTACTGGCCTGAATATAAGCTGGTATAGGGTTGTCTTATTAAGTTAAAGTTAAAGTTGACTCATTCACTCATCCACTTCACTGGACAAGAACTCGGAAGAAACAACTGACTGGAGTTTCACAGTATGCCGAAAGCATAACTTGACACTCTACCGTACTCCTTCTCTTGGCTGTGGTGGCATCCCCGCTAAAATTAAAAAGCATAATTTTAGTCATAGTTTGTTTTTCCCAATTGGTTACACATTGTGGCTGATGTCATCGGTTGTTCATGTTAAAAGTGCAGATCCCCATCCATTGTCTCCACAACTGTATGCACATTTCTGTTGTATCAACGGAATTCACAATTCTGAAACACACATTTTGCAGAACCCTACACGCACATCTCAGGGAAGTAGCATAATATCATGAGCATATTTGTTCCTTTCACAGAAACACCTCAGTCCGCAAGCAAGACACAACGAACTGAAGTATGAAAACAATCACCTGTGCAAACATAATTACCCAAAATTATTGACTCAGGTGTCTATATATTCCCAGGTGAGAAGCTGGATGGCAAGTCGAGCCCAATCTGAGCTGTTATCCTGTAGCTCGAACCATGAGGTCTTTTCACACTCAAAACAGGTAAGTCCCTTGGTAAATTTGCACAATTATGGCTTGTCTATGTCTAGGAGACACAGTGACTGTTGCCACTGTACTCTACAAAATTCTTAGAAGACCATCAAGTGTTGGGAGAAATCATCCCTCCAGTCAAGTACAAGAAGAAGAAATCATCAGTATGGTATTGGCAGACAACACTACCTATACTTTTATATGGAATAATGATCATTTTCACCAAGAATGATTCAGTTCCCACCCATACATTCAAATGATCTTCCTTCCACTGTGGTCTCCATTCCATTTTTTTTCCAGTTGGAGATGGAAGGTATATGAAGGTATATGGAGGTATATGGCATTATATGGACATATATGGAGGCATATGACAATATATGAAGGTATATGGTGGCATTTGCAGGCATTTCCAAGCATATGGAAGTATATGGAGGCATATGCATGTATCTAGAGGTATATGGAGATATATGGAGGTGCAGTACATGGTGGTATATGGAGGCATATAGAGGTTTATGATCAGAACCCTTATGAACAAGTTAGTCTTGTAGAGGCAGTGGCAGCAGCCCACGTCAATGTCACCTCTGAGGATCAATAAAGATGGAGCCATCATTCCAAAAAACTTTCCATTACAGATGAGAAAATTTGGCCAAATCCACATGATCAGTAGAACGATGCTCAAGAGCATGTTTACTGTGACTGTAATGCATTTCACACATGTTGTACCACATAGGCCTACAAAAGTTTTTACTGTAAAAAAGTATTTCCTCATAACAATTTGTTTTTGGCTATAGTTATTACTGGGTATAAAATGTGTTTTTTGTTTGTGGAATTTCACTCTGCACAGTAGAGCTAACCTGTACTTAATAAGAAGAGGTTTTTCACTTGGGCTTAATAAGAAGAGGTTTTTCACTCTCGCTGCTGTGTGTGTGTGTGTGTGTGTGTGTGTGTGTGTGTGTGTGTGTGTGTGAGAGAGAGAGTGTGAGAGAGAGAGAGTATTTGCTTTTGACTACTGGGTGTAGATTTTTTCAGCATTAAGAGGGTTTTTCCTTCTGTGTTTAAGAATTTTGGGCTTTGTGTAGTTTTGATAAATTGGGTATTATTCAGAGAAATATGTGTAACCAGTTGGGAAAAATTGTAAACAAGCAGCTCCTTTTCTGGTGTATTTTGAACCCAGTGTAGCAACTTACAAGTTAATGTTTTTCATATCTTTTTACATCCACCAAAATCTTTTGTGTTGCAGCACCCCTGAGGGATTTCGGTGCAAGAACCTACAGGATTTTACTGATGTCCTCATATGACTTATACATGAACAGTGTTTACCCAGGGAATTCAGAGCTTACAATTTCTGCTGACAGTCAACTTTCAATATAAATTGTATGTGGTTTAATAGGCGTACGTATTAACCCAGCTGTGCTATCGCAGCATCACTATTGGTTTTTATCCAAATCACAAATATTTTGTATATGTGTCTGTCCTGCTCATGTGGTTGCCCCCCACCAGCTGCCACATTTCACATTTAACATTTTCTCAAGCTTCTTCAATAATTTCAGCTCAAATTTTAACTAAATGTATTTCATAATACTTCTTAAAACTGGCGTGTGGTGTGTGTGTTAGAGGTGTTTGCTCCCTAGCACTGGGAAATTCTGAAAATTTTTCCCACCCGTTGTAATGAACACTGTGCTACACAGCAACAAACTGCCATTATAAACCCTGCGGTTTATTACTGGGAAACAAAATTATTACGATTTTTAAGAATGAAAATTCTTTACAGCAAAATTTCTGACGTTTTCTTCACAAAAGTGGTATTTTGCAAGGTCTTTCCAGCACTTAATTCTGCCTTTATTAGTTTCATGACTTTCCAGGTTTTTAAGCACCCATAGAAGCGCTGACAGCACCTGTTTCGGCTTCTGGAGGCTGACGGATTGCCCAATTACTGCGGGAGGACGGTGACGCTGCTGCCGGCAGATGTAATGCAGGAGAAGTCACTCGTGTGTAAAAATAAATCAGTGCTTCCAAATTGTGTCTTGTGAACAACAAACAGCTCGTATGCTATAATTTGGAGAAAGTGCTGTAACTTTGTGTGTGTGTGTGAATTAGATCATCTGTGTTGTGGGAGAATTTCAGCAAACAGCAAGACAAACCGTTGTAATTTATAATTGAATTATATGGCACAACCAGGAGTTTGACTCAGTTTCCACCCACAAATGGGCAGGAATCCATATGGGGATTCAACCTTTTCTGGGCACAAAAGCACTTATATATGGCACTACAGCCCAACGTAGGGTTGGGATGCAATACAGAGGTTGAGGAACGAGTTGATCCCACCAGGAAGGAACCCAAACCTGGTGTGTGTAACATGTGTAAGCTTTTCATGACCAAGCACCTTTTTGAGCTTCTGCTTTACTTTGTTCTCTAGATGTTCTTTCATCAATGTTTGTTGGGCTTTGGCACCTCAGGTTTTAGGACCCATAAAAATCTTGCAGGGTTAGTGGAACGATTGTTGGTATTGTGTTCTGTTTATGATAGCGGCCCATTTGCGGTCATCTAGGGCTTCAGCAGAACACCGAAAAGAGGATAAAGCCATCCCTTGGCTTCTCCTGCTTCTCACCAAGTAACTGAAGTTAAAGAGTTTACCAGCCTGACTGATCACTGTGCGTTTTAAATCTCTGAGACCACTGCAACCCTAAAAAGATTTTAACAGAACCTCTGGGGAAGAATCCTACCGAAAATCATCGCCTTACTCTACACAGGTACAAAGATAGCTGCAAAACATATTTTAAAGTTTTTTTTTAAATTTTATTATAATAATTGTATGACTGGATAATCTCTTCTTTTTTAAAAAAAGAATAATAACAAAAAATGTGAACAATAACACTATATTACTGCAGATGATAGCAGCATCATTTTCATTTATATCATTTGATTTGCCAGCAATGAACAACAAAAGTTGATTTATTTTTCATTTGAACCAATTTTTGACAAACAAAAATATTGAATCATACAGAAGGAGGTCAAACTTCTACATTTTATTGTGCATGAATTATATCCCTTATTCTTATGTTGCTTTGTTTTTACTTCTGTGACTGTGGGGCGCCAGAAAAGCCAAACTATTACCTTTTTTTGGCTCCACTGCCAGCGCCGTTTAACGTTTGAATTTAAAATTCATCCAATTTGGATCGATACTGACACCTAGTGGCTATTCTGAGCAACAGCTGGGAAATCATCAGAACATTGAACTTAATCTCATGAGTGTAATTTTAAAATATAATTTTTATTTTATAGTTTATGACTAAAATGCAATAGAATGTTATTCCCAAAAAGGTAAATTCCCAGTTGCATCACGTGTAAAACTGTTTATTCTTTTGACAATAGCAGGCATATGCAGGTGTCTGGAGGTCTGCAGGCCTTAAATGTTTGTTAATATTTGAAGCTCTTCTACCACAGAGGATGTTGAAGAAGTTTTCGGTGGCTGCAGCAGCTAATAAAAATAATCTCAGTGCCAAAACTCAATTCCAAATTTTTTCTAGGTGCTGGGGTATTTATTATTACTGCTATGTCACAGGCTTTCAAGAAAACGCTCTTCTGGTGTTTTATTCACATGCTGAACCCTTCGAGGCTCGACATCATCCTGTACAGCACAGCTAGATGTTCTTCATGGTGAGTTGTTGGCATAATATTATTCATGACACAAAAAACTTTTTCTGTGCAGAGTCCAATTTGGTCTGGACAGCATCTTAGCTGTTCATTATGTAAGGTGACTTTTATATTTCATTCTGACTCTGGGTTCATTCCGACCTGCTGGTTTGAAATTACCAGGGTTGTGTAGCTCACAAAAAAAATAAATAAAAATAAATAAATAAATAAAAAATCTGTGTGTCAAAGTGCTCAGGAGATTTTTCCTAAACAATGAAGTCCCTAAACAATCTGAGCACATTGTCTTCCACTTTGGCCACAGTACTGGCCTTTTCCTACAACAAAACTCATGGTATTTTTAGCAGCTTTTGTCACACCTTTGCTATTTTTCACAGTGGATATTTTGCTCTCAGTGATTTATCTCTTTACATCATTTCCTGGTCAACTCTCTGTAAGGCTCAGGGAAACTAAAATTTGTTCAGTTGTGTTTCCAAGGTGATGGCAATTTATTCTCAGACTGTGACTTCAAGACCCTACCGAAAAGGTACAGAGACAAAAGGCCTAGGTCGTATGTTTGTGGGGTCTGAAGTGATGTTGCAGAGGAATAAAACAACAAAATAAAAATATAGTAATAGTAAGAGTATGGTAAAAACCCTTATTTCTCGCTCTCTCTCTCTCTCTCTCTCTCTCACACACACACACGCACAGAGTTCACAGTGTTATATGTTATCTTTTTATTGTTATTTTAATTATTTTATTCATCTTTGTACTGTTGTTGTTGTTTATTGTTTTTTATTGTTATCAGTGTTGTATTTTTGGTGTTAGGTTTGGTGAAAGGGGCTGCACATAAATGGGAAACGGGTTTACTCCAGGGGTAACCCATCAGGAACCAAACCAAGGGATATTTGAGGAAGGGTTTTATTGTGAGAAAGGTTACTGATTTATAGTGAGTGTTTACATATAATACATAAAAATGATGCGCTCAAAGGTGTCACAAGTGAAAACAAACTGTTCTGTTGTGTGTGATTCAACTGTCTTTAACCCAGGAAGAAAACAAAGACTTCTGTGCCTGACTGACTACCCTGAGCTAAACTGCCTAACAAAACACACAAATAGAAACAGGACACCACTCTCTCTGTACAAACCATACAAAAGTGTACAAAGCACTCACCAAAGGTAACCAACGCACTGCTAACCACAAGGCCAAAACTAGTGAAATCCAACTCCACATCCTCCTCTTCTTGTGTGGGGTTCCTGTAGGCACAAGAGGTAGGGCCACCAATTTGAGGTTAACTGATAGGTGATTTCAACTGGAGCCCCCACAAACCTAATTGTACACAAGCACAAAGCCAGACCAAAAGTATTCAGACCCTTATTTTCAGTTTGTCTGATGAGCTTCAGCAGTTGGAACAGTCAAGTTCTAACGTTGAATCAACAAAAACAGAAGTCGACAAACTCAAGAAATGCATTCTGGGCGAAGTCTCGAGTCACGTTTTCTTCACATCGTTTCCCCAAACGTTTGTGCTCTCACTCCATACCTGAGATCTTATTGCTTCCTTTTTGCCAAGAACCTGTTACTTTATGGACATCCATCACCACATCCCATGAGCTCATTCACTACTAATGCTTGGGAATGCAAAGGTTCATCCAAAAAAAGGAGAGAAATGTGGTACAAAGTTAGTTGCCAATGCTGATCTGCCCACAAGTGAGCCTGCATGCTTCACACTGAGGAAAAGGAACAAACATCAGACAGGCATGGTCTTTTGAACACGCGATCACTGCGGTGTAAAGAAACGGCTGAGGCAGAAACAAGAAGCCATCTGGGCCCGACTTAAATTCCCCCAATTTGGCTTTAAATATCATTTAAGGCCTTAAGCTAAGGGGCACAATTCCAAAAAATGCATTTATTTTAGATCCATCCTGTTGAGCGCTGCATACATTATTTCCCTGTTTTGAGCCCAGTTAATATGCAACACAGCAAATGTTAGCTCACATAAACAGTTGATGCAACAAACATATTAAAAAGTATCACTCGTGTGTAAACTGTGAAGATGCTATTAAAAATCAACTGTATTTCTTACAATAACCCAAAAAGAGTGTGGTAACGTCAGCTTTTTGGTATGAGATATTAGCAGCTTACTGCTACCACCTGACCAATCGAGCTTTCATTTTGCTGAGGCCTGAGATTCATGGCAATTTCCTAAATTTTAAGAAAAGGCAGAACACCGCAAGACGGCTTCACTTTTGTGCTACAAGGGAGCACTGCGAACCTACAACAGTGCTTAAATTCTTTTTTGTTTTTCAGAATATTATAAATATAGGTGGGTTCGATGTTTTAGTTGCTTTCCACTGCATCTTATTTGGAACAAGCGATGATAACTGACATCTGAAACATTGTGAATTCCATCCATCCATCTATCCAGGGTTCAACAGGGTTGCAGTGGTCTGGAGCCAAACATATTGTATGTGGAGTGGCTTGCAAAAGTATTCAGACCCTTAATATTTCTTTCTATGCGATATTCTAATTTAAAATAATAAAACTGTTCATATGCAGGTGGAGACCCCTGCATATGAACAGTTTTACCACCTGAGCCTCCATACGCTCTCCTTTCCTGGCAGCTGATTTTAATGGGCGTGCATCATTGCTGTGTCCTTTTACAGAATATAAATAATATTATCAACACTAATGTTAAGGAAATGGGTGATGTGGTGGTGCCTCACAGCTCCTGGGCTGCTTGTCTGATGTGGGGTTCAAGTCTAGGTCAGGGGTGTGTGTGGAGTTTGTAGGCTCTCCTCTCTATTTGTACCCCGAAATGCTGGCAGAGGGCACTGGCAAACCCCTTCAGATCCTCTTGGCCTTGAAAACCCCACCAGGAGCCAAATGCAAGTCATCAGCACTTTCCATTCCATCAAGGAAGTAAATATTTTCAAAAAGTTTCTACTTTTTAGGCATCGGTTCCTTTTGTTTGCAATACTCGCATTACAAACTTTTGATCTGTTTTATTTATCCTTCATTTTGTTACTTTGACCAATCTGTTTTGCAGAATTTCTGGTCCGGCTGTCTTTCGCAGTCAATTTTCGGGCCGCAGCCCGGCTGAATGTCAGTCAGCCTCAGCGTTGCAATGACAAGCGATGGCATCCTGCTCCGGCTGGAGATGATTGTCTTGTCGTGGATGGTTTACAATGCGCTGTGATCCAGACACATGCTCTGGTCTACCGAAAGCATCGCAATATCAAATGTCACAGTGCCGCCGTAAGCCTGAAGAAACATTGTCTGATGCTGCGGTGGATGTGCCAAGAGGATAAACACAACTGTCCTCCATCTGCTTAAGACTCTCTCGGCTCAGCTGCTAGACGCGAGGAAATTGAAAGATAAATCAGCGAGTTTTATTCCCGCACCATCGCAGCAGTATCTTTCACCTCTGTACTCACCTAAGTCAGAGACAGAGCTAAATCTCTCAATAAATAATGCGGAACGCCGGCTAAATACAAACATTATTTTTCTCCGCACAGACTCCTAACCACCTGCTGTGGTGCAATTTGTCTCATTCAGAGGTGCTGAAATGTTGCTCAACGCTGAATGAACCACATTGGTTGACGCAGTTTGGTTTCTTGAGGTGGTGTGCAAAACTATTACAGAAAATGATGTCTTTTTTAAGGACATATGTTTGGGAAACGTTACACTTTTTTATCATTTTTGCCCTATAATTCTTTCTGCTTTTCAGGCCCGCACAAGCTTGTGATTGCAGACGGCCCTCCGCACAATGTTTTAGTATGAAGGCAGAAACCTTGGATGGGCACTTGAAAACGTCATAGTTTTGCAACTCCCTTCTACCTGTTTGTGTTAAAGGTAAATTCCAGTACTGCTTAAATGTGTTGTGGGCCAATTCTATGCGATCAGCTGAACGCATGCGGAGGGCAGGGCTTACATTAACCCAAATTTTGTATGCTAGACCATCACCTGTCTGACATTAATTTGTATGGTTGTGGTTGTTACGCAAATTTACCGTCATCATCATTTATAATCGAATATTAATACAAAGTCTTCGAAGCAAAGTCAGTCAATTCCTATTGGAGCATCTGGAGGGAAATCATATACATTTGCTAGTGTAGCTAGGACAGCTACCATTTTTATGAGCAAAATGTGTGTCTATAAATGTGTTATTGATGATAAAGGGTCTAAAAACAAAGAGGATGGAACTATAGGATTTTTAACACTGACCTGTGTACTTAGTTACAGAAAAGTTGGTAGAAAAACAGATTTCAGAGATGTGCAAACATAAATTTTGGCTGAATATATACATTTATTTGGCTAGAAAACATAGAACGGAAACATAAATTGGAAGTCGAATAGATGATGACTGAGGGTGTAAACTGCCTTTCACGCTACTACAACCCTGCAGTGAAAAAGTCGTAAAAAGATTTTTAGTTTAATTTTAGAATATAAGAAAAACATTTAGGAAGAAAAATTTTAACGTGTGTATGCGTGCGCGCTTTGGCTGCAAACGGCTTTCAAAACAAATTGTTTCCCACAGTACAGCGAAAAAATGTGGAATTAATGTAACCAGACTAATCTTCCTAATATGCTGTACTTTTGTAACTGCTGAAATTCAGCTTTTCAAATATGCAATATTAATTAATTGACTTATTAACCAATTCAGAAGAGACGGGATTTTAGAAGCCAGTCATGATTTTGTACTCATTTCATCGGATCTGTAACTAAAAGGATTGTCCCAGGCAAATCATAAAGTCGAAAATAAGACCCTTGTAGGTTCATAAGCAGCTCAAGCCCGCCTGTGGAAAACTGAAGAGTAGGAAATCCATGTCACAAGCTGAAGGTTGTTAGCCTTTAAACACCAGGACTCCACTCATTCACTTCAATTCCAATGATATTCATCCTAGATTTTGAATGGTTGCTCTAACAGATCAGTGCACTTGGGTATTAAGATCAGGAAGAGAAAAACATTTGAGCTACAGCACTGCATTAAAATTTAAGGTTTTTTTTCAGTGTGTCTATGCATATGTAATTATTATTTAATCTTTAATATAAATTACAATTCTAAACTATAACTGGGGGATGTCGAGGTGCCTTTCAGCTCCTGGGCTGCTTGCCTAATCTGGGGTTCAAGTCCACCTCAGGGGTGTGCATGGAGTCTGTAGGTTCTCCTCCATGTCTGCACTCCTCTAAGTAAAAAATATGCCGGAAGAAGGAAATGGAAAACCCTTTCTTTTCCTCCTTGTTGGAGGATAGCTGGCGGATTTTAACCTCTGTCCTGCCTGGTAACAAAGCCATCTTTTGAATCTTTAGGATTTAGATGACTACTTAAAGGTTTCTTAAAACTCAGGTGAACTTAAAAAACTAAAATATTAATGAAAACATCTTTCAGTTACATTTGGTCAAAGCAATATCTAAAGGTACATTTGTGACACAAAATATTTTTAAAGTGTAGTTTATTCAGTAAATATTCCCTCCCCCAAAAATAAAGTTCTAGATTTTATTGAAACCCAATTATAAGATGAAGTGTTGTCCAAACACTTTCAGTAGGCCTCTCATGTGTTAATCTTCGCTACCTGTTCACCATCAAAAAACTGACTAGATAAATATTGAAATTCTGCTTTTTTACTTGTATGTGCTGCATGCTCAATGTCCACATTAGTTGTTACCAAAAACAAAAAACCTGATTTTGTGACAATTTTGGAAGTGTAATAATTTGGCCCTCTGATGGGTTAATCCAGCCATGCCTATATAACAAATACATCATGTGCATTTCTCCCTGAGCTCTGGAAAGTCTCCATTTAAAATGTGCCAAGACATTGTATGGACATAAAAAACATGGACTCCTCTTCAAATTAAGCTCATGTGCAAAATTTATAAAAAATAATGTGATTTACTGAGGAATTCAGTACTGGAAACAAAAAATAAGCAGGAAGCAAAAACATTTTCAGACATAATGTCACCTTGCTGCCCAAGTACACAATGACATGAGAATGCCCTCCTGGAGAAAGATGCTGTTTTTATTCACCTCATACACAGGCTACCAGGAGGCCCCCATCTCGGACAAAATAAAGTTATCAATATGCTGCAGGGGTTTCAGGGACTCCGACAGCGGCAGGGCACTTGTGCTTAATAAGCAGCAGCAGCAGAGGGCACTCCTCCATCTTGAAAAGTAAAAAAAATAAATTCTTACTATTTTAAGCATGAGTATGTAATACTGGCTAGATTTCAAGTAACAAATTCAGCAAATCGATCGTCCTGGATCATTAGGTTTGTCATTATTATGAGTGTTACATATTGGGAGTGAACCAACAATATTCTGACATTGGGATTCATGCAAAGGAATGTTTTGTGATGTTAAAATGAGCGCTTTTGTATTTTTCCCACATCCGATTAATGATCAATGACTGTAAATGATTAAGTCATAAATGTAAAAGATGTAAAAATGTGAAATATCATTAAAACTATTGAGGGGAGAAAAAAAATTTGTTTTTTTTAACCAGTATGCATAATACAGATGATCATCTTAGACAGGAGCCTAGCGCTATACTTTCAGAAATTTTGCCACAAACACTGTAGGACTTAGATGGAACTAAAAAATTAAAAAGTGATTATTATGGCATTCATACAGTACCCAGCATTAAACATCTTCAAACAAAATATTCAAATATGTGCAGTTGTACACCATAGGTCACCACTTTAGGCTGCCAGCACCTGGTTTCTGAGGATTCAATTCTATCAGCAAGTGAAATTCAGTTTATAAGACGGCTACAATTAGAATAATATTTTTAATAAAAAAAAAAAAAAAAAACATTTTTTGATCCCAGGACCACAAAGAGCTCCATCATGAAGCAGAGGCATCCTTGAAGTAGAAGCTGAATCCCAATAAAAGCCTTCTTGTACCTCAGATGACAACCATCTAAGCAGTGCATCTTGGGTGCAATGCATTTCATTAAAAATACATTCCTTGTTAAATTACTACGTGAATCATGAGCAAAAAACACACTAATGACTGTTGTTTGTCTAGTCGGGTAATAATTCTGGAAATTTGGACTATTTGAGAAATTTTCTGAATGATGACCATCTTATCTTTTCTGCACAGATTACTGGCAATGTGCTGGTTTGTAAAATCTTGAGTCATGAGAAGATTACTCAGTTGCTTTGGAGAAAAATGTCTGAAAAGTGCTTTAATGTAAATGTATGCTCTCAGGTACTCAGGTTTGTTGGCATTTTACTTTATTCTTATTTATCTACTCCCTTTATGACTGCCAAGGTGTGTAGGGGTAAAGGGGTGTACAATTATGATGCCTGAATGCAGTAGTTGGGATGGGGACATAAAAAATAAATAAAAAACAAAATGAGCAAACATGGAGGATTTTTTGGTGCAACAGTGATTTACCATATACATGGGTGAGAGGTGTGAGGCTGATATACATACACATACAATAATAATAATAATAATAATAATAATACACAGCAAATGCATAGACACATGGGTAGAGGAATGTGAGTAGTGTCAAAAAAGCAACAAATCAAAACCAAACCAAACTGGCTAAGGTAGAGATGACTATTCTGACTAACCAAGCACAAACAAAAACACTTCTTCAGCATCTGTTGACACTTTACACTTTCCTACCCCAACTACCCAAACCAAAAATATGCAGTTGACACTCACTCCTTGCCTAGTGTGGTGCACACATCCAAAACAAACCTACGTGTACAGGTGTGGGTCATGTGACATTCTTACCTGTTCACTCCTCCACCCCCAAAACTCACAGTTAACACTAAGCTGTTTTAAATCATTTCTCCACCTTGATTTTCATTGGCTGACAGGTTTGTGCTGATGTCACTGATAATGATGATTGGCAGGATGAAGGACCAGTGGTAGTTGGACACCTGTAAACAACCAGATAAGCTGCGAAACACAAAAGGAACACAGTGGGATGTAACAATCCCAAAAGTCCTTGCTGTATTATTCATAAATGGCTTTTTTATTATTTTATCTTACATGTTCATTGCAAGTGCTCACACCTGGCGAAATTCTCCAGAAATGGTAATAAACCATTTTCACCTTTATTGTGCTTCAGAAAAGCACCAAAACTTTGTATTGTTTATAGAAAACAATATTTAAGAGGAACAGGTTATTTCCTGGATTGGGTTGCTATAAGTCTTCTCTTCCAAGTTTCCATCTAAAATGGTAGGTCAGTAGTTATAGGCCTTAAACCATCAGCAGCTATGGGGAAGTCCTTCATGCAATTCTGTTTTTAGCAGGAATGTAGTTGAAGTCCTATACAGATGGTCCCCGGGTTACAATGGTTCGACTTACGATTTTTCAACTTTACGATGGTGTGACAGCAAGGCGCGTTCAGTGGAAACTATACTTCGATTTTTGAATTTAAAGTTTCCTGGGCAAGCAATATGTGATACAATGCTCTGTCATGATGTTGAGCAGCAGCAGCTATCCGCCTCTCCCAGTCTGCCATGCAGTTGCTACTGTGTACAACCAATACTCTACAGTGCTCTGTGCTGCCAGTGTTTTTTTGGATCCCCGTATCTACATTGTGTTTTGTGCATCCATCTTGTCTACAAAATGCCCATTACTCTTGTAGAGAAACTTAACATATTTGCCCACCATGAAGGCAGCAAGCCCGTGATAACCGTAATGACCGTAATGACGTTTAAGGTAGGTTAGGCTAGGCTATGATGTTTGACAGGTTAGGTGCATTAAATGCATTTTCAACTTATGATATTTTCAAATTACAATGTGTTTATTGGAATGTAACCCCATCGTAAACTGGGGACCGTCTGTTTTGGGAGAGGGTGATGATTTTCCTGATATGGTGGATCACCAAAAATCTCAGCATAATAATGACATTTACCTTAATCCTAAGGTATGAGGAAATTATAGATACTTGTATAGATCAATCAAACCATGTATTGATAAAGTTCCGGCAAATTTACTGCAGACTACTGAGTCTGGCAGCAGTAATGAGGTGAGGTGAAGAAAAACCAGTTAAGACATCAATAAGGTGAAGTGCAGATTGGTAACTGGGATGATCGATAATGGTGGGGCAATTAAAAGGTTTTATGGGACTTGAAATATGCTTAAAGAGTCAGGAAGAACCCTGTAGGGAATTTTTGCAGCAAACAGAAGGAATAAGTGAGAATTCATGCACAAATATTGCAGACAGGTGCATGGGTTGCAGGAGGATTCATTCAAATTATTGTACATTTTTTTTGTGTGTGTGATCTCAGCACATGAGTGGGGGGATATAGAATGAGTTCACACGCACTGCTAGGGGTGTTTTGTGTTAGCTTTAGCACTTGCGCTGTTATGAATGGGAGCACAGGGCCAAGATGCGACATGATGTGACATGCAACTCCTTTCCTGTCCCTTACTGGGGTACAGCAGGTACATGCAGTCAAATCATGGCAAACCTGGCATGCTTGTATATTATTGTTAACAACTTAATCTGGAGCTGGGTTGTGATAGTCTGGAATCCTTTAGGTGGTTTTATCCAACACTGATCTGCTTGTCCTCAATGTCAAATGAAATCTAAATATTTTCAGTTCAGTTTTCATCAATTTTTTGCTCCTTCATTGGATCCTAACCACATTCCAGTGCCTGATTGTCCAAATTCCATACCTTCCCACCTTACATTAATTATAGTTATTATGCCATGGTGTTTACAGGTTACGATAAGGTAAGAAGGGTGCTTAGGATGAAGGTGAGGAAGTCGGATCCCCTCTGCAGCGCTAGTCCTTTTATTAGCACTTTGTGTTGGATATGAATCTGGAGTCCTTATTGTGAGGAACAAAACAACTAATTTAATTAGACAAGTTACATTTTTTTGTTCTCAAAGCAAACAAATTTTAAATATTAAATTATTAAACTCATCCAACTCAGTCTTGCCCAGTGCAAGGTGTTAAGCCTGCAGTGTGAGATGTGAAAAAGTCCTGCGCACATTCATTTCCTTGTTTTAGTCGGGTCAAGTTGGAGTTACCAGTTTACCTGAAACACACTTGTGGACTGTGGGAGGGAAGTCATGCACACATGGTGAGGACATAGGAAGAACTACCAACAGAATGAATCAGGTTCAAACCCGTAGCTGAAGCCATGGGACAGAAGTACTGTGAGGTACATTCTGTACCAAATTGGCTGTTAAATAAAAGTAAGTAATTTTACCATGTGAAAATAGACTGCTGTTTATGATGGTGGCAGTTCTATTTTCTTTATTAATGGCATCAGAAGGAATTCTTTAAAATAAGTCAAGCTTCCTCACGTCACCATTTAAAGATACACAAGAAAATAATATACAGTCGTGGCCAAAAGTTTTGGCAGTGACACAAATGTTGTGTTTTGCAAACTTTGCTGCTTTAGCATTTTTAGATTTTTTTTTACATGTTTCTATGATATACTAAAGAACAATTATAAACATTTCATAAGTTTCAAAGGCTTTTATTGACAAACACATCAAACTTTTGAGAATTGACCACAGGTTCTCAATGGGATTAAGATCTGTGGAGTTTCCTAGCCACGGGTCAAAATTTCAATGTTATGATCTCTGAGCCACTTTGTTATCACTTTTGCCTTGTGACATGGTGCTCCATCACGCTGGAAAATACACAGATCGTCACCACATTGCGCCTGGATTGTTGGGAGAAGTTGTTCTTGGAGGATGTTTTGATACCATTCTTTATTCATGACAGTGTTCTTGGGCAGAATTGTGAGTGCGCCCACTCCCTTGGATGAGAAGCAACCCCACACATGGATTCTCTCAGGATGCTTCACTGTTGGCACCACACAGGACTCATGGTAGCTTTCACTTTTTCTTCTCCAGACAAGTCCCAAATAGTCGGAAGGAGGATTCAGCCGAGAAAATAACTTTGCACCCGTCTTCTGCTGTCCAATCCTTGTACTTCCTGCAGAATTTCAGTCTGTCCTTGATGTTTTTCTTGGAAAGAAGTGGCTTCTTTGCTGCCCTTCTTGACATAAGGCCGTTGTCCAAAAGTCTTTGCCTCACTGTGCATGCAGATGCACTCACACCCACCTGCTGCCAATACTGAGCAAGCTCTGCACTGGTGGCAACACGATTCTGTAGCTGACTCCTCAGGAGGAGATGGTCCTGGTGCTTGCTGGACACTCTTGGATGTCCTGAAGCCTTCTTCACGGCAGTTGAGCCTCACGCACTGAAGTTCCTGATGATCCGGTAAATGGTTCTTTCAGGTGCAACATGCATCTGATCACTCTGGACAATAATCTAAAAACAATGTGAATTGCCACCACAAAAAATGAAGCCGAAAATTTTACAAAACACAACATTTGTGTCACTGCCAAAACTTTTGGCCACGACGGTAGTTAGCGTGATAAAACTTTTTTTGTGATATCCTTTTTTCTACTTTATTAACAAATCCATATATAACAATAAAAACATTTCTAAAGCCAACAAAAATAACCAAACAAAACAACCTTTCTAAACAGAAGAATAACACAGCAGAGTTGGTCATGGGGAAATTCTTCTTAAAGCACACACACACACACATCTATTTTACAGGGAACAATATACACCTTCTTGTATTGAGAATAAATAGCCAAACCTACCAGCATAGATGAAATACAAGGGCTTACAAAAATACTCTATAAAACGAAAGAAAATGTAACCAAAAACTGTAATAAAATACATAAAACACAGCCAACACACAGAAATAAAACACCGTTTACTTTAACTCTGTGCGCAAACAAATTAAAAGAATTAAATTATAATGAATTCTAAAATCCATAAAACCATTAAAACACAGTAAAATCCCAATAAAATCAACAATTTTAAAGAGATTTTCCTAAGGGAGCATTTTGGGGTTTCTTTCTTTTGAGACTGATGTTGTTTTTATGGTGTTTAAATGAGGTGCAGTTTTTTTACTAACAGAAGCCTGAAATTTGCAGATAGTTATTGATGGAATACTTGTACCTGTAAATAAAGAGCTGGGAAAGAGAAATAAACCTGTGTGGGCCCACATTAGCCTTATGTTCATGCATTTGTTTGGCCAGCAGTCACATGCAGAACACTAGACAGGAATATAAGAGAGGGTCTGAGGCTTTTGTGACTTGAATTTTCCTAAGCACAAGTAGGTCTGTGTGTTTTTGCAGTGCTTTGAGAACTATAGAGAAATGCATATTATTTAGGAGCATCTGAATGACAGCCGCCAGGGCTGTATTTAAAGCCCTGTTCCTTGCTGTTAGTCATTCTATGAGAAGATAAAAGGAAGGACTTGCCAGTGCCTCTTCAATGGCTCACATGAAAGAGCTAATCACCCTGAAAGGCTATAGCTGTGGCGGCCTGGACAGCACCTCCTGCATAGAGAGAAGTTTCAAGAAATCTTCCTTGGCAGCCCAGAAGAAGGAGCAGAAAGCAACTCACCACATGCTTTTCCACATAGCAAAGAAGCCTTCCTATTATAATAAAAAAAAAAATCACTGTTGTCAACCAGATCTTTCATCAAGACCCACTTGCATGTTATATGTAGGTGTCTGCACAGTGTACGCCTGTGTGTAGGTGTGATTCGTGCAGATTAAACAAAGGCTAGCTTTTTAAATATAGATCAACTCTGACACAGTGTTTGCGATGGCTGTTCTGCAGACAGAGTTGTTCAATTCGCTATCCTTAGTAAAAGTATTTATATTATTCAACCCTGTTTGTTTCTCTTAATAACACACTTGAGCTGTGACTGTTTCATGGGCTTGTGTGTCCTAATGTTTGTGCAAAAAAGCTACCTTTTATGTAAAACAATGGTCAGAAGATATCTGTCTTAATAATTGTACTCATATGTTCTATCATTGTGCTGATATTTTTCAGATGTATGCAGCGATATTAAAAACTTTTTTTTTTCCTTACTGGGTTAACCATGTGTATAATAACAATACACCATGGGCAGTAAGAACATAAATATTGCCTGCATAAAAAATGATGGGACAGATCTATTTTTGAAAGGGCACAGAGACGTATTGTAAATATTACATCTTTCACTGATCTTGAGGAAGGCAGACATGTCAGAATATACTATTGCTTTTTCAGAATTCATGCTTTGCAAAAATATAATTAAGGAAGGAGATATTGTACAAAATTGGATTAAAAAAAACATATTCTGTATTTACACTACATGGCCAAAAAGTATGTGCACACCTGAGCATCAAACCCATAAGTGCTTGCTGAACTTTCCATTCCAAACCCATGGGCATTCATATGAAGCTGTTTCCCCACTTTGTTGCTATAACAGCCTTCACTCTTCTGGGAAGGCTTTCCACCAGATTTTGGAATGCAGCTATGGCAATTTATGCTCATTCAGTGGACAAATCTGTGAGGTTGGGCACTGTTGTCAGGGGTGAAGGTTTGGCTCACATTTGGGGTTACAGTTCTTTCTGAAGGTGTTCAGTGGGGTTGAGGTCAGGGCTCTGTGCAGCCACTCAAGTTCTTCCACACCAGCCTGTGCAACCCATGTATTTATGGAGCTTGCTTTGTGCTCAGTTATGCTGGCCACAAAGTTGGAAGCACACAGTTGTCTAAAATTTGTTTGTATGCTGTGTGGGTGTAGCTGGAACAGTTCAACTCAGTCATTAGATGGGGGTCCACATACTTTTGGCCATATATTATTTACAGTATATTATTATCATCCAGCTTTACTGACCAACTAAACTGATTCATAATTTGTTTATGCTGTAATCATATTCCTAATGAATGAATTTTGTTTGTTAAAAAGGTTGGGTTTTAAGTAACCTGGTGCTAAGTAAATAGTAGATGTAACACTTTCTAGCTTGTATAAGCCCAGCACAGCTTGCTTATTTCCAATGCATGATTTGCTTTATCATTATATTCTGAGTCATTTCCTTTTACTGTTTTCTAAGTCAAATTATATTTTTTAATTTTCACACTACATATTTCGGAAGCTTGGAATTCAGTCGAAATGAGGGCGACACTGACCCCACCAGACAAGAATTCCTGAGACCGAGCAATACTCTATAACTAAATCATGAAGACGGGGTACAGCTGAGACCAAAACCCTAAATAAAGCAGATGATCTAATTCTGGCAGCCTAAAGTTACACAGATTTAGAACTACCTTCTGCTCTATGATAGTTACTGAGACCTTACAAAATGCAAGATAAATGACATTTGGCCCTTGATATCCAGTCAAGTTCTCTGGATTTATAGTGCTTCAACGTGTTTTCAACAGGTCAACTCATTTTCATTCTTAAAGTTATGGGTTTGTTTCCAATTAAAAAGTAAAAGCTATTTCATGGCTGTTGATTAAAATAAAAAGTATGCAGGATTTTCTCTATACAACAATACCTTAGTATCTGAACTCTATAGCCAAATATTTGCTATAATGTCTATAATACATAATGAATAAATAAATAAATAGATAAATAAATAAAATGCGTAAATATTGGCACCGGAACAGAAATTTTCTCTGTAACAAATTTTTATTCAGAATACATATTAAAAAAATCAAAAGATGAATACAGATCAAAATGAATAAAAAATGAACAAATAAATAACATACAGTGTAGAGTGAAAAAAATAATCCTGTATGCATTGTAATAAACTGTACACTGTTACAAATTTATCCTGTTGGTAACACATCCCCTGCGCTGGTGTCTTCATCTGCTGTTTCTGTTGCTACCTCATGAATCTCCTGCTTGCTTTGTCTGACCGCGTTTGCTCAGCATAACTGCATTCACTGTGATTTAAGCTGGATAATTTAGCTGGATGCCCAGTCGGTTCTCAGAGGAGGAGAAAGGATTTTCATGCAACATTCTTCTGTTGCTGGACAAGACAATTTTAAAAGACATTTAAAGGATGCAAGAGCTATGGTGTTACTAACTATGGAACAATGTTTTCCCTTTATTTAACATCTCCTAACACTGAACTCCCACTCCAAACACCCCCCCAAGTGCCCTCTCATCCCTCATGTGTAAAGCAGTCACACCCATGGCAGTACTAACATGCAAAATGTGCTGTACTGTACATACTGTACCAGGCTATATACATATGTAAACTAAGGACAGCATTAAGTGTTTTATGATTGGATAACTGGTGCTTACAGTGTTTATCATACTGGGTTATTTAAAATAATGGGAATTAGGCACTTGGTATCTGGAATTTCAGTATATGACGCATGTTTAGAAATGAAGCGGATTTGGATACCGAGAAATTATTGTATTGTGAACTATGTAGAGGGATTACATGTAATGTAAAGTATACATGTTAAACATATTTTGTGTCACAGTCCAAAATACCAGTTCGGAGTTGGGAGAAAATTGTAACAGTATGTATGTCAGAATATACTGTACTTTGGCAAAGGCAGACAAGGAAGTATTTGGGTGTCAAATCAAAATGGAAGGAAGGCGTACACACATACATGCACAATATCAGTCTTATGATGCTTTTCCAGGAGAACCCAGAAGGAAGACGCAAAGAGTTATTTTGTTAAAAGCAAATAAAATATCTTAGCGCTGCTACGTATGCCAAAATATGATTACATAAACTTCAACAGAATTATGCACGATAACGCACTTCAGAAATTAACCTTCAGTAGAGACAAAAATATTTCACTGCACAATTTGAATGGGACACTAGATTGATAGAGGAATCATTGCCAGTCTTTTTAATGTTTTGCCGTAGGTTAGTGTTATTAGCATAAATTTAAATCTCTGCAAGAGATACTCTCTCACCTTCATATTTTTTTATTTTGACAAGCTAGGACGTGGTGTTGAAGGTGAGATACAAATGAAGAGGTAATTTCCTGGCCTATGTTAGGCAGATAAAGAATGTACTAGTTGTGACTGAGATTGCATTGAAAGGTGGTCCAACACTGAGGTCATTGTCTGGATTTCATTTTTATCTATTTAGTCAAATAATACGGCTTTATTGCCTTGTCCATGATATGAAAATGCATCTGGATGTTTTATTACTGATTTTCTTGGTCAGTTTTTTTAGGCTGCTGTTTGTGTATCTTTCAGAGGAAGCGAATGAGAAAATATCAAACTGTACAAGTACATAATACTGTACATCCATAACCCAATAAACTGGCCTCAAGTCATTTATTATGTGTTCTGTTCAAAAATGTAAACTGTAAATGGGTCAGTGCAACATGACTTTTTTGTGTAAAAAACCTTAGTCTGAATACTTTCATACATTTAACAGTTTCACTCTTCCAAATCTAACTTACACCATAGGGGCAAAAGTACAGTACATTTGGTTAATAATAGGCAAAAAACTGTTTAATGCTTAATGCTTAACTGCATCCTTTGTACTAGTACTATGGTAGAGGCATTAATCAATAGTGGAATGAATATTTTATTATGACTATGTTGTTCAAAATATTATGCTGCAACTCTTGTATCCTGTAACCTGTGAGCTGAATGTGGTGCAGGTGGCACATTGTTCTTGGATGTAATCGCTGCCCAGCTGCAAGGTCTGCTGAATTCCGTGCCTTTCTTTATCAACATGGGACTCACTCATCTGAGACCCCCTAAATCAGAAGTTACTCCACCGTATCTAGGATGGCATTACCGCATCACAACAACATCCAAGGTTGCACTCATCAAGAGATCTAGTGTAAAACTACTGAAAAGCTGTGAATACCTTGCAAACTCCTGTATAAATATCCCCTGTAATCCTTTGTTTGAGGAGACTCTCTTTTTGGAGGGGCTCTCCCACACCTGTGTGTATTTGATCGATCAATAAAGTGTAATTCTCTCTATACCCTGAAGTGTTATTTTTTTTCTTCCACAAGTACTTATAAAAAAGTTCATAACAAAGTTCATAAAAATTAACATTTGTATAAGTGATCATTAGTTTTACGTGACTAAATATTTTTTTAAAAACAGAAATATGCCATGTTTATTCTTCCTTCAGCATTTAGAAGCTGATATAGAGCAACCCCACAGCATGATGCTGCTACCCCCTGTGCTCAACTGTGCAGACGGTGTTATGACAGTGTTGGATCTGAGCTGAAGTTTTTTGTTTTGTCTGACCACACTTACCTTTTACTGGCTCACCCGGCTTCTGTCATCAAGCAGTGACTTCCTTTTTTCTTGCCACCCTGCCAGACAGGCCATTTTCATGCTGAGTTCTGGAAGAGGTTGACTGATGCACATTCTCTCCAGCTGCAGCCACTGAACTCTGGAGCTCTTTCCAACTTAATGTTGGCCTCAGAGTGGCATCTTCAGCCAGTTTCCATGTTTCCTTCTAACAGTTTCAAATGCTACATAGAATGTAGCATAATTTTGTATGCTTTCCAAAAAGCTTCAGAGAATTAAATTCAGTGTACAGTTTTCAAACTGTTTATTATTCTCGTGAAATCCTGTATGAGCCAATATTAAATCAAAGTTTATATTCCATGAAAGACACAGAAATATATTTTTGCATAACTGTGACAAGTCTGTCCCAAAAACATTTTGAGCTGCATAGTGTAATCCTGCTGGAAATGGTTTATTTTCTGGGCAATTGAAACTACAGCGCTTTCTGCCACTTTGATCGTGTGGTGACATGCGGTAGAGGGAACATGTGCAGTTATTTATAGCGCAGATGGAACTAGATGAGATATGAAATAACCAGGATAATAAAAGCCATAAACCACTACCTTCCCTTTCACTTTGCCATTAAAATTTAATGAGAAGTGAAATATGAGATGTAGAGATTATTTTTTGCTTCTTCATTGCTACAGTACAGTCATCACTTTTTCACTGCATAATTTTACAGGATTGTTTACAGTGCTCAGCAAGACCCTTCGGGACACAAATCATATTAAATATTTTAATGAATTAGCAAGCTGTGTAATGACTATGTTGGCGATGTTACACAGATAGCAACTGAATTCAGAAAGCTATTTAAAAATGTATCCTTTGTAGAGCACATACTGGTAAGGGTATGGTAAACTTTTTAAGCGACTTTTAAATAAATAGGATGTAATGATTGCTGGCCTTCTATAGATAATAAATATGGAAAATATAATCATAAATGTTGGACATTACATATGCAATCTAACAAAGTAAAGTAATGCATCCCTGTAAATTATTGGAAACTGAGTTCCAAAAGTAAAAACCATTTATGCTGATGAAATATAACCAAACCCCATTAAAGTGGACACAGCTACATCAGTGGTTAACCGCCATCGCACATCATTACAAGACAGTTTCCTTTCATTAATTCATCTGTATTATTGTATGCCTGTCTATAGGTGCACTGGGATGCTGGCTTGTGTATTTCCTTCTAACAGTTCCAAATGCTGCATAGAACGTAGCATAATTTTGTATGCTTTCCAAAAACAGTATTAGAATAATAAACAGTATGCCTGTCTATAGGTGCACTGGGATGCCTGCTTGTGTGTGTGTGTGTGTGTGTGTGTGTGTGTGTGTGTGTGTGTGTGTGTGTGTGTGTGTTACATTAGTGTATACAAATGGCTAAATGATGGGCTGAAATTTGAAATTCTCCATACCATGTACGTGTGACTGTGGTCACATGGTGGAGTGAGCTGGTGTCTCACAGCTCTTGGGCTGACTTTCTGATGTGTGGTTCAAGTCCAGCTCTGGGGTGTGAGTGCTGTTTGCAGGTTCTCCTCTGTGTTTGCACTGCACTAAAAAATATGCTGAAACAAGGCAATGGCAAACCACTTCCATTCCTTCTTGCTCCAGAAAAACAATACCAATGGTTGCTAAGGAGTCAGACATGACTCAGTGGCATTTTAAACTGTGTATGTGGCCACCTGCTGATGGACTGGCATCTGATATAAACTGTACTTTCATAGCCTGGTGACCAGCAATAGGCTCTCAACCCTAGCAACTCTGACTAAGATGAGGTGGTTAAGGATAATGAATAGATGGATGACTGTAGGTTGTTTGCTGTAGTGTTCTGTTAGTCACCTTTGATAAAGGTGTCTGCTGAATGCTAGTTAATAGCACATCAGCTCTTTTCCAAAACCTCAGGCCAGCTGCCTACATATGGTAGGCTCGCTCTGATGGGTTCCAGCCTGTCTGCAGATGGTCAGGATTAAGCATGTTAAGGCTGAGCAGGGGCAGGTAACAGACAGTGGCCCATCAGCTCGACCCCACCCACCACCTCACATAAACATCTTACGTCATTTTGGAGAAAAGCATCTGCTCACTAAATAACTGTAAATGTAAATGTGCTGCTTAGTTGCTGGGAAGCAAATGAAATCCAACCTTGGATCAGGTAAATGCAAGAAAGATGAAAAAGAAACTCTTCATGGAGCTGGGTTCTTTGAAGGTGCATTTTGAGGTGTAGCTGTCTGTTGTCACACAAGCATGAGAAGCGCAGCTCATGTATGCTTGAATGAATGAAGTTTGTCAAAAGAAAGACAAAGTAAAACTACCACCTTTAAGTAAATAAGAATATTTAACATCACACACATATAAAAGCTTTGAAATTTGGGTCAGTGCAACATGACCTGAATACTTTCATCTGAATACTTTCAACATCTGAATACTTTCGTACTGTTAAATGTATGAAAGTATTCAGACTAAGGTTTTTTACACAAAAAAGTCATGTTGCACTGACCCAAATTTCAAATTCTCAGTTCCACTGCAACACACTGCACCTTCAGGTGGACATAATCGGTTCTGGAGGATACAACAACAGCCTGGGTTGTCTAAAAATGAATATTATGCCTTTCCATAGCAGTATGAGACAGCTGTTTCCTTCATTTTTTGCCGTGGTATGAAGACTGTCAAAGATGGACTCAGCGAAGCTGCCAGCTGAAGATGGCCAGTGTAGCATGCAAGCTTTCTTTGAGGTCCTCGGCCAGAAATCTTATAATAAATTTGTAGGAAAGGCCTCTCACCACCATTAACCGCCCTAGACTTGCCTACCCTTGTGCATGGCCTGTTGGAGCTCTGGAGCAGTCAGGCATGTTCTGGTCCTGTAGGGAAATGTGTGATGGAATGAGTGCACAGCAAAAAATGAAGACATTCCTTGTGCTCCACTGCTTTTTTTGCATTTTAATCACAGTTTGTTTTTTTTTCTTCTGCTAATGGGAAGACTTTCAGTTCCTGCAGTTAGGTAAACTGAACCAAGTGTTAAGGTGGATAAAATACGTCTTTGAACTCTGGGACAAAAGTGCCAAGAGAAAGCCCACACGGGTGAAAACGGAACACTTATGCTTCACACAAAACTGAGCCAGATTCAAACCTACACGCAAAGATGTCGATGTCAGTTTGATGTAAAATATACTGTATAATACTTTTTGATGTATTTTCCAGTAAACTGAGCTCTCTATATATGTACAGGCTGTACAGTATGAATATAGAGCATATCTGTGCCAAAGTAGCAAAGATTATTTGGTAAAACTTCTAAAGCAGCAAGCTCATCAGTCAGTCAGTTTTTCAATTTCTTGTCCGGCTTGTCCTGGTGAGGGTTCTGATGGGAGCAGGATAAGAAGGCAGCTCAGACCCTCCTGTTCTCTGCAACGGTTTGCAGCTCTGCTGGGTTCCTCCAGGTGTTCTCAGGAGAGCTGACTGATATAAGCCCTCTGGCATGTCCTGGGTCTGCCCCAGGGACTCCTCCCAATGGGACATGGATGGTACAACTTCTGAGAGAGCAGCCTAGGGGCCATCTTCACAACATGCGTGAATCACCTCAGCTGGCCTTTTTCAGTTCAGGAGGAGTAGCAACTTCACTCTGACACTCCCCCGGATCGTAGAGCATCTCACATAGGGTCAGCCCAACAATAACCTAATTTTGGCCAGTTGTGTCCACAATGTCACTCTTTTGGTCGTTGGCCAAAGATAATGGCCATAGGTGAGGACAGGGACATTGATTAAACAGTGAACCAAGAGCTTTGTCCAAAACCTCAGCTACTGCTTTACAACTGCACATCAGTGCCCTGCCCACAAAACTGCCAATGCCTCACCAGTCGACCTTCACCCTTGGAGATCACCCTTGAACAAAAAACCCTGAAATACCTCCACTACTAGAAGCAGCTGCTCCCACCTCACCAGGAGAGAACAGCCCACTCTTTTCCAAGAGAGGACCATGACCTCAGACTTGGAGGGGCTGATTTTTATTCAAGTGCGCATCAAAGGTTACCGTCAAATAAGGCCAAAATACAAAAATATTATACATTCTGCCTCATCCTATGTCCCAAACTACCCCAGCCTGAATATGAACAATGGTGCATGAAATAAGTAATAATTATAAATGAATTATAAATAAAAACAAATAAAATCTGTTCTGCAGGTGGAATGTAAAGTGTTGCCTTGTAGTGTATTGGTGAAAACCTTTTCTTCTGATGATTCCAGCTGCAGTCTTCTTTAGTCACAAATTTCTACTCAGTCTGAATAACTTGAACAATAACATTATTATTATTATTATTATTATTATTATTATTATTATTATTATTATTATTATATCCTAAGCCCTTATCCAGGGGTGAGCATCCCAACAAAACAAACAAAAATCCCTTTCTTTCTGTTGACTAACTACCCTAATAAACAAACAAATACACCATTTTACCCTGGCTCCTTTACCACAGTGAAGCCAGGAAAAAACTGGTCAAGGTAAACAGTCACACACATAGGTATACTCACAAGTACAAAGATTCAACACCAAGCACAGACAATTCACCAACTAGCATTTAGTAATAATAATAATAATAATAATAATAATAATAATAACAACACAACTCTTTCTGGCTCAGGCCTCCACTTTCCTTTTCTCGCAGACACCAATCCCTTTTCATGAACTGCTTTTCCTGAGCAATCTTGTGATGGCCCAGAGTTTATCCCACATCCAGAGGGTGCCAGGCTCTGAAAACGGCCCTGAATGTGGCACCAGTCCACTGTAGAGTGACCACACATGCACACACTATGAGCAAATAACAGAAACCAATTAACCTGAAAAGCATGTGTTTGGACTGTGGGAGGAAACTAGAGCATCTGGAGGAAAATCACACAGACACAGGGAAGGCATGCAAACCTTACAAAGACTGAGCCAGACTGAAATCCTCAGCTAACCAGCAAGGGCATGTGAGACAGTAGCTCTACTCACTGAGCCACTTTGCCACCCCAGAAAAAAAAAGCATAACAAACAAATTCAGTGTGTAAATGCTGTAACAAAATTTTAAAGCAAACCCAAGCAAACTGCGACTGTATTTTTTTCCTTTTTACCAACCAAGGCAGTAACTTTTGCTTGAATTTAGTCTGCTGGTCAAATTTGTGCATTTGCTGGTATCCCAACTCCTCATTTCATTTCATTTCATTTCAACCAAGCATAAATTGATATGTCTTTGATTCTTTTTAAATTCATCTACTGAAAAAAACCCAAATCAATTCCCTGATCTTCCCTCTAAATATGACCTTTATTTCTACAAAAGTTTTCACCCCACAAAATTTTTTTTAGGTTAACTTTTCTTTCCTTTACCTTTCTGGGGCCAGGTCCTTCTCCATAAAACTCAGGATGTCACATTTTGACTCTTGCCTCTTTAATGCTCCCTAAAATCCTTACCTCCACAAATTAGTAAAAACTTTATTCTCATAATCAAATGCATGGGCAGGAACCTGGGAAATTAAGAAATGTTACCAATATTTGAATATTTTTGCAGTCTTACCACAAACTGTGTGTCCTTGGGAGAACCACTGTCATTGCAGCCTGCCATGTTTAGAAGTTTGAAGAAAATGTAATTTTTGGTAATAAAGTACTGGACTGAAAGATTCCAACAAACCTTTCAACCACGTCATCCCCTATAAAGGGTCTTCAAACCCATCAACTTCCACTTATACTGTGTCTATCAACATTCCACCAGCCCATCTTCTCCATTCCTTTGTCCACAGAGTCCCTTGAGGGGGCTCAACAACATTGCTCGCACTCCCGCAAACTTTTAACCTAGATGGGTTGTGTAACAAGCAAAAACCTTAACAGACACCTCGGTTTGACCCGATACTGTAAACCCCTGAAATAACCTTCTCAGAAAAGTACTAATTTGTCCCACAGATATGTATATCCCTGGAATGCAGCATATTCATCCAAATTCCATTCTCTTGATAGAACAACTCTTGTTTTTATACCAAAAATTTGGCTTCAGCTTTGAGCTCAACTGCACAATTAAAAACTGTGCTCTGAAAGCCAGTCATAGCATTGAAACTGCAAGGAGAAAAATTTTAAATAGCCCTCCACATGAGTAAGGATTGTGTCCAGTCAGCTGGATGAACAAGTCCATCATAACAGGTAAAAATGAAGGAAAAATGCTTATAAGATAACAAAATGACACGCAGTTGTCAGAAAACATTTGAGATTAAAAGAAAACATGCAAAGGATGACTAAATGTTCCCAAGCATGCTTCCAGCCATGGGTGAGGGGGAAATGCACACTAGAATGGTCTTATAGCCCTGTCATGAGATGCAGGATTTGAGAAGGTGAGAGTGAGTGATGATTTTGCTGTGGTGACCTTTTTGGGTAGACAGGCAGCCTGCCTGGTAACTTCTCTACAGGCCCCAAGCCAGTGTGTGACCACACACTTGAAGCTGAGTCACCCTGGGGTTGTCGCAGTCTCTCTTCCTCATCCCACCAGCAGTTGGTCAGCCAGGTTGTATCCCATTCCTCAACTGCATGCTGCATGTTGGACCAGGACCATTTATTCTTGATCTTCCTCTTTCCTGTCCCTCTAGGCATCATGTTATCCTGCTGCTTCTGGCTGCCTAGGATCAGGTTCCTTCTGGTGCCACTCAAAAAGGTATCTGGCCTCTTTAATGTCCTTCTCTAGCTGCACCCAGCCTGCCCACTTCCCTTTCCTCTTTACGCAAATCACAGTTCAAAAGAACATCAGCAAACTCAAAAGTTCAAAATCTTTGGAGAATTCTCCCACAAAAAATGATAAAAACAGAAGAAAATGATTAACTGCCTGGCTTCTCCTCTACAACACGGCCAGTTATGGGGTGGAGGCAGCCCCACAGGTAGGACAAGACATCAGACACAAGTTTCCAGCCAGAAAGATTTCAATAACATAAAATAATTTAAAACAAAAGAAATACCACAGCTGCACAAGCTCTACTCCCAAGCCCCCAATCCACTCCTCAGTCCTCAAAGAGACCCCTTTGGAGCCTGGTAGGGCAGGAAAAGGGGAAATATCCATCATGTCAAACCTGCTCCTGCCAGAGTAGTTCTGCTCACCAGTTCACAAGGCTTTTCACAGCTTTTAGTGATATTTTGGGAAACTGGTTCGGGTTTTTTGTGGAGATTGGAATAGATTACAGTTTTTCCACTTTAAAAAGGAGAAAAACAGGCTCTCTTTTTATTTTGTTCAGTTTAAGTCAGGTTTGCAGGAAAGAATTAGGAACGTACAGTATATCAGTATATGGCTGTATGGACATTGCAATTTTCCTTGGACAAGGATTCAGAAAAATAAAGACAATAATTTGTAATACCTTGGGTAGTTGGCGAACAGGACAAGATGCAAAATTCCCTTCTGTGAAAATAATGTCATGTTTATTCACACAATAGTTATTGTAAGGTTTACATGCATAAAGTGAGTTGAGATTGGAAGGGGTGCAAGCGCTGGTGCAGGAATGTTGAAGGGTCATGTTCTCTTATCGGTTCAGGTCACGTTCGTCTCTCCTCCTTCCCTCATCTCTCTCCTCCTATTTTGTTTTGGAGCAGAACCCACCCCCACTTGCAGATCTCCTCCGTTTAAGTGTTGAAGCCATGTTTTTGCATCCAGTGATGTCATGGTGGGCTCAGTGTCCACTCCAATGACAGCTTGCACTTATTTTTCACAAAAAAGGCTTAAAGTAGGTTTCACCTCATTTGTTTGCTTGTGTTTGCTTGCTTGCTCACTCCTGTGTGAGCTCAGTTTCAAAATGTGAAAACAAAGTATTGTTAATGTTTGACTCCTAGATGTCCCTTGACATGGTTTTCAAGGCAAGGAGGAACAGAAGCGGTTTCTCATTGGCTTTACCTAGCATATTTTTTTCAGAGAGGAGAACCTGCAAAAGCCACATGCGTCTTTAAGGTAGGCTTGAACGCCACATCAAGCAAGCAGCCCAGAAGTTTACCCCACCGCACCACAGTACCCCCCAAGACATCTACTGAAAAACAGTGTATATGAAGCTAAACTAAATATAGATTAAAATTTTAGACATTTAAGTAGAACCCCTGCATTAGCAATCTGATGAGTTGCAGCTCATCTCTAGGTCATCTAAACAAGCACAGTGTATTGTATGGAATTCTGAGGTGATTCCTATACATTGATTTTGGACACCACAGAAAACTGCTGAGATCAGACAGAACAGCCAAAGTATTATTAATTAATTTTGTTCCTTTCTTTGGGTTTCATCAGCAGCGTGGCTGCCAGAGTCCTTCCCCAAAGAATTTTTTCGGAGTCTCATCTATTAAATATTTGTTATGCTCTCACAAACATACTGGTACCACAACTGGTTTGGTCCTGTGGATCAGGACTGCAGAAAGAAGAGTGGCTTACTGAGGGCAATATGGGCTGAATTACTATTAAGAGATCAGAGGGAAATTTCAGGCCATATCTACAAAGAATGACTACAAAGGAAGTTGGTCAGGGATCAGAGCACAGACAGCCTATGCACCAGAGGGCAGAAATGAAAAGGATCGCTCCCCTCAGGTCCCTGAAGAAGACCTCAAGGCAGCACAAGGTTTAAACCCAGACAAATCTTTAGTCTTAATGTTACCAGTAACTATAGCAAATGTGTGTTTAGTACTAAACAAAAAACATTTCTGTGTGGCAAAATACACTGTATGGCCATAAGTATCTGAACACTTGAGCATCACACCCATATTTGCTTGTTGAACCTCCCATTCTAAAGCCACGGGCATTCATATGGAGCTCTCCCCCCGTTGCTGCTATAACAGCCCCCACTCTTCAGGGAAGGCTTTCCCCCAGATTTTGGAGCACAGCTGTGGGAATTTTTGCCTATTCAGTCATAAGAGCATCACTAAGGTCGAGCACCACTGTCAGGTGAGAAGGCCCAGCTCATGGTTAGCATTCCAGTTCGTCCCAAAGGTGTTCGGTGGGGTTGAGGTCAGGGCTCTGTGCAGCTACTCAAGTTTTTCCACACCAACTGGGGCAAACCAAGTGTTTATGCATATCACTTGGAGCATGGAGGGCAGCACAGTCATGGTGGAGCAGAAAATGAGCTTCTACCCCAAACTGTTGGAAGCACACAAATGTCTAGAATGTGTTTGTATGCTGCGTGGGTGCAGCTGAAACAGCTCAGCTCAGTCATTAGAAGGGGAGAATCGTTTAAATTCATTCAAGTCCTGTTTTCACTTTGTTGTTCTGGGCTATTAAATACTGCTTGATGAGGGAAAAAATTAAATTAAATTTTTTTAACATAATGCTAACTAAATGTGAATGAATATATATAGTCACGCCCGCGGCTGCTACAAGACCACCACGTGTACGGTCTCTCTGCCCCTGCCCTCGGACTGGGCGCTGATGGGGATGGGAACCAATTATGGACTGCATATAAGGTTCACCAGGAGTCCTACTCAGTCTTCCGCTGATTCCCACGGGAGTTCTGTGAGCCCTCTACTGGACCGACTCAGCAAAGTTCCCTGAGACTCTTGATTCTATTGACTGTGTGTTGGTAACTCACCTGCGGTGGCATTTGTCTTTGTCCTCTGTTGCTTGACTATGGCCTTTGTAAGGGTTCTGTGTCTCGGCCCACATTGTACCCTCTTCGTACTTTGAGTTTCAACTCGCTATTACTAGCGACCAGATACGGTGCTGTGGTCAGCAAGCCAGCAAGTAGTTTATTTTATAAAACTCACGGTTCTGTGGGAAGGATCAGTGGATGGCGCTCATGAGAGGAAGAAGCTCAGATATAGCGAATTAGCGGCGGAAGTAGAGGGGTGGGGCTGGAACGCGAAAGTGAGGCCAATTGAGGTAGGATGCCGTAGATTTATAGCCCAGTCCACTTTTGCATTATTCCGCGAGCTCGGTATCCGGGGGTGAAAGTTGCAACGGGCGGTAAAGGAATTGTCACAGGCTGCAGAGCAAGGAATTCTCTGGGTTTGGAGTAAGAGGACCAGCGTGGATGATAGCGGGGCCGCGGAGCAGTGAACGGGTGGGTGCCGGCGAAGCGTTAGCACGTAGTTGTGATGGCGGTTAGCTGTTAGCAAGTGGCAGTGTTGGTGTGGTAAGTTGTTGCGAAGCGCGATAAAGGTAAAGAAGGTGGAAAAAAAATTTTGGGGAACACTTAATGATCACAGTCTATCACCAAGTCATTTAAACTTTAGGGATATCAAACTGTCCAGTTAGGTAGTATAAGCAATTGTGAATTATCTGCTTTGGTGCAAATGAAAGTGACAACAGGTACACTGGAGAGGCAACAGCAAGACAACCCCCAAAAAGGGAATGTTTTTGCAGGTGGTGGCCACAGACAATTGCTCCCTCCTTATCCTTCCTGAGAGATACTTCTCTAGTTTTGTGTTGTGCTAGTGTCCTTGTCACTACTGGTAGCACAAGGCAGTACCTGCAGCCCATGAGGGTGGCATGAAGGCCCGACATTCTCTAGTGGGACCTGTGCTCACAGTCGATCACCGTGCAGCTCACAATTGTCAGCTCCACCACTGGTGCCCCGTTCGCTTCACAGATGAGAGCGGGTTCACACTGAGCACATGACAGATGTGAAAGAGTCTGGAGACACTGCGGTGAACGTTATGCAGCCTGCAAAATCATCCAGCATGACCGGTTTGGCAGTGGGTCAGTGATGGTCGGGGGGGCATATTCTTGGAGGGTTGCACAGACCTCCATGTGCAAAGCAACGGTACCCTGACTGTTGTTAGATACTGGGATGAAATCCTCAAAGCCATCGTCAGACCTTACGCTGGTGCAGTGGGCCCTGGGTCCCTCCTGCTGCAGGACAATGCCAAGCCTCATGTGGCCAGAGTGTGTAGACAGTTCCTGGATGATGAAGGCATTGGTGCCATTGACTGGCCTGCATGTTCCCCAGACCTGAATCCAATTGAGAACCTCTGCAACATTATATATTGGTGCATCTGATGCTGCCAAGACTGTCCAGGAACTCACTGATGCCTTGATCCAAGTCTGGAAGAAGATCCCTCAAGACACATTATGAGTTGCCGTGATGAAATTCACGCAAGTTGGATCAGTCTGTGATTTCAATCTTTTACTTTGACTTTCAGTGTGATTTTGAATCCAGCCCTCAGGGGGTTGGTGATTTTTGTTCCCATTGTCTGTTGTTACGTCATTTTGTTCCCAACAAATTTTACAGTATTACTCAGTAAAGATTTTCCACTTGAATATTTTGTTTATTGAGATCCTATGTGTTATTTAAGTGTTCCCTTAATTTTTTTAAGCAGTGTATGTACAGTATATAGCAGAGGTTCTCAGAACTGGGCTGTGAAAAAATACTTAAAGAAATTTATAGCCTTATATTTCTGAGCATAGCATATATTATACAGTCATGTACAGGATTCATTTTCTACCCGAACTTCCTGTCAGTGCTCAGTTTCTGCTGCCCCCTGTGAACTCTCCTGCAACCACTGCCTTGCTAAGACCTTGTATTTTGTTTATTTTGAATGATGGCAACTTCCATTTTTGTTTACTGCCAATTGTTCATTTTTAGTGGTAGCTCCCAGCTAGCGGCAACACTCTTTGTTGGAAACAACTCAATGCAACAACAACAACAACAACAACAACAACAACAACAACAACAACAACAACATTCATTTGTATAGCACATTTTCATACAGAATCTTGTAGCTCAAAGTACTTTACAAGGTGAAAAAGAGACAAGCATAATGTAGGGAAACTCAGTCAATGGAAGTGTGTTTACAGATGAACAGTAGGGTCAATTGGCCAGGAGGACAGAAAAAAACTCCCGGTAGACTGAAGAAAAAAAAAACAAAATCTGCAGGGATTCCAAGGCCAAAGGACCACCCAACTCCAACTGGGCATTCTATCTAACAGCAAGATTTCTAAAACAGTCTTTTCTGGTTGTTCTGTCGCACACAATGAAGATGGTGCCATGGAGAGCTGGGACATCTGCCTTCATACCATCAATTGAGGGGCTTCTTGGTGCTTAGATTGGGTGGTGATGGCATAAAACGTCACCACAGAAGAACCGGAGAAAGAGACAGCAGAGAGTAGTCAAAATTAGCATGGGTCCCTGAACAAATCTGACAGTAACCAGTCCATGCAATCTAATTAGGCAAGCATTATAAATGTGGTTGCAAGAAGGCCATATTAAAAAAATGGGTTTATAACAATTTCTTAAAGTGTGCCACAGTACTAGCCTGACAGATCTCAACTGGTAGATTATTCCATAGTTTAGGCACATAACAGCAAAAAGCTGTCTCCCCACTTCTTTTAAGCTTAGCTCTTGGGATTTTCAGCAGACTTCCATTTGAGGATCTCAGGTTATGACACAGGTTGTAAAGGAATAGGCAGTCTACTATATAGGACGGGGCAAGATTGTTTAAGGCCTTATAAATGATTAGAAGTATTTTGAAGTCAATTCTAAAATGGATAATAAAGAGTTTAATGGAAGTTAAACTTATTTCCTTGGTTTCTCACGATTGCTTCCACCAACTCACACCATAACACCTACCGAACATCATAGCCTAGCCTAGCCTACCTTAAAAGGCACAACAGCCTGGCAGAGGCTGGAAACGGGGATTATGGCAGGCTGCACCATCTCCCCACTAGCATTCACTATGTCAATGGAAATAGTGATTAGGGCTTCAAGTTGGGTGGTAGGTGTAGAGGGATGGCCAGATGGGCTCAGTTTCCCCACAGTTAGGGCTTACATGGATGATATGATGCTGGTGACCACAACAGTAGCTTGTGCAAGATGACTGTTAGGGAAGTTAGATGGGAATTTGAAGTGGGCTAGTTTGAAGATTAAGCCAGCAAAGTCCCGTAGCATTTCACTAGTTAAGGGGAAGGTACAGAAAGTTTGTTTTTTGGTGGATAGTGAGGAGATCCCATCAGTGTTGGAAACGCCAGTAAAAAGTTTAGGAAGGTGTTATACTAGGGAGTTAACTGATGTGGATCAGGTGGAGCAGCTTAGGAGAAGTATAGTAGATGGATTACAGAAAACAGAGAAGTCAGGGGGCCAGGAAAACTGAAGCTGTGGTGATTATAGTTTTGCCTATTCCCAAGGGTGATGTGGCCACTAACAATGTATGAGGCATCAGTCACAAAGGTAGAGAAACTGGAGAGGCTGATCAGATCTTAAATTAGAAAGTAGCTGGGGGTTCCTCATTGTCTAAGCAGTGTGGCTCAGTATTGAAAGGGAACTCTGCAGTTGCCGCTGTCAAGCTTGACAGAGGAGTTTAAGTGCACAAAAGTGCTGTTAGAATTGCAGCTGTCAGGTAACAGGGATGAGGTTGTAAGGGGGTTGGTACTCAGGATAGTTACAGGTACAAAATGGGATGCAAGGCAGGAAGTACAGGAAGCCAGGGCAGATTTAAAGCAGGCGGAGATGGTTGAGAGGGTCCAACAAGGGAGAGAAGGACTAGGACTGCGGATAGGAGACCCGATGTGGAGTAAGGCAGGCCCTGTAGAGAGAAGGAGGTTGGTTGTAGAGCAGGTGCGTCGGCAGGAAGAAATAGAGAGGTGTGTTAGGGCAGTCTCACAAGGGAAGCAGGGACAGTGGGTGAATTGGAATGGAGTCGAGAATAGGAGGCTGAATTGGAGGGAGTTGTGGAGCATGGATGCAAATCAGATAAGGTTTCTGCTAGGAGCTGTTTATGACGTGCTGTCATCACCACAGAACCTGAAGCAGTGTGTTGGTGAGGACCCAGCCTGCCCTCTATGCTTGGAGGTAGGGACAATTAAGCATATTTTAGTAGGCTGTAAGGTTAGCTTGTCGCTGGGTAGGTATACATGGAGGCACAATCAGGTATTAAGATGGCTGGCTGCAGCCACTGAGATCTGGAGGGTGCAGGTAAGGTCGAGACATGAGGCTGGAAGTTCAGTGGTTCAGTTTGTTAGGGAAGGGGAGGGAGCTAGGAAATGAGTAGGTAGGAAGGAGCTAGGTTGTTTAAGGGGAGTTAGAGATTGGGAGATGCAGGTCGACCTGGGAGGAAAATTAGTTGTGCCCCAGGAAATAGTTAGCGCATGCTTAAGATTAGATGTGGTGTTGTGGTCAGCAAGCCAGCGAGTAGTTTATTTCATAGAACTCACAGTTGCATGGAAGGAGTCGGTGGATGACGCTCATGAAAGGAAGAAGTTCAGGTACAGCGAGCTGGTGGTGGAAGTAGAGGGGCGGGGTTGGAGCGCGAGAGTGAGGCCAGTAGAGGGGGGTGTTGCAGTTTTATAGCCCAGTCAACAATGGCACTGTTTCGCAAACTCAGAATCCAAGGGCAAAGTTTGCAGCGGGCAACAAAGGAGTTGTCACAGGCTGCCAAGCAAGGAAGTCTTTGGATTTGGAGGAAAAGGACCAGCGCTGATGGAAGTCGGGCGGCAAAGCCTTGAATAGATAGGTGTTGGGTAAAGCGACAGCATTTAGCAGTAAGCAGGTAGCGGCATCTGCATGGTGATGTGTTGATGCAAAACACGGTTTAGGTGATGATAAAGTCAGTAGGAATGGAGTTTTTTCCTCAGAGATAATGAGTGGTAGAAAGGGCAGTGAGCATGTTGTTAGAGAGGGCATTAAGAGTAGGTGGTGAGTTGTGTTTCTGGGTAGCGCAGTGGTGCACGGTGGTGGAGGGGAGCAGTTCTGGGACACCTGAGCTGCGGTTGAGCCTTCTGGAGGTGTCATGGACCTAACTCAACGAATCACCGATGAAGGAAGGTGCCCGCTTGACAACCCCGATGAGATACTGCACCATCACTTTGCTATGCCATGTTTGGGTTTGTAGTTGGTTAGCGTTGGTATTGGGGAAATACTGACCATAGCATAGCGGCTAGTTAGGCTTGCTGTGGGTTGACTGTGGGATTGCTGTGGTGGTTAAGGGTCAGGATGATGTAAAATGAGGCTTAGGGGGAAGGTTAGGTAGGTAGTGGGATCCCCTTTAAAGTGCAAGTTCCTGTATTAGCACTATGTGTTTAATATGAATCATTATGGCCATTATGAGCTTGCTGCCTTCATAATGGGAAATTATCTTGAGTTTCTCCTCCAGAGTAATTGCCTTCCTCTTCTTCTTCTCACCAGAAGCAAGAGACACAGATGGGCGTTTCGTAGAAATGATGGATGCACAAAACAGAAAGTGGATACGTGGGGTATCCAAAAAATGCTGGCAACAAAGAACACTGTAGCGTGTTGATTGACTGCGTGGTAGTCTGGGAGATGCAGATCCCCTGGGCATTGCCGCTGCCCAGTATCATGAGAGAGTATCATACTGCATATCACATGCCAGGAAAAAATTCAAAATTCAAAATTTGAAGTACGGTTTCTGCTGATTGTGCCCTACTGTCGCACCGTAGTAAAGGGACCATGTGCATATAGTTTATACTATTTATCTGTGTCATATAATGTAGAACATATTTATTGACAAAATAAATAAGTTACGCCTATATTTAGTTCAGTGCTACTATGTGACTGGTAAAGGTTTGCATTCATCAAGTTGCCTTCTTTACTTCTGGTTCATAGATGCAGAGCTGAAAAATACAAGCAAGTAGTAAACAATTTGTTTGTGTCTTGTTCTATGCACAATGCGTGCACAAAGAATGAAAAAAATGCAAGAAAACATGCAGTTAAGGAAAGGAGAGAGTGTTGCCAGACTGTAACTGTAAATCATTCAAATCCAAAAGAAGGGCAGAAACCCTAATTTGTTATCCTCTGTTTCCTAGCAATACATAAAAGTCTGTGCAGCATAGGCTATTGCAATATATTGATAGATATGCAAAGTACATTTCACACATAATGGGGACCACTTTCGCAGATTGAAATTAATTACGAGAACTGAGGCTTTGGAATTTAACCCAATAATTTATGTGTATTATATTTTTTCCCAGCTGCAACCTGTAGCTTCTACTTATAATGTTTCAGAATTTAAGCATAAGCTTTGTAGACTGTACGATATTGATAATCTAGTTTATGTGATGTAATTCTTGATCAGGAATACTGTATGTTGACCTTGAGTTAGGGATAACGCATTTCAAATATAGTGTATATACTGTGCTGTTGTTTGAATGGCATATGGGAAACTTTGCGTTTGATTCCTAGTCCAAGAGGACCAAAACTCTTACTTCTTAAGCAAGACTCCTAACGCTACACCTGTTGGACGTCACCTACAAGGTCCACCTCTGATGTTGGGAACCAGAATGGTTTTATGATAGGTGAGCCACTGAATCAAATCACAGATGAACAAGACCTGAGAATATAGACTCGATGGGAAGCTGATACGGCTGCAAACCCCATGAGAGAGGCTACATGAAATGAATGATGAAATTATGGATAAGGAAAAAACTATCATCCACCCTCACAGAAAAACAACTAGCTGTCAGATGTCAGATAACTAGATGTCACAAACATCATCAAAAGATGCCTTTGTCAAAACTAGAAACTGATGACATAAGATGAAGATACCAAGCCCTAAATCTTATGCAACTACATCCAGAAGTTGTACCAGCAACAGATAGAGGTGGTAGAAGTGTGATGATCTTGCCAATATTTGGAAAAGCCAGAAGGACAAGGAGATGCAGCAGGTCAGTTGAAACAGAGGTATCGTATCAGGCTAGACCGGCAACAGGCACAGACTGTGCAAAGAATTAAATGTCCCTGATGTCCACATCCCCTGTCTGTTTCAGACACTCCCCTAGTAACTCGTATTTAGGGGGGCATTTTTTGGATGTCCTCGTGGCTGTATTATTTCACGCATACGCCCCATTCTTTGAGGTGTAGGTCGGAACCTGAAAAATAACCACTGTGCCACACATATCAAAGCGCCTGTGTTGTGATAAAAGTTTATTTTGTTTCAAAATGCTGCAGTATAACAAAGCTCAGAAAAAAACTGATTTGTCATTACGAAAGATGGATGGAGGTCTTACTTTTAAAATATGAGCTCCTAGAGTTTCTGGTAACACTATATTAGATACCAGCAGTCATTAAGGTGTCAAAAATTCAATATTTTTTCCTTTAATGTTTAATAATTCAATGCATTCCCTACACTTCAAAAGGAATACAGTGTGCATACTGGAAATGTCAGAAAAAACAGTGTAAATTGTGTGTAATATAGCTAATATATCTCCAGAGTGGGCGACACAAGAATTAATATACAGAACATAAGTATTTATGCCAGAAGCAAATGAATGTGTAATAGTGTGGATACCAAATAAGTGCATCTTAAACAGATAAACAAAACAATAACAATAAAATTTGTTTAAATCTTTAAAAGTTTTTCCTTTTGAATGGATATATTGTACATAGGAGGGTGATCCCTACATTGTATGCACAATACAGGTGTAAATACTTTATAACTAACACTGACAGTCTTCACTTTAACTTCATAACCGTTGTTTAGTTTCAAATCCCAAGCACTGTGTGCAGAGAAAAGGCAACAAAAATGGCCTAAGCTGTTCACAAACTTCACCGTGTCTGGCACTAGGCCTTGTGTGGTTGTTTCGGGTTTGTCTGAAATTATAAGAGCCTTTTTACAAGGCAAAACACAGTGGCTAATGCATTTCTTATCTCACATTTCCAAAATAGATGGCTTTTCTCATCATAATGAAAATTACAGTAATGTAGAAGAATTTAAAGCAGGATTGCCGAATTGCAGGATCAATCATGCGTGTTTGTTATCCTCCTCTCTTTATTACGCATCGGGCATTTTCTTTTGTGGTCTCTTTCAGCAATAATCACATCCATTTATCTGCAGAGGAAAGGCTGACTTCAAAACCAGATCTTCCATGAATGCATGCAATTAAACGGAAGATGTTTGTTTCTTTTTCTTCAAACGCAAGCTGCTAGAGTAGCTCTACATGCTGTGATTGTAATATTATCTAAGATGGGTTCGTGCCAAAGTAAAGCAACAGTGTAAAATTTCTATTGCAGCGGTTGTACAAAGGCACACTTGACCGTGAAGTGCGGTGTGTTCTGTTGTGCATGTGCAGCATTTATGTGTAATGCAGTCCCTTGCAAAAGTATTCAGACCCTTTAAAAGTAATCAGCATTTTCTTGATCACAAATTATACTTTATATAATTGAATATTATATAAAACTTTATATATACTTTATATAATATATATCCAAATCAGTATTTTTATTGTGAGCTCATCCGCTAACACTACAATATCGGTGCTAAAATAAGTCAGTTGTTTGCAGTTATTTTAAAGAAAATGGTAAACTGAAATATGCTGCATATACATTCAAACCCCACAAATTAATGTTTAGTAGAGCCACCTTTTGCTGCCGCAACAGCTTTAACTTTTGTGCGGTTAGCATGTATCATCTTTGCATGCCATTCAGAGATTTTTTCTTTTCTGTTTGTCTCAACAAATGGGCAGCAGGTTTTTCAGGCTGGCTGGGTGATGCTTCTAAGCCATAATTTTCAAATAGTGCCACAGATTCTCGGTGACATTGAGGTCAGCACTTTGCCTGGTCTGCTGTAGAAAATTCACCATTTTATATTTGTATGGCATAGAACTGAAAGGAAATTCCCCCCATTTAAGACAGATATAAGGTTAATCCTTTCCTTCAGAACAACCAAGTATCCATTCAGGATCTGACCAAACAAAACAGCGATGAAAAATTGTGCTTCTGTCCCTTTGAAGACTTTTAACCTTTAGCTTGGCAATTCATCCAGACATCACTTATCCTGTCCTCAAGCTTCCGCTGCATGTAGTGCCTAAGGGTTTGTGACATCAGCTTCAACTGAACACATTAGTGGGCTTCATTCTTCCTCCACTCCATTTAAGCTCGAAGCACTTCAGTTTGTTTTGCCTTGCACATCTTTATTAATATAATGAACATAAGCTTATTCCTCCAGTTTATGATTTAGTGTCAGCCCAAGAATTTATTGTGGCCATCATGCTTATAAATTGTTATACTATTTGCATAATATTACAGCGATATCCTTTGCCTTGCAGCACTGAGCTTGACTGACACTCAAAATAAAAACACTCACGTCACCTAGCATGGAGCACTGAGCACCCGAATAATAAAAGTACAGCTTGACTGAAGAAATTACTCTGCACTTCCTTTGGGGGAAAAAACAAGGAAAAATTTAGTCAAAATGAAGTCATGTGGAAAATACAAATATGCCAAAATGTAAACCATAGTCATTATTCAGCTCAAAACCACTTTTAGAAATCTGAAAGCATGATGCACACAGTACTGCAGCTTTTGCAGAGATTTATTTTTAAGTGTCTTTAATATCAGTGTGGGCAGTGCTGGAGAACATCCGAGGTACTGGAACATATTTCAGCACACCCAGTTCAAATTCAAGCATAAAGTGCTAACAAAGGGACTAGCGCTTCCTATTTCCTAACCTTCATCCTAAGCACCTGTTTGACTTTATACTAGTCTGCACACACCATGGGAACCCCACAGTCAGCCCAAAGGAAGCCTATCTAGCCACTATGCAATGGCTTGTATCTTCTTAATATCGATGCTAGCAAGCTATAAACCCACACATGGTTTACAAAGTGATGGTGCAGTATCTCATCGGGGTTGTCAAGTGGGCACCTTCCTTCGTCAGTGTTTCGTCGAATTAGGCGCACGACACCTCCAGAAGGATGAACCACAGCTTCCCTCCACCACTGCACACTTCACTGTGCTACCCAACTACACACCATGTTATATGCCTTACTGTAGTTAAAACACCTTCTGCAGTGCCAAATATTGTCATTAATAAACACATGTAAGAAGTCCATTAAATCAACAGTATAATGCAGTTATGTGGATAGTATTATAGCAAAAAGAAAACAATTTATAACAGTTTGTTTCATATTTCTTATTTCAAAATTAACGTGATTTCTTCATAATATTTCCATGATGATGGATATTTTCAGCTTTTAAATTAAACCACGTGTGCAGTACACAGGCAGGAATGTATATATTATTGAAGGAATGGATAAACAGTTTAAAACTTTAGAAGTTCAGGTAATCTGAAGAGATTGTGCTGGTGCCTCAGCTCTCTTTGGCTGTGGCTTCAGATGCGGGTCTTAGTTTGGCTCAGACTGAGTGAAGTTTTCATGTTTTCACCTTTTTCAGATGGGTTTCCGTTGGGTGCCTTGAGTTCCTCCCCAGTCCACACACACGTGTGTTTCAGGTGAATTGTTGACTCTTGGCCTATAGTATGTATGAATGTGTGAACGTGTGTGATTGCTCGTGACTACCATGACCCAGTGCTGGATAAGATTTTACTCTTAGATAATTGATGTATGGGTGCTTTCCATATTATTTGTAGATCACCTGTATATTATAAAAAATATTTAAAGAAGAAGTACGTACAGTATGTGTGGAGGTTGGACAAAGCCCTGCAGTTAAGGTGTGTATTATACTGGTCTTATTTATATGCATCTTCAGGAAAAACTATGGTTGCTATTGGATCAAAATATCCATTCATATTTATTAAATGCTTATCCTGAGCAGGATCGCAGTGGAGCAAAATATTTTATGCTGTTTTTTGTGACTTTTAAGTATGCATTTGTGCCATCTGCTATATTTCTTACACCAACTTGAGATGGTATTTTAAGTTCAGCCAGCAATTTTCCATTTAGTGCAGCAGTTTAAGTTTCTTTTTCCAACTGTTTCCTCCATTCCCCAGGCTTGTTTCAGCTCAGAGCTTTCAGCATGTGCCAAACCACTTTGACTGTAGTGAGGGTTGAGAATATTTCTGAAAAACCTCTTGACCCTTTTGATACAAGTGGTAAGGTTTTCTGTCACTGTATGGTATGATGCACTTTGATGGTAATCACCTGAAGATATCCTTCAACAACTTACAAAAACTATACTTTAATGCAAGCGTTTGCATGTTCTAGCATCCAGTACTAGCGCTGTGCTTTGTGGTGCACACTTTATTCCAGCTCAAGGCATCTGTTTGCCTTTGCCCTTGACCCAGCATCCAATGTATTGCATGGAAGACTGAAGCAGCATTCAGTGCCTACGGCTGTGCATGAGAGAATTGCAGTCTGCATGATGGGTTAGAGTGCGGTATGATACTTGCTTCCAAAGCCTATTTATCTTTTGCAGACATGGGTGACTGGCCTAACCTCAAATCTTCTCCTTTCCCAGGTTTGGCACTGCCACCAGCCCACTCATAGGGAGGCTAGGGAGGCAGCGACATTTCCCAGAAAACAAAGCAAAAAAATTCTGCACAGAAATCAAAGCAACAGTAGGTGATAAGAGATGAGAAGGAAAAAGCTGCATGCTGGGAAGAACACTTCAAAGTGATTCTCAGTCACCAAAATCTAACTGTACGACCAAACTGTTCCAAAGGACGCCTGTAAGATTCCAGCAACGTGCTCATAGATAGTAGCCTCTGCAACATGGAGGAAATTAGGAAGGAAATAAAACAGATAGTGGCAAATCATTGGGAACTGATAACATTTGTGCAGCGCTTCAACAAGAAAGGTCAACCGCATTGACTGAATGGTTGTTAGCACCACCATCGCTATTTACATTAGCGATAGACTGGTTATTGTGTAAGACGGTTAGGAAAGGAGCAACAGGAATTAACTGGGTGAATGGCAAACTACTGGAGGATGTAGATTTTGCAGATCACTTGACATTTTTTTCACACAAGCTGTCAGGCTCGCTTCATTCAGGAAGCAGAACGAAATGAAAATATCAAGCTGGACAACTAGAAAAATAAAGGTCAACACAACAGAACAAGGAAGTGTACAATGAACAAATTGAAAACGTCTCTGAATTTCTCTACCTGGGCAGTGTTATCAACAGAGCTAAAAAATGCAGAAAGTGGCATGGAAATCAGAACTGGAAAAGCAGCAAACAAAATGAACAGGCTGGAAACAACTGGAACAGCAAACAACTAACACTTAAAACTAAAGCACCATCATACAAAATACAACAGCTTCATTGTGCTAATGCTGGTATGTGCGCACGAAACTCGGCAATGACCAAAACGCTCACAAAGAAGCTCAAAAGCTTTAATTCGTGGAATCTTTGTAGAATACTGCTCCAAAAATCATAAGACAAATTCCCAAGATTTTCATTAGACAGAGAATATGGCAGCCAAAAATGAGGGCAGTGCTCCAGTAGTCCAGTAGAGAAGATTACAATGGCTAGGACTCGTCCTTCACATGGAGGAAGACAGAATAACAAAAGAGCCATTCCACTGGCATCTGGACGGCAGGTGACGAAGAGCATAACGAAAACAAACAAGGCATCGAACATTCAAATATGACTTTGAAGAGATGGGAACCACTTGGACTGAGACACACAGCATAGCCCAAAACAGTGTATCATGGAGTTCTACCTGGCACATGAAGAAATAAAAATGCACCTATTTGCTGCTTTCTGAGTGTAACTGGTTCCTATAATTGGTTGAATACTGCTAACTTGAATGTCAACAAGCAATTTCTATTATTTCTTATAAGGAAACTTATAATTCCTACCAGATTCATCCAAGAATCCCTGGATGATTTTCCCAAAATTCCCTAAACAATCTACAGTTACCTAATTTCAACAATTACATATTTATCAAGCAGTATATAATGTAATTAATAAGCATTTTTAGTTTACATGCAGTTGTGTTTTTATTTATTATCATACATTACATTTATTTCCTTACTAATAGTAATAGCAACCAACTTCTAATAGCCAAGTTTATGCAAGAAATGAAGATGTGAGAACAAAATTAAACAGAAAAAAACTATAAAATGTACAGACTGAACAGCAGTGAACAAAATGACCAAAGTATAAGCTGTGTTTGAATCCAGGCCACATGAGGCAAAGACTGAGAAAGCAGATGCTCGGAGCACTGCTGCCAAATACCTTCACTCTTACACTCACACTCATTTTGAACATTTGTCGTAGTCGGCTTCACTCGGCTAGAACTCTTTATGCCAGGACTTCTCAGCTTGGATACCGAGTAAACAGAATATTTAAAAATCTTCATCATCCCTCTTAGTAACTTTGGAACAGATTTTGTGCAGCAAAATGTTGTGCAGTGATAAATATTAATGTTACCCTAGCATGCACATCTGAATACGGATAAGCGCTCTGACTTGACCTGCTGGGTTAGTCAGCGTACATCAGAGATGGTGTGAAATTTACTTTGTATAACAATAAAGTTTAGATACAGATATAAAATAATGAGCATGCATAAATATACATGGTCACACAACAAAAAAAGCATTGAACTTAATTCATAGTTAACATAAAACAAACTGTAAATCTTAATTATGAAAGCACAGAAATTTTGGTTGCAAGACACATTGTGATAGGTCACTCAGCTGTCTGCTGTTTTGGTAGTGATAGTAGATTCATTTTAATCAATTATTAACAATTAGGAATAATAATAACAGTAACTAATAAGAATTAGGGAAGATGTGCAGTGCAGAAAGAACTGCAATGAAGAGACTTGTACACTCTCAGACAATGAAAGCTATGACAAGACTCCTTGTCTGTGATGACAAGCACTGAGTCACAGAACATCTGAACACATCTTAATACTCAATAGAGTTTATCCTCACTCAGCACCCAAAAAATAAAACAATTTAAAGGCACTGTCCTAAATAACACAATGCTAATGATTTAATTGTTTAATTTTTTAATATTTAATATTTTTTGTTTGTTAGTCTGTACAGTGCTCCTAATATCTATTCTTCTCCTGCACTTTCGTGCATCTTTTGCACATGTTGTGTGTGTGTGTGTGTGTGTGTGTTGTGTGTAAGCATACTTGGCCAAAACAAATCTGATTCTGATTCTGATATTTGTAAGTTTAAGAATGTACTGTGCTCTGTGTGAAAATTAAATACAGTAGACTAAAGTTTGTAAACTAAACAGAGATTTTGAGTTAGTGAATTAAAGCAAGAGTCTGGCAGATATATTTTGCCCCAACTGCTCTAGTCTTTGACCCATGAGGACATTTAGGGTCAGAAAAAGGCACTGCACATATCATAAAGATTTTCTCCCTCTAAATGTCGGATTGTCACTGTGTCTGTCTGTCTGTCTGTCTCATTGTCATCAGTCTCAGCTATGGGTACCATTTACACTGATCAATCAAGGAGTGAAGAAGATCCAGTTCGGGAGCTCATAAATATTAAAAGGTGTGCGCCACCTAGGCTGTGTTGACAAATACCAAATCCAGAGCTATTCCATCTCAGGTGACATCTCCAATGCCACTGGGATTCCTGGCCAATATTAATGCAGGCCATTAAACTCCTGCTAAGTAGAATGCCTACAGCTTGCCCCCTCCCCTCAGTACTCCATTACCTCTTTGGATGTAGTTTATCAAATGGTGCACAGCTGGCACTGCTACACAACAGCTCATATTGTTTCCTTTTTATTTTCTCCAGTTTTTAATGGTCACGCTAACAAAAAACCCACAGTGCTTCTAAATTAAAGTTCTTTCGGAGATGCAAGGGTTGAGAATGTTGACAAAAACACATGTTTTTGATGGCTTAGACTGCAGTTGCTGATTTGTAGTGTATTGTCATTCAAGAAATTACACCTTAAGTATAACAGTTTATTTTTTATCAGATGTGAAGCTCAGTTTGTTAACTGATACAGAAATTATTAACTGCTATGAACATTAAACTTCCATGACATGGTATGGATGTAGTTGGCTTATTAGGTGCTGCTTGCACATGAAGTATCACAGCATGAAGTGGTCATTAATAGCAACTAGTGGCCACATTTCTTTAAGGTTTTTCTTAGATTGATAACTCACCACAGCAACTAACCAGACAGATGTTATCTTTTGGGAAAACAACGTTCTCAGTTAGGATTTCACTTTCATTTCTGCATCATTGGTGTTTAAATTTGTGCACATTAAAAGGTAAGTCAGTGTTTCTCAACTTCACAACACTAATGAATTGAGCTGAAAAAACATTCTGATCAAGGTCCAGCCTTGCTAGTAGGCTGAAAAAATAACAGAAATTCTTCAAGCATTATTCATAGAAAAGTTTTGATCTTTGATCTTGGTTGTAGCTGCACTGTCGAGAGGACAGCTTGATATCATCAAAGAAGCATGGGAGGAAAATCACTCCAAGTGCACCAAAAGAACCATTCTTTTGGTGCACTTAGAGTGATTTTTTGTGTGGCACATGGTTGGTAAGATTCGGTGCACGGTGATGATGACAATGAACAAGTTGTGGAACAGCCAAGAAATAAAGGCAGTGCTACTTCCACAAAAGCAAACTAAGCTGCGAGCTGTTGTTGTTGTGCTGCAGCATTTTAGCATGCTAACATGCCACATGAAAGCAAAGAATGTCGACAACATCAGAAGAAGGTGGACGTGAGATAAGTCTGCTTTGATAAGTGTCGTGCTCTCGGGGGTGGTTTTGTCTCGGCCATCAGTTCTAGGACACTGATTAGTGAGCAGCAGTATGGCTTCGTGCAGAGAAGGAGTACTACAGATGCGATGTTTGCTCTGAGGGTGTTGGTGGAGAAGTACCAAGAAGGTAAGAAGGAGTTGCATTGTGTCTTCGTGGACTTAGAGAAAGCATATGACAGGGTACCTAGAGGGGAGCTGTGGTATTGTATGAGGAAGTCGGGTGTGCCAGAAAAGTATGTAAAAGTGGTACGGGATATGTACAAGGACAGTGTGACAGTGGTGAGGTCTGCGGTAGGAGTGATGGCTGCTTTCAAGGTGGGGGTAGGATTACATCAAGGATCAGCTTTGAGTCCTTTCTTGTTTGCAATGGTAATGGACAGGTTGACAGATGAGATCAGACAGGAGTCACCATGGACTATGATGTTTGCGGATGACATTGTGATCTGTAGTGAGAGTAGGGAGCAGGTTGAGGAGACCCTGGAGAGGTAGAGATATGCTCTAGAGAGAAGAGGAATGAAGGTCAGTAGGACTAAGACAGAATACATGTGGATAAATGAGAGGGAGGACAGAGGAATGGTGAGGATGCAGGGAGTAGAGTTGGCGAAGGTGGATGAATTTAAATACTTGGGATCAACAGTTCAGAGTAACGGGGAGTGTGGAAGAGAGGTGAAGAAGAAAGTGCAGGCGGGGTGGAGTGGGTGGAGAAGAGTGTCAGGAGTGATTTGTGACAGAAGGGTACCAGCAAGAGTGAAAGGGAAGGTCTACAAGATGGTACTGAGACCAGCTATGCTATATGGGTTGGAGACAGTGGCACTGACCAAAAGACAGGAGGCAGAGCTGGAGGTGGCAGAGTTAAAGATTTGCATTGGGTATGACGAGGATGACAGAATTAGGAATGAGTATATTAGAGGGTCAGCACAGGTTAGACGGTCCAGAGACAAAGTCAGAGAGGTGAGATTGTGTTGGTTTGAACATGTGCAGAGGAGAGATGCTGGATATATTGGGAGAAGGATGCTAAGGATGGAGCTGCCAGGCAAGAGGAAGAGAGGAAGGCCTAAGAGGAGATTTATGGATGTGGTGAAGGAGGACATGCAGGTGGTGGGTGTGACGGAGACAGATGCCGGGGACAGGAAGAAGTGGAAACAATTGATCCACTGTGGCGACCCATTAACGGGAGCAGGTGAAAAATAAAGAAGAAGATCAATTCTAGGACACCTTTGCACTTCATCTCAGTGAAGAAGACACTAACAAAAGGAGTACCTGGGTGAATACTTGCATTGGAACCAAAGGAGTGCAGATGCTGACTCGTTTAACAGAGAATGAATTTTGATGTTTGCTTGGTTGTTCATGTGTTCTTTGTCATCCATGTCTTCATCTACTGGGTGTGTACATCATCCAGAACCCACCTCGGGATGCTTTTCATCTCAGCGGTTTGCCACAAAACCCTGAACCACCAGGACACACTTTCATCAGCAGATGAACTTGGAAACTGGATTCATGCTCAGAGCAGTCTTAGACTTATTGCTAATAGAAGGTTTTACTTATACCACTGACCCAGAGGAATTAGACAAACCACTATTGGACCACTATTATGGCTTAAACTAGTCTTCTGAGAACCCAAAAGCATATCCTAGGCCTTCTATTCATGTCCATGGAGGAAATTATGAAGATTCTTCAACAAGAACAGGTATTGTGTTGGGTGCCCCTCCCAGATCTTCACCGCTGTGTCAAGAACCACTTGGACTTGCCGAAGCTGTGAACCCTGGACTGAAGTTTATTTGTCAAGATACTGAGATTCTTGGAGACAGAAAGCTTAAACATAATGTACTGAATGACTTTGACTGAACTCAGTGTAAATATTTGACAAGTACAGTACTTCAAAGCACATTTGGGTATAAGCAGCTTGAGGCAGGAAGACATTTGCACTCAGAGGTCCTGCAACAAAGTTCCATGCTAGAGCTTCTATTGTTTTGCATTGATTGTGAACAAATTCACATGGGTGAAACCACTTGGGTCAGGAATGAGTTAATAAAAATTAAAGGCTTCTTGCTGTAGTGCAAGCTTGTCTTTTTCAGCCTACCTCATGTATACAATACCTAAGCCATTGTCTTTTGGAGAGGGGCTTTAGGCCCTATACCTTTATACTACTGCATCAATATTAAAACATCTAGACGTTGCTCATCAGTTTGTGGTAGAGATGGATGCCTCAGTGGTAGGGTTTAAAGCAATGTTCTCAAAATAGCACAGTATTCCAGTTTGCTATTTCCTATCAATCTGCTTTCAAGAACACCAAAGCTAATGCCCCTTCTTGATGGTATGAAGAATACCAGAAACCTGCATTCCTGCAAACCATACTCTCCACTTCGTGCTTTGTGGTCTTTTCATTGCCAGATATGGAATGAGCTCAGGCCAGTCCAGGCTCAGGAACAAGGCCCTGATGACAAATCCATTGGCAAAAAGTATGACCCAGAGTCCATGAGTCCACAACTTTGTAAAGCAGTATATACAGCTATTTACAGTATATAGATTGTAATTGGTTCCTAGATATGGCTTGAATACTGCAGGCTCAAATATCCATAATTCTGGGCTCATTTGAGAAACCCCAGTTCATTTCCCCAATTACCTAGTTGCTAATGAAATAACCAATATGGATTTGTGTGTTTATATGTAGTTACTGTATATTATAAATTATATTTCATTCCTTGTTTTAAGTAGTAACAGCAAGAAATGTTTAATAGTCAAATTTATTTTAAAATGTTTTTTTCATGTGAGCTTGGGTATCACTCATCGTGCTGGGACTTCTTGACTTGCATAATGCCCACATATAGGTGTGTGTGTGTGTATGTGTGTGTGTGTGTGTGTGTGTGTGTGTGTGTATAGCATTTATGAAACTGGGCTTTGATTCCCAGTCCAGGAGTATCACTACTATTTAGTATGACTTCTTGGGCCTTAATGCTTCACCCACATACCTCTCAATATGAGAGAAACGGTAGCAAAGCCATCAAAGAAGTCTCCCAGATTAGCAAGATCTCCACTAAATGTTGGGGAACCAGGACTGTGGCAAGTGGGCCACTGGAACCAGTCACAGATGGTCAAGGTCTGACCTCTGGACTTTATGGAATGCTGCTGCAGTCTACTATTTGTTAACTTAATGGGAGTACCATAGCAGACATGACACCAAATGCAGATGCTGCAAAGCTGAACCTGGGACAGTTCAGCAGCTAGAAAGATGTAGTCAGGAACAGCAAATACTAAGAGATACAACCAAGTTGCAGGATTTCTATACAGGAACATTTGCAAGGGATATGGCCTGGACACTCCCAAGTGCAAATGGGAGATACAATAAGAGGAAGAAGAACAGAGACAAGAACCTGTTTGAGTTCTACTTCCAAAGAGATAAATAGGTAATGGTTAACCTACCAGATACACTGGTAATAGATAAGGAGAGAAAAGTAGCAGTGGTGAGAGATATGGTGATTCCAAGTGAAAGAAACGTCAAGAAGAAAGAATATGAGAAGCTGGAGAAATTGCAAGAGAGAATGTGGAAGGTGAAAACAAAGGTAGTCCTACTGGTGATAAGAGGACTTTGTGCCATGACCCCTAAACTGGAAGAGCGGCTCCATCGGATCCTAGGGATAACAACATTGGTCTCAGTATAGAAGAGCAAAATCATAGAAACAACAAAAATGCTATGCTTTTTCCTCAAACACCCAGGTCTCTGGTAGGAGGCCCTTCCCCATTTAAGATACTACTGATAGGAAAAAACAGAATGAGAAACCACTTTTTTTAAATAAAGAATGTTAGCTACCAAGCAATTGTTTTTGAAGGGTTGTTGTTGTACACAAATGTACACAGATCTCTCACCTCTGCCAAGAGACATCAGGTGACAGGTAAGTTGAGAGTTAAATTGATGAACCTAACTGGTAGCATTCAGATTTATTTGTGGGCATAGACTGGAGGCAAAATTATTTCAAATGTTTTTCAACTAACAGCTTGCTTACATTTTAACCCTTGCCTTATCTGTATGGACCGGTATCTGTCACTTGTTTAAAACATTTTGTAATGGTGCTGCCAAGTGCTGTTGTATACAAACACTAAAGGGGTGACACAGACGTTTTGTTTGATCACGGTGGGTACATGACCTCCCATTAACACCTGTCTTGTTAACTCACATGGCACTGCAAAAGTCAGCTTCAGATACACTGTATGGCCAAAAGTGTGTGGATGCCTCTTTTAATGACTGAGCTGAGTTTTTACAGCCCCACCCTTGCACCACACAAACACATTCTAGACAACTGGATGCTTCCAGCTTTGTGGCCACAGTTTGGGGAAAAAGAAGTTCCTTTCCTTCTCCAACATGACTGTGCTCCCCCCTGCACAAAGTGAGCTCCATAAACACACGGTTTGCCCAGGTTAATGCGGAAGAACTTAAGTGGCTCCACAGAGCCCTGACCTAAACCCCACCGAACACCTTTGGAATGAACTGGAATACAGACCGTGAGCCTTCTCACCCTACATCGGTCCCCAACCTCAATGATGTTTTTGTGGGTGAATAGGCATGAATTCCCTCAGCCACACTCCAAAACCTGGAGGAAAGTCTGTTATAGCAGAAAAGGTGGGCCAACTCCATATGAATGGCCAAGGGTTCAGAATGAAATGGCAAACAAGCACATATGGCTGTGATGCTCAGATATCCACATACCTGGTATTGAGGCTTGAGCAGCTGAGGATTTGAGCAGCAAGGAGGTAAATTGACCACATAAGAAAAGGGGCTGACAACAGGAGCATATGCAGAGTGAAGAAGGAACAGAGCAACCACTGGTGGAGGTTCCACAAAGGTCACTGCCAAACTGCTTCTACTAAAGCAAGTCCTGACTATACATCTGAAACAGTTGTACCACATTTGCAACATTGTTCAATCAAAAGACCCCTCCTGGTCAACTGGGAAATTGATCCTAGGAGTCCTTCCAGCTGCTTAACACCTATGAGAAGGTGGCTGGAAACCAGGATTGTTCCTCTGAAACATATTCTTCCCATTCTACCAGGTAGTAAGGGATCCCTCTGCAACATTTAGAGTCCAGGCCTGAACATCAAAGGGTGGCAGTGAATTAACCAGTGACCAGGACTATAAAGCAGAGATATTCTACAGCTTTAACAAGGAACCATAAAACATTGGACAGAGTTGGCAATGAGGTGGCAGTTATGTGACAAGGATGATTTGCCTAATAATTTTGAAGGGTCTGTATCTAGCACTTAGCTTATTTGGAAAGGTGACAGATAATCATACCCTCTGCCCTAGCTGATAGAGTACAGATGATCATTTGTCAGCCTGCACTTTGTGGGAGGCCACTGCATTCTGGGTGCATGTGAGCCAGCCAGATTCATAAACTTTCTATAATGCGATAGTTACTTATGGCAAAGGGTGAGGATTCTGCACTGTAATAGCATTCAGCCCCCTATAATCAGTACAGGACCTTAGACTGCCATCTGTATTTTCTACAAAAAGAAACCAGTTGAGGTCGGAAAGGTGAACGGCCAAATGATACCGATTCCAATACCGAACAAAGAACATGAAGCCATATAGCGTTATCGTGCTATCATTGTCCCACTCCAGTCTTCTCTGTTTTTGCAGTTTTTGTCAAGTCTAGAAGTAAATAAATGGAGCCTGAGAGAGAAAAAGTGTACAAAAACCCATTCACAGTCAGTAACTTTAGGTTACTAAATTGTGCCACCTTTAAGATGAAATGACAATGCTTTCTCTTGCTTTTGATCAGAGTTTCGCATCATCAGCCCATGGACTGACAGATGACATTTTCCTTAAGAAATATTTGATACAAGCACCAGTTCGTGGTTCTTTCAGTGAAGCCCAGGTCCTGAACCCTAACCCTAACCAACATACTGTAATCGCCAAGCTCAGAGACATGCAGGTGCATTTCATGAACCATAAGTGAAGAGACTTTGGCACAATGGCCGCTCAAAGATAGCTCCACCATTGCACCAAACTTTTTCCATTTAGTGACCACAGCTCTGGTGGTAGTTGGTTGAGGTTCAGAAGTAGTTGTGTAATCCTGGGATGACCCATTTAGGCTCCAACAGTCTTCAGAAATTTCTTTTGAACATCTCACAATCCTTCTCACCCTTACGCAACTCTCTGTCATGCCAACTTTTGCTGATAAGGGTTTAAGTAGTAATCATGGACTCGGCTGTGTACTTTACAAAGTAATCTTACTAAAGAAATCTTACTACATACGCTGTGAGTAAAATTCGGGGACAGTGGCCCATTTTGAACTTATGAGTTCATAGTTCATTATTTTCCACACCAAGAAAATGACATAAAAACAATACTCTGGTGTTATTTTATTCCTGTGTTAGGCTCCATTCAAGGAGTACTAGGACTGAAAAAAGATTTAATAAAAGGGTTATGGTTAATGCTAATCATAAGTCAAAAAGCAGCAAAAAAGAAATTAGAAAGGGGGTTGACACATTTTCAGATCATTGTATCCACAAAAGATTGCTGACTTGACTGAAAAAGTATTGAGGGTGGTTTGGCAACTTGAAATGTGAAAAATATTTAAAAGCATTTAACATATATAGTATATAGTATTTTTATTATGTATTTTTATTATTGAATAAAATACTTTTGTGTGACAAATGTGTGAAAATGATTATGATTGCAAGTTTAGAAAAAACTTTTTTATGGATCCAAATTTTTAGGTTTAATGGGAAGAAAAAATTCCAAACAATACTAGATGCATAATATACAGTACATGCTTCTTAAAAATTGTCTCCCTTTCTGTACAACAAACATTTCCACTTCTTAATTTACAGTATGGTTACAACAAACGTTGCTTTATGGTTTGAGTATAGGTATTACCTTGCCATGGTTTTCTCATCCAGGCATAGTTAAAATGTATACTTCTGTTGGTATCTATACTTTGTATAATTGGCATATCTTTTTAAAATATGGTCTATATTGTTGAGTAAAAATAATTTTTTTCTTCACTGGTGGAAACACTAAACAATGATTTTCATTAAGTATCTGCAGTGATTAGAAATTTAATTTGAACACCAATAAAATGCCATACATGCACGGGGGAAGAACCAAGAAAACAAGATTAAAGTTTTTTTTTTTTTATTTATTCCTCCAGTCTGTATTTACCCGACATGGGTTTTGAATTGGGGGATTTGTATCAATAAGCAAAGTAAATGCTTTGTAAAGCAGACTCATAGATCTTGTACTGAACGACCAAGAGTTTCCCAAGGATGAAAGTAAAAAGATCAAAAGAATATCTTTTATCACTCAGAAAAACCACATAACATCTGAATACATTTAGCCGACAAGGAGCAGAGATAGGTGTGTCAGAAGATGTCAGCCAAGGAAGTCAAAAGATGACAAAAGAGATTTTTTGTTGTTATTTCAAGTTGCCCAAGCGCATAAATATTGTGCACTGATTGATTATAATTTGAATTTATGAAGTGGGTACATAATGGCTATCAAACAACTATTTATTATAAATTGAGAAACTCTGAAATGCTGTCTTTTTTCTGCTTTACATGGAGGAAGGCAGCACTGACAAGCAAGAAGGTTTGCCCAAACATCAAAGACTATGCAAGCGACTTCTAACTTGCATGTGGGAGTTCACTTGTTATCTGAACCCATTACAAAGGCATAAATCTCTCTCTAGAAACAAGATATGGATTTGATTTATTCCCAGTGAAGAGGAGCTGAATTTTTAATGCTAAAGGCTTATCCTTTTATGCAATAAAAATGGATGTGTGATCAAACCCTGCTGAGATGCATTTGTCATTTACCAACTACATTTTGATGGAAAAGGCTGAAGGACTGCTGCCATTCAGTCCTCCCTATGACTTATAGATTTTATTTTCAATAAATGGAGAACTGGGCATCAAAAACTGAATTGCACACAATGTGGAGGTCCTGGACATTTTTTCTTTCCAGATAAATGACTGTAGTATGGTAGGCTTTTCACTTAAATGGCTACCGTGATGTTCACCATTTATTTCCAGATGTATTATTTCATGACTTCAAAATGGCATTAAAATCTGATTAAATCCACAATTTTTTTTATATCTGTACGCATATGCACTGCTCTGTCACGTTAAAGCGTTAAAAATATGACATTATGACTTCTAGCAAAAATACATCTCATAGCAGAACGATGCAACGTGCAGTTAAAGTAATACTAAAAATTATTTTACAGTCTTTATTGGTAATGCTACCCGCTGTACCGGCTGCAGATCAGTTAACCCCTTTGCAGTGTTTCACATGAACAGACTTTCACCAGAAATGCATAGTGATGTCTTCAAACTTGGGCTGAAAATGTAACCATAAGGAAAGGACTAAGAAGTATACAGGTATCTCATATACTGTATATTTATTCAACCACCTCATGTGCAGGATAAATCTGTTATGTCAGTTCAAATCTGGTCCAACTCATTTAAAGACTCTGATTTTCTTCACCGCTCTGTTTCACGCACAGAACGTAGTGTAAGGGCAGAAATCCCTGGAGTCCACATGAGGCAGCAACCCAAACCTAAAACAGAAAAACCATGTATGCTCAAGGACATGGGGTGAGAGCTGAAGTGTTGAAATGCAAACTGTGCTGTCTGGCAGCTTAAGAAGTGGGGCCACCTGGATTATTTCTGCCTTTGTCTCGCTCCTTTTTTCTGTCTGCCATCACAAAAGGAGAGGGATAGATGTGGAATAAGCGAACCTTAAGCTGTCTCACTGCTTCCGCTTCAGACAGCTCTCTTGTATGGGACAGCAGGACCATTCTCTTCTCATGACCAAGCTGTCACCTTATCAGCGAGCTTGCTGCACTCCTTGTCAGGAGCTTTGTTAAACCCCAGTTAACCCAGTTTGTTGATGTTAATGTTTAATCAGTTGACAGTACATTACATGAAAGCATCTACAGTAGACCAAGGTTAAAAGTTAAATTGATGTTGTGTCATTGCTTTGTAGTATTTAAAGAAGTAACACAGTAGATATTTTCAGAGGGTTAGGGTAGTAGCCTAATGACAAAGTGGAAAGTGTACAATTTGCGATTCATAGATGCCAAAGTATATCCATGGCATCTATGAAAGATGGTGAAGGCAGGGTCATGGTTTAGTTGCCTGCTCAGATCCAGCTAAGACCTTGAACCTCATTGCACACTGCTTCCCCTTGCAACAGGGCAATGACCCAAAATATACTGTTAATGCAACTTGAGAAGTTTGTCAGGGTCAAAAAGTTGAATGTTTGTGACTCGAATCACCTGACCTGAGTCCTACTTAATGTGAGTTTCACTTCCTGAAGACAAGACTGAAGACAGAAGGACCAGGAACTGAAGATGGCTGCAGTACAGGCCTTGTAGAACATCACTAGGAAACATACCTAGCATCTGGTCCAGGGTCAGGTGTTATCTGGGTCAGGAATTATTTATAAGAGATGTTTTCAAGTACACCTGGTTTGTTAGGATTGAGGTCAGGACATGGTCTTAAAAATGTTTTCTAAACCGCATTTTTGTTGATTCTCTGTAGTGCTTGGTGTCATTATCAGGTTGCAAGGACCCAGGTTTTTTTTTTAGTTTCAAAGAAGTCAGATGCCCCATAATGCTTTATGAATTCATAGTGCAGTTTGAAACTCCTTGTTTGTTCAAGCAGCCCCATGCCACAATGTTCCCTCCACCATGTTTCTCCAAATATAAAACAGTGAAATTTTACTAAAAGTTCTACTGTTGTCTCATCTGTCCACATAACATTGTTCCAGCTTTTTTGTGCAGCAGTAATGTTTATTCCTTTTTTTTTGAGCGTGGTGGGTCCCTGTGAAGACCACTCTCACTCAATGTTTTCTTATTTGAGACTCACTTACTGACATTATCAAGCGGAAGAGATGCCTGCAAATCCCCAGCCCACACCCTGAGCGTTGCACAGCATACTTTGCCACATCCTTTAGAAATACCAGTGTAGGCTTCTCCTGCTTCATGACCTTCAACAGCTGTTCTTCTTACATCTTCTGAAGTCTTTTTTGATCGCACCACGATACAGGTGAAAAGAGCAGGTATCTAAAATCTGTGGAGCCATCTGATCATTCCAAAGGTTTCAGAAACCTTAACATAATTATGATTCTGTTTATTATAAAAAATCATTTTTTTTGCCTGATGTTTTTGTTATATACCACAACGGTACATCACAATAAGCAAATTAATGTAATTCCCTTAAAAATGTTGCACTTTTTACTATTATTTGCTTAAAACTTACATGTACTTTTTATTCTAGTGTTGTTGCATAGCTAAAATGTCAAAATAAATGGTCACAGTGGGTTAAAGTCTATCCTGGAAGGAAAAGGCAGGGCAGACCGTGACTGTGAAACCTGTCCATCAGAGAGCAATCATTAAATATGTAATATTCATTAACAATGCATTTTCTGAATTTCATTGTTGTATCTATGCAACTACATAGACATGGCCACATGCATTGGTTTGCTTCTCTGGTATCATTGAAATGCTTGGGTTTCTTCAACATCCTTTCACTATGATTAATTGATTATAAGGTTCTCACATGGTTGGTTAATTTTTAATCCATTTAAATATTTATTACCTTGTGTGCCTTACTTGACATTTTATTGAGGCCATCCTGTGTACACAATGTGGTTTTACTACACAAGTTTGAGCTGGGCTGTTTCAGTATTTGTATGAAAAGCATATGTGCAAATATCTAAGCAGAATTTCAGATTTAAAAATTGTCTGTTTATTAGGAACACCTGTCTAGTATTGTGTCGCACCTCCTTTGGCCTTCAGACCAGCAGGAATTTATCTGGGCCTAGATTCTAAGAGAAGCTGCGTGTGTTGTGCAGGGCCATGCGGAAATTATTGTGTTGCATAGTTGCTGTAAACTGAGAAGCTGCACAGCCCATTCCACCTCATCCCAAAGATGCTAGATAGGATTGAGATCCAAGAATTGTGAAAACTGCCAAAGCAATGAAAACCAACTGTCATGTTGCTGGAACTATATTGTGACAATGTGTGCCTTTGTGATGTGGTGTGTTGTTATGGTGGATATGTCTATCATAGTGCAAACTGGTTAGCAGTGACATTCACATATTCTGTCCCATTGTGTCAGGGACCCTAATGTGTTGCAGGAATACATTCCCCACACCATCACACTGCCACCACTAGCCCATACTGCTGACAAAAACCAGGATGGCTCCATGGCCTCATGGCTAAATTCTGATCCTGCAAAAGGAACCTAGATTCATCTGACCAGATAACTTTTCTGCTCTGCAACAGCCCAGTTTTAATGCTGCAGCTCCCGACATAGACTTGCATAGCTCAGTTGAGACAAAGGCCAATAAGTGCTGTGTTCTGAGATGTCATTTTGCGTAGCAGTGTTGAATTCAGAAGTCATGATTTGCTTGGTTGTGGCCCATCTGGTTGCTGCACAATTCTCACCATTCACCTTTGAGTCTCTCTGACACATGAGCTGTTTTTGTCCACAGGATAGATGTTCACTGGTACTTTTTTGCTTTTTACCATTTTCAGCAAACCCTTGAAATGGCTGTGTGTAAAAAGCCTAGGATGACCCATTTAGGAGCTATAAATGGCACACTTAGCACCAACTATCGTGCTATGTTCAATGTCACAAAGGTCGCTGCCTTTGCCCATTTTTATGCTCAGCTGAAGAGTAACTGATGTTAGAAACACTGGTCTACCCAATTTATACTACACAATGCAGTCACCTAATGTAGTGCATATTTTGTGTGAAGCTGGGGGGTGTATCTAATAAACTGGCAAATTAAGGTAAAAGGATACCAGCACAGCTTTTAAATAAAAACTGACAATGGCTATCACTACAGTTGTCCAATATTAAATATTCATTGTTATTTCTAGCTTTTAAAGAGCCCTTACGTATGGGATTTTATTGCTTAGTTTCAGTCAGGCATAAAAACACCCTGAAAACAGAAAGCAAAGTCATTAAAACTCATAACAATGACTGGTACAGTTAAAATTTTGAGAATGTAATGTAAACAGTTTGTTTAATGTGTTGTTTTTGCAATGAAATGAATATAATCTTCAGAGATAATGGAATGCAGTGATTTACAGTGCAAATGCAATGTTATCTGAATTAAATGCCAGAGAATTTTCAGAAAAAGTCAGTAAAATAAAACTAGCAACATGGGCCTAAAAGGCCTGAAGGGGAAGTTTCCATTAGATGTTAAATGTTAAACATTGAGAACGGGAGTAGACTTGAATGGTATTAGATGATTTCTGGAAGTGGATGATAACGTAGCCAGACTCTTGGTAACACCACTGGAGGAGGTATGATGAACATTACTTTTCAGATGTGTTTTGATAAGTGTTATGCCTTCTTCTTTGCTCTTGTTGAGAGCACATAGTTGTGGACACTGCACAGCTCAAGATGAAGAAAAAGATATGATTCTTTGCATCTCTGAGGAGCCATTTATCTACCATGAAAACACTACATCTGGGAACTCATCAGAAATTTATCAGAAAGGGAATGAGTCACACCAGAACCCTCACCAAGAGAAAATTAGATGAGACAAAAGCGGTTATACAGATTTGGAGGAACCCAACGTTGCTATGAATATAGGAGAGCTGGTAGTGATGGGTAAAATAAATGGACTGACTGAAAGAATAAGTGAGGAAAATGAATAAAAATGAGAAAAGCCAATACATTTTTGCAGGATAATTTCAAAATAATTATTTTGTGGCAGGATTTCTAAATTGGGTGGCAAGATGACAAAAGTGATTAAATATTGTTTGGGTTTTTCATTTTGTTCAAATACAAATTGTTCAGTGAGCTATAAAGGCCTTAAAATTTTTGACACTTATTTACAGCTTGCAGTCCAATTCTCACAACAACCTGGGCCAATTCTTTGATTTGCGAGAAGGTGGAAATGGATTTAGTGGACCTGATGGACCTTGCAGACCAACAAAAGAACTAAAATCTTTTTTAACCACTGCACACAAACGTACAGTTCTCAATATAAAAACTAAAAAAAAAAAAAGATCTCTAGTATTAAATTGTTTGAGTTTGGTTCATTGATCCAGATCAGATCTAGAAAAAAAATGAAGCAGATGAGAAACAGCTGAATTTTGTGCCAAATTTGAGACATCAAACATGTTTGGTCATAGCAGTTTGTGCTGTGCAGTATTCCGCAGAAAAAAAAAAACAAATGTGCACACCATAGATATAAAGGAATATATAGTAATGAATCACTATTCAAATCTAATTCAACCCTAAAAATGTGTTGGATACCAAATATCTTGTATATCATTTCACCATTTAAAATGAAAATGTAAAAAAATAGTGCACTTCGAGCCCACCCAAAAATGTACAAGTAACTCTTAACCCATGACTCCAGAATGGTAAATACTGCATGTGCCAGTTAACTAATTAGAAAACATTTAACGCTTTCATTAATTTGCATATTTATACCTCGTTGTACAGTATGTACAGTAGAGGACATTTTTCGGTTTGAATGTTGCCACTGCCAACCGATGTTACTGCTTTACACATGAGAGATGACAGGGGACATGAGGGACTTGGAGAGGGAGTTCAATGTTACGAGATGTGAAATAACCGGGGTACAGACATGGACAACAGAAGGCTTCATTCAGAGGTACCCAAATACATGTCTGTCAAAGTAACACGCCACATCTGAGTCTTAATTTCACATGACAATGGCGTTTAAAAAAATTGTTTTATTTAACAATGAAGTGTGGGTTAATTGCCATGAAAAACAGTCCAAACGTGTTCAGACTCGGATTTGAATGCAAAACTAAGGGAAACAGCTGTTAAGACACCAGCACAGGTGCATTCAGGCACACACTTCAAAAAATTAAATTTTATAAAAGTGTACAACACAGTTTACAATACAATGCTTTTTTATTACAGTACACTGCACGGTACTGTATGGTATTTATTTGCTCACATTTTTTACTTTGATCTTTATTCATGTTTTCCTTTTTTGATTATGGATAAGTTTCAGATAAAAATTCATTATAGCAAAATTTTCTGTTCTCATGCCAGCAGTAAGTATTAGTTTAGTATTAGTGCTAAATATTAGTTTTCAACAACTACTACTACTAATAATACTAATGCCTGCTACCCCGAGCAGGGCATAGGCTGCTGACAAAGCATTCCAGGCTTTGCGATCTTGTGCTAGATGTTCAAGCTGTCCCCAGGTGTACCCCATCCTCTTTCTGTCACGATCCAGACTGTGTCCCAAACTCATAGGGTGCAAGGGAAGGTACACCCTGGAGGAGACACCGGTCCATTTCAAGGTAATAATGCACAAAGGAGAACGTAGAGTCACCAGTTCACCTGAAACACATGTCTTTGGACTGTGAGAGGTAATTTTCATGAACATGACAGAGAGCATACAAACGCCATACAATCTGAGTTGGATTCAAAAAAGTCTCAATCCACAGTTCATGAGCTGAAAGATACCAGCGCTACCCTTTGCACCTCTATGTCACCCAGCAGATTCTTTTGTTAGCATTTTTTGAAAAAGCCAGTTTGTTGTCATTTTCATCTGTGCACAATGTAATTTCAAATAGAACTTCACATTTTTATGACAGCAGAATAAAGTGACACTATGATATGTTGTCCAAAGAATAAATCTTTAGGAGCCATTTTTTGAGGCCTTTTTCTTGTGACATTTTACAAAAATATATCTGTCTCTTAGTGTCATTTGTTTGTCTGACAGTGGTATTTTGATCTTTTATTCCTTGGTGACTGAAGAATTTGTAACAAATGGAATAGATTTTTCTTTTGTTGCAGCACAACACAGAATCAGGGCTGTGGATGGACCATGTGTGGACGTCAGGGACTGAAATTCCCCTAATATTAAGATTTCTTAGTTAACGAAAGTACATACACATACAAAGCTTATGCAAAACTCGGATTTGAATGCCCTTTGTCAAAAAATGTATTTAAGTACATTAAGACTCATATCTGACATCGTTTTAATCATCCAGAAAATTATCTTGGGCTTCAGGGTGGTGCTCATTGTAGTTAGGTAAAGCAACCATAAACCTGCAGTATATGTGATGTACTGTATGTACTGTATTATGTTATGTACATGAACAACTGATTTGTTTGTTAGTCTGAGGAATGTTACCCTTACAATATTTTTTATTTTTATATTCTGATTACAATTCAAATTATGAGTACAGCAGCCAGTTTTGCTTGTAATTGCAGCCCTGGTTTATCACATAACATTACTTATACTTGGAACCTTTATGTGTAATAAAACATTTCTTAACGTTACATCGGTATTTTTTGTTATGGTACCGTAGCTATAAAGGTTGAATTCACTTATTCCCTCACTTACCACATACACACTTCCGATCCTTTACTCGCACCACCTTCTCCCTGGACTGCTTTGCATTAGCAGCAGCAGCAGCAGAAAAATATTATTGTAAATTAGAGAGTTTGCTGGATGCAGGCCAGCGTATGTCTAGCTAAATTGCTAAGACAAGCTCTTTAGAGTTGGTGCTATATTTAGGTAAATGTATTATTTAGCCCTCACAAAAAAGCAAAGGTTACTCATCCAAGTGGTTTTCCAGCTCCAGTGGTATGTGACACATCAAGTCCATTGTTATCAATATTTTATTTGCCATACTTGACTTTTGCCAAAGTAAGGAGAACAGTTTCCCTAGAAAGTGTTGAGCCACATTAAATGTTTTCCTCCCAAGTTCCAAAGAGTTCATCCACAGCAAGCATCACTGTTAAAAGCATTTATGATCCCAGTTCTTATGGTGTGAGGCTCCTGCTTGTTCACTATAACCTTTAGGGATTTACGGTGTGGCTCTGACACTTATAAATAGAAAAATACTCTCCATGCTGCGGCTGGATTTATTCATTTAGAGCCTCTTCTGTTGTTAATTCAGATATTTATTTTACAGACAACAGTCAACCTGCAAGTAAACAAATCAAGTAAATAAAATAATAGCATCACAGTCGAGCAAGACTGAGGGTTCATCGTGGTGGTGGAACAGTACAGTTTCTAGTCACCATCACAAAGACCTCAGTCTTTCTGGAGCTTTTTAGCTTTCTGCGTAATACATTTTAAGCTAAACCCAAACACTGAAGTGTGGGATTATTAGGAATGATTTTTTAATGCACATTACATTTCCTATCACCTCAGAAGGCAAATTTGAAAGCTTTTAAGCAAAAAATGAAACGACAGAAAGTTTTCCAGTTTCTTTGTGTGGTCATTTCAGAGTAAACTTAGCTGGGGAATTTCAGGGTTCGCCATGTTCTGAAGCAAGAACACCAGCCTTATTCCATACAGTTTTAACAATATGGTGCTGTAGGAGTTGAGGAATAAGATCTGGGGTTACAGAAGTTAAAGGTATAGGCAATGTGAATTCGAGGCAGCCCTGCAACCCTTGAGACTGCTTATCATTCCCATTTACGATGTATGTAGAGTGTGGAAAAGTGCAGCTGCTCGCCTTAACCAAAGCAGAAAGTTTCAGTTTCTGTTACATTTTGAAACTCCAGTTGGAACATCAGCAGCAACCTTAAGGCTGGGAAACAAGCACATAAAAAATGGGAGCCTACATTTTTTTCCAGTGAACCTTTAATCGAAATGGCCTGCTTGCTTCAGTTTCAAACAAATGGCCAAGGAATATTTAAACCAGGCTTAGATGTGCTGTGATGTTTCATTTACTGCATTATACATAGTGAGGGTTGTTTAGAAGCTGATTCATGAAATTAAAAGGAAGTAAATTTAATGCATACCAGTGCATAGTTTGGCTCATATGATACAAACACTAAGCATGTGAGCATTAGAGAAAGCTGAATCTGCAGTAAGAAATGCAAATATATGTTATCAGTGTATCTTTTGAAAAATCTGGGTTATGAAACAAAGAATACGATCTGAACTTGAGGTCCAAGGGCAGCTCCAAGATGCTGGTCAGCTTGGCATCTGGAGCTGCCTGGTACCACCTCACCTGCTGCCCGTTTTCTCAACAACAATCATTAAAGGGTGATGCGGCAGGCTTTCACCTCCAGGTTGTACAGACATGGACACCAGAAGGCTTCATTCAGAGGTACCCAAATACAATAAGTAATCCAAATGTGTAGAAAAGTAGCAAACAAACCAAAGAGTTCTTGCTTAGACAAAACATTATGTTGTGAGTGACAGTTTGAGACTGGTATGAGGGTCTTTAAGAAATTATTATAAAAACCTTACATAAGGAGTAAGGAATTCAGTGATAAAGTTTCAATTCATAAAAATAGCCTTTAACGCTAGAAACCAATACATTTGGTACCACTAAACATTTTGGGATAGAATGATCTATGGTTACTGCCCAGCTTTGTACTGTAAAGTGCAGTCAATTCAAAATGTACTGTTTGGCAGCCCAGTTCTGTTTGATCTCATTCAAAAGTGTTTATTAGCATTGCACGCTAGCAGGGTACATAATGGCAAAAAAAGGAGATGCACAGATTAAAAGCAAAATTCAAATGTCAGCGCGTTGTAAAGACTTTCTTTTGATAACCGGGTGTCAACTATTTCTATGCAAATTTAATTATTCAAGTCCTCCCACACATTTCTGACTTCACTGAGTCTTAACATGGCTCCAGCCAGTTTTTCTTCTACTTTACTGTGCTTAGCTTCACCCAGAGGGAAGTTAGAGGATGAGCGCACATTTCATGATGCCGTTATAGCCGATGCTTAAGAGCTGCAGGCCTACAGTGTTTTTTTGTCATTTAAGATGACAAAATCTTTTAAAACTGCCCACTCAAACACTGTATTATTAAAGATATATAGAATTTTTATATAACATAATGTACACAATTAGTTTAATGGGAAAAGATGGATAGTTTTGTCCTTTTTTGTTAAAAATATTTTTTTTAATTGTGAACAACCTTTTAAGCAAAATAAAATTTGCTGATAGCATAATTTTTTTTGTCCAAATCAAACAATCTGGGATGCATCGGGCAAGACCATAAATTGCCATAACACCCACTGTTTTATGATTTTGGTGAAATAAAGCTAATCTACATTTCAACTACACCGCCTGAACTGTAAGTACATGTGTAAGTTTATTTGATATTTTAAACTGGTAAAAAGAAGAGTTTTTTTTAATTACAATGAATATTTAGTGCTTTCACTGATGTGCACCTCTCTGGGGGGAAAAGGTCATTCTGAGGGTGAAGTACATCAAGCAGTTGGATGGATGAATGGATGGATGAATGGATGGATGGATAATTGTGGATAGGCGATTGCCTTCAATCCAACTTTAGGTTAGGGGCCGACACACTGCTGGTAACTGCGCGTTGTCCATGGTGCATTTGGCGGACATTCCCCCTCACATGAGGTTCACCTTTAGCTAAACAGTTGAAAAATATCAATATATAGATATTTTCCTATACATTTGTTCAAATAATACATCTTGCATAAAAAAGCACAGAGTTGCAGACAAAATAAAAACCTAAAATTATTTGCAGTACACAGGAAAGGCCCATCTCCTGAATTATTGGCCACTCGTGATCAGGAGACACACTGGGGAGCTCAGGCTGCTGTTGATGCGATGGCTACCGAATGTGTGTGTGTGCGTGTGTGTGTGCCCTCTTTGAGTTTTGTTTTTAAAACAGTGTAAGCAGTACACATGCCTGAGCTGCACAGAGACAAATATTATTGGTAGAGCGCACAGCTTCCCTAAAAGATGAGAGATTTAACTGAAGAAATGCATCATCCTTGACTACATATGGTTTTAACTGTGTCTGTATTACTCTCCTGTATGCATAATACCTTAGTCATATAGATTAGATTGTATTTGACTAGATGATAAATATTATTTTACACAAATGTGTCATGCACTCTGTGCAGAAGTACAGCTGATGCAGTGTCAGTTACAGTACAAATTCATCTTACTACACTTACTGACAAAGTCTGTTTTACCTAACTTTGAAGAATGTATCAGCGATTTTAATGCCACTTTCATTCCTAACTGCAAAGCAAACCAGTGCACCACACTTTTTCCAGCAAGAAATCATTCGGGTTTTCGCAATATAGCAATGTATATGTTGGTGGGTTCAATTAATTTGGGTGCAGAAGACTTGGATCGCTGACAAAGAAAGCTTTGGGAAACCATATGTGTTACTGGACCAGCATTCTTTTCATAAGCACCCTCACATGGGTGAAAAGGGCCTTTGAAGATTTATTTTTAATGTGGGTCCACATGGGGATTCTTTTGTGCTAACAGCAGCTGTCTCTCAGAGAGCACAACACACTTCAAGATTTTCTGATAATGTCAACTGCAAGGTGATGGCAAAGCTAACTGCTATAAGGGTTAAATAATAATGCATAAATACGCCATAAACAGTAGTATGGAGTTGATTTCCAGAAAGAACAAACAAAAAAATACATTTTATTTATTCTATCTTGTTTTATTTTCTAAACTGCAGTCAAATTTAGAGAAAGGGGGATACTTGGCATGTTTTGCATGTTTTGCCCATTATTTATGCAATTTTCCGCCGTTACTCTTTGGCACAGGGCACTCTGCAAAAAGAAAGGTTCATGTATTTCAATGCTGATTATTATTATAGCACAATTTAGAAATAGTAGGGACCAATTTATAAAGGACGAACAAATAAAAGCCTTGCTAGCTCAGGGTTATTTTCTTATGAGAATAATTGGGAAGCAGCCATATGTGACTCCTTTTTCAGACCTCCTACACTGTATGTGGGGGATGCGGAGGTGCAGCGGGGTCCCTCACAGCTAAGCTGGTCCCTCACAGCTCCTGGGTTGCTTGCCTGATGTGGGATTCAATTCCAGCTCAGAGGTGTGTGTGGGGTTTGCAGGTTTTTCTCTGTGTTTGCACCCCTCTAAGGAAGGCAGTTGCAGACCACTTCTATTCTTTATTGCCTTGGAAACCACACCAATGGTTGCCTAGGAGTCAGGCATGACTGAATGGTACTTTCCAACTTCCAATACTGTAGGAAAACCCATCTCCCATCTAACAGTAATTCATTCCATGAAACCAGTACATATAATAAATCTTGACTGTGGTCATCAAATTAATATTACTTCTTTTTTTTTAAAAAAAATGACTGGGTCCTGGACTAAAAATGTTACACTTAGAAGTCTTGAGATACGTTTTTATCCATGACAACACCAACATAATTTATTTTACAATACTATGTACACATGTATATAGTTTATGAACAAGAATAGTTTCTAACTTGTCTTTAATAACAAGTTTTCTTTCATTCATCCATTCATCCATTCATCTTCAGTAACCTCTTGCTCAATGCAGAGTCATGGTGGTTCAGAATTTACCCTTCAAACACAGAGTGTAGGATGTTAATGTAAGGGTGTTCATTTTATTAAAGCTGTTTATATAACTAGCTACAAAAGGAGAAAGGGACGATGGACAATGAAGGAGGAACCACGTCCCATCATCCTTTTTTACACCCCAACCCTATGCAGAACAGGTGATGAAGAATAATGGCTGGGTTAACTGACTAACTGTGACTACCAATGTAAAGATGTTGTTCAAAATAATTATGGGTAAATTAAAAAAATGTTGTTCTGCACAATGTTCTTTTTCCCAGGATTGTTTGTTATAGCTTTACTTTCTAGCCACTGTTTTGTATGACTGTTCTGAGTCAAAAACTAGGAACAGGACTCAAGTTTTCAGGAATCTCCCTGTACTTTTGACTGCATGTGTGGCTCTACTGCCAAACTCACACAAAGAACATTGCACATTAAATTAATATTTAATCTCTTAAAAACAATTTTATTTAATTTCAGGTCTAAAGGTGATTTTTTGGGGGGAAGATTTTTTTAAATTTGTTTATAATCAATTTTGCTACTGAAACGATGATCTGTGAGATCATTTTTCCTGAATGATCTCTCCTGGCAGAAAGCAACAAGCTTGCTCAGCCCGGTCTACTTTCCCGGCTTCACGACGCGAACCCGAGAAGCATCACAATCGATATTTGTGTCCCGAAACGAAGTGTTTATTTTTATCCAAAGGAGAACAAGAGAGCACCAGTAAATGCTGTGTAAGGAAGCCAAAGCCTCTCTACACATTATAGTAAATACAGTTGTGTTAACTGTGAAGGTGATGCTGACTTTAAAATCAGTCCCTGCTGTACCATTTGCTTTTAACCTGCTTATGGGTAGTTTGGGAGTTTGCTGAGTCATGCAATCTTTTCAAGGTTCATTTATTTCACTTTCACTGCTTCAGGACCCTGGAGTCATACCGTACATTTCAAGCGCACTGGTGGCACTGTTGCCTCACAGTGCCTAGATGGTGCGTTGGGTTTGAGTGACCACTTCTTGCCGAATTTGCATCTTCTGGAGATGTTTGTGGGGGTTTCCTCTTGGTGTGCAAGTTTCTCTCCACAGTCCTCCATGCGTTCCTCATAAATTGGTTCAAGTGCCTTCAGTGTGTATGTATATGTGTGTGACTGACTGACGTCCTGTTCACAGCGTATCTTCACACCCTATGTTTCTGGGGCAGTCTTTGACCCACTGTGATTCAGAAATGGATAGGAGGTGTATTTAAAAACTATTATTGTTAAAGGGGCACCAGGTGGCACTGTGGTCAGCGATCCCATACATGCAAAGGGCACAGGTTGGAAAATCGGTACTGCTTTTGTACACTGGCAAAGACACATTCAATGAAATGCTCCAGTGAAAATAAGATGGCTAAATCAGCACAAGCAACTTAACACTGCTTTTCAGAATAGTTTCAACTAAATAAACAAATGCAAATGCGCTTCAGTTGTATTTGTAAATGTCGCAAAAGTTTCTTGCCATAACATATATCCTCACCTCAGTTTTTAACACTTTCACCTGCAAGAAATTTTATGTTTGCATTTTTGTATACACTCTATGTACGTATCCAAGTGAAATGTGTGCACTAAATCAAGTTTTTGATCTAAGCATTTACATGCTACAGTTTTGCAAAGGTCTGGCATTCCATCCAGGGTGTAGATTCACAGCACAGTGTGTGGTTATTCATGAATAGGTTCCAGATCTCCACAATGCTGACCATAACAAAGCAGTTATTGATAATGGATGGATGGATGGATGGATGGATGGATGTATAATTGTGGGTAGGAGATTGCCTTTGATCCAACTTTAGGTTAGGGGCTGACACTGCTGGTAATTGCACCTTTTCCACTAATGGTGTATTTGGAGGACATTCCCCCTCATATGAGATCCACGGATGGAAGGATGGATGGATGCATATCCTACAGTTGCTGACAAAAATACAATCTAACTTACAAACAAAAAACAGTTATAGCTCAAAAACGTCACCCCGCTTCATGACATGGAGGACATCAGAGGAATACACACAGAATCCAGCACACTGCTACATGCACCTCTGACCAAAAAAATATTTATCTTGCATGTTATGATCATGCAGATGATGGGTTTTTTCTGCATTCATATGCATTTTCACGAACACTTTGCCTGTGTATGTGATTAACATTCATGGTGGTTATCATTTTTTCTTGCCGAGAAGATGAGGCAGATGACATCCAGGTCAACCCGGTGGAGGCAGACTACCCCCAGGAAATGACTGGGCAGCAATTAGCCAAATGATGCGGTTGGCCAGCTGCCTGTTTTCAGTCAATACCTGGCTTTGTCATGGTGAGAGCAATGAGGAGAGTGCTCTGTAGAAATAAACTGAACTGAAACGGAGAAAACCCAGAAGGAGCAAGGATGGCTCAAAAGACACATCGGTACCGCATGTTAGTGTTTTAAGAGTGTTTACGCTGAACAGTCTTTGCATGCCATCAGCAACATTGCTATACGTTGTTATAATAATGAGCCGGCTGAAGGCAAAATGTATGGTTATGTCTCACATGGTGTCAGAGGTGAACGGTTTGGATAACTTAAAGGAATTGGAAGATGTGAGCTGTAACTGGAAGACAATTAATACATGTTTCTATGAGGCAGATTAGCTCAAAAGCAAGTAGCAAGCACCTTGGACATATACATCTATTGGGGGAGTTGTGGCAAACCCTTAAAATGCTGACCACACAAACTAACATTTGCTGCTCTTCTTTCTTCTCCAAAGCAACTTACAGCATTAAGCTACTTGCAACGATTTACCCGTGAGGTTGGGTGACTCAATTCAGTATTGTCTGCCAACTTGCCCCACCTCACAGCCCAACTTGACAGTTTGAATTGAAACTGACAAATCCCCACATCACTTCGTTGGGTCACAATTGTCCCCTTAAATTATTTCTTTCTTATTCATTTCTAAAGTCATTGCCCTACGGTTCATTCTCAATCAGTCCCTGGTAATAGTTAAACCTCACTATTCACCCAGTTAACTTGTGAAGCCTTACTGTTATGTACAGTACATTCACCATCCCTAGGACTTTTGTGTTTAGGATTAGCCTACAAGCTATCTTCCTTTGCTACTCAATGCTGAGCTAACTTTTGTCTTGTCTTTTTTTACTATGTTTTGTTTTGTTGGTGTTACTTTCGACTAGGCCTAGTTCCCTTTTCAATTTGTACTTTTTATTTTTTATCCAGCCAACCCAGAAGCGGTCGATTGCCATTTAAGCTCAGCCACCCCATCTTGCGAGGCCCACGCACTGGGGTTTTCACCAGCAGCCACCACTTCCAGGAATCTTCACCCAGATGCCTGGCAGTCATACTTCACCTGGTTGAATAGACCAGTGAAGCAGCAACTCGATTATACTTGTTTTCTTTTACTCCCTGTGTCTAAAAATCCCCTCCAAAGCAGAATTTAGTGCTAGAACTCCAGTGTCACCCAGCAGTTACCCTGCAGTGGAGCCCCGCAGCACCAGACCCCAGCAGACGCCAGCCACTACGGGTTCACTTCCCACATCACATCCCTGTCATTACCACTACACCCAACCAACACACAAGGCATCCTTTTCCTACTTTGCAACACTGCATCTGTTGACTCCGATCCACCTCTCTGTGTCTCCTTCACGCATATGTGACAGTAAGGCAATGCTTACTGAAGCAATTCAGGGTAAGCACAGAGTTTAGTAAAAACGCAGCGGTGGCCACAACCACTACGCCACCTGCTGCCCTCGATGCATTCCCACCTCAAAGAAATTTGTGAAAGAGTATTTCCGGCCTCCACTGGAAACACCGTTAGTTTGCTTCAAGGTTTGCAAATAATCCACCCTTTGCACTTATTGAATGAAAGCATCTCCCATTTCACCTGGAAAAATAAATGTCACAATGTGCTCCAGTTCCTCAGAGGTAAACTAATGACTTTGCCCTTTCTCACTGTTCCTGATGCTACAGACATTTTTCTACAGTGTGAGTGTTATTGGCAACTTTGCTGTACTCACCCGGAAGGTCAAAGGAGAGTGCTGTGCTGCTGCTTATGTAAGCAGAGCTTTAATGGGAGAAGCTGTGCAACCTCTAAAAATGTGCTTTTAGAGGTGATTTATTCCACTTCCGTTGTATAATCTAACAAAACATGTTCATTTAGGACCAAAAAGTAGAATGCTTGCCCCGTCCAAATTTGACATTGTACACGACACAGGAGAAACATTATAATGCTGATGATCTATCCAAGAGATCTTTTGTTCTTCCAGATGTAGCAGATGAAAAAGCTGCTGCAGATGCCACTGAGGTGCAATGCACCGAGAAGCCAGCAACTCATAGAGAGGACAGCAGTGCAGAGGGTGTCTTATCAGAAGACAGAGCCAAAACTGTAGTGGAGTCACCTGGGGCCAAGTAAGCAGTTCCCTCACACCAGCGCTGAGCTGGATACCCCAGCTGAAGCAAGGCTGGGAGTGCATCGCATCCAGGAGTCTGAATAAGAGATGCTGAGGATGTCTAGTTGACCGATCTGTAAAGCAAAGACAGGGGTAGTATGTCATGCTCTTGATTTTATTTCTTCTCCTCATGCTTTTATCCAAGGTAATTGTAATGCTATGTGTTTTGCATCCTAAGCCATTTAGAATGATTTACCCATGTACACTGCTGGATATTCTTTCCGCTTTACTGGAAGTATTCATCAAACATTAGAGCAACAGTGGAAATTTGAACCTTCAAGAGAAAAGAAGAGTGATGATGTTACCTGCTATAGCTAAATGAATGCAAAAGTGTCTGACAAGAAATTTAAACGTATATTTCCAACTATAGTAGTCGATACAACGTCAATCCACTTGATGGACCGTTTTTACATCCTTCATTTGAATTAAATTATTTACTTGTTCAGAGCATTTATTAGAAAAAAAACTAAAAAATGTAATGTATCTCAGTGAAAGACTGGATTTGTTTTCAGCTCCATAAATAATTCAGCATTCGTATTGCTTGCACAAGTACAATAGGCAGCTTTCCGGTCAAAAAGAAGAAATGCAAATGTATAGGCGAAGCAGACTTAAGAGTTAAAGGTTCTGTCTTTGAAAAAAATTGTTTCTACTCAAGAATGTAGAGGTTAGGAGTGAGAAAACACTTGGAACCATGGCTGAGGCATGATGGGATGCCTGAAAGCCAAGACACGAGTAGTTTTAAAGCTGTTTAATAATGCACACAAACAGTATTTATGCTTTGGTCTTTATGGATTAACAAAAAATTAAATTAGTAGGCTGTCACATCTAACAGTAAGCAGTCCAATTTAAAAATGAGTTAAAATGCTGTAATAAGTCAGGTTGTAATTTTATGGTTTTAGTGCAGAAATGAAGATTTAATATCAGTCAAACCACTGAAAAGGATAAACTAGCATAAAATGCAGTAAAATGTTCATTTTTTCAGTTGATTGGATGCATTCCTTCAGTTTGTACAGTCTTTTTTTTTAGAATTTATTAGAATGATTTTTTTTTTTTTAATTTATGTAATACCTTTAGATGAATGAATCACTCCTGGTTTCATTTCATCCTGCAGGTTTAGCTGGGACCCAAATCGGTGGAAGAGCTTGATGATACAAAGTTTTGGCCTTAGGAAGGAGCTCCTGTTGGAAGTAGCCAGGTTGCAGCCGTTTCCTTCCTTCTGCCCCTGGTCTTGAGTGCAAGTTCGGTGACGGGGATGAATACTGTACGTGTACGCATGTTTCAGCAAAGGTTGGGAAGAAAGCAGGGCTGCAAAGTAATGCTGCGAGACATGCCAGCGGGCGAAACAGAAGACAAAATTTATTTTGTTTTGTTTATTTTTTTAATCTCAAGGTGCTCATGGCTGAAGTTTCCCCTGAAGACATTAATTTCATATTTTCCTCTTTTAAAACTGCTACCCACAGACAATGTTGTGTTTACCAGTTTAACAGAGAAAACTAATTTCTGTGTTTATTTATTAAGGTGAGTTAGGTTTGATGATGTCACAATTTAAAGATAACATTTTAGTTTGCTTTTGTTTAATTTTGTTGCTTTAGCTTGATGCAGAGCTGTCTAGTTCATCTTAAAAAATATGCTTAAAAAGCTATGGCTGACTTGGCCTGACACACTCAGGAAAGAATTTTGAAATTTGATGCCCAGTAGCTAAAATATATTCAACAAGTCGCTAGTACACTCAGTGAACATTTGTCTGAATTTCATAAATCCTGCATTTTTTTTATACTAAAAATGTTTTTGCATATTTCCATCAATATATGAAGATGTATAAAAAATATGTATACATTCCGCTTTCACCGTAGTGACAACAGTTTGGATCCGGGCTCCGAGCCACCTGCAGCTCCAGTCTGGGCAAAAAAAAAGGTGAGGGTTGAACCGGACATGAATGGAAAGGAATAAGGAGGTCATCCTTCGGTAACAAAGGGGAAAGCGGACAACTATGGCCTGCGTCCTTGGCAGCTATCATACAGCTGTCAACTAACCCAATGGCCACTCTCAGCCAAAGATGCTGCCTGGTGACACTGGAGTCAGTAATGCTCTTTGGAAAGTTGATGATGAACTCCTGCAGCACCACCAGTCTTTCTGGGGAATGACTCTCCAGCTGTAGTCACTGCCTGCAGGAGTCCAAAAGCTGCTGTGCAAAGGTAAATTGCTGGTTGATGATGCAGGAGGACCTGAAGCTTCATCTGTTGGCTCCCTGCTGTCAGCCCGATTCTTCCAAGAACAGCAAGGTGAGGGTTAGCGCAGTCTGACGCAGCATCTTTGGGCACACAGTTTGGAGGTGCTACTCTGCTGCTCCATCTAACTAGGGCTGTTTGCTTGAAAATATTAAAGAAGGTCTCAGCTTCATCCTCAGGTGACATGGTTGTCAGGAACATAGGCAGAATGGATAGACAGGTGGACAGCCTCTCCTTTGATGCAGACCGCAGTGTCATAACCTGTTGTTCCTACTGCGGAGGACTGACTTCCAGAGCAGTGTTTATTCTAAAAGGTGGATTAGCAGGACATCCCCTGTTCAAATCATGGGTTCTTGCCCTTAGTGCACAGGACATTAAATAGGTATTTCAACCCAAACTGTGCATAATTAGCTTATTATACTGTAACACCAAAGGTGAGGGCAGTGTTAGGCGAAAGTGTGTGGGCCCTACAGGTTTCTTCAATGGCAAAGTCACAGACACAGGAATACAGGGGGACTGAACTAATTTACAATAGTTACAGGCCCACATGTTAAATCCATAATGTACACTACAGGCTATAAAAGTTTTGCAACTAGAACCCTTCACTGCCCCACACAAGCCCTGTTTCTGGCTTCAGAGCCTCCTTATAAGTCTTGTAGATCATACCACAATTACAGCAAAATTATCACAGTCACACTTCAAGACAGAACACATCAGTTGGCTGATCTCACAATGACCGTGGTATTAACACGGTGTGAATAAAACATAGTGAATTGTCCTTTATGATTGGGAGGTTCCAAAGGTGTCCACTTTCCATGGGTGACAGTAAAGCAGATTCAGAAACATTCCCTCTGTTTGGTAGCATGGACACAGGAAGAGCAGGAGGAACAAATTTGGTTTACCATGGAACCCCAACGGTGAGCACTGCAGTCCAACAAACAGGCAAGTTTACAAAAGCATTACTCGAAATTTCACTCACATAGATGGAAGTGATGATCTAATGCTGTGTCTATGTATATACCTGCAAACACAATGTTGTGAGGTTTTATTGAATGAGGGTGAGCGGGTGCTACAGGTTCAACAGTTGCAGAGTTGGGACGGCCTAAGATGCCACACCTACAGATGAACGGTGTGCTTCTGTGCCATGAGCTCCCCAGTCTGCACTCCTATGAGCAATGCCTACGGTGCATGTTGTCACCCCCCATTTCCCCTACAGCTTATTTTTCATTTAAATCCAGTGGCAATGTAAAGCATTACTGGGCAAATTCCAAAAAGTCTGAGCTCTTGAATGAATAATTCAAAAATGTTTTTTTTTTTTTTATTGTAAAACTGCCATTTTTTTTATTTTCATTTGACTTCATTTAACAAGAAATCCCATTGTCATTATCACAACATAACAGAAAACCAATACAACTCCAGCAAATAAACATCCTTTATCCACGATGTTCCGCTGAACAGTTAATGGTCTGTCAGACCGTGCCACACCTCTTACCCCGGTTTAGGTAATGTTTAATGTTTAAAAACAATTCCACATTTTGGAGACTGTAAACTAAATAGGTTGCATATTTCAGTGTAACTCATAATTGTTTTAAGTAATAGGTATCAGAAGTTTATTTTGTAGGTTTGTTGACCTTAGAGTAGCTAATATGTTTGCCTCCATAGACATCCTTGCATTGAGTTTCTCTCTGGTCGCATGGCCACAGATCCAGCCCTCTTGCACTTGCCTTGTCCCAGTTTCCTCTTTCTTCTAATGTATAGTCATCCCTGGATTTACACGCATGTGCACAATGTGTTTTCGCTAGAACGATTTGTTTTTTAATACCATTTACTGTATATGATTTGGGCAAAAAAAGGATAAAAAAACAAAAAAATCCCAACGTTACAATGTCATCCAAGCATATAAAAATGTGTAAAAGACCATAAATTACATACAGATCCCTGTGCGCTGTGATGTGCCCTGCAGCAGGATCCCTGCACATGTGTGATGGTATCACTAAAAGAGAGGGGCATGGTGGGGGAGGTGTGTGTGTGTGTGCGCGCATGCTGCCTGTACAATGTGCACATGTGTGTGCATGGCACAGTGTGATCCCTGCATGTGTGTGCGCTGTGCAGCCAGATCGTAGCATTTCTGCAGCTGGTGTGTGTGCTCCACGGAAATCCCATTTGTGCTTTGCTGTGCTACAGAGTGGGTTACATTGTTTAATAGTTTTTGGGACAGTTTGGTTTTTGGATGAGTTGGAAAAAGCGGAATCATTATTTTTCCCATAAGAAATAATTGAAATAGCTGTCTCGATTGACACGCTCAATGTGGACTTTTCCGGAACCTATTAGATCCATAAATCAAGGGATAACTGTATTCTGTTTAGTCGCTGTTTCAGTCTTGCGCAAAATCATTCTGTTTGATAAAACCAACAAACTGATTCACCTCTTTGGATGGAGAATGAACTGTAATACCAGTTATTCCAATGGTTGCTTGTACTGGTGGGAGTGAAATTTTTCTAGTCTTTCCAGTACCGCATTTCAGCAACGTATTAACTGATGTTTGCCATTCTGCAATTTTTTAACCTTGATTTTTTGATTTGATCGAACAAATTCGGAGTACACGGGCCTCCTTGTACTAAAAAGTCACCTTGTATATTTTACAAATTAATTCTCTTTTTTAATTGTTTTTACATTACTTTCAAGTCGTTCACATCCTATTTCAGGAAAAGGCTTTTGAATATGTCTCTCAGAATGTGCTGTGGAAAGTACAACAGGAACTTAGGAAGCCTGAGCTGCTGATCCATTGTACCAAATTCGATGTGAGCGCATTGTCAGCTGTGTTTGCATTCTTGGTATTGCGCTGAATCCATCTGATAGTAATGTCAGAAGGTGCTGAGGTTTTGTTTTGTATCCATGGAATTGTTTGATAGGACATCAAGTTGCAGCCAAGGATCAAAGGGAGTATAGTTGGGGAATTAAAGGTGGCATCTCTGCTGGCTGCAGATAATGATATTCTTTAAGATGATCTGACTGTGGTCTTTGATGTTCGCACAACCCTTTTGCAACTCAGTGTAAAACAGTTGGTAGGAAAATCAGCACCTCCGAGGCTGTGGTTATGGATCTCTACTGGAGAACAGTAGGGTGCTCTGTCCAGGTGAGGCTGGAACAACTGCCCGTAGCAGAAGAATTCAAGTATTAAGGGGTTTTGTTCACAAGGAAAAGAAAATTGAAAGATGGACTGATGCATTTGTAGACATCATACCAATTTACAGTAATGATGTGGGAGCTGAGTCTTCGTACACAGCTCTTAGCTTACCACCTGCTCCACTTCTCAATCCTCACATATGGTCATGAACTTTGCATAATAAAAGACTGAGACCAGAGATACAAGTGGCTCAAATGAGGTTTGCTCATAGAATCACTGGGGTCAGTCTTCCTGAGAAGCTGGAGACGTCAGTGGCAGAGAATAGAGGAGAATGAGAGGGTATCACAGCTCATGTTTTCATGAGGAGGGAATGTGCTTCCTCTAGGAAAATCCTTTATCAAAATAGGTATAAAAAAAGGAAAATATTGTATTGTATACATTATATTCACACACTAACTCAATGCTTCACATTTGTGGTAAAAAATTATCAAAAGCCATCTAGACCACCATTCTGTAAATGAACCCTTTACAATAAGGTCACTTCTATTGGACTGCTGGGAAATATAACATCTCAATGATCCCATCAAGGGTGTGGTTTCATGGCTTTGCACCCAGTGATTCTGGGATATGTTCTGGACAGCTAGGACTGAGGATGATGAAGCAGCTGACAATAACAAATGGATGGATGAATATGCAGCAAGATACTTTAGTTTCTACATGAATGGGGGATCTGGTGCCTCACAGCTCCTGGACTGCTTGCTTAATGTGGGGTTCCAACTCGGGCATGTGTGTGGCGTCTGCATGCTTGCACCCCTCTAAGGAAAAATATGGCTGACAAAGACAATGGCTTCTATTCCTCCTTGCCTTGAAAACCATGCCAGTGGTTGCCTCAGGCATTAGTAATGACTCAGTGGTACTTTCCATTGCAATATGTGGATATTATTTATCTTTATGTTACAGTCCACCATTATTATAAATACTATGATTAAGCCAACCCAAGTAATTAGATATTTCCAAACTATAAGTTTTCCCCCTCTCCTACAACTGAGCACATGCACGTGCAATATAGAAACAGGCAGTGTAGGGCCACCTAAACTCTTACTTGGTTTTCACCACATCTATGTATAAGAAATGATTTAGTAATTGTGCATGGCATGAAAATGCCATCCTGTGCTCTGTCATGCCAGGCATGTTGTATGAATACCTCTAGTCAACTCACATACCACTCACCTCCCACTTGAAGGAGACCCCAGGGTAGACCCAAGGGACAACGGAGAGATTCTAACTCTTGGCTAGCTTGGAAATGTCTGGGATCACCTCAAGAGGAGCTGGGTACACTTGCTAGGAAAAGGAATATTTATGTCTGCCTGCTCAGCCTACTACCACTGTGCCTGTACCACTGAGTGGAAGGAAACTGACTGACAAATCAATCTCTTTTCTAAAAGTTTGCTACAGAAAAAACACAGTCTGTTTTCCCACATTCAGCTGATAGATGTTAGCAAAACACCACAGCAGAATAGGGTTGTGGGACCAACCTAATGAAACTAGCATCTGCACTGTTTGCTGCATATTTGGTGCTTCTGAGCTTTGGTGATGGATTACAAGACAAGGAAGGTTGCATATTGCAAGGGCTGCATGCAGAGCTGTGAATCTCCCATAATTCATTTCTTCTTTGTGTGTAAATTGTTATATATCTAACTGTTGTGGGGTGTTGTGGCCTGCTGACCCCCTCTCTGTTTACTGTATCTGAGAGCTTTGGGCCAGGTGTGCCATTGCATACTGTGAGTATCAGTGCTTCCACATGCTGCATACAAATAAAGCTTGTGTTCATATTATGCTGTTTTCTGAGTCCTCTGTTTGTAATTCCACCAACAATTGAGGTGGATCATTATGGTGGTGTCAGAAGTGGGATGAAGAAAGAGACGTGTGTCTCCAGATATCACCTGACGAAGGACTTTCTCTGAAGTAATATTCATTTCTTAAAGTAATTGGTATCTGAAGCTCATGGCACTATGGGACAACTTTAAGAGAAGTCTTCAGAAGGTGGCACAGGCACAAAGAAGCAGCACAACCCCTGAGAACCAGTAGGGTTTTGTGGCCCTTTTGTCAGCATTAAGCAACAGTGAAGCAAAGCAAAAAGTGCACACGGACAATCTCCAGCCATTCCCACAAGTCCACCGACTACAATATTTCCACAAAGCCCTGGAACCTGTATAAAGTTCAGCTCCAGATAGCAGTGCAGCACAGCAGTAGCACAGCTGAGGCTCAGGAAAAAGCCCTTACCATCCTAGTGGACACTGGATCTCAGCAGTGCTGCAGGCTGCTTGCCCTTGTTTTACTCTTTGTAAATTTTTCTGCACAGTCTCCTATGCTGAATCAGAGCACATTTCACTACATGGTATACTCAGTAACCATGTACATGACAAATAAACTCTTTTGACTCTTTTGACTTTTGACTAACTGCCCCCTTGAACAGCCATTTTGGGTTTCACAAAACACTGAGCTCCTACCACAGCCCATTTATTGTGAAAATGTGGAGTGCTTTGTGGTGCCAGTGGTGGACATCCAGTTTTTTACGCTATGCCTTTTCATTGCTTCTAGTGAAAATTTAGAACAACTTGGTCTAGCACTCACCCTTCAGATTCTGAACTGGAGTGGCTCCAACAGCACATGAGCCTCGCTGCTCCTAGTAGCCTGGAAGGAGCCCTGGGGGAGGCAGTGCGCACAAAAGCTGTCCTGGGTGGTACTGGTAAGCACATGTATCTCTGCAAGGTGTTAAGTATGGAGAGCTAGGGGAACGAAGTCTCTGAGTGGTAGATGTGCACAGTTGGCTTTGGACTGAAAGGTATTCTACCTGCTTCTCCCCTAGCACCATGATGGGATCAACAAACTCCCACTTTGCGTCAAAGACAGTGTGGGCTGGCTGTTGGTGGCTACAACAGTTGTCTCTCGGAGGGCAATGCTGTGGTCATGGCATTCCCATAATGCACTGCTTTTGTACATCGTACATCTGTCAGTGCCAGCGTTTAAACAAGCCATGTCAGAGTAAATCTTGTGTTCCCACAATCCCTTCTGCCAAGTCTTCCATTCGTAGCACTGCTAACAGCACGGTTGAGGTGGGCAGTTATCATATGTTTATGAGATGAAACAGTCAACAATTCACTGAGCAGAAGATGGTAAAGACATCTTATTTTTACTGTTAGTAATGTTATAATTTTAATCCTAGTTGGTTTAATGCTGCTTTCTTGCAGTGTATTCTTTTAAAATGTATGTCTACAGAACCTCATTATAAGAATTAAAGTTAGTTTATATTACATTCATATTATATACTATATTTCCACTGTGTCATCCACCAGATACACTGCAGTTTAGGCATAGAAGGCAGCTGTGAGATAGTTATATTGCAAAATGTGTTTTAATAATTATGTTTAAATTCTACAACTTTTTCCAGGTTGTTTGGGATTTTGAATCAGCTCCTGTATTTTTAAAGAATTTATAGGATAGAAGCCCTGAGTCCCTTCTGGTATAGTTTTAAAGCCAGGATAGAGTTGAAATTATATTTAAATAGCCTGTTTAAAATATCTTTCCTTATTTCTGAAAGCCAGAAGAAAATCCATTTTACAATAAGGAGGGCTTATGAGCTTTGATATCTGTCTGTCCAAAGAGAAATAAATTTTGCAAATGAGTGAGACTTGTGGCCATAATCAGAATACACATTTGAACACTTAAATGTTTTAAACAAAATTAATACCCTGCTCCCCACACATTTTTTTAACCTCCAAAATGTTAGCAAAATGCAGACTGCATTTGTTTCGCTTCATTCTAACAAAACGAAATAATCCACACAATTCTTAAAGAGGCAAACAGAAATGGAAATGTAAGCCTAAGGGACTGAAATGGCCTATATTCAAATAAACACAGTACTTGTTTGTGAGCTTTGCACCGAAAAATAAGCAGCCAAGAAACTGCCACACTGAACCTCGCTCCAGCATGCTGGTAGTTGTCTTCGAGGTGGCAGAAGAAACGCATGCTCTTGAACACCACAATTTCGCAAGCGATAAGAGGAAAAAAGGTCAAAACATCAAACACAGAAATCAGAAAATTAAAGAACAAGCTGTTAGTAGGTGGTGAGGTGAGTCATCTACCAAGAAGATGAAATATTCTTCTGCTGCTTTTTCACCTCCACCATTGTGGTAAAGAATTTTCTTCAGTCCCCATGGGTTCACATAGTGATAGCAGAGCTAAATACAGCTTTTGTCAAGTGAGAAGAGACTTTTTATTCGAGAAAGAAGAGGCAGGATATTTCATACCCATCTGGAGATTGCATTTCCCACGTTTCTGAACATGGTTTCTCGCTTGCTTCAACATTTTACCAGACTATTATTGATTTTGTTGCTGTATAACTTTCATCTGTATGTCATCATTGACTGCTTCATCCCGGTCATGGCGGTCCGAAGCCTATCTTGCAACCTCTGGGTGCTGGGCCACACACACACACTCAAAGGGCCATTCAGACTGACCATGCATGTGGATTCTGGGAGGAAACCAGAGCAGGTGGAGGAAACCCATGCAAAAACAGGTAGAACATGCAAACTCCCGGCACAAGGTCTGAGCTGGATATGCATCCAAAAATCCTGTCTGCTCTGAGGTGGCATTACTACTCACTGGGCCATCATGCTGCCGTACTGTAAACCTGCATTTGTGTTTTGAAATTCTAATCTTTAAATCTTTTCTTTAAGACAAAGTGCATATATAATGAATGAAATCGCTGCTTTAATTTCCAGCCTATCTGTGGAATGGTTGTTGTTGGCTGTTTACAACTTGCGTGTGAGATTAGAAGAGAATGAGTCAGAGAAGAGGAAACCCCCAGATGCTCAGTGAGCAGGAGGACACAGATGGAGCTGAAGCCAGGATAAACCCCACTACTCCAAAGCTGTGAAGCAACAGCAGTGCCCTGTAGTATTCGTGCCATTTCTACTTGTCCATGCGCAGTTGCAGTGCAGTGCATCATCGGGTGATAAAATAAATTTCCTTCCACTTGCATTTCATTTCTTTGTCTGAATAAAGCTGGGACTGAATCGTAAATAACCGCTCAGAACCGAGTAATGAAAGTGCTTCAGCAATATGATGCTGCCCAATTTGGGTTAAAGAAAATGTGTTTATGAAAAACTTATGAGACATAAAAGTATATAGTTGTCAATTTGTTACCAGCCAGAATGTCTGGTTTTTAAATTTTGGGAGGAGTATTTTTAAATGGTCAACCCATTCCTTTAGCAGCAGTTTCTTTAATGTTGCACTGAAATATTTTACATTTTAACATTTTAAAATAAAGCAAACCTTGGAGGCCTCACTGACATTTGAAATTTGTACTGTGCTTCTGACAAAGTAGCCGGAATTAGATATTCTTCACCGTATCAGGGAAATGGATCTAGCTTAGAAGTGAGGTAATTTGGGAAACAAACAATGAATGTAATGCTTTGTAGGTAAACAGTGACTGAGCAATCTTAAGCAACTTGGTCTTAATTTTAAATCAGTGTAAAATATACTGTAAATATTACTAACTAACATATACATACATGGTGTATACAAGTCAGTTGGCCATGAGTAAGCAACACTCGTTCATTTTTTCCCTCCTGTAGTAGCAAGAAGTCAAAATGTAGGCCAGTCATCAGTAGGACAGTTTGTTCCCAAAACAGACCTCATGGCAGCCTTGGCATCTTACCAGGGCAAGCAGAAAAACCTCTTTTTGCTTTTTGATGAAATGTGTCAGTGCACCCAAATTTGGCCAATCCAGCTGCATGCAGTCACTGCTGGAAGGTGGCCTATATACTGTATAGAAATCAGAGGAAAACCACCATAGACATTCTGTGGACAGCATTGTAATCCTTTATTTTTGAATGTACAGTCCTAAAATGGATATGTTTTTCACTGGTCGAGTGGAAGGGTCTGCAGTAGGCAACAGTCAATTCACAAGACACAAATGTAACACTGGGGTAAACCATTTTAATCCTGAACACAGTAACTGATAGGAAGAGATGTGGTGCTGGTGACCACAGGCACCTTCATCCTCCATGGAAGGACTGTGTCTACATTTTGCCACCTCTTCAGCTGAAAGACTGCAGCTGACTTGTTGACCCAGAGGTGTGACAAAGAACTATGCTTATAGATCATCAAGGCAAGTATTTGCAGGTTTTTAGCAGAAAAACTATTTACATTCTGATGTCAGAAATGTTTATTCCAAGTGCTCCTTTAGCCTTCCAGTTTATGTGACTATGTTTTACCCCTACCTTTCTATTATCCTAAGCCTGTAGTCTGTGCTAACAAATGTACCGAGAACGTCACATCATCCAACCATTTGTTATTTTTTTAGAAACGTGCATCCTTCCCCAATTATTTTTAACCATCACTTGCCTCTGGCTCCTTTGCCCTGACTGCAGCATATGGCCTGTGATTTGGCTGTTTTTGCTGGGTGGTGAAAGCTAAGGTTGGTAAGGACATTTTTAGCTTCAGCAGAATATGACCTTGAGGGTTACTGTAACCTTTTGACCATTTTGCTGTGTGGCTTTAAAAATGAACCTGCTAGAAGGGTAACAGTGAAGCACACAGCCATTTCCGCAAGGACCCTGCTACATATTCATAAAGCATATGCTTAGAATAATCAACATTTTAGAAATTATTAATTCCAATCAGTGTACATATTTACTGATTCGTTGTAGGCAACTTCAAAATAATATGCAGGTGAAATCCATTTTACACACTTAGTTCATTCTTGAAAATCGTAAAATGAAGCTGCGTAAACCGGAGTCCTATTTCACGTTATTCTAAACTTTCTACATTTTTGGGCCACAATTTGCCCGATTACGGTTTTTTTATGAGATAAAAATGAAGACACTGCACAAACACATAGAAACAAAGTGAACATGAAACATGAAACTGTAAGGATATTGGCAAAGTTTGTCTCTTATGGGCTGCCATACAGAACAGTATTACATCAGATTACGACAACTTTCTGGCACTGCGTTATGGCTTTGCAGTGGGGCGCCTGTTAAGCAGACCAGGAGCTGCTATTAAAAGGTTAGTTACAGTGTACTGTGGTGGAATTTAACAGATCCCGACTTTCTTAGTATTTTCTCAAGCCTCTGGTTGTCCGGCTTATGACCTCCTTCCTTTCCAAAGGCCTCCCTTCCCTTCCTGAGCCATTCACCTGGTGTCATCTGTTCTTTCTCACAATAACTGCCCTTTCTCACAGGGACACCCTATGTTTTGATGCCTTGTGGTCTGGTGTTCAACTCCAGACTTTTTTCCCATAGAGATTTTTTACCTTTAACATTATTCAAATAGCCTGAAATAGATGTAGCATAGCAGTCTTGATTTCTCAATAAAGCTCTAGTTTTCTTTTTGACTATTTATTAGACTTTTCTTTGTGCTTCCACAGTTAAATTGTTGACTATGATGGAATTGTATTGTCTGACAAGGCTAAGGAGCTTCTCCCAGGGCTGCTGAGTGCGCAAGAGCATGTCTCCATAGCAGAAAGGCGAGGGACACATTCTTGTTAGATGCTAAACTACAGGCTTTACTGGCAAGTGATGTGATCCAATTGCACAAGAAGCTGCTAACTGAGGAATCTATAGCGCGCTTTGTATGTTGTGTGTGTTCTGTGTGTCTTGTGGGTTAGGTGTGTGAGGCTCCAGAGCACCAATAGCGTTCACTCAAGTTGGATTGGGATCTGGGATATCCGTATGTGTCATGAGTTACTGGGCTCAGGTCCTGACCGGGGGGGGTCTGGGCTCTCCCCACATAAAGGAACCCACATGTGAAACTGGGTTCCAGGAAGGCTGGCATATGACTGAGCCACAGTGTATACTGAGTGGGATCTACAGTGTGTGTGTAAGTGACTGTGTAAGCTTTGTGAACAAGGGAAACATGTGGCCAGTCAGGATGCCTGAAACCACTGTACAGGGTCACCTGGGCTGTGCTGGTGAGTCCTTTTTGTGTTGTTGGGATGTCTAGGAGAGGACTAACATATGAAATGCTATTATTTGGAACTGTTAGTTATTGCATGCATTCAAATTCATTTCTAGGAGCATCGATTATGTGAGAAAAATATTTTATTTGATGATGGTGATAGCGTAATACTGTTTTTTTTTAAAAGGGTTCAAGTCTGCCAACCAGATAAACGGTTGTCACTTTTGTGGCAGCAAAAGTGGAGCATAGCTCTAAGTGTTTCATGGCTCTTTGTATGTCAGTTTGTGAAGCTCAAGGACTTTTGGGAGAGAGCTGTGTTGTGACACTAACCTCCTTTGCTGCATCAATAATTAAAGACTGCTTAGAGTTTTAACTGAGTCACGTGAATAGTCCTGGTCCCCTTGCGTTATGGGTTAGATGGAGTCAGTCTGCTGGGTTCAGAGACGTCCACACCGAAGGCAGAGCAAAGCCACATGAAATACACAAAGCCTTTCCATTGGGGAACATGCGATTATACGCTGCTCGGCCAAAAAAAAGTCACCACCTGGATTAAACTTAGTGTTATGATGTGGAGCTGTTTCGTTTGGTCAGGTTTAGGTTCAGCAACATCAAGTGCCTAAAAAATGAGCTCAGCTGACTACCTGAATATACTGAATGAGCAGGTTTTTCCATCAATGGATTTTTTCTTCATATTCCAAGATAACAATGCAAGGATTCATCGGGCTCAAATTGTGAAAAAGTGGTTCAGGGAGCATGAGAGAGACATCATTTGCACACATGGGTTGTCCACCACAGGGTCCAGACCTTAACCCCATTGAGAATCTTTGGGATGTGCTGGAGAAGACTTTACGCAGCTGTCCGACTTGCACATCATCAATACAAGATCTTGGTGAAAAATGAATGCAACTCTGGATGAAAATAAATGTTGCAACATTACATAAGCTTATCGAAATGATGCCATGGCGAATGCATGCCATAATCAAAGCTAAAGGCAGTCCAATGAAATATTAGAGTGTGGGACTTTTTTTGGCCGGGCAGTGTATTTATAGCAAATTGTGGAATTTACTGTAGATAGCAAATTATCTGCTACAAACTTCCATTGAACAGCATAAATGCATTGCAAATAATATAAAAGTGCATCACCATGTCATAAAATGTAAGGTTAACTGTGCATATGTCAAAACTTTTGATAATGGCATTAATAAGCATTAAAAGGTCTTCCCTTTCCATCTAAATTGTTTAGAATTACTTTAGCTCTTAGCTCTTTATAAGGAAAAAACATGCATGAGGCTTCATCAGTGCTGTATCGCTTGTATGCACGCATGTGGCTCGGCTCGCATTTATTTTGCCGTTGTGCTTTGTTTCAGTGTCTGTCACATCGCTGAATGGGCAAAGAGCGGACAAAAAACTGTGGCTAGGATATATATGTATACTAATTTTGCATATAGTGTTAATGCTTGTGAATGTGTTTGTTTCATATCAGAGAAGAGGAGAAGTTTTGATTGACTGATAGACACTGAAAGACAGCCACAGTCACGTCTTGATCCATATGGCCCGCAGGCCCTGTGGTCCCCATTTGGGACCAAATTGCATTATGGAGGCATAGAGACCTCACTGTCAGAAATGACTGTTCTACCATTGTTTGCATCTGAAGTTAAAGTTCTTCTAGCAGATGTCTGCATGATATTGTGTATTCATTTAATACTTGCTTGGCTTTTGCATTGCTGTTGATGGGTGATAACCTTTCTGGTGATGTTCTTCCTCCTTGGGTCTCTGGGTGTCACAGTAGAATTCCAGTACATATGTAGAAAACTTGCCTCTTTGACTGAGGTGGCTGCTCTGTGGGATGTTCCCATGCTTGCATACAAGGATATCTGTGTTTTTTAACTTGTTTGATTTTGACTTTTGTGTCAGACTGCGATGCTCCCACGTGGGCCATGCGAATGCGTCTTTACTTTAGCTCTGCGTTTAGCCATATGGGCAAAGGAGGGGAATGTGAGCATCTGAAGAAACTTTTTGAAGCAACGTAAGCCCTTGGTTTTATTGCCGTTGTCTGTTTGAAACATGCATTAGCTCAAGGCAAAGAGGAGCGCAGCCAGCTTGGCAGATGGATTTTACTTAGCTTTTGGTGTGTGAAGGATCTAAATATGTAGCGGATATTGTAGATTGTTGATGCTAGTTCTGTTGTATGATACTATCTGTGGCATTGATATCCTTACCATTATGAGAACTGTCTCTTCATGAGATCATAACGCCCCACTTCCCACCACTTACAGTAAAGGAGATGGATATTCACAAGTTGGAAAGTGTTTTTTTCTTCCTGTCTGGGCCTCACCAAGACTTTGAACAGCATCTTTTCACAGATGCACCAAGCCTAAGGAAACCCCATAATGATACCCCATCACTCGTGTCCATGTGATTTTGTTTGTATCAAGCAAAATAATGCTCTCCAGACAGGAAGATGGGAAGTACCTAATGAGTTGGCCTTAAATAAAGCTCTGAAATGCCTGAGGAGGCCTTCCTGGACCCAAGGAGGCCATCATTTTGCAAGTATGCCCACAGGGTGCTCCAAACAGACTTTGGTGACAAGTTGGTGTGCTGTGTACCTGCACAGCACACATCCAGGTTACATGTACCCACATATAAAAAGTGTGCATCACACCTGTGTATGCATAGCGCTACCTGCCATCAAATAACCACACAAAGGTTTTCAATAGAATCAGAATCACTACACTAATATTTCCTCTTTACAATATGCATAAAGTAACAATGTGATAAACAGGTCCAGATGCCTCTGTATTCAGTAGTATTTGATTCAACCGAGATATTTGGTACTATTTTAACTGTATTGATCCAAAACTACCCGCGTTGCCTTTGGTACATCAACAAATGCATTCAGATTCCAGCTGAGTGCCCATGTTAATGTCACTGTGTGCTTACTTTGACAACAAGGCTCCCTCTTGGGTTTTCCTCCCTTCCCTACTCAATACACCTTGGCTAACAAAACTAGGTTCCTTCCTTCCGGTTAGCAGCACTAACACACCTGGGAAAACAGGTCTCCTTTGTCCAGGAACAGGGCTTTTATTCTTTTGGCTTTCAGTCACTATTCCCACTCCAGTTAACGCTATTTTTCCAAGTAGAAATCCTCTAGAAAACTGAATCTATTTCTAAGCTATGATAAGAAAACACTGATATCTGTGTTTTTTATAAGTCGTGCGTAACAATACTGGGCCTATTGCTGTGGCCCTGGGACACAAATATACAGTTATGAATGGCTTCTTGCTCATTATTTGCATCCCTTTTCAATATTATGCAACTACTAAAAGCAGTTATATGTGTAGTTACACCTGTACAGGTGTGTATTCAACCCTCCTTATCCAAATATAAGCGGTTCCTAAAAATGTGTCAGAAAGCAAATTTGTGGATAGTGAGAGTTTTGTTCAATTATTTTAGAGGGGAAAAAATGTGCATCCCCAAACCCCCAGCTAATTTTCCCGCATCACTAAAGCACTGTTAAAGCCCCTACTGTATTAAACAGTGTGCCAAAGATGTATAATATAAAGCACTTGGTTTTTTGGTTGTTGGTGTTTTGAACATTTAATGGACTGGGTATGTTTGTGCAATACAATATGAGATTGTACAGTACAAGGTGCAGATTACATGTACTGTAATGTAAATAAATATGTTAAAGATAAATAATCAATGCAAACAATGCTTAAAATAAACAAGGCAATTTAAAAACAATGGCTACTTTTTAGGTATGAGATCAAGGAAAGCAGCTGAAATGCAGCTGCAGCTCACTTTGCTACCCTTCCTGGTTTCTGCTACGCTTCCATGGTGAATTTTTACTCTAATTTATTCCATTTCACCGTGATTATTATCAGTAACAAACCAGTAAAACTCAGATGCATCTTTTTAATAAACAAACAAATGAGATCCAAACAAAAGTTGGGCACATAGAATACAAATACAGCCAGCATAAAAGGTTCAACAAAAAGTGTCCAAACACTAAAAAAATATATATATTTTTTGTTCATCTAAACACCACCCTCTCTCAAGAGAAACCTTAAAATTTTAGTGCTCTCCATAGGCTGGCACCTATTGCCACCAAGTGTAGTTGTGAGTCTGGGGGTGGGCAGCTTCCTCAAGCTTATTTGGTAAATCCACCCCCCCACAAATTACCAATATGCATTTCCCATTCTCTTTAAGCAATAAAGCAACCCTTCACCATCTGAATCTAATTCGTCCATGAAAACTCATTGGGTATTGAATTTTTTAGACACCAAATGCCCACTTCCCATTATTTTAAATGGAAGAATTAAAAAAAAAATCAGACCAGTTCAGAAAGAAAAGGATCCAGCATTCAGCATGAAATTTGTATCACATACATCAACTGTTTTAAAATGGTTAAAAAGAGACGTTACAACCCCAAGGTATCTAGGGGTAAAGGGGTGTAACATTAAGCTGTCTGAATATCAGTGGTTTGGATGGGGACCAAAAAAAGAGCAAACATGGATTTTTGGGTCCAACAGTGATTTACTATATATACAGGTGAGACATACATAAACCCATGGGGGAAACTAACACAAGAAAACAACGAGATCAGGGAAAACAGTGAAAAACTCAAGCACAAGAAAGTTTTACAGTCCAACACTGGACAGGCTCTCTTCCTCTTCCTTCCTCCACCTTGATTTTCATTGGTTGGGAGGTTTGTGCTTATGTCATTGATAATGCTGTTTGTCAGGATGAAGGAACAGTAGTAGTTGGATACCTGTAAACAAACAAACACAAACAGGAACACACTGGGATATAACAGATGTGCGAGCACACGTAAGTTCAGCGATGCAAACTGTATTTTAATGGGCAATGTGCGAGAGCGTTTCTGCACCACTCCTCCTTCAACAAACGTATGCACTGATGTGAATGGTCTTATCGCACCGTGTGACAGGTTATGGCATCAAAATACAAGAATGGATGAACATGAACACAGAATTGTACAATGGGAAAGGGGGGCTAGATATTGTCCTTCTGCTTGAATGAAAAACGAGACCACTGGATGAAACAGTGTTTAAAAAGTGAAATAACATGGCTTCTCTGTAGCAGACATGTATCTGTTTCTATCCTCCTGAACAGCTTTACCAGCTCAAGACCCATGAAGCAGATATGCCAACACTATGTCTCACCATATAAAATGTCTGGCCGCTGGGGATTTTTCTTTATTGTTCCCAATTACACACTTGCGTTCCATGATTTTTGTCTTTAGCATCCTTTTGCTTTTCATGATGAAGATTACATGGGTACTGTAGTAGATAAACCACATATTTAGATAGGTTATCCTTCCTTTAACCTTTATTGTGTTTCATTGTGTGGGTGTTTGTGGGTACCACCTGTATTTGTAGCAGTACAACAAATGAAACAGTGATAAAGCTACCACTCAGGATGGGGAATGGAGATAAAACCGGCTGTCTGCAGATATCTGCTCATACCAGATGGTCTCTGAGATTCGGTGCTCTCCTGTATGCAATCCTGGGTCTGATTTGGAAAGTGGTGCTGATGTGGAGATCACAGCTTAAATGTGCCGGTGTACACCTGACTCTGTCTTTACTGGATTTGGGTACCAGACTCTATTTGGACACAAAAGCAACTGAAGCCAATGACAACTGTTGGGATGCAGGTAGAAGAAGCCGGGCTCTGTCTTGGCTGTGGGCTTTATCTAAAAATTCTAGAAGGTGTTTGTCTTTAAAAGAGTTGGAAGAGATGCCTAGCCTGGGCTTTAAACCTGGAGTGAGTATCACATATCCATCTGAAAAGATACTGACTATACGGCAAGCTGTGTTTAAGAAGCGATCAGTGAAATGCAAGAAAGTATTCCAGACCTTGCTGTGTAACCTGCTCTCCTCTTTCTTGACTAATACATCTATGAACAGAATACTTGATGAGTTGAACAGCAATCTGAAGGAAATCATTGAAAGTCTGCTGGTCAAGTATTCTTTGAACTGGTAAAGCTCTTTATGCTGCCCCTTTCACATAAAGAAAACATCATCAGCATATCTATACCAGGGTTTGATGAACAGTATCAAGGGATTGTTGTATGTAAATTCTTCTTCTAATTTGCCCATTCACTTACCTATATACAGCATGGCTGTAGACCAAGGGAGGAACCAGAGCTTCTGAAGGACACAAGCAGAGACAGAACAATGAAAATATACAGGTAGAACTGGACTTGAAACCATACCTAAATGGACACCTTAGGTTCTATGAGGCCTTTACTCCAGGAACGTACATTATTTCCTCCTGCCAACCAAACATCTTGGATCTTTAGGATAAGATGGAATGGACCACTAAGGACAAGTAACCCCATGAAGTGTGTCCAGCACCTTGTTGCTGATTTCCCACTTTTCTGCATGCGAAAGAAACTAAGTCCAAATCTATGCGGTACCTTTAAATTGGAGACTCCCCCGATGATTCAAAATTGCATTGTCCTAATTTTATAATACATTCTAAGTCGCCTTTTTTCAGCATCCAGATCCTCAGGACACTTTGTTCGTGTTGTAAAATCGCCGTCTTTGCTCTTTCCTTGCATGATTTATGAATTCGGCTTCCAGTAATAATTGCTTCATGCTGATAGGCTTATCTGCTTGTCAGTCAGACTCGGTCTCGTATATGCTAATTAGTTCAGACAGCCGATACTGTAATTCCACCCATCTTCGCCCTCAGCTAGCTTTCCCCGAGGAAGATGCTGTTAAGATGACATTTTACTGCGCTGCACATAACGTATCACAGTGTGCTATTAAATTAAGAATATGCCTCAATTAAAAATTTCAAAAGGCCAAAAAATATGCATTTGGACTTAATGGTGGGCCATATACCTGTGCAGTTCTACAGTCTTTTCATCGCATCGATTATGAAGCATCATATATCAGTATAAATAAGACTTGACGCAAATGTGTTTCTGTCATAACGCTCCCATCTGACTTCACAAGAAAATTAACCGTCAACTGTCATTTAAGTTACATGGTAAACCCACAGCGAGAATGTAACTCTTTGCTTCAGATATCAACTAGACACTGAAGTTTTATTTGGCAAAGCAAACTTTTTAAATGAAGTCAGCAAAGAATTCAAGTTTTTTTTTTTTTTTTGTCCTTATTGCTGCATTTGCTTTACTATATCAAATGTTATATAGCAGCAAGAGAGAAATTAGGTCTGATTTGAGAAAGATGATTCTGGAAGCCGTGTAGTAGGCAAATCAGAATCTATATTCATGATGTTTAAATGCGATGGTTCTCAAGAGGTTAAGATTTACTTGTGATTCTGCACATACATGTACAAGAGCAAACAAAACCACAAAATGGAGTTTCTCCTAGACCACAGGTAAGAAAAGGACTGAGCGTGCTACAGATGAATTGAGTTGGTAGCTGGTGGTAGATAAATACATTCATAAATATATAAGGAGTCGACGTGTGTGTTTATAGTAAGGATGCAGCAGGGCAAACAGTCTGTAGTGATCGTGAAGATGATACAGGGCTTGGGTGGTCAGTGGTGGTGGTCGTGGTGGTGATTAGAGTGGTCTGCTGGTGTTTGCCCGAAAAGCCAGACTAGCAGCAGTGGGAAGCAGGCTGTGGAGAAGGTCAGTGTAGTGTCTTATAAAGTTTACACACCACTAGAAAGGTGCTCAGGAATGTAAAAAAAAAAAAAAAAAACAAATAGTGCCATCTTTTATTCTGATAATATTAATTTATTTAATTTATTGTAGTTACCATATGTGAATTGTATATTGTAAAGAAAATAGGAAACTCGCTCTCTTACTCACCGTTATTAGCATGCCCAAGTCAGGGTCACAGTGGTCTGGGGTCCATCCCAGAAACAAAGACATGAGGTTCAGTGTCCCCACAGGACGAGATGCCAGTCCATTGCAGAAAACACAAAACTTAAAAATAGAGCTTAAAATATGTGCTTCGGCACATTTAGCAACATCTCATACATACTTTTTTTTTTTTTACTACTGCTAATTTGTTTTGTATTAAAAAACAGGTTAGCAAAACTAGTGCAAATAATTTCTGCCTTTTTTTGAGTCTAGAAGTAACCAAGGATGACAGGAGGAGGCACAGGGACGTATGGAAGAAGAGGTGATATGAGGGCAAAGTGTAGTATTTTAGTTTGTGAAGCAGTCCCCATAATCAGAATCACTGATAAGGACACCAGCTGTCAAAGAAAATGTGAGCTGGAGGCAAGGCACTAAAAGAGAACTTAAAAACTGTCACAGCTGATGCAGCAGGGAAAAATAAGATATTTGTGGGTTTTTGTGCAGATGGGTACCAAGATTACGGAGGTCTGAAAACAACCTGTTGGCCAATCAGCATTCCACACATTCCATCATTGTAATATTTCCCACCGCAGGGAAGCGGCAACCACCATCTGCCTGAAGTCCCCAGGACGTGCCGATCGCTGAGGTAACCGCCAGAAGAGAAATTCTTGGTCATACGATCCATGTTGAAAGGTTTGATCCCTCCAGAATTGCACCAGAACAAGAAAAAAGTGAAAGAAAGGTATCAATGTTCTTCAGAGTGAGAGATAGTGAGACCGAATGAACAAGGAGAGGTGGAGAAAACCTTCTAGCAGGTTCATTTTTGTGGCCTGAACTTTTGTAAATCCGTCTAACTAAAAACAACACAGAAGAGAGTCATTAAAAATCAGCGAGTTTATAAACCTGAGGAAATTGTTTTGAACAATAGTCTATAAAGCATAGAGATGTGGGTGTGGCTTTGCTTTTCACATTTTTAACAAAATATAGCCCTTGCATCTCATCCAGGGTTTAGTTTCATAGCAAAGATCTCCATGTTTCTAGGATGGGCATTGGAGGGCTGAGATCCTAACTAGGATAAATCGGTTAATGATGAAGGTTGGATGGATGGACAGATGGAACAAAATGCTGCCTTTCTTAGTAATTTTTTTCACTTCTCCATCCCAGGTCTTTTAATCTTCTATCTCAAAACACAAATTACAGTATTTATTTTAACTTATCAATTTAGTGGATTCTTTTCTCTAAAGGTTCAGAGACAAAGACAGTAAACATGTAGATATGATGACTCTTCAGCACATACTGAGCTGTGTATTCTACACTTATAGCAGAGCAACCTCCAGTACCATTCCTCTGCTTAGTCTTTCATTACAGACTAAACTCATGATGAAAAGAGAAAATCTGTAAAATTCAAAACTGATTTGTACAAACACGTTTTTACTTTGCCCTTAAAGACGATATTAGTAGTAAAAATTCTAATTAAATCGACAGCATTTCAATCCTGTAAGACAATAAAAAGAGAAAAAGTCTAAGGGGGCTGAATACTTTTTGTAGGTATTATATACTAAATGGATGGAATTCCATTTTCAGATACAGGGCTTAATTTAACAAGGAATTTATACTTGTCTTTCTGGAAGAATTTTCTCCCCTTGAATATTAGCCACAGTAAAATTATATCTTTACCCGTGACTTCAATTTTCATCATTTTTGGCCCAGAGTCCTCATAACTTCCTGTTTCATTCCAAACGACAGCACAAGGAGGCTGAGTTAAATAGCAAATCACTGATCACATAATGAAGTTACTTTTTATTTACCAATGAAAGAGAGTTTACAGATCTTGGACACATGGAATAAAATCAAATCTCTGTTGTTTTACTTGTCATGTGTATTAAAGTGCCTGTCCAGCCCTGGCAGAACACTTGGGAAATACATGCTTTGTAAAAGTTTGAACATTTGCCCCAGGAAGCAAAGCTGTCCAAGTTAATCCCAATTTTCTGCTTAGTAATAAAGTCCTCTACCCTGGAATTAATGACACAGCAGCATTTCTGTAATGCAGGATGGATATTTTCCAGGCCTGCTATTCTCTCTAGAACATTAAGAATGTGTCAGTTAAAAAAAATTCAGGCTATTTATTTATTTATTTATTTATTTGCATTTGGGGCCTCAATTGTGGGGCTCTCTGGTCTTCTGGGGTCAAAATATCATACTATTACTTTTAACTCTGAACTTTAGTGTGGAGGCTGAAGTGATCAGCAGTGTAAAAACGTATTAACTGTTTGGCTATCTAGTTTTTATCTTAAATACATTTGAATGCTGTTTGTCAATTTGGTTGTGCTGTTTCTATCCATTTGCAGTGGCATCGTTTCAATAAGCTTACGCAATGTCACGACATTTATTTCTGTCCAGAGTTGCATAATTTTTTGCTAAGATCTTGTATTGATGGGAGAGTCAGACCAGCACATCCCAAAGATTCTCAACAGGGTTAAGGTCTGGACTCTGGTGGCCAATCCATGTGTCTCATGCTCCCTGAACCACCTTTTCACAACTTGAACCACTCCAGTGAATCCTGGCAATGGAAGAAAAAATCCATTGATGGAAAAACCTGGTCATTCAGTATATTCAGGTAGTCAGCTGAGCTAATTTTTTGTGCACATAACGTTGCTGAACCTAGACCGAACCGACTAAAGCAACCTCAGATCATAAAATTAAGTTAAATCCAGGCGGTGACCTTTTTTTGGCCAGAGAGTGTATATTCTCTAAATATTAGTAAAAATAACTTACTGGTGGTCTTGCATCCATGTCATCTCACAAGCGAAATGGGGAGTGAATGTTCCTACAATGAGTTTATGAACTGCAGCTGCGGCCATGCTCACACCACAGGACTACCAGCTGCACCCAGAAACAACCACAAATGGAATAAGGAGCCACAGCTTTTTGTCTGCTCACCTGTTGAGAAGTAACTTCTCAGAGGCTGTGAACAGATTCAGGAATCTACTATTCCAGGATCCCATGCATATTTCTAAGTCACGAGTAAACCTGAAACCTGTGGGCTATGGGAGGAAACATCAACCCCTGGAGGAAACCCACCCAAAAAAAATTAGAAAATGTTAATTCTACAGGCTGAGCTGGATTCAAACCTACATCAAAACAATCCAGGTGCCACGAGGCAGCAGCTCCACCATCCAGCCCTGCACCTTTACAAAAATATTTTCAAGCATTTCTGAGCTGCAGAACTACAAAAATAAAAAACTGAGATGTCTATGAGTCCCAAACACAGTACATAAAGACCAAAACTCATAAGCAGTTTTCCCTATAGACCTCATACAATGTGCAACCATAAACTTGTGCATACACAACACAATAACACATATGCTGGACATTTTTATGAAAAGCACCGTTACTGCTGTGAGATGGTAATGTAGACCACACGTGTGAAAAGAAGAGTAAGATGTTTGACAGGGTACCTTGGGACATCATGAGCCACCTGGGACATGCTTGTAGCTGGCATGGCTGGCAGATGGTGAATTCAAAAGCTTTCTCGTGTGTGGGAATCATTTTTGGTATTTTGTGACACACAAGAGTATGAGGTTGGAAGGTGACCAGACATGGAATGGCAGCGGAAGAATTAACAGGAATTTTCATTTCTGCCCATTTTAACAGAATTAAATATGAAGCTAAACTCTTGAGTCTTAATGAAAGGCTCCAAAAGATGTGCACAGCTAGACTGGAAGGAAAAATAACAAACCATACTAAATCCAAACTTTTCACACCTTAGCAATTAAACCTTTCAAACTTAAAGTCGAGCTCTCAAACTTCCACCACATATCAGCGCTTTACTTGCTTTCCAAGCCACAAACCCAAAGGAAAAGTTCTTCAAAATGTTCAGAATTCTGAAATGTCGCTCCTGTGTCGGTTTCTGTCTTCTATAAGGAGTCTCTTAATTGATACAACTAACCACACCTGGCACTTTCTTCCTACCAAGGTGTTTCCAGATGCTGCTGTCAGTCTACGGAAATATTTTAGGGTTTGCTCACACAGAGTAGAAGCTGAATGCAGGTAAGATGGAGATACACAGCATTCACTGTGTTACTGTGACCATAAAAGCTTGTTTTTAAAATGAAAATTGAGTTATAGTTTATAGTTCATACACCCTCATCTCTCACCATCAGCATCTAAGGTCATGCTATGCAAATCCACCATTGTCCACATCAGGACAAGCTGTGCCATTCAAGTGTGTTCTGGTTTGGTCCTTTCACTGAAGGGCTGAGATATTTTGTATTTGTTTGGTGTCGTGCATAAATGGTGAGGTGAAATGGCCACAAAAATATATGAAATGAAATGGTATCAGCCTGAAAATCTCTCGCAGCGCAGCTTCCTCTGAAGAGTCAAACGCAGGTCATCCTTACTTATGTAAAGTAATGTATGCCTTGGGAAACATTCTAAGCCACAGCTTTGAATAAATCAGCACTGTACTGTGTTTATATTTTTTCCAAGATTGTCAAGATTGCAAAAAAAGTTCACACTAAAAGTCAGGGGCTGAGTCCTGCTATGTGAGAAATGCTCACTTCCTAACAATGAGACTGAATCAGCCACTTTGGTCTATTTTGTGAAAATTTATCCATTACAAGTAAAACATTTATTCAGCAAAATGTCACAGTGGGCCTAACAAGCACGGAGGTAGACTGGGCACAGAGATGGGATTCTAGCTTTCAAAAATCACACACAATAAAAAACAAAATATGCCAAATCCAGGGACAGACCTGGGCTTCTGTGGGGTGAGGGCAGTGGTTCTTACTTTTACATCCATAAGAAAGAATGACCCTTTTAATGTTTTTTGCCTGTATTTTGAATGATCCTCTATTTTCTCTCCAAATTATTGATCCTCAGCCCACTTTCATTTGTTCTTGTAAAAGCATGGCCTCATTTAAGCTGAGGTCTTCAGGCCCAAAATGACCTATTGTTTAATGGACAACCAAAGTGGAATATGTTTATGTTTTAGACTCAGTCTCAAATACATCTGTGTTTCAGTTTCAGATACAAATGATCAAAACCATGTTGTATCCTTTTCAGTTGTGGGGAATAAATATAGCTGTGTTTAAAAATAATGGTCATTAAAAGAATAATAGCAAGGTAGTCTCTGACAATAAGAGTTTGCTTAACATAGTGATTTCAAGTTAACTCTGTTATGTGAGGACTGGGTGTAAGTATTGTATTTATTCTCTGAAAGAATGAGGTAGTCAATGGGATATAATATGTATTACACCATTTTACCAGAACTACAGGAATAATGGGACAATTTTAATGTTCCAGCAAATGTTTACCATAGTATTGCTTATATATCACCCACGAACTGGCAAGAGGTTATACCATGGGGTGGGAATGAAATTAATGACAAGCCTCCTGGTACCTGCCCACCTGTACTTGATAGTAAAGACCAGCTGTTGATTATTACAAGGAAATGAAAAGAAAGAAAGAGACAGAGAGAGAGAGAGAGAGAGAGAGAGAGAGAGTGTGTGTGTGTGAGAGAGATATGTTTTAACATTTTTCTGGCAGTTAATTGTAACTTACTGCTGTCCTTACTAAAGTCAGACTGCTTCATGTTGATGTTGAAATCCATTTTCTCACTCTTATATTGAATGGGTAGAGAATGTCTTATAAAACGTACTCTTCTTTGGATGAAAAGCTTTCTATCATGCCAGCACTGCTACGTTCATGTTTACCTCATCAATACTATAGCATACTTGCTTTGCTTTAGACAGAGGAATAAAATTTATTCAACAGAGTAAAGGAGAAAAGGGTTTTGATTGAGAAAATTGAGAAAGTCATGATCAGGTTTTCCATATATTCTTATATCTCATATAACTGCAATATTTAGGGGAATCCTTAATGAAGCCATATGAACTTTATTTTATGAAAAACTAGCACTTACCCAGTGTTGCCTGGATCAAAAAAGTATAACCATGGTACATTGTAAATAGTAATAAGTATAAAGAACAAAACCACATTATATAACCCCCAAACTGTGTTAACATAAGCACTGTTGGGGAAGACGAACAGGGCAGTTCCACAGTGAGTGAGGCACATTGGTAGCAGTTAAGTTGAAAGAGAAAAAGCAAAATGTATATCATTAAGCTTTATTGCCCTTACATTACTATTGTAAACATTTTGAATTTAGTTCATCTCTCTGTGTGTGTGTGTGTGTGTGTGTGTGTGTGTGTGTGTGTGTGTGTGTGGAGCAAGTAACTGAGTTAGCATCACATATGTACGCTCTGCATGTGACAATACTTACGTGCTGTGTTTGTTATCCCTGCTCCCAGTATCCCCAGGCTTTGTTAGAGACATTAACATTTTTAAAATTGAAGTAGCCATTTTTGGAGTTTAATGAACTTTAAATGAACTTTAATGAACAACTCAAAAGCATCACTTGGGTTGGGAAGAACCTGTGTGCCAAATTTCAAGTCTGTGGCTTGAAAAACAAAGTAGCGTATAAAGAACAAACAAAGAGACAAACAGAGATTTACTATATAGATACAGAGACAGAGATGTACTGACTAATTTCTCTGAATTCAAATGTAATTTCCTTGCAGACAGAGGGCTGTGCAGAAGATCGAATTCCTGCTCAATATTAATCAGATTGCATTCAATAGAGAACTTCTTTCTGGAATATGTGTAGCTACATAATGTTTTAGAGCCCGTGTCTTGCATTATTCTGGATGCTGGAGAGATGCAATGTGTGCAGGTGTTCAAGCTTTCTTTTTATAGCAAACAACTTTTTGAATGTATTATTAAAACTCTGCAAAGACTTTAGACGAGTAGAAGCTGGAGTAAAGACTTAAGGTAAAAAGAAACTATGTTTTCAGGAGGAGATGCTTAGTCAGTTCTTTGATTAATTAAGAACAGTCAAATAACATATTTTTCACCAATGCTAACTTTTTATAAGAATTTAGTCAGTTTCCTGCATGCTTTTTCTGCTGAGGACCACAGTGGGAGCAGGCTAAGAAGACAGGCCCTGACCCTCCTGTAGGGGCTGTACTCCCAGGATCATCAAACTTTTCACTTTGTCATGGAGGATGATGCTAGAAACCCTGTACAGAAACCTAACTTTAGTCACTTGTATCTTCAATTCTTTTGGTCATTTACCTAAAATTTATGACTATAGGCGAGGATGGGAAAGTGGACTGAGCAGTGAACTGAGAGCTTTTCCTGAAATGTTCAGCTTAGTTGAAGGCTGTAATCCAGACAGCATCCTCTACCAAAAGCAGAGCTGCCACCCTAGTCTCCTCAACCAAACACCTTCAAAAACTTAACTATTCCTTGATATCCTGTCCTTGAAAATCACAGAGACAAAACACAGCCTTGCCCAGGTCCAAAACCCACGTAGAATTGTTTGGACTTAAACCTGAGAACTGAGCTCAGACGAGTAATAGATAGCACACACAAGCGGTCCTGAGATCCCATATTTCTGAAGTACTTCTCAAAGCACCTGCCAAAGGACGTAGTCATATTTTTTCCAAGTTCACAAAACAAATGTAGACTGGGGTAGCATAATCCCATAATTCTTCAAATAACTGTGACAGGGAGAAGAGTTGGCCCACTGTTCCACAGCCAGGGAAATCCACGTTGTTCCTCCTGAATCTGAGAGTCTGTCAGATGAGTCTCTTTTGCAGTACCCTGGCATAGGCTTTACCAGGGAGGCTAAGGAATATAATTCCACCTCTAGTTGAAGCACATTATCCAGTTCACATTTTCGACTATAAGGACCACCACCCTAGTGTGCTAATCTTGAGGTACAGTGCCTGCTTTCTATGCTGTATTGAAGAGTTGCATGAGCTGTACATTCGTTACCTTTTCCTTGTGTTTTTAACATCTCTAGCCAAATTTCATCCACTCTGTAGCCCTTCTGCCATAGAGGTCATGCACTACCATAGCTACCTTGGGAGCAGTAATGAGTCATCAAACACTGCCTCCTGATAGGAGAGTATGCCCACTAGGTGAAAGCGTTCCTCAAAATGGTCCTTGCATCACACCACAGTCTCTTTAAAAGTGGTCAGCAGAGCACAGGCTAGGTTACTCCCTTCTCTCCTAAGCTGACAAATGGTTTTCCAGAACATCCTAGAGAGCTTCTCAAACTTTTTCTTCATAGTCTTTCCAAACTTCTTCCATATGAAAGCTGTCACTACTGCAAATTTTTTGGTGTCTCTCAGCTAAATCAGGAAAGCCACCCAAAAGCATAGCCCAGAAACCTGAAAGCTTCCTCCACCATAGGAGGCACCAGCTACCCTCAGGCCAGCTTTTGGGAGCCAACTGTACAACCAAGGTTAAAAACATAGTTCATTAAAACTCAGTGTCTCCAACCACTCTCAGGACAAGTGAGATATTTTCTTGGAGGTGGGAGTTAAACTGATGTTGCATGGAGCTATTTGTATAAAAACACCCTCACAGAACATTTGGGTCTCCTAGGTTTATTCAACTGGCACCCTGTACATCAACCCTAATTCAAGTAGTTTTGATTTGACAGTCCTGCCATACACTTCACACAAGTGTTCAGAATATCCAGCCTCAAGTCAGATGATATGACCTCAAAGTCAGTCATGAACTTTTTGCCTAAGGTGTTCTGGTATGAAGAAATCTCCTTGTGTTTGTAATTGAAAATCCATGACTAGCACAAAGTCCAATGACAATCTATCACTTGAGTTCAGATTCAGAAGACCTATCCTCTCAGTCACACCCTTCCAGGTATCCCCATCATTGCCAAAATAAGTACTGAAGTCCCCAAGCATGACTACAGAACCATTAGATGGCATTCCCCAAAGTACCTTACCTACCACATACCAACAAATTAATTGAAAAATAATTACTGTGAATACAATATATGTATATACTGTACACAATATTAGCAATGCCTGACAATGGCCAGAGGGAACTAATATGTATCAGCATAAAACAGTCAAATAAGTAATGATTCTGTCAGCAAATTGAAAAACAGGTTCTAAACACCATCATGCAGGTGCACTCCCCATGCATCATTACACTCCATTCCATTTCCCCCCAAAAAATGCTGTATTGGGCCATCCAGTAAAGATCAAATGGGAATTAAATCTTCTCGTGCATCTACAGCCGATAGGAATGAAAGCCTTTGTGGACATTTACTGTGGACCAGTGTGAGCTCTGAGATTCTCAGATTACCTTCTTGCCATCACGACTGCATTAAGCTGCCTGTTTGTGGCCCATGTATTAGCGTTTCATTTTACTTTAACCTTTGTCATCAGTGAGTTACTTTTTTTTCCCACAGAATAACTTTTAGGTCATTGACTGGATTCTTTTTTCTTGTTGCCCCATTTCTGGGAAACTCAAAATGCCGTCATGCATTAAAAACCAGATCACTTCTAAGGTCACTAAGGGCATTTTTTTTCCAAAAAAATCTTCTCAGTTTGCTACTGTATGGCTTCAAAAAGCACCAAGCTTGGGGAAGTGTTCACTGTTGTTGAAAGCAATTTAATTTTTGCATCACATTCCTCTGATCTTCAGCATGAAACAGTACACTGCGACACTCTTTATAAAGCATTGTCTCTTGTAGCTTCAGAGAAAGAAGTTCTTGTGGGTACTACAGCTGCATCAACTCACAACATCTGGATACAAGAAGAATTTGCTTGGCAGAGGTCTTCCTCATTGCAGTCTTGGTATACACTCACAAAATTGCTGAATGACACTCCTTTCATGGTGGCTTATGCTAGTATATATAAAAAATTATTTGATTCCAGAAAAAAAGCATCTCTTAGTAAACCACCACTGAGTCATGTCTGATTCTTGGTGACAGCTGGTGTGGTTTTCAAGGCAAGAAAGAGTGGACGTGGTTTGCCATTGCCTTCTTCCATACAATTTTTACCTTAGAGGTAAAATGCAAGCACAGAGGAGAACCTCTAAACTCCACACACACCCCTGAGCTGGGTTTGAATCCCACATGAGGAAAACAACCAAGATGCTGTAAGGCGCCAGCTTACCATGCTGTGCCACCATGGGGAATAGCCCAGGTGAAGCCAAACTAAACAAGAAAAAAACATGTTCTTAAATGATGCATCATTCTCTAGGAAAAACATTTAAATTATGGTGAAATTAACCAGTTGTTTAATGGTTTAATGGGGTGCAAATAATGAGCTCAATTAAATAAACTGCTTAATTCACTCCTTTCTTATTTTATCACATATAGTGCCATCAAAAAATTATTCAAACCCCTCGAAAGCTATCAACGTTGCATGTATTACTATTATTCTTACACATATTGCCCATCAGTTTTTTTTTTGTTTTTTTTTTACATTTTTATTTTAACTGCTAACTCATTTGTTCTAACACTAAATTCTCGGAGCAAAAATAAGCTACGTTGTTAGTGGAAAATAAATGATATGACTGGGTGTGCCATGCACAAAACAGTATAATTTTTTTAAATGTCTACCAAATCAAAACTGAATACTACACTCTTATTTAACATAGTGTATAACCTGTATTTTATTATTAAAATGCGTGTCACTTTAGTTTAGCAGCTATAGCAACTGCCTCAGCATATGCAGACCTAAAGTGGATAAATTTGTCGATCCAAAAGCATCGTTGCAAAAAAATAAGCTCATATACTGAAATAACAGAATAGTGAGAACTATAGAAAAGCACATTTAAACAACAATGAACTTCAACAACTTTCTCAGAAGCAAAGCTCAAGGCCCCACATGCATTGTGTTCATAACAAGAAAATAAAAAGCATGCAGACAGATTTGTGCCAGAATTGAATGCTGAGGTAGCGGAAGAAAAAAACCCATTTACAGTGATGCGTCTTTTTAATGACAAAGGCGAATTTAATATCGTTTTGTGTGCAACGACCCGAGGAGGATGCGGTTGAGCACACAGACCATCGCTGTCTACAAAAGTAACAACAACAGTGTCGATGGTGGGAAAACGTGTCCCTGTCTAATGGGCTGAATGACTTCTACGCTCAGTTTGAGCCCCTCAGCACCACCCCAGCTATAAAAGCAGCACCTCCTCCTGGCAGTCAGGTACTGTCTGTGACCCTAGCTGAAGTGAGGAGGACAGAAAGCTGCAGGACCAGGGGATATCCCCAGGTGAGTACTCTAGTGAACCGGAACTGGTGGAGGTCTTCACTGACATCTTTAACACCTCCCTGGCTCAGTTTATTGCCCCCAAGTGCTTCAAGTCCATCGCCTTCAAATTATCACCCCGATCTCAAAGAAATCACCTGTGTCCTGCCCCAGTGCTTCATCATGAAGTTCTTTGACAGACCGGTCAGGTCCCACATCGGGGCCTGCATCTCACTCCCCACACAAGGCCCACATCAGCATGACTGCTGCCCCAAAAGATCAACTGAGGACACCATCGCCACTACAGTACATCTGGCCTTGACCTGGCACCTGTTATGTCTGAATGCTGTTCATTGACTTGCGCTCAGTATTCAATACCATCAATAACATCTCCCAGAACAGTGGAGCTCTGCATGATTGTGTCCTCATCCCGCTAACCTAGGACTGTGTTGCCAAATTCAACAGCAGCAATATCACCAGGTAAGCAGATGACACCATAGTTGTGGGCCTCATCATTAACAATGATGAGTCAGTCTACAAAGAAGTGGAGCTGCCTGTGGCCTAGTGCAGGTGCAACAATCTGCCTCTCAGTGTCAACAAAACCATGGAGATTATCCTTGACTTCAGAAGGACTTGAGTTGCTCACACCCTTCTTGGTGTGTGTGTTGGTGGTTCAGGAGGTGAGCTGGTGCATAACTTAAGTTCCTGAAAGTGCATATCGCTGTATTTTCCTGGACCCGCAGCACATCCCATCGGGTGAAAAAAGCACAACAGTATCTCCAGTGCCTGAGGAGACTGAAAAGATCTGAACTTTCATCTTCCAACCTCACCAGCTTCTACAGATCTGGAATAGAGAGCATCATAACCTTCTGCATCTCAGTCTTGGTATTTTAAATGCAGTGCCTCTGATTGGGTGGAAAAAACCACCCATTCATCACCAGGCCTCCATTACTCAACATCCCATCCACTTTCATTAAAAGTGGAGAGCTCACAACATCACTGCGGACCCCCTCATCTACTCGACCATCTGCTTTCACCACTGCCACCTGGGAGACGCTCAGCTTGAGGGTCGAAACAACCAGACTCAGGAACAGCTTTTTACCGCAGGCTGTGAGGCTGCTGAACTCTCATTGTCTCAGGCCTGATCACCACTGCCACCACTGACCACAAGTACTGACATGCATCACATGTGGTGTGTTTCTTTGTGTTTCTGTTTATATTTTATGTTTTTGTAGGTATGTATACATATTTATGTGCTTATGTTTGCATGTATGTGTCATTTTATGTCTTTTTATTTATCGTTTGGCTATACATTGTATTTACTTGGTATATATAGAGATTCTTTCATTAATCTTTTTCTCTATTACCTTTTGATTTCATTCTCAAAAATTTTCTCCCCAGTCTATGCATCATGGACCTGATGATTTTGATTTATACATCTTTTGTGTGTGCCTTTCTCAACCTCGGGTCCTCTAGCAGAGGCCTGGGACTTTGAGGGTTCTGTGCAGTATCTTAGCTGTTCCTAGAACTGCACTTTTCTGGACAGAGACCTCAGTTGTTGTATTTGGAATCTGCTGGAGCCACTCTCCAAGTTTGGGAGTCACAGCCCCCAGTGCTCCTGTTATCTTATACATATATTTGTATAAGGGTGTATAAACAATAAACAGTTCTCATTTCTTGGATATCAAGTAAATGCAACAACCAACATTCTACTATTATTCATTCATATACAACTGAATAAATTCATATACTGTTTTAAAAGTGTTGACTATAAATGCAAAATCCAACTATAAAAACGTGTGTTTCGGGACCAGAGCTCTCCAGATGTTTATGCTAATTTGACAACTGTTGTAATAGTTAAAAGTTTCCATGTTTAAAACTGAAGTGCTGAGATTTACTGTAGCTGCTGTTTAGCACATTTGCTGATGAAGGGCTGAGTGTATCACTTTTCAGATTCTTCTTCACGTTTTCCCGTGCTAACTTCTGCCCTTGTGTGGATGATGTTATCACGAATACATCTAAGGGTAGAATGGTAGCTCAGCGACTGCTGCTGATGTCTCACGGCTCCTGGGCTGTGCGACTTGCTGCTGGTTCTGATCCGGTTTAGGTGTCGTTGACTTTGTTTGTTTTAGCTGTGTTTGCATGGGAATGTGAGTATCTCAGTGTGTTTGTGAATGCTCCAGGTGGACCAGAATCCTGTCCAGACTGCACCCTGCCTCATAACCCCTGCTTCCGGAATATGTCGAGTGACCCTACCTTGAAAACTGATAATGGATGGATGGATGGATGGATGGATTTGTCTTTCTGAACCACGCAGCTCTTTCCATGTTACGGCTTGACTGCTATGAAGTTTTATGTTTGAATATAAGGACTGAAAATTCATTTTACAGTTCAATAAGCCCGACAGTTAGTTTCTTCTTAAGCTGGTAGTGATGAGGAGAGAAAGCAAACATGCAATATGTAGCACTCCAGAATCCTTCCAGGCACTTCACATCCTCAAAATTCAATCTACCATAGGCGTGACCTCTCTGTGTCAAGCGGCCGATGTCTGATGGGCAGCATTTGATTGATCTACACCGCGCCATTTCTCATCTCCAAAGACACAACCGGGTCATCTTTAAAAACCCCCTTGACTTATAGAACTCATATAAAACCAAACATTTGTTAGCAACCAGAGTTGTTAGCTTTATCATGTATTATTATGTTTTGGATGCAAACGATAAAAATGAACAATATATCTTCATAAAAAATCCAGCTGAACTGTTATTTCCATGCATGAAATCGACACCACACCAAAGACATTTATGCCTGATTTTCTGTCCAGGATTAAAATGTTTAGCGTAAGGGAAGTTGCTTGTTTCTTGGTAGGCCATGTGAAAAAGAGTCAAAGAGTCAAAAGAGTTTATTTGTCAAGCACATGGTTGTGTACCATGTGTTGAAATGTGCACCGATCTGAACCAGGAGGACTGTGCGAACAATCTATAATGGAAAATGAAGCAAACACATATCCAAACACTAAGAAGAATAGAGACAGAAACAAGCAGTAAATAGATAAATAAGTAAGTAAATAAGTAAATAAATAAGTAAATAAATAGGGAAAATGGTACGGAACAGTTAAGGTGCCCTGGAAGGGCAGTGACAGTGGGGGGGGGGGGGGTTGGAGCAGAGTGGTCAGAGATTACGTGAGGGTAGTCATGTCAAAAGGATGTCTTTAAACGCTGAACCTGAAGAATTTCGACTTAGGGGCGAGGCACATTTCCGGCTCAATTACACATATCTGGCTGCACCTACACCTTTACTGAGTTCAGGACTGAGCCTTGCATAAGCCAAACAGTTTGGCATTTTAAATTCCTTTTTTCGTGAAGCGAATAACCGCATTTGCACTGTCCTCGCAGTAGAAGTGCAGGACGCTGAACAGCTCCCTGTGGAAGTGTCAGCGCCCCAGTTTAGGGGCAGGGAAGGATGTGGTAACTTGGATGGAAGAACACTGTCTGAGCAGAGGTTCTCCTCGCTGTATCTGTAGCCTCCATCACCTCTGCAAATATACAAAATAAAATATGTACAGTATATTCATTCACTTGGGTGAAGCTTCACTCCATAAGGGCAAAGCAAAAAAAAAATTGTCTCATGGGTTTTCTCTGTGAAGAACCACTATTCTGCTGGAGGCATTGTGACAAAACATCTTACAGCAACCAAGCAGAAATAGGAAAACGCCGTCTTTATTTTTTAGGGCACCGCTATTCAGAAACAGACTTTCCATCGTTTCGTTGTAAGAAATTCGGTGTTTGGAAGCATTTTGTCTTTTTTTTCCTTCTTTTTTTCAAAGCTTCCTGCAGCGTGAAAACGAAGCGGATCCACCTGAGACGAACGCGTGCACGTGTGCGCGTGCGTGCGCAGTGCGGATCCGCAGCGGTGGCGACGCGGCTGTCATCCGGCGTCACTTCAAGTTTGACGAACACCCGGCGCCGCGGCCCGCGTTCAAGGAGCGAACTGGTTCTCGGTCACATGTGCTGCTTTTCTCCACCAGCATCTTCAGGACAAGACTGTTAATAATAAAAAAAAAAAAAAAAAAAAAAAAAAAAAGCCTGTCTCTCTCTCTCTCTCTCTCTCTTTCTCTCTCTCTCCCCCTTCCTCCGCAACCCGGCTGCATCTCAATGAATCTGACTGGCGCACCGTGAGGAAACAAAACCCATCCGTTTTTTGCGGGATTTTCCTCGCGGACCACGGCTGTATTCATGCGTTTCCTCACCCGGCTTCATTTCAGGAGTTGAAATCTTGAGAAGTGCGGACGAAATGTGGCATCGCCTGCTGCGCGCTGTGCTCTTCGTGGCATGGCTCTCCCACACCTCCAGGGCAGGCTTTCCAAATCAGATAAACATTGGTAAGTCCTCCCTGTCCCTTCCTTTACGAACCATTCACATTCGTCCACTTTTTTTTGCCCACTTTGGCTCTGCAGGCCTCGCACTTTTCTAATAATTTTAGCGCATTCTTACCTGAAGTTGTGGACATTTATAACTAAAACGCGACGAACTTGTGCAAGAGAAGCGGATGCAGCTAACTGTGAGGCGAATTATAAACTGAACGCAATTCTGCTGCTGTTTCTCAGCTACAAAATCGTCACCTATCTGCGTTGTGCTGAAATACAGGAGGCACACGGCGCAGCGCGCTGACTTTGAGGGTTACATGAAAAATGTGAGGGTTTTCGCAAGCTTTTTATTTTGCGTTTAATACAAGTGTGCGTTTTTCGTGCGGGTTGCGGTTCCGTCCCAGCCCGCTCCCCTTCCACTCCGAATGCCTCGCGTTTTCGCTGCCAAAGTTGTGCGGCGCTCGCCGGCTTCGTGCTCCTGTTTCTCAGCGCATTTCTCTCCCACCTTCCTTGCTTTTCAGGGGGACTTTTTATGCGATCCACGGTGCAGGAGCACAGCGCCTTCAGGTTCGCCGTACAGCTGTACAACACGAACCAAAACGTAACCGAGAAACCCTTTCATCTCAATTACAATGTCGACAACCTCGAGTCTTCCAACAGCTTTTCTGTCACGCATGCATGTAAGTACCCCTTCTTTAATAATAATAATAATAATAATAATAAACAGCCACTCGATCTCATGCACTGATGTGGAAAGCAGCAGCCCTGCTCTTGCTCATCCCTGCCAACAAAGCAGAGTCACTGGGTCCACCCAAAAATAACACAATAAATGAATCAATATCTTGACCTCATTATCAAAGTACAGTTGGCACCTTTTCTACAAATAGTACCGCCGTCCTCAGGGCTCTTTCGATCTGGGAGAGGAGGAACAATCCTCCGCTTGTCTGAGGCACGCCGGGCCTGTGCGCTCGCGCTGTGCGCTGAGTCTGGGCGCCGACGTTAAATAAATTTTCCATTCCAACCCGACTGAGTAATTTAATGTGACGCTTTGGAAAATTAAATTATCGCCAGGCCAAAGTATGATGTACAAATGGGGGGCGAGGGCGCTAATCTGACAGCGAGCGGCTCGTGCTGTGAGCGTTTAGATGCTCAGATTAATTCCCTCTTGGATAAGAAGAGGCGAGACCGAAGTGTGCTGTACATGTAAGAGAGGGCTGTAATGTGAGAAATAAACATATTGTTGTATTCAGATTATTCTCAGATTACTTTGATCGGCTTTGCCAGGCTAAAATATGTTATGCTTAAAGGGGAGGGCACGGAACTGGACGGGAATGTGTGGGTGGCGTGAGTAACTACTCGGTTTTTTCCCTCTTTTACGTGAACTATCGCCAGGCTGGTGCATCTTTCTATGCCAGATATTCTAACTGTGGTTATACTTTTGTTTTTCTGCTGTAGTTCATTTTGAGGGCAAGTTATTTTTATGCTACTGCGTTTGTTTTACAAATGTACGCATACAGACGTTGCTCGTGAATTATTGTCCTCGGAGTTAAAATATTTGTTTCAGAAAGTCCTTCTCCTGAAGCTGTTCACTCATCCCCTGATGGCTGGTCTCCCAATGCCTGTTTTTTCCTCATCCTTGTTAATACCTCGTATCATTATTAAGTCTACGTATGAGTTCAGTCTGTTACATCCAGTTTGTGGCGAAGTTCAGTGCAAAATGATAAACCGTGACTGCTTCTGTAGGAGAAAGGCCCTGAGATGCACTGCATTGTGGGAACGGGGTGCCAACACTCTCAGGCGTCGTTCAGCATACCGTAGTCTGGCTTGCAGGGCCACCTGTTCGTGTTTGCGTCCCATATTACACTGTTACGGCTTCGTTTTCTGAAAAGTGGCCCCTGAAGAAGAAAAAAGTTAGGGTTAGCCAAGGTGGAGAAGGCAAAGTGGTTCATGTTGCAATTGGAAGCATCAGAGCGTGTACAGTGTGGCGAACAACAGAAAGTTATTTCTTTTGCATTAGGTTTCTCTAAAACTATGGCGCAAACTCTTTATTATTCAATGAGATCAAATGAAAGCAAGGAGAGAAAATGTCACCTTCGCCATCAAAGGGCCCTCAGTCTAAAATCGCCACCTTCATCTTCCTCAAGCAAATCCACGCACACTATGATGATAAGTTGACTTTATGTTATCATTCATTTTTAATTCACTTATATATTATTTATATAAGTGAATTAAATAATAACATATATTATTGCTATTATTATTTTTTACATTTAATGTGTTATTCAAGTTTTTCCTTTTATTATGAAAGATTTATGGAAGTTTTGGGGTGAACTTGGGGCGGGCTTGGAAGGAGCTGTAATTAATAGTGGAGTAGGTAATTCCATTAAGTGGTTTTTCAATATTATGTTGATTTTCAGGAACAATTTTTGACCGTTTAACAACAAATAAGTGTGTTGGGTTATGCAACTAAAATTGTATTCTGTATAATCCACGGACTAATAAACAAATATGTAAAACAAGCGCATAGTTTTGTCCCGTAGAGATCCTTCGTATGGTTTGAAACACGCTGTAAACATTTCACGCGCACCATCGTAAAGGACATTTCGGATTATCTGTTTGAACGTCGGCCTCATTAATGCCAGCTACCGGAGTCTGAAAGGTGAAGGAATTCAAGTCTAAAGTGCAGTTTTTTGAGAATTTGAGCAGAGTGCTGTTGCCTCAAGGTCATTCAGATGGCCCAATTTAATGAGGGCATGCATGAATAAACCTGGTTTGCAGTGCGTTCCATTTTAATGTTGATCTGCCGCGAGGTCCATCGCCTTTGGTTGCATCATGTTGCTACTTTAGGACGATCACGTGCCACCAGGCACACGCACAGGCTCTAACTTCCCCTTTCCGAGGCAAACCGGCACAACTTGCATTTTTATTTTAATAAACCAGCTTTGTAAGATGTAGTCTGCGCTGTTTCACTTAAACAGTTGCAGACTGCGATTTGTGTAATGGTTGCCTTATAACAGCAAAGGTTTTATTTTTCTTTTTTAAAAAGTGGCAAAAAGAAATTGCCTGAATTGCGATATCGGTTCTTCTGTGTTGGGATCTGTTGGGTGTTGATTACAGTATTGTTAGTTTGTTTGGTATTTGGCTCTGTTATTACTATTTGACATAACTGGCACATTTCCAGTATGCGCTGTTCAATAACATGGGATTCTTTGTTCAACAGAATGCTTCACTCAACATTCTGTGTATGTGGGCAGCTTAACATTGTAATTTGCTTTGGAGAAAAGGTTTAGCTAAATGAATATATGTAAACGTTCAGCCTTATTTTGCTGTATGACTCAGAATGAGTTTATCCAAACCTTGTATCACTACACTAGGTGCTGTATCTCCTGTTAGGTCTACCCTTGCTTTTGTTGTTGAGCAAAGTAACGGAATGATATTGGAGAACAACATGCTTTGCAGAGTTAAGTTGATCAGTTGAAGTCAAAAATGGAGATCCACACAGAAAGTGACATACAGTATCAGATAAATGTATGGATTTGGGTATGGAGGGCTATGTCTGTTGTGGCAATAGGAGATGTAATTGGTTGTGTCAAAAATTGGAGGTTCTTTCAAAAGTTCACTTCAAAACAGCTGTTAGGTTTAGCGTTTCATTGTTTATTGATTAAAAAAATATATATTTATATTGCATTGAAGTGCTCTGGGTTTCTGCCATACAGCCAGACAGTAAGCAGGCCTGTGTTGTATTCTTCAATAAAGTGATCACATTAGTGAATATTCAGCTCCGTTAATTGGTCGATTTTTAACACAGTTCCAAAAATGTACCTGGGTTTGTGTATGTGAGCAAAGAATGCTATTCAAGCTTCTGCCAATGGATGCTGGAGAATAAGCAGTCATCAAAGTAGATCTGTCAGCCCCATGTCACCGCCCACAATCCTTCTATTACTATTCTAAATTGTCAGCTCATTAGTTTCATATTAACAAACAAAACATCATATTTGATGACGGATTTTATTTTGTACAAGAAATTAAGTAATCTTTGCACTTACAAGTACTTTCAAATGTCCATGCTTGAGAGAAAGCAATAGTTTTTCAATATTGCTCACCAACCACAGATATCTTCCTGGTGTTTACAATGAAACAGCAGGGTTCTTAATGATACATAGTGACATGGATCTCAATGCATGTCAAAGGTGAAGTGAAGAAATGTGGCAAGAAGATGCCTCTTCTCAGAGGCTAATTAATCCAGGGCCTGACTGTGTCTGAGATCCCAGCAGCCCTCAGGGAGCAGCTGCCCCACTTCCTACATTACCATGGCCTTGCATCTGCACCAGCTTCACCAAGTAGAGATCTTAAGTACACTATGACAATAATCTCATGCCGATTTGACCCAGCAGTAAAGCTTTAGATGAGAAACCACGATATAAAAGCATATACCACTATCTGATCGCATTTTAAACCATTAAGACACTTGTGTCAAACTCTTAAAGGGACTTTCGTCTGTCAGTTTATGCTAGGTAAGCACATTTACAGCATGTGAAATGGGCACAGATTAATATAATTGTTCTAGTAATAATAATCCAGCTGTTTATTATTAAAAGAGCAATGCTGGGGAGTCTCCAGGTTCACTTGTGCTTGGATTATATAAAGAAACAAAGAGTCAAAAGAGTTTATTTGTCACGTACATGGTTGTATACCATGTAGTGAGATGTGCCCCGATCCAGGATAGACTTTGCAAGAAAATATACAATGAAAAATAAAACAGACAAACAACCGAACACCAAGAAAAAAAGAAACAAACAGCAAATAGATAAATGAGTAAAATAAATAAGAAAGATAATAAATAAATAAATAAATAAATAAATAAATAAAGAAACGGTAAAGAAACCTTAAGGTGCACTGGAAGGACAGTGACAGTGAGGGGAGTGGTCACAGAATATTGAAGACCCTGCTCTGTGGGGATTGTGATAGCATGTCTGGGTTCAGAAATCTTATGGCCTGTGGATAGAAGCTCCTCCTGAGCCTCTCCGTTCTGGCCATAATGCTTCTGAAGCGTTTGCCTGATTTCAGCAAGATGAATAGATGGTTGCTGGGATGAGACAGGTCACCGACGATCCTAGTCGCTCTGGTCCTGCATCTCCTGGTGTAGATGTCTTGTAGGGATGGCAGATCAGATCTGGTGCAGCGTTCCGCTGCCCGGATCACTCTCTGCAGTGCCTTGATGTCTCGAGCACAGCTATTCCCAAACCAGGAGATGATGTTCTGAGTCAGAACAGTTTGTACAGCACCAGAGTAGAACGTTTTAAGGATCGCCGGAGAGACCTGTAGCTTCCTCAGCTGCCTGAGGTGGTAGAGCCGCTGCTTTGCTCTACTGGCCTGAGCTCGGATGTGTACAGTCCATGTCAAGTCCTCAGTGACATGAACGCCCAGGTATTTGTAACTGCTCACCCTCTCCACTGCAGTCCCGTTGATTTTAAGGGGGGTGTAGGACCGCTGCTGTCGCCTACCAAAGTCCACCACCATCTCCTTAGTTTTGCCGACATTCAGTTGGAGGCAGTTCTCCTGGCACCATGATGCCAAGTTCTCCACTTCCTCCAAGTATGCTGTCTCATCGTTGTTGGAGATGAGGCCCAGCACCACCGTGTCATCAGCAAATTTGATGATGGAGTTGGAGGCGTGCGTGGCCACACAGTCGTGAGTGTAGAGGGCATAGAGCAAAGGGCTAAGCACACAACCTTGTGGAGCTCCTCTGTTGAGTTTGATGATGCCGGAGGTGCAACTCCCGACTCTTACCACCTGTGGTCTGCCTGTGAGGAAACTGAGAACCCAGGCACACAGGTGGCGGTTCAGACCCAAGTCGCTCAGTTTAGTGAACAGTCTGTGGGGGATAATGGTGTTGAAAGCTGAACTATAATCAATGAACAGCAGTCTCACATAGTTCCCCCGTTTCCTGTCTACATGACTGAGGGTGGTGTGCAGGACATGGGATAAGGCATCATCTGTGGATCTATTGGGGCGGTAGGCAAACTGAAGTTGGTCTACAAGGCTGGAGATGGATGCTGTGATGATGGCTTTGATGAGTCTCTCAAAGACCTTCATGACTACCGAGGTCAGTGCAATGGGCCGGTAGTCATTTGGGCATGAGGGCTTATTGTTCTTTGGGACTGGGACAATGGTGGATGTCTTGAAGCACCTAGGGACTGTGGACTGAGCCAGAGAACTCATTGAAGATGGTTGTGAGAACTCTAGCCAGCTGGTCGGCGCAGCAGCGCAGAAGGCGCCCGGAGATGCTGTCCGGCCCCGGCGCTTTCCTGATGATGACGCGCTTGAGCTCCCTCCGTACATCGGACTCGGCGACGGTGATGACGTCCCCATATTCCGTCGACCGGCTGCGGGCCTCGCTGCTGTCGCGGGTGACTTTAGCACAGTCGGGCTCGAAGCGGGCATAGAACGCGTTGAGTTTGTTAGCAAACCCAGAATCGGCACTCATAGCCACGCTAGATTTCCTTTGGAAATCTGTGATGGTGCGCAGTCCTTGCCACAATTGGCGCGTGTCACCCTGGTGGAACAGCGACTCGACCTGCTCCCGGTACCGGCGCTTCCCATCCTTCACTGCACGCCGAACGCCGTATTTAGCCGCTTTGCGCTCATGTCGCCGTTGGCGAGACCTGCGTTGTACGCAGCAGTGCGCGCATTTACTGCTTTGCGGACCGTACCATCAACCCACTGTTTTTGGTTGGCAAAGCTCTTAATCGTAACCGTGGGGACAATGTTGTCTTCCAGCATGCTCACAAAGCTGACCACTACCTCCACGAACTCGCTGACGTCATCCGAACTTGTCCCGAACATGTCCCAGTTGACGTCATCGAGCGCGTCCTGTAGCGCGGCTTCCGATTGGGCAGACCAGCGCTTTACCTCCCTCGTGGCCAGAGCCTCAAGACGAGACTTCTGTTTGTAAGCCGGCACGAGGAAAACAGCGTTGTGGTCCGACTTCCCAAACGCCGGCTGCGGAACAGCTTTGTAGCCCTGCTTGTACGGCATGTAGCAGTGGTCCAGCGTGTTGTCCCCTCTTGTCATGCACGAGACATGTTAGTATAAGTCCGGCATGACTTGTCTGAGGTTTGCTTTATTAAAGTCCCCCACCACTATGGTTGCTGCGTCCGGATGGTTGTGTTGGGTAGTGCTGAGTGCCTCGTGTAGTTCAGACAGGGCTGTGCCGACATCCGCATGAGGCGGAATATAAACCGCCGTAGCGATGATCGAGCTGAACTCCCGAGGCAGGTAAAAGGGATGGCACTTGATGGTCAAATGCTCCAGATGAGGTGAGCAGGACCGAGAGAGAACAGAAATGCTCTTCGCCTCGCACCACTTAGTGTTCACCATGAAACAGACTCCCCCACCTTTGGATTTGTTGGCCTCCGCAGTTCTGTCCATGCGAAACACAGAGAATGAGTCCGACGGAGTCACAGCCTGGTCCGGCACAAGGGGGGTCAGCCATGTCTCGGTGAAACACAGGATGTTACAGTCCCTCACGTCCCGTTGGAAAGTCACTCTTGCTCTCAAATCGTCCAGCTTATTTTCCAATGACTGAACGTTCGCGAGCAGAATGCTGGGCAATGGAGGGCGATGAGCTCGTTTCCTCAGTCTGTTCCGAACTCCGGCGCGGGTCCCCCGATGTTTCTTTGTGCGTCGCCGCGGGGGGTCTTGGTCGCGTCCTTTATCGTTATCCGCCGTCCGGAGTATCTCAGCCGGCCACGACAAATCGGGTTTTAGGAGTTCAGAAACCACGTATGGAATCTGATTCCCAATTTCCCGAAGTGTCGCGCTGTCATACAGTACCAGTCCCGTTGATGTGTGAAGGAACGGTAATAATAGATAGTAAATTAAAGAAAAAAACGCACAGTCTTCCTGGAGCGATCAGGTAGGCGTCTGGACGTTGCCGCGCCATTTTGAATATTTTATTCACAGTCTGCTGATACGCAGCACATATACTTTGATCCTTAATGTACTACTATAAAAAGTGAAAGGGATTTTGAGCAAGTTTAAAGGTTGCGCGTTATAAATGTATGTATGATATTCGTTCTTACAAGGGGATGGCTTTATTACCTTTAAATATTGCTTGCTTAAGCTAAATATTGATGAAATAACTTTTGTGGAGAACAGTGGTCAGTTATTTCAAAGTGGCTGAAAGTTTGATTGGGAGCTTATTGAAGTAAAAAAAATCCCCTATTTCCAGTTGTAAGTATTGTTGAAAATGCTGTATCTTGTGAATCTAAAAATTTATAAAATCCAGAATTGTCTGTGAAAGTCCAGAGCACCTAAAAGAAACTGATAAAGTTTTTTAGTTGTGCATTTGAGGGGTTGTAGATATCACACTGAAGTATATGAAATAATTAAAACTATATATTCAGATGTGAATATTGAATCCATGTGAAATAGTAAACAGGAGTACGTTCACAAAATATTCAAATGGAATTTGCATGGCCTTGTAAGGGGCAAGCATTTCCAACAGATGCAGCACTTTTTCCAAGGTATTAAGACTGTAATGGAATGTACTTTTAAGCTCAGCCTAGTAAAGCAGAGAGGCATTCCAGAAGTACTGATCGTATTTTGGAGATATTATTTTATTAAACAAAAACAAGTTATTTTAAGATGCATGGTGACAGATATTTCACACCACTGTGGCTCTGTGTGACATAAAGCCAATTAAATGTTTTTAAGTCATGCTGAATATTTAAACCGGGACAAAATGATTGCATTCGTGATGGACAGAGGGGTTGTGACAGGAAATATGAACATAGACACTTTTGCACAGATAGAAAAAACTTGAAATGAAGGACTACAGCATGTTCCAGGTTTGATGGCTCTTTCATCAACCTCAGCTACCTGAGATGTACTTGGCATTGATTCTGGTGAATAAGAATAGAAGGTTGTCAGTGAAGGGATGCTTGCGAATTAGTTGTTGAGAAGAAGCACTTAGAAGCTTGTCTTACTCCAGCACTGGAAGTGTGTGCTTCTTTCACAACCTGTCTTATGCACACGTTTTCGTGTCTTGCAGTAAAAGGATGCATAAAAATCACATGTATAAATTATTAGCTCAACCAAACGCAGTACCATAAAATGCACAATAAGCATTTGAAATTACATATACAGACCGTAAGTCATACCAACTGAAACTTTATGTGTGGCTAATAATGGTGGAAAACTCTGAGAACAGTAATGTTAGCAAAAAAAATTAAGCGGAATTTAAGTACTGCCTTGTGTACCGAGCAGCAGTGAATTTTTCTTTCTTTATGTATGTATGAGTATTAGGATGAAGTGTCATTTAATTAGTCTGCAGTGATTCAGAAGGGGGAGTCTGAAACATTTCATTTCTCCTGCACCCGAGCGCTCCAGCCATTTTACTGCATCTAAAATGTGAGCACCAACTACATTCATATGTATTTCTGGACAGCCTGATTGCAGACCACATTTGGCTGAATTAAAACTTGTTTATTTTCCACTGACAGCTTTAAAACCCTCTTAATGACTTCAGACTCATCAAATTACAACTAAACTCAGAGAGAATCACTAAGACTCATACCCTTTGCAATATGGCATCATATCTCAGTCACGCCACCCTGTTAAAGCTCGCCTGCAAATGGTGTTTGCTTAGAAAAGATTGTTCTAATGAATTATGGGTTTTTAAGAACAGTTGTTAGCTAAGTGTTCCACCTTTCTCCTGTTTTATTTGCGATGCACTGGAGGACAAAATACTATTTTCCAGATTATTCATGGGGTATTCTTTTACACCAGCTAGAGATTTTGCCGTTTAGCAGCTGCTCCTATCAGAGCTTCAGATCACTCGCTGTGAATAATGTGGAACGGGTTCTAAAATTCGCTCATCCAAAATACGACGACTGACCGAAACAAATGTCAACCTTGGAAATCTTCTTCAACCTACACCTCCCCAGCATACTCATCTCACACTGAGTTGGAGGACAGAACAAGGAGGCACAGCCAAGGGAACACTGTTTCATGTCCCTTTGCACACTCCATTTAAAGAAGATGTCTTGAAACCCTGATGCTGCTGGGAAATGGGCTGCAATAATACCATCTCCCGAAATACAGCATGAAATATCTTCCACGATATATATTTATTTATAGAAATATTTATAATATTTAAAATTATTCCCGTGATATGCTGGAGACTAGTGACGTAAAAATATCTTAAAATGGATGTTTGGTATTTTTAGCAAAATCTCGATCTGCCACTTTCTTTCGAGAGGTAAATGCTAATTAGAATAATAAATCAAAATTAATCAAAAGTCAAAAGCATTTATCATCTGCAGCGAAATGTAGCAAAAACTGTATTGCAGAGATACTGCACGCTGTATTACGCTCTGAGACCTGTGCTGAAACAAAGTGGTTATGTAATGAAATGGAGGGGGTGGCATGTTTTGATTCGGTGTCACAATGACTAGGCTATTAAAATGGTTTTAATGCACAAGGATAGAGCAACGCTGTTTCGCATTCGCTAAGAGTCCGCACTTATAAACCCCCTTCCTGCCCACAACTAGGCACGGATGCTGTCGGCACAAATGGACAGGCAGATGAAAGTGTTTTTTAGATCAATCATCTGTGCTTCATCCCTTCTTCAGAATGATCTATACTGCAGAAACGGCTTCGAACCTTGAACACAACTACAAAATGCTTTAAGCAGCCAATAATACATGTTGCCTGTAAAACTGGTGTTTATGTTACAGCTGCACATCACAAAATATATTCCTGTCAGGATTTGAAGTTGCAAAAATAATTTAAATGAATTAATTAAAAAATAATAACAATTTTTAACTGCACATAACTTACTATTAAAGTTCTGAAATCCTGTTTTAAAAAAAGGCTTTAATGAGAGAAATTTTATTTCAAATTCAGGTTAAATTCATCCAACATTTTCTTTGCTTTCATGGATCCTTCGATAGAGTGGTCATTCTTGTATATGTAGATACGATGGCCATATTCTTTATTAAGGAAAAAAACTGGAAGAAATAAACAGAATTACTTAGAAAACCGAAATAGCGTTGTAGATGAGATGGGGTCATCTTGTAATCAGATGAATCTGTGGAAATTCTGTATATACAGGGAAATTAACTTGCCCCCCTGAGGCAGGAAAAACATCATCTTCAGCTTCTCTCTTTGTCCTTTTTCAGCTACTGTCCTTCTTTTCTACAAAGCAAGACCTTTAAGTGCACAGGCTTTTAATATTTCTACCCTCTGTCCACACAAAAGTCAGCCATTCCTCATTCTGTCACTTTGCCAATGGCCTGTGTCCATTTCACAGCGGTGTTACATGGGTCCTGCTCCTTTTTTTATTTTTTCCCCCTCCAATCTTAAACACCTGTGCAGAAGATAGATGTTTTGCCATGAAAGTCTTTAGTCTGTTGTTTAACTGACATTTGATAAAAAAATAAAAAATATAATACAAATACCATTTCATTGCACCTCACCTTGTAGTAAATATATTAGTGAACGTTCTGTTTGTTTGGGCCTTGGGACATTGGTCTAAATGTTTGCACCTGGCACAGAGAGATGCAGTACTCCTTATAGGAAAGCAATATATAGCATAGATTATCTTTTTTTTAAGATTCTGGCTGGTTAGCTTTGCTGAATAACAAATTAAAAATTTTAAAAAACTGAGCAGTAATAAATAAGTCCACACCATGTATAAAAGACACGTGAAGCAACATGCTAACATCAAGAATGAAATGAAACTCTGTGTAAGTGAACATCATGTCATATTTGGAGGCTAAGAGCATCACAGGCAGTTATATTTCTTATTTATCTTTCTTATCTAATCATTACTGCATTTGAAAACTTATTCAGATAATACAGTTATTCTGTGTGTAATTTATTTTTCTATCATCTTGTGTAGAGATTATAGCAGTACAGTGAATCAAATGCATTAGTAGCCTGAAGCAACAGTGCCCCTCACCAGATCTTCAGATGTATAAGGTTGTCATACAGCAATCACCTTCTGAAGTTAAACATTTAAATATCAAAAGATCACTACTGAGGCTGGTAGGCAGGCATTTATTCATTTTATTGCATAGAGTTTTCTGACTTTTTTTAATATGCCAGTGGGGCATATTTATGTGAAAAGCACCGTACTGGCTCAAATACAAGACGGTCCTGATTATAAGATGACCCTATTTTTGGAAAAAGGTTTTTGGAACATTCTTTAGAAAGAATATCATATTTATTCATATTTACCGTATTTGCATTTTAACACTGTCCTTTTGGGCTTGCCATCTTCGAACATGACATTCTGTAACTTTATATTTCTTGGCTGCTTGATAGATGTTTGCCACCTCTGCCTCACTGATCACCATTATCTTAAAATTGGCAGCATAACTCCTCCTCGGTTTTTGATTAATTTGGCCCAAGTTTGAGCAACTTTTTTCAAGACCGTCTCAAGGTTTCACCATCTTTCACGCTCAGTAGCTCCAGCTGATCATTTCTGTGGATAATTGATGCCAGTGGAAAAGATCTTTATAGGTCTAGTCCTTGAATATAAGACAACTCAATCTGTTTTAGATGTAATTCGCTGAAAGAATACCATCATATTCAGGCTAATACGCTGTGTGGAATAGGGCAAGGTAAACACATCAATGCACCACAGTAGCAGCTGTGTGGTCAAAGTCCTTGTTTACTGAGTGTGTTACACAGATCCACACAACAGCTGTATTTGGATAAATTAGATTGACAGATGTTGCGGTACACCTTAAAAGAAAAATTTCCATAAAAGTGCACAAAAGTGTAGAGGCATTAGGTACATATAGTGGCTAGAGCTGCTGCTTTGCAGTCGAAGGACGCTGCTTCAAACCGTACCTTTGGAAAGCACTAGAATGTGCTAGCAATAAGAAAATGTTGCTTTATTTGTGTTAGCGCAACACACAGTGGATCCTTTTCAACTGGATACTGTTATTGCTCCTTAAGGCTGTTGTTATTCCTGGAAGTGAATGCAATTCCAGAGAACTTGTCTGGTGTGTTGTTTAATTTATATTATGTGCGCATTTAGTAGAAAGTGCATCACTATAATGTTGTCCATGATAAAGGCAGCATGGTCAGTTGGTCCCTGTTTTAGTCCATTACGGGAAGATAAAATTAGGCCAAAGCAGTACTCCAGCCCTAGATGTTTCAGTGGAAAACGCTCCTGTGATTTTCGGTGACGGTCAGAAAACAATAAGCGTTCTCTGCAGTTGTGTCGCAGCTGTTCTCTTGAGAGGATCACATCTCAGGCTTGCATTATCACCACTGCCATCTTCTCCACGATATTAAATGAATGATGCGTCCATTATGTGCTTTTTACTTACTTTGCTGTTAGGAAAATGTAATTTGCATCTGATACTGTACAGCATCCTTGTGTACTACACACAAACATACCCACTAAAGAGTCAATTACGTGTTTAATGATCAGCCAACTGGTGTATTGAGTGCTTTAAGCTCTGCAGAAATCCTTGGTAGATTATTATGTAAGTGTTTAAGAGTCTTCTGGTTATATTTTAGGAAACTGGTAGGGCGTTTTGGGGTGGACTGGTAACACATTATTATTTCCCCATTTAAAAAAATGGAATATATGCTCTTGCTATCTGGAAATTTGCTACCTAAATATTCACGTTTTCAGAAACGGATTAGATGCTTTTAACAAAGGATGTCTGTATTGGTCTCAGTAGCAGTACCATAGTCATAAATGGCTGTTGGCTGTGTTCTGTTTACGTATTGTTGAGCGAGAACAATGAAGAGAAAATCATATGGCAATTTATGGAAATTAATCCTACATTTTCATTTTTTTGTTTCTTTAGAGTGTATTTCATATTTTAAGGAAATGTGCAGCATCCAAAGTATTAAACGACTTTGAAGTGTTGACAGCTCCTTCCGGTGCTGCACCAAACAGGGCTGTCGTGTCTGATGGTAAATAAGCAGAGGGAGAGGTTCTTACATTGGTAGGACTCAGATAAATGATGATACAAGCTCAAGCTGCAATGCATGAAGCTGTACTAGAACAACGAGTAAAGTGGTTGTTTTATTTCATTTGTTGCGTAACAAAATGTTCTTCTCCAAGAAGGACAGCTTCTTTAAAAAGCTGGGCTGCTTCAAGTGATGCCACCCTTGCTCTGCTCAGTTCTTTATGGTCATTGTCTGTCGCCTTTGGCTGTTGCTCCTTTTAAGCCAGAGTGATCAATAGATGAGATTGACAGTGGGGTGTAGGGGTCATTGTGATGCACAGTATAACAGAGTTCAGGAGCATCTCTTGTAGCAGGAGGGTCCGTGTGTAGTAGTGATACGACTTTGTGTCACCTCAACAGACAGTGGATTCTTTTCAAGGGGATGCTAGTATTGCTCCTTAAGGCAGAGCGGTCTCCTTGACAGTGCTCATGTCATTTGTTATTTAACCATTCAGGCCCTGAACCGCAGAGAAGGCAGTGTCTTTTCTGTGAGCGAATGGTTTCTGTAAAAGGCAGATACTGTAGGTGAATGCTATATAAAGGCTTTATGATGCAAATCCCAAAGCCTTACTGCTCTGTGGCGATTCACAGCGAGTCTGTAAAGCACGAGGTCAGCAACAAATTTGGTATCCTATTTGCAGAGCTTAATTTTAACTGGGGCAGTTTGGTAAAGTACCTTGCCCAAGGGTATGTCAGCACTGTCCTACCTAATGCTAAATGTAGGAGGACATGCCTACTGCCACACAGAATTCGCCATCATGGAGGGGGGCTGATGGGAGAGGTGGTGAGGCTGAGCCTCAGGCAGTTTTTAGCTTGGGAGATAAAAGAGCAACAGTCACTTGGGAGGTCACTTGCGTCACACAACAGATGAAGGCCTGCATTGAGGACACGTGGGTCCAGGAGAATGCTGGACAAGGAAGAATTAAATCAAACAACAGGCTTATTGTATCGTCGCTGTTATTTTCCGTATTGGCATTTATAGAAATCGAAATATCAAACAGTGACTTTGAAAGTGTTTTGGAACATGAATTGGTGTCATTAATGGTGTTCGGCCTACCATTAGTCTGCTTTCTGATGCTTATTTTTTGGTGAGGTGCACCACTTATTTTTAATGGATGCCAGCATGTAAGTTGGCTAAAAGTCTTCCGTTAAATACAGTTGATATACCCACAATACACCTTCTGTCTCTTAATATTGTTGAAACAAACTAAACCATTTATGTAAAATAATCTAGTGATGTATTTCCAAAGTTTGGGCAACACAAATTCCAGACAGGATAGTGACACCGATGCTGCAGTCGACTACAAGAGCAGCTTTTTGGTTGCCGAACTTAAGTTCGGGGTACATCAAATTGCTTGGATGTTCTAATTTCTGCCTCACTTTAAAAGTAATAGTTTAGCATTTAATAAAGTGTTGGATTACCCTTTTGTAAATGTTATTAAGCGCCCCATTTAAGTTATACAACTACACAATCTTCACTCTAATGTATTCAGAGGATTTCACTGTTTCTAGTCTCTTAGTTTCTGCAGCCTTTGAGCATGACTTCCAACTCTCACAGTGTCTTGGAACAGTGCCAGCTGTACCTGAAGTGTCCAGGAAGTGAAGCTGTAGTAGGACACAGCTCAATGCGTACTGCACACTAGGAATTTAATTGTCAGAAGAAGGTTTTAACCTCATGACCACATTGAGGTTGCAGATCCACAGCAATTATTTTTATTCATATTTATTCAGTACGCATCATGTTTTTGCTTAAACAGCATTTTGGTGGTGTGTGTTGTGTGTCTAGAAGGATGTAAAACAAAGCATAAAATGTCCACTCTATGAACATTTTGCTTTACACAGTGCAAAAAATGAGGGATGATGAGGGATAGTTTGTTTATTGGGTTTTTGGCAAATGTGATGCAAAGCTGCATTTGTGACTGGAAAATAATATAGCCTGGTATAAATGTTATATACAGCTGAGTTGACCATTTGTCTTTTGTGCCAGTATCATGGAGTTTTGTAAATTAATAAAAATCAGAATCAGATTTATTGGCCAAAAGTGTTCACATGTACAGTAAATTTTGCTGTGGTTTCCAGTGGGTTTCAGTGTACATAAGACAACACAACATACATACACAGACGCATACAAAAATACACACACACACACACACACACACACACACACACGTTCTACAGACATGCTGAAAATATTTTCTTTTTATTTTACACTTTCTAATATGGCAAACTAGTTCTTTTGGCCATGAGGTATAAATTGTAAAGTTTAAAAGTGTTTCTTCTACAGGGACTGAACTGAACTTAGCATTACGATACTCATTGTGATACAAAGACAGCAATTCTTTTACACAGACAGATTTTTTGGCTTAATTTTCAAAATTGCATTAACTGTTTTGCAAGTTTTCTGTTAAGAAATGAAAGGTCATAGCTATTTCTGTGCTCTGAATGGCAATAATATGTCAGTTTTGCTTAACTGCTTGCGGTCTCAAGTAACATGCTGATGATGCGAGTGACCGCTGACACGTCATTCTGCCGGATCTGATGCCTCAGGCTGCTGTGTTTGCAACTTGCATTTTCTGTTTTCCAAGTTGCCTTTTTTACATATCCATACCGTAACCCCAGCCCCTTTATTGTCTTTGGCTTGATATCCATCCATCCATAATCTTTTAACCATTTATCCTGGTGAGGGTTGTAGCCTCTTCCAGAATCACTAAGAACAAAGCCTGGAAACCACACCTTGGCTAGGATGCCAGTCTGTCACAGGTTTGGCTACGTATAATCAGTTTTAATCCAAGTGCTCCTGAAAAGGGGTAGTTTCCACTGTGTTATTAAACATAGGCACCATTTAATATTTTAAAAGGAATTTTACCAGAAAAATTTGACTTCTGCAGCCTAGTGAATGCTGAATTAGAACAGAGGTTAATGATACTTGTGTTCTGTTCCTAGCTGCACAGTATGTATTGGCTTTGTTCTGTTGAAGAGCCATGTTATGTGATGGGCTGCAGTGTACTATTTATCATTTTCTGTTAAGTACTTTAAGGCATCCTGTTCTGAAGGCTTCTCAAAAATAAACTTGACCAAATCAGTGCTGATTTCTTTACGGAGAAGCCGTTTTGCTGCAGCCATCTTCATTCAGACCGCCTGTCATCTAAAAGGAAACTTAAGGTGCCGATAAACATTAAGAAGCATTTCGAGAATATATCATCGATGGTTTGGTGCACGGTTTATAAACTCCTCTTCAGCTGTGAGCTGCGTTGTAAGGCGCTGCAGTGCAAGCCATAACCAAACTTTTTGCTTCATACTCAGCTGTCATGTTGATTCAAAGCAAATTATGAAGAAATGTAGATATTATGAAGTGGTGCAGACTGGAGTCTGTTGAACAAGCTTTGGTGTATGAAACAAAGTGCATATATAGTGGCTATGCAAAAGCTGTCACATTCTGTAAACCACTGTCTTTTAAAATAACGCTTTTCTGTCCATCACTGCAGTGCACGAATGTTCAGAAGAACAAATGCTATCTGCCTTCAGTGCCTGGGGATGACGTCAACATTTTGCTGTGAATAGAGATGCACGCTGAAATAGGCTTGGCTCAGTATAAAAGAAAGTGCTGGTTTTCTGAGAAAGCTGCAGCAGACTCAGAAGCCCAGGAAATTTTAGTCCTGCTTTAGGCCCAGTCCTGACCATTTATGTGCAAAACAATAAACAGCTTATGGTGCTGCTTTACTCTGAGTGATATTTTTGTGCAGCAGGGTGATGCAACAATGTGCACGATATTATTTCCCGTTTTTTTCCTCTATTTATTGTCAAAACAGTTGTGTAGGGTCTGAGCTTACCCAACACAGTCGTTCTATTGCGTTAAATATATTGGAGGCTTGAAAAGGATCGATGACAAGTGCAGTGAGACAACTGAGTGAAGTGTCTTCAAAATTTTTACGGCTTTATAGCAACCTGAGATTGTTCGCGTTTGATTGATAATATATTTCTTATGTTCCCAGTCATTTCCCTCATCTTTTTCCACCCAGCAATTTGTCCCGACTCTCCTCAGCAGTCAACAGAATAACTGTCCTGCGCTTTAAAGCGGCCTGATTCCTGGCGCTGATCCATCAGGATATATTATGTGTAATGGATGATGTGCTGCGTCCCAGGATGTACTGGTATCTGCTCGCAGAGCTCATCGCCCAGAGCAAGGTCACAGCAACGTGGCTGAGCAGAAACATTTAATGGATTTCCGTACCCAGTAAAACAAATGCACTTAATAGTGCTGTCTCTATGAAATCAGTCCAGAATTATTTGTACCCTGCACTTACTGCAGCATGAGGTTAGGTTGCCTGAAATTAGTGTTAACATTTGTAATGTGTGCAGATCTCTCTCTCTCTCTCTCTCTCTCTCTCACACACACACACACACACACACACACACACATTCGTAATATATTCACATTCATATATTCCGCCCATAGTCATAACACTTCCCATGCAGCTCAGCATTTAAGAAATTCTGTGCAGGATGACCCTGTTGTAATTTTTTTCCCCCGCTGCACCATTTCTATATAAATGTCACGTTCCTACAGCATCACTTGAATGTTTTGGAGATGTTTGCAGGGTATGTCTCCTTCATTACTGAAAGTTGTAGGATACTCCACACCCCTAAGTCCCGCAGCGCACGCATGCAACTGTGGAGATGATGGCTTGCGCATTGTAAATAATTACAAGTGGCAGCTCACAATGCCTGGGTCATTGAAATCTCTCAATCTTATGCAACAACCTCGCTTGGGGCCCACATGAGAATGTCACTGCACTACTTACAGCCCTGCATTGATTTACTAAATGTACACAAGAAATTCTCATCTCAAATTCAGCAATGCGGTAATGTTTCTGCTTCTGAAACCTTAGTGACCTGGTGCTGCACAATTTAGCTGAATAAAAACAGCTGCCCCAGCAAGTCCATATTGAGATGCAGTGAAAAAAGGAAAGAATATAATGACATAGAATGTCAACAAAACATATTTTTCACTAAGAATAAAGAAAGTAATGAAAATATTATGACACGTATGACATTTTTAGTGTTGCCAATGTGACAGCATCACACTTTCTGTCCAAAGGTGTGGACTGGGCTTCTCCCACCGTCGGGCCCTCATTCCCCATAAATTTTTGTGAAATTCTGTAACTGTATGAAATTTCATAACTTTGCCTTAGTGCATAGATTTTTTTTTTTTCTGAAAACAATTGCCTGCTTTGCACAGTCTCACTGATGTTTGGTAAGAAATAATGGAAATTAAAAGTTACATTAAATGAGCCCAATGAACTGTGCCTACCAAAATTATTTTTGTGTTAAAGGCCAGTGAAGGCAGGAGAGGGGTTTATTTCTTGAACCCCATGGATCTTTTAGCGATGAAAACTTTTTCAGTAGTGAAATACACATGCAAAAAAGATTTAACATGACACTGATCCATCTGTGAACCACTTTTCCTGACCAGGGTCACAGCAGCCTGAAACCTCTTCTTGAAGCCAAACTAGCAACTGCCTTTTATTTCTGCAAGTATATATATCTTCTATCCCTTCTAAATGGGCTTGGGCAGGATGGTTGATATGTTTTGTACTCATTTTTGTCTATTTTCAGTAATCTTTGGTTTGTGAGCTTTCTGCTTGGTTGCTTTACCAAAAACAAAAACAATGGCACTTTAATTTGTAAAGTACATGTATTAGTTTTTTTAGAAACAATCTGCCTTCAGTTTTACCCCAGCACTGTACTTTTAGTAGGTCTTCCTTTTTATGTTATCTCATTTTTAACCATTCAAATGCATAGTAGTGAGAGATGTTGTGAGAGATTCTCAAAATCTGATGTTAAGTGTTGTTCAACTGGGCTGTTGCTTGACAACGTCCAGTAAGAATGGAAGTTTAAGTGCAAGATACTCCTACTTGAGTAGACGTGAGTCTACCATTCCTCAAAGTAGGATGGGCTGAGAATTTGTATCTTGTGGTTGCAATCTGTGATCACTGCCCGTTTTTGGACGTTTTAAGAAAACATCAGTTGTCATCTCAGAAGGTCCCTCCATTAATCACTTCTGTATTCTTCAGTTATTTACAAAACAGTATGGATAGCCATTGATTTTCTGATTTACTTGCTGATGCATGAAGTTTCACTGTGCCAAACCCAGAAAAAATCAGTGAAAGAGGAACCAGTTGCTGATGTTTTAAGCCTTTTCTCCCCGTGGCTGTTCGATTTTGAAATTCACCTTGTGTTTTAACTGCTTGGCAGGCAGACCTGCTTCAGTAAGGTGTGCATAAGAGTTACATTCCTTTTCTGCCTGTAGGGTACACTTAAGAAGTGCAAATCTTCAGGTCTCAGGGAAACATGATGGCACACTGGGGCTACTGGGACACTGGCAACCACCCATCAAGTTTAATGAGATGTCAGTGAAGGGGCTACACAGAGACGTGGCACCAGTGAAAGCGGGAGAGGAGGAGAGGAGACTGAAGTGAGAGAGTAGGCGTCTTTGCCAGCCTCAGTACTGATGACTCCTCCTTAGGGTACAGGATGGGCGTTAATTGTGTTTGAAATTATAGTTGAGGAAAATTCTTGTGCAAAAAAATTTTGTAGTGGGAATTTTCAAAATGGTTGGTAAGTTGCCTTTGTTTTAAACAAAGTTTCTTTTACAGATTTTCCCAAAAGAAGCATCCGGAAGAAGTACTTTGATTTATGTCTGCATTAAAGCGAACAGAGATTTAAGCTACCCAGGGTCAGAGTTTTCATCTGAACCAGACATTCAGATAAAAATTTCATGAGAGCTGTAGAAGAACTATAAATCCTTCAAATCTCAGCAATCATTACCTTTTAATGCAGACTATGAATATGCCTTAAAGGTGTTATTTGTTACAGGGGATGGTTGAAAGGGTGTCTGATACACAAGAAACTATGCAGATGTATAATATTAAATTAAATATCAATTACTAATATGTGAAAACTATAAAAGGACCAACTGACAACCAACTGTTTAATATGTGAGTCCTTAAAGTAATGACGCAGCTAATAAAATTCAAATTCACTTGTTGGGGGACTGGTCAAAACCTTGCTAAATTATTTAATGTGGCAAGTAGAACAGTGTTTAAAATTATGAAAGCATATGGTAAAGAAGGAAAAGAAATACAGTCCATGCATGCACTCTGGACCAAGAATTGTTGTGCTTATGACAGGAGCTGGGAGTAGCTAAGCCAACATCTTTACTGAAAAAAGTATATTAGAAAACATGCATACAGCATAATTTACAATATTTTCTAGAGCAAATAGCGCAGGATAAAAAGTTTAACAAACATCATTACATACAGCAGTTGTCAAGAATGTTATCCTTGTTCCTCATTATATGCAATATTTTGCTGCGATGAACACCATAACTCTTAGCAGTTGAGGTCCAACTCTCTTTGGCGTCCAGTCTCTTTACAACACCGACTCATTCAGCTAGTGACAGCGGCTTGCACTTATTTAACACCACTGTACTTCTTATGCAGCATCTGCAGGTGTCAAGCAGACAGGAGGTCGGCGACTTTTCTAGAATGAACAATGTCTGTTGGCTGTTGATGGTTTACGCATCGCCTAAGGTCAACTCAACATTGGCTTCCATTCTTATAGGCAGACCTGGATAGGCAAGACGATGCTCAAGCAGGACCAGAAATGTGCATGTCTATAACCAGGACTTTTTGCTAGTGCTTATAAACTAAGTTAACTATCATTAAAATGGCCTAAACAGGACCGAACATGTAAACGGATCGGGCATGTAACCGACGCTGGCCTAATCTGGATATGTCAGACAAACTTTATAGAGAATCAGCAGCATAATAATTTACATTTTGTCGCTATTTTTTTATGTTGATAATGCAACTTTAACCTTCTTGTAAGTGGAGTGCACTGTAATTACTGCAAGTCAAAGTTTGCCAACAAGGAGATACAGATGCTTAATAGAACAGCTGTTCAAATCTGTTGAAATTATCTAGAACTGAACAAACACCTCTAGAAAAAAATTCAGTGTTTAAAAAAGGTATATAATACTAATATTAATGTTTTGATCCATCCATCCATCTCTCCATCCATTATTTAACTGCTTGTACTATTCAGGAATGTGGGAGTCCACAGCCTATGGACTAGTTTAGTATATCATCAACAACACTGGCTTTATAAGAAAGGCCTGCTTGTCATGATGAATAAAAAGCTTGGCCACTGCATGATAGTAGAACAAGATCTTAAAAGACTTTAATATCCATAGAATTTTGCAAAGGTCTTCCAGAGGACTTTCCAGTGTCCAGCTCTGAGCATCTTTGAATCTTTGAATCTTTATCAGAAGTATAGAATTGTGAAGCAAATTTGCGCCTCTTTGAAGAACAAAGCCTATCCTTCTTAAACAGCGGTCATTTTCAAAGGACTGTTGCGTACGCAGCTCAGAATTTGTATGACAGCATATCATGTTGCTGTGAAGGCAATGGATGGCCCTTGTCCTTATAACCTTCTTCATGTTTTGCACTTTGATATTTCCAATATGTCTTCCTTTTTACTTGCTGTTTACAGAGGGGGTAAAATTGTGATCTTTGTTACTCTTTAAAAGGAGCCAACTAGTGTTTTTGTCTGATGTAAAGATGATGAAAGCAGTGATATTTCAGAGAAGTTATAGATTCAGGAAAGGGAGGGTCTCCATTTGTATTTGCTCTGCATTTTTATTTTTTACTGCCAAGAGCAAAGAAGAAATCTGGTAGGTTTTACAGTGAAAAGGATAAGCTGCATATCACAGAAGTATAAACAAGCACGGACAGCTCTGCATCCTCATACTGCCGGTAAATGACCTCCTGAAGATTTCTGCTCTGTGGGTGCAAGGACATAAATTTTTTTGGCAGTGGCAGAGCACAGAAGCCCTCCAAGCCTAGGCCGGTCATCATTAAAATGGGAATCCAGAGGGCTGAATCTGACGTGAGAGGCAGAAGCGCCTATTTGTGCAAGTGCTAACATTACCATAGCCGCTTCTCTGTGAGCTCAATGCTTAAAGTGAAGTGGTGCAGGGAAGTCTCCAGCAGGCACACGGACTGAAACACCACTGTAGTGTCACACTACTTCATGTTCCTCAGGTTTATTGATTTTTCTCCTTCCTGGTTTCTAGGGGAACAAAAAACAAAGAAAGTGGTGCAAATGGACCCATATACTAATATCATAACTTTTCTTTGAACCTTCCTTAAAAAAGTGACCCTCAATCTACACCTATGAGCCACAACATGAAAACCACTGAGAGGTGAAGTGAATAACATTGATTTTCTCGTTACAATGGCACCTGCCAAGGGGTGGGGGAATATTTTAGGCAGCAAGCAAACAGTCAGGTCTTGAAGTTGATGTGTTGGAAACAGGAAAAATGGGCAAGTGTAAGGATCTGAACGACTTTGATATGGGCCAAAGTGTGATGGGTCAACGACTGGGGTCAGAGCATCTCCAGCTCTTGTGGGGCATTCCCGCTATGCAGTAGTTAGTACCTACAGTACCAAAAGTGGTCCAAGGAAAGATAGCTGGTGAACCAGAGACAGGGTCGTGGGCTCAATAATGCATATGGGGAGCCAAGGCCTTGGTCTTGTGGGGTGGGGGTTCCCGGTATGCACTGGTCAGTACCTACAGTATCAAAAGCAGTCCAAGGAAGGACAACTGGTGAACTGGTGACAGGGTCATGGGTGCCCAAGGCTCACTGATACCCAACTTGTCTGATCCCACAGAAGAGCTACTGTAGCACAAATTGCTGAAAACCTTAATGCTGGCCATGACAGAAAGGTTTCAGAACGCACAGTGCTTCTCAGCTTTGCTGTGTATGGGGCTGCATTTATCAGAGTGCCCATGCTAACCCCTGTCCACCACCGAAAGTGCCTACAATGGGCACACGTTTTTCAGTTTGTGTGGCCTGCCGGATGTGTGTGCATTGTTTACCAGGGGAAGAGAAGGCAGCATGATGCACTATGGGAAGAAGACACTGTGATGCTCTGGGCAATGTTCTGCTGGGAAACCCTGGGTGCTGGCATTCATGTGGATGTTAATTTGACCCGTACCACCTATCTTAACATTGTTGCAGACCATGTACACCCCTTCATGGCAACAGTATTCCCTGATGGCAGTGGCCCTGCCACACTGCAAAAATTGTTCAAGAGTAGTTTGAGGAACATGACAAAGAGTTCAAGGTGTTGTCTTGGCCTCCAGATTCCCCAGATCTCAATCCAATCAAGCATCTGTGGAATGTGCTGGAAAAACAAGGTTGATCTCTGGAGGCCCCACTTCCCAACTTACAGGAATTAAAGGATTTGCTTCTAAAGTCTTGGTGACACCTTCAGAGGTCTTGTGAAGTTTATGCTTCGACAAGTCAGAGCTGTTTTGGCAGCATGACGGGGACCCACACAATTTTAGGCAGCTGGTTTTAATGTTGTGTAAATCGTCCATCATTCTAATCTATCATAACTCAACCAATAAAATTTTACAAAAGCTTTCTTCTATCTTTTTAACGTTCATTGCCGGTTAATAATGTTGCTATGTATGATGGAAATCTGTGAAATTATATACAGCTGATAATATCCATTATTAAGTGTTATGGTGTAAAACTGCAATTTGTACTTTCTAGCTCTCTGAACAATTTCAGATGAACACGTTCTATTTATTCGTTTTATATATTTTATGAACTGACTTGATGTATAAAAATCACTTGCTATTGAAATATGATCTCATACCAGAAGACTGCTTGTGGTTGTACTGTTTGTCTTAGTGTTCATCACCATGGTGGGGAAGTGTACATCAGTGGAATGTAAGTTGAAGTTATTTCACATATTATCGTACAGGTAAAGTAAACTAGGTTACTGGCTGTTCAATATGTGATAACACAAAATGGTCAGGCGGGGATATGGCTTGGGAGGATTCAAATATTGTGTCACTTTAACAGCATAAGGGAAGCAAATTATTTAACAAAATGCACCTTAGAACATTCAAGGCCCATCGAAGTGGAAGATGTGACCAGGTCTTTGGAGAAGTAGGAAAATAAAAATATGAATGAACTCTAAACCTCTGTGACCTCATAAATGTGACGTTATATGAAAAAAATGCTGCATTGGATCCAAATAAAATGGAGCTTGAATGGCAGTTGCATCTGCCCAAAGTATAGAGTTTTCCATTTTAATGGGGGATGACAAGTTGTGCTTAGGCACCACTCCAAATGTACTTCTCCTGCACTTGAATTAAATTGCATTAAAATTTATTAAATGTCCTGTGTAAAGACAAAAATAACAAAAATATAAGTATGAAAATGTTTGTACTTGGGTTACTTGTTATGTTGAGCATACAGGTGTGTCAGTGTCCCTAAAATACATTTCAGCGGTGTGACAGCACAGGAATATTTTATTTGATGCTTTTTATGCAAAAAGAGCAGGGGTCAGCATGAACCTACTGTGTGGTTGGCTGGTCAAGTGTATGTATTTAGTTTGAGAGCTTCTTCTTCTTTTGGCCGCTCCCGTTAGGGGTCGCCACAGCGGATCAAAAGCTTACACTTCCTCCTGTCCTCTGCATCTCTCTCCGTCACCCCCACCACTTGCATGTCCTCCTTCACCACATCCATAAATCTCCTCTTAGGCCTTCCTCTCTTCCTCTTGCCTGGCAGCTCCATCCCTAGCATCCTTCTCCCGATATATCCAGAATCTCTCCTCTGCACATGTCCAAACCAACGCAATCTCGCCTCTCTGACTTTGTCTCCAAACCGTCTAACCTGTGCTGCTCCTCTAATATACTCATTTCTAATCCTGTCCATCCTCGTCACACCCAATGCAAATCTTAACATCTTTAACTCTGCCACCTCTAGCTCTGCCTCCTGTCTTTTGGTCAGTGCCACCGTCTCCAACCCATAAAGCATAGCTGGTCTCACTACCATCTTATAGACCTTCCCTTTCGCTCTTGCTGGTACCCTTCTGTCACAAATCACTCCTGACACTCTTCTCCACCCACTCCACCCTGCCTGCACTCTCTTCTTCACCTTTCTTCCACAGTTTGAGAGCAAGTAAGTTAAATTTAGTGAATTTTCTGTCTATTCTGCATTTTCTGGGCTGTGTAACTGTAACAACAGCACAGTTCATATTTGCATTTTTTATTGTAAGTCTAACTCGTATGTCTCCTCCAAGCTGCGCGCTAGCTTGTTGCTGAACAAATTCTTCTGTACGCTTGAATTTCAGTTTGTTCCCAGTTCTCCAGAGGAGTGTACGCTATCTTCGGCTTCTATGATAAGAAGTCCATGAACACTCTGACTTCGTTCTGTGGAGCACTGCACACCTCCTTCATAACCCCAAGCTACCCCATCGATGCAGATGTGCAGTTCGTAATCCAGATGAGGCCGTCGCTGCGGGGAGCTGTCCTTAGTCTTCTGACCCATTACAAGTGGGAAAAATTTGTCTACCTCTATGACACCGACAGAGGTGAGTTGTGGTCATATTTGTGACATAAGATTCATGCTCCTTTCTAAATGTGTCAGTGTTGTTCAAGAAAAAGAAGATGCATGCAATAAATTCACATATAATATATAAATATACATTACATGGGGGATGCAGTGGTGCCTATTCGTGCTGGGACTGCTCCCCTCGTGGGGTTCAAGTCCAGCTCAGGGGCATGCATGGAGTTTGCTTGTTTTCCTCCATGTTTGTAAGAACATAAATAATATGCTGGAAGAAGGCAACGGCAAACCCCTTCTGTCCCTCCTCGCCTTGAAAACCACAGCAGTGGGTGCCTAAGAGTCAGACATGACTCAATTGCACTTTCCAATTCCATTGTACACACATGATAAATATGTATAAGTTATATATAATAAATATTTTTAACTTTAGTTTATAATAAAATAAAGTCTGGCTCAAGGCTCTAGTTTCAAGTTGGGAAAATGGCAGGCATACTCAGATTTGATTTCATATTAGCTCAGATGTTGCCAGTGTTCCCTGCATTCATGAAATTTTACTGTCTGTGCAAAAGGGAGGTTTCTGAAATTCATGATTTTCTGCTGAGCTGCAAGTTTCAGGAGTAATTTGAGTGTCAAAGGGTTGGAGGCAGCATAGGAGCAGTCGTCTTCAAAATGCCGCAGATAAACAAGAAATGCAATGGAATGCAGCACAGACTTTGTCTAATAAATACCCTTATCAGAGATTTTTTTTTGCCTTTACCCTAGACAAACCTTGTTTAGTGTATACTTCTGTTATGAATTAGCTTTTGCTTTTCAGTTGGTCAGTAAATTCATTTTCTGGGTTGTTAACAACTATCAAATCATTGCAGCTCCTTTAAATCAAATACACAATTTTCCATCCAAACACGTGGCTGCTATCCATAAAATTCAGGCAGATTAAATTTGATGGTTTTCCTCTCATTTTTGGCTTGGGTTCTTTGATTCAACAATTTTGGAAAGGGAAAGCAAATTACACAATATATTTACAAGATAAATAATAGATAAGTGCCCTGCTACAGTTTGTGCTGCTGCAGCTGGTAGTGCTGCTGCCTCACCGCACCTGTGATTTTTGGGCAAAGGTTCAAATCTTTCTCAGTGTGGAGTTTGCATGTTCTCCCCATGTTTGTGCGGGTTTCTTCCAGGTTTTACAGACTCCCTCCAAAGGCTTATGTTTCAGGTTAATCGGTCAACCTAAACTGCCCATGTGTGACTTTCTGTGTGGCCACCCTGAAATGGACTGAATCATACCCCTCCTACTCTGGTGCCCCGTGGTTGCAGGATATGCTCTGGAGTGCTGTGACCCTATATGTACTGACCCTGTATATTAACTTTGCTCATTGGTTTGCATTGGCAATTTTACTGTTATCTCCTCAACTGCAGATGACATACCTTTCCAAAAGAAGTTTAGATTTACTTCTCTGGAGAGTCAGAAATTTACACCATGTAAGGCCGTTAATATTTTACATATACAGTTCGACGTCGATTATGTGAATGTCGATTAACTGAACGTCAATTGTCCGAACCATCAGTTATCCAAACCACACCTCCCCCCACAAAAAAGCATTATCTACTTATTTAAAGTTAAATAGTATTATTTTGTCATTACAGGAATTAAAAATCAAAGGTTAGCTTTAACTACTGTGTGGACTCAGGACTTCCTCCCATTACCTCGATTGTCTGTTGTGTGTTGTGAGCACTGGCGTGTGTGTGTGTATGTGTGTGTGTGTGTGTGTGTGTGTGTGGGAGGGGGCAGTTAGCTTTCACTCAGTCTGCTGCAAGCCACTGCACTCTGAACTTATTGCCGCCGATTGTTTCTGATCATTCGATGTTCCAGTTTGTTTGTGGCCATTTCAAAGTCATGCACTGCGCCATTTTCTTATTAATGTCAATGCTGCTGCACTATTGTGTTAACAGCGGCCTTCACGGGCAAAACAAACCTCAATGTAAGTCAATGAAAGACAAGAGAAACATTACTGATAGACTGGAAAAGGGCAAATCACTTTCTAAGAAATGTAATATTGGTAAAGGAACCGCATCTGATATAAAAAGCAGAAAAAATTAAATGTTGAAGTTTGGTTCAAAATTAGATGTTGAGGATGACTAAAAAGGAAAGGAAGGGAAACATTAGTGATGACAAATTAGAATTAAGGCTAATTTCATTTTTTTCATATAAACTGGGTTTTCTCATATATGTTTTGCTATCCAAACTTTTTGATTAATCAAACCAACCTTTGGTCCCAGTTGTTTTGTATAATCAACATTCTGCTGTAAAATAGCTTATTTATCATAAATTTGGACTCCATAAGAAATGCAACAGAAAATTTGTGATCCCAAGCCTTTCTCATAACTACAATACAACATTCTACCTGCCTTTTTCACTAATATCAGTATTAATTTTATTCAAAACAGGAATCCCATTACTTGAAAGTGTTGTAGAAAGAAATCAGCTTGCAAGGGGAAATATCATAAGTCAGAGATGTCAAAGGCTAAAAATATGTGGATTCCTCTTCTGATTATTGAGTTGAGCTCTTCCACCCACATCCATGCAGCATACAAACACATTCTAGACACCTATGTGCTTCCGGCTTTGTGGCCACAGTTTGGGGTAGAAGCTCCTTTCCTGCTCCAGCATGACTGCCCCCCATGCACAAAGTAAGTTCCATAAACACACAGTTTACCAATTTTGGTGTGGAAGAACTTGAGTGGCTGCATAAAGCCCTGACCTCAACCCCACTGAACACCTTTTGGGAAGAACTGGAACCCCAAATGTGAGCCAGACCTCCTCGCCCAACATCAGCGCCTAACCTCGCTGATGCTCTTGTGGCACAAATTCCCATAGCTGCACTCCAAAATCTGGGGGAAAGCCTTCTCGGAAGAGTGAAGGCTGTTATAGCAGCAAAAGGGAGCAACTTCATATGAATGCCCATGGGTTTGGAATATCGTATACTATATATACTCTGTGTGTGTGTGTGTGTGTGTGTGTGTGTGTGTGCATATAAATATATATTTATATATATATTTATATGCACACACACACACACACACCATGACTGTGGGTAGGTTGGCTCAGCCGGCTGCACAAGGCTTTAATCCTCTGGTTACAGCACATAATAATTTATGCCTAATTGGATTAGACACAGGGACAGGACAGCAGGCCCTCTGAGACTTTTACAGGTCCTTCATGTGCCTCACGCCTGGTGCCTTGCTGCTTGGCTCTGAGTCTTTTCTAGCACTCAGCCCCGAGGTGAGAGTCTCCTGAAGCAGCTGTAGAGCAGAAGGGACAATGTGTCTAAAAAATGTTTTATTCTGTCTCTGTTCATGTGTGCACAGCTTTGAACAGACCACATCATTTTTTTCGAGTTTTTTAATAAAGCAAATATAATAATTCCCATAATAATCACTGTAATGTTTATTTATTTGTATGCAGTCATTTGCTGTTAGAGGGTTAATAGCCTGCACTGGGGTCTGTGGTGGTTACGCTCTGTCGAGTCTTTTGGATTTAATACAATGGATATCCAACAAAGGAAATATGTTACTGTATTGTAATAGGCAAAGGACTGGGTCTCCTGTATTTTCATTGTCTATAGAAAAAACTGTGACCATAGCTTGGTTTTTTGACACAAAAAGTAGGACAATGGTGATATGGAGAAGTCAAGTGATCAGTGAAAGATGTAGATTGAACATCTGTGGGCAACCAGCAGCACTTGGGCAATGGTCACAGAGAGTGTAGAGAAGAGCACGTAGGCCAAGTCCATAGAGCTGTGTAAGATTCTACAGGCGGGTAGAGACTGGTGAGAGCCTCTCTCTTTTAAAAGTTCTGGGTGCTGTTTAATTGCCTGACTGCCTAAGAGAATTGTTAGGCCCACACATGCATGTTTGTACCAGGCAGCCTCTGGTAAACAGTGAGGAGTTGAGACACTTTTGTGGAATTTGAAAGTTTCATCATTTTTAATGAAATCTAACGGCTTGTGTGTGTGTGTGTGTGTGTGTGTGTGTGTGTGTGTGTGTGTGTGTGTGTGTGCGCGCCTGCAAAGGCCCGATTAATTACTCAGTGCTAAATGGCTCCGCAGGACAGCTCAGCAGTGAGGTGCAATCTCATTAGCGCAGTGTGGGAAAGCAGGCACAGTGCAATAAAGATGCCGAATTGAAGGGCACCCCTTGCCAGGCTGGAATGAAGTTGAGAAAAATCAATTAAGAGCTGAAATTTATGCTCTGTAACATTTCTACACATACTGCCTTGATCAGAACATGACACGGTGGAATCAAACATGGATTGTTTTTCCTGAACAATCTATATTACCAGAGGGTTACAAGTATTATACCAATTCTATCTACGCTTTAAAGTTTTACTTATTGGAACGTGCCTTCGACTCCTTACTGACTCTTGGGCAATCATTGACATGGTTTTCAAGGCAAGGAGGAACAGAAGTGGTTTGGCATCGCCTTCTTCTGGCATATTTTTTCCTTAGAGGGGTGCAAACATGGAGGAGAACCTGAAAATTCCACATATGCCCCTGAGCTGGACTTAAACCCCACATCAAGTAAAAAGCCCAGGAGCTGTGAGTCACCAGCTTACCCTGCTGCATCCCCCAACAGTACTCACTATAACACCCAGAAAATCACCCATAAATCTATTATACAGTAAAATCCAATTTTATATTAATTATTTTGTCGAAAATCCCTGACTTGCTTTTATGGGCTGAGCCATCGATCTTCCTCCTTTGTGATGTGCACTTGGTGTATAGGCTGAAACAGACTTTCCATCAACTAACGTGGTGTGGTAATCGTGTGATCGCAAATATTTATTTGCCTGCTGACCCGTCACCCTTACCACACGAGAAACACATTAATTTACACTCGGATTTTGCCAATATCTTCTGGGACTGACTGCTGGCACTGACTGGTTCTTTTGTGTGTTAAAATTGGCGCTTCCACTGTCACACATAGAAAATGTTTTGCATGACACCGACAAATGGCAGATTTCTCGGTGGTCAATCTGTGGTCAAAGGGATTTACCGCCAGCAATGCATTCACTGATCCTTCAGGGCTCAGGTTTGACAGGGATTTGCCAGTAGCAGTAAAGGCCAAACTGGCTTTCTGTGTCTCTGCTGCACCTGGATTCCTTGTTTTATATAGCTGTGATTTAAAGGAATCAGTGAAGGAGGTTTAAATTTAAACGCTGCATTATTAAAGGGCATTAAATACAGTAAATCCTGGGAATTATACTTGTTCCATTTTATGTCTTTGTGGATATGCGTTATAACAGATCCAGGGCCCGATGATTTATAATTAAAGACCATTAGACAAGAGAATTTTATGACTGTTTATGGTGCATGAAGAACAAGTTTGTCATTGACTAAACAGTTAACACATGGATAAATACTGTATATATATTTAATGTATATATATTTAGCCTGCAGACTACTAAACTTAAAAGGCATGAGACTGCAGACATTAAAGAATTTACCCAAAAATCTTACTGAACAATAATATCAGGGTTACAGACATAACAAACTATATGCCAATTTGCCCCTGAAAACAGGCTGAGTGAGAAATCGGATAACAGGAACATATTTCCCGTTATTTTACATTGGGAAAAATGGTGACACGTTCCAACCCCATCAGGAAACCACAAACCAATTTTTCCAAATATTACTAGAACTCTATAAAACAGGATTCTTGCCCATGTCACACACGCTGTGCACTATGGCATAGCATATCACACGCACGGTGCGTTGTGAGTACAGTGCATTGCCCCCTTTGTTCACAGGAGGGAGATCAGAACCCACACCAATCCACAAGCAAGGGATGCAGAAGAACCGGGGCCTCCACGTTTCACAGTTCAAGACTTTGCCTACAGTTCAGATTTCCTTCTCCCAGAGTTTAAAACCAGCACATTTCTCATAATCATTAAGGGGTAGCTTTCAGGCCATAAAATTTGGAAACAATGTGTGTTTTCTTGCACCCAGTAGACAGTAACAAACATTCAGTAATGAAAATTATCTTAAGAATAAGTACAAACAATTTAAAATTAATAAACGGCAGTTTACTGGAATAAACTATTGATGTATCTACAGAGTGAAGAAACAGCTGATAAAAGAGAGGAAGTCGATGCTAACTCTTCTGTCACATTCAGATTATGAAGCCTGGCATAAAATTTAAAAGTGTCAAACCACCCTAAGCAGCTTTAAAACTCAGCTCCTTCACCGACTCGTCTCCTTCCACCTCGGCCATCTTCTTCAGACCCTCGAAAATCAATCCTTTGGTTTGAACTGAAAGGTTGTTAGCATGCAACCGCAAACAAAGCGAGACAAAGTGTTGAGGGGGGCACCAACTTGCAAACAGCTGAGTGGCCGCAGATCACTCTATGTAAAGATACAAAGTTGCATACATTTTGGAAATGTAAGCAACAGTATTTGTGATAAATGAAAGCATTGAATAAATGCATTGAACTACTGCTAACTACGCCGCAATATTTACAGTCACACACCCGCACGGCGCCATGTTCAAAATTTTGTCTATGGTGCATCGGACTAAATGTGTCTTGTAGCAAAAAACTCTCCAGATACCAAATATGCAGTATAGCCGTTACAGCAAAAAATCAGATATTGAAATGTAAACATAAAAGGAGTTGGTTCTATATGTGACCATGACGTATTATGATTTTCAAATGTTTTAAATAATCATTTGGAAAGCAATAGTAGCTGGACTACAGAAAGTGATTAGACCGTGTAGCTGTCAGTATACACATCTTTTGATCATCCTGTGGGCCAGGATGAGTCTTGAACTTGATACTGGTAGCTACAGTAGAGAGAGAGAGAAGAAAAATAGTTAAAATATCATTATTTATATACTGGATGCTTCCATTAGGAATTTTTAAAATTGTACTATCTTTAGTTATTTTAGTATAATTCTGTTTTTAGGTAGCATATACTGTATGGCCTGTTTTTACACACGCACACAACAGATTTCAGAAGAATCCACCAAAATAGTAAATGGTCTCTGCTTTACCTTTATCTTTCTACAGTGTGTATAGCATGGCTAATGACTGCAGGTGTTGATGATCAATAACACAATGACAAACATTACATATTTAAGGGATCCTTCAGTTAACAGCTATCATTGAGTAGTTTATGTGAACAACCTGTCTTTTCATTTTAAAATGAAAATACTGATGGATGTCAAAGTTAATAAAAGTACTAAAATAGTGGGTTATTGTTTATTATCAATTATATCTAAGATTTTTACAGAACCTAACCAGGAAATATATCAAGGTGTTGATCATTATTTTTTTAGTGACTCTGATTTTGTAGTAAATGTGAATTTGAAGTTAGAAGCAAAACTAAATAAGATTTGATTTCCGGTCCCAGGTATGCTTGTAAATGGAGTAACTGGTGTATCGATTGTGTTGGGAGAATATTAGCTGAGGCAATGCATCAGTCTATAGCAGCAATAGAACTTTGTTAGACAAGCTAGCAAAGTTTAACATAAGAAACATATTATACATAGTACTGCTTTCAAGCAGACACTGGTTAGGTGAACCGTGTTAAGGATTCGGATCTTTGTTCTGCAGACCTTCACCTTCATACCTATACTGTCACCTATACATAACATATTATAAACTTGAATGCTTAGCTGTATATGGGGCATAATATTTGCATGATTTTGTTCTGCCATTGATTACAAGGTGTCTAAGTCTGTCCATAAACTCTTGTTTACCCTCAAATGTTTATCGAGATGTTGTTTACCCTCAAATTAGCTAAATATATTTTCACAGCAAAATGTATAAATGCACTTGGTTTCAGAGACAGTTCTGTATTTCTTCATAGGCAAGTCTTCTTTGTCTTAAGTGTATTTATTATTTGTGTAAGCGTTAGATATTTATTAATATTAGGCATAAGTCATTTTTGCACTGTTGTAGATTGTAAGCACTAATAGCCATCAAGCAGACAAAAACTTGACAAAACAGTACATATTTTATATCTTTCTTCTGCTGCAGGCTTCCTGGAAAAAGTCTTTGAACAACTTTTTTATACTAAATAGGTATTTCTGCATTTATTTTTGCACGCATTCATTTTAGCATATTTTTAATGAAATTTAAATAGGCTTAGTTAGGGATGCAGAAAATGAATAGTAACTGATCGTCAGCAAAGGATGCCCGTGCACCAAAAATATGAGTCATGCAAGAAAGTGGCTGCAAATGCATGTGAAATGGAAAGGAAGAGACTTAAAGAGACACCTCTGCCTGCTACATGGTCCTTTAGAGATATGCATTGCTCGCCGGATCTGTTTGATGTCCCTCCCACCGTTTTCGGGAGATGTGTGGCTCACATTACACCTTGGCCAGAAGACAGTGTCGGTTAAATTAAAAGTAGATCAAAGGACCCGGTCTGCTTCTTCTTCATTTCTGGCTTTATGATGTACGGCTTTAAGACTAATTAAATGCTAGAAACAGACACTGAAGACAAAGGCTAAGGGAAAAGCCCCACGGTGGCTTGTGCTGCTTAAACAAATTATTTCACCCTGTCACACTAAGTAAGAAGGAAGCACTAACTGAAAACTGCAGGAGGGGCTTAACCACAGCAGAGCTTTGAGATTTTCTTCTTTTTTGCCTCTCATTACCTTCATTTTCAGGTCTGTCATTAAACATTATCTGCAGTTTTTACAAAATTTACACAATTCTTATTACTACATTTATAACATGTAAATCATGAATTTTTGTGCTTAACTTGCATATGTGTGTGTGCGACCGATATACATATATACTATACATGCATCATACTTTAAAATCTGGCATGGTGTACATTAAATGCTTAAATTAATTTATTTCGGTGACACTTTGCTCCAAGGAGACTAACAGTGTTAAATGCCTACCCACTGATACAGCTGGGGAGATGGTTCCTGCTGCACATGGTTTCACAGATATGTTCCTCCTTATTTGTCAGTGTGTCTCTCTGTAAGACACCCATACAAACAGTTTTTTTAAAGAAAAGTTTAAAAAGTGTGTTTCTGCTCATTTGATTCTAAAAGGCGCTTTTGTTTTTGAAGATAATGGCTATGCAATTGTAGTCCTGAATGTGTTTTCCTCAGCAATGAGATGGCTTGTTTCTTGCCTCTTGCCACTCCTGAAGAGTTTATTTGTCAAGTACATAGCAACCGAGCACACCATGCAACGAAATGCGTCCTGACGCAACAGGAGACTGTGCGTGGTTACATTCCAGAAAGAAGAAAATGTACGAGTACAGAACAACTCGAAAAAATTTACGAGTAAAGAACAACAAAAAAACAAACAATCAGACAGTCAGTCAGACTTCATAGAGTACATTTTCACTACCTTTCACTACATTTTCAGCCATCGTGTCGGCGCCAAATGCCGCGACATTTCACAACTTATCGAAACAATGCCACGGTAAATCAAAGCCAAAGGCTTTAAATAAAATAAACAAAACCAAACTGGAGCATGCGAACCACAGAGAATGAGTCCAGCGAAGTCACTGCCTGGTCCGGCACTAGGGGGGTCAGCCATTTCTCAGTGAAACACAGGATGTTACAGTCCCTCACGTCTCGCTGGAAGATCACTCTTCTAATGCAACTTTAGTTCATATCTGATGGGTGCACCATTGCTTATGGGGATATTTCAAAATTATTTCCATTTGTTCGTATATTTTAAAGAAGTTAGTTTCTCTTCATCCTGCATAAATGGTACAGCTAACAAACTACTTTATGTGCAAATGATGTTTGAATAGTTTAAATCTTTGATTTTATTTCATATCGTAGCAGTTACTGGTACAAGGAATGTGTCATGCACGCAGAAATGTGTCAGTATTGGACACCAAGTTGTTTTTCTTGAATCACAAATGTTGTGATATGGCAATGATGAAGATGGTTCGACCATAAAATGTGAAGCAAAGCAGTTTTATTTGTGGGCTTTTTAAATATAACTTCATCTGTCTTCTAAGAAAGGGGTTCAGCAGAAATAAAGGTACAATATAATGTGTAAGCAATCTTTGGTTCTTAATGTGATATTTCTTTTCACCCAGGAATTTACTGAGGTCACAGTTACGTTTCCATCCCATGCACTTGACCACAGTGCTACCTCCTACTTCATTGTATGTCTTTGTAGTTGTGCTGGGATTGAGGTGCCCTCACTGAAGGGAAGTCTTTTTAAAATCTGGTTTCATCTCAACATGTCACAGTGAAACAGAATGAGCTAAGGTAACACTACGCATTTTCAGAAGGATTTCTTTTCAGATCGTAAAAAAGAGGCCACTTTGGCCCGATACAGCATACACAAAGGCCAAGCTGCACCAGAGATTGAGCTAATTCAACCCAGACCCACACAACAGTGGCTTGGAAAAGTCAGACTCTGTGCTCTTCATGTCGACACTCAGAGGGCTCCAAAGGCCAGACTTCACATAGCAACACAGGGGGCCTGACCTTCAAAGGAATGGTTTCAAAAACAAAATAACAAAAGCGTATGAGCAATCCTACAATTACAACTAAAATTATATAAAGGTTACGTTTGCTTTTGATTTAGACAGTGGGTGTAATATTGCAAAACGTGTTATTTTTCATTGATAGGTTTGCGATGCAAGTGAACACCTTAAGTGACTTGGATTGGTTGTTTGTCATTTATTTTTTCATGAGGCATGTTTGTGCTTATTTCTTTTATTAATATATCAGTATTACACAACTGCTAGACTTCCTTTGGGAACTGAGGAAAGGAAAATAGTCAGCATGAAATGCAATGGTTAACTGTCTCCTGGATCAACAACATTTTATGTACAATCATTTAGAAAGAATCTCACATAGGCTGGCATGTGGGGGAGAGGAATAAATGTGATTTGTTAGTGAGAATCGCTGCAAAAGTGAAGCTGTTGTCTCAAGCATGGAAATACAATTTTAGTTTTTTATTTCTGGTTTTATGGGAAATGCTAACTGTTTAACACTTTGAATACAGGATGGTGGGCTATGTGGAAGTCCTTTTGTACTTTTACCTGGGTTCAATGCGCCACTCTTTCCAGGAGTGTTGCAAAACATACTGTAGGTGTACTGCACTCCATTCTCATTGATATTCTCCACGCTGAACACTGATACGTTTTCATACGCAACATCAAACTTCTCCCACGTTCAAGTCCTGAGGTCAGTGCAGTGAAGAGTACTAGGCTGTGAATGCAAATACACCCCTCCTTTCACCAGTATGCTGCAAAGAAAAGAGAAAATAAAATGTGCCTTGTAGGCACACATAATACATGGTACGATAACAATAATAAACATATTTGTTTGCAGTGTCCTTGCAGCATAGACTTCTTCAACAGCCCCAGCAAGCAGTGATTGAAACTCACCACAGCGGTCTATCATTCAGACCACCTGGACACATTTACCTAACCCGCAGCATTGCTGTTCTATTAATACTTGTAGTTTAAGGAAGGAGTATTTTCACCTAGGAATTTATGGAGAACCTCTAACCTCTAACCTGCTAGTAGCCAAGGGGGGGGTAAACTTTCACAAGGCAGAAGGGAACAAATAAAAAGAGCTGTGCACATATCTGCTAAAAAAATCACTGCATTATGACAAAATGCTGTGTTTCAAGCATTTGCCTGTAAGGTAAGGTACATATCTGAGTTAGAAAGATTTTGCTGTTTGGATTTTTTTATTTTGCACAGAACACCTGAAAAAGCTTGGCCTAATTTCATGATTTTAATTCACTTTTATTCCTATTAAGCTTTAAGCAATAGTAATTGAGCTTTTTTCTTTGTTTTCTGAAGGGAGAGTCTTATACAAAAGGAAATCTCATTGATGGAAATTGTCGTGCAAGGCTGTTAAGGAGACTTGATTGAAATTTTAAATATGCATAAATATCTAATCTTTAAATTTATTCACATTGTATTTCTTAACCTTGGGTAAATTTTATTTATTTAATGAGAAATTGGTATAGACAAAGTCATTTTCATGGAAATGCAAGCATAAGCCAACTAGTCATTTTTGAGAAATCTTATTGATTCTTCTGGAAAGACTGTAAGACTGTAAGGTGGGATTTTTGAGGTTGGAGCAGCTGTCAGTCACAGTGGGATTTTAATAGTTAGTTATCAAAGATTGAAATGATTAAAAGTTCAAGAATCAATTATCAAGAACTTTATTGTTGTACTTCCTTATACAACATGTATGCAAGGGAGAGCAAAATGATGTTGCTCTGGTCCACAGTACACAATGCACTTTGAGAAAAAATGAAATATAGAGAAATAAATAAAAAAAGACAATATAAATATAAATAATTATTAAAATAATCAGTTGGATGGTGATACTCCTGGTGGTCACAGCATCATCCAAACATTTAGCAATGTAGCCAGTGACAGATGATGTGTTACCTCCAAGTCCGGGCACTCAGTGTGAGTAGCAGTAGCCTTAAACTTGCTCCAGTTCATGTGAACAGAACAATCCGGCAGGCCTGTGGTAGTCCACTCTGCCCATAGTACTTGGGAACTGGTTTTGCTCTCCTCAGAAGCAGGCACCAGTAGCAGAGAGGTGCAATCAGACTGTTCATTGTCAGGGTGGGGTGCAACCTTCTATGTGTCAAATATGTTATAAGCAAGGCCCACAATGTGAAGACCACTGGTAGAACAATGGATGTGCTGGTGGGATTTGGGAAGGACTGTTGAGATTAGCTTAGGGTAGTTTCCAGCAACAATAAGAAGACTGTCTGGGGCTGTGTTTTGCTACAGGAAAATAGCCTTAGAAATTCTCTGAGAGTGACTAATGTTATCACTTGGTGGAAGACTGCGAAAGCGAACACAACGTTGGAATTCCCTTGGGAGGTCATGGGGATACGTTTAATTGTTAGAAATTCATGTTCCAGCACACAGTGGCAGGAAATGAGCAAAATGTTCGTGCTGTCTTTTTGGGATTTCCACACTGCATTCTTTCTGTCCTCCTGGATTGAAAAGATTCCCACGTTCCTGTTGCCCCTCTTGCATCACTGTGCCACCCCTTTAGTTGGATGTTGCCACCATGAGACACTGGCTTCTAGAAGTGTGATCCCGAGATTCCTGCTTCTTGAGTGAATTGTCAGGAGGGGCTCTTTCCATGAGCAGATGTCCAGGAAGTGTACATAGCTGGTGCCATGTGAAATTAGAGAAAGAGAGAATAGAGAAAAAATGTAACGTAAAAATAAAAAGATGAAACAGACCACCGTTGCTGGACCAGTAAATCTCACTCTACGACTTTATATAATGGGACAGTGAGAAGGCCAGATTGTGGATTAATGAATACATGAAAGTAGAAGCTAATAAAGAATTTTTTTTAAAAAACTCAGAGAATGGAGTACTTAGAAAATGTATTCATCAAGTAACATAAAATTTAGGAAACAGTGAAGTAACTTGTATATAAAAAAAATTGTGCTAAGGATTATGTAGAAAGAGCAAGGTTTTTTCGTAAGTTACATCATTATTAAAATGATCTTAATGTACTGTTTGTAAATATGTACACAGCACTTTACTCTAAAAATTAAGTATGTAAAATGTATCTATTTTACTGTTACTTGTCTCACTTCAATTTTTATCATTAACCGGTTATCTAAGTCTGGATCGTGGTGATCCAGAACCTATCTTGGAAACACAGGGTGCTAAACTGGGTAACTACACACACCATCACACACTTTACAGCTGATGCAGTCACCAAGTAGTATGAATCAAGTTGTTGGAGGTGGGAGGAAACCACATCCCTGAACACCAACACAGGGATGTGGTTTTCAAAAACAACGTCACTGGGAATTTTGTAACTATTTCATGATTTATAAAATTTGTGTACACAGTGGTGCTTAATAACATTTTATTACACATCATTTTAAATTCCCCCCTTTTCCCAGGATTCTCAATACTACAAGCCATCATGGAGTCTGCAGTAGCAAACAATTGGCAAGTGACTGCAAGATCTGTGGGCAGCATCTTGGACCCTCAGGAGTACAAGCGAATCATAGAGGAGATGGACAGACGGCAAGAGAAGCGTTTCTTGATAGACTGTGAAGTGGGGAGGATAAACACCATCCTGGAACAGGTAAAGTTTATGACTAATTCCCTGGCAGTACCAGAGCTTGTAAACATGACATCCAGCACATAACAACAAGATTGAAATGTTGCCAAAGAACAGTTACCATTTCATTAAATCTTGGTTGCAATTCAGCCAGTGTAGTGTCCTTTACCTTTATCATTATTTACCTGGTACTTTACTCCAAAGTGACTTATTAAGCAAGCAGTAATATTAGTAATAATAAGTAATAGTAAGTCAGTAATATTAATGTGAGTACTTATGACAACTCTATATAGTAATATTAAGCTACATAAAATTACTTATGCATATTTTCAATTAATCAATTTTGTGCATAGTTGAAAGGTACTGCAGCCAGAGGTAGGATTCAAAGCTGTGATTTTTAAATCCAACGGCAGCAGCTCTAAAAACAACACCATGTTAAACTTTGATTTTTGTGGAGATGGAATCTTGCTATAAATGTATCTCTGGTATACTGTGAACTTTATTTAGCTTTTTAGTTTGCAAGTTTGTGTACATGTACGATCACATTTTACATTTCGGTAGCTGTATGAACAGTCATATCTATTTTTTTAAATAGTGCTTGATACTAAACCAGTTTCTAAGTCAATACTGAAGAGTGAAGGCACAGGCAGACTTAGAGGGCTGGTGGCCCTGAGCTTCAGTCATTGTTGGAGGCCTACCCACACCAAAGTATGATAAGATACAGCTGTCCCAACATCAAAAATCACAGCCATTGTATATCAAGCTAAACTGCATGTATATATTTACATACTTTATATTCATGGTACATAAATAACCAACATAACATAAGAACAGCTGGTCCCTGGGCAGAAAGAGTATGCAATGTCAAAGCTTCCTTGGAAGACACAAGCAAAGGAAGCACAGAGGTCTGTTCTCACAGATGCATTCTTACAGCACTTTGCTTGGTTGTAAAATGTTTTGTAAAGGTAAAAAAAAGCATGAAACTGGGATTTTGTTTATTACCGTAATCTTTCACTGTGAGCAGGGATATAAGTGAATATGTGCACAGGTGTTACTGGTTTCAGCTACTTTGCACATAATAGTGTGAGCCAACACAGCAACACACAGATGCTTATTATACATGGAATTGATTGTTTTACAGGCAATAATTTTCACACTGTAATAGGCTATATTTCCTTATTGAAGAGTAAACATGAGGACAACACAGTCACAGACAACAAAAGCAACCGAACAAGTGTGCACACACGGAAAATGGGTTACTAATTTCTTTTAAATAAAAATACATGTAGGACATAAATAATTTAAATATTAATTAGTCTCTACACCAAGAAAAATCCTACAAGCACTGCGATTCTTCTAAAAACTACGGCCTGCTGCTGTTGATTGACATCGTGATTCATAGATTCCCCTCCCACTAGCCGAAGGTTAAACCAGTAAGCATACAGTACAAAGCAAAGCGTGACAGTGACGAGTGTCCAGCACTTTTTCCAGTTTGATGGACAGATGGTCCTCAAGTTACATTGGTTCGACTTACGATTTTGAAACTTTATGATGGTGCAATAGCGATACACATTCAGTAGGAACCGTACTTGGAATTTTGAATTTTGATTTTTTTCCTGGCCAAGCGATATGCAGTACGATACTCTCTTGTGACTCTGGGCAGCAGCAGCAATCCACATCTCCCAGTCTGCCACGCGGTCAATAGTGTCTACAAGTGTTACTCTACAGTGTTCTGTGTTGCCAACATCTTTTTGGATACCCCTGTATCTACGTTGTATTTTGTGCATCCATTAGTTCTATGAAATGCCCATCTTTTGTCTGTCTTCTGAAAGTGGCATGAATCCAGAAAGGTCACAATGACTTCTAAGGTAGGCTAGGCTAGGCTATGATCTTCACTGGGTGTTATGGTATGGGATGGTGGAAACAATTACAAGACACCATGGTAATAAGTTTAAGTTGCATTAAACTCTTTACTGAGTGTTGTTTCCGACAAAGAGTGTTGACATTAGCCGGGAGCTAGCGCTAAACATTAGCGATTGGCAGTAAACAAAAATGGAACAGAATTGCCACAATTTAAAATACAAGGTCTTAGCCAGACTGTGGTTGCAGGAGAGTTCACAAGAGGCAGCGGAAACTGAGCACTGACAGGAAGTCTGGGTAGGAACTAAATTCCATCCACAATTGATTCTTACACCAATCAATCAATTAGTCTGTTCAGCCACAGACATGACCATAGGTTAGGGTTAAATGCATTTTTGACTTTGACAATATTTTTGACTTATGATGGGTTTATCGAAACGTAACCCCATTGTAAGTCAGGGACCATCTGTATAAATCCAGCCCAGGGTGAAGGAGATTTTTATTTTAGATCATTTATTTTTAGAGGACCTTTTTCTGCTTTTTTAAGAAATTATTTTGCTTGTTACAGTTTAGTTTAGAACGTATGAAACTGAATGTGTATGTTTTCCGTAATAGTTAATTTATGCTCCTTTTAGTGTGTCTTTACATACACGTATGATCACATTTAGTAGTTTGGTAGCCACTGTTTTTCAGCTGTTCGTAGGGAAGTTCATAAAAAAGTATTTGCAGTTTTTAGTATTTTTGAAAAGGTGCAGATTTTTCTGACTTCCCCTGGTATCATCAAGATCTCTTGCATGCATCATTCCATCTATTTGCTTTGCCAAATCAGGGCTGGCTGATGTGGTCCAGATGCCATCCCTAAAACTTAACGTATGAGACAGGGTACATGGTGGACAGAATGGTAATCCATCACACAACAGGTATGCTCACACACTCACACCCATTTACAGACACCATAAGGGAAATTTAGAGCCACCGATTAACCCAAAGCATATCTTTGGGCTATGGGAGGAAACCAGAGCATCCAAATGAAACTTTCCCAAATACAAGAAGCAAAAAATTCAGACAGAGCATTGTTCAAACCCACATTCTAGATTTCAGGTTATAAAGTTACAAAGAGCTATAACTGTTATACCAAATATTTAGGCAAATTTTTAGGTCACAACACCACTCAGGATCATGGGATTGGACTGAATCCTAAGCACTCAAAACTTAAGTTTTCATTTAGTTAAACTGCAAATAGCAACACAGTAAACAGTAATTTCAAGGCCCCATTTTTAGCATTTTTAGTACTACTTGCATACACAAAGATCCTGTAGTTTAAAAACCAAAAGACTGTGTGGAATTGTGTGCGGCAGTTTATTTTAGTTTAATCATCCCTGGAGAGATGACTCTTGATGAGATTTTTTTTTACATATAATTGTGACAAACCTTGCAGTTTTTTTCTGCTTTATCAGAAATCTGTTGATTCAGAGATGAAATAAGTGGGAGATAAATCCATTTTCAGAGTGTCTCAGGCAAATGTAAAAAGCTGAATGACTACATGGAAAAGAAATTTACAAAGGTTACAGGGGTTTTGTTCTTTTAATTTCAACCCTTTGCCTCTTCAGTGCAAGTATTCACTGTGGCCGTTGAGGAGCAGACACATTTGAACTTCAAAATCACACAGCACAGCGCCACAGTCATAAAACAAACGTGCTCAGGATCTTTCACACCCATATCATGCAGGACCCTTCACACCAGGTATGGAACACCATACACCTCTCCACCTGGATAGCCCTGATCTACACATAAGTCTTGTTATGAATAACAAACATCTAACTATCATGGTGACCCTATTTATTCTGTCCATAGTAAGAGGGCTTTACCTAGAGTGAGAGACCGAGTAGCAGAGATCTCTCCTGGTCAACTTCTCCTGCAGCCTATGATCCCTAGAATAAAGCAGCAGTAAACCTGAATTCCTGAGTTGGTGTTGTTCTGGTCCCAAGATCCAGTTGTCACACTCACATTCACCCCAAGCTAAGAAAACTCCAATATTCTTTTCAGTGTTCGTTATTCTAAATTCAACATATTTCAAATTTCACACACAGGACCACCAGGAGCAACATGTGTTTTTCAAGAAGAAGATGCAATGTAGGTCATCAGCAGTGGCTCTCATAAAGGCTTTGCCTTAAAGTGGGCCGCGCAGAGTGGCCTGCAGAGTGGCATGCGATCAGTTTTCTAAAAATAAACCCTCTCCATCTGAGGAGTTTAAAGTTTCTGCACAAAAGGCGAAGTTTCCCATTGGCCATAACATACATTAAATCTTCACGTGTTATCTGCAGCACTTTTCATTCCTGACCTCACTGCTTGACAGAGAGGACAGCTCTTCATCCAAAATGAAAAATAAGCAAAGAATCCCTTTAGTGTGGGCTTATTTACATGATTTGCCAAAGTATTTACCTTTTCTGCATTTCTTTTCGCAATAAATTCATCTTACGTAATAAAGGTGTCCAGCAGGATCATAAACGCCTCTTTTCATTTTAATTTATTCCTCTAACAGATATTCTAAAATCGGTGCCTCTTGTAACGCTGAATCACATTAAGCGTTATTACTGTTGTCGCTTAATAAAAATTGCAATGAATGTTATAATGGTTTCATAAAAGAACTTTCAGTGGCGGTGCATCAGACCGTAGAACAGAATTGGCGGAGTGACAATGGCAGTGATTTGTGGTTCTGGAGGTTGAATGGCCCCTTGGGGGATTCTTTCTAGCTTAAAGAGAACAAACTACTCATCTTCCCCAGAAAGAATGGGCAGGAGAGACTGAATGAGACAGAGACGCTCAGGGAAATTGAGAAGCTGTATTGAAATCTTTGGCACGGCAATGGAGTAGAAAAAAAAGGAGTATGGAAGAAAAAGAGAGAAAGACAAGTGAACCTAAGCTATAAAACACAACCTATCCTCCTTTGCCTTATCAAAAGTTGACACAACAATAAAAATGAACGATAAGCATTCCCTCTTTGGCAGTGGGTGTTGCACTTTTTGTGCCTTACTCAGAACACAGCTGTCCCAGCAAGCATCTAAGATGATTTGGCTTTTTTTCTTGCACTACTTAATCTTAAGATTATTGGTGTCACGTTGAGCTCAGCAATGAGCCACATGTGAAAAATCAAGCTGCACAGAATGTTGCAAGATTTATTTTCTGATTTATTTAATGCACCCATTTACGTTATGCATCGAACCCCAATATAAACCCACAAAAGAAAATCTTCCTTGTGCTGTCAGCAAACATTCATTATTTGGTCTGTTTCGTTGTTTGAGCACATTTATCACAGAGCACTTTACTTTTCAAAGTGATTAACGGCCACAAACTGACTCGCATTGGACCATGTAGCACATTTCATTACTAAAATGCACTGTGACTTTCAAAACATTACATCCATGGAAACAAAATACATCAAAACGTTAAACTGGTCAGCTAAGAAGTTTTGTTTTGATCTGTTCCCTCATGGTCCAGTGGATACTATCTGGGTGTTGAGATACTTCAAGCCAGCTATTGTCCTTTTAACTTTCTAATAATGTGACAAATGTTTTTTGCAAAATATTTAACAATAATATAAATATCTGTCCTGCAAAAATGAAGAACTAAACCATCTGAAATGTAGTAATTTTAAGACTGTAAAAAGACACAACCGTCATGGAGAAGAGCAGGACAAACGCAGTACCTGTCAGCAACTTGGAGATGTAGGGTGGTGGTAGACAAAAGGTAGCAGTTTTTTACAGTGAACGCAAGGAAAAGGGGTTAATAAAGCAAGAACTACTATGGCCTTGGACTGAAGGAGTAGATTTGCAAGGGTCGTGTGAACCAGTGCCCTCAGAGTGAGACTCGGCAGCGAGGGCCTCTGTCGAGTTCGGCTTTGCAGTTGTCTTTGTTTAGCAGATGTGAAGTTCGTATGCTGAGAGGCAGTCAGGTCTCAACAGACAGGGTTCAACCATTCTCCTCCAAAGGGTTTGTTGCAGTAATAGGAGCAGGCAGCCAAAAAAGCAGCTTACAATGGCTCTAGTGTGGCATTTCCATGTATTCTTGTTTAATGAACTGTGTACGAACACACAAGCTCATGGCATAGAGGGACCTCTTACTCCAACATTGTTTACCATCTTTTAGTGTATTTTGCATAAAATAATAATATCACCCTTACCACCTTTTTGTTTATAGTTTCATGAGGTAAAGGCTTCAATGAAAACAGTAATAGATCAGTTAGCTCTAGAGGCAGCCACAAAAAATTAAGCATTTAATGACACGGTGCTGTATGAAGTCATTAATACGTTCATTAATACAGATGTGGCCAAAAGTACTGAAACCCTTGCACCATTCAAATTATGCACCATTGTTCCTCAAGAGTGTTAAAATTACAGGATCTTTTGTCATCCATATAAGCATTTTTTAGGTTTGTATGGATGACAAATGATTGTTTTTGGAACAAGACAAAAAGTTGTGAAAAAACACTGAATTCAAGACATTCTAAAATGGATAACATAACTGATACCCATTAGAAGCTAATAGAAATAACCTGACTGTTGTTATATTTGAAGCAGACAATTCTCCTTAAATTAGAACCACAGGTATCTTCAGTCTTATAGTCACTCATTCAGCCATTTTTAATGGAGAAAAGTTCTCATTCTGCTGTTTCATGTCAACATAAAGGCTACAAGACCATTTCTAAAGAGCTTGGTGTTTCTATGATCAATATTATCAAGATATTTAAGCTTGTAGCCACAAGGAGAAAAATGACCCAAGAAGAAAAAAAAAGCTTATGGAATTGGTGAAGAAAGAACCAAGAAAAAACATCAAAACAGATCCAAGATGACTTTTGAGTTCAAAGTGCAACAGTTTCAATTTTGTGCCATCCATTGCTGTCTGAATGAAAGTGGGCTCCGTGGTAGAAGACCTAGGAAGACCCCACTTCTAAGAGAGAAACACAAAAAAGCCTGACTAGAGTTTGCCAAAATGCATGTTTCTGAGCATCGGTTCTGGAAGAAGGTCCTCTGGACAGACAAAACTAAATTAGAGCTTTTTTGTTAAATTGCACCAACTCTGCATTCACAGAAAACAAAATGAAACTTTCAAAGAACAGAACACCATCCATACGGTGAAACATGGAAGAGGCTCATCAATGCTTTCAGGCTGCTGTACTCTCTCTGTCACTGGGGGCCTTGAATCTGTGCAGGACACAATTAAATCAGAAAACAATCATGGCATTTTGGAGTCAAACGCACAGTCCAGTGTAAGAAAGCTGTGTCTCAGTCGTAGGTCATGGATCCGCCAGCAGGAAAATGTCCTGAAAAATGCCTCAGAAAGCACCCAGGAATGGATAAGAAGAAATCACTCGACCAAAGTGGCCTACTGTGAGTCCTGATCTGAATCCCACAGAACATCTGTGGAAAGAGTTGAAAACTGCATTTAGGAGAAAGAACCCACCAAACCCAAGAGAACTGGAGCAGTTTGCTCAAGAAGAGGGGGCCAGACTACCATTGGAGATGTCTAGAAATCTCATCCAGAACTACAGAAAGCACTTGGTTGCAGTTATTGTCTCCAAAGGCTGTGCTAATATATAGACTCCCGGTAATTCTGTCATTTTCTTTTTTTTTTTTACTATTTAAAATAAAATAATTCATTAATTAAAAGCAAAGCAATGCAAAAGCAAAGCAAAAAAAGGTGAGTTTTTGGAAAAAAGTAAGAAAAGTACTTTATATTGCATAAATGGAGATTGAAAAAATATAATACAATATAGTACAAAGGTTAATTTGGTGATATTAATAACAAATAAACGCAAAAAACAGTCAAGCAGTCAGTTCAACACAGTCACAAGTTTTGCAAATAACATTTAAAAAGACTGATTTTTTAATAAAAATTTTGTCAAGTATAAATTACTCAAAGGGCTGAAATAATAGAACTATCACAAAAATTGTGCTACAGTTACACTAATAAAAGTATTACTGTCTTCTTCTTTCGGCCGCTCCCGTTAGGGGTCGCCACAGCGGATCAAAAGCTTACACTTCCTCCTGTCCTCTGCATCTTTCTCCGTCACCCCCGCCACTTGCATGTCCTCCTTCACCACATCCATAAATCTCCTCTTAGGCCTTCCTCTCTTCCTCTTGCCTGGCAGCTCCATCCCTAGCATCCTTCTCCCGATATATCCAGAATCTCTCCTCTGTACATGTCCAAACCAAACTACCAATAAAAGTATTACTGTACACAAGTAATTTAAAATTTTAAATTAAGGTTAAACAATAAACCACAGCGGAACAAAAGGAGACAAAAAAAGAAACTAGCAAGAACCTCAGATTGTGCTGAGCAATACATCTGAAGGCCTTTCGTAACTTTAAAATGTTCAAAAAGCTCAGCACACTTTGATCTTGATCTTTAAAAAGCTGCTTTTTTCCAGCCATGTTTGTGTTCCTTTCTCTTAAAAGAAGAGCTAAGACTGTAGTGTGATGTCACAGTTTAAATGAAATCTCACCTGAGCTCCTTGATAGCTCAGGGGTGACTCTTAAGACAGGGAGAGAAATAATTAGTATCTCTTTTTAAAGTGAGCCCCGGAGATCAGACTCTTACAAGCCAACCGAGAACGTTTATCGCTGCTTCTTTACTGGGACTCCTTCAGACCCTCAATTTTCAGCCTCTGCTCCAAGGAATGGGTTCGGTGTTTTCCCCCTTAGTTGTTATTCATAGTAATCCATTTTGACGTATTACATAAGGTGTTTGAGCTTTGAAGAAAAAAATTAATATGTGCTTTGTCCAACAATGTTGCTTGAATCCAGAGCAACACATTCACAGTAAATGGGCAAACATCAAATTTATTGCCTTCAAGTGTGTTACAACCCCAAGGTTGCCTAGGGTATTCTGGATATAATATAAACTATACCTGTAACTGTAAAGTTATTTGTGAATGAACTGATAGGACAACAAGTACTGTGTAACAAACACATACACTTATTTCACAATAGCAATACAAGACAAACTCAGAAGTGGCAGTAAAAGAAAACAAAAAGAATCTATGAGTCACTTCAAAACCAAAAAAACAAAGAGGGTGCAAAACCCAAAATAAAGCTTTTTGCAAGCTAACATGCGTCAATACGCACTAAAAAAGAGACAAACAGTACACAAGCAACTACAAACACAAGGAGTTCAGCATGCTACCTGCAGCTGTGCAACACTTTCTGAAGCTCGGGGTACTCTTTACACGTGCACATACACTCGTACGTGTGTTGGCTGGATCATGTGCGGCATCTGTGTGTTCATCCATACGTACCTCCTATACTAAATGCAACCGTTTTAAGAGTAATAAAGTTTGGTAAATATAAAATTTGTTTGTTCTTTGTTTTTCAAGCCACAAACTGAAAACATGGCTCATAGGTCCTTCTCATCTTCTTAGATTTTTTATCTTAACCTTTGTCTTAACCTTGATCCACAAAATGCTCTTGATTGCTCATTTCAGCCGACATTGCTCTTTGTGGCGTTCACATACTGAACCTTCCTGGGGAATGTATGTTCAACAAAGACATGAGGAAGACATGCAAGACCTTTTCATCTTCTCTCTTCATTTCAGCCAACAGAATTGTCCCTCTTTATAAAGACTGTGTATTCAAAAGCACCAGCAGTACTTATATGCTAAATACAACTAGTTTAACAATAATGTAGTTTGGATAAAAATATTTATGCCTCACTTTCCACCTTTGAGTACTTTTGAACCTAGGAAACAACTAGTGGCCAATTCTGGTGAGCAATGGTCAGGTTCATAGTCAGGTTCTGAGTTTCTGATCAGGTTGTCGGTAAAATTTTATTTGAGGGGTATAAAAAATGAGGTAAAAGAAAATTATTACTTTTATCACCAGCAATAATAAAGAGCGAGGTAGGTATTTGTAAGTTTTGTGTGTGTGTGTGTGTGTGTGTGTGTGTGTGTGTGTGTGTGTGTGTGTTATAAAAATACTTGTCATTAAGGTAATGAGGAAAATTAATTGACTAAGGTTATGGTATTGTCATTGCGTTTTTTACAAGACCCTGTAACCTGATTCTATTGTATTTTTTAAAATATTTTTTTACATAAGATAATACCAGGTCTTTGGATTTTTCAGCCTGTTTTCAGCTGCTTTTCTTGAGCAAAATTTCTGACCGTCATCCAAAGTCAGTGGCAGCAATAGCTGTGCAAGACCTCTGTTTGTGAGGAAAGGCAGCTGCATCAGGAGACAAGACACTCACTGTGGGCTTTAAACTGTGACCTTATTTCACAAGAATGTAATGCAAAGAAACAGGCGCTGCCATCACTGCACTCACAACCGCGGTTTGCAGCCACATGTACAACTTCATGCTTCTGTGCTAGTTGAGCTGTGACCTGGAACACAAATTTATTAATTTATACTGGTGAATTGTAATAATGTTGTAAAGCTGGAAAACACCATTTGAAACTGAACCTTAACCTCACTCTGCTGTGGTTTTCAGAACAACATTTTGATTTGACAAATTTCAGTTATTCTGAAGTGTCTTATGTCAAAAACTATTAGACTACGCTGTTCAGACAGTTCCATGCAAGATTTTTGACAAAGTTAGAAGATTAACTACAATATGTTAATCAACAATGGTTTTGCCCCTGCAGGTTGTAACACTTGGGAAAAACAGTCGCGGCTACCATTACATTCTGGCCAATCTGGTGAGTTGACATATCCGCCATTACAGTGCAGAGGTGCAAAATGAGCTGTGTGAGGGCTAGAATGCGCTTAATTCAAGTATCCATCCAGTGGAGAGGTTATTGTACATATTATTTTTATATATGTGTATATAGAGTATATATACTGTATATATAGTTAATAAATAAAATATTAATAAGCTATTAAAATTATATATTATATCTATACATAATATGTATAATCCATTATATACAGGTTATATATACACAGTATGTGATATAACCTATAAAATAATGCTACATATAAACTGACAGGTGCCTGTAGTTTATGTACTGCATGTTATTATTTTTTTCAATGTACCGTACTTCTAAAAATGTATTTAGACATGTAGATATGTAGTATATATTTTACAGTTAACAATCTGTAAGCATAAACCAGAATTTTTAAGATTGAAAAGAATAAAATTATTTTCTATAAGTAGAAAAGAAGGTCAGGAAAGAACAAGATCTCTAATGGGATTTGCCAAACACTGGCTAACAGTGCGATTGTCATGGAAACAAACTTACATTTCGAAGAATCGCTATTAGGAGAATGAAACTGCACTTCTAGTATGTATGAGTGTGTTTGTATAGTCATATTCCTGCATGCAGTGATATTCTGTGTAGTGCTGTTTGTATCTGCATTCTGTTTTTGATATATTTTGTTGCAGTTTACAGTACTGTAAGGGGAGCAGTGAATATGCCAGCAAAGTTGCAGCTTTACAGGATTGAGCTTGTTTGGTTTGTGGGAAAGCACAGCATTTGGAGTATTGGTTAATAGTACCTTTGGGGTGTTGCCCATTCTGAAGGTAGCGTCAGCCATCAGCCTCCATGGACCCTCCACAGCCCAGACAGCATGAGTTTGCACTCTTTGACTCTCTGTGAAATTCAGTGCTCCAGCAGAAGCAGAACTGCTCTTTTTGTCAATTTCCACAGAAATGCTGTGGTCTGCAGTGGGCTAGGTGACATTCTGTTCATCATTTCAAAGCCTCAGAGGCATTTCCATGTGTAACTCTTCAAGATGTATGAATTTGCATGAGAGCAAAGGCCTTCCCCTGTTATAGAAGAGATTTCATAGAATTTTGATGACCTACAGATAAAAAAAATGTAAATACCCAAATCTGTGTTAAATGTAACTATAAGTAAATAAGTAAATAAAAAAAAAACAAACAAAACATGCTGTTGCAAAGGGCAATATTTGTAGAACAAATCAAAGGAAATGATTTTTCCACTTGATTCTTTAAGTCTCCAGTCCTTTTTGGGGATTAAGTTATTTCTTAATTTGTCAACTTTCACGTGACATTTGAAGAGGGTTTTAATTTTCTGTGAAAGGTAATACTTCCTGAAGAGCTTGTCACATTGTCTATATATACTCACTTTAAAATGTGTGGTTTAAATTGCATATTAATTATGAGAAACAGCAGCATTTCAACTGCAACATAATTTTGGCTACGGTGTGCACATAGTGATAAAATCCGTCAAACAACTCAATTTTTTACCTATTGCTAAAAAAAATACAACAGATTTCTAAAATTACACTTACTTTCTTATGTGGCACTTTATTTCTTCCACAATAGTACAGTACATGTCCAAATAAGTTTTAGTATTTGTAATTACTTTTTTGTTTCTGTATTTAATTTCCTTTTTCGTTGCCCTTTCTAATGCAGAAAATACTTAGTTTAATGGACCCGGATGGAACAAATTTTGAATTTAGCAGACAAAATTATACAGTTCATATGTCAGTCCTTGTCTGTTATTTTATGGTTGATATATTAAAAATGTACTTTACACTGTGTAATTACTTTAGTTGAAATGTTCATGTTATGCTACAAAATAGAGCTTTTGGTATTTAATGGACTTTTCTGGCAATGCCCCCCACCCCCAAATTCACCTGTTAATTCAGGGATATACTGTAAATTTCCATTAAGATAGAAAGGTATTCCAGAAAGACTAACTTAAATGAACGCTACTTCTGGCAGTTTTCAGACTTCTTTCTTGCATCCTCTCTGCTTGCAGGGCTTTGCGAATGTGAGCCTGGACAAAGTGGTGGTTGGGGGAGCAAACGTAACCGGGTTTCAAATTATCAACCCAGAAAACCCCATAGTGCAGCAGTTCCTCCAGCGCTGGGATCGCCTTGATGAAAGGGAGTTCCCAGAAGCTAAAAACACACCCCTGAAGGTAGGAGAACATTGCCACCTAAACTGTGCGATTACATCCTCATCATCTGTTCCTCATTGTCAATCTCTGTATTTCTTCAGTTTTTTTTTTTTTTTTTCTGTGCCATATACTATTCATAGCAAATGCTGGCGTTCCTCTCAGTGCTTCTGGTACTAGCAGATGTGTACCATGTATCATGCTCATTGTGCTGATGCAGATCTCCGGGATATACGTTTATTCCCCAGCCTTTGCGTAAATCTACTTAAATAATGATCCTAGATTAAATGGGTTTTGAGAGGCTGCATAATAAAGTATTTTAAGTGCAATGACAGATGACAAATTGGTTTATTTAAAATGTGCTGTGATCAAAGTTAATTTATTCCTTTGAATAATAGCATCCTTTATTTGGTAAGTCAAGATTTGCCTGAAAGTTTAACAAAGTCCATTGAAATGAATAACAGTGTCACAGAATCAAAGCAATAAATCAAAGTGGCCTTTTTTTTAAAAAATGTAAATATGAACAACAATCTAATATTATTCACTTATTGGAGTGTAATGATATTTACTGAATACGCATGTTTTTATGACATGCACTCGGCTCTTTGTCTCACATTAATATTGTTTGAAAGCCACAGCTAATCTGCACAATGTTATTGACCCATGGCCACAGTCTACTCTTTTCAAAATGGGTGCGCTTCAGTCTCACACAGCAAATACAAATGGATGCGCATCCTAATTTCTCTATTTCATGAGTTGCAGATGCAGCAAAATAGCTGGAAAAGGTCCTCACATGGCTCATGTATCCACAACAATGAGGATTTTAATAAAACATTTTTAATAACACTCACAGATGTGAAAGCTGGACCTTGAAAAAGCTGGAGACGAAAAAAATTTAATTCTCTGGATCTGTAGTGCTGGAGGATACCATCTTCACACAGGAAAACAAACAGAATGAATTTGGTTGAGGGAAAGTCAGAACCCTCATTGGATTCACAAATGGTGAGAGGGAGAGTACCTCAGATCTTGAACCTTTTACTATACTGTATTTTGGGCCTAACGCGTGCAGATTCTCTTCCAAAGTCTGTCATTTTTGGAAAAGTGGAAGGAAAATTAAGATGAGAATGACCAGCAGTCAGATGGATGGACTCAATCACAACAGCAATGGATATAGTCCTTTCAAGTCTAAGACTGAATGTGGATGATCAGTCATTCTGGAGGCACTCGCTTTGCATCTCTCTCTCTCTCTCTCTCTCTCTCTCTCTCTCTCTCTCTCTCTGTCTGTAGCCTTTTCTACAAGGTAATGTACAAATCAAGACTGACATTACCTTGTAGAAAAGTCTTTCAATGTAAATTTAAATATCAAAATACCCTGAGCAGCGCTCTAAATGAAACGTTTAATGAAAATAATGTTATATGAGGTCATTAATGCAATATACTGTGTAAACGGTGCTTGAAAATGGTGCAACCTAATACAAATTACATTAGTTATACCTTCTAAATGACCAAAATGTCTAAAACACGTACGAGCACTTTCCTGAAACAGGAGGCAGTGCTGACTGAAGCTCAAAGCGTGACCAAGTTGACATGAGTTTGGTGGCAGTTAATAAAGAAATAGATTTTAGTGCATGAAAATTGTATTGTTAGATGCTTCCAGTTGTAAATTGCTGAACTCCAGACAGTGCAGGTCACTACCACCACCACCACCACTGACTACCAGCCATTGTGTCTTTACCACCAGGACTACAGGCTGTTTGCTCTGTGCTGTTTGTACTGCTGCAACTGCCACTTATTTACCCACTTACCTGTTTATTCCTATTTTCATATCTATTTATTGACCAACCCTACCCATTTATTTACCCGTTTTGTCTGTCTTGTTCCTTGTTGCCATGTTGTCTGCTTAGTGTGCTATGCACTCCAGCCTGAAAGGATTTACATTTCATTGTTGTTTGTACATCTGTGTATGTTTTTAACAAATTTTTAACCAACATTAGGATTTTACAAATTTATTCAAAGTGAAAGTTTGAATTGTGCCTGCTGGTTTCCTCGTGAGCCTTGTGATTTGCTTTCTGTGACCGTCATCATTTGCTGTAATTTGATAAGATGTATAATTCAGCTGCATGCCCATCGGTCCAACCACAAACTTCACAAGGCTCTTTTCTCATTTTTTTAAACTAAATTTAATTTTTTAAATAAATCTATTTATCATGTCTTTATTTAAAATAACAGAAAATAGGTATTCGGCATCCAAATAATTCAGTACCCAACATGTTTTCATGGACAAATTAGATTTGGATACCGAAAGATTACCATATACTGAAAACTCTTACTGTTTATTTAGGGCATTATAATCATTTTCTGTGATTTCATGCAACTTTCTTTCTTTTGGTATTCTTTCCTTCAAAAACTCCATCCTTTTTCCCACGGCCATCTCCCTAACTGAGATGCCATGCTCTGTGGTGGGGTGGTCATACTTGTACACAGTCTCACACACACTACAGGCAATTTAGAGAAACCACTTCACCTAAAATACATGTCTGTGGACTGAAGGAGGAGACTGAAATACCCAGAGAAAACCCATCCAAACATTGGGAGAACATGCACGCTCCACGCAGACTGAGATTGATTCGAAGTGCAGGTTCTGTGAGGCAGTAGCCTGGCGATAAAATTTATTTAACCTTAGAACTATAAGTAAAATATATAAAATACCCCTCTGCAGGGACTGTTAACTTTGACTCCAAGACTTCGGTGCAATCTAGTCTGACTGTTTTGTGTTCTGTTCCAGTACACATCTGCCCTGACCCATGATGCCATCTTGGTAATTGCTGAGGCATTCCGGTATCTGCGGAGGCAACGCGTGGATGTGTCACGGAGGGGCAGTGCTGGGGATTGCCTGGCCAACCCTGCTGTCCCCTGGAGCCAAGGCATTGACATTGAAAGAGCCTTAAAAATGGTAGGTGTGAGAGTCTGAGTAACTTTATGCTCGTGTAGAAAAGAGCAAGTTTTAGGCCTTATGCAGTCTTACTCCATTATCTCGCTCGCTGTAATCTCACCAACCTCGCATCTTGCCACATGTTGTGGCCGGACAGATTTCCCCCCATGCTCTTTCCTCAGAAAACCCACCAACCTTTCCTCTCACTCTCACCATGCAAGGAATATGTGAGTGCCCATGCAGTTCTACCCTGTTGTGCCACCACTCGCAGCTAATAATGACCTCTGATGCCTTAGTAATGATCTGATGTAATGTCTTCCGGCCACCCATCCTCTATACTCTGCTGCTGATGTCTCATTCAGTCTCATTGTTGAGTGCCTTTTGCCAAAAATTTATGTTAGATGTTAGTGACATTGTAAGGTAAGACTATACAATAAAAAGGGCTATCATTCTTAATAAGAAAGAATGCATATCAGGTATTATTACAGTGAGTCTGTGTTACTGTGTGACAGGTTCAAGTACAAGGTATGACAGGAAATATTCAGTTTGACACGTTTGGTCGAAGGTCTAACTACACCATCGATGTGTATGAAATGAAGACGGGTGGGGCTCGGAAGGTGAGCAGGCTGTTTCATTACCAAACCTTCATTATATCTTCACTCAACATTGTGTTTTGACACTGAAAATTGCTGTACTCATTTTATGTGGTTTTCTGACAGAAATTTAAATACTCAAATGGTACTCTATGTATTTATCCAGTTAAAACACAGGATTCCCTGATTTAACGTGTAAGCAAGTACTATGAGATTATACTGTAACTGCATTATAACTGTACTTATTTTTTTTATTGTACGAAACTGTCTCTACAAAATGATATTGAGTGTAAGTCCAGATTATCCTTTTTTATCAAATTTTCATATACATATGCAGTCACCACCTTTGCTACATTGAACCTGATTAAAGCAAATTTATCTTATAAACACAGATCCTTCAAAAAATGTTTACATTGTAAAATGAAAGTGCCAGGAGCCATACAAGTGAAAATGAGAAGGGGACGTGTTTCCATCCTGGAGCAGGAAATAGTTACCATTCTGAGGCTTTTCACCCACATTTCCCTTTGAAGGACTTTGGTATTAGACATGTGGCAGTGGTTTATTTAGACGCCCTTACTTCTGCCATAGCAACATGAGGAACACCCAACTACAGCATTACACAGCTCTCAACTGTACAACCACCCATTCAAGCATCCATCCCTGAGAAGATTGTAGCACAGCTTTAAAAATTATACAAAAAACAGCATGGTCTGTGCAGAAAGTGCATAGACGTACGTATGACGCACAGACTATGCACTGAAAAAAGCATTCAAAGTGTGAAATTCTCTGTCCTTTAATCCAAGGTCAGGTAAGTTCAGTCAACCAGTTGACTTTATTTCCAGCATCAGTCAATGGAAAATGCAGCACTTTATACAGCTACATTATCGACAAATTGTTATAGACTCCCTTTCCGTTCCCACCCATCACCTGTCCTGTTCACATAGGGCTTCACAATCGAAACAGTCATGATTTTGCTGATGTTAACAATTATATCTGTGTCACTTTCAGATCGGGTACTGGAACGAGTATGAAAGATTTGTGTATAGTATGGATCAGCAGGTCACCAACGAGTCTTCTTCTGTGGAAAACCGAACAATTGTGGTCACTACTATTATGGTACACTTTCTATGCAGTTTTAAATGTTCCATTAATTCTGCCTCTCAAGGTCAAGGTGTTGATTCAAGGATTGATACATTCTGTCCTGGGCGGGTAGAACATTTTTATTTTGTATTGCTTTCCACCCACTCACTACATTTTGAAACAGTCGATGCACAAGAGTGTTTCAACTGTATCCGTGTGGGTGACAAAGCATTTTGATTTTCCATAATTCAGTGGCCTGTTGTAGCAGTGACATCACAATAACGGCTTTTATAATGGTAATAGTAACATTTACTCCATATAACTCGTACAAGTAAGTAAACCTGTCTCCAACCTCATCAAGTAAATGGTCAGTGACATGCGAGATCGACACGTGAGGAACCAGTGACAATTTCGGAAGCTCAGTGGTTTCTCACCAGCACGGCAAACAAGCGGTATTTGAGGGAGGACATAAAGAACTTCAGTCTTGTGACTTGAGTTCTTATTCTCTCACACAAATCCACTTTGCATTGTCTATGAGATTTCTGTACTGAAGTATGACCTCTGTGCTTCTATCGTATCCATCATAGTCACAATAGGTTAGATTTTAGCACTTGTGCATTTCCAGGGAGGTGTTTAGATTAGATGAGGTTACAAGGGTCCTTTTTAAGTGTAAAATATGCTTTATTTTACATTTAAACCGTACCAATGAAAAAGCCTTCTTTCTGACTCTGCCTATTATGTTCTCATCTTAGGCAAATTCAGAATCTCAAGGTCTAGCGTCTATATTTTAGAAAATGTAAAGCTCTGTAACCCTTGTAAGAATTAATTTACAGGGTCTACATATAGGGAAATAGGGACAAATAACTAAATATAGGGATCAGGAAGAGGTACCTCATTTGATTTTGTATTTTTTCATACAGTAGAGTAGTACTAGCTAGCATTTTGGATAACACGTTGAATTAAATGAAATGTAAAATGGGAATTTGATGGGGGTAACACTGTCACACTTTGGTTTGTATTCCTGAGGTTATTTGAGAGATGTGCATATTGTGAAAGTAGTTACCTGGCGGTTCCAATGGCAAACGTCTGTTTGATGGCTTCACAGAATTAATTTTTTGGAACGAGTTGAAAGGATACTTTCAGCACAGAAGAAAACAACCATTGCATAAATTAACAGCATCCTAATTTTCCCTGCTTTTTACCAGAACTGCTTCTTCTCAGTGAACTTCTTTCTGTTTGGCAAAGATGATACCGCACCAAAATGTAGGGAAAAAACTGGAACCTTGGTGTTTGTAAGAAAAGCGCGTATAATTTTTACCATGTTGTATATTTGCTTTTGTTTGCGATTCTGATGATGGGGTGTTTCAGTTTGGAATGTTGCAGCTTCTCTGCACACTGATGTGCTCGATGATGTCAAAATAATGCGGCCACTCTCTCACTCCTCTCCGGTCACTGCCATTTACTTTATGAACCAGAAAGCCTCCCCGAGTAAATGCAACCTCTGCTCTTGTAGGGAATGTCAGATGCGTAGGGACAAATCTAGAACATGTAGCTACTTAAAGTCCCATAAGAAATTGTCGTTTCTAAATGAGCTTTGCTGTGTTGCTACCCTGGAGACTGGCTGGATTTGCATCATGGGTACGGGTGGCCTTCTGGGATGCTTGTGTCATGTGGTTCATTTAAGCATGAGTGCATGAGTGATCTCGCTGACTGTTGGTTGCGACTAAGCTCTGTTGCAAATGTGCATGCTTAATATAAACCAGCGTATGTCTAATTAACAGGAAGCTCCCTATGTGATGTACAAGAAAAACTATTTACATCTGGAGGGGAATGACAGATACGAAGGCTACTGTGTCGATTTAGCTTCTGAAATTGCTAAACATGTGGGGATAAAATACAAACTCTCTATTGTATCGGATGGCAAGTACGGTGCCAGGGACCCTGAGACCAAGACGTGGAACGGGATGGTGGGTGAACTCGTATATGGGGTAAGTAAAAATTCAGAATCTTGTTAAAGTAGTGAAAATGTACAGTGGAACTGCTGAAGAGCATGGGTGCCGGCTAGAATATTTGTTCACAACTAAAATGTAATTCAGTTAATAGTACAAATGAATAAAATAAAGTAGCAGTGTATTAAAAACTAAGCAAAATTGAAGGCAGGTGTATTTTATATATATTTTTAGCATTTGTCTATAAATTTATGTAAGTGTTTAAAGCCAGTCCACACCAAAATCCGTGACGTTGTTCTACTTAAAACAGTTAAATACCTCTTTTCAATGCTGAAATTTATTCATGTCTAATGTCAGCCCGGTTTACCTGTTATTTTCAAACATAATAAAAACACGGGTCTTTCAGAACATTGTAGGTAGAAATGTATCCTCTAGGATCCACAAGGCAAACAATGACACTTTGAATGAGTGAAAGATTTTACATAAATTTAGATACATTTTAAATAGTCTGGGGTCTTTGGTAACGTCACTAAGTCAGTAAAGACCGATCCCACCCTTATTTGTATATTTTATCACCAATTATTCCAAATATGGCCGCTTTACGCTGAAGCAAAGTACTAGCAATAGCTTTCTCTTTTCATGCAACAGATGACATACAAAAAAATCAATTTGGCATTTGTTTTAGATTTTTTATGTTTTATATCTCATTTTGAACACTATCCTCAGCTTATTACAATGGATCAGAATTACATGGGAGAGCAGAAAAATTCTGCAGATTGAAAGTTTTGGCATATGAAGTCCAATGAGAGAGTTGTTATCTCCATTCTGCATCAAACTTTAGGCACCTACATTTTTTTTAACTTTGTGCTTGTAGGTATTAAGTTATTCTTGTATTCCGTATGCTTATTATATTGCGACGTGTGCTTTTGTCTTGGGCCAGTTCCTTTGAAACATCAGGAACTTTGTGTAAAATTATACTTTTCTTAAGCAGTCACTAAGCAGGCTTAGACTCCACCATATCTGAGGAGCTTGACGGCATGAAACATTTCAGCTGATAACCTTTAAGTTCCTTTGGCCATTTGTTTTTAATTGGCCAATATAATGCAAACATGGATAGAAACATAGCGCCGCTCTCATCTTTTTCGTTGTTTTCATTTCTCCCAGACTGAGTGGCTTCAGAAGAGTGCAGTGTTTCAGCATTTGAGCTCATTTGAAAGCAAAAAATGAGAAACTAAAACTGATGACCAAATAGACTTTCTTTTCTCGAATCAGATCAGGCATAAAAAATAATCCGGTGGGCACGGTAACATATATACGGTTACTGAGAAGTACAGTAGGAGTTTACCCAACCTGCAGATGTGGGCTTGATAATGCACACAGTTTATAAGTGAGAAAGATAGAGATTCTTTGAGGAGTAGCGTGTGTGGAGTGGAATCTAACGTATGTTGTACATGTTCACTTTTTCAGAGGGCTGATATAGCTGTTGCTCCTCTTACTATAACACTGGTTCGAGAAGAAGTGATTGATTTTTCAAAGCCCTTTATGAGCTTGGGGATTTCCATTATGATAAAGAAGCCCCAAAAGTCCAAACCTGGAGTTTTCTCCTTCCTTGACCCTCTGGCCTACGAAATTTGGATGTGTATAGTATTTGCCTATATCGGCGTCAGTGTCGTCCTCTTCCTGGTGAGCCGCTTCAGCCCCTATGAGTGGCACCTGGATGACAGTGATGAAGCTAAAGACCCCCAGACCCCACCGGACCCACCAAACGACTTTGGGATCTTTAATAGTCTCTGGTTCTCCCTGGGAGCCTTTATGCAGCAAGGATGCGATATTTCACCAAGGTTGGTTACTCCATCCACATCCATCACCTTTTTGCATTTTATGGTCATAGATCTAAATGCCATGGTGCATATATGTTATATTGCTTTTTCAGCTTTTTCCCCACTTCATCTCATCCCTTATGTTCTTGACTTAACCTTATTCATGCATCCACCACACCATCCATCCTTTCCTTCTCCTCTACCGCCAGGTTATATGCATTCCATCCACAGAATAACTTATATTCACCATGCCGGGGACTGTAAAATGCATAGGGTTCTAGTTCTTTTTTCTTTTAAATGTTTTTTCAGTCTTGACAACACTTGGAGGGCTACCGTGTTTTTGCTGCATAGCCTATTTTACGGTCATCAGCTTGGTGTATATAACTTTAGGTGGACCGAAAAAGAAAAAGTGGCAAAGTAATCGATTTTGACAGTAGCACTCTGATGAAGCAGCTTAAATGCAAATAACCAACCCCTGCCATCATTTTCTGATCATTTCAAAGACCCTGGGCTATTTGTTCTCATCTTTTTCATCCCCCCAGTACAACTTCATCTCCACTACCATTGTGTCATCACCCCATATCCCTAAAAAGCAAATAGCATCTTGCAGTTCAGTGTGTTTTTGTTTTTCAATGAAAATAAAAATAATTTTCACCTTTCAACCTTTGTGGTGAGTCAATGTCATGCAGAATTCATGTTATGCATGCTAATACATGTAGGTTCTCTCAGTGGTCTACACAATGAAATGAAAAACATAAGTAAGGATAAATCTAGAATCCATCCTCATTTGTTTTGCAGGAAACGTCCAGGATGGTCGCAATTGACTGGTTGCTTTTTAATGCATACTTCCGTCATTTAAATACCTAAAGTATGTAAGCATAAACAGTAATAGCAAAATTTCCTGTATTGTAGACCATATACAGTATTATGGTCATTAAAAATAATATTTTCATTCACTATCAACTGTAAATATTTTCTTGTGTTGAAATGAATTACATCTTGCTACATTATCTAGAATAAACTGAAGGGCTAACTATTATTTTAAAAATGCAGTTTTATTTGCAAACAAGCAGGCCTACTGCATAACACAAATAAGTACATTAAGATGGTGAAGCAGTAGACGTTCGTGTTTGCCTTTGTGGTTCTTACTTGTTCATTTTACTTTTTTATAGAATACTGCTCAGTTATGCTGATGATTTTAAACAGTTCTGCACTTCACAGTATGTTGCATCCCGCCATGCTTTCACAGTTCCACCACTGTTTCCCTTCAAAGTCATCTCATCCTTTTCACATCTACATGTATGTTGTTAACGGGTATTATTTTGTTGTACTGCTATCTTTTCAAATTATACATTGCAGCTGTTGAAACTCTGTTTTTCCACTGTCCTGTATGAATAATAGTGGCATTAAGGATTCACAGTAGCAAGTAAGCTTCAGAACCCTGATTTGGGTTTGATTGTTTGCTGACTGGGGGTTGCCGCACCAGTGTTTAATCCCTGTGCTCGCTACTCTTTTAAACAGCAGATTACTGGAAATTGTGAAAATAATTGCTTTTATAATATCAGACACTGTTACAGAAATGGATTTTTATTGTTTGTTTTAGGGACCTATGGTAGTATAGCTCACATTTCTCCAAACCATCGCTTTTTTTTTGTTTCAGGTCACTATCAGGTAGAATTGTTGGAGGCGTGTGGTGGTTCTTCACGCTCATCATCATTTCATCATACACTGCCAACCTAGCTGCCTTCCTCACGGTGGAGAGGATGGTCTCCCCTATTGAAAGCGCAGAAGACCTTGCGAAGCAAACAGAGATTGCTTATGGAACCTTGGACTCAGGCTCCACCAAAGAGTTTTTCAGAGTGAGTTCTTATGCTTTCAACCTTTGGGACAGTAAGTACACAGAAAAATGATTTTAGTTGGATAGCTGAAAATGTGCCTTATTTTATTTATGTTAGACACTGATCAGCCATAACATTAAAACCAACTGCCTAATATTGTGCTCTCTCTCGTGCCGCCAAAACCGCTCTGACCCCACAAAACCTCTGAAGGTGTCCTGTGTTATCCGGTACCAAAACATTAGGAGCAGATCCTTTAAGTCTTGTAAGTTGTGAGGTGGGGGCCTCCATGGATCAGACTTGTTTTTGCAGCAAAACCCAGAGATGCTCGATCGGACTGAGATCTGGGGAATTTGGAAGCCAAGACAACACCTTGAACACTTCATGTCATGTTCCTTAAATCATTCTTGAACAATTTTTTCAGTGTGGCAGGGCCATTGCCATCAGGGAATACTGTCACCATGAAGGGGTGTACGTGGTCTGCAACAATCTTTAGGTAGGTGGTGCGAGTCAAAGTAACATCCACATAAATGCCAGGATCCAGGGTTTCCCAGCAGAACATTGCCCAGAGCATCACACTGCCTTCCCATGCAGCATCCTACTACCTCCTCTTCCCCAGGGAAATGATGCACACACACACACACACACACACACACACACACACACACACACACACACACACCCACCCAGCCATCCACACAATCTAAAAGCAAAGGTGATTCGTCAGACCAGGCCACCTTCTTCCATTGCTCCATGGTCCAGTTCTGACACTCACGTGCCCATTGTAGGTGCTTTCAGGGCAGAGCTGACAGGGGTCAGCATGGGCAGTCTGACTGGTCTGTGGCAGTGCAGCCCTGTACACAACAAACTTGTGATACACAGTGTGTTCTGACACCTTTCTATCATGGCCAGCATGAAAGTTTTCAGCAATTTGTGCTACAGTAGCTTTTCTGTGGAATTGGACCAGATGGGTATCAGTGACCCTGTCACCAGTTCACAGATTGTGCTTCCTTGGACAGCTTTTGGTACTGTAGGTACTGACCAGTGCATACTGGGAACCCCCACCCCACAAGACCTGCCGTTTTGGAGATGCTCTGACCCAGTCGTGTAGCCATCACAATTTGGCCCTCAGATCCTTATGCGTGTCCATTTTTCCTGCTTCCAATAAATCATCTTCAAGATCTGACTGTTCACTTGGTGCTTAATACCCCCCCACCTCACCCCTTGACAGGTGCCATTATGATGAGAAAATCAATGTTATTCACTTCCCCTGTCAGTGGTTTTAAAGTTGTGGCTGATCAGTGTACATACAGTATATGCATGTAAGTCAAATGCAAAACGTTTGAGGAGTACTTCCGCTGCAGATGGTGAGGTTATGATGAGAAGACATCCCTGAGTAAATCAGAATAGAGGGTGATCAGTGTTTACATATCTTCTTCCCCAGTGGAAATAAAAAACCTCATTAAATTGTTGGCTAAAGGCAATTCTCTGAGAGCGATGAAACGTTATGCTGAAGAATTTTTGTAGGAAAAGAAAGGAAGCACCTTTTTTGTCTGTCCAAAAGATTTTGGTGTCAGTAAATGACTTGGGCCAAGGTTCATTTTACTGTCAATCTACCTCATACAGGTGTACAAGAGAGAATGAAATGTACTGTAGTTCCTTCCAGATCATGTTGTATAATACACTAAACAGTCTTACAACAAAGGACAAGACAAAATGTCTGTCAAATGACAAAATCTAAATAAATGGAAAAGAAAATGAAGATAGACAAGTAAATAAATGGTATTTACAGATGCAGCAGTGCAAACATTGTAGCACTGACAGACAGCAGTGATTGGAGTTATGGTTCATTTTGTTCACATTATCAAAATAAATACAAGAGCAAAAATACATTGGGAAACAGGAATACTGTATTGGCCTAGATATAAGACTGTATTTTTTCTGGGAATTACATATAAAACAAGAGGGAGTCATCTTACTCTATATTCGAGGAGTAGACCTATAAAGGTTATATATACGACGAGTAGGTGGTGTCACTTACCCACAGAAATGATCAGCTGCAGGCAGCGAATGTGAAAGATGGCAAAACCTTGAGACGGTCTGGAAAAAAGCAAGTCAATGTTAGGCCAAATTAACCAAGCATGGAGGAGGAGTTATGATGGCAGTTTTAGGATAATGGTGATCAGTGAGCCAGAGGTGGCAAACAGCTCTCAAGCAGCAAAGAAATATAAAGTTACAGAATGTCGTATTTGAAGATTGCGAGCTCAAAAAAACTTAAAAGCATGGGATAAAGGGGCAAGTTTTAAGTAAGCTGCATACTGAATGTTTTTGAATTTGAGTTTTAATTTGCAGCTATTTCAAGACATTTGAATTAACATTTTGAACAGGAAGTAAATTAAAAACCGAATAATATGTTGTAAAGTCAGTACAAAATGATTTTCTCAGTGTGTGGTGCAATTACTACAGAGAATTAACCATTTTCCTAAAATGTGCCTTGGTTATTGATGAAAAATTTTCAGCATTTGTTTTCATTTCGCTTTAAGTCTTTGACATCTTTGTCGAAGGTAACACTGGTGCAGTGCATTGGTGTTTTTGACAGTACTGGCAACATTAATACATGATGAAATCCATGAAGGACGATACAATGATAAACACTACCTTAACCTATTAGAGGTCTCACATGGAGAGATGTGGTGCAAAAGGCCACCCAGTGGCACAGAAAGGATAAAAAATCCCAAGTTGTCCTATACATTATGTGCATATCGATCAAATCACACAGTTATTACGCCGACGCAATAATATTACCTCGCTTGCGCTGCTGTGTTTTGTTTTGCACTGTAGGACCGAGTAGTGACCCAGGAGCTTTGGTTCTTCCACAATCCATTACAGAAATCAGTTAATGTTGGCACCGCAAAGATTTCCCAGACGGTTGTGTGCCTGCAGATAATGCGTCTTCAGTAGCTTACAGTAGTCTTTACATCCTTGGATATTTTTGCTAATTGCAATTAAAATACTATTTAAAATGAATAAACTAGTTTATGATATGACTTCATATTCAGTTTTAAAAGAATAATTATTGAACATTTTCTAAAAGTCATACAGGTGAAAAAAGTTTTGATTGCAAACATTTTCAAATCCCTTGAGTGGGTACTTGGTTGAATTCTCAGTAATTACTGACTTTGCATGTTGGCACAGTACTGTTTCTTTTTGACCAAAGAGCCAAAACAATATGAGGTGGTTGGGGATTTTCTGTGGTGTTACTGCAGCTTTTCTAGTGGCTGCAGGTCTGGGCTTCAGAGCTTTGATGGAGGAAATCAAGGAAATTCGCGTTCTTCTTACTGAGCCATTCTGATTGCTTTTTTTGCATAAAGTTCCTCAGCAAAGGCAATTCTCACCCCAGCCCTATGTCAGTGACCCTCTAGAACATGTTTTCCTTCACAATTTCACTGCATTCTTCCACAAAGGCTTGCAAGCTTCATTGTCCCGATCTCTTCAAAACGGGCAGCCGTACCTGGGAATGACAGTATCAGGTGCAACTGTACCAGAACCACCAATGAAAGGTTAGATTCTGGTGCTGGAGGGGGAGCTGGAGGTCTTCTATTTGTTTTTATGGTTCTAGGTATACAGCTGTACGTCCAAATTTTAATTTGGACTGTGCTTTTGACCTCCTGTGTTCGTAGGTTGGAGAACAGACCTCTAGGTTCAACTGACTTAGGAGTCCAAACAAATCAGTTATGCAGATGTAACAAATCTTCATTTTAACAAACCTTTTATTCTCCTTTTTTACCAAAGGGCTGACCATATTCTAAATAAAATTAAAATGGGCTTACAAGGGTTTGTTTATTTAGCACATATGATTTTCAATTAATGTGTGCATACGATGCATGAATGAAGGTAACAGATAAGAAGAAAACAGTTTGTGAGTTGGCGGGTCTGTGTAGTATAGTTGGAGTCTCCTTTATTAAAAATAACAGGTCCATTCCAAGGAGTGTGTTTATCTATGTAGAACCCAGAAACACAACATGACATGGCATCAGATGTTTGGCTTTGGATACAACAGTGGTGTCCTTAAAGGCTGGGAGGAAAAGTGTTGATAAACAGCATTGCTGCACCTGCCATCTGAAGTGAGCTGGCAATGGTATTTTTTTAAATAAAGCAATGCAAAGACAACGAAAGGTTTACAGCCAGCCCCAAACTTCAGCTAACTGCTAATGTGGCTGAAAACTGGAAAAGCTTTACAGCATTGCAAAATCTGTCAGCAGTTGATGCTGTTTACACGCTGTGCAAGAAAGCCTTGGTGTTTCTTCATAGTGTTGGCGATCAAGCTTTAGAGGTTTAAAACAGGTTTGTGTTTCAGAATGGGGACAGCCAGAAATTCAAGCTGATTATGGATAAGTTTCAGCCGTACTCCATACCCAAGAGATGTTATATGGGACATTTTTAAAAAATTTTTACAAAAAAATTGTGAAACGAATGCTCTGTATGCAACTGAACTTAGGAACCGCAGTGAAATGTGAATTTGCAGACTTTCCATTCTTTGACTGAACACGGAAGGTATGTGGAGTACCTGATGATGCACTGGGGGAATACTGACTGGTTGGGGGAAGAAGATTTGGGTGTGGCCATGTCAGGACTGAAACATTTCAGGAGCTGGAGTGTCAGTTTGCATTTGGATAGGTGCTTGGAGCACTGTCCATGAGCAAGGTTCCTGAACCTCCCGTTGGGCCTTCATGGACAAGATAGCAGTGACAGTGGGTTAATGAAAACAGCACCTGCAGGAAAGAAGTAGGAAAGTGCACTTACATGCATGTGTGCAAACATGATGGTGGGGCGTGGTTAGGGCTCTGGTCCAATATTTCCCTCCAGAAATTGTTCAAGAGTTAGACATATTAGACATTACGCATTTAGACAGTGTTTGATGTGCGGTCCTTTGGGGCCTAGAGTAGGCTCGAGGGTTTGTAGCTGCCATTGATCAAGGTTGTTGAGTCCCCTAAAGGGTGGTGTACCCCAAGTGGAACAGATAAGGTCAGGGTGCGTTTAGATGAGATTGTGAGCTGTCTGGCATGCGTTGAGGCGAAGCGTTGCGTAGAGGAAGTACTTGTGGTGGGCAATGGCGGCAGCAAGAGATAGTGTAGGAAACAGCAGCCCATCGGGCTGCGAGCAAACTGATGTGAGAGAGATGGTGTTCTGGTGGGCAGTGAGCATCCAGAGGAGAGGATGACCAGACAAAAGGCAGCACTCGGTGGGGGTGGCAGGTGGGCAGGGTGTGCAGCAGTTGTACAACAGAGGTGACGGTGGTAGCAGTGAGGAGTAGGGACTGCAGTAGCAGCAGCAGGCGACTATTACCAAAACAGCACCAGCAGGGTAGAAGCAGTAGGATGAGCTTATATGCATAATTGATGGTGGGATGTGACCAGGGGATTGGTCTAATAACTCCATCCCAAAATTACATTTTAACAAAATTCCAATAAAAATACAATAAAAAAAGGACTGACAGAACTGTACCTCCTGTTGTTTACCCATGGCAGAAAATTTCCTCCACTCTTCAAAAGCCCTTAGAAGAAGAACTTTATCAGAAGGAATTAATTGTAAAATTTGAACCAGCAGTCAAATTGATGGCATGTAATGGCAGAATGAAAAATGGAAACTAAGGATTTTTCAGGAACCTAGAGAGTTAAACAGAGCAATTGAAAGAGAACACTTTAAGCTTCCTGAATGGCACAGTTCACAAATTCCAGATTCTTTAGTAAAGTGGACGCATCATCGGAATTTTGGCACCCGAACGTGGATGGTGCAAATTTCATTTCAGTACCCTTTTGGCAGAGTCTCATCAGTTTTTGAGACTAACATTTAGGATTGCCTCCCTTCCGAAAGTGTGTCTTGAAACCTTCCATTTAATCTATGAACGCATTGAATTGTGGATTTATGGATTTTAGGGAAATGCTGAATAGGAATGATATTGAGAATGGGCTGCTTAGTATTACATTTTTAAATATGAAAGATGTCATCAGTTTGTATTACATTCAGATGTTTGTCTTGACACTGACCACAAGCCACTGACATCACTGTTTGCAAAGCTTCTGAATGCCTGCCCACTCAGGATTTAAAGAATGATAATAAACTTACAACAGACAGACACTGAATGTTGTGCTCCCAAAAAATTGGTGTATACTGCTGATGTGATGTCCAAGGCTGTTGATGGAAAAATTTCACTTAACAGCAGAGTTACTGAAGGAACAGAAGTCTATGTGGGAATGGTTACTGGGTTATTGGGGTTACTACTCACTGCATATGCAAAAATGCAGATAATTTGCAATGGGACTGAGAAATATAGGACACTGAAATTGATGGATCATGCAGTTTTCAGTGGTTGGCCCAATATGAAGCAGAGGTGTATGCTCAAGAGCATTTGAACTACTGATGAAAATTGAAACAAAGGAAACAAAATAGTGATTCCAAAAGCACTTGGGAAACAGTGGATGAGGAAGAGACATAAAGGTCATTTTGGAGTTGAAAAATGCATGAAAAGAGCCTGTGATGTTATGTATTGGTCAAGGATAAGTTCTAACATAGTGAGTGTTGCCCATTCTGTGTCAAACACCAGCCTAACAAACCTAGTGAACTATTACAACCACATCCAGTACTTTAAACACTTCCTCAGAAGACAAGTACTGACATTTTTACTTGTAATAGAAGTTTACCTCAATGTAACAGTTCATCACTCCCTGTACCCATGATATGCGGGTTGAGTACAGCAATGGCACAGAACGTAACCACAAGCAAGTCAATCTTTTCTAGACTCGAAATGCCGGATGAAATTTTTACTGAAAGTGGTCCGCAGTTTGTCAGCTCTGCAACCTTTGCCAAACACCAGGAATTGGTTTGCGCAACCTTCAGACCACTGCAGAAGTCAAAAGAAAAAGTGGGAGTGACTTTTACAAGGAACACTAGCATATTGCTGTACACACCTTGAGTTTGGTTATTCTCTTGCTCACCTCCTAATGGGGCATGGGTTTCATCTAACCTACCTCTAAAAGAAGACTTACTAGAAACAGAAGCAGGTGAAGGACTGAGAAACCTGAAAGAACAGCAAAAAGCAAACCATAAAATCTACACTGATGTAGGCAGATGTGGACTACCAGACCTTCATAAACACCTGGGCACAGAAAGTACTGTCAGCAAGTACAGCCCAGATTGTATTCAGTTTAGGCAGGAAATAGTGCAGTCCAGCAGGGAAACAGGGATCTGCTGAATGGAAATGACTGGTTGGTCCGGGTTTTAGAACAGCACTCTTGTGTGGTATACGTCATCTTAGAAAAAAAAGCCAAAAATGACTGACTGTGTCCTGCTAAAAGATGAGGGGTTGTATGGCTGAGGCTTTGGGCATACTGCACAGTTGTGAAGCTATTAAGCTTAACATTACCCAACAGTTAGCATCAATATTAAAAAAATGTACATTAACGGAACCACAGATACTGATTTGTATTTTCTGCAGTTAATAGGTAATACTGTTTTCTTTCAAATAACAAAAGGTTTATTTGTCAAATATACTGTATATATTGTAGTGAGCTTGAGACTGAGCTCCGATGGAGGGAATAAGAACACCGAATGGGTCTCCATAACACAGCCTGTATTAACACTGGGCAGCGGCAGAAGGTAATAACCAATATGGGCAAATGGAATTACTGCTCTGAGGCCAATTAGCTAACCCAGTCCCAAACACCCTGGAACCATGCAAACCCCAGAAAGAGAAACACCGTCCTGTCCACGGTTGAACACTTTACTATGCATGCACAATACTGACACCAACCACTAGGGGAGGGTACGTGTAGGGTCCGACGCAACAATGTGTTTTTCACTGCACATATAACTGTACTTTTGCTTGGAGATAAGAAGAAATGATACAAGCTCACGAGCTGACAGTGTAACATGATTGGGGTCTCCTTTATTGAATTCCGAAGAGTGTGTGTTCAGTCCAAGAAGTACAACACCACATCTACATCTTAAGACTCTTGAAGCCGAACATGCATGTCTTCCTGTGCTGTATAGCAAAGTCCTGATAAACCTTGTTGCTGCATTTGCTGAAAAAGTACGAAAGATTGCTTAAACTGAAACCTTTTCCTAATGTATTCCTCTGCAACTCTGTGCAGCAGAAAAATACATTTCTGGGAATATTTTTAATTTGTGATATTCTTTTGTTGCAGGCAATGGGTTAATGAACAGATATGAGCTAGATTTCAAGGTCTGTGTTTGGAAGGGTTTCTGTCTATTTTAAGAGCAGGGCCTGAGCGCTTTACTAGTCATGAATTGATTTTAAAAGGCACTGTGGCGGCACATTTTCTGTCTGCTGTAATCAAGTCCTAAATCCATTCTGCTCATTTGGGAATGCTTCTGAGGACACTCTGCTTCTGTGCATCCGATGAGCACTGCACCTCTGGAAAATTTATTCATTATTTTAAATCACTCTCCTTCTGAAAACAATTTGGCATGCCCAAATTAAAATCATAAAGTACAACAGACCAAAGCAACCTGCACTGAACTGAGACAATTCAAATGTTTCCTTTCACTGCAATCTTTTTTTTGGTTCAGGGTTACAGGAACCCAAACCTGCGCTATTCACATTTATATTGCTCCTCGACGGTGGGGTTCTGTTCCAGTGATCTTGTCATAAATCAATTTTATCAGTTTCAAATCTCCTTATGTATCCCCTTAATCAATTATAGGTTTTTCATTTGCAATATCTTCACAGTTAATTGAAAATTTATCAATATCAGAATATTTTAGTGCAATGTTCATACTTTTGAGTCAAAATTATACAACAAAAAATGTATACTTATATGTAGTATTTTTTTTTTTTACAGAAAAAAATGAAAATATGAGCTGATCAGTTTGAAAGGTACCCTTCCCTAATACAATGATCCCTCAGCATCCAAATCTTATTTGGCCCTGAAAATGCATCCAATACCAAAACTGCGGAAAACAAAGATCTATTTCCCATTATTTTAAATGTGAGATGAATAAATGGACAAATAATGTGCTCTCCAAGAACACCCATATAACTAATATTTCATGATTTCAGCAGAATAAAACACTGTAAACACTAAATACCTAATTAGGAAAACAATATTCCCATTAGCTTGCATGCTTATACCGCATGGTACAGTGTGGAAAATACAGGACATTTTTCAGTTTGAATAAATAGGTTTATTTAAAAAATAAAGTGACCCATAAATGCGGCAGCACAACTGTGTTCAGACAAAGCAAACTAGTGGAAACAGCTGATGAGACACCAGCACGGGCACATTTCAGTCTTTGGGCACACAGCACCCCTTCTTTGCACCTTTCTGCTGGTAGTTTCTCTCACTCTTCAGTTGCATTTTGTTGTATACCTTCTATATGGTATAATAACAACATAAATGCAGTTTTTTTAAACAGATTATGTAGACAGGCAGCACAGTGGTGCAGGAGCAACTGGCAGTGCTTCACTGTGCCTAGGCTGTTCCAGTGTGGGTTTTGTGGAGCTTGCATGTTCTCCCCATCTGTGGGTGCTCTGTTTTCCACCTATGTCCCAAAAATGTGTTTACATGTTAATTGGTGATTCTAAGATCAGTTTACCTCTCATCAGGGTGGCACAGAGTGCTGAACAAAGGGTCAGAGTATAACCCACATAAAAGGGAACGATACAATTGTTAGATAACACAGATTGGTGACTGTTTAAAAAAAACAGCTGAACATCAAAGAAGTGGCAAAAAATAAATCTCTGAGGGCCCAAATACTGATGGCTGTCCACCCTTCCTGGGTATTCTATTGTGATGACATGGGGTCTGTATATGTGCAGTTTGTCTATTATGACAAAGCTGAAGACTCAGGGTATGAGTGTTTGTATTTAGGCCCATAGTGTGAGTATGTGCATGTGCCTACACTCTGAAGGACGGCTGTCCTGTTCAGGGTGTGTTCTCCTTGCCTGCCCAGTGGTTTTGGAGTAGTCTTTGAATTACTGTGACCCTGAACAGGACCAGTGGTTGACAAAAGTCAGTGACATAATGTACTATAAGTGATATGATGTATTTTGCCCTTATATTACACACCAGCTAGTTTCTTATGTATGCACTGTGGGTTAGCACCCAGGAGCTCAGTAGCCTTTTTTCAAGACCTTAACCCTAACTCTTTTCCAGATCTTAGTGAAGGTAGCATTGTTCATTCAACACATTCAACAGCACCTTGGACATCTTGGACATCACTAGGGTACTTTCACTTTCAAGTCAGAAGCTGAGACTGAAGTTTACAATGCTGAAGCAAAGAGATTTTTCTCTGTTTCTTATGGTGGAGTGGTTAAAATCACAGTAATTTGAGAGAGAAAGGAGTGTCTGCAGATCACACATTTGTACTCAGTCTTTTCTTCTTCTTCTTCTTCTTCTTCTTCTTCTTCTTCTTCTTCTTTCGGCCGCTCCCGTTAGGGGTCGCCACAGCGGATCAAAAGCTTCCACTTCCTCCTGTCCTCTGCATCTCTCTCCGTCACCCCCACCACTTGCATGTCCTCCTTCACCACATCCATAAATCTCCTCTTAGGCCTTCCTCTCTTCCTCTTGCGTGGCAGCTCCATCCCTAGCATCCTTCTCCCGATATATCCCGAATCTCTTCTCTGTACATGTCCAAACCAACGCAATCTCACCTCTCTGATTTTGTCTCCAAACCATTTAACCTGTGCTGACCCTCTAATATACTCATTCCTAATCCTGTCAATCCTGTCACACCCAATGCAAATCTTAACATTTTTAACTCTGCCACCTCCAGCTCTGCCTCCTGTCTTTTGGTCAGTGCCACCGTCTCCAACCCATAAAGCATAGCTGGTCTCACTACCATCTTGTAGACCTTCCCTTTCACTCTTGCTGGTACCCTTCTGTCACAAATCAAGAAAATCAACTAAGATCACCTTCAAAATAGTTCCCTTCTGAGTTGACACACAGTTGCATACGATATTACCAACATTCAAAGTAATTCCGCAGATCATTTTCTGAAAGGCTGTTGAGGATCTCTTTTGTTTTTGCTTTCACATCTTCTACCAACAAAAATGGGTTCCTCTGAGCACTGACTTGATCTTTGGGAAGAGGTAGAAATTGGCAAATAGAATGGGTGCTCAGGCACAGTGATGTTATTAGCTAAAAACTGCTTCATTATAGACTGGGAGGGTAAATGTGGTGTACAGGTTAAATATCGGCTGTAGTTATATTTAAAGTTGTAAAAGACTGAGTACAAATGTTCAAGACCTCAACTGTTACTCCTACAAAAGATCTGCATGACTTTTAGCTACGTCTCTCATGAGGACAGCATTACTGCTTCCAGTATACCAAGCTTCTCTATCCATGCTTGCTACTGCAGAATGCTGGTTAGATTTCTCCTCCATCTGCTCTAGCTTTATCTCTTTGCATTTCAGTCACTTTGGATTTTTGCAAAGATAAATAATCATGTCTAATTTGTATCTGTCAGGAGTTGTGCGAACCCTAACAGCAGTGTACCGCATGTGGAAGAGTTTGACTGATGTTATGTTAGTTCAAGTAGACAGTCTTTCTGAATTGTTCCCACTGTCCTTCTCTCAGATTGATTTCCTTGTTGATAGTTTCAACCTTGTGTGATCCAATCTGTTAAGGACAGCTTGCATATCTCTGTGGTGCCCTTAATGATTTTAGGCACAATGATGTATTTTCCTTTTGTCAGCTTGCTACAAAAATCTTGACAGTTCATTTCTGAAAATGGAATATTCCTGTACTCGCATCCGTAATAAAATTTGGTTTGTTGCCGAAAATTTGTGTAAGATACAACTCCATGACAGCAAAGAAGCTCTTTAGTGTTTCTTATGGAAAACCTTGAGTGTGTCTGGACCCATATTAATTTTATCACCTTGAACAATATGGTGTTTGGCTCCAAAAAGCTGAAGCAAAAAATCGCCTACTCCATAGCTGCTCATGTCTGTAGATACTGTGGTGGTCTTACTTGTGTCACAGAACATCACAGACCTGCTTGAGTCATCAGAGGGACATTTGTATGCAAAAATATGTTTTTCCCATATATTTTCCTCAAGAATTTGAGTCTGCGCAGTGGTTTTCCCAGTTTCATCAAACTGAACTTCTCTAGTTAGTTTATATGCAGAACATTGCTCAGCCCTTACGCAGTCACACATGGGGGAAATTGCTTTCTCTTCAGTTGTACTCACACACACTAGGATCTTGTCCATGTAAATGGCTACCCCCTGTACATTTCATAGTTGTCATTTTTGGCCAAATGACTTACGGAGCATTGTGATCCCAACTGTAACTCGAGGGAAAGAAAAGCTTGCACATATTTGATAGACATTAATCTGCTGCTTTCTTTGTACAGAGATGCTTGAATCCCTTCAATGTATCCAGTGAAGAGAAGACTTTCTGTACTGAGTTTGGCTCCAGTGTCTTCTAATGTAGGTAGGATGGATCACTACTTCCCCACAGCTTTACTCAGTTTTCTTTACAAATTTTTACGTTCATATTTTTCTTTCAAATCAACTCCATGGTCTGGTCTATGGCCTGGGTCACTTTCAGGAAGCTACTTTTTCCTCCTTTCACAATATCTAACTTTTTATCAGTTTCAAGGTAATTATACCCTGTGCACTTTATGCACAACTTTTGGGTCTGTGCTATTATTTAATCCACATCTTTGTTGGGTCCATCTTTCAGGCTCCATCTTACTTGAACGCCACAAATTTCTGTGATATCTTTCAAAAATCAAACTTGAGCTGCTAAAGAGCTCTCTTGTTTTGTTAAAATATTGGGCCAGACTCAGTTCTGTTCTGTTTACTTTATTGGCCTGAATATAAGGTGGTATTTTTTCTGGAAATTACATCTAAAAAAAAGATGGGGTTGCCTTAAATTCGAGGACTAGACCTATAAAGAGCTTTCCCAATGGTGTCAGTTATCCACAGAAATGAATAAACAAGAGCCAGCGAGCATGAAAGATGACAAAACCTTGAGATGGTCTGGAAAAAAGCAGCTCAAAGTTAAGCAAAATTAACCAAGGATGGAGGAGGACTTATGATGCCAATTTTAAGATATAGGTGATCAACGAGGCAGAGGTGGCAAACAGCTCTCAAGCAGCCAAGAAATATAAAGTTACACAATGTCATGTTCAAAGATGGCAAGCTCAAAAAGGCCATTTTAAAAACAGAAATAGTCAGCGAAAATCCTTCTGCGGCCCCAAAACTGGCTACTTTCAAGATTTTGACAGAAAAGTAGCTGAATATATGATGAAAAAAGAAATGCAGTCTATTCAACTAAGTTACTCGTTTGCTGCTTAATGCACTTATTACCATTAAATGCTATTTAGTCAGGTTATACTCGCTGCCAGTTACCATTAGCCAAATTGAGATAGGCTGGAGTTTGAACTGTGTAATACTGACTATAATGTTTCAACTGCACTTAATGCACTTACCATACTAGAGTGATAACACGGCAATGTTTTTCTTAAACAAACATGAATAAATACGATTTTTCTTTCTTAAGAGATAATGTTCTAAAAATCTTTTTCCAAAAATGAGTGTTGAAAAACAGACGGTCATCTTAATCTAATTAGGATGGTCTTACATTGGGGCCAATATGGTCTTAAAATATTGTTCCAACAAGAATAATTAATGTGACAACAAAAAACAACACAATATCCTACATTCCTATTTCTGAGGCAAGTAACATCACAAAGAGTGATATATTAATATTTATGTGGAAGGATGCAGTGAACAGGTAAAACCTTTCTTGAGATTACTGATAAAATTGTCTATTTGCAGTGCAATAAATCTGTACAAAAAATGTTAAATGTGTCTATGCCAGCAAGGTGATGTTATATGTACATTATGTCAAGACTTTATATTTTAATTCTAGAATTCAGTTCTTTTTTGTGAGTCCAAAATAAAATTAGAGATATTCCTGGTGTACGCATCAGTATCTGCTGTGGCAAATGGTGAATAAGTACAACTAGTACTCTCTTCGCGCAACCAATTCAGTTGTTACGATTGCTATGTCAGTTACCAGCATCCTGTTGCCTTTACTGACAGTAAAGTTATCTAATATGTGAATATATTTTGCCTGTGCATATATACAAGCAAGTACACAAGTTCAGCTGATACAGAACTGCTGAGTAAACTGAGCACCTTTTAGCCTTGGTTGGATGCATTACACTGGAAGGATCACAATTTGGCACAAGCAGCATGAGACCATGGAGCTGTCTCGTTTGGTGTTAATAGTACAGCCCGGTGGTGGCAGTGTGATAGTGTGGGGAATGTTTTCCTGCCACACATTAGGGCCTCTAATATTCACTGAAGAATGTCTGAATGTTACAGCACATCTGAATGTAGTTGCTGACCAAGCTCATCCTTTCATGGCTACAGTATATCCACACTCAGATTGACACTTCCAGCACAACAATACACCACATCACAAGGTGCAAATGGTCACCAAATGGTTCCAGGAACATGACAGCCAATTTGTATTGCTTCACTTACCTGTATAGTTCCATGATCTCAACCCTGTCTATGGGATAAAGTGGAAAGGGCTGTTTGTAGCAAAACTCTGTAGGCATCCAAATTGCAGCAACTATGCAGCACAGTCATCCCAGCATGGTACAACATTCCTGCATAGAGAAAACGTGTTGCTTGAAAGTGCATAAGTCAGGAATCAACTGGCATCATCTCCTGAATTAGTTGTAGATCCTAAGGGGTTCACTGCTATTTTGGCACTGTGCAGTGCTCAAGTCTCGTTGTTGAGAGTTCCTTAGAAATGCAGTGTTATGATCCACCTCATCTGTTGTACAAGAACACATTCTGCCACTGTTTATTGTTTCCCATTAATGGTTCAGCTTTTGGTGAGGCCGTTCTCCGTGCCTGCCATATTTTCTTTCATCTGACTTCTTATTCACATTGTTCTTTTTTGAGTTTTTCTGCACTGTTTCTAATGCCGTCCTCTCATATTGTTTGTTCACGGAACTTCCTGCATGAGGCTTGAAACCTTACCTTTTAGGCAGTCCATACTGCATTCGCTTCTCATCACTCAACTTTTAATCCAAAAACTTTCCATGGTTTTCACAGTAATTTTTTACATCGATTGTCAGCACAATTTAGCGATGACTTCATTCCTCTCAGTTCTCTGAATGACAAATTCTCTGAATCAGTCTGTCGTTGTGCATGGCCACAGCAGTTATTCAAAAGAATGCATATCATTTTGACATCACTGTAGCATAAACACAACAGGTATGAAAACGCTCTGCTGTGCTGCACGACAGTTCTGATCATCGCCAGGGTCTGTGCCTACCTTTGTGGTGGTCTTGAAATCTCGAATCAGGTGGATTAGGTTTGGCACCGTTATTCTCTATTGCTGACTTCTGACCTCAGTTAACATCCAAAAAGCAGTCAGTTAGAATCAATAAAGGAATGTCCATTTCAAAAATGCCTTCTTTCTTTCACAGGTCTTTTTAACCCGCTTTTTCCCATCCTCTACCGCTTAACATGCCAATGTAATCTGACTTCATACTGATGTGACGCTCATTCAGTGCTAAGCAACCGAGTGAACATTTAATGTGGACATTTAATTCAGAGCGCTAACAGTTTATTGTTTTTACTTGTTTAATGTATATGTTTCAGGTTGTTTCTTTTTTGTTTTTGTTTAATCATTATCTGTAGTCACTAGGCCTCTTCTTGAAGGGGTTTACAGAAAACCTAGCTGCAATGTTCTCAGGACGGCTTTAGGATTTAATATGTGTTTTTGCAGTAATATATTTCATCTGTGCTGTCATGGCTCTGTTGTGTTTGCCCTTGTACTTCATAACTGATCTCAGAAAAGCAAATGCTTATCTATGAAAGCTGGAACATTAGCTAGTTTTCAAGCAACTGTATTGAATTTTAAGCATAATTTGGAATTATTGAAAAATATGCCAGGTTTTTTTTCAAATTGTGTACACTGAAATGTTGAGATTCTGTTGTGACTTTAAATGTCTAACCAATGTATGTCTTCCTTTCTCTTCCCCTTTCTCCCCTTCTTCTCAACGCAGCGCTCAAAAATAGCGGTGTATGAGAAAATGTGGTCATACATGAAATCGGCAGAACCATCTGTGTTTGCCAAGACAACACCTGAGGGGGTTGCCCGGGTACGAAAGTCGAAGGGCAAGTTCGCCTTTCTTCTCGAATCCACCATGAATGAGTACATTGAGCAGCGGAAGCCTTGCGATACCATGAAAGTTGGCGGCAATCTCGACTCAAAGGGCTATGGTGTGGCGACCCCAAAAGGCTCAGCATTAGGGTGGGTGGAATAATATAACAATATTCTCTATGTTGTTATAGTATTCCACCTACCCTGATGTCCTGTGTTGTCATTTCTCTTCTTCCCTTTCTTATTTTTTATGAATGAACTCCAAGAGGTATTGGTATGGCTTATTTTTACTGTGCCTACATATCAAAACTGACTGTATAATGCTGTTTTGTTTATATATTTCTCTTTTCTGAGTATGTTGGCTAAATTTAGTCTTTGTCCTTTTCATGTTTTCCCCTTTGTCTCTTTTACTTGTTCCTCAATTCCTCCTGCGGTCTTGTCTGCTCTCTTCCCCGACTGCCTAGTCACCGGTTTAATTGCTTTTTTGTTCTTTTCAACTAAATGTGTGAAAGCTGTGCTGTTACGAATGTTAATTGCATGGTTTCTGTTGCCATGTTTCTCCGCAATGACAAGTGTCCCCATCCCGCACACTTCAGTTCTGAGCAATGTAATCCCCATGCCACCTTTCCAATATTTAACACTTTCTTTGCTGTATAAGCATTTTACTATCTCTCCATATCCGTGAAATTCTTAACCGATTTGTCCTCTCGTGTTCCTTTTATTGGTCATTTTGATACCTGATATTATTATGAATAATATTATTCATTTTATAACAACAACAATAATAATAATAATAATAGCTATTATTATTATACATTAGATTTCTCACGGACCTGTGTATTTTCTTACAAATTATGTTTTATCGTTTCAAGAAATGCTGTTAACCTGGCAGTTTTAAAACTGAATGAGCAAGGCCTCTTGGACAAATTGAAAAACAAATGGTGGTACGACAAGGGAGAGTGCGGCAGCGGGGGAGGTGACTCCAAGGTCAGCCTCAATGTCACCATAACCGGGTACCGTAGTGCAGAGTAATCGGCAAGGCTGTTACTTAACCCAAACTAATCATAAACCCTTAAGTTATGTGGCTTTTCCAGTTTGTAAGTTTGTACAGTAAATAAGATCGAACCAGGAACCCTTACTTGGCAACTGGACAAAAAAGGAGCATCAGGATTAACGCAAGCTTCCGTCCGCTTTCTTGTTGTACGGACGAGCTGAAGGCCCACGCAAGGCAATATGCTAGCATTTATACCTGTATACATTCCTCCCCTATCTTGTTACTTCACACAGTTGCTACATAAAGCAAACACATTTTGTCTGTCCATTTTAGAGGTAGTAAACTTGCCTGAGATGCAGGCAATGTGCTGGTAAGCTTGGGAGATGTAAGTGTGAGGCAGATAGCTGCTTGCCCTGCAGTTGCTGAAGGTAGCAGTTGCATCGTGCATCCCTTTTGTGACTGCAGGGCAAAGTATCGCCCAAGAAAGGCCCATCCATATAAGCAACAGGTCCATACTTTAGTTTGGTACACCTGCGTGCTCTGCTCGCGATCACGTAAAAAGCATAATTTGAACCCAGACGTATAGATTTGCTTTCTAAACCAAGTTGGACGCAGACATGAGCACTCTCCTCGGTAGGCGAGGCGAACAGCGTTGTCTTGAGGTGACTAAGCATTCACAGGAAAACGTGAGAATTCTAATCACAGACGCAAATAACATTTTTTGTCTGTTTAGCAGGTGGAGAAACTCAGTGAAACGCAATGTCTTCCAGGCCTTCTAGCCACGGACAACGTCCTAGTTGTTCTTTCAGCCTGGGTCATAACAAATAAGAGGCCGTTTACCTCACCCCTCCTCATTTCAGTCATTGAGTCCTGGACCTGAGCAGGACGTGAGCTCCACTCTTGCAAGGATCCAAAGCAGAGGCCCTAGCACACGAAAAAGTCACTGTCCAGGGGGCAGCGAGGGAAAGCGCATTGGCACTGACCTATCCCATTTGACTGCTACATTTCTCATTTTCATCAAGAAATGTAAATATTTACAGCTGAGCGCAATTCAGCAGAAAATGACTACTGGGAAAAGAAAAAGTAAAATTAAAAAAAACATCAATTAAATAACTAACAGGCAAACAAAAATTTCTAGTTGCAGTTCTATGGAACCGTTTCACTTTAACACACAGAATGCCTTATGCACGTAATTTACTTTTCAAAACATAAATATTCGTTGATATTAGTAAAATTCAATCAGTCAATGATTTCAAAACTCAGTTGCTGAATCCAGGTTACAGATATTCTGATTAAAATTTTTCTGGTTTAAATTTATTTAAATACATTTTTTGTGGCATTCACTATTTATTTTATATACACATATATTGTTTTATTCCATATATATGGAATATATATATAATTTATATATAATATATATAAAATTTATATATATATAAATTCCATAGTACCTTAATTTGTAAGTCAACAAGTAATGCTTTAGCCATTGTACTAGATTTTGAGTGAGACACATGAGACACGAGACACACTCTGCTAACAGCTAGATGCCACTACTTTTATATAATAATATACTGCAAAACTCTACCAAAGAAATTTTTGAAATGCAACCATAATTTTATATTTACACTGAGTTCCCAATTTATTAGGTACACCCCCCATTTTATACAAACTACACTCCAGCAAGTGCTACATCAGGTGACTGCAGCATCTGGTATAAATCAGGCAAACCAGTGTTTAGTGGTCAACTGAGCAATAAAATGCGAGAAAGAGGTGACTTTGGTGACTTTAAAGGTAGCATGATAGTTGGCACTCTCTCGAACAGCTGTCATTATGCATAACCGTTCCAAGGGTTTGCTGAGAATGGCGTCCAAAACAAAAAGCAGAAAGAGGTCTTGGGCATGAAAACAGCTTGATGATCAGAGGGGTCAAAGTAGAATGGTTACAGTCATGCAGCAAACAGACGAAACCCAACCAGGCAAATCACAACCAAATTTAACACTGGAGAATATCATCCTAGATGATGCATGATATACTGGGCTTTGTCTTTACTCAGATGCAACAGCCAAAGACCATATCGCTTGCCCATGTTGTCCACAAAAGAATATCTCCATTGGGAAAATATGATTGTATAACAAAGTTAGCACCAAAATCTCCACCAAAGCTGAACCTCTGAGGAGTGGAAAAAAGTTACTTATTTGGATGAATCCGTGTTCCTTTTGCATCACACCAAAGGAAGGATCACAAATTAGCACAAGCAACATGGGACAATAGAGCTGTCCTGTTTGGTGCCAACAGTACAGGACAACAATGGCAGTGTGATGGTGTGGGGAATGTTTTCTTGCCACACATTAGGGCCTCTGACATCCACTTAAGAACATCTGAATGGTACAGCGCATCTGAATGTAGTTGCTGACCAAGTTCATCTCTTCATGGCAACAGTATATCCAGATTCAGACGGACATGATAGCCTGAGTAAGCACCACATAGCAAGGTGCAAATGATCACCAAATGGTTCCAGGAATACAACAGCCAATTTGCATTGCTTCATTGACCCACACAATCTCCAGATCTCAACCCTATCAAGCATATTTGAGATGAAGGAGGAAACTGTTGTTGGCAACAAGGCTCTGCAGCTGTGCAAGTTGCAGCAGCTATGCAAAAGTATTCATTTCCACACAGAACAACATTCCCGCAAAATGCATCCAGCACCTTGTGGCATCCATGCCCAGGCAAATTCATGCTGTTCTTTATGCCAAAGAAGGTGCAGCTAGCTACTGGATTGGTGTGCCTAATAAGCAGGTAACTACGCACATTCACCTGCCACTTTATTAGAAACACCATTCTAATACCAGGTAAGACTCCCCCTTTGTTCTCAGAACAGCCTGAATTTTTAGTGGCATGGATTCAACAAGGTCCTGGAATCATTCCTTAGAGAGTTTGGTCCATGTTGACATGACTGCATCAAGTAATTGCTGCAGATTTGTCAGTTGCACAGTCTAGCTGCCAATCTGCTCTGCCCTTCAATCACATCCCAAAGGTGCTCTATTAGATTCAGAACTTGTGGCTGGGGAGGCCATTGATGGACAATGAGCTCATTGTCATGTTCATGGAACCCGTTTGAGATGCCTTGTGCTTTGTGACATGGCCCATTATCATGCTGGAAGTACAGGTAACCATTAGAAAAGGGCAAATTATGACCATAAATGGATGCACATGGTCAGCAACAATACTCAGATGCTCAGTTGGTATTAGGGGCCTCATGTGTGACAAGGAATCCTTTGCCACACCATTACACCACCAGAAGCAGGTTGAACTGTTGACACGAGGCATGTTGGGTCCTTAGCTTCATGCTGTTTATGCCAAACTCTGAACTAGTATCTGCATTTCGCAGCAGAAATCGAGATTCTTCAGACCAGGCTCCAGTTCTCCATTCTTCAACTGTCCAACTTCAGGGAGCCACTGCCCACTGTAGCCTTAGCTTTCTGTTCTTGCTTGATAGGAGAGGAACCCAGTGAGGCCTTCTGCTGTTTTTGCCCATCCAACTCCAGCTGTGATATGTTGTGCATTCAGAGATGCTTCTCTGCCCAATGCTATTGTCAGAAGTTTTTATTTGAGGTACTGCAGCCTTCCTCAAATTAGTTTGGACGTTCTCCTCTGGCCTCTCTCATCAACAAGGCATTTCCACCCACAGAACTGCTGCTCGCTGGATGTTTTTTGTTGTTTGTTTTGCACCATTCTGTGTAGATTCTGGAAATTGTTATGCGTGAAAATCCCAGAAGAGCAGCAGCAGTTTCTGAAATACTCAAACCACCCCATCTGGCACCAATAACCATGGCTCAGTCAGTCACTTAGATTACTTCTTTGTTGATGTGAACTGTAACTGAAACTTTCGTGCATTATCATCTTCTGTTGGGGTGCTTGGGTGTGGGAATCCAGCTCAGTCAGTTTGCAGATTTTCCTCACCTCTGTGTGGGTTTCCTCTAGGTGTTCCTATTTCCTCCTACAGTCCAAACACTTGTGTTTCAGGTTAACTAATTCTTCTATATTGCCCATAGTGTGTGACTGTGGTCACCCTACAGTAGATTATTGTCCCACCCAGGGGTTGTTTCATAGCCTAGCAGCGATTCCAGGATGGGCTACAGACCTCTGCGACCCTGAGCGGGATAGTCTCACTGCTCCTTGGCTGTTTGGGTGTAGAACTGTATCAGGTTCTGTCTCTGTGGAGTTTATATGTTCACCCAATGTCTGTGTGGGTTTCCTCTGGGTTCTCTGGTTTACTCCCATCATCCGAAAAACATGTTTCTGATTAATTTGTGACATTGCCTGTGGTGTGTGAATGTGTGAATGAATGAGTGTGTGTCACCCAGACACCCTGTGGAGGCTGTGCCCTGTCTAGCCTGGAACCTTGTGTTTCTTGGATAGGCTTCAGAACATCACGACCCTGACAGACAGTGAGTAATCAAATGCATGAAATGTTTTATTTTTTGTTTTTGTAGTCCTCTAAAAAATTGCTGTTCCAAAATGCATTTTAAGTATTTTTCGAAAAATCCATTTTCCAAACTCGGTACAGATAGCCCCTGATTTACGATGGGGTTACATTCCGATAAACGCATCATAAGTCAAAAATATCGTAAGTGCATTGAATACACCTACTGTTACCTTTGGCCGCTTCAGCAACGAAACATAAGCGGTCTCTCCCCCCCAATCTCCAGACTGAGCACTGATTGGTGGTTGAGGGTGTAGGAACCAGTTGTGGATGGCATTTAGTTTCTTTCCCAGACTTCCTGTCAGTAGGCGATCTCTCTGCTCCCATCTTCAGACTGAATGATCGATTGGCGAACAAACCAATCGTGGATGGGATTAACTTCCTACCTGGATTTACTGTCAGTGCTCAGTTTCCGCTGCCTCTTGTGAGGTCTCCTGCAACCACAGTCTGGCTAAGACCTTGCATTTTATTTATTTTGAATTAGGACATTTGTGTTCCATTTTTGTTTACTGCCAATCGCTAATGTTTAGTGTTAGCTCCCAGCTAATGGCAACACTCTTTGTTGGAAACCACACTCAGTAAAGAGTTTAATGGGACTTAAACTTATTACTGTGGTGTCTCGCAATTGCTTCCACCAACCCACCATAACACATACTGAACATCATAGCCTAGCATAGCCTAAAAGTCATTACGGGCTTTCTACTTTCAGGAGACACAGACACAATTGGGCATTTCATAGACAGGATAGATGCACAAAACACAACATAGATACAGGGGAATCCAAAAAAAGACTGGCAACCCAGAACACTGTAGAGTATCAGTTGTATGCACTAGCAGTCGTGTGGCATTCTGTGTGATGCAGTTTGCTACGGCTGCCCAGCATCATGAGACAATATTGTACCGCGTATCGCTTATCTGGGGAAAAAAATTAAAATTCAAAATTTAAAGTACAGTTTCTACTGAATGTGCATCGCTATCGCACCTTCGCAAAGTAAAAAATTGTATGTCGGATCATCAATATATAGCATAGTTTCAACCAGGATTTCAGTAGACTTTGGGAGTGTTACACTCTTCATCAGGACTACAAAATGCATTAGCTTTGTAGAATAAAATGTTGGGAAAAACAGTGTGGGTATTTTTGGATACAATCTATGGGTGGATAACCCTACTGATTCTCTTTTGTAGCCTTCCACTGATGTATAATGCACTTAACATGGACTATGACTAGGACGACACTCATGGTCTTCCTGGAAAGACTAAGTATTGCATCAGACCCCAATCTAGTTGTATGGGTCCTCTAAGGTCAAAGCAGCAGTACACTGATTCCTGACAAACCATAAAGTAACTGCACTGTCTCACAAAAGTAACGCAAGAAACCTGTATTAGATCTATCAGCTAAAGCTTGATGAGGACAACTTCAGTGTTAAACTACTTCCATCTCTCCCTTACCAAGAAGACCACGCCAGTGGTTGACATGAGTTAAATTTGACTTGATGGAACTTTCCATAAAGTGAATCATTAAAAATGTCTGTCTGCTAATTTACAATTTTCCTTCCATTCGGAAAAGAAAAGGGCAAATCCTGTGGGCAGTGTTAAAAGGGAATGTACAGTTGAATAAGCACAAAGAGTGCTCCTTTTGCATTAACATTCTTTGATGCCAAGAAAAAATGGCTACAGGCGCATCGACCAAAACTGATCACAGGTTACAATCAGGGTCCAACTTATGAGCTTTGGAATTTATAGCCTTCTCTACTTATGGAGCCAGTGTATACTTTTTTGGCCAGAATCTAAGACGACCTTGAATATAAGTCGCCTCCCTCTTTTTTAGCACTCATTTTTGGAAAAAGGTTTTTGGAACATTATATCTTTAGAAAGAATCATATTTATTCATATTTACTGTATTTGCATCTTTAAGACGGTCTTTTTAGGTTCGCCATTTTCAAACACGACATTCTGCAACTTTATATTTCTTGGCTGCTTGAGAACTGTTTGCCTCACTGATGACCATTATCTTAAAATTGGTGTCATAACTCCTCCTCTGTCCTTTATTTTGAGCTACTTTTTCCAGACCATCTTGAGGTTTCGCCATCTTTCACACACTAGTTGATCATTCCTGTGGATAATTGATGTTGGTGGATAAGTGGTACCACCTTATTTATGACCTTTGTAGGTCTGGTCCTCGAATATGATGACCCCATCTTTTTTTAGATGTAATTCCCAGAAAAAATACAGTTGTATATACAGACCATAGCAGTATTTAAAATTTATTTTGAATTGCCAACAGCGCAGCATTACATGACCCTCAACGTGCACCAAGTGCAAAGTAAAAGTTTAAATAGCTTTAAATAAATAATCCATATCATCCTTATTTCTTTTAAAAACGACTTCTAAAGAAGTGAGCATGTGGGTGAAAGCAAAAAGGAGAGAAAGGCAACTGACAAAGTAAACGATGAAAATCGCAAGTCAAGATTAAGTTGGTGTCACGCAAGTTAGTCTTGTCACACTCAGTAATGTCAACTGATTTACGCATAAGAAAAAAAAATTCTGTATTATTTCAAAATAAAAATTAATTTATTTAATTTATTTAAAACGTTGAAAAATTTCCTAAAACATCAAAGGGAACTCAGCTACTGTGTTCTGCTTTAGTGTTTAGGGAACGTATTTACAAATTTTTATGTTTTTGTGTTTTCAGGGACTACATAGTATGTGTAGCTTAGTCCACACTTCAGCTTTTTAGCGGCATTGTATGGACCTATGGCAAAATATGCAGTGAAATCCAACTTACAACACGGGCGTTATAACGGAACTCCGTCGTAAGTCAGATCCTGACTAAATTTATGGTTTATCGTCCTACCATTTTGTATCAGGCCAAAATAGGGTAACTGAACAAAATATATTCTAAAAAGCAGTGACAGTGCAATGCTTTTTGGAGAATCTCAAATGTGAGAGGAAATCTTTTTAAGCCTTTTGGGATTATGTGGATTTCTGCATGAATGTCTTCTGCAATGCTGTCTGGCCTCCATAATAATAGATTAGAAAAGAAAACTGATTTAAGAAACACTAAAGTGTACATTGTTGTATCTTTATCAAACGTGGTTTAAATATTCCATGTCAGAGAGGGAAAAGTATGTTGACCCTAAGATTAAGTAGAGTTCAGTAGGAGGGTGAAGCCTCCTTTAGCAGCAAGAAGTTCAACCAGCCGCCTCTGGTAGCTGTTGGTTCCAGACTTGGTTAATGAGTTAGAGGTAATGCTGCCCTTTCCAGTTTGCATAACTGTTTATTTCTATTTCTGGGTTGCCTTTCATTGTCTTTAATGTAAGTCTTGCTCTAGATGAGTCCGCATTTGACTTAGCCATTCAAAAAGCATAACTTTTTTCTTCATTTATTTAGCTTCAACGTGCGTGGGTTTGTTCTGCCATACGATTCGAATTCCTCTGGGCTTCAGATCACATACAGACATCCTGTTATGCTACTGTGGAACTTGGAATAATTTATTTCCATCCTTCATTTCCATCCATCCATAAATGTTGGTATTCGCTTTTTTGTTCCTGTCAAACATAAATGATATGAATTTTTGCCAGCATGTTAAGTTTTTGTCTCATTTGTTTTCCTACTGCAGATTCACACAGAGCTTGCAAAGATGACTGTAAATGCTTAGGTGTCGCCTCGCAGTTGTCATCTGCTGTGGTCCATTTAGGTCCACCTAGTGGTCTGGAGAGTAGCAGTAGCACTGAACTCTTTTGCTCATGCACCAGCTGCCTGTACATTTACTGGTGGAGGCCCAGATCTTCGGAGATGCATTTGAACCCCTTTCTTCCTTTTGTGCATCAAAGCCAAAATGTGCAGTCTCCAAAATGTTCAGGCCAAGCTGCAATCCAGCAGTTGTTCACCAGGTCTAGCCATTCACTTTCCTAGTGGTTCATATAGTTTTTCCATCCTTGACCTTGAACATCCAAACAGTATGGTCAGTTAAGACATGACTGTACAATTTTGTGTCTGTCTAATCACATTCTGTCAGTTTTTAATGGCTTAGATGAAAACCACATCACATTTTTGATGCTGTCCATGCAGAAATCCAGGTAATTCCTTTGGGTTTACAAACTTTTTCCTCACAACTATTGCATCTGCAATATGTTTTATATAAGCATTTGTATAAAGAATATGCGAACCAATGGGCACTTAAAATAATGCTTATTTCAGTAGCAGTGACACAGTACAAAACCATTTTCCGAATGAACTTCAAAGATCTGAAGTTCTTGTGATTATTAAAGTTTTAGTGATTGTTTCAGTCACTTTCAAACATCTGGACCGTTTTGTCTGAAATTTCCTGCTGAAGAAGAACTTGTATTTGCTTCTCAGGAAGTTCTACTGTTTTACTAAATTAAGTAAAGCAATTGATATAAATCACAGGATCTCATTTAACTGGCAGTGTGCACATATATGACAAATGCAAACTTTTTTTTTTACTAGTAACTCTGTGCTCTATTAAAATTTCCAGGGGTTCCACCGCTTCTTCTTAGTTGCTTTGCACTTTAATCGATGAGGAATATGAGAATGATTTGAAAAGGAGAGCAAAAGGAATCGGATGTGCCACAGTAAGCTTATACTTGCACAAAAATCGATAAAGCATCTATCCATTAATGCATGCATCGGTCCAGTAAACAGCTTGTCCTGCTCAGGGTTGCAACAGGCTGGAGATGAAAAAAGTATAGAATACTGAATGTGCTTTTAAATAAACATTGTAATTGCTTAAAAATGAGATATCAAAAAAGCAAGATGCACAGAATACATATAAATTCCCCCCAGCAATAATTCCCATCTCCATGTCTTCCCATATTTGCATGACTTTATTCCCACGCTCCAAAGATGTGTGTTTCATGTGAATTGCTAGCCCTACATATATGTGGCACCCTGGTGTGCTGTGTCAGTGGGTGGTTTGCAATTGCCTTCTTCCCGCACATTTTTCCTTTGGAGGGGTGCAAACACGGAGGAGAACCTGCAAACCCCACACACACCCCTAAGCTGGGCTTGACCCTCACATAAGCCAAGCAGCCCAGGAGCTATGAGGCACCATCACATCCCCCTCAGGTGATAACTGTATATAAAAGGATATATGAAGCATATATATTCATATTAAAAAGCAGGCATTCACAGATACACAAAGCACGTACGGCCATTTCGTACAACTAAAGCAGGCATTTACCATAATATGAAGTGGCTTATTCAGGCGTTGTTTTCCATTCCATGTTGTGCGAAAAAAACACAAAGCATTTTCCAAATTCAAAAAACGTGAAAAACAGAATTCGGTATCTATTAGAAATGGATTAAATATGCTGTTGCCTTCCATTCACATTCCAGTTTTGATTTATTGCAGATCTCAGACAGAACTTCAGTGGTGAATGTGACGCATTTTGTTGAAATACATTTTCAGGTAACATGAGAAGGAGAAATATAGCAGTCATGTACACTATATTGCCCGACGACTCTAAATGCTGTATAGGTATGTGTAGGAAAGTTGTTTTTCATGGAATATTTAATGGATTGAATCACTGCTCTATAAGGATTGTAGAAGTTTACCCCCCCCCCCCCAAACAAGGAAAACACTCACTTGTTGACCTTTATGATTACTCTGAAGCACCATTTCTATACCAGTGCCAGGTCTTCACCTGTTTCAGGGCTTTCGTTTAGCCAAAGCCGGACTCCAGGCTGGACAAACATCCAAACATCCCAAGATTCCTCTACCCGACATGAATTCTCCTGAGTCCTTCTGAGTCAACAAGATGCCGCCAGCTGCAAACAAGATGCTTGCCAATATACCACCCAGTGCCGCATTTAGTGACTACCGGTCAGAGCGGCCAAACCTTTTGCTCAGCGAGGGTCTTCAGGGTTTTTCCTCAAGAGACATGGCTGTTGTCCTTTGTTTGCCTCTTAGTCAAGGAAGGGTTCCTATTAGATCAGACTTCCCAGGGTAAAGAGCCAAACGGTCCCTTAACAACTGCTGTCGTTGGATCTTATTGACCACGTGTGCGCCATTCTGTGCCGATAACAGCGTGCCGATTACTCGAAGCGATATGGGTAGGCCCTGGCACTCTAGACTAGGCCTGGTGTATGAAAGGTAAAAGCTAGTATGCCTGCACTCTGTGATGATGTCCTAGGCAAGGGTCCTGCTTTATCGCTTTGTAAAGTATGCAGTAGTTTAAGCACTTGAATAACATAAAATAACATAATACAATGTTATTTATGTTATTTCCCACGTGAAGAACTCCTGTAAACCTTGCAGTATTGAAACTCAGTGAACAAGGCATCTTAGACAAGCTGAAAAACAAATGGTGGTACGATAAGGGTGAATGTGGAACCAAGGACTCTGGAAGTAAGGTCAGTCGCTGCAGGTCTTTTGTACTGATTCCAAATTGCATTTTAACCTCTTGTTCATATGGAAAACGCTAAAACAGAAGTGTTAAGCTTTTTTTTTCCTTTCTTCTCTCTCTCTCTCTCTCTCTCACTCTCTCTCTTTCTCTCTCTCCTATAATTTTGTTTGATTGAATATTCCTCAAAAAAAATCAAACAAATTCCAGCCCTTTTATTGCTAACGTTTTCTTTACCCTCATTAGCGCCACGCATTTCAGAAACGTACCTTCCATTTTTCTGAAGCATCTTTTGCGTTTTTTATCCAAAGCAACACAGTTCTGCAATCATTATAATGTTTACGCTGTATTTCATTTATAAGCGTTTTCCTGCAACCATAATGCCACACATAACATTTTTTACCTCAAACAGTCTGGCATGCCTGGAGAATTTGTATTGCGTAAAAAATAATAATAATAATAATAATAATAATTTTATAAGATACTTAGAGTACAAAATCAAGTACAATTTGTTTCACTCATTTTCATACTTGACATTCATGGAATTTGAACTATTATGCTGCTGTTTTATTGACCAAACTTTTATTAAAATTTTATTTATTAGTGTTATTACTCATTTGCTGCACATATTCAAGTTCCTTAACTTCATGCAGTGTGGATTACAAACAAAGTTCCCTACTCTGACAAACTATTTCAGGCTAACTCACAAATGCTGTCGCCCGCTGTCGACCAGCATTTGTGCGTCACGTGTGGAACAGAACTGTCAAAATATGATTTTGTTTGCACACTATATGAATTTGAGGAAGTAAATAAACCCTTTTTAACCCTCTGAGACGAAACAGCGGTCGATATAAATGCAGCTTACAGCACACGACACCCCGTTCAGTTGCGTTAGCCGCCATAGGGCAGCATAAGTAGAACCTAACATCTCACAGGGTTAAACGGCAAATAGTAAAACTCTCATAAATATATTTTTAATAACCAAGTTTGGGAGGTAGCAGCAGCAAAATGGTTTGGCTTGCTTTGAGTTAAATTGTGAAAATATAATTTTACTGCATTCAAACAGTTAATGTTTCCAAAGCTGTAGAGCCACTTCAGTCAGGGCTTTTCACAACTTTGACCTGTAAGTTACTGACCCTCTTCCTAAAAGCGGTCTGCCGAAGGAGCAGTTCGTTTTAATACATTAAATACGATGTCAGCATTCACCAGAGCAGGACTGATGATGACATTTCAGTTAATAAAAATGGGCTGACCTACAAAAGTCCTTAGTCCCTCCCAACTTTTGACTACTGTAGGAAAGCCAACTAACGTGCAAGAGGTTAGAAGCAGCCTTTAGCCCAAGCTAGGAAACTCTTCCAAAGCGCTGAAACCCTTCAGCTTTGCTCCATCACATAGCACGCAATGTACCAGTGCCTCCTCCAAGGGCAGCACGGCTCCTTGGGAAAGGGGCGTCTGTATTTGAATTTCAGTCTTTGCTGAGATTTGAATCAGAACCCTTTTGTGAAGCAGCTAGGGAGGATTTTCTGTTTGATGAAATCATATTTATTTGCCCGAAGTGTCCAGTGCAAACAAACTAACTGTGCTCTTCACCTTTCTTCAGGACAAGACAAGTGCACTAAGCCTGAGCAATGTTGCAGGAGTCTTCTATATTCTGGTTGGAGGGCTGGGGCTGGCCATGACTGTAGCTCTAGTAGAGTTCTGCTACAAGTCACGAGCTGAAACCAAACGCCTCAAACTTGCAAAAAATGCCCAAAACTTTAAACCAGCTCCTCCAGCAAATACCCAGAATTTTGCAACATACCGGGAAGGCTACAACGTGTACGGAACAGAGAGTGTTAAAATCTAGTGGTATGTCTTACTGCAAGCCCGCCTGTTGCGTGAAGGTCCCTCTGGTTGACTGTTGAGTTTCATTTGTCTCATTTTTGAAAATAATCTTAATTATTACACATCTTCCTCTTAAGGAATCCCAGCTATTGCAGTACAGCAGCACCTCAATAAGCACCACTTCCCAAAGTGTTACTTCTCTACAGCACTCTTTTATTACTTTGAATAATTTGCCATAATTTATTATTATTTTTTTGGAATTTAATATTTGTCACCCATAAAATAAACTGCTTTCTGTGTTTATTTGCTATTATTAAACATGTATCTGATTGGCATTGGAATTATGTTGTGCATGCACAGTTTTCAAGCTGCATTTACCCAATGCGCTGTATTGACGTCTTGAAGCGAGCGCTCGATTTCTTAAGAATGCATTTACCACAGTGTGCCGATCAATGTACTATGGTGTCTTATGACCAACGTGTTGAATTGGTATGGCTGTCTGTGACCTCTTTGTCAGACACCCGATTCGTTCACTGTACTGTATGCATTATTTTTCTCATCTTGTGTAGGTATGAAAGGGGCAATGCGTGCAATAACAGCAGAACACCAACGACAGACAACGTTGTGGCAGGAGACCCCTGTCAGAGGCCTGGGCACCCTTGGAAAATAAGGAAGACTATTATTGTGGCGTTGGTACAGTGTGATCTTCAACACTGAAACTCGGCAAAACTCGTCACTTTAAAATCGCGTTTCCTTTAGTGCCTTATGGAGCATTGAGTCACAGCAATGCAGTTCAACAAGGAGAAATAGCTTTGCTTGACATGTAAAATTTTAGTACATGGAAATTTAAATGCTGTAACCTGTGAAGGGGGGTTCCATGTTAATTCAGAAAAAAAAAAATCACTGATGTTTAAAGAAAAGCCATCATTTGCGATTTTAGCACATTCCTCAGTTACCAAGGAAATGTATGTACACCTGTCCAGAAGACAAAGGCTTAACTGGGTCTTCAGCAAATGACGTTGATATATAGAGCGTACGGAAATTTCTTCAACGGATTTTAAGCGCATCTAACGAAATAAGACATTGTTTAATACTGATTTTTTGCAAGTCTGCTTTTATTGCTGTTATACATACAATTGCTGCAAACTACAGTTTTGCTTTATACTGATTAAATAGCTGCATCCCTGTTTTAAACATTTATTTTCAAACTGCAGAAAATGTTTCAAACATTATTCACGTATCTGTCATTACAGGTGTCGTATGTGTTCCACAACAATCAAAAGGCAACAGGCAGTTTCTTAATATTCTTATTAGGAACTATTTATAAAAATATAATTTATAATAATTCCTGTTATTCCCAAGTCTAAAAATCATACTGACACTGAAGAAGTGGTGTCATATTGCCAACTGCAAGACCACACAGCAAGCCTAATGTTGTAGTTTCTTCAAACACTTTCAAAATCGGCTGAAAATGAAAACATTACATTGATACTCGAGCCCTAAAGGCATTACAATGCATTACAAGACTAAACTAACTGCTTTAACAGTTAGTTAAACAATGATTTTGATACAACATCCCGAATCGAGATGTAATGCCTCTTTTTGCGTACTTTTGTTTTTTTTTGTTATTGCTTAGCAAAGTACAGTGCACCAATAAAGTGACAGCAGGGATCAGCTTTAGTTCAACTTTGTTTCCATTTTTTGTTTTCCTAAAATTCAATTGTCCATATAAAAATATGCCAAGAAAGAATTTAGTGTTAAGAAAATTGTTGATAGTTTTATAAAACAGAAAAGGAGCTGTAAAAAAAAAAAAAAGAAAAGAAAAAAGAAAAAAAAGCTGTACATTTATTAATTTACTGTGTGATGGTTTCACATATGATTTTGTTTTGGTTTTTTAGGGTTTGAAATGCATGACAAACTGGTTATTGCTTAACCAGCCCTGCTACTTACTCCAGACTATAGGAAGTAGAATTTTATCTTCATTAATTTGGTCCTTTTGTTCATCCTTCTGATTTCATAACTATAGTGAACAAAACACTGGGGAGAATTATAGCGAATTTGCAAAAATGTACAAAAACTGCATGTGGGAGCATAGTTTATTGAACCTCATTAGTGAGGAACTGTACAAATGATTTTAATACATTTTGTAAATAAAGTGTATAGAAAAGGAACTGATTTGCAAAGTTTGTTCTACTCACATAACCCCTGGTGAACTCTGAGCACAGCGGTGTGGGCCATCACATCCGTGTCACCAGCAAGCAGCCCAGACTGCTGAAGCTCCTGCTCCAACTGTTGCGAAATGGCCTTCAGAAAAGCTGTCTGTTCTTTGCATAAATTATATTCAGCACCCCCCCCCCCCCACCTTCAGTTCTGTGACTCTGAACACAACTTGTGGGCGTTTCCGTTTCATGGGAGCAGAAGTTCGACACCTTTCGGTCACCTAATCCACGGGTGCATCACACATTCTTTTAATCTTAAATTTTGTCTGTGTTGTTACATTAAAACACAACAAAAAACACACATCAGCTGAGGAGACCTTTTTACTGCATTTTTATGAATGTGTACAGTGAGATAAATAATTCTGATGAGCTAAATGTTCATTATTGCTGCAGCGTATTTGTATTCTCAACTTAAAAGATTAGTTTAAATAACCCTGTTTACCACAGTTTTGGCCGCTGCCCTGCTGTATGAGAATGCATCCTAAGGGCTAAACAGGGTATTACTGTGATTTACCGTCATCTTCCTGAACATAAGTAGAATGGACAAATTGAAAATACTACTGAAGTTAATCTTTTCAACAAACCCAAGTGATATTCACAGAGTATAAATTTGTAAAGTAATAAAATGCAATCCATGAAATTAGGTATTAAAATAGCTACATACTTCTGCACTTTAAGGCTTTGGATTGTTTCAGTGTCATTTTAAAATGAAGGAAATGAAAGGAAAAAAGTTCCTAAGATGCATCTGAACATGTGGAGAGCAGCTTAGGTGAGCAGCAGACAGCTTGACAATTAGATGTCGGACGGTTACACCAAGTGAGGTCCCAAAGTTAGGGACAGAGGGGAAAACTGAGTGAGCATCTGAAAGACACCAACAGCAGTTTATCATGGAACAACCAGGATGAAAAACTTGATGGCTGAGGAGCAGCCATCAGGTTTTTCATCCTGGTTGTTCCATGATCCAGCTGGTCCGTACCTCCAAGTAGAGAGAGTTCTCCATGACCTTCGACAGAAAACGCGGAAGGGAGATTTGGCAGTAGCATGAAATGTCTTAAGCAAGTTTTGTACCCAGAGCGGTATGAGCTGTCATGAACTGTGAGGCAGGAACAATTACATAATAAATGGAAGAAGGTCACCGTCAAACAGCTCTGGTGAGGCACGGAAATTCAGGGTGACATTCCATATGGAGGGCTCCACAGTTAGCAGCAAAATGGCAGATTAATGAAATAGTATTAACCATCTATCATTTTTACTATGATATTCACTGGTCTGTGCAGTATGACAAAGGTCTTTATTTGAAGATTTTGCCCCCAGCAAATATGGAGTGAATGACCAGACTTCCTCGGCCATTAAAAGAAAGGCTCGATCAGTTTATCTTAAACGCAATTTTTGGCTATGTAGCTTAGGTGAGCAGCAGACAGCTTGACAATTAGACATACAAGTCGGACGGTCGACGCAATTCAGAACGTCATGCTACAAAGGGAAGGTATTCCCCACATGCAGTCAAACAACACACAATTTAAGTTAGGACTGAAGAGTGAGGCAGCCTTGTGGCCAGGGAGCAGGTAGCAGTGGTCACAGCATCCACCTTCCCACTGAAGGACCCAAATTCAAATCCCACATCCTGCTGTACTTTCCCTGCCCAACTTCTAGTAAAACGTTCCCAGCAATAGCTTATTAACAGACCAAAGTTATAAAAATTACACCAAATCAAATATGGAGTCAAACCATTTCTGACCCACTAAGAAAACTATCATTTATTTAGAAAAAAAGCATACAGTTGAGTACAGCAGATTAAAAACTCCAAAATGTAGTCCTGAAACTTCCCACTGTTGGCGGTACAAAGTTTTTAAATGTTACAATTCATTTAAATGCTCGATGATGAATCCAACTTTTTATTCATTTATACAAATCATTTAAAAACATTGTGAAACATACACAACAGGTTTAGCAAGTGATATCTGAAATGAACGCCATAATTACATGTAACAATTTTCATTATTGTATACATAATATACAAATAGATTTGATTGTATTGTTTCAGTCCTCTATGCCTAAATATTTCACATACGTGGATTAAAAGGAGAAAAAATAAATACAAATGTAAGTAAATGAGGTAAATGCAGCAATGTATTTTATTGGCGATAAACTAAAAAAGCCTGACTAAAAAACTACCATATCCACTGGCTGAGAAATCGTCCAAATACAGGCATATTCGAAGCCACTCATTAGGGTATCCATTGGTCATACGCAAATTACATTTATGAAGTAAGCAGCACATTGTGCTAATATTCAAAGAAGAGAGACTTTCAGTTTGGTACTGAAAATGCAAGATAGATCAAGAAGTTAAAAACACTACAACTAGAACATTTATGGGCAGCACAGCAAAAACATTTAGCAGGCAGTAACTGTGTCAAAATGGGCCCTCCTGTCAGACAGATCAATAGGTAAAAATGAAGGAAAAAGGTGGTAAATCTTGTGATGGATTCCGTCTTGATACAACTCACAGACAAATCTGGTGGGGTGGGGGGAAAAGCCAATTAATATGCAGAAATTAAATGATGAAATTTACTTGAGGGGTGCGTGTTTCGGCACCTCTCAAATTTCAGCACCAAAATATAGAACTGCACTTGTATTATTCAGAGTAACAAAACCTAAGTGCTGTCTGCTGATGGGGAACAATATGCTTTATTAGGAACTGACTCTAAAAATAAAAGTGCTACTGTTTCAGTCAGAATAAACCACCTTGGTGGAGGGCTTGCATTTTTTTTTTTTTTTAATCTAATGCATAGGTAAAAGATTATGAGAACGAAATTGTTCATCTGACTTTTATGGGATGTCAGAAAGAATAATGTATAAGGTCATGCTACACCTACTTCATACAACTAATGACAAAAATCTCACAGTGAAGTGTTTCATACATTTTGTAATTAAAAATGGATGTCGGAAAGTACTTACCGTGGCTCCATCAGAATATTTTATCTGTGCTTCTCAGAGGATTTATGAGTATAAATTGTCAAGATAAATTTTCACATGAACAAGGTAACAGGTGTAACAATATTTTTTAGAAAATTAAGAGATGAAGCAAAAAAAACAAGACAAACATATTCAGAAAACGGTTTGCTGTGTTGTACATCTCACACTACTTCCTGGCATTTCTGCCCAAGGCTCCCGCTGATAATGTTGCTAAAGGTAAGGAAATAGGCGAGAATTTGCCTGAGGTAAACGGGAGGTGGGGGTGGACTGAAACTGAGAGGGAGAACGCTACTGCGAAAAATTCAGTATTGTTCTGGAAGTTACTAGCATGAAAATTTAGACAGCAATGTGAGTGCATCAAACCCATCAGTTCAATGAAAACAGATACTCATGCAACCACTAGCTAAATACAATTCCAAATAAATTCTGTAACAGGCACCTCCTATCACAACTGTTTGATCTGAGACAAAGCACTAGTATTTCAGATGTTTTGGGGATGCCATATAACCCCGCCTTGGTGCAGGGGTTGCCAGAAAATTCTAACAAGGCACAGTAGGGTTTCAAAATATTACTATGCTGTCTTAAAATTTAAGTGCATCTTTCAGGAGGCTGATTCTTACCCTGGACAGATCTATTTATATGTGCTTCACCGATTTAGAAAAGGATATTGTTTTTTGTCTTCTTTTCCACCACTGCTGTCCCTTTTTTCTTTCTTGACAGATTTCTCTTTGTCATGCCTTGATTCCTATGGCATAGAATAGCAAAAGTGCAATAACATGAGACTGAGAGCTGTAAAGCATACTGACCTGGGAAGGTTTAACAGAAAATGTGATAAAACACCATTTCCTGTCACTACACATCCTTGTTCAATAACTGAAAGTTTTCAGTGAAAATACTTATTACAAATTAACATACGAATGAAAAAACAAATCACCGTTTCTTTCCTGCAATAAATTTATTTATTGTTCATTGAGAGTTAAGGGTTAGATACATATTCAGTCATAGATGACTGGCACCCTCCAGGAGTGAAAACACTGGCACACTGTCAGGTCAATTTGTACTGTTACCTTTTTGCCTCCAGTGGAGTTCCTTTCAGGCTTTGTTGGGTCCGTCTTTTCCTTGCTGGAGGACTTCGAGCTCTTGCCTTTGTCCTTGTCCATGGGGCGTGGCGAATCAGCAGGGCTTGCACTCTTGCTGTGTTTAGAGGAATCTGAACAGAGCCACAGAAACATTCAAGAGAGGTCAATAACAGTGAAGGACCAACCTCTTTCCAACTCTGCCGAAAGCAGACAGGCTCAGCACACGCTAGTGCACATTTTGCCCGCAAGGGGGTGACATCTTACTTGTTCCATTTTCATCTTTTCTGCGCTTCAGCTCTTGACTCATTTCACGGTCACTGTTTGAATGATCCTGTTGAAAAATGCATATAGTTTAGAATAGCACTTTAATTACCTCAAAGTATGTACTTGTAACCATTTTATTTTACCTTCTGAAAAAGGATCATTCTTAGGATCTATAGCTTCAAGTAGCAAATGTTAAGATAAAGACGCCAGGAAAGATGAAGTTTAACCCACAACTTTTGACTATAAATTGAGACTTGAACAACTTGATGAAAAGTATAAAAATGGATCTGTATTTTGCTCAGTTATCACAGCCAATGTTGTCAGCATAAAAGGTTTTCGCTTTATCAGAAAACTACATGGCCACATAATAAATATAATTTAGCTAGTGACGCACATAACAGCATTGGAGTACTTACTCGCTTCCTGTCCTTCCTGTCTTTATCTTCTTTTTTTTCTCTTTCTTTGGATCGGTCTCTGGATTTCTCTGACTCTTTCTTGTCCATCTCCCTTTCTTTGCTCTTGGACTGTGTGGCTGTGGTGTGGTTGGCGTAGTGCTGGTGGAAACGAACAAGTAAATTAAGTTTCAGAATCTCAGTGTGGGTGATCAAATGTGTTCTCAGCATGGCGGTAAAATAAATAGCAGCTCAGCTGTTTCTTCTTTGCACCTCTTAAAAGTGTGCCTCAAGTTGTTATTTATCACACCTTGTCACTAAACTCCTGTCTCTGAAACCTGAAGCATTCTGATAACTAAGAATAGAAATAATACTGTAACCACAGGGGGAAAATAACTTTTTACTAACTTTTTTTAAAATAAAGGAGACAAAACAAATTGGCACAAAATGTGCCAAGACATTTTTAACCAGGACATATGATAATGTTGAACATATAAAAACAATCTCCATTTTAACAACACTATTAGGATCACATTGGATCTATAACTGCAGTTTGTGACTATTCGCTCATTCATCCAATCACTATGTTGCAGATGGATTCTGTTAACTTGAAACAATATTAAAGCAGTCCACATTAAAGTGACTAAAAATAAAAATTTCATTTCAAAATTCTATCCAATGCCCACTGTACACACTAACCCGTGTAAGAGGATAATAAAAATCTCTCCACCAATTATTCTCATTACAAATCAATGTTGACCAATTTATCTCATAAATGAGTTCAATATTTGTCATATTGCTATTGCTAACCTGAAAACGTTAGAATTCATTCACTATACAGATTGTCCTCAACTTGTAATGAGGTTAGGGACCAATGGCCCAGTTGTAAGATGGGTTATACCTTTTCAGGTTTAATTGTAGTCATAGCCCATATTGTCATCCATATTATTATTTAATAATTCATCTATTCTTTACCAAAGAGAAGTATTTTCACAACCTTTTTTTTAATATACTCCAGTATTAAGTGCTGAGACCGCTCAACCCGCAGGCACCTAACTGTGTTTCACCTAAGTATTAAGATGTAGTAGTGAGATATGAGACAGTGAGATGTAGTACACGCAAGTGATGCGATCTCTAGCAATGTTTCCACTGGTAAGGCCGAGGGGAGAGTCTGCGCAAGGTTTTCGGTGCAAGTTCATTCCTGCGAGACTGCGGTTTTGTAAGATGTAACAGGGAGAACACCTAACATTGCACAACTTTTAAGTTGCAGAAGGGAAAGTGTAAGGAGAGAGGAGGGGCCACGGTGGAGCAAGTGCAACAAAATGGTTGCTGGCTGCGGTTGGGTGTGGCAGGAGTGCATCACACAATCTGATATACGGTTCACTTTCATGTGTCACATGTGAACTGCTCGGGTACATGTGTGCAATATTTTAATGCATTTTCAGAATATTTTTCATCTACAGTATAAGCACTCGTTCCTAAGTTGTTTGATAGTAGTGCGTGTTTTTTATACTGCTGTCGGCAGACTATCATTACACTTTGACGTCATACATCTACTGTACAGGTACTGTGTATTGTACATTTCAAGATGTTCATGCATAACTTAATTAGCTATAGTTACAATTAAGATTCTTGCTCTCAAGAATTTTGAAAATAATTTTTTATATTAATATTACTATTATTTAGTGTTAGTACTGATTTTAAAAAATTTGACTCAAACCTTTTAATTGTTAGCTAATCATTTAATTTCTAGTATAGATGTAACTGGAGAGCATAAGCTGGTTTTTGTCAAACTAACCAAGAATCTCTGAAATCTATGGTTGTTCAGTTTCCACCAAACAAGAAGACTTCTCAGTTTCTGGAATCTGATCTTCTTTGTTATAACATGAGAATTCTGGTGTCTGCAGACATTGTTCATCATCTGATGAAACAGTGTTTGTATCAGTTTGTTTGCCAAGGTGATTTTTTTGTTTCTTGTTCATAACTAGCATAATTAGCAGCACCAAATCCAAACCCGGATCTTCAACAATAGCAGCAGGGCAACCAGAACCAGTGACCCATTGGACAATGGTCAGATGGTCATTAACTTTAATATCAATTGGCTTGTCAGTTTGCTTCACACACTACATAAATTTACCCTGTTGTTTAGGGACCGCACGCTTGTGTTTGCTGTCCAACAAAGTGCCGACATGGGTGGGAGTGTTTATGCTGCCGATGCCAAGTCAAAAACACATTAGGACTGCGAGATGCATATTGTTTGTTACAATGATGGCAGTAGATACTCTGAATCCTAAACGCAAAACACTTACTTAATTTTCCTGAAATTGGCTAAAATTTAATGTCATTTTAATTTTTTGTCATTTATCTTTTATTTATAGATGGAACTAGAAATTACTTTTTTTTTTTTACCAGCTAAAAGTTTTAATTGATTAATTGTTAAATGTCACAGCCCTACTATGTTTATTATTCACCATGAGTGTTACTCTGCTGTATGTGCAGTACATTGTAAGTTGAGGACAACCTGTAGCTAATTGGGTCAAAAAATTAAGAAGCCATTTGAATTAACTCACCCCACACTTAACTTACTCTTTACTGCTAACAATCTTTGATTTACAGGAATGAAGATAACAGAAGTCTGAAAAGCTGATTCTTTCCCCCTTAAAATATATCCATACATATCCAAATATATCCAGAAGCTGAGATAACCCAGAGTTCAGCAAAGCATATATTATTCTACAGTGCTCAAGTTTAACAGGACAGTAACTCATAAACAGTAACAGCTAGAACATGAATCGAGTCCCTGGGTTAAGTTTCAGTGTAAAATGTTTCATCCAACAAGAACACTTTCATTCCCCTCATGTTAATAGCTAACTAATCACAGAAATAGCTTTCTTAACAGGATAAAATATATTCAGTTCTAAAGCTGTACACAGACAGATTAAAAAGGTACCAGTGGAAGACAATCCAACTCATTACAACTGGAAAAAGCAAAGTGGATGAGCTGAACTCTCCAAGCACCCGTTACCTTAACTGGCCAGATTTTTCTAGAGCATAATCAGACCTCCAAGGACCTGAGAACATTTCCCTTTATTGCCTAGTTATGAAAAAATTCTTTAAGGGGCTTTAAGGGACATTTACAGTTGTAAACCATATCTGCACAATACTGTAATTGCAACTTAGGACACAATTGCTCCCATTTACTGTAATCTCCACATATAACTGGATTGATACCTTCAAATAAGACACAATACGAAATGGGAGGGGGGTGTCACAAAAACAACACTAATTATGGTTCAATTCATATTTGAGGTTCATCAATTATTTATACACCAATAGTTTGCCTTTTTCAGACTCTTTACAAGTGTGTTGAGGTAAACTAAAACTTGGGTTCTGGCCTAATAGCAGCCTCCGGTAATCCTCTGCCATCTTTGTTTAAAACTCTCTTCCTACTACAACCCCAACCAACCGCTACCCTGACAAGAACCATGAAAATATCCAAACACTCATATGCCAACACACTTGCTTAACAGTTCAACACCAGAAAGTGAAATGAGCAGCCCTGGGCTATGCCCGGAGCAATCGGACTTGTGAGGCTATTTGGAACACACCTGCCCAAAGCACATCAGAGCAACAGCAAGAATAAGACAATAATACTCAAACACATTTCAATGAGCAGCAATATGAGTATGATGTAAAAAGAAGAGTAATAAGACTGTTTGTGGGGAACCTACTCAGAGATCATTAGATTTCATAATACCTTAAGGCATTCAGAATTCCTAACCCAATTAATTCACATGCCACCAGACACATCCTTCATCATCCCAGACCCCCATCTGCTGCTTTGTAATATGCATCTGTACCACAATAGGAGAAAGCCAGAAAAAAAGACTCCTGCTGGACAAGAAAAGATTCTCAACTTCAAAATCTAAAAAGAAAATAAATGCAGTATATAAATTAACAATAACAGATGCCAGAGGAAATCTGTGGTTTTAGTACAGAGGTTTCTATATACTGAATGCATTACTGAGAAGTGACTACTCCAGAATAACCCCATATACTGTATCTTTGACAAAAGACTGTATACATCACCACAACACGCTTTATTCCCATTATATTTCACTTTAAATGGTGACTTTGCTTTCTAAAAACACCAACACATGGACGCAGATTTTATTCACTAGCATCCAGTCGTAAGGATTTTCACAAATACAGATGTTTACCAGGATGAAGTTCTGTTAATGTATCAGTATAGTTTTATATTCCAGTAGTAATAGATGGATGAAGCAACAAATTCGTCATAGACAGGAATCTATTTTCGCTTAAGCAGTCAGTTTACCAGTATTATAATGGTAAACAATCAGTTGTCTGTGAAAAATAAGAATGTTACTACTATCCTAAAACAAATCAAGCATAGAAAATACATTTCAACCTGCAGCATTACAAATGATGGCATGGTTTGGATTTCATTGTTTATCAGTCATTAATACAGTTATTACAGGTGTTTCCCCAACTCATGATGGTGTTACATTGTGTTAAGATGTTTTTGACTTACGAGGGGTTTAAGTTGAAAATGCATTTAATGCATCTAACATACTGTCACGCCTGTGGCCGCTTTTGTAACGAAATGTAGGCAGTCTCTCCAGCCCCGTCTTCAGACTGATTGATTGATTGATTGGTATATGAACTAATAGTGGACGGGATTTAGTTCCTACCCGGACTTCCTGTCAGTGCTCAGTTGCTGCTGGCCCTTGTGAACTCCACTGCAACCACTGTCTTCCTAAGACCTTGTATTTTGTTTATTTTGAATTGTGTTCCATTTTTGTTTACTGCCAATTGCTAGTGTTTAGCGCTAGCTCCCAGCTAACAGTAACAGTCTTTGTTGGAAACAACACTCAGTAAAGAGTTGAAAGGAACTTATTACCATGATGTTTCACAATTGCTTGTACCAATCCATACCGTAACACCTACCGAACAACATAGCTTAACCTAGCCTACCTTAAAAGATTATGAGGTTTCTGCTTTCATGCTGCTTTCAGAAGACACAGATGGGTGTTTTGTAGACATGATGGATGCACAAAACACAACATAGATGGGGGGGGGGATCCTAAAAAATGCTTGCAACACAGAACACTGTAGAGCATCGATTGTATGCAGTAGCAACTGCATGGTAGACTGAGAAATGCAGTTCGCTATCGCTGCCCAGCATCAAGAGAAAGTATTGTACTGCTTATCGCTTACGAAGGGGGTGGGGGGGGAGGAAATCAAAATTCAAAGTATCAATGCATATCATTACCACACCATCATAAAATCAAAAAAATCATATGTTGGACATTTGTAAGTCAAGGACCATCCGTATAACCCAATAAACAGTGAATATCTTTACTACAAGGAACCTTAGTTTAAGGGTTACGGGCATGCAAAACTTGATATTTCACTTCCTGCCATCAGCATGTTTTGTAACAGCATTTTTTCCTGCCTTAAAACTGACAAATTTAAACTCGGCATCAGTTAGTTAAAAACTTCCACCAAACTGCAGATATATGTGCTTGAATAGATATGCATGTCATATACATTTAAACTCATATTAAAAATATCAAGCACCTGGAAAGAATACAACCATTAGCAGTAGCTCTGGTATATGTTGAATGACATTACTTAACTGGTTTTTATTGCTAGTCACTGCAAATAAATTAATGTGTGCAAACCAATTCTCACAATATTACACAATTTTAAGCAGGATTCATGCCAGCAGATTAATTCAATGCAATTCAATTAAAGACATTCACTTTTAGTGCTGTTAAATTCCATCATTATTAGAAGTAGCAGTATTTCACTTTAAACTGTCTAAAATGTTCATATTCAAAATTATCAAAATAGATGCATGGAGTCAGACAATTAAAAAATCGCTCATGTTCAGGGGCAGACATTCTAATGCAGCAGTCTCTCAGTAACCAAACTATACCTGCTAAAGCAACTCTGGTTTAAAAATACCTATATATCAGCATCTGTATGGAAATTTCTGCTATAACAAGTTTTGATTTAAAAAAAAAAAACCCATACCATAATAAAAATTACTGCAATAAACTACTGTATACCATTATGAATTTATCCAAAACAGGACATGCATAACAGTACCTTATTAGCAGCTTCAACCACTTTTGCTTTGTCTAAATGTTAATCACTCCCTTACATTCACATTTCACTTTTTAACAAATCCATTTATTAAATTTTGGTTGTTGCGCTGAACTCCCACTGTAATCCCTCGCATATGCCCTCTCGTCTCCTATATGTGAAGCAGTGACACAGGTGGCAGTACAAACCCATGAAATGTCCTGTACTGTACATACTGCACCATACATTATAAACATGCAAATTAATGACAATATTAGGTGTTTTCTAATTAGCTACCTGGTGTTCAGTGTTTATCATGCTGGAGTCATGGGTTGAGAGTTATATATTTTTGGATGGGCTGGAAGTGCATTATTTTTTCTTGCCATTTAAAATCATGGATAACAGATATTTGGTATCTGCAATTTCAGTATGTTTTCAAGGACAAATTACATTTTGATAGGGAGGGACTACTGTTCCATTTTGAAAAATGCAATTCAAAATGTTTACTATGCACTCACATAACACAAGTCAGAGTCTCTGTATCTATAAACCTCAAACCACAGACTTGAAATTTGGCACACAGGTTTTCCTCAACCTCTGAATTGAAAAGCGAGCTTGCACACTCACTCACACACACAACCAGGGAGAAGTGAAGCGGGTGGCTGGGTGTTGGACAAAGGGCCCAAACTAGAAACAGAGACGGATAAGAACATTGACTTGATGGCGCTTAACACCAACATACTCATGGCACTGCAAATATTACTAACATAAGGGTTTAACAGTTTAGTGACGTTATTACTTTTCCACGATTATGACCAGTGCATCTAGTGTTCACCCATCTGACAGCACTACCAATACTTATGTACTAAATGCAACCATTTTAAGGGTAATACAGTTAGATTATGTACTATTTGATTACCATTTAGCTTTCCACTTTCTGACCCTTACAGCACCAGATAACTCAGCTAGTACAATCATTCCTCAATCTCCATGCCCAATTGGTTCCCAAAAAGATGCGCTGTGTGGAAACACACAAATCGGGATCACTATGTCAGTTATTTCCTATGGTGAAGATTATGATCCATATTGCACATACTGAAAAATCTTGTACAAGCAAGAAACAACTATTTAAAATAAATAATACAGTACCTTCCTGTCGATAAAAAATTACTGACACTGAGTAAAACCCAATCAGAAATGTAACGTGAAGCTTAGAAAGACTTTTCACATGTTGAAATATTTAGTCTTTGAAATATATCTGAAGCCACAGAAATTTAGAATATGATTTTATTATGCCTTAATTTTTGTAATGTGCTTTAGTCCATATAAACGGCATTACTACAAATACATTACTGCATTTATAGCATATGTTGAATGAAAAAAGTACATGCAACTAATGCTTTTTAAAAATACAAAATTCTCTGCCCTCAAAACTATGACACTGAAACTTTGTCATAAACTCTGTTCTGTTAACATACTGCATCTATTTTTTCCTAATGCATGCACCATTGTAAAGCATTGCAAAAACGGGAAGTTTTTTTGAAAACCTAAGGTACGGCGATCAGTTTACTGCTTTTAAGTTTTTTTCCTTTTTCTTTTTCAAGCATTTACCTTATCTGCTAAACAATGATCTTCAGTATGTGTATTTAGTGTGGCATTTAATACTACAACACAGATAAACAGTAAGCTAACAAAGCTTGAAACTTCATCTGTCTTTCCTAAATCATCCAAGATTGCCAGTATTTGTAAATTCCTAGTAAATTATACATTATAAACATAAATTGTGAATTGTAGGAATGCCATTAAATTCTGAAAGTGTAAGCTTTTTAAGCAACTAACATACACAGAAGATGATGGGACACTATACTGCTGTTAAGACATTTTTGTATATTTTGTTTATTTAATAAGTTCTTAATGTTAATCCCACTCAGCACTCATGTGAATAACCTAACTGTTGAACAGATGCTGCATTCATGTGCGTGCGCGCACACACAGTACAGGATATTTTGTGAGTTACTGCCACCGCTGGTGTCATGTCCACAATGCGTGTGGAGATGAGAGGGCACATGGGAGGGTTTGCAGCGAGAGTTCAGCGTTACAACATCCTGAATAAAGGTAAGAGGCATATCAAAGAAACCCAGAGCGAATGCGTCTTTGACATAACTTACGTTTAAATAAATGGGTTTATTTTAAAAGAAATGAAAGGGAATGATTAGTGCAGCGACAGTGCAAACACGTGTAGACAAAGCAAAATTAGTTTTGATTTACACAACAACCAGCATTTAAATAAGTAGGTTCATTTAAAAATAAAATGTGAAGTAAACCCAAGAGGTGATATTAATGTGTTGAGACAAAGTGAAACTATCAAAAACAGCTTCTAAGACACCAGCACAGGCACATACGGATGTGCATTTCAAGTATTCTGATTTGATCTTTGACTTTTTTATTATAGATAAGCTTTGGATAAAAAAATTTAAAAAAAATTCATCATAGCAAAAGTTTCTGTTCAGACAGCAATACATAGGTACTAATTTTCAAGAGCCGCTAGAGAGTTTATATTACCGAGGAACGCGCTGTGGTTTATTTTTATTAACATTATTATTCAAAAATATATTCTCTGCCATTTTTATGTATGAAAAGGCAGGGATGAAACAAGTATTACCCCTATATGACACCGCATCATACGTAATTACAGTGGATTCCAGTTAGTTCGGACACACAGACTAGAAAACTTTGACCTAACTAAGCAGTTGCTACAATTATATGATATTTCTGGTAAATTGTTATGTATAAAAAAGGCACAACCATTTACTGAGCAACAAACTGTATTTAAATCAATTACAGAACAAAACTGAAACAAATATTTACTATATATACACACAAAAATGCATGTACTTTCTATATGACTATTAGTTTGCGGAATGCTCATTCTTATCACAGTTTATCTTGCTGGTGAATGAAACATGCAATTGTAGATTTCTGTACTCCAGTTATCTGCAGTCAGCAAGAATTGGTGTTAGGTGGACAACTTTTGGTTTTGGTCCAGTAAGGCAGAGCTAGTGTCATATCTTTCTGTGTTTGGGGGGGAAGCTAATATCACTGTATATAGAATCTCTATACTGCCTGTGCCAGCATTGGCATTAGCTCAGTAATAGGCACCACGACACAAACATGTGTAACTGATGGGTGTGAGTTTATGTGCCACGTTGGCAGGGAATGGGGATGTTACAACTAGAAATACAGCATCACTGCAATCACCTTTAATAGCATGGTCTCGTAAACAAGCTATGGAAATTCTGGACATTTTCTTGTCTTGGTTTTGTTCTTCAAAATCTGTCCCAAGTAAACAGCGGGCCTGATTAACCTATGGCCCATATAACCGGAATCCACTGTATTTCCAAGCAACAGATACATGGCCAGGGTAGTTTAATCCACTTACAAAATTATTTTCTTCACGTGTTGTGTATGTGGGGAAGGTTCCAGCAAGACAAAGGAATGTAATTTAACCATATCTATGAACAATTCCTTCAATTAAAAAAAACCCTTCAAATTCAGTTTTCACACATTTTAAACTTCCAATCTGGAGAGGCCACAAAATCTGTGCATTCTGCATAACTTTCAGACCACTGAACACTAAGCAACAGAGCACTTGGACATTTTGCACTTGAACACAGAATGGAAAATAGAAAACTGTATTGAAAATAAAATAAATTAAGCTCAAACCTTTGACGCAGAATCCTTGAGTTCGTTGAGATTGTCCTGTAGGAATGAATGAAGATGACAGATGAGCTGGATGAGCTGTCAGACAGGGGAAAGTCGGGGAGAAGAGGGGGCAGGATGGCCATCACCCCACACATCCCCACAGACCTTCAAGGACCAAGTGTTTGACATCGTTATTGGGAGAAAGATTTCAAAATGGGAGAAAAAAAAAAAGTTAGCTTTGTTCTCAAACGGAATCTCCCTATGTTTGCAGGGTTCATATAAAAATAGTTCTACAAAAATCCCTGAGAAGTTAAGTCTGCTTAATTTGGTCTTTGTGTACCTCAATAAGCAATAATCTTTTGAGGACACGTTGCTGCAGCATCTGTCCTACATTATGAGATACACAAGTGTCTGTGCAATAAGGTTTCTATGTAGTATATTGTAACAACAAAGCTACCTCTATCATCTGAATGGCCTTCTAAGTGCTGTAATGTTACAAGAATATTAATTTTATTTTATTTAAGGTTCCTCTAGTGTAAAGGCTTAGTTTTTAATATAAAAAAAAATGGACAAGACATTGGGGGGGAGGAAAAGAAAAAAGAAAAGAAAAAAAAAAAAAAAAACTAACTAACTCCTCAACAAGGCTAAAGAAATAACCTTCCTGGAGTACAGACTAGACAGATCTTTCCAGAAGGAATGACCCCGTTCCCACCCCATTTTTCTGTTGTTAAATTCTTGACTTTTTTTTTTTTGGGTCAGATGGCACATGATTCCTCTTGAAAGGTTGGGAGTGCTGGTTGCTTTTAATTACATCTGCGATGCTGAGGGGGCCTGGGTGGAGAATCCAAGGCATGAGTGTCCAGCTCCTAAAAGATGGGTGCCAGAAGAGGGAGGAGTGTCCGCCAAAAGACTCAGGAAAACCACGCTGGTGTAATGATGCTGATGGTTGGGACGATGCAGCAGACTCTTCATTGCAGTAGATCTGTCTGCCTCCTGGGATAGTGCCAGCAAGGCAGGATTTTATGCCTCACGCCATCAAAATTAAGTAATACAAAAATCACATACAAAAAAAATATCTTCAGCCACCTTCATTCATGGCATGTTGTCTGTTGTGCAGGGAAAAGGTGCTCATTAGTAGCTTAGAAGCTATCAAGCTTGAGGCAAGCTTAGTGCACTCCAAAAACAACACAAAAACGTGGGGAAACGGTATAAAAATAAACTCATTTTTATAATTTTTCTTGAAAAATTTTAGGCACTTGAGGCCATTTCCTCCACACTTTTAAAAAAGGAACTGGTGCAATGGAATACCTGCTATTTACAATATTCGGCTGGCTCCTTGAAGACTTTCCTTACAAAAATACAGATTACAAAAATAGTCCTTGAAATTCTAATTAAAAGCGCTCTCCATTTAAAGCTGTACTTCAGACAAGCCTGCAGCAATCTCCATCTCCACGTTGGACTTGAAGGAGGGACACTGAAGAATGCGTGGGCTCCAAATGGACAGGCAACAAACATGGGCTGCTGCCTTCCTCAGGCTATACTAACCTTAACAGTGGAGGAGTGTGATGGTGATGAGTGGGTGTCGAGTTTTCGCCTCTTTTGTTCTAGAATGAATAAAAATACAAACAACTGTAAGATTCTGTTTGACCTCACAGTGGAGATACCAATTTTTTTTTTATTCTGGGAAATATAGCACATTACAGCTGTATCATTAATTTGCATCTAATGATATATTACATATAAAGACATCAGAATCTTGAGAGAAAAACACTGAAAATAAAAATAATCTAGTTCAAAAGAGAGAAATTCACAAACTCATTTTCTCTACATTTCTGGGAAAATAATAAATTAATAATTAAATTCATGCTTGTGTAAAGCAGAGTGTCTATCCTAGCAATCCAGGAAAGGACATTTCAACAATACCCAACAACAGAGAGGTTCTTCAAACTTACCACGCTCAGACTCGGCAGATTCGGACCGAGGGACAGGTGACTTCAGTGATGCCGCTGTGGAGCCCTTCTCTCCCTTGCTGCTGTCCTTCATCTTGGCCTCCTTAGACACATCTCGCTCCCTGGATGACTCCATATCAGATGATCTAAATTCTGGGTTGCAGCTGGCCCTGGCCTTTTCTTCTTTTCCCATCTTATCCTCGCTGGACTTCGGAATCCTCTCTTTGCAGTCACGTGCCTTCTCGTCCTTGACGAGCCTCTCCTCTTTCAGCTTGTCCTTCCCCACTGATTTGGTCTCTGGAGTGCTACCTGGTGTCCTTTCCTTCTTCTCCTTTTTCTCCTTCACACTTTTCTCTTTATCATCTTTTTCTTTAACAACTTTGGTGCTGATGGGCAAACAACAGTGTCAACATTAGGGTTAAAACACAGTATTAAGAGGAAGGACTGAAGTTTTTAAGATATAAAAAAATTCAAGATAAACTAAACAATGAAACTACAAAGTACAAACTTGAAGAAAAGTACAGAAAACTAGGCAGAAAATGAAATAACGCAATCAAAAGCATAGTATAAGAAACAGAATTACAAGAGTATAATATTTCTTTTAGACAGAACATCCTTATACAATGTATGAGATTTCATCATACCTGTTTGGAGCACTGTTTCCATTGCTGGTGGCGACTTTGGTCGCTGTACTGTTGGCTTTGTTGGCAGGTTTAGAAGTCCCCTGAGATTTATCCTTGGATTTATCTGCAAAACAAGCACGCTGTACTTGAACTCACTGTTTTGGTTTATAGCAATTTGAAGTAGACTCAACAACCCATAAACTGACATGTATCCCCCTACTTATGAGGACTAAACTGGAACCTCATAAGCTGAAACCTCATAAGTTCAAGATGTCATTATACATTATTATGGACACAACTCGGGGAAAGGGTATTAATTTCATTTCTATACATCAAAACTCATAAATCAAAGACTTGTATCTCAAGTGATACCTGTAGTATATGTATTTGCTGTAAAATTTCAATGCATGTAAACAATGCATTGGGGGCCACAAAAAGCTCACCCATTTATTTACACAAGTTCCAAAATACTCTCCTCTGTGTTTTAAACTCAGAGAAAATTGAAGTCCAGAATATCGTTATCACTCCAAACACCTTTAAATCTAGAATTAATATCTTCATGTTCCAACCTGTTTTTTAACTTCCAACATATTTTAACAGCTTTTTCACTTTGCTATTTTGTTCTGCTGTGCTTGTGAGGTAATTTCAAATTTTACTCTCACAGTCCATTTAATCTGAAGGCTAGAAATGCCTAAAACTATTTTCAAAGTTCCAAGTAACAGTGCCTCTTGAAAATACTGCTGTATTAGAAATATTGGCACAAATGCAGAAGTAATACCTTCATGAGGGCTGGACATCAAGCCACTGTAAAGCAACTAACCTCACACTAAAATAATTACTGAATGAAAACATTTTATTCATTCTAAAAAAAAAGTAAAAGCATGACTATGAGTGTAGCACTCAACCAAACAATCAATGTTCATTAAATTTGATGTGTTAAAAATACTTTAAAAAAAAAAAAAACTGAAGCAAAACTACTTCAGCTGATCCCCCTGCCCCCCCATTACAAGTGATACCAAGACACAGGGATATAACTGAAAATGTTCCAGTATGTCAAGCTAAATTTGGACTTTGCAAAAGCAGTTTATGTAATGTTCTGTCTGTTACCTGCATCATCAGTCATGCCATCCTCTGGCTTTGCTGTTGCAGGTTTGTTTCCACTGCCTGGTCCATTCTGGACGTTTGCAGGAGTGGTGCTACGCACCGGCTGCTCTTTGTGATGAAACTCATTTTCAGGGACCATGTGCACCTTCCTGCTTTTCAACTGGCCAGAATAGCTGCAAGTCGCACACATGGTTACAGAAGGCAGACACAAGACAATAGAAAGCATTACACAAACAAAGCATGCAGTAGAGGAATGTGGGTATGTTGTAGGCAGAAGCGAATTTTTATGCATGCATCAGATATAAATCTTGGTATTCAAATAAATACGTGGTATGCAAAATGTTCAAAGTGAAACTTTTACAATTGTAGTTAAAATTAAAATAATTTGCCCTTGTATAGAATACCATGTAGCATGCAGATCATAGGAAGACCAGGTAAGAGCATCAACAAAAAAAAAAAAAAAAAAAGGTTTTAATTTTGCTATACTGAAAATATTTCAGAAGTGTAAAATTGATTAAAAAAAAAAAAAAATTACCCACTGAAAACACCACATTAAACTGGATGACTGTGCTGAAGGACAAATAACAATTTTAATTCAGCAAAACAATGTTTCTACATTAATACCTTAAGTCTATGGAGTTTCAAAACGTGTACTTAAATGATCAGTAAATATAGTAAAATTGGATAGTGAATTATGAACGAAAGACAGTAAATCCACTGGTGAATTCTATCATATCAGGGAGTTTAAATGTAACCATGATCTGCTAATTTACATATGCCATTGTATTTAATTCTAACTTAATTCAACTTCTAATTTCATAGCATTTTTTGAAAATGTGGCTATTCTAGTCTTTGTCAATTTGATATCTTAATTTTTTTAGTCAAATCAAAATATTACAATTAAATTACAACATTATGACTCCTCAAATTTTCTGGTGTGTGTGTATTTTCAGGGACCATGTGCACCTTTCACTATATATATATATATATATATATATATATATATAGTGAAAACCAATTTGAGTGAGACTATACCCAGACTATACCCAGCAGGAATACAGCATTGCAGACAACTGTTCTTTCTTTGTTACCCCATAGCCAAAGCATAGAGATCAGGCCTCTTCTCCTTCTCCTCCTGACAGATCTTGAGAACGCGGCACTCCAGCGCTTGACCCAGGTTCAGCACTTTGGGGTAACAGGGCAGGATCTTGGTCAGCACAATAAGGATGTTGCGGATGTGTGTGTACTCGCCCGTCTCCAAGCAATGTACAGAGGCCTGAAGGGCACACAAAGGGAGCACATATCAGATCACTTATAGTCACAGTGGGGACAGTGAAAATGGCATTTTCTGCATACAAAGGAACAAATATTTATTAATCTGGAAACAGAAAACATACACAACCAAAACGGTAGCAGTGCACATTGCTTATCTGAATTAAAAATATTGCCTTTTGAAAATCAAGTAAAACTAATTCAATTGAAGACCATATTTAAGGGGGGGGGAAAAAAATGTTCTACGGTTACTACTATGCATCCAATAATGGATACAATCATCAGTTACACAAAAAAGCACTTCCCTAAAAGATACAAGGAAGTACTGAAGATTTTATAAAGCCCTTCAAATGAATCAACTCATTTGTTTATGCAATAAAATGTACAGTAAAATAGCACAGAATTAAGCTGTTTAATATACCTGTCTACAGGTACCCCTCAATTTATGATGGGGTTCTGTTCCGACAACCCTACAGTGAGTACAATTTGCACCAAATAACATGTATGGGTGCCATGTGGCAGTACATCCAGCCGATGTTACGATACAGCAGATGGAGCTGTTGTTTTTAAACAAGACAACCAAACTTCTGGGTTCAAAAATATAAGATTAATGCGCTGTTGTCCTAACTCCTGTTTGTTGTAAATGACATATGTTGTAACATTGGGGACATCCTACAGTATATCTGGAAATAAACACAGTCCAGTCTATTTATCTGAACAGTGACCCCATTTTGGTTGTATTGGTTGTGTACTCCAGCACACTATTTAACAATGAGGTTAAATTGCAGTATTTACGTACCTATTCAGGGTATTTATTAAAGTCATATTTACGTCTATATCCTGCAGACATACCACTTCCACTTGGCAGGGTATCACCAGTGAGGACACCCAGCATCTGGTAATGTCTACAAGTCACAGACTTCACAGTCATGAAATGCAAAGGATTTGCAATCAAATTGGTTTAAGATTACCCAAACTTGTCCACTGACTTCTGGTCCAATAAAATGGGGGTATTATGCATAAAAAGGCCTGGAATCCCTATATTATTTTCCAAGTAAAACTGACAATTGTGCAATTTAACCTAATATTCATTTCATGTCAGACCCAGTGCGCTATGGTACAAAGCCAAGCGCACTGTATTTACACACACACACAAAAAAAAAAAAAAATCTATATTACTGCCCCCCTTCTTCAGAATTATATAAAATGTATTTGCGAATGACAGACCCTTACTAATCCACCTACACAATAATTTCATTAGATCCATTACAGAAAGTCATAAAATTACTTGGTATGTTGACAAAAAATAAAAGTTGTAAGTTGCTTTTCTCTACAACAGTGAGCAAGAAACTAAACTGCTGGATTGCTAATTGAAAGTTTCTTTCTGTTGAGTTCCTAAAGCAATTAGATAGTACAAACTGCAAAACTTAATTTTTTCTTATCACAGATTAATAAGCATGTCATTAACTGAGCATATCACTGGTTTTCAAATACCAGTTTACCTTTGCCACATAGGTAATGTTAACTGATCGATCTGACTGCTTGTCCATTCAACAATTAAACTGACAATAGTTTAAATAATTCATTAATCTAAGCTCAAAATGAAAGTTAATTTATTCCTAGTTTAATGTAAATGTGAAAGAGCACATAAGAGGACATACTCACTTTAGTTAACTTGTAATGCCATTTGTGAACCACATGTCTGAAGTTTTCATAGTCAAGCTGGTCTGCTTTGTTTCCACCATCAAAGCCAGTTGCTCTGAAGATGGTGAGGAATCCTGGGTAATTGCCACATTCCTGAGCAAAGACAATGACAACATTAAAACCTTGGTCAATTCTTGTTTTACCTGCTTCCTAAAAAAAACTCAATGAACTTTCAAAGTTTACACATAAATTTGTATGAGTCCATTATTCTGTGGTAGGCATGTAAGGGGGGGCTACAAAAGCAAAAACTAATACAGAAATTCTATTTAGCACTGGCCACATGGAAACAGCTTTCCAAGTGGGAGTTCACTACTTGTTTGAAGTGATATCCATACATGGGGACTGACCCAGAGTGAAGTTACCTTTTCATAGATGGCACGGTCACTATGCCAACGGGTCACCGTCTCTAACATGCAGCAAAGGAAGCGGCCATAGCGCCGCGCCTCATTCTCTGTGCAGCTTGCCACTGTATAGATGATATCTGAGAAAACCTGAGGAACAAGGCAGCACTACCATGAGTCATTGCCTATGAAATAAAAACACTTGCTATCACAAGAACCTTTTGGACATAGCTTCACAAATTAAAAGTCATGAAAGGTATAGTACATAAGAAAAAATTGGAATAAATATGCTCAGCACAAGGATTCATGATAGCAGTAATCATTTATAACTTCACAGTGACAATATGCAGGCTTCCTTTCTATTTTCACCAAAAAAACAATTACTGTAAAAATTGTAAAAAGTGGAAGCACTCACTCGATCATAGCAGAGCAAGGTGCAGAAGTTGGGGGTTTTCTGCTGGTGCACCAACTCAACAAACCGTGCACAATACACTGCATCAATAGCAGAGAAAATGCAGCGTGGGAAAACACAGAGCTGGAGGAACTTTGTAATCGTCTCATTCTTCGTCGATTCTTAATAGGAGGGGAAAAAGATAAATGGATTTTCACTATAGGTGAAGCTCTTTCCTGTAATTAGACATGAAAACCTTACTTGCAATTTGACTGTATAACAGACAATCAATTAAGTAGTGGCTTACTGGCCAAGAGCCAGTTGTCCTTTTCCATCTTGAGGCGATGCAAGACCCTCTGCACATGCTCTAGCTGCTTCTTCTCTTCCTCCTGCAGCTTTTCCTGAAGTGCAGTGCAACGCTCTTTCTCTTTCTTCTTCTTATTCAACGGCTACAGATCAGTCCACAAAAAGGCAAGACATAAGTGAACGTAAACTGACTGAGCACACTTTAGATGCACTGACTAAATGGGTAAACCAAGTTTATACAATAATTTGTAAAGGCTTTTTATAATCATGGAATGCTTAATATAACCTGAGATAAAAGGTAAAAAAGGCAGCAATGCTATAACACTTATTGTTCTGTAATTTTATTAAATGAGAGCAGCAAAGAAAAACACCACAGCCATGGTCTTCCCATGACAGGCTTATTCAAGTGTGTGTCCAGAGACCTACCATCTCCTGGTTCTCATCAATGGCTTTCATCTGTGCCTTCAGCTTGTTGACTTCCCTGTCGTAAGCGTTGCTGGGCACGGCCAGGTCATACATGGTTAGTGACCAAAATGTAGCGTAGAATTGGGGCCGCAGGTCATCCCACACCTTTGGAGGGTGGAGGGATACTACAGCCTCATGCACTGGCGCCATGACCATTTCACACGCACTGATGTACTTGTGCACTTTCTGCTGCTGCCGGTTTCCTTTCTCTGCCTTCTTCAGCTCATCATACTTGGACTGCAGGTAGGAAAAAGAGGCAAGTTCTGTCACTGGCTTTAAATATTTCACAGTAATAAGTGTCACAGTATAATATCCTTCATGCTGCACAATCAGGAGAAGAGACTTGACCACAGAAAATACCTATAAATAAAAACTGTTAAACACTCTCACGACCATATTAAATTCAGTTTATACATTACAATAAATCACCGTTCAAAAAGAAGTCAACAGACATTATAACCCATTAGGACCATAGCATGATAAATCCACACCTGACTGAAACTCATAAATGAAAGAGCACTTTAAAGGAAACAGCTCCAGCTTATAAGGATATGCAAACATTAAAAATAAATGCATGCAAAAATACAGAATAGAGAACTAAAACAAATATAAACTACATAAGTATGCATTCACTTGATATAAAAGCACACTAGTGCGAGATTAAATCACCAAAAAAAGACATGTATTTGATGCACAACAGCCATAAGAAGGTTATTTGGTTATGATGATAATAAAGCGGTTTTATTGAGATAAGAAATCGAGCAGTTGCAGTCTTGCTGTACAAGACTTGAGTATGAGGTTCTAACTCGGTCTTTGAGGAACATCTACTTTGAGCTGTATCCCAGAGGTGCCCATTAAAAGCTATAAATAAACCTCAATACTCCTGGAGGCTTCCCATGGAAGGACAAAAGAGACAGAATTACCTGATGTTTACATCACTACCTACCAAAGCAATCACTTGTTATTAAGCTACAGCAGACATGAAATGCATGTAGATTTGCACGCAACCACATCAGATGACACGTAACCTGCAAGCTCTACATGTCTGTAAAACATTATAAATTTAAAAAAGGTGTTAAATAAAGTACTGTTTTAATCATGACACTTTTACATAAATGCAATCTTGCTTCATTTTGTATGTAAATCTCCCACACTACATACCAATATCTGGTGGGTATACATGGGGCGAGACAAGAAGAAAGCAGCATCATGGGGTGTGTGGAACTGGTTGCACAGGACATCAATGGGGGGTACACGCTTGATGTAGTCCTCTGTGCTGAGGTTGGAAGCCAAGAAGCCGCCGAATTGCACCAAAGTGTCATGGCACTGAAACAGGAACAGTAACAAATCTCAAAGTACACATCTCTGAGCAAAAACATTGCAAGTTTCATCTTGTGAGACCAAACCAAAAAAAGATTTTTCTTTATTATAATAATCTATAATTGGATTTCTTTAATGCAAATTAAACTATTTCAAGTAATCACATGAAAATAAAGGCATCAGACCCAGAGGAGAAAAGAGTTGTTTAAATGCAAAAAAAAAAAAAAAAATGTACAAGTGTTTTCACACCTATGTCCTATTATTAACCCAAACCTAACTTTTGTCCTCTAAAGCCACCTGTACCACTCACACATGGGAAAGAGACAAAAAAAAATTACTGAAACCCATTAAGAGAAAACTGGTACATCTATATCTAAGCTCAACCAGTTTGTTGTTTATGTACAGTTTTATTTTTTCAAGCCACAGACTTGAAATTCAGCACAAGGTAGTGTAATCTAGTGTGTGCATACACCCTATAGATTAGTGACGTGTGCCTCCAGGCAACGCCCACCCAATTTATCAGGATCAGGAAAAATAGGGCCCTTCACACACAAACACACAGCATTACACACAATAATGGCATATGCTTCCAGGCAATTCCCAACTAATTTGTCAAGATGAAGAAAAACAGGCCACTTTACAGACACACCAGGGATGGATGTGTGTGAGATTGTGCTGGAGGGTAGGACCTGAACTGGTGACAGGGAGGGTAAGAAATTATAGGGCACCAGACACATTGCTCATGTAATTTGGTGACATGCTTTCTTATGACTTCTTTCATTACCACCAAACTATAACCAATGCGACGTTGTCTGTAGTGTCCACCTGTTTAAAGGCAATAGCAATACTTGTGTACTAAATGCACTACTTTAAGGGTAATACAGTTTAGTTATTATTTATACCTTTCCACTTTCTGACATCAGTACTGTCAAATAACTCAGGTAACTAGCTAGTTCAATCTAAATGTTGTCTGAATCTCTCACAATTGTGTTTAATTTACTGATTTACACAGCAGGGTATTCTAATGTGTCAATTCATGGCAAGTACCTTGGTCAAGTGTACCACAGCAGAAGTGGGATCTGATATAGAAATCTTCAAAGACAATGTGGCTAACCATTACACCACCCACTTTCACAAACGGATAGAAAACAAATACATTTAGTTCTTGCAAATTCCTTGTAGCATTAGTACAAAATAAAACATGTTGATTTGTCTTATATAAAATAAAATTTAAGCTGACCAGCATGGCTGAAATACTTTTTTTATATTCCAGTCTTGGTCAGTTTACATTCTGAAGTGCTCACAGGTGTTAGGCTGCAAGCCAATGCCCCCAAGTTACAACCACAATCCTTCTGTTACAATCCACAATTCTTATACTGTTGATAACTTACAGGTTTAAAAAGAAAAAGAAGGTGTGACATTATCTTTATTTGCACCAATAAAATTATGGGATTTCAATAAAGGTGTGTACGTGTTTGATACCCATGACAAGTGACGATTACCGGTCACAAATGCAATAACTTTCACTGTCTGTAGTATAGGAATAGCTGGCTAGAAAAGAATTTTAGGAGCTAAACTTGGGCACAAAATATATGAATGAACACTGTGCAAGCCAAGTTAATACAGAATCAGTGCGTTATGCAGATTTTTGTATGAGGACACTGGGCCAGGAATCAAACGTAAATTATACACACAGTGCCTAATTACTTCAAAACACAGCTGATTGGATTACAACTCTTGCAAAACTAAAGTTTTCTGTAAAACTTTCAAATGATAAGTAAAGGCATTGCACATTAAGTTCCAAATCTGTCCTTTTCAAAGTGCCGAATATTACCCATAACCCTATCTGTCATGAGAATACACACAGCACAGAAACTGAGGAAACTAGCCTTGGGGGCCACTCCACACTGCTGTAAAACCCAGTGGGAAAAAGGAGTGTGATCCACAGATGTCACCATTATTCCTGCCAGTTTTCTAAAGGCAATGAGCTCAGTTCCCCACTTCCACTGGCATAGCATGAAGTGCTCATACAGGACTAGAAGCTTCCTACCTGGTCATACAGTTTTCCCACCAGCTTCAGGTGCTTCTCTCCTCCCTCTGAGAAGACAACACCATTCCTCTGCTGTGCCATGAGCAGACAAAGTGGCAGGGCCAGGTCATGATCCAACAGGGCATCCTTAAGGCGCTGGGATGACTTTTTGGTGTTCCTTATCTGACCAAAGTAGCCACCCTGCACAAACAAAGACACTCACAATTAACCCTATGCAGACCATGCAATAACAAACATAACACTTCTTCTGTATATCCTGCTATATCAGTTACAGTACAGTAAAACCCCGCAGTAACGTGCCCTGGCTGTAACATAACTCATCCCAGTCCTCCATGCCTCTTTCCAATCCCCAACATCTAACAGCAACAAACATACAGGATTTACTGAAGATGACATACATTTAGACATATACATTCACAAACTTTTTTAAAATTAATATTATTAGGATTGACAGGCGACAGCAGCAGGAGCAGCTACCCCATAATACATTGCTGTTACATATTCTTAAATACCTGTGTCTAACCATTGTGTGGAGCTAGACGGGGTGATTTTTGAAACTGTGTTCGCTGTGTTTGAAAGCTTTGGACAGCTTATTATTGCACTGCGAGTGTTGGTTCAGAAACAGCATTTGTGTTCCCTCGGTCCAGCGTCCCGAGCTCTCGAAGCAGATCATTACAGTATATTCCATTAGTACTTGCAGACATTTTGTATGTAATAATTGGTCTATTTTCCACATGTCTAGTAAAGGAAAACAAATGAAAACATTTTCCCGTTTTCTTTTCACACAGTAACTGCAAAAGCAAAAGAAAATATAATTTTTCCAATAACTTCGCAATAAGGCAACCACACATTTTATACAACTGAACTTTTGGACCCCACTTATTGCATCATGGCAGGATTTCATGTCAAGAAATACAATATATTCTCTCTTTTAATGACCATATTTTTTTCCATTGGGTTTGTTATTTCCCATCCATTCATTATCAATCATTACTTGGTTGACAAATGAACGGTCACAGCAATTTACATTTTAGTTAATTAATCATTAAAATGTAAAATAATGGCAAAAAGAAAATGAAAAAAAATTAGATTTTTTGCATTTGGACAAAAAAACCTGTTATACAACATCAGGACAGCAGAATGCAAAATAAAAGTATAAGCTAGACTAAAAATTAGCTCAAAGGACAGGTTTCATAAACCAGGAATCTACCTGTATACTTACACAAACCATTAAGTATTTTGTGAAGTGCTTGGCTTTGGTTTTTATGAACAGAATTTCTGGATACCCAGCAACCACATGTTTTGAAGCAGTACCACAAATGAAATCATTGCATAGGAAACACAATCTCAGATATCTCAACAGGCATTCCTCCTTAAGCATAAGAGATAAAACTGAGGTTTTAGTGAGCACTTCACTGAACCCATTTATTTAATAGTACCTCTGCCTTGAGCTGTTCACCTCCTGTCATAGCCTCAAGCTGCTCCATGGTCATCTCATCTGTGATCTCAATCCCAGCCATCTTTTGTACCACTTCCTTCAGGATTAGCAGATCAAAACTGAAACAAAATACATACATTTAAAATTTTCAAGGAAGGTTCAGGAGCCTTAAATCAAAAAAAGGGGGGGGGGGGAAGCTACTGGTCTGAATTAGTCCTGCTTTTCTGATTAGGCGCACCTTTGTAAAGTTGCAGCTATTGCTCAGACGGATAAAGCCTTGAGAATAAAACTTTAATACCAAGAAAGAGGTGTAGTAAGACAGCATGATTTACCACCTTCTGGCTCCAGCCAATTTAAATCCCATTATGGAGTCGCATGGATTGCATTAATTGCATACTGTCTTCATTTGTGCTTAGTGCACCCTGCCTTAAGTGCATAAAATTAATCAACCAGTGGAACAGCACCACAGAATAGAGTAGGACCCTCGAGGAGGAAGCTGAATGTCAACACCGATAACAGGGTTTCCATCTGTTAATTGTTATTTTACATTAATCTGAAACAAATCTTTGCAAGAACAAACCTTACTAACAGATATGAGGTTTAAGAAGGCAAACAAAAACGTAGCAATAGAGAGCAACATGATTTTCTTTTTATGAGGAAAGACATTTTAACAATTTGAACAAATGACCAAAGTGCTGGCTTTCAGAACTAATTTACCTCTTCCCCGCCTTAAGCTGATTTGTCACATACTGCAGAAGGCCAGCCAGCTCAATGGGGTACTTCCTGAAAACAGCCCCACAAAGACTAGCAAGACCTATGGAAACACAAAGATCTCATTACCCAAGAGCCATGTCACTGCTGCCTTCCAATGGTAGAAAAAACTGGGCTTCTTTATCATACAAATATGCAACAGCCAATAATCCTACTCATTACAAATGTCCACCAGAGATCCTGTGATTTGCTTACTTTGGAGCCAGGCAGAAATGGTAGTGTCATCATGCTTCATCTTTTCTTTTTCTGGGTTGGCAAGTGCTTCGATGATACAGTCTACGATTATGAGTTAAGGTAAAAAACAGAATTAAAGAATTCCAGAATAAAGTATGAAACATCAATTCATAAATACATATCGAACTAGTTCATAAGTATAAAGAAAACTAATACAAGAATGTTTTTTATATATTCTGTGGTACAAATTAAACCACAGAACATAAATTTAATCAATTTTCCTTAAACATATCTTGCACTGAAATTGTTTCTATAGCCCAAAGTTTCTCAAATAAATCAGATCATATTTCAATTTTTTTTAAAAAGTATACAGCTTAGCAATTAACCAAAAGGCTGCATTTTAAAAGCTTAACTGAGCAGCTTCCCTACACAAAGAGTTTTATAAACAAGTTCCCATGGAAACATATCATCGAAGAAGAAAAGGATACAGGCCAGAACATCATAGTTCAGTGAAGTGAGGTATTTCAATGAATCCACGACAGGTGTAATAAGGTTGTCATACCACTGGATCTGAGAGAGAATCTGGGGAGGGGGGGGTAGAAATAATCATAACTTAAAAATATATATAAAAATGTAACACACTTTCCCAGTATCCGAAAACAATGTCTAGGTTCTTCTTAAATTTAAATTTGTGATGTATCAAGTTGTCTCATTCAGCACCCCCTTGGTTATTCTATCTGTCATTAGGACAGTAGTACATACATAGTCAAAAAGGATGGTGGGGTTGCTGTGGCTCAGCTTGCCGATCTGCCTCCCCGAGGGTTTCACATTCTCCTTGGTCAGTCGCCTACAAAACACATGTTTCAGACACACATTAGCTAGCATTAAGGAAATGGTAGGGCAAACAAGAGCTTGTGTGCTCTACATGTTGGCTTTAGATGAATGAGTCACACTTTTGATTAAGCTCCTCAGAATGCTACCTCATAACTCCTTAGTTGTAGCAGTTTTTGGCTGAATTCTATTTTTTTTTTTTAAAAAGTTATTCAATGTAATCCTTAGTCTAGATGGAGAATATACATGAAGAGTACAGTAAGCCAACACTTAGGAATATTTCAAAGGGGCGAAAAGTTCAATCTAGTGTGACAGACTGACAGTAAAGAAGTGGAATACACATCTTTCTACTCACCCTTCTCTATACACCTTGTCAGCTCAATCTTTAAGTTATTCACAAAGGCCAACAGAAATGTTTTAAATTTTATGTTGTACAGATCAGTAAAAAGAACTACAACTCAAATTTCACAAGTCATGATAATGGGAGCAGGACACACCCTTTCTTTCTATTCTGATCACATGCTCCACAGGTAATGGAATGGAAGCACTGCTCATAATAGAGTAATCCCATGGTATATAATTTGTCACTGACACTGTGTCAGATACCAAATGTCTATTTTCCATTATTTTAAATTGGTAAATTATAATTTTATAATAATGTGCTCCCGGTCCATCCAAATACACCTATATAACCACCAACCCTTGATTTCAGCATGATAAAGACTCTGAACAGCCATTACCTAATTATAAAACACGTAATGCTGCCATTTTTAATGTATACTTGTTTTAAATGCACCAACTAATTGAGCAGTATACAATGTAATAATAATTCACAGCCACATCCTCTATGTTGTACCTTGTTTTAAAAAAAAAAAAAAAAAATTAAAAATGTAAAAAATAAAAAGAGACTTACTTCATGATGTATTTAGCTCGGTCAACTGTCTGTGCTTTCACTTTAACAAGCAGGGGGTGGCTGGTGTAGGTTTCATTCTTCCACTGCCCGTACAGCCGGTATCTGATGAGGAGGAGAGAGATTTCACTAAAGCTGAATTTTTAAAAATATTTATCACTAACTTATTAAAGATAGCTTGGTTGGTTGGTTGCCTTGTGTCAAAGATATAGTACATTATTTAGTTACATAGCATTATTGTGCATTTCTCTGTGAATTGAAAAATCAGGCAAAAGTCTGAGCACTGCTCTGTTTTAGAACCCTTTGCCTCAAAATCAACATAACTCAAACAGGGACCAGCCTTTTTGCAACCTCTCTGCTTTATAAAACATAACTCACTCTGAACATAAATTACAAAGGCCAGAAAGCTTAACTCTAACCACTATGCGGTCAATTTGAACACGATTCATACTCCAATCCCCTTCTCATTAGCCACCCACTAATTTCTACCATACTTCTATCAGACTATTAGTCTTTCTAGAAGATTATAAATATTCCATCTAAAAAAAATAAATAAATAATAATAAGTAAATGAATAAAAATCACTTTGCACACAAATGTTGAGGCATATGTTTTTAAGGCTGGCCTCTTTGGGCCATGTCCACATGCAATGTAGCATATTAGGGTGTACATTCAAAAAACTTCTAAAAAACATTTTTACAAAATCATTGAGTTAGATATATTCTCTGGAATACGTTCTTTGAATTACAATCTGAGATTCAATGGCTTTATATTTACAAAATGTATCCATTTCAGTCACCAACAGTAAGCTGTGTGCATAGCATAAGCATTTGTATTTACCTATTCACAAAGTCCTGTTAAAAAAATGATCACCAGCAGCCAGAGAACTCTATAGCTGTCTGATTTTATGTTTAGACAAAAATTAACTGCCTTCAGCAAAAGTTACCTGCAGGACAAAATGGATCACATTGCCAATCAAAGAAGGCAGTCATGTCGTGGATATCGAGTCTCACCTGTGCTGGTAGGGGAAGAGTTTAAAGAGGCCCCAGAGCTCCTCAGACATACAGGCATTGCACTCCATCAGGGTGAGCGATGGCAACAGCACCTGGTCAGCAATGCTGAGGAAGCAACTCAGCAAGGTCTCCTGAGAAAACATATTTTATGAACTGAAGTGCTTCAGAGTATCAGAGATGCCTTCACATCACTTTCTGCCTGCACATTTGCTCTTAAGAACTCTATTTAGTAACATATAAAAAAGTACACCCATCTTTTGCCTAATGGGGATTACTGGTTCCATTAAATCATTTGGTTGATCAAATTCCTGTTCTTATGGAAAAAACAGACGGCTATTTTTATGTACAACAGTAACACCACAACAAAAGATTTGTAATAAAATGATTGAATTCTATTACTTATCACAATTACTTTAACCAGTACCATGAGCTGCACAGAAAAGTGACAAAAACTTTTGAATTTCATGTCGTAAACCATTAGAGAATTACTTTTTCACAGTGTAAGCATACTAATGTTATAAAAGCCATTAATGATTTAAACAGAGTTAATATTTACATCTCTTGTACAATTAATTTCTCAGGTTGGAAATAAATCTCATATATTAGTTGTGGACTAGCTTTACCACTATCAGTGTGATTGGTTAAGACCACCATTGTGAAAGGAAGCAGGAACCTTAGTTACTGTTGTTGCAGATGAAGCATAGCATTTGTATGCTTTAAAGACCAAACCATATACCAAGCAGTAAATAAAACACCTTTACTGAAAGTAAAATGACTGTAACTGGGTAAAAAAAAAAAAAAGCCACTATTCTGAAAACTAAGCCCCTTGTATAGAAAAAAATATGATGCATAAAAGCCATTAGTGTGCATGCAAAACACAAACCTACTTGGGTCTTCAACAATGCCAACAACAAGCATTCAAAATAAAGTAATTTCTTTATTTTTATTAACTGTTCTATTTCACTTACCATCTTGTCCTTGTTGTCAATTTTGACTTCATTTTGATACTGTGAAAACAAAAGCAAAAAATCTGCTTGAAGCTGATCATTTAACTGGAAAACTAAATTAATTATCCATTGAACTTTCAAGATGACTAAGCATCCATCTGTCAGGGGAAGAAAAAAAAATCAGAGAAACACTGCAATATAGGAATAGAATGTTATTCAGAGAAAGTAAACTCCAAAAATTCAGCACTGGTGTAAATTTGCAATTCCTACTCCCCCTGCTGTCCTGCAGCTAGTTTGTAGAGTGTGTGTATATCAATCTAACAATAGCTGTACCCATATTCAAAATGTAGAATAATCTCAAAGAGGACAACATGCCACCAACCTCTCTCATGAACCCCTTGCCGAGCCGCACAACCTTAGCAAAGAGGATAGGGTCGTGGGACAGGTGTGGGCCCAAGTAACAGAGCATGCTGAAGACCTCTTTTCGCAGGTCCTCAAAGGTCTCAGCTGGCTTGGGGGCCCGTTTGTTCTGCAAAGGTGTCAAAATGCGACCTTTGGCACCTTTAGGGATCCCAGCTCTGCAGGAAGAAAAAGGAAGTAGATTGATATGCAAATTTTCTGTCACTGATCCCTGGGTGATCCCTGCGTAAGCCTGAGACTGTGAGCAAATGTGCAAATGAACATGAGCATCTCCAGTCACAGACAAGTCTGTGGGGTTCATACCTGCGGTACAGCGGCTCCACAGTCAGGTGCACCAGCTGGCACAGAGCCAGGGCAATAGGTTTGTGTGAGGTGGCGTAGAATGCAGGCATCTGTTCCATGATGCTCTGGGCATGCTGCCAGTCCCCAATCCTCAGCAGGGCTTCTAAGAGCCCAAGCTTCTGGTTATCAGGTCTCTGAGGGGTAGGGTTAAAAAAATTGAATGGTAAGATCAAGGGTCGAGAATGGAGTTGAATGCAGTTTGAAAGCGGATCCAACCAAGCCACACTTTGTTCCCCTAAAAGTTTCCAAAAAAAATATGCAAATACCAGGAGCAAACTAATAAAATTGGCCAGAAACTGATGGGAAAACAGCTTTGGATATAGACAAATGTAGACAGTAATTGATTATACTGCTTTGAATACAAAATGGTCTGTAAAATAAGGATAAGTTATGCCAACTGCACAGTACGGGGTCTCACTGTTTGAATATTTTATTTATTGTGATTTTATTTATTGTGATATTTTATTTATGTTGTCTTATGGTCAACAGGATGAACTTGCATTCAGATGGTATTCAGTAAATCTGGTTGATGTCTAACACCATATCAGTCCCCCACCACCATGTTCACACAAGTAAATGACACAAAATGACAATGCAAGTTTGATTATGGCAGAAGTCACATAATAATGGCTTGCCATTTTAGAGTCAAAAGGCAGTCTGCATATGGTAATGTTCAACAGTACTGGTTTTCTTATGAAGCCTGTACTTCAAACAACATGCAGCTCATTCAGGGTCCACAGTACACATTAAAAATCAAATGTTCATTTTCTGTACTTGTTCTTAACCTTGCAAATCATAATAAAGATGATATCAAACGATAAAAATTAAGTACAGGAGATCATGTTGGTCAACATCTAAAATGGGTTTTTGAAAGCAGCACAAAGTTAAACCTCAGAAGAGTTAAGGAACTCTAAAGCCTGTTATTGCACTGATCATCTAAACATAGCAGCTGGACAAAAAGTTGCATACCAGTTCTCCAAAATTTAATAACCCTGAGCTAAAGGCCGGGTGCAACCGGTGAGTACCTTCTCAGTCTTTTCCTCTTCTTTCTCTTTCTCCTTGTCCTCACTCTTCTCTGAAGGCACCACTACCATGGTCAGCTTGCGGGCGATCTGCTTGGCCTCCATGATCTCGTGCTTGTGCTCTTCCATGATGGTGGCATCCAGAGGCAGCAGCTGAAGCAGTGGAAACCCCAGTACAGTTAATCACAGTCAAAATGGACTTAAACTATGCACCCTATATCAATGGTAAACACCATAATCTATATATCCTTACTATTAAAGACTGTCCCTACCATTTCAAAACCGGTTCTACAGTATCAACCCACCATGTAACATTAAGTTTTGCTTCTTTAATCCAAATGCCTTTATATGCATTTATTTAAACAGCATTCCCCCTTCATTAGTCTGCAGAAATGCAGTTACCTATGGAAATGTCTTTATTGATAATTGTTCTACTTAAATTAGTCCTTTTAGAACAAACTAATAAATAAAGACTCATCTGGACAAACCTCAGAGTACAAAGAAAAAACAACAATATAACCAAAAATCTAACTTCCTTCTTCAACCAAATGACTTTTTGTGACCTGAGATGTAGTGTCACAAATGTACCACTTTTCCCCCCCCAACATATAAGCTAATACTATAAGGCAGCAAAAGGAGTAGGCAACAGGGAACCTTTGAAAGGAGCACAGGGGAGAGAACCAATGTACATCACAGTCTACTGCAGTTTGTATCTTCAAGGAACCTACAGGCTCTTGGCAGACAAACCACAATTATTCTACCTAGAAATATGGTTCTCACATTTGTGAGTTTACATAAACAGAATTTCCTTAATGAAAAAGCTTTTATCAAAAGCCACTAACAAATTCTATAGCTATTCCCTTCTAGATACCTTAACATTTTTATTGGAAGGATGCAGTTTTATCTTGCAAAACAGTACCAGGCTTGGTAGATGATCCCAAATATCAATGTTATTTAATAAATAAACAAATAAAAACTGCACAAAGTTACAGTAGTAACACGGGTTCCACAACTAGTACACTACCTGCTCCTCTTTAGTATTTTTACAGGCACCCTCTTCTGCTCCTCATATCCAAAGAACTACTCACGTGCACGTAGATGTCCTCCAGCTTGATGTGGTTGTGCTGAAGCAGTGCAGCTGCAACATGGTATAGCGATGAAGGAGTCTCCTCATTGGGCTCCTGCAAACCGAAAGGAAGCATCACATGATGACGGGTTTCACTTGGACTGCCAAAACTGTGGTTTTGAGCCTTCAGATCAGTATAGCAGCATGCCGTGCCATACACTGCAGGACAATTCTTGCTACAAGTGAAAATATTATTCTCTATTTTGCTTAATGACTATTCACAAGTATTACCTACAAAGAAACGCCATAAAAACTATTTGTTATCAGTAAAAAACACAAGCCAAAATGTCCTTTGCCAGTAAATGTTAACTAGAACATTTCTATAACATTTGGAGGTAATGATATGTAGAAGAAGCTGGAAAAAAATGCCGTAACAAGCTTCTCTGCCAGCTAGTTCCTTCAAAGAATGAACAGTTCATTTAGGAAACTGTAGGGACACTCATAAATACTAAGTTTTAAAAGATGATCATAAAATCCTGAACACAGCTGTATGTAGCCAAACATAGGTGAAACCGAACAACACTATAGTACAGCATTAGGCAGTATGAACACAAACAAGGCCACAGTTTTTCTTGCAAAGATGGATGCCTTTTAGACCTGTCACCTGTATATTGTTTACATTAATACAGTACAGTAACAATGCCATACACTATATATGGTCCCCAACCATATATATGGTACTGATAACGTTCTTTAGGTGGTAGGATATTATCCGCCACGGTCTAATGAGACAAAGAAGACCACTGTACTTATTTGGACAAAATTACAGAAGGTGACTCACCTGGTGAAACTTAAATTTAAAGCCCAAGATATGGCAAAGGGTCTGGGGCTCACACATGTATGACTTGATGAGGGGCAGGAAGAATTCATCTTGGTCTGAGCGACATTCGTACACCTCTAAGATAATGTCCAGCACCCGGTTTGGATCAAGATTAAAGCACCCTGTGGATTGTTAAAGAAAGCAATCAGCACAAATACATACACTCACAAGTGCAGTTTTCTGCTCAAACTTGCATTTACGGGTATCCTTTGAAATACAAGTCTTAACATAGGAGTTTTCACATATACAGTTGAAATCATTTTACACTGTACGACCAAATAAGGCTAATTGTTTGCAGTTACCCAAATAAATAAACAAACAAACAAATAAATAAATAATCTAGAGCATGAAGGAACTCTCAACTCATTATGTCCACACCTTACAAGATTTCACCTTTCGAGCCAATTTCCAGAAACACATCGCACTCATACTTGCACACAAACACGGTTGTATCTTTTTATTAGGAATATAAAATTGTACATTTTCAAGTAATTTTTTCTTTCACCTATCAAGGACTTGATGTTCTCAAGGACAAGATGGCTGGTGATATTTCCAGACAGGTCCTGTCCCAGCTCTGTGATGAGTTTTGCATAGCCCTCATTCTCCTCTCTCAGTAAGTTGAACTTCTGCTGTTTATAGCTGGAGAAGGGAGTAACAAATATGAACATAAACTTTCAAATATACACACAAGAAAAAAAAATTAAGTAATGCAGCAGCACACAGAAGTTGTACAGTTATTAAAATCTCACATTTCAACGAAAAGATTCCAAAAAACTAACATAATACTCTATATTTTTTGATAATGTGTTGCATACTGACAGATATTCAGATAAAATAACAATGTTTCTAAAGAGGCCAAAATACCACCTGCAGGCAACTACATCCATGGCAGAAAATACCAATAAGACTCAGATTACTTGTGCACATCAAAGGGACTGCTGAGTAAAAGATGGGCTTGGAGGTGCACCATTGTTTTAACAACATATAAAATTTTAACACCATTTCCCCATTGCAGCTGGCGAGGACAGGAAGTCCTTGAAAGGTCCCCATGACTCACAATAGCTTGGTCTTGATTTTGACGATTTTCTGGTTGAACTGCTGTGCTTGCTTTACAAGCCCAAGGGATTCCAGTGTTTCTGGGTCTAGACGTTCCTTCAATACAGCATCTGGCATAAAGAACTAGGGCAACAAACACGAGAAACGCAGTCACTAAGAGAGACTGCCAATACAATTACAATCATTTACATATTCTGTAAAAATAAAGTGATGGCAGGTCATTAATATAATAATATAACAACATCTTTGTTCCTCATTATATGCAATACTTGGCTGCAGTGAACACCGTAACTCTTAGCAGTTGAGGTCCAACTCTCTTTGGCGTCCAGTCTTTACAACACCGACTCATTCAGCTAACGACAGCGGCTTGCACTCATCTGTACTTTAGCTTTTTATCACAAACTAAACTTTTGACTCCGTGTAGCATATGTGGGTGTCAAGCAGGCATAAGGTTGGAGACTTTTCCAGAATGAGCAATGTCATTGGCTGTGGATAGTTAATGAGTGACCTAAGGTCGACTCAATATTGGCTACCAACATCCATGCTTATAGGCAGAGCTCAAGCAGGACCAAAAACATTAACTGCCATTAAAATTGCTTGAATTCAAATGGGACCGGACATGCAATGTGCATATAAATGGATCGGGCTTATAACCAACGTGTTTATAAGTGAAGTGCATCATACCTGGCACCAAAATCCACTCATATAGAGCATTAATGTTCATTAATGTTTGCTAAGTGTTATAAGGTACACCTCCTACCTTCGCATCAATTGTACACTCCAGCAAGTGCTACGAGGTGACTGCAGCGTGTCGTATAAATCAGGCAGACCAGTGTTTAGTGCTTAACTAAGCAATGAAATGGGCAATAGGGGTGACCTTGGTGACTTTAAAGGTAGCGTGATAGTTGGCACTCTCTCTAACAGCTATCATTATGCATAACCGTTCCGAGGGTTTGCTGAGAATAGTCAACAAAACAAAAAAGTACCAGTAATTGGTAACCCTGTGGGCAAAAACAGCCTGTGGATCTGAAGGGTCAAAGGTGAATGGTGAAAACTGTACAGCAAAGAGATGGGCCATAAACAGGCAAATCACATCTGAGTTCAACACTGGAGTGCAGAATGGCTTCTCGTAACACAGCACTTATTGGGCTTTGTATTGACTCAGATACAACAGCCAAAGACCATATCTGGTGCCCATGTTGTCAGTGAAGAACACAAAAGAATATCTCCATTGGGAAAATATGATTGTATAACAAAGTTAGCACCAAAATCTCCACCAAAGCTGAACCTCTGAGGAGTGGAAAAAAGTTACTTATTTGGATGAATCTGTGTTCCTTTTGCATCACACCAAAGGAAGGATCACAAATTAGCACAAGCAACATGGGACAATAGAGCTGTCCTGTTTGGTGCCAACAGTACAGGACAACAATGGCAGTGTGATGGTGTGGGGAATGTTTTCTTGCCACACATTAGGGCCTCTGACATCCACTCTGAATGGTACAGCGCATCTGAACTTGATCCCTTTGTGACTGCAGTTTAGCACATTACATTTAGATGAACGGATGCTCCCAGCATCGTAAAACATCACGTCACAAGGTACCAAGTGATTTCAAGAACATGACAGTTCGTTTTTGTTTTTTCAGTTACCTGCATAATCCCTGCATAATCCCCAAATCACAACCCTATCAAGCATCTCTGGGATGAGGAAAAAAAAGAGCCATTTCTATGAAGACTAGTCATCCAATTTACAACAGCTACACAACACAATCGTTTCTGCATGATGCAACATTAGTGTACAACCACACAGCATGTTGTAGAACCCATGCACAACCAAATTCATGCTGTTCGGAAGGCCAAAGGATGCTTATTATACTGCTAGATAGGTGTACCTAAAAACTGGCAACTCAAGTGTTTTTGCTGTTGTGAAGATATGGTGCCACCTCGTGGATATAATATTAAATTACAGCCTGATCTTCAACGCAATACGTGCCCTCTGAAAAAATTGCATTAAAAAACAGATCTTACGGGTCACACCCTCAAAATTTCATAAGCAAAATACTTTACAATTAACAGACCTAATAAAAATGTTAGCACAATTTAAAAACATTTGATTTCTAATAAAGAAATAAAGTAAACATAATTTTCCCTTGAAAAAGACAAATTTTGCTGGGTGAAAATGAGTGTATTGAAAGGCTGAGGCTACTGAGTTATGGAGATTTTGCAATACTCACAATTGAAAAAAGAAAAAATTTGTTTTATTTTCATAGCACTGTCCTCTGTTCATACATGACAATGATTCCTTTATGCCTGCTGGTCTGGCGTCACGTCCTTTCTCCTCAGTAAGCTTTCTAACGTATTAGCAGCAAACTTGTTCATATTTGGGATGTTATATTAAAATTCAGCAAAAAAAAAAAAAAAAAGCCTACAAATTGGGCAGAATTGCAAAATAACTTGTAGAGCAAAGCATGTGATCAAACCAAGGTGGCATCAGCAGCACAAAGACTATAGCAAATGTGTGCCGACTGCGCGTGGACTGTGTATTTCTCTACTGTGTTACTGTCAGTTCTTTTCACCCACTGTTACTCAGCAATGCAAAACAATCCTGCTGAGAATAACCATGGGCAAGCCAATGAAATTAAACATTTTCATGAAAACTGTTTGCTATTTACCTGTTGTGTATGAGCAAATTTACATTTTATGAACAAATATTACAGCAAAACAGATTGTACTCCGTTGTTAATGCCAAATCATAAGAAAATGGTTTCTTACACATTTTGTCAACAGTATAAAAAAACAGAACCTTCACTTACCAGACAAGCTCCCACTAATTGAGTAAAATGGTCACGCTTGCTTTTTTCTTCAAAGCAGCTAGTTTCTATATCTATACAAAAAGACAACACATAAAAATAAATAACATTTAATTCAAAAGGTAGCAAGACTTACACTGCACTCACCGCTCACACCCCACTTTTACATTTGAGTTGTACAAACTATAACGAATGAATATTTTTCAGATTCTACAAAGGAAGCACACAGACAGAAGGAAAAAAACATACCTAATATACAGAAAACATCAGCTAAAATGGATGACATATCTTCACGTAATTCCTGGAAAAAGGAAATTAAGAAAAAGTAGTTACATGCATTTCATGGCTGCATAAAACAAAGCAATAAAACAAAATCAAAACTAGATTATTCCTTAGAAATTTAATAATCAGACAACATTCTAAACATAACTTATTTGTTTGTGTGTTGTCACTTTCATTGCTTAAAGTCTTCTAATGAGTTAAAATTTTCTGGCTACCTCAGAACCAGTTTAACAACTATGGCAGGACCACCAGGTAGCAGTAGGACCAGCTCACCAATAAAAAAAAAAAAAAAGTGGCACCTTTATTAGGAGGCAAAGGCACAACTTCTAATTGGCTAAGGCATGTAGAAAAAAAAACTCTTAACCCTTTACACTGAGCGTATGCAGCATTTACCACTAAAGAAAGACCACAGCTAAAATTCTGCTCTTACCATGACATCTCCCAGAACACTGGCCGCCAAGTCGATTTTCAGGTTTCCTCGGATGACGTGCCAGGACAGCTCGAACAGAATGCCCTGAATATCTGTGTAAGAGATGGCGCATAGCTAAGGCCTATAAGACACTCAAGAAGTTAAACACCGCCACAAGTTCATGATAAAGCAATGTAAACACCTGTACAGGACAAAATTAAAAATACATGTGGTGAAACACAGAGAAGCAAGCCAACTACATAGAACTGAGTGAAGTGCCAGCACATGCTCTTCCAGGAAAAAAAAGGCTGGATTTTATAATGTCCCACTTTCTTTTGGCTGTGATAATACCTTTAAAAAAGTGTTTTGTGTGGTTGTTCCATGAAAACAATGTTAAAAAATGATCGCTATGAAAGTGCACCTGGAAACAAACTTGTAAATCTAAAAGGCTGCTAGTTTTGAAGGAGATTCTCCGTTTACCTGTCACATAAACTTTATTTGGCCGACATCCATGTCCAAGATGATTTATAAAGCCAAATACAGTAAAATGTTGAGTTGTGTACACGACCAAAAATAAGAACTGCTTATCTACCAACAATACAGAACTGTTGAAAGGAAACATGCACAAAACATCCAAGACCAACTAAAACAAACATATTTGGAAGAAAAACAAAATTTGGACATATAGTACTTAAAAACACACAGGAATTAAAGAGAGAAAACAAACAGACATTCTAGGCTGAAGTTTCCAGAGGTGCACTTTTTGACACACTAAATGACACACTAAATGTTTCAGCGATACAGAGGCACTAAGCCGGCTGCAAATTAACATTGCATAGAGACCTAGACGAACATTCAGTGCCGTGAAGGTTGCATTTGCTTAAATTTGTTTCTTTTCATTTAGCAGACACATTTCTCCAATGAGACGTACAGCTCAGCAATACAAAACAGTTTGATTTCCAGGCCACTTCCTCCAGCACTTTTTCCATTTAGTTTGTGACCTCCCTCTGCGTTCTGCTGACACTCAAGGCCACATTAAACATCAAACGCAGCTTAAGCTCTTCATCGAGCGAAAACCCATCTAAAAACATTGTTATTAAATTTGATTCTAAATAGGGTCACAGGTTCATAACTTTTCAGCAGAACGCCTCGATGAATAAATAGTCCTTCCGGATTACTTCTCCAAGGTGAAGTACATAAAGTAGATCGTGTCCTAATTTCCTATTCAAACCGGAGATCGCAGTGCGGTATAAAAAAGGGCCGAGTCAAAATCTCTGAACGTAGATCAGAACGCGCGTGGGGAGCACTGACACCTGGAGACAAAGGCATCGCAGGTGAACACTCACCTTGGGCTGTGACATCATCGATGGCTTTGTCAGCAAGGCTGTGGCACAACTGTAAACTGGAGGTGGGGGGGTAAACAAAAGAGGCAAACAATTATTTGCCTGTTTGAAGAAACCTCCAGCGGAGGGTTAGACCATTTCATACAGCTCATCGGGTGCCATTTATTAAATTTACTCAAAAATAGCAGGAAGTGCAGTGCGCTAACCAGAGGGCTGCGCCAGGAGGGACATCACACACCGCTTCCATGCTGTCAATTGCAGCACAGTTGTTGTTATCTTTATAATATAAATCTTACTGGAAACAAGTAGTGCAACTGCTACTTGGAAATACGTTTAAACACTTTCCCAAAACTCGTGGATTGTCACTTGTCCAGAAACACCACGAATGGCACCAGCTAGCTTACACCCGTTACCACAACTGTTTACACTAGTTACAACCAATGTTTAAACTAGTTACCACAAATGTTCATCACTACTTTGCAGCAGCTGTCACGAATGTGTACCTTTTCTATATTTACATATAATTTACCCTGTTAATAGGGCTTCATTTACTATATTTGGTTATTTACCGAAGGGGGGGGAAGAAAAAAAAAAAAAAAAAAAAAAAAAAAAACCGTCGCCTACATTTGTTTCCCAGCACAGCGCGTATGAGAAAGCGGTTGGTGTTTAAATAAAAGTTAAGGAGAGGAAAAAGGAACCGTGTTTAATATTTTTAAGAAAACAAACGTTAGACTGGGAAAAGGAACGCGGTGCTAGCGTAAGCCGGGTATTTTAATGGGGCTGATGGAGGGCAGCGCGAACTGTGGTAGCAACGCGGCGAGCCCCTGTCCGTCCCCACAAAACGGTAGCCACGCCGTGTCCTACTGCAAACAGCGTGCACATGTGGCTCGCAAACAATTATTTGTGTCTCTTAAATGCGCCATTTTAAGCGGCCACTAAGTTTTCCGTGGCCGACTCGCGGTCGCGGAGCAGCTAGCTAGCAGCTAGTCGTGTGACTCAGGGAGGACCTGCAAGATGGGCACAATGCACGAAGTCGAGCTACACTCCGACCGCTTCCAGAAACACGTTCGCCGTCGCCCGGACACCGCAGCGGCTCCACTAAGAAACGTTACGCCGCCTTTTCGCTGCACAAGCAACACGAAAGGACTCACAACTCCGTTTTTCCTGATTTTTCCCAGTTTTTGATCCAATCAGCAGGGAGCACCGACGCCGCCATCTTCCCCGCTGTATCGCACTTAGCCCGGATGTTCAGCACAAAGAACCGGGTCACAGCGCGCGGCTCTATGTCAGCGCGAGAGCCACTTCCTGCTCCGGCCCCTTCTTCGCCATCTTGGAAACGTCAGCCTCGGAGGCGCACGTTGCCTGCGCTACTCGTAAACCCGCTTTTGTTTGTTTGTTTGTTTGTTGATGCGAAGAGAACAGAACTGGGTCACGCTTTAGACACGTAATCCATATGTAAAGGAAATACAAGCGCACTGCATAAGTGCATAAAACGGCACAAAGGCAAAGGGTGCAGCCCCATTAACTCCAAAACAGGAGAAACATTGACTCTGTGTATAAACATGGAATACGAAGCATGTTCCTACTGTTAAATAATAAACTAGAGATGTAATACATTAAAAAATATATATAAATATTGTATTATATACACTGCCAAAACAAAACGGCCAAAAACAAAAGTCACCACCTGAATTTAACTTAGTGTTATGATGTGAGGTTGCTTCAGTCGGTCGGGTCTAGGTTCAGCAATGTTATGTGCCCGAAAAATGAGGTGAGCTGACTACCCGAATATACCGAATGACCAGGTTTTTCCATCAATGGATTTTTTCTTCATATTCCAAGATGCCAATGCCAGGATTCATGGGGCTCAAATTGTTCATTCAGGGAGCATGAGAGAGACAACATTTTCACACATGGTTTGGCCACCACAGAGTCCAGACCCTAACCCCATTGAGAATTTTTGGGATTTTTTGCTGGAGAAGACTTTACGCAGCGGTCCGACTTGCACATCATCCCTTGGCGAAAAATGAATGCAATTCTGGATGGAAATACAGTAAATGTTGTGACGTTGCGTAAGCTCATCGAAACGATGCCACGGCGAATGCATGCCGCAAAGCTAAAGGCGGTCCAAAAAAATATTAGTGTGACTTTTTTTGGCCGGGCAGTGCAGCTCCAAGGGTTATGGGTAGTCAACCAGGGTGGTCATACAGCTCTATTCCTCCAAAAAAGAAGAAAGACAGACCATAAATAAACTTTAAATACAAAGGCTTTTCCTGTTATTGAATTATGGCATCTTAATACTGAGCTGCCAAATTAAACAAATGATTCATTGGTTCCAGGTTAGGATGGATTCATCCATGTCCTTTCTAGGTCCTTTTTGCCTTTTTCCAAATGTATTAAGGTGCTTAGATTTGTCTTTGTTGACGTGCCTTAGAATGCGTTCAACAGCTCTGACTGCCCGTGACCAAAACATGAAATCGGTCAGGCGATCCCTCAGACTTAGCTGATTTTTAGTTTCTGTTTTTAGACATCGAACCATTCTGACCTCTGGGTCACCTACTGACGGTTCTGGAATTGCCTCTTTCGAAATGGATATCTATTCCTCCCAACAAAACGTAGGTCCCATGGACCAATCTGAAAATAGCGGTTCCCTGACCGTTAGGCCTCTGGAAGCGCGACCTGCACGATGTTCATTAGTGGGAACATACGGTACATCCGTTGCTGGGTTTTTGTGCTAAGATCTATTGTTTGCACCTTGTTTGTTACAAATGTATGAAATCGATGTGCTTCGCTGTTGACATCCCCTTGCACAGTGGCAGCCACTATTTTTTCGCAGTGGTCCATAATGACAGTTCATGATCATCAATGGAGCTACAATAAACTGATATGTAATGTACCCTTGTATGATATTTTAATTACAAATAATGGTTAATAACATTGTTACAAAAGAATGAAAATACATTCTACTGATCGAGTTTTAAAACATCCAAGTACTGAAAATTTTGTATCTTGCGCAACATTTCAAATTAAGCCATTAAAAACCTGAATAACTAAATAAAATCTGCTTCAGTGTGTTTATCTGAATATTCAATGAAAAAATAAGTTGTGACTCTTCTTGTTTGAATATGAAATAATGCTCAGATTTTTTAAAAAGCTTAAAACAATGTTTTTCAATAAAAATGTGATAAATTAATATTAATCCTTGAGTGTGTATCTCAATTCCCTTTTAATCCTGTTGCTCATCTTAACAGAAGTAACTGCGGCCATCAGTTCTAGTCTGGGAATGGTTGTATCTTTGGTGGGGGAGACTCTTGACTTTCCTACAACTAACGCACAGTGAATGCGTCCATCTTTGTTGCTGAGTCTCAGATATGAGCACTGTCCATTACCACTGGTACTAGCATCAGATCAATGATGCAGGTCCGTCTTCTTGATTCTTCCAAAGTTACAAGGTAGTAGTGGTGCTACAATTCCCAGAGGAGCGTACACAGAAGTGGCAGTGGACAGAATGCCATAGGGAGTTGCAGGTAGATCTTTGAGTTTGATTTTGAAGTAATCGGACTCTTGTATACCCAGTGTTCTTCCCAATGATGGATCATCAAATGCAAGGTTGATTGCTTCAAATTGGCACCATGTTCTCATCTTGGCATGTTTTCTAGAGCAGCTTTGCTATTGGATGCAAACAAGTGCAGTCGTGGTCCACCCACAGCAGATAGCTCACAAGCCTCTCTTTCAAAGGTCAAAGGTTTATTTGTCATGGGTGAACAACACAGCATAGCAGCGTTGTCACCATGAAAAGTTTTGTTTCCGGCATCCTCAGTAACACAGATATGGACATAAATATGTAAAAGTATAAATAAATAAGGTACAGGATAGATTAAATAAGTACTATAAACGGGCAAGTACTATAAAAGGCAAACAAATAAATAATAATAAATAGGGAGAGTAAATAAATGGTAAATAAATAGGAACAGGTATGTGGAGAAAAAAGATATACATCGGGGAGTGCCGGGGGGGGGGGGGGGAGAAGACACAGCAGCCAAACCAACAGCACACAGCAACCAAACCTACAACAACAGACCAAACCCACAACAACAATAAGTTCCAGAAGTGGGTGTGAAACAGACGGGTTTACACAATGGGAGGGACAGGCATACAGACAGACGGACAGACCCTGATGGACTGTTCCCACTGCCCAGGGAGGGGTCAGTGGTTTAGCAGTCTTACGGTGTGGGGAAAAAAACTGTCCCGGAACCTTTTCGTTTTTGTCCGAACACTTCTAAAGCGTCTTCCAGATGGGAGCAAGAAGAATAGTTTGTGTTTTTTTCTTCTTGCAGCGCTGGGTGTGGAGGTCCTGCAGGGCTGGAAGATCAGTCCTGGTATTGGTCTGTGCTGTCTTGACCACTCTTTGCAGAGCTTTACGGTCTGACGCACTGCAGCTGCCATACCAGACCGTGAAACAGCCAGTCAGGATACTTTCAATGGTAGATCTGTAGAAGTTGACAAGTATCCTGTTGTCCATGCTGAACCTCCTCAGCCGACGGATGAAGAAGAGGCGTTGTGTTGCCATCTCGATGATGACGCTGGTGTGCCGTGACCAGGACAGGTCCTCAGTGACGTTAACTCCGAGGAACCTGAAGCTGTTCACTCTCTCCACTGGGGCACCGGCTATAGAGATGGGCGCATGGCCATTCTCCTGCTGTCTCCTTTCAAGCCTAATGGCATCCTCTGTGTTGTCTACACTTGTTACACTATCATCTACATAAAAATCTTTCATTACAAACAGCACCTAGGGGACATAAATTACAGTTTTCACTGGCAAGGTGTTTCAACCCATAGTCTGAGCATCCAGGGGATGAGGTGGCACCAAATGGATGCATCTTCATGTGTAATTCATAGGGCTGTTTGCTCAGGTCTCCCTTTTTCCACCAAAGACAGCACAGATACAGTAGTTTTCGTCAGACTGATTCACATGAAACTTCCCTTGCTTCCGCCACATATCCTCTTTCAATGATCTCATTCACAAACTCATCTCATCCCTTAGCAACTTCCTTTTGAAATGCTTGAGTCAAACTATAGAAAGTTACTTGTTGTCAGCTAGACTAGGTCGCTCCTTAAAGAGCTTTAGGGCATTTCATAGTGACCATAGTTATTTTTCTTCCTGCCTTCCCTTGACTTGTTCAGGAAAAGAATGTCATCCTGAGACACTTTCTTGTCCTATTCATTGTGGTCTTCAAAATCAGACTCTAGAACATGAATGGCATCTGCTGGCTCATTTCGGGAGACCTCTTGGACTTCCAGACAATGACACAGACTGCTTGCTCTGGGTAAATCAAGACTTGGTGGTGAACACTCTACAGCGTTCCACCCTAAATCCATTTGTACCTCGTAAGGTTCATCTTCTCCTACAGCACAATTGTACTGTAGCCTATTACCTGACCAGTCTCACAGTCCCTCAGCAATGGGATTTCATCTACGGTGGGAATGTGGATAATTATGATTTTAGGTATGTAGTCCCTGGTGTAGCTAGGGGGAAGGTCAATTTAACTCACAGACTGATACCCTCTTACTTGTATTCCTGGCACTCACATACCCTGCAGACGGTGTCTTTATCAATCATAGTGGTCACTTTCAATTTTATTGGATATGTGTCTGCTTAAGTGTATCACACTCACCCCTTGATTGATGATCGTGGTATCACTCTGGGTATTGAGTAGAGCACTTGTGAGTTTTTCCACACCTTGGATTTTTCTTTAATGACACCTAAACAGGCAAGATCACTTAAGTATCGGTAGTCTTCGATCACGTTTCAGGCCACTGCAGTCGTTGCCTTGTTTTGAATACTTTGGGGTGAGCTTGTTGTGGATAACAGCTTCTCCCTTTTTACATAATCTTCATCATGGAGACAGGTTGGAGGTGCTTCATTTTGCATTTATTGCACATAAGATGATGACAGCAGTTTCTTGCACTGTGGCTAGATTTTAAGCAGCCATAGCAATGTTTAGTGGCCTTGGTGATGAATTCTGAGCAGCTGTGAAGATGGTGGTTGTCATCTTGACAGAACAAACATCGAGGTTTCACCTTTAGCCTTGAAGACTTGATTCTCATGGTGACACTCGCCAAAATGTCACCAAACCACTTGACATTTCATAAGAGACTTTTAAATACAGAGATGAATAACAATTCGAAATTAACAGTACAAAAAAACGACCTTAACAGGGGCTTTCACAAACCCCCATCTTTAAAAATTGTGAGCTAAAATCCTCCACGTTTCTTTAGTGAAGCAGGTGTGCTTTTTTGTTTGAAAAATTGAATTTGTAAGAGGGTGGCACAGCAGGTAATGCTACTGCCTCAGTACCTGGGCTTTTCAGCTGAGCTTTTAATCTGTCCCCATCTGTTTGGAGTCTGCTTATTTTCAATGTTTGCTTGGATTTCCTCCAGGTGCTTCGACTTCCTTCCTCAACCCACAGAGATTTCTGTTTGATTGGCGACTCTGAATTGTCCTCGACTGAACAGATGAAAAGTTAGTCGTGGTCAGCTAAAATGGAGAAACAGCTCATCTTGCCAGGCAGTTAGACATAAATCCCATTTTATAATCTTAATTCCTTCGTGAAAACCTCTTGCAAATCAAAACTGCATATACAAGGGTGCTGTTTTACATTAAGTGGAAAAATATAATGTGTTCCCAGGCCATCTGAAAACCGCAGACCAACTTTCCGAGATATCACTAAAATGCTGTGAAATACTTTGTAGCAAGTACAGAACACACACACAGACACACACGCACACTGGGGATCACACCCGCACCGCACAGCACACACAGGGGAGAAGTCAGTAGATACTTGGCTCCAATAGCTGGTATTCCCCCTTTGGCAGAAACAACCTCAAGAAAGACCCACTTCAGTTTGCATACCGTCCAAATAGATCCACGGATGATGCCATATCCCATGTCTTGCACACCACCTTCAGTCATGTGGACAGGAAACAGGGGAACTATGTGAGACTGCTGTTCATTGATTATAGTTCAACTTTCAACACCATTGTCCCCCACAGACTGTTCACTAAACTGAGAGAATTGGGATTGAACCGTCACATATGTGCCTGGGTTCTCAGTTTTCTCACAGGCAGATCACAGGTGGCGAGAGTCGGTAGTTGCACCTCCGGCATCATCACACTTAACACAGGAGCGCCACAAGGTTGTGTACTTAGCCCTCTCCTCTATACCCTCTACACTCACGACTGTGTGGCCACGCACACCTCCAACTCCATCATCAAATTTGCTGACGACATGGTGGTGCTGGGCCTCATCTTCAACAACGATGGGACAGCATACATGGAGGAGGTGGAGAACCTGGCATCATGGTGCCAGGAGAACTGCCTCCAACTGAATGTCAGCAAAACTAAAGAGATGGTGGTGGACTTTGGTAGGCGACAGCAGCGGTCCTACACCCCCCTTAAAATCAACAGGACTGCAGTGGAGAGGGTGAGCAGCTTCAAATACCTGGGCGTTCATGTCACTGAGGATTTGACATGGACTGTACACATCCGAGCTCAAGCCAATAAAGCAAAGCAGTGTCTTCACCACCTCAGACAGCTGAGGAAGCTTCAGGTCTCTCCGGCGATCCTTAAAACCTTCTACTCTGGTGCTGTACAAACTGTTCTGACTCAGAACATCACCTCCTGGTTTGGGAATAGCTGTGCTCGTGACATCAAGATGGATGATGTAGGGATTATGAATAGGGGAGTGCAATGGATTAGCAAGGAGAAAGTTAGGACAGCTATGAAGAGGATGAAGAATGGAAAGGCTGTTGGTCCAGATGATATACCTGTGGAAGCATGGACGTGTTTAGGAGAGATGACAGTGGAGTTTTTAACCAGATTACATTAAACAATCTTAGAAAGTGAGACAATGCCTGAGGAGTGGAGAAGAAGTGTACTGGTACCAATTTTTAAGAATAAGGGTGATGTGCAGAGCTGTAGTAACTACAGAGGGATAAAACTGATCAGCCACAGCATGAAGTTATGGGAAAGAGTAGTGGACGCTAGGTTAAGAAGGGAGGTGATGATTAGTGAGCAGCAGTATGGCTTCATGCTGAGAAGGAGTACTACAGATGCCTTGTTTGCTCTGAGGGTGTTGATGGAGAAGTACTGAGAAGGTAAGAAGGAGTTGCATTGTGTCTTCGTGGACTTAGAGAAAGCATGTGACAGGGTACCTAGAGAGGAGCTGTGGTATTGTATGAAGAAGTTGGGTGTGCCAGAAAAGTATGTAAGAGTGGTACAGGATATGTACAAGAACAGTGTGACAGTGGTGAGGTCTGCGGTGGGGGTAGGATTACATCAAGGATCGGCTTTGAGTCCTTTCTTGTTTGCAATGGTAATGGACAGGTTGACAGATGAGATCAGACAGGAGTCACCGTGGATGACATTGTGATCTGTAGTGAGAGTAGGGAGCAGGTTGAGGAGACCCTGGAGAGGTGGAGATATGCTCTAGAGAGAAGAGGAATGAAGGTCAGTAGGACTAAGACAAAATACATGTGGATAAATGAGAGGGAGGACAGAAGAGTGGTGAGGATGCAGGGAGCAGAGTTGGTGAAAGTAAATGAATTTAAATACTTGGGATCAACGGTCCAGAGTAACGGGGAGTGTGGAAGGGAGGTGAAGAAGAAAGTGCAGGCAGGGTGGAGTGGGTGGAGAAGAGTGTCAGGAGTGATTTGTGATAGAAGGGTAGCAGCAAGAGTGAAAGGGAAGGTCTATAGGATGGTAGTGAGACCAACTATGCTTTATGGGTTGGAGATGGTGGCACTGAGCAAAAGACAGGAGGCAGAGCTAGAGATGTTAAGATTTGCATTGGATGTGACAAGGATGGACAGGATTAGAAATGAGTATATTAGAGGGTCAGCCCAGGTTAGACAGTTTGGAGGCAAAGTCAGAGAGGTGAGATTGCATTGGTTTGGACATGTGCAGAGGAGAGATTCTGGATATATCGGGAGAAGGATGCTAGGGATGGAGCTGCCAGGCAAGAGGAAGAGAGGAAGGCCTAAGAGGAGATTTATGGATGTGGTGAAGGAGGATATGCAGGTAGTGGGTGCGACGGAGAAAGATGCAGAGGACAGGAAGAAGTGGAAACAATTGATCCGCTGTGGTGACCCCTAACGGGAGCAGCCAAAAGAAGAAGACTGCAGAAGGAATCCTATGAGAAAGGAACAAATAAATTATGGTGGACAAGAGTTTTCTAAGCAAAAAAGAAGTATTCGTTATAATAAAAATAATGATAATATTCAATCAGTTATAGAAGCCTCATTTTGGAAGTCTTCCCAGAAGGATGTTGTGCAAGATGCAGCTGGGTTGACTTGTGAGGGAGGTTCATTGTAAAGAAATGGAAGAAATCCATTGGAAAGAATCGTAGATGCATTATGGCAAAAGAGGATGAGGTCCTCATTGTTCAGTATGGGAGGAGAACTATGTTTCAGAAGGGTTAAAGGAGGAGTTAAGGGGTGTAACAGGGAAACAGATGTTGAGAGAACCAAGGAACACAGTATATAGAAAAAAGAGCAGAAGGTCTTTGACCAGTCATAAGATTCAAGCTTCAGAAAGGGTGAGTCTGTAGGTTACTAGGAGTAATTTTTCAAGAAAGGTTCCATTAGCAGAATAGACTTCTGGGAGCAGTACAGAACAGAGACTTTGGTGGCCCACAAAGTCAATCTTCTTCTACTATAGTTTTTTTACACTTTGCACAGTATGAGATGGGGCTGCTGACTGTAGGAGGCTAAGTTGGCCCAGAAGGCAGGACATTTTTGAGAAGTGAGAACAGTTTGAGGGTGATGGCTCAGTCTGCTAGAAAGCTAAAAATACAGTTGGCTGATGAAATAAAAAATTACTTTTAGAGAAGGCCGTTGTAGCTACAAGAAATCATAGAAGATCTGCAAGGGAGTGGAAGGAGAAATTAAAGACCAGTTCAAGAGTATTAGTGAGATACTATATTGGTCCAAATTTGACGATCCTGATTGTAAGACATTGTCTTACTCCCTCTTTTTCAACACTCATTTTTAGATAAAGGTTTTTGAACCTTGAAATTTTATCTCTTTAGAAGGAAAAATATTTATATTTTCATTTTTACAATGGTCTTTTTGAGCTCTACATCTTTGAATACGACATTCTGTAACTTTATATTTCTTGGCTGCTTCATAGCTATTTGTCACCTCTGCCTCCTTGATCACAATTATCTTAAAATTGGCATCATAACTCCTCCATCCTTGGTTAATTTAGCCTAACTTTGAGCTATTTTTTGCCAAACCTTCTTGGATTTCACACTTGCTAGCTGCAATTGATAATTTCTGTGGATAACTGACGTCAGTGGATAGGTGACGCCACCTACTGGTCTTATTTATGGCTTTTATAGGTCTGGTCCTCAAATATAAGATAACTCCAGCTTTTTTTTTTTCCCCTTCCAGATGTAATACTCAAAAAAAAAAAAAAGTCTTACAGCATATACGGTCCAATATGGTAAATATAAGACCAATTTAAAATCAGAGAGAACTACTGTGAGACACAGGAAACATACAGTCAGAGGCTTATAAAAAGCTCAGCTGGTAAAGATTCTAAATCGAGGCAAGGTTACAGACATCTAGATCCTCGGTCTTGAGCTCATAATGCAGGTGTCTATCCATTAGTCCTCCTTGGAAGTTAGACTAATTGCAGATAATCTAACTGGACAGAACCTCTATTACCCCCTTTTACACCAGCACTACATGACTCCAAAGTACATTCCTCTGATTTCCAACCTTTTCATATGTGTGTCAGATGTAATAGTCAAACAGTTTCAATGTACGGTTTTGAGGATCTCAACAGCAACGAGCTGACAAATGTGCTAGAGCAGAGCTTCTTAAACTTTTTAACCTGAGGGGCCAAATAAGAAAATTGGTACCGTACTGGAACCAAAGAAGCAAATTACCACCATGTCAGCAAAACCATGGAGAGACAAATAACAATGGTTGTATAATAAAAGTAAACATTTTTGTTTTCATTAAAGCAGTTCTCAAATGAACATTAGTAAAACAGAAAAGTGAAAAGGAAACATTAATAAAACAATAATTATGGTTCAAAACAGGGATCAGATTCTTGAGCATCATTGCCAGTGTAAAAGCTGTTATACAAAAAATTTAAAATGCAAATGGTGCATATTTGAGAAGTAATTTCTTTTCATTAAAGGAGAGGTGTGAGGCTGGCTGGCTGCTTTGACAAGCATTTGTGTTGTCAGCTCAGGTAAGAGAAGCTTTAGCAAAACTGACAGAATTAAATTCATTATATTTCTTTTTGACATTTCACCCCCAGCCTTGGATGCGCTCGCCCCCCCCCACGTGTCTGTGCTGTCAATATTAGTTTGAACATTTCACCAGGTTCGAGAGGGGTGGTGGTGTTGCGTGCATGAATATCAATTATGTTTTCAACTTGTAGAAACAAATGCTCTCTGGGATACCTCAGTCAAATTTTTGATATGATCTGCCTTAGAAAATTACACTTTGAAACAGAACCAAATAGAGGGCAGCACATCACTCATCCCTGAATGAACTAGGCTACGTTTACTACACAAATCGTGGTGACATCACAAACACAGCTATGATGACCCATAATTTAAATAAAAAATTTTTTTTTTAAAAAAACCCACCACACATTGTTCTGCGGACTTTCCCTGTTGATGGGGTGACATAAATATTTAAAAGTTTCCCCCCAAATATTTCCCCCCAATTTATGTAAAATTCCATCCATTCATTGTCCTTAACTGCAACTCCAGAACCCTTTGCTTAATACCTGGGCACCAGGCTATGAAATTGCCTCCTGGCAGGGATGCCAGTCTATTCCAGGGTGGCCACACACAAACACTCAATTTAGAGTGATCAAATAACCAGGAACACATGTCTTTGTACTGTAGCAGCCAGAGGAAACCAATAGGGCGAACATACACACTCTACACACAGCAAGCTGGAGTTACACCCACACCTGAGTAGACCAGGTGCTGCGAGGTGGAAACGCTACTTCCTGCTGCACCACCGTGTTGCCAACACTGCCAAACTCAAATAAGAAATAAATTATCAAACAGGTGGGGTACTTTATTCAAAATGACAAAATACATCAGAAACAGTGGACAACAGCAGGTAAGAGGAAAAAAGGGTTAAATAAATGTTCTCAGCCACTCAGTAAATGCTAACATACATTGAAAACATTCATCAGCTACAGAACTTTGATTCATGATGTACTTTTTAAGATAACATTTACACTTTTCTGGTTTTTGGCTACCACAGCTCAAAAATTCAAACCTTTTCAACAAAAAAATATGCATGACAAACAGGAAGTATAACAAGCATGTTAAGGCTTGGAATGATTATAAAGAATACAGTTCAACCTATGAGAACCCATTAAATATCCATTTTCACTATAAGTTAAAGCTGTGTCTAGCTGCCTAAACATTGCAGAATAATATTCTCATTCAAATTTAAATTTATATTACAGACTTCAAGAATTTGTACAATACTCTTTATAGTGAGGAAACAAAGCTAAGCTTAGAACATAGAGATATTTGAGAATTTATTAAAAGTTCATTTACATCTATGAAAACCTGAAGACTAATCGAGTGCCCACACACACGCACGCTTATAAACTTTCAGCATGGCTATGCATGCTTTCACGTTCAAGTTCTGTATTTCTGAAACATAATAAGTTTACGTTGGAATTTAAAAAAAAAAAAAAAAAAAAACTGGCTAAGATCAGCACCAATTATATTTTCTCATATGCTCATAAAACATATTATTCTTTTCAGAGAAGATTCAGAAAATATATTATGCAGAGTTCTATTCTAATCTGAAATGCACCACAGTGGCACTGCTGTAGAGGTTTTCTTCTTTCCTGAACATTGTTCTCCAAATGCAACACCCAAAGAATTTCAACCTTTGGGCACGTTTTGCGATTTATTGCCACCCATAATTTTCAGCAAACCGCTTGACCTCAAAAAGTACTAAACCATTTAAATTTACTTCCATTTAATAATCAAAAATGGAAAAAAGGCAAACATAAAAAAGGAAAAAAACCTGGAAGTCTCTGTGCCATTGTTGTACATAAGTTCCATAATATGGTACAATTAAATAATCATAGTAATCAACAATCTCTTTAAAAATTTCTACTGATTGTTACAAAAGGCTGTCAGATCGTCTCCTTTAAGTTAGAAAATCAGAACATTTTGAATCATAAAAAAAAAAAAAAAAAAAAAAGCATACCGCAACCTGAATGAGGATTTTAAAAGAACCCAATATTTAACTTTGACAGACCCTTCAAATAGTACAAAAGCATTTTCACATTTTCAAAATATGTTTATTACAGTTACAGACTGTCAAATTCCATAGCTTTCAAATGCCAGACTTTCTGTAACTAAAACAGGAAGTTCAACCAGTGGTATAAGTAGTTAAAACAAGCAGCCAGTGGGGGGGATAATCCTTCCTCTGAATGCAGATAAGCTCAATAAATATGTCCATAAGATTCTCCAGAGAACACGTGCTCATCATCCAGGCATTTATTGTAAAAACAGAAAAGTCTTGTCTTCGCATATTCAGTGCCAACTTAAAACATTGAGACATTAAGAACCTATGAGAAAGAACATTTAAAATTAGTTACTTAGAATAATATATTAATTCCTGCTAGTATGTCCAATAAAAGTTTGAAACCCCCACAAACTGACATTACCTATGTCATTGTTCATGTTACACACACAGTGCCAAATACCAGGAGCTTGGTTTATAAAGGGGATCCTAACGCCCATCTAACCCGTCCTAACCCCCCCTGCACGCCTACAAATCCGCTACACAACGGCTACCTTTAATAAGGTCAAACATATTATACTGAACATGAATCGGCACCATTTAATGATCACAGTGCTTTGTTTGAAGACCATGTACACTGTATGGCCAAAAGTATGTGGACCCCCCCCCCTGTAATGACTGAGCTGAGCTGTTTCAGCCACACCCATGCAGCATACAAAAACATTCTAGGTAACTGTGTGCTTCCAGCTTTGTGGCCACAGTTTGGGGTAGAAGCTCCTTTCCTGCTCCAGGATGACTTTGCCCCCCATGCATAAAGTAAGCTCCATAAATACAGGGTTTGCCCAGGTTGGCGTGGAAAAACTTGACTGGCTACACAGAGCCCTGACCTCAACTCTACTGAACACCTTTGGGAAGAACTGGAACCCCAAATGTGAGCCAGATCTCCTCACCCAACATCAGTGCCTAACCTTGCTGATGTTATTGAGAAATGAAATTCATACTTACAGAGTCATCCATGATAGAAGCAGGATCGAAGAAGTCCGGCTTCAGCTCCGATCTCTCTCTGCGATTTTTTGATGGAGGCTGTGTGAGACAAAGCAGGTTTTAGTCACTGAAGGGGGGGGGGGTATTTTGAATAACAGTATTATGAGCCTTATTGCAATTACTACATACGTGAGAGGCAAAGAAGATTCAAAACTGATTAGGTCATTTGCTTTTAACCTTTTGACCACAACCCCAAGTTGTGTAAGATTTGCAGAAAGATGCCTGGTTAATAAAATGACTAGTAGAATAAAGCAGAAACCACCTGGTTTACATTTGATTTGTTTTTGAAAATGCTGCTGTAATCAAAACTCCATATAGCGGGATCCTAGTATGCATTATTTTAAAAGAGAAAGATGTGTGCCAGCCCCATCTTAAAACCTTCTTCTTCATCTTTTGGCTGCTCCTGTTAAGGGTCGCCACAGCGGATCAATTGTTTCCACTTCTTCCTGTCCTCTGCATCTTTCTCCGTCACACCCACTACCTGCATATCCTCCTTCACCACATCCATAAATCTCCTCTTAGGCCTTCCTCTCTTCCTCTTGCCTGGCAGCTCCATCCCTAGCATCCTTCTCCCGATATATCCAGAATCTCTCCTCTGCACATGTCCAAACCAATGCAATCTCGCCTCTCTGACTTTGCCTCCAAACCGTCTAACCTGGGCTGACCCTCTAATATACTCATTTCTAATCCTGTCCATCCTCATCACATCCAATGCAAATCTTAACATCTTTAACTCCGCCATCTCTAGCTCTGCCTCCTGTCTTTTGCTTAGTGCCACCGTCTCCAACCCATAAAGCATAGTTGGTCTCACTACCATCCTATAGACCTTCCCTTTCACTCTTGCTGGTACCCTTCTATCACAATTCACTCCTGACACTCTTCTTCACCCACTCCACCCTGCCTGCATTCTCTTCTTCACCTCCCTTCCACACTCCCCATTACTCTGGACTGTTGATCCCAAGTATTTAAATTCATTCACCTTCGCCAACTCTACTCCCTGCATCCTCACCACTCCTCTGTCCTCCCTCTCATTTATACACATGTATTCTGTCTTAGTCCTACTGACCTTCATTCCTCTTCTCTCTAGAGCATATCTCTACCTCTCCAGGGTCTCCTCAACCTGCTCCCTACTCTCACTACAGATCACAATGTCATCCGCAAACATAGTCCACGGTGACTCCTGTCTGATCTCATCTGTCAACCTGTCCATTACCATTGCAAACAAGAAAGGACTCAAAGCTGATCCTTGAAGTAATCCTACCCCCACCGCAGACCTCACTACTGTCACACTGTCCTTGTACATATCCTGTACCACTCTTACATACTTTTCTGGCACACCCAACTTCCTCATACAATACCACAGCTCCTCTTCTAGGTACCCTGTCACATGCTTTCTCCAAGTCCACGAAGACACAATGCAACCCCTTCTTACCTTCTCGGTACTTCTCCATCAACACCCTCGGAGCAAACATCGCATCTGTAGTACTCCTTCTCAGCATAAAACCATACTGCTGCTCACTAATCATCACCTCCCTTCTTAACCTAGCTTCCACTACTCTTTCCCACAACTTCATGCTGTGGCTGATCAATTTTATCCCTCTGTAGTTACTACAGCTGTGCACATCACCCTTATTCTTAAAAATTGGTACCAGTACACTTCTCCACTCCTCAGGCATCGTCTCACTTTCTAAGATTACATTAAACAATCTGGTTAAAAACTCCACTGCCATCTCTCCTAAACACTTCCATGCTTCCACAGGTATATCATCTGGACCAACAGCCTTTCCATTCTTCATCCTCTTCATAGCTGTCCTAACTTCCTCTTTGCTAATCCATTTCACTCCCCTATTCATAATCCCCACATCATCCAACCTTCTCTCTCTCATTCATCAGCCCCTCAAAGTACTCTTTCCATCTGCTCAACACACTTTCCTCGCTTGTGAGTACGTTTCCATCGTTGTCCTTTATCACCCTAACCTGCTGCACATCTTTCCCAGCTCAGTCCCTCTGCCTAGCCAATCGGTACAGGTCCTTTTCTCCCTCCTTAGTGTCCAACCTCTCATACAATTCACCATACGCCTTTTCTTTAGCCTTTGCCACCTCTCTCTTCGTCCTACACCTCATCTCCTTGTACTCTTGTCTACATTCTTCATCTCTCTGTTTATCCCACTTCTTCACCAGCCTCTTCCTCTGTATACTCTTCTGTACTTCCTCATTCCACCACCAGGTTTCCTTGTCCTCCTTCCTCTGTCCAGATGTCACACCAAGCACCTTTCTAGCCGTCTCCCTTACCACTTCTGCCGTAGATGCCCAGCTCACTGGTAACTTTTCACTGCCACCCAATGCCTGTCTTAATTCCTCCCTGAACTCCACCTTATAGTTTTCCTTTTTCAACTTCCACCATTTGATCCTTGGTTCTGCCCTCACTCTCCTTCTTTTTGATCTCCAATGTCATCCTACAAACCACCATCCTATGCTGCCTAAGTACGCTTTCCCCTGCCACCACTTTGCAGCCTCCAATCTCTTTCAGTCTGGCCCTCCTGCATAAGATATAATCCACCTGTGTGCATCTTCCTCCACTCTTGTACATCACCCTATGTTCCTCTCTCTTCTTAAAATATGTGTTAACCACATCCTGTTTGCAAAATCCACAATCATCTGACCTTCTGCGTTCCTCTCCTTAACACCATACCTACCCATCACCTTCTCATCTCTGTTCCCTTCACCAACATGCCCATTTAAATCCACTCCAATCACCACTGTCTCTCCCTCGGGTACACTCTTCACCACTTCATCCATATCACTCCAGAATTCTTCTTTCTCATCCATCTCACATCCAACTTGCGGGGCATATGCACTAACAACATTCATCATCACACCATCAATTTCCAGTTTCATAACAATCACTCTGTCAGATACTCTCTTCAGCTCCAAAACACTCTTGAGATACTGTTCCTTCCCCTACCCAATTTCTCCTCCCATCCACACCATGGTAAAACAATTTAACCCCCCCTCCGATGCACCTAGCCTTACTCCCCTTCTATTTGGTCTCTTGCACACACAATATATCAATCTTCCTTCTCTCCATCATATCAGCAAGCTCTCTCCCTTTACCAGCTATACTACCAACATTCAAAGTTCCTACCCTCACATCCATTTTCTTAACCTTCCCCCGCTCCTCCTTTCTCCGGACATGCCTTCCCTCCTCTTTTCCTTCGGTCTCTTCTCTTTCTTTGGCCAACAGTAGCCCAATTTCCATCGGCACCCTGTCGGCTAGCAGTGCTGGTGGCGGTCGTTGTTAACCCGGGGCTCGACCAATCCGGTATGGAAATTTGTATTTTTGTCCGCATATTTGGTTTGGCAAATTTTTATGCTGGATGCCCTTCCTGATGCAACCCTCTCCATTTATCCGGGCTTGGGACCGGCCCGAAGAAATACACTAGTTTGTGCATCCCCTTGTGGCTGGATTGCAAGCACCATCTTAAAACCTAAAAACCAATTTTCCCCCAATATCAGCAAAACACACTGTGCCATGCTGCAATTGCTCTGTGCAGCAAATCACCAGTTTCTGTGCAACTGCCTTGAGTGGCAGGACACCATACAGTTGTGCAGCACCCACTGGATAATGCTTTATTTATGAGATTAAAAGAGAGACACTGCACAAATCAGAAGAAATAAAGCAAACATGAGACAAGATATTAGCTAAGTATGTCCATTACATCTTGCTGTACTTCACGGCATATACAAGTGGGTATACATGGGACAGGAACGAGGTATTCGAACAATATGCAAACCTAAAATTTCTGGCACTGCGTTATGATTCTGCATAGTGGGATATGTGTTCTACAAACTAGAAGCTGGTATTAAAAGTTTAACTGCATTATAGTAAAACTGCATATACTGGGGCTTGTATATTTAAACATTCCAGCACCCCCCCCCTTTTTGAAAGGAATGGGGTGGAGATCACGCTTGTGGAAACTCATTTTGTCATGTGGTTTAAACAAACATTACAAAAAAAAAAAAAAAAACATCTGGGTGCCTTTTCTGCTGCCAGTCAACCAGTATCTCTGGCTGCTATAAGTCACTGGTATTATTTCTAACAGACTTGCAGATATTGACCAATAGATCCCACCAAGACTTGTATTTTGAACTGAAATGTGTGATCTCAGGCATTTCTCCTACGGCTTGACAGATGGCTATGCAAATTTTTGTGTACAAATTACAGGTATAAGCATGTTATAATAGTACAGAGGAAAACCAAAAATCAGGTCTTTACACATACCAGATCAATGTCCATGGTATCAAAATCCATGTCTTCATTGAGGTCCTCAAGTCTGCTTTCGGATGACATCATCACGTCCTCTACAATTGGTTGTTCATCATCCTCCATAAGTTCAGCATTACGGCGACTAAATAGCAAACAATCAAGTCTTTTAACAAGCATGCACAAGCATATACGACTAACATGAGACAGGTGAGCCAAGCCTGACTGGGGTTATTCATGTTCTTACATTGTATGCTGCACATGGCTTCTCATTTTGGCATACTGCATGGCAGAACGTTCCTGCTGCTGCTGGACTTCTTCTTGTTGCCTCTGAGCCAACATCCAAGTAACCTGGGTGCTAAAATGTATTCAGAGAAGTCATAAACCAACAAACAACTAATCTGATTACAGTTTTAAGCACATGTTGCTGTATATTTGTACTCTGAGATGCTCATAGAAATACATTAAGAAAAATGGTTAAAATTCAGCTGGCAACATGTAGCAGCAGAATTAACTTAATACTAATGGTTTCATTACACTTAAGACTGTTTGGAAAGAACATAGCTGGACAGCACGCCATACCATAACACAAACTCATTTGTTCTGGACACTCCAATGTCAGCATATTACACTGATGCATTTACAAATCAAAGGCTTAAAAAGGTAACGGACCTCAGCAAGTCAATGTCAGGGTATCTTGAGGGTTTGAACACCTGCGAACCACAAACCTGTATCTTTTAACTCAGGTCTCTTAACAGGAGAACTAGGATACAATGCTATACATATAGTTACTATATGTATAGTTCCATTTATTTTGTTGAACGCCAGTTCATACTTCTACTGCACATCACAGGATTTGTGTTTCAAATCCATCTTAAAATAATATGCCTGGTTCCAGTAGAACAACAACGTTCTATACTTAGCCTCCATACTTGTATTCCATGGGTATTTGATGGGGGCTTTGCTGGGGAGGCTGAGCTTGAGGAGATGGTTGCTGTATCTGCTGCTGCTCAGGAGGAATGGGGTACACCATGTAGCGCTCCTCAGTCCGCATCCTTTTCGGGTCCCTCAATACAGTGGAGGTGAGGTGAGGAGAGGAGGATATCATGATGGGCGTTTGCACCGTTTGCTGCTGGTTAATCCACACTCCATCACTGCTGCTGCAGCTGCTTTCCTCGACTTAGAAAAGTAAAGCAGACACTCAAACCAGAGAATCACATTATAACGTAGCACAAAGTAGCAACCTATACATTTTAAGTTAGAAAAGAGCGTTCTTCAATTGAACTGGTAAATCATTGTTGTGCTTGCCAGTCCCTACAGCTGAGACGACAAAGTATCATGAATGTGAGTATTAGGGTATCACACCTTCAGTCAACTTCCGCTTGCTGGCTGCTGGTTTGGCCTTCTTGCTGCGGCTGGTGGAGCTGCGGCTGCTGATACCACTGATAACAGACATTGTGTCGTCATCTCCTCCTGTCTGCAAGGAGTTCCGGTACGAGATGAGAGGGAGCCAGCAATCTTCTCGTTGCAGGGCCATCTGGAAGGTCATGAACCTCTCCAGGTAAAGGTGACTGGATGACAGGAAAGCAAACTTAAATACGGCATTCACATAACCTACAGTAATGATTAAGATAGATGTATGGATATTACAACTTTTCTTATTAAAATTAGTCCAAAATCACTTACACGGTCTTTTTATCCTGACGAAGGAGTTTAGAAGAGAACTCGCTTAAAATGTCCAGGAAAGCAAGATTGTGAGGAGGATGGCCTTCTCCTTGTGGGCTAGGCTCCTGGAAGGCAAACTCAATCCCATCTCTGAAATGAAAACATAAGATAATGATTTGACTCAATACAACTTTTCTGTAGCCACTCAAACACAGTGAAGTAATATTGCAATATAATGCAGATAACATAACCACAAACTATGCATTACTTGGCAGACATGCGTAATCAGGGTTTCCACAGTTAGTGTTTTATGCCTGAGGCATATACTAAATAGCTATATTTTTAATTTTTAAATTTCCTGTCTCACCCCAGTTTCCCTGTAGGTGGTACCTTTCCCAAAACTGGGGCCTCCTACCAAAGACCTGGGTGTTCGAAAGAACAATGCAGTATTTTTGTTGTTTCTATGATTGGTCTTAGTACGGAAGAGCACAATGTTGTTATTCCTGAGATCTAATTTTTCTCTTCCAGCTTAGGGGCCATGGCACAAAGTGTTCTTATTATAATGGAACTACCTTGGTTTTTACCTTCACCAGGGATTGAGAGAGAAACTGCAGAGATTTTTGTTTTCACAGCTTCTCGTATTCCTTCTTCATTATGTTTTTATCATTTGAAATCCCCACATATCTATGACCACCGCTGTTTTATCCTCCTTATCTATTACCATGGTATCTGGGATTTTAGCCACTACCTGTGTTATCTGTCTGGATGTGGATTTGTTGTTCTTCACCACTCTCACCCAAATCTAAACGGGAGATACCAGAGAGTCCAAACCATATCCCTTCCAAATGGTCCTGTATATGATCTCTGCAACTTGGTTGTGCCTCTCAGTATCTGCTGTCCCTGCCTGGATTCTGCAATCGCTACTAGATGCTGGGCTGTCTCAGTCTGCACCTGGGGTCTTGCCTGGTATGGGACCTCTGTTTCAACTGACCTGGTGCTGACTGCTTTTTCTTTTCCACTCTTCAGTTCCACCTTTACTAGCCATTGGTAGGACCTCTTTGTGTTGGCCACCTCTGCTATCTGTTCCATGGAGGGGCTCATCCTACCATAGCACCTCCTTTGCTTCCTTACTACCCACATCCCCCTGTTTGTTTCAGACATTCCTCTAGCAGCTCTTCTCATAAAGTCATCTTTAGAGGACATTGTTTCGATATAGTCATGGCTGTTTCACATTTCATTTGAAGACATTCATCAAAACAATTTCTAGGCCCCTTCTCCCTTCCTTGTGGCTGGTGTACTGTCTCTGGATGTTGGACAGAAAGCTCTGTGCATCCTAAGGCATTTTTAGTTTTGATGTTGACAGCTTCCATTTCCTCCCTTGGCCAGCTCACTACAACAGCTGCATATCTGATGACTGGCAGGGCATATGAGTTAATAGCGCCGACCTTGTTTCCATTCAGCTGGCTCTTTGCAACCTGTGCTATTCAGTCGAGGTATTTGGATGTTGCAGATTTCCTAGTTTCTGCCTCATGGTTCCTGACTGGATGATACTCTGGTACTTGCAGCTGTCCTGCATGTGTCATGTGGCCTTGTGGTAGTTGAACTATTGCTTTCCCTCTGATCACAATCATCCTGGTGGACTTCTCTAGTCCAAACCACATCCAATACACTCACTTCAGATCATGGTCAAGTAGATTGGAGAAGCCCATGTTTCTTTCATACAACATGTACAGGAGGTGGCTGATGGTAGTTCTATTCTTGAACCTGAATTCATTATCACTTTTGGTGATGATTTAGCTAAGGAGGTTCATGTCTGTGCAGAACAGCAGCAAAGATGGTTCTTCTCTGTATGTACTATACATTATGGTCACCTGAGTAACTACCTGAGGTGGTTTTTAATAATCTCCAGTAGTCCACCGAGTTCTTGTATTTACCTTGTAGAGTGCTAGGCATTCAAGTATCCATTTACATGGTACGAAATAATATGCTTTCTTGTAATCAAAGCAACAGGTTGATCTCCCTGGTCTTGGAATCTTGGTGGCCAGCTGTCTTCCAGTGCAGTTAGTCCTCATTTAGCAGACACCAGGACCTCAGCTACGGACATACCACTGTACCACCTCAGTAGCCAGAACCTGTCCTTCATCATGCTACTCTTCTATACTTCAACTACATCACATCCTTCCAGGCTGCAGCATATACAAAGTTGTTAGTTTCATTTATGGGGGAGGGTGGGATTATGGATCCTGCAGCATTCATGAATGCTAGCATGCTGTCAAATGGATGCTTGTCATCCAGTATAAGAAGCCTATAGCAGTGACTGACGGTTAGCTTAACCATGACCTTTCTTGTGTTTGCAACTGAGCCACGCAAGGCATTTTGACATGCATTCTGGGAAACATTTCATCATGGGCTCTTCTCTGGATTCTGTTTGCTTGGGTTCTGTTTGTAGCTGCATGAGATTTCAGCCTTGTAATTTGCATTTTATGTCACCGACTTCCAGTTTTGACAAGAGGTTTCTTTTGATGTTTTGATTGTTGGGCTACTAGTTCTTCTTTGCTGAGCGGGGATGATGGTCTTTTCTTTATCCATAGTATCCTCATGCACTTTACATAGCCTCTCTCAGTGTTCAGTCACTTTGTTTGGTTCTAGTAGCCCACTTATAAAACCATTTTGGTTCCCATTTGACACGGACCTTGTTAATCAATGCGACACTATTTTTGTAACTCTCAAACAGGGTAAAGGCAGGCAGGTGGTAGCATTGTCTTACTCTTACTGGTACTCCTGGACTGGGAAGCAAATCTCAGTTTCCCCACATGCTATGCTTATCTAACCATACAGTATTTATACTGTGAGTGAGTGAGAGAGAAAGAGAGAGATAAAAACAATTAGTCTTTTGGAGACTTACTTGTGTAACATTGCAATGGCTTCCCTGGTTTTCAGCTGATCTAGTCCAAATGTAAGTGAAAAACGACGGGCGAGCTCCTTTATCCCACAGAATGCTGACGATGAACGGTCGAAATTGTGCCCAAGGTCTGATAACATCTCTTTGAAGAGCTATTAAAAAGAGATACAGTCTGAGAATGTCCAAAGCAGCTCAAACATTTACTGACATAATTACAGACATCTTACCTGCTGCAAACTCAAAATGAGGGTTTTCGCACACTGAATTTTGTCAATTTGCCTTGTTTTGCTCATAGTTTCCTTGATTATATCACCATAATCATTGTAGTACTGTGGGGAGGGGGAAAAATACATTACACATAGTAGAGCACAAAAAATTTTGAAAAAGTATGAGAAACAGCAAGGTGGTAGACATACTCTCATATATTGCTTGAATATGTCTGCTCCTGTTTTCATCTCCACAATATTATAAATTATAAGTTTACAGTAGGCTGCAAGGAGGTTCCTCCTTTTGTGTAAAGCTTCAATTTTAGTGGCTTCATCATCTTGCTGTCCATCTACTGAAATAAGGTGGAAACAGACACAATTGTACATTCAGCATTTCTGCAGGTATACAAGAAAAATTTAAGGCCAAACAAGTTTAGAACAATGCAAAATCATTTTCATAATATTAAGGAAACCAACTGCATGAACAAAATTTCCCCCTAAAATAACAATGTAAAATGAAAGTCAGTGAAACTGACTGAAATCAATTTACATTAACTCCTACCTGTGCTGTTGCCATCATCATCCTGGTCAATGAAAACATGGTCTAGAATGAAGTTGAGCAATTCTGATTGCAGAGATGAATCAGGAGAGTAAACCAGTGGCTCAAGTGTCTCTCGTCCAGATGAGATAATCTGGTGGCTGAAGATCAACAGCACATCACAGAGGATGGTGAAGGCCTGAAGAAAATAGAGAGGAGTAAGTGCCAAAACTCATTATTCCTTCACTGTAACACAATAAGTGGTTCTTTCAACTACACCTAAACCCCAATATTCGAACCCCAGGTTTTAAAATTCCCCAATATAAACATGTGATATATGTATATTAATACCCAGACTGGAATCAGAGTTAAGCCCTGTCATGAGTGTTACTGGAGCACAGTACATCAGAGAACTATTCTAAATTTTTGCTATTATGAGTGGAAAGCTAGGTTGTAGCACTGTGCCCAGCACCTGCATTGTCTTTGCCTTATTTAGTTGGCAAGTACCCCAGTAACAATTCATTACAGCGATAGCCCATTACAGCAGGTGTGTTTTGTTAGGTTGGTTTTGTTTATTTTTTGCATAAATTTCACTATTGAATGTTAGTTTCTTTTACTGCTTATAAGGGGAAAAAATGTGACATTAAAAATAACTGCATACATAAACACACAAATCCATATTAATCACTTCATTAACTGTTTGATAAGTACACAATTGGTATTTAAAGTTCTTAAGTCATCCAGATGTAGGTAGTTTAGAGTGTTGGGGATATTTTAAGGAAAGTTGGGATTTCTCAAACTAACGCAGAACAAATAAATTATTCTCATTAAATAATGAGAATTGCTTTCTGAAATGAATTTACAGTATGAGTCATTTCCAGGAACCAATTACACTCTGGTATCAGGATATAGATGTACTGTGAGCACCCCCCCCCCCAAGTGCTCTGCTCCCAAAATACAGAACACTACAGTGTAAGTAAACAATATGGCTGTTTATAGTCTCTCAAAGGGTCTCCAAACCCATCTTTTTCCCTCATTACACCTCTTCAAATTAATGTAAGTGTGCTACAATAAACTACCACTATAGGCAGTAACTTCAGGAATGTAGTTCTCTCAAAGGCATGGGTGAGCTCACTTTAGACAACCACATCTGTCAAACATATGGAGGTAAGGTATATGAGAACAAGCAAGTTTTGCTTTGCTAATCATGTAATTGTTAACATGTAACAGCTAAATACTAGCTACAGCTGCTGAGTGTAGAGATATACAGAAGGTTAGTAAACTAAAGATACTAGTGTATATTTTACTTTACTGTTTACTGGTATACATTTCAGAGAGGCACATAACCTTAAACAGTAAACTAATCAGTTGCATAAACATATTTAGCTGTTGCACTCAAAATAAGCTTCCTCCAATTCTTATTATTGAAAAAAATAAGCCTAAATATCTTGGTGTGCATTCCTCATTTAAAATTTGTGGAGTGTACTTTTGCTCACTCTGCAAACACATGAACAAATTTACAGACCTGTTCTTTAACTGCTGTGTTCACACTTGACAGATAGCGCTGACACAACATGCAAAAAGCCCTCATCTGCTTCCTTAGAGTAGCCATTTCCTCCTGCAAAGAAAACGTAGATTCAACCAAGTTTCCACCAAGAGTTTTAAACATACAATGTCAAACAAAACACAGTATCTGTAGAAACTACTTGGAATCTGAAAACTGACATTTTTAAGAACATTGGTTACAGCCTAAATTTAAATGTACTGACCCATCACTGGACTACCATTAGCAAAATCATAACATTTTATCAGATTCATATCAAACACAGGGATAACAAAATGAACTAGCACTTCAAAGGGGATCCCACTCCCTAACCATCATAAGCACCCATTTTACCTTTTACTAGCCTGCACATACCATGGTAACTCCACAGTCAGCCCACAGCAAGCCTATCTAGCTACTATGCAATGGCTTATATCTTCTTAATACTGATGCCAGCAAATTATAAACCCACACCCAATATTACAAAGTGATGGTGTAGTATCTCATCAGGGTTGTCAAATGGGCATCTTCCTTCATAGGTATTTTGTCAAGTTAGGCCCAACACCTCCTGAAGGCTCAACCATAGCTCTGTCATCCCAGAACTGCTCCCCTCCACCACTATGCACACCACTGCGCTACCCAGCAACACAACACATACTATCTGCGCTAGCACCCACACTAACAATTTTACACCACATCAAAATTTACATCTTTAAGTTTACCTTGTTTTATTATAAGCCTGCACATACTACAAACCAGTACTTATGAACAGCCTATAATCGCTCTTTATATGGTTAATTTGTTTTGTGAAATCATCTAGTTGAATGAATTTTCCTTGTGAGGAGTACAAGTTGCCATTCACTCTTCTACAGAGTGGAAAATCATATCCTTCAAAATTAAGTACAATACCAAAAAGAAAATTATTTTCTGCATGAGAGCAATATCACCAACACGTCTAATAATATGTAAATTGTTTGTAGCTTGACTTTATATTTTCATTCAATCATTATGGTGTGGCGGAAATTTGCAGGATATCCTTGGAAGCATGGGGTACAGTACATGCTAAAGCCTTATTTGGTCACATTTATAGTACACATGATCATTGTCTATAACTTTCATTCTGCGAAGCACTGACATTATGCTGCTAGACCCTAAAGGACCCTATTACATGAGGGCTGAGTGCACCTATTTGCAAAGAAGGTTCTATCAAAATCTTCCTGACAGTAAATGAAATACAAATTGGGGATATTGTTCGGAAGAAAAAAGGGTAACCCTAGTAACAGCACATGGTTTTCGGAAAAAATTTATGTACCTTTTTGGAACTGCCCTCTGAGACCTTGGCCAACTGCCACAGGATCACATAGTGAGTACATTGCATTGCATTAATGACAATCTGAAAAAGACCAACAGAAAACACGTTAAAGAAATCACAGGCCATCGGTGTGTCAGTTAAGAATGTACATCATCTGGAATTCCTAACCTGTTCAGGCATGTCCCCATTATCAATGCCTGTGCTTAGTAACTTGCAGGTGCTAGTAAACAGGTCCCATTTTGAAAGATTGTGTGCACTGTAAGGAAAATACATAACACAGCCAAATAATATGTGCAACATTTGACAGCATAAGGATATGGTAATATTAGCAAACTAAACATTTAGTACTTACAGCTGTACATTTCAGAAAGGCATTTAACCTTAAATGAACTAGTAAAACATTTAAGTTGCATAAATGTTTGGTTAGTGCACTCAAGTCCAAATAAAATCTTCCCCAAATGTTGTTAAACCAACAAGTAATCCTAAAAGCATTTGTGTACATTCCTAATTCTATCTTACTCATGACTTACTTATGGAAAGCTGTGATTCTTTTGAGTGTTGACAGAACTTGGTAGGCATCATCTTCATCAGGCTCCTCACCCTGTAAATGAAAAATCGCATTTGTTTTATTTGCAAACTGTAGAGCACATCTCTTGATAGTTACTTCACAAACTTTATCATTTGGAAAGGTCTTTAAATTATCAATAAAGTTCATCATAAGATCATAAGGGGATCTGGAATACCCCAAACACCTAAGTTAACCACTGATCAAGTTTGGGGTAAAAACTTCAAGCAATTGGTGCTTTAAAAAAAAAAACAAACAAACAAAAAAAAAAAAAAAATCAATATTTATCAATAGATACTTTTGAGTTAAACTGGACATAGTTTTGTCATTTATTCACACTCATGTTAGTCAAAACAGAAACAGACATTACACAACTGTTACAAACCTCCTGTAAGAAGTCTTCCAGGAGCCTGTGGAACTTGTCAACAAGCTCATCAAGCAGTTGGCTTCGAGCAATATCCACTCTGTTGAAGATGGCAAACTCCTCATTGCAAAGGGCATGGTAGGTTTTGGAGCAAGCTTCCAAAACTTTTACATCTGTGTGCTTCTCCACAATTTCCTTGATTTGTCGGAGCAAAGACTCCAAGTGCTACAGATAGGAGAACAGCAACTGAATCAGTGGCAGTATACTAAAAAAGCAGCACTTAAAGTCCATTAACAAACTTGAGCACAGCTTTACAAGAAAAAAAGGATTAACTGCATGTCCCATATTTGCCACAGAGAAACTACGCACAAATCAGCAGAAAGTTGTCATACATTCCTTCCAAGCAACACTAGAAGATGCCTGTTCTCTCACTCTCAAGTGTTGTGACCTTTTTATTAAACATGAATCCCACATCAAGTATCTGTAGTCATAATCAATATTTCAAGTAGAATACACACAAATCAGCTTTCACACGCCAAAACTTGGCAGCCATTATTCCTTGATCAATAAAGGCATTGTAGATCCTGGATGAGATGCCAGAGCATCACAGGACAATAGCAGTCTTCCAGTCACACAAATTTATGATGGGCAATTCAAGGTAACCAATCTATCTGAAATTAGGCAGCACACCCCCAAGTAGTAACACACATACACACTTAATACAAAACTGATGTTAGAGTATATATTAACACATAATTATGGAAATACCTTTTCTAATCTTCCAGTGGTGTAGATCTCAAGGTCAAAGTATTGTGGCAGTTGCAAAAGATTGGTGACCTTTTCAGCATCCACAGAATACTAAAAAAAAAAAAAAAAAAAAAAAAAACTTGAGTTTAACTGTACAATTCAATCACATTAAAGTGCTAAAAATAAAGCAAAGACTTATGGCTAAAAGTAAGAGGAGATCAATAGAATCATCAACTACACAAACATGCTTTTTTTAATGTCAAAAAAAGGTTTCTGGCAGCTTGTTTTGGCAAAGTTTAGCATGATTTACACAACTATACAATGATATTCTCAGCTAGTTTGAAAGGCACTTCAGTGGTGCAATGCATTCAGTAAAAATCTCAACCAAAGCTTAGTAATGCTGGAAGAAAAGCCAGCATACCATGCGGCCCACAAGAGCCCAGGCTGCCCTTTCCTCATATGTACTCATTTGGGACACCAAAAGAAAACTGAATTAAATACTTTTGCTAGAAGGAGAGGCAGAGCCACAGCAAAGAGCTCTGTTATTCTTGTTCGATCATCCAGTTGGGTTTTTTTTTCCTTTGCAGTAAGGACCTAGGAAAACAAATCAAAAAAGAATTGACAGTGAAATAAATGCTGCCATATACATACAGGTTTCTCTTTTATAAACAAGCCGGCTCTGATGCAGAATAATTCCAAACACAGAAAAATGAAGCATAGCGAACAAGAGAAGAAATAGAATGTTAGTATAGCAAGTTAGTGGAGACTTACCCTCTTCCCTGTGCCTCGGCCCACGGGTGGGTGACACTCGGCAGCTTGGCGAACGGTACACAGCATGATCTCTATCAGGGCTGACTCCTGCCTGTCAGTCAGTGCTGAACACAGAACTTTTCTTGGTTACACGAAATTATATTACAGAAAATGGAGTGTGAAAGGATGGAGAAGAGACAAAGGGAGTCTATAAAATGTGATCTGGTAGAAAATGTGGTAACTAAGAACTAGAGACATCAGAATTTTGCTTAGAGAATGAGAACTGTATCAAAATTATACTGCTACATATTACGATTCTGTTAAGAGGACCATGTTGTGCTGGACCACCTACCTTCTTCTCCCAGCAAAGGCTCATCTAGCAGAAGGCTGATCATGCATTCCCAGTCCTTCAGCAGCTCGGTGGCACAATCCCACATGCTGTCGACCAGGTAGGCTCCATGCTCATGAAGCTGTCAACGTTGGACGACGGATAATTAAGCCGGTAAAATAATGACTCACAGAACCCTTCTCAAAATATATACCACTTGTTACGCCACTCTCTCCAATTTAAACAAATCTTAACATAAAAGGGGTTTAGTTAAGCCCTTTATATACAAACACACAACACTAACAGTAGTTAGATGTCCATTTATACTCACCTCACTTTCCAAGAAAAAAAACACTGTTGTTTTGATGAGGTTGGCATTGGGACTCTGCCTCCCTCTTCTCTTGGACATGCCTTCTTCAACAGCATCCTGGCTGCTGAAGAGTCTGAAGTACACACATAGGGTTTGCATATTTTTAGAAAAATAAAATTTATATAAAGTTTAAATTCTAATGAATGACTTCTGAGATGTAATTGGATGCTCTTGGTTGCAAAACTGTGGCATTTGAATAGTCACAAAAATCTGAATCACCATTTAGAAGACTATGGTGTTTCTCTAACTTCTAAAAATGTTTAAATAAGTCTTTATGTGCTTATCAGACTGACAGAAGCAGACTGGCCAGTAGGCACCTTAAGAACACTACTGTTAGTCCCTGGTACTGCAGGTTTTTATTCAAGCATTGGCTAAGGTGGTAAAGTTTATAATTCTGCATTTCAAAATGTTAAAAGAAGTCACTGGCTTGGTCTTTAAAGTCTGAATCAGTGTGACCGGTTTGTCCCTTTTGGATTTCTCTTATTATTGCATACTCGTCACACTAAATGGTTTTAGATCTTTAGACAAAATGCAATATTAGACAAAGGGACCCCAAGTAAACACATAAGTTTTTAAATTGCTTAATTTAAGGAACAAAAGCTAATTCCCATATTGCATACGTAAAAAATGTACCCTCTTAATCTTGTTTGCACAGTCTTTAGTAGTAATAACTGCAACAAACGCTTCTATAATTTCATAGCTTTTCACATTGCTGATGAGAAATGTTAGCTCCTTTTGCAGAACTGCTTTAATTCAGGCGCACTGGTAGGTGTCTGAGTATGAACTGCATGTTTCATTTCCTGCTACAGCATCTCTATTGGATTCAAGTCAATACTTTGATGAGGCTGCTCAAAAATCTTTGTTTCTTCCCTCCCATACAGACATACTCAGGCCTCTGTTTTGGATCAATGCTTCAGGTTGGGGACATATGGCTGAACATTCTACTCAAATTTTCTAATACAGTGCAGAATTCACAGTTCCTTCAATAATGGCCGTATCCAGATATTGAGGTAGCACAGCATCCTCACACCATGACACTCCCACCATGTGTTGACGTTCTTATAGGTTGATGCTGTGGTTCACTGGAGTCCCAGAGCTTTTCATCTGTTCTGAAATTTCCCTGGATTGTAGCATAAAATTTTCATTTAAACTTTTATGGTGACTACTTCAGTTCCATGATGAAGTTCAAGTGAGGGTTTAGTTCATTGTGGCCCTGGCTACATTCAATCATATCAAAGTAATCAATTAAATTTGGTTGAGTAACTGGGGAGGACTGCATTTTCACATGAGGGATATGGGTATTAGACACCTTGACTCCTTAAAGAAATTAAGTGGTAATTGAAAAATGTTTGATTACTAAGGTCCCCTTTGTCTACAGACACTGTGTCAAATAGTGTCTGTGTGGAATAGAAGAAATCAGAAAGGGAGCAAATACTTTTTCACAGCACTGTACACTGTCTAAGGTAGAGCAATTAACTGTATGGTGGACTACATTTTAAAGCCAGAGGGTAAAGGCCAAAGTCATCGTACGATGGACCTTGGTATGCACTAAAGTCCCGCTTTAACCAAAACGGCAAGAAATGGGATATTTGTGGAACTGGACGATAATGATAGATTCTTGGGAGTCTATGGTTCACAAACAAAATTAAATAGTTTGAAATTGTTCTACTAGCCCCATGTCCCACCCTTTTTCTCTTAACAGACTGAAGATGTAGTTAGGATGCAACCACCCAGGCATGTTCTTTAATATTATCTAATAATTTGAATGCATGTTTTTCATATTCTTACTTAGAATAACTGCTAACCAGTCAACTTATAGAACAATTTTAGTTACTACTTGCCTAATATATATTTTTAAGTTTCAGAACTGATGGGATGGACTGATGCATAAATTAAGACGGTGACAATAGCCTGTTTATTAGTTTATCTTGTTCATAAAAGAGTATTTTTATTGTTGCAGAATTACATCACAGTCACTGGGACTTGTTTTTGTATGTGCAAAATGAGATTAAAACATACTGTCTACAGTTGTACTCAGGCTAGTTTTGCAGCCTACTGCAGTTCCTACACTTCAGTAACATATTCCATGTAACACAACGAAGTTGAGTCAGAACTGCCAGCTTCTCGGCTAATTATTTTAACACATTTAGGACTTGATGGAAATCGTATTTTTGATCATTGCTTGAAATGCATTAAAAATAAAAATGTAACCTACTTTTTATAGAGGAACTCTCCAGCTGCCACTGCTGCTGGCCTATGTGCAGAGTATACCAAATGATATACACTTTCACAGTCTTCAGCAGTGAGGACTTCTTCGCTGCTGCTGCAAGAGCAAAACAAAGAAATTAGCATCAGACAAAACCTCACACATGCAGGGTTTACGTCAAAGTTTACTTACTTCAATACAAGAGTAAGAAGTTTTATTGCCTGTACTGCGACATCATATTCCTTGTCCAGAGTCATTGACACAATGCGGTCCTATGAATGAGAGGAAAAAAGTTATGATAACTTCCAAAACAGAACAGGTTTGGATTCTTTTAATGGTCTCTAAAAAATTATACAACATAAAGTAAAACAGGAGTTCGAAAAAAAGAGATGTCACTTGATAAACACCAAAATTGGATACTGACAATTTTCATTATACACATCTTCAAAAAGGCATTAGTCTCCATATAGCATATTTCAAGGTTTTTTTAAAGAACAATTAAGTCACTGGAGATGTCCTCACCTTGAAGCGACTTGTAAAGAGCTCCAACCTTGCATTTAACTCCCTATTGTGGTACAAGCCCTGAAGGGCAGTTAGGCACTTGAGGCGCACCTCACCTTGCTGTAACCAGAGAGAGAGTCCATTAACAAGTATAGTTAACTAATTAATGATGCACTCATACAATTTACTCCTAAAGCAAAGATTTTCCCCAGTGCATACCAGGATGTACTCACCTTGTCATGCAACGTCCATCCTACGTACTTCAGATAGCTGTCATTTAAAAATGCGTCACTGTACATCTTCATCCACACTCCAATCTCCTCAATGCAGACTGCACGAATTTCTGCTATTGCATCACTTGAAGGGAAAAACATACAAGCTTCATATGAGCATATCCACTGGACTGACATTTGAAAGGTCTGAATGGAAGTAAAAACCTGAATTCAATGGTAATCAAAGATCTAAACTATGCATTAGATTCAACAGACAGATCTTATGTAATATTCCAAGATCTAACACACATTAGATTCCATATTACATAAAAATGTTAAACTTGTCAAGATATTTGTCCATTTAACCTTATAAATTCAAAAATAAATTATTTTTAATTTAGATTTATCAAGGCATACTGGGGTTACTCCTTTAGATAAACCCATCGTTTGCATCAACACTGAATCCTAAAAGAGAAGTCCATATTAGAAATGTTTGGTCTACAATGACCTTCTCTCTTTAGCAAAATAAGAATTACAAATATTTGCTTAGGGTCACAATTCTTCCTTTCTACAAAACTGTCAAATCTCTGTATCAAATCACCTCCAAATAAATATCAATAAAACAAAGGAGTTGGTGAATGAGCTTCACCGTTTTAAGGAAGCCTTTGGCCCAGTTACTATCGAGGGTGCACCCGTGGAGGTGGTGCAATTCTAAGTACTTTAATGTCCACATCAATAAGAGAGGACAGTGCAGCCATAGACAGCTCAGGTCCTTTAACAAGAGCAGCAGCATCCTCCAAACGTTCTAACCAGACCATAGTGGACCGTATGATCTTTTATGCTGTGGTGTGCTGGGGGAAAACAGCAATTCTGGTGAAAGGCACAGACTGAACGGAATCACTGGGTCCTCTCCCTAATTTGATGGTGGCCATGGCAGAGGTCAGAATGAGAAGTTACACTACATCATGGACAACGGCTCATTTCCCCTAAATAAAGCAATTACCATAAACTTAGGAACTCTAAGAAGCGCTTCTCAGGGTCCTTATAGTGTCTACATAATGCTACAGAAGGACCCATCAACAATTAATTGCTACTGGTTATTTGGTTTTGCTTTTGAAATTTGTTATAGGACGTATTATGAGTGTCTTGTGCTGTGCTCTGGGTTTTCAGCTGCTGTATGCCCAAATTTCTTGTCATGATCAATGAAATATTATCCTATCAAACTATGAAAATGCAGATGCAGCAGAACTCCGCAACAGGTGCAGATAATGCTGCAGACACTTTTCTTGGGCCATTACAATACAAGCTTAAGACAATACTACAATAAGGTTATATTTGTTTAAATAAATAAATAAACAAATAAACAAAATCTGTCTTAATAGGACTTGGGCAAGGAATTGGAAAATGAACTGGGAAGGGGGAGAAGAAAAAAAAAAAAAAAAAAAAAAAAAGCCTAAAACTTATGGTCTGATTACATACACCAGTCTTCATGTCAGGTTTAAGACAAATACTAGCAGAAAAATCTGTGTTAATATACAATTCCTCTGTGTTTAAAAAGGTTCAAGCTTAAGGTAAATACTGACATGGCATTAGTCATTTGTCAATTTAGTTGTATCAAAAAACAAACTGGTAAAATTTAAGTACTTACCGATATCTGTGAATAAAAACACCTTTAAATATTGCATTCATCATGTTCTCAATTTCGTCCTGATTTTCCTGAAGCTGAAAAGAGACAAAATTGACACTCCATATTTCAATTAGCTAAACCTCTGCAGTTAAACTTATAAGTGATGTTTGAAAGACAACAGCAGTTTCCTTAAATCCCCACTTCTGAACTATCAAATATCCTGCTTTCATGCTAAGTAATGAACCATTTACTCTCACCATAAACCAACAGGCACAATGGCAGACTGAACTTCCTGCACTCATCTGATCTGAAGCTATATTGTAGCTTTTCTTCTTATGCTGCTGCCTGCAACAAACTGTAAGCCAGTAATTCTCATGTATTGTTCTACATGTACTGTAGAATGAGTTGGTGCATCACTATAGAAACTTTAGAGAGTAAGTAACCTCATGGCTGCAGATATAGCTCAACTCACCTCTTTGCGCTTCTGCAGAAGGAGCTCAAGCTTGTCATTGGCCCTTTTGCCAATGGTTTTGTTCCTCTCGGTCTCATACTGTCTCTGTGTGTTGTCCATGTTAATGCTAAGGTTCAGAGCTACATTCACTAGCGCTGTCATCAGTTTCATTGCTAATGGAGGGGGGGAAATATGTAATATGATTACAATAGAGTCAGCAAAAACTTAACTGCACTAATAAGTTAAAATCCATTCATGCTAGTCTCACAAAATATAAATTTATCAAATTGTTTGCTAATGTTATTTCAAGCAAATCTCCACCAAAACAAAGGCAATACAATGTCTTGGTTGCAGCATGTGCTTAAATACAAAATGAACAAAACATTCAAATTTTACTGACTTACGTAACGACAAATTATGGCTACAACCATACCTAGCTCAGTCAAAAAAGATAACAGTGAACAACTGAGATGAGAGAAAGTAGCTCAGTGACTCAGTTTATATAAAATTTTTGTTATATGCAAAAATTGTTTCTTGAAAGAGTAAACTGCATCAAATACTTGCACAAACAAATACTGAAGCTTCAACTCAACATCACAAGGACTATTTTTAGGCTAACATGCAGGGAGAAGAAAAAGCTTTTGACTAAAACTTTTCACCATTACTTTTTTTTAAAAATATATTCAGTATACATTTTTTTAGTGATACAACTAGCATATCAACTCAAATTGCATGCCAAACCTTCTCCTAATGCACTGACATATAGTGATCTTACTATTTAAGTGCTTAAGGTTATCAACACATAACTAACTTTGGCCAGGGTTCTTTGTGTTTATTCTTTATTTGACAGTGCATCAAGTACTTCTGCCTGGGGACACCAAAAGGTCTGCTAGTCTGGTCTCTAAGAGTAGCTCGGTGGAGGAAAATGAGAATCCGGGGCTCTGTTGCAGTTTGAATAACCCCACTGCTGACTACTACCCAACTGGGTTATCTGGGTTGCTGAAATTTACACTACATTTATTCATTGAGCTTTTCATTTTGCTATTCAAAGCAACACACAACTCAGGAAAGAAGTGCATTTTACCAACAGTGATTTACAGATACAAACATACAGTATGATTTTCAAAGCATATTAAGTCTAATACTACCATTTGTACCTGCACATACCACAAGTAGCTGCAAATGGAATTATAGGTTTGACAAGCCCCTGGCTCACTTTGTTATATTTGTCTAAAACTTTTCATAAAAAAAAAAAAAAAAAAAAAAAAAAAAAACCACCACCTAGTTCCACTTAAGTTCACAAGTAGACCCACTATTTTATTTGTTTAGTCAATTTTGCCACTGAACTGTTGAAAACATCTGACATCGGTCAAAAAGCCCTGAAGTTAGTCTCACTTGTCTACATCAAGTAGATGGGAACTGGATAATTTACTGAGGTAACTGGTACAACTGGGTGACTGGCAGAAGTGCCATTTTGAACAAACACTATATGGACCCCTATGGGATACGGGGATAAAATGCACAAAGAAGTTCTATTTAAAAAAAAAAAAAAAAAAAAAACTCCAATTACTGACATTTACAGCTATAAACAAAAGAGGTATAGTTCTAACCTGCTAGCGTGCTGGTGTGCCTGAAGGCTCGGACCTGCGAGTCTGACAGGCCAGTCAACAAGGAAATGACTGTGTCCATCATGTACTCGTCATAGATGATGCTGTATTGGCACTGCCGTACCAAGACCCCAATGAATTCACAGAAACTTAATTTGAACTTCTTCCACTGGGGCCCTGCCATTGTTAAAGGGTAGTCACCACTGTCCTAAAGAGACACAGATACAGAGAAATAAGTAAACCGCTCACAGCATTACATGCAAAATGAGTGCCAAAACATCATGGAATAAAAGGCTTAATTTATTCCCAAACATTTTAATGCAAGATAAAAAAAAAAATAAAGAGAGCAAAATATCCAAGACATCCTGTTGTCTTTCATTAAGTCACATCTCTTAATATTTAAACAAAAACATTGTGCTACTGAACATCTAGTAAAAGTCTACCTCATCAAATTCTTCTGTCATCTTTCTTATGATTTCTGAATTTTGCATGTGCCGAAACATTTCAGCACTAACAACACCTGAAACACAAAAGGGGGGGGGGGAACAAAAAAAAAAAAAAAAAAAAAAAACTGCATGACACCCAACTATTAGGTACAATATGTTTGAATAAAACCATTTATAAGAATTTAAGCAAAAAATACAATGCAAAAAGAATTTTACCTTTACAACCCGAACACTGGATGAAAAAGTTGATCAGGTCGAGAAGTGCAACGTCTCTGTCATGCTTGTAGGATTCAATCCAGTCGTCAACGACTGACTGCAATTACATCAATATTATATTGTATACATTATTTATAATTACTAATGCTGCAGGACTGGCTTTTTGCTTAAGGAGTTATTTCTTGCATTTTTCCCACAATATGAGTTTTTATTTATACACTAGCGACTTGATACAATGCGTTTCAATAGAACACAGATCCACATATAATGCAGACAGCCACTGTACACCAACTTATTACCCTGCCATCTCAAACATAAAATCAGCAAACATCTCAAGGTTGTACAGTCATTTTATCCCATTTCTTACAACACAATAAAATTGTCATTTCTTTGAAAATTTTCAAAAATGTGATTGGTTAACAAAAGGCACTTATGACGGCAAAACAAAAGAGCTTTTCTTGAATGGACACTGTTGGCACTGGTTACCTTGCAAGCGCCCTCAGCATAGAGCTCTAAGGCTGTGCACAAAAACCCCTGTCCGGTTCCTCCCGTTCATGCATATGTTTGTCTAGTAGTACAGTAGGTAAAGGCTGCTGAGGCAGTTGGAATTTGGGACGAGGTGGCCAGAAGCACAAGATGTATATCATATAAAAATTCTACAGCTGCAGTCCACCACCGACTCGGCCAAAAGGAAAAGAACACACGAAGCAACAGAACATTGTATTTTTTCCCAAAAGTAAAAATCATCCTGTCCCCCTCTAGTACCCTAAACCCCACTTGACTGCTTACCCCTTACAATATCATTTTATTAATACCCAAGCTCTTATGTACAAGTTTTTATAATTCAGCTGCAATTTATCGTGTTTACATTATGCACATGGATTCATGTTTGTCTTGTTGTTTTTCAGTTTTAAGATGCAAATGATTACTGATGATATAACCACATAAGCCATTTGCTGTTTACTAAATGCAAAGTGGTACACTAAGTGTATGTTTAAGATCGGTGACCACCATGTGATGTACAGCAAATTGCACAAACGTGTAATGGAAAAGGTTCTGCTTTACAACCTCGCCATATGTACAACACAGTCAGATTTTTTGGACCCTCAACGACAGCATTGTATCAAGTCACCAGTGTAGTTAGGAATTAAACACTGAAGTCACTGTGTGGGTGGACCCTGACCTGTGTGGCACTCTTGCCCATCTTCACCACCTCAAAGAGCATCATGTTCTTTTTGCCATTTTCCTGATGGTGACCGTTCAGTTGGCTGTGACTGCCAGCCTTCCCTCCTGCAAGGCCCTTCTTCCCTTTCTTGGTGGTCTGAGACCGTGTCAGTCAATTATGAGTGGGCAGGAAGAGAAAGAGAAATTTAAATAAATAAAATAATCCCTTTACTGTTCAAAGACAAAAATTCATGTATAACTTTTTAAACTAGTACATCCATTAAAATAAATACACACACACACACAAATAACTAGTCTAGAAAATTTCCATGTTTGGGGTTTGAGGCACAAGTAACCATACATAATTTCAATTTCACATCATTAGAATAAATGCGTAAGTGAAATCTGCTGTTCATTGTGTATGTACCCAGTGCATTTTTTTTATACCTTTCCTTTGCTTGGTTTTGAATTCCTTCCATCAGGATCTTCAAAATCAGTGTCAGAGGACAACTGAGTATCAGTGTCACTGATGAGAACAACAAACATTTCAAGTAAAGATCATTTAGCCACATTTATATAGCAACTTATTTGGTAAAGGAATAAAATAAAAAAAGATTCTTACTGAGGAAAATGGAACTCTGCTTGAAATTCTGATGCTGCTATCATTTCTTCAACATTTTCCGTACCACACCTTATCTACTTAGGGACAGCAGCACTCAGAAAATCCTGATGCACCCACCTTAGATGAAGTGAGACAAATGGATATGTGAAAGAGAATAATAAGACTGAAAGCTGAAGTACTACACACTCTTTACCATTAGTTGCACAGGATAAGTCACCACACCATGAATTAATATTTTTTAAAAACACTGAAAAACAACTACTGAGAAAATACTATATGTTACTATACTATATCGCTAACAAATTAAAGGCTTTCTACTGGTCAGTTTGAGAATTGAGCATCAACATTTACTTATAACAAAAATGTCTCATAATTCAACTTGAGTGAAAGACACGCAGAAAAATGACAAAAGGGTGTAAATGAACACTCTCTAAACTTCACAATATGATGCAAAGTCTGATTTCTCCACTGGAAGGTGCTGTTCTGCAAAGCTAACTCACAAAGCAGAAAAGGCGGTTACAATGACACTCTGAATGTCACTTGAATTAATAAAAGTGAAAAGTGCTAGAAGTATTATTCTATGGTTGTAGAAAAACAAATGACCTGAGAAAACAGCCCCAAAACAAAGGAAAAGTGAGGCAACATTGCAATGTTTTGAGGACATATAGCCAGCTGCTCGCCCATGCCATTACGACACCACAGCGAGATCCTGAAATGCCCAGTAAAGGCACCTTCAGCCCAAAGGAACTTTTAGTGTGCGCTACTTACAAAGCTGAATACTTCTACTGTAACAGTTACACATAAATACTTCAACTTACAGTACTTCAACAGCCAACCACTGACAATGTACCATGTACTACAGACCTGAGAACTTCATTTCGTGCTCCCTTGTATACCTGCTGCACATGAGCGTTGGAAAAACATTCATTTCATTCATGTTTGTAACTGCTAACTGCAGCAGCTGTGCAGGTCCATTATTATGGTGTTGCGTTTGGTCAAACACTACACTGAAGGTTTTTGCTGTGTTCTTTGTTCTCACACTGCAACAATAATGAACAAGTGCACGAGGTACCATGTCCAAAAGCCTCAGAATGTGAGCGTAAAGCTGTGCACACACCTGTACACAAACCTCTCTTCTCCATCACTGTGCAGCCTCAAACGCCATACCTGAAGTTACCGTACTGCTGACTCCAGTGGACGTGGATCACGCTCAGTCCGGGGCAGTTCGACACACCGTGGGCCTGCAAAAAAAAAATATATATATATCTCAACAAGACCAGCTACACTAGATAACCTAGTTATCCTCAAGTGTTCGTAACAAGACTAGTCTGTTAAAACCACACAGCAACGTGTGCTATATTATTCCTATTTCCCATTTTCTCTTTATTCCTGCACACTGTTTCTTTATTATTATTGTCTCTTTCACCTTGTAAAGCACTTTGAGCTACAGACCACTGTATGAAAGGTGCTATAGAAATAAATGTTGCTGTTGTATATGTAACGGTCCCTGGAGAACTGCGAATCAGGCTGGGATGCTCAGTGATTCTTAGTGAAACACAAATATTCTTCATTTAGACATTATTCTGAAAAAGTGGTCACATTTACCTGAACGTCTAACTTGTGTGAGGTCATTTTACTACTGCAACAAGGCGAATGAAGAAAGAGAAGGAACTCGAGCTGCAAACGGCACCCTTTGTAGACCGGCCGCATTTCTCCCCCAACTTTAAAACACCGAAAACATCCTCTGTTTGTAAATAAACTGGTCAGTCCGCTTGGGCAAGAAACCAAAACAGATCGCTGAGAAACACTGCAACTGCTCAACTGGAACAACTATTAAATAAGCCGTTTAGCAGTTTAAGGCAGCTTTTAAAACTCGCGCTCAGGATGGAAATAAAACGAAGAAAATCCGACACAGCCCACAGCGGCTCGTGGTCAGGTTCACGGTGCTCCACAGCAGCGACTACTAAATTTGTCACTCAAGTTCTGCTTACATGGCGAATTTCCACAGAAAATATGTTCATTTCGTAGGAACACTTGGCGTGTTCTTTACCTCCGACACGAAACGAATCGATATCAACGTTTAAAAAGAGTGGCGACAGAGGCCTGTCACGCGGCTGCCCCGATCGCTCCGGCAACCGAGCGCGCCCTTCAGCCACACGCCGTCGCGCTGCTTGAAAGCAAAGGCGACACGCACGCACGCACGCACACACACACGCACACGCACGCACGCACGCACGGAGAGAAACGATGAAACGCTTTAGCCGCATTTAGCATTAAACGTGCGTGCGGGTGTTTCCCGAGCGCCGCCTTCGCCACGGAGGCTCCACGTCCCGGCGCCTCAGGAGGCCGTGCTCACGCTTCTCCATCTTGGCTCCGTCCGCCCGGGTGCGGCGCGCGGGGATCTCGCGCCCCACGCACAGCTGGAGCGGGAAGTCGCCGCGCGCTCCCAGCGCTGGGCAAACGGGCAGCCCCCCCATCTTAACTGCTATCCCGCCTTTCTATACGTGTCAGACATGCTTACATTCCTGTCGATTACACACAAAAAAGAAACAGGCAATAACAACACAGCAGCTTAGGAGGACGTCCCGCTGACGGGCAGACTCGACGGCAGTTTAAGAGGAAAAAAAGAAAGAAAGAAAGAAAGAAAGAAAAGCAGCACACATCGATGCGGTTTCCCTCGTCGCCTAGCGCTGGGGGGTGTTTAGCTTAGCTAGCAAACGCGCGGTGCGGGCGACGCCGGAGGAGCCGCGACTTCGCAACAGCATTCTCACTTCGAACACGAACCTGGGGGGCGCACGCACAGCACGACACACGCCAACAAACTTCCACTCGGTTATCCGCCATTTTAAAACAAAAAAAAAAATAAAAAAAACTTACCTTGTCGTTATTACGAATATAAGCAGGAGTCCCGGCCTTCCGCTGCGTTCCGCGGCCGGCGCCTCAGACGCGCCGATTGCTGGACCTGTGGCGAAACGCTGTCGGCGCTCCGCAGGTTAGTTTGAAAGTGGCGGCCGGAGTTCTCCCACTTTTTTTCGCCCACTTTGCTCCGCTCGATTTGTTGTTTTGGTGATTTTGGCAGGAAAGGGGCTTCGCGCTGCAGAGGCGCCACCTGCCGTTCGAAACTTTTGTTCCTGTTACGCGAATTGTGGACAAAAAAAAAATGTGGTGCAACCTGATTGGTTAAAAACGCCTGCATATGTAATTCAAACGCCTATTAGCTCGTGCACAATAACACCGCTTCGAATGCCGATTGTATTATTCGCGCAGTGATTTACTAATAAATAGGACATTTAGCATGAGCTGAAATATAATATTTTTAATATAATAAATATACACTGCCCGGCCAAAAACAAAAGTCAACACCTGATTTAACTTTGTGTTACGATCTGGGGTTGCTTCAGTTGGTCTACGTGGCCAAAAAAAGAGGTGAGCTGACTACCTGAATATACTGAATGACCAGGTTTTTCCAACAATGGATTTTTTCTTCATATTCCAAGATGCCAATGCCAGGATTCATCTGGCTCAAATTGTGAAAGAGTGCTTCAGGGAGCATGAGAGAGACATCATTTTCACACATGGATTGACCACCACAGGGTCCAGACCTTAACCCCATTGCGAATTTTTGGGATTTTTTGCTGGAGAAGACTTTACGCAGCGGTCCGACTTGCACATCATCCCTTGGCGAAAAATGAATGCAATTCTGAATGGAAATAAATGTTGTGACGTTGCGTAAGCTCATCGAAACGATGCCATGGCGAATGCGTGCCGTAATAAAAGCTAAAGGCGGTCCAAGGAAATATTAGAGTGTGACTTTTTTTTGGCCGGGCAGTGTAATATAGCTGCATGTGCAAAGGATCATAGACACATTTACAAATCTGGCGACCGTCAAATATGATGCATGAACAAATATGAACAAAAAGGCTTTGAAAAGCATTTTTCATATTGAGTGCTTTGTGGGCCCCTGTTTATGTGGACGGATCCTGCAGATCTTGTTTGACGTGTAAATGAGCCATGGAACTGGGGATCCTGCAGGATAGCGGTCATCTGACTGAAAGGAATGCCATACTGTCAACAGTTGGCTTCCATCGCATTGTGGGAATTTTTTTCTGCTATTTATTCACTTATTTTACACCTTGGCATGTGTTTTATATTACTGTATGTGTCCTCAGTTTCCAGCTACTGTACAAGTGAGTTAATAATGTAAGTGCTGTGAAGGTTAATGGAGCTCTTTCTTATCTGTTCCTATCCTATCTTAAATGGCAAAGAAGTTCTGGCACATTCCTAAAGACTACTGCAATGGCAGCAATGGGGCACGGGCCTTGAAGCAGTAGCTTTTATGTTGCAAAGTCACTGCTGCCCCCCACAATGTAATTATATTATTTATTAACACATATTTACCAATGTATTAATTCATGCATCAATAAATAGTTTGTAAAGATACTGATTCTTGTCACTTGTTATGGATAACCTGAAAATGTAACATAAATTACTACTAATGTAATAAATTCATTAAAAATAGCTTGCAAATATTCCCATTATTTTATTTAATTCTTATTTTAACCAACATGCAAGATTAATACTGCATTGTTAATTTCACATGTCCTAATGTTAATTAATACTGTATTATTATTTTTTATTATTATGATAATGTAGTAGTTCATGTCATATTTGAAAGAACAATTATATATGTATGCATGTATGTATGTATATTTTTATAATTTTTATAATTTTAAAAATTAACTGTATAGTATGCCACTGTATAGGAATTTTGTAGTGCTTAAATTGCTTTTTGGAGAAATGGTCATGAAAAAGAAAGTTTATATATTATAAAGTGTATTTTTTTATTCTACACTACACCGTTAATGAAGTAAGTTTGAACTTTCAAACTGCACTTTGAAGAAATGATATACTTGTACACTTCCAAATGTTTATTATGGACACTTTAAACATTTTAATCTCAGGGGATTGAAAAATGTTTTAAAAAGAACTGCGTTTAATCTGAGAGTTCCAGCTGTGTTGTTAGAGGAAGTCCACCTTCAGGGTCAGCTGGACACAGCCTTGTTTTTCAGGGGATAGAGAATGGGAAAAATCCAGTTGGGGCATAGGCAGCCTCCACTCCACAGGTTGGTATTCTCCTGGGGGAGCAATGTTTTGAAAATGTGCATACATTTACTGTAAGTCTGGGTGGACTTTCGGTTGGAGGGCCATGAGGAAGAGGTCCACCCATCAAGCCATGTGTGTGAATGCTCCTGCTGAGAATGCGTCCTGTGTTGTTCTTTTACAGGATCCGACCCATTTCTCTGTAGACTTTTGTTTATTGGTGGCGATTTTACAGTTTTTCTCAATCGCTTTGGTGCATTTCTTGAAACATAATTTATGTTTGCACAACAGTATGTGCATTTCTCAGAACAATATGTGCAAACCGCAAAACACAGTGTATTACTTACAAAAGCAAGTAACTTGCTCAGAATGCTTAGTTTATGCCCCAAAAGTAAATATTTGTGTCAGTGAAATTGTCAGTGACATCAGAATGACAAATCGTCGCACCATTGCCTATGAACAAGATGGAAAAATGTGTGAACATGTTTTCAATATAAATGTTTGATCTGTATTAAAAGTTGTACTGTTTACTGTAGATTACAGTCTTCTTCTTCTTTCGGCCGCTCCCGTTAGGGGTTGCCACAGCGGATCAAAAGCTTCCACTTCCTCCTGTCCTCTGCATCTCTCTCCGTCACCCCCACCACTTGCATGTCCTCCTTCACCACATCCATAAATCTCCTCTTAGGCCTTCGTCTCTTCCTCTTGCCTGGCAGCTCCATCCCTAGCATCCTTCTCCCGATATATTCAGAATCTCTCCTCTGTACATGTCCAAACCAACGCAATCTCACCTCTCTGACTTTGTCTCCAAACCGTCTAACCTGGGCTGACCCTCTAATATACTCATTTCTAATCCTGTCCATCCTCGTCACACCCAATGCAAACCTTAACATCTTTAACTCTGCCACCTCTAGCTCCGCCTCCTGTCTTTTGGTCAGTGTCACCGTCTCCAACCCATAAAGCATAGCTGGTCTCACTACCATCTTATAGACCTTCCCTTTCACTCTTGCTGGTACTCTTCTGTCATAAATCACTCCTGACACTCTTCTCCACCCACTCTACCCTGCCTGCACTCTCTTCTTCACCTCTCTCTGAGCTTCTACCCACAGGCCATAAGACTTCTGAACCCGGACATGACATGACTACCCTCACGTAATCTCTGACCACTCCGCTCCAACCCCCCCCCCCCCCACTGTCACTGCCCTTCCAGGGCACCTTAACTGTTCCGTACCTTTTTGCCTATTTATTTATTTATTTATTTACTTATTTACTTACTTATTTATCTATTTACTGCTTGTTTCTGTTTCTATTCTTCTTAGTGTTTGGATATGTGTTTGCTTCATTTTCCATTATAGATTGTTCGCACAGTCATCCTGGTTCAGATCGGTGCACATTTCAACACATGGTACACAACCATGTGCCTGACAAATAAACTCTTTTGACTCTTGACTCTCTTTGACTCTCTTCCACACTCCCCATTACTCTGGACTGTTGATCCTAAATATTTAAATTCACCCACCTTCGCCAACTCTATTCCCTGCATCCTCACCATTCCTCTGTCCTCCCTCTCATTTATGCACATGTATTCTGTCTTAGTCCTACTGACCTTCATTCCTCTTCTCTCTAGAGCATATCTCCACCTCTCCAGGGTCTCTTCAACCTGTTCCCTACTCTCACTACAGATCACAGTGTCATCCACGGTGACTCCTGTCTGATCTCATCTGTCAACCTGTCCATTACCATTGCAAACAAGAAAGGACTCAAAGCTGATCCTTGATGTAATCCTACCCCCACCGCAGACCTCACCACTGTCACACTGTTCTTGTACATATCCTGTACCACTCTTACATACTTTTCTGGCACACCCAACTTCCTCATACAATACCACAGCTCCTCTCTAGGTACCCTGTCATATGCTTTCTCTAAGTCCACAAAGACACAATGCAGCTCCTTCTTACCTTCTCGGTACTTCTCCATCAACACCCTCAGAGCAAACAACGCATCTGTAGTACTCCTTCTTGGCATGAAGCCATACTGCTGCTCACTAATCGTCACCTCCCTTCTTAACCTAGCTTCCACTACTCTTTCCCATAACTTCATGCTATGGCTGATCAGTTTTATCCCTCTGTAGTTACTACAGCTCTGCACATCACCTTTATTCTTAAAAATAGGTACCAGTACACTTCTTCTCCACTCCTCAGGCATCGTCTCACTTTCCAAGATTCCATTAAACAATCTGGTTAAAAACTCCACTGCCATCTCTCCTAAACACTTCCATGCTTCCACAGGTATGTCATCTGGGCCAACAGCCTTTCCATTCTTCATCCTCTTCATAGCTGTCCTAACTTCCTCCTTGCTAATCCATTGCACTCCTCTATTCATGGTCCCTACATCATCCAGTCTTCTCTCTCTCTTGTTCTCTTCATTCATCAACCCCTCAAAGTACTCTTTCCATCTGCTCAACACACTCTCCTCGCTTGTGAGTACGTTTCCATCGCTATCCTTTATCACCCTAACCTGCTGCACATCTTTCCCAGCTAGGTCCCTCTGCCTAGCCAATCGGTGCAGGTCCTTTTCTCCCTCCTTAGTGTCCAACCTCTCATACAATTCACCATAAGCCTTTTCTTTAGCCTTTGCCACCTCTCTCTTCGCCCTACGCCTCATCTCCTTGTACTCCTGTCTACATTCTTCATCTCTCTGTCTATCCCACTTCTTCTTTGCCAGCCTCTTCCTCTGTATACTCTCCTGTACTTCTTCATTCCACCGCCAGGTTTCCTTGTCCTCCTTCCTCTGTCCCGATGCCACACCAAGCACCTTTCTAGCTGTCTCCCTTACCACTTCTGCTGTAGATGTCCAGCTCACTGGTAACTTTTCACTGCCACCCAGTGCCTGTCTTAATTCCTCCCTGAACTCCACCTTATAGTTTTCCTTTTCCAACTTCCACCATTTGATCCTTGGTTCTGCCCTCACTCTCCTTCTCTTTTTGATCTCCAATGTCATCCTACAAACCACTATCCTATGCTGCCTAACCACACTTTCCCCTGCCACCACTTTGCAGTCTACAATCTCCTTCAGTCTTGCCCTCCTGCATAAGATATAATCCACCTGTGTGCATCTTCCTCCACTCTTGTACGTCACCCTGTGTTCCTCCCTCTTCTTAAAATACGTGTTTACCACATCCTGTTTGCAAAATCCACAATCATCTTTTGCGTTCCTCTCCTTGACACCATACCTACCCATCACCTCCTCATCTCCTCTGTTCCCTTCACCAACATGCCTATTTAAATCCGCTCCAATCACCACTCTCTCTCCCCCAGGTACACTCTTCACCACTTCATCCATATCACTCCAGAATTCTTCTTTCTCATCCATCTCACACCCAACTTGCGGGGCATATGCAGTAACAACATTCAGCATCACACCATCAATTTCCAGTTTCATAACCATCACTCTGTCAGACACTCGCTTCACCTCCAAGACACTCTTTACATACTGTTCCTTCAGGATAATCCCTACCCCATTTCTCCTCCCATCCACACCATGGTAAAACAGTTTAAACCCCCCTCCGATGCACCTAGCCTTACTTCCTTTCCATTTGGTCTCTTGCACACACAATATATCAACCTTCCTTCTCGCCATCATATCAGCAAGCTCTCTCCCTTTACCAGTCATGCTACCAACATTCAAAGTTCCTATCCTCACGTCCACTCTCTTAACCTTCCTCCTCTCCTCCTTCCTCCAGACATGCCTTCCTCCTCTCTTCCTCCTTCTTTGGCCAGCAGTAGCCCAATTTCCGCCAGCACCCTGTCGGCTAGCAGTGCTGGTGGCAGTCGTTGTTAACCCGGGCCTCGACCGATCCGGTTTGGAAATTTCTATTTTTGTCCGCATATTTAGTTTGGCAAAAATTTTTACGCCGGATGCCCTTCCTGACGCAACCCTCTCCATTTCCGGGCTTGGGACCGGCACAAAGACATGCACTAGTTTGTGCATCCCCTTGCGGCTGGATTGTTTACTGTAGATTACAGTATGCAAATAAATATTTTACCTGAACATATTGGTAACGCAGCTCCTTTACTCTGTCATCATTTCTTTCAAACAGGACCTGGTAGATTTGTTTCATGCTCATTTGGTGTCTTTTCAGCACTCTGTCAATTGTTGAGACACTTACAAATGGGATGTTCTCAAATACATTGTTGTCTTCAATCACAGCTCTCTGTATCTCCTGTAGTCGAATGGCATTATTTGCAACCACCATGGCACAAATGGCCTCCTCTTGTTGAATAGTAAAAAGATGCCTTCGACCACCCCGCGAGGTAGTCTTGCAGTCCTATTTGGACAGTATTGTAAAATGAAGGAAATACATACAGTAAATATACTAGTGTACAATACAGCATCAACTACATAAAGAAAATATACAGAAAAGCAAGTTACTGCAAACTCTGTACTTTGAAGCTTTACAGTATACATATTTTTATATTACAGTACCTGCCTGTTCTCCTGACGAAATGTTTGTATGATTGAGGACACAGTAGTTCGCCCAGTATTTGGCTGTACCCTTCGACCAGCCTCAGCCATTGTGAGATCATGATTGACAACGTGGTCCACAATGGTGCCTCTTATTTCATCAGGAACAACCCTGTGTACTCGGCCTCCCCTTCCTCTACCTCTATTTTGTCTCCTTACACTTAACTCATCCTAACTCGCCTTCTTCCAGGCTGTTGTGCCTGTTCATTAGCTTGTGGTTGGTCCATCACCATGTAGGAAAAGGTTTCAGTAATCTGTGTTAGCTTGGTGTGTGTGTGTGTGTGTATATATATATATATATATATATATATATATATATATATAACACTCTACAGTAAATTGAAAGTTGATGGAATTCACCTCTGAACAATGTACAGAATCAGTTGATCGTTGGTTCCGCTAATGCCTCATGATTATAGGTTGACCAAAAACATGAATAAATATGCTAGACAGATTATGACAACTACTTCATAATTTTTGCACAGAATGACTAAAGCAATGAAATAATGAGTAGATGTTTTGAGTGGAAGGACTACTTTACAGAGAATGAGCATAATGCATTTTGACTGAGATGACAAAAGCAAATGAGAACGTAAAAAACAGCAGACAATTGTACACAATCGGTTGTATGGATGTACAAAGCATTTGCTATTTGTTCAAAGCAATGGGAATTTGCTGTTATGATGTGCACGACTAATAAGCAGATATGGAGTTTGAACAAGTAGTTTTGAGATTTCAATTCTGATCTGAGAAGTGCACCAAATTAATTGAGAAAAACTGTAATATTTATCTGGAAGGGAAGGAAGTTTTGTATTAAACACACAGTGCCAATAAAAGAGCTCGGATTATAAAGGGGATCTCATTACCCATCTAACCTTGTATCCCGTCCTAACCCCCACAGCAATCCCACAGCCAACCCACAGCACACCTACCTATCAAAACTAGTGCCAACTAACTATAAATCCAAACACGGCGTGGCGCAGCAATGGCTAGTATGGTGCTGGTATTACACATTTTCAAAAAAATGTAAGCAAATTTTATTTGTTTGACGACTTTAAAGTGTGTAGCAGGAGTTTTTTGGGAATTACTTGACGCAATAAGTGAGGAGCATGTAGCCCCCTCAATATTTTAGCAGCTTTTTCCTCTGTTTTTTAAAAAGATGGCCCTTTCTCCTTACTGGCCGTTAGACCGTGTTATGGTGGAAGCCACAGCCTCTACTGAGGATCCACTAGGTTACTGGAAACTGAATGTGGTGGTGGTACAGGAGAAGGAGAATAAGGACTGTAAGAAGCTTTCTGCTAGCCACAATGGGACAGAGCCTCTGAGCTGAAGTCTAAGTTAAGGCAGCCCACATCACTCTATTACCCAAGTTTTTACCCAGAATAAACCATTGAAAGGTACTGGGTTTGGATGGTTTGCTGGTAAACTTATGTTATGTTCTGGGATGTCTTGAGTTCTGTCTTCCTTGAGGTTGTACAGAAGGTGCTGCACTGAGGTAAGCTGAACAGGAGAATGAGGTGCTGGGTTTTATCCTTGTTGCATAAGAAAGGTGATAAGACTGATCTGGGCAGTTGAAGACCAAGGTGAGTCATGTGTCCATCAGAGACTCCCTTGGGGAGTTGGGTACCCCAGTCAAGTGGGGTGAGGCAGGGATGTCCCCTGTACCATTTTGTAGAAAATGAGGTCCCTGCCCATCCTGGCTAAGGCACTGGAAGTAAAGGTGGGTGTACTCTCCACTCAACTGCATTTATTACGTTTCCTCATGCTCTACAATATGTGGAAGAGTTTTTTTTAAAATGTTTTCAGCTCAATGTAGGGTGGAAGGTACAGCTGTGTGCAATGGGAGGTGATGTACCTGGGGGAGGATAAGGGTTCATAATTTTCCCCTCAAATTTGATTGTTTTTTGCACACCTCTGCTTTTGTCTGGTGGCTCCCCTCAAACATCTGCACCAGCGCTCTGTGAGCCTTTACCTGCCTTTTCTGGTGAGGCACACTGTGGATTCATGGTCCATCATTGGGCACAAGGCCAAGACCCTCCCAGACTGCTGTAAGCGTGTTGAGGTAGAGTAAGGTGATTCCAAATTTTGAGGCCAGTACTCTCCTCAAACACAGGGCACTGTATAAAGTCCTATAGGAGAGGTGGGGAACTCGAGGGTTCCAGGACTTCAAGGAGAGCCCCTGCACATGAATTCAGCCCAAGGGGGATCATAATAGATTGCAGACTTGAACTGGCTGTGCTTATGTAGGAGGCTGCCAGCGACAGGGAATCTGCAAAAGCACAGGTTGACCAGATTCTTGTTTGCTGATGACCTGGGTATAAAGGAGCAGAGTCTCCTAGATGTGTTTTGAGAGTGTGAGTATGCCAGGGCAGTCAAGTCTTTTATTGAGCCTCTATGCCCTAGGTCAAGAAGGCCTTGAATTTTTTAGGGCATGGTTGGTGGTTAGTCTTACAAAACAGGAGTTGGAGAATGTATGCACTAATCTTGTATGCAAAGGGACGCTTGGGGGTGTTTTTGAGGGTCAGGATGCAGGTTTGCAATGCAGGAGGATGTACAGTAAGTTGTTTGGGCTACCATGAGGCCTAGGAAGGATGGAAAGGCCTCCTTGTGACACAGCTCTGGAGCAGCCTGAAATGACACCCCCTTTGAGGATGGCATCTCAGTGAAATGTATTGTACCTTCCTTTAGATGTACTTATTATTGTATTAATTTTATATTTATATCTATTGCTTATTTATCTAATCTGCCTTTGTTTTAATTGATTGTATATTTTTTTAATGAATTTATTTGTAGCATTCAGTGTTTTATCACTTGTTTAAGTAGAATTTAAAGTTTAGATTTCCATGTGTACTTTTAATTAACTTTTTATTTGATTTTTCCACTGGCCTTGCATTTGAGTCTATAGGTGTGTAGGTGTGTGTGTGTGTGTGTGGGGGGGGGGTATAATTTCTGTGGTATTTTACAGATTCCTTGTTTTGAACTGTTGCTTTTTTGCTTTTATCCTTTTTTATATTTTGAGATGCCATCCCTGGTGCAGAAAGTCTGACTCATTACTGAGCATGACCACAGGGGGTATTTTAATGAAGTGTAATTTTAGTTTACTTATTGTATTTTAACTTATTAATTATGTATGGTTTAATGTATGTTTTTATCTTTGTCTTAAAGTCTTGTATGAGTGCGGTATTTTTTGCAATGGGAAATTTTTAACTTTTAGGGAGCTGAGGGGTTTGGCAAAGTAATGACTAAGATGTGATGTTGGTGTATGTTCTTCTCTGATGTGTTTTTAATTGTTAATTTTTGATTAATAACTTTATAAAATACAGACTGTCTTCAGCTTGTGGCCAGGTTAAGGACCAGCAGCCCCGTTGTAGGTTGGATGGTGCTCGTGACAGAGTTATTATTTGTAAGTCCACCATACGTATCTCCTTATTAAACATTTATCTATGTTTTTGACCTATTTTGTTTTATTTCTGGCCACAGTCTGGTATATTATCTACACATTATTAAATAATTCAGTAATGTGTTCATTAACAAGATGTCTTTTTAGAAAGAACAGTATTTTCATAAGATTTAAAAAAATATTTCAGTATTCTGTGCCGCAGGAGAAAGAGTGCAAGCGATTTTTTGCAACTGTTCTGTTGGTAGCAAGTGGCTGGAGGATCATCTGTGGGATATGGCAACGGTCACGGGAAACTTCAGTTCTGTGAGATCCGCCTGCGTCTGTGCATTGTAACCATGAGAACAACTAACATTGTGTTGCACCATCTTATCATGGAAGGAGAAAGGAATGGGGAGGTGCTGTGGTAGAGCAGGTGAAAAAAGATGGATGCTGGCTGTGCATGGCCAGGGCGGGTGTGTAGCACACAGTCTCGTATGGCGTTCACCTTACGCAGTCATTACACTACATAGTCAATCATACTGCACAGGTACACGTGGTTAATGTTTTAATGCATTTTCATAACTTTCATCTACAGTATGAATTGTAAGTGCTGAACTGTGTCGTAGTATCTATCTATCTATCTATCTATCTACTGCTCAAAAAAATTAAAGGAACGCTTTTTAATCAGGGTATAGCATCAAGTCAATGAAACTTCTGGGATGTTGATCTGGTCAGTTAAGTAGCAGAGGGGGTTGTTACTCAGTTTCAGCTGCTTTGGTGTTAATGAAATGAAAAACAGGTGCACTAGAGGGTCAACAGTGAGACGACCCCCAAAACAGGAATGGTTTAACAGGTGGAGGCCACTGACATTTTTCCCTCCTCATTTTTTCTGACTGTTTTTTCACTAGTTTTGCATTTGGCTACGGTCAGTGTCGCTACTGGTAGCATGAGGCGATACCTGGACCCTACAGAGGTTGCACAGGTAGTCCAACTTCTCCAGGATGGCACATCAATACGTGCCATTGCCAGAAGGTTTGCGGTGTCTCCCAGCATAGTCTCAAGGGCATGGAGGAGATTCCAGGAAACAGGTAGCTACTCTAGGAGAGCTGGACAGGGCCGTAGAAGGTCCTTAAACTATCAGCAGGACCGGTATCTGCTCCTTTGGGCAAGGAGGAACAGGATGAGCACTGCCAGAGCCCTACAAAATGACCTCCAGCAGACCACTGGTGTGAATGTCTCTGACCAGACAATCAGAAACAGACTTCATGAGGGTGGCCTGAGGGCCCGACATCCTCTAGTGGGCCCTGTGCTCACTGCCCGGCACTGTGGAGCTCGATTGGCATTTGCCATAGAATACCAGAATTGGCAGGTCCGCCACTGGTGCCCTGTACTTTTCACAGATGAGAGCAGGTTCACCCTGAGCACATGTGACAGACATGAAAGGGTCTGGAGAAGCCGTGGAGAACGTTATGCTGTCCGTAACATCATTCAGCATGACTGGTTTGGTGGTGGGTCAGTGATGGTCTGGGGAGGCATATCCATGGAGGGACACACAGACCTCTACAGGCTAGACAACGGCACCTTGACTGCCATTAGATATCGGGATGAAATCCTTGGACCCATTGGCAAGAGTATGCAGGCAGTTCCTGGAGGATGAAGGAATTGATACTATTGACTGCCCCCACGCCCGCCTGACCTAAATCCAATAGAACATCTCAGACTGTCCAGGAGCTCAGTGATGCCCTGGTCCAGATCTGGGAGGAGATCTCCCAGGACACCATCCGTCATCTCACTGGGAGCATACCCTGACGTTGTCAGGCATGCATACAAGCACGTGGGGGCCATAGAAATTACTGAGTACGATTTTGAGTTGCTGCAATGAAATTTTGGCAAAATGGACTAGCCTACCGCATCACTTTGATTTTCGGGGTGTCTTTGAATTCAGCCCTCTGTAGGTTGATAATTTTCATTTCCATCAAACGATGTGGCATCCTTTCGTTCCTAACACATTACCCAGTCCATATCAGTATAGATATCCAGCATGATTTTTTTCCCATTGAGATCTGATGTGTTTTCAAAGTGTTCCCAATGTTGTGCATCTACCATACAGATACACTGGACATTACAAGAAGCTCATGTATACAGTAGGTTTTATTTAGCTATAAGGCATTCCATTTGCTTACCAGAATTACAGAAATCATTTAAAAATTTTTTGACATTTTTAATCCTTTCATTTTTAAAATTTATAATTTTATTTATTTATTCATGATTAACTGTTGCAAGTGCAGAACAACCTGCGAAGTTATTTGGTTAAAAAACCTCAGAACACCCGGGGCAGCAGTGCATAGTGCACGCAGTCCTAATTCAATGCATTAAGGGTATTATCAAGCGATTAACTGTCATTTTATGTTTGATGTGAAAGGGTGTTCATACATTAATTTTTTTTTTTTTTTTTAAATAAATATATTAGTGGCAGACCTTTGGCAAAAATTATGGCTGACAAAAAAGAAAGTTTTAGCTTTAGCTGTAATAAAATCATATTGTGTGTTACTTTTCTACTGAACACCCCTGACAAGGGCCCAGAAAGGAAGTTTTCATTTTATTTGTACTCCCAAAAACCAGTACTACTGATGTCTGCTGTGGGACCAATGGTGACCGATTCATCACCCTGAAATGACTCAGTCCAAAACAAAGTACAGTTGTGGTGTGCAGGCTTACGTTTTTACCACAAAACATGTACAAGAATGAGGTATGGCTTATATATACTGTATAGCTAACTGCCTATAGGTTAGGTCATTGTTCCCTTCCTGGTGTTCATCTCTTAGACTTTCGACCTTTGCGGTCAACCTGCTGAGATTTCAATATATGCAGAAAGAAATTTAAAAAAGGCATGAAAATAAAAATCAATTGTTTTGGTAGCACAATGCTGATGTACAGGATATAAATGCTGGGCCTCTGGTAAGAAGACAGTAACAATTAAAACAATCGCATAGAGACCATTTTTGTTTCCATTTCACCAGTCCTCTGGTTTAACTATTTCAATTTGTTAGTTATAAAATTCAACTGGAACAACATGCAGAAAACATTTATGAACTCCATTTGGTATTAAATGTTTGCATAAACACTCATACTCAATGTATTATTTTAGGGAAATTATACTACAGTATATGTAAAACTCAATGGGATTTGACTCATCCAATAAATGTGTATATATTTTACATGGTGACATCTATTTGGAAATAAAAATGTTAATATACAGTGAGTATAGAAACTTCAAGACTGAATTAAGGGTTATTATTCCAAAAACAGATTTATTTGCAGCAGTCATAATTACCCAGTGCATAAAGCCCACCAGTCAACATAAAAAAAATCCATCAAAATAAATATTACATTACAAAACATCTTCAAAATATTTGCAAAGTATATTAAAATGGTCACATTCAAAGATATGAATTGATGGGTGTGACTTAATGTGCTTTATATTTATTTAAGTGTACAGCTGGAACCCTGAGGCCAAAACAGATGACATCTTGTGCCTACCAATTCCTTCAGTGGTTAACATTCCAACTCGGTTACCTGGCGTCTGGCTGCATGTACACCGACTAACAGTTCTTCTACAAGGGGAAGTTGGTAAAGTGATGGTTTAGGACGGACTAGAAATGTACAGTACGTGTCAACCTGTGGTAGAAACCAGTTACCGTTTTACAGATTTGCTCTCCATTCAAGTTCAGATGCCACCCTTTAGACATCTCAGACACAAGCATTTACCTGAATATTAAGCTCAGCATTCGGTTACTGGCCTATCAAACACAAACAAGGCAAATTTGAACAGTAAATTCAATTAAAAATTAAATATACAGAACCGCAGCTGATATCAAGTTTCTATTTTACATTTCAACCATTTGCCCATAGATGTGGGCATACAGAAATGCCTCAAACTGGTCTTCCAGCAACAACTGGTCCAGCCAGCACAATCACCTTCAACAGGGTCACAAGTGGTAGAGCATAAAGTCAATGCACAAAGTACATTACAGCACCCCCTGACCAGACTATTACATACGGAACTCCTTTTGCCTGAACAACTGACATCCGGTTAAATGTGTGCAATATATTCCATGCAACTGCAAACAAAGTCTGACCATTTCCTTCGGGAGAGAAGCTGATTTCTGTGAATGCCAGCATAGAAGAAAAAAGTTCCATTACATACAAACTGTGCTGAGCAAAAAAAAAAAAAAAAAAAGAAAAGAAAAGAAAAAGCCATCACTTAAAATCTCTGACAGATGGTTTTAGTTGCTCAATAAAGAAATTTAAAAAAAAAAAGTTTAAAGAAATAAATTAACACCTTACAATAATATCTTAAAATAAAAATAATCTCAGATGCAGAAAGAGGATAAGAGAAATCTCCCCCTCCCCAAAGATATGCACATGTGCAGTTTACACCGTAAAATTGGAATCACAATTTAACATCGTACACTAAACTTGTATGAACAGGGCTTGAGCTGGGTTTGGATTGAAGGTTGAATGAAATTAAATGTATATTAAAAAAACTGCTAAAACATCTTTTCATGACATAGATGATGCACAGTAATTTCTTTTTATAGCTGCCGGTCAGCTGGTGGTTTAGGGTTCTAACACATACACGTAGCGGTGAAGTAAAAACACCCCAAAAACACACCCCACCCCCCACGAAAGCTAGAAACCCACAACATTTTCGGAAGGAATATTTCAACCGGATTAGACACTCTGGACTGAGCTGGTGGCTTTACCAGATTTCTGTGTTCTGAGCCCACTTGCTAACCACAATGTAAAAAAGTCTCTACTTCCAACATTTAGATATAAAATCATACTTGATGCACGCTGGGCCATCACAGAGCAGCTAGCACAAAACAGTGATTCCTCTGAATCAGTTGCCATCTTCAATGGTTCTTACATACACAACTCACACAACACTTTAAAGTCTTCTTTAAAATAAAATTTAAAAAAAAAAAAGGCTTTCTCCTTTAGGCATAAAGTGTTGTACTTTGAACAAAAGCTAATGTACATTAATCACAAACAACTGCAGAGCCAAAGTATAAAAAATCTAAAAACAAATGGCAGTTTTGTTGAAGGATTGCATGTTGGGCACTTTTCCATGAGGTGGCAACACGAATCCCAGTGAAAGGAAATAAAATTTTTGTTGAATGGTACGTCGTAAAGAAAACAGACCAAAGAACACTTTAAATAATGGGTGTAGATGTATGCATTTTCTAGCAACAGTGATCGATTCCTGCTTCTCATGGTGGTCCTATTTGCCTCCGTACATTCTCTCAATGTCGTTGAGATAGTGGTCCTTCAGCTCCTTTCGTTTCAGCTTGAAGGCGTCGGTGACCAAGCCAGTCTCTGGGGTCCAAGGCTCCGGACTTAAGCGCACCTTCATCGGAATTTCAAAGCGCTGCAGTTTGACTGAGGAATACATACACATATACGTTACTACATGGACTGAGATATGTCACAGAAGGAAAAGAAATCTGGACTGAGAAACATTTATGAAAACCTTAAACTACCTTCTTAACCTGTTTCAGGATCCTTTTACTTTCTTACTTTTCTATTATATCATTTGTTTTAGCCAAAGAGTTCCTGCAATTCCAACTGATGTTACAAGTTACCACCCCCACCCCTCCTTTAAGGTCCTAGTCTTACTTGATGCAGCAGCCTCTTTGATAGCCTTCAGGACCACAGCCTCCATGGCAGGGTGGTTACAGATATCCTCCCAGGTTCCTTCAATCCTTTGCTTGCTGGCCAGTGCAGTCAGCTGCTTCTGGTTTGGTACCACAAAGCTGATCACATAATCATGGTCGCTGCAGGAGGACAAGAAGAATTTGCGTATTTTCCCAAAATGTAAGCAGCAAAACAGTAGCATAAGAAGACAAATGCAAATTTGCCACCCAGAGCTGTATTGATCTGCTGTGCCTAAGTAAAAACGACAGCAACAAACGCTAACGCACAAAACGTGAAAGAGGCAGCGTCAGGGGTGACAAACATAGGCACCTGTTTGCGTATGCGCAAATGTTTTCAATCAGGGGGCAGTTCTTCAGTCCGGACTCCACTTTACCAAGGGACACGTATTCTCCTGCCTGCAGCTTAACAAGGTCCTTTTTACGATCTGTGAAATAAGCAACAAAACACAACCCCCCCCCCGATCATCACATGTTCAAATTAATTTAACTGCAAACAGCACTTCAAACCACCAGAGGGCAGTCCCGACCAAGTCGAAAACATTACCATGTACGCGTGTGTACCTGTTTGTTCCACAAAACCTTAGTACTTACCCACAATTTGCAGACATCCATCTGGGTGGATCTCGCCCACGTCGCCGGTGCAGAACCAGCGCTGTCCCTTCTCGTCCACAAAGTAATCTTCATTGAGATGTTCGCTCTTGTAGTATCCCATTGTCACATTAGGACCCCCAATAAGTACTTCTCCTCGGGGGTGGGGTTTGTCCTGTGTCGTATACCCACCTAAAAGAGGTACAAGTGGATGTCTCAATTTCTGCGGGGAGCATGTGTTCCTTAAGGTGGGAAACTGGCTAAATACATTTATGAAATATGAAACTGCAGTATTAGTAGCAAGTGTTATTTGGTGTTGGTCACCAACAGCCATTAGGTGGTAAGGCAGAACACAGTGTCCCACTACTCTTTTGAGGGTTCAGATGCTTCTAGAAACAGTCAGCTTGACTCAAAGTCTCAACGCAGGTGCTGAATTATGTTCTGCTCATTTCAAGTTAATGATCCACAAGTCTTTTTTGTGACATTAATATGAAGTAATATTTGTGCATCTGTATCTCGCAAATGGATACAGAAAGGTGCCATCAGTGTCCATAACGCAATGTACCAGGTGTCCATCAGTGGTCTCTCTCTCTCTCACACTCACACACACACACACACACACACACAAACCTACCCTCAGGCCAGTCACGCAGCTTCACCTCACAGCAGATGAGAGGGGCTCCCACTCGGCCAGTACTGTAGTCGACCACTGGAGAGACACAGACAACCCCACCCATCAAAACTGTACAGCAAATAAATTCTACGACATGGCTGGAACCAAAAAGTAAAAACTTTATAGCAGCCTGCATGCATAAAATTATTCATTTATGCACAACAGGAATTCTTTTCATGCCGTATCTCTGAAACAAGTGTGAGCCTGTCTGCACATAACACCACAATGGCATTTCAAAAGAAAAATACATTCACAGCAAAAGTAACATTTTCCTTTCCTGATGGTGTAGTGCAGTAAAAAGAAAGGCAGATGAAGGAGATGATTAATGTGTATGTGATACTAAAAGGGTGTTTGAAGCATAAACACGGGCCACTGTTGAAGACACAAGGCACAGGTCAGGCTGCAGCTCTGTTTCCACACCCAAGGCGCCAACCTCTGCTCTGGAATGCGGCGCAGGGCAACCGTGCTTATTACAGACCCAGACACTCAAAATGCTCTCGCGCTCTTCCAACGACAGACTTTTTCCAGGGGGCAAAGTAAACCTGACACCTATGTTCAGTAGAAATTGTACCAAAACAGCTTGCAGCCAGTGACACTGATGTCTCAGCCACATACTGCTATACTTGGAGCCTTTATGAACATTTGCACACGAGATGCTTGAAAGTGCGGCTGTTAAACGCTGGGCTGCATGTTCTGTACAAGCAAATGTCACCAAAAAAGAACGAGACATTAATTTTCCATTAATTTGCTCTTTCTCAGTCATGCATCATTATTACAATCTACTCCTGAGATTAAGCTGCATTCTATAGCTTGCTGATGATGTCAGTAAATGCCAGTGGGTGACACTGCCAGTCTTGTAAGTACGAAGCATTATTTATGTTGGTCTGAACAGGATTAATGGACCAATTCTGTTTTTTCTGCTCACCCTCTGTGATGGTTCCTGCACCACAAGTCTCGGTGAGTCCATAGCCCTGGCCAACAGGGCAACAGAAGCATACATTCATGAAGCGCTGAGTGCTGGGAGACAGGGGCGCCCCTCCTGAAAGCATCATACGGATGTTCCCGCCAAGCAGAGCCTTCACCTTCTTGAACAGCCTGGAAACACAAGGTATGGTGTTTAAAATCCTCTTGACTCACTTAAGGCAAAAAAGCATCTAAACAAAGAAATCAAAAAATCCTGACTGACTTCAGGGGATTGCAGTATTGACAATGAATTCAATGGCAACACATTATGAAGAAACGATCAGCAGTTTTACAAGAGGACCAAATTTCACAGATAACCAAAATTAAGAATATTTACAACTTATAGAACTCAGTGGAGTTATAACCCCAAGGAGTAATTTTACTCACCAGGTATTTTAAAGTGTTACAATGCTGTCTATCAGAACATTTACTGCAGGCATTTAGTAAAATAAAGACACTTTCAGTCCACGTGCTAATAAACATAGGCATAGTTGCCTGCACAAGAGCATATTTACATGTTGCAAAGCGGAGTATCGTAGCCCCGTTTAATCTGCTCCAGCTTGTAGTCATAGCCAAGCTTGAAGAGCGTCCTCTGCACATAGCTCATCTCCTGCACTTTGCTCATCACATTCTTGTAGATGCGGTCCATGATTGCCTGTTGGAGTAATCAGAAGAATCAGTTGGAGGTGGTTTGTTTATCATCCGTCTGCTTACCCAGAAAGAAAACACTTCCTACAGCAGGAAGCAATGAACATGCAGCTTAATTTAACACTACTACGCACTTAAGGTAACTACATTATTAGAGTCATATCAAACACATAGTGCCAACAAAAAGACTAGTGCTTCAAAGGGGATCCCACTCCCTAATCTTCATCCTAAGCCCTGTTTTACCTTATCCTGACCTGTAAACACCACGGCAACCCCACAGTCACACCTACAGCAAACCACCATCTAGCCACTACGCAATGGTTTGTATCTTCTTAACCCCCAATTTTAATCACCTGCAACCCCACACATGGTATAGCAAAGTGATGGTGCAGTATCTCATCGGGGTTGTCAAGTGGGCAGATTCCCTCATCGGTGTTTTGTCAAGTTAGGCCCACAGTACCTCCGGAAGGCTCAACCGCAGCTCAGGCCTCTCAGGACTGCTCCCCTCCACTACTGCGCTACCCAGCAACACAACGCAACATGTGCTATCTGTATTAGCATGCACGCTAACAACTTTACTGGACAAAGAAAGTAAGCTGGGAAAAATCAATGACCCAAGTGATGCCATCATGCCATCACCATATACTGTATATATGGCAACTTTGTTGGTTCTCTCCACACAATGCTAATAATCGATTTAAAATAGTCTCATCAGGTCTACTTGTCTGTAATGGGAGTCCAAATAGGTACAGATTGACTCTATAGAATGACAAATTGCATGCAAACGAAAAGCTGCATCTGCAAAGGCGTTTGTCTTTACCGGCACAGCAGCCATCAAGGTGGGTTTCAGCACAGTACAGTCCCCCTTGCTGCCCTTCTTAATCTTGGTTGACTGGAAAGAAACACAAGTGAGGAAAATTAGCTACAAGGTTTGTACCAAAAGTATTGGACATACCAAGAACTGCCAAGAAATGTCTGAACATATTGAAAGGTGTGGCACCACAACTGTGTTTATCCTCTCTCAGCCAAGTGGGGGGGGGGGGAAAGTACCTCAGGCTATTGAAACAACAGATCCTTGTCAGCACTGAGGCAAGAACACACACTCGAAACTGGATGCTTTTTTTTTTTTTTTTTAAAGTGCAAAGCCTGTTTCACCTGATCAGACAGCGTCTGGGGAGAGGAGTATCCGATCCTGCAGCCATACGTCACACACGAGATCTCGGCCGTCATTTCAAGTACGTGAGCAAGGGGAAGATAGCCGATGTACGTGTCCTTTGGCCTAAACAAGCAACATCAGGTTAAAACTTACAGCAACGATTCATTTTAACTAACTAAGCTGCATGAACAAAGTGTTCATGCTTGGTTTATTTAACCTTTCATCTACTGCAGGAAACAGTTACCTTATTTGAAATATACGTGTTCAAGTCCATAATATGAATATTTAAAGTGTTAAAAAAGCCTAAAAGCAACTATTCAGATACATCAAGATGTCCCCATTATTCATGTTAATGCTAGTTTCAGTAAACTAAAGGAATTAAGTTACAAAGAACGCCTTACCTGTATAAATACAGTTAACAATAGTTAGCTGTCAAAAAAGAGTCCATGCCATTTATCTGTGTACTTTGTGCTCTAAATGTTAGTATAAACTTGTGTAGGAGGGGCTCACCCCAAGCCGGGGATCCTCTCACACTGGCCTGTCATGCCAGCAATCAGGTTGCTGTGGATGATCATCACGCCCTTGGGCCGACCCGTGGAGCCGCTCGTGTACATGACCACGGCCAGATCAGTGGGCTGAGGCCGCTGAGGTTGCGTGGCCACTGGGGGAAAGGGCGGAAATGAAGCAGCAGCTCCTTAATTGACTTTGTCCTTAGGGTAGCAACAGCTATTCACTTATTCCTTGATGCGTATAACAAAATAGGGTAAAACTCTAACAGGAAGTCATGTTTAATCAGAAGAGGAAAGGCCAAAAGGCCACAGTGAGCTTTGTAGAAAGGCATCATGCGAGACCTGCAGGTTCTCATTACTCACAGTTCTCAGGCTTGGCCCCGAGCTCCTGCACTGCTCGCATACTGTGGATATGTAGACCTTCAGGGTATCCAGTTGTGTTTATGTTCTTTTTGTCCACGCAGATGATATGCTTCAGGTTGGAAATCTTACACAGTACACTCTGTTCGGGGAGGAGGGTGGTTTACAAATGGACTCACTACAAAATCCTCATTACCAAACAAATTAACTGCCTACAAAGGTCTGTCCTACCTTGAGTTTAGTCTCCAGCAGCTCAACACTAGTGATGAGATGAGTGGCTCCACATTCAATCAAGCCATAAGCCACTGCATCCTCGCCCAACGTGGCATATAAAGTGACCACTGCAAGACACCATTGATACAAAGTTAAAAGAAAAGTGGGAGGGGACCCATTCAAAACAATTCTGTATAAATGGCCATAGCCTGAGTAAAATTCATGCAGAGGATCATAATGACCAACTGAAAGCTTTGATGCAAAAAATTATGTCTAATACAAGCAAACGGTAAAATTATTCATGTGACTGTATGGCTCTTCAAAAGTCAACATTAAGATGCAATTCATCTGAACATGTGTATCACAACAGATTCTTTTAACAACTTTAAAGACACTTTTAGTTCCATTAATTTTTTTCTGAAATCAACATGGCTAATAATTTTCTCTTCACAACTCATAATGTTAGTAAATGGCTTAAACAATACTATTATGTAACACAAGCTAGGAGCTTTCATGGGTCAGCCAGGAGCATAATAGTTGAGACACCACATTTGGACTCAAAGAACACAACTCTATCTGCTATCTCACACATGCAAATTTAAGTATTTTATCCCTGCCAAAATAACAGAAAGGACAAGGCTTACAGGGAAAGTTGTGTCTGAAGCAAGCCTGGGCACTTATCATCCATTCTGCACGTGTCTCACAGAAGATGGCAATTGGGCTTTTGGGTTGCTGCCCCAGCGCAGCCAGTCCACGCCCAAAGTGGCTTACTTCGGCCTCCACATCCTGGTAAGAGAGCCAGCTGTACTCTCCAAGGATGAGCTGTAAGAGAGAACAGTCCAACTTTATTGGTCTCCCAGCGCACTGGCGATCTATAGAAACCCAAACACACTGAGGCAGATATAGTGATATCTTTGCTGAAAATGAAAATTACATGTCAAATGTTATAAAAAATTACCACTGTGTAAAAATAAAGCATGGAGGACACAGTGTAATAGGCCTCTAGAAGACACCTCTCTGTCACAGGAGGTAGGCCGGGGGTCGCACACACCAATACTGACACATACATGAGATCCACTTACCTTCTTGAACACCTTGCCGTTCGGCTGCGCCTCGTTCTCCTCACTCAGCACCTCCCGGGTTCCCAGGCAATCAGCTTTCCCAAACCGCTGAACCGCCAAGTCAAATAATTTGTCCAGTGTGTCTTTCCCCTCAAAGTCCATCACAGCCAGTGACTCAAAATGGTCCACTGAACGGTAGGACCCCTCAGTTTTACCCGTGATGGACTTTGCTTTTATCCGTTTGGCCATAGCTTTCTTCTTCTGGACATCAGTAAGGAAATACCATGGGACAAAGGTGAGGAGGGTGTACAGCCTCATCAGAAGGTAAATGGGGAATACGAAAATGGAATGCACGTGCATGTTGAAAAACTCCTAAATATCAACTGATGATATAAGGGAGTGAAACAAAGGTCTTCTGCCTTTTTTTTTTTTTTGCCAATTTTGTCAGTTCACTTTTCCTTTTGTAGAGTAGTGAGTCTTGGCACAGAGATGAAGTTAAAGAAGGAAGGCAGGAGCAGTAGCATCCAGTATAAGGTTTTTGTTTGAAGTAACAAAAGCAAGCGTTGAAGTTTTATTGCCACAAGGACTGCTGTGTCACACAGAAGCAGGATAGGAGAGAAGGACAAAGACACAGAGAGAAACAATGTTAGCAACGTCCAGTGACAACACAGAAACTGCAACACACCTGCACTGAACATTAACGTAAAAATAGTCTATTTTGGTAAAGTTGCATGTAGAGTCTAAACTCATTAAAAATGAGTAAGTTCCAATGCATACCTGCAACAGAAACAGACTTACATCTGTATAAGTAAAAAGCAAACCTCAATGATTCGGTTTGAATACAGCCAAACAGCTGAAACAGCAAATTTGAGTCTCATTACTTGATCATATTGGAAAGTAAATTTATGCAACTTCACCTTATTGGAAAAAAGAACATTACAGATGGTCCCCAAGTTACGATAGTCTGACACTTTTTCGACTTTACGATGGTGTAATAGTGACACATATTCAGTAGAAACCTTACTTCGAATTTTTTCCCAGATAAGCAATATGTGGTATGATACTCTCTCGTGATGCTGGCCAGCAGCAGTGATCCGCTTCTCCCAGTCTGCCATGCGGTTGCTAGTGTATACAACCAATGCTCAGCAGTGTTCTGTATTGCCAGTTTTTTTTGGACCCCCCCCGTATCTATGTTGTTTTGTGCATCCATAATGTCTACGAAATGCCCATCTATGTCTTCTGAAAACAGCACGAAAGCGAAAAGTCCGTAATGACTTTTAAGGTAAGCTAGGCTATGATTTTCAGTAGGTGTTACGGTATTGGTGGGTGGAAGCAATTGCGAGACACCACGGTAAAAAGTTTTAAGTTTAGGAACTAAATCTCATCCACGATTGGTTCCTACGCCAATTAGTCAGCCAATCAATGCTCAGTGTGAAGACGGGGACAGAGGGACCTTCTACTTTCCGTTGCTGAAGCAGCCACAGGCTTGACAGTACAGGTGCTGGTCATAAAATTAGAATATCATGACAAAGTTGATTTATTTCAGTAATTCCATTCAAAAAGTGAAACTTGTATATTAGATTCATTCATTACACACAGACTGATCTATTTCAAATGTTCACTTTTTGAATGGAATTACTGAAATAAATCAACTTTGTCATGATATTCTAATTTTATGACCAGCACCTGTAGGTTCAGTGTATTAAATGCGTTTTTGACTTATGATGGGGTTACATTCCGATAAACCTATCGTAAGACGGGGACAAACTGTACTTGCAAAGGAAATAATGCAAGAAGCAGAGCCAATAATGAAGCTAGAAAAGTGTCATTGAAAGCAAGTTTGTGTTGAATCAAATTTTAAAGTAAAATATTGTACTTTTCAAATCCATTCATTTGTACAATTTTGACAACACAATAATCAAACACAGCAAAAAAACAGTGTCACTCACTATATATGTAAAAATACATTTTACTTATTAACTATAGACAAAGAACCCATTCTTTTGCAAACGTACACATCTTTAACTGGCTAAATCAAATTAAGGTACAAAGAAAACAAATATACAAAATATTGATCCTATATGAAAGTAAAATGAATGACCTGGCAGGTAACACCCAAATCCTGTAGTTTGACAATGGGGACGGGTGAGGAAAAGGCTTGTGCTGGCATCACTAAGGCAATAGCAGTGCCAGCAAATATTGGCTACAGTCACTACTGCCCACATATCCCTTGCTGATGGGAATGTTTTTGGTTCAAAATGGGGGGGGGGGGGGCGCCCAATCCTAGTAATCTCTGTGCACAGCCTTTCAGGAAAAAAAGTGGCTTATAGTTTGTTTTAATAATACAAAACAATTCACCATTGCCAAAGTACAGCTCACAATTACATTTCAGGAGAAATTTTTAAAAATGGGAAAACATGCAGAAAAATCCCAAATGTGTCCTGACTCGATTTGTGATTTTCACCGCAATAACAATTGCAAAACACCAGAAGAATTTTATGAATATTAGGTACTCACAGTGAAGTCAGACAGAAAGTGGAAATTCTTCTTTAAAGTGTTCTACAGCTCTGGATGAAAGAGAAACAGAAAAGGACAAAACATAAGTGCTAAAAAAACCTAAATGCTGGTAGCAGAGTTACTGAGGAAATAAGGTCAACATCCACAGAACGTGTCAAAGTAACAACAGTACACATTAAATATGCACTCGTGGCATTTTGTCAGTCTTGCCAAAGCACTCAGACAGCCACAAACACTCACAACCAGTACATCTGACTGCCTGAAGATTATGAAACCCTCATGGAAGTTGAGAAAGGTTCAGGGGACAACACTAGCAGCACACAGAACTTCTGAGACAAATCCCTTTCTTCAGCAGCGCCAACTGTGGGATCACCTGTGCCATCGAGATCAATGCACAGCACATGCACTATTCCATGCAAGAGTTGTAAACAAAAGATACGCTTTGAGAAACCAGATGCCAACTTGAAACGGCATATGGTCACTATGCACTGTACACCATTTCGTTTTTATTAAATACTACTGCTCGATTTACATACCGGTTCGCTCGATACATCCAAAGACATTTTTGTGCCTCACGTGACTGCTTTGGGAGAGCCATGAAGCACTCGTTCGCAAGTTCTACTATGCTCAACCTCAGAAAGTGCATTTACATCCATACTCATTAGTAATGCTGCGCTTAAGCAAATGACTGACAAATATTTGTGACTTCTGCAAACACTGAAAGGAGCTTCATATCCTGAAGTAAACAGCACATGTCAGGGCTAAAGGCAGTAATGTAAAACAGAGGTGGTGTGAGCGGTTGGGAAGAAAAACTCTGGGTGTTTGCCCATCACTCTCTTAGGCAACGAAGACCAACGCTTCAGCACTACCTAACAGCCCAGGCCCTGGTGTGAGGCAGCTGGTCTAAAGCGGTAAGCAGGAGAAAGGTTGAGAAGTAAGAATACCCACACATCTTCATGTAAGATTGTACGTTTCTGTTGTCTTTTTCAGCTCCATTAATTGTGCGTCTCTTCACCTTGTTCTACAAATGTCAGTGTTTTGGATTACCATTTTAGCAATACATTGTTTCTTCACACCCTCAAAGTGGACAGCAAAGCAATCATCTCAGAACCTGCTGACAAGACATGGTGCCGTGCACTACAACACTTGACAAAATACATCTGAGAAACACACACACACACACACACACACACACACACACACACACACACACAAAAAAAGCAAACCGTAAGCAGCACCAAAGTGCCATAAGGAGATTTCTCCTTGCTTCAGTAAGAGATCAAAGTAGGGTAAAGCACACACTAGGAAGACCCATAAATCCAAAGTGCATAATTCACGGATTGCGGGTCTGCGGTGACTGTAAATGGAACTGAGGATGAGAAACAGCAGCAAGTTCCATGTTCCCCAATAGGTTCCGCCAAGCACTGGCAGCAAAGCACCCAAATGTGGTCGCCCTGACTCCACAGCACGGAGCTCACTGCTTCGTACAACTGCTGATATTCAAATCATTAGCTGTTGTCAGGATTAAGCAAGTGTGATAATCTCCCACAAAAGGTTTATCCAAGTAATCCAATGAGAAATTAAGATACAAAGGATTTTAACCTCATTGTAGCAAATCGCAGTTTACACATTCAATTCCTCACATTCGTGTTAGCAAACGATAGATTTAACCTCAGATGCCTCAAAAACTCTTATTTCTACTTTGTCTCTCTATGACCAAAAATGGTCAAAGGAAAACGACAATCATTGCAAGCTTACAAAGGTATTACTTTAAATATGAAAAAGTTAGAAAACTTGTTAGCAGTCTTAAGTACTATCTGCCGAAAAAATATGCTAAAGCTCTCCTAATGCAAATGATCGAAAATAAATTAAAGAAAAAAAAAAAACCCAAACTGGACTTGAGATGGCAGAAGATATCTTAAAGAGATATTACCTTCTTCAGCACAAAAATAAAGGGTAATGTTGCTTGTCTCTATAGCCTTTGCTTCTAAGATCTCTGGTCCTTGGAATCAGAAGTGGCTGCGTTTCCCCTTTCAGAGCTGATCTGCCGGCTGCTGATGCCCGTGCTTGAGCATGCTTTTGAAGGAAGTGAGTAAAGGCTTGTGAGTCACTGAGTCAATGATCCGGCCTTCTTGATGTGAGTTCGGTCTCCTCCCACTGACTGAACGTGTTACAGCCCCTCCTAAATGCGTTCTCTATTTCACAGCCCACCAGGAAAAACGTCTGCACGAAGGACATCCCGGCACCCTCTGCGTACTCTAGAATGGCTAAAGAGTGGACTAGACATAGTTTTGCCATCATTCACTGAGCCACACATTTCTCAACATGTTCTCTCTGTGTGGGTGAGACTTACCATTACAAAAACTTAAGGTATTACCATCACCGGAAGATGACACAATGCTAAAGGCATCTTTCTGAAAACAAGCATTTTTTAACTTAAAGTGCAAGGTGGGTAAAAAGTGACATAGCATTTCCTACAGGCTTCACAATTTGTCATTTTAGGTCATCAAAAAAAAAAAAAAAAGGTGACTGCAATCTTAAGGCTGTGTTTGTGTTGCAACTCACTGTGGGTCTAAGATCTCCTGTCATGCAACTGAACGGAAATGTGGCTGACAACTTTTAATACAACTGGACAAAAGATCTTGAACAAATATATACACTAATAATTTTATGGTCAGATTATAATCAGGCATTCATTTACAAACACAAGCAAAATGGGTAATTTGGGTAAGAGGTACTAAATATGCTTCAGTGAAAGAAATGCTGGAATAATCTGAAGTGTGGCAGGTGATGTGCTAATGTTTTATTTGTAGGGAATCAGTGGACAGCCTCAAAATTCCCTTTTAAAAATGTACTGACTCACTAGTGCGCAGAAGTTACAGTTGTGTATTGCGAAAGTTCTGTGACAAATAAAACAATATGGTTCATGGGTTACATTTGGTCAGGGCAGATATGTAGGCTAAAGGTTAAATTGTTTTTAAACATATGCAATAAAATTAAACTGATAAATGTGAAGAACCACAAGCTGACAGTAACCGGTATTAAGCACTGCCTCCCAAAACTCAAATTCTTGGAATCTGTCAAACCGGTAATCAGGATAACCAATGCTTTTTTTTAATGTTTCCAGTATCAAACAAAAATAATTAGAGAGCCAAGAATTCTGATATGAAAGCAGCATTGAAAAACACAAATATGCACACACAACCGTGACCTCACAATTTCTGTGAGTCAACCTCACACGCTGTGGTTGAGCCAGGGGTGAACACCATTACCTTTCTCCCACTTGGAAAGGTGATCTCAAACACCATAAAAAAAAATAAAAAAAAATAAATAAATAAAAAACACATTGCTCAAAGCAAAATTCATAACACTGGATAACAAAACACAATTATTTGTCATGAATTATATTGGACCAGTTTACACTCCATAGTAACCACCTTAAACATATACACTACTACTTTCATTGCAAGTGTGCAATGAAATGACTTTCAAGTAAGAAGTTAACGGAACAGAAAGTGCAAGCAACCTGGATAATTTCTGGTCCCAGAAGAAACCCACCGCAAACCTCAGAAAAAATACCTCTCCACAAAAGAACCAGTAAACCTAAACTTAGCTCAAGATTTAATGTCACTTGCACGTCAAAATTCTGTGATTGAAACTGTTTTCCTTTGCTTCTATAAAGTTATAACTGAATACAATTCTGAAAAGATGGTAAAGACAAGCCATACGATGGAAAAGATTAGATGGAAGCTGGGTGATGCTTGTCAGTTTCTGCGATTTACTTTTATGCCAAAAAGCCATAAGTTACTCAACTCACTGCTACATTCAATCTCACCAGGAAATGGGCCCACACCTCATAGTCAGCATAAAAATGTCTAGGTCACGGCACCTGCTAACAAAATGGTAAACTGTCCTTCCGCAACTCCTTTGCTTGAGATTCCAAACAACATTTATGTTGTGTTCTTTAGTGTCCCCCAACTGGACTACTCAATCCTTAAGGTCCTCTGCTTACACATCGTTACTTATCACCTGAGGGGTTTATCTCAGACTCCGTTTCAAAGAAATGCTGCTATCTCTGAGCATCTTATCTAACGCCACCCACATGGGTACGATTTGTACTTTACTCTGCAAATTTAAAAAGCAAAGCAAATTTCTACACCAGTTCATTCTGGCCCTATGTGTTGTTCAATACAAACAGGAATATTTAAATATCACAGAATTTAGCATACAGGAACAGTTTTTGTTCCTTGATATGGTCAGTTTTTTCACATTAAGGGTGTTTTACTGTAAATTATTAGTAAAAAATACAGTAACCTACATAAAGGAAACAGCTTCAGAGCCTCATTCCACTTAAATACTGCACACATAAACGTGCAGATAAGTACAATGGTGTAAAAAGGTTTGACATGAATTTTGAAGATGTCTGAGAAGCAGTCTAAGGTGAACTGCCAAACATTCAATATAGCTTAGAAGCACACTATCCTCAAAAAGATACATTACAACTCTGCGTTGGATAGTTAGGGGGATGCCTAAAAATGTGCACTACAGTGGACAAAGTGAATTGCCACCTCCTAGGATTTGTATACGTGTGGATGGAGGGGTGATTTTTCGACTGAGATGAACAACTTGGCAAATGCACTAAAAAGAGGAACGGGAATCATCGCGGTACAAGCGGGGCGGCTTTTACAACCCTACTCCCCCAGTTCCCCACCTCTGCGCAGGCTGTGTTACTAAATGAATGGCAGTCCTCCCCCTTCCGCCGGGGAAGACAAAGGCTCTTCTCGAGATCCAGGGCATGGACACCTTGGGCCGGGTCAGGTCACCCGAACGCCGTGCGGACAGCGACACAGCGCTCCGGAGCCCCGGTGGAGCAGAGCACTCGGCTGACGCGAGCAGCCAATAGCGTCGCGTCTTCGCGCTCACCCCACTCCGCGCGCACAGGTGTACCGGCGCTCCACCGGGAAGCTAAATATAGAGCATCTCGTGGGTAGAAGCCGGACCGAACCGAACCGAACCATCGGGAATCTAGCGACCCTGCAGACACACGCGTCCTACTTCAAAGCCTAATAACGCAGGCTGCACTCTAAAATACGCCATGGTACAAACTTGACAGTCGAGGCAATAACTGAGCAGCAAACCACATTGAAAGGACGGTAAAAAGTGTGCTTCCCGTTAATATTCCGAATATAAATCCGAAGGGCGCCCTACTGAATGGCCTTATTATACACAGAATTAATAGCCATTTTTATGGGGACCTTACGGTTCCGTTCCGCGACCTGAAGCGTTCGACCAAGTCTCCTCTTCCTCACGTCAGGAGAAAAGCGAAAAGTCACCAGGGAAATTTTACGCTTTTGTTCGTCACAGTTTGTCTCAAGTGGACAAAGTCGCCCTCTATACACAGGATGTTTTTTTTAACTGGCAAGAGAGGACGGGAAAGTACACTTATTAAACGGACAAAAAGACAGCGACCGCCGTGAGGATGGCGTTTGCGTCACAGGGCGGGACCCTTCCTCACGCGCTGCCCGCTTCCTTGACTCACAGTAACCTCTGCTGTCCCCCGACAACCGTTCCATTATAAGCGCCACGAAAAAAATAAATAAATTAAATTGTCCTCCATTTTCTACAACGAACAGATAAGAGTATCCGAAACTCACGGTAACCAGTAAGTTTAGTACCAGAAAAATGTTAGGCGCGAGCGACCGCCCCCCCTTTACATCCAAACCACGTGCGAGGTGGAGACGAGTCACCAATCGCGCGGTCCGTTCATCCGCATTTGAAACGGCTGAGGCTGAAGGATGCGGCGTGCGCCGTGCTACAAACAAGGCGTAGATCCTAATTTCTACGGCGTTGCCCTTCTTTAGAAGGGGGAAAAAACACTATCGGGGTTGTGCTTGCGGTGTAACTGTCAGTGTAAAATGTTTACTTATAACACCGACCTCAATTTTTCAACCGACACATTGCCGCTCCTCTCACAATGGTGAAGTGTGGCCGCGCAAGAAAACAGAATTCACAGTTCGAAATGAGCTTTCAGACTGTTGGTTAAGATTAAAGTGTAATGTCAGAAACTCCAGATACCTCCTCTCAGTGATACTAGTTAGTGTTTCTAGGCAGCAGAAGAGTGGATGAACCGCGTCGGGCCACACCAAGTTTTATCTCCATCACGATTTAGGAAGACGACTGTCACTCTAATACAAACCGAACAGCCGGAAAATGTGGTCTTAAAGTGAACCCAAGTGACACAATGTATGTCAAGAAAAACAACAATAAAAAGACTACGCGTTTAATCGCATCACAGCAACATCATCCACACAAGCGATGCTATTTAGAGGCAATATTTCCATTTGTTATGTCTTGAAAATAGTTGTCATTTTTCTCCCTGTAGGGCGTCCGGCTTATGTACACACATGCACTTCAGAGCGTTTCTGACCTAATACAAATATAAGACTGAAAGAATACGATTACGACACCGCAGTACGCGGCTTATCCACAGCCTTACCTTAACTAGACCGGGCGCGACTGAAGCTCGTCCCAAAAAGAGTGAATGACCGAGAGTAACCTTTCACCTTCCATGAGGCAATAAGAGGAACCCGGAAACGTTACGTCACATGACTCCATCTTTCTCAACCAATAGTCATACAGCCGCATGACACGCCTTTTACGTCCGTTGCAGCTTTCGTATGCAAACACTCCCAGCGGAAATTTGAGGTATGTTCCACGTTGAGCGTTGTAATATTACGGAAAATGTTACACCCATTGCAAAATAACAGTTGGTTATTAAAACAGCTCCCTGAGGAAATTTATACTCTGAGACGTCGACAAATGGAGGAGCATCTTTTTTTCGCCATTGCTGTTTTTCCCTACTTATGACTGTATCTATTTGATTTAGCCATTACTTGTTTACTTATGGTGATACCTGGTCCAAGTATATTGCTCCTCTTCAATAAGAGTCTTAAGGCAAGTTTTTTAACGCTACACCCTTACCTCCATGTGCACTGATCAGCCATAACATTAAAACCAGCTGCCTAATATTGTGTAGGTCCCTCTCATGCCCCCAGAACAGCTCTGACCCATCTAGGCATGGACTCCACAAGACCTGTCAAGGTGTCCCGTGGTATCTGGCACCAAGACTTTAGCAGCAGATCCTTTAAGTCCTGTAAACTGCAAGGTGGGCCCTCAATGGATCAGACTTGTTTTTCCAGCGCATCCCACAGATACTCGATCGGATTGACTTCTGGGGAATTTGGAGGCCAAGACAACACCTTGAACTCTTTGTCATGTTCCTCAAACTATTCCTGAACAATTTTTGCAGTGTGGCAGGGCCACTGCCATCAGGGAATACTGTTGTCATGAAGGGGTGTACATAGTCTGCAACAATGTTAAGGTAGGTGGTACCTAGGTGGTAACATCCACATAAATGCCAGCACCAAAGGTTTCCCAGCAGAACATTGCCCAGAGCATTATGCTGCCTTCTTCCCATAGTGCATCCTGCTGCCATTTGTTCTCCACGTAAACAATGCACACTCAGCCGGCCGTCCACATGATACAAAAGAAAATGTGATTCATCACGCATCGATGAGCCTTGGACGTTCATGACCTTGTCAACGGTTGTCATTCCTTGAACCATTTTTGGGAGGTACTAACCACTGCATACCGGGAATCACCCACAAGACCTGGCGTTTTGAAGATTCTCTGACCCAGTTGTCTAGCCATCACAATTTGGCCCTTGTCAAAGTTGCTCAGATCCTTACACTTGCCCATTTTCAGTTCTTCCAACACAACTTCAAGACCTGACTGTTCACTTGCTGCCTAGTGTACCCCCCCGGACAGGTGCCATTGTAAGGAGAACATCAATGATAATCAGTCAATCAATCAATCACTTCACCTGTCAGTGGTTTTAAATTTGTGGCTGATCAGTGTATACAGTATGTGAGTGACAAGAACAGAGTCATACTGGCTCACATGTGGCCTGGTCTGTGTTCAATAGTTAGGGAAAAAAAATGAAAATTAGATGGCAAGATAGGTACCTGAACCATAGATAAAATCTGATAATATGCATAAGAAATTATGTATACCGTATAATGTTGTGTCATTTCCCCTCTGTTGTTTCTCTAGGAGGAGGAGCTTCTATCCACAGGCCATAAGACTTCTGAACCCAGACATGCCATCACAATCCTCACAAACCAGGGTCTGCAATATTCTCTGACCGCTCCCCCTCACTGTCACTGTCCTTCCAGTGCACCTTAAGGTTTATTTACTGTTTTATTTATTTACTTATTTACTTATTTATCTATTTGCTGTTTGTTTCTTTTCCTCTTGGTGTTTGGTTGTTTGTTTGTTTGTTTTACTCATTGTAAATTTTTATGCACAGTCTCCTATCCTGAATCAGAGCACATTTCACTACATGGTATACTCAGTAACCATGTACATGACAAATAAACTCTTTTGACTCTCTCTTGGACCTCTGTTTAGCATTCTGTGTCACTTCTTGGGAAGAGTGTTATATAAAAATTAATTGAAACTGAATATACAACATTTATAAGTACTGTGAAAAAGTTGCGTGCCATGTAAAAAGTTTAAAGCTACTTATATGGGTAGGAAGTGTTTGCTTCTGAAAGTGCTTTACAGGACATTGCTAGTATAAGCACAAATAAACATTGAAAAAATAAAAAGCAACAAACCTCTTCCTCAAGGCACCACAGCCTTTTCACATATTTGTTAATTTCCACCACCAGTGCACCTGAACGAAATCAAAGACATAGTGGTTAGCTGAACTGCGTGTGCCACTGGTGCAGTTTAACAAATAAATGGGTGTATTGGCTGGCAGGTACGTAACTGCAAATGCTGGAGTGCAACGAGGGAGGTTTGGAAATGCCAAAGCTAACACAGTTCAACATGAGTAAAATCACAAATTTGTGTCAACAAAGCTATAGTAAGAGAGCAATGCCACACGAAGTCAGATATTCAGCATCTGAAGAAACTGGCAGGCTGAACACTTCAGTCCACTCACTGTCAAAAATCACTTGTCCAGTTCTTGTCTTGTAAGCACAAACCACGAGAAAGGGTGTACCCTGGTAAGCTGGGTGTGAAATCTTGGAAATAGCAACAGTAAATAAAGGTATTTAAAATGTATTATATTACTCATAACACTTTCAAATTTATTAACCAATTGTAACCAATTATAAATGAATGAAAATAAAAATAAAGCATTTCCATAAACCCCAAATGAATCTTGCTTTTGGATAATTATTTCTATAAACATGCACAATATTTCACATATTCATAAACACTGAAGAAGAGCTGCAAATAGTAGAATAAGGGTCCCGCACCAGTGTTGTGTTTCCAACTCAAATGCATTTTGGCAGCAGCTACAGAGTGAAAGTGGAAATGCTGTTCACTTTTGCTGCACAGCAGACAGAAACTGTAGAAAACACTGAGGCGATGACACTTCAGTTCAACAATAAATAAATAAACGGACGAATTTTTGAAAAATTGAGTAACCGGTGCATAACGAATAAAAATTTTCTGTACGACTTCAATTTATTTTTTTCTATGTTTGTCCCCTGCAAGGTCACCGCAGCCAAAAGGCTTTCCTGGAAATTTAGCTCACAAGGCAGGAAATATGGTGAAGAAGAGGCCGATCCATTGCAGAATCTTTTTATTATTTTTTTACCGTCTTGTTACAACATTATATTATACTTTTATTTTTATACAAACACACACACACCCAAAGATTACAATCTGCTTTAAAATAACAAATTAAAAACTCAGTTCCATGTGTGGATCACCACACGCGTCCGATTTTGGTCAACTTCTCCCCAATTTAAAATTTTTAGACAAACAATAAAAGCTCAATCACACATGTTAGGGCTGCATACCGGGGAAGGCTGTGCTTCTGTACTACATAAGTACATGTTCTTAAAACCAAGTAATCCATCTGTGTTAAAACCAGATCTACTGACATTGCTTTCTGAGGATTGTTTAACTTGACAATCCTATCAATCACACTGTCAGGTTTACAGGTCTGGTAGACAATCCTGTTCACACAGCCCAAGATTAAAGTTTAGTGCAAATATTCAGGGTGACTCGAAGGCCTGGAACCACCTACATATTTTTGAGATCTAACCAGTACCATCCTGCATCGGACCAGTGGATGTATCTGTGAGGTGCTGTGGGCGTGCTAATACAACTCGGCCTGTGTGGAGTTTGCAGTTTCTCCTTGTGTTCGCGTGGTTCCTCCTTATGGTTGAAAGACGTGTTTCAGGTGAAAGTGTCTGTAAGATGCCTTTAGTGTGTGAATGTTTGTGGTTGCTCTGTGATGAACTGGCCAGGTGTACCCATATGTTTCTGGGATACTGTATGTGGGTGATAATACAGTGGTGAGTAAATGTTTTAGGAATCCACAAGGTTTTGATGCTACATCGCCATCTAATGGCATTAAGTTGTTACTGTGGCTATGTTCTGATTGAATAGAGAAGAAAAGGTTGGGCCCATACCTCAGTGAATAGCTTAGACCCTGGGGCATCAGACTATTGCAGGGTTGCCAAACATGCACACACACACACACACACACACACACACACACACACACACACACAAGTTGGAAAGCAATAAAATTTGGTGACATATAGCTTGTTCTTACTGTCTGCATGTCAGGGTGCACATGCTCTGCATGCACACAACACAACTCCGCTACTTTTCAACTTGTTGGACTTAGTACATTAGTTCTGTGTGTGTGTACATGTGTACAGCAAGTGCAGTGTTTTAGAAAGTGTCAGCATGTGTATGTGAGTAGATGTTACAACCCCAAGGTGTTAAGGGGGAAATATTAGTGGTTTGGATGGGGACCAAAAAAAGAGCACACATGGAGGATTTTGGGTGCAATAGTGATTTACTATATACACAGGTGAGAGGGGTGATAGTGAAATATATATGTATATGCATATATACTGAATATATACACTGCTGTTCAAAAATTTGGAATTAGTTTTTTACTTTTGGAATTACATTTTTTAATGAAATCTAAAGATTGCAAAGCTCACCAATGTGCTCTTACTTCTTTGTAGAGTACCAAACAGTAGATTTTCACGGATCTGTTATTGTCTATGCCTCTGACTGACTTACTATGATTTTTGAGGCTCATAATAGGCTGCTTTACTTGGATGAACACTTAAGTTGGTCCTCACGTCGACTAACAGCGGCAATGCACTCCAAACACGAAAGCCTAATATAGAATTACCTTTAGACCTTTCTAAGTCTCTTGTGCATGAAACAATGATGCACTGACACATACAGTAGCTGGGCAAGAAACAACTGAGAATCCATTTATCCAATCACTATTGGTCCCCTAAAAGAGGGTTCTATATATAAAAAGGGCCAAACCACTACAAGGTTCACCTGATATGGATGTAAATACTCTTAAAGTAAAGCTGACAGTCTGTAAAAGTTGCTGCTTCATATAAAATCTAGCATGCTGGAATACAGAGGCAAAAAACGTGTCACTTTGTCACTGTCCAAATACTTACAGAATTCAATGTATCACACACAGTAGATGGTAGCAGTGTCCTGCATTTTCAGAAAGATAGGAATTTCTCTTAGAAGGTTCATGTTACACACACAGTGCCAAATAACAGCAGCTTGGATTATAAAGGGGATTACCCCCCAAGTAAAATCACTGAAAATAAAAATACACAATCTCCAAAATTACCATTTAATTCACTTCAAATAAACCTGATTGATGTTCTTCAGCTTTAGGCCACCATCAACTTTTTTGTTACATACCCGATGAGGAAAAACTTACAGAAACAGGTGTGCTCCATTCCCATTAATGACCAAGCAAGACATGAATCTTTAATAAATACACTGCCCAGCCAAAAAAAGTGACACACGCTAATATTTCATTGGACCGCCTTTAGCTTTACGGCATGCATTCGCAGTGGCATCATTTTGATAAGCTTATGCAATGTCACAACATTCATTTCTGTCCAGATTTGCATTCATTTTTCACCAAGATCTTGTATTGATGATGGGAGAGTCGGAGCGCTGCATAAAGTCTTCTCCAGCACAAAATCCCAAAGATTCTCAATGGGGTTAAGGTCTGGACCCTGTGGTGGCCAATCCATGTGTGAAAATGATGTCTCATGCTCCCTGAAGCACTCTTTCACAATTCGAGCCTGGTGAATCCTGGCATTGTCATCTTGGAATATGAAGGAAAAAATCCATTGATGGAAAAACCTGGTCATTCAGTATATTCAGGTAGTCAGCTCACCTCATTTTTTGGGCACATAACATTGCTGAACCTAGACCTGACCAACTGAAGCAACCCTACATCGTAACACTAAGTTAAATCCAGGTGATGACTTTTTTTTGGCCAGGCAGTGTACTGTATAATTGTTTGACCATTAATGGCACAAATGCTAACCATAAATGTATGGAGAAGGTTTTAAATCTGAAGAAAAGTAAACATTAAAAAGGCATTTTTCTTTGTTTACAGTAGGTGGCAGCATGAGAAAATAAAATGATGCATAACAAAATACAGTACAGCAGTTTTACTGCAATACTGACACGATCCCATTACACTTTTTTCATATTTCATGTGCATCATTTTGGAAAGCTGTTTACAGAGTAATCCTTAAAATGGACCATGCATGCACTTGTAATAATTTATTGTAGAAAACTGGCTATATTTGTACACTACTTATTTAAAGCCATGCAGAAGCTTCACTGTTTAACACATCAGTCTTTGCTTTGCCATAATTCTTCATTTCCATGCAGTTCAAATGTGTTTCGCCTGTGTGAGGTCTTGGCTCTGTCTGGCCATTATTCACCACAATAGTTCAGGCTCCTGTGCTTACTTTTTTCCTGCAGAACAAAGTACTCCAGCACAATATGCTTGGACAGGCATCGGGTGCAATAGCCCACAAATCCATATTATAACAATAATGGTAGCAATAATTCACGTCATCTCATAAATGCACACTTTCATTTCTGCTGTCTTGAATTTGGGTTTCTCCCTTATATGCAATTTTTCCACATAACTCTGGAGGTGTCATGAATTATGAACTTTATAGGCATAACAGAACAGCCTAAAATCTGAAATGCACTGGTGATAAAACAGAATACAGAAAATAAGCTAAAAAAAGTGAAGCAGTCTATGAAATAACTGCTTACTTTTTTGCCAGCTGTGCTGCATCAATATCCACTTTAAAAAGGAGACAATGTTTGGTCTACTTTTCATAACAAGAAATGAAGTGGCTTCTCACTTTAAGGGCACTCTGGACCAGGCAGTTTCCCGCAGAAACGCACTTTAGGAACCACTCGGTTTCACGAGAGTTGTGTTTTTAGAACACGATTCGCTTCGGCGCCAGCGTGGCAACGCAAAATCGATGAGTGTAAATTTTTCCCCGTCGAGGGATTTGTCCCGGGTCATCTCTTGACTCCGTTTGCGGAATATCTCGATGTTACCGCATCCGGCCGTACATCTCGTGCCCGTGCTCTTCCGGCAAAGCGTGGCTTCCGGCACGTACAATGTGCGTTCACAACTGAATTTTAATTAGGATATTACTGGCCTGAAATTCTACATGATGAAAGAGAACTGCAATTTTGGAAGTGCCAGATTTACTGCGTGCTCCAGCACTGGAGTCCTCTTGGCCTCAGACCGGTAGCAGCCGGAATGGATTTAATTACCACGCTTCCACGATGGGTCACTTTGTCCTTGCATTGCCGCACAGGGCCTTGAGTCATCGACTGTGGTCCAGCACCACAATATCGAGGCAGAGAAGACCTTGAGTCCCACTTGGAGCTACTGAAAGGCCTCATTAAAATATCAAAGCTGTTTACCAAAGTAGTGCGGACGGATTAATGTGGTCACAGTATCGCTCAGATTGGTTTAGGAGGGCCTTGCCGACCGGCAGTTAAACCGGTTAGCAGCGTATGTGCAAACAGTAGGGAAGGTGGCGAGATGGGACTGCTAAGAATGCAACTTGAATCCGGTGAAGTACCATGCTTTACATTAATACTACAGTTTTCTGTCCTGCATTGGGAATTTCAAGTCAAATTCCCTAACTGCATGAACAATTACTACTAAAAAAGTTTATGCTTACACCGATCAGCCAAAACATTAAAACCAGCTGCCTAATATTGTGTAGGTCGCCCGTGGGCCACCAGAGCAGCTCTGAGCCGTCGAGGCATTGGCTCCATGAGACCTCTCAAGGTGTCCCGTGGTATCTGGCACCAGGATGTTAGCAGCAGATCCTTTAAGTTCTGTAACTTACAAGGTGGGGCCTTCATGAATTGGACTTATTTGTCCCGTTCATCCCGCAGATGCTCGATCGAAATGAGATTTGGGGAATCTGGAGGCCAAGACAACACCTTGAACTCTTTGTCATGTTTCTCAAACGAATCCTGAACAATTTTTGCAGTGTGGCTCGACCACTGCCATTAGGGAATACCGTTGCCATAAAGGGGTGTACGTTGTCTGCAACAATGCTTAGGTAGGTGGTATGGGTCAAAGTAACATCCACATGAATGCCAGGACCCAAGGTTTCCCAGCAGAACATTGCCCAGAGCATCATGCTGCCTTCTCTTCCCCAGGTAAATAATGCATGTGCACCTGGCCATCCACACGATCTAAAGGCAAAGGTGATTTGTAAGACCAGGCCACCTTCTTCTGTTGCTCCGTGGTCCAGTTCTGACGCTCACGTGCCCATTGTCGGTGCTTTTGGCAGTGGACAAGGGTCAAAACGGGCACCCTGACCAGTCAGTCTGCAGCAACACAACCTCATACCCAGCAAGCTGTGATGCACTGTGTGTTCTGACACCTTTAAATCATGGCCAGCATGAAGGTTTTCAGCAATTTGTATTGCAGCAGCTCTTCTGTGGGACAGGACCAGACTGGCTAGTCTTCGCTCCCCACATGCATCAGTGAGCCCAAGGTACCATTGTTATGAGAAAATCAATGTTATTTACTTCACCTGTCAGTGGTTTTAATGTAGTGGCTGATCGTGTATGACCAGGGAGGGGCTGAAAATGGATAGATTTACATAAAGTTTTTCCCTATTGCTGACTTTAAGAGAAGTCCCTTACTGTCGACTAACTGCCCACAGCTGTAGCTCAGTTTTTTCAGGTGTGGCTGCGAGGCTCCATCCTGCTACAGCGCTTTACATAAAGGTGGGCATGAATTCACCTTGTGGACTGTGAGCACAAACAGGCTGTTAAAGACTACACATAGTCTGCAAAAACTGAAGACGTATTTTGTGTTAAATATCTATGCTCAAACAGCATTAACATTTATACATCAGTGTGAACTGAGGGCGGCACGATGGTGCAGCAGTTTCTAGTTTGAATTAGACTTGAAACTGTAGCGAGTCGGCACGTTTGCATTAGCTTGCTCCCATGGCTTTTTTTCCTCTTACAGGCCAAAACCCGTTTTTGGTGCATTTGTGGTGCATTTTGGTGCATTTGTGGTGCATTCTAAGCATCTGTATGTATGACTGTCCTGCGATAAACTGCCGCCCCATGCTGGGTTTACATCTCCCTATGGTTTATGCTTAAAAAAAACAAATGCAACCTGGTTTAATTTCACACAACGGGTGCATAAATGTGCAGGAACAAACAACTGATGTATGTCGTGGCGTTAAATCCGCAGAGATAATATCGTAGCTTATCAGGTTATATATCTTTTGAGTTGCTATGGTTACCAGGCATCTTTGTGCTTCATCATCAAATTGTGTCATATACTACCCATTGTAAATCACAGAGATCGGCTAAAGCAACTTAAACTGTTACCTGAATTTAAAAATGTGTAACAGAAAGAAAATATTTTTGAGCTAAATGATAATTCTACAGCATCTCAAAAACTACAAAAGGAGCACAGCAAGATTTTTCTTTTATGTTCTAAGAACAAACCGGCTAAGACACCCTGCTCAAGCAACAAACCTGCATGAAAACCAATATTAGACTTCCAGCAGAGGAGGAAGGCTCTTCTGCAAGACATAAAAATTTAACGCTGGCTGAATGACTTCCCTCACATACAGTTTAGCTTCCCTGAATAATAGACGGCAATTTTCTGCACTTTGTGTGGACGTGTTCTGTCATTCCAAGGTAAAAAATCCATCATTGATAGTATGACCGTACATCTCTTCTACAAAGAGACTCAGTGAAACACCGCTCCTCGACTCACCGCCTAGTGTCCTAGTCGCCCGGACACTTTAACAAAACAAGCAACAAGTGTGAAATGAAGAGAAAGGGGCTGCACTGGCACTGAATCGTAGGGGAGGCTAAATTCTATGGCTGTAGCCTCACCCAGGATAATTCCGGCCTTCTTGTCACGGCACAGTTGCCTCTAGTTTCTATAAAAGACCAGAACATTTGGCAAAGATGCTGCAGGATAGCTTAAAGCAAAAAATAATTTAGTTTACATTCAAGTAAGAGTTAGGCTTCACAAAGTTTCTTCACAAAAGAATAAACTCAACTAAGAAGTCCCTTACTGTGGCTAGTTTTCTCTCCGCAAATAGCCACACTGTGTAGAACTGCACACTATTGCTATTATTTTTGGACATCCAAACCCCTGATGAACTGTTAATCCATGGACCAATACCCAATCCCAAAGCTGTTCTGCTGGCTTGAAAAGTGGGGACTCTACTGGTCACCAAAGAAGGCACTGCCATGTTTGTAGAACCATGCTGAGATGAGTTGTTTGTGATACGGCTCATTGTCCTGCTGGAAGTATCAGTCTGGCATCGATCAGATACTCTTGGTCAACAACAATATTTTTTCTAAAACATGCACAGTTTATATTAAAACACCAATCGTGTACCAGTAATTTCCCATGCCATTACATCACCACAACCGATTTGTACTCTTGACTTAAGACAGGATGGCTTCACGGATTAATTATTTTTGTGCCAACTTCTAACTTTGCCTTTAGCATAACTGCATCAAAACTGGGATTTGATGGAGAGGGAAATGCTTTTCTGCTCTTCGGTTATATAGTTTTGATAACTGCATGTCCACTGGAACCTCCTCATGTTGTACCAAATAGGAGTCAAAGCTGATGTTGTGTTCGGCTGCTGTATGTGTTTTCTGCTACCTTTGCTGGTGCGCTTGAAGGTTCCAGATGTCCGGCTGTCATTGGTCCTTCATTCTGCCAAGCACCATTATTAACAACATCACCAACAACCTTCCAGTCAATGACCACAAGGAGATAAAATTTAAAACAGCTGATGTTCTAGGAGCATCTTGGATTTTCATTTGACTCAACTGTTTATTTGTGTTTTTGGGTGACGTGGTGTTTCCCTGTCGCCTGTATTATTGTTTATTAATGTTTGTCATGGTTAATTGACTTGGGGGAAAGTAAACGGGTAAAAATGTCATGTGACATTCTTTTTTTGTCTATTAACACTTAGTAAGGAGTGAATTTCATTAATCTATTTTGGTTTGGGTAGCCAGTGTAGGTTAGTTAGGGCATCAGCGGATGCTAAAGATTGATTTCTTTTAGTTGTGTTTATTTGGATTTATCAGTACATATGGTCCCCTGTGAATTGTATAAGAGGTTGGACACTAAGGAGGGAGAAAAGGACCTGTACCAATTGGCTAGGCAGAGGGACCAAGCTAGGAAAGATGTGCAGCAGGTTAGGGTGATAAAGGACAACGATGGAAACGTACTCACAAGCGAGGAGAGTGTGTTGAGCAGATGGAAAGAGTACTTTGAGGGGCTGATGAATGAAGAGAATGAGAGAGAAAGAGAAGGTTGGATGATGTAGGGATTATGAATAGGGGAGTGCAATGGATTAGCAAGGAGGAAGTTAGGACAGCTATGAAGAGGATGAAGAATGGAAAGGCTGTTGGTCCAAATGATATACCTGTGGAAGCATGGAAGTGTTTAGGAGAGATGGCAGTGGAGTTTTTAACCAGATTGTTTAATGTAATCTTAGAAAGTGAGACGATGCCTGAGGAGTGGAGAAGAAGTGTACTGGTACCAATTTTTAAGAATAAGGGTGACGTGCAGAGCTGTAGTAACTACAGAGGGATAAAATTGATCAGCCACAACATGAAGTTATGGGAAAGAGTAGTGTAAGCTAGGATAAGAAGGAAGATGATGATTAGTGAGCAGCAGTATGGCTTCATGCCGAGAAGGAGTACTACAGTTTGCTCCGAGGGTGTTGATGGAGAAGTACCGAGAAGGTAAGAAGGAGTTGCATTGTGTCTTTGTGAACTTAGAGAAAGCATGTGACAGGATACCTAGAGAGGAGCTGTGGTATTGTATGCAGAAGTCGGGTGTGCCAGAGAAGTATGTGAGAGTGGTACAGGATATGTACAAGGACAGTGTGACAGTAGTGAGGTCTGCGGTAGGAGTGACAGGTGCTTTCAAGGTGAGGGTAGGATTACATCAAGGATCAGCTTTGAGTCCTTTCTTGTTTGCAATGGTAATGGACAGGTTGACAGATGAGATCAGACAGCAGTCACCATGGACTATGATGTTTGCGGATGACATTGTGATCTGTAGTGAGAGTAGGGAGCAGGTTGAGGAGACCCTGGAGAGGTGGAGATATGCTCTAGAGAGAAGAGGAATGAAGGTCAGTAGGACTAAGACAGAATACATGTGTATAAATGAGAGGAAGGACAGAGGAATGGTGAGGATGCAGGGAATAGAGTTGGCGAAGGTGGGTGAATTTAAATACTTGTGATCAACAGTTCAGAGTAATGGGGAGCGTGGAAGAGAGGTGAAGAAGAGAATGCAGGCAGGGTGGAATGGGTGGAGAAGAGTGTCTGGAGTGATTTGTGATAGAAGAGTACCAGCAGGAGTGAAAGGGAAGGTCTATAGGATGGTAGTGAGACCAGCTATGCTTTATGGGTTGGAGACGATGGCACTAACCAAAAGACAGGAGGCAGAGCTAGACGATTAGAAATGAGTATATTAGAGGGTCAGCCCAGGTTAGACGGTTTGGAGACAAAGTCAGAGAGGTGAGATTGTGCTGGTTTGGACATGTGCAGAGGAGAGATTCTGGATATATCGGGAGAAGGATGCTAGGGATGGAGCTGCCAGGCAAGAGGAAGAGAGGAAGGCCTAAGAGGAGATTTATGGATGTGGTGAAGGAGGACATGCAAGTGGTGGGGGTGACGGAGAGAGATGCAGAGGACAGGAAGAAGTGGAAGCATTTGATCCGCTGTGGCGACCCCTAATGGGAGTGGCCGAAAGAAGATGAAGAAGTACATATGGTCCCCGACTTACAATGGGGTTACTTTCCGATAAAGCCATTGTAAATCGAAAATCCATTTAATGCAGGTATGCGTCACTTAATGATGGGGTCACTTCTGAGAAATGCGTCATTGGGCAATTTCATCGTGGCGCAAACATCATAGAGTGTACAAGCACCGCATCACGTTCGCTTTGACTTGTATACAGTAGAGTGTAGCCCAATGCTCTTAGGGTACAAACCACCATCATATATGTAGTGTTGACCAGCACTTTGTTAGGGGGCACATATCTATACACCTAACCTTCCATTATGCCTGTGGCTGCTTCAGCAACAGAATGTAGGCAGACTCTCCCCATCTTCAGACTGAGCACTGATTGGATGACTGATTGGTGTAGGAACCAATCGTGGACAAGATTTAGTTCGAAACTTGAACTTCCTGTCAGTGCTCAGTTTCTGCTCCCCTTTGTGAACGCTCCTGCAACCTCTATCTTTCTAAGACTTTGTATTTTGTTTATTTTCAAATGTGGAATGTTCTTTTTTTGTTTACTGTCAATCATTAATGTTAGTGGCTATCGGCTAATGGTAACACTGTTGGAAACATAAAGAGTTTAACTGAACTTAAACTTACTACCATGGTGTCTCACAATTGCTTCCACCAACCCACACATAACACCTAACGAACATCATAGCCTAGTCTAGCCTACCTTAAAAGTCATTTCGGCAACTATGGGCTTGTTGCCTTCATGCTGGGCGATTATCTTGAATTTCTCCTCAAGAGTAATTGCCTTCCTTTTCTTCTCACCAGAAACAGAGGACACAGATGGGCATTTCATACATGTGATGGATGTATGAAACGCAACGTAGATACAGGGGGTATCCAAAAAACGCAGAAGAGCAGCAACACAGAGCATTGTAGAGTATCGGTTGTATACTCCAGCAACAGCATGGCAAACTGGGAGATGAGGATCGCTGCCACTGCCCAGCATCATGAGAGTGTATTGTACAGCATATCTCTTGCCTGGAAAAAAAAATCAAATTTCAAAATTCAAAGTATGTTTTCTACTGAACACATTTTGCTATTGCATCATCGCAAAGTAAAAAAATCTTAACCCAGGGACTGTCTGTATAGCTTGAATCATGTTAAAACTGCTCGTGTTTTCTTTACCAGGTGTCTATATTTGTAAGAAGTCCTCTGTGTGTGTGTGTGTGTGTGTGTGTGTGTGTGTGTCTATATATTCAGTATATTCATATTCACATTTCACTTGTATATAATAAATCACTTTGCACCAAATCCTCCATGTTTTTCTCTTTATTTTAATTCCCATCCAAAATCACCAGCGTCCCAAGGAGTTAATGCTACACTCCTGTACCCCTAGACATTTTGGCGATGCAACACTAAAGCCAGTTCTGTTTCAAGGTCTGACAAGTTTTGTTTTCAGAGATGCCTCTCTGTACACCGCTTTTGTACCAAAATGTAATTTTTGGACTTGTGCACTTCCTGTCTGCTTTAATGGTCATTCTCCTTTGACCTCTCTCTTTAATGAAGTGTTTCTGCCTACAGAGTTGCATGTTTTTGTCTACTACATATTTCTCTGTAAGCTGCAGACACTTTTGTGGATGAGCATGACCGGAACCTCTATGTACAACTGTACCGCATTCAGGATTGCTTAGATCACTTTGTCCAACAGTTACTGACCCTCTGGATCCTGTCTGCACATATTATGCACACCCACTTACAGCCATCTGATTGACTGGATTAGTGGGTTATTTGCAGATGCTTTTTATAACATTGCTGGTGCATACAGTGCTTTGCAAAGGTACAAACGTGCTCTTCGGACTCTGGACAAACTCCCACGTTTTGCTGGATAACAAAATTATCCCTTAATATTTTTTCCCATAATAATACTGAAAATGAATTTGTATAAATTAACACGAGTTTTGCAGCACAAGCTGCTGACATCAAGACTGGAAAATTCGTTACGATGGAACCTGCTACCCAACATCCAGCGACTGCACACCAGCTGGGAGGAAGGGGCCTACAAAACAGCCATGACTGCATCCAAACAATGTCCTCTAATGATGAGATGCTAGAGGATTGTCTCAAGCAGACAAAGAATGTGGATAGCAGGGAAGCAAGAGAGGGAAGCAAGTTGCAGGATGGGTCCCTCCATGGAATGTACCATCAATAGCAGAGGGGGCTAACATGAGGAGATCCTACCAATGACGGGACAGAAGGAGGATACAGATCACTGAAAATGCTATTAAAAACAAATAAATAACCCAGAAATATTTGCATCTTTGAAAATTTGTAGCACAAGGTGTACATGTACATTAAATTGATGCAGTAGCTACTTTGGTCCTATTCATCACAGGGACCAACCAGCCATCATGATTTTGTATATTTTCTGTCCTCACACCCCATTTGTTCATAATACTCAAATAATGATCAATTTGGTGCATGGTGAAATAATGACAACATCTCTGTCCTTGGCAGATCGCGTTTTACACAGCTATTAAAAAAAACAAAAAAGTTATCTATTTTCAAAATGAATATGTAAATCAAATTGGCAGTTGGCATTACTGGCCATTCATTTATTGTTATGCAAAAAATTATGGTGGACGCTAACAAGGTCTGCTTACACCTCTGTTACTCGGGGGAGATGATGCGTATTGTGAAATGCCAACATGCTGACAGCTGCCAACAGTTAGGTGCCTTTTTGTTTGTTCCATAGAGCATGAAGATACATCTGGTGGGCGAAAGCGCTCAGACTTGGAGTCCTCGCTTGCTGCACCAACCAGAGAGGTGCAGGATAGCTGGATGGTGGCGCGGCGTCCGACATCCATATTCATAAGGGTAAACACGAGAAATTAACTCCTGTTCTTTGTATTCAGTTAAAAAGGAAGGAAGTGTGTCAGTTACAACTTTGACCGTTGCTCTTGAAAACCCTTTTTCTTTAGAGGTTCTTCAATAATCCGTAAAAACTGAATATTCTGATATCATTTTGCCACTTTACAGTCATTAAACAGTAAAACCAAGAACAAAGCAAATTGTGTTTGATTTATCTTGACATTTTTGACATTTTCAGCAAGTGTGAAATATTTAATTTTCTGTTTAGCTCACTTCTGTGGGGTTTCAGTAATATCCCTGTTAATTTTGATTTTGCATCTCAGAAAGAGCTGAGCAATACGAAACATTTATGTTTACAATTATTTTGTTTAGCTGATGCTTTTCTCCAAAACAACATATAATGACTATTATTTAACTGATGCTTTTATGCAGTCATTCACCCATATAGGCAGTAGAACAATGTAAAACAAATACACACACACACACACACACACTACAGGCAGTTTAGTCATCAACTCATCTGAAACACAAATTTGGGAGAAAACCCACATCGCATCACACAAACCTGGCGCTGTACAACCATCTTGCCTTGAATTCATTTGCATTGTTTTCATAGATACGTTTTGTTTTTATGCAATAACATTTCCATTATTGTATAAAACACAGATGCTGGGTGACGTATGCATCTTTGCTTTCTTTGTAAACACTAAGTGTGAGGGGTAATAACTGGGAAGCAGCTGAAGCCATACAGGTAGATGGCCACTCACTACTAAAGAGAAATGACTGAAGGGAAGCTGCCTTTTAATCTGTACTACAATGACCAAAACTGACTGTTTGGTTTAACGTATGCATCTGAATGGATCTGGTGATATTTTAGCATATGTGGCGGCCTGGCATAGCTTAATGAGGGGGTGTGACATCATCCTCAGAGATTGATCGATCGATCGATCGATCGATCGATCCAGCAATTAAGTCATTGTTTTAAATGGAGGTTCAGCAGCATCACCTGGAGCTGCTGGTTTTTGCTGGAAGGACTGACCTGTGATGTGTGTCATGTATGCAAGAACTTTCTTGCAGGAAGGTGGACAGGGCTCTCTTGCCTTCAGGTATTAATCTGGTAGTTTCTATTCTTAAAGATGTTCTTTCCCTACAGGTGCCATTTACCACCTGTCGTTTTGTCTATTGGTACACTGTGTTTGTAGTTTGTTTTTATTCCATTGTGCAAGCGCTGGGGACTGGCAACAACTTTTTGGAGGACCTTTGGTGGTCGTGTTTTGTGGCGTTTGCGTTCACTGTCCATCCGGATCGCAGGTGGAGTGGTCACGTGGTCGTCGGCTTTACAACAGCATAGCGCCGATCGTTGGAGACACGGGTCCCTATAAGGTGGCAAGATGGTGTCATTGAACTGGTTTGCTCCACTCTGTTCAGTCTATTGTGTTGTTGTTGTTTCTTGTTTTTGTGCCATTTTAGCTTACTGTTGGGACTGGGTTGGTTCTGGTGCCAATGCCTCACTGATATTGATTTGCCCTCTCTGGAGGAGGTACCTTTCTTTCAACTTGTGTGTTTTAAATAGTCTAATGTTTTATTGTTGTATGAGCTCATAGGGAAAGGGTGTGGTGACTGTAATCTCTATCCGGTGGGCACATTTTCTATGAGGGACCCCAGTCTTCACCACAGTCAGTGGTTGTGTTTTTGAGTTTTTAATGTGGTGTTTTTTAATACATTGCAATAAAATAAGTTATAATGGATATGACACCTAGTTCTTTATAAGAGTTTTACTGTGGCCTCAGTGCAGTTACTATTTGCAGCAACTTTTCCCTGGAATTAATCTCCAGGGTGGCGTAGTTGACCAGACTGCAAGGGCCTTGCCTGATGTGTCAGGCCACACATAAATGGACAAGTTCTGGGGCTCGGGAATACATGCGAATCTTTAGTATGGAAACTAATACCTTTTTTTTCAATTTGAGACTTTGCTGTTACAAGGGTTTTTGTCACAGAATTAAATTTATAAGATGGGAGAAACCTATTGTAAATACAGTTGTTTGGGTAATAGTTTCACTTGGGAGTTTGAATATTCTAAATGATGTTTTAATAAGAAACGTTAACTCACATTTGCAAAAAAATGATTTTTAAAATTGTCACCCAAAAAAAATTCCTTCCAAAATCCGTGATAGTGTGCAGCCCCTGCCACAATTGGCGCGTGTCACCCTGGTGGAAAAGTGACTCGACCCACTCCCAGTACCGGCGCGTCATGTCCTTCACTGTACGCCGTACGCCATATGAAGCTACTTTGTAAGCACTCATGACACCGGTGGTGAGTCCTGCGTTGTACGCAGCAGTGCACGCATTCACTGCTTTGCGGACTGTTCCATCGACCCATGGTTTTTGGTTGGCAAAGCTCTTAATTTTAACCATGGGGACAATGTTGTCTTCCAGCATGCCAACAAAGCTGACCACAACCTCCGTGAACTCGTTGACGTCGCCCGAACTTGTCCTGAATATTTCTCAGTCGATGTCATCGAGCGCATCCTGTAGCGCGGCTTCCGATCAGGCAGATCAGCACTTTACCTCCCTCGTGGCCGGAGCCTCAAGACAAGACTTTTGTTTGTAAGCCGGCACGAGGAGAACAGTGTTGTGGTCTGACTTCCCAAATGCCGGTTGTGGAATACCTTTGTAGCCCTGCTCGTACAGCGTGTAGCAGTGGTCCAGCGTGTTGTCCCCTCTAGTCATGCACGCAACATGTTGGTAGAAGTCCGGCATAACTTGTCTGAGGTTTGCTTTATTAAAGTCCCCTACACTATGGTTGCTGCGTCCAGATGGTTGTGTTGAGTTGTGCTGAGTGCCTCGTGTAGTTCAGACAGGGCTGTCCCAATGTCCGCATGAGGCAGAATATAAACCGCTGTGGCGATAACCAAGCTGAACTCCTGAGGCAGGTAAAAAGGACAGCACTTGATAGTCAGGTGTTCCAGATGAGGCGAACAGGACCGAGAGAGAACAGAAATGCTCTTCACCTTGCACCACTTAGTGTTGACCATGAAACAGACTCCCCCACCTTTGGATTTGTTGGCCTCCGCTGTTCTGATCATGCGAAACACAGAAAAAGAGTCAGACGGAGTCACTGCCTGGTCTGGCACTGGGGGGGGGTCAGCCATGTCTCTATGAAACACAGGATGTTATAGTCCCTCACATCCCGTTGGAAGGTCACTCTTGCTCTAAGATCGCCCAGCTTGTTTTCCAGCGAGTGGATGTTCGCGAGCAGAATGCTGGGCAGTGGAGGGCGATGAGCTCGTTTCCTCAGTCTGTTCTGAACTTTGGCGTGGGTCCCCCGGTGTTTCTTTGTGTGTCGCCGCAGGGTCTCTCGGTCGCGTCCTTTATCGCCATCTGTTGTCCGGAGTATCTCAGCCAGCCACGACAAATCAGGTTTGAAGAGTTCAGAAACCACGTAAGGAATCTGATTCCCAATTTCCCAAAGTGTCACACTGTAATACAGTACCAGTCCCATTGATATAGGAAGGAACGGTAAGAATAGGTAGAACATTAAAGAAAAAACGCAATCAGAATAGGCGTCTGGATGTAGCTGCGCCATCTTGGTACAGCAAGCACACCTTTCCAGGTGTCTCTCAAAATCGCCTGTAGCTTTTCATGAAGAGGAACTCCAAGAGATACTGGCGTCAAGTGAGGATTTGTTTCAGTATTGAAGCTATGCGTAGAGGTCAGACCAACTGTACGAAACCAGAATTTGTCCACCTTTCACAACAGCTCCAACGGGTGATATTCCACATTCCCAAAATTAGTTTTCATTCACTCTCGGGTCTATACTGTTGAGGTCCACACCACTCATCCCACCCCTTGGCCACCCTTCACCTTGCAGGCAGCGAACCCATAAGGCTCCTCATTGCCATTTCAGGTTATGACCAACTAAACTAGGTGGGTCATCCAGTCACCACGCACTCATCAGCAAAGATCACTCCAAGGGTGGGCCTGGTAGCCCCAAGCCTTTTTGTGTAGTCATGGGTCACCATGGACCTTTCTTTGTCTAAGCTTTCTACCCCATTATTACTTGTCAAGGGAGATCCTACCAGGAGTTCTAGACACCAGACAACATAGCTCTACAGTTCATGAAGGCATGCAAGCCCCACCACCACCATGAGGTAATGGTCCATCAGTGGGAACACTTTCTGGAGAACTAGTGAATTGCCTGCAGAAACTGGTGATTCTTATCACCTTGACTTTAACCCAGTAACATTAATGGAGACAGTAGATGGCATACTGGCTTTCCTGGTTTTCCTTGCGTGTAGGGAGTTCCTCAAACTGCAGTGTAGAAACACAAGATAAGTTTCTGGTTAGGAAGAATAATATTTGTAGCTATAGCCATGACAAGCTATTACATTTCAGAAGATTTAAAGTAACATTTTCATATTTCCAGTAAACATGCAACGTTATGCTATTTAATTGCACTTATCGAACATTTCCCACTTATGGGCTATGGAGCTTCTCACTGAGCTATTGACAAAACGACAGAGATGTTTAAATCTTCTTCCTCCTCGGCCAGGCATTTTGAGCCCTTGCAGCAGTTTGCGGACTGCTTAGCAGACCCTCTGAGTCCTTGGCCTGCTTAATCGGCTTTAAAGGGAACCGCACTCTGGGAAATGTGTGCGGTAATTCTTCATTTACAAGCTCGGCGAGGGATTAACAATGACTGTAATTGCCAATTCGCAGTCTCTCAGGTTATGAAAGGACAAAATAAAAAAAGACCTCCACTGTTCTCCAGAAGTCAACTACTTACTTAAGCTGATGCAAGTAAGTACTGAATCGCTTGTCTTCTAGAAATCTTCCCCAGCGGCGCTATCCATCGTCTATATTTCAGCCATAACTAATAAATATATTGTCTGAAAAGGAAGCTTGATTTGAAAGTCTTATTTTTATGAAACAAAACAAGTTTGGTGTTTGAATATTAAAAAATGACCAGCAGTGCGCAGCTAAGGGTGGTCTGAAAACCCCAATGGGAGGTGCAGAATTTGAACATGAGTAAAGTAGGGTTGACCCGAAGGATTCCATACGGTCTGGTTTGTGTTTGATACCTTTGCAATTGTATAAATAGAGTAAATATTACTACTGCAGCACAGTACATTTTTTTATGGCCCCAGCCTACAGGCCTTAGTTAATATTTACAGCACTGGAAATTATGTGAAGTTGGAACACATGCTGAATTTTCCCATTTATTCCTTCCACCTCATCTCCATTTGCAATGAATCACTGTGATCATCTTTCCAGTCAATCTCTGACTCTCAGTTCTACTAGTGGTTCCGTTTGTGTAAACTTTACAGAAAATGATGTTTTGGAAAAATTCAAAAACTGTGCTTCAACACTCTGGGGACTGTACCTGGAGTGCTTCCTTTGCTGTGAAACACACTTGTTGCTGCTTCAGAGAAGTGTTCACTAAATGAATAAAAGGCCACGTTCACAGAAGAGGACTTTTTTTTAGTTTAATGGACTTTACTAGACAAAATTTTCATTTAGGGTCAGAAGTACCTGTGGCTCGAAAAACAAACCGTGCATAAAGAACAAACAGGCAGGCAAACAGAGACTGAGCTTTACAGATAGAGATTTTGAGCATTTTTTATTTCTTTTTTTTTTACATAAAATGTTGGCTTTTTTCTGAGACACATGATGAGACATAAAAAAATTAAATGATTAAATTGTTAACTTAGGCAGACATATTCAAAGGAGATATAGAGATAATAAAATAACTTTTGCTCTGGTATCAAAATATACCATGCTAATTTACACTGCATTTATATTACTCTCAAAAATATCTTTAAATTAGTGCCATCTTTAGGGTTTAAGCAGCAACGGAAGAGTTTAGACCTCCTGGAATTCAGTGTTTTTATACATGCTGCCTTCAACCTGTGAAACCCTGGTCTCCCCATAAAATAAAACACAGCATAAAAAAGCCCACGACATTCTTAAGTTTGAATTTGTCATACTTCTCGTATTTAAATAATTGCAAGAATTGGCCATAACAAAAAATGTGACCGTTAATGAAATTGGCAGTTGTAGCCATCGCAGCTGATAAATGCCAAGAAAACGTTTTCGTACTTTCTTCAGCTTTAAAAACGTCTATCACTGCACATCACCTTGTGGTCCATTATATACGCAGACATCTGTGTTACCTTTGTAACTATTATTAATATTATTTTCTCTTTTTCAGACCTCTATTATATAGCGTAGATGTACTTGTCAGTGCAGATCGGGTTGCAATTCTTCATTATCTATGTTGTATGTGAACCAGCATTTGGTTTGGAGATGGTGTTACAAATGAATAATTATTTTATTCAACAATAATGATAAGTAAACAGATACGTACTAGATATATCATGCAAGATAACGGCCTAGATTTAACATCATAACAGAATTTCAAATACACTGAACAGGTTTCATAGCGACTTAACAGAACAACACAGCTACATCCGTTGCTGAACATCAAAGACCATAACATTCACAATGAACCGATGCAAATCGATGTTTAAAAATGAACACCGGGCAACGTAAAAAATGTTTTTTTGCTAAGATAAGTTAGACTGAAAAGTGTAAAAATGTTTTTATTTCATGAGCGTTTTGTTTGAAAAGTGAGCAATACCAGTAAGTGAACCACACCGACAAAATCCCTTATATACTGTATGTGTATAAAAACTATTTTAGCAACATTTGGAATGCACTTCTGTTTACTCAGAGTTGTACGTTGCTTTAGACAAAAGCATCTCCTAAATGAAATGTTAACAAAAAGTAAAACGTTTACTTTTTCGATAACCTCTCTTTAAGATTGCATGCATTATTTTTCTTGAAGCCGATTGTCTCCAGTACTATTGCTCTTGGACAGCTGATACAAAAATGTATTATATATTAAAGTCACACCAAGAAAATCCAGATAAATTGCTTGATTTTTTTTTTTTTTTTTTGCTTTTACCCCAAACAAAATACTAAAATACACAGAAAAACTAGTTAACACGGTTTGGGTTAACATGAGAAAAATATACATTTACGTACATGCACACTACACGTAAACATTCCGAAGAGAGTCTTGCAAGAAAGTGCTTTACGGAGAAGGTGAACTGTTACCTGTTATGGCTAGAGGATGAAGACTATGAAGACAGTGAAATGGAAGCCATCTTTCAGAAAGTATGTCTCACTAAGTTCTGATTACATTATACACTGCATGCATAGTGTGCCTGTTAGTATACAGTGTGTACAGTGCATTATTATTGCATTTCATTTCAACACTAAAACCCAGCGTTGCCATGGCGACCATGAGAACAAGGGCTGATGTATGGCAGTACAACAACTTACAGTGCAGTTCTGAAGAAACTTCAACCATCTGGAAACTTGTCTGATCATATGGCTCTTGCTCATCTCACACTTTGCAAAGCCGGTAAGAACCACAACCACCGACCAAACCATTAAACTAGAAAAATCCATCTAAACATGCAGTGCAGCTACATCAGTCTGGACATATTGAGCAATTAGACATAACTGTGCTTCTAAAATCATCTGAAATACCGACACAAAGACCATCTTCTATACAGTGCTATGTTGCCAAACTCAGAAGAGACTTTTCTTTGTTGAGCTTGACAGCTATTTTGAAAATTGCTCAAAAACTACTAAAGTGCATAAAATCCATATTAGATTCAAACATTTATGTGGACATGAGCCATACTGTACAACCCTATTTGTCAACAGATTCTTACTGTTAAAACTTTCTCTGTGTAGGAGACAAAGTGCAGTAAAACAGTAAACATGAAACGAACGATCCTTTCGTAAGAAGTCAAACACATTCTTTGTAAATTAATGGAAAAATAGGCATCTTTGCATTTCTAAGATTGCCATATGAGTGACATTGCCAAATTATAAAGCTTAAAAGAACACCAACACGCAACTGCTTTCCCTGGACAGTTTGTAACAATATGTGCTACTATAATATATGCAAACAACATATGCCACTATGGTTTTTTAAACATTCTCAAACTTTGTCCAGTTTCGTTCATTTTCAGTTAAATTCACTTTTTCTTCAACTGGCGAGCGCAGCTGGGGTTGGAAGTCCATTAGTAATTCAAAGCCGTAAGTCTGCCCACTACATCATAATCAATAAAAGCTTAATAATATATATTAAACCCTTAATTTTTCACAATTTAGGCTTTGTTAAAAACATCACATCGAGTTGTAACAAATTACATTTGTGGTATGACACGGATATTGCAACAGTAACTAAAAACATGCTGAATTAAAAATCTGTGAGACTCTATAAACCGTCCTTCTGACGCACCCCCCATAACCCTCTCTTCCTATTTTTCTTTTGAGTTTTTTACTATCAATTAACGGCCGGAAATGGAAACAGCAATTTTGGCTCAGTGAAACATAAACAGAGCATGAAGACAAGGCAGTTAAAACGAATAAATTGGGAAACGGCCGAGCGAGATTTGTCACGTGGATGTGCGCAACACAAGGCGGAGGTGTACAGCTCACAACTATCCTGTGGGGAGTGCAGCGATGCTGACATCACCTGTTCAGGTGCTGATGTGATTGTGGCTCAGACTGTGTCTTCCCTAATGCCTTCCCTCCGGGTTTCCTCTGAGCGCTCCAGTTTCCTTCCGCAGTCCACGGACGTGTTTTCGATTGGACAGGTGATTGAAAATTGCGTGTGAGCGTGACTGTTTGCCCTGTGAAGGAAGGGCGTGTACCCTGATCAGTGTTGCACCCTGTGCATGTGGGATAGCCTCTAGACTTCAGGACCCTGACTTGGACAAGCAACAACTGCTAGTGAGTAAATCAGTAAAATATTTTTAGCCAAACCGTCACTCCAAAAACAGCAAACTACTAAGTAGTGCAAACTTTGCTCAAATAGGTGGCTTTCGGCATCGCAGCGGTGCTGAGCCCTCAGTGGCAGCCCTTCCTCCCAGGTGTGTACGGTGACCCATGTTCCCGGCTGATGCACACATCCCCTTCTGAGTTGTCTGCAAAGTCTGGCACCGGCAGGCCAGACAGGATCATCAAAGATTTGTTCCAGATCATAAAGGTGGGCACTACCGGCAGCAGGTAGGAGATTTCAAAGGTGTGCAGGTGTTGGGAGTTCATGGCGTCGTAGAAGGACAGGGCGTTGTTGTCGTAGTTTAGCAGCACGCCCAGGCGCCGAAGCTGCAGGCTGGCCTCCAACAGCATGTCCTTGCCGTTGTGCCGCACCATGAAGTTATTGTTGCAGCGGATGAACACCCACGATGAGGAATTCTTCCCACTCCACTCGTTCTTTGGAGCTGACTTGTATGCAATTCCCACAGCGTACCTAAAGGAGAACACAGTTAATGCCAACATCTCGTAAAAACTGCGCTCACCATACTCTGCGCCGCTGTGTCGCCAGTTTTACCCCAGTTTACCACAATACAGGTTGCAACAGCAGCCCGGCTCTTGAAAGACGTGGGTAAAGAAGCCCAGCTGTAAAAACCCTTAGGCGGGGTACTTACCTTGATTTGCTCCAGTAAAAATTACTCTTCCGAGCAAATGCCAGCCACTGTGAGCTTAACGCCTGGAGAAAAGCGTAGGCATTTCGTTCTGCCTTTGGAGTTCACATCTGGTTCGTCTTCCAGTTTAATTCCTAACAGCGGAGTGACACTTTCCACAAGAAGTGGTAATTACTGTACGACTGTACTCTAAAAGTGTCTGAACTGTCCAAAACTGTATAAACAGCGACTTTAACGTGATTTTCCGGCCCTGGCAAAAACTTTCATTAATGCATGCCTTCACGCATGTCTGACATCTGCAGTGACACCTGCACGTGACTTGTGTCTGGTTCCATTTACTGGCTCAATTTTTTCAGTGTTGCACAGTTAAAATTACGGTCGGTTTAACCGAAACGACAGAAGGGCACACGTATACATCTAGAATAAAGGTAAACAAGATGCTCTTGCGTCCCAGAGAGATGGCATCTGCTGAGTGAGTACGACACGTGTGCGAATGCTCAAAAGCACAACTTGCCGGAGTTAAACCCAGTAAGCAAAATTCAACAAGTAAAATAAAATGCCACCCCAATGAAATTAAAATTGTGTAGCACAGCAAATCTGAATAATGGGTGAGGCTGAATACTGAGCTACTTTGTGCTCAGTAAGCTGCCAGAGGAATAGCTGGCGTTATCCACAATACGCTGAGGCAGTACAGAAACCGACCTCACGAGCACAAAGGTTCTCCAGATCAGGCTGTGGTGATCAGTATCAAAACTGCAGCCGTAGGTTTTGGGTCCCGGATGATCTCACAAGTCCTGTTCCAAGCCCCTGGAGCGAGCAATGCCTCTTACCAAGTACACGCTCCCAGCAGCACTTCCCAGTAGTGGCAGCCACTGTCGATGAAAACATTTCCCGCCACCCCATAGGAACTCGTGCTGCTGAATCGCTCAGGCGTGTGGCTCTTCTTCAGAGAGCTCTCCTCCTTCTCCATGGCCAGGAAGTCATTAGATAGGCGCAGCTTTTTGTGGGCCATCTTGGGATCCAGCTTGAAGGGCTGGCCTAGAAGAATGAGGCAAACACGCATGCTTGATGATCTTCTTAAATAGAACGGAACATTTGTAAATAAATTCAAATGCATTCTGTTGTGCACAGTGAATGGATTTTCAAAAGAGGCTTTGAAATGGAAATGGCGCAGAAGAAAATTCTGGACAAAACAGCCCTCGGAATGTCAGAAAAGGCTAAATGCGGCAGTCTGAGCCACCGGTGACAAACAAATCTTAACTGGCACAGAAAAGGCATTAAATAAAAAGGATATCCAAAGCCTCTACCTCAGGCTTAAGAACCAGTAATAGAGTTGTCACCCAAACATCTTCGGCGAACACACAATGATGCGTCAAAGTGTTTCTGCACAGAAACATTATCAGCGTGTGTGAGGCTTTGAGCTGCTTATCGTGGCCCCCGATGCCACTTTCAAAAGCAGCTCATTTAAGGCCTCTCCAGCATCATTTGAACTCACTACTACAAATAGACCAGAATTAGGAATTGGTATTTACACACCGGGCAAAAAAAAGGAGAGTCGCACTAGAGGCAGCTGTGTTTACCTCCAGGATCTGGCAGCCGACACCCTGCACGCAGAGAGCAGCATTTCACACCGTCGAATGGGTCATATCGATACATTTGAAGCCGTACAATTTTTCCGTAGAAGAACAAAACTAGGCGGGTTTGCTTAAAGGGATTAGACCCCTGTATCGGCTGGCACGTAAGATTCAGACACCTTATATCCTCCCACCAAGCGGGCCAACTCCAAAAGGATTAATTTCCACTGAAACGACAACTACTGACGTAAACTAGAAGCAATAATGAAATCGTGTTGTGTTCACCACTACATTTTTTAGCCCCCAAGTGTCCCATACATCAGATTTTACCAGCAGAACGGCGCGTGATAACTCAGCAATAACACGTCTATGTTTCTGGCATTTATTTCGATTATTTTTTCTGTTTTTAAAGGGATACAAGTGGGTGCGGATGAAGAACTGTAAAGCGAAAACCATCGTTCCTACACTTTGCAGCTGCCACAGCAACAGTTCCGCAGCACGTACACGAGCTGCTCTATGCTTGCGACCCCACATTTATTTTTTTCTCGGCCCAGGAGAGCGATTCGGATGGCTTCTCAGCTGGCTGCTGAGGTTTATTATGAGCTGATGGTTCATAACTGTTGATTTGTTCCCTTTTCGTGCATCGTGGTTTTATTGGTCACATAAAATGGCGCATCCATCCACTTCCTCAGGCGCTCCAGTTTCCACCAACAGTTCAAAGACATGCATTTTAAGTTAAATGGGCACTCTAACCTGCCTATGGCCTGCGTGTGTGTGTATGCGCTTTCATACCAGGTGAGGCTGTAGACCACCGTGACCCTGAACAAGATAAAACAGTTAGGGGTGATGGATGGATGGTTGGATAGATATTGCTCAGGGAAGATACAGAAGTTATTTACCATCACCAACTTTTGTCGCTGGATCACTAATATGTAGAAGACATTCCAGCTCCACACACTCTGAGTTGGACCTGTAGTTAAGCTGTGCCACTGTTTACTAAAATGAAAATCACAGATGGATTCAAAAACCATATCAAATTGTGTGGAAAACCACCAGCATATGATATTTGTAAATTATATTACAATATACATGACGTGTGCCCCCCACCTTTAACTCGGAATACATCAGCGACGCCGGTGTCAGTATCAGCCTGTGAACGGTCCGGTACTGTACATACGGTACCATGTGTTACAGACATTAATGACAACGTTGTGTTTCTAGTTAGGCAACTGGTATTTACAGTGTTTTACTGCACTGAAGTCATGGTTATATATGGTTTTTGGATGGGCTGGGAGCACATTATTTACTTTTTCCCTATTTAAAATTATGGGAAATTCTCTGTCAGAGAATTCATTATCCCACATTTTTCAGTGACAAATTAGAATTAGAATTGGATTCAGATACTGAGGGATTACTGTATGCCAAAATTGCTGTCATAGCTACTTTTTTCACTAGGCAACTGTCAATGTGGGCCGCCGCTTCAGTCCAGGCTGCAGTCGACTGTTCTACGTTGTTGTGTCGCTAAAATCAAATATCGCGTCACTCCACAAAAGCAGAAGTGCAATGTGGCTACTGGTTAACCTGGTCTGGAGCTGTCAGCTATATCAGCTCTTGAGTCAGAGCAAATTGTTTGGGCTCGATCGCCGGAACAAAGACGCAATCTGCTTTTTAACAGTAAAATCACACTTTGATTTTTTTTTAAAATTACCAGACATCATCTACTGTTACCTACAGTCAAATTAAAAAGCTGGTAAATGGCGGCTACATTAAAATATTAGTCCAGTAGCCTAGGAAGCAAAAAGAAATGAACACAATTAATTTAATTTGTAGTGGTTTATACAGTTTGTGTTTTGTAAATTATTATATAATTATTTTATTACAGATTAGCATACATGAAAGATACAGTCTGGACCTTAGCAGCAGTTCATCTACTAGCAGTCCAGGTGCGGGTATAAAGGTTTTTTACAACTTGGCATGATTGTTTAAACTTGTAAGTATAGAAAAGGGTGAGCATTGGCATTAAGGAGGGCACCACCCCTATCGTTCCCAAGGGCCCACAGATCATCGGCCATTTTGGGTGTGCACTAAAAGTTACGTGGATGGTTTTTCTATTCTGTATGTATGCCTTCATACGTTTTAAAGTTGTGCACAGGTATACATTTGTTTTGAATAAACAACACGCTCAGGGGATCCCTGCTTCGGTTCATCGGTGACCCTTGGGAGAACTGGTCAAGTTAAAAGTGGGAATTACCATGGGGCAGTAACTCCAGCCCTGGACTTTTCACAGTGAAATTCCCCTGGGATTTCTAAGCACGATCAGAATCGGGCTGGAAAAGGGAACAGCCGTGCACTGCAGTTGTATCTCAGCTGTTCTCCTGATAGGATCATGTCTTGTGCTTGTTGTTCAAATATGTTGTGCATTAAAATCACGGTCATCTTCCTCACATTATTAAGGCAAAATGCCTTCTAAGACATTGGAAGCACTTGAGAAGAACTCCTCGTTGAATTGTTATAGAGGCATTTAAGAGTGCTTTAGTGTCATTGGGGAAAATTGGTTGGGGGTGTTGGGATGGGCTCGGAATATATTATTACTTTATCAAAATTTGCTATCTGACACATCCTCAGGAATGGATTAAATTCATATAGTGCAGGATGCTTGAAGTATGTGTTGAGCTCAGCTGGGGAAATTATTTGTTCAGTTAACCTTTCTTCCAAAAAATTTTTAAAGTTTGACATTTTTTAAACTCCCAACATAGAATATTTAATATTTTTGACCAAACAGCACCTATGGAACAAAAAGTGTTGTTTTAATACTGAGATTGAGAACAGTCACAGAATCAGCGATGAAAATGAAGATCATTTCATCTTTCACTCACAATGAGATGTACAGGTTCCACAAAAGTGTAATGTTACACATATGGTTGCCTACTCACCATGCTAATCACTTATGCAGGATTGCTCTGAGGCATAGGCCATTACACATGTCAGGATCACCTGGTTGTGATGCCAGTCCAGAGGGTGGCCACACACGCTCCCTCATACACTATAGGCAATCTAAATTTAAATCCCCACGAAACAGGTCGACAGTGGGAGGAAACCAGAGCACTCAGAGAATACCCTCGCAAACAAAGAGCAAACATGCAGACTCCTCAAAGCCTAAGAGGCACTGTGTGACACTTGTACCATCTGGTGCTCCACCATGCTGCCCCTCTCTCTTCTACTCTTAACTTTATTTCCATACTGAACTATCTGGGGGCACCACTGGCAAATGCCAACTTTCTCCTTTCCAATTTTCTATAAACACTAATTAGGGAATGAGGACAGCACATTAATACTTAACTTCTTGAGCCCTGTGTTCATTCATTTTTAATGCTCATCTAAGTTTCGGTTTCATTAAAAGTAGGCACGTTCAGGTTATCAGCCCATGTTGTAATGAATCAAAAGGCCAAAGAAGCTCTGATTCATATCAAACACAAAGTGCTAATAAAAGGACTGGCACTTCAAAGGGGATCCCACTTCCTAACCTTCATCCTAATCACCCATCTTACCTTATCCTAACCTGTAAACACCACGGCAACCCCACAGTCACACCCACAGCAAACCACCATTTAGCCACTATGCGATGGTTTGCATCTCCTTAACGCCCATTGTTAATCACCTGCAAACCCACACATGGTATAGCAAAGTGATGTTGCAGTAACTCATCGGGGTTGTCAAGTGGGCAGATTCCTTTATAGGTCTTTCGTGAAGTTAGGCCCATGACACCTCCGGAAGGCTCAACCACAGCTCAGGTGTCCCAGAACTGTGTTGTGCTACCCAAAAACACAACACAGGCTATGCACCTTAGCACCTATGCTAACAACTTTGCACATGAACTGCCTGTTCTGCTACTCGCTAGCTTCTTTATAACTCCATTAAACCCACCCATAATTTTGTTACACATATGGTACGTCATGCATTAACCCAAAAACCTGCTAACTGCTGTTTGTATAATGTAGCTTGAAAACTGCTGGATTCAGCATATTGCTTTATTCACCGCTAAAAGAAAGCAATTACTTTTATAATACATTTGAACAGCATTGCATTTTATTATAACGCTCATGCTGACAGGGTTCTCAGAATTAATAAAGCGCTTCTTTCGCGACCCGTGCTGCTGTCTTACAGTGGTGCGTCTTGCCTGTGCAAGTAAAAGACATCTGCTGGTGGTCAGCATTACGCTAATGCCCTTTTGCTTCATTAAACCTTTGATCTATTTTTTTTTTTTTTTTGCAAGTATAGAAAACAATGGACTTCTACAAGAAGAACTCATCAACTCTTAGAAGATTTTTTGAACATCTCAGTTTTGTACAAGCTTTTCTCTGGAGCTACTCCATGTTACAAGATTCTGGTCCTGGCACATCTTGCTTTTCCCTGTTGCTGCATCCATAAACTTGAGCAGAAGTTGGTAACCTTTTCCAGGCCATGGATGCCTTTAATAATCTGATAAAAGCTAAGAAATCCCCTCCTTGAAAAATGAACAAAAAACAACTTAAAAAAACTGGACCTCTTTTCAACTGAATATTGATTACCTTCATACAAGCCTCTGTACTAGATTTGAAGGATAGCAATATTGTGTTTGCAGCATCGTGGTACTTTCTGTGGCTCAAGCAAATGACAACAGGAGATTCCTGCTGTGGTTAAAGGATGACAGGTGACACTTACTGTTGGTCTTCAGCCGGACTGGCTCACTGCTGCGATTGCCTGCCTGGTTGATGGCCTTGACAATGAGGACATAGCGGGTTCCGCTCTGCAGGCCGTGGATTGTGTAGTGGTTCTGCTTGATGTTTGGGACAATCATCCAGCTGTCCTCTGAGCTGTAGAGATCTGTGAATGATCAAGGTGAATTACTGAGGCACAGGCCTCTTGCATCACTTTTCATTTCCACATTTTGCTCAGTGGTGACAGGCAAATACTGCGACAGGCCCGGTTATATTATAAGCAGTATTCAGGGAGTAAATGGGTCAGCAACTCATTGGAGGTTTCTGGTTATGTTGAAGCACATTCTGCGAACAAAACAACGCATGATTATAACATAACTGGACTGCATTGTTTTCGCCATTTTTCATTTCTCTAGTTCCCAAATTTTAATGTCGTGCTTGTAAACAAACACCGTGCAAATACGAAATTGAGCTCAGTTTTCCTTATCTAGGTGAGGTCCCTATTAGACGAGTCAGATTGTTTATTTTGGAATAAGACAAACACAGAGATGCAGCATGTGAATGTAGGAGGAAGTGTACAAAGCTTGAAAATGATAGTTGCGAAAGAACAATTTGGCGACGTCCAATATTGGGAACTGCGATTGTAAATTCATTGCAAATGCTTTCATAAAAAAGTAGGATTGTTCAAAATAGTTCAAAATAGCTCAAATGGTGCATTACACATCTGAGTGCCGTTGCTATACTGGGCTGGAAAAAAGTCTATCCATAGACCACCTGAATCCAGCTGCAAATAGTGTTGCTGTATTCAGGGATTTTTAGTGTGAACTCTTGTTTTTTAATCATCAAACAAAGAAATGAAAGATGAAAAATATATCATTATTATTAAAGCCTGCATTAAAATACCAGCAATACTGTTCATTTATGCTGCAGCCATGATGCAAAATGTGATAAAACAAGCACTCTAACATTTCTGCAACATGTACAAAAAATTCTGCAGGGTTTTCCTCAAAATAGGCCCAAGTATCATTTTCTGGGCCAAAAGTATAGAAAAAGTTCTCCAAGTAGCACACTGGCACGCTTTTTCGACCGGCATGGCAGGCCAACTACACTGTGGTGGAGGGCTGAGCTGCTGAGGATGCTGCTGCTGCTTACAAAGGAAAGGCGGTATTTTAATAAGCACCCAGAACAGGGGAGTGTACAATTCAGAGATATCATTAACAATATCTAAAATATTAATAAATACATTCTAAAAACAGAAATGGGTCACTGACATGTGAATGAACCAATCAAAAAATGATTCTTTTGGTGTTCAGGCAATTCAATGCAATTTAATTATTCCAAAACTTGTTTTCACACAATCAGCAGTGATTTCTAAAGGGAACGACTGCAATAATTCAAAAGTGATGGAAGAATTTTCAAATACAATTGTATATATTTCAATGTAAATGAAGAACCCTGTAAACTAGTAAACTGACAGCAAAATAATGTACAGATGGTCTCCGACTTATGATGGGATTACGTCCCGATAAACCCGTTGTAAGTCAAAAATATCTTAAGTCAAAAATGCATTTAATACACCTAACTTACTGTCATGTTTGTGGCTGTTTCAGCAATAGAATGTAGGCGGTCTCTCCGCCCCCATCTTCAGACTGAGCACTGATTGGATGACTGATTGAGTAGGAACCAATCAGTGACAAGATTTAGTTCCTACCCAGACTTCCTGTCAATGCTCAGTCCTCCTTGTGAGCTTTCCTGCAACCGCTGTCTTGCTAAGACCTTGAATTTTGTTTATTTTGAATTGTGGCAATTTTGTTCCGTTTTTGTTTACTGCCAAACGCTAACGTTTAGCACTAGCTCTCAGCTAACGGCAACACTCAGAAATAACACTCAGTAAAGAGTTTAACGGAACTTTAATGTATTACCATGGTGTCTTGTGATTGCTTCCATCCACCAATGCCATAACACCTACCAAACATCATAGCTTAGCCTACCTTAAAAGTCATTATGGGCTTTCCGCTTTCATGCTGCTTCCAGAAGACATAGATGGGCGTTTTGTAGACATGATGGATGCACAAAACACAATGTAGATATATGGGGTATCCAAAAAAACACTGGCAACACAGAACACTATAGAGTATCGGATGTATACACTAGCGACCATGTGGCAGACTGGGAGATGCGGATTGCTGCCACTGCACAACATCATGAGAGAGTTTCGTACCGCATATCACTTGCCCGAGAAAAAAAAAGTCAAAATTCAAAATTCCAAATACGGATTCTCCTGAATGTGTATCGCTATTGCACCATCGGAAAATCAAAAAATCGTAAGTCGGACCATCATAACTTGGGGACCATTTCTACTCATAAGTATAAAGAAATAATAATTATTTCTATGGAATCTAAATATTTACATCATTTTAAAGCTGGTGTGCACAATTTCAAAGTGGCAATAAATCAGTCTAAGGCGCTTTATACAAAGATAGAAAAATGTTACAGTGACTTGTGCATCAACGAAATATGAAATAAGGCACGTCCTACTTCTAGGCATCTATATTTGCACTGCTCTGAGGAAGAGCTGAAGCAGTTAAGGGCTTAATCATGGTGTGTATTGCATCACTCACTGATAAAGTTGGTCTGGTTGGTGTAGATGGCGTACTGCAGCTCATAGGACGAGACGCAGAACTCATCTTCTGAGCTCCAGTGGGCTGTAATTGTGTCATGGGAGGCCGTGCAGAGCTCTTCTCGGATGCTGGGTGGGCTTGGAGCTGGGGCAAAAAGGCATGTGGGAAAAATTAACATGCGCTGAAAGGGCATGGAGGAGGCGGTAATAAGATTACTGACACTGCTTTCAATTATCATACCCCGACAGTGCCATTTTTAATGTATCTGACAATTCGTTTTATTGCACTATGCATACAATACAATATATCAGCAACTCTAACTTGGTTAACTCCTTAAAAATCATGAAAGATGAACTTCATTTGGAAATGCATTATTTTCAAAGTCCACCTGTTAGGTAGTCAAGTCCCTCTAGGATCTTCTTTTCTCGGGAGAAATCCAGGGCAAATGTGTCAAAGGCATCGTTCAGATTCACATCTGGGATCAAAATCTGAGATGATGCTGTAGCCATGGCAACCCTCGGGTAAAAGGAGAACAGTGATGTACATTCTTGATTATTTCTTGGTGGAAAGGACAAGGCCCTGTGCAACACCCTTGTACCTGATTTAAACTTTGTGCCAAGTGTATATTCAGCTTTTCCAGTATTGACCTGCAAATGCTCAAGCAATAAAAACAGCTTCTTAACTGCTTTACTTGGATGGGTCACAATATGTAAATACAAATGTACTGGGGACCACCGGATGCTAGAATGTCATCTGTGGACCACTGAGTTATATGCTGGACATGTGAAACAAGACTGAATCTTTACTTCTCTGCTATATTCTTGGCAGTCTGCAGGAAGCGGGCATGGTCGTTCTCCTTCAGGCTGTGCTCAGCCTGTGTGATGAGGGCGCTGGACCTCTCCAGACACTGTCGGCAGTTGGCTATCTGCTGGGCCAACTTGCGCAGCTTCATCACCTTAGGAAAGACACAGTATAAGATCAGGGGTCAGAGATCACAAAACCTGCACAGATGGGTACCCCAGAACTCTAGGCCTCGCATATTCCTTTTAAACATACCATTTTAGATAATTTCTATGCTTTTATTTGTTAAATTACAGTCCAGTGTACAAAGCTTTATGCTGAAAAAATATTTTGGATTTTTCTCTTTCAGATTCTTTTGGTACTGTCTTGTGGCCTTCTATACTTTTAATAGATTAATACGTGAACTGACACAATTCAACTGTTTACCATAACAGTTTCTTGAAAAACAAACTGAATCATATACAGTTATAAATTCATCCTAGTAACTCGTTGATGTTATTCCAGAGTCATTTTTACACTGACCACAAAAATGAGCTGATGACTCAAACGCAGAGGTGTTTGGCCTTATTCCTGGTTGCCCTCTGTGTATGCTGGCTTCTGTTCCAAATGAGCTTCTTTATTAGTGGATCCATCACTCCATTCATTTTCAAACTACTTATCTTGGTGGGGGTGGCAGCGACAGGATGAAGGGGACAGATTATAGTTCTTGTCTCACATCAGCAGTCTCAAATATCCTCTAGAGGATTCCCACGAGTCCCCAGGCCAGACCAAAGATATAATCTCTCCAGTTTGGCTGATAAAGCTCCTTCAGGAGGTGTCCATGGGTCATTCTAACATCACCTTGATGTGAAGGGGATCTTTGTTAATCCCTGAACTCCTCACTCAGTCTCTCACTTTTTAATACCAGGTTGTGGCACTTTGAAGCCACAAGGCACTCAGCTAGTGAGGGTGCATCCTGGATGGAATTAACATTAAATGGATGTCTTTGGACTGCTGTCACTTGTGTCTCATTATGTATTAATTACATTGAGTCATTATTTCTAATTATTAATCGGCTATTAGCATATTCCATTTCCTTAGTTGTGAGGTTTGTTCTGTCGACCTCCAAAGACTTTAGCTTCAGCATAAAAGAGGATTTTAGGGGGTTGCCAGGACCACAGTGGAAATATCTACAGCATGTTCAAACATCAGTATGATGGTAGCAGTTTGTAGGAAAGCATAGATGATTTGAGAAACTTTATCCCCTTCTGTCATACAACTGTTTCACAGACTTAGTCTGAACGTGCATCAGAAGACTGTGAATTAAAAATACTACTGTTACAAATTACTATTCGAATAGTCAAGCAACCAAAATATTTAATAGAATTATTCTTTAATCTGAAGCTTGACTCCTGTGTTAAAAACATTTTTAAATCGTAGTGCCAAAGCTCTTTTGACATTACACCTACAGTAATACCACGGCATTCAAGCTCCTGGTTTCTGAGTTCCTGATATGGCGAGCGGTATGTATTAATATCCAACTCGGCATCCCACTTCAGAAGTTCCAGCATAATGAGTTCTACCCTAGCGAAGTCGAGCCGTATCAGTGAAATTCTTGCAGAGAAGCACTGTGCCCAGCATCTGCATTCTCAGGCTTTGTCGCCTTTGCCCCCGTATTTGAATGCAGTTTGTGTTTCAGCCATTTCCTTCACTTCTGTTCCCTAAGTACAGAATGTACCACAGTAACAGCCATTACAGTAAGTACATCTATATCTAATATTGTTATATAGTATAGTTACATAGTATATTTATATATCTTATTGTAATATCTAAGCTCTTTTCTATCTAATATTGTTTCACTTCCTTTTTTACATAAACTTGAGTATTAAATGTTCATTTCTATTATTACTAACATGGAAAGCTACGCAATGTATGATGCTAAATAAAATGCTAACTGTATATAAACACACAAATGAATATTCATAACCTTATTAACTGTTTGGCAGTTAGGCAACAAGTGGATGATGTTTTCTAAAATAGGTATTTTAGAAGGACAGGGATAATTTGGGGAAATGAACTGAGGTTTCTTGGATTAACATGAATTGTCCTTGTAAGAAATAATGGAAATTGCTTTCTGATATTTGAGTTTGCGATATTTGAGCAATTTCTAGGAACCAATTTAATTCGGATACCAAGGTAAAGGTACTGTATATGTTCGTGGGTATCACCTCCCAGGGAACTGATTTCCTTCCCTTTTAAACTGCTTTTCAAATGCGAAGGGCAACGCAGTCAGCTGAAGGGAGATGAGGGTTTTTATTGGATTTTTATTCTTGCATGTAAGTCCACTCTGCAAATGCAGTATTCAAATACAAATGCTTGTTATATGAATGTATATGAGCTCTTTCTCACCATGACCTACACGGGTTTCACTCAGGCCAGTATGCGCAGTGTTAGCGCTGTGTTTGTTGAGATCAAGGCTGGATTTACAATTGAAATAAGCTAGACTGCAGCCCAGAGCTGCAGGGGGCCAGAAATTTATCAAGAAAAAAATCATTTATTATGCTAATTGTTATTATTAATTTGCTGTTGCTTTTTATTCTTTTTTAATCATTCCCAGTTCAGCAAGGATGCTTTACATTTAAATCAAGACCACAAATTATGTTCAAACTAGAAAAAGTGCTGGACACTGGTCACATTCCAATGAATTAAATGTTTTAATTTTAGTTATATGTCTGTCAAACTTTCTGGTTGGTTTAATGTCTACGAGTTAAAACATCACTGAGGCAGTAAAGGCGGCAGATGTAACGTTTTTTTGGAGCAGGGAAAAATTAATATTATTTTAGGTTTTAAATACATTTTTGTTAGAAGAAATTACTAACTTTGTGTACCTGCACACTTGATCGCTCACTGTTGCTGTCATCTGTGATTATTCACAGTTTATTCTCCCATAAGGAAATACAGCACGTTACAGAATGATAAATACTGGCTGTAAAATAATTCCACAGACATTTATAATAAACACCTGTGTGTTGGTGTGTTGGCTCACGCTATTATGTGGAAAGTACCTAAAACCTGTGTGCATACTTTGTTATTGTGGTAGCTTTTTTAGTCTATCTGTTGTGGTTATTAGCTTGTTTCCACTTTCAAAAGTATTATACATTTATAAAATATCAGTTTGTCTTAGTCATGGCATTTCTGGACAGATTATGTACAAGACAAAGGCAAACCTTTAAGCTTTAACATTGCATGCTCTCTTTCTGCCCAGGGACCAGCGGTCCTTACCTTATGGTGGATAAGCATGGCTTCCAAATACATACTGCTTAGCCTGATATTATATGGCACTGGTTTTAAAGGTTGGCATAGTTGCAGCTTAGCCTACGGTGAAGGTAGTGCCTGAACAATTACTCAAGCCCAAAGCCCCCACCCCTCTAAATCTGCCCCTGGCTGAGATGATAGGTCCATGCTCATTTCTGCTCAATACTTTTTTTTGGAACAAGTCTCTAAGGCTTTTCTAAAAGTAGCTTTAAGGTTCTACCAAAAAGCTCTTCTTACTTAACAAGCTAGTAAACAACTAAAAGGATCGCTAAATGGAAAAAAAAGCTGAACGTCATTTTTAAACGCTACTGTATTTTCCATGCTGCTACGCAAAATGATAGGCCTTCACAACATGAACTCTGAAAGCACACAGCTTCCTTCTACACTTTATTCTAATAAATGGCTTCCCAAAATGCTATGTTAGAGATATGAGAGATTATACATGCTGTTCGGTGTCTGCTGCTAAATCCTTACAATTTGTTCAGGTCCTTTCATAGTTGTAGCTATACTCACAGCCTGAATGGTCTACCTGTGAAAACGCACTGGGAAATTCTGCTGTACCTTGGACTCCTTGATCTTGACAGTGATGACTTGCTTCCTTTGGCGTATGATCTCCACCAGCTCATCACACTCGTCCATCAACTTGGCTTCATGCATAGCCGTGTTCATCTGGGAACCGCAGCGCAGAGTCGACAGAAAGCCATAAAGGACGTGAGCACAACACTGCTGGAGCAAATCCTAATGGATGCTTTTCATCTACATTGAGACTGTCAAAGGTAGCCATTGCATACTGTGAAAAAAGCTCTTCATTAATAGGCTTGGCCATCATTATGCTACATTCCCATAGCTAACCCTGATAAAACCCATTTTAATAAGAGCTTTTCTTTGTTGGTGTACTACAAAACACCAAGCTGTCATGATAAGAAGCCTCGTGATTTCAACTGATGTCTTACACTGGGAATATGTTTGTGTTGCTCTCTGTTGCACAAGATTCAAATAGATGAAAGGCTCCTCTATCTATGCAGTATAACTTTTTGTACTGTAACACATTAAACCGCATCCTTTCCTTAACAGTAAAAACACTCCCCTCACCAGTTATGGAAAGCTTTACTGGACCTTTCTATCAGGTCTTATGGCTGTGAAAATTTTACTGTAATGTTAAAATAAGGCTAAACTGCTGCAACTTCAACTACTTAAGACACATTTATAATGAAAAACCAATTAAGTTATCATTACAATTTAAACCTTATATTAATCTAAAATGTGAACCCTTTTACAATGCCATACATTTACAAATGTAAACATCAAAATACATATAAGATATTTGAATTAATTCATTACTACCAGATTATTTTTTTGTAAATTTTAACCAAGTTGGCTATGGGTGCATACAACAATATCTGGATTTTAAAGAAAGGATGGGGAAATTATTTGATCCTGTGTAATGCTTCAGAACTAAAGGATGTTATAGAGTGATCAATTTTAAATTAATGCATTTATTCTTGTTTCTGGTATAGTTTATTTTCTGCAGATAAGTGTTCAATTGTCTATATATCTAAAACACATTTAGATAAAATGTGTATGGGCCATAGTTTTGGAAAGTTGTTGCATTCCTTCCCCCTTTGAAACCTGGTATCAACATGACGGATCCTTGTGAAACTTCAGCAAAATATCCATAAGATGCCTGAACACTTTTCAGGGACACCACATCTCAACCAACTGTGTCACATTATCAAGCTTTAAAATGGTGGCACCAGCAGAATATCCTTCTGGAACAAAGTTGAATGTAATCAGCATTTCAAATATTATCTACAGTTGGGCAAGGCTCACCTCCACCTGTTGGCAGATCTGAATAAGTTTGGCCATTTGGTTCTCCAGCTCTTCGTTCCTCTTAATAAGGTTCGTAAGGTTGTTCTCCAATGTTTGCTGCAAAAAACGCATGCACTTTAGTTATTACACTTCTATTTAATTCCTTCATCGAACACTGTAATTAAATGGGAAGCCTGGAGAAGAAGCTTTTTGTTATGAAGGCTCCACTGGTTGGAGCCCAATACAGGTCAACATTGAAAACGAAGCTGTTTAGTTGGTAAGATCTGCTTTTAGAGTGAAGATTCCCACAGGAAACTGACTCAAAGGATACTGATCCAGATCAGGGTAAATATAAAAAAGAATGACTGAAACATAAGCAGATTAGCATTCAGGAACCGAAAGATTTGCTCACCTTGGTCCTTCATGTAACTCGGCAGAGATGAAATACAACTGCATGAAGAAATGGGCCAAGTTGTATAATCAAGAAATGGGCCAAGCTGAGAAATTGTATTAAATGTGCAGAGCACACACAAACCCACACTTGCTACCCAGTGAATCGGGACTTGGGGTGGCAGAAGAGTGATTGCTTCTGAACATGTGCAGGTTTTTATGAAAAATACTTCTTCATGAAGCTGAATTTTCACCCTTACTTTGCCACAACCCTCAAAGTGAATACAGTTATATATACAGAGTTTAAGTGCACAATTTATGTTTTGCGTTAAAAAATACATTTATTGAAATTAAAATATACACAGTTAGTTGAAAGTTTATTTTTCTTGCTGTACTGCTTTGACTCTTGCAAAAAGCGTGAACTTGTACCGTTTGTCAGCAGGCAAGTTCCAGTTAAGCTTCATTTCAGCCGAAGTTCAACATCTTAAATATACTGTACCATTCCATTCTGCATCAAAATTAAAACATCAAATGTGCAGATAGTAAAAAAATATATCATTAAACAATTAGACAAATAATCAGATATACAACCAAAATGCTTAAAAAATGTAGGGAAACGGTCACTACACAAATGTGTACAAAATACAGGCAAAAATCTGTATAAATTTAACGTATCAGATTATTACTGATAAAATATGGCAACAAGGGCAAAGTTGAATTCACATCTAAAGCTCAGCCATTGTGATGCATAATTCAGACAATGCAATGGACAAGAACGGTCTGCCAATTGACGGCTATTTGAAAGCATCATTACAAGATGGTGATACATGTAAAATGCAGTATAAGCGCTGTGTTTTTTTTTTGTTGTTGTTGTAAAATACTGTGTCTGACTCACCGCTACGCTCGTCTTTGATGCCTCCATGATACCCACGTCAGATAGTCTGCCAGGGCTCACTTCAAAAGCCTATGGACACATACGCACAGCCTCAGTAGCCTGCATTAACCTGCATGCTTTGTTTTTCAGAACTATTATTCTTCCATTCACCGAAAAAATAAAACCAGTATCAGACATTGGATTAAAATTTAAAGATTAAAATTTCCAGTTTGGGAAAAAAAACTGCCTACATAAAGTTATGAACAAGGATTACTGGGGTGCATCTATTAATACATACTGTATTAATATGTAACTATTAATACATATTCAGAAACATTCTATTATTATAATTGTAGATATTCAAACTGCAAGCACGGTCTTTCATTTCTTCAGTGAGATTAAACCAAATGTGATACTGGTCACTTTCCAAACAGGAAAGCTGCCCTGCCTTTTAGGGTTTTTGAAAAAAATTCCATTTCCATGTAATGATATTATGTATAATTTCCTTGTGCTGGAGTGACTTTCAAATAATTCTTTTTTGCATCTACTAAGCAGTACATGAAAGATAAGAAAAGGCTCGAATAAAATACATCCCAGAAATAAGTCCAACACATTTTTAATACACATCAGGTCTTGTAGAGGTTAACAGCAAAATATGACACCATTAAGCAGTGCATTCCATTTTTTATTATTCTAGAGAGACTTTGAGAGCTGAATGTGTTACTCTTTTAAGATTAATGATCTGTCAAGAGATGAATACTGAAATCTGCTTCTATGCCTATCAGTTTTTGCAAAAGAAGGAATAAATGTTTTTATTTGCAAGAATTCTAGTTCATTGTCCTGATTTATTGGCAGGGTGAGATGTGGTCACGAATGGACAAGGAAAAAAGTAGATGGAGGACAGGGGTCAAGGGGCAATTGTTCTTTGGTTTTATTATCTAAAATTTATGTGAGGAACCAAATGATATTTGGATTTGTAGGACTTTGCTAAAACCAAGATTGAAGCCTGGCACATCAGTTTGGATGCTGATTCTCCTAGACTTTTATAAGTAAGTAATTAGTAAGTCATTAGTATTTTGGTGAATTTTAGTGAAAAAATGTCAGAAAAACTGGGAAAAAATGGTGAAGAATCAGTCTGCATTTGTAAAAAGGTGAAAAATTCATTTAAGGGCTGCATGGTGGCTCAGTGAGTAGCACTGTTGCCACCCTGGGCTGGCTGGGGGTGCGCTTGAATCCAGCATGTTCTCCCTGTGTCCTTGTGGGTTTCCTCTGAAGTGTCCAGGTTAATTGGTTACTTTAAATCCCCTTTGGTGTGTGTGGCCACCCAGGGAAGGCCTGGTGTCCCAGGCAGCGGCCTTTTCTTTTCGGAGCACATTTCGCTTTTGCATTCTCGCTAATAAATCCGGCCTTTTGATTTCAACAAACATGAGTCCAAAGGGAAGAGAATCAGCACAGCCCCTTTATTTTTTAACTTAACCATCCATCATCTTAATATTTCACCAGTTTGATTTATTCTCAAGTGATCAGATAAAACAAACATTACCACATATAAATGTGAAAGTTTTCGTTTCAACAGATTTTAACACCACATGATTTTAACACTTGACGCACAGTTTTAGCCACTGTACACAATTCAACATTATATCAACTACTGCACTTAGTGAAGACATCTTCCCTGCCCACTCACTTGCCTCTTCTAATATCTTTGCGCTCTTTTGGAACTCCCTGTCTTGGCGTATGTTGGACAGGTAGATGGTAACAAGCTGCATCATGTGTTTGAATTATTAGAAAACCGTAAGCAGATCATCCAAATCCTGCCTGCTCCGGCCTACTGATGTTTCCTACTCTATAAGAAAGGGTACACTTAAGGAAAGAGCAAAGAAATGTATTTTTTCAAGTAAGAAAGCAAGATGTTGGTCTGTTGTCAGACTGTAAACAACTGTAGTAGAACTAAATCCCTCCCAGTACATTTGCATTATGAGTCTGCATCGCCTTCATTTTGTATTGACTGTAACACTTGTCATGTGGCAATCTTGGCTTATGCTTCAGCTATTATTTTCTTCCCAATAACTACACAAATGTAATACATAATCTACCCCTCAAATGTACATGGAACCTGACAGAAATGCCAGACACAGAACCAATCTTTCCATACCCGTATGTTGGCATGTGGGTTGGCAACTATGAACAATCTGAGGCTTTTCATCTGCTGTTCTTATGCTTTTATGCATCTCCACAAGCTGATGGTAAGACTGGGGGCGATTTTGTAACACTTCTTAGTGTTGGCATCCTAGGTTATTTGGGATCTTTTCAAAACTTAGCAAACTGTGCTTAAAGTACAATCATATTCTCCAAATTATGAAACCCTTTATGGTATATTCATTGCTCCAAACTGTTACTGTACAGAGGCAATACTGTTAGTGCTGTTCTATACAGATACTAGGCAGAAAACCAAATTCTCAGAGGAACAAGTACAGTCTTCCCTCATTATGTCACCCACATCAGAGCAATATCGATTTTTATGGTAGCACATATGGGTATTGTGTGATTTCTTGCTGTTTTTGACGGGTTATTGCTGCACACAGGTACACAGAGATCTTGTTCTTCTGTTCAGTTCAAAATAACTTTGGTTTGCAGGACATTTTATTGTGATGCAATAAAAAACGAGACTAAAACGAAAACACAATGCAGAGGTCAATCAATGACAAGACTTTAGCAGCACTGCGTAGAGGTCAGGTGTGCTGGAAGATGTTAACCAACACCAGGTTGTCAGCATGGCACCGAAGGACATCATTAGCTGTAAATGGTAGCATAACAGGGTAGAATTACATAGTCACACATCATGCATGGCGGGGGTGAGGGGGAGGTTGGTAGCTGTGAGAAATTCATTGTTTAATAGTTCTAACTGCTGCAATAAATTTTCCGAAATTTACTAGATGTCTGTTTCGAAGTACAAAAACAGATCAAACTGAGAAAAATATAATTCCTTCCTACCTTCTGTTGATGTTCTAAAGCAATAAGACATGTTTGTTATCGCCCCCTGCAACTACTGCTTTAAATTCTCTGTGCTGTAATACAAAACCCTAAAATGATCCAAATGCATTTACTTAACCTATTGTTACATGAGTAAAATTACAAAGAATAAAGATGGAATGCAACAATTTACAGTAAAGGTTAGATAAGAGGTGCAAGATAAATATAAAATGCAGATGAGGAATTTTTGTGGCCAACACATCCTACCATGTTTGCCTCCATGAAACACCACTTTGGACTTTGTCTACACATTGCATCAGATGTTCACATTTTAGTCTTGCTTTGCGTGTCAGAAAAAATGCCGTCTTATATTTGGGCCAATATGGTAAATCATTGCATAAACAGCCATATATCTAAAGGAGAGCATTTAGAATTAGCATTCAATCACTAACTTTACGGCATGCTACAGTAGAGCATGAGTCTGTGATTGGCCTAAAAATATATTTAAAACAGCTGAACAAATTTCACAAATATAATATCCTGTGATAACCTTAATGTATTCCTGTCTTTTGTTTTATTACAATCAGAGACCATGACTCACTGTATGATTCACATCAATGCTGTAAGTAAATGTATTAGAAAATGAGCTGTCTAGTTAATAGTGACCATCTGGATTGTTTCATTTACATATATCAAGTATTTCCAGAAATGTCTAACACAATATCATATTGCAGTAAAGAAAAGCTGAAAAAAGAAGGTCCAAAAGCAAATCTATTGACTAATAGTTACTACGGGTAACTAGGGGGTAAGCCACAGGGAGGTTCCAGTAGTTACTACAAATAGGGGCTCACATGCTCTAGCAATGACCTGGATTGTTTAAACTACTTTTTCAATGAAGACGTGGAAATGTAAAATATGTTTGCTGTTTGTATATGTGGCCAAAGACTGTTATTATTATTGTTTTATTTTTTTTATTTTTTTTTTTCTTTAGCTTGGATGAAGGTCAGATCACATTTTAGAGTCATTCCTGCAGAATCCAAATACTGTAATTCCAAAGGGTTCAGAAACTGTTCATTGCAACTGTAAATATACACAGATTAAAAAGTAAAAATACTGAAAAATCAGTGCAGGTAAACATGCTTGATAATATCACTAAATAAAATGGTACAGTGTTGTACGTTGTCCAGGGTGTATACAGCAAGGTACTGTTTTGGCACTAAGCTGTCCTTCGTTTGACAGACTGAATTTTTTTCCAAGAGATGTTTATTAAAGGAACTTTTTCACAGTTGTGGGCTGAGGCCACAGAGGGAGGCTGCTTTCACTGATGCCGGATGCAACATGCACATCTTGGGCTTAGACAGCTGCGGTGCTACACTATCGATGACAGGAGCGTAAAACTGTGTACGTTCTTCACAGTCAGGTTTGTACAATCATTCCTCATGGATGAGCAATGTGACTAAAAACCTTGAAGGTGTGCAGCCTTTCCACATACTGATTATGTGGAGCATTGAGGGGTCTCCCATTCCCCGTTCAGAAGTCCACTACCTGCCCTTCGGTCCTCACTGTATAGATCTCGATTTTCTTTTGTTTATACCACTAAAGTAGTTCAGTTTACTACAGTAAACCGACCTGTTTGTTGACAGGCGTGATATCTGCAAATGCTTTACTATCCAAACATTTTGCAACTTCCAGAGAATCTGACAAAGCACCATGATTTCTTTGGAGTCAGTAGATCGGGAAAAAGGCAAACACTGACACTGCCAGACTTACAAAACACCCTCTGCTTAACTGTCCATGATGGTGTCACTAACATTCAACGTAACGCAATCTCTGTGATGACTGTACTTCTCAAATCTGTGAGGAGAACTTGCCCTGTGGTTCAGATGACAAAGCGAGATGTAAGGAATGCTTTCATTTGCATTACAATCACATGCACAGAAGATAAGACGTTTGGAACAAACATGTTGGATCGCATAGTTTAAGTGCCTACCTTGAGCTTGTCAAATTGCTCATTCAAGGAAGAGACCTGATGCTCCCGGTGGTGACCCACAAGCTTGCACAAAGGACAGATGAGCTGGTTATCCACAGAACAGTACATGCTGACTTTCTCATTTTCGTGTTCTGGACAAGTAAGATTTTGCAGGTGTGCATCAGGCAAAGGATCCACTAGTCGATGTCCTGTGAACGGCTTCTTGTTGGGGTGCGTCGCTCGCAGACAGCGATCGCAATATGAAACCTCGCAGGTGACACAAGTCTTGACCGCCTCATTGGGAGGGTCCTGCTCACAGAATTGGCAGCTGATCCTCTCCAGGGACATGGCGCTCGCGGGGCTGCCCTGCCTGCTGTGGTGCGGGCGCCCCTGCCGACTTTGGCTAAGGATGTTTGGGCCGTTCAGAGACGCCTTCTGGAATCGGTCGATGATGTTCTGCAGTGTCACATTCCGCTTGAGCCCTTCTAGGCCGCGATGATTAAGAGGTATTATATAGCGGCAGGTGGGACACTGGAAGGCTGAGATGGACTCGATGGGCTCGTTGGTGGAGCAGTGGGACACCAAGATACGGTGGGCACAGCTGAAGCACAAGCTGTGGGCGCAGGGCAGCAGCAGTGGATCCTCAAACAACTCCAGGCAGATTGGACAGGTTAGTTCCGACTCCAGCGTATCCATCTTCAATCGAACTGATCTGGAGGTGACATGAAACCCCACAGAAACTGGTCAGCTACCTGTAGAGCAACCAACCAACACACTTTTATCGATAAATTCCAGAGGAAAGCAGACCACAGAAAGTGAGTCCTGAGGCCTTAAATGAAAAAAACTAGATCTTTGAAGTTGAAAGAAATATTACATGTTTGCTGCATGGGTCCGGCTGAAGCAGCTGAAGCCAATCATTAGAAGAGGTGTCCACATACTTTTGGCCGTAAAATGCAAATAATAGTGAAATTGGAGAAAAGTGTTTCTTAAATGAGTAAATACGGTAATAAATAATCCTACAACGCTTGTGCAAAATGAACCGATGATAATTCTGAACATTCAACTCCAAGCACTTTCGTGGCTATCAACAAAAATGCATTTATATATATTAATAATGAAATAAAATTATTACATTTATTATCATTAAAACTACTTTATAGTGTGAAAATGATGTAACCTATTTCAGAATCTAATGGCAAGCTTAAGTCTTGCACCCATATTCAAACTGGCAGTGCTGCTGGAAGGCGAGTATTAAATTGGCACACAAAATGTTTTGCCAAAGCACTGCAAATAAGACAACATTTCTGTTGGACTGAAATGTCAAAATGAATAACCATAGCAAATTAACTTTTAATGCCTAATACCGATGACATGAACCCGATAAACTCATTTAAAAGGACCTTAATATTAGAGACTGTCTAATGTGAAAAAGTGATAAAAACCCAGAAATATATATTTGTGTAGTTGAACTAATGAAGACCTGACATACACAGGAACAAAGTGGAAGCTTGTTGCTTAGCTTGGAAGCTGGGAGAGCAAAGCGCAATCTGTTCCAAAATGCCTGCTTAGTGAAGGCTGCCAAAAACTGAATGGATGATTCATGCTGGACAGTAGGGAAAGGTCTCAGGGGGACGGTGAGCAGGAGGTTAGCCTGAGAGTACTGCAAAATAGCAACATATTGCTTTAATGTTCAATCTTGCATTTAAACTGACACTGTAAGAAATAATATGCTGACACAGACAAGGTGTATCACTTTCAAAAACAAGCTACGTAAATATTAAAAAGTAGAAATCTCTTTCTGAGATCTGACCAAATTTTGTCACCGAACCGTGCAAATACATAACGCAGCTGAGAACATCTGAAGAAGTTTGTTTCAACTTCCGAAACACACTTCACAGTAAAATGGACAAATCTATAGACATTACTTGCCATATTGCCAAGTTTTGTTACTCTTCAGCACACATTTAATTCCTACCGATAAATATGTATGCAAAAGTACAACATACACATTTTAAAAGCGTATGTTTTTGATTTATAATGTTTAATAAATCAGCAATTTTTACACAGATCTTCCAAATAAAACCTCAGCATTCACCGCTTGCATATAAATCTCGAAAGACACTAACCACAACAACTGACTGCAGAAAAGTCCAGCTTATTTATATCGTAACTAATAATTAATAGTAGACCATCTACAATGTCAAGGGTCAAACAACTGCCATTCCACCCTCCACTCTTTCTTTAAAACTTGTAGTTTCAGGGCAAAAACTCAGAATGAATTGAACTTGGATGGGGCAGAAAAAATTTTGCCAGTGGCTTAAATCCCACCAGGTATGTCAGGTAAAACGAACTAGCGGTAAAGAGTGCAACGCCATAAAACCGAAGCTACATATTCTTTAAAATGAAATTCCAAAGAACATGGTAACCTGAATCTAATTCTCAACTGAGATTAATAACACATTGTGTTAGGGCATGACGCAAGAACACTGCAATGGCAGCGTGGTGCAAGTTTTTGGAAAACAGGTTAGTTTCACAAAAGCATTTTTAAAAATTTGCATCTCATTACCTACTTAGTTAAAATCATTTTAGCTGCCATTGTACCATAATCCAGAATACTAGTAATACAGCTCCAAAGAGCTCCTCATTTTACCCTTGGAAGAATGTCTGCAGAACCATTTGTTGCCCATGCATACACGTCTGATGTTGGCGTTACAAAGTGTTAAGCTTCAATATAACATGTGATGCCCAACAGTACATTCAAAAAGGAAAAACAACGCATTACCATTTCCAGATGCTTGTTTTCAGTGTTTCGTTACAAGGGTTTGCATTAATTCCCAAGATGCTTTAAGGGAGTCATGGAAATCTGACCTTGCTGTGTCTCTCGGTGATCACGAACGGTCAGCTTTACATACAAAAGTTTTCCCAGCCTGCACTTTCCTGGGCATCCAGGAGCAAAATTTAAAATTAACGTCTGAATCCACCTTCCCCGGTGCGTCTCCATGGGATTTTCCCAGGGACATCATGGATGAGTTTTAAATGTAAATCAGTTCCTGGCACTTTGACACAACTGCTCCTGGACTATGATAAGATACAAGCTTATCAGAAGGAAGTTCACTGAACCATTCAAAAAGACCTTTCATATAAAGTTTAATTTGCCTCCCATCTGAATTACCCTCAGCGGTAAAGCAAACGCAGTGGGAATGGGTGAGATGGAGGTTAATCACATATTGTGGCAACAGAATAATGAAAACCAGAAAATAAGAAGTTTCCAGAGGACTCTTAATGTTTTAAAAGGAGAACTTTCATCAATACTTCCATATCAACGCAGCTGTTAGAAATACAATTCAGTTAATTACTAGATATAATCTATTTTATATTTAATATATCTCTTAAGTTAGCGCTTAATTTGGTTGTAGAACTGCACATTGCTCACTTGGATTAATAATTTATTATTAATAATAAATAGACTGAAAAGACAGAAAAATGTCCCAAATGTGCAAAATTCTTTTCTAAAAACCTGATTATAAAAGTCACACATTTACAGAATGTTTAAATTGGATGGGCAAAGCACAGCTGATGTATTTCTTCCATTTTAATCTAAATTCATTTACCAAAATAAAATAAAATTAAATAAAATACCAATCTGTACAAATAGATTAAATGCAATACAGTATGTTGCTCTGGATATTTTTCCTAATGTTGCCGCTAAAGCAAGCTTGAGAACCAACACATCAACGGCATTTAAGCAGCTCAGAAACAGAGGTCGACCAATTTTCGGGAAAACGTGTTTTCTAAAAAAAAAAAAAACAGCTAAATGGCTGTTCGACATAACAAAAGTGTTCTTCTAGCTGCCGCCCTACAATCGATGCAAACGCAGAGTTGGGACAACAACAGTTTCCCCCAGAAGCTCAGCAGGTTCAAAGGACCAAACGGTGGCAACTGGAGTCGCCACTCGGAGCCTACTAGTAAAGAACGGTTATCCACTAGTTAACACAAATCTCAGCGTTTGCTTATGAGAGCATACCGTGGTGTTTAGTTTTGTCTCCTTACTGCCTGCAGGTTCTGCGTTCGAGTCCCCCTCCTACTGTAGTGGCACCTGAACTGGTACCTTAGTGATGCCCAACTGCATAGCTGGACGCATAGCTGTAGAGTAGCCTTGGACCAAAGAGGGTAGCTGGACAAGAGTTAATAATAATAATAATAACAATAATAACAACAACAATAATAATAATAATAATAATAATAATAATAATAATAATAACGTCCGAATGGCGCCATTTCTGACCAGTAACCATGTCCAACAGGACCACTATGGTAGTGGAGCAAGTTTCCTGAGAGGACGCCCAGGATCAGGGCACAGGTTCGACGTGCTGTACAGTAGCCGTCCACCGTAAAAAGCCCTCTATCTTCACGAAATGCCACAAAACGACGATTTATAACCAATGGCGCCACGTTTAACTGTAACTGACGTGCACGATATTTCCCGCGCTAACGGATCGATAAAACCGGTTTCGGCTTCACCGGATCTGCCGTCGCGCGATGCCCAGATGTGACGTCCGAACTTCTGATGTTTTTTTTTTTTACTTCAAGCGCGGGGCGAGCGTCGTCGCGGCGATGCTGTGGTAAATTTCTGGGCACGAATGGTATTAAACGATGGACTACGCGTGTCTGAAAGGCTCCGAATTCCGACATGAAAGGACGCAGCGTTTCACACCGCAGCGGACTGGACCTCAGCACGGACGGCAGAGGTCCAGAAAGGGTTCACCTACCAGTTCACAGCATGGAGCTCCTTCTTCTGGCATCTTAGATGGAGGCGCCACCAAGGAAAGCCACCTGTCCCCGAAAAAAAGCCGCGTTGGGAATGAAACAGAGGTGAGGTGGAAGAGGCGGAATCATGAGAGAGAATCTGTCCTTCACTGAGCACAGTGACAGCTTGACAGCTGCAGTGTAGATGTTTAACTTTGGGACGAACGAGAGAGAGAGAGAGAGAGACAGAGAGAGGTGGATCTGAGAATTTCTCCTCCCACCACCATGTAAAGGGGAACATTAGGCTGGTCTATCTGTAAGAAAATAAGCTGATGCAGGCACCCTTTACAAATACCAAAGCACATATCAGCACAATGTACCTAGAAGTGGGCAAAAAATGACACACAGCTGGTTGTTTCCATGGAGAATGACCTGCCAGCAGGTGGCATAGTCTTTAGGGCTACTTGCTGTCTGAAGGTTGTGGGTTTGAATCCTGCCCCTGATGTTCGTTGCCTTGCCTTCCCCTAAACCGATGCTGTCAGAACGTTCTGCTGTATAAATGGTTAAAGGTGCAAAAGAAAGGTTCATCGGACAATCTGTGATGAGGTGAGAAATCTCTGCAACCGATCGCTTTCCTTATGCAGTTACACAGCACAGAATTGTTTGTTAGATTAAACATTTCCACTGGTAAACATTTATCTCATCGCATTTGTCTCATTTATCTTTATCGCAAGTAACATTCGGTGAGCCGAGCTTTGGATTTGCTTACCGTTCATTACATCTTGAAGGGCCTTGTTATGAAACCTGGAAAATGTGCACACGTGTGATGGCATTCACAAATTAAAAAAAATACTGCAGAAACATTTCAGTTAGCCTCATTCAGCCTTCTTCAGGATGTGGGTTTTATAAGCTTGATTATTTAGGATATAAAAATGTTGCTTTTTTAAACAAATCAAAAGATGAGGGACCAAATGGAGACACGTATGCAAACACTTCCATAGTCCTACCCTGCAGCACCATCTCAAAATACACATTCAGAAATGTTATGTTTGTGATAAAAGGGTCATGGATTTGAGAAGCACTTTTGCTTCAAGTGCAGAACACAGTTTTTCCCACTTGGTGTTGAACTGTACACATCCTCTCAACCGCTAAATTCTCCCTCTTAAAATAAGTTTGATGTGGTAGTCGAGTTGGACACAGCTGAGTTTCGTCCTTTTGGATTCTTGAATCTCTATGAATTTCTGCCAACATCTCAGCGCAAACTTCAAAGTGCGATTTCCTTAAACCCTGTGACAGGTTAGTACTCTCGAGTGGACCTGTAAGGTGTTGTGGTTGCATCTAGCTGATGATCAACACCAGGAAGCTTTTCAAGGCAGAGGATTCCAGCTAAATAAAGAATCAAAATTCATATCTTTCTAAGGAATCACAAAGAATGTTGGAAAACTGTAGGGAATGAAACTGCTCAGAGAGCTGGGGTTATAATTAGGAATACTGAAAGTGATTAAAATAGGATGGAAAAAAAACATGGACTAGTTCATTTATTCATATAAATTATCTCCACTGTACAGCTACAGTGGGGCAGCATCTAATTTGTGAACATAGGACATGAGCGGGATGCTAGTCAGTTGCAGGACACATGCACACACACACATATACAGTAATTTCTCCATCATTTTTGGTGAGGGCCACCTTCGTTTGTGCCATTCCAATACAGATAAGGTGTTGTTGTTGTTGGTGGTGGTGGGATTGTGTCCGACCAGCCCAATCTAGACTTTGAACATAGATTACATGGCCAAAAGTATGTGGACCCCCTTCAAATGACTGAGCTGAGCTGTTTTAGCATCCAGGCAGAAGACAAACACATTCTAGACAATTGTGTGCCTCCAACTTTCTGGCCACCGTTTGAGGAAGAAGCTCTTTTCTTGCTCCAGCATGACTGTGCCACAGCCGTGCCTTCAAAATCTGGTGGAAAGCCTTCCCAGAAGAGTGAAGGCTGTTGTAGCACCAAAGGGGGGGACAACACCATATGAATGCCTAAGTGTTTGGAATGGGATGTTCAGCAGGAAGTTATGGGTGTGATGCTCAGGTGTCCACATACTTTTGGCCATGTAGTGTATTTTATAGCATAGGCTCAACACTACAGGGGAACCTTGTTGGGGGGTTTTATAACGTGAGTTCTTTGCATCACTGTCTTCCATTCCTCTTGCTCTTCCTTTGCATCTTGTATCCTTATGGCTTTAAATGATGTTGTTCTACACACACACACACACACACACACACACACACACACACACACACACGCCAACACAAATATTCAAACCTAAAGTATTAAGTTAAGAAGCTGTGGGGCACCAGAGCTACCCACTCTGCCATCATGCCACTCACTTAAACACATATGAATTCTGACATGTAAGGATGCAAATAAAATGGTCAGATTCATACTTTTGGCTGTGAAATTGGGATAACTAAGTTGTTCATAACAGCTGTGGAATTTACAAACGTTATTGCACAATTTAGGGGTTATGCATGGAAATCAAATAAAATTTCACTGTATCTCTAAATCAGTTCAAACTCATCATACGTTCATCATTCTATGGTTTATTTCTATCTTCCATTCTAAATGTAGCAGATTTTACAAGTATATTTTCAATAAGCTAAAAATGTTTTAACCCTAATTTCTGAAGGCCTCATCTTAAGGTTGTATTTCAAACACTACGAAATCACGAAAAACCGTTCACTTCGGTATTCAATGACAACAATGTTTATGAAGGAAACAGCAGTTTATGTTTGTGGAAGCCTGGTTTACTAAAATGGACGGGCACTTTGTAAATCCAAAAGGAAACTGTAGGAGTAGTATAGGTCAACTAAGACCCACATCTCAGTGCACCGCTTTGTGTGTCAGTGCGCTTGTCTGCAGAAGTCCTTTTTTGCATGATACCATAGAATAATGGGCTGGTAATTACACCGCAGCGCTCTGCCAGTCTCCAGCTCTATTAAATCCCTTTGGTTTGAGAATGAATAAGGAAAATCATAGCCTCTAGACAGCTCAAGACAGCTCAAGCCTGTTATTGTGAGCACAATATTTCTTAGATTATTTTTTAACTGTGGTCTTATGATAAAACTGTTATTAGCTGCCTGTTGCTCCATCAATTATTTCTGTAATTGGTCACACAAGTCAATAGGAGGACATGGACCATGATGTCCATGTCCATAGGCCACGATATGTTGTTGGCAAAATCAGTATAACTGCTGCTCTTTCTCTGCTGTTGAAAGATATCGAATAGCAGATAAGTTCATAGGGTAAAGGCATGTCCAGACTTAACAAAAAAATATAATTTGCGTGTCACAGAAGCAAGGGTACGGTGCCACCTCTCATCCAGCATCCTATCCAGCGTTGAGAAAAGATGTCTGATAGCCAGGAACCATTGGCACAGAACATGTACACAGATTCACACTATCAGCACTCTTTTCTCCGTGATGATCAAAAAGGATTCTTGGAAGAACAACCGTTTGATATGGCAGAGGCTCATGGCTGGCAGCAGTGAGCAAACGTCTAGAAGCCTACCACGCAATGTGCCAAATATCACCGAGAAACAAGGGGAAAAATCACTAAATGTACCTCCTTAACTTAAAAGTGAAGGAATGGTGGCAAACGATGCTGTGAAGCCTTTGCCAGGAATTTGTAAAAATAGAGTCAAAACTGCCACGCTTTCTTACATGGATAATGGTATCTGCTACCTAGATGGACAAAAGGTTTAGTTACGGACCTTCTGAGTGTAGCACTGGATTGGATATTTTTTATTTTGCAATGCTTGTCTTATTTTGAATTTAGTGCGGTGGCTCTGCAAGTAGCGCTGCTGCCTCACGGTGACTTGGCCGGGTTGGGTGTTAGTTTGAATCCGGCTTAGTTTGCGTGTTCTCCCAGTGTCTGTTGGGGTTTCCTCTGGGGGCTCCAGCGCTCTCCCACAGACTTGGTTTTCAGGTTAATCGGTCGCTCAGAATTGCCTGTGATGTGTGTATGTGTGTGGACATCCTGTGAGCAGACATGGTGTTGCATCCAAGTAACTTGTACCTCCTTATAATTTCATAATGGCATAAAATAAAACACCTACACTGGCTACTAGGATATGAAACAACCCCTGGATGGGATGTCATAAAATAATTAATATTTTGTTTATTTTTTTGTTTTTATGTACTATTCATAAATTGCCTTCATCTCTTGCTATTGACCTGCAATTTGACTAAGCAACGGAAATATCTTAGCGCTTCACAGTGTGAAAAAAGCTGGGGGGGGGATTCTTCAGTTAAAGCACATATTATTATTTTATAGCATCTCCAAGACGTGTAATGCCTACCGGTATCAGTTATCAATAACTGCTTGCCTACTGCCACATCATGGTGGTCCAGAACTTGTTGTGGAAGCATATTGCATGAAGCAAGGGACACTAAGTTTGGGATGCAAGTCCACACACTGATGTATTTATTCACACCATCACATAAGAAGGGAAGTTTAAATTCATCATTTTGCTTGAAACATGTCTTTAGACTGTGGGAGCAAACCAGACCACACAGAGGAAACCCACACTAAGACAAGGATAACAGGTACAAACTGAGATGGCCCTGAATGCATGTCCTAACCCAGACACCAGCAGATGTGAGGCACTGTGTTGCTCTAATACACACTACATGGCCAAAAGTGTGTAAACAACGGAGCATCACACCCATATGTGCTTGTTGAACCTCCCATTCCAAACCTATGCGCATTCATATGGAGTTGTTGTTCTGCTATAACAGCTTCCAATCTTCTGAGAAGGCATTCCACCAGATTTTGGAATGTGCCTGCAGAGATTTGCTCCTGTTCAGCTACAAGAGCCTCAGTGGTGTCGGGTGAAAAGGCCTGGCTTGCGGTTGGCATTCCAGATCATTTCAAAGCTGTTCAGTAGGATTAAGGTCAAGGCCACTCAAGTTCATCCACACCAACCTGGGCAAACTGTGTGTTTGTGGAGCTCACTTTGTGCATAGGGGGGCACAGCCCTGCTGGAGCAGGAAAAGAGCTTCTTCTTACCCAAACTGTGGCCACAAAGTTGGAAGCACACAGCTGTCTAGAATGTGTTTGTATGCTGTGTGGGTGCAGCTGGAACAGCTCAGCTTAGTCATTAGAAGGGGGTCCACATACTTTTGGCCATACAATGAATGTCACAAAGTTAATAAAAATGAGATTATGGACTTTACTGTATGTACATTATTGGTTTTTAATGCATTACATATTTTTAAATAAAATTCTTTCACAGTACTCAGGGAACGATTTTTGGAGCACAGCTGATCCACCAAGAGCATAAGCTGTCAGTGCAAGAGGACAAAACATTACAGAAAGCGTCATCAGCCATGGGTTGAACCTGAGAGATGCTGTAGGAGCATCAGTTTGAGCATCACAATTTGACTCAGCTGACGCCTAGTTTTGGTTTTGCACTGTATGCTGCCCAAACTGACATAAACATTGGCTTAAAAAGGCTCAGGTTCACTCCTTCCTTATAACTCGTATCCCTATAGTTGTTCTGTAATGTTATGCTAAGCCAAAGGCTGAAAATAACAGAAACCGTTTGTCCAACAAGACATTGTAGTGCAGCTGCTTTGGTTCTTCACTGACTGCAGTGTTATTTATAGCAAACAGCTTTGGATTCAATATCACAAGGCTGCTCATCGCTGCAGTCTTCGCTCCTCCTGTTGCAAGAAACAACAAGGCTGCTGTCGTTCTGTTTTACTGAATCTAAAAAGAACTGAAGGCTGTAATTAGGTTTTTATAAGGCTTTGTATGGCTTTAATTTTACATTTTGAATTTGAATGCAAGTATGTGATCTCTGAGAACATAGTGGTGGTAAAACTAGCTTCTGGGCATTCCTTGCCGTCATGTCATAAGAAAAGGTGCAAGTCGGCTAGTGATGATGCTCTCAGAAGCAGCAGGTTTTTAAGCTGTAAAAGATACAAAAACGGGAGTGGGGCTACTAAAGTGTTTAATGTATGACCTTCTTTATTTGTGTGAGGTTTAGAACTAAAAAATAAAATTATTTGGCACAAAGTAGGTTATGTGTACAAATTACTCAGAGAAACTTTAGCCACACGGCTGCCTGTGGTGTTAGAGTTTTAAGAAGGCTCCTTTAAACACCATGGGGTTAACCTGCAGATACAAGGTCATTTGGTTTCTCCTTGGGCCACTCCTTGACCTCTTCTCTATTCAGCTTTAAGCATGAAACAAAACCCAGACTGAGTTGAAATCACCACCGTTACCATGGCTATTACGTTGGATTAAAATGTTATTGAACTATTCATTCAATTTTTTGAATTTCTCTGTAGGAATGAATAAAGTTACATCCAATCCTATCCTCTTCCTATCATAATCAAAGATACAATAAAATTTTGCACTTTTATGATTCTTTTTCAGTCATTTTGAAAATCGTTTTATGATCCATTTCCATGTTTGCGGAGCGTCAGTCTCTGGATGGCAATGCTGGGTGTTAAAGTCATGCAGTTTGTCTGAAAAACAAAGCTGCAAAATATATACATACTCCACTGCCCCGCAGCCTTGCTTCCTTCAAAAGAATAATTTATTAGTGCGGAACAAAAAATGTAAACGAAATCCATAATGGGCTCCACAAAAGGAGGCCTGTCCCTCTGTTGCTTTGTTGCAGTGGATACAACTTTTCCTGGTTCAACTTCCTCCAAAAGATGAGAGCATCATTTAGCACAGGCTTAATGAAAATAAATAATGAAAACTTTACAAATGAAATTACTGACAATGCATGGCTCTGTGTTCTACTTTGTCGCTTTACCATTTTACATTTTTATCAGCATAATTGAATTAGCGTCCGGGTGCCACAGGATGATGTTAGAAACAAAAAGCTTTCCCGTAAGCGGTTATAAATATGAAGTGAGTGGGCAAGTTGCACATCTCAGCCACATGTAAGCCAATGTGTGGGCTTGTATGGCTCATCATCTTCTTCACTTTGACCGGCAGCAAAGGAATCTGAGCTGCAAAGCCCAATGAAGATCGGTTGCCATCGCACCTTAAGGCCATGGGATGACAAGCTGCCCTTGAACACAGCCGCCAAAACAAAATGACGCATCTACGGTTCCTTCCGTTATGGAGGAGAACACAGTCACCATCACTGCAATCCCATGATCACAACCATGACATGGTTTGGTTCAATTGCTGAGCTACTTTTAATAAATAATTAAAAAACTGCTCGGTCACAACAGCAGTTAAGGATATAAAGAAAACAAAACAAGCATAAATAAATGCTGGCAAACTGTAAGAAACACCAAAGATAGCTGCAGAGTCATTTGGGCACGACAAGAATTTTCATTCCTCCTTGTTGCTGTTTTTAATTTTGTACTTCATTAATTGCTTCTCAGTTGAGTTAAATATTTTCCTTGATACTGTATGTGCTGGCATGAAAGCATTGTATGAAAATATACTTTAGCAGATTGATAACTTAAGCGACTCAACCGACCTGTGGAATCCAAACGCTTTTAAAACTACAGAATTTGCACTCAGTCCAGCCCACAGTGTGTTCTATAGTCATTTTATTTGTATTATGATTATCTTTGTCATACATTTGGGGATCTTTTCCTTCCCTCTTTTCTGGCATCAGAAAAATGTTAAGGTTAAGGACTGCCAGTATTGTATGAGGTCCATCAGGCTGAGGTTTGAGGAGGTGTGTACCTTGCTGTGAATCCCTTCATTATGGCCAATGCTATAGTGAAAACCCTACAAGATTCAAAGATTCAAAGAGATTTATTTGTCACATACATGGTAACCAGGTATGCCATACAGTGAAATGCTAACTGAATCGACAGGACACTGTGCGTGGTTTTGAGGATAATGGTAGGTTCAAGAGCCTTATGGCCTGTGGATAGAAGCTCCTCTTAAGTCTCTCCATTTTGGCCATAATGCTCCCGAATCGTTTGCCTGATTTCAGCAGGTTGAACAGATGATTGCTGGGATGAGACAGGTCTCCGATGATCCTAGTCGCGCTGGTCCTGCATTTCCTGGTGTAGATGTCCTGTAGGGATGGCAGATCAGATCTGGTGCAGCGTTCCGCTGCCCGGGTCACTCTATGCAGTGCCTTGATGTCACGAGCACAGCTATTCCCAAACCAGGAGATGATGTTCTGAGTCAGAACAGATTGTATAGCACCAGAGTAGAACGTTTTAAGGATCGACGGAGAGACCTGCAGCTTCTTCAGCTGTCTGAGGTGGTGGAGCCGCTGCTTTGCTCTACTGGCCTGAGCTCGGATGTGTACAGCCCATGACAAGTCCTCAGTGAAATGAACGCCCAGGTATTTGATGCTGCTCACCCTCTCCACTGCAGTCCCGTTGAGTCTAATACAGGTGTAATAACCACCTTTCCTCTTTGCCACAGTAATTTGGATGGGATATTGATCCTTTCTTGCTCAAATCTCAATTCTTGAAATTCAAAAGAATATTAAAAGGACGTGTGTATGTGCTTCATTGACTACAGCAGGCGTTTGGTTGTGTGAATTGTGAGAAACTCTGGATTAAACTACAAAGCATGGGTATCCCAGAACACCTTGTTGTTCTAATGCACAACCTCTACAACGACCAGGGAGCAACAGTTCATGCAGAACAAGAGGAAATGGACTGGTTCACAATTGGCAAGGGTGTAAGACAAGGCTACATACTGTTTCTATATTTGTTTGATGTATGCGCCAAGAAAATAATCAAAGTAGCAGGACTGCATGAAGAAGAACGACACGTGAAAGTCAGAGGAAGACTCAACAACTCTGCTATCCTGATGATACGACAATACTAACTGAAAGCGAAGGCAGTTTGAGACATCTTCTCATCAAGATCAAAGAACGTGAGCTTGCATCTTAACCTGAAGAAGATCAAAGCTCTTGACAACTGGAAATTTGAACAACTTCACACTTGATGGAGAAGGGATAGAAACATTAGACCATTTCAGCCTACTTGGATCAACGATCAATAATGAGGTGACAAGCAGCCAAGAAATCCGATGAAGGATTGCTCTGGGCAGAACAGCCTTCGAGAGCTTGGACAAAAGTCTCAAGAGCAGGGATGTAATTCTACACACAAAGATCCGACTTGTTCGAGCCTTGGTTTTCCCAGTCACAGCATATGGATATGAAAGTTGGACAGGAAGAAAATCAATGTCTCTGTATTGTGGTGCTGGCAAAGAATTCTGCGTGTACCTTGGACAGCCAAGAAAACAAAAGCATGGGTGTTGGGACCAAATCAAACCAAAGCTGTCATTGGAAGCTGAAATGACCGGGCTTTGACTGTCTTTGGACAAATCTTTCCGAGAGAACAGATGCTGGAAAAGGACATGCTTGGTGAAGTGGAAGGTTAGTACAGAAGTGGAAGACATGCAATGTGGTGGACGGACACGGTCACCACAGCCATGGATGCCCCTTTGTCATAGCCGACTTGCTGAAGACTGGATGCTTTTCAGGACAACGATCCATAGAGACCCCTTGAGTCGGCATTGACGGCACTTAATAACGTTAACCCTTTCAAGATGCTTGTGTCTATGCGGACTGTGACATAGAAACTTTCTTCAGTTGATAAGATGATGCTTCCCACTTACTGACTCAGGTGACACAACAGGTTCATATTGACTAAAAAATGCATTTCATGTGAGTCCAAATGTGCAGGTGTTCTTCAGTAAGGCAAAGCAGTATATTTTTCTATTTAGTGAGAAGGATGGCTTTTCTCACCAGAAGGAGCAGATAAGACAAATCCATATTTAAACATCGGAACAAGGCAGCCGGAACATTGCTGCTGTATCCATCACAACTCTGAATACAGAATTAATCGCTGTTTTGAAAGCTTTTTTCACAGCGGCTCCGGTCCTATGCATAATTCAGAATTTCTTCCACTGCTTTTTTTCCTGAGATGTAGCAAACTGAGCATAATTCCATATCTTTCAATACCACAAGTAAGTCGAAGTGTTAAACTTTATTTTGTGGCACGAGCATGGGAATGTGCCTTTTGGGATGAAAGCGGGCATTTGTTCTGAAAGATGATTGCAATTTTTGTAGTAAATGTAGTGCAGGAGTTAGAAAACATTTGCATTTATTTGTTTAATTCCTTTAGAGTTAAAACAGGCCACACGGCACTGTCTGCTGTCCTACAGCCTTCGAGGAGCCACATTCTCAGTTCTGCGTGTCAGATCTCTGCTTGCCAAACAGCCCTGTATGTGTGGTCTGTGCTCAGCTGTGGCTCTCCAGATGCTGGTATATCGAAGCAAAGACAAAAATGACATTTGAAGCTATTTATGGTCAAAGAAAGATGCTGGAATTAATAAAACCATGCAAAACACCGTAATTAGAAATTTAGAAATGTTTAAACATCTTTAAGAAAATTAAATGTTTACATATCCTGGGAGCCAAACTGCTGCTGTTCTGTTTTTGAATAAATTTTATTCCATTGCCAAAGTTAATCCCATATGAAGGAGACACACCAATCCATTCATCGTCCTAAAGCGCTTGTTAGGATTGCAGCAATCTGTTCCAGAAACTACACCCTGCATGGGGGCAAGGTAGCCGCACGTACGCACTACAGGTAGTTTTCAGTGATCAGTTATCCTGAAACGGTTCTTTGGACCGTGGGAGAAAGCCCTATGCAGACATGAGGAGAACATGCAAGCTTCTCACAGGTTGACCTGGATTGGAACCCATGTACAAACAGGCCAGGCAAAGAAAGAAGAGGCAGCGCTGCTTGCAGATCCACTGTGCTGCACCCTATGCAGCCAAACAATGGCTTGGTAAATGCAGTAATAAATGGGGCTCCTTGCAAGCAAGCATCCAAAGTTTGACTCATTCATTTTGTGTAATCAATATTTGCAGATGGAAATATTACAAATGTAAATTTAAAAACATGACTGTGGCGTTTGTTCTCTGAAGAGTCACCGAGGAGAGGCGATAAACTCCATTCTGCAGCAAACATTTCATTCGGGCTGCTACAGCCACCCAACGGTTTGCCGGCGGAGCGAATGCTGACTGGAGATCACCGAACGCCGGAGATGATCGGACAATGCATGAGACAAATGGTGCGGAGAACTGCCAAAATTCCGCTGGTGTAAAAATCACAGGAACTGGGAAACGTCAACACGAACACTAGACGGTTCTGACAAACCGAAAGTAGGCATGTATGGCAGTATGGAGAATTATCACACTTTAAATAATCTCATATTTAACTAAATAAAGTCCAAAGCTTGTTTTTTTCTGATCTGTCCATGCTATCTGTAATCTCTTTTTGCTCTGGCCGTTTTCTGCCATGGCACTGAGATACTAAACTCCGAATCTTTGCCATTTTGGAAGGTCAGTATTACGACTTTATCGCGCGGAGGTTATTTACATTAAAAGCAGTAATTTACACTGCTCAACATTTTACACAAACCTTCCACGGTGTCTCCGAAGGTAAACCGGCTACAAACAGCCGAGTTTTACCTCTCCCTTCACATCTGCAACGTGCCAGTGTGTTCCACATTCTTTCAGATTGATGTAATTTCTGGGTATTTTTTGGCTCATTATGGATAATGAACCAGCATCACTGGAGCAGCAAAGGCGCTACAGTATCTCTAGCAGCCCTGTGCTTTTGTAGAAAAACTGTTTATTCTAAATTACTGCAAGCTATGCCTGCATATCTGTGCTTGCATGTCTGACATACAAAAGTATGGAATGTAAAATTTTACATGCTGTATAAACAATATTGGTTGAGCCTAAACATACTTTAAAAGCACCAATAAAGAAATAAACTATATCATTCCCAGAACAATCTAGATACACACACGGTGAGGAGGCTATGGAATTCTTCTCTAACCACCTGCCAGTTTTTTTTTTTTTAATATATTTATAATTTTCAATAAGCAAAATAGAGTGCAGACATGTGGCTGAGAAAGACACAGGCAAAGTGCACCATATGCATTTCATATCATCCATCAGCCATCCACTATCAACAACCGCTTGTCCAACACGGGGTCTACCCTGGGTGGGACACCAGGCCAGTGTGGAGAAGTCACATGCACTTATTCACTTACATAGTCACTCTCATAAGTTCCATTCAGAAGCGCTAGCTCACATGTCTTTGGACTGTGGGACGAACACGGAGCACCCAAAGGAAACCAGCACGAACACGGAAAACATCCAGACTTTGCCACTGTAACCCAGAGCGAAAGAGCTTTGAGGCACCATTGCTACCTGCTGTGCAGCCTGGCCATAAATCATGACTTGAGTGTGAAACCACGCACATGCACTTAGGTGCTCTCATGCAGAACATCGACACCGGTTTTGCTTCCTCTGAAGCGATGGAGATATTTTCAAAATACAAAGGAAGGATAATGATTTTCTCACCGAGGCTGGTGCTGAAGTTGAGGCGACCCTGTTGCTGAAATGAATTTAAAAGGATTAAATATGCCAAGAGGCTGCCATGCACAAGAAGCGGAATGAGGCGGTATCAGACGTACTGGGCTCAAACGTGAGGGAAATAAAGCCTTTGTCATTCTTGTACGAATTTAGCGCTGGCAGATGAGTTCAACTCAGTTCAGCTCAGTTCAGCTTCCTGAGGAACTGACACCCTGCAACACACACTCCTGTGTTTGACACGGTGGCGGTGGAGAGCAAGCAACAAGGTGTGACCCACGGTGCCTGGCGCCACATCCTTTTAGTTACACATAATGCCTCAGCCAAAATCCCTGGTGGTCCAAGTTTTCACATCTAATGTATATCACTTTGGGGGAAACATCTGCTGAGGCACTAAAGGAAAAAGCCATTGCGGCGCCCAAGACGCTCGCTGTTTGCAACGCATGCAAATAAGTAAGAAATCTCCCTGAATAATTCAATAGCTCAATAATTCAGCAATTGGCGCAATGAATTTTAAGGTGGAAAAATAACATATTTCCCCAGATAAACTGGGAGACAAAAAAGGAGCCGTCGTGTGTTTTAAACTACTGCGAACGTGTTCGGACTTGAGAAGCCTGCCCTTGCACTTTGTGACAAAAATCACGTTTGCTTGTCCTACATACGGCATCGCCTCTTATCCTGTGCGGCAAAACAGGAGCTGCGGTGTTTGCTGCTACTGCACTGGGGTTGCCAGCACTTTCAAGCCAAAATTTTAACATGTGCTGCATTTATAAAAGTCTTTAGTGCACAAAAAGTGTGATATTTCCTTGCTGTTTGTTAGACTATTTCTAATATTTTCTACAGTGATGGAAGGAGTGAAATTGATGGTACAGTAAAGGAGCTACAGAGGTAATTGAAAGGTAAAAAATGCCTCTTCAATGGCTAAGCCACATGGCTTTAGATCATATTTTACTTATTTTTTCAAGTCATTACACATGGACGCTGTTACCAAGGAAATAGGAGTCCCAATTTTATGGCTCCACGTACCTTCGCTCAGTTTGATGCAAATGTCTTGATCAGCAGTCAGCATTGCTTTCCTGTGGGCTTCATGCCGCTGCAGCGCTGGCTGCTTCAGTCTGCTGTGACATTCAGAAGCACCGCTGTCAATTATGGGATTTAGGTTCCGGGAAAGCGGAAAAAAAGGGGCAAACTCCACTTTAAATGCTTGAAGAATCTCCATAAAGTTGCATTTCTTCTGCAATGCAGCTTTTTAATTATTCTTGAATTCCACCATTTGGTGCAATATGTTGGTTTTCCATGTAAACCCGAGTATATTTTATTAGGCAAAATCCACCCAACAATCGACAAACAATGGACGTTTGCCACATAGTGTGTAGTCAAGAGGTAAAAGGGTTGCGTACTTGTGGAATAAAACAGGCCCTTTCTCAATTCACTCGTCTCTTCGCACACCGGACGGCAAATTTATTGTGAAATTTGCACCAAAAGCGCAGAACGTATTTACGTCAGATGAAAGCGTGAACAAGGTGCTAGTTGAGGAGGAAGAGTGCAGAACCATTCAGCGTTCGTCCGACGAACACGTTCTCCCGCAGCAGAAAGCCTTGCTTTGCGCTGGCATCGGTGGGCACAGATTGGGTGAGGGCTGAGCGTGTGCTTATTCCTTGTGCAAATAAGCCATAATGCAAGCGATTATGAAACCGTAAGACATGCAATGGAGTCCAAAATAGCATTCCTGTGGGTACGGTTGTACATATAAATGAGAACCACCTAGTTCTCTCATCCGTGGATATTTTATTGACGCCATAGTGCAATTCCACTCGACTCACTGGAAATCAGCGTCTATTTTAGCTCAGTTAAGCAGTTGAGCTCGCAGTGCAACTGTGCAAATAGGAATTTTTGGCTTTCAACTGTTCCCTGGTAAAAAGGCAGGAGAAACTGGGTCAGTATCAAAGGGAAGAGGATGTTATCGCCCTGCTTCTTTCCTCAGCATGTGCCTTCAACACAGAGGCTCAAGGCAGCACACGAAAAGCCTTCAGCGCCACCAAGTGGCCGTAAGAAGGCCGAGCTTCAGCTGCTCCAGCACTTTCGCTCGCTGGACTAGAAGAGGATTAGAGTTAGAGTTGACAGGTGGGAGTGATTTAGCAGCTTCTGGCACCAAGAATCATTTGGGATGCTTTCTAAACATACTCTTAAATATCATAAAACTGAAAATTTTTCCATTTGATTAAAAACGCTAACAAAATGTGAGCAATGTGGTTACATCTCCAGCTGACGCTTTTCTGCTAGGTGACTTGCAGTGGTAATGATTTACCAGTTTAGACAGGTGTTCAAGGTGGGATTTGAACCTGCAACCTGCAAGTGAAACGTTGCAGCCACCACACCCCCCTGCTATGCCGCAAAAACAGATGTTAAAATGAGCATGAATATTAAGAGGCTGTGTAGCTACTTTTCAGTGATCCGTACTTGGACACAGTCAGCAAAAAGATTTTAATCCTGTTTTCCATTTATTTTTTAAATTATAATTTTATATGATTCAAAAAATTTATTTTCTCTCATGTTAACCTCAATGTGTGCATACAGGATGGTTGATGTACATATACGATGGCTGTTTTGCCCGTTATTACTTTCTATGAAGAGGTTAACATTGTTAAAATTTACAGTACTGTTAACATTTGAGTCACTTTTGAAGAATAGCATCTAGAAAATATAAATAAATAAATTCTTATGTAGGGCTTTATAACAGATAATTCAGTGTAATTCACAGTGCTATTGTAAAATTAACTTTCAGGCATTAGTATGTGCAGATGTAATAATAACTCACTGCAAATAACTAATATAAAACAAAAAAAACTTGAATGTAATATTTTTATATCCTATCCCCTTATAATGGAGTATGTTTAGGAAAGCTTGCTTAGGTAAGGTGTGTGTCAGCTAGAGAATGGTACTGTGGCACTGCTGGAGCAAGACTTAAGATCTATAATCCAAAACCAAAACCTGTAATCCAGCAGCCACGGTTGCAAAACTGCTGTTGACTGAGGCCGGTACGGCCAGTGGTTATTACTGGAATTATTGGAATTAGCAACAACTGCTACAGGAGATAAAAAGGTAGCTTGCTGTACCGGTACCGCTGTGGATAAATGATTATTGAGGCTGTGTCATGAGACCTTCCAAAGCTGCTGCCAAAGCTCTGTTTCCAGAAGTTACCAAAATTGAGAGCCGTCCTTTACCCACAGGAGAGCTCCGGCACTGTGCACTGACCCAAACGCTGCCACGTTCCGTCCGTGTAAAACCCCCTTTGTCCCCAGTCGGTCCCCAAATGAAGCGCAACCACAAAAATACAGCTGCTATCAGTGCGCATCCCCAACAAACACAGAAATACAAGCCTGCACTTAAGAAATAGAAAGTCAACTTTATGATTCCTGCTGAAAAATTCCAAAGGAAAATAAAGCATACAATAATATCTAAACACAATTTGACATTATTTTGTCCTTTAGTCATTATTATTATTATTATTATTATTATTATTATTATTATTATTTTCTATGCTGCAGAAATGCTACAGAAAATGGTGATCACACATTTTTAAGTGTCTGAGTCACTTGCATATTAATAAGGATTGTAAATCTTCATAATGGTAATTCTAATTGTAATTAATTATAATAGAAAAATGAATATATTTTAATAAGGAACATTTGACATAATTCTTATAATGTGCGATATCATCTTCTACTGTCCATGTCTGAGAAGTGCAGCAACGTCTCAGTTAGCGCCACCTCTTACAGTGCTGTTTTGCACTATTGTTTAATTTTAGTCCTCTCACAATTTTTTTGTCATATTTTAGCTTAAGCTTAGCTTAGCTTTAGCTTATTGAAAAAAATCAAATGTGTTTTGAAGGAAAGGTTCAAGGACGGCGTGGATAGGAAGTTGCTCGCTGTCTCTGAAGGCCAAGTAAAGATTGTGGCTGCATGTCTCCCTCCCAACACGCTCAAGTTCAGTTAACCTCAGTGTAATCTGTTTTCTTGTTCTGGATCACAGTAAAATGTAGCAGCTGTAAATATTTAGAGAAGACGGAATTTGATGGACCAGAATTACTGGTGACATGGTCACAGCTTCCAAACATTCGATCTGCTAAATGTGGCACATCCACCACGCCTGCCTGCATGCAGTGACATTGAGGAGTTCAAGTGGTCTTAATATCCAGAAGCATTTTGGGTTAAGCGAAACATAGACTGCCATGAGGACTCAAGTGACAACCCAAGGTATCTCTGAATGTCTCTTCAGATGACAAGAGTATTGAAAATTCAAAACCAACTACATCCCAGCCCACTGTGGATCCAAGCTATCCAAAAACCAGGTTAAATGTTTGGTTAATTTGTTTCATCCAATAATAAAATCTCACACTTGGAAAAAGAATCCCTGTACATCTGTCAAGTTTGGGAAAGCTCAGAAATTTTAATTTTAGAAATTGGGTATTTTATTATTAAAGACAAATAAGACAAATAAGTAAAACAAGGAAGTACTGCAATCGAAATGTAGGAAAGACACTAAGATGAGACACATTTCTAGCAGAGGACACCTTCAGCTCATCAAAGCCTTTGTTTTATGGGTTCGCCTTTTCTGGAGCATGGAGCAAAACTACATTTTCACCGTATGTTGTTTATTCGCGACAGTATTACCGTATTATCAGCCGTGCAGTATTAGTATTATAACATTAACTCTCCTAAAGACTGAAACAGGTAAGACAGTCCATGCAGCCAGTTTCTCTTCAACCTTCTGAATTAAATAACTGACCTTAACAGATGATTAAGATTTGAGGTGTCAAAAGTTCCCAGATGTCTAAAACTTTACTCTGTCTTGTTTCCATTTAGAGTCACAAGGAGAATTCAGTTGCATTGCCTCAGATTTATGACATGAAATGTAATGGGTACTAAAGTACTGTGTTCAGTTCAACTCTGTTTACTTATATTTTTTTGTACTGACCTCATTATGTTGACCTCTTGTCAACTCAGTGTATTATGTAAGCTTTGCTGCTTGGTCTTCAGCCAGTTCTTCTTGCATGTCCTGTGAAGCTATAACAGTAAAGAACCTGATGACACTGATGATAATGGGACGGCGCACACAGCAGCACTATCTGCGTGAACTCAAGCACGTTTTTCCACATCAGTCATACCGGTCTCGGAACACTGCCCGCGTACGCATCTGCACCGGGTGGCACAGCCTTGAAAAAGTCTTCTGACGTTTGTACCTCCACAGCATATCTTGATGTGGATGTTGGATATCATGGCCCACAGATACTGTACTGTCCTGTCTGAGTTCAGCACCAGTGTTTGTGAAACAGATCTTGAATTCTGGAGATTGGGGGAAAACAAAACATTTCTGGGAGAAAGCTGGAGAGTTAGGCCCGAGATAATACATTTTCACTATTTTATACGTTTGGAATTATAAATTTCATGTTCCTGCAGGTGAATGAATCAAACTTACCGACTTTCGGCTGCTCCCATCAGGGGTCGCCACAGCGGATCGGCTCGTCCGCATATTTGGTTTGGCAGATTTTTACGCCGGATGCCCTTCCTGACGCAACCCTCCATTTTGCCCGGGCTTGGGACCGGCACAGAGGCGCACCCCCTTGTGGCTGGATTCGCAGCAATGCCCAATGTGGGGCTTGAACCCACGACCCAGAGATTACGAGTCACGTGCTCTACCGACTGAGTTAGCCAGGCAGGGCTATGAATGAGGCTATGAATGAGGTGAATGAATCAAAAATTTCCAAAAATTTTTTGCTGGATTCAAACCTAACAGTATGTCTGGATGAAAGACTGGGCTAAAATCCCTCCACAGCCATGGGAAGGACTGATATAGGAATGTTTAGTTGCAGTTGTTGCTGCTAAAGGTTGGTGCAAGCAGTTAAGTTTAAAGGGACAGTTACTTTTTTCACATTTCCGATACTGGATAACATTATTCCTTAAATAAATAAAGTAATAATTTAAAAACTGTCATGTGTTTACTCAGATTTCCTTTGTCTAACATGTGTTTAAAGTTCTGGTCGTCATCTTTTTTACTGCATTTTTCCAGGGGAACCCGGGTTGACTGTTTTCCCCCAAATGCCATGATGACAAATATACAATAAGATCTGAAAGGGGGAAATAGTTTTCTTTCAGCAAAAGCTATGAATTCACTTCAAAATAACCACATAAGAATATCCATTTGGTATTTATGGAATATAATTGGATAATTAATTTCTCAACATTTTTCCCTTCCAAGAACATAATTTTCAATGAAATTGAATAAATAATTAGCATGTCCTCTTTATTATCGATTATTCAAACAGTAGCATGTAAGATACAACCTACATCATGTAAAAATTTCCCATAAGTAATCTGAACACTGAAAGTTTGAACTTCTCTTTTTGTATTTGGTTCCTTGTGACACAGCTGGCCAAGTATTGAGGTGAATGTGAGGTTACTGTGGATCCATAAGTTTTACTTTCCTTTAGCAACACACCGGTGTGCTGTTTACAAGTGCAAAAGTTAAATAATAACTATTTACAGACATCAGACCTCTGCTGGGAAAGCCAACAGTCTTTGCAGCAATGCCCATGCGCCTCCTTCATCCACCACACTTTCTCTCTCAGAAGGCCATAGGCTCTGCCCTAAGCCATTCTATTTGGTTTTTACATTAACAAACACCCATTCGTTTTAAAAATGCAACCTATAGCCATAATTCATTTCAAATATACACCATTCATTCATTTAACACCCATATCTCAGAGTAAAGTTAATCCAAACTATATTTACCTGTACTGTGGATTCTCAGATGGACTCTTCCTCAGGGTATTTATGCACTACATTTCCCATCATTCCTCCTTTGCCAGCTGACAGTCAGCTTCCATTCGATAATAGTAAGGAAACTATTTGCCACTCTATTAACAGTTTCTGTTAACATTTACTGTGACAACATGCAGCACATCTTCCATTACATTTACAAAGCATAGATACTAAAATGGCAGGATTTATCTACATGTTGAGCAACTGCTCCATCACATCTATGGAAAGTATGTGCAAGTCGTTGTGCGATGCGTCTGCCTTTGCTTTACAAATCTTCTTTTAGAATAGAATAGAATAAACCTTTATTATCCCACGAATGAGAAATTTAGGTGTTACAGAGCTCTTATAACAAAGGGAATATAGGAGAAGAACAAGTTAGTTAGTAAGAAAAACAAGTTAATAATCTATATACACAAAATAACCCTATATACATATGCAAACAAAAAAATTTACAAGATCTACAGAGATATGTACACAAATGTGAGGAGGTGTGGATGATCCAGATGAGACAAAGAGATATACAGTGTACAAGCAAGCTGTAAATGAGTAACAGAAATGAAAAACAGTTGATACGTCAATCAAAAAAATGAAAAAAATAAATTAACCAAGTTAAACTGCATTGTGAAGTCTGACAGCTGCTGGTAAGAATGGCCTGCGGTAGCGCTCCTTCCTACACTGTGGATGTAAGAGTCTACTGCCGAACGAGCTGCTCAGTGCTTGTACAGTCTCATGTAGGGGGTGGGAGGATGTTGTCCATGATGGATGTCAGCTTGGACAACATCCTCTCCTCCCCAGCCTGCTTGATGGACTATATCATTATAACTATATCATTAGACTGTTTTCATGGTGGATCCTTATACAAAACAGTAACTTGTCATCAAACAAATTTAATCAATATTTAGTAATATGGATAAGAAAATAAACCATGGAAACTTTAATGTTAGAAAAGAAAGTGGTAATGTAGTGAGACAATGTGATGAATAAGTAGTTTGGTTTAAAAAAAATACATACTGTTCTGTGTATGAACATAGCTTGAAAATGGTCTTCTTTCCTACGATGTTAAGAATGTAGCTGTGATGTACAGTACTAATATTAGGTATGTAATACTGATTTTTGTGTTCATTCATATTGGATGTGAGGAAAGCAGACTGCCTTATGGTATTAAAGTTGTCAAAGGACCCTGTTTGGCAGTCTGGACTGAGATCTGCAGTCAGATGGAGCGGAATGAGCAGTGCACAGAATGAGCACCACCCAGGCAGCAGACTAATGAGGACTCATATGAGCTACCTTCAGCCCTGTGGTTGGAACACCTCGGCCATTTGCAGGAAATCACTCATTACACACACACACCGCGTCTGTTTTGACCCTGACAACCACCAGGAAATAACAGTAATTTTCACAGGCATCAGAAAACACTGTCCAACATGTTCAGGTTAAAATTTAATTTGCCCAAAGTTATTACAGGTGATTGCCAGTAGTGAATATTGGATTGCTGCAGGTGTCTCCTTGTTTTCCAATGGTCATTAACAGACAAATAACACAGAAGCTTGCTAGTCCCTGCAACATTTTTTAGTTCTTATGGTATATAAAATATGTATAATTTATATTTATATTCAACAACAACAACAACAACAACAACAACAACAACAACAACAACAACAACAACAACAATAATAATAATAATAATAATAATAATAATAATAATAATAATAATAATAATAATAATAATAATAATAATAATACATATTTATATGTAAAACAGTTTGGTGAATATATAAATGTGTTACTTTTCCGTCCACTACACTTTTTGACCCAGGCAGCAGTGGGAAACTCAGCAGGTTTTGATCGAAAGCTTCAATGCTTAAATTTAGTTTGCAAGAAAAATATAAATAGTGATGGTGATGTCTGTGTGATCTTCTGAATTTTCTAAACTAGCAAGTAGTTCTGGTTGTAGCTGTTTATAATAAGGCCCAGAGCAGCTCACCTTGGCAAGTAATAAATGACTGGCCATCATTACTTTAAGAAATAACATTCATTAATTTTGGAAGATGTTAAGAACTTGGAAGGTTTCTTCAGGTGCAGACACTAAAACCATCGGCAGCTGAAGTGAAACCAGGTCTCATAAGGACTGCTACAGGAAAGCCAAATCAAGAGTCTGCAGCTCTCTGCTCACCTCCCACAAACAATTATTTGCACTTCAGATTAGGGTCCAGGTAAATATTTCCAGGATTTAAAGCAACAAATGCATCTCAGCATTCAAACGTTTAGGGAAGACTGCATGAATAAGGCCTTTGGTAGAACTGCTGCAAAGAAACCACTAACAAAAAAGTATTGCTTGGGCCAAGAAACACAGGCAGCAGACATCAGACCAGTGGAAATCTGCCCTTTGGTGTAGTGAGTCTAAATTTGAAGATTTTGGTTCTAACCTCAGGGTCTTTGTAAAATGCAGAGAAGGTGAATGGACAATGTCTGCGTGTAGGGATCCCACCATGAAACATGGAGGAGGAGAGGAGATGTGTGTTTGTGCTTTGCTGGTGACGTAGTGAGCGATTTGATTACATCTGACCATGTAGTTAACCAGCATGTCTACCTCAGGAAGTCAAAGTCCAGATCTCACCCCTGTTGAGATGCTGTTGCACGATCTTATGGGAGCTGTACATAAACAAAGGTCATCAAATAAGCAACAAACAAACTTCTGCAATTTTATAAAGAAGAATGGGCCAAAATTCCTCCAAAACAACGTGAGAGATAACAGAGTGATGAAGAAAGACTTGTGTAGAAAACGATTACGTTTTTGCTGCTAAAGGTGATTCTACAAGCCACCGAGTCATGGAACGGCTGCTGCATGTTGGCTTATATTTTGCTAAATAAATAATGGAATCTGTGATGTGTTGTTTATCACCTGAGGTTGAATCTACCTCATTTTAGGATGAGGTGAGCACCTGATGATTTTTTATGTGCTAATATATAAAAACATAGACTTGAAAAAATTCTGCCTCAAGCAAAAAGCTAAATATATACTTAATACATAGCTTAAGATACACTGTATGGGCAAAAACTACTGTATATAGACACCGGAGCATCACACCCATATGTGCTTGTTCGACATTCCATTCCAAACCCATGGGCATTCATATGGCATTTTTCCACCCCTTTGCTGCTATAACAGCTTCCACTCTTCTGGGAAGGCTTTCCACCAGATTTTGGAGTGCGGCTGTGGGAATTTGTGCCTATTTGGCTGTAAGAGCATCGCTAAAGTCAGACCCCGATGTCAGGTGAGAAGGCCTGGCTTGTGGTCAGCGTTCCAGTTCATCCCAAAGGTGTTCAGTGGGGTTGAGGTCAGGACTCTGTGCAGCCACTTAAGTTCTTCCACATCAATCTGGGCAAACCATGTGTTTATGAAGCTTGCTTTGTGCATGGGGGGGCCACAGTCGTGCTGGAGCAGGAAAGGAGCTTTTTCTTTCCCAAACTGTGGTCACAAAGCTGGAAGCACACGGTTGTCTAGAATGTGTTTGTATGCTTTGTGGGTCCAGCTGAAACAGATTGGCTCAGTCATTAGAAGGGGCATCTGCATACTTTTGGCCATACAGTGTATGTAGACGTCCTGATAAAGAGAATTTACTAGGTTCAAGGTTCAAGGTTTTTATTTGTCATGAGTGCACAGCAGCATAGCAGTGTTGTAACCATGAAATGTGTTGCTTCCAGACATCCTCAGAAAATTAAAATATATAAATAAGATATAATAAATAAACAAATAAATAAATAAATATGAATAAAGAAAAAGAAGTATAAATATACAGTACATAAAAGTTAAATAAGTTAGATAACAACCAAACCAACAAACAAACAACCAAACCAACAAACAAACAAACCGATAAGGGCATACAGACATACAGACAGACTCTGAACGACAGTGTCTCACCGTCCAAGAGAGGGGTCAGTGGTTCATCAGTCCTATTATATGGGGGAAGAACTGTCCCGGAACCTGCTTGTTCTCATCCAAATGCTTCTCAAGCATTTTCCAGACGGGAGCAAGGAAAATAGTTTGTGGCTGGGGTGACTGTGGTCCTTTAAGATGTTATGTTATAAACAATACGAGAATGCTTAAGTTCTCTACATTATGTAATCTGAGTAACCTTCTCACCACTGACTTCCAGTTGGTCTTCTAGGAACACACTGGCTGCCTGAACCTTTTGTTCCTTTTACTGTCATGCCAGTGAATTAAATCTGACAGTTTTACTGTGCAGCATCAAATAAAGAGCGACAGGTCCTGCAGGCCAGAATGTGCCTGCTGATTTGTTCCTTTAAATCACGTTACTGTGGGAAGTCCGGAAAGACCGGCAGGTAGGTTCATTGCACTGTTCTCCCAGGTAGCTTAGCCAATAAAGGCCTAGGGAATGACTGTAAAACAAATTTCCACATTATATGTTGTCAGTGATGTGTCAGGCACCTTGAATTGTTGTAATTTTGTGGCATCTTCTCAAAAATTAAAGTACATACCCGTGAAGATGAAATCAAGTTTCTACAAAAAACTTTCTGCAAAAAAGAGTTAACAAGAAGGCTAAATGGACTGTAATCCACAAGCAATATAATTTTACACATTATTATTATTATGATTATGCTTATTATTATTATTATCAGTAACTTCAGCTACTCTAGACAGCTGATCTCTGCACAATATTTTTAAAATTTGTTGTTTAATGGCAAAAATTGTCCAGCTGCACTGTTTCATGTAACTGTAACTGTACTTTTCTACACTTTCCCTTCATCAGCATCAGTGGAATAATGCTTGTTTGTTCACCTACGGTGTCTCCGTGCCCACATCTCTCTTTCTGGCCCAAGAAACTGCACACACACACAAACACAACTTTTCTGAAGGTTGCATCACTCAAATGCAGTAAATCCCCAGGCTCTCTAACGGTAAACACATTTTCCCACATCATTAGAATTTGGCTGCCTCCTCGTGAAATGTGTCATGGTGTTAAAAAAAAGACCTCATACTAATATAAATGAGTCAAGCATAAACACTTCCCTCAGGCTGATTTGTCTGTTTATTAAAATTATTTGGCAAAACTGGCAGCGATTAGTGACAGAACGCGCGTTTGCGCAGGTGCGTGGAAGGAAGGCGAGCGACGTCGTGTGACTCCCTTCAACACTAGGGGGCGCTTTTTATACTAAATATTGGTGCATGCGCGTAAAACTGTGCTTTTGACATTCAGCTGCAGCAGCACGCGAAAAAGAAATACAGAACAAAGAGAAAACATAAAATTCGAATGAACATTAGCTATAAAATATATTCTGAATATTCCAGCAGTTCTTCCCAGAGTTGGCCAAACAATGTAGTGCAAATGTACAGTGCGGTACAGTATAGAACTGTCCTCATTAGAATAAAATATTCATACGTCAGTGTGGGCTGCGTGACGTCATAAGACGGCTACTATTTAATAGGCAGCTCGGCGCGTTTAGCGCAAAGCTAGAAAGCGAGCGGAGAGCAGTGGTTCGGCGCAGTTTGTTGTTAGCCGGGTCAGACGACTGTTTAGGCAGTTGCGAAGCAAACAGTAACTACGAAGCCAACCTGAGTCGTAAGGATGAGCACAGAGATGTTTAAATCGCCGATGGAAGTGGCCGTGTACCAGCTGCACAACTTCTCCATCTCCTTCTTCTCCTCGCTGCTCGGCGGGGACGTGGTGTCCGTGAAGCTGGACAACAGGTGACCGCGACGCAACAGCAGCCGCCCGTCTCTGTGTGCCACTCCTTTCCCAGTGTTGAAATAAGTTTTGGAGTGGATCTGGGTTCAGAACGGATTTGTAATTTTAGGAAGGTGCAGGTCTATAAAGTGCAAAGCAGGCTGCCTGCAGCTGGACTGGGCGGCCGAAGGAGCGGAGTTTCGGCTCTTTGTGTTGCTCCCGCGGCTGAATTGTCACACTAGTGTACAGATGCCGCCTTACACTGCTCTTACCATGTTCTTACACTGATGCCACACGGCTAGGGAAGGAGCGGCCGCTCCTGCCGTCCGCTTTGGACCGGTTCGCGCGGGTTTGAACCGCATCCACACTCGCTGCACCGCTAGCTCGACAGAGGCTCCACACCGGCTTTCTGCCGCCCAGAACACTGTTTTATAGTGAAACAGAAAGTAATCTCCCTTTGCCATTCCCAGAATTGGAGTCAGGAGCAGTTAAAAAGTTTAGGTGTGAATTTAAGTTTAGGAACTGTTGGTGAATGACGGTGTCTTCTCCGACTTGTTCTCCTGCAGCGCCTCTGGGGCGAGCGTCGTCGCTGTTGACAGCAAGATAGAACAAGCAGTGGTAAGTGGTGTGGCTCGAACTCCTGTCTGACTCCTTTCTGCTCGGAAATCGGCCGAACTTTTACACCTCAAAAAAAAAAAAAAAAAAAGTCATCGTGATCAGAGATTGGTTCGATCCAAAATTGTTCCCTAAAAATACTGTATCGGCAGCGGTGGTGCAGAAGGTGATGCAATGGTTGACCCTTAGGTTTATGGCTGGGCTACCTGACAATGAATAGAATTAGACTGGAAATGAAAGCAAAGACAAGTAAACTTGTTCTTCTAGATGAAAATTCACGGGGTTGTAGAACTTGATCTGGTAGAGTTGCTTTTACGCTTGTCCGGCACTCCTCTGTTTTGCTTTTTGGAGGACGGGGGCTTTTTCGTGCTCCCTTGCGTGTCTCATAAACGCCTGGTGGTCTTTTCTGGCCCCCGAACAATCGGATTCTCCGGCAGAGCTGATCTCCCAGCGAGACTGCTGTAGCGCATGGCCATTATCCATAATATTCCAGCTACATTTCCTTACCCAGGGTGCACCAAGTTGCACCGCAAGTCAGCTTGCGCTCTGCTTCCTTACCGTCCGTTCATAATTTTATGTCCCCTTCAGTAAAGAAAAATGTACAACAAACAGCAGTGTCTCCTAGCATTCATTCACTGCAGAAATTCAGAATGTGATGCTTGATACGTCAACATGCCATTATGGGGTATACTGACACTCATTTTTTTTTTCAATTTAAAGTTTGGGCAGCACAAAGGATTTAAAAAAAAAAAAAGCTGTATGTTTGCGTATGTGCACAAATAAGTCTGCAAACGAATGTCTGTCACCTGAGTAAGATTGCTAAAATTCTGCCGTTCTTCTTTTTGGTGCAGGATCTTGTTAAGAACCACCTCATGTTTGCTGTGAAGGAAGAGGTGGAGATCCTCAAGGAGCAGATAAAGGAGCTGGCTGAGAAAAATAACCAATTGGAGCGCGAGAACAGCCTCCTGAAGAACTTGGCCAGCCCCGAACAGCTGAGGAACTTTCAGTCCCGGCTGCCTCCAGATGAGTGTCCCGAACTGGAAGAGCAGCTGGAAGTCCTGCCATCAGAAAGTCCCCTGCAGACGGCTGGATGTGCTGTGTAGTTGGCTTTTTTGGAAGGCAGAGCCAGTGGTGTCTGCTGTGACGAAACTCCACTTCAGTTTTCAACCAAGTTGGTTCTGCTGGTGAAAATGAAAGCGCAGGGTCTCTGACAGTGTGTGTTCTGTGTAGATACACACAACCTCTTCTTTTCACAAAAGTGCTAAGATGTGCACATTTGTAAGCTGTATTGGCATTCCGCTATATGACTTGACACCTGCGAGCCATCCTGCTGCGGTGCGGGGCAGGTGACTCATATGCTGGGGCTGGTCCAGCGAGCTGAGCTAAGGTGTTGAGCCAGATGGACGTCTTCTACCTCCAGAAACGATGCCAATATGTATGATTCACGAGTGAGAGGAGTTCCGTCCTAACTGCTTCTCCTAGAAGACAAAAGCAGATTTCTGATTTCTGAAGAAGCCATGTGGACCTTAGGACTATTCTGTGTTTCTAGCAGACATCGCAGTGGTGTGTGCTGCTGTATAGCTGTGTAAAGAACTGTACCTTTGTTAAATACCTTGAGGTGTACTTCAGTTTTACTTCACCCATTGGCACAAGGCTGTGATGTGTAAACAGATGTTTAAAGTTGGTAATGTGGCACTTAGCCTCCTGTCTTGGGTTGTACAAGTTGACTGTTGCGCGTATACAGTGGAATGACTGTAAACATTGAATTCACTGTGCAGACACAAACCCTTACTTGGATACCAAAGAAATGTACTATGTTTGTATGCCAGCTTGGGGAACCTGCTTGGTTCTGTGTTGGACAGTTGTTTTAAAATGGATAGATGTGAAATGCATTTCAATAAATGTAACCTTTATATAAAGTTGGTGTTTTCCCTTTGTATTACATTTTGACATTTCGGACATGAAGAACTGCAACAGAATGGCGGCAGATGTAGGGTGTAGTTTAAAATCCTAGTGCCTAATGTTTCCAGAATGTGCTCCAGCTGTCTTGGATAAAGCGGTTAATGATAATGAAGTGAAGAATACTGAAATCATTTGCCCATTTTCCCAGTTAAAATGCCACTTTTAGTTACCAAGACCTTGTAAGACCAAGGACTTCTAGTGAGGAAGCTTGGTGATATTTAATTTAATTTTTTTAAATTTTTTTAAATAAACCATGTGGCAACCAATTATACTACTTTGGCATGATGGCTCAGCAGTAAACACCGATGCCACAGTGTACATCTGCATGTAGGTTTGAACTCTGGATCAGCTTGCGTAGAGTTTGCATGCTCAGTGTTCTCAGTTTTTTTGCTGCATTCCTTCCGCAGTCTGAAAGTGTACACAGAAGAACTACAAGGTAAAAAATCAGTTTTATTTAAAGCAAAAAAAAAAAAAATCACTTGTGTGGTCTTGAAGAGACAAATTCAACTTGATGGCACCTAACTTTATTTTTTTAAGTGATTGAAAGGGATTTTTTTTACACAAAATTGTAGCTGGAATGCTTTGATATTATAGATATCAGCCAAAAAAAAAGTCACTACCTGGATTTTACGTAATGTTATGATCTGGTGTTGCTTCATTTGGTCAGGTCTAAGTTCAGCAACATTATGGGCCCAAAAAACTGAGCTGACTACCTGAATATACTGAACAACCAGGTGTTTCCATCAAGGGATTTTTTCTTCCCTGATGGCACAGGCATATTCCAAGATGACAGTGTCAGGACTCATGGGGCTGAAATTGTGAAAGAGTGCTTCGGGGAGCATGAGAGAGACATCATTTTCACACATGGATTGGCCACCACAGGGTCCAGACCTTAACCCCATTGAGAATCTTTGGGATGCGCTGGAGAAGACACTATGCAGCGGTCCAACTTACACATCATCGATACAAGATCCCTTGGCGAAAAATGAATGCAACTCTGGACGGAAATAAATGTTGTGACATTGAAATGATGCCACTGTGAATACGCGCCGTAAAGCTAAAAGCGGTCCAACAAAATATTAGTGTGACTTTTTTCGGTCGAGCAGTGTATTTGGCTTCAGTAACAGTGACTTAGAAAAGTCAGGCAATGTGATATGTGTAAGAATATGTAAATGCCACAGAGCTTAAGCTGGGCTACCCTTTGTTGTCATTACAAATTTGAAGCAACTAAGCCACCAATCTGAGGGATGAACACAGTATAAATATACACCCCAGAATTGTGCATACATGTGCAGCTGTGGCTTTTGTTCTGCTCCTGAGTTGTTTTATTGGTGTCTATACAGTGTGCACTGTCAATGATATGCAGTAGCCTCTGTCTCCGTGCAGCAGCACACAGGCTCTGCCTGCCAGCTAAAAGGTGACAAGCCACCATGTGCTTATGGGTAGTGCTTCCATCGCACACCACCTGAGCTGTTTGGGTGACGGTTTGAGTCTGTGTGTAGTTTGAATGTGTTCCCTGTTTCTGTATGATGTTCCTCCGGTTGCTTCGCTTTCCTCCCACAGTCCAAAGACAAGTGTTTCAGGTGAATCAGTGACTCTAAATTGCCCGTAGTGTTTGACTGTGTAGTGTGTGAATACCTCCATAGCCGAATGCTCCCAGTAGAGACTATGGGCCTCCGTGACCGTGACATGCACACGTGGTTACAAACAGTGAGCGACTGTGGTCAAAAAGGCTGGAGGATCAGGAAAATATACCACATGCATTGTGATGCGATTGTTTCCGTGTGTTTAGACGCTATTTTTACACCATGGTAACGGTAAAGGAATTCATTTACTGAGACAGATTTGAATCTACTAAAACTGTCCTTTAATTTCAGTACCGCCCGCACGACATGAGCCATTGTGACTGGAGACAACTTCTGCACAATGTGGAGCAGCTTCATTTGCTGAGAACTGGTGAAACGCATCTGGTAAATGAATACGCCGAAACGTCTTTAATGATCATTTAACACAACTTGGGCAGTGTGCCACGCCGTTGCATCCTTTTGCTTTCGGGTGATTTCTTTATTTTTTTTTTTGGGTCTCGGTGCGAGCATTAGGGAACAGCCAGAAGGAAGCAGCTACTGAGCGGACAGGAAACACCTGCACAGAGGGGTTTGTTTTCCACACACGGGCCTTTATTTAAACCTTTTCACAAGGCTCAGATTCTAATGCCTCCAGAAAACAAAAGGATCTTTTGAGGAGGTAACAGGACATTAGAGCAAAGGTAGTTATTTGTTGACTAAACAAAGGCAAAACAAAAGAAGTCTCGGACACAATAATTTCTTAGTTGACTGTCACCTTCGAACATAAAATGGGTAATTTAGCTTTTAATAATACAGTTCTTGTAATATTGTGTTAATATATCATCATTATTACCATTATTATTAATGTGCTATTTAACTATATCACAGGTTGCAGTATTAGTCCAGTGTACATAAATTATTACAGTATATGAGGTAATAATGTACTGTATGTCTTCAGTTTATTTAATAAATATCAAACTATAAATAAGCAGTGCTGTTGACTATTTGAGTCCCACATGTTTGTTATTTAACCTGTTTTATCTGACAGAAAGAAGGTGCTTGTGTGTATTGTTATGTTGCTCATATAATATTAACTGACCCACGTTGCTTTTCAATAAAGCATTTGTACTGTACTGTTGCTAAGAGGAAGAAGGTGAAATCAAAAGACACGAAAATAGCAGTCTAAGAGGAAATGACCAAAGCCAGACTATTTTCCATGTCTGTCAGTTCAGTCGGAGTCTTTTGGTACGGTTGACACTTTTTCCAAAGTTCAGGGAAACCACAGGTTGGATCAAAATAGTGTAAAAAGCAGAAAAAAACGTTTCTCAAATAAAGGGAATCATTTGTCATCATTTGCTTCATAGCTACCGATTAAGCTCCAAACGCTCTTCTTTCTCAGCAATGTCTCTACATAAAATAATGTATTTAGCCTGTAGCAAGAGTTTATCATTCAAACTAGGACGTGAAAGCACACGCTTTGTGAATGGATGAGATTTTGAAAGCGTAAAAATATTGCGAGCATTGTGATTTCTTTAGCCATAGTACCAGTTGAGAAATTAAGGTGACAGTAATTCTTTCCTTCCTTCTCAATCTGACATTTTTTCTGCACAAATGTCAACAGTGTGTGATACCCACATCTTTCCTGGGATGGAAAGTTATAGCGTGAGCAGTACAGGATTGGTGTAAGACAGAGCGGACAGAGTGAGAGGGAGTGATTTTGGCTTCAAATTCAAATCAGTGGAAGCACAAAGTAAAGCAGAAACAGTCAGGGCTGTCGCTAGTGGGGTGCGATCTTCTTTCAGGGGTCCCAGAATTCCTGCCTATGCCCTTGGGAATGACTAATGTGGTCTGCATGTCCTTAAATAATTTCTTCACTGCATTTATGCCACAATAATCTGGCTGATGCTTATTCCTGGCTTCATCCCTGCCAGACCATCCAGCAGTCAAAGGTGTAACTTCCTGCTGGGCTTAAAAGTTGTGCATGGCTGGAGAAAAGAAAAGTGCGCACACTCTGTTCTTTGCACCTCCTGATGGACAGTAGTTTCAAGAGGTGGATCTGAAAAGTCCAGTAATGCTAAATTCAAAAACATTTGTAAAATCGCTGGTTGGCTCTTGACTTCATCACAATGAGCTATATGTTTAGTCAGCTTATCCAAAAGCTGCTGTATATGTATGACTCCAAGCTATTATTACTAAATTGTTTTCAAGCTAACAGGGAAATTATTTAACTTATTAACTAATTCATTTGACTTAATCAACTTATTAATTAACTGTCTTTAATACACTGTTTAATAATTTTAAACTTTTAACTCAGAGATTACTCGACTCGCACTACAATATGAAACCTCAGCTTTCTGTTCATCTCTGTTCTCTTTAGCCTTTCATTGGCTTTCTAACCCTTTTCCATTGGTCCAATGGACAGGATGCAGGAGATGTTCTGCAAGTGCACCAAGAAGGAGAAAAAAGTGCAGGAGAAGAATCATATCTGCGTATACATTGCTTGTTTTGTGCATATATGACGACGTGATGCTAAAACCGTCTACATCTCCAGACTTTTCTGTGCTGTGTAAACCAAACTGACTTTGGGAAATCTGCAACAGAATGCAAAAATATGATCTCAGAGCTTCAGTTTTGTGCATCTTGGAAGTAGTAACAGTAGATTTTTTTATTAGTAAGCTGTAAAGGTGTCTTTACAATACAGTAAAGGTATGGAGTGCCATGTATGCTGTCTTCCACACCCTGTTTAGGGCACAGCAGGTCACTGACTCTTTACTGTAAATTGAAGCTTTATGGAAGGTGACCACACATCCATGCCCATTTTGGTCCATGGAGTTTTGTTCATTGGCATATGCTCACTTGCACATATCCTGCCAGGGGCAGGGCAGAAGGTAAGAGAAGTTAAGAACTAATTTTTTCAGTTTGAATGTTCTCATTTGCATTCACAGAAGAAACCATAGAAGAGTGACTTGGGATATGAATTTCATAAATTTGTTTAATTGTTTTCAGATCAGCAAGTAATTTCTGTGTGTGTGTGTGTGTGTGTGTGTGTGTGTGTGTGTGTGTGTGTGTGCGTGTGTGTGTGTGTGAGTGAGTGAGTGAGAAAAAATGTTCAGGTAGTTACATAACTGTTAAAAACTGCACAGTTAATAAAAATAAGTAACAAACAAATGTGCAGGGTTTAATTTATCCATCTGTCTATATTTGTATTAAAATTATACTAATTTATCTGTGTGTCTATCTGTGTGTTACAGCTCAGTCTAGGGTTGTGACATAACACAAAGACTGAGGAAAAAAATGGACCCAGCCAGAAAGGAAACCAAACCAAAGGCTCCATTTATTTTTTATTTTTTTATTATTATTAGTGCTGCTCAATACCCAAGCCCATAACCAGGGGTGAGCAAAGCCAACAAAACAAAACTCCCTTTCCTTTTGGTCTTAATTAACTTCCCTAACAAGCAAAAACAAAGGTACTCTGTTCTACCCTGGCTCCCTTACCACAGTAAAATGAGGAGAAAACTGAACAAAGTAAACAGCCACACCCCCTTCTGGCAGTTGCTTCACACTCACAGGTTTTTACAAAGATTCAACCCAAAAAACAGATAATTCATCAACTAACACCGAACAATAAACCACACAACTTTCTGGTACAGGGCTTCTTCTTCTCCTCTCCTCTTCTCTCCTGTTGTCTTTATTCTTTAAATGCCTTCTTCTTAACTGGCTGGTTCTTCCATTTGACTAACTGGGTACGTAGCACACAGACAGACAAGTACTAAGACACATTATTCAAGATCTTTGTTTGCCAACAGTTTGCTGTAAGGATTTTGCCAGTCCAGGGATGTAGAGTGGGATGTTATCAAGACAGTATTAAGAATATTTCCAGAATAGAAACAATATTTGTTGCTGCCTTCTTTTTGCCCTTCTCAGTGAGGCCATGCTGAAGGAAAGCAGCAGGACCTCACACGTTCCAAACCCCTGTTCTTCGCAGAGAAAGGCTTGACATGTTGTTCCCAACAAGAGACGTGGCTGAAGCTACAGAGATCGGCTACCATGAGCCCCCGTGGTTCTGCCAAACAGCTGTAAACATGTTATGTACTCTTTAATCTGCTTCGCTTAGCTTTCATCTTATCATTTCTACGAGCTTATTTTCCTGAAGCGTTGAACACTGCAGAGTCATAGGTAACGGCTTTTAGATAGCCGCCCAGGAGCTTCACTGTGTTGTGAACAGTTTGCTCTTATCTTGCCCTTCCACCCAAAAAGCACAGTCTCTACTATCTGCTTTCAGCTGCTATAATTCAGACCAGCAATAGCATTTACCTAGAAATTACTGGCTCTGATGTGAGAAAAGGACAAAAAAATGTCTCTGTACAATTTCAACATAAATTGACCTACAATGAACTCAAAACCTTGAAACTTTAAACACTTTAGTTTGATATTCACAGATAAACCAGTATGGAGTCATTTGTTTTACCTGCATTTAGCCAAGAGTAATTATTCACTGTATTTACAATCTAAAATCTAATGTAAATTATTCATTTGAATATAAGAAGTAGAATGGGCTTACTTTATTCAAATAATAAATGATAGAAATGTACACTGTATTCTTTTATCATCTTTCCTTCCTATGCAGAATTTGACAAAAAATGTGCATAACAGCAGTGCTTTTCTTTTAGGGTTAGTACGCCACAAGCTGCAGCGTTATGACCAGAACTTCACGAGTTACTGTTGTAAATATTGACTTGGGGGTAAGAAAGCAGTTTATTGGTAGAGTCAGCTGAACTAATGACATAGTTTTATCTAGAAACTTGTAGTTAGGAAGAAGTCCAGGAATTGCTTTGACTTTTCAACAAATGTGTCTGGTATCTGCTTCTCTGGCAGTTCATATACTGTGAGGAACACAGCAGCTGGAATGCCATAATTCAGCTTACTAAAGCCTTGAAATATTAATAACTTTGTATTTTTATTTGCTGTACTGTATTTATTTAGTTTTACTGTTTTGGATGTATTATTCCATAAATAAAGTACAACTAACCTACAGTTTTTCTCCTGATAATTCCCCATGAACAAAGACTTTAGACATAAATACGTTAATACATTAACTTACATGCTCTGATAAGCTTCAATATACAGATGAAACTAATAAACAATCTAAGAAAAATATGAAAAATACTGTGGTGCCATCATTTTGGATGCTCTAACTGCGTTTCCCTAGCTTTTTGACAGTCAGGTTGTTAGAACATTGGTTTTCAAGTTGGAAGGATCAGGCGTTCAAATGCAGCACCTTCGATCAAAGTATTTCCCTTAAAATTCTCTGGTAAAATTACCCAGCAGTATCAGTGTAACTCTGGGTCCAAACTTAAAAAAAAGCTGTCACCTTGGACAATAACGCCACCTAAATAAATGAATGGTAACATTGGTATCCTCAGTCCTCAAGTGCATCAAACTGTCATTGATCATTAATGATCAGTGGATGCCATTTAAGTGGATAATTCCTTCATGTGGATATTGATTCCACAGTCCTGTTTTGGTTCTATTAACTTTAAAGAGACGCAAATTCGGATAGTTGGGTATCTGATTAATGGATAATTCACTTTAGTGGATGAAACTTTTCAGTCCCATAGCTCATCTTCCTGTGTTTATGACATTGGTTGGATGATGCACACTATTCATCCCTTTGGTGATTGTAAATCAGTTAAAATGTCCACAAGTTTGACCTGTCACCTTCTGAGTTGGTGGGCGGAGTCTGGGTGCTGCTGCACCATCCACAGAGACAGAAGCTGCTGCACATCGATGACAGCCCATGCCATCAGCTGCTGCTGTTTTTGCTCCAAGTTGCTGATTTATGGCTTCCTTATTCCTTCCGATAGCCCAGTGTCCACACGCAGTTACTGTTTGCTTTGTAGTTGCTTGCACAACAAGAATTTCTCTTTTAGTCTTTATAGTCTTTAAAGTGTAGCAGAGAAATTCTTCAGCCAGTTAAAATTGTTAGGTCAGAATGAAGTGGAAATGTCTATAACTGAAAAGTCTGGTGTAGAACAAGCTTTTCAAAAAAACAAAAAAACAAGGAAACAATTTTGAACAAATGGCAGAAAAATATGAATCTTGACAGAAAATAAAAAAAGAACTGGACATGTAGATAATGGAGAAGGTCTGCCGTGGTGGTTTAGTAAGGGATGAAGCTGACGGTTACCAATAAATAATCTATTTTGGAAGGGAAAGCAGAGCAGTTACCAAGGGGTTCGAGGTTGGAAGACTTCACTGCAACAAGTTGACGGGTAAAATGCTGGATGGTGCATAAAACATCGTTTAAGTGGCAGCACAGAGAGAAGAAGGATGCAGACAACTGAAGTGCACAGAGATTGGTGACAGAAGTGCTTCCAGAAGTGATCAAAGACGCCAGTCCTCGAGACATCATCGACGTTGATGAAACAGTTCGCCGTCGGAGGGCAATTCCTTACAGAACAGTCATTCAAGACAGCTGAAGCGTCTGGATTAAAAGGGGCCAAGGAGCGCATAACTCTGCTGCTGGGGGCAAGTATGGACAGTGAGAAGCTGGAGTCTCTGGTGATGAAGAAAGGCAAACACCTGAACATGAAGCATTTTTCAGTTGCATATGGACATTGCATAGGGCATCACAATCTAGGCCCTAGCTTTATCCCTGTCTGAGGCACAAGAGCATAGTGTGTTAGGCCATCCTTGTGACAATGGACATTGTGACAATGGATTAAAAATGTGTGGTTTGTGATGTTCCACCATATTGATACCGTTTAAACTTTTTCATTGAAGAACAAATTCAACAAAATTACTGTATATTTATAGTCAGGGCATAATAAAGTGGGCTTACAATGTTGATAAAGACTTGCATTTTTGTTTGTTGCAGTGTTTTCTGAGATACAGCAAATATTGCACACGGTTACCAAATTTTGCTATTTTTATTTGTACAAATCAAAGCAGCTTCTTAAAAATCTGTATGTTTATGTTCTGGTGGCTGATAAACACACTTTATAGTGTTTTATTGTCACAGTGGTTTTAAAAGTAGTACTGAGGCTGCAGGAAAGGCAACTACATCTCTGCATATGAGGAGAGGTCAACTGTGGGTGCAGGGCCCCATTACCTGGATGTAACCCTGGTCAGTCCATCTGGGTCACAGGTTTTGAAGATGAAAGAGCCAAAACACCAGGTGACTCCAGGTTACATCACTGTGGCTAGAGGTAGCCAAACAAGTAGAAACACTGTTAACAAAAGTAAAAATAGTCATTGTAAAATTTACCTGAGTAAAAGTACCAGGTCATAAAACTACCAGACATGGTCCGTACATCATGTAGCTCACGAAGGCCCAACTGTGTGCCGACAGTCCTCTCCTTCACTCCTCACACCAGCCGCTTCAACAGTCTCTCTTCGATGAGCTGATCACCTTTAAGCTTGTGAAAGAGATGCAGGGCTGGGTAATAGGGGGCTGTCTGTCAGGCCACCTCGGTCTCATTTCTGTGTCAGTTGCTTCTTGCGGATGATTTTCTCTTAAATGATTGTGGGTTCAAGGATTTAAAGCTATAATGAAGCTGGGTGAAGACCAGCATTGGGCATTGTGCTCTTTGTGATGCAATGTAGGAGTGGGAACTTTTTAGCAGGGTAACCCGGAGGAGTGAGGGTTGCAGACGCAGCAGAAAAAAATCCAGACATTGAGGAAGGAACCCTCTGGACTTCTTCCTGGTCATTTCCTTCCATCAGCCAACACCGTGCCAGTTAAAGTACACAGAAAGCTTCACTGAACAAAGTGGACTTCAGCAAATGAATGAACGAGTAACTCAAAATCTGTAGCTGCTACTGTCATGCCACCTTCGACCAACTATCCAGGCTGCTCCAGTTGATGAATTAAACAATGATAATTAATAAAATAAAATTAATACATACACGGGAGACTAAAATTTCTGACGGTAATACCTGGAAACTGCACACGGAACCTTGCATTATCATTTTCTCTCAGAAATCCAAAAAAAACCAAGTAACTTGGATAGCGGTTTAAAATATAATTTGTACTATACATATATTTTTGCCTGCCTAAAAATTACAATAAATGCAAGCGGATGGGCAAAACCGTGGCATACAAAACACAGAAATGCCAGTTATGAGTTTCAAAGGTAAGAAAATCAGATGTATGTGCAGAAAAATTTAGTGAAAACTCTATTGCATTACACTTTAAATGTTAATATCCGATTGAGTTTGCGTGTGTCCGCATATAAACTCAGACCTCTGAATTGTAAAATCCCATTTAAAAAAATAATAGTGTTTCAAACTAAGAGACAGTAGGATAGAACAGAACCTTTTTGATGACCACAGGGAAGTTTGCCTGTACAGCCGCTGGACAGGTAGGCCACAAAATACAAGACACTCCTAAAACAAGCAACAATGAATAAATAACTGTTAGGGAAACAGCTGAGAAGTTCCAACAAATGCTTTTATCGATTGTCTCAGTACAGCAGGTACCTGGGACAAATCTGTCCAGCAGGTTTCTTCCTAAAAAAGAGGCTCTTCCAGCTTATATAGCAAAATGGGTAAAGCTTAAGGTGTAGACATCAAAGAAATTGACAGAGAACCTACAGAAGCTGAGGGGTTTGTATGTATAGCAGGTGGTCACATTCACACAGGCTGCTGGAAATGGTCATTTACGCACTGGAAAGTGTGTTAAGCGCAGTAGATGTATACATTTTTCTTCCACACAACAAAAAAGCACTAAATAAGTAAGTAAATACATAAAGGCTCCAAATAAATGCCAGTCTATAACAATAATAAATAGCAGAAGGCAGGCTAATTGTTGACAAGTATAGTATTATGGTGGCATTATGGAGACAGATGGCTGCTGGTAAGAAGGAGCAACAGAAGTCTTCTTTAGAGCATCATCTACAGTTAGTTGAATAACCTGGTGGCTAAAAGAGCTCATGATGACTACTTCACTTAGGGGATATGAGCCTTTGTCCATGAAGGAGTGTTGCTTCTTCCCAATCCTGACCTTTGCCAAGATCAGGGCTCTGATCCCCAAGACAGAACCCACTTTCCTTGTACTTATAAATCTTTGAGAACATTAACAAGAAAACACACTATCTTTATGATAGGGCAGCGACCCACACCTGAGCGGCCTGCACTGCAGCAAAATGTAGTACTGTGGACCGACTTGGGTACGGCTGTCCTGGGAAATGTCTGCCTCACCGCATGAAAGGGTCAAGACCTTTAAATAAATTAATTCCCTAGAACTTCAACAAACAGCGGAAGACTAACAGACTGCGCTGCTCACTGATTTGAATGACAGAGGGCAAATCCTCGATTTATTGTGGGGCTTTGGAAATTGCCCAAAAGCTACAGAGCAGTTTGAGTGCAAACTATATTTTTTCATCAGCTGTTACACACATTTCTGCCGATCTAGTGCGACTTGAGTTCATTATTCTGTCAGGCATTAAACAAATGGTTATGTTTTATGTTTTTATGCACTTTCAGATGTCATTATGCTCTAGGTTTATTTGAATTGCTTGATGCTATTAGGAAAGTACAGGCTGCATGAAATATAATGCAAACTCAAACACTGATTCCAGTTCAGTCTGCTACACGCAGCCAGACTTTTGATGGTCATGTTTACACGCCACCACTGAACTACACGCCAAACTGTCACTTTGTCATCTTAAGCGATGAGCACGAAAGGGGGTCACAAAAGTCAACTGCATATTTTAACTTTGAATATAGAGGGACACAAAACCAGGACCACAGGTTTCACTTCTTATTGGCAGAGTAGTAATTCCTGAGATGCATTTTTGTGAAACTCACAATGTTGTTGTGGCCTTGCAAAAATATGTGACAACACTGTCTTGTTCAATACATATCTCATAGACTTTGTTTCCATTTATGGGGGGGTCACTGTGCGCTGCAGTAACTGATAAGGGACGACTGCAATGGTCATAAAGATTTCATCTTTTATGTACCTGCTTTCCAAGAAAACATGAATCAACAAGAAGGATTTAATGATGGAGATACGATGCCATCTGCTTAACTTCCCAGGAGCTTGGTGTCTGGTAATGTACATGTGCAGGCTTCCCTCACACAACCAGCATAATTTGTTCTTAAAATTATCCCCATAAAGAAAATTATGGTAAAAATGCATTTATTTAATAGAGAAAAAGAGATCATTTGTTCCTGAGCTATGAAACATTCACACACAATATTCCTGTCTTATTTTTTAAAGATGGAGAAAATCTCATCCAGAAAGCTAAATATCATAACTCCTTCAAAAATTGTCAGGCTTAATTCCCACATATTCAAAATTGCTCATACATAACACATTGGCAGACATCTTTTTTATCTCCTTCCCCTTTGCTAATAGTTTTTCTTACTGTTTTTATTTTTATTTTTATATTATTCTGCTGTTTTTGTGCCTCACAGCTCCCAGTCTCTACATCCCAGTCATCTCAGTCTGTGTGGAGTTTGCATGTGTTATTGTTTGTGCCAGTTTCTTTAAGGTGCTCCAGCTTCCTCCCACAGTCCAAAGACATCTGTCTAAGTCAAATCTGTGACTTGTGTATGTGTGTGTGAGAGTGAGAGAGAGAAAGCTTGCCATGTGATGGACTAGTGTACCTAATGGCTAGCCTTTACTGAAAAAAGGTCGGAAGATAAAATTCGAATGATGATTTGTACTCACAAATTTCTATCATAGGGAAATACATTTTTACAATTTTAAATAAATTCTGCTGTATTAACATATCTATGGACATCTATAACATTTATTTCTATTTCTTTTTCTATTCAATAAATGAACATGAATTAAAATGTCACATAGCAAAAAAGTGTTCTAAGATTTTAGTGGAAATTGATTCTGCAGTCACTAAGTAGTCCTTTTTATGATAATAAATGCAAAATGAATGAATTAAATTAAACCATTGCTTGTACCATGATTTCCATACACCTTTGTAGATTCACAGATATATTTCTAAAAAGTCTTAACATCTGCAATTGTCCGAACCTCTGCATCAACACTTTCAAACACCTCATTTCTCATCTTAGTGTCAGGGTCTGGATCTTTGTCAATATTTGTCTATTGTTAAGTTTGTGTATAGTCAAATAATAAAGTTGGTTAAACAATATCTGCGACTCATGAGAGTAACAGTAACTTCTGCATTTATCATTTAAGCCCAGATTATGACATTATCTTCTGTTCTGGAAATGCATTCCATTCTTCAAATACTTCTGCCCCTTAAGGGCTGAAAGAAATAAATTTATTAATAGAAACAAACTCCCCTCTATGTTGTGTTTTGTTTCATTTCCTAATTATGAATCTTGCGAAACTTTCAGTCATTCTGTGAACACACACAGATTTATAGACGCGTATTTGTATTCCAGGAAGCACCTTAAAACATGTTAACTGGTTTCTGAGAACAGGTCAATGATTCTATGACAAATGCATGAATGAGGAGGCAGATTTACAAACGTTGGTGTGCATACATTTGGGTTTAAAATGAATTAACTGCGACCAAAGCAGCACAACTGCTCTAATTTGCAGACGGATCCTGTTTGTGTCTCAGACTTGAAAGTAAATAATTTACCTTCTTGTTTGACATTTTTACAGCAAGTTCACACTTTCATATCATTATAGGGTAATACTTTTCTAAAGTGCTTTACAATAGGTGTGATGAATAAGCAATAAGGAATGAGTTGGTAACATCTGAACAAAAATGTTTAAGAAGGCACTTCTGAGTCCTTAAAGCAGATCAGATTTGACTTAGCTATTTGTATGTGCTTAATATTCAATTTTTATAGCATATTTACACTATTAAGTTTTTAAGGTCAATAAACTCTTTTTCATTTTAGTCTTTTTTTTCATTTCATTCTGCTAAATTCATCCATCCATCCATTGTCAAGTAACAACATGTCTACTGCAGGACTGTGGTGATCCCAAAAATGTCCTGGAAGTATTAGATGTGAGGCAGTGTTGGAATTTGGTGTAAATGTATGAAAAAAAATTGTATAGTTTAATATTTTTATTTGCACTATGTACCAAAATTATTGATTACATTAGATTCCACATAGAAAGAATTGTTTTTCTGTGAGTGTAAAAAGTAAACCAAATTTGTTTTAACCCTGGAATCACTTGGCACTGTGTAATGAAACACACACAACAGGCAGTTTAGAGTGACCATGTAACCTGAAACACACATCTTTGGACTGTGGGAGGAAATAAAGGCAAACATGAGGAGAACATACACAATCCACAGAGACTGAGGCAGTTTTGAGCTCACACCATAAAAGCCCAGGAACTATGAAGTGACAGTGTTATGTTCCACACCATCATGCTTCCATGGGTATCTATACCCTGGGTATCTATGCCCTGAATATCTGCCTGGGGTATTGATGTATGTTTCATTTGTCTCATAAGCCTTCAACACATGACTGAATCCACATTTGCATAAGAGGGGGATCTGAGTTAAAATATTCTGTAGTAATGGCCACATCTTCACTGATGTATCATATAATGTCAACATTTTTATTGTCACCACAGCACCAGGGTCACCTCCAATTGGATCTTTACCAGCCTCTCTGTGTCCTCACTTGCCAGCCTGTTCCCCACGGGTCAGCTGCCTGGACATGACTCTGCTTTCAATTCCACAGTGTTAGACATCACTGCACGTCGCTGATATCTGTAGAAGCAGGAGACGGTAGGAGACATTGACCATACAACTGGGTTTCTTCCTCACCGCATTATTCTTGTCCCCCAGGTAAATTCTGCAAATGCGTACGTGGATCATTTTCAGTATTTTCCACATTTCTACTTGTAGTCCTGCCACCCAAACAAAATCAAACTCCAAACCGTGTTCTACAGACAAGGCAAAAAAACTGTGGTGCTTGGTTTAAAAAAATCACTACCCAGACCTCTTCTGGGCAGTGCACAAATAAATATTTCTCTACCACAGTCTCAGAATGATTAGCTGTTTCACAGTCTGACTCAGTTATTGCAAGAGCAGCAGCAGAGCCTATGAGTTTCAAGTTCTCATTCGCAAAAGGCAAAATGAGCTTGCGGGTTCGGTCTCCCTTGCCCATCTCTTTCTCCTTTTTCTCCTTTTTCACTCCTTTTTCACCACACTCCCACCATTCGTCATTTTAATGTGATTTTGATTCACCGAATATATATTGAGATCTTGCTGCTTGTTTGCAAGGCTCTGAAAGGATGAGCCCCTGCATACTTATATGAACTTCATTAGCAGGCATGAAGGCTTTCTTGCAATACCTGAAATAAATGAACCAATAAAGATGGCAAAGCTTTCTGCCTGCGGTGTGAAACTTTTAAATTCAGACTTATCGTCCAGCATTTTTACGCCTTTTCTGCATTTGTTTAACACGGCCTCTCCTGCTGTCTCTGTCTGTGTGTTTATCGCTCCGCTTGTTTGTGCTGCTGGTCATGTGAGGTAGCTCATGGACTGAGAGGAGTTTAGCTATGTTACCAGCTCAAACTGCCTAATCTTCTAAACAACTTTGCAAAGTCAGTGACTGCCAAAAGTCCAGGTAAAGATATCTAAAAAGTAGGCCAGGTTGTTTAATTAGGTTGTGCTTGTAGACAGATGTTTGGAGGCTCTCGATTTAGAAATCTCATTGAAGAAAATGCCAAAGCTGATTTAACCAATGAGGTTGCAGTCAGTGTCTGTCTGTCTGTGTCTGTCGACCTAGCAGCTTCTGAGCCCCTGTCGGTGCTTCAACTGAATGAGCCAAGGGCCGCAGCATTTTTCAGCGGTTCTAAAGCTTCAATTAGCTCTTCTGGGTCATTTGGTTCTGAGTGTTACCTTCTAAAGAAATGCGGGCAAGGAGATGATCATCGTGTGTGATATTAAATGGCAAAACCAGGGCCAGGAGTTGAGGGGGGCTAAGTCAAAGTCCTAAGCTGCTCGAGTGCTTAATTCTCGACATCTTGAAATGAAATGTAGACGACACAAAGCAACTTCAATTTTTTATAGGTTCTTAACATTGTTTTCCGCGGATGAAGTGTGCCAGGTTTTAGCGGAGATCTTCTGAAGTCACCATTCCGTGAATACCAAATGTGGGCTACGAGGTCCACTTGCATCAGTTGTGATGTACAAGTTATTTTCTTGGAGGTTGCTCATGCAAGCAAGAAAGCTCCTTCCCTTTCCTTGTGCTGTAAAAAGCTTTCCTTATTTATAAATATGAATGCATAAATAAATAAATAAATAACATGTATAACTTGCATAATAAATATATGTTAGCGAAGGGGCTGAAGGCGGCTGAGGCCCACAGTGGTGCAGGCTGAATCTTGAAGAAAGGCTTCAGTGTTGTCTTAGTTTGGAGTGTTGAAATTAAAGTGTAAAGACTAAAAAACTTTGCTGATGTCTACAAAACAAAGTACTATGAAAGGGTGTGAAAAAACTGAGGGTGTAGCATACCAGTGGGTATCAGGGAAGGCTGTGGAAGTTCGGGCCAGGCATTAACACGTACATGTCGCTCAAGGTCTTGGTGCAAATAAGGATCTGAGACTTAACTAAGACAGTTCCTTAATCTGACAAAGGACATTTGGCCAGGCTAACAAAACAATTTTTTTTTCTCGGATGAGGTGGTGGGCAGGAGACAAATAAGATTGTTTGGCAGTGGGCATGGGAGAATGGTCCTGCCTTGGGTGAACTGGGTCAGAGGACGGGTGAGAAATCTCCCTCCAGCAGGCTTTGCAGACATTTGCACTGCTAGGTCAAAGAACGGTCATTGGCAGGGACTCAGGCTGAGGGCTGAAGTCAATGAGCTGTGAATAATATGAAAAGGGCTCACGCCGTGCACTTCCTTAACAAAAGCAAAAAAAAAGGGAAAGAAAACTTCTTGAAAGGATTTCGGTCGCAAGCTGAGACAGTTACAGTTGCACAAGTCCTCTCCTGATTTTTTAAAATGTGCAAATTTGCAAAAATAAGAAAAAAGTTTTACATTTAGATTCTGTTAGGTGGCTTTTTTCTTCAGCCTTTTCCTGCTACTTTTTGCAGTCCTAAATAGATAGTTGTCCATTTAAAAAGAGCATTTATCTTATTTATATACACCATGTATGCAAAGGGAACCAGACAGAAAAGAAGGAACTACACAAATTAAATTAAATATTTATTTATTTTTATTTTTAATATTATTTTAAATATTTAAAACTCATATAATTTGCCAGTGTCTCCATTAATGTTTCAAAATTGAAACTACATAATATCACAAGTTATTCTTAGATTGTAAAGATTAGCGCCTAGCAACACTTCCTGAGTAAATAAAGTGATCGCCAGATTTCAGATGAGATTCCTACCCAGTCCCCCCAGTATTGTGTATTAAATGCTTCTGCACTTTTTATATGAAATACAATAATGTAAACCATTCCCCACAGTTAATATGAAATATAATAATATGCAGTTTTTATATGAAATATAATAAAGCAAACCATTCCCCACAGTTAATATGATCATACTTTTTTATTACACGAACAACTCCTTTTTCCAGCCTTTGTTACACAAGGAAAGCAAACATATGTGCGCTGAATTCTAGATTAATTGTACTTGCACATCGTATTCATAGCTGCATTAAAATTCCTCATGTTTAGAATTTACTGCTGTACTGTAATAACTGTCTATTAAATGTGGATATCAGCCCAATCCTCAGCATAACTACGACTGTTTATTGTGACGTACCTGGAAACACAATGACTAAATTTTATTATAAAGCATTATTGCTGCGAATCCTTCTGGTGTCAACAGAGTGCATTTGTGGTTTAGTTCAGTTTGCCTTTGTATTAAGGTTTTAAGGGGTTACATAACAGCAGCCGAGTAGAACTTAGGCAAATACCTGAGAATTAAGAATTGTGTGTGGACTGACTGCAGTGTACGTGCAGTTTTCTGGGTGGTTTGAGAGCCGCTGTGCTGTTTGGAGAGTTTTCAGCGCTGCTGGGAAAAAGAAGGCCTTCTGTGCCAATATGGGAATAATAAAAGATCTCAGTGCCTCTTTTTGGCCAGTTCAAGGTATTACAGTAGGGTGCAGCCCTTCCTGTTGAAACCACTATAAACACAGCTGTGAGCAAACCAAGGAATGAGCATCTGAGCGTGGATCTACAAAAAATATAGAAAAATTTAGGTGAAAAGACACAAAATGAGGCCATGACTGGCAGGTTTCGTTCATGATTTTGCTCGTGTTTTTCTTTTGAGATATGTGGCTGAGAATCTTTGCAGATATTTGCTTTCCATTGTTGAGCAGCAGAACGTCATCTGAGCGAGAGAAATGCAGACAGCACGGTGCTGACTGAAGCCGACTGCTTGTCAGAAATATGTTAGTGTAAAAAAAACAAACAAAAATATCTAAAGCATACCTTTATTTATGCTGATATTTGCAACCAATTATGGTCATATAACTCAACTTATAAAATCCTCAGTGTCATTATTCATGTTATGAATACACTGTACAACCCCAGCTTGGAAAAAGTTGGGACGACATTGGTTCCAAAATCTGTATGTACTTTTCTGCTTTAATGGTACCTTCACAGAAGTGCGAGTTACCCTTGCACAGGGCATTGACACAACCCCATGCCATCACAGATGCTGGCTTCTGGACTTATAGCTGGTAACAGTCTGTATGGCCCTTTTTTCTTTGACCTATTGGATACGACGTGTATTTCTTCCAAAAAAGACCTAAAAGGTTGATTCGTCCAACCCCAGTACAAGTTTCCACTGTGTGATGGTCCATCTCGGATGCTTCCGAGCCCAGAGAAATCAACGGCGCTTATGGACACTTAACATACGGCTTCCTTTTTGAATAGTCCAGTTACAAAAAAAGTTGACTAAACATTAAATCTTGTCTTTATACTGTTTGTGATGGATTACAAGTCAAAGCAAATTTTGAAATCACTGCTTTCTGTTTTTATTTCCATTTTCCATACCGTCCCAACTTTTTCCGAGTTGGAGTTGTATAACATGTATTACTTTCCAGCCCTACTAATACTGGAAAAAACAACAAAAATGAAATGTTTCCTTTCGCCTGTTTGCAGGCAATTCCACACGATGCTCCCGGGAAAGGGAAGCACAAGAGTGGGTTGGTCCAATTCAGGTGAAAAAGCCCTTTTTCCATAATGACAATGCTTGCAAGAGGCCAGTAGTCAGAGGACCTCGGTAGCTACCAGCCCTTCTACTCCTCCTCCTTTTTGCCCAACTGAGACTTCCCCTAAGGGACAGGTGCTCGTGTCTGCCCTCAGCTGACCGGATTCCATGACTGAGATGCTCTCCCATCAGAATCCCACCATCCTTCATAACAGTCCTCACAGCTACATTCCATTATTCTATCCAGCACTACCTTACGCTCCAAGTGGGCTCGCTCGCTGTGGTCCTACAGTTTCTTTGAAATGTACATTCCCCTCAGTGAAGAAATATAAAGTATGAACATCAGAAATTTCTCAGTATCTTATTTGTTGCACAAATTCTAAATGCAGTACTTAAACTGTTTTGCTGATACCAACCAAAGCGCACACCAACATTCCAACAAGGGGAGCACTGGCACATATTTTTGGCACAAACACAAGGATGCGTACGTGAATGTAACTCTTGTAAAATGTTGAAATGACTGACAAAGATGTAGGTTACTCTGCACTGAACTGATCCTGCGATACAGTCAACATTAATTACTGTTCACGGGTGGGGACAGGAAAAACCCATTTAAGAGGATATAGACTTTTTCCACTGACGGCAGAGTCTCCACAGGAAGCCAGGTCACCATTTCCTTGGAGCATTTGGCAGGTTGAGCAACTTATGTACAGGATCACATGAAAGCTCCTGCAGGTGCACCTTGGATGCGTTTGTTTCCTGCCAGAAGTTCTACTTCTCACCCCTAGGGCCCGCAAAGCATCTGATGTGAATGAAATTGTCTGCCACAATCCCTGCTCCTTAAATAGCATCATTGAAGGTGCATTTAGCAAGGAGTTAGGAAGATCAAGCTGGAACACGGATCAGTTGCCCCAGGTTTACCCCCTTCTTCATTCAAAGGAAGTTACGCCCAGTGGATGTTCAATACCTCAATGTAGTGCACTTATTTCAACCACAAAGTCAAGTAAGAGAAACCTAAATATTATTCACAAACATCTCAAAGGGTGGTATCCTTACTACTTTTGGAATATCTTTCAGTGGTGAAGATCAATGAGCAGCAGTTTAAATAACATGTGGTTTACTATAAACAGATTCAAAATACAGGTATAACACCTTGAGGTCTTTACAACCAATAACTTGCGTATTATTTTTGCTTATTATTGTGCTTTTCCAAAATGGGACTGTGGTCCCCAGAGAGTTACAGCTGGTGTCAAAGGTTTCCATGGAACATCTCAGCTTTTACTCAAAAAGTCAGTTAGAAGGCAGCTAAAAGAAAAACAGAGATGTATATGAGAATGGTTGATGTTATGCTGAACAGGCAGATCTCTCCTCACTTCTTTGTTCTTATTTAAAGAAATGGACTGAGTGCTGATATGATGAACTGCTGTTTACTCAGCAGAGCCACATGCTGGCAGATAGTAGCTGCGAACTGCTGGCAGAGAATGGGATACCTCAAAGGTCATCATTCGAATTCCTTTAGCTGCTCCTCCAGGGCTGTTTGCTCTTCACAGTTTGCTGCCTTAAAGCACAGTCTGGGTAATAATAGCCTTTGCACAACCACTAGAAAGACAGCACCACGTGAAACAAGTTATAATCTGGCCTGTTTGGAACTGGGGAGTAAAGAGGCTTTCACTGCAATATCCTGGTGGATGCAGTTCAGAAGCTGTCCGTGCTTGGTTTGCGTCTGGACCTGGCATAAAGTTCTATTTTCCTGGCAGATGTTTTATTGAAATGACTGCAGTTTTTCTTATGAGTACACAGCCCAGGTTTCCAAACAGAGTTTTAACATTCACTAGAAATAATGTACCCAGAAGGAACCCAGGAACTAGTACATAGGAAAAGATCCTTGAAGCTTTTGGCCTAAATTTTCAGACTAATTTTTTAGAACAACAGCTAGGCTTTCTCGGCTGGGCTGCACGTCCCCCGGTGTTCTGGATTCACTGAGCCACCTAAAGGAAAAAGCAGCGCAGTCATAAGCAGCAGGGCCTTGAATGACCTGAAGAATGTGCTTAGGCCTGACCGTCAAGGGGATCTGACTTTAAACAAACCGTTAATGCAGACCAATCGCCAGTGAATAAGAGATAAATCAAGCATGAGCATAACTGCATAGGTGAGATGAACAGATACTCATAAGCAAACTGCAGCAGTGCGTTCCACTTATGATTCTGGCACACGATTAGCTGGCAGCCTCTCAAAAACACTCTCGAATGAGGAAAATGGCAAAAAAAAGAGTCAAGTCAGGTTACTATGGAAAAAGAAGTCAATTTTGAACATTTTTTGCTTTTTCCGAAAAGAATTCGCTTCTTTCTTCTTCAAGAAATTAACATGCTTCCCCAAGCTGGAACAATGGATAACGTGACAAGAAGTCAGCTGCTTCAGAAAGCATATAGATCGAAAAAAAACTTATATTTCATCCATTAGATAATAGTAAATACAACCTGCAGCCTCAATATACACTGTGCAGCGAGTTTCAGGTACTGTACACCCCCCCCCCATTCATACAACCTACACTCCAGCAAGTGCTACATCAGGTGACTGCAGAGGGTGGTATAAATCAGGCAGACCAGTGTTTCTGGTATCAGTTAGTGCTTAACTGAGCATTGAAATGGGCAAAACAAGTGACTTTAGTGACTTTAAAGATAGTATGATAGTTGGCACTTGATGCGCTGGTTATATCATCTCCCTAACAGCTGTCATCTAGGGCTTTGATTTTATGCAGAACCATTCCAAAGGTTTACTGAGAATAGTGTAAAAAAGTACCAGTGACTGTGGACAAAAACAGCCTGTGGATCAGAGGGGTCAAAGGAGAACGATGACAACCATGCAGCAAACAGATGGGCCTCAACCAGGGAAATCACATCTGACTTCAACATTGGTGTGCAGAATGGCTTCTTGGAACGCAGCATTTATTGGGCTTTGTATTGAATGGGCTACAACAGCTGATGGCCATGCTAGCTGTTGATGCTGCTGGCGAAGAGCAAGAAAGTGGCTCTCCAGGGGACAGGGGCATCCAAACTCGGCTGCTTGGCAATGGAAAGATGTTGCCTTCTCAAATGAATCCAGGTTTCTTTTGGATCACACTGACTGAAGGATCAGAATTTGGCACAAGCAGGATGAGACCATAGAGCCATCCTTTTTTTGCCAGCAGTACAGGCTGGTGGTGGCAGTGTGATGGTGTGGGGAATGTTTTCCTGCCACACATTAGGGTCCCTGATACCCACTGGAGAATAACTAAATGGTACCTGAACATGGTCACTAAGTCCATCTCTTCATGGCTACAGCATGTCCACATTCAAATGGACACTTCCAGGATAACAATACACCACATCGCAAGGTGCACATCGTCACCAAATGTTTCCAGCCAGTTTTCATTGCTTCGGTGACCTGCATAATCCCTGAATCTCAACTTGTCAAGCATCTTTGGGATGAGGTGGATTCGAACTGTACAGTCAACCAAGAGCAGCAGCTGCAGGTCACAATCTTCCCTGCATGATATTTGCTGAATCTGTGCCCCGACAAATTCACGTTATTCTGAAGGTCGAAGGATGTGCAACAAACTACTAGATAAGTGTACCTAGTAAACTCTCAACTCTGTATATTTCACAGTACACTGTTTAGCAACACTGACATGCATGTTGGTACTACATTACCGCACTTTACCCATTCCTGTTCTTGAATATTCGTCCAGTTAACATTACAGCTGATGGAGAGGGACTGGGATATCCGTGCTGCCCATCCTCAGTTAAAAATTCATTTATGCTCATTTCTACCTTTGTACTTGCCATTACTCTGAGCTCCTTCTTGCACACAACAGTTGCACGACGACCTCTTTTGTCGCATCCCAACCGATTGCCTGGCAAAATATCATGCAAAGAGGATCAAAATCACAACAGTAAGTCGAGCCACCTGTGACCAAACGTTTCTTTCGGCTTATTATGTACTGTTTTTGAATTTTCATTGCATTTCACCTCCACGTTTTGCGCTGTGTGCAGTCAACAGCTTAGTTGCTGTTCACACTCTGCAAAGACGGAGATTAAACGGACCCAAGTTTCATGAAAAAAAATCATGATGTGTATCTGTACGAGGAGAAATCTTCTTGCCAGACCTTTATCTCCATGTGGCACAAAACGCAAGGTCTGGCCAGCAGCCAGCCTGCTTGCGTGTCACTGTGGTTTGGCAATTTTGCATCTGTGACAGCAGAGCAGGAACACTGGCCACCACAGACAGCTTCAAATACACAATGACCGTGTAGTTTCTTTTGTCTCACATGGCATGCACAGGAGAAGCTCTTCAGGTGCCAGCAAAAAGGCTGTCTGCAGCGGCTGGTGACAAGAGCATCACGTGAGAACAGGGGAGACTTTCTGCTCTCATCAGACCTGGAGGCAGCAGAAAAAGAGGATCTGTGCTCGCGACTGTGGTTTCTGTGGTGTCCTTTTTTATTGGTGGACTGCAGAATGCAAAAAAAACAAAATGTTCTGCTTGCTAAAAACATCCAGTTACCCAGGATATAGTGTCCTCACCACTTCAAATGGAAGATATTTCACTTTTATGACCCACCCAGAATTATAAAGGCCTAAAAAACCCACACATTCTAGACTACACACCAACATAATTATAGGAACTATGATGGAGGTCCATATCATATTTTGGAACAGTTGCTATTCATAATGCAGGGTCCATACATTTTTTTAAAAATTCCAAAATTCCTCAGTTACAGCATATTGCTCCTATAAGTGTGCGCAGCTTTAGAAGCCATCAGAACACGGACTAATGCCAAACTACTAACTAAAACGATCCTTTTCAAAGCTTTTATTTTCAGTGGTGTGATTTAGTCCATTTTTCTATTTCATATGTCATGACAATGCTGCTGCACTTTTTAATGCATCATCTTCAAATACAATCTTTCTTTTTTTAACAAATTGGGTTTGTATGCATTTTCAACATTTACAAAAAGGAAGTGAAACAGAATTTCGGAATGGGCCGCTCTCCCCCCGGGTGTTTACTGAGACTATGCAAGCAACAAGAACACAATGTCCCAGTCAGCAAACGTCCAGGCGTATCAGCAGACAGGACTTTGGCAGCATCTGCTGGCAAGTTCTACAACTACAGGATTATTGACACTCCGCACTCTGTTATATTCACTATGAAAGAAAATACAGTAATTCCATAAAAGGGCAGTTGGAGATTTCAGTGGTATAAATTTGAGATTCACTCATATTTACTGAAATCAATGCTCTTCGAAGGAAGGCTGTGACCTTTGGTGGAGAGAATGAAGAGATGGGGACAGCTTCCATGATGCAGAATTTGTTAACACAAGGAGGTGGTGGCACATTACAGCCAGGAAGGGTGTATGGATAGGCTTCCCGGAGACCGCAGTCCTCCAGAAGGCTAGTAACCCCCAAAGTCCACCCTTTGTCACCTACAGGGACCATGTCAAGTCCATTTGCAGCACAAAATCCCATCAGTGGTTGAACACCCTGCCCAACAACTCTAGCATTTACATGCAATTTGCACCCCTACCCCTAGGGATGCCCATGAGTAGTATGTGGTAATATGCTGCCCCCCCCCCCCCCCCACTAAGAAAGCGGCACTGTCCTCACAGCCTATGGGTCCCCCAAACACTCCCTGGAATAACTCTGTGTCCAGCTTTGTTTCTAGAAGAGTCTCTGGTGCCCTGGGGGGGAGTCCCAAGCACCTTGACACAGACTGCCAGGGCGGTGGGCTTAGGGTCTGGAGCCGAAACCTTCACCCTTTGTCCATTTGGCTTCTGTCCCTTCAGGTTCCAGGAGGTGCCCACATGTCTCCTGCCGACCACTCTATGTTTCAGCTAGCAGACAGGATTTTGCTGACAAACAGACCTTCCTCTGTGTCCTGGAATCCCAGGCCACCTCTCACTGCTGATTCACCTCTTCATTATGAACCACTTTGTTGCATACAGTCCCCACAGCTGGCAACCTTGGCACCATGGGATGCTACAATATAAATAAGAAATACGTACTTTCTCATTTTGGGATAGCATGGTGGCATGGGGAGTAGCACTGCTGCCTCACAGCATCACACCTGGTTGGGTATGAGTTTAAATCTTATTCAGTCTGAATGGAATTTGCATGCTTTCCATATTTCAGTGCTGCTTTTTTCCCAGTGTCCAAACACGTGATTCAGGTTATTTGGTTACTCTAAATTGCCTGTGGTGTGTGTGTGTGTGTGTGTGTGGACTGATGTCCCATCCAGAGGTAGTTTCATAGCCCAGTACCCATTGATTCCAGAATAGGCTCTGGACCACCAACCCCTGCTTAGGATGAAATGGTCAGTGACAATGAATGGAAATTTTTCAGTTTTTTGGCAACACTGATGTCTTAGGGTCACCATTAGCCACAGTTCACAGAACTGCACAATCATAAATGCACCACAGTAGGAAGGAATGATGGTGAATGAATTTCGGCAAAAAAACCCCTCTGGAATACTAAAGCCAAATGGTTGCTTCATCCCTCCAGGGCTGGACACTAAATAAACCATAAAACAGATTAATTTTCTGTAAGCAGTTTCTGCAGCAGTTGGGTGTTTGTCTGGATTCCTCTCACCTTGTTAGTTAGTGGGCAACCAGTACAAATGATGAGGCCTATTCATACAAAGATGGTTTTTTATGCCCAGGTACTTCAGAACTCGTCATTTAAATTATTATATTCAAATGAACATAAAATCATCTGTGAATTTTAATGATAATGCAGAAGCCTGTGTGTATTGGTGAGTAGTAGTGCTTCAAGTACAGTGCTCTTGTCTGCACTGGTGTCTGCTCTGGAGTACAGCAGCATATGATACCGTCTATAATGTCTTACTTACAGAAAAGGTTTACTATTATAGTGAAAAAATGTGGCAAATGTATAAGAATTTATTTTCAGTTTCTGAGTATGAATATTCCGGCAACACTGTGCTAATTTTATTGTGCCAAGTTTACCGACAAGTGTTCATATATAAAATATCTTACTTATTTACTTAGTTACTGGACCTTACTGTTAGATTGGTATTATGTGCACTATATTAACTTTGTTTTTATTATTTGTATTTACAAATAATAAAATATTTGTAGGTGTTTTGGGAATTGCCATATTGCCACCGGGTGTTCAAAACGTGTTGATATCTTTTTTTGCTCATTTGGTTGTGACGTCACATAACGTGCATTTGAGCCATTTTCAAATGCCAGAAATTATCGAAATAATCTTTCCAAAAAGTACCTATTAATAAAATGTGTGTTTTTTTGTAATGAATACTTCTGCAAAGGCTACATTATTTAAAGTAAGGAATGTAAACTTAACTTGGTACATTTGTGTCAAGACTAACCTCCAGGCATGGGGAAGCAATGTAAGACAAAAAATATTCAGAAAATACTATGTACAAAAAAGTTTATGAAACATTTGGCAGAAACAACAATTTTAATTCCATTTCTGCAAAACAGAAATAAATATAATGGAAAAAATCTAAATAATATATTTTTATATTCTCAGGCACAACATATTCTTCCATAAATATCAATTTAATTTAATAATTTAATATGCTCATAAGTGGCTGTGGTGCTAAACTCCATGTAAAAAAATGGTGCAAAAATCGAAAAATTGAAACAAAAGAGCGATTTCATGCAAAATAAGCGTCATCGTGACCCCCTGAGATTTCAGGAAAGCTATGGGCAGGTGCAATTCTGCTGTTATTCATTGTGCTTCCTGCCACGTCTGTCCAGCAGACAGTGGTTAGTGCTCCGCAAGCAGGAGGCTCCGCGGTTGCATCCCAGGGTGAGGGAAGATTAAAGGCATGAAGAGCTAAGTTTGGAAGAACAAAGGCAGACCTTCTCTTTGTCCCACCTCAGCCTATATTTCTGTGGAAGAGAACTCAATTGCAGATTTTTATCTCTTCAAAGTAAAACAACATGAAATATGTATGAAGAACTCCAAAGTTTCTATATATAGAATGTTAGAGACACAAAGGAAAGCGACCGCACAGGTTTACCGGTGCGGTATTACCCCCTGCATGGTATGAGCATGGTAACATTGGCCTCAAACTTGTTTGTACAGCAAAATGTTGTACAGTTTGTTGCAATGGTGCACAAGTGTTCTTCCTAAACAGAGACTTAGCCACATCCATAGGAGAATTTGTTAGCTGTGTGTATTTCAAGTTCAGGGAATGGTGTGGGAAAAAACAGCACCTGATAACTCATTTGAATTCAAATCAGGATTCTGAGTGGACAAAAATGCAGTACGTGAGCTGTTTTCAATATTGTGGCCAAGTAGCTGAAACACCAGGCAGTAAATGGTAGTGAAAAGCTGTATGTGAGCCAGGTGGACCACAAACGCAAGTTTTCATCTGCATTTCTGCCTCTAACTGTGCACAGCTTCCTTTGAAAAATACTTGGTTAGCTGTTAGCAATATTAATTTTTTATATTAAATACATTAAACATATTAATATTAATAATTTTAAATGGCCCCAGGCTGATTCATTGGGAAGTAGCTTTTGTATTCATTTTTGGATGCTGGAAATCCAATGCATCCAGAAATGTTTCTTAATTTCACAGGAGCATGTAACTGAACCGCTGCGTTTGGTTAACTGACCGCAGTAATAAATGTTCACCAGGGACATCACTGGGTCTTTAACTAGAGGTCTGTGACTAGCTGACAAGTCACTTTTGTATCACCGTACAGATGGTCCCCGACTTATGATGGGGTTACCTTCCAATAAACCTACTCAAAGTTGAAAATATCATAAGTTGAAAAGCCATTTAATACACCTAACCTACTGTCACGCTTGTGGCCACTTCAACAATGGAACGTAGGCGATCTATCTGCCCCCGTCTTCAGACCGATTGATTGATCGGAATAGGAACCAAACATGGTCGTGATTTAGTTCCTACCTGGACTTCTTGTCAGTGCTCAGTTTCCGCTGCCCCTTGGGAACTTGTAAAGTTGAAAAATTGTTAAGTTGGACCATCCTTATGCACATTATGCAGAGCAATGTGACAAAGACGGAAAAGGCGCTATTGGTCTTTGTCAGTTTCCCATTTAACTACAAGTTGCCTTGTTTAGTCACTGTTTGCAAGTCATTGTCTTTTCCTTCTGAGTTTTTGTTTGTTTATTTGTTTGTTGTTATCACTTCTGGGCCACTAACACTTAGCTGTTCAACACCCTTCATTGCATTGCTGAGAAGAGCATTTCTGAAAGGTACATTTGAAATTAACTGACCTACACTAATGCCTGTCTAAATGAAAACAGCACAGTTGTGAGATCGCAAACACTGCGTTGTTTCAAATGCAAATTTGTACAGAAGAAGCATAGAAATCCTCTGCTGAACAGTGGATGAATGACTGCAAGTAGCTTAGTACAGTGCAGTTAACATCATAGGTTGTGATTATTGTGACTGTTAAGGTAATAATAATAATAATAATAATAATAATAATAATAATAATAATAATTGGTGATGGTTGATGCTGCTGCTGCTGCTGCTGCTGCTGATGATGATGATGATGATGATGATTATTATTATTATTATTATTGAAGCAAAAGTTTGAAAGTTACACCAGGGTTGCATTTCAAGCCCGAAAATGGCATTTCTGTGCCTGTTTGAGCAGAAATAAATTATTGAGAAGCAGCTGCTCTGCATGGCTGGAGGTCATGGTGGAGAGCGAGCCATGCCCTGGTGCGGCAAGCCATCAAAGAACGAAGGAAGCCAACACCCCTGGGCACAGTAGCAGTCAGCGGTGCCTTCCCCCCCCCCCGGCAGAAACGGCGACCTCTCGTTCATCAGCGCAGGGACACAAGGACCCTGCAGCAAAATGGGGAATTTACTCATCTGAGTTTGTAGTGGTGACAGTGCAGCTGATCCCCTCCAAAGCTCCTCATTCATCCTTAAGACCACAGCTCATTCAGCCACCTCAGCTGGGCAATGAGGAGTGAAGCGCATGGATGAGAGGATGCTCCGCTCTTCCAGCAGGGACCACCCCGTTTCTCTTGCCCCCCTCCTCCGGCCAGACCCACCCCGGGCACAGCAGGACACCGGCAGAGAGCCAGAGACACCGGACAAGCGGACGACTGGACCAGGATTGCGGTGCGTGAACTCACTTGTCAGTCCACATGCTGAGCTTCTCCTGCAAACTGCACTTTAACAAGACACGGTATTTTCACACAGAAGTACATCAGTGGAAACCTCTTATTATTATTATTATTATTATTATTATTATTATTATTATTATTATTATTATTATTATTATTATCGTTGTTGTTGTTGTTGTTGTTGCTTCCTCGGTGCCAGTTATAAGCTGTATGAGCATTTTAGCCACGCACTGTTACCACAGGAAAAGTGATCGTTCATTTGCGTGCCAGAGTTGTGTGCGCTGTGGCTACAGACCGGTACCGGTCCAGTCAAATGCTGGAACTGGAGGCCGTGTGGTTCCCAGCAGCGTGGGGGCCACGTTTTCGGTCACCTGTTGTGCCTTACGTACACGATAAAGAAGTGAGGTGCCTAAATCAAACATTTGATTTCACCTCAGTTCTTCATATTAAATAAGTACATGCTTAAAATATAAATATATACATATATGTTATTAAAATGCTGCTAATATCACATTTAATATTTATTATTATTTTAATATTAATGCTTTGATATATTTATATTAAAAGTGCACACCCATTTAGTTGGCTTTTTACACAGTTTAAGGTAGTAAAAGGACATGGATATTTGGATAAGGGCCCATAAATATTTTTTTAGGGTCTCTTTTTCCATGATTTCGGAATTTGGGTTTACTGTAGAAACTGGGGCTTAGAAACGTAGTAGCAATAATCCTTTCTTTTTAAAAAAGGTATAAGAAATATTTAGGGATATCAGTTTGTAACCTTTTATATGCTTGTGACTACCATTATGTTTTATTTCCAACAGTCTTCTGTTGCATATGGAAAGAGGGATAGTAGGGAGATAAAACAGGTGAAACACTTACAAATGGCCATTTTCAGGAATAAGGACATTTTGAAAGCTTTGAATGTGTCTAATGCTAGCTTTGTTTTCTTACTCTGGAGTAGTACAGCACCATGTGGACCAACACCCAAATCCTCTTAAAGACACTTTTCTGTCAGAAGGTAAACGCTGTCCTCTCTGTGCTCGCCATGCAGGTATGGACAGGTCCTGAGGCACAGATCTCCTTCAAGTGGAGGGACCAGATATCCTCATCCTACTGGGACTGAAGCAGCATTTCAGATTGTAACATTCCTAGAAAGAATGATGTTTTTGATTTATCCTGATGTATTCATGCAATCTCTAAATAGGCCATGCCAGAGAAGGAATAGAATGAAGAATATTGTGCAAGAATGAAAAATACTTGCACATAAAAATGATTTCCGTGCTATTATCTCGAGGCAGCATATAATAACTTAAATGTGAAGGATCATTAAAGCCCAGCGCTCTTCACTTGTGAGTCTCGGGCTCACTGTTCCTCATCGTTCAGCAGTTTTTCAAGTGTATGAAGAGAAATAACTCTTAATCCCAATGGACTGGTCTGGAGAAATCACAGTACATCATTCACTGCGTGTCACACAGGTTTCTGTTTATTTTGGACATTATTTTTTCATTTTTATTTTTTGATGTATGCATAAATCAACATACGGCCCTAAATTTTCTTTGTGGCTGGAAAATTTTGCCTTGCTGATGTGAAGTTTGAACTTCTGCATGAGGCATGTGTCCTTGTTTCTTCATTGTGGGTGCAGTGCAGTGATGGCGCGTAGAAGTGGGGCAGGTGGTGGTGACAAGCGTCACTGCTGTTCCACGCTGCACTTGAATGAGGACAATGCCCGGTTCTGCCTGCTGGCTATGCTCATTTTTCTGTACCTGCTCTGCGGTGCTGCCATATTCTCTGCTTTGGAACACCCTTCAGAGTTACGGGCAAGGAGGCACTGGGATGAGAGGCTCAGTAACTTCACCCGCCAGCACCGCATTAGTCTGTACGCCTTGCGCGCTCTGCTGAGGCAGTATGAGGAGGCCAACATGGCAGGAATCCGTGTTGATGCCTTAAGGCCGCGCTGGGATTTCTCCGGAGCCTTCTATTTTGTTGGGACTGTGGTCTCCACCATCGGTAAGCAACCTGCTTTAACATAGTTTCCACCATTTTCTGCACAACAGGGTTGGTAGTTAAATGGACACCTGGAAAAATGCTTAACATAGCAAAAAATTGTCATAAAAACACCACTTACACAGGCACAGATGTAGTGGATGGCTATGTAGTGCTGAAATTTCAGTAGGAAGACCTGAAACAAAAAATAAGTCACATTAATGTCTTTTTTCAGAGGTTGTAAAGTGGCAGCAATATAGCCTCTAATTTATAAAATATATGATCTTTTACGATGAAAAAAATTCTAAAAAGAGAAGGAGAAAAGTAGACTCAGATCCAAATGTAACCTTTATTTATTTATGCAAGGAAAATAATACAATGATAATTAAAATATGACACCATGTCAAGAGCAGTAAGCAGGAATTACCTTTGCTCCCTCTCTCTGCTTCTCTCATATTGCTGAAGTTAATTTATTTTTTTTTTGTATTTTATTTTCCATTTTTCTTTTATTAAATGACCAACAGTGTTAAATACTTAGGAGTAATATTTATTAATATCTACTTATTTACCACATAGCTAAATGTACAATACTTGGAAAAGAGGTAAAGGAATAAAAAATGAACAAGTAGCCAAAATTCTTTCATTTTCAGAGCTCAGACTGGAATGCATCATTCAAAAAATTAAAAACATAACTTTTTGCAAACTTACAGCCACCTTACTGTAAAGAAACCAAGTATCATCTAACTTTGCATTGAATTCTGGAAATAAAGTAAATCTTGTTTCAGCCAATAACCATGTGACTGAGGGGAAAGGGGATGGAGATCTGACACTGATACTACAAATGTCCTTCTGCATAATTAAAATATAAAATTGGTACTTTCACAAACAATTCTTGCACAAACATTATTTAACCGCTGAATGTTAATATTCTCATGCCTCTTAAAAACAGTAAGTGTTAATACGTCAGGTTATGGTGTGTATATAACTGTTTATTAACTACATTCTCCAAAATAAAGGCAACGCTCCCGTGGTCCCATTATTGTTTAATTAATTAATATTTTTCTACTTTAAATCTGTTTACATGTCATACAGTTGAAAATCTGAAATTTGTTTTAGTTACATTTGGAATATACCCTACAAATTATAAGGTGGAGAAAAACTTTTTTCACGGCTGAAAAATAGTTTTCAAAATGTTTTAATATTCATTTGTGCACAACAGTATAATCATTTTTTTCATGCAGCACAAACCTCAACTATCTTCAGCTTTTATTAAATGCAATGGCTTCACATTTTATTTGTTTACTGTCCGTTCGGACTGCTGGACATATTAAAAAGTTAAACTGCTTGCTGGTAAATGTTACGAGGTGGCAATTTTTTAAGCCAAAATACAGCAAAATACAAATTTACATACATTTACTGCAACAGGACCATGTAATTTGAACTGACCACCTTCTGCTTAGAAGACCGCATCCTTAAATGCTAAACCACTTGATGCTGGATGCTGTTTGAGGACCATTATATAGGCATTAGTGGTAGACTGCTTTTTACTTGTGAAAAGAAAGCTAAATTCACGCAGTCACTTTCATTAACTGCTTAGCCTTGTAAATAATAAAATGCTGTCAATATCTAAGATTATTACTTTCCATTGTGAACTTGTTCCTAAAACTTGTTTAAATTAATCTCAGTCCTTTTCCTTCCAGGGTTTGGAATGACCACTCCGGCTACCATTGCTGGTAAAGTTTTTTTAATCTTTTACGGGCTCATAGGCTGTGCAGCCACCATCTTGTTTTTCAACCTCTTCCTTGAGCGCATCATCACCATGCTGGCTTATATTATGCGCTGGTTTCACGAAAGACAACTGCGACGTACTGGAGCCGGGATTGAAGGGGAGGAAGTGAGGGATGAGAAAGACAGTCTAGAGGGGTGGAAGCCCTCGGTATACTATGTGATGGTAATTCTGGGTGTGGCGGCCATGATAATAGCCTGCAGTGCCTCGGCTCTCTACTCTGCCATGGAGGACTGGGACTACTTTGAGTCACTCTACTTCTGCTTTGTTGCCTTCAGCACTATTGGTTTTGGGGATCTGGTGAGCAGTCAGAAGGAGAAGTACAAGTCCCAGGAAGCTTATCGCCTGGGAAACTATCTGTTTATCCTCATGGGTGTCTGCTGCATCTACTCACTCTTTAACGTAATCTCCATAATCATTAAACAGACACTTAACTGGATCCTTAGCAAACTGGACTGCTGGCACCACAGCTGCTGCCCTCCCCGCTGTAGGTGCCACTGGTTGTACTACTGCTGCCCCTGCTATCCAACAAAGCACTCACGCCACCTGCTACGTACAGCTCCTGGCCACCACCATCGAAGTCGGAATGCCGTGCAGCCAATCAACAACCGAGAAAATGTCGAGAAGCATCGGCACAAAGACGTCTCTGTGGAGACAGTGTGTGACAGTGACACGGATGGGACAGCTGGGGTCGATGTTGGGTATAGAGTCAGGCGCCGTGTCTCAGATGAGATGATCTCAGTGAAAGACTTCATGGCCTCCAACAAGGTGTCTCTCGCCATCTTGCAGAAGCAGCTGTCTGAGACGGCTCATGGTGGCACTCGCCAAAATCATGTCCGCCATAATGGCTTTACTGGTGGTGTAGGGGCCTTTGCCATCATGAATAACCGCTTGCAGGAAACCAGTGTAGACAGGTAGCTAAGCAGCTTATTATCATCTTATTATCTGTTATATAAAATAAAAAAACAGGTGTTGAAATCTTTTGTCACCAAAAACAATGCTGATATTGTTGCCCTTCCCCAACAGCCATAGTAGAACTATGATTTTCTTATGAATAACATACAAAAATGGTTTAGTGTGAAGTATTACTCATGCAGTTTATACTTTACTTTTTTGCAATATTTAAAACTTTTATTGATGTTATACATCTATTTTCTGCTTTAATATGGAATTTTCATCCATCCATCCATCCATCCATCCATCCATCCATTTCTGTTAGCCACTTACCCTAAGCTGGGTCATGGCAGTCTGGAGCCTGTCCTGGAAGCAGAGGGCGAGAGGCCATGAAACTGCACCTGGCTGGGACACCAATCCATTGTAGGGTGGCCATTACACAATGGGGAGTTTACAGTGACCAGTTAACTGGAAACACGTGTCTTTGGACTGTGGGAAGACAGCAAGACAGACACATGGAGAACATGCAAACTCCCCATAGACTGAACCAGCCAAGGTGCTATAAGGCTGAGCCACTATATGAAAACTGCATTTTTCTTTTGTTGCTGTATTTGCGTATGGGTGGGCAAAGTACAGAAATTCAGAAAAGAGCAGACAAAACACCAAAAAAACAACAATGGATGCTATTGTGGGAGCAGCTCATTGTGCATTTCAGCAACCATTTTCATGAGCTCCTAACATGCTACCTCTGAATAGTTTTGTAGCTAAAAGTTTAAACAATGTCAACACTACAGTACATTCCATTATGCACACTGATGTGAAAATAAATGTTGCTTAGCATCGTGTAGTTAGCTGGTATTCTATTTTTGTGATAAAACGTATCAGTGACCAATAACGTTCATTCCACATGGATATAACAGCAATCCCTACCTTGGGGATAAGGAGGAGACATTTCTGAAAAACTAATCATCTTTGGGGCGGTCACAGGAAGCTGTGCCATTCATTGTGCAGTCTTTCATTATGAAATATTAGGCAGACTTTTTTTTGATGCAGAACAAATCCCCTTGCCTGCCGGGTGACAGACATTTACTTGGTGTTGGTGGTGGTGCCTTAGCCAAGTTACTTCTTCCATCAGGAACTCTATATACTTACATACATATTGATTTCAGTCACGCTCTTGTGCCATCTTCACATTGTGTGATTTCTGTAAATTTTCACATTGTAAATATGTTGGTTAGTTTCCTCTTTTCATTTAGTTTTGAAGCATAGCAATAACCATGGAAAATACCTGGCTTTGCATTAGCAACTCATGTTAAAACTTAAAAAGAAGCGGAAATTCTGACTTGTCCTGGACTGACTGTAAAAAGCAAACATCTTTAAATGAAATTTCATCAATATTTATTGATAATATTGTTATTATTATATAATACGTATTTTGTGTACAATTATTAATTCTTTCTTTCCTCACCGTTTCAATTTCCTTAAGCAGTTGCTATTAAAATACATAATATATCATACCTGAAATAAATTAGTATTACTAGCAAACCTATATTTGTAAATGGTAAAATTATAGCATTTTAGACAAGAACTGGGTTACTGTTTGTTGAACACTTAAATCCACAAATATTTCTTTCATGATTTTTGCTGTACAGTTTACAGACATGGCCCTGTATATCGGAAAAGAACTGATTTAAAGATTAATAGCTTCTTGTTTGCGTGTGTGTGTGTGTGTGTGTGTGTGTGTGTGTGTGTGTGTGTGTACATATATATTTTATATACTATATATATATGTGATGCTGTATTTCACACACACATATACATATATATAATGAGCTAATTTTGTGTTCAAATGATGTTCAAGAATGGCTTTCATGCTATTGTGGTGAGCCTGTACACCTCCTGGGCTACGCATCATTAATTTTCAGGCCTTCACTAAGTTGTAGACTGATGATTTTCTTTAGCAGCTGCTATTTTTAATGTTTAAATTATTCACCCACCGTGAAGTTGACATGTTTTGACTTTTCTAGTCTCCTTCTTCCTTTTTTACGTGAACACAACTGTTTTGATTGTGCATAAACCGCCTGGAAGAGGGTTACGATTGCAGAAATGATTGGCTTGGGTTGTCCGCAATCAGACAAGATGTCTGCAGAATAAGACTTGATGGACACTTAAGAAAATGAAATCCTTACCAATCTTAACATGAGATCCTGAGGGCAAATTGGAGAGAGATGAACAAGCTGTACGTCGTGACTGCTATACCCTCCCCAGCACCAACAAGGGACTTGGCTGCAGGGCCTTTTTGGTTCTCCTATCTAGTTCTACACTGCATGCACATCAAAAACCCCCAGGCCCTAGAAAAGTAACTGGTCACTTGATAATATATCATACGTCACTGTTTCCACCCAGTCTGACCTGACAAGAAAGTATATAAGACTTTGGCAGTGATGCTTTATCTGTACTTAGTTGTAATGGCCCAGGGTCAGGCTGTGTGTTTTGTCTCTTCTATGTTTTTCTATTAGGCCTGTGGAGACTTTAAGTTGAGATCATATGGCCAATTGGCTTCAATTGGTGGCCCCACCTCCTGTCTCTCCCAATAAGAACCCCACATAAGAAGCCAATGGTGTGGAGTTGCCTGAGTGTGAATTCTGTAGTTTTGGCCTTATGAGTTATCATTAGCAGTGTGTGTTTTGGAATGTGAGTTGTTACCTGTGGTATGTTCTTATATAATCTGTATGGAGAGTGTGGTGTCCTGTTTCAATTTCTGTGTTTTGCCTGCAAGATTGTTCTCCAATAGCAGCGACATCCCTTTTGTCGGAAATTTTGGGACAATTGCAACCTTAATGTAGCCAGTTATAAGCTGTGTAGTTAGATATACCCTGTGTACAGGCAAGATAATAAAACCCAGCTGAATCCATTGCACAATTACATATTTATCACAAAAAGTGTCTACAGACAAGGTGACCACGCTGTCTAACATCAATTTCTAAGTGGCACCGGTGTCCCTCAAAATTGCCACCTCCACATTCTCAGAATTCTTAGACAAAGCAGCACTCCACTTTAAGGTAAATGGTATCAATAAGAGATCACCGCAACATACAGGTCCTTATCACTACTTGAGACATCAATAGTCTTGACACAGTTTACCCCTTTGGTGGGCAACTTTCGTTGCTCTTTATGCAGAACAGGGCATTCAGCTATCATGTGCCCTCAGGTGACAATAAAAACATTCACATGACAGTGGTCTGGTGGAGCTCTTCACAAGGTTAGGTTCAGAAGTATCTGTCTACATTTTTCTGTTGACCACCGATGAACTCATGCTGTCAGCAACACACACTGGAGCGGGTTTAACTCAGTGAGTTAAAACAAACTCATCAGTCAACAAAGAAGCAACTTATAAAGTGTCAACCTTTTGCTGAGTTAAATACAGGACCACATATTTAGGCAGACAATTCTTAAACTCCAATAAAATCAGTGTTTTTTTCAGTTCTCAAACTTCCAATAAAATCAGTGTTTTTAACCCTTCGAAATTGGTCACTTTGCAGGCAGACAACAATTTCAGCATCAGAATCCAAAAGAACAGCCTATCCAAATTCCACAAATGCCTGCGTTGGACCCTTCCTCTGCTTCCTAAATTTCTGTCGGTAAGCTTCTGGTACCAACTTGTATGCTCAAAGAACAGTGACCTTCAGTTTATCATAGTCAGAGCTGTCTGACAGGGATAAGATTCAATATAGTTTCAGAACGCTTTCTATTTTTTCTGCATAAACATTATCTTCTTGCTAGCTGTTACTCAGCCTTACCAGGGCTAGAAAGTGGAAAGCTGAATAGAGAAAAAGTAACAACATATTATGTCACCAAACTGTATTACCATTAAAAGTGGATGCATTTAGTACAAGACTTGTTAATGCTGTTGAACATGCAGATGCCTCAGTGAGCTCTGGATGCATCAGCCATAGTCCAATGGAAAGCTGGAAAGAAAAAGTAATAACAAAATAGATATTATAAAACTTTATTACCCTTAATGTGTGTGCAATTTGTTATTATTTTTTACATTTTTATTTTGCAAAGATTTTGATAATATTTATTTAAGATATTACAGTATATGTTACAGCTACTAGTTTTTGGGCCCACTTGACATTCTAATCATTCTGATGATGTTCTTCCATCTCAGATGCAGCACCCCATTACCCCATAATGTGCATAAGGCATGTCTATGCCGCATGTGTATTCCCCAAGAAGGTCAAACATGCAAGGGAACATGTAGATGGCACAGTGTACGTCATCAAACTCAAACCCATAAACTTTTTACAGTTAGCAGCTATACCCCTGTGCTAGTGTATGCTATGGGTTTGACATACAGTAACTCCTTCCTGCAAATGATCTAACATCATGCATGTTTCCAAGCTTTACTTCAAAGAACAAAGAATTTTTCAAAATTGGGCTTCACCAAGTTAAAAAGAACATTAATGGAATGATGTGTCACATTCAGCTGCTACCTAAGCGGTCACTTGCCACCTGACCTGAGACTGACCGAGCCACTGTCATCACTAGGGTGTTCTCAACAGTCAGTTCACAAAAATCAGCTTCCCTTATACACAATAAAACCACTACTTCTATACAGAAGGTGTCTTCCCTTCTAACGGTACGTCCTTTCCAAGAGCTGTATGAAACTTTTCCTGCCCAGGGTGTTTCAAAATCATGGTGTTGTTGGCATTAGCCTCAACAAAGGCCTTTAAATATTGCAGCAATCTGCAAGTATTTGTGACAGACTGACTGTGCAGTTAGACTTACGCTTAGTATGTTACAGTTGTTATTTAGTATTAGAAGTCATTTGTATGAATATATAATGAACATCCACCAGGTTGTTGCGATTAGAACATTAATATTACCTTTATTTTGATGTTAAAACAAACTGAAGATGTTGAAAAATAACAAGAAAACCCGAAAGCAGCCAACTGTGGGATGTGCACATGTTTAAATAGGGACTGCTGGCTGAAAGCAAGGAGATCTCAGAAATGGCCTCTAAAATAACAACTTATAGAAATATTCTGCAGAAACTGATACTGTATGTCTTATACTTATAATATTAAGCAAATATTTCAGAAAAACATGTCCTCAGAGAACGACGTGAAAGAAAAAGAGAAATCCAGATCATGGGATGTGTATGTACTCGAAAAATTAACAGTCTTCAGTCCTATATGAATTTGTTGGGCCACTTGTAGCGTTTTAGTTAGCAAAGTTATGCTGCATTTCACATTATGGTGAATTTACTGTGCACTTTTCCTTCACTGTCCAGTTTGCTGTTTCTAAAGACTAAAACGGTTCCATAAAATTTAAAACTCAGGTATAATTATTCATAAATGCTAATGGATCTTTGTTTTTAAACCAATATTTATTTAACTTCATACAATTATATCCAAACCTCCACATAAAACATGAATGAATTCTTTCCAGTTTATTTTCTTTCCTGTTTGGCACTAAAATCATGTTTAGCTCAACATGCCTGAATGCCACTTTGTCTAGCACACCAAGCATCATCCAGTGTTGTTTGTGTCGCCCTCTGGAGAGACCACACAGAAATCCATTCATCTATTATCATCTTTTTTTCTCTTTTCTTTTCAACGTAGCAACAAACATAAAACACAAATATACATAATCGCATCAATAAAGCCTGGCATTGTGTACAAATATGCATAAACTTTTTTTAGTAATTTATACAAAAAATAAATAAAAGGAAGTAAAAAGAAATATAAATATGAAAAGGAAACAAGAATAAGAAAAAAAACTCATGATTTACATTTACATATTAGAGAAACGTTTGTGCATGTTGCTTTTATGTTTTTAGTATATAGTAAGGTCTTTTTATAATGTTTTAGTTCACTTTTAGACAGGCAGATATTTGGTTGTTTGTGAATATGGAATTTACCAGAAAGTATATATAAGTTTATTAAAGTGCATATATGTTTATTAAAGCTTTTACATTTAATTATGAGAGTCTATTAACGGCTGTCCCGGTATTGCTGGGCACTGAGCTGTGAAACCTCTCCCACCGCAGGGCGGACACACAGAAAAACGCGCTACTGGCAAATTAGAACGACCAGTTAACCTGAAACACATGCTTGGACTGTGGGAGGAAACCGGAGCATCCGAAGGAAACCCATGCAGACACAGAGAACATGCAAACTTCACACAGAATGAACTAGATTCTAACAGCTCAGGCACTGTGCAACCGTACATGGGCTCAATTCAGTAATAGTTACGTACAACATTTACATTAAATTCTTGTTTAAACACGATAAAATCAAAATTATAACAAATGCGACGAACAATTTTCAACCTGAAATGGACAATAACCCACAGCTTTGGTGCTTCGTTTGTCATTACATCATTTTCTTTTTGTCCGAATAAACAAAGGAAACGCAGCAAAAAAATGCTTTTCCGAAATAATTCCCCAAAATTGAGACCAGAGAAAGGTGTGGGTTGTGTAAGTACGGTTTTTTTTTATTTATCAGGCAAAAGGTGTTCCCTGTAGATTAGCTTTTTACCATTTTATCCTTTCTGTGTCAAGCTTAAGTATTAATTCTCATGATAAATCTAAAATTTTGTTAATTTACAACAAATATCAGTCACTCAACCTATGCGACGACAGTTACCATGACAACGTTTCTGAGCTGAGGGGAGCTTTCGACCAATAGAATCTAGTTAAATATAACACTGACGCACTGCAGGCAGCATCCAACCAATCGCTGACGCGCTTTCGTGTCAACCGCCTTCCGAGCCAATGAGAAGTCGCTTTGCATTTCCGCTTTTTTATTTATTATTATTGGAATAATAGCACTAGCCTGGCTTTACAAAATGCGATACAATCATTTCATGTTCCAATCACAAAACGGTGCTACAACCACAGATATATAAAGAAATCAAGTTTTTGAGCTTGACCGCGCAGCATGTAAACCTAATTAAAGATGCGTTTCACTTAACCATCTGGAGACTTATGCTTTTAGTGTAAGGTGCTATAAAATTACACACCAAGTATCTGTACACTGGAAAGATGGAACTGGCTTTTTAACAACTCGTTGTTTCTCTTTAGTAACTGTTTTTTTTCTGTATTGAAACGAGATAGACTGGACTATAATTACCAACGCAGTAACGAGCTGTAATTTATTTGAAGACGAGGTGTAACGCGCTGTGTGGCGGAGGGATACTCAAGTGAGAGTTGCGGAGGGGTGAGGTGGCCAACATTTCCCGGGTAACTCAGTACGGGAGCGCGTGCTCGCGGGGAGGCTGAGAGTGTAGTCCTGTGACAGTTTTTTTAGTTTAGTATCAAGTAAAACTTTAATTTCATCAAGTTTTCCCAGGATACCACAGAGCTAAAATGGTAAGTATACTGTGCACTTTGCAAAGTCAGATTTAAGTGTTTTAGCTGGTAAAACAAGTTTTCTTTAGTCATTGATTTTTATTTTACAGTGTTCATATGTAGGCAATAAATACTTGGACGGCGAAGATGGTTGTTTATTATTTCCTCCGACTAATTTATGTTACTTATGGCGAGGAAACGGCTCTTAAACATTTTCTGAGTCACTGCAGTTTCCACAAAAATGAACATGAATGTGTAAAAAGTGTTTTTTCTTAATGCTATTTGTGGGCCTGTGTAGCTGCGCACGCAGTGCCAGTGCTCGTGTGACGAATGTGGCGGGAAGGCGGGCGGGGTTGGGGGGCGTCAGTGCTAAAATGGGCGTCGTCTTAATTCGTTAAATGGGCATTTAGGCCCTTTCAGTCTAACGTGTGTGTTGGAGTCTCAGATGTCTGCTGGGACGGAGAAAAATGGGTGATGACGATGGGGCTGAAAGGTGAGGGATGATTGGGGTGATGAAGAGTGAGGCTTGACGGTGAAAGATGATAGACTTTTATGAAGAATGATGGTAGATGATCCTGGGGAATGTGGCCTGCTGGCAAAAGATGGGAGAGGGTGATGGATCCTGAAAGTTGAGGGATCATGACTGAGGATGGGAGATGATGAGGAATGTGGGTAGCAGGAGATGGTGTAATTGTTTCTGGGGTTTTTGACTTTATGCTGTTTTGATTCATGCTTACACCCAGATAAAATTTTGAAACATACATTACATCATTTTGAATAAAATTGCTTTATCAATTTGTCCAGACTTACCTGGGCTTTAAAACATGAAGTTTAGTTTTTTTTCCAGGTACTTGTGTGTTACTGCCATTTAAAATTAAGTAAATATTCAGTATTTCTGTCATTCGCAATAACAGTGGAGAAGGCAAAGTTGTACTTATCTAGCATCAAAATCCTCTACAGCTCCCACTGAGTTATTATTTTTATTTATTTAGCTGACATTTTTCTCCAAGGCAACTTTCAATGCATTTTTTTTTCTTCACAGGCTGACCAACTGACTGAAGAGCAGATAGCTGGTAAGATTTGGTACCTTATACCATGGTTTTATGTTTATTTCCTAAGAATGTGTCACTCTTGATACCCACAGATAACCCCCTGGAGTCCTGGTGTTCTTCTGTTCATGCATGTTTTATGATGTAATATAAAACATGTATATAATGTATATTGATGTTTTTTGGACTAATGCTTTTTTATTTGTGAATAATTGCAACAGCTTTTTATATGTTTTTAATTAAATATTACATTATTACCTTGTATAAGTATTATACCTTGTATAAGTATTCATTGCCAGGAATGAAAAGTATTTGCAAGATATAAACAGAGATATTGTGTTATCAGGGAGATGCCTGTGTCAGCTGATACAAGTATATTTTAATTTTGGAAAATGTCAAACTACACTTTTCCCTTCTTTATCAAATTAGCTAAAGATTGTGTGGGCTTATTTGAAAGCCCAGTACAATACAAGCACATTTCAGTTTTGAGTGACTGATACACAGATAAAAAGTAAGAGCCATAACAAGTTGCTCACCTTTTATTTCTGAGCAGCATCAAATCCTGTAGCTTCATGCATGTTAGATCAGATCATCTTTGTCACTTGTCAAGCAAAGCCACAGGGGATACAGCTTTATGTGTAAGACAGAAATATCTCCCTGCTAGGCTGAAACCTCTGCATGTCATGGTTTTGACATCCCTTCATTATGGTGGCAAAAAAGAATGTTTTAAACTTCAAACTTTTTGTAATATTTATAACATCACGGAGCAGTATTTGTGTGAAAGGGCCTGAAGAAATGAACATACTCATTTTCTACACTGACAAAAGTTTGGATTTTATCAGAGCTTTTGGTTTTAAGTGATACTATCTTTTTATCAACCTGAAATCCTTTCTGCTGCTCCCTGAATGTTTTATATATTGGTACTTTATAGCTCTGAGTTTTCAGTATTGTTCAGTCAAGTTAATAATCAGTACCCATGCTGGCCTCTTGTATAAACAGAGTTCAAGGAAGCATTTTCACTGTTTGACAAGGATGGCGATGGCACCATCACCACCAAAGAGCTGGGCACAGTGATGCGTTCACTGGGTCAGAACCCCACAGAGGCAGAGTTACAAGATATGATCAACGAGGTGGATGCTGATGGTAAGAGCAGGCCTGCACAAACCAGTATTTTTACACCCACACAACTTTCTCCTTTATGATATGTAAAGAAATACAGCAAAAGACAAAATTCCCACAGAACCACAGTGAATCTGGTAAAACAATAATCATTGTCGCAGTAATGTTAAAATGCGGTGAGTCCTTGTCATAGATAAAAATGCACAGCTGGACATTTACTGTTATATTTTTCAGAGTAATATCTCTAGTGGTCAATTAAAATTGTTTTAGCTGACCTGTGATGTTTGGCGTATTTCAAGTACTGTGTCTTGTGAAAGGACATAGTTTGGGCTCGAAGTATGACTTTTTTGTTTTTACTTAATAATATGTGCATTTAGTTTTGCTTTCTTTTCAATACTGCTTGTAGGCAATGGGACAATAGATTTCCCAGAGTTTTTGACCATGATGGCAAGGAAAATGAAAGACACAGATAGTGAAGAGGAAATCCGAGAAGCTTTCCGAGTTTTTGACAAGGTGAGAACAGCCTTTGCTCTGTGGATATGAAGAGTCACTGTTAAGGCATGCATTGGTGCATGTGGTGGTAATAGACCAAATCACTTATCAGATGGCTTTATTTCCTGTGATGGGAAACAAACTGCAGAAAAAAAGCTCATTTTGACAGTGTCAAGTCATCCATAAACCTGTGAAAATTACTGGTCCATGAGCCTAAAAGACTCTTTAGGCTTTCTAAAGCTGTGTGCCAGTCAATTTGGTGTAGTGAAATACATATATCACTTAAATGGTTCAAGAGAAACTACATTTTATCCTCTCCTGTTCATCCATACAAGTACAGAATGACAATAAAGTGAACCTTGACCTTTTTAATGTATCAGTCCATGTTTCATAAAGATAGTGGGTTCCGTCTGCATAAAATCTCTAAATGAAATTTCTAAATGCCAGCTAAATGAAATTAAAGAATTATGCTTTGATAGTTAGATCATTGTCATTTCTCAAGTTTATGGATCACATAAAATCAATTATAGGTGTCACTGTCATTCACAACCAGTTTTGTAATCAAAGCAAGATGAGGCTTCTGTGAGAAGAGGTACTGGATTTTACAGGGGACTCACCTGAACCATGGAATAAATTCCCCAGGATAGAAAAACATGCAAAGAAGTACTTGCTGTCTTGTTACCTGTGAATGAAAATGACTTTTTGTTGACACAGCACATTCTTTCATTTACATTTACAGCATACTGTATCACTTTATATATTATTTCAGAATGAATATATTCCTTACTGTTCTGCATCCAGAGTACTTACATAATGATTTTAATTAAGTCACCATAATTTTTTTTCAGTATATATTTTTGTATTTCTCATCACCGGTAGTGTGATGGGCAGTTGCATGACAAGGCCAACCTCATAATGAAACGTCTTACAAAAGTGCTGAAACGTCTTAAAAGTTCACATTTTTTCATTGGCCAATATACTTGTTGAATTGTGCTTTTTCACTGCAGTCCCACAGCAGACTGAACATCCATCATCTAAGATACTGTTGCCTACACTTTTTTGGTTGAAATGCGTAGTCACACAAAAAATACAAAAATGAATGGGAATGATTTCTGAAGATGGTAAATGGCAAGTCACATTTATCAAAGATGGCTATTAAAGATGCATCTAAATTCCAGATTAGATATAACTTGCATGTAAAAATGATAGTAGACAGTTTGAAAATGACAATTGTAATGCCAGTTTATTTTATATACATACCTCTATTTGAATTTTAAATGTGAAGGTAATTTAATTGAAATTTAAATTTAAACCTTTTGCCACATCTTTAACACATTTTACTCTTTGGTTTTATAACTACTTTACTTGGCAGCTAAGTCATAACTGAAGAATAATGGCATATTTTGCCATGTCTCCCCAGGATGGGAATGGGTACATCAGTGCAGCAGAGCTTCGTCATGTCATGACCAACCTGGGTGAGAAGCTGACAGATGACGAAGTGGATGAAATGATCCGAGAGGCTGATATTGATGGGGATGGCCAGGTGAACTATGAAGGTTTGTATAGGTCACACTTTCTAGACTCTGTCTTTGCTAGATATGAGTTGAGTAGCCAATCAGAATACAAGAAAAAGTACTGTTACTTAAATAAAATAATTTATCAAGGGAAAGAGCTCAATCCAAAAATGTTCTTGAGTAAAAAAAAAAAAGTATCAGGTCAAAAAAGTACCCAAGTGCTGAAGTTACTTTGGTTTGTATGAAGCTTTTTAAAGTTCTGAACCACTAGCAATAGTGATAGTGACTACAGCTTTAATTTACCTTTTCTATAAATGTATTGTGCATATAAAATGAGATATTGTCAGTCAGACGTATCAGAGTCAAATCCAACTTGCTGTATAATGACCACTCTGGGTTTTTCCATGTAACTTCACAAAAAAACTTTGTGTAGAATGAATGGTGATTGAACTCATGCCTGACCACAAAGCCCAGGGACTTTGACTCATCCATTCTACTCACTGTGCCTCCACACATCAATAATTTTCAAAAATAACACTATATTTTAATGGGAGATCCAGTTTTATAAGGCAGCTTTTCACAGTTCTTTTCACTTACCGTGTTCATGTTAGCCAAGTAAATATACCATTTCTGTTACTAAAAGTCTCTTCAAAGACAAAGAAAATTCTTATATAATGATTTTTATAAAATTTAACTCACCATATGGGGGATATTTTCAACTTAAGCAAATTATGTGTTTTATGATGTGTAGGTTGTCCAAAATTTAGTAATAAACATTGGCCAGGTATGGAATAAATTAGGAATAAACAGTGGTCAGAGTAATCCGATGCAGACTTTTATTAACATTACATGAAGAACTATTCAGAATTAATAAGTTGAGGAAAATGGAAATGTAACATAGCAGAAATATACATTTAACTTTGTTTTAGTACATGCATTCATTTTCATTAACCCCTTATCCTGGCCATTGTCACAGTGGTCCAGAGCTTGTTGTCACAGAGTCAGTGGGCTAGGAGACTATACTGTGTATCACAGGGTAGCCCACCCACCCCACACATAAAGCAGGCAGTTTAGATTGCACTTTTAACCTGAAACATGTATGTTGACTGTGGGAGGAAGCCAGAGCACTGGAAGGAAACCCACGCAGACACAGGGAAAACATGCCAATTGCACACACTGAGACCGATTCAATGCTCTTCAATGTTGTTGAGTAAATCAGTTCATTTCACAGTACCTGTGTGCACAAGTAGATAGATGGATTGGTTCCATTATTTATATATATATATATATAAAAAATTATTTTTAAATTCGTTTCCGAGTCAGTTCAGTCTTCAGTAAATATTGTGCTAATTGATCTTAGTGTTCATATCTGAAAATGTTTCTCACTTATACCTTTATCTTTGTTTTTCAGAATTTGTGCAGATGATGATTGCAAAATGAGGCACTCCTGCATTGCCTGTTCACTCCATTTGCAAGAAAAGCTGCATTAAATTGCATTTCTGAGGAATTTTTCAACAAAGAATTAGTGAGCCACCAAAGTTTTAATTGCATGACATTGACCTTCATGTGAAAAGCTCTTTGAGGTCCCCAGAGTGGGATGAATGAGTTGGAATCATCAGGAAATGCAGGTAACGGGAATGACTAGGGGGCTATTTGCACTTTTTGTTCCCTTTTCCCTCAGTTGATTTGGTTTCTTTAGTTTCCGCATCTAAAATCATAAGGACACAATCAATTGAAAGGGCCTTTTAGCTCAAATTAAGAAAAAAACCATTAAACCAGCAGTTTTTATAATAAAAAAAGAAGAAGAAAACTTGAAATAAAATAAACTTGAGCAAAGCCTCTGCCATAACCAGGCCAACACTCCCAACCCTACCAACTTTGGATGTCTTTAATGGATCCCCTAGGTACAGGGTCCTGTCCAGGCGAAGCTGGTCAGGTCAGGCTGGCAGTGGACGTGGCTGGACTCCTGCCTGTCGCCCGCATGCCACAGGAGCTCATGTGTAAATACTGACCTTGAGCAACATAATATTTTTTGAGATGACAGTAGTTGAAAGGGTGAAAGTTTGTGTTATTTATTTTTTTGCATAAAGTAGAATGAACAAAATAACCTACCAGGCCTGTTTTATTAGTTCTGCCAGTATACTTGCACACTGTTTTAACTGCAACATTCTAGCAATTTTTCACTGCTTTGCTTAACATCACGCTGCTGTAATCTGAATTGAATGTGTTGTAATTTTGTGTGTTGTTTATTGTTAATTGTACGGTATGGGATGTCTTTTTCCATAAGATTTAAAATGTGCCATATTCTTAAACTGTTTTTCAAGATAATCTTTTTTGTATGATTTCTGATAATAAATGAATGTTAGAAATGTTTTGGAAATATTTAAGCATTCTTGCCCGTTTATGACGAGAGCAGTCAAGATGGGGTGGAGAGGGAACTGATTTTGTGCGTACATGAGGTTATTATTAATTTTGTTTTATTTTTTCAGTGTTTCCTCGGCTGGCGCCTTTACTCGAGGGGACTTTAAGTACTAGCGCTGTACAAAACGAGCACAATACAGTCGTGATGACAATCCAGGATATAATGTTGCGCTTTAGGTAACAAACAATCTTCCATCCTTTGTGTAGTCACTGTTGTTGAGGTTTTAGTCAGTCTTTTACAAAGAAACGAGATTTGAGAGCACAGTATGATGAGGAAGCTCAGTTATAAGAGAAGAGAAAATGAACAGCCATTTGAAAGATAATGAGAGAGAAGTTTGTTCTTTGAAAGGTGTGGAAAGTCTGAGAAAAACTGAGATGGTTCTTGCAGTTATGGAAGGAATGCATTTACATTCATGCATTTGGAAGCTACTTTCCTTCAAAGTGATGCACAAATGCACGCAAAAGTGTGTCCCACAACAGGGCGTAGGTCCATGCGGTACACACACACAACTGTAATAATTAATTATCAGAGCACAGCTTCACTGACCTCTTAGCCACATTGTCTAGTAGCCACCTGTAGAAGCAACATACAAGTACAGTAGGTCAATTACAAAATATATGACTGGCATATAAGAAATGTTTTAGATAAACATGAATGGACAAATTATGTTAGTATACTTCTGTCTATATTTGACCTGGCAGATGTTTAAACAGTACAAACTCATGTCAACTTTTAAGTCCAAGTCATCTAAGGTCACCTCTGAGCTAGATTAACAGTCAGTATTTATTTAAAAAAAACATGAAGAAAATCTGTAAGATTACAACAGGAAAGGAGCAGAGCAACAGTCATTACTCTTTATTTAGAAAATCTTATATAGAATTCAAATTTGGAATATTACATTAATGTTCTGTACTCCAGCTCACACAACAGGACTTGTTGAATTAAATTACATTTTAAAATCACTCAATGGTGCAGGAATTCCTCTATTGCAATACAACATGGCACCAACTGCAAAAATACCTGGAAAGAAAAAAGCCTTGCAAAAACATGGACCTTTGCAGCATAACATTTCACAGAAAGACCTTTTTCTATTTAATAAAAAAATTAAGTTGAAAATCTTGGAATTATTTAAAATTTTTATTCAAATCTTTATTTTGCTGCACTTCTTGTAGCATTTTTGTACCTAAAAATTATTATTATGTGCTGTACAAAGCATCTCCAAATCCATGTATTGTATTCATTCTCAAACCCGAGGCCAATTTCAGCTTTTTAATGAAACTGAAGGTTAGTAGTAAACAGTTTGACTGAACGTCAAAGTCACAGTTGTTCTTGGACACCTTTTACTCACAAATATACAAAACACAACCCGTCCAAGTACAAACTGATGACAAGAGCTGAAATCCGGGTTTAAATCTGTGCCGTTTACGAATCACAGCTAAGTGCAAAATTTTATCATTAACTGGTTGGATTCAGCCTGACAACAAGTGAAAATGCACAAGAAAATTGTTTAAACAGAAGAATTTGTAAATGATAATTACAAATGATCACCATAGTGGTAATGATAAAGCTAATTTGGTTTGTTTTACTTGAAAAGTGCTCCTTGGTTTGGAATTTTTTTTCATCTCCGCAACCTTTTCACTCCATTCTGTTGGTGGGCTAAACCAAAAAACTACTTTAATTGCAGAATGTAAAAAATATATATTTCCTTCAGACAAGTCGCATTTGTGAAAAGATATCGTTGCTGAGGTGAAGAACCTGGAGGACATGTTGGAAAGGGGGGACTGGCAGTAAATCAGACCTTCTGCTGAATTATATGAAATACAGTTGCTGTTGCTGGTTTTCCTCTTTGGGTTGTTGCTGTTCAAAAATGTGATTGGACCTTGGCACCAGATAAATCTTTTTACATGATGTCATAGGAAGTGTTGCTACATGGAAGGAGTTTACACGCCTCTCCACTTTTCTGTTTGTCTTTCGTCAGTTTGAATTTGTCAGGTTCTGAGATTAAAACTGCTGAGTTCGTTTTTGTCTGTTGAAGAACTGTCTGATTTACAGCACAGTTACGGCTGCAGAAGTAGAGTTAAACTGGAGCTGTGATCTATCAAAAATTGCAACGATTAAAGAAAAAATGGAAACCCTGGAAATGTGTAGCAGTAAGAAGTAAAAGGAGCCTCCGCGGAACCTTCATCTATAAATAACACAGCAGACTCCACAAGCGGATGAGAATGCCTGGCAGGCTTGGGGCGAGACTCCACTCCAGGGTGCGAAACACACAGTGAACAAACTGTGGTCCTTCATGAATATGTCACACCCTCTGCATGCTGCCTTTTCCAACATCATATCACTTTCAGCCATTTACTTTCTTATTTTGTCCCTGTTTATCCCCTATGTACATGTTTCATGTCGTGTGTGTGTGTTTGATTCATGTTTGAATTACACTGATTGTTTGCTGCTGCAAATGAGTGCAATTTTCACTGTTGGATTGCTAAACATTGATTCATTCATTCATGTTTTTGTGTCCGTGAGAACATGTATATAGATGAACTGTAACAAAGTGACCGATGCTGCGCTACTGTTTTATACTGTTTCCACTCATTTGACTGTGGCTGCTTCTTATACACCTAGCAGAAGTACCACAAGTTCATCTTGCAATAACGCAGTGAATACGCACAACGCCACAGCTGAACGTGTACGCCTTCTGAGTAACAACTACACATCAACAAGGGAGTAAATGTACAGAACCAACATGGGGCTTTGTGTTTTCTTTCTAAAAGTCCTGTGTGGCAGCTTCAGTGCTGCTGAATCCCAATGAGTTCCCCTTCGGAGCATTTCGTTGACTGAATGATGGATAAACAAACAAATGAGTCAACAAGTGGCAGCCAGGCCTCTTTCAGCCGTATGTAAGTACCTACTATATGCACTTCCCTACTGTATGCATATTTGTATGTTGGACATTTGCTCTATTATGTTTAATGTAGAGACACACATTTCCCTCTTCTGCTTTTGTGGACTTTGCACATATAGATGCTTATGCAAATATATGCAGAGATAATCAAAAAGCAACAACATGGTGTTTGGCATCAGCTTCCTCAGATAAAGCTGCTTTTTTGTGGAAGGCCATGCCAGTGTGACTCAAGGTTGGGCAAAATGTAGACGATGGAATTAAGGAGTGTAGTTTACATGATAATTTGTATAACGTTTACGAAAAAATTTTTCAAGTGTTGGACACGCAGCCGCTGAGGCACAACGAATTGAAACCGGTGACTGATTTGTGGAGGGGGGGGGGGGTCTGCCATGGTGTGAGATGTGCAAACTCAGACTAAACATGAGTGGCGATGGTTTGATGCGCATGGTTTTGTTTATAGCGTCGTTGCTGGTTGTCATCGTGCCGCAGTTGCGAGTTTCTGGCAGAAGGACCATGTGACTGCTTCACTCTCTGTCCTTCGCAATTTTTAGGACCTTCTGGCAGAAAGGAGGCCTTCATCCTTTCCATCAACGGAGATATCAGTGCAGAAACGCAGAGCTGCCAGTATCCTGAAATGAGAGATGGCTTTAAATGAGCTTTGTGCTATACTGGGTCATGGCTGTTTTAAGATGGGCTGCTATTTTCACACACGAATGCACGCACGCACACAAAAAAAGGGGGGGGGGGGTAAATTTGCTAACTGCCCACAGATGTTGTGTTGTGTTTAACTCAATGGTTTTATTCTGTTTTGCTCAATTGATTACAGGATTAACAAAAATAACCAAATTCTACATGACATTAAAAGGAATAACAAACAAAAGCAAATCTCGCTATCTGATTTCAAAGATGCTGGTCCTTCAGAACTGTGGGTTGTTCATCTATGACTACCTGCATTCCTTTAACTGTTTATGGTCAGGATCCCCAAATTGTGCAGCGCTGCTTACTGGGCCTCACAGTATGCAGTGGATTGACAGATTCTTCCTGTCTTATTTTTTCTGTACTTTTGATTTATTTAAAAAAAAAAACTTACAAGCAACATATGAAACTGCTTTGAAATTATTTTGTCAGTGTTGCGCACCAACATTTTAAATAAACGCTCACCTTTTGAAGGCTTTAGGTGTTTGGATTTATATATTTTTATGAATAAATGAAACTTAAATCTTGTGTGTACTTACAGTTTGAGGTCTGTTGGCTTCTTTCTGCTTGTAATAAGCAGATATTATACAGTTCCTTCTGCAATTAACAAAATATACACATGTAACCGTGTTAAAGAATGTATTAAACCGTCTTAATTTAGTCTGTTTTGTCTTGCTTTCAGCCCCCGCCCCACCCAACACCCTCCACCCCCAACCCCCAACCCCGACCACCATCCGCAGGCTCTGGTTACTCACTTGCTGGTGATGTCGCCTCCTGGTGGCAGCCCCGGAATTGTGGCCGATGCCAAACAGTTCAACACAAACAAGAGATCCGGCTCTTCCCCCCTGCCTCTCTGCTCCTCAAAGATTTCTGTTGGTAGGAGTTCAAAAGTCCAAAAGGAAAGTTCACGATAATTCAGACACAGTTGTAAATAATGTAACAGCCTAAAGATTTTTTTTTATTTGAACATACATTCCTACAGCGTGTGCACCTGGACAGAAACGTAAAAATATTTTAAATTATCATCATTCATCTAAATGCAAAAGTTGCAAAGCTACACTGGTTATGTTCAAAGATGTTTTTAAAGGGCAAGCTGTTTATTTTTATTGTATAGCAGCTTGTTCAAATTATCGGCCACCACAGCAGCTTTCGGCACTGTGATTCACGGCCACTGATGTTTCACCAAGAGGGAGAGGTTAAGCAAACCCAGCGATCATGACCATGTGGTCCATCATGCTGTACCTGCCACTTTGCTTTCAATTAGGTCCTCCAGCTCAGTCTCCTGCTGAAGAGCGGCCGCGGACACTTTTGGAGCTCCGGGGAAGCAGACGAGGATGATGGTGATGTTGTCAAGGCTGCCCTGTAGGGGTTGCACAAAGGCAGAAACATTTGTTCTCAATGTATGCCGAGTTTCATTTTATTTATACACGCAGAAACCGTTTAAAAATGCAGGGATAACGTTTATTATGCCCATTAGTAAAAAATTTTTTCATCATTTGTTATGAAAGCTACTTGAAGATTGCACAGGCAGATTATCCGTATTGTTAAATTTAGCCCAAACCCAGTTTATTCTGCTGGTTTGTTCTCAAGTTGTGCTGCTTTCCTTATTGCTTTTTCGTGTAATTTAGATGCACTGGAAGCTTTTAGTTCCCATTATTCAGCGGATGTGTGTGAGTGGCTGCACAGTGATGGATCCACCTCCGTTCTTCTCCCTGGCTTTTCCTCACAATCACGCCAGCCTTCTGAGGAAAAGCGCTTTGTAAAAATGAAAATACTATTTATTGTGGTTCCAGGGCCTGTATTCATTTTACTCCTCTGCCTTTCTTGTACAAGAATTTACTTCCTTCAGCTTTTAAAGCTTTGATTGCTTTGATATGACATTTCCAGTGAAAGCTGTAGTACAAACACCACCACACTGTTTCAAATACTGCAAAAACACAGTAAAAATTATAGGATGGACTTGAATGTATTTATTTAGGATAAATTCTTTTACTGCAATGCGGACACTTGGACAGATGCTCTGGTGGCTCAAAGTCCTGGACTATGGACGTTCACAGATGGGCTGGAACCCGGCAATCTGTGCGGAATTTGCTTGTTCTTTCTGTGCTCTCACAAGCTTTACCCAGAGGCTCTGGTTTCTTCCCACAGTCCACAGACACGAGTTTCAGGGGGATTAATGACTCCAAAGCGCCTGAAGTATGTGAACCTGTGACTGAGTGAGTTTGGTAACTGCCCGTGACACACTGGTGTTCTGTTGAGGACCACCGTGCCGGTGATATTAGTAGAGGTGACTGACAATGAATGAATGAATGAATATTCAGATTTAAATATGTCAGTACAAAACTGTGTGATTAGCTGAAATGATACCAGTGCAACCAGAGTATTAAACATGCCGGCTGGAATGGCCGGGATGCTCCCTGAGGTGTGCAAACTTCGTCATCATTAGACCGCTAAAATACCTGTGGTTCCAGTAAACACGGTAAAAATTTTGCTGTTTCAGTGTACAAAGATCTACTGAAAATAAAACAATGGTGAATTTATATCACAAGGCTGGAACACGTATTCTGGCCAAACGTCTGAGCACAGAAGCGTAAATACCGAGAGGTACAGAATTTAAATTTGAAGCCACAAGATTTGTTAGACTCTTCATATATACAAGTTTTAAATTTGCAAAAGCAAATTACTCAGAATATCACTGCCAGTCCCATGGTACCTGACCTCCAGTGCACCTCTCCTGTGTGGACTTCGGCACTCGTTGGAAGACTAGGCTTATCGCTACATCATGTCCAAGAAGGAAATGGTCTTTTCATATATTTTTGTCTTTAATATACTAAAAATGTAAACTATGTGTGATTTTGCATTGAATTATCCTTCAATATTTAAGGCCTCCAGACACAGTGGTACTCATAGCACTCAGTTCTGCAACCTGTTATTGGTTTATTACTGTTGACTTTGCGTAAACGTTAATCTCAGCCAGAGGTCAGAGTGCTGGTCAAACTGTGTTGTGGATTTTCTGTAGACAAGAGTCAAAGCTGACAGACAACAGTTAAACAAATTAAAGTTTGTCTGAAGATCTGTTGACTTTGGAGCTTAAAGGTTTTAAGGCTACGTAAAGGCTACTGGGGTTCTGCAATGAACTGTGGTGCACGAGTTGCTCAGGCATCTTTGTTTATGATAAACTTATGGGACTACTATCCCTCCAAGGGTATAGTCTTGTACCTTAGTGATTCTGGGATCCAGACCACCACAACGTTGACCAGGGCAAGCAGTTAAGGACAGAATGGATATAATGGGAGTGATGGATGAACAAATTAACAAAAATGTGTCTGATTAAAAAAAAAATGGTCTGGCTTCTCAGGCGTGGGTCTGAATTGTTCTCAGTCTGTATGGAGGCTGCTTGCTCTCTCTGTCTCACTATGAGTTCGTGTGTTTCCTCTGGGTGATCAGGTTTCTTCTCTCACAGGCCTCCAAAATCAGTGTGCAATCCAAGGTACAACCTGGGAACCCGGTGATTCCGGAACAGTCTCTGGGCCACCGAAATCCTGACCTTGGCAAGTGTTTAAGAATAATGGCTGGATGTACAGTATGTATACATATGTATGTATTTGACATTTGTTGCATAGCTGTATAATTTTTTTTTCCCAAAACAATTGCCTCTGCTGTGAACTATACCTACATTTCCACACTTAAACTCTTACATATATATATTTAAATTTTATATATAAATTGTATATTTTGTATACATATTATACATATATATACACACACACATATATGTATATATGTATAATATGTATACAAAATATACAATTTATATATAAAATTTAAATATATATATGTAAGAGTTTAAGTGTGGAAATGTAGGTATAGTTCACAGCAGAGGCAATTGTTTTGGGAAAAAAAAATTATACAGCTATGCAACAAATGTCAAATACATACATATGTATACATACTGTACATCCAGCCATTATTCTTAAACACTTGCCAAGGTCAGGATTTCGGTGGCCCAGAGACTGTTCCGGAATCACCGGGTTCCCAGGNAAGTAAACAAAACAAACATTTGAGGTCAAAAATAGAGGCGAGTTGACATCTGACTGCAGTAGAGGCATAAATCCGCTCTTTTAATGGTAATCATATCTCCAGATTTAAGCCCAGCATCTGTACACACTTAGTTATGAAATCAAATTTTCCATGAGGGCAACTGTTTGACAAAACAGCAGTGCTTGTATAAGATAACACGGCGTGGTGGGATCATAAACTGGGGAAAACTATGGAAAAAACTGTTTTTTATCTCTAAACATGGAGTTTATCTGTCCTGCATCCCCCCTCCATACTGCAGCTTGGCCTTCATACTGGGACTTTTTCTGTGGGATGTAAAAAGGAGGTCAGCTTGCGTACTGGACCTCAGCTGCAAAAATACTGATAAATGTTGCTGTGCTTAACCCAGTTTTTAAAATGTGCATTTTACTTCTGGGTGTCAGTCCAAATTTTCCTTGTGTAAAAGTCGATGCCATGGCAGGAGGTAGAGGAAATATGCACACCGCAGGGTTGGGTGTGAGCATTCATCTCTTTTTACCTCTGCTCAGCCAGTTATTCCCTGAGAGGCATTTCTGCATGTAAACGGCTTCCAAAAACGGCAGACAATTCAGAAGACGTCTGGTAGAAGCTGATCTTACACCTACAGCAGGGATCATCTTCCTTCTTCCTCTGAGCAACACAACAGGGGGCTCTTGGCAAACTGCACTGATTTTTGTCATTTTCTTTAAGCCCAGTGCACCTGCCTGCCTGCCTGCCTGTCAAGCATTAATGCGCTGCCATTTGGGGAGGAGGACTGATAGCTTTTAAATCACCATAGAAACAGCCTGAGACTTTGTTAAACATAACTGTGCTTGGTTGTTGATCACATCATCTGTGAGAAGATGTTAGAATCTGAAGTGATGGGACCTTGCCATAGTGCCACAAATTGTGGTAAATATACCTTGTGGGCCACAGTCAATTGTACTGGTCATTCTTCATGTTTTTTATTATTATTATTATTATTATTATTATTATTATTATTATTATTATTATTATTAGTAGTAGTAGTAGTAGTAGTAGTAGTAGTAGTAGTAGTAGTAGTACAGTTACTAGTAGTAATGGTAGTAGTAATAGTACTAGAAGTTGCATTGGTAGTCATAGTAGCAGTGGCAATAGTGGTAGTGATAGTAATAGCAGAAGTACCAGTAGTAGCAGTTGTAGAAATAGTACTAGCACTAGTAGTAATGGTACCAGTAGTTGTAGTCATAGTAATAGTACTCAGCAGTAGAAATGTAAAAAAAAAAGGCAAGACAAGCACACTGGTTCTTTTCCCTAACTCTCTAGTTCTTTTGGTCCTGTGACCTCATGTAGCTGAGCAGTTAGGTGCTGCTAAAGTGTGCCAGCTTATGGCCAGCAAATGGGGGCTGCCTGCCATGTGCACAAACCCCTTCTTCCTTTCATAAATGTTCATCGTGCGCCTTGCGTCTTAAATAGCACCGGCACAACACACTGCCCTTCGTACTGTACACTGTGTCGATGGAGGAATCGCAGCACAGGACGTCGACAGCTGCCGTGCCACTCCCCCTGAGATGGCTGCATTCGTCTCATTCTGTGTCAGCTAAGGTTTGGGCTCCTCGACCCTAGGGGCTGAATCCCTCACTGCTGCCTGTTGCACATTGTGTCTGTGTTCAGGGGGTGAGGGATCTTCAGCAGATCACACGCTCTTCACTGTAATGTGTTGCCCCACCATCAGTATCGAGGTGCACAGCCACTCACATAAACCCATGTGCATATTTTCATGTCCATGGTTCCGGCATGCAGCACCGTGTATGAATACAAACAGCATGTCGGACTGCAAGAACAAAAACTTACATTCATTTACATGTTTGTTGTTCACTGTGGATTTTGCCTGACAGCTGCCTCTTTGCTCTGACCAAATTTGTAGATATTACAAATGAAACTGATGCCCTGTACGCACAGAACATGAAAAATGTTGACACCCCAAGTACATTATTTAGGATAAGTGAGCAAAAAGCAATGAAACATATCTGTAATCATATCTCAGCAGAAGATGCATGAACCCACGTGATGTTGATAATACAACATAACCAAAGCTGTGGATTTATCAAACCATGAATGCAGCCCACTGACCTTGTAGAGGCAGAGGTCGACGACCTGGGTGCAGACTTCGGTGAGGTCTGGGCAGACTTGAAGACGATTTCGCACAAAGGAGCAGAGCTCCTCACTGCTGATCATGTCCCACACACCATCACAAGCCAAGAGGAGGAACTCGTCGGCAGGTGAACGTTCCACCTCATAGATATCCGGCTCCGGCGACACCATCTGTTCCGTTGGCACCCGCCATTCGGCCTCCTTATAGCTAAAGTCACCCAGGGCCCGGGAGACTGCCAGCGAGCCATTGATGCGCTGCAGGGTGACGGTGCCCCCGGCGTTCTGGATGCGCTCCATCTCACGTGGGTTGAACGGCTTGTGGTCCTCGGTGTGCAGGCAGACGCAGCCGTTACGACAAAGCACAGCCCTGGAGTCACCGCAGTTGGCAATGTAGAGGTGCTGTGGTGAGATCATGGCTGCCACCACGGTGGAGCCACCGCGGTCCCATCCCTCGCTTCGGGCCATGGCATGCATGTGTCGATCGATGCCGAAGAAGCCTTCCCGAATCCCCTCTTTCACCTGCTCCTTGTTCTCCACTTGCTTTATGGCCCCTGGATGGAGACAACACGAAATTAAATCATGTTATCCAGCCTCCATCTGTACAGCTTAAGTGTCTTACGTTGTACGATGGCGTGCTCGTGGGTGCTGGCACCATGCTGACAGCAAACTGCAGTGATGTGACATTAAATGCAAAGCAAACAAAACGCCAGGCGACGCTGAGTCTACGAACCACCGACCATGTGGCAGCATTTGGCCTAAGAGAGAATTCATTTATTTGCAGCTGCCTCGCTGCACTTTCGTTGGTGTTTTTTTAGGTCAGAAAATTATGTCAGCTCCTTTTTCCCAGTAGCGATGGGTTTTTTTTTTTTTTTTTTTTGCCAAATGAATGATCTGCTGAAAATAATCTGGATGTGGCTATAAATGCACGCGAACGTACGGTCATTCTGCATCCCCTCTGCAGAGACCCTGAAATGTCGTCGAGCTGAAACGAAAATACATTCAGGAAAGAAAAACATGACGTGACACAAGTTATTACTGCTCATGCATGTTTGCCAAGAATATTTGTAATGTTTGCATGGAGTAAACTATAGAACTGAAAGTTAAAAGAGTATATTTTTAACCGGGCCTCATTTTCACTCCAAAACAGCTTGTTGAAAATTAGCCTGTTCAGCTTCGATGAGAGTGGCAGACGTGTGTGTCACCTGTGGCCATAATGTGGTCCAGCAGGTTCCTGGCACAGTACTGTGCCACGGTGCTCCCAGCGTGCCCATCGTACACTGCAAAGAAGGCCCAGGCATCCAGCTCTGTCCCCATTTCCGGAATGCAGTTGTGGGCATCTTCCATATTGGCCCGCCAGCCTTGCACACTGGCCAGTGCATACGTGACGCCCCATTTGGACCATCCTTGCTCAATGTGCTTCTCCAAGATAGGTCGCTCCAGGTAGGGGCTGGGTATTGCACATTCTTCAACTGTCTCCCCCTCTCCGCCTACCCCTCTGGACCCTTTGAAGAAAGAGGAGACCATCTTCTCTGTCCCCTTCACCAGCTGCCGGACAAAGGCTGGCACCTCTACATTGCCTTTCCTGGCGGTCCTCATCACTGCTGCTTCCGCCGTCTGTTTGTGAACCTCCTGATGCTCAGCAGGCCTTTGGTGCACGCAGGCCCGGCTTCACTCGGCTCGATCTGCAAAGCTGCGCTGACCAAAGACCGCAAATCAAGATTCACTGGAAGACAAATATAGTGCAGCTCTGGCAGTATGGTGGATTCAGTCCAAAATGGCTCACATCCACCTCTTGCTGCAGCTCTCCTGCTGGTGTCCTCGCGGGATGCTTCCAGAAAGCCTCATCGACCTGCATTTGTCTCTCTTCTGTCCAGCGTCTCTCTCTTTCTCCCACAGCCTCTGTGTATTTTCCTCTCTCTCCAGCTTTGCTGGCCTTGATATTCCCCTCCCTGAGCTCTGATTGGCTGGGCTGTTTCTGTGCACGCACACCCTGACGTCTTTCCCTCTCCTCCTCCTCCTCCTCCTCCATGTCCTCCTCCTCCTCCTCTGCCACTCGCGCTCCCCTCCCTTTTCACTCCCCAAGTTAATCTCTGCCTCTGATGAATCTCGATTACCAGATATCCACCATGGAGATTACAGGCATGTTGGCACTTCATAAGAGCCCAAAATTAGCAAACAGTGCAGGGGAAATGAACCCATTTTGCTAAATTATTATTATTATTATTATTATTATTATTATTATTATTATTATTATTATTATTACATTTGATCCCCACCAATCCCTACAGTACATTTATTGATGCGTTCAAGTGTGCGATGGCCTTGCTGCCTATTTGCAGCTTGGACCTAAGAATGTGTGTAAACATGCAAATTTCAACATAACACTTGTCATGTCAAGTAAGTAATTTTAGGAAAAAGGATTGCATCACAGCACTGTACAATCATCTGTGTAAAGAACCTAAAAATACTAATGTGACTCATTTCATGCTGAACAGGGAAAATAAAAAATAAAAAAATTCTCATTTATTTATGGCATCTAGCTGAGCAGTGTGCTCTGAATTTTGTCTTTTTGAGTCGACACCTTAGTATGCACCCAGCTAAATTAATATGAATAAACATAAAAACAGGACAGACTCCATATCTCCCACATGCTTCTAAAAAAAACCTGTGATTAGATGGACAGTACTGGACAGTCCTGGAAGGTTTGTTCTTTAAGTTCTAAGCATTTCTTGGAAGAACTGATAAGTGGGCAGCTGAAAAAAACCAGTTCATGCTGAAAAATCTGCACTTTTGTCTTAAAAAAGTTCTGCAAAGAGGAAAGGACTAACATTTCTCCACAGCCATAGGAAGGACTGATAAAAAATTACAAGGAGTGTTTGGTTGGTTGCAGTTGTTGCAGCTAAAGGTGCCGTAACCAGTTAGTAAATGCAATGTGGCACAGTGGCAATTGGCACTGGACAACTCTTCATTAAATAGATGAAATATCTATTAAATATGTAAAAAAAAATGTGTTATTTGTTCTTCTCAGGTGTGTCTAATATTACATTTTTGTCTGTAGATCTGTGTGCCAAGGCTGGTTTGGGGACAAAAAAGAGTCAGGAGCAATATTTTATTATTTTATTATTTGGAGCTCATAGGTCAGTGGAAACAGTGGTCAGGACTGAGTTTCTTGCTCAGGGGAAAGAGTCCTGGTCTTTTGGGCAACAAAGGCCTAAACAGGGATGTCATGACAACTAATGTGTGTGTGTTCATCATAAATAGAAATGGTGTGTAGGTGTGTATTGTGTACAGTCGTGTGTATGGGACCTACAATGAACTGTGCCACCACCTGAAATCAGTGTGTCAAAAAATGTTTAATAGTAGTGAAAATAACAAAAGGATCAAATACTTTTTCATGTTACTGAATTAACATCTGTTCACTTCAGTCCTTTAGCATTTATTTGTGTGTCTTTATCTGCCAGTTAAGAAGGCATTAAAGTAACAATGACTCCAGGAGAGGAAGGTGAGGCCAATGCTAGAAAGAGTTGTATTATTATTATTATTATTATTATTATTATTATTATTATTATTATTATTATTATTATTATTATTCAGTGCTACTTATTGAATTATCTGTTTTGGGAATACCTGTCAGTGAGAAGCAACTGCCAAAGGGGGGGTATTTACTTTGTTCAGTTTTCTCCTGGTTTTACTGCGATGAGGGAGCCAGAGGGAAAAAAATTCTATTTTTATTTGTTTGTTTATTAGGCTAGTTAGCTATCAAAAAAAGGGAAGGGATTTTTGTGTTTTTTGTTACCTTTGCTTGCTCCTGGATAAGGGCTTGGATATTGGGTTGCACAAACAATAACAATAATAATAACCAACTTTCGGCTGCACCTGTTAGGGGTCGCCACAGCAGATCGGCTTGTCCGCATATTTGGGTTAGCAGATTTTTACGCCAGATGCCCTTCCTGACGCAACCCTCCATTTTGTCCAGGCTTGGGACCGGCACAGAGGTGCACCCCCTTGTGGCTGGATTTGCTTGAACCCATGACCCTGAGATTATAAGTCACATGCTCTACCGACTGAGCTAGCCAGGCAGGGATCAATAATAATAATAATAATAATAATAATAATAATAATAATAATAATATTATTAGTAGTAGTAGTAGTAGTAGAAAACAGAAAGTTCTCACAAAGTACTTAAGGTTCCATTCTGGTTGGTTCTGACTCATTCATCCCAACCCTAGCCTGAGCCATAATGGTACAATTGGAGACGCAGCCAGGTTTTGAAGCTATTTGCTTTATTTCTTTGCCAGTGTGTGCAAAAGCGCGAGAGAATGGAACAGCAAGTCCACAAGTGACAGAGTGCATAGGTCACTGCGTGTAAAGTTATATATAGTCCAACCAGGCTCTATAGTGCTGACAGGGCAGAGGCAGCCAGAAACAGCCCTGTGGGCCAGGGAGAGCAAGGGAGGCAGCGAGAGGAGCTCCACCGAGGAAGCTGCCAGCATGGCCAGCAAAGGTGAGACCCTTCTGAATGCAGGCAAATGCGAGCAACTAGCGGAGATACCATAAATTTCTCAGCAGGTTATGGTGCGGTAGCAAGCGGGTCCACTGGGCTCTAGGACCAATCTATGGGCGCCTCTGCTGGAGTTATTCCCTGGATGAACTCCGCACCTTTCCTTTCGTGTCCAGGCTTTCCAGGCTTCCGTGCGTGTCTGTCTAATGTAGTTGGGTGTAATGCTAGGTGAGCTTTTCATGTCGATTTAAATTATTATTGACTCTAGGGATACCTTTTTGAAATGGGGTGGGCTTTGGGATTTTCCGAAGCTGCAGTTATTTGACTGAACCGCATCAGGACTGCAAAGCGCGAGGACTGTTTTTTGTACTGGGGAAGATTCCACAGACTTAATTTTAAGCGGGCAGTCAAGTGCTACAGATTTGCACCCATGGTGATGAGTGTTAGCGCAGCTGTAGTCTTTGCTCTGCTCTAATTCAAGTGTGGACCTCCGGTACCACTCAGCTTAACTGCTTTCTTCTCACATTTGAAGAAAGCAATGCTGCCTCCATAAACACTGCATGAGAAATGGTTTTTATCGATGTGCTTTGAAATGTCTGAACTTTTCATTGTAGCAGATCAGAATGCAAAATATTCAGAAATACTGTACATCCTGTAAGCATTGAGATGTTTTGATCACAGAGTTAAATGGTATGGATCGCTGTTTAAGCATCTATACAGAACAGGACATAGATCTGTTTTGGCATTACTTCACTCAGCCATCCAGAAATATACACATAATTAATCTGGGGCCGACTCTGCTAGGCAAAGTGAGGGGGGCACCAAATATGTCACAATGAAAATTGACAACAGGAAGACGTGGAAAATTCTGTCCGTAGGCCAGCGAGAGGCTGGTATAAAATGATTTTGAGAAGATGGGGACATCACTCCACACCTGCTGATGCAGAGCGCTGGGATGAAGGCTGGTTTCGCTAAAAAGGATGAACCCATAAGTTAGACGCGTGCAGCAGTATAGTGAATTCTGTAAGCAGGCTGCCGTAAGCGCTGCCAAAATGTGCACCACACACTACACACTTCAACGTACTGTGTGACAAACGTGTGCACGCTGTCAGGAACGAAGAGTAGGAAGTGGCTCAGCTGTAAGTTGTGTATGGAAACTTCCTGTTGGATGGACAGCTCAAAAAATGTTAAAACACTGGGTTTAATAATTATTCATTATTTCTTCACTTTTTAAATAAAAATTCAAAACAAATTCCAAATATATTTATGAAATTCCCAATTCAAACCCCCACTGGTATGTTTGCAGTACAGTGAACAAGAGAACAATTCTTTTAGGATGCTGTAACAGTGCTGTGCTTGCAGCAAAACCGAAGCAAAAGACTAAATGGATGATTAGTCTGCGTCCTAAATAATGGAAATACCAGACATGTAAAGATGAAATAATTCAATAATAACTGCAGAAGCAAATACAAAGATGGCTGATATTGCTGTTGTTACCAGTAAAACGTGCATCAGCTATCAGAGAAGACAGATAGACGGATCGAATTCCTAACATTGGAGAACAGAACCTGAAAAAGGCTACACGATCATTACAGCTGAATATGGAGGGTCGAGAAGCTGAAAAATGACTGAATGCGGTGAGCAGGATGGACCCAGAAATAGTGATTCCAAGCAATGGTACAATGAAGAGGTGCAATGTTCCCAAGATAAAGCTCAGTAACACATGTACTGTAGACAGACACTTGCTAAAGACAATTAAACAGCAGGTCCAGCACCCCGGCAGCCTAGCCTGAAATAACTGCACATGGTCAGCTTTGCTTGCCTGATATTTATGGTAGGGCTCCCATTTGGAAACTGCTTGTATTTAGAGTCAGAGAACAAAAACGCATACCCAGATTATTGTAGGAGCACAAATCTGAGTGGCTGAAAAAGCCCTCAGTTCACGTTTTCTCTTCCTGCATGATGACAGGATTACATTTGGAGAAAACAAATGGTCCTTTCTGTCCACAATGTCCAAATGCAGTGGAATAACTGAAGGAATTTGGGGTGGGATCTCAGAAAGCCGTGCAGAGTCATGACTGTAATGGCCAACACAAAGCCATTTTAGGCAACCAGGTATACCTTATGGTGCAGCCATAACCACCTCATAATGTCCACATATTGCAGGAGAATCCTGCTCCATATGCAGATTATTAAACAGATTCAAGAGGATTTAGTAACTCCAGAATGAAGCAAAACACCTTCCATGGCTTTCTAGTCGCTGATCTACACAGTTTCGGTCTTGGTTATCATCTCTTCTTTCTTCAGTCAACGGGTGTCTTTTTTTATTGAAGTCTTACTCCACTACTCTGTTATTCTGGACCTAAAGAAGCTACTTTTGAAAACAAAGGTTGGCTCCACTATTTACCAGCTGCAAGGCATTCTCATTATGTCGCAGTGTGTTTCTAATATTTTCTTTTGGGTCCACCAAACAGACTGAGTAGGAAAGAGAGTGCAAACACACTGGCAACCCCAAAGTCTTAGCACGGCGTATTAGCATTTTACGATGACACGAAAGGTTTCGGCTCAGTTCCCAGGAGAATAGGTGACCCTTGTGAGCAGCATGGGCTGCGTGTTAATTTTACGCCGCATGAACAATTTAATGACGCGCTGGGACAGAGGATGACATAAAGGAGCAGACTGGGGGACAGGGGGGAGGTGGTAGTGAGGACTGTCAGCAGGTGCTTGATAGCAGCCCAATTCGGCGTCTGGGTCTCTCTCCACTCCTCTTTGCCCAACCCCCTAGCCCCCAATCCTTATCTATATTAAGCCTGTCCTGAATTTCTCCAGTTCTTCCTTCCATTAACAGCAGCAGTGGGTTGAAAGTCCATGGAAGGACAGAGTCCTTCCTTTTTATGTACCATTTTTATTATAATAATAATAATAATAATAATAATAATAATAATAATAATAATAAAGAGAACATAGACATATCAGTTTATAATCAGACCATGTATCAAATCTGCAATGCCAAATGCTGGAATTAATAGTGAAAGTATCTCCCTGTGTCCTTTATCCCTTCTTACACTTCTGTCCACCTTTTTGTCTTCAGGTTGTTTATGGATACCACATTAGTAATTGTCTTGCTGGTTCTCTTTTGCTGTGCATGTTTGCTATCTCATTTTTTACTTTTTCACTTTGTCTTGCATGCACCCTTGACCTCCCTTTTTAAGCCAGGTTCTGTCTCATCCTCCTAACCTCTCGTCTCGATCATTTCCATTCGACCTCTCATCTTTGGTGCGGGCCACCTCTGTAGCGCTGGACCTCATCTATTGGAAGGAACTGGAGAAGACAGGCATTGTTTTCACGGGGCTGGTGATAAGTCTGCTCTGCATGTTCCAGTTCACCACCATCTCTGTGATGTCCAACCTCTGCTTGGCCGTCATGTGCTTCACCTTCCCGGTGCGCCTTCTCTACAAGGCCCTTGAGCTTCTACGCCGAAAAAATGCGGGACACCCCTTCAAGTGAGCGGTGCAGATAGCCCACTTACTCACACAGACATCTACACTTACTTCACAGCCTTACACTTAACAGTGTCAGATAAGCCACTTCATAATGTTCTGTCCAGTCATAGTGCAAAATATTGAGAACGGGTGCCACGATCAAGGGCATAACGGCAGGATGGCAGGAAGACCCGAGATAAAAAGTTCCTGATGACTGTTGTGAATAAAAAAAATGTAGCATTTAACATGGCACGACTTTTTACAGTGAGCTTTGGCACAACTGAGTACAAAAGTTATAAAATTTAATTCCATAAAACAATCAATAAAACCTTTTCTCACATAACTGGTTCTATCCAGGTACTTGAAATAAACTGCGTCTAGTAAATGGACCCACCACTGAGTTAAATAACCAATAAAGTTGGGCATGATTTAGTAAATTAATATTATTGCTTTTGACAGAAAACAAAAAATCTGATGTGCTACTTTTTCACACAATTTTTTGAAATGTGTAAATTATAACTCTCCTGAATTAACATTTAGTTTACTTACTCGTGTGTGCAGGGCTTTAAAACCATAAAGCCAGAAACTGCAGGACTGCACATTTCCTGCGTTTCTTTGATGTATTTCTAATAACTGCAGTAAGCTGGTAAACACAGTGAGATGGTATGATGGTGGAGATGTATGCACGTATTCTGCATCTCACACGGTGTAAAGAAATCTGCTGCACCGCGACCGCCAACCATAGCGATGCTTTTCCTCTCTCTTGCCATTTTATTCCGATACACAAGATTTGTTCCAAAATCTTTCTGCAAATTGTTTTAATGGCATGTAAATATTATTGTGCCTCACATTGTTATGATGTGTAATAAACTTTTTAAAAAATCCAGTTTACAAAAATAATATTTTTTCAGATATGTGTCGATGCTTTTTCAAGAACTTTTAAACAATTTCAGTTATGAGCATCAAACAGGTCTCAGTTTGTGCTGTTTAAAATACTGTTTTGGAAAAATACAGAAAATGGGTTTAAATACATGAAATGGGAAATGGTGTTTGACCCAAATTCTGCATCTGTCTGCTTTATGTTAATTAGATTATATTTGGAACGAGACCTCAGCCTGACGGACGAACAGACTGTGTACTATGTGGAGCGAATCGTTCTGCTGACAGCGTCCGCAGTCATGAACATTAAGCATTTGCTGTTTATTGGCAGCATCTCTGACTCGGTCAAGGTACGAATGCTCATAAATTTGCACATTTTTAAATGAATGTAATTATTTCTTATAATTAGTAATACAACCAATATAAAGAGATAAATGACTACCTATTCATTTAAGTTGATTTCCTTTTTTTTGGGTTGTAAGTTCATTGTCCTGATGTACCTGCTCACCTATGTGGGAGCCCAATGCAATGGCCTTACTCTGCTCATTGCTGGTGAGAGTCTGCCAGTGACGACAAATCACTGCACCTTACATTTGCATGACAAATACAGGAAACTGACTTCATTCCTTATTGTGGTCACACATTTACTTTAGGCCATATTTAAAGATTCACTCCCCATGCTGTTTATGCTGCTTCTAAATTTGCTCCATTTCTTTCTCGGTCGAACATGATTTACAGCTTAATTGTACAGTACATGAATAGCTGTTCATATTAAGGGGCCATTTCTCTCTTCACCGAGGTCTTAATCTCAGACTAACTCTATAAAAAAAGAAATAGGTGTTGAGCAACTAAAACACAGGTTAACAAATTGAACATAGGGTGTTAGGGTTAGGGTCAAGGTGATAGTTAGGGTTAGGATTACCCAAGATCAGGAAATATTTTTATTTAACTTCTTAATATTAAGCATCTTTTCACTTTTTCCCTTGGTATGACTTTTTAGGTGTGATTTCTATATTTTCCCTCCCACTCCTCTACAGTCGACAAGAGGTAAGATCATGAGCTTGAGTCACATTCACATCGTGACTTTGTAAACCACATTAAAAGAAGCAGAATAAACAGGTGCAGGCAGTATAATAGCAATGAAGACAAACTTTAGCTTAAGGTTTTGAAATATTTTAAACCTATCAGTTCAGACAGCTCTGGTTTTTTGCAACTCTGACCAGGATACAGCGATTAGGGACAATGGATGAATTCAGATAGGAGTTCTGGACTGAACACCTGACCTTTCTCCACCTGTCACTCCTCTGCTTTAGCACTCTATACTCTCGACAACTTGGAGGGATTTAATGTTTTTTAAAAAAAGCAGAAAGGTTATAAATATATTTATTTTAGATGAGGTCAAAAAAATTCTAAATTTTATATTTTTCATCAGGCTTTATTCATGTAGATATCGTGTATGAAAGGTACAGTGAAAATCACCTATGTGGAAATCCAAGTATTGTATAAAAGTACTCCAAAGATCACTTTTGCTGTATGCGGTGGATGAAAGTACAGTTACTCACACCTCTCTGCCTGTGACAGGAAAGGATAAATAAATTGGTGAGAATGGTCCAGAGTCGCTTGAAGTCAATGAAAGAAATGTAAGTATGATGCTATGCCATGGTGCTAAATTTAAAACTTAAATATATTTGTATGAGTGTATTCATTTCAAACCTAGGAAAAATAAGCAATATATGACATTGTCAAAATGCATGGGATAACTCCTGTTTACAGTCCATAATTTAAAAGTTTTTAAAAATATAGTCTATGGACCTGCATTAAAATACAGAGTAAAAAAATGTAATATGAAGCTCCAGTTTTTTAAACTGGAAATTCATTAAAATACCAGTGGCCTAATTTTATCATTTATGCTTGGCAATAAGAAATGGACTGCGTGGATGGCATTTGTTGGAAATGCCAACAACCTGTAAGGTGGTAGTGTGAAGAACATTAATTAAGAATGATCCAAAACAATTAATAGTAATTATGAGCATTTTCTAACAATGCACTTTATTAAGATTTTGTTGCTAAAATGTTTATTGCATCGGTGAATTAACATATGTATTATTAAATGTAATGTTATGTAAACAAAAACGAAAGTGTAGAATAACTTTTTTCTGTTTTCGTTGTTTATAGAACCCAACGGGCCAAACCAACCACAACCTCCCCTCCCACCTCTGGACCCAAAACCAAACCCAAAACAAAGTGAAGAGAGGGTAGGGAAGGTGAGGACAGGCACTAAAGGGTTGCACTCATGTCTTAAGTAATCGTGACTGCTTGGGGAGCGAAAGAAGTTCTAGGGGTTGACGTGCAAGGGGCAAATCAGTGTGATGTGGATTTAGACATGAGTGGGGGGGTAACTACTGGGCAAAAATGGGCTTTTAGCAAAGCACAATGTAAACTCCTCAATGGTGCTTTGCTTCTCAAACTTTGTTACAATTACTAGCTGCTTTGATATTTAAAATAAGTCTTCAAGTGCTGTGATAGTTTTATATTGTATTTGGAAGGATACAAATACATGATGTTTTCCAAATAATGACTAAGTTATTTAGTCGTGAGGGGGACTACAGGCCGTTTAGAATCCTGGCCGGATGTCTCCTCTTCATCTGTGGTGCTCATGCAGCTGGGTTGAGACTGCAGTGGAGTTTGCTCTGGAAATGTAGAAACCCTCAATCCAAACACAGGACCTTAAAACAACTGCAGTAATGTGTAAACAGCTTCTTCTTACCCTTTCTGTCCAAAGGGTCAATTTTGATCTGTTTTGTACCTTTTACTCATACTTAATTAAATTTCAGAAAGAAAAAAGTCTGCTTTTTCAGTCTGTTGTCTCAGACGACCGTACTTTTGCCACCGTAGCCCAGCAGATCAGCCTAGACAGCTGGGTATAATGTATGTATTTAGTTATAATAGAAGAGAAACATAACAGATACAGTATAACATCACACTGTTTCTTTGAATATGCTGTAATGACATGTAACAATGATAGGAATAAGGGTTCTGATTCTGTGTAAGAAATTTTTGGAAACTGATTGTAGGAATGCAAAAATAACTCTCACAGCACAAAATTAAAACTTTTGATAACATTAAATGTTTTAAGCAAAAGACTTTACGATTAAGCAATGTAATACTAATAAAAAGAAAAACTAAACATAAACTTAGATGCAGTTTAAGATCTCAACATTTCTGAGCAAATGTTTTTCATCTTTGCCAAATAGTCTTGTCTATTTTAAAGTATACACTACAATAAGGTGTTTTTCAGAGCAACTTGCACATTTAAAACAAAAAATATAGGAATGATAATAGTGAAGGAAGTAACAGTACCAGAAGAACATACATTTTATGTCACTATCTTACTAACTCATTCACTGTCTCACTGTATTGGCCTGGTCTATGCCCTGATCTCAGCTCTACTGAGAATCTGTGGCACTGTTTGATAACTGCGGTCCACAGATCATCATTTGGAACAGATTACAGTTTTTCCCATTTCAAATAATTGTTAAAGGGCTCCCTATTTACATTTTCCTGGGCTTTCTGCAAACCAGGGTACACCTGCAATCTGATAAAAAATATAAATATAATCCAGGAAATGATAAATTTCAAGGGCTTTGAATACTTTTGTAACGGACTGTACATTAAACCTCAAGTCAGAGCAAATTGGTTGATCGATGGCAAGTAGAAGCATGCAGTCTACTGTTTAATAGCAAAAGAAAATTGTCAGTGTTTTGTTTTAACTATCAGACCTCCTCTACTGCTACCTGCATGCACATTAAAACAGTGATAAACGGCAGCTACATAACACTATAACATTGGTGTAACAGTCCAGGCAGCCTAAGAACAAGGTAAGTGCAAGGATGTAAGAGTTTATAGTGAGGGTTGTACTATTATATTCATATTTCATAAATGAGAAATTACTATGAATTATCTTTTTGGCAGATTATTATTTAGGCAAGGTGTAACCTGGACCTTTGTAGTAGCTCCGCTACTAAGCAATCCAGGGATCAGTGTACAGGCACTTTTACCACCAGGTCTAATTTAGACAAACAAGTATAAAAAAAAGAATTCAAAGGATTCAGGATTTTATTCTTACAACTGACAAGGGCCCTCAAACCATTAAATTTACCCCTGCCATTACACTACAAGTTTACTATGTTTTTAGTATTGTACTCAATGTCAGATATAGTAGAGGAACAACATGGCATAGACCATTACAGCAGGGACCAAAGGGGGACCAAGCTGCTGGCAGGCTACTGAAAACAGTAACCATGACAAGAGCTTTGGTAAGATTGATGTTTTGGTATAAGTTTAGATTACAAAAAAAAAAAAAAAACAATGTACACAAAAGTGCAAATATCTTTTTTTTACGGGCCCTAAGCTTCTTGGGCATTTGGCGCTTCCCTACCTTTGCCTAACGGTAAGTCCGCCCCCGCGAGTAATAAGCAGACAACCGAGCCTCCGCGCTTTCTGCTTACAGAAAAGATTAGCGCTCCACTTAGTGGCCGTAACCAAGGAGCACATTCAGCATTACAGCCTGTATAGTACGGCCTTGTCTTATAAGACATGGTTAAACATGTGCAAACTTTCCAAATATCACATATTTTGTTAAGATTTCTTTGCATAGTTACGGTAAGCAATACATTAGTTTGCCTCCGTCTGTCCCCTGTCCATCTCCGATTACTTTTTGCAGTTGTCCGAATCAATTTCTTTCATACACTAATTTCACTCTCTGTATCAATCGGCGACTGATACTGCGGATAAACTTACTGGCTTGGTAAACGCCGGCTCGGTTTCCCTTAAACAAAAAAATATATATATTAATATATAATGGCACTGCCTTCTTAGGTGACACTGGGGAAGAAACAGATATACAATATGGGCGCGTTTGAACCATGTGAGCGCCGTGCGTCTGACGTCATCACGTTTTGTTACGTCGCTTCATGTAGGAAGCGGTGTGACGGAAGAAGCCGCATTAACTTGTCGTTTAATAGGAAAAAATAAAAGTAAAAGGCGGAAGTGTTGTAGTTTCACAAGCTAACGGTCAACGTGAAGAGCCCGGTTCGTTTAGCAGGAATCCAAGTCAGTTCCCTGGACGAAAGAGAAACATGTCAGAGACCTACGGTATGTCTGAACAGTGTACCGGAGCGGCTAAAAACAACCCCCGCCTCATTATTACAGAAATGCAAAATGCCAACTTGTATAAATATTGACAGTCGTTTCACTAGCAAACGGCAGCCATTCTAGTCACAAGGGGTGTTGCTAGGGTTGACGTGATGGGAATTTTAACAACTGGTCAATGACGATACGTCCGAGCAACTACATTTTTTTTTCTGGTGTTGATGTTTTGCTGAATTTCAATATACTGTGGTGCCATATTGTATCAGGACAAAGTTGTATTTGCTAATTTCCAAAGTTTTGGATGAATGTTCCGTGAGTAACTTCTTAGTAATGGCAGGCGTCATGTCCCGCTGCTCACTGTACTTCTCTCCTCAGTGTTGTCTTCAGGTGCTTCTCTAATTTTGCTCCAGATCCGGGAGTCCCATTATTGTGAGCCACGTGTCTGAGGCAGGGGTCACCAAAAGTGACCCGATTATTGACTGTTAATAATGACAATGGTTCACTTTTAACACAGCAGAATTATTAATACTATGTAACATTTCAGTCATGTAAAATTTAAATGGAATATGAAATTAGAGCTGAGAAATATTAATGGAGAAAACCTTTGGCATAGTTTTTCGGTGGCCAAAATGAGCACTTTGGCTGTAATGCAGTGTTTTAAAAAGAAATAAGGGAATAAAACCTACAGCCCTTTGTATAACAAATTACAATTTCCTGGCCAAAACGAAAGTCACCATCTGGATTTAACGTAATGTTATGACGTGGGGTTGCTTCAATTGGTCAGGTCTAAGTTCAGCAATGTTACGTGGCCAAAAAAAGAGGTGAGCTGACTACCTGAATATACTGAATGACCAGGTTTTTCCATCAATGGATTTTTTCTTCATACTCCAAGATGACAATGCCAGGATTCATCAGGCTCGAATTGTGAAAGGGTGCTTCAGGGAGCATGAGAGAGACATCATTTTCACACATGGATTGACCACCACAGGGTCCAGACCTTAACCCCATTGAGAATCTTTGGGATGTGCTGGAGAAGACTTTACGCAGTGGTCCGACTCTCCCATCATCAATAGATGATCTTGGCAAAAAAATAATGCAACTCTGGACGGAAATAACTGTTGTGACATTGCATAAGCTTATCGAAACAATGCCCCAGCGAATGCGTTGCTTTAATCAAAGCTAAAGGCGGTCCAACCAAATATCAGAGCGTTTGACTTTTTTTGGCCGGGCAGTGTATCTTTATCACAGCTTTGTTTTTCACCATTCTCTACGCTTCACCACTTCCAGTTTTACCTTTAAGTAATTTTTCCACACTTCGCACACCTTCGTCTGTGATGAATTACACTGCCAGTGACATGCATTTATTTGTACAGGAGCGTACTTTACTTGTACTGGACCCATTTCAGTATAGGCCCCTTGCCTCCACTAATGGGGTTAATTTGTTCTATGGTATCACAACAGTGACAGCAGCTGCAAATTTTATATCAAAAGCATATGAGGACCATGTAGTCAGAGGCAAACAAATTCCTTTTGCTAAATGATCTTTATTGTGAGGTGAAGGTTTATTTCATGTTATTAAAGTTGCTTATGTGATTTAGGCGTGTGTGTGACTGGGGCAGGGAAGAGAGACAATGTGTGCCCTCATCACATTTTATTTAAAGAACTTGTGACCCCGAATATTAGAAGATCACATCACTGTTAGAGAGAATCAGCTTCCCTGATGTTGTCTCTGTCAGGTCCCTCACCAGTCAGCACCTTTGTATACATACAAAAACAAAACCTCAAGCTGCACACACATTTTGCCCTCAGTTCTGCTCCTTGGAAGAACCCTGTGTGTCACAATGGTCTGAGCAACTAAGTCAGTAGATACATTTTTATCATTTCTTTCTGTAAGAACTTAAAACATCCAGGACTTTCTGCTGTGCTAAAGGTGTCTAAATTGAATTGGTACAGGAAGAGTTCATTGCTATGCAAATGGGTTAATAAAAGACATTTAAAACCTTACAAGAAGAATCAGTATTTGTGACTGTATGTGTTTGACGATTACTCTCATGTTGCCTTGTGCTAAATGTGGTAAAGTTTTTGTGCACAGTTAATTGTATTCTGGAACTTTCCTTATTTCTAATTCCATGCTTACGTTCTTGTTGTGTCGAATGACTAAACTGACAACGTGAACAAGAGATCCGATGGAGCAAAAATATCAGTTTGGCTATGCAAGCTGCAGCTCTGTGTCTCCTGCTGGTGTTTCAAGCTCGGTGCTGTGTAGCCTCCATGACTTAACCCAGAGCAGTTGGGCTGACTGCGCTCCAGAATGCCTCATTGTTCTCTCTTCTCCCTTGGCTGCTCCCAACCCCACGCATGCATGCAAATGGAGCCGCAGCTGCAGTCTCATGACAATGACCACCATTGGACCCCATGCTAGCTGGCTGGTTTGGAGGGTCAGCTCTGGGTCATTTGTGTGGGCTGAGCAGCCTCTTTCCTGGTCCCCTACTGCAGAACTCCTCAGCCCCTTGTGTAATCTTCTTATGTCCTGTTTAGGATAAACTGGTAGAGTTTCATCTGCTAGTGTAGCTGGTTCACTTTTCAGAGTATTTCAAATCCCATACAAAATACTTTCTGCATTTGTGTAATTTTGTTTTGTGTCTTTTCCCTCTTTGGATCTGGGGATTGTAGCTATGATCAGAGTCAGATGACACTGCTGTCACAGAAGAAGAGCAGGTGTTCTGTAGGCTGTGAGTAGCAAAACTAACTGCGGAGGAACTCTGTTACTCTAGGACGTGTGCTCATAAAGGTCCAAAATCATCGTGTTCACATACATTTAAGATTTAGTTCTTTCTTCAGTCAGGCTATGTGAAAGAGTACAGTGCAGAGAAAATCATTTGTAATCACAAACTAGTTACTACAATGAATATTGCGTTATTATTACTTAGTTGATGTGTTTATTAAAAGAACTTACCATTTGTTCTATACAACCATGTCTTTTACTAGCGTACTACAGCATCCAGACTTTTCTATGGACCTTTGGTAACAGCCTTCAAATTACAAGTCTTTCTTTAAAAAGTATTGCACAATACTCATATTTTGTGCTTCACATACAGCATGATTTTAATAAATTTATTCCTTAGTATTTCCTAAAGCTTATATTGCTACTTGTGAGAATACTAGGTGATTATTGATGAGATAATATTGAACATAATAATGAACATTTCCATTTCAAATTTTAACAAATATTAAATACATTTCTACTTTTATTTTTTTACATTGTTGTTAACAAGAAAAGAGATGTGAAAATAGGGATTAGTCCAACAAGCTCAGGATGTTTACTTAAAAATTTCTGCTTTACTGAAACCGGCTCTTGCTTTACCAAAACTGGATTTCTGAGACAAAATGAGCTGGTTGACGCAAAACGTAGTTGTAAGGTGAAGGTGCAGGGTTTTGTTATTATGATGGCAGAGATGTGTGGCTTCTGAGGTTCATACCTCAGGTGAGCGGACCGTAAGGGCTGTGGTGCATTGATTGTGGAGGACGGGCATGCACTGTGCATTACTGACATTCACTCTTTGTCTCCCTGTTGCTAGATTTCCTGTTCAAGTTCCTGGTGATTGGCAGTGCAGGGACTGGGAAATCCTGCCTACTTCACCAGTTCATTGAAAATAAGTGTAAGAATTTCCTTTTTTTTTGCATGAAAATGTCAACTTTGCTGGAGCAAGAAAGTGTGTAACGTGAAATGGCACCGGATAACATATAGTGAACAAAGAGCCATGTCAGGTCCTAAATTTCCATGCTTCTGTTTCTTACCTGCTTTTGTTAAAGGTGAACTGTTTATTAGAAACGAATCAATTAACTGCAGTGTGTTCTATTTCTAGCTAGAACCGATCAAGTAAATACAACATGCGTACAATGTTGTTTTTTAGTTAAAGTTGAATTTTTGGAAACCCTTGAATGCTCACAGACACAAAAACATTTGATACTTTCATTTGGTTAAACTTCCTTGAAAACAGGGACTAAAGAGGAAAAGTAATCAACTTGTAGTGACCAATATATAGATTCCGCATTGTAGAATTTGGTAATAATCAGGTGCAGTGTATTGTTTTACTAAGCTAGCTCAGTTGAAAAGGGAATTTAAAATATAAAGTAAAATAACGATTAGAAATTAATGGTGGAGTTGCATTGCCATGATATCGCTAGAGCTGACTGCCAAAATAAAAGAAACACTTGAGTAAATAATGTAGTATATTAGTTTCAGTGAAAGCAGAAACTTCCACATAGATTTGATTTTGAAGAACAGTTCTCGACATTGAGAGAGGGCTGGTTATTGTAAAGCATTTTTTCCAGGAGCTTTAGTGATGAACACTTCATCTAACTGAGGTGTGATTGGTAACAAGGTGATGTTCTTACCCAAGTTACCGGTTATCATCATTCAGAGTTGACTGTTTTTCAAATCATACAGAAAAACATTAAATTATTTAACTGTAGATATGAGACTAAAGTAGAAGCAAGAGGTTTCAAGAAGAGTCTGCTGAGAGCCTCACAGTGGGGTACTGCTTTGTTGCATAAACCAATTATTGCCCCTAAAATTGAACTTTTGTTGTGCTTGGAACCCAAGAATGGTCTTCTGAGCATTGGAAAAAAGTCATATGCACAGATTTATCTTTCACTTTGTTTTCAAGAGGCAGTCAAAAGATAACAAGGATTGTACTAGGCCAGAATGCATGTTTCTCACATGGTGGCACTCTATTGAAGGATTTTTCTGGCCTTGTTTAAGTCAATGAGTCTCTTAGTGGGCAAGATCAGTGTCAGTAATTACTAAGCGTTTCTGAGTAACTACTGTAGTAAAGCATTTCTATTCAGAAAGAATCTTGCAGGATGACAGTGTCCAAACACATGACACAAGTGATCAGATTGGGAGACCATGACAATGTCAGCCATATATCACAGCCATCCCAGTCACCAGATCTCAAGACAACTGAACAATTACAGGATATTCTGTAGAGGAAGGTACAATGTTTTACACCATCAAAATTCCTCCAATGCAGTTCCAGACCCAAGGTTCAGTGGAGCATTTCTAGAAGCCCATGATGGTGCAAAGCTCCATTAAGACACTTTATTTCCTTTTTTTTGCCAAATACCTGCATGATAACATCTTTAATAGGATAACTACAAGTTGGTTTAGCTAAAATATTTACTTGAACAGATGAGCACTTTCATTATATATTAATCTAATGGAATCTCAGTGCCTCAAACCATGAAGTCAAAGTTTCTGTATGCTTGTGGGGTGATGAAGCTGAATTGCTTTACACTGGATCCAACTAAGCTGTGTACAGATTATTGCCTTGAAATTAAGGGGTAATGGCTGTAAGAGTCTCCTCCATCTTCTCTGCAGTTAAGCAGGACTCCAATCACACTATTGGGGTAGAGTTTGGCTCCCGGGTGGTGAATGTTGGAGGAAAGACGGTCAAGCTGCAGATCTGGGACACAGCTGGACAAGAGCGCTTCAGGTAATTGCCTGCCACTGGTATCTATGTGTGAAATAATTTGAGGAATGTAATTCATCTAATTATGTAATTGTACAAAGTGGAGTTGAGAATAAATATCCACAGCAGCAGAGAATAAATCCATGCACAGATTTATCTTTCACTTTGTTTTCAAGAGGCAGTCAAAAGATAACAAGGATTGTACTAGGCCAGAATGCATGTTTCTCACATGGTGGCACTCTATTGAAGGATTTTTCTGGCCTTGTTTAAGTCAATGAGTCTCTTAGTGGGCAAGATCAGTGTCAGTAATTACTAAGCGTTTCTGAGTAACTACTGTAGTAAAGCATTTCTATTCAGAAAGAATCTTGCAGGATGACAGTGTCCAAACACATGACACAAGTGATCAGATTGGGAGACCATGACAATGTCAGCCATATATCACAGCCATCCCAGTCACCAGATCTCAAGACAACTGAACAATTACAGGATATTCTGTAGAGGAAGGTACAATGTTTTACACCATCAAAATTCTTCATCTTGATGTCAACATCTTGATGTCGTCTTGTATTTTGAAAAGACATCAGGTTATTTTAGTGACATCAGCTTTTTTTTTTTTTTAAAGTTATATTTGAAATGGCACTTAGGTGACTCTACATGATATGATTTGATGTACCTGTCAAAGTTTTCTGCTTACAAAAAATATACCCAGAAATAAGGCTTGTAGGTTCCTATGCACGTCTTACAATGTGAGCATGCTCAGAGAGTTCAGTACTACTTCAGAAGTACAGTATTCTCCCTGCTTGGTGATGTTGGATAATCTAATTGAACTTTAAAAGCAGGATGTATACTGGAGGACTAAAGTTGGGTAATTTGTCATTCTGAATTTTGAAGTGCCTGTACCACAACGTGCTGCTTACTAGAAATATTTTTTGTCTTTTTGACAGTCGGGAAACATACAACGCCCTCACAAACTGGTTAACGGATGCACGAACACTTGCCAGCCCTAACATCATCATTATTTTGTGTGGAAATAAGAAGGACCTGGATGCTGACCGAGAAGTGACTTTTCTGGAGGCGTCGCGTTTTGCTCAGGAGAATGGTAACCTGCTGTCAGAATGCCCATTTGGTCTGTTTAATTTTTTTTTTTTCCTGTCTAAGATAAATAAAAGCTGCTTGACCGCATAGCATCAGTAGTTTGTACTGTGCTGTGCCAGCTATGATGTGTGAGGAATGCTCTGTCAAATGAAATGCAGGTGTTTGATCTACCATAAAACCTTGCAAAATTGTGCCCCGTGATAGTGAATTTCGATGTAATGTCATTGATGATTGGTTTCCGTCCCTTGGGTTTGGGGAGTTAGGAAGTGACTCATCATTTGGGACTTTCTCAGTTGTATACAGTATAACTTTCGCTGTCTGCGATTTATTTTCAGGAAACAGTAACGGAATAAAAGTTTCTGTTTGCATTATTGTTATGTTAGTGTTAGTACATGTTGTAATAGCAGTGAGGCCGCCATGTTGTGGAGAGTTACATGGGGATTGTTAACCCTCTATGCGTTTAGCATGTTAAAAAGCTTTAGGGAACGTGTGTTGTTGCACTCTGTCAGTGCTAGTGTTTAAACACGCTGCAAAGACATAAATCTCATGTTCCCACAATCCAGCCTTTCAAGTAGTTCTTGCGTAATGCTGCCGACAGCATGGTTGAAACAAGTTGTTACAACATTATATTTGTCATTTGATGTTCTGATTATTATAATCTTCTTTTCACATGTCAAGTAAAGGAAAACTTTTTTCCTTTTTCTTTTCACACAATAACCGGAACACTGACTGAAAAATATTGCGTTTCATTAACCTTGCAGTAAGGTTAACCCACATTTTGTACCGTTTAACTTTTTGGGCCTCACTTATTGTAGTATGGTGGGGTTTTACTGTATTATTATTGCTGTTAATGCCATCTAAACATACAGTTTTTATGATTTTAATACTATGATCATTTGTTGTTGCTCGTAACCCCTTTCTACTGAGCCACTTGTAAGGTATTATTTATGATAAATGAACAGTAATGCAAATTATACAAATTAATGATTATACCTTTTAAATAAATTCCATGCATTGTATCACTTCAGGTTTTACACAAGGATTTTGTAGGTTTTTTCAACTTTTAGAACTTTCTTTAAAACTTCTTTTGCTTTAGGTCTCTTTAGAGTTGGCAAGAGTCACAAGATGTCTGCGAGTTTGTGAGCATGTATACTTCCTGACAGCTGTCAGGCACAGGACGAGCGACACTTTATGTGGAGGTGGTTCTGCTCGCCTTGTGTGATGCTCAGCATGCGTTTTCAGTTCAAGTATTTACTTGCAAGGCATTTCTTTTCATAGCTGACACCTTGTTTTGCTAATTATATTTGCAAGTTATATTTGCTCATAACTCAGAATTCTTATAAAGGCAACATTTATTATTATTAAACGTGTACTTTATAGTGTTGACAATAGATTTGTTTTGTCTTCTGCTGAAAAAAGTTTTACTTTTTTTTTTCTCTATCTCAAAACACCATGAGAATGTATCCAAATCATCCACCTTTGAAAATATACACTGTATATATTTTTAAAAACTGATAATACACACATTACATTTCATTTTATGCATTTTGTGGATCTTTCGTCAAAGCGACATAAAGCTCCTGCAAAAGATTTAGACACAAACCTGCAAGCACAGCTTATTTTTTCAGCTTTACTGTTTTCTCGGTGCACATATTGAAGGAGTTTCCTCTGCAAAAGTGACATATATAGGAAAAGATGTAAATAAAAAAATAACAGATGCTGAAGGACTAACTTACAAAGCTGTCAGGCACTTTGGAGGGAAGTGGGTGTGAAAGCGATGAGGATTGAGAGACTTCTTGAATGCTGGGAGACATTCAGCAGATCTGATGCAAAAGACTAAGTTCATTACACCACTAAGGGACCGAGACTGACAAAGTGGTGTTGTCTTGGGAACTCTCTGTTATTTTAATGTACTTTGACAACCAGAATTTCTAAAGATAATAAACAATGTGTCTCTGGGGCAAGAAGAAAAATGCAGTTGTACAACTGATCCCATGGTGACTACAGTTTAGTCCTTTGTAGGAATGGCTGAGGTGCTTACTCAGCACTCTTGTCTTTCTGCTCTGTATGCTAGTGGCACCAAAGAGGACAAAGCTTCTCACAAACACACCGTTTCACAGATGGCTTATCCTGATACTGCAAATTGTTGCTTTTTACTAAGACAGACATTATTTTTCAGGCACCTGCCAACGTAAATAATTCTATCGCATTTCCCACCTCACCTTATTGTGTCAATTCTCTGTCCAACTCCTGTTCAGTTTTCTTATTTTTTTATTAGTCACTTTTGTCACCATGTCACTTTTCATTGCACATTTTTGGGCTTTTTCTTTGATGCCCTTATCCAACTCTGAACCTCCTGTTAAAAATCAATAGTTCCACCATCATAGCAGCATTGTAACGGTTTGTCAACTGTTGAACTTCCAGAGCTGATGTTTCTGGAGACAAGCGCGCTGACAGGGGAGAATGTGGAGGAGGGTTTCCTCAAGTGTGCTCGCACCATCCTCAATAAGATTGAGTCGGGTTAGTAAGCATATCCTGTTAATAGTATTGTGCTCATCTTTATCACGTTGCAATCCCACGTTATCCCATGTGTGCTCAGGAGAACTGGATCCGGAGCGGATGGGTTCAGGGATCCAGTACGGAGACACGTCTCTGCGGCAGCTTCGACAGCCACGTGGTGTTGCTGCGCAGACCAGGCCGCAGTGCAACTGCTAGAACACCTCCCCCACCCAGTCCATCTCTTTCCTCAGATGCACAGGATACTCACTCCAGGTCAGTAGTGCAGACTGAAATTGAAAAGTCCTGCTTTGTTTTCCTGATCTAAACTTGTTCTCTTGTTGGATTCGCTCATTGTGCTACACCCTTCACACTAAGTCAATACATTCTGTGATTTACAGTGAATGCTTTGTCAGCTATAGCTTAATAAAAATGTAATTAAGCAATTTATACTTGAATTTGCTCACTCCGCATGTACCTTTCAGCTTCTGTTGGAGCTGGATTTACCTCTGCCCTCATGCTCCTCGTCTCTCAACTCCCCTAGAGGAACCTGCACTCTCTCTGCCCAGGCCTGCTTCCAATCCAGATGTTCTGGCTGCCCTCTGATTTTTGAACTTGTGCCAGGAACTTCCAGCTGACTGAGGAAGCAATGTCCCGGCCAGCACGGCCTGCTGGGACCTATGCAGAACACTTGAGTGGCACGAATCTCTTCGGGGCATCTTAAGGATGTGTTGAAGAACCGCTTACGGGAAAGATGGAAGGTTTGTCGAGAGCCGTGCAGGTACCTCGCTGTGGCCATCTATTGTAATCTTCATTTGCACAAAAACCGCAAGCTCAGAGCATTTACTTGTCAGAACTTGATATTCGAGGCCGGCAAAATGGACGCGGAACGTTAGTATCAGCTGACCTTTCTCTGTGTTAGTGACAGCAGAGTGGCGGAATGGTGCTGTGTTTCATTTCTTTTTTGCGGCATTTTATCAACCGAAAGAAATGTGGATGTGTCCATCCCTCTTGTTGTGATGTCCAATCCAGTCGTAACTGAAAAACACAACACAAGCGTCTGAACTATCGTAGTGCGTCTCTCTACGGTGTGTTTCCCACTGGTGAAAGCAGTGCCACACAGCTTCCAGGTTCTTTGTCTCTCTGTGTTTTTGGTGTGTTTGAGCACACTTTTCCTCACTGGCTGGTTTTTAACATCTGTGTGGGAAGAGGGGTTGTATCACAGTTGGTGTTGAGAAGAGAATGAAGGTAAGAACTCACACGGACTGTGGTTTAAATTAGTTTGCCGATTTGTTCCTTCCTTTAGAAAAATATCCAATATTTTTTGCCTCAGCATTTGACAAGAATGGCAAATGCTACTCCCTTAAAAATGTATTGTGAATAATTTTCATGTCTTAATAGGAAATGGCAATTGGATAAGGATAGAATAAATGGTTTTTATCCTACTGCATTCAACAGTACTGGAATGCTACCAGCCAGTACTTTAGCTTTTGCAGTCTTATTAACTAGCAGCAAAGGTTAATCTAAGAAGAAAATAAAAACTGTCCAGGAGCAAACAACAGGCCAATATCCCTTTGTCTTCTATAACTTAATACAGTTGTAACAACGTTTCAAATCATATTCATATATCATTATTTTGTTTGTATGTTTTCTTACAAATGCACTGTTGGGTTTTTTTTAATGCTGTAACTGTATAAATCTTTTTTACTTACACAGTGATACTATGGTCCATAAATAGCTAATGTGTCGCTAGTGTGTTCATATACATCTGTATGAGAAGCTCTGAGGGCCTAAACCTGAACATTCCAAAAGTTTGCTTGTTGCATCACTTGTGCTGTTATTTTGTGCCGTATACAAATATACCGCAAATTACTTTCCAAGTACAGCTTGCCTAAATATTCCTCGGTTAGGCTGGCTCTTACTGACAAAATGGTTGCTTATTGTCGGAATAAAAGGCAGCGCCACCACTGTAGTTCATGCACTGTGCTGTTGTGAGCGTGAAATGGACGTTTGCTAGCGATGGGTAAGAAGACTGTTTTCATCCTCAGTGGCCCTTTTTATGATGGATTTTGGTGGGAGTTTGTGTCTTTTTTTTTTTTTTTCCTTTTTTCTTTTTTCTGGAGCACCCAGACAAGAAAAGGCAAGGAGACCGCTCAGTTGCTGCTTCTTCCTTAAAGCTTTTTTTGATTGTTCAATTTCAGAATATATGAATTATACAGGCAACACAAAATTCTCCATATTTAAATTTTAAAAAATGTTTAATTTCATAAAAATATGTGAAAAAGAATTATTTAACATTTAAAATAAGTAAAAAATAATAAGGAAACCAGGGCTCTCTGGTGCTTGGTTTGAAGATCAGTACTAAATACCACTGACTCTGTGTATGCTGTGCAGTTGTCAGCAGATTTTATTAAGGACGTGATCCAAGGAAGGATTGCATCAAGGAAAATTTGTCCTTAGAAGAAACATAGTAGTCACGTTTCATTAGAAAAGATACAAAACAAAATACAAAAAGGTAGTTCCACCTTACGACTATTTGCTGCCATGTTTTCTTCCCATCAAACTTGTTCTAAAAATGTTTAGTTTTGCAGTCCTGTATACTGGCCCCTTTTCTGAGGGGTACTGCTCACCTTCAAGGGCAAAGGTAGCTCTCCGTTGTGCGCATCAGGTTTACCAGGAGATGGCAGCGTGCAATTACGAGACACCTGATAAGAATTTTTTTTTTTTAAAAAACATGCTAGTTTAACAACTTTTAATCACTAGAGATGTTAAATATTTATTTTGTATTATATTTACCAGCTTACACCCTAAGCCTGTCAAATGCATGCAAAAGGGTTGACAGTGAGGACAGAGGCTGAGTCCTGACATCATCTAACATTTTTCGCAAAAAGAGTTCTCTTAATCAGTACTTCACATACTTTGATGTTTATCCTTCCAGCTTAGGCATGTGATTTGATGTTAAATATTGACCTTTTTTTGTGAAAGCACAAGGGATTTTTTTCACGAGGATAATTTATTATCATAACATTTCTTCTGTCTCCAAGTGGATTTCAGCTGCAGTTTATAAATGTAACAAGCCAGCAATCTTTTGTCATGTAAGTCACCTTGAAACCTCTCTGATGATGCATGAGTAAACCAAAAGTATCTGGATAATCAAACATTATTTTAAAAATGGAATATTCAAAATATTCTAAAATATATTCGAAGACTGCATTGTATTATCCCTTGTCCATTAAGAAATTTGTTTCTACAGTGTTCAAGAACCCATGATAAAGTTGGCTCAAACTGTCAAAATTCTAAACACTGAATACGACTACACTCTTAAATTTTTTTGAATGAGACAAATTTCTTTCAAGGCATCATATCACTCGATGCCTTGAAAAATTCCATAAACAAAGGTTTTGAAAGTATGTTAGAACAATGCATCTAAATGATAATGCAAATAAAGTTCAAATCACATTGCTTAAACTCAGAACTGCACAGTTACTTGAGAAGTTTACAATGTGAAATGTGTATATCTGTGGGTACCTTTCACTTAAATGAGCTTTAGGGTCAGCGAATACCCTCACCATGAAAACGAAGACACTTACAACTTACATTTAACTTGGGAACAGGATTGGGACAGTTGGCCATGTAGAATAATGTATTCACAGCACAACCAAATGAAAACAATAGGCTTAAAATGTACTATATCTTTACATTAAGCTACATTTAAATACTTCATTATTACAACAGTAACGCATGGTGATAAAAGCTGGACAATCCCAGCAGAAGTCTGTTTAAACTTTAGAAAATGCTAAAAAATGACTTCTCCACAAAGCTATTTTCATAAATGTGATATAAAGTGTTCAACACCATTCTTGCACCTGCTGCATTGAGCTCTGGTTAGAAAATATCAAGTTCTAGAGCAGGACAGACCGAAAACGGGCAAGTTCAACCCCAGATTTAACTCACCGTTTACCGCTTTCTCAAAATGACAGTATAAAAGTTATAAAACACATGCATTACTATGGACAAGTAAATTAGTAAACTAAATCTTTGCTTAGGCTCTTCGATGATCAACAATATTCCAGGCAGGCACTATATAATGAAATAGTCGAGCTACCCAGCATTCCTTGGGTCATAAAATGGAAATGTAAAAAGTAACAACACATTATAAATATGAGCTAATGGTATTTGGTTAGTTAGTACACCACTATGCGTGGAAAGAAACCAGAGCATCCAATGGAAACCCACAGAAACACGGGGAGAACTGGGGAAACTCCGCATGCGATAGCCATGAACCACATCCACAACCCACAGTGCAGAATCTGCTGTGCCACCATGCTACCCAGCTCTTGAAAGCGGCCGTGTAAAAATACAGCATAAAATACTAAAATGGCATTACTTGTAATTCCGCTATCATCTTACTATAAACAGCATCATATATGCCGCCTTAAAAGCGTTCCGGCACTAGGGTACGTTCAGCAGTGGTCCTATCCCAGTATGAAAAGCATGATTCCGCACAAAAGTAGACATGTGCACCCTGATGAAACTTAAATGATATTTTGTTTAGATCCTTAAAAGCACACAACATTTTTATCACAAGTTGAGCTTAGCAGCCATAGGACAATCTATGTTGATATCATGAAGAATTTCTTTAGTTTTCCCTGACCAGTGGCTGTTGACCACATATTGCATGTTGTAGCTCATCAAGTGCAAGTGACAGCCAAACTGCTTCTGCGTTTGGTGGACCCAAAACTGAATCCCCAGTGGCAGGTGTCTCCCAGCCTGCTTGTCTTCAGCAGTGAGAAGGATGGGAGGAAATGTTGACATTCCAAGTGTCTGTGCTGGGGTTGATTTTGTCTTTCTGCCTCAAATGCAGAATTGATGCGTGAGATACGGCACTCAGACTTCACAAACTTCCCGGTCTTTTCACTAAGGACCTGAGAACTTTTTGGTCTCATTGGATAAGCCTTCTATTTAAAAGTATATGTTGTCTTGCATAACCTTTTGACAGGATGTGTATAAATGAACACTGAACAAATTATGCAAAACTATCTATAAAGCTCAGTCTCCACCCATTCTTCTCTATGTTTGTTTGTTCTTTATGCATGACTTTGTTTTTCAAACCACAGACTTGAAACTTTCCACACAGATACTTCTGACCCTAATTGAGGGTTTTGCGCAGTTACACACGATGCAACACACATTAGTCACGTGTGCCTCCAGGCAATTCTCAGGTGATTTGTCAAGATTAAGATAAACGGGCCACTTCATGTACACACACGGCACTATACACATTAGTCATATATGTCTCCAGGCAGTTCCCAGCTAATTTGTCTGGATGAGGACAAAAGGCAGACTGTATACATACACATGTGTGCACACACAACATGGAAAGATGACGGGGTAGGTGTTGGCGGAAGGTGACAGAGTTTTACATGACACAGCAATGGACTATCATAAGTGTAACAAAGTTTGGTGATTTATTACTTTTCTGCTTTCCACCTTTTCACTTGACTGTGACCAAAATGTAATCCTCTGCAGTACTGAACAATACGTATGTACTGAATTCAGACATTTTGGGGTAATACAGTTCTGTGATATGTTACTGCCTTATTGGTTGCAAGTATAAGACAATCCTGATTATAAGATGCCCCCCCCCCTTTCCAACACAATTTTTCAAAGAAGGTTTTTGGAACATTGTCTTACCTTTAGAAAGAAAAATCATATTTATTAGTGTATTTCCATTTTAAGATGGTCTTTTTGGGGTTGCCATCTTCCAACACAACATTCCTTAACTTTATATTTTTTGGCTGCTTGAGAGCTGCTTGACACCTCTACCTCATTGATCACCGTGATCTTAAAATTGGCATCGTAACTCCTCATCACTCCTTGGTTAATTTGGCCTAACATTGAGCTACTCTTTCCAGACCATCTTGAGGTTTTGTCATCTTTCACATCCAGTAGCTCCAGTTCATCATTTCTGTGGATAATTGATGTCAGTGAATAAGTGGCACCTCCTACTGGTTTTATATATGACCTTAATAGGTGTAGTCCTCAAGCCTAAGATGACCCCATCTTTTTTAGATGTAAATCCCCCCAAAAAATACCACCTTATATTTTGGTCAATACGGTATTTAGCTTTCAGGTTTCTGACATGGGCAGCGCTGCATAGCTCAGCTGGAAAGAGCAAAAAGGTTTATGTGGAATTCCATTTAGCAGAAGAAATATAATAGTTTAAAACTACCACCAAAGGAGATTTTAAGATTTGTGTGCATTTGTCACGCAACCACGCAGAGCTTTGAACAAAGAGCCACTGAATGATGAGACAGCAGTTATGGTGGCTATAAAGTACCCAGTTGGCAGCTGAGGAGAAAACAAAAAGTCAAGACTACAAACAGGGAGAAAAATAACCCTGTTGGGGTAGAAGTGCCAGCAGCTGCCCACCCCACCTGGTTGTTCTAGTGGGCGTAACGGTGTAGGTGACAGGGTCGAAACCACAGTGTCCGGTACTTAAGAAGAAACCAAAAACTCTCCTCTCTACTGGGGCACCAGAACGAGTGGGCCTGGGAGACTGTATGCTGAAGTGGCCCAAGTTTGGGCTTTGTGACAACTGAGAGTCAAATGCCACTTCTACAACTACACTGCATGCAGATATCTAATTTATTTCTTCCTTCGATGTAGTTTTGTGCCAGTTTTACCGTCAATGTACACATGATTCCTCCAGGTGTGAACCATGCAGTGAATATTTATCACTTATGAAAATAAAACAAAAATAAAATTGCCGTGGTGTCATTTTGATCAATTTTCCAGAGTCGCACACCACACATTCCGAGTGGAGTGCAGTGCAGCAGTGCGATTCCTGTCTGCCGCGCGTCTCAATGGAGGGGCGTGGGACCCATGCGCCATTTAAAGCGCGCCCGCGCCAGCGTCGACACCCTCCGTCCGCAGTTCAATATCGCCAATTTGCGGCTGCATCAGCGCGTCGCTTTGTCATTTTTCCTGCGATTCCGCGCAAAGGACGAGGACTCTTTTTTTTTTTTTGCGCGACTTTGTCGACGAACGGGGTCATTTGGAGGATATTTGAAAAGTGGCGAAGCGACGATAGTTCGCGAACGCAAGCGTCGTGAGAGGAAGGGCAGCGAGTGGGCGCGCGCCGCGGGGGGCGCCACGGACCGCGTCGGTGTCTCGCGCTTCTCCCCTCGCCCCGTCCGCCCCGCCCCGCCCCGCGGCGCGTGCGCTGCCCTGCTACGTAGCCCGCGTGCAGCGGCTGTGGCTGTGGTCGTGTGTGTGTGCGCGCGCGCCGCCGCCGCCGCCTTGGAGCGGCTCGAGGAGGAGGAGGAGGAGGAGGAGAGACTCGCGCTTCGTCACAGAGCCGCCATTATCGGCAAAGCTCGGGAAAACACACGCACACGGAGGGGCGCACGTTTTCACACAGGCACTCTTTTGACGAAGAGCTGCGCGTTTGACGGTGAAAGGCGGCGCTGCCTGCGGCTTTTTCTTTCTTTTTTTCCGGCGACCGGAGCGCTGCTGTCGGAGGGGCTGTAGCTGCACTCCAAGCCGGGCACAACAAAGGAGGAGGCGGCGGCGGCGACGGCGGCTGGAGAAGCAGCTCACCGAGCAGCCTCTGCGCTGCGAATCCCTGACATCGCCGAGCTGCCTTTTTTTTTTATTTTTAAATTGTGTTTCTTTGTACCGTGAGAAACGTCAGAGCAGAGGAGGCGCACATTGTCATGGTTGTGAAGAGAGATTTGAAAATTGATGAGCAGCTGGAGGGGAGGAAAAAGGAATGCGAACATTTTTGGATGTGTGCGAATCTTTCCCCCCTGTAGTTAATTTGTACGAAAAAGCGGCTGGTAGTGCAGCTTCTTCGAGACGGACGCGGGAGGGCAGTGCCATGGTAGGTATTCATGTATGTATCTATGTGTGTGTGTGTGTGTGTGTGTGTGTGTGTGTGTGTGTGAGAGCACAAGTTTGTGAACGCAAGATTGCTGCTAGATGATCGCTAGGATGAACTTCATGCCATGTTCGAGAGGTACTTTGAGCAGAGAGGCATGTGGAGAAACGCGCAGGACATGGTGCTGCAGACTTTTTTTTTTTTTTTTTTTTTTTTGGACCAAGGCCTCCTGTATGTGAGCATTTTTTCCTTTTGCTCTAAAATACTTTTCTAAATATTTCCTCGTCAAACATATACAGTACGAAAATGTAAATGCATGTAATAATAGGATGTTAATTTCGGCGACCTCGTGTCTTTCATGAGAAATGTGTGCGTGTGAGAGAGAGAGAGAGAGAAGAGAGCGAGCGAGCGCAGGTCCATGAACCTGGCTTGTCTTGCAGTTCCTGCCAACGTTTTATTGCAGTGCTTCATTGTGTTCACCCACTGTAAAGAGTACGGCTTAGTCACTTGGTGAAATTGTAATATGATATTTTGGGGAAGTTTTTGGGTGAGTTTACTATGCACAGGGTACTGATTTGGGTTTTTTTTTTTTTTTTTACCCCTAAAGAGTGAGAGGGGGGCTGAAGAGGGTGAGCCCCCCCCCACACACACATTACTAACGCTTTAATATTCACATAAAATTCAACCTCCAACTCCAAGTTCTTTTGCAGACTGTTTATACGTGAACTACTGCACTGTGTACACTTGTTTATATTTATAATTTTATGTATTTGTCTTGCTGAAGTTGAGGTCGAACACCACAGTAACACCAGATCTTTCACCGCTCTGGTTCATTTTTGAAACAGTGGCATGTTGTGAAATAGATGTGTAAACAGTGAACATTTATTTATGCTTATTGAGCTGAGGTTCAGGATAGATGGCGGTTCAGCTTAAATGTGTGTCCCACAGACCCATTTTGTAAAGGTGTTTAGTGTTGTTTTTTTTTTTTTTTTTTTTTTTTTTTCTTTTTTCCCTCCCTTCATCTTTCGACCTTAAACCAGGTATGCCAATTGCTGGAACCAAGCAGGTAAAAGAATGTTTCCTCCTTTTAGGGATTTGTTGTTGGCAGGCATGTCAGCCATAACTATACTGTACAGTCATACAGTTTATTATTCTAACAGCCAGTGTGAGCTGTTTCACTCCTTTCTCTCATTTTTGGCAGGTGATGTTTGGAATTGAATTCCATTTGTAAACTAATATGTTAAAAAAAAAAAAGTGTTTTATGCAAATTCCGTTAGTACTGTTTCAACATTTATTAATTTATTTTTTAAACTTTTTAAGGCTGCTAATTCTGCAGAGGATCCATACATTGAGTTTGTATTTTTGAATGTTAGTTTCACCCTAAAGTTTGAATACAATGTAGTTGAATAATATTTTAATAGAGCTACTTTAACTGGGGATGTTAAGTCTGACATTTGTCAACAAGAGCTACACTGCTCTGGTACAACTGACAGGGTGTTGTGGGTTCAGCGCGGACGTTTTTATAAGCAGATTAACTGGCTTTCATGATGAAATGTGTGAAATCATGCCAAAGATATGTGTATCATACGGAAATGTTTCTGCTGTTTGTCAGTTCAACATGTTTTTTCACTCAGACTCAAGTGTGTTGTAATGGAAGGATGGGAAGGATAGAAGCATGCTTACAAAAACACTAAAAGCTTTATTTTGCATTAGTTTAACTTCTGCATACAATAGTTGTTGGTTATACCTCCAAGTTAACAACTTTTTTTTATTTCCCCTCTTTTAATGAAGTAATGGATCTGCAATAACTTAAAAATTTGTTGCTCAGTGTAAATTTTTAATGGGTTTTCTAATATAACTATTTGTCTGGATGGCATTTCCACACACACAAACTGGATGTCTTGGCAGTGTAATAATTGCCTTGAATCAGTAGTATGCATTTTAATTTGGAGAAAGGGTAGTGGAAAGTTCAGTAAGATTTTATTAAAAGTTGTGGTACCACACAACCTCTTGCATGTCATAGGTGTAAATAATATTCAAATCTGATGAATTAAATTGACACTAAAATGAATGGCATTATTAACTTGCTTCATGTACAAATAATTCCCAATACTGAGTGGTATTGCACATCTTGAGAGTAGGTGGTCTGTTGCTGTGTACAAAAAGTAATGTTGCTATATTGGATCTGCATGTGGTCGCAGTGATGAAAACAGAGTCCATATGGACCCTTGTGCAAAAAATGGTGCTGAAAGTACACCCAGAGAATAGGACTGTATTTACACACATAGTAGTAAATAAGAATGTAAATAAACAAATACAACAGTATATGTACCTTGTAAATCATACTTTAACAAATCATTTTATTTATTACTTGTGGTTGATATGCACTTTATGATGTGTGATGTACTGCCACCTACAAACACCTGTAAGATGCTTGTAAACAAGAAATGATGTCCGCTTTGTGCCTCATGGTAATTCATTGGGAAACCCTGTCCTTTTCACTATTAACCATTTCACCAATGTGTTTTTGAAACAGGTGACTCAACAAACTCTACTTTCCACCCAGAATCCTATGGCAATCATTTTTGATTGATGACTTAAAATTGTTCTTAATATCCTAAACTGAGCTGGATGCCTGCACATGGTACACCTCACCTTGTAATTTATACTTTCCAAAATGTGGTCCAGGTCACCCAAACATGAATGTGTATGCCATTAGTAAGCATGGCTTTATTCATCTTGGTCACATATGTAATACTAAAGATACAGTGGTGTGACTCCTGGTATTTAGTTTCTCCGTGCTCCCAGGATGCTTAATTTTTTGGGGGGTTTTGGGCAGTGTGGTGGTTGGACCTGTCCAGTTGGACCACGTAGTGTGAATCACCATTCTTGCTGTAGTACCCCTAAGCAAGGAGCTTTACCCTAAATTAACACAGGAAAAACATGTGTAAATTGTTGTGAGTTCCTTCTTGCAAAAATCTTTTGACAAAAGTGTCAGCTAAATCTATGAATAATAAGAGACTCTAGTAAGTACATTTGCATGACTTCTGCTGGAAGTTGGGTGGGGGAGAAAAAGCGAGGGAGAGACCACTTAGTGCACCTACTGGCATGACCTCTTGCAGTTGTAGAGGACATGTAAATTAAATGATTGGTTTTCTTTATTCATTTTTTTTCATTTGTCTTTTTGTATATAAAATTCCGAGTTACTAGAAGCGGGTAGCTATAATGAAAGGGTTTTAAAAAAAAAAAAAAGTTCACAGCAACATTGACACTGACCTGCATAATTTTTGAATACATTTTTTTTTCCTTCCCTAGCCTTCAGTAAGACAAGAGAACTTGCGTTCCCTAGATTTTCTCGAGTGCTGATAAAGACAGATGAAAATCCACTAAGATCAGAAGAATCAGGGAGAATCTGACAAGGGCAGAGCAGCAGTACTAAGTGGGGCTAATAAAACCTACAATATAATTTTAATCAGGATCCCTCTTGCATGTAAAGAAATGGCATTCTAGAGATTAGTCCAGCAGTACAGAGTAATTCTATTTTCTTTCCAAGTGTCTGTTACCAGGCTGCCTTCAAGGTGCTCATGGATCGCTGATATAAAGACAACAGCACTGTTTCCTCAATGAAAGTTTGTCAGATTGTGCTTTCTGTTGCAAATTTTTAGACTGGAAGTCCAGTTCAACCTTAAGATATTAAAGCGTGACATTTGATTAAATGATTTTTAGTTTCTTTGATGGCCTTCATTTTTAGACAGTAGAACAGTTAAACCACTGTTGTGTAGTCCACAGGGCAGATGTTTTGTTTGTTTTGAGATCCTATAATAAATTCTTGCTTTAGCCATGTTTATTATTAAAGTATATAGTTTAATAATAAAATTATCAATCTTTTAGAAAAAACAGAAGTGCCTTACAGAGATTACATCCATGTTCAAGGCTGATAGAATAACAGAATTGGTTTCTGTTTGTTCCTTTTTAAAGTTATGTAATACTTGAAAATGATTTTGTTTTTTTTTTTTTGTTTTTTTTTCTTCTAATGTCAGAATGGGAGCCATAAATGAAATGCAGGTTGTTTTCAGTGCCTGTGGGGGGACGTTTTTGGGGCCCCATGCTGCCCCAAAGTAGTTACATTGAGGTTTAAGTGGGATAAGTGTTGAATTGCAAGCTTTCTAATTTCTTAATTTTGTCACACTATTTTATATTGTATTTTCTACTGTTTCTGATTTTCACATAAATAATTGTTCATAAGCAATAATTTAAGACCGTTTTGAGTTGTTCAGAATGTTGCTGTTTCATTCCCAGCATTTATGTATTTTAAATAGGAAATTGTCTTAAGTTTAAGAAAAGTCAAAAATAAATAAAGCTACAAACATTAAATCACAATTTTAAGTGATATGAAGTGATTAAGTTTCCTTACGATTAACTTAAAAAAAAAAAAAAAAAAACTGCGTCTTGTATTTTGAAATGCATGCTAGAATGTTTGCTTATAGTAATGATACTACAGTCCTTTATAACTGTTTAAAAAAAAAAAGACTATGACAGCAATAAATGAACGTAGACCAATACTTATAAAAATAAGTGGTCATTCAGTAAAAAAAAAAAACTGAAGCATTTAGTTTTTGTGCTCCTGAAATGACATTTACAGATAGTTCTAAATTGAAACTTTGCTGCAAAATAAAAATTGCCCCCCCCCCCCAATTCACATGAACTGATTTGAATGAAATTTAGAATGTTCTGTGATGTACTGTCCCACCTGCCCATCCCCCCGGAAAGGACACTAAAATTTGTCCATGTCACATTTAATACATTATTTAGCAATGCAGAAGCATATAAACATATTCTATTAATTGTTAATGAAATGTTATTACAGATAATAAAATGTATGTATTACTTTTTTTTTTTTTTTTTTCTTGGCACCTGGATTCTGGGCTGACTTTTAAGGAGATACCAGCAGTAGTCTTCTAGCATGTTTGGTGACCATTTTCCTGTATCCCTTGTTTTTTTCCATGGCAGAAATATCCTAATGAAATCTCAATGTTTTTCACCCTTGGCTTCCAAGTTGGGTGGAAAAAAATCTAAACTGGGCTCTAAAAATGTATCAAATGACTTACTGCACCCTTTAACCTTACATGTTTCAAGCATATGTTCAACAGGTTCACAGTACTTTTCTACCCTGGTATTAACCACAACAAGAGAAACTATTTCACCTTCAGCAAATCTGTGTGTAACTCAAAGACTTGAGGTTAAGTAAAGCATTTTTGCTGTAAGTGCACCCAATTCTGTAAGAATTGCATTGTTATGTGACAGTAAAATTTAGTGTTGTCCTATGCTGCTATTATAGTTCAGTAGGGAGCAGATTGGTCAATTTAGATTTGAAGATAAGTGTGGCAATGGAAATGTGTAAAGTGTGTGTAAACTTGGCAAGAATCGCAATCGCAGTGTAATCATGATCGCTCTTTGATAGCTCTGTCTGAGCCTCATTGCTCGCTGCATAGTAAGTGCTCCACATCAGTTGTAGAGGCATCGCCTCACCATTTTACAGAAGAGTTGTGCGAGGAGAATGGGAGAAACAAAAATAAACAAACCAAAATGTTGACCTGTAATTCAGCGTAGTTTTGATTTCCCATGAAAAAAAAGATGTTTGGTTTAAACCAGAAGCTTCTGTTTACTAAAGGAAGAAGCCAATTACAGCAGCTTTGGAACTTGAAGCGCAGATTATTTTGCTCTGCTCTCAATGGCCGCCTTGTTTAAAGCAGGATTACAAGAGAACAGTGCATTCTGCAATGACTGTTTAAGTTTTCGCTGACGTGTTCTGGAGTTGAACTGGAATGGTGAACCGTGTGTCTTCAACCCAGATTATGGCCCTTAACCTTCATCTCCATATACACTAAACTATTATCCTGAAAAGTTCCAGTCCCATTCCAGCTGTTAGAATGGAGAGATTTGTCCAGTTTATACTTCTTAAAGGCTGGATTTTAGGATTTTTGTCATTACTGGGTTTTGAAAATACATTTTTTAAAATCTTGGACAGTTTGGGTGGGCATTTATTATGAAATTTATGGAATTTTAAAATGCTCATGTCCTAGCTCTCAGCAGCCTGTGCACACAGGAGCAGCAGCTGCTTTTGGTTAAGTGCCTTCAGGGCTGCAGGTCAAATTGGGCGACCAGCACTCATCTAGTCATGTTACATGGGCCAGTGAATTTTGTAGCCCTGTAGAGTGAAAAGAGTCAGTTTTATAGCATGCACAATGGTAGAAGGTCTGTGCTATTAAGTTAACAAGTGCAAAGTTTGTGTTTGTTGTGCTTTGAGGGAGAGACATAAGAATTAAGCTGCAGCTGAATTAGTAGGAAAAAAGGGTGAATTTGCAGAATCAGCAATAGTGCAGTTTTTTGAGTGTCTTGGATAATGTGTTAACCTTTTGTTAGGCCATGATGGAATCTGACACTTGTAGTGTTTTATGTTTGTCCTGGCCTACAAGATGTCTGTTAACACTGAAAATGGCCTAGTCCCTTTGTATAATGCATTTTACGTGTGTTGACTATCTGGGTCTGTACTATTTCAGTTCTTGGGAACCTGAACCCTATACAAGTCTGAACTTCCAGAAGGTTAGGGCCTTAAATTGTTGCTGAACCCTAGCAAGTCTGTAGTACTGCAAGCTATACAGTGGATTTTGTTTAAAGTATTCTGTTTTGCAGATAACATTTTGAATAAGCAGGTAAGGTGTCAAATGGAATGCGAGCTGTTGCTTAAGATATTGACAACTATTAATCACTCCTTGTAACGTATGTATATCATGGGAAATGGGTTTTCGTGCCTTAATTCATTTACCCACTAAAACATGGTACCAGTACCTGTCATTTTTACGTTTTTCATATAGTGGATGCTTTTCTCCTAATCGACACAAAAATCGAGGTCTACAAAAAATGGATTCGACATCACTTAGATGTACTGTAGATCATCAAAGCACAGCGTTACTGTCATTTTCCAGGTACAGAACTGGCATTCTCATATTCTCCATTCTCATATACTCCAGCCATGTAGTAGAAATAAACAGTATGGTGGATTATAAATATGTACACCCTTTTATACAATGGGCCTATGATTCAGTGCAATGTCATTTTTGCCTTTACATCATTTTACTTCAACAATTATTGCAAACGGTTGCCTTTGTGTTATTTCAGTCAGTGGTGAGGTTTTAAAAGGACAATACGCTGGAAGTCTTTGTGTCTTTCAGGCTACCTTGGACCTTTACAGAATACAGCTGAGTGACTGAACAGATCATAATAAGTACATATGACAAAAACAATTTAACAAAGAAAACCAGTTGTCACAATTGGGGTATTTCAGCCAGTAGTTTTTGAGGAAATAAGTCACTTTGGCAGTGTATTTGCAGCACGGTTTTCAGGCTTGTTCATACTGCTGTAACTACAGTTGGTGAATAATATAATTAAGCAGTGTTGTCTTAAACTGGTAAGAGATTTTCATGCAGTGTTTCCATGTGTTTTATTTCTTAAGTGTCTTTAAAATACATTCTGGCTGCTGTAACAGTGTCCTTGAGTTCAAAATGCGTTTAAATGAATAAAAGGAAGCTTTTAAAACCCAGGTGAAGCATGCACTGTGGTCAGTACCTGCTTGTCATAAGAGTCTTTGTTTAGACGGTGTGTTTTTACTTCAAAAAGAGGAAAAGAGAACTTTAAGTGGCAATAAGAACGGCACCATTTAAAACCCACTGTCCAGGGATAAGTTAAAATTGCTGCTGTCTTAAGAACGCAATAAGATATAAAAGAAAATGTATTTGAAAGACACTTTCCATTGTTGTTACAACAGGTTCTCCCAGAAAAGAAATGTGTGGCTGTTCCTTCAACTGGTGCTCAAATGTGTAAAATATGGTAAAAATCTGTGAGCCAAATAATCAATGCATTGGAAAAGAGGTTGATGAATAAAAATATAACAGTAGCACAGAAGCCAGGCACAATTTTTTATGACAAACTAATATGTTAAATTGCATGCTGGATGGGTATACATATGTAATAGTAGCAGTTGTTGATGACTTTTATGTGGAAGTCTAAAGAACTGAAGAGAGGTCCTAAAGTGGTTTTAAGACTTATTCTTGAATTATTTTATGGATTCAGCCACTTTGAGGGAGAGACTGAATTTATCCCACTAAGTTTGGGCCAGAACTAGAATTTGGGGAGTACAGTGCTTTTGCTAGGTGTTTAACAGGACCTGTAGGTATCGGGCCGTGATCCGCTTTACTTATTTGTACAGTGAAACCACAATCTTGACTTTGATATGAGTAGACGCAGGAGGCAGAATACACAAGTTGCACCATGGAATTCTGTAAAAGTTTAAGTGAGTTAGTAGCAGAGGCCTGCAAATCAGAAATGAGGGAGGAGTTTTAGTTCCAGGAAGATTCTATCACAGTATGCTGGACCAGTGGGTGCTTAAAAAGTGAAATTGGGTACAACTAGATTGTATGGATGTTGTGGAGTAGGTTTTAGGAGTTCGTTGTGCTGGGCAAAATGAATACTTAAGTGAGATAAAATTTCCAAACTCTCGGCTGATGAAGTGAGGATGATGAACCAAGTGACATCAGTTGAATAGGGTGTTCTCTAAAGGTGAATGGACCAGCAGAGAGAAGGAGGATCTCAGTATTACAAAAGTGAAGTAGTTAATGGTGATCTCTCATCCGAGTATGTCAGTGCACAATGAGATGTCTGCGTCAGTTGGGGTGAATACAGTAAAGGCTGTGTCTTGTCTATATGGTAGTTACAGGTAAAACTCCGAAATGCAATTATTCAGCCAAGAGAAGTTTATATCGAGAAAAAGAAACCAACAACAAACCTCACAGAACAACTTTTGAGACAGAATGAGGGGCAAAGAGGGAACTATACAAAACACCCAAACTAGATCTTCTAAATAGGTAAGATTGACACAATTTCAGTGCTGATCCTTTGTCCTTATTTCATTCTAGTGGTTCTTATTATTGTGAAGCATTTCAGCATAGTATATCACTATTTAAGTTACACATGCAGTGCTATGGTCATTATGTTTATAAAGTACCGTATTTTCTGCACCATAAGGCGCACCGGATTATAAGGCGCAGTCTCAATTACGGGGTCTATTTCTGTACTTAACCCATACATAAGGCGCACCGGATTGTAAGACGCATGCTAAAACATACGGTCTCCAAAAAAAAAAGGTAACGGAAGCAAAACGGTGAGTTCAACTAAACTTTATTCTACTATTTAACAATACACACATTATTTTTTATCTTTGTAATCCGCTGGCAGTTGCTGCGCCACGGTAGTCCTTGCCTTTTCATAAAACGAAAGCACCAAGACGGACCTCCTTGAAAGTTTTCGATCTTCATGTCTTGTGCTATCATTGTTGCCTTCAGTCGAATGGTGACTGTAGAGACGCTTGTCCCGGCTGTTCTTTGTTCAATAATCCATTGTTCAAGTTGGTCTTCTAACTGTGGCCACCTCTGTTTGGTCTTCTTAACTTGGCGCAGTTCATTTTCTTGCTTCCTCCACTTCCGTACCATAGATTCATTGATGTTGAATTCTTTCGCAGCTGCTCTATTCCCATGAACAACCGCGTAACTGATAGCCTGTAGTTTGAATTGTGCCTCGTAAGCATGTCTCTTCACTGGCGCCATTTTCGGAGGTCCTTAGACAAACAAATGTTGTTTTGCAGCTTACCGGTAGTATACCTACCGGAGGTGTGGCGGAGGTAAGCGTACGTATCACGTCCTGTTCTCTGATTGGTTTATCGCTGCCAACGTACGTACTGTACGTCTTACGTCCTGTTCTCTGATGGGTTTATCGCTGCCAACGTATGTACTGTACATATTACGTCTTGTTCTCTGGTTTATCGCTGCCAGTGTACGCATTACATCCCTGTGTCAGCGGGAAATGGTCCGACTGTCAGTCAAGCGGAGCGCTTATCAAAGTCGCACAACAACATTTTGACAGATTTTGGAACTCAGTGCTCCCATAAGGCGCCCCGGATTATAAGGCGCACGGCCGATTTTTGAGAAAATTTAAGGCTCTTAGGTGCACCTTATAGTGCGGAAAATACGGTAATATTATGTTGTAGTAGAACCTTGACTAATTCTAAATGACTGGCTGCAGCGTTGGAATTTGCTGACTGCTTATGCCTCTACCACATGTCTTTGTATATGGTGACTGTTTAGCTGGCTTTCTCTATGCATGATCTACTAAAACAGATTTAAGTGGTATATGTAAATATTGATGGTGACTGATTTCATTCCTTTTTCCTCACTTTTATTTTGTGCTGGGGTTATCCTTATTTGGAAACTGTAGAAACATAAGGAATACCATAGAATATTGCTGCCATATTTTTTCCTCTTACCTGTCTTTATGCACAGTTTGCTTAGCCTAAGACTCTTTTAATCCTGTGATGGGAATTTTTTTTAGCTTGCACATATAAATCTTCAAGAATTGTTTATTGTTATACTGCCTTATGCAAGAGGTGTTCAAGGAAAAAATGAAATGAAGGTTCTCCTGGTCCGCAATGCGCAGTAGACTTGATAGATGAAAAAGTAACTCTTCCTTTGTTCCTCATTGCTACACTTTGTGAATTTAACTTTTGAGTTTTGGTTCAGTCACTGTACTTTCACAAACTGCAGTCAGGATTCTTTATGATCCTTAGGTATAGAAAGAATGTTTTGGTAACCTTGTGTTTTTATGAAGGAGAACAGGGGTTACACCTTCTGGACTAATGGCAATCCCATTAACCTTATATTATTTTCAGATCACATTTGCTAATAAAGTTTCTAGCAGCTGTTGTTTGTTTGAATTTTTTAATGATTTCCTTCAACTTGAACTTTATTTAAAACGACTAGCAAATAGTGTTCTATGGTGCAAAAAAGAAACAAGCAATAGATTTAGAGAAGAAAATAAGTGCACCAGCACCATAAACATACACAATCATTTTTAAAACTATTCTCTAACATTTCCTATTTCAATGTTAAAGCAAACCCCCCCCATTGTACAGTTTAGCATTTGTGCATGTTTCTGTATTATTTTGGTTCATACAGTATTAAGGGGATTCATTGCTTTTGATCATATTTTTCATCATATTTTTCTGAATAAAGATGTATCTAGCAGGTTGTCATATTTATGTATATTTTTTTTGGAAAATTAACTTTTTTGTGGATATACTCAGTGCATGTCTTCAATGGAGCTTCCATGGAAAATAAGAACTTTGTATGTTTTTTAATGCTTGTTTGAGTGATAATTGGTTCCAGGTGTGTAAAAATTCATCAATATAAATCATAGGAAAACATATACAGTGTGACATAGAAACAAAAGAAGAAAAATGATTCTTCTGAAGACTGTCTAGAGTAATATGTATAAGTATTCATACACTGACAGCCAGCAAAATAATTAGTCTAAATATGTGGAAGTAGCTGCAACTTAGGGGCAGTAGCACTTTTTGTTTGTTGGGGCAAGACTAATACAGTAAACGCAGTATTTTAACATGAATAAATAAAATGTTGGGATTGTGTGTTTCCATGGATCATACTTTTGGTAGTTGATGCATTATCACCAAAACTTCTGAGCAAAGTTGAAGTACAGCTTCCTTATCAGTATTTAATTCAGTGTTCAGGTTATAGGTCAGCTCAATGTTAGTTTTTTAAATACTAAAAAGTCTTCAAGTCTTACTTTTTAAAGTTTTGGTTAACCATTAAACATGTAACTCAGTGCTTGTCTAACAGTGAGAGTGAAAATGTATTCAGTTAAAGCCAGAGTATTAAAATGTTACCGATCCTGCTGTGTTGGCGTGTTGTTCTGCACAGCTTAGTAAATAGAGGTAATAAACTATGTGAAGCTGACATGAGAAGTTGTAGTACTTTCTACATTTATGTGTTTACTATTTTCAAAGTTTGTGAAACTGCTTTTTTTTTTTTTTTTTCTTTCTCCCCCCCCCCCCCCAATTTTTCCTCTTCCTCATTTAGTTTTTTTTCCTTATTTATTCCCTGTGTGTTGTGGATTTTTGGTGTTTTTTCTAATTTGAATTGAATTTCAAAATGACTTTTTTTTTAATGAATTCAATTACATTTGTTTCTGTCCTAAGTGGACAAAAAATGCCAAGGGACAGTGTTGGTGTGACTAATCTGTAACTCCTGTGTTCTTAGGATTTTTTCTTTTATCTCCATGTAAGGAGGGAATGTCTTCTCTGTTTGATTCCACAATATTTTACTTAAATTATATACATTTATACTTTATACATCATTTATACTTAATACCCCCATATTACAAAATGCTTCCCCTATTTATGAATAAAACAGTGATGATCCAGAAGTGTTCAGGCCTTTTGTGCAAAATACACAATTTAATTCTGAGGGCCTCCCTTACAGTGGGTTCCTAAATTGCCGTTTGTTTCATCATGCTGCACTAAGGATCTGCGGCAAGAATGCAGGGGGGAGCTGGCTGGTGTTGCCTAGGGTGCCTGGTGTAGCTCACAGGGATGCCTACGGATGCATTTGGATTCAGACAAATTGCTTTCTTCTCCAGGCATGTCAGACTTGCGGTGAAGCATGCAGCCCACAGAGTGAAAAAACACGTGTGTTTATAACGTTCTCAGCGGAGGAACTGTGTGCCTGTGTCCCTGCTGCTGTATTGACCTTGCTGTGTTGGGCCCTCAGTGCTAAGGAGAGGCAACTGGGGAATTGGTCTCAACAAAACCGCGAGGATAACAAAGGACAAGGCAAGTTAACAATGTATAACAAGGCATTTCACTGTCTTATCATAAATGTTTCACAGTTAAATCATCAACTGTAGCATAAATACGTTTATGGCTTGGCTTTATGGAACAGTTAATTTTACTGGTTGAGTTTTCTTGGATATGGAGTATGTTGTAAAGCTTTCTTTGGGCTTTCATTTGCACAAAGTTAACAAGTAAGGATCGAATTTGGTAGTTTTTCAGGATTTGCGTCTGACATGTACAGGCTAAATGCAGACTTATAATGATACCTTTTGCCAAAAATAAGCAAGTACTTTCTGAGGAACTGAATTTTATGTAAGGGTAGAAATGGCGATTCCTTTTCAAGTATACATACTGAGGAAGATTTTGTTTGGGGAGATCCCCAAACAAAGTGCAGATTTAGTTGTGGCCTAGGGACTGGAATGCAGCCTGGCTGAGAAATAGTTGTCCTTTCTGTTGGACTGGTTTCAGCAAGAATTGAGCCTCAGTTGCTGCTTTCTTATATTCCTGTTCAGTTTTTTTTTTTTTAAACAGGATGCTGCAAGATGGCATCATTTGAAATCAGACTTGTTTTCTTGTTTGCATTTAGTCAAAACTAGTGTTAAATGGGACAGAGCATTTAAAGTAAACAAACAGAGGGTATTCTCTGGCCATAGCTCACACTTCCTGTTGTGTTGCGTTCTGAGAATCCCCTTGCGCTGGGGGTGGAGAAAAGGCAGCTGCAAGATTGTGCAATTCCTCATCATAGGCACAGCACACAAAGGAAGTGAAGTGCACATTCTGGCTGTGTTGAGGAATGGTGGAAACACAGGAGGACTATATGATCTCCAGCTGTGGAACCCCCCCCCCCTTTTTTTTGTTGTACAAGCAAGAGCCAAATCTGATCAAACTGATTTTTCTAGCTTTTTTTTTTGGCTTTTTCATGGATAGGATGCAGAGTCTTTGTTGCTTGGTCAGCATGCACCGGGGGGATCCCAAGATTGAATTTTCTGTCTGCTGAGAGTCATCAAAATGTTATGGTGGTATTGGGTGTGAATTGACAGATGCAACTGAAACCTGTGCAAGTTATATAAATGATCAGTTGTTAAAAGACTGCTCTCTGGCAAAAGCACATCAAGCACAAACAAGGATTAAAACAAGTGAAGTAGTGGGGGGTTAGAAATGGCTCTCAGCACCCCACCTCTGTCCCCTTTACCCAGAGCAACCAGATTAATAGAGTGTCACATGATTAATTGACTTTGTTCACTGTGAATTGCACCAGTCTTTTTCCAGCCATTCAGATACGCAGTTCAGTCTTGCAGTTTGTCTGGTCTCTGGTATTGATGTCTGAAGTCAATGTCTATAGCTAGCTTGTATGAGATAAGACTTTGGCATGGAAAGCTGTAAATGAATGAGAGAAGTTAATTGTAAATGGCACATCATCCCAGATTCTGCTCACAGTAGACGATTTTACCCGTCATCCCTTTTGTTTTGTTAATTCAAGGGCATTGATTTTGCTCTTTAAATCCCCTGTCACTCAGGGCCAGTGTACTATAGAAAAGAGAGGCTGGTAAATTGATCAGCCGGAGGACACCAAATCCCCCTCCCCCTCATCCTGTGTAAGAGGCCCAGTCTCTGAATGAGTGCAAGTATTGGCAGAATTCATTGGCAGGTTTCAAAAGACGTTAGAAAACTCCGCTTTCTCGAAGTCCTAGCAGAATCTGGTCTTTGTGGAGTTGCTTTTTGGCAACTGCAGGGTATGAAGTAACTTACAACGTTAAAGGGGGGAAAGCACCATAAACTGCATGGTTAAGCTCCACCCTGTTACTATTTATTCCACTACGAATAAAACCCTTTTTTTTTTTTTTTTAAAGGTGTTCGGGGCTCTGTGATGTACAGAAGGCTTGTGCAAATCCCAGTGTCCTGTTACCTGAGCCACTGATTTAGATGAGACCCCATGTCTGTCGTCATCTGCAGACATTTCTCCACTGACTCATTCTCTTCTCATTTAACTCTTTCTGCTCTGTGAACAGAACTGACATTCAGGTCAGACAGGTTTTGATCAATACATAAAATCTGTTGTTGTTTTTCTCCATATTGAGGTTACAATTTTTCTCAATTTATCCCAATGCAGTTATTTACAGGGTGAAGTTTCATCTTCTGTACTAGTCCCTCAATGTGGACAGGCCCGCTCCAAGTGCTCTCATGTGCTCCTAACATAACATCCAGTTGGATGAAGTGGTGATAATATCAAACAAAACACTGAAGGAATTTTCCTGCTTAAGAGACCTTGCAATCAATTACAGATGTAATTAAAATATATTGAAGGAACAACATTGGCCAAAAAATTGATGTGATTTTATAATGAACCTTAGTCAGAGAGTAGCTTGTTTGACAGTTTGGCTATAGGTTCTTCTGCAGGAAGTCTGTCTTTTGTTTTGTCATAGTTATGTGAGAGATGTCTTACTAAATCATAGACTACGTTATGGATTTTTGCTAACAATCTATATGTGGTTTAATACGTACTGTAGAATTCAAGTTAGACATAGTGACTGGTTTGTATGTTAAAAATGTTGTCATCGCTTCATTTCTGGGTTACTTTACTGCTTTTGTGTAGGATACAAGTATCTTTCTTAGGCCAGTTAGATCTGCCCGTATCGGTTAGGTGAATTGGTTACCTAAGCAAAGGTCAAGGCATTTTGCCAAGCTCATCTTTGGCTTAAACTTTGATTAAAAATCAAATGGGATGCAATCATTGTAAGCAGTTTTGTTTGGCTATAGTTTACCTCAAGGGGGATCAGACTCACTTTGTCAAATATTCAGCTACCTTGGTTATACAGTACAGAAGCTTATGGGAACAATACTGGTTGACAGAAGGAATAGCAGAAAAATCAACTTGGTAGCAAGTGCAACAAAATGTTATAATTCAAGATTGGCAATTTCTTGTTAAAGCTTTAAAATGATACTTTCAGCAAACATTAGCTTAAATCTCAAAGTACAGAGCAGAAGTCAGCAAGCTACAAAAACAAATATGCCTGAAACATATGTCAGTAGGGTCAACATGGACAAACTGTTAAGCCTGTGCATTGGCTGTCTATTCAGCTATAGATTCTTTCAACTCCTGCATGACAAATATGTTGGATATGTTTGAGAAAAAAGATGAACATAGATGAGGATCCAAAGAATCCAGTAATTAGAATACCATAACCTTAATTGCATTAACATCTGAATGTTTAAAAACCACTTAGAAACAACCGTGGTCAGCGTTGGATGATGTTTGCAGTGAGGATATCAAAAAGGAAAAGGGATGTAGAATGGCACAGTCCTTACGCCACCTCGCTTTCTTGAATTTCGGACGGACATGTCAAAATTAATTTCCAGCACAAAGAGAGGACTTAAAGAGCAAATTTGCATAGTTTTGGTACAAAAGAAAGGGACGACGAAAATACTTAGGTGGCTGACCGATAAGTCTTTTGTGTTGCAGCGGAAGCCACTTTTAAGCTGCTTAATTAGCCTTAATCTTCTGCTCCCAGACTTGTTAGCAAAATCTCATTCTTCTCTGGAAATTAATTTGATTTTTGGTGCGGTTTTTAAAAAAATGTATGTATTTTTTTTTTTAAAAGCAAACACCTTATGCAGAGATGATTTGGATGCCTGCTTAGAGAACTATGCAACGTATAAATGTATAAGCACTGATTCTTCTGCCAGCTTCCTCGGAAGAAAGGTGTTGTGCCCTGGCTTACTGATATGTTTCACACTGCAATGATTTCTTCAGTTTGACTGAGAGTAATTAGTTTTGTTCATTAGAGTTCTTTGAGATCTTATAAGCTTGGTTGGAAACTTTAGATAAATAATTAAGGGTGTCTTGGAAGAAGACCACAGCTCTTGTACATGGAAGCTGCTTATTTTTGTTTTCCTGCTGTTTTGACAGCAAGGCCATAATCTGACCATTGTTGAACTTCCCAGCAGGAATCTTACTTGCATATGTGCTTAAGCCATTTCACTTCCTGTTCTGGCTAGTGTTTCCTCTCAGCTTTTTATACGGAAGACACATTACTTTGTGCCTTCAATGGTCTTCATTAGCTTCATTTTTAATGTTTCCAGGGTGTTTCTCGTGGACTAGCCATGTTTCTCATTCACATACCATATCCACTCTGAAAGTGTGGCACCAAGACATACTTTCACAAAATTCCTCGCTGAATAAGGAAATATTACATGAAAAACCACTCAAACAGTTAAGTAAACATAATTTCAAAAATAGCTACACACCATTAAGCTGAATATATGCATTGACTGTAAAGAGGCATTGACAGTACTGTAATCTGTCAGTTTCTAAAGTAAGATAAAATAGGTCAGATTTGGAAAGTTTCTCATAGCTAACATACTATAAAACAAGGTAGTACAAGTATTACAAGAACCTTCCTAAAATACTACTAAAAAGTCATTGTGTAAAAGCCAGGATGAAGCTCAATACATTTTGCAGCCTAGCTAAAAAGTTTAGAGTATTATTTAACCTTTATGAGAAATTTCTTGTAGTTGATTTTTCTCTTCCGTTTCGCTCATTGTGTTTGCCACAGCGCACTGCTTAAGGCATGAATGCTATAAAAGTTTTTCTTTTTTTTTTCTCTTCTTTTTCTTCATTGCACCCCAAGTCAACAAGAAGATAACTGTAATGTAATTTTGTAAATTTTATGACTGCTGTAAGTGGAAAAACTTGTAGGACAATTACTGCATGTTCACGTTAAAATTTTCATCTACTTCTAGGACTACAAATAGAGATGAAGAATATTTTTTGCTTATTCATATTAATGTCTTAAACATTTGGATATCTACTAGGTTCTGGTGGCAAGGACTGTATAGCAGGTAAACTCTAGTTATGGAAGTGATTGCTTCAGTAATTCTTCTCTTCTGCATGACATTCAGATGCCAGGTTAAAACATGGGAATGTGAATCATGGGTGCATATACACATGTCCTGATGAATGAAGGCAGAAAATCAGAAATGGAATTGTTACTGAGATGTGCAATGCTTTACATCAGAACTTGGGACACAGAAATCTGCAGAGAAACAAACACAACAAATGCGGGGGGTTCCCCCGGCAGACAACTGTAGAACAGTTGGTGATCACTCCGCTTTTCATGGAGTCACTTAAACTGGCTGTGGACACCAGAAGCAGAGCTAAGTACTGCCGGCAGTTGGCACATTATTGATGACCCCAGAGCATCTATTGCATTTACAATAAGGTTTTCTCTTAATACCTGTCCCCTGCTATTCTGTTTGTAACTTTTATTGTGTAGCAGCAACAGAGTGGACCAGGTGCCTTAATTTCATGTTGCTGTTAGTCATGGTGTCCGCAGCATACATACTGTATAGCCAAATGAGCTGGCAGCTTGGTGGCATTTTATGATTAGTGTTTGTGGTGATAAAATTATGGTTGTGGTATGGTTTTGAGGTACTAGTTTTTTTTGTTTGTTTGTTTTTTTAAGTATTTTTTCACAGATGGGGAAAGTAGCAGCCTACACCTGCTCCGGTGCACTCTGAGAATTGAACAATATAAAGAGTAAGGAATCAGAATGGGACTGGATGACAAGTGATTGAGAGGGATAGAGGTACTAATGACAAATATGGATCACACTGATTCTTGACTGTTAGTGTTCCCAAAGTCATCTTTGTACTGATGCTGTTCTGTCCCTGGCTAATAAATTCATTATGCCTATGTGCAAAAGTGTATATATTAACTTGTATATATTAATTATAGTGCATATAATAATGTTATATATTCTATATATTAATTATAGTGCATGATCTTTATTAATGGATGTGTTTCCAGTGATGTGGCTATTTTTAAACTGCATGTCCTGTGCATACAATAGGAAAATCTTGATGAATTACCATATTAGTGGAAACTGATTTCTTGTTTTCATGATATTCTGCCATAATATACATGGGGGGGGGGGGGGTTACATGTAATTGCACACATTGTGCCTGACATTTACATGTATGTCCTTTACACTCCCACAGTTGTGTGGCAAATAACTTCTTCTGATGCAATTTAACAAATTTCAAAAGGGATTTTGATGTTGGATGGTTGATGGAAGATGCTATGAAGGTGCTCTTGGGAAAACTCAGGGTCTGATATTGAAATGTAGCTCCCTTTTTCCAACATAAACATATGATAAAACACTTGTATTTTATGTGCTCTGTAAAATAGATTTAAAACAACACAAGAACAACATATTAAAAGTATAATGTCAAATCATCTTTCTTGAGATGTGGCCCCATGACAAAACTCTTGTTTGCTTTGACTGATAAGCTATTCCTGCAGGGTCAAACAGCTAAAACTGTCTTGGGAGAAAAATAGGAAAACTGCGTTGAAGCTTTGTTCTTTCACAAAGACCGTTTATAGACTTTAGGATCAATAATAAATAACTTAAAATCCTCAGTTGGCATAAATGCTTCACACAGTCTCCTCCACTGTTACTGTTAATGTTTGGTATCAAGACCCTTATCAAAAAAAACAGCACTTAAAAGAGGGGAATATGATTTTTAAAAAGCAAATGCATGTTAGTTGACCACCATCACTCAAAGGAAACCACAAAGAATTGATCTGACAAGCAGAGATGCATAGAATCCATCTCAACTCTTACTTGCACTCTCCACCAACTAACTTTTCTATGCAGTTTTTGCACAAAGGGCTAAAAAGCAGAAAGGCAGCAGGGGCGAGGTCAAGGGTACCATGTGGACCATTAGCGACAGTATGTCCTCAAGGACCAGAGAGGAATAGCACAGTAGCCAATTACATGTTGTCTTATTTTAACAACTTTATCAAATCATATTTTAGTCATCCTGATCGTAGCACTTCTGTTCCTCTCCCTTCCTTGCGTATTTAACCATTACGTTGACCTTTTAAATTCTGTGTGTTTTTCAGCTGAAGATGATGCCAGTGCCAGTCATTTCTACCCATTATTGCCACTTTTTGCTGTGACACCCATAAATAATGCCAGTCTGCTCTTCTATGTAGTATTCTATACAAGTAGAGTACTGCACAAACCTAAAACGTATAATACTCAGTTTTATTTCTAATAGTTACAGATGTTGATGTTTAATAGGTTGGTTGCAGATGAGTTATTAAATGTGTAAAAATTAGGTTGAGAAATTGTGGTCATTTGTGTGAACAAGTACACTGAAGCATGGCATACTGTACTTATCATTTGTTATAATTATTATAAAAACTTTATTCAGAGCCCTCTCAAGTACTTAACGTTAAGTGATTTTTTTTTTTTATATTTCTTTTCTTACATTTGATATATGTGAATTTTGGTCCTGTTAATATTTTTAAAACGGCATATTCTTAAGATAAAGCACTATACATATTGCCTCCCCTTTATTTTATAGGTTCCTTAATTTCTTTTGTGAAGATATTTCTATGTACAGGTAAAGATTTATAGCAATGGAAAGTATTTTCTTTTAGGAGTGTGCAAGCCTACATTTATAACCCAACTCAGACTTTGTTTTTGACAAAACAATATAATCTTGCACCATTAAAATTTTGGTGGTTTGGTTCTGATGAGGTATTTTGGTGATTTGAATCCATGCAGGAGAGGAGAATACAGCCTGTTTTCCTGCTTCTTTTAATCGCTATCAGTTGCTTTTGCCTGCTCAAGTGTGTACTGCAGTATGTATGAAAGCAGCGTGTATAAATTCTGTGAAAGTACGATTTTTCTTCTAATTAAAGAAAAATACAAAACTGAATTAATAGAAAATCCACTTTGTACTGCAATCTGTAGCATTTACAACAGAGGATAGAATTGAATAGAATGAATAATTATTCAGAAACACTGTATCATTTTGGCATTCAGGATTTTTCAGCCAAGTCGAATTGCTGTTTTATTTCCCGCCCAATTACATGAACCAGATCATCCTTTTCAGAAGCTGGAAATAAGTGTTGTGTAGTCATTCTAAACCGAATCTGTAAATTTTCCCACCACATACAGTACTTGAAATGTAAAATTTAGTACTGTAAGTTTTCATTTAATGTTCTTATCTTAATGTCTTGTAGTTTAACACCTCAAATATAACCAATGTAAATAATTCTCACTTTGAGTTGTCTGATTATATATACTTAAAGTATAAGTTAATTTTTTTTTCAGTCAATAGATCACAATCAAATTGTTTAAAGCTAACAAAATGACAGATTGTAAGAGAAAAACACTGATTTCTTTGGATACTGGATCTTGTCACTTGCAGGTTCAACACTGTTGGCCAGGAAATGCATGGCTCTTCTCAACAGTTAAATGCTGAGCTGAACTAATTGCTCATGCTTGCTTCATAAAGAGTTGAAAAAATGGCCTGTATTGGTTTGCCAGTATGCAGATGTCTGCTTACCTGGCTGTCCCAAAATTTCAATTCTGCAGGACTGTGAACTCTACTCATTGCCTCAGATCTGTAGTGTTAATGTACACAGCAGTATAAACAGTGAATGGCAATATTTTCTGCTGAAGTGTCTGTCCATGTTATTTCAACTCTGGCTTCTCATAGAGGTTTTCATGAAAAGGTTCAAGCTTTTTCTTTTGTTTTTAACTTATTCTTGCTCAACTTGTGTTTTAAATTGTGCAGGTCTCATTTGAAGGTGTTTAGCTTGAGTGTTTTGTATTGCAAACAATCATGAAAGGGAACATGAAGTCCACAAAAATATTCTCCTTTCTTTCGGTTTATGCATCACTCATTTTCCTCACCTGGGTTACATGTCTTTTCCATACTTTCTTAATGTGTGGACATAGCTGAACACAAACTGTAATAAGAATACTGCTTCATTTTGTCATGTCTTATTACCTTTGAGATGTTTAGAAAATAATCCATCTTTATAGCTTAATGCTTTTTGTCAAAATGGTTCATTTTAGAAATCTTAATTGCAAATCACTTCTTTCTCAGGCAAATTCTCAGACCAGTTTTGGACCACATTGGACGAGGAAATCTCTGAAATAATCAGCACAGGTGGGAGCTGTAATACCCCAAGGCCACTTGAGGACTTTAAACCTTAACATCCATGTTTACAAAGTGTGTAAAAGGCTATCCTGAAACAATTTGTGGTGGTAGTGGAGATTTCTAAGGATACATTTCAGTGGGCTTACAAAGTTTGTGTAGTTGTAGAGGTAGTTGTTGTTACATTTACTGTCATTTTCTTTTCTAATTTCAAGTCAAATGAACTTTCAACTGTGATATATTCTGGAGTTACTGGTAGTGAATGAAAATTAAATTTGAAATGGGTTTTGTAATATGTGTATGAATTGTATAATACCTAGGGCTCTCAGAGCTAAATGGGAAACCCAACTTTTACCAATTTGGTGCTCTATTTTATCTTTACATTACATCTTGGTTTCATGTACCAAAGTGCAGTGCCATGAAAATTATTTGCACCCTCCAATTTTCTTTTTGACTTTAAATTTTTGTTCCTTCTCTGTGCTGCACAGACATTTTGTTTGTTTACTTCCTGAACTGAAGACCATTAATAACAAACTGCTTCACATGACCTCTTGTGAACATGAATGATGAAAAACAGTTGGAAATCCTTGTTCTGCCAAAAAGTTTATTTATTTTCCCCCCACATTAAAATTTTTGTATTTTAACCAGAGTTTTGTAAGACTTTGGGTTGGTTATGGATATCTGGGCTTAGCGGGCAAATTCTGTCCTGTTCATTTGAACAGAATCTGGTCAGTGGTGCCTCCGGTTCCATAAACTTATTGATGCATAGACATTTACAGGTCTGCAGTATTTTAGGTGGCTCCCAGGATTGTATATTAGTGGCAATCTGCAGATGCCACTTTCAAAAAATACTCTGGAACATAAGTTGGATCACTGACCTCATAACTACTGCATACATAAGCAAGAAATAACTGGTAGTAATTCAGACTAAATAAGAAACTAATAAGGCTACAGTACCATACATAAATAAGCAATTAGATGTCAATTTTTTTGGTTTAATATGAAAAATTATAGCATGTTCTTAAGTTGCATCTTTGCATTGTAGTCCTACAATACACTTAGCAACCAAAAGAGATTAAGTGCGCAGGTGGAACAGTCAGCATGCCATGCTACCATCAGTAATCACAATTGAGAACTTTTGGCCTAGAAAATTGATTCTCAACGCTGTTCCTCAAGGATCTCAAGTTAGTCCTGTGAAATCAAATTTATCTTGATCCATGAAAGCAAAAGTACATTTATGCAATGTTTATTTACTTGGTCATTGCCAAAACTTAAACAAAATTGAGTAACTTGAGGCTGATAGATTGCTTAATCACATAAAACATTACAGTGGTTAATTTTATTCTTCTTATTGGAGAAAATTAAGCAGCCTTTTTGTTTTTAAAAATTCCAAGTTTTTTTTTTTTTTTTAAATAAAAATTCAGATTCAACACTTTCAGAAAAGTAGTAGACTCCCCAGCAGCAAATACTATTGATTTAACCTTGTTACAATGAGGAGCTTCATAAGCATGATTGCCTAAACCAAGATGGACAATAAATTAGGCTGTACAGGGAATGGCCTGAGCTATGGCTGAAAACCATTGCTGAAGAAATCATAAAATGAGTCTGTCTGTTAAATGACGTATAGGTTAGACCCGTTTAATTTATCTTTCTTTGAACTAAAGGGTTAGGGTTTTGGTAAAATGTACATTATAAAAGTATTAATTTTTTGTTTGTGTTTACAGTAAATGTCCAGGTAAGGCAAAAACCTGTTTCCTAATTTATGAGTAGTAAATGAGCTTTTTGGGTATTAGTTTTTTTTTTTTTTTATTGTTTTATTGAGGTCTCACAGAAGAACCCCAGCAGATAAGCAGTGCTTCAGTGAAGAGGAACTTTTCAGCCCAAGTCACACTGCAATAGACCTACATGATGTTTAAACAGAAACAGGTACACAGAGGCTCTGCTGGTCATGGGGTGCCTAAAGATTTACAGTATGCTATGGTAAATCAAAGGAATTTAACTGGGCGTATAACTACATATAAAATATTTTGAGTATCCACAAATTATGATATTGTTCCCCAATATGACGGGGTTGTATTAGAAACTGATGCCCATTTTGAGGCATAAAGATAAGTCATATAGATTGTACTGTTTATAATGTGAAATAACTATAGTGCTGTTAGCAGCACCAGCTTATTGTCAGAAATTTTAAGTTCTTGGGTGCTGTTTGTTGTGGTTTGCAGTTGATGTTGCAAGAAGTTAATGAAGAGACAAAGGAATCTTTGTATTTTGGTTGTGTAGATCCATTGATATCGTTGGTTCCTTGCATTAGTTTAGGTGAGTATGTGGCTTAGAGCATTTCAACTCTTTTTGCCCCTTTACTCTGTTTTGGATGATGAAGTCAGTACTCCACCTGCTCATTTTATAGCTCATTTTTGAAATATGTTCTTTACTCCTTATACTAACTTTTTTGGTACATGCTGGATGCCATAAGTAAACTATAAAAATGTATGCTAAATCCTATTTGTGCTTGTTAAATTTTAATTGTTTGCAAAACTATTCTTTAAGGGAATTTTACATTTTCCAGGAGTGGCCACTTACCTAAAGTTGAATTGAAATAGACAAGTTTTTCTCAGCAAGAAAGTGTTTGATGCAGAATTACTTGTAGCTACATTTAAGCATTAACTCAATTTAAAACATAAAATAACTGAGATCCCTTTGTGGTAAACTTGTGGTGGTTAGGAAGGGCACTGTAACCACCTGCTTTTACACTAAGTGCTTGTCGCTGTGATAATGTGCACGGTCATTGTCCCTAATTGACACCGGCTAGAGGTGTCCGAGCTCCTGCCACTTGCTTCCTGTCCCTGCAGTGATTCACCTTTTGGCTGTTACCCTGCAGTGATGAAAGCTTGGCTGAGGCATAATGCAAAGTAATTTGAAATAAAAGCAGTTCAGCAGCTTCCTCCATTTGTGGTCATCTGTTTGGTTCTTTTGCTCTAATATTAGGGAGTTAGAAAGTGGAGGGTCATTTCTGACTGATGTGGATATCAAACTTTATACATGAGTGCTGTGTTAAGCATTCTAGAAAAGTAGCTGGTGGGAACCTCAGAAAATTTGTATGGCTTTTTAACATGAAGCTAATTACAATTACAGCACTGTGCTTCTGATAACTTGGGATTGTTTTAATGAGTTAAACATATTGGTCCTTTAATGCATCACTTGTCTATTTTTTTTGTGTGTGTGTGTGTGTGTGTGTGAGAGAGAGAGAGAAAGAGAGACACCAATGCCAGTCGATCAGAGCACCACTTCAAAGGTGCTCAAATACGTAAAATTTGTATATGCCCAAAAATAGGTTTCAATGTTTGATTTTTTTTTTTTTTTTTTTCTCCCCCCCTCTCTCTATTCTTTCTGGAACATTTTTCCCAATGGTCCATAAATTTGAGGTCCACTAAATCGAGAATTTACTCTACTTCCGTGCAAATTGTTTTTGTGCTTGTAGTATTTTTAAATTTTGTAATTATGGGCATGTACATATCATGCATTTTGTGATGTATCTGGGCACCTCACCAGTGAAATAACCTGGTGTCACCGTTGGTTTATGGCCATATCGGGCACCCTGCCGACTTAAACCCACAGCTTGGTTCTCATGATCCACAACCACCCAGCTGTCCTCTCCACAGCCTCAGCAATAACGTTCATAGCCTTCCTACGCTGACTGCCTGTGATTCCCAACTTTTGAGTGGAATTACTCCACCAGCTCTTCATACCTCGTCAGTTTGCTTTCATACACTTCTTCTGTCCATTTTTTTAAAGAAACTATAAGCTGCCACAAGATGACTTCTTCAGAAGCCTCTGACACCAGCACAATATTTCTGACAGTGGCAGGAGTCTGGGCTGCCTCCCTAAGTCAACTATCAGTATTTTATCATCACAGAAACCCTGACCTGACACTGAGTGATGATTTTACTCCCCTCACCTTCCTTCAGAAATGTTTTGCCACCCCATAGGTCCTACTGTGCAGTAGTCCCAGACTAATGGACTCCGGTCACCACCTTAAACACTCGATCATGGCACCAGAAATAATGGATCTTACTTAACACTTTTGGGCAGCTGCTGATGTCATTTACTGATGATACTTTCTTTGAACTTAATGGGCATGATGGAGAATCAGGTTTTCATCACCAGTTCAGGTAAACTTTTTGACAGTAAACTCTTTGTGTCAGAAATGTAATATTATGAAGCAGAATATTAGCACATGGTAACACTTAGCACATAAGATTTTGCATTCAAGCATTTGTTCTCACCTAGTCCACAATCACTGCCAATTACATTCATGTCATCCAAGTAAAAAATTTCTGCTAATTTTTGGAAGCTGCTAGTCTTCTTCAATCTGCTGTCAAACCAGTTGACTAAGCTCTACCCTGGCATCTCAAAGGGACTGAATAAATGTGTATTCCCTATGCTAAAGTGGAACTTATCAGTATGCTTTTCCTTTCTTAGCAACAGCTATTTGGACTTGTTGGCATAAAGCTCATCCTAGCCAGCATGTCTCTCCATCTCCTGGAAATTCTGCTTACATCCTGGGACAGACATTGGAGTAATCGCAGTTTAACTAATGATAACAACTATGTCGCTGTCAGTTATAGGATAAATAGATTTTCAAGGTAAACAGCCATATTTCAGCTTAATACGCTGCATGCTAAATCAGCTGTTACTTGCTATGTTCACGCTAGTACGAGGACAGCCGTATGACCAGATGAGACCGTAAAGCATAATATCAAAGTGTACACTAATTCATTCCATATTTACTGGTATTTTGTGTTTTAGGTATATTGATGACTACTAAATTGCCTGTAGTATGCTTATGTGTGGCTGCCCTCCAGTAGACTAGTACACTGAGGTGCCAGTTTTAGGTAAACCCCCAGCATCACATAAATTGTAAGTCACACATTGCATAAATGTGGTGTGAGGTATTAATCAGGTGGACCAGTGTTTCTACCTTCAGTTAGTGTTCAACTGAGTGTTGGAATGGGCAAAACAAATGACCTTAGTGACTTTAAACGTGGCATGATAGTTTGCTGCTAGGTGTATCGGTTCTAGGATATGTCTGTTGTCTTTGGCTTTCCACGCTCAACTGTTTTAAGGGTTTACTGTGAATGGTAAAAAAAAATGACAAATAGTTTCCATGATAACAATCCTGTGGTTGAAAGCAGCCTATTGATCAGAGGGTCAAAGGAAAATGGTGAGAAATGTGGAACAAAACAGGCCACAACTAAGGACTTTGTGTTCGAATTCAACACTGCTGTGCAGATTGTCATCTCAGAACACACAGACTTTGTCCCAAATGGGAATCAACAGATGAAGACCTGGCGCTGATATTGCCAATGAAGAGTTAGGAGAAAGTGCATCTCCAGTGGGCACAGAAGCATCAAAACTGGAATGTTGATGAGTTGGGGAAAAAATTGCCTGGTTGGATGAATTCAGGGTCTTCTTGCATTGTGTTAATGGAAGGGTCAGAATTTGGTGCCAATAGTAGAGGTGACAGTGCTTTGGTGTGGGGGATGTTTTCCAAGTACAATTAAATGTCTGAACATGGTTGCTAAGCAAGCTCATCCCATCATGGCTAAAGCGCAACCACGCTTGGATATAGACTTCCAGCACAACAAAACACCATGTCACAAGGCAAACGTCATCCCCATGTGGCTCCTGGAACATGTCAACCAGTTCATATTGCTTCACTTACCTGCAAAGAACTATGGTTCAGTGGGATATGGTGGAAAGGGCTGTTAGCAAGAAGTCTGTCTAGCCATATAATTTGCAGAAACTGTGCAAAACAATCTTTTCTGCATGGTCCAACATTCCTATACATTCAGAACCTTGTAGTATCCATGTCCAAATGAATTCATGTTGTTTTGAAAGCCAAGGGAGGCACTACTAGATAGGTGTACCTAATAAACTGGAAACTTGCTGTGTTACATCTAGGGTGCACCCTATATAGCCTTGTTCCCTAAACATTAGTCAAAATCTTGTACATATGTATTTCAATGTAGGTATCATTCTTTGAGGCCACTTGTGATTCTCGGTACATGTAGTTAAAAAAAAAAAAAAAAAACGGAGCAACAAAGGTCTTGTTAGACCACATATTGAGTATGATTATGAATTTGTTTTTTTTTATGGTTATTTAAATTCTATACTGATGCATACTGGGTGTAATGCAAAATGTCCAGTTGAGTTTTTTTTTTTTTTTTTAATTTTTATATATATACATTACTCTGGTTCTACATTAATCTGTGACCCAAGGGACTGGGTGGGAAGAATGGATTCAGTGACATTTTCCAGTGATTGAGGATTTTTGAATGGAAGAATGGAAACAATGAATTAAAGTTTGTAACATGTCTATGACCTGACTTCTAGAAATCTTTTTGGAATTACTGCACAGAGATAAAAATGTGTTGCAGGGATAATTGTAAACTTATGCAGATGTTGACATAATTTTAAAAGCTTTAAATTGTTTCCTTATTGTAGCTGGATTGTTTAGATTTTATGTGTTCTAGCTATAGGAAAACGCAGTAAGCCATATATAAAGCACTTATGGAGAAATTAGTTTAAAATTGAATGCATAATTATTACAATGAAGTGCCTTCAGCAGTACAATTGTACATCTGGGAAATGTGTATCCATCTAACTAGTGTTGTCTCTGTGTGGCCATTATGAAATCTCTACAAGTTGAGAGTAACTGGGCTTGAGTTTTTTTCACTTTGTATGGAAAAAAAAAAAACTGTTGCTGTTGGCATTATATTATCATTAAGTTGCCTTGGCAATCCTCTGAACACTCTTGAGCTTGATTGTGGATTTCTAAAGATCAAGGCATTCTGAATATTTTTATTCATATTTTCATGTTATGCAGTATGCAATTTATATATTCAAGGGTATTCTAAATTTTTGTTTTTTCTCTCTCTCTCTTCCAGGAGTCCCTTTAGGCCTCTCAAGAGTAAGAGCCTGTTTGGCATTTGGTGCACAAGGACAAAAGCAGAATGACATCATGAATCTAACTGAAGAAATACCTTTTCCTTGCAACGATTCATAATATATATATATTTTTTTTTCCTCAAGTTCCTCTGGCATATTTCTCGTAGATGACTGCCTGCTGCCTTGTCTTTTCACTCTGTCCTTTATAGTGCTCTTCTTCATTGAGAGGAGACAAAATATTAGTGCCACAAAATGCAAATTTATATGGAACAGATTACGCATGGATCAGGAAGTAACTGAATTATCAAATAAGTATTAATGTATTCAAACAAACGAAACAAATGTAATAAAGTGAGACATTGCAGTATATATCTTTAAAGCTTTTGATGGATGCACCACTCTGGCCTGCTCTCATAGACTTTTAGGCATGGCAGGATGAATGCTGGAGTGCAATGATGATGGCAAAAAAGCAAGACGTCCGGTCGCCCATGTACAACCTTGTTGTGGTGGGTCTGTCAGGGACAGAGAAAGAGAAGGGACAGTGTGGTGTGGGCAAGTCCTGCCTGTGCAACCGCTTTGTCCGGCCGAGCGCTGATGATTTCTATCTGGATCATACATCTGTGCTGAGCACCAGTGACTTTGGTGGTCGTGTAGTCAACAATGACCATTTCCTGTATTGGGGAGAGGCATGCCGTACTTTGGAGGAAGGGCCTGAGTGCAAGATGCATGTGGTGGAGCAGACTGAGTTTATTGACGACCAGACCTTCCAGCCACATCGCAGTACTGCCTTGCAGCCCTACATTAAGAGAGCTGCCTCTGCTAAATTGGCTTCTGCTGAGAAACTGATGTATTTCTGTACCGATCAGCTTGGTTTGGAGCAGGACTTTGAGCAGAAACAGATGCCAGAGGGTAAACTCCTCGTGGATGGCTTTTTGCTCTGTGTGGATGTGAGCCGGGGCATGAATCGAAACTTTGATGACCAGATGAAGTTTGTCACCAATTTGCACAATCAGTTGGCAAAAACAAAAAAACCCATTGTGTTGGTTCTCACTAAATGTGATGAGGGCGTTGAGCGCTACATTAAGGACTCGCATACTTTTGCCTTAGCTAAAAAAAACCTGCAGGTGGTAGAGACATCCGCACGCTCCAATGTCAATGTGGACCTGGCCTTTGTCACTTTAGTGCAGCTCATTGACAAGAGCAGGGGCAAGCCCAAGATTATCCCGTATTTTGAAGCACTCAAACTGCAAAGTCAGCAAATTGCCTCTGCGAAGGATCGCTACGAATGGCTGGTAAGCCGCATTGTGAAGAACCATAATGAAACTTGGCTTAACATCAGCAGATGTATGCAGACTTCCTCAGAATACCGGGAGTATGTATTCCTGGAGGGCACAGCTAAGGCTAAGAAACTCTTCCAGCAGCATGTGTTTCGTCTAAAGCAAGAGCACATAGAAAGGCGGCGCAAGAACTATCTAACAGCTCTACCACAGGCACTGAACTCTTTGGTACCTAATTTGGATGAGATTGATCATTTGAGCTGGTCTGGTGTACAGAAAGTCCTAGAGACTAAACAACAGTTTTCCAACTGGTTTGTGGTGCTTGACGATACTCCGTGGGAGGAAACATCGCATATTGACAACATGGAGGATGACCGCATTCCACTGGACTTGTTGGAGACCTCTGCAGCAGAGAATATCTATGACATGCATTTGGAGCACCTGCGCAGTGAGCGTAAGAGAGCAGAAATGCGGCAGGAATTCAAGGCAAAGCTGATCTCTTCACCTTTTATAACTGCTGGTAAGCCTTGGGAGGAGGCACGCAGCTTTATCATGAATGAAGACTTCTATCAGTGGTTACCAGAGACAGAGTACCTGGATATCTACAATCGGCACCAAAAGGAAATCATTGACAAGGCTAAGGATGACTTCCAGGAGCTTTTGTTGGAGTACTCTGAGCTCTTCTATGAGCTAGAATTGGATGCTAAGCCTAGCAAAGAAAAGATGGGAGCAATTCAGGAGGTTTTGGGGGAGGAGCCCCGTTTCAAGGCCCTCCAAAAGCTGCAGGCAGAGAGGGATGCCCTGGTTCTAAAACACATTCACTTTGTGTACCACCCCACAAAGGACACATGCCCAAGCAGCCCACAGTGTATGGACACCAAATTTGAGCAAATCCTGGCCTCACGCTTCCCTACTCGATATTCCTTTTTTGATGGAAAGTCCCAATCAAGTGAGATAAAAGCAGAGCGCATCAATTTGGTGATCCTAGGTAAGGATGGCTTGGCCAGAGAACTAGCAAATGAAGTTCGGGCCCTATGTACTAATGATGACCGGTACATGTTTGATGGGAAAATGTATGAGTTAGCACTGCGGCCTATTGAGGGAAATGTTCGCCTTCCAGTTAACTCCTTCCAAACAGCCACATTTACCCCACATGGCTGCCTGTGTCTTTATAACTCTAAAGAGTCTCTGTCGTATGTCGTGGAGAGCATTGAAAAGTTGCGAGATTCCACGCTTGGCCGAAGAGTCAACAGTTTAACCCAGCTTCCTCTGTCTCTTCTTTTGGTCACCAAAAGAGGTGTGGGCTCAATTAGTGACATTGGTGGAGAGACAACCCAGAGCTTAATGGCACAAGGGCAGCAGGTCGCCAGCAAACTGCAGTGCACTTTTTTAGACCCTGGCTGTCCTGGCATAGGTTATGGGCGTAATGTAAACGAAAAGCAGCTGAACCAAGTATTGAAGTGTCTCTTGGATTCCAGGAGGAAACCGAATTTGGGCAACAGTTCACCACCCCTTCCACCACTTCCTTCTGGTGTTAGAGACTTACGCCACCAGCACAGTTTGGAGGCAGATTTGCGCATTGTTATGTGCCTGATGTGTGGCGACACGTTTGATGTCGACCAGCTTCTTTCTCCGTTTTTGTTACCCCAGCATTGCCGACCAATGTCCAGCTTGTCTAGCGGCACTTCAGTGTTGCTGGAGTTAACTGTGGGAGGCCAGCAGCAGACTATCGAACTCTCCTTGCTTTCGTACCACTCATCTTTCTCATTGCGCAAGAGCCTACTAGTACATGGCTACATTGCTGTGTACTCAGCCCACCGAAAGGCCTCCCTTGAGACGCTGTGTGCTTTCCTGTGTGAAGTACAAGACATAATTCCAGTGCAGTTGCTTGCAGTCGGAGAGACCCAGGCAGAGCTTACGGACTACGAGGTTGCAAGAGAGCAGCTTATCCAGGGGGAAGAACTAGCACATGAGATTGAAGGCCACTTTAGCACTGTGGTCTGTGGGCCCGGTGGGGTAGTTGGTGGCTTGCACAGAATAGACCTGCTTCAATCATTCTTCAAAAATGTTGTGGAGAAGCATACCATTGTGGAGGCAACACATATGTATGACAATGTTGTCGAGGCATGCAGTACCAACGAGAGCGTTTACTCTCCTCGATGTGGCTCACCTAGCCCTGTCACTGCACTAGTGGACTCAGAGGATGACGTAGAATCTTCACCACCATTCCCCACCTTGCGGGATGATAATGCCAGCAGCATCTTCAAATTACCTGATTTAGAGTCCAGTGATACTTTTTCTGTTATCTCAGAAATCAGCTCGTTCGAAAGCAAACTCAACAACAAGGTCCCACCGCAAGTGCGTCCCAAGCCAACTGTCACTTTCGACTTTCGCAAGGTTAATCTCAATCCTTACATCGACCCAGTAGGTAATCGCAAATCATTGCCTACCACTGTGACCTGGCCCCAAGGAGGAGATGTTGGATATGACCCTTCAGACTATGCTGAGCCAATGGATGCAGTTTCCAAACCAAGGCTCACTGATGAAGAGAACATTTACTCAGTGCCTCATGATAGCACACAGGGCAAGATCATTACCATACGTAACGCCAACAAGATGCATTCCAATGGTGGAGGTAACGGATCTGACAGTGAGGCTGACAGCAATTCGCTTGAGCGCAGACATAAGCTGTCTGCTGTGGGAGTCAAGCCTAGGCTGTACCGTGACCGATCAAAGCGCCTGGGCAAGTTCAGCACCTTCCGTACCAGCTTCTCCATCGGTAGTGACGATGAGCTGGGGGTTGTACCAAAGGCCAAGGAGGATGAGGCAGGTGCGCAGAAGGCGGACAACTCTCTGAACGAGGAAGGTGAAGATCCCAAAAGGAGGAACATTCTGCGAAGCCTGCGTCGAACTAGCAAAGTATGTATATCGGTGCATAGTTGTTGTATTCCCTCAATCTACAAACATAATGCGTTTCTGTAAAACTATTTGTAAGCCGTAACCAAAGTCCTTTAACGTCAATGTTAGTTTAGATTAGATAAGACATGGGAGCACAAGAGCACGTTAGGCAGGCTGCCATCTGTGACGGTGCCGGAACTACTACATTTAAGTAATTACTCATTTACATTTAAGCCAAGTTTCATTGAAAAATCGAGAATATAGACTTCACTTGTACACAGTGGTGGCCACTGAACATACTCACCTTTGAAGTTCTTAAACACACTGAACACTGTAAAGGTTAATATTTTGCCTGAAACTCCTCATAACAGTTAAACAACAATTTACACACATTTTTTTCTAAAGGGATCAGAATGAATACACCAAAATGGTATTACCAGCTATCCAACACGACAGTTATAATCTTTCCATTTTTCACCACTGTGCCTAAACCTCTTCATTTAATGCTATTGCAACAGTAGAAGAGCCACAGCTCAGTTGTATTTATGGTTAATGATTGCATTTCCCATAACTCCTAGGTTTGCGATGCAGTATGCATAGAGAAGTAAAGATGCGGCATTCTCCAAATCTGTTTATTTCAGGTGCAACAATCTGCACATTTATTCTGCCAACGCCTTGAACATGTCCACCACAGATACAGTGTTGCTGAGAATGAAGGGGCAGTTCCTTCTGAAATTCACTACCATCTTCACAGATTTCAGTGTATTCAGCTCCAGATTGTTCTGACTGCATAATAATAATAATAATAATAATAATAATAATAATAATAATAATAATAATAATAATAATGTCAAAATGGATATAATACAGCAGAGACCTAAATAACTAAAATATAATTATTCTAAACTCCGTAGCTGTGCATTTTTGTTTCACTCAAAAATATAAGCAAGGCTCCAGAGCATTACAAGCTCCACACAGAATGGTGACTCCTTCCCATCATCCTTTACTGTGAACTGTACAAAATGTTACAATTTTGTAAAAAAATTGTGTATGGTGCTAAGTCTCTTGTGTTAATTATGATTTAGTAGGATATTGTTTTTAAGTATTTGTAATATTGGGTTGCCCATCCCCATTCTGGCTCTGGTGTTAGGTGTAATCCATGCATTTGTGCACACTGAGGGTGAAAATTAGGTATTCCTGTTCATGCTGTGCTTTGTGGACAAGAGTAAAAGGCACATGCAAATAAATACCATGAAAATGGCATGTGAACTTCAAATCAGTAGTCCATTATTGCAGGGGTTAGCATTTGTAAATTGAAGTGGCAGAACTATCTGAGACTTGCAGCAAATTTTCATATTTTTCATGTTTGTAAATCAAGGGATGGTTGTACACAAAATACATTACTGAAAAAATAAATACATGCTTAACAAGTAATTTGCTTGAATAAACTAGTCATTTTAAACAAGCTTTTACAATACATTTTCTAGTTATTTAATTCTGTATCATTTTTAATAATAACTCAATATCTTGTGTAACATTAAAAAGACTTGACAAACAATACATATATTTAGGACTCAGTTCATTTGGATACAGGCATAGTGACTTTCATTCTAAGAATGAAGAAGAGGTTAATCTCCCTGTCTGTTAGTCTGGAGTGAGAAAATACCATTTATAATGCCTTAATTGCTTGGTTTTAATTACTTTGTCTGAACCAAAAAAGAGCTTTGCAAATGAAGTATTTAAAATGATGACTTTGTAGGTGGCTGTTAGATGTTTTATCTCTACATGGAGCCTTGTGTTTCCATGAAAGAGGGGTATGCTATATATGAGCCTCTCTACATTCAAGATGTAGATGTGTTGTTAGTTGGAGATCTTTAGGATCTGAGCTTTGTTCATTGTGACAGAGAGTAGCCTTTTTTCCAGCCTTTCCAACCATCTCTCGTGTGGCAAAAGGCACATTTTGAAATCCTTCATCACATATCTACATGTTAATCTCAGCAGTGTTCAATTGGAGGTTTATTTTTTAGCCTTCATTACAGTTTAGCAAAGAAGGATGGACTGAAGTAAGAGGAAAACAAGAGTGTGTAATGCAATGTAAGGTTGTTTTGAAGAGACTGCTGTGTATTTTAATGCCACTGAAGGCGGTTTTGTAACATTGCCTTGTTCATTATTGTTAAATATCCTGGCTTCTCCTCTTTTAAACATTATCATTACAAGAAGTCTAAAATTACAGACTATTGATGACCAAAGTCAGTTTTACAGTAAGTCACTATCAACAGAAGTTCATGAGTATGCATTTTCCTTGTGGTCTTCCCATGGTTTTGCATCTTCAAAAATTCATCCTAAAAGTATAATCAATACCTGTAAACACTGTGGAAGCCAGTTGAATGAATGTGGTAGTTTCATAGTCCAGTTTTGGTGCACATCTGTCAAGTAAATGCAGGTCCTATTCTGTCTGCTACACCCAGAATTTTTGGAAAATAGTTATGTTATATAGAAATGGGAAATGCTGTTGAAAATACAGTAGCGAATGTTTGTGTTTTTGAAGATTTTAATTTCATTGTCAACTAAAATGAAGACCATGATAAAGTAATGCATAATTTTATCTGAAATAAGGCAATGCTGCTTTTAACTCATCACTGTTTGTGTAGTTGGTGCTGACAATGTGAATGAAGAATGAGGCATAGAATTTGCATCGCTTTTATGAGTAAAATACATTTGCTTCTCTCATCAGAGGCTCAGTAAAATGGTAGAACTGCATAGTTAATGATTCAAGGTCAGCTGTGGGAAATGTAGTAATCCAAGTACTCTTTGTCTTTCCATCACCTCTTCTAGCAGAAACCACGTCCAAAGCCTCGACACTCCATTTCCAAACCCCTAGAGAGCAGCTACTTTGGGCTTCCTCTGGTCAATGTTGTGTCCCCTGATCGACCCATTCCGCTCTTTATTGACAAGTGCATACGTTACATTGAGGCTACAGGTAAGCAACACGCATTTAAAAATTTTTTTTTTTTATTCCATACAGAATGTTTGGAATAAATTGCCGATATAATTTATAATCACTTTTATTTTGACTGATTGAACTCCACATACCAGTCAATACAGGGAAATGCAGAGTAAGTGCCAGTAAGCAAAGGTAAGAGGTACAGAAGTACAGTAATACCCCAGCTGGTGCTCGTTCCTAGAAAGTGGAGTACTAATTGAATTGGGAGCAAACGGTAGTTTTAACATGACAGTATATTTTTTTGATGACAAAAGAAACATGAATACAGTGGAACACTGAACTTTTACTGAATTTTATCAGAATAACAAAATTATTTATTTTGCTCATTGTATTGTACACACCTGTGAAAACATGTAAGGATCTGCAATGAAAAGACAGTAAAAATGCAATTAAGGGGGATTGGATTGGCGTTTCCCTCCTCCTCAGCTGGTCAGCATCCTCAGTGTGTGCTTTGTTACAGTAACTCAATAATTTTGTGTCTACTGCGACCTCATCCTGAAAGTTATGCGCTGTCTTTGCTAACTGCTAGTTGCATTCACTTGCTCAATGTTTTGTATCAGATGGCATCATATAAAAAACACATTTTGTATGTACAGAGTTGATTGGGTGCACCTACTGTATCTAGTAGTGTGATGTCCTTTGGCCTTCAGAGCAGCTTGAATTTGTCTGTGCATGCATACTAAACTACGCTGGATGCACTGTGCAGGACTATCGTACAATCCGGAGATGATCTCTTTGTATAGATGCTGCACAGGCTTTCCTCGAACAGCCGTTTCCATCCCACCCCTAAGATGCTCAGTAGGGTGGAGATGCAGTGACTGAAGCACTGAAAAGTCGCTGTCATGATCCTGGAACTGCTTGGTGACATTACGTGTTTTGTGACATCACGCCCACTCGTGCTGGAAGAGCCACATCTGAGTGTGGGGAAAAATTGTAGTCATGAAAAGATGAACCTTGTCAGCAACGATTTTCAGATGCCATTCACAGGTCCCAGGAAAATGTTCCCTACACCGTCATCGGCTCGTACTGTTGACACCAGGACAACTCCATAGATCCACGTGACTTGTTCCAAATACCAATCCTTCCATCAGTACGATGGAAAAGGAAACTGGACTCTTCTGAGAAGTAGAGCCGGGCTTGCAATTAGGAAAATGAAGGCAGGTGCCTAGAGCCCCAATAATCCTAGAACGTTATTTGTTATACTGAAATGGCAAACATACCAAAATTGCAGCCATTGTTATTAATTTCAGTAGCCAACCATCAGTGTGGCGTTCCCCTTCAGTCTAGGCTGTAATGGATTTCATGTTGTTTCGTTACAGTGCAGACTGACGGTACCAGCGCTAACAGCACGCCCAGGGAATCGAGCTCATAGTGGGATTGCATGAATCTTGCACACACTATTTTATATACTATTGTAGTGTGTAGTATTTTAACAGTATCACTACACAGCCGTTGCAGGTTGGAATGAGCAAAGTGGCCATTAGAATGTTAACCCAGTCTGGGACAGAACAAAGCAGTTGGCGATTGATGGTGGGTACAAATACACAGTTTGCTTTTGACAGTAAAAGCAAGTTATCCCCATTTTGGTTTTAATTATTGCACATCCTCTCATGCACACAAATTAAAACACTGGTAAATGGCTGCTAAATTTAAACCTGTGTTAAAATTTGCATACTCATCAAATGGGTTTAACAACAGAATCCTGTCAAAGCCATTTCGGTGAGTATGCAAATTTTAACACAGGTTTAGATTACATTTATTACATTTATTGTAAGTGAAGAGAGCACTGCTTTACTACCCAACATCGCTGTCAAGAATAAGGAAAACAGCAGAATCCTGTCTTCAGTATTCTTGATAGCAATGTTAGGCAGTAAAGCAGTGCTCTCTTCACTTAAAATAAATGTGGAGCCCTAATGTCTACAAAGTTATGGATTTATATCCAAGTTTTTAAAGCAACATTTATTCCCCAAACCTTGTTAGTTATGTCACTGCTTTTAACAAATTTAGCATAAAGTTTTTTTTTTTTACACCCCCCCCCCCCATTAATATTCAAATTGGGCACTTGTGATGTGTCAGGTTACTGTTAAAGTACTGTAACCTTCTTCTTCTTCTTTCGGCTGCTCCCATTAGGGGTCACCACAGCGGATCAATTGTTTCCACTTCTTCCTGTCCTCTGCATCTTTCGCCGTCGCACCCACCACCTGCATGTCCTCCTTCACCACATCCATAAATATCGTCTTAGGCCTTCCTCTCTTCCTCTTGCCTGGCAGCTCCATCCCTAGCATCCTTCTACCGATATATCCAGAATCTCTCCTCTGTACATGTCCAAACCAATGCAATCTCGCCTCTCTGACTTTGTCTCCAAACTGTCTAACCTGGGCTGACCCTCTAATATACTCATTTCTAATCCTCTAGCTCTGCCTCCTGTCTTTTGATCAGTGCCACCATCTCCAACCCATAAAGCATAGCTGGTCTCACTACCATCTTATAGACCTTCCCTTTCACTCTTGCTGGTACCCTTCTATCACAAATCACTCCTGACACTCTTCTCCACCCACTCCACCCTGCCTGCACTCTCTTCTTCACCTCTCTTCCACGCTCCCCGTTACTTTGGACTATTGATCACAAGTATTTAAATTCATTCACCTTCGCCAACTCTACTCCCTGCATCCTCACCACTCCTATGTCCTCCCTCTCATTTATACACATGTATTCTGTCTTAGTCCTACTGACCTTCATTCCTCTTCTCTCTAGAGCATATCTCCACCTCTCCAGGGTCTCCTCAACCTGCTCCCTACTCTCACTACAGATCACAATGTCATCCACGGTGACTCCTGTCTGATCTCATCTGTTAACCTGTCCATTACCAGTGTAAATAAGAAAGGACTCAAACCTGATCCTTGATGTAATCCTACCCCCACCTTGAAAGCACCTGTCACTCCTACCGCAGACCTCACTACTGTCACACTGTCCTTGTATATATCCCGTACCACTCTTACATACTGTACTTCTCTGGCACACCTGACTTCCTCATACAATACCACCACTCCTCTCTAGGTATCCTGTCATATGCTTTCTCTAAGTCCACAAAGACACAATGCAACTCCTTCTTACCTTCTCGGTACTTCTCCATCAACACCCTCAGAGCAAACATCTCATCTGTAGTACTCCTTCTCGGCATGAAGCCATACTGCTGCTCACTAATCATCACCTCCCTTCTTAACCTAGCGTCCACTACTCTTTCCCACAACTTCATGCTGTGGCTGATCAATTTTATCCCTCTGTAGTTACTACAGCTCTGCACATCACCCTTATTTGTAAAAATTGGTACCAGTACATTTCTTCTCCACTCCTCAGGCATCGTCTCACTTTCCAAGATTCCATTAAACAATCTGGTTAAAAACTCCACTGCCATCTCTCCTAAACACTTCCATGCTTCCACAGGCATATCACCTGGACCAACAGCCTTTCCATTCTTCACCCTCTTCATAGCTGTCCTAACTTCCTCCTTGCTAATCCATTGCACTCCCCTATTCATAATCCCTACATCATCCAACCTTCTCTCTCTCTCTCTTGCTCTCTCATTCTCTTCATTCATCAGCCCCTCAAAGCACTCTTTCCATCTGCTCAACACACTCTCCTCGCTTGTGAGTACATTTCCATCGTTGTCCTTTATCACCCTAACCTGCTGCACATCTTTCCCAGCTCGGTCCCTCTGCCTAGCCAATCGGTACAGGTCTTTTTCTCCCTCTTTAGTGTCCAACCTCTTATACAATTCACCATAAGACTTTTCTTTAGCCTTTGCCACCTCTCTCTTCACCCTACGCCTCATCTCATTGTACTCCTGTCTACATTCTTCATATCTCTGTCTATCCCACATCTTCTTTGCCAGCCTCTTCCTCTGTATACTCTCCTGTACTTCTTCATTCCACCACCAGGTTTCCTTGTCCTCCTTCCTCTGTCCTGATGCCACACCAAGCACCTTTCTAGCTGTCTCCCTTACCACTTCTGCTGTAGATGGCCAGCTCACTGGTAAGTTTTCACTGCCACCCAGTGCCTGTCTTAATTCCTCCCTGAACTCCACCTTATACTTTTCCTTTTTCAACTTCCACCATTTGATCCTTGGTTCTGCCCTCACTCTCCTTCTCTTTTTGATCTCCAATGTCATCCTACAAACCACTGTCCTATGCTGCCTAACCACGCTTTCCCCTGCCACCACTTTGCAGTCTACAATCTCCTTCAGTCTTGCCCTCCTGCATAAGATATAATCCACCTGTGTGCATCTTCCTCCACTCTTGTACGTCACCCTGTGTTTCTCCCTCCTCTTAAAATATGTTTACCACAGCCATGTCCATCCTTTTCACAAAATCCACAACCATCTGACCTTCTGCATTCTTCTTCTTGACACCATACCTACCCATCAGCTCCTCATCTCCTCTGTTCCCTTCACCAACATGCCCATTTAAATCCATTCCAATCACCACTCTCTCTCCCTCGGGTACACTCTTCACCACTTCATCCATATCACTCCAGAATTCTTCTTTCTCATCCATCTCACACCCAACTTGCAGGGCATATGCACTAACAACATTCATCATCACACCATCAATTTCCAGTTTCATAACCATCACTCTGTCAGATACTCTCTTCACCTCCAAAACACTCTTGACATACTGTCCCTTCCCCTACCCAATTTCTCCTCCCATCCAAACCATGGTAAAACAGTTTAAACCCCCCTTCGATGCATCTAGCCTTACTCCCCTTCCATTTGGTCTCTTGCACACACAATATATCAACCTTCCTTCTCTCCATCATATCAGCAAGCTCTCTCCCTTTACCAGTCATACTACCAACATTCAAAGTTCCTACTCTCACGTCCACACTCTTAACCTTCCTCCTCTCCTCCTTCCTCCTCTTTTCCTTCGGCCTCTTCTCCTCCTTCGGCCAACAGTAGCCCAATTTCCGCCAGCACCCTGTCGGCTAGCAGTGCTGGTGGTCGTTGTTAACCCGGGGCTCGACCGATCTGGTATGGAAATTTGTATTTTTGTCCGCATATTTGGTTTGGCAAATTTTTACGCCGGATGCCCTTCCTGACGCAACCCTCTCCATTTATCCGGGCTTGGGACAGGCACAACGAAATGCACTAGTTTGTGCATCCCCTTGTGGCTGGATTGCTAAAGTACTGTCACTATTAATATGAAAATGTGGATTTCTTAAAAAAAAAAAAAAAAAAAGAAATTAATAACTCATAGCCACTATGAGTTTGGTATTACATGTTGGAATGAATAGAAAGTATTTCTCTTCTGTAGCAGGACACCCTTGATAGTGAAGACTCAAACTGGAACCTTGCCGCACTGTAGTTTAAGTATATATGTCAAATATGATGAATATGGTTTTTAAAAAAGTAAATATTAACTAGCATTTGTTGTAGCTAGATAAGAAGCTGATTAAAGTTTTTATTTACCATTTGTCATGGTTTTGGCTGTTCTTCTGATTCCAGGTGATAAAGCAGCCAGGAGTATTAGCATGAGCAGTGATTCTGTATGGAACCCAGAGCAGGTGGTCAGATACACTGAGGAGTGTCATCCATTGCATTTTTGGTGATGTAGACAATGGGAAAATATTGGAAAATTTGAATTTAAAAAAATTGTGAGGTAGCAGCAAAACGGTATAATGAATTATGCCGGTTGGGGCAGTTTTGCACTGAATTGGCTGAGGTGGTGCTTGTATTTTTCAGTTATCATTTCAATGTAGACAGGAATGATGGGTGTATTAACCTGAACCTGGGAGAAATACTTCAAACATTTTAATCTGGGACTCCAGTGAGTTAGGATTTCTAGGGTGGGCCAGATAGTGGGGCTTTGTGACACAGAGATAAAACATTCAGTTTGTTGGGAAATTTAGGCAACAGTTTAATAATTTGGTTTGTCCCACATGAGGAAATCCCTTAAGGACAGACAAATGGGGGGGGGGGGGGGCTAGGTGCCTGCCCCTCTCTGTTCTTACTATGAACATCTTAAACTGGAACTTGTAGAGAAGAAAGTGTCTTAGTCTAAAACAGGCTTGCAAACCCACATTATAGTTGAGGTGTTTTTGCCATCGCAATAATAACCTGACAAGCAGAAATGGAAATCTGTTTTGCCTGCATTTTTATTTGGCATGTTGGTATAAACCCCCCTTAAACCTGCCCCCCCCCCCCCCCAGTCTGTAAGTGAAGTTTTGTCTTGGCTCCAAATACCCTCTGAGTGATCCCCCTCTGTTCACTGGTCAACATGTGAATCACTTGGATGTTCCCTGAGTTCTGCCTTTGGGTCCAGAATAAAACAGATGGTGGAAGTGAAGCTGCCAGGCATAAAAATGAGAAATTAAAGTTAATATACATGCACGGTGATTTTGTTTGCAGACTGCATTTCTTCACTCTCTTAGTTGTCTACAGCTAAACAAAACTTGATGTATTCTTTCTCCCTTTATTCAAAATTTCTCAGCATTTTTTTTTTTTTTTGCACTCAATGCTTAATCCTCCCAACTTTTCATGGAACGTCCCAGTGAAGTACCTTATCCTGTCCGCTACTTCTTCATCTGGCCCCACCTCCAGTGTTCTGTCTGGCCTCACAGATCTTTGCAAGCCCTGTCTTCTGTGTCAGCCAGTGGGACGTCTAGTCAAGTCCCAGTGCTCTTCAGCCTGAAAGCTCTCTTGTTGAGATTGATATGTAGGAAGAGGAAATTGGAGCAGTTTTCTGCATTCGGCTCTGCAAGGACCGAGGCAGCAGCGTTTTGTTGAAACGGCTCATGAACAAATTAACATGTAAATGTTAAAACTTTTTGCTGCTTTTTGAAAAACCTTTTCACCCTCTACCTCTTTTATGCAAATGTCCTAATTTTAAAATCAGCATTAGTGAATTCCAATTTTTCCAAACTATTTTTTGGTTGAGGACACCCTTTTGGTATTAAAGGTTTTAATGAATGGAGGCCGGTGATAATTTTGGAAGCATTTTTATCTGCTTTTAATTGAGGTTGTCCACAATGCAGTTGTTATTTTGAAGGTTTAAAAAAAAAAAAAAAAAAAAAATCTTTTGTGCATCACTCTTTCACTTTTGCAGGTCTGAATACAGAGGGAATCTACCGGGTGAGTGGGAACAAGGCTGAGATGGAGAGCATGCAGAGGCAGTTTGACCAGGGTAAGTCCAAATAAATACCTGTCCATGGATTTTAGCACTGCAGACAAACCTCATGGATACAGGCATGGTACTGTTCTAAGAAGTACAGTTAACTACGCTGGCCCCACTATAATGTAAGGCCAGCACTAGGAAAGGGACACATCCCCCTTTTCAGTTTTAATTTTTTTTTTAAAGTTACTTTTAATTGTTTTATGAACATTGCTGGCTGACAGCGAAATACAGGTTGAGAAAATTCAAATATGTCCACATACATAAAACAAGGGCTGGAGGCCAAAAGGGTACAGCATTTCATAGGGTGCGATTTTGTAATGTCTAGTGAGTTCCAGAAGGGTGTGCAAACATTCCAGAATTCCTCTGAATTGTTAAGCAAAGTAAATGTTTGTTTTTCAAGTGGAAGAAAAGTAAACACTTCAGTCATCTCCTTACTGAGAGGGAACTTAACATGTAGACTAGCATTAAAATACATTTACTTACCAAATATGTAGGAACAATCAGCCTACATTCCATAACTACACCAAAAAAAGAATTTATGATTTAACAAGATGATAGATGGGGATAATTTTTTGAATGGTTGCATGAACCTCCTTCCAGTAAAGTTGAATCTCATCATATTCTTCTATGCTTCTAGTCTGGCTTCACATTTAAAACATATCTGATATGTTCATCGGAACATCCTGTGACGATTCAGTGAAGTAACAGATTTAAGCTTTAAGTTTTACCCCTGGATGCCCAGGAGAGATGCAGCCAGGAGAGTCTTGAGCAGATACAGATGCCCATTCATAGTCATTAGAAGGAAGGTTAAGGTCATGTTTCGGTGTCTTCCCCAGTGCATCATCAGAACCAGGAGTTGTAGGTATTTGTAGAAGTCCATACCAGCTAAGTGAGAATTGAAATAAAGTAGTCCAAACTCATTTTCGGCAAAGAAGCCCTACCCACTTCTAACAGTCTGCAAATCGAGCCTTTTATTGTTCAAAATAAATGTGGAGATGGAGTTCTGTATTTAAAAGGCAGGCAACGGTATATTTTAGAATAGCTGTAGCTGATAAGGAAAAATACTGCAATGGGTAGACATGGAGGTCCCACTTATTCAGTCTTGAGCGTGCAGCAATTTCCAGCCTAGCTGGGCCAGGAAATTACCGAAAGGTTTGTTTAATAAACCACGATTCTCATCGAGGTTGAAAGCGGGGCCTCCTGCCTGCTCCGACCATGATAAGTTAATCAGTCCTGAAAGGCCAAGCGTGATCAATAAGGACCCTGAGGCGAGGAGGGCAGGTGGGGAGAATTCTGCCCGCTGCTGAGGAATAGCTCTGCTCCTGTGGCAACAAAGCCAGCGGTTGGTGTGCGCGTCTTTTCCACTTCTGCAGCTGCTTCACACATCGGTACCGTGGTGGAGGGACGCACCGTGCAGTTTTATTAAAGGGGCGTCTTACACGGAGAGCGTGAAGCAGCCGCTCGTCCAGTGAACGCTCCTGGAATTTTAAAACAAACAGAAAGGAACGAGGCTTCGCTGAGGTCCGTGTGTCCCTTTTCAGCAACTTTAGCTATGCCGCTCCTCGTTTTTCAACGTGAACTCCAACTACATGGCCCCCACCCTCCCTACACCTTGCAGTTACATTTGTTTTAGTTCTGATTAAAGGCTGTTTCATTTATTTTCTTTTTTTATACCTTGCTTTTTGTGTAACCCCCCCACACACACATTAACAATGGTGTTTGCCACATGCTGCATTTGTTCAGTATGGTTATAAAGCAAAATCAGTGTCCCAAAATTTGAGTAAATTGGATGTCCTGCGGATTTTTTCTCTCTCGCGCTCTCTTAAATGCCACACTGTTAGGACTGCAGTGTGTTTGTGTCATTGCTGTTATTGAGATGTTGCTTTTCAGGCATGACACTGCCCACGTGATTATGTGCGACGTTTAACCGTGTTCAGCAAGCCGGGCTGCAGAACTCTCGCTCTCTGACTCGGGCTGGGTTGTAATGGCAGCATCGACAGCAGCGGCTCTGCAGAGGAGAAGGACGCAAAGACATGAGAAAGGAGTGCAGCTGTTGCCCTTTCTGTGTAACCCGTGTTTTCGTACGCAGTGACATTCGTTTTCCCTTCTCCTCATAGACCACAGTCTGGACTTGGTGGAGAAGGACTTCACTGTGAACACCGTGGCGGGAGCCATGAAGAACTTCTTCTCGGAACTGCCAGAACCGCTGGTCCCATACAGCATGCAGATTGAGCTGGTTGAGGCCTACAGTAAGAGCACTGATTCAGAGGAGCAAGTGTGATGGCTGCTGCGGAAATGATGGCTGACATGGGGGAGAACAGACTGGATTGGGGGGGGGGCTGCATGTAGTAGAAAGCCCTCAAAAAATACAACTGCTGCTTATAAGGGCAGAGTTCTGACGGCACACCCAGTCATTTACAATTATCACACAGAAGGATGAAATAATACAGCCTGTAGAGCCTCATTGAGTTCACGCAGGGTGGTCGCAGCGCGATGACTACCGGTCACCACAGGTGATTTGTTGCTCTGGTTGCATAGCGGCGTGCTGCTGACTCTCCAAGTGTGGTTATGTGCACTGCTCGAACCCCGGGTTCTCTACTTTAATAAGCGAAGGAGCTTAAGAGTCCCTATGTGTCGTGGAGGCCTTAACGCTGACCATAACATGGAGCCCAGAATATGCAGGGGGTCCGGCTGCGTTAATGCACTGCTCACACAGCCTCTCTTCCTCTTCTGCAGAGATCAATGACAGGGAGCAGAGGCTGCACACTATGAAGGAAGTGCTGCGCAAATTCCCCCGCGAGAACTACGATGTGTTTAAGTACATCATCTGCCATCTGAACAAGTGAGTGGAGGCCTTGGAACGGTTAGATTAACTTCATATGTGCAACAAAATGGCGTTTTTACGCAGTAATTTGCTGCTGTTTTGTATTGAGGGAGGCTTCGGTTGTCCGACCGCTGATGCTTGGCGCTTTCTTTCCAGGGTGAGCCAGTTAAACCGTGTCAACCTGATGACCAGCGAGAACCTCTCCATCTGCTTCTGGCCCACACTCATGCGGCCTGACTTCACCACCATGGACGCTCTGACTGCCACCCGCACCTACCAGACAATCATCGAGACCTTCATCCACCAGTGCGCCTTCTTCTTCTACAATCAGCCTCTTGTGGACACCCCCAGCGGCTTCGCTGGCCAGCCGGCATCCCCCTCTACCACTACGTTCGGGGGCTCCGCGTATTCCTGCTTTCATCAGCAATCGGTACCGGCGGCCACACAGTTCAACCCTTTGCAGCAGTCCCCGTCCCACTCTCCACCTCCTACGCTACAGTCACCCCTGCAGCCTCTCCTGCCCCCCCTACACTCCCATCACACCCCGGCAGAGCAACAGACACTATGAGAACCAAGAGGGATGATTCTCGCTGCGATGCCAAACTTCGCTCCCGTAAACACGCAAGTACGCACACGCATGGTGGGAAAGGCACCCGCATTGGAGATAGGAACGTTTGAGCCGCATTAAGAATTCCCTGCGTTTCCTCCACGCTTGTTTTGCACTTTGGTTTCTGTTTTCCTTCCATCTCGTACCCTTCTCTCAGAACTGAATGCACACTGTAACAGCGATGGAAGTTGTCTAAATGTATATGAGGCACAAGTGCACATGCCCACCTACACAGACATGATGGCCCCTTTGTGCCCAGAGGAATGTCAACTCGCTTAGGACCAAGTCACACCTTGGCCACTTGTCGATGAGGGAAATGCAGCGAATAGGCTCTTGCTCCACCTTCTGAGAAGTTTTATCAGCCTCTGTTCACTTTACAGCTTTTTGACAGATGAAGGTTAATGGACAGGTGGAGCCTTGCTGGACTTTTAACACTCCAGCCTCTGGCTCTTCTGCTGACCTCTTGAACCCTCCTTGTCCACTGTGGCCCACCTGTTTCGGCAAGGACGTTTGTCACTGGTGGTCCGCATTGGTGCTCCAACATGCATGGTCTTGCAAGGAGAAGGGACCACTTTCTAAACAAGAAATCATCCTCCAGAGGAGTTGAGTTTGGACTGAAGAGGCAAGGTGGATTGGTTCAGGTGGATGGCTGCGTTTTTACGTGTTTGTCTGAAAGTCCAAGAACACAGTTCTGATTATTGCTTTTAGTTTCCTGCACTAAACAAAATGCGGGCACCCCCGCTCCCCTGAAATATGAATTCCAGCAAACTGAACTTGATCATGAAGAATGTTGCAGAACATCCAGGGCTCCCTGGTAGATTATCCTGTGGCCTCCATCTTGTCTGATGGTGATACAGTCCGAAGGTATGAGACTTTTTATTTTTTTTTTTTTTTGTACTGCCTTTATTTTTTCTCCTTTTTATTTGGTTAAGTAGCTGCCCTCCACATTGGTCAAGTTAGTGTGACCAAAGCACGCTAGACGTCCTGCTTCTGAAGCCCACTTATTTATTCTCAGTAATTTCACCTTCCTGTGAATAGGGCCTGGGGGCTTAGCTGGGGAGGGTTGTCGTAGAACGCACTTTAACAGGCATCAGAAATCACACAAATCCACTTAAGCAGCACATCTTTATATACTTTTTTTTAATACAGGTTTTCACTCTTTTTCTAATTTGTTTCTAAGCACAACAGATCGCAGCTGTAGGTGAAAAGGATCGATTTAGATGGCGGTAAAGGGGTTTCTAAAACACTCTGTAGCTGGATGGGTACTGAAGGTGTCTGCTGGAAGCGTCTCTTCTGGAGCTCTGCTGGTGAAATGACGCTGGCTTGGATGTGGATGTGGTCTGAGGTGGAGAAAGGGGTATTTTTTAGGCCTAGTTAGTGTGATTCGGGATGAAGTTGTGGTTCACAAAGCAGGTAAATGGGGAAAGATCTGGCATTGTGGTGCACACCCAGAAAATGGCAGATTTAATTAATCTTCGTGTTCATCCTCTGACCGCGGAGAATTTTCTGATGAGATCCATGCTTGTACGACTGGCCATGCGATGCAAAAGTCCAGAAAGCCACTTAGCTTAAAATAAATCAGTATTGATATCTTTTCAGATGTTGATACACATAATGGAGTATTTTGTGAAAAACTGAGCCTTGTGATTTGCTGTGATTTTTAAAGGAGTTTACCGGCAATTGGCTCTTAACAGCAGGAAAAAACTGACATTAATAGAAGGTAAAAGGTAGCAAAAATGTTATGCAAATTCAAAGATGTTAATCTTGCATAATGAACTGTTGGCTCCTTCCCTTGTTTTTCCACAAAGGTTGTTGCTTGTGTTTGTGTGAGCTGAGCTCTGCCATAGCTGTGCTGGAACTGACGGCGTTCTGCTCCCACCTGCTGATATGGCCACAGCACAGCAGCTCCTCACCCAAAACGTCCCTGCCGGTCAGCCAGTCCATCCCGCTAAAACGCACTGTCAGCAAACATTAATATACGTTTCGATTTCGTGGCGGTCGTTTGGATTCCCGGGCGCCAAAGCCTTGAGTGCAGTTTTAACGTCTCGCGTTCCCGCCGAATTCAATAAATTGGTAGACACACAAATAAACCATCACCAAGTTACAGCAACACTGCAAGGTAATCAATGTGTGTAGCTGCCCAACAATATGAATTCCAAAGAACTGCATTTCAGCTCCAGAACTTGGTTCATTCTCTGAGTAAACGGGCCTCGTTGTTGTGCAAGCGGTCGCACCGTTTGAAGTCATTACATTCTTATTTGCATTTCGTCTCCTTCCTAACCCAAAGCAAATATTCCTGCTGGTGGTAATAAAAAGTTAGTCCATATTCACCGGCAGGCTTTGGTCACCGGGCATCAGGTCAGTGCTCTGCTTATTTGTGCATTTATTTAAAAGTCAATCATGGAATTACTGACTGGTGCGCTTGCGTTTGTGAGCCTCAGCTGGTGCCGACATAGCGTCAGATGAGAAGAGGGTGCTGGACAGGAAGTGCTGTCATCTTGAGTCACCTTGTACACCACAAGGGCTGGATGGATGGATGCTGAGGTACCGATTCTTTGTGAGATCACGAGCCCACGTCTACTGTCGCTGCAGTCTGCTCAGTTGATGACTGGGCAAAACAAGATGTGGCCTGTAGTGTGACCCTCACTCAAAGATCTTAATCAGGTGAAAAGATTTAACAAAGTTGAAAGCATATTTTTAGTGAGGAACCAAAAATGTTTTAAATTGTCTTCTCAGGGCTTGTGAATTCCTTGTGGACATGGTTCCAAAGTTGAATGTAAAATTTTGTGGGGTTTAGGCTCCATGTCGACAACCCTTTACCCACAAAGGTCAACCAGCCAACAGTCCCATCCTTCACTTTATGGCTGCCTGGCAAGCAGCCCAGGTGCCAGATTTCCATCCTTGGCCTCCAAACGTACCTGCTCTTTAAATCTGGTGTGGAGATCAGATTACTTGAATGAGTTGCTCGATATTCTTGGTGGTAAAGTTTGCAAATTGAGTTGTGTGTTCAGCATCGCAGGGGTGTGGAGTGTCAGAATGCACCCCGGCGTTGTTGCTTTGCTCATTCTTCCTGGCAGGTTCTGTTCCCAGCCCAGTGTTGCCCTGCAGTTGTCCGCCTACTGCACGGTTTGGTCGCTGGCCAGCTGGAGGAGCCGGTTAGCCGTTTGTGTGGAAGTTGCACTCGTAGATCCGCAGTTTTCGTACCTTCAGATAAACCAGAGTGGATCTTGTTTTACACTTCATTTTAATTTGGTGGTGCTTTATTTCTTGGAGGGCACAATTGCAGTTTTTCCTTTCTAATTTTTCCTTTTTAGAACTTAGACTTGAGGATGTGAGGGTTTATTCTGTGGATCAGACTGCTTCTTGCTTTTATTTCTCCATCTGGTACCTTGATGGTTCAAACCCTGCGTTTGCCGCATCCGTAGGTTAACAGTACTGTAGAAACAGGCAGGCAGGGCTGGAGGTGCAGGGAGGAAGAAGCCGGTGTATAAAAACGTGCCATTTGGCCATTTTTTGTGGTTGTGTCAACTTTGTTTCTGCAGCAGTGCCGACAGATTAAGTTAAACGAATACAAGCAAACTATATTCAAATGGCTGTTTGTTTGTTAGGGGGTCTAACATTTTGCCCTTTAGTCAATGGTGATAGAGATCTGTTAATGTTCCGTTTTTAATTAAAATGACCATTTTTAACAAAAATTGTGAATGGTGTGTAGGCCAGTGCATGACTTAAAGCCAAGCCGGAGAGAGTCCTCTGGTGGGCTCTTCAGGAAAAGATATGTGAACATTACAAAGCTGAAGCAAAAAGATTCATGAAAATGTTTTCATTTGCTAGAAGTACGGTAATTTGTCTCAATGGGCATGGTGTACAAAAAGTAAGGCCTTATGTGACCTGTATTATAGTTAATAAATCAATCTTTTAAACCTGGTCTCCTGTTGTCCTCCTACTACCAATTCTGCAAACCTCTACTGTACTTTTGACAGTGATGCTGCTTTAATTTTTGACAGGATGCAACATGTGAGCATCTCTGTAGAAACTGTACACAAAAAATATTGCTGCGTCGTCGTATAAACTTGGACCGAATGTGCCACGTTTATAGTTGGCATTTTGTTTTCCTTCTACTCCTCTGAGGGAGCAACTACGCAAGCAGATCTTGGAAGGGTGCCCTTACCTTGGAACTCACTCACGGCTGCAGGTGCTCCTGTGCTCCTTTTCTCAGCTCCTTAGTGTTTTTGCCATTTTGCAATGTGAGTAATGATGATTAAACTGTACCTGCAGACTTTGGGGAAAGCCACGTTAGGATGGTTGCGTTGCTAAAAATCATGCCATGAAATATTCTGCTAAAGGCAGTCACAATGCATTAACTCAGATATAAAGGCCACTCAGTTACTTTCAAAACGCCGTATTTCCCTGGAAATGCAACTGAACAATAACTCAAAAGTTTTAAACCAGCTCTAAAAAAGAAACACCAATTCATACTGTATACAAATATATTTTTTTTAAAAATTAATGCCTGTAGAAGGTACAAACTCTAGAGTAAACTCCTGTGACCCAGGTAATTTGTGCCAGGTTTGGAGCATCAACATCCTCACGTATGTGAAATATTTTGGGGTTTCCCCAAGGATGACTTGTCCTCGAGTTATGGACAAGTCTTCATATTCCCATTTCACCTTTTTCTTTTTAACTGTAAACAGAACTTTTAAACCACCTTTCAAGTTATGAAAACTAAGCATCCATCAGTTTGCAAAGATTATTATTTTATTATAGTTCCTGAAAATAGCTTGTTTGTCAAAACCCAATTTCCCTGCTTTTTCTTATGGGACAAATACAGTGCTGTACTGCACTTTGCTGTGCCGTGAAGTTGCGTCTATCTGTGCTTGACTATGCAGGTCTAGAGCAGCACCCTGAGCTATGAAAGTGACAAGTTGAGGGTGCGAAAGTCGCACTCTAACATAACATTGGGTTTGGTGACTACTGGCTGTGTCAGAAAGACTAGAAACCCTCGGATGACAATCATTAAAGATTGTCAAAAGTGAAAGGCAGAGTCATTAGGCAGAAAATAATGTTATTTTGTTTATTTAGCTAAGTCTGGCATTTATAGTACTGGGGGCAACATTTTCTTTGTTCCATATCCACTCATGGATAATGAAATTATCACGTTTTATATCCATACGTTAAATAATACAATATATAGTAGTAATAAGCAGGTCAGGAGCTTGTGTTGACCTTTATAAAAATTTATAAAAGACAATTTATAATAAAAAAAAAGGTCTTGATACAGCTCCTCCATTTTCCCTAATTACGCTCAGATCAGGAGCTGCAGGTGCTGTTGCGTCAGGTTGCAGGCACTTGAACACCTTTCCAACCGGCCACTGTGGGAGGTGAGAAAGACAAACTGCGGCCTAGCCGATGACGTGAACACCAACTGCAATCTGCTTTACATTTCAAAATGTGCCAAATTACTTGTAAAAATCATTAATAAGCCTGGTGGACTTCAACTTATTTTAACTTAGTAATGAAGAATTTTGTTACTGAGCTAAACTTAACTCGCCAGTCCTGTGCTTTGCGTCAAAGTACCAAAGTAATGGCATCATTGTCACCAAAAAAGTAATATAAAATGTATCATCACATATTTAACTACACTTCTTCCAAAACAAGTCTACATTAGCAATGCGCTACTAACCTTAGAAAGGTTTAGGTTTCTAAGCCATTGGGTTTTGTTTCTAGGTTCTTTGTTGTAAAAATATCAACAGTAAAAATAGGAGGTGCACAAGTGGTTTTGGTCTCAATACGTGATCATTTGCAGGTTGACAGAATAAACGTCATGCAAAAAAAAAACAGATCATTAATCAAACAATATTTAAGAAAAGAGTGGCTAAAGGGCAGGGAGATGCTGAGATTCTTTCGTTTATTTGTATATTCAAGTAGGTATCAACCCATTGAAGAAAAGTTCAATTCCTGCCTGCCGCACAGATCACCAGAAAGAACTTGGCCTCTGTGGACGTCTCCTGTGCCATGACAGAACGTTCTGGACGCACACATGAAATATCATTAGTATTCTGCCCCTCTGTATGCCCAGCAGCAGATCCCATCAGAAAGTGTGAGATCTCCTTCTGGGTTCAAAGTAGATGCTGTCTACACACCAGTGAGGGGACTACACATTGGAGCTCTACTGCATCAGCCAGCGAAGGCCTTTAGGTGGACAGAAACCACTTTCATAGACACTATTTGGTATTTTATCATAGATAACCTAAATAATAATCTGTTTTCTAAAACACAATGCCAATGTCACAGTTCTGCTGTCCTTAAGAATAAATTCTTTATACACTGCAGTGTAGTTATTTTGCGGGAGGCACAGTACTTTCAGGTGTTACCTGTCTGATTGATGACTCCGTTTACTGTATTAATAAACCTTTTATTGCGCTCATTAAGATTCAAGCAAAAGACTGCCTTGGGCATTCTGCAGTCACATAACAGTATTATTCCAGTGACGGATTACATTCTTCCTATTTTATTTTTTTTAATTCAATTTTCTATGCAATGCCATTTGTCCTTACGCAAAATTTTGTGTTAGTCAAGAATTGCCTACATTCCCAATTGAAGAGGTGAATGAAAATAGATAGAAGCAATTTAATCTGTATTTCCAATTTATTGACTTTGATTTGTTAAATGGCAGCTGGTTTATATGAGATATTTGCGTTTTACAGATACAAACATACCTGCCATTTCAGATGAATATCTGACGCACAGATGAAAGTTTGATCCGGAAGAAAGTGTTTTGAGCTCACTTACTGTGTGGCACAAGCAGGCTTTACCTCATGAGGATTCCTACAGTCTGACCAGAATATGAGCAGTCTGTCAGATGGGCTGAATGTTCGCCACAATGGGCCACCCTCTGGGGAAGATCTGTGCCACCATGAACCTGGGTGATGGGTGAGAAGAGATATGACTTTAGACATTTTTGCATCATTGTACTACCTTGATAACAACCCCATATACATTCTTGCAAAATGGTGCCTAAGGAAACAATGATTTAAGTCCATTAATGCAATATTTTTCCAAAATGGAGCTTGAAAAATGCACATGTGCAATACATATGAGACATGCTCATTGGTCACTTTATTAGGTACACATGCCTGGTACAGACTGCTGGTTGTTCACTAATGGCGTGGGGAGCATTTTTTAGCGCCGGCTGAGCACTAATTAAATTACTGAAAGCAATGAAAACATTATTTTGGACGAGGTACATTGGTTCATGGCCAGTGTAGCCATTCTCAAATGGATGGTTTCACATGGATGCAATGCCACAATGCAAACTTCATTTCAGAACGGTTGCACAGCCATCACACTGCCTTTATTTTACCTCAGGGGTCTCCACAGTCTCCACCTCTCAAAGCAAAAGAGCATCTTTGGGATGTTGTGGAACACAATGTTAGCAAAATGAATGCACAATCAAGAAACTTGCAGACACTGTGTATAAAACCAGCAAGCCAGCAGGGATCTAAAACCTTGCGCAATGTGTCCAGCATTTGCTGCAGAATAAATTCTATTCTGGAGGTGAAGGTGCATCCCAGGTAATACTAACTAGATGAACCTAATAATGTAGCCGGTGAGTTTACATTAGTTATATCTTCAATAATAGCAAATAAATAGTCTACTGCAAAGGAGGTAGTGCTAATCGTGATATTACATTGTTTGGTTGACATTAAGGGAGATCTCAAAGGAGCTGCTGGTTCACTCATGCATGCAGATTAAACCGACTGAATAAAATTCATAACTCCAAAGGCAAAAAAGGAAAATGTGCAGATATAGACACCCTGAGATGGTACCACACAGAAAGTTCACACACCTTAATATTGTGCTATTGGTCACGATAAACATTCATTTAAAATAAAACACGTATAAGCAGACATCTCGGTTGAAATAGAATTGCAGTGAAAGAGTTGACTATTTTCTCAATTTGAATATCATTGTCACATCTTTACTTCAGTCATTAGACCTGCCTTTATCAGAGTGTATGAGATACACATTTATATAAAGCCGGATAGAAAAAATTGGAGGACTCAAGTTTTCAGCTGTATTAAATTGTGAACCTTGTGTTAAAATTACATCTGATGTACAGTTTTTTGAAGCTGCACAACATTTACCATTTTTTTATAATAAATTACTATTTTATTTTCCAAAATTTCTCTTGCAGAGCTAAAAATGCCCACCGTTCTTCCACTTGCTACAGCAAAATGTACTGAGATTGAACAGAAACTCAAAAAACACTGTGGGGGAAGGGGGGGGGGGGCATTTCACTGACAGACTGTATTAATCCTTATTTCAACAAACACAACTAAAAAGAGCAATCACTAAAATTTATTTTGAATAAAAAACATTGATTCTACTCCCTTTTAAAATGATGAAATACTAGAAGCATTGTGCATTTGCCAAATAAATGTTCAGCCTTCGTTTAAATAATACTTTTATTAACTGTAACTGGATTGAACTGTCTATCACTGTACTAAGTGCTATTAGTACAGTGAATTATTTACAAGGTGAGCTTAAATAAAAACCAGCGTACAATGAGGTCTGCCAGGCCTAGTACTGGAATCTCTTATTGCACTCTGCAACACAATCTTTTTACTACAAACAAGGTAGACTGCATACAGTTCAACTGTCTATTTAACTGAACTATTAGGCTTCTCCTATGTTGAAGATATCCTGAGAGACAGTGAACAGAAACCTTTGAGTCCTCTTCTGGAATGAACTCGGTAGAACTGCTAAAATATTTCACATGTAAACAATTAGTGCATTAATTGAAAGTGGTTTCACTTTGTTTTGCACAATGAATGAAGAAATTTTTACAGTTATTTACAGTTTAGTAACTGACACAAAAATGCCTCTTGCAAATTACAGCACATCACAGTCAAGGGTCATACCTTGATGTCCCAGTTCTTGTTCAGATAACAGATGCAAGTGATGCTCTGCCCATTGCCATTCAGGTTTTCCATATGTCGGATGTATGCTGTATCCTCTCCAAGGTAATGTGCAACTGCCGCCTAAGCACAACACGTGGAAATTATTGGTTTCTGTTAGAATGATTCTCACATCTCCTACATGATTTTCAATACTGCAAAATTAAATTAAAACCAGCAATGAATATTGGCAGCGCCTGCATTGTTTATGTTACAGTTTCAGGGAAAATATTTTATAAACCTCAGAGAAGCTCATGTTCAAGCTCAGCATAAATTACAGTATGCTGTCTTTAAACTTCACTGGAGTTTCAACACCATACAAGATTATTATTTTTCGTTTCTTGTCACATGCATATAACAGAAATGCATGTGCCTTTTCAGGAGGCAATGGCCTTTCAAAAATCTTGGTCTTCAAGTTTAAAGCAAATTAAGAATACATATCCCAGAAATGTGACACACCCTGGTGACTCAATACAACACACAAAAAAATGGACCAGGTTGTACATGAGACCTGAGTGTAAGGAGAAACACTTTTCCACCGCACAACCTGCATCACATGGTGGTCACATCTTAAATGTACACTTTATTCTCCATAAGGTCATGCTACAGACTTATTTTGGCCTTTGATTTATTTATAAGTGGCCAGAAAAAATTTTTTTTCCCCATTTTGGATTTAATAAACAGCAAACATAACCACATAAGCTATCATCATTTGCATCTTAAAATTGAAAAAAACAAGACAAACATGAATCTATGTGCACAACATAAATACAATACATTTCAGCTGAATTATAAAAACTTGTACATAATTGCTTAAGTATTAATAAAATGATATTGTACAGGGTAAGCAGTCAAGTGGGGTTTAGGGTACTGGAGGGGGACAGGGTGATTTTGCTTATGGAAAAAACACAATGTTTTGTTGCTTCATGTGTTCTTTTCCTTTTGGCCGAGTCGATGATGGACTGCAGCTATAGAATTTTTATATGATCTACATCTTGTGCCTCTAGCCACCTCATCCCAAATTCAGTCTGTTTGGCAAGAACTGCACATAAGGAAGGGTCTTTTCAACAGAGCTCTAAGCCAACATGGTGTATATGAATGGAGTCTGGACTGCCGACTGGAACATTTGAGCTGTGGGCTGCTGACATCACTAAACTGAAATATCAAATACCAAGACTGAGGCTAGAGAAACAGATTGTTTACCAGCTCTGGCACATATTTTTTTAGATACATAAGTGATCATAAAATGACTGCAATCATGTAATACTGAAGTTATAAATCAATTATTTATAAAGGTAATGGACACCCCCCCCCCAATACAAATGGTGACCTACTGGCTAGAGGAAAGCCACTGGACATAGTAAATTCGTCAGTAAATTAACAAACTGTCTCACTTTATAAGCACCAAAAATGTATTACTTGCATACAGGAGAGAAATGAAAGCCAGAGGGATGCTGAGCTTGAGAAGTGGTAAACATCTATACACTTTTACCTGCAGACTAGTAAACAAACAATGCTGTGAGAACAAGCAGAAGTCATGGAATTAAATCTGTGTGATGGACATGCAGTATGACCTTCCTTCTTCAAATTTCTTCAAATGTCAAAGGATATCAGCTTAAATTAATAAATCCCTAAACTGTAACTGAACTGTGTACAAACTTGACATCTAACAAGAGTTTGTAAACTATGAAAAAAAATATATCTGAGGCATTGAATGCATCCACCTCCCTCACCTTAGTGCCACCATTAGTTGCCCAGCTGTCTATCCATGGCACTGTACAACCTTGTTGATATGGACCGCAAGTGCCCCAATCTTCTTACAGCCCTTCGCCCAGCCAATCTACTCCCCTCAAATGTTGCATGCTGGGACAGCCCTTTGGCTAACTAGCTGGCCTCCCTGGAACTTTCCACTCCGGTTCAGCATCTCAGCTTCCTTCAGCACCCAGTCCCCCAACTCGTCTCCTAGGAAACTGTCCCTCACACAGATACCACAGTTCTTCATGCAAGGGATGATGTACTGCTGGGTTATGTTCTTTGATGACCAGTCAATTGATATCTTTGTGCCAGGGACTGCAGATGGCTCTGCTGGCAACCCACCTAACTGAGGTCTTGGGGCTGATGTTGCTGCCAAAGGAACTTAAGCCAAATTCTTGTTGCTTTTTCCACAATTGTTTGAGTGTGGCCTGTTGAGCTTTTCACTGCTGTTAAATGGTAATACGAAGTTTCTTGTTATTCTAATACAGTCATCGCTCTCTAACTTCCTCCTTTTACAGCCAAGTGGTGAATGCTCCACAAATCCACAAGTTACTTCTGCCCTATCTCCTGAATCTACTTCATGAGTCTCTGCTGCCCTTGCATATCTTCTTTATTTGCAGTCTAAACACTGTGTCACCATTTCCTCTGTCAGTCATCAGTATTCTGCTTTGGACCACTTTCCCAGGCAGATGAGGCACTTTATCTGAAAATTAAGTGGTATTTGGGGTGTACACCCCACCAGGTACTTGTGTGGAACAGCCTCACACTTGTGCTGAGTCACTGCTGCAGAGGAGCACCCAACCCGATAACTGCACCTTACACAAGCCAGTTAGTTTCTCCCTGCTCTTTCAGAAAAGTTATTCTATGTGAAGATGTTTGGTTCCAGAGGCAACCAGTAACCTTACAGCTGTAGCTGTGCTGATCATGGGGGAAACTCGCTTTCTGATGGGGAACAACACAGATGTTGTCTCCTTTCACATCGAGGCTCACGGTCTGATGGTGTACAACACGAAGGAGGTCTACATGCGCGTTTTTATCTTCGAAAGAAGAGGAGCTCTTTGAGTTGCTGAAAGATGTTGTTCAAAACACCGTCCCATGCTATGCATGTCATCATCCACATGTAGATGTGCACGTTGTCTTCTTCTCATGTTGTGCTAAACATTTTTAAAAAGAAACTGCTCTCCTGAAAGAATGCAAGAACAGATCCAGAGTGCCCACTCTCATATTTACGTCACAACTGGTCACTCATTTGCTGTCATCCACAGATCCAGAAACACATCCTTTTCAGTTTTCCCACTGGCTTCTTCTTCTTCTTCTTCTGTCTCGCTCAACACTTTTCATTCTTGATGGTCACACAGTGTAACAGTGACCTTTACGCTACAGAAATACCCTCCCATTCCCATTATTTTGTACTCATAGCACCCCGTAGTGGGGCAACGTCGTCTTACTTTAACTTTCATAAGTGTTCGACACACAGATACCCAAAAAGAGGTTTTTGCAGTAAAACGAGGCGCACCTCGTTGCTTCAGGCGAAGTGCCACAGCCTCACCCACAGAAACACACGATTCACTGCTGTTCGAATTGCAACTTTCTGTTCGCGGCTGGCTGGAAAAACATCTGAGCTTCTCGCAGGGATGATTCTCGGCCCCCTTTCGAAACGCTCTCAGCCCAGCTCAGGCTCCGTGTGTCTCTGGGAGAAAGCGGACTCGAACTTTGTGCAAGCGGAACCCCGGGTCTAGCGCGGCGCTACCTGACGCACTTCGGCGGGAAGTGCAGCGTCGCTCACGCGCACCGCTTACCGCGCTCCACTGCGCGCGAGGCTTCTCGTCGCGTGACTGCGTGTTCCTCTCTGAAGGAAAATTTTGGAAAGAGTGCCTGCTGTCGAGTAAACGCGTTCGTTTTGCAAATGTTCGTATATTGTACACGTTTTTATATTTGGCTGAAGTATTTCATTAAATTCTGTGTATGCTGTAAAATATTTAATTAAATATGGTACGTTGCCACTAACGCAAAATGTTTCGGGAAGCCCTCCAAGTCGCAGGTCATGGAAACTGTAAATAATAGGTAGACGCTTCTTGAGTGAAAATCAATCATTAATAATACGTTTATTTAATTTATTTCTGGCACTCATTCACAACTTTGCTCAGGTACCCTTAGAACGTGATGAGCAAGTATGAAGCAACCTCTGGATGGGAGGCCACGCCATCACTAGGTGAGGAAAACTTGTTTTTACCAAGGATATTACAAAACTCTTATAAAATGTCTTTGTAACAACATTGCTTAAAATTTAAATAAAATGTATCAGTCGTGTTTAATTTGTACTTTATAAAGGTATACAATAAATGTAAAATTCCACTGTGATCATTCTTTTCATTTTCAGACAATGCATATTTGCATTCTGTAATGGCCCAAGGTCTGGTTTTGTGCTTGTGTACAATTAGGTTTGTGGGGACTCCAATTGAAATCAATAGTAGCAGTGAAAATGGTGGATAGGATGGGAGGGGTCTTCAGCGATGATTCTAGCTTACCTGACATATTTTGTTATAGGTGGTCTGGATGGTAGACAGTAGGGTCCTATTGATGGAGTGGGCAATCTTCACTACCCCTTGCAGAGCTCCCTGGTCAGTGGCAGTGCAGTTCCCATGCCATACTGAGATGCAGAAGGTCAGAATAGGGGATGGAGTTGGAGATCCAGCTTTTTTCAGTCTCCGTAGGAAGTGGAGATGCTGCTGTGCCTTTTTCACCATGAATATGTTGCGGTTCCAGGAGAGGTCCACAGTGATGTGCACTTCAAGGAACTTCAAGCTGTGCACCGGTTTTCACTGAACTACCAATGCACAGAGATGTGTGAGCAGCTCAAGTTCTTCTGAAGCTAACAATCAAATTTTTGTCTGATTTTTGTCCTTGCACCAGACTACAAGCCGCTCCACTTCCCTTCTGTGGGCTGTCTCATCGTTGTTGGTAATGAAGTCCACAACTGTTGTGTCATCAGCATACTTGATGATGTTTTTGTGGCTGCATTTGGCAACACAGTCATGGGTTAGGAGGGTAAACAGCAGTGGGTTGAACACGCAGCCTTGCAGAGCACCAGTGTGCAAGATAGCGGTGTGGAAGATGGACCCTAATGGCCTGTAGGGTGTTGGTTGGGAAGTCCAGGATCCAGCTACACAGGGGAGTATTGACCCAATGAAGGCAGTTTCCTGAGAAGTAGCCGCTGCATAATGGTATTGAATGTCAGTAATGTCAGTAAACAGCAAGGGGACTCGACTGTAATAAGAACATTAAATTGCAATTAAATCTCAAACTCACTTTTCCTAATTTAATAGTGATGTGTTTTTCCATATAAAGAAAAGAGATAATTGTTTTCATCCCTTAGTAAAGTTACTACACAAATCTGGAATCAGATGAATACTTTGGGCAGTACATAGCTGTGCTCTTAAAGCTACTGTACTTTCATGACTGTGAGAAATCCTGAGGTTGCTGAGAGTATTTAATGGGTCACAGTGTCATGCACCCCAGTTAGACTGAATGAAGTCTCTTGTTATAAATTATTAGATATGAAACCCCTTAGACTGCTCCCCAAGCTGGAGACCTCTCAGGACTGTTGGACATTGCATATGACAGTTGGAGATAAAAGACAGAATTTAATCCAAGACTGGTCTACATCTACATCGCACATGCGGTGTGTTACAGGAGCACGTTTTACAGGCCATATCTGACTGTAATGTGTTGTTGGGTATTTATTTGGTGCTCTCGGTTTCTGTCTAAGAGAGAGAATGTGCATGTGAGTACTGGTATGCAGTTGGTGCAAGATATGCAGACTATTATTAGACATGCACTGGGTGTCCCTTCCCCTCCTTTTCATCATCCCGTTTCCCCCACATAGGCCTTTCATAGAACACCTTTCAGGAAGTACCCCTTAACTCTCTCAGCACCATATCCCACCACCCACTTTTTTTTTTTTTTGCTCCCGTCTTACTCTTGACTGTTCAGCACTGGTTTATAGTATTATAATGTTATCTTTTAGACAAGCTCAAATCTGAAACAACCAAAATATGAAGACATAGTCAATATTAACATCTACCTCTATGTGAACGTAATGCTCTTTTTATTTAATTACTTTTATGCACATTTCAATAGTTATGTATTCAGTCCTTTTTCATCATGGATTTGCATGATCAGTAAACCTGTCATCAGGTTAAGTGTTTTCACCAGTTATTTTCATGTTTATAATTTATTGCAAAAAGGATTCACCTTACCCTCTTTGTGCTGCACTTTTACTGTCTTTTCAGCATAAGTACTGCATGCAAATATCTCCCTTCATATTTTCTCAAACATTTAATTTTTTGTTTCCAATAAGAGGATTGTCAGTAAAAGTGAATTATTGTTCTCATATATTTATATTTTCACCTGTCTACTAAGATGTAATGTTGTAATCACTCCATTTAGTGCTGTTTCAATTGCAGCTCTACTTTTCTGAATATATCCTGAGCACTAACCAGGGTATTATTGTATTTACCGCAATGAATAGTTATTAATAGTTAAGATTATCAATGTGATAAAAAAGAAGATGGGTGTATAAACTGTAGCTGATTTTAATCTGAAAAAAAGTGTGATTGTGTTAGTAAAACTGCTGGAAGGAGTATGTTTTCCCCAGTGCTTAGATTAAAAGAGAGGGGTCCCAAGGAACCACCATAGGAACCCTACTTGTGCACTAGATGTCATTGTTTCCACATGCACTACACATTTAGCCACTAAATAGCTTGAAGTGAAAGTACTGACTTTGAAGCGCTAACTATATATCTGTGTCCCAAAAAGTTTGAGACCATTATGATGTTATTTAGAATGAAATACCCATTGTGAAAGTAAAATTACCATGTAGTGGGCAAAATGGACATTGTACCAAATAACAGTAAGTCTATTTGGTTAAAAATAGGGTATATATTTTCATAAGCCACTGTTCTAGTTTAACTTTGTACTGTTTTGGGTATTAAAAATACAATTTTCTAATGAACATGTTTGGACAAAAATCCACTCACTAACCAAGTTAAATATTTGGGGTTTTTCCTTGCAGCTTCAAAAAAATACATGCATACTACAGGCCTCATTAGAACCCTTTAGAGCTTAAGGGAGATACCAGTTTAGTCTCAGAAGATGAAACCAGCTTCACCATTTCACAAAGTTATATAAATGTAATTCATGTATTTTGTATAATTTTTTCAGTTCGTTTTATTTTTTACTTATGAATACTTTTTTACCCTGATTTATTCAACTTTACAAGGCTTCATTTTTATTTAAGGATAAACTAGCAGGGAACACTTGGAACACTTTATTGAGTAGAGTACAGATAGTCCCCGACTTACAGTGGGGTTACATTCCAATAAACCCATCATAAGTTGAAAATATTGTAAGTCAAAAATCTCTCCACCCCTATTTTCAGACTGAGCGCTGATTGGCGTAGAAACCAATGTGGACGGAATTTAGTTCCTACCTGGACTTCCTGTCAGTGCTCAGTTTCTGCTGCCCCTTGGGAACTCTCCTGCAACTACTGTCTTGCTAAGAGTTTGTGTTTTGTTTATTTTGAATTGTGGCATCTTTCATTTTTGTTTACTGCCAATCGTTAATGTTTAGCACTAGCTCCCGGCTAACGGCAACCACACTCAGTAAAAAGTTTAACGGAACTTAAGCTTATTACCATGGTATCTCGCGATTGCTTCCACCAATCCACGCCATAACACCTACTAAAAATCATAGCCTAGCCTACCTTAAAAGCTATTACGGGCTTTCCACTTTCATGCCGCTTTCAGAAGACACAGATGGGCATTTTGTAGACATGATTGATGCCCAAAACACAATGTAGCTCTGGGGGGGTTTTCCAAAAAAAAAAAAAGCTGGCAACACAGAACATTGTAGAGTATCGGTTGTATACACCAGTAATGCAGAGCCATAATACAGCACCAGAAATTTGTCTGGAATAAATCAACAAATTCAAAGTTCCCGAGTCATGCCAGGAGCTTGTTTCTGTACTACACGCCTCAAGACGTAATACTGTCCATTATGGCAGCCTGTAAGGGACAGACTTTGCTAATATCCTTACAGTGTCTCCATTATAATCTTTTAAATAAAGCAGGACCATCCCCTGCATTCCATTTCGCACGATCCACTGTGTGTGCGCTGCGTGGAGCTATGCTATGTGCGCTACAAAGTGTTTTACTGGGTTTAATGATATTAGTGGAAATGGTGGATTGGGGCTTTTGGATGGGCTGGAAATGCATCATTATTTTTCTCATTTAAATGATTGGAAAGCAGCAGCCTGGTATACGCAATTCCGATATGTGCAGCACTTTCAGAAACTAATTAAGTGTGTAAATCAGGGTACAGTACCTGTATTTTCACATATGTGTTGAGTACAGCAAGTACAGCGCACATTAATTCATGAAATGACAGTAATCTCCAGTATATGAAATAGTTTCACACTCACCTCTCACACTGTATGAGAAGAACTAGAATTAAAGTGATGCAGAGCCATTGTGCAGAGCTGGATCTTTGTGATGCAGAGTTTCGCCCTAACAGGTGTGATAATTATGCAAGACAGCAATAACATGAACATATTTTGTAATAATAACAATGACTAACGGCACTGATCAGTAGCAGCAGATTTTCACTCACAAAACCCAGGTCTGAATCCCCTGTCCTGTTGCAGGACACTTGAGCAAAGTACATGCCCTGAATTGTTGCCGTCAAAATTACTTGTACAGGTGTGTTTTTTAGTAAACGTTCAGTTCATTGTAGTTTTGTCAGACATTTTTAACAGAATCTGACCCAAGTATCAAGCTGTGTCAGTCAGCTTTTATAAACTGTGACATACTGAGGGTTTATGAACAATTTGAGTTATGAATCAACTATGGGCCCCAATCTCCTTCATAACTAAGCTACTTAGTAGTGTTCATTTCTAAATGGTTGTGAATGGTTGAATTTTTCAGTGTATCAAAAAGTGCTATCCCTGTAAATAATGAGACAAATGTGAGTTCTGTAACATTGTTAAATGAAATTGTCTTTAATTAATGTTATTTGGACAATCGAAATTCACCTAACTTGAGGTTGATTTAACCTCATTATGTAAATGTTTTGCTTTTTCTATTAAGATTTAATTTTTAATTAAGCAATGGCTTATTTTTGACATCACTTTTGTATGTTTTTAACTTTTGGGAAAGGTTGAGCTCATGAAGTCTTAAGGGTATTCTAATCTGCGTGTGCTTTACGGTCCAGGGCAAGCTGGAGATTGAGTTTCAATTCAGGATTCTGTGCCAACATCTGTGAATGTATCTGTGGTGGGAGACATGCAGGCTGACTGGAAACAGCCAGATACATTCCAGGAGAAGTTGTCATTTCTGAAATTCATTAAGGAAAAAAATATAAAAATATAACATGGGTAGAACAGAGACACCCTGGCCTAGGCCTCCTGAGTAACAACACTTGCTTCCATGTCTGAAATTATATAATATTTTACAAATGATTTTTTTGCATGTGAGAGAATTACTTTTAAAATATTTAAGCATGTAAAATGCCTTGGACTGTATAAAAGTATATATAACATATAAATGTATAATATTTGTATTATTTATAATAATAAATAGAAAAGTATAATATTGTCCAGTGTTGTTGCTTCACCTCAGATTCTTAAGTTAGACAGCAAAATATTGATTTTGTTATTGAATTACAGTTCTGTAAACTTGCATTTCATAATTACTTTCCCTTTAGACTCAAACTATAATCATCTCCACATTCTTTCTAAATGGTATTTTACAGGTTGTAAATCATAGTTTCCACAATCGTAGGTTGATTTTAATTGTTGTTTCTTCCTGAAGCTGCAGAATTTTGGCTTGACAATGTGTCCATTTTGGCATAAGAAATACATGAGTGGGGATGGATTTCAATGCCTGGACAACTATACAAAAAGGGGTGTGTTAAGGAAATCCAAGCAGACATTTATAATTACATCTATATATAAACGTGTCCTGTCCCTATCAAGAATTTCCATGGACACTGTTCTAGTCCCTCAGTCCTATTTAGGCTACTGAGGCAATCGTACTGGGACTGTGGCCAAATTCACCCAGATAACTGTCAGCCTTTAACTCTGAACATGCAGTATTCATCTAACTGGTACCATCAGTTCATCTGAAAAAAAAATCTTTGAAATGTCACCATAAGTTTTAAATATTACACATTAAAATGAGGTTGAGCACCAAAAGCAAATAATGTAATCCTGAGAATAACATTCACCCTGTATAGCCCTTGAGTCTTCTTTTAGGAAACATCTGTACTTGGCAAACAACTGTCAAGACTGCCTTCTGCAACACAAACTCTACAGTAAACAATGTGTTTTAGAAATTAACTCAGAAAATATATTTTGTATAGAAATACAGAGTACATCTATACAGAACCTGCACTATTCTAGTGTTTGTTATAGTGACTAAATTGTCATTTTTTTGTCATTTTCTAAGACAAATCTAGCTACCTATTAATCTCTACTGATCTCAGATATGCAGTCAGCACAACCTGGAGCTGAATACGCTCAAAACCGTAGAGATGACAGTGGACTTCAGGAAACATCCCTTTCCACTGCTCCCCCTCACCATATCAGATAGCCCAGTGTCTATTGTGGAGACCTTCAAGTTCCTGGGTACCACCATCTCCCAGGACCTGAAGTGGGAGACCAACATCTCCTCCATCCTCAAAAAGACCCAGCAGAGGATGTACTTCCTACGACAACTGAGGAAGTACAGTCTCCCACAGGACCTGCTGATCCAGTTCTACACTGCAGTAATTGAGTCTGTCCTGTGCTCCTCCATCACAGTCTGGTATGGAGCAGCCACTAAACAGGACAGAAACAGACTGCAGCGGACTGTACGGACAGCAGAAAAGATCATCGGAGCCCCACTGCCCTCCATCCAGGACCTGTTTCTCTTAAGAACCAGGAAAAGGGCAAGGAAAATCATCTCAGATCCCTCACACCCTGGACACAGACTTCTTGACTTGCTGCCCTCTGGCAGACGATATAGAAGCCTGCAGACCAGGACTAGTCGACACAGAAACAGTTTCTTTCCCCTCGCCATCTCCCTTCTTAACAACTGATCTCACTCTGTCTAAACACCCTCAGTACTGCTACTGCACCTTATGTACATTTTCGTATATTTATTGCTGTAATCTTGTACTATTGTACATAAGACTTAGATTATATTGTTACATGTTGTCTATATATTGTCTATACATGTTTCTATACATTGTCTATACATGTTGCTGTCTTCATACGTTGTTGTTTTATACTGTTGTGTGTGGAGTCACCATCTACCGGAATCAAATTCCTTGTATGTGCTTGCTCACATACTTGGCCAATAAACACGATTCTGATTCTGATATTGCTTTTATTAATGACTGCAATATGTATGTACAAAACATGAAAACACAGTTTTAAAATGCTAACAAAAATATAAATAGCTGTAATTTTAATAATTTAATAAGACTTTTAATTTCAATCACTTTTCACAACACTTGGTATGATTTTATTTTGCAAATGATGCATACTTTTAATTAGATTTTGACAGGTCATACTCAACAGGGACCGTCTAGCTCAAGACCATCTTATTTGCCCTTCTGCATATACACTGATTCATCTTTAAAACTAAATGGAAACCAGAATTTTGTTTACATTTCAATTTGTTCATAACTCCGTCACAATGAATAAAAGCTATGCAGGTGTCTTTTTTATTTATGTTCTGCAATAACCTCAAATAAAACCATGATAAATAAACAAAACTCTGAACACCATCCACCCATTCATAAAAATACTTACATTTTCTCTAAGCCTCCCTATTAAGATGCAATTACTTATGCAAGTCACCACATAAGCATTCAAGAAGTGCTAATGCTCTTCTGCTAAATGGTTTTTATTTACACAGTCGGTGAAAGCATCATGATACAACTTCCCTTGATTTATCAGCTCAGTAAAAATATTGGATATAGCTGTAATAAATAAAAATATTCTTAACATTTTTTATTATGGCCATTTTGAGATAAAAATTAAATATATACTAAAAGCACTGACAGTATACTGTTTCCTAATATTGCCTGTGGACTGCAAATGTGTTTAACTACTGCTAACAGCCAGGTGTGGAAATGCAGCACCTTGCAAGTGGCAGACACATGGGTTTAGCTGTTTATTTGTGGATGTTTCAGTATCGGTTGTCTGAAAAGTCTGCAAATCAACCATTCAGGCCTGAAATGTACCTAAGAATCAAGCTTCCAATCTTATCTCTTATCAATAGCATTTGGAAAATACAGTGAAAGTAAATCTGCAAGAAAATTTTCACAGCTTCCAAAATTCACCTGAAAGCCCCTAAGACAAGGTGCCAGTGTACTGTGGTGAAATGCTTATTACAGGAGGGGATGTGGGTGTGTTACTCCAGTTGTGCTGTCATAAGCAGATACTATCATTAACACAGCCTGGTCTGTACAAACACATGCCCTTGGGAAACCCTGTTGAGGGATTGTGTTCCCCATCATGCCTTATGTGGCTTCTAACTCCCTGTTTATGAGACTCCTCTCTTCACTCAGGTTATTTTTATGACCAGTGCTCTGACTTCCTAGTTTGTTCACTCTGCATTAAAAAATAGCTAAATTTACTTCCTGCTCTGAGTTAATGACATTCAGTGTATATATAACATACTGCAAAATAAAATTATATACAGCATATATAATATGCTATTCCTGAAGTTAAAGAAAGCTTTGTTACTTTGCTTCAAATGCATTATGCTCAGAACATGCAACTTGTTGCTCATAAACTCAGTAAAAGTCAGTGAATGATATGGTGCTTCATGCCCCCCCACCCCCAACCAATTCAGATACTATATTTAGGCAAACCTAGTAAAAGGAATGAGATGTTGTAAACAAAAGTCTCTGGGGAAAAATACACATATTTGACACAGTAGTGTAGCCTGTGAGGTACCAGGGAAACAAAAATAATACCAATTGTAAACAACAAAGTCATAAACAAATACTGGGGAGGCACATCAGGTTTGCTTGGGCATTGGGAGGGTCCACCTCCACCCACTTCATTACTGCTTGTATTTATGTCTAGGGCAGGCACGTTTTTCAGTGCAGATGACAGTTAGGGTGCAGACCACCGGGACTATTTGATGTCCATGTTGCTGTCTTGGCTTCCTGTGACAGGCAGCTTAATTAGTTTATTTAATCTCAGCTAACGTTATCATCCTTACACAAAGTACAGCTAAATTACTATCTTGTTACCAGTTAACATTATCCTTAACTGCGCTATCCTGGTCAGGATTCCGGTAGTCTATCTCAGAGTCACTGGACACTAAGCTAGGAGACTAAACCCTGGACAGGATGCTGGTCCATTGCAGGGCAGACACACATAAGCAATTTACAATGACCAATTAACCTGAAACAGATGTCTTTGGACTGCAGAAGGAAACCAGAGCCCCTAGAGGCAACCCACACAGAGAATATACAGTAAAAACTGAACATGAACAGCCCGCACATTGTGTGTGTGTGGGGGAGGGGGGGCAGTGCCACTCTCTGTGGCACAGTATAGTTCTTCCTCTTTGCCTCATGACATCTGAACTGCTAAACACAACATAGTGAAGCACAAAGTTGAATAAACAAATGGTATCAGAAACTGTAGAGCATGTTAGTTTATGTACTGTACATATTGTTTTGAAACACACTTAGCAATACATTTCGGTTTTTAACTGCAATTGTTAAAAGATCTTCCTGCGACTTTTACCCCAGTAAAAACTGAATGTGTCTTTTCAAACAAAAGAATGGCTTTTTTATAATAATAATAATAATAATAATAATAATAATAATAATAATAATAATAATCATCATCATCATCATCATCATCATCTCGGGCATTCTCTATCCTTGTGGGTTGGGTTGTTGGCTTGAAAATGGTCACATTAATAGGTGTTGTGGAAAAAGCTGGAGCCGCTCCAAATTCCTATGCTTTCCCTTACTGTTCAGTTAGTGGTCAATAATATTTGAAGACATATTTATTACAGGAAGATAATCACAGCATTACATAACTTCCAACAGAAAAAGTAACTGCCTTAAATAGAAAAAAATAACAGAAATGCCATGTAAACAGATATTTTACACTGTGCTAAATATTTGAAAAGTTAAAATCAAGTTTATTGGTGCACATCCAGCTGTTTTGTTCTTACAAAGCAATTGTGAAACTCTGGGAACAAGGCCAACTGAAAAGGTTTCCACACCCAGTGTAGCTGCCAGTGTTAAAGGAAGAACCGATGCTTTAGTGGTTGAACTGGAGTTATGAGGTTATGAGGCTTCCACTGTGTTTGTAATAAAAGTTTTAGTGCCTGTAGCCATGGTTTGCGTTTTTGTTTTCACTATTGGCATAACAAAATGTACCGTTTGGTGATATTTTGCATGTAAATTACATAAATATTATTTTGGCCCAATTTTCAGATTTTTAGTTCTAAGTGTTTTGCCAAAATGTTGCTATAATCTCTGTAAAGATGAATCTGTTGTTTTTTTGTTCTTTATTCATGGCTTTTTTTCAAGACACAGACTTGAAATTTGGCACACAGGTGCTTCTCACCCTAAGTGAAGTTTCAGCATAGTGAAGTTTATTATATTCTGGAAAGGTTACTTACTATTTTAAACATTTTAAATTTATTCTCTGACAAGGCTTGGTGATGCATGAGTAGTAATGTCACGTGCAGTGTGTAACTAAAGATACCAATGGATTTTCTCACCACACACATGCATAGTACTATACACATTACTGTACTCCAATACATACAGTGAAAATAAAGCGCACTTGCACTGATATGCTCTAGCCACCTTTTTGAACATGTGAGTGTTCCGAGTTGTATCATTATTTTTTATCTTTCCACTTTCTGGCTCGGGTGCTAGAATACAGCAGCAGTAGCCATTTTTTAAAACTTGTGTACTGAGTTACACATTTTCGTGTTGCCAGAACCAGAAGACACCCCTTCATTTCTTCATCAGTCTACTGACTCCTATTTTTTGTTTAAAAATTTTAACAGTTAAGAGGTCCAGATGTACAATTTTTAGGATATACTGTATATTCAATAATATTTTTCCAGAAAGACTCAAAGTAGTTCATAATCTTACCTTACATCTCAGGAAGCTATTGGGACACCAGGCACACATACATATAAATTGCATAGCCTTAAAGTCTCATAAAGTGTAATATATTTGGATTATGTCTGTAAATCAAAGCAGTCAAAAAAATTACTTGAACACAACTTCAACGTGCAAGATCTGATCAGCCAGTGCAGATGGTTTAAACCAAACTTAGTGTGTTTAGTTTAATTTATTCCTGAAAACCATGTGTATACCGAACGTTCGTATATTGAAACCCAATTTCCAATTTTTTTTAAGGGAGAAATACAGTACTGTACTGCACTTTGCTGTACTGTGAGGTTGCTTCTACCTGTACTCGACTATGCAGGTCTGGAACAGCACCCTGAGCTCAGTAGCTCTATAAGTGACAAATGCAGGGTGCGAAAGTTGCACTCTAACATAACATCGGGTTTGGTGACTACTGGCTGTGTCAGACAGACTAAAAACCCTCGGATGACAATGATTAAAGATTAAGCGAAAGGCAGAGTTGTTAGATTGGTAAAAACATCCTCCGTTTTCCCATTTGCTTAACTGATAGTAAAAATGCCCTCATACTTCGTATTTGAAATAACGCATTATGGGAACATTCACATAAATGATGTGAAGAAAGATTAAATAAAATCTTATTTAAATAAATAAAGTTATTTTTCTTTATTTAGCTAAGTCTGGCATTTACAGGATTGTGCAGCAGTCACATTTTCTTTACATATGTGCCATAACCACTTTGATAAAGCATTTTTTTCCTGGATAACCAAATTATTATCATGTGTTGTTTAAATACCTTGAAAATAATACAATACATACTATTACTACTATTGATAATAATAATAATAATAATAATACTGTACAGTGCTAGACATTACGTCTTTTTATTTGTTTTTTTGAGTGTAAATTTAGTGAAAATTATTTTTGACCGGGGCCCATGCCGAAATCTGGTTCGTAACTTCGAAACACAAAAATGTTAATATCGAGGGAGCGTATTAATTTTCTTATTAATTTCACCCTTTTCCTGCTGCCAAAGTGAGGAAACTTAGAATTGCATGGTTGAACACCCCAGATTTTCATTTTTTTTTATTCAAAAGGAATGGAACCGAAATTGAATGTTTACACACAGTAAACCCTACTTAAAATGGTACCCATATATGTCATTCCAAAACTGAGCCGGCGTTTAGGCCGCAGCCAACTACCTTTTACAATTACCGTTTACCTTTTCAAAGACCTTTCAGGTAGAATTTCTGATTATTTTACAGGTAGTCTTCGTGTTTTCCTCTTACCTTCAGCCTAAGCCACAGCGCTTCTTCTCAGCAGAAGAAAGAGTGCAGTCGCTCGTACCGCCTTCGCTCCTGACGTCGCCGCCGCCGCCGCCAACTCGACCTCTGCACACTTATTTAAAGCTTGAGGCAACAGGCAGGAGCGGGGCAAGCTGCTGGAAGACCGTCGCTAAGATGAGGAACGTCTTGTTTTAACGGTCGTCACGCAGATTCTCGTGTTTAAATCCACGAGTATAATATTTTTTGCTTTCATTGTTTAGAGTTGCACTAATTTTCTGAAGGAAAAGTGAGATGGAAAACGGGAAGATGCACGTCGTCGAGGCCAACGGGCTGCCTGACGACAAGAATGCGGCTGTTGCTTGTCACGAGAAATCCGCCTTATTTGCAGACAAAGTGAAGAAGGCGCTTTCGGCCAACTTACTTGTGATCCTTACTGTGGCTGGAGTCTTGCTCGGAGTGTTCATCGGACTTGGATTTCGAAACATGGAGCTGAGCAGAACTCAGATCATTTACTTTGGCTTCCCTGGCGAGCTCCTGGTCCGCCTGCTGAAGATGATCATCCTCCCACTGGTGGTGTGCAGTCTCGTTTCGGGAGCGGCCAGCATCGACCCCAAAGCCCTGGGCAGGCTGGGCGGCTGGGCAATGCTCTTCTTCTTGGTCACGACGCTGATAGCGTCCGCCATCGGGGTGGTTATGGCATACATCATCCAGCCTGGATCCGCGTCCATCTCTGCAGCCAGCACGCTGGGGGTCGAAGACGCAGTACCGCAGTCCAAAGAGATTATGGACTCCTTCTTGGACCTGATAAGGTATGAGGCAGAAAGTTGAGGACAATGCGAAATAAAGTGAATAAAGTTAATTCTGACAACTACCTCAGGAGCAGTTCGAAGCAGAAGCAATATTAGTGCTTTTTTTTTGGTAGTGTTTTTGTTTTTCTAAGCTTTTTATTCCCAAAGTGTGAAACTCTGAGGCAAAAATGAATCAAAATCCCCTGCGTCTATTTGAAAATCTGAAGCTTTTTTTAAATATTTTTTTACGACGAACGTGCTAGAAACTGAAAATAATACGGCGATCCCGTGGCCACGTACACGTGCGTGTGCACGCGCGCCCATTTGTGTGCGTGCGCGCGTGTCCCTGAAAGATATCGCTGTTCCGTTGTAAATGTGTTTGTAGATAGATTAATATTTCAGTTTGAGCTTTTTCAGTGGCCTCGACAAAAGGCGTTGTTTAAACACTAGATCGTTTTACGAAGCCTTGGACAAAAGCGTCCGCTAAATGAAGAAACACAAGTCCAAAAAGTATTTGTAGAATGTTATATATCGTGGCTTTGATCGCAATGTCAATGAATACCTTTTGTACTATAAAATACGTAACAGAAAATAGTAAGGTTGACGAAATGTGGTTTTGAAATGTGCAAATTTAATGGTTTGGTAGATTATAGTTTGTTATGTACTGTTTATATAACCATACTGAATATTATACTATGTTGAAAAGCTATACGCCTGTGGCTCCGCTAACAAACAAAGCTTGGCCTGGGGTGTTTGTAATTCAAATTGTAAGTCCAAACACTACATAAGAATGAATAAAAGCTTAATAATACAGAATTTATATAATTTTCTTCAGCAGCTAGTATAGTGCAGGGGCTCTGTGTTCCTCTGAGGTGGAAACGTCGTGAGTGAGGCAGGGAAAACTGCAACATTTTACTCTATTATTTAATACTAATTTGATGCAGCATTAGAATATACAGATGGTCTTTGACTTACAATGGTTCGACTTTACCATGGTGCAATAGGGATGGAAATGCAGTATAAACATTGGGAATTTTGAATTTTTCCCGGGCAAGCGATATGCAGTTATTAGACTTTATAACTCCTCCTCTTTCTGTAGGGAGGGCACCTAGGCATCTGATTTCCACTTCAACTTTTCCCTGACTTTTTTCCCTGTACTTATATAATTTCATATAATTTAACTATTTATGATCTCTTTCTTGAATCTTGGCACTGAACATGTTGTCGAACATGTTCAGTGCCAATAAAGCAATCAATAAAGTTTTATCTTGTCTTATGATACTCTCTCAGTGCTGGCAGTGGTAGCAAACTGCATTTCCCAGACTGCCATGCAGTCTGTAGTGTATACAATTGATACTCTACAGTGTTCTCTGCCATCACCATTTTTTTTAAAAATTCCCCTTCCCCGTATCTACGTTGTGTTTTGTGCATCCATAATCTCTATGAAATTCCCACCTGTGTCTCCTGAAAGTGACATGAAAGTGGAAAGCCTGTAATGACTTTTAAGGTAGGCTAGGCTATGATGTTCGGTAGGTGTTGTGGCATGGGTGGGTGGAAGCAATTGCAAGACACCATAGTAATAAGTTTTAAGTTCTGTTAAACTCTTTACTGAGTTGTTTCTGATTAAAAAAAATTGCCATTAGCCACGAGCTAGGGCTAAACATTAGTGACTAGCAGTAAACATAACATTATATCTTATGCAGGAGGGCCATTATATCTTATGCAGAAGGGCCAGACTGAAGGAGATTGTAGACTGCAAAGTGGTAGCAGGGGAAAGTGTAGTTAGGCAGCATAGGCTGGTGGTTTGTAGGATGACTTTGGAGATCAAAAAGAGGAGAGTGAGGGCAGAACCAAGGATCAAATGGTGGAAGTTGAAAAAGGAAAACTATAAGGTGGAGTTCAGGGAGGAATTAAGACAGGCATTGGGTGGCAGTGAAAAGTTACCAGTGAGCTGGGCATCTACGGCAGAAGTGGTAAGGGAGACAGCTAGAAAGGTGCTTGGTGTGACATCTGGACAGAGGAAGGAGGACAAAGAAACCTGGTGGTGGAATGAGGAAGTACAGAAGAGTATACAGAGGAAAAGGCTGGTGAAGAAGAAGTGGGATAAACAGAGATGAAGAATGTAGACAGGAGTAAAAGGAGATGAGGCGTAGGGCAAAGAGAGAAGTGGCGAAAGCAAAAGAAAAGGCATATGGTGAATTGTATGAGAGGTTGGACACTAAGGAGGGAGAAAAGGACCTGCACCGATTGGCTAGGCAGAGGGACCTAGCTGGGAAAGATGTGCAGCAGGTTAGGGTGATAAAGGACAACGATGGAAATGTACTCACAAGCGAGGAGAGTGTGTTGAGCAGATGGAAAGAGTACTTTGAGGGGCTAATGAATGAAGAGAATGAGAGAGGAAGTTGGATGATGTAGGGATTATGAATAAGTGAGTGCAATGGATTAGCATGGAGAAAGTTAGGACAGCTATGAAGAGGATGAAGAATGGAAAGGCTGTTGGTTCAGATGACATACCCGTGGAAGCATGGAAGTGTTTAGGAGAGATGGCAGTGGAGTTTTTAACCAGACTGTTTAATATAATCTTAGAAAGTGAGACATTGCCTAAGGAGTGGAGAAGAAATGTACTGGTACCAATTTTTACGAATAAGGGTGATGTGCAGAGCTGTAGTAACTACAGAGGGATAAAACTGATCAGCCACAGCATGAAGTTATGGGAAAGAGTAGTGGACGCTAGGTTAAGAAGGGAGGTGATGATTAGTGAGCAGCAGTATGGCTTCATGCCAAGAAGGAGTACTACAGATGAGATGTTTGCTCTGAGGGTGTTGAGAAGAAGTACCGAGAAGGTAAGAAGGAGTTGCATTGTGTCTTCGTGGACTTAGAGAAAGCATATGACAGGATACCTAGAGAGGAGTGGTGGTATTGTATGAGGAAGTCAGGTGTGCCAGATAAGTATGTAAGAGTGGTACAGGATATGTACAAAGACAGTGTGACAGTGGTGAGGTCTGCGGTAGGAGTGATGGATGCTTTCAAGGTGGGGGTAGGATTACATCAAGGATCAGGTTTGAGTCCTTTCTTATTTACACTGGTAATGGACAGGTTGACAGATGAGATCAGACAGGAGTCACCGTGGACTATGATGTTTGCAGATGACATTGTGATCTGTAGTGAGAGTAGGGAGCAGGTTGAGGAGACCCTGGAGAGGTGGAGATATGCTCTAGAGAGAAGAGGAATGAAGGTCAGTAGGACTAAGACAGAATACATGTGTATAAATGAGAGGAAGGACAGAGGAATGGTGAGGATGCAGGGAATAGAGTTGGCGAAGGTGGGTGAATTTAAATACTTGGGATCAACAGTTCAGAGTAATGGGGAGCATGGAAGAGAGGTGAAGAAGAGAGTGCAGGCAGGGTGGAGTGGGTGGAGAAGAGTGTCAGGAGTGTTTTGTGACAGAAGGGTACCAGCAAGAGTGAAAGGGAAGGTCTACAAGATGGTAGTGAGACCAGCTATGCTTTATGGGTTGGAGACGGTGGCACTGACCAAAAGACACGAGGCAAAGCTAGAGGTGGCAGAGTCAAAGATGTTAAGACTTGCATTGGGTGTGACAAGGATGGACAGGATTAGAAATGAGTATATTAGAGGGTCAGCCCAGGTTAGACGGTTTGGAGACAAAGTCAGAGAGGTGAGATTGCGCTGGTTTGGACATGTGCAGAGGAGAGATTCTGGATATATCGGGAGAAGGATGCTAGGGATGGAGCTGTCAAGCAAGAGAAAGAGAGGAAGGCCTAAGAGGAGATTTATGGATGTGGTGAAGGAGGACATGCAGGTGGTGGGTGCAACAGAGAAAGATGCAGAGGACAGGAAGAAGTGGAAACAACTGATCCGCTGCAACGACCCCTAACGGGAGCAGCCGAAAGAAGAAGAAGAGTAAACAAAAATGGAACACAATTGCCACAATTCAAAATAAACAAAATACAAGGTCTTAGCAAGATAGTGGTTGTAGGAGAGCTCACAAGGGGCAGCGGAAATTGAGCACTGACAGAAAGTCTGGATAGGAACTAAATCTCATCCACGATTGGTTCCTATGCCAGCCAATCAATTAATTAATCAATAAATCAATCAGTCTGAAGACGGGGCGGATAGACCGCCTACTGACAGGAAGTCCGAGTAGGAACTAAATGCCATCCACAACTGGTTCCTACGCCAATCAAACAGCCAGTCTGAAGACGGGTTGAAAGACCACCTATGTTCTGTTGCTGAAGCAACCACAGGTGTGATGGTAGGTCAGGTGTACAGATATGCACTGCCTAACGATGTGCCGGTCAACACTACATTTATGATGGTGGTTTGTAGTCTAGGAGCAATAGGGTATACCTTATACAAGTCTAAGTGGATGTGATGCAGCATATGTACACTCTATGATGTTCGCACCACAACAAAATCACTTAACACATTTCTTAGAATGTATCCCCATCGTGCATTTTCAATTTACGATATTTTCAACTTACGATGGGTTTGTCAGAACGTAACCCCACTGTAAGTCAGGGACCACCTGTGTTTCAAAATATCTGAAAAATAGAAAGGTGTCATATTCACAACCTTCTATTGAATGTCCAGTGTTCTGATTTATACAAATGAGCCAGTACTATTGTCTTACTGGGTATCGGTTGCCATATCAGTATAAATGAGGACAGTGTGAGTAGAAGATATTAAAAAGTTTATGTTTATATTGTTATATTTGTTTATATTCTAAGTTTTGCTGCCAGCTAATGGCACTAGCCAGATACAAACTTTATTCACAGAAAAATTACAGAAAACAGAATAAATAAATAAAAGGGGAATTACCTATATCTTTGAACATGGTTAACTATAATGCTTGTGATAAATACCAGTGTATAACTTCCCTGTTCCAGACTTGGTTTTGACTGATCAGAATATGAAACAAGGGGGGCAGTGTTTTAGCAAGTCTAAATTGTCTTTTTGCTAATATTTGTAAAGGTATGCGTCACTTAAAGACAAGGGTGCGTTCTGAGAAATGTTTTGTTGTGCGAACATCATAGTGTACATGCACCGCATGTTTAATGTATGAAGCTGCTGTTGGCGTAACATGGCATACTGTTTTACAATAAACTTTTTTATTCATAAGTGGAAAGAGTACACTCTAAAATAATGATAAAAAGTACAATATAATAAATGTATAAACCAGTAACATAGTTGTTTATTATTATTATCAAGTATTATATACTGTATGTAATCCTACGGGACTCCCGTTGAATATGCAGGTTCTTCTTGACCAACACGTCATTATACAACGCATTCCTGTATTTAACTCTTCTGAATGCTTAAAAAATTGGTTTGCCAGTACATTTTTATGGCCCTAGCTGTATCTCCACCTCCCTGGATGTAGTTAGTCAATGTTTTACAATATTGTACTGATTAGAGTTGAAATCCTCTTATATGCATGAAAAAATATTTGTTCTGTTATATTTACATCAACAGGCCAGTGCTTCAGAAGTGGAAACCTTGTAAAAATATGTTTCATAGTTAAAGTGTTCAACATCCTGTGAAATACCTGTTTATTTTGTTGTAGTCAGTGAATGTCTACTTTCTATTCACACAGTTGTGCTGGCACATTGCTTCTCGTCTGCTTTTATAAGCAGAGTTTATTTGTGTTGCTCTGTTTCAGGAACATATTACCCTCCAATCTGGTTGCAGCAGCTTTCCAGTCGGTATGTTACTTTCGCTTTTAAATGTTTTTGTTTAAATGGCACTGACTAAAAGCTCAAATTGACTAACAAAAACGTTTCTTCTCCAGTATGCCACTAGCTACAAGATGCTGAAAGATGAACATAACTTAACAGATGATCTCAGTTTTAACTCAAGCTGCACTGGTGAAAAGGTAAGGTACTATATGGATTAGGCAGCTGACAGCTGTCATATTACTTTTGTCTAGTGTTTCCTTTTTGGGAGATATACCACTACACAGCATCCATATATGTTTAGCACTTATTTGATGTTGTTTAACTATTAACTCTCTCTCACACACACACACACGGGCGTGTGTGCAGTATGCATAGACAAACACAGCCATAACTCAGGTTACATCTCTAATCCATTACTGAAAACTGGATGTAAACCAGGAAAATGTGAATGGGGAGCCTGTTTTTCATATAACTAAAATCCATCACTGTCACCCTCGCTTCCTCTTCTCCTTGGACAGCAATGGACATTTAGTTGTATGTTGCAAGACAGAGATGAAAATATGCATCTGACCTATTGTGCACAATTGACTGGACACAAAACCACAGTAGACCCCCCCTCGCATATGTTCACGTATTTATTTAGCTTCTCTGCTTGTGGTGTGGACATTATTATGGATTTACAGAATGTAGTTGGTGTAATACAGTACACTGCATGATATGAATGCAGGCACAGGCCTGTTTTGTACACTGTTGCTTTAAAAACCATTATATGAGGAGCTCAGAACTTAAACCCAATTTTTTATATAAAAAAATAAGAGGCATTCTATTGAGATAACTTAAATAGTGAGGATGTAAACCAGGTGTCCAGGAATCATAATTTTCTTCATTGGAAATAATAAAAATAGCTTCCTGATATTTGGTTTTTCTGTAATCAAGTCATTTGATTGTGCATGCTGAATATTACATTTTTTAGTTTTGACTTGATAAACTGCCAGTTTTAATCATAAAATTGCCAAAATGATCCACTGGAAAACAAAGGCAATTATATTAACCCCACTGAAAACTGACTAATAGTTTGGAAAGCATTTGAGAAATAGCAATGTCTGTGCAATTGTATCTAGTTGGATTCGGTTTTAGGGATTTAGCACAAGGTCTTTTCTTATGTTAAAATTCTCACCTTTCATTGAAGAATTGGGGAAATATGTTTCATTGGGGGAAATACAATGCCCAGCCAAAAAAAAGTCACACACTCTAATCTTTTGTTGGACTGCCTTTAGCTTTGATTACGGCACACATTTCCCCGTGGCATCGTTTCGATAACCTTACGCAATGTCACAACATTTATGTCTGTCCAGAGTTGCATAATTTTTCGCTAAGATCTTGTATTGATGGGAGAGTCAGACTGCTGAGTAAAGTCTTCTCCAGCACATCCCAAAGATTCTCAATGGGGTAAAGGTCTGGACTCTGTGGTGGCCAATCCATGTGTGAAAATAATGTCTCATGCTCCCTGAAGCACTCTTTCACAATTTGAGCCCGATAAATCCTGGCATTGTCATCTTGGAATATGCCCGTGCTATCAGGGAAGAAAAAAATCCATTGATGGAAAAACCTGGTCATTCAGTATATTCAGGTAGACAGCTGACCTAATTTTTTAGGCACATAGCATTGCTGAACCTAGACCTGACCAACTGAACTAACCCCAGATCATAACACAAAGTTAAATCCAAGTGGTGACTTTTTTTTTGGCTGGGCAGTGTATGTTTAATTTATCTTCAGTTATTTCTGGTTTTTCTGCCTGTAGTTTGTCTGTTGTATTGTTCTGATAATGTTAACGAAGTAATATGTATTTTTATGGCATTCTTATTACCGCTACAAGTCATCTCACCTTGTCTGAATTTAGTTGCATGTCACTGTTACCGTAATCACTCCAGTTTGAAAAACTCACATCCAAGAAAGTGTCTGCATCATTACTGTATACAATATACAAACAAAAATCTCTTGTTTTCTGCCTTTGCCATTTTTAAAAGATGAATTAAGTGGACAGCAACAGAATTAAAATTTTATCAATTTCCAAAAGCCGATATGAGGGTTTGGAGGTGGTTGTTGACAGAAGTGGATGACAAATGGTTGAGGGCTGGTTGAACACCACTTTCCAGTCACATATGAAAATAAAAATAGAAGCCTGACTGTAGGGTCTGCAGCAAAAAAGCAAAATAACAGCATCAGTAGTGCCGCAGTTATTGCAGACAGGGTGCCTCACCCATGATGCATTTGGCCATTTTGAGCACACACTTCAGAATTATTCTTTAAAAAGTCTTGACACATTATCTTGTTTTATTTTGTTTTGTTGTAATTTTTCATACAGTTTATGAAAGGAAAAAATTCCAGGTATGTACGTAGTTTTCTCATGTACATTGTGCAGTTCAAAAGCATTATATTTTACATTGTTTTTATTCTGAAGTTTTTAATGCTTGTTCTTCTAACAATTTCATAAATAAAAATGTTATTTCAACACTTTTACAAAATGTAATTTTTACAGAAAAAAAATCAGTTTCCAGAGTCCTAAAAAAACACACTCTGCGCTATGCTCATTAAATCAAAAGAATTAATGAACATAGCGCAGTTTGAGACAAGTACAGGTCACAAACAGTTTAGTTCAAATTGGCTTTGAATTGTGTTCCTTGCCTTGAATCTGGCTAAACTGCTTAACAAAAAAAATTCAAGATTTTTCCACCTAAAATGAATATTAATTTCAATTATTTTCTTGGTTCTGCTTCAGAAAAATAATAAATGATTTATAAATTCAAATTAAATAAAATACAAATTAGCAATTTTTTGCTCTGATAATACCACTTTTACAGTTTTGTAAAATTTTGCAAAACAAAATAAATAAGGTCTGGAGTTGATTATTCTTTTATTCAGCTGACTTCTATTTATGCTACATCTCCTCCAGATTCCAATTGGCACAGACGTTGATGGAATGAACATCCTAGGGCTGATAGTGTTTGCTATTGTATTTGGTGTAGCCCTGCGTAAGTTGGGAGAGGAGGGTGAGATCCTCATAAAGTTCTTCAACTCCTTCAATGAGGCCACCATGGTGCTGGTGTCCTGGATCATGTGGTAAGAAACAGGGTAATAGTTGCTCACATATAAGATACTGTACCGTGACAATGATTCTTTGTACTATACTTTATGTAGTTGCCGGCCACCGACATTTTATGGGAATGTCATTTGAAACAAAGCAATCAAGATGTGATTGAAGTGTAGACATTCAGCTTTAATTTAAGGGGTTTAACAAAAGTATCACATTAACCATTTAGGAATTATAGTCATTTATATACATTGTCCCCCATTTTCAGAAGCTCAAAAGTAATTGGACAAACTAAAATAATAATAAATATAAGGATTATTTTTTAATACTTGGATGTATATCCTTTGTAGTCAATAACTGCCAGAGGTCTGGAACCCATGGACATAACCAAATGCTGAGTTTCCTCCCTTCAGATGCTTTTCCGGGCCTTTGCTGTAGCAGTCTTAAGTTGCTGCTTGTTTGAGGGTCTTACTGCCTTCAGTTTTGTCTTTAGTAAATGAAAAACATGTTCAGTTTGGTTGAGGTCAGGTGATTGACTTGGTCATTGAAGAATATTGCATCTGTTAGCCTTGAGAAGCTCTTTGGTTGCTTTCACTGTATGTTTTGGGTCATTATCCATCTGTAGTGTAAAGTGCAAAAGACAGGAGGCAGAGCTGGAGGTGGCAGAGTTAAAAATGTTAAGATTTGCATTGGGTGTGACAGGATTGACAGGATTAGGAATGAGTATATTAGAGGGTCAGAACAGGTTAGACGGTTTGGAGACAAAGTCAGAGAGGCGAGATTGCGTTGGTTTGGACATGTGCAGAGGAGAGATTCTAGATATATCGGGAGAAGGATGCTAGGGATGGAGCTGTCAGGCAATTGGAAGAGAGGAAGGCCTAAGAGGAGATTTATGGATGTGGTGAAGGAGGACATGCAGGTGGTGGGTGTGACGGAGAAAGATGCAGAGGACAGGAAGAAGTGGAAACAATTGATCCGCTGTGGCGACCCCTAACAGGAGCAGCCGAAAGATGAAGAAGTGTAAAGTGCCTTCCTATCAGTTTTGCAGCATTTGGCTAAATCTGAGTAGATAGTATAGCTCTAGAATCCTTCAGAATTCATCCTACTACATCTATCAGCAGTCATATCATAAAAAAAACACCAATGACCCAGTTCCATTGGAAGCCATGCATGCCCATACCATTACACTGTCTCCACCATGTTTGACAGGTGAGGTGGTATGCTTTGGGGCCCTTTTCTTTCCTTCTCTATACTCTTCTCTTTCCATTGTTCTGGTACAAGTTAATCTTGGTTTCATCTGTCCAAAGAATCTGGTTCTAGAACTGGGCAGGTTTTTTCAGATGTCTTCTAGCAAAGTCTAATTCAGCCTTTCTGTTCTTGAGTGTCACTAGTGGTTTGCACCTTGCGGTAAACCCTCTGTATTTACATTCATGAAGGCACCTCTTGATTGTAGACTTTGACAATGATACACCAACCTCCTTGACAGTGTTCTTGACTTGGAGAGTCTTTTATCTGCTTAATTTGTCATGAAATAATGAGGGAAGAGGCCACATCTGGCCATAAAACTTCTTGTCAGTCAGTTTTCCAATTACTTTTGATCCTCTGAAAATGGGGACAATGTATATAAATGACTATAATTCCTAAATGGTTAATGCGATACTTTTGTTAAACCCCTTAAATTAAAGCTGAAAGTCTACACTTTAATCACATCTTGATTACTTTGTTTCAAATTCATTGTGGTTGTGCACAGGGGCAAAATACTGAAAATTCTGTCATTGTCCAAATACTTATGGACCTGACTGTACATCGATTAGCCATAACATTAAAACCAGCTGCCTAATATTGTGTAGGTCCCCCCTGTGCTACCAAAACACCTGTTGAAGCATGGGCCCCACAAAACCTCTGAAGGTGTCCTGCAGTATCTGGCACCAAGATGTTAGCAGCCGTTCCTTTAAGTCCTGTAAGTTGCGAGGTGGGGGCCTCCATGGATCAGACTTGTTTTTCTAGCACATCCCATACAGTAGATTGAGATCTGGGGAATCTGGAGGCCAAGACAACACCTTAAACACTTTGTCATGTTCCTTAAACCATTCTTGAGCAATTTTTGCAGTGTGGCAGGGCCATTGCCATCAGGGAATACTGTTACCATGAAGGGGTGTATGTGGTCTGCAACAATGTTTAGGTAGGTGGTGCGAATCAAAGTAACATCCACATAAATGCCAGGATCCAAGGTTTCTCAGCAGAATATTGACCAGAGCATCACACTGCCTTCTTCCCACAGTGCATCCTGCTGCCATTTCTTCTCCAGGTAAACAACGCACATGCACCCGGCCATCCACCAGATCTAAAAGCAAAGGTGATTCATCAGACCAGGCCACCTTCTTCCATTGCTCCATGGTCCAGTTCTGACAGTAACGTGACCGTTGTAGGTGCTTTCAGTGGTGGACAGGGGTCAGCATGGGCAGTCTGACTGGTCTGTGGCAGTGCAGCCCCGTACACAGCAAAGCTGTGATACACTGTGTGTTCTGACACCTTTCTGTCATAGCATGAAGGAAATCCACAATTTGTGCTACAATAGCTCTTCTGTGGGATCAGACCAGATGGGCATCAGTGAACCTTGAGCACACCTGACCCTGTCACCGGTTCACCGGTTGTTCTTCCTTGAACCACTTTTGGGAGGTACTAACCACTGCATACTGGGAACACCCATCCCACAAGAGCTGCCGTTTTGGAGATGCTCTCACTCCAGTTGTCTAGTCATCACAGTTTGGCCTGTGTCAAAGTCACTCAGATACTTCTGCTTGCCCATTTTTTCTGCTTCCAACACATCAACTTCAACAACTGACTGTTCACTTGCTGCCTAATATCTCCCCCCACCCCTTGACAGGTGCCATTGTAACAAGAAAATCAATGTTATTCACTTCACTTGTCAGTGGTTTTAATGTTATGGCTGATTGGTGTAAGTGGATGTTAACATTGTGGGAGGTTATTATTTCATATAGGATTTTCTTTTGTGAACTTAAAAATCAAGATTGCTCCTTTCCTTGTAAATGATGCAGTCTGAGTTTCTATGTATTGATTTCCCTGCTTTTGCCCGATCTCTTATTTCTTGATGTCCAGGTATGCCCCCATTGGAATTATGTTCCTAGTAGCTGCAAAGATTGTGGAGATGGAGGATGTGGCCACACTCTTTGCTGGTCTGGGAAAGTACATTGCCTGCTGTGTGATTGGCCATGTGATCCACGGTATGGTGGTCCTGCCTCTAATCTACTTCGTCATCACCCGCAAGAACCCATATATCTTCCTCTGGGGGGTGTTCACTGCTCTGGCCACTGCTTTTGGGACATCTTCTAGGTATATGCCACTCATCCACATATAACCTGACTGTATAATTCTAATCAGATGTGTACAGTGTAACAATTTTGATCCCATGGTGAACTGAACACCACTGATTTTGACAATTTAACCAATTAACCAGAGTAAATCTGCATACAATATATACAGGACAGAACTTTTTATGTCCTTTAGGGTTGTCTCATCTTGGGTTTAAGTAATAGTACAAGTTGTCTTACAAGAACTTTTAGTATGCTTCTTTTTTATGATACCTTCATTAGTGACATAAGAGTGCTTTGTAACCAGATGACATTTCATACTTTCCAGACTTTAAGTCGCATACGTTTTTTTTTTCTCAGCTCACAGTCTGGTGCAACTTATACTCCAGTGCAGCATAACATTTAAAAAAAAATTATATCCAGTCTACTACGGTATATGAAATTATATGGAAGGTGATGCTGATGATCAGCCACAAATCACTGAACTGTTTGACAGTGACGTTGAAGATGAAGATTTTGGCAGTTTCAGTGATGCTGGTGAGGACTTGGACCAGCATCTTTCTAATTCGTCTCAAGTGTGTTTTACAGTGTACACTGTACAATGATATTTAAACATTTATGTTTGGGCTGCTCTTTACTAGTAATGTCAAGACCTATGTGGTACTGTATTTCAGTACAAATGCATACGTGGCTTGGCCAACTCATTCAGTTAACTGTGGTCTTGCTGAGTAAAATACCTGGTACCTGTGATTTTTTTTTTCCTCTGGTGTGACTTATCCAATTTTTTTTTTTATTATAACTATCAGCACTGGGTCACAGTAACACACAGACAGAACAAAAAGAGGTTGTACGTCCATTTACATACAGCAAGGGGCTGATAGCTACAGCACATGACAGGGATAATCATACAACACCGTCTAATAAGATTCAGAAAGGGGTAGATACCTTCCAGAACTGTTTTGAACAATTGTGTTGGTCAAATTTAAATTTTTCAATAGGAGAAAATTAAACACTTTAGACATCCACATATTTACAAAGGGAACTTGCTGTTGACCAAAGCATTAAAATACATTTCTTTGCCAAGTATATCAGGGTTAACAACCTACACTCCATGACTTCATCAAAAAAAGAGAATTTGGGTTGTGGTTCCACAAGAAAACAGTTGGGAGAAAAGTTAAACTTTTTATTAAATGCCTTTTTGAATGGTTGAATGAACTTCCTTCAGATAAGCTTGTCTCTTAAGTGCCAGGAACTGATTTACGTTTAAAACTCATATGCGATACCCACAACTTGTCCAACCATTTTTTCAAGTAAGCAAGTGCATTTTTAGGGTATGAGCCTTATACTCCAAAGCAACTAAAGTTTGGAAAATATGGTAAGTCTGTATGGTCAAATAAAAGAAAGTGAAGATACAGGGCTGGAAACTTGGACATTTACTTTTGTCTCTGATTGCTTTACCCAGTAATTTATGCTTTTGTATTTTATTTTGTTTCCTTTCTCCATGTCTATTTTTCTCAGTCTTGCAGTATTCTTTGCACTGTATTGGTTTTTTTTCCCCATGCATTTCAGAAATTCCCTTTTCTAATATGGAAGTTGGTCACTTTACAGTTTTTATCCTGTCCTGCTCCCCACCTAACCCCTTCATTTCGATCAATGTCTTCAGCCTTTTTGGAAGTCATATAATTGTACATAAATATTAATTCTATCAGTCTTCCTCCCTTGTAGCTCAGCCACCCTCCCCCTGATGATGAAGTGTGTCGAGGAGAAAAATGGCGTGTCCAAGCACATCAGCCGTTTCGTCCTGCCCATTGGGGCCACTGTGAACATGGATGGGGCAGCACTCTTCCAGTGTGTGGCTGCTGTGTTCATAGCTCAGCTCAACAACTACCCACTCAACTTTATCCAAGTTATCACCATCTTGTAAGTTTCATAATACTAGATGAAAACTGTAATTTTCAATGCTTAGCAAGTGAGGTTGATAGTCGTGATTTTTTTAAAAAAATTTTCTGTGCTCAAAATCACATTTTATTATCAACAACTTCTTGTTAAGTGCAGGTTTTTGATAGTCCAGAGACTTTCCTAGAAGCATAGGGCGTGAGGCAGGTAACATACTGGACAGAATACCAGCCCATCACTGACATTCTCCTCTGATTGTCCTCTACACTTATTGTCTTACACCGATAAAATTTGTTATATGAAATTAAAATGTCAGACATTTGTGACATTTCAGTCCCAGAATCTCTAAGTGATGTTTTTTTTTGAGGATTGAGTGTTTTATTATGGCAACAAAATGGGTCTTGACACATTGATTGCACATATGGAACTGAACTGAAAACCTTTACTACACTCCTGTCAGAGTGACGGCTACCGCATCCAGCGTAGGAGCTGCAGGAATCCCAGCAGGAGGTGTTCTGACCCTGGCTATCATCCTGGAAGCAATAGGGTTACCAACACATGACCTCTCCCTCATTCTTGCTGTGGACTGGATAGTGTGAGTAGAAGGTGGACTAAAGATACAATTGGTTAAGAACACGAAAATGAAAGGACCATTTGCAGTGAATGCTGTGTGACACTGAGAGGGAAATTTGTGTTTTGGACTTCAGGATGATAAAATGGCATCTCTTCAATTGAAAGTGGGACAGTTGTACGTGGGTAACCCGTGACTTTTGTGTTTCCCTTTAGTGACCGCACCTGCACTGTCATCAATGTGCAGGGAGATGCGTTCGGGGCTGGAATCCTGCAGTATTTTGTGGATCGCCAGTCAGGCCATGACAAGGGTGAGGATGACAGTGAAGACAAACTTCCGGAAGTGCTGCCCACCAAACCAGAAGATATGACCCTTATCATTAAGAGCCAGACACAAGAAGACATGTCAGCAGTAACAATGTACAGTGATGAGGAATCCATCATGTAAAAAGGGGGAAAAGGGGGTTTGGTAAAAGATGCATTGCTGATGCTTCTTCTAAAAGCCCATTTAAAGACAAAACCAAAATACAAATAAGATGTGGAAAGACGAAAGGACATAAAAGAGGGAGGAAGACAGTAGTTCCAGACTGCTGGATATTTTTATTATGTTTGTAATTATATAATTAGCAGTATTTTGATATTCAGTCTTACAAACCAGCCTTATTCCAAAGAGGGACATCATTAGACTAAGGTCCAAAGAAAACTGATATGGAGAACTCTTTCTGAAACTGAGCTGAAGTGACACACATTTAAGCTGCCACACTGTTACACAGACCGTTACAAAATCATTGCTGTTTTGTAAAGAAAACAGACATCAATTATGATCAATAACTATTTTCTGAGTGTTTAAATGGGCCAGTTAATTTGAATATGTATGTAAGTACATGTAGATAATCGATGTACTACACCCTGAGGTTACATTTTACTTGCTGAAATTTTATTTTCTTCGAGCAGTACCCTCTTGCCTACTGCAGTTGTTGACTCTTTTTCCCAGTCCACAGGTATACCTCAAGGATTGGTGCTAGGACCTCTGCTCTTGACATATTTGCCTTCTGAGTACCTGCTTAAACTCTCCAAGGTTATTTTATCACCTTTATGGAGAAAACTTTAAAATCCATCTCATTTTCTTCAAACTCTGAGGTTTAAATTGCCTTTCAGACATCTCTGTCTGGGTGTTTTTGCTTGTAACTTAAGCCCAGCATCTTTTAAATACCCTCTGCAAATCCTTCCATAGAGCTTTCAATAAAACACATGCTAACACCACCTGTTACCTATTGCTTTAAAAGCACTCCTTTCTCAGCAACTACACCATTCAGATTCTTATCCAGAAGTTTATTCTCTCATGGATGGATTATTTCAATTTCCATCCAGCGTTATTTCCTGCATCTGCCACCTGCCTTCTGCAGCTGATTCTGCTTATTCAGTTTCTTATCTTACCATCAGGTTTGCTACCAGTCTTCTGACTTTCTTGTACTTTTACTCATTGCCTTTTTCTTTTCTGCTACTACTGATTTGCATTCTGAAATAAAATGTTTACGAAAAGCAGATTATGTTTAAACAGGATTTTATATGTTAAAAGAAGATTGCCAGAAATTCTATAGAAATTTAAAGGTTACTTTAAAGATACCTTTATCCTTGAAGAGTAAAGTTGCTGATGACAAGTAACCATAGTATAGCACTTAACCCAGATTTCCATCTGTAAAAGAAACTAAATGCCCTTATTTTCAGTCATCTGCTTTACTACGGTACTAGTGCTGTAAGGAGATCATGTCCTCACTTTATTCTTTAGATACCAGCTACTTCTGCAGCAATTGCTCTGTTCTGTACTTGAACACCTGCAGGTTCACTACCGAGTTCTAGGAATTCTGCAGTAAGGTTGCAGCCAAGTAGATGGATTTGTCATGAACCAACTTTCAACAGTTCAAGGGAAGGTAAATGCTTCCAATTTCTCCTTTGTAGGTGGAATATAGACTGATAAACATCTTTATTGTTTGAAAATATACACAGTAATAAACAGGAATTGACAGAATTCATCCTTACGGGAATGAACACAAATGATAGACAATGTGTTCATAATACTGATTTTTTTTTTTTTTTGAAAAAGACCTGGCTTTGTACCCCAACAAGCACTGTATAACAACTGTTTGTAAAGCACTTTTTGAAATGGCCTTAAAATGATTTGTTTAAGTGGCCCATGTACAACAACAAGACACTAGACCCAATCCTTTGGTTTCCTCACTTTCTTTCCTTTTCTCTTGTATGACCAGTGAAACCAGTTCTATTCATGAGCCTTTACTCTCAACCATTCCTTTCTACTACAGTGTCTTTCATTAGATGCAAGAGTGAATAATAGCATCTTTTACAAAAGTTGACCTTTTGCTTTTTAGATAATAACAGTAGGTTTCTGATTCTCTAAACCAGCAACTTTTCAATCTGCTGATCTTTCATTTGGTGATTACTTAAAGAACTCCACTTCCCATAAGTTCTTCCTTGCCACTTTTTCATGGTGGTTATGATGCTATTTTAACCTGTTATAATAGTTTTTTTAAACGATTACTAAATATATTTTACTATAAATAATATGTTCAGAGTCCTATATGTGCATAGCATATATAAATGTACAATTTTTATATACGGTGCAAATGCTTCAACACAAAGTAAACCCTGCATCACGTGATCAATGACTATGATCTACCAGATAAGTAAGTAGGTCCAGACCTAAGCAAGTAATTTAGGTCATAATGTTAAAGCCAAAATTATTTAGGAAAGCGCAGTGTAAAAATTGTGAGGTTATTAGTACGTTATTAGTCCAAATAAAAATTGTTACATAAATATTGACTGTTTGTTAATGTTATGCAAACTGTTTGGGAGGCCGAGAGCTGCTCAAAGGAGGATGGAAATCCATGGCCTCAAATTCAGTGTACGTTTACATCACTTTTATTCAAAGTTGTTTACTTATGTATGAAGCAGAATATTTATGCTGGAGTAGTTAAGGCATTAGGCCTTTCTGAATGACACTAGTGGTGGTAAGGGTGTATTTCAAACCAGTAATGTTCAGGTTAAAAATCAACATTTGTAACAATTCCACTGCCTGCAGTCCCACAGACCATTTTGAAATATTTTTTGGAGATTAACATTAATTATTTTGGTAACTCATCATTTTTCTTTATTAATAAAAACTGCACTCAGGGTAGTGTTATGACAACTTCAATTTTGTGAAGACTCACTTTGTGTCTGAGTGCTAATTCTACGAATGTGTTGGTTTTTTTTTTTTTAAAGTACAGCGGGTAGTGGATGCTTTGTAGTCAAAGAAGCTGTGTTTGAATCTTGCTCTTGCTGTTGCACCCATAAGCGAGTGTCTTACTCAGAAATGACCCAATAAAAATTGTTTAACCCTATGAAGTTCGACTCCATTTCAGCCTTCTTCTTTAACCAACCTAAACCTATACCAATTGTGCTAACTAATCCATGCTAACTGTCATAAGTATATTGGTATACACACCTATATGTCAGCATTTTTGTGCAACTCAAGCAGGTAGAGATCTCAACATGTATGACTTCCACATGAGTTGCAGCAAGGTGTTTTTCATCTCTTGTTTGCTGACTGACTATTCTCTAAAAAGGTCTGTTTGCTTCTTCACCACTTCAGTGTCCACTTTAGACCCAAGCTATCACTAAGCCAGATGTTTAGCTACCTACAGTAATTTAGGTATGTACCTCATTTTCAAGCCCTTAATTGCTTTCCTACAGTTCTGGTCAACTTTATTGGCTCTCCTAAATTTTAGGTATGTTGTACAAATACTGAATCTTCAGATATAATGGGAAAACTAGCAACTTTTGATCATTTGAATATTTTAATAGGATGTCCAAAGTTATACTGCACAAAAGATGTATGTTTAACTTACACTGTACAGCCAAAAGTGGAGACTTAACCATCTCACCTATATGTACTTGTTAAACATCCCATTCTAGACCCTTGGCCATTCATATGGAGTTGCCCCCCCTTTGCTGCTGTAATAGTCCCCACTGGTCTGGGAAGGCTTTCCACCACATTTTGGGAATTTATGCCCATTCGGTCATGAGACCAGCAGTGAGATCGGGCAAGAAGGCCAGGCTTGCAGTTGGGGTTCCAGTTCATCCCAAAGGGGTTTGGTTAAGTGGGGTTTACATCAGAGTACTGTACAGCCACTTGAGTTCTTCCACACCAACCTGCTCAAACCATGTGTTCGTGGAGCTTGCGTTGTGCATGGGGGCACAGTCATGCTGTGGCAGGAAAGGAGCTTCTTCTTCCCCAAACTGTGACCACAAAGCTGTGTTTTTCTTTTCCATGTTTTTGTGTTTTATGCTTCCCTTGCAGGCCCATAGTTGTGGCATTGTTTTTTAATTTCTGTTCATTTTCATGAGTTCTGTCATCACTTCTTCTGTCTGGACTTACATCACTCCAGTCACTCCAATGACTTTTAAAAACCCAGCCACTTACCCAGTCACCCAGTGCTTGTATCTGGCTTGGTTTTTATTAATGACTTTATTGTTAACATGTGTAGCAAGACTGGTTTAGCACAAGATGAGCCAGAAATGGAAGCTTTTTGACTGATGCTATATTCAAACACAATCAGAACAGAGATTAGGTAGTTTGGCATTGAAGAGTCTGAACAGGAGATTGAACTGGACTGCAGAGACCTCTGCAGGTACTGGCTCTCCCAAGTGCCTCCCTGATCTCAACTGTCTCTCATATCTCTCATAAACAGAGAAAGAGGGGATTGCATATGCAATGGACATGGTGTCAGGGACCAGGCATCACAGCATGAATGTGGGTTCTGAATGTGGTGTTAGGATGCATGTGTAGGGGCTCGTGTCCCATGTGTCACAGTGTGTCCTTTCACTGTCATTTGTTCAGTCATTATAATTTGGTTTACTGTTATGATTATTGTTTATTGTCTTCACTGTGTCATCCTGGGGGAAAAGAGAACATGTAAACACCTCACATAACCTATACGCAGGTTTTATTACCCTGTTTAGACACATTAGGAAAGAGTTTGGTGCCTTCTGTCTTAGTTCCTTACACGCCTGGCAAGTGTCTTTGTTGTTATTGTAAATACTGTAAATAGTCACTTTAATATCTACAGCGCAGGCACAGTAATGAAAACTTAGCATTGGTTTTTGAATGTGTGATTTTGTTGGCCCTGTGCTACCATTTGTCACCTTTCAGTTGAGGTATTGCCCTATTTACCCCTAAACGCTGGGGTTGTAATGGCTTAATACATTCAAGGTCTTCAGTACCAGAGGCAATAAAGCAGCCCCACAAAATGATGGAACCACCATCATTTTTAACTGTAGGTTGGGTGCTCTTTTTCTTACGAGCTTCATTTCATTGCTTATAAACCTATCGCTGGTCGACATTGCTCTGTTTTAGTTTCATCAATCCATGTTTTCCCAGAAGGATGTTGGTTTCTCTTGGGCATAGATTAGTCTTGTATTTTTTCTCTTTTTATGTTTTTTTTTTTTTTTTTAATGCACAACAATATATACAAACAAAGACAGTACTATGAGGTTCATCCACATACAGCAAGGGGTGAGGGTCAAATGGCTATAGCACATCATAGAGATGATCATACAGCACCATCTAATAAGATGCAGAAGGGGTCCATACCTTCCAGAATTCTTTTGAACTATTGTGTTGGTCAAATTTTAATTTTTCAGTAGGAGAAAATTAAACACTTCACATCCACATATTTACAGAGGCAATTTCAGTTGTTGACCAAAGCATTAAAATACATTTCTTTCCCAAGAATATCAGGGTTAACAACCTACACTCGATGACATCATCAAAATAGAGAATTTTGGTTGTGGTTCCACAGGAAAACAGTTGGGATACAAGTTAAACTTTATATTAAATGTGTTTTTGAATGGTTGAATGAACTTCCTTCCGATAAGTGTGTATCTTTTACTCGACCAACTAGATACTTTTTAGTTGGTCTCAGTCTGCAGAAACTGTATTACTGCCAATATTTTTTTGCATATGGATTTTAAAAGAAAAAAGTATTACTCAGTAAAATGTTTTGTGTTTTAAAAGTTGTCCAGAAGTAAATGTGTGGCTTCCCTCTATGTTTCAGCCCAAAAATTGCATGTGTTGCTTACTAGGCGCCCACAGTACGAATGTGATGTGTGATTTGTACATGTAATGTTATTTTCTGTGCATCTACTAAAATCATAATTCCTAACACTTTGTGATGAAATTAAATGTTACGTTCATGGGGAGCCACAGTCCAACAAACAAAAGCAAATGACACAATTTTTCTACTATACAGCCTGTCCTCGACTTTTAACTGGTTAGGGACTGACGGCTCAGTGATGTCACATCGGTTGTATGTTGGATCGGGCTCATGACAGAATGATTATTTCTAACCGTATAGTCCATCATACAGTAATTTCTTTTCAGACATTTGTTGATGTTTTTGACCTGTTTCATTCCATATCTGGCCACAGCATACTATATTATCTATAACATTATTAAATATTTCCATATGCTATTCTTTATCAGAATTTCTTTTTAAGAAGTATAGTATCTTCACATGTTTTAAGTACCTCAGTATTCTCTGTTACACAACAGCACAATGTGTTAAAGCGCAGGTGACTGGAGAGGCGATGGCCCATGGTGACGCAGATGCAAGAAGATGGTTGTTGTTGTGTGTGGGTGCTGCCATTGTGTCATAGCACACAGTGTTGTATGGCATTCAGTAGTAATTCTTTGATGGAATGTATTATGGGAAATAATACTGTAACGATGCAAGGCTTAAGTTTTGTATCAAAAAATGTTTTGTAATATATTACTGCCCACAAAGAGTTTTGAAAAAGCTGACAGGTCTTAACTTTTGCCTGTATCTGGTAATACAGGCAGAGAGCATTTCTTGAATTCCACACATAATTCAACTGTCAACATAATGGGAAAGTATGACTTAGTTTCATGAGAAATTATTTGCTTACATTTCTTTAGTTTCACAATTATAAAGATTATATTTTCAGCTACTGTTTCAATTTAGTTTCGCAGTTGTACTTTCAGCTACTGTTCCGATTATTATATATACTTGCGTAAAACATATGCGATTTTTTTTTAAACATTTGACATTTGGGAGCACATGTTTAATTGTTCCTCAGATGTACTCAGTTAATAACTGCAGCCCCATGCTGACACAGAATAAAGAATAATTAAGACATAAACTGCAAAACAAGAGAAGTTTCATATGTTCATGTTAAATGAAGTATTGTTACATTTTATTTACAAAAAGGTTTACAAGATTTCATTCCACATTTTTTGATTCATAGTGCTTTCTTTTGATCTATGCGTTGTAATACAGTGCAGCACATTTTGGGTAGCGAAAGATGACACAAATAAACCTAGTTTGAGAAAAAACGAGTTTAAATTTGAACTTAAAGAGGAGTACATGTTCTGCAGCACTTAGTATATGCAGCTGAAGCAAGAAGAAGGGGGTGTGGCCTTGTCTTCACAATGCCTTTATTCTCCTGGCCTCTCCTGTGATTGGCTGAAGTACCTGCCAGTCACAGTGCTGCCTTCGCGGGTCTGCCAAAGTTTAGAAAAGACAAGAGGGAGGGTTAGCGTCTACACACACACACACACCGAGAAAGAAGCTCTGCAAGAAACTGAAACAGAAGAGGACCTGTAAAGCAAGACCGACCAGGCCACTTCTCACAGTTTCCTGACTTGAAGTAAGGAAGCCATTTTGTACGTGGGGGTTGGGGGCAGCTCAGTTTTTTCTTTTCTGCTCATGTTTTGATTTTGTTCTTCCTTTTTCTTTCTGTAGTTTACAAAGTTGAAACTTTCTGTGCAAAGTATCACCCGCTTGGAGGGGGAGGGGACATGTCTTCCTGGAGATTGGAACTCTTTCTTCTGTCGGGTGTTTGCCGCTCCCGTTTTTGATCAGAGCAAGGGACATCAGAGCAAGTCACCAGAATTTTGTGGAACACAGACTAATTTAATTCTTTTGTTAGTTTGCAAGTCTTTGCAAGAACGGTAAGAGAGTCTGGACTGTGGCTTGGGGTGTCATCTCCACACAGTTGCAACCTAATCCTTCTAGAGGTCTGGTTGCCCCCAGGTAAAAGAATGGCCAACGTGAGCCCTTGCCTGTCTTCCAGCCCCAGCCAGGGCCAACTGTTTTTCCAGCCTGGGAGCCTCTCTACCACAGGGTCCATAACAGGGCCACACATGAACCACCTCCCCGCTGTTAGCAGCTCCTCGGTGCTGCCATCTGATGGTTCTGGGACTATGCCAAGCTCCGGAGGACAAGGGATGCTATCGATGGTCTCCACTGCAGCAGGAGTGTCCTTCACCATCCAGATCGGTTTGACCCGGGAATCGGTGCTGTTGCCCCAGTCAGCAGATTTGGCTTATGTCAAGCAAATTGCTTGCTCAATTGTGGCCCAAAAGGTAAGTCTACTGTAGAAAAGATTTTGTCGAATACTGCGTTATTTTGAATGTTTACACATACATTGGGTTTGTTTGTTTTGTGTTAGACTAAATTCTGCCATAGCATTTACACAGAAAGAGTTTGAAGCTGTGGGCTTGTTAATGGTCCCTCTTTCATTGGTGTTTAAGCAAAACTTCAGCAATTTGCGTGTTGCTCTTCATAATTTCGCTTTGTTATAGTCATAATGAAAGATTTTTTTTTTTTACTTTATTCATGTCATCCAAAAGCGAATGTAGAAGTTTGTGATGATAATGTGCTTCTGTCTGGTGAATCTTCAGCTATGTCCATATGAACACTCCATAACGTACAGTATAACGCATGTGGAATAAATACACACACACATTGTACTCATGACAGCTCCTCTAAAGCAGGAGCAGAAAAGATGTAACCGTTAAAATATTTAACTATTAAACTTGAGTGCTGTGACATTTCTAATACTTCTAATTGTTTTAATGTGTTTTTGGAGACGTATGGGATATCTGTGATAAGGAGCCTTACACAGCACGATGTAGCCTCTTCTGGATTCTTAGCCTCTTCTGGATTATGGAGTTTGAATGAGAGTCCAAATGAAATGTGTTGGGGTAAAAAAAAAAAAAAAAAAGTCTTTATCTCTATTCCTCCTTCCCCTGAACTTATTCAATCATAGATTTTAATCCCCTTAGATTCTCTTTACTTGTGTTAAAATTGTAGGCAATGCCGGCAGGGATGTCTCAGAAGCAGGAAAGACGAGATGACAAATATAGATTTCGACATGGTTAAAGCTGAAGTGCTTTACTGACAGAACAGTAGCGACTCTGTTGACTAACAAAGCAGAAAGTGGCCTTTTGTGCTGGCCGACAGTTAGGTGGCACAGTTCAGTATATCAGTAGAAATATACTTGCTCCTGACAAAACGGCTATTTTGTACTGTGAAATTACACCGTTGAGCTAATTCACATTGTCAGGGAGTTTTTAACTGCTGTTAAAAACCGTTTTTGAGTCCGAAAATGTGATTTTCCAAGTCGATTGAATTCATTTTTATCATTCTACACATCATTTCCCAATATCTTTTGCAATATATTTTCAGCCTTTTCAGGAAATATTTTGATAATTTAGCTCCTGGTTATTTATACTATAAACCTGTAAAGTCCTAAAGATCACCGCCTGTACCTTTCATTCTGTTATTCACATGGACGCTATGCTGCAGGGTCGAGTGTTGCTGATGCTAAGTGATCTTTATCGGACTGCTAGCTTAAAGCTTTATGTTTGTGAGGATCGTCTCCAGAGTAATTAAGAGGTTAATTCCTTTAAAGATTTTATGAAATGTCTCTGTCGCCAAACATCTGATACAAATGATGAATTCTTGCCCACAGTGAAAGTAAATATAGCTTTGACTGGACAAAAATGACATTATACCAAATTAAAAGCCTATCGCATATAAAATATCTGTTTTCATACATTGTTCTGATTTTAATAGTATGGAATCCATTATATAAGGGATGAGTATTTTTCAGTATTTTAAGCCAAAATCTTTGTAAATTTGAATTAAATCATTGCTCTTTAAAATGAATGGCATGCTGAAGTAAGAGCTAACAAATGTGTGCTTACAGTATGGCGCAGTACTCCAGTACGACTCAGCAGCTAGTTTTGAAGTAACCGATACATTCAGACCCAAGCAGAGTTACACCTCAGCCCTTACTACTTCTGCGGGAGTTTCCTCCACGCTTCTCGACACAGATTCCCCAGCAACCCCCTGCATTTTGTTCGCAGAGCTGTGAAGCCTTGTCAGTCGGCCATTGTGTGCAAAACAAAACAAAGGAAATTGAGCTGATTTCCTGTCCCAGCCGGAGGAACTCTGGTCATTGTGTTTGTCCTGCTTCCCTTACTTCCTAGCATACTTCCATGGATAAAATTTCTAACGCTGAAGCAGTCAGTTTTGCATTATGATATTAATAATAAAAATAGCATTACTGATACCTGACTACCATAATGAAGTGCCCAGTGATTCTGGGAGAGGCTCCAGGTGAGCACAATACAGTGGCTAAGTATATGGATATTTGGATTTCCTTCCCTACGTACACAGCAAAGTGACTCAGCAGGGGGTAACTTGTCATCTCAGCACTCGTAGGTTCAGTATTCCAATGTGACGCCACTTCTATGTGAATTTCTACTGAAATGAAGGTGTCATTGTCTTTTTCCCCATTGCTTGCAGTTGTATTATTCATAGTTCTCATTTTCAGTTCTTGTCCTTATTATCTTCAAACTTAAAATATGTCAGCTATTAACTATATTGGTGCTTCACAGACTGTAGTAAGTAATGTACAGTATCTCTTCTTACATATGACGTGACACAGATTTTTTTCTGAAAGCAAACACTTCCTTGGCACTGCTCCCCTTGAGGGGTAGGGAAAAGGTTTAGCCTAAAAATCCTGTTGTGAAAACATAGCACTACATGGTTGTTTCACAAAGGACAAGATGTGTCAGCATAAACCAACTGTGCCAAAAAGCTGGCACACTTGAACACCGTTGACTGGTTCGCCACGTTAAATAACTTCACCCAGTGACACTGGGCAGTCTGACAGTTCAGATACTTAGATACCATAAATGTTTATTCGTGATACATGCAGTTATTACAGAAGTTTTATGTCTATGTCAGGACGCATAAGATATGCTGTAAGTAATACGAAATGTTTCACTCACTCACTGACTCACTAATCTGACTCAGTTTCTTGAGTCATGCTTTGTTTCCATAGCTAAGAAACACAAATGCTTGAAACAAACAGGTTAACGTTAATGGCTGGAAAAGAATTCAGTCATTCTGAAAATCTTGTGCTGTGACTGGTGGCCCATTAATTTTAGCAGTTTGTAAAAACATAATTTGGGAAATTCTGGGTGTTAAACCAAACTGCTGACCACACCCAGCTTTTAATCTTGCAGAATGCATATAAATGCTCACTAAACTCTGCGTCTGTATGCACTGTCTTCCACAAACCCACTGCCACTGCAGAACCACTGCTCTTTTTGTCCATTGGTGTCCTAACTGCGGGAAGCTCAACAACCTCACCCAACAGCAGGTGTGAGCCCCCCAGCATTGAAACACACCTGTATGCTGAAGAAATAGATCTCACAGTAGCAAAAGAAGAGCAAGCAACTGCAAGAAATCAAAACAAGGAAAAGTGCAGAGAGCTTGGAAAATATGGCTGGCTGTTCTCATAATTTTATTATAAATTTTATTCATCACACACCTGCAGTAAAGCTGGACTTCCCAGGAGGTGGTGGACTATTGATAGTGCTGGGCAAATGATAAGGAAATAGTGTTTGTAGTAATGAAAGCTGGATGTCGACTTCTCTCGGTCTGAAAGAATTCCTCAGAATTGCTCAGTGCTTAGAAGTGCTGGAAGCCAGGTCAGCAGGAACTCCACCTTGCTAAACAAATAAATGACCTCAGGATTTAGGAGTAGTGGGGGAAAAAAGCAGGAAAATACTCAAAAGGAAATTGGGAGGAGAGAAAGAACGGGTGATAGTGGAGAGGAGTATATAATAGTGAGTAAAAAAGAAATGGAGGGAAAGGGACAGAATAATCTTAATCCTCTGAGTACCTTAAGTAAACTTGCATTCTCTGAATTTGGCTTACCACAGCTGCAGAGGGTACATAATGCCCATGACATCAAACACACACACACACACAAACATGGTCAGCATACACACACACAGGCACGCACGCACAAACATAAATATACTAAACTCAACTAGTTTTATATGTAATGAAGTTTGGCAATACATGTAAGCACAATGACTTTGGGTAGTTCAGCAATTACAGATCAAAAGTAGAAAATTTTTAAAAATGACCCCTGCTGGTACGTCATGATGGGGGTTTCTATCTTTATTCTAACAGAAGCAGAAAATATATTTTGGGGGAATGAGAAGAGAAGGAACAGGGAAGTAGAGAGACTGGCCTGTTGAACCAATAAATGGCTAATAAGCTGTTTCTTGATTCGACCCAAATTCAGAAAATCAGCTTTTAAAGCGGGAAGGTTAGTTGCTACCTGAATTTAGGTAGTTTAATTTAGGTAATTTAGTTTTATTAAATCTCAGCATATAGTCTGTCTGTACATGTCTGTATTCTATATGCAGGTAAAGGCTGAAATTGCATCAACTTTTGTGTGCTCCCCCTATTTTTTCTGCCTTTTTGTCCTATGTATAAAACAGCTACTTTTGTGTTTTAGCAAAACTGTTTGCAATATTCTCTGTGAACATACCTTGCCCTGAAACGCAGCCAGTAAGACTCAAAAATTTAACAACACACTCTACACCGCTTGAACAATGCATGCAAGTGACCACCTAGGAATCATACCTGTGCCTGCTGTGATTACAAAATGTTCTACAAATGCCTTTTACCCTGCAGAAATTATTTACTGGTTGTTTCCAGTTTCCATTTCTATTTCCATAAAAGTTATGCATTTTTTAGGTTCTGCCTTGGAATATTTTTAAGCTGTTGTTCACATGTAATTCTCTTTTTTTCTCTTGGAGCTTTAAGCTGAACTGATGTTACAAACAACAGACTTGAGGTATGTGTGGTCCTCAGAAATACAGTTGGAGATCTACTTCCGAGGGTCACATTAAACTGTATTTGCAATATTTGCAATAGTTGCACTGCTATTTGGACATCAAACCTTCCTTTGATACAATCCTAGAGTTTGCATATTTTCAGTGCATTTGAGCATTTTGGAAGCACAAACCATAAAGCCTGGGAATAAATTCTAGGCGTTTCCAGCTGCATACACGCACATAGATGTATTTTAAAACACATTCCACAAAGTGTGTCGTAGGTAAGTCTTTATTTGTTATGCCATTATATTTAGAATGCTTCACAGTGAAAACATTGTTGGGTTAAAGGCTTCTTAATTGTCAGCTTGGACTGAGGTGTCAAGATTTATTTTTTTTATTTGAAAATGGGAAGCTGTGAACTCAAACCAAATGTTGGCATGATAAAACAAGCAACAACTTTCTTCTGAAATGAACTAAAAGGGAATATGTATGCCGAGGAGATAGATGTATACATTTTTATCCACAAACGCTCAAGATTTTTTCTTTATATTTTGTCTGTGCCTGCTGTCTGAACGGTGTTGGCAGCTGATCTTTTAAAGGTTTTACTGGTTTTTCTTGTTGCCGGCTGAAACTATGCTTTTCAAGTGCATGAAAATAAACACTCTATACCCTGTCAGCACAGATACAGCAAATACTGATGAATAAGACCTTGAGCAAGACACTGTTTGTGCTGATTTTTCCATTCAGTTACAGCTTGTTTCTGTGGTGTACAGCCATAGGCTGCAAAAACAACTTATCAGATTACTTTTCTTTAATACTATTGTTGCATTATTCTTAAACATAGTCAAAACTTTTGTACACATTTTTCCAAATTAATTCAGGTTAAGTACCTTGTGATAGGATATAACAGCAGGGCCCTTGCTGGTACTCAGACCAGAAATGTTGGGAAGATGGAGCCATATCCATAGTTGCTACTTGATCCTGTTGTTAGTATGCAGCAGAGTAAAAGAAAATGTAGTGAAGTGGTAATCGATAATAATAATAATGATAATTCAATTGTTATTATTATATATAATAAGTGATAAATAATAAATAAATACACCGTTGCTGTGTGTGCTTCACGTTCAGCGCACTGGAGCAGTGCCCATCGTGTAGTTTTACTGTAATAACACATATTTGTGTGTTTTGCCAAGCAGGTGACAGGAAAACAGATAAGTAAACAGGATGTAGAAAAGATTGCCATACAGATAAATCAAAAGGAGCAACTTTTCCACCAAATGAATATTCTGATGGTTATACATGCACATTACCTTTGCACATTTTACCATGGCAGTTCCCTTTGTAGGTTGTTTAAACAATTTGCCGTATGTGCATTTTGTTGAATGGAATATTTGGACTCCATGAAACATTTCAAAGGAAGCAATGGGCCAGATATTTTATGAAGATGATGTAAAGGATAAAAACACAGTGGAAAAGAGTGAGAATGATACAGCTATACAATTTAGATAAAATGAAAAAAGCATAAAACTTTTTTTCTCCTCAGTGACACACCTTATTTGCATTTGGTCACTGTGATATTTTTTGTATACTTTAGATCTGATCCCATTGGTTTGATGCAGTGAACTATTTGCTGCTTAGAGATCGAAGAGCAGGAACCATTTTGGAAATCTATCTTTAACATTTTCATTTTCCTTTTATATGATAGTGTTGATGTATGGATGGACCTGTTTCATAAATGAGAAGTTGACTTTTTTTTTTTCATGTGCCAATCCTTTATAGCCTGGAAAGCGCATCAGAAGGTATCTTAGGATTCTTTAACCCACAAAATTTGCCAAGAGAACAAACACATAAGTAATAAACTTGAGTTGAAAATGTACACTCCTTATTACTGGAGAGGAATAGGAATGCAATGATTTTGACTTTTTATTTTAACTGGGCAGTGAAAAACTTGATCTTGCTTTTTGAATTCAGCTTAGCTAAGGCAGGTGGAAGACATGTGTGCTCATAGTACGTGGCACATTGCACTGAGCTAGGATGCTTGGTATGAATATCTGGTGCTCATGAGACCGAGATCACTGTCCCACTTTTCAGCCTTTTTGTGGGTTTTAACAATATAACCATGACAGAGCTGGGCTTAGTGTGCCTGGTGCACAAACATATTGGTTTCCTTTATTTTTTTTTCTTAAGGCCATGGGAATAGCACTAAAGCTTTTTGCATTTTGCAGAAAACTGATTCTAATTTTTTGAGTGAGAATTTTCTCTTGTGCTCCAGACTAAAGAATTTCATTCACCAATTCAGCTTGATTTGCTAAAAGAGCAGGTAGAAGTTTCCTGATTCATAAAGGACCTAAAAAAGAAATTCACACATGGTTGCTTTGTTTTGTATGTTATGTTTTGGCTACATATTCTATACAGTGGGTGAAAGCATAATGAAACAGTGAGAGGGTCTGCACCTTGGTACAAAACCAGATCATCTCCTATACTCGAGCATGAGCACTGCGCTCTTCATCCTTAGACTAATCAGACATCCCACCCACATCAAAGCCAAAACTGCAGGTCCAAAGATGTTCAGATTTGGCTCTCCCAGCTCCGCAAATTTGTATCACAATCGCCTTTGCATTTCCTATGAGCATCACTTCTGTTGCAGCTTATTAAATAATGTGCACCCCCTTACATTTGTATTGTGTCCCCTCTGCAGTTTCCAGAATGTGGCTTTTATGGAATCTATGACAAGATTCTGATTTTCAAGCATGACACTGGTACCAGCAACATTCTGCAGATGGTCAAGAGTGCTACTGACATCCAAGAAGGTGACCTGATTGAGGTGGTGCTTTCAGGTAAGAGTGTCTCTGCTGTCCAACTTCATCTCCACCTCACTAGCCAGTCAAGGAGACACAGTGCAGCACAATGCTGTCAGCTCAGCAGTTTAAAACAAGCCCTAGAGTAACACATATGCTGTGCCTGATGCTTATGGCTACTAGCTTACATTATCTATAAATAAGCTAGTAGCTATAAGCTATGCATCCAAGCTGACATATATAATAAGAAAAGGCCAGTGATGAGAGAAATGCTGTATTTTTATGTGTGCTTTGTGTGTATCTGGGGAAGTGCACGCTACCTTGCCAGCATTAAAATAACTTTCGTACAGGAAGTTGCAACCTTTGCTGCTGTAGCGGATGTGGAGTATGCGTCTTTTTCTGTTTAATCTTCACTCGCACATACCCAAGAGGGAACCGACTCTTCACACCTAATAATACTATACTATATACTGTGTGAGTGTGGTGAACGGGTGCTCAAGTCATGTGCCTACATGGATGAGCAAATGAAAGAAAAACAGATAAATGTCATTTGCTCTGCATCGCTTGTTGTGAATGTTCAGTCCATGAATGAATGAGAACTAGAAAATGGAAAAAGGAAAGAGAGAGATGGGGTTTTCTTTTTTAAAGTCACTGATAGTCGCATACTCTTGAAAGAAAATTCATGCTCAGTTAACATTCTAAATAAACTTAAAGATATATGATGATGCAAATTCTATCACACACAAATTCATAAATGCACTGGACATATTTAAGTGTGAAATATCAGAGTCATTTGTGTTTCAGTCCAAGTCAAAGTCACTCAGGTAATTTGGCCTTTATGTTATTTAAAACCAGTAAAACTCAGTGTACAGTTTTATTCTATTACAACCAATGTTTCATGTCTATGCCCTTCCAGTGCAATCTGTGTTATTTCCCACATTATAACTCTTTCCTGTATTAACTACGTGTGGGTGAAAGATGGATTCTTGATAGGCTCTAGTCTGTCTTGTCTTGTTGTGTAGCTGCTGCCCCGCTTGAGGACTTCCGGATCCGACCCCACACCCTGAATGTGCACTCCTACCGTGCTCCTGCTTTTTGTGACCACTGTGGCGAAATGCTTTTCGGTTTAGTCCGACAAGGTCTCAAGTGTGATGGTGAGTTGGTCTTATTTAAAAAGCAGGGCACACTGTGACGTTTAAGTTACTGACTCGAACTTCAAAAGAACTGAGGTTTTCCGGGCCTGCATTAATACTGCTGTTAAACAGTAACAGTTACTTTGCTTTTTTTTTTTTGCCTAAATTGCTCATGCAAAGCATTAAAACTTTTAATAAAATTGTAAAACACTTTGGATAGAAGTGTTGCCAAAGCAACTGATTCATGCAACGCATATACATATATTAACTGAATAGCTTATAGCTTAAACTGCACAAGAACACCTTGTCGAATCTGAAACGACCCAACAACCTCCCTCTGACTGGCTGCAGGCTGTGGACTCAACTACCATAAGCGCTGTGCTTTCAACATCCCCAACAACTGCAGTGGCGCCCGCAAGCGACGACTGTCCACCAGTTCGCTGTCCAGCAGCCAGTCATTGAGGCTGTCAGCCTCAGAATCTATACTGAGCACCCAAACAGAAGACACCACAATGGTGAGGTCACTCACAGAAAGGAGTTTTATTATATATGCCTGCTACTAAAATTGAACATCCTAACATCCCAACTGTATGTGGTTGTTTCAAGCAGAATTTTAACATCGATTGATTTCGTTGACCTCTGCCAACAAACAGTGCAGTTACCTTGTTTGCACATCTGCTGGGTAAATGGCAAATGTCTTGTAATAAAACTCAAACTAAATCTGTATTTGCAATTGTTTGTTAAGTCAAGGAACTCCAGTGAGGCACGGCGCCTCTACTCAGGGCGTCCCATTCACCTGGATAAGATTCTGCTCACCAAAGTGAAGGTGCCTCACACCTTTGCCATCCATTCCTATACGCGACCCACAGTCTGCCAGTACTGCAAACGGCTCCTGAAGGGCCTGTTCCGTCAAGGACTCCAGTGCAAAGGTGAGTCTGTGGCCCGTGTCAAAGGTGCTTTGGGCTAGGCCAATCGTCATATCTCCATAAGATAGAACCAGATTTGAGGCGGATGGCATTGGCACCAAGGCAGGAGTGACTGCTACAGAATAATGTGGGGTGGAACAAAATATCTCAAGGCTATACTTGCCTGGGGAAATTTAATTGAATCAGTAAATGCTAAGCGTAACCTCACCTTTCCTGTTTAGACTGCAAGTTCAACTGCCACAAACGCTGCGCATACAAGGTTCCCAATGACTGCCTGGGAGAGGCTATTGTCAATGGAGGTAAAATGCTGCATGGTTATGAAGTTAAATGCCTCTGCAGGTATGGGTGCTCATACATGTGGCTGTTTTTCTGACGCCACCTGATCTGCTCTTCTCAGAAATGATTGTGGCCAGTGGAGATCCTGAACCCATGGACTACACGAGCGACTCGGACTTTTCTGAGAGGTCATCCATCATAGACGACACGGACGACATCTGCAGCATCCCCGGGTCCTTTTCTCCAAACACGTTCGATGACAGCAATCAGAGCAGCAGTTCTGGGGACCAGAGGTAAGTCACTACTATGCGTTGAAAAGGCTTCAAATACAAAAACTGCAGGAGCCGCTCTTCGAATCTTGGCTCCTTCTCCACTCAGTTCTGTGGGCTTCATCCCCCTGATGCGAGTGGTGCAGTCGGTGAGGCAAACTACGCGTCGCTCCAGCACTGCCATTAAGGAGGGCTGGATGGTACACTACAGCAACAAAGACACTCTGGTAAACATTTCATTCCTACATTTCTGCTCTCTGGCTCCATATTTCACATTCCCTCTGCTTCTGTCATAACAAAACATGCTTGAGGTGGAAGACAAACAAAAGCAGACATTCTTTTCAATAAATATCAGTGGCTTTTTTTCTTATTTAATTCCTGTTTTCTTTTTCCTCATTCTAGCTGCAGTAGTTGACAATTTATAGTGGTTCTTAGAAACAAGTGTTTCATGTCAAAATCTATTTTACTTCTGAAATGATATTTCTTCATGACTCCAGTGATTTTCTGTTTTATCATCTCTGAGCTTCATGGCTGTTTTTCAGCCCATCCTTCTCCTAAACTCTATCTTCTGCTCTTCCAGAGAAAGCGACATTTCTGGCGTCTGGACTGCAAATGTATCATCCTCTTCCAGAATGACACTACCAACAAGTACTACAAGGTCAGATAAAATCAACTGAATGACATGTCCACAGCATGCATTACATTTTAGTATCTTGCGACCTAAAAGGCCATGTACTGTACAGGAAAGTCCAGTTGTACTTCGTACATTTTTTTTTTTTTACTTCAGCTGCTTGGCTTCCTACTTCATAAAAATCCTATTCTCATGTAAACCCCATGTTTCAAAACAGAGAGCATGAAGAAGATTATCAGCTACACAATGTGTGCACTAGTGTTTTTGGTTTTTTGTACTCACAGATCCAAGCAGTAGTCAGCATTTGAGCTTTCTTCAGCGGTTTAATTTACTAAGTGTAGACCCCTGTCCTGTTTTGCAGGTTGCAGTTGTAATATTTCCTCTAGTACTTGCTCTTGTTTAGTAGTCTTTTTTTGGCCCTGCTGTCAATTCTCATGAACTGAAGGTTCCACAACTACAAGAAAATTTTAACTTGATTGACAACCATCTTCTGTGGATGGATTTTATTGTAAAAAAAATACTATTTTTATTTTTACAGAATCACGTTATGACTATTAAAACACGAAAGGGAAAGAAGTTATGCTACATAGCCAAAAGTATGTGGACACCTGAGCATCACCCCCATATGTGCTAGTTGAACATCCCATTCCAAACCCATGGGCATTAATATGATATTGTTCCACCCCTTTGCTGCTATTAACAGCCAGATTTTGGAGTGCAGCTGTGGGAATTTGTGCCCATTTGGCACAGATGTTGAGTGAAAAGGCCTGGCTCACGGTCGGCTTTCCAGTCATTAGAAGGGAGGCCACATAGTAAATTGTCTTTGGCCCTATGTTCAGTCAGTCTGAGGATGCTTTCACTAATTTGTGATCTGTATTGTCCCTTTCTAACACCCCAGGAAATACCGTTGTCAGAGGTCCTTCAAGTACGGCCTGCCAGCGATTTCTCTCTTGTGCTGCCTGCTACCAGTCCCCACTGCTTTGAAATCATCACCAGCAGCATATGCTACTTTGTAGGGGAAGACACCAGCCCTTGCCCCACCTCTGTTCCTACCTGTTTTCCTGCCTCTTCCGCTTCACCTGACCAGCCTACTTCATCCTCATCTGTCGATGACATAACTCCTAACAGCGGCATAGGGAGTGATACTGCCAAGGCATGGGAGAACGCCATCAGACAGGCCCTTATGCCTGTCATCTTCCAGGACGCATCCGCTCCAGAAGGACAAACCCCTCACCGTAAGCACTGCTCAGTATTTTTTTCCTCTTTTGAAATTAAAATGATATCAATCTCTAGGGGTTACTTGCTATTAGGTAGAAGTGTTTGTGTGTTAATTTTTCGGCATGTCACAATTCATAGTCATTGGCTATTTTTCCAAACAACAGCCGCAGAGTTATGTTGAATAAGATTGTTTTGCAATCTACAGGGCAAGCATCTGTGAGCATCTCCGTCTCTAACAGTGAGATCCAGGAAAATGTGGTAAGCAGAGGACCTTGGAATCAAAATGCCTCTTCATTTCTAAGAAATTGCTCAAACATTTAGGGAAGATCTTGTGCAAGTCATAGCAGTGATTCAATGACAAGTTAATTTTTTGCAATTTCCAGGACATTGGGATGGTCTATCAGATCTTTGCTGATGAAGTGCTAGGGTCCGGACAGTTTGGAGTTGTATATGGAGGTGAGTTTTGTACACTGAGGTAATGTTTGCACATTTATTGTGCAAATGCTGATGGAACGTGTACTGATGCAAATGCAGCACAGTCCCAATATCACCATTTCTAGTTGTCCGATTATGTTTATTCTACTGTTCCCTGCTGCTGTTATTCGCTCTTCGTAGGCAAGCACAGGAAGACGGGCCGTGATGTCGCGGTGAAGGTGATTGACAAGCTTCGCTTCCCCACCAAGCAGGAGAATCAGCTGAAGAATGAGGTGGCAATCCTACAGGTATGAAGGATCTCAGGCCTGAAATACAATGCATGCATCCGTATTTTCTGCTAGCGCAACCCTTTCAGTGGATTTTCCTTCCCTTTTTCCCCAACGCAGAGACTGCGTCACCTGGGTATCGTAAACTTGGAATGCATGTTTGAAACTCCAGAGAAGGTGTTTGTAGTGATGGAGAAGCTGCATGGAGACATGCTGGAGATGATTTTGTCCAGTGAAAAAGGGAGGCTACCAGAAAGGCTTACCAAGTTCCTTGTTACACAAGTACGTGGCGTCTGCACTCGGTCCTAATGGAATTTCTGTCGTTTCCTATACCTCAGTACTTTCTGGCAACCTTATGAAACCACGTGAGACTCTTGCTGCTGACCTCTCCATCTCCGTGGGTACATGTGTTTGTTAACTGCTTGACTCTGCAGATCCTTGCAGCCCTGAGGCATCTCCATTTTAAAAGCATTGTGCACTGTGACCTCAAGCCTGAGAACGTACTTCTGGCTTCAGCGGATCCCTTTCCTCAGGTATGCATAGTACCCCGTGCCTCATTAATGTCGTATCACGGACACTTATACTTTCCATCTATACAAGGCTAAATTACTGTAGCACAAGTGACATGTTTTTAAGTCTTTGCAATATAAGCTGCATGAAATCCGTTCAACTTAGCTCTTTGTGGCTGTAATTGAACAGAGCTGCTCTTGGCTGATGCAATTTCATGGAGAAATCCAAGGACTCAGTCGCATTGTATTGGTTTCCTTTATTGTACGGCCCAGGTAAAGCTGTGCGACTTCGGCTTTGCGAGGATCATTGGGGAAAAGTCATTCCGCCGGTCAGTGGTGGGCACTCCTGCCTACTTGGCTCCAGAGGTGCTGCTCAACCAGCGCTACAACCGCTCCTTGGACATGTGGTCTGTGGGGGTCATCATGTACGTCAGCCTGAGTGGCACCTTCCCTTTCAACGAAGATGAGGATATCAATGAACAGATCCACAATGCAGCTTTCATGTACCCACCAAATCCCTGGAAGCACGTCTCCGATGAGGGTAAGGAACTGGAGGAGCATGGCAGCAAGGAGAACTCTAAACCCCTAAAAAACCCATAATGATGCTTGCATGTTTTTGCCTTCCAGCCATCAATTTGATCAACAACCTGCTGCAGGTGAATATGAGAAAGAGATACAGTGTGGATAAAAGTCTAAGTCACTCCTGGCTTCAGGTATATTTATCATCTTGAAATGAAAATCAGAAAGAAGTGCTGATGCATTAATGTTGACAGTCAAAGACAAATGACTTTGAAATGGACAAATGCATGCCATGTGTAACCCAGTGCAATAGATCGTGCAATAACCATAAATTCAACGGACAGAGGGACTCACAGCTTAACCAATTATTTTTGCTACAAAAAGCTTTAAGCGGATGTCCAAGTTTAAACAGAGGAAGTGTTAACCTCCCAGTATGCTGGTACTGAATACAGGATTAGGCCATTTTGAGGCAGTAATATCACGGTACTTTCAATATACTCCTGTAAAAATTATGTGCATGCATTTTTATTTTGTTATTGCTTGGACCACAGGACTACCAGACATGGCTTGACCTGCGAGAGCTGGAGTGCAAGCTGGGCGAGCGCTACATCACCCATGAGAGTGATGATAATCGCTGGCAGCTCTTTGCCCAGGAGCACATGCTGACCTACCCTGCCCACCTGGTTGTCACACCTCCTGCCTCTGAGAATGAGGAGGGCTCTATTGATGCTGATATGCAGGGCCTTACAGAACGTGTCAGCATCCTCTGAAGGACCTGACGAAGGAAGCTCACAGACCGGACTAGCATCACAGTGGGCATGAAAATATAACTTGATCTTCACCACTAAAGGAGGGAAACAATGTTGGCCTTAAGCACACTGTTCAAGGCCAGAAACACTTCTTCCTACCCGTCTACCATCCTGACCTATCCTCTGTCAAGAGGGATGAGGGTACCTGGAAGGTGTTTCAGTATGCTTGCACAGCGACGGTGGACAGCGACACCCAATTTGAAGCAGAAACATGTTCTGATCAAAATGTGACATATTAATGTTCATCCGCCTTCACTTCACCTGTCATAAGCACACTCAGACTCCCTCCTTGCAGTTTTAAGGACAAAGGAACTCGAGCAGGACTCCTCTGTGAAAGAAGTGCAGAAGTTCTTAGATCTTGGTGTGAACAGTGACATTCTTGTAATGGAGCAGGGCAACACAATCATTTAATGAAAGGGCTGCTGTATGTTTGTTTGTCAGAATAGATACAAAAAAGTATTTATGAGTGTGTGGAGTGGGAAAAAGTGTGTTGTAAATTATGATGTGGGTAATAAATTTCCATTTATCTGAAGGTCATTTGACAATGATCTCCAGAATCAGTTATACATAAAGGCTCTTCAATAAACATGTCAAAGGGAACCAAATTACTTCTCTGTGTCTCAAAGTATTGACTTCAGTTTAAAAATGTTTGAGGGTGAGGGAATTTATACATATATTTTTGTATAACTACAATAGCAAATTCATCTTATGATGTCAGTCTACACCTTTTTCACACCATCCCATTTCTGGAATAAAATACATTGATCAGTGACTCCAGTTTTGGTCATATTTATCATTCGTGATAAAATGAATGGTGCAACAAGTTGTCCTTGTGTGTCGCAGCTCTTGGGATTCTTCCTGTCCACAGTGTCCCCTTAACCACATGTCATGATTCTGGAGTAGACCACCATGGCCCTGAACTGGATAGGTGTTTATTGCAGTAAATTAATAATAGACTAAAGGAATTATTTCTGCTTCAGAATGCTTTCCAGGATAGCCAGCAGGCTGATGTGGAAATAATGCACACATTTTGATCTGTCAGCACAGTGGAGCAGCAGGATGGTGGTTCCCAAATCTATGATTTATGTAAGATGTAGGTTCAACCCATTTTCTGTCTACGTGCAGATTGTATGATTCCATCTTGCTTGTGTGGATTTCCTCCCACAGGCCAAAGATGTTTTGGATAAACTGGTGATTACACTGGTGACCCCACAGTGTGGAAGGTTACCTTCCAAAGGACTCCTGTGCTGCTGGGGTCACCTCTGGATCGCCATGAGTGGGATAATCAGTTATTAATAGTCAACTGGTGAGATTTAAATCTAAAATTGATATGTAAATAAATTCTTCTGGGTAAAAAAGCACTGGAAAATCATGCAGCCATTGCCATCCTGTTATGAAAATTCATAAATGGTAGATATAATTCATTATGATTCAACAGACCTATAGAAATGAGCTGTTAAATTATTTTGATGTTTGTAACACCTGAGACTGAACTCAAAATATTGCCTTACCTTAACTTGCCTTTTAGTTTCACATTTAAATTTACATTTAAATTAGTACAAGGTGATATCTCAGAATGTCTAACAAAGCTGCTGTCTGGCCCCACCTCAGTCTATTGCAGGGTAGGTTATTATTTCTGTAAAAGTTGATACTGCCAACAGTGGCTAACAGATAACCTGCAGTTTGCTAAATTTGGATACACTAGCAAACTTGCACAAGAATTTTCTATATGCCTCTTTAAAGAATTTAATAGAAAGCAGATGTAATTACAGTTTCAGCAGCCAAATAAGATGCTTGATATCACCACCTTGTGTCCAGATACCAAAAATGCTCACTATGAAATAGTAATACAGGTACAGTACTTTCATACAACTTTGGTATAGGGAATCAGGTGAAGTTCGGTGAAATCTCCCAAATCAGACCTACTTCCTGTTTATTTAAGTGGAAGAAATGTTTATGTATTCCTAACTAAAAAGAACTTAAACTAAACCAATTGCAGGAAGAAAGATTAAAGGTTCTCACAGACTAAATGGAGCCTGAGGAGTGGAGAAGAAGTGTACTGGTACCAATTTTTAAGAATAAGGGTGATGTGCAGAGCTGTAGTAACTACAGAGGGATAAAACTCTGAGGGTGTTGATGGAGAAGTACCGAGAAGGTAAGAAGGAGTTGCATTGTGTCTTCGTGGACTTAGAGAAAGCATATGACAGGATACCTAGAGAGGAGCTGTGGTATTGTATGAAGAAGTTGGGGGTGCCAGAAAAGTATGTAAGAGTGGTACAGGATATGTACAAGGACAGTGTGACAGTGGTGAGGTCTACGGTAGGAGTGATGGATGCTTTCAAGGTGGGGGTAGGATTACATCAAGGATCAGCTTTGAGTCCTTTCTTCTTTGCAATGGTAATGGACAGGTTGACAGATGAGATCAGACAGGAGTCACCGTGGATGACATTGTGATCTGTAGTGAGAGTAGGGAGCAGGTTGAGGAGACCCTGGAGAGGTGGAGATATGCTCTAGAGAGAAGAGGAATGAAGGTCAGTTGGACTAAGACAGAATACATGTGCATAAATGAGAGGGAGGACAGAGGAATGGTGAGGATACAGGGAATAGAGTTGGCAAAGGTGGGTGAATTTAAATACTTGGGATCAACAGTTCAGAGTAATGGGGAGCATGGAAGAGAGGTGAAGAAGAGAGTGCAGGCAGGGTGGAGTGGGTGGAGAAGAGTGTCAGGAGTGTTTTGTGATAGAAGGGTACCAGCAAGAGTGAAAGGGAAGGTCTATAAGATGGTAGTGAGACCAGCTATGCTTTATGGGTTGGAGACGGTGGCACTGACCAAAAGACAGGAGGCAGAGCTAGAGGTGGCAGAGTCAAAGACGTTAAGATTTGCATTGGGTATGACGAGGATGGACAGGATTAGAAATGAGTATATTAGAGGGTCAAGCACAGGTTGGACGGTTTGGAGACAAAGTCAGAGAGGCGAGATTGCGCTGGTTTGGACATGTGCAGAGGAGAGATTCTGGATATATCGGGAGAAGGATGCTAGGGATGGACCTGCCAGGCAAGAGGAAGAGAGGAAGGCCTAAGAGGAGATTTATGGATGTGGTGAAGGAGGACATGCAGGTGGTGGGTGTGACGGAGAAAAATGCAGAGGACAGGAAGAAGTGGAAACAATTGATCCGCTGTGGCAACCCCTAACGGGAGCAGCCAGAAGAAGAAGAAGAAGAAGAAGAAGAAGACAGACTAAATGGAGTACAGGAATCATAAGAATTGGATTGGCAGCATCTTTGCTCATGGGTGCTACATCCAATGTGGAGGGTACAGATTCATTGTGCAGCGGCTCTTCCACCATTTTGGGATTCCTTTCCTCTGGAAGCAGAATAGAGTTAGAAAGGCAAATAAACTGGTCATCACAAGGAAAGGGGAAAGAAAAAGAAAGAATGACACAGACAGTGGAATATATTTGTTTATATACGATTTGTACACAAGTGTTCATCTGGCCTGTGTAGATGGTCATCATCTGCTATACCATCACAAGACTGCTGGTGCTCTATTGCTCCAGACAGCACGTCACCAGACAGTTCACCAGTCGGCCTTTTTTGGTGTTGCTCACTTCTCATCTCTGCATTCTTGCTTTTTAAAGCCAGTTTAACACTCTTCCATAGTGTCTATTAAGATATTCAATATAAGTGAAGTCACAAATGTAAGAACAATGCATATGAAACTGGATGTTTTGACAATTTGCTGTAGTGGACTTTTTAAAAGTTTTCTTTTATTCTTTTTGCCTGTCTTTGTTATCTCTGTGATTGTTTCCTTAGATTTACACCATCTTTTCTATGCCATGGGTTTTTATGAACACCTGCAGACCAACAGCATGTGTGCTGGCTTAACCTGCTCAAGCTTAGCCCAGGTGTTCATGTTTAATCTGATTTATGTTAGTCCTGGAGTCAGTAGTCTAGGACTAACTAACCCAAATTTAAGATACATTCCTGAAAGCTACCTAAATGCTATAGCTTAATTATAAGGACTAATCCTGGCTTAATCTAACCATGTTCATCCCTTTATTAAAAAAAGTTGCTGATTTTTGGCTTCCTCGTCCCTTCATCAAAGTTGTAGTAGCAACATTTTGCTGTAGATGATGCCATAGACATTTTTCTTATTTTTGGCTAAATGCCCACAATGAGTTGGCTTAGCTTGAGAAATTTTGGAAAAGCTAATTATATGTGCTTCCTTGAAATTCTGTCTCATTTGAAATTATTCACTTTTTTGTTTTTTCTTCCAAAACCAAGAAGTGTAGCTATTTGAAGGTCCCTAGTTGGAATCATTTCCAAATGGAAAAAGATAATTATCATCTGAAAGAAGTGCCAAAGAATGACTACAAATCAGCTGGGTAGCATGGTGGTTAAAACTCTCACATTTTCATTGTGCCTGGTTTGAATCCCATGCCTTCTGTAACCCCAGTGGTTAAGGCATCTGACTGCCAAGGTGTCTCCTTTCTTCTGCATCACCCCAGTACATTGCGCAGCAAAAATATTTATACCTATAACCAAACATTTGCAAATATATTGATGCACATTTTAAGTTCCCATGCTATATAATAAATATAAGCAATAAAAATAGTACTTGCCAGGGATTACATATACCACGCCTTATATAATCACCAAACTGTTTTATCATTGAAGTGGCTGTATTTAGCACTGTTATATTGTTAGTGCTGTTGGACAGGCAAACAACACAGAAATACACTCACACTGCAGGGTGTGTGAGTGTGTGTGTGTGTGTGTGTGTGTGTGTGTGTGTGTGTGTATCATGTAAGATTTCTTGCTACTGTCTCCTGTGGTTCAGCATGAGGATATCACTAACAGCAAAGGTGGGGCATGTCAACATGGCAAATGGGGAGCACCTCAGCACATTGGCTGCTGACATCCAGTTGCTGATGCTCTGCACTCACCCAGAATTCAAAGCTGTTGTCCTAGCACTTCAAGTGTTCCTCAGAGCACTGACCCCAGAGTGCCTCCGGCTTTACGGGAAGCGGAGCATGTGGAGATTGTCCTGGAGAGCACAGCAAAGCCAAGCCGTCGTTGTCGACAGAGAGACTGTACAGATGTATTGAAGGTGGTGCCCAAGCTTCTTTGTGGGCAATCAGCACCTTGAGCACAAATTCTAGCTAGCCCAGATCCAGGACATTTGTATTATCAGAACGGACCTTCTGATGAAGATGGGGGAGTGCCCAACCTGAGCAAAGCCTTTGGTAGCCTTGGAGAGAGCCCATCTGGCTAAGGACTTTGTGGGCTCCTGTTGCTGAACCCAGTGTGGGGGAGTGGACCACTTTTCACATGGCTGCATCCTCCAAAGGCTGACAAATGCCAGTAGGGTGCAGGACAGTGCAGTGCTGGCAAGAGTCAACAATGCTGTAACTGTGTTTGGAGATCAGGGGCAGCTGAGGACTGTAGCAGAGGCTGAGATGACAGGTGGTCTGGAATTGGCCTGGAATAATGTAGCACTGCAGACTGGCACTTTGGCTGGGTCCATAGCCAAAGAAGGCTCTGGATCTCCTGGCCACAAAGAGAGTGGACAGGACTTTGTGATGGTGACCAGGAGGAATAAGAGGAGCAAGAAGGAGGCTGGGATCTTCTCTAGGAGTGTACTTGGAGAGTCAGTGGACTCTGGACCCCCCTCCAGAATGGCTAAGAAGTCAACCCCTCCTTCACCATGGTATCACATCACTCAGGACATTTATTGACATTTCTCAGGTGGGGTCTCCTCATGGGCATAGCTATTCAGGGACTCTTGAGCAGCCCCAGCTGGACATTGGGGAGGAGAGAAATTATTTGGAAAAATTCTAAAAAAATTGCTGATTTTATTGGTGTTTTGCTGTGTTCTTTTTTTCTGGATTTAATTATTTTAATAATTTTAGAATCCATTGTTATTTAATTCCTTTTTAATGTGTTTGTGTGTGAAATGTGAATATGCATATTGAATGTGCATGTACAGAGCTGATATTTGTGAGGTGAAACATATTGTTTTTATGCTTATTGTATTTTACAATATTTTTGTGAGTCCTCTGGTTGTTTTATTTTGTTGGGTTTTTTCATTGGATTTTGAAATGTTTTTAGCACCTGTCTTGCAGCAGGGTTTCTCTGGTAGAGGATCTGCAGCATTTGAAACTGGGGAAGAAGAGGAGTGCCTGGAGGCAGAACCTGAAGAAAAGGTGAGGGCTGAAGAGGTCCCTGGGTTGGTCTGAGAGCTCCAGACATTCAACCCCTCTCCTCCTTGAACGACATTCTGAAGAGAATTAAGAAGGGCAGAAGAGAGGCTCATGCATGCAAGGGGGAGTCTTTGTCGGCTGGAGAAAAGGATGGATAGCTGGGTCACGAGGAGGACCCCACCCATGTTCCCACCAAGCGGGTATGAAGAAGGACCTTCTACTCTGAATTCAGAGCCGTACTTGGAGAGGGATAATATGGACACAGACAAAATGACCTGGGCAAATCCCCCAGGGGAGGGGAATGTTATGAAGTGATAGTTGGCTTTTATTGCTTTAGTACTTCAGTCCTTATAACCTACACTCCAATGGCTGTCTTTAAAATTTTAACTCTGAATGTCAGACGTCTTAAGAGTCAAGTTTAACTGCTGTGTTTAATCAGCTCTCGTCTTGTGTTTTTTTTCAGGAAGTCCACCTAAGAAACGTGAGTCCTACTGGAGCAGAGGTGGCATCCATTCTGCAGGCACGTGGATTTTTTTTAGAGATTCTGATTATTAATCCTGGCTGAATTTTGGGGGTGGTTGCTATGTGAAGAAGTGAGCACATATGGGCTGAGTGCATCTACACTCCAATGGGTGTCAAGTCCCACATTGCTCTGTTAAAGGAACTAAAGCAAAAAGCAAAAGCTAAAGCCCTCCCAGTTAATTATTGCATCTTGAAAGCCACTCTGTGCCACCAGGGCATCGCTCAGCTCAAAAAGGAACTCCACAGAATTTATGCCTGCCATAACAACGGAGGGGTTTTCAGTCACGATAGGTCCGTGGAAATGAAGTCCATTTTGAAACAGCTGCATGAGCAGCAGACCATGGCCTTTTTGGCATTTATGAAGGTAGAGGACAATGAAAAGTATAGCTCCTACTTTTTTTAACAAGTAAGAGACTTAAAGTGCAAGACCTCTCTGTTTAACACACAAGGGGGAGTCCTTCACTGAAACTGCCCAAACATTGAAGGTTTCATTATGTTTTTATAAAAATCTTCTTATAGTTATTGACATGGACCTGGTAGTAGAAAATGGCTTTTTAAATCAAGTTACATCACGTGTTCCCCAATGCACTCTTGGTAGCTTAGAAGGCTGCATCACTTTGAGTAAGCTGACCAGTGTCCTTAGTGAAATGAACCAATGGAAGGGTCCAGGCCTAGACAGCCTTATGCCATTTTTCGGTAGGTCCAAGGCGTCCCCTTTCTGCTTGTAGCTCAGGAGGTGCTTAGCTGGGATGTTTTAAGAAGCATAAGGGCAGGGGTTCTCTCGTTGTTGTATAAGAAAGGTGACAAAACCAATCTTACCAAGTTGAGGCCTCTAAAGATGCTTTGGATAGATATAAAGATCATCCTGAAAGTCCTCAGCAAGTGCCTGAAACACATTATGGCCGATCTGGTACACTGAGACCAAATCTGTGGGGTTCCCGGACAATTAGCAATCTGGAATTTGCATCAAGTTTAAGATGCAACCCCTTGGGTGGCGAGCCAAAAGGTTTCTCTTGCACTGGTCAGCCTAGACCAGGACTTCACTGTGTTGACCACTGCTTTCTGTTTAACACCTTTGGGCAGGATGGGGTTTGGCCCTAAATTCCTGGGGTGGGTGCATATGCTCTATATTGAGGAAGGCAGCTGAGTTATCATCAATAGCACCCTCTGTAGGTGGGTTCCCCAGCTGCCTAGTGGAGTGAGGCCAGGCTGTCTGCTGTAACCACTCCTCTATGCTCTTTATATTGAGCTGCTGGTGGCTGCCGTTCACGTTTATGCCAGAATTGATAACCTCCTCCTGCATGAAATGGTGGAGAGATTGTAAAGCTGGCCCAGTACACAGGCGACTACGTTGTTTTGTGTGCTCGGACCAGTCCCTCGGTGAAGCACTGGACCCGGTTAAAGCATTCAATCCTGTTTCAGGTGCACTTCTGAACCCCAGTAAGTCGCTCAGTAAGTTGCTATGGCCCTCTCAAAATGCTTGGGGTTAACTTCCATAGTGAAGGTACAGATAAGGTGAACTGGGAAGAATTCTTGGCAAAAGCAAGATGGAAAATAGGAAGACCAGGTCCTTTTCCTTTATCTGGAAAACTCTAGCTCTAAAGGTTTTTTGTCCTTTTCACGGTGCTCTACCTGGAACAGATATTCCCCTAGCCCTACTCTATAATGAAGGGGCTTATAAAAATGTTTTGATCTTGTTTGGTGGGGGGGCAGCTATGAATATGTGAAGAGGGATATCATGTATCTTCCAAAGGAGGATTGAGGAAAGATTATGGCTGACATGCCTCTAAAGCTGAATTACTTCTTTTTTCAGGTTTGTAAGTGTCTGGCAGCTTCACTGGAACACCCCCACTGGTGTTTTGTAGCCCTTCGGCTGGCTCTGCAGATGCACCATTTAGTGGAGTCTTGGTGCAACATTGGGCTAAATGCTGAGACCCAGCCTGCTCATTACAGGCACGCTGTAAGATGGGAGCACTGCAGCGGGAGTCAAGATGCAGACCCTCCTCAAACACAAAGTTCTGTATAGGACTCTGTTGGAGAGGAGAGGAACTGCTGGGGCTCAAGGACAACATGTGGACCAGAATTCAACAAAAGGGTCTGGATCATCATCAGCAGAATATGAACTGGCGTTGCTGCTTTGTAAGTTGCCATTTAAAGATACACTGTACAGACATCATCTGTCTAGTCACCTGCATTGTCACGGCCTTGATGCATTAAAGGGGAAAACTTCTGGAACTACGAGCAGGTGTGGGATGTCTGGCTCTTGGTAGCTTGTTTGTGCAGGAGGATTGAGCCACAGATGATTTTTATGCACGACAAGGTGCTGAGGAGATGGGACCTTGGCATTCAGAAGACTAATGGAGCCCAAATGTGGCTGGTGATCAATATTACTAAGCACATGCTGTGGAACACAAGATGCCAGCTGGTTAAAACAGGGGTGGATGTGGGTGCCCAGAGCCTTTACTTTAAAATTTCAGTTAATCTCACATTTAAGATGAAAAAGGATGCCATGCAGTGGGACACCAGGTTCCTCCTGCAGACCGACCACACATCACACACGTGACTCTTCAACAAGGAGCTGGCAGGTCAGATAGCACGGGGGATCAAGGCACTCTCAGGGTACAACTTTCAAATCCAGTACCATCCAGGGTGTGTGCATGCCAACGCAGATGCACTCTCTCATCTCCCCTGCAGCTCAAGCTCCTGTAGGTGCTGAGATCAGCTGGAGAAGCACACAGGAGGGGCAGTGGAAGATGATATAGACCCGTTCAACAGGCTCAGGAAAACGACCCAAAGCTGGAGGTGGTGAGAGGTTTCCTGGGCTCAGGACAATGCTGCCCCAAACAGCTGTCAGTGGGACAGGTTTCCCTAAAAAAAAGGACTTTTGTAAAATTGATGGGAGGGGCCTGTGTGTGACCAAATTTGATGAACATTCTTAGAATTTTATCATTAGTCTTCAAATCCATAGTTGCCCTCAGAGAGGCATTTTAAAAACTGAAAAAAAATCTGTCTCTTGTTATGGCTCATTGTAATACCTTGTAACTCATCCATTAAAAAACTATTGAGAGTTTCTATTAGCTTTGTATTTTGGTAACCGATATTCCCAAATCTGGAAAAAGATCAAAAGTGTACAAGGGTACTCTTTAATGAAATGCAAATCCTGTCTAAGTGAACATCAACCAAGTTGAAATGCAGTGTTAGTTGAAACTCACTGATGATTTAAGGCATTTATACAGCCATGAACAAGAAAAAACCGTAAGTTCTGGAGTCTCATTTTGGCATATCAAATGTTGTTAGTAAAAATGAACATTGACTGTGTTCTTCCATCCACCGTCATTAACTGCTTTACCTTGGTCAGGGTTGCCACAGTGTCACTGGGCACTGGGCTATGAAACTGCACGAATTTATCACAAGGTGGCCGCACACACTGTGGACAATTTAGAGTGACCAGTTAAGACAAAACACACATCTTTGGACCCTGGTCTACCCAGAGGAAACCCCCACAGACATGGAGTACATGCAAGGTTCACCCGGATTGAGCCATATTTGGACCTGCACCCACGCAGTCCAAGTGGTGTGAAGCCGCAGCGTTACTCGTTGCATCACCAAGTACGTTTCCAGCACCAGAATAAAACCGTTTATTTTTTAGCAGAATATCAGGTTGGCAAAAACTGAACAGGACAACAAGCCCAACATATAGAAAGATAGCTTTATTGCACGGTTTTAAATATTCTTTTTTGTTTTTGCTTTGTTTTCATAAAAAATGTTAATTTTAAACATAACCAATTGCAAATAAAATGCACCCTTCAAAAATTTAATGAATCCCTTTTGCTATTTTTCATATATATTTGTTTTCCCTTTTACCTTTAATTTTTAGCAGGAAAATACTCAAGAGCATGCAATGCATTTTTATTCAGGATAAACAAAATAAAGAAAGAGTAATAGAGAATCAAACAAAAAACAATCACCAGCAAAATTAAAGTGAACCTTGAGTCTGCAACATAGAATGTGCGTACGCACTCACACTCTCTCTCTCTCTCTCTCACACACACACACACACACACACACACACACACAGAGTGAGCAAGAGAGAGAAAGAGAGAAATGGGATTGGAGAAGTTTGATGTTTTTATACTTCTATTCTGAGATTTGTGCCATTAGGAAGCCTGTATTCATTCATTCATTCATTCATTCATTCATTCATATACTTTACTTTATTTAGACTTAACCTCCATTTTATAACTACATCAAAAGTCAAGTTTTGCCCTGCTTTATTCTAGCTATGAAAATAGCCATTTATACGAAACACTTTCTTATATACACGTCAATTAATATTTTAAAAGTTTATTATCTGATTGGACAAGGGAGACGGACAGGTGGAATAATGCGGCTAATCAGGAGTAGCAAAGGGGATCGATTTTTTTTCCTGACCAATTTTCTATTCTATGTCAGGTTACAGTGCAGCTAAGATGTCCCTGATTTAGTTTTAGCCTAAATTTTGCTTCCCCAGACTGTGAACCCAATGCCTTTCTGAGGTGAAAAACTGAACAAAAACAAATACATACACCAGACAGAATAGGGGAAAAATTTCAATAACTATACTAACAAAAAAGTGTATTCCACTGTCCTGTGACCAAATACATGGGATGACTGCTACCACTTCTCTTATTAAGAAAGTAGATATTTCCAGAAATGTACATGTTCATGCATATAATTTTAGTTTAGTTCTTGAAGGTGTAGTTTCTGGTCAAGTACATTTCATGGCACCGTGAAATTTTCTTAGCCGCTCAAAGCTTGTTAGACAAGTAGTGTGCAATGCATAATAGGATCACATAAATTTTACATTTGTCTTGGTGTTTGAGCATTGTCTACATTTTTTTCTGTAAAATTTAAATATACATTTGTTAATAGTTTTTTTCTGGTAAATGCATAGCATCGTTTTATAACATTGCATTTCTACCACAACGCTTAGGTATTGCATTGTGTTTTGTCCTTTTCTGTCAGGGTACAGCTCTGAAGTTCTGCTGGTTGTTGTCTGTCCCTGTGATCTGCTTTATACCAAGTATGTTATGTGCGAGTGGTACTAACCATGCAAATGATGACATCGGGGCAAATAACTTACTTCATGAAGTGCTGGGACATGCACCTTTGTCCCTATCTACTCTACATCCAGTACTAACAAAATGGGACTCCTCTGACAGCAGAAATTCAAAATTTAGACCTTGTGAGCCTAAATTTAATTTTGGACTCAAAATCGAATGGCTATTTGTGACTTTATGACTATCTGGCTTAAAGAAAGTGTCTAAAATGAGCTAAAATTGTTGCTACGGAGAGCAACTTTTGTTATCCAGGTTTAAATACAGAGCAGTGCAGCAGTACCCCAAGAAGAGCACCAGAAGTCATGCAGTAAAAGCTGTATTTATAAGGGCTACAGAGTGATACCAACTATACTGTACAGTAGAAGCCACTCAGTGTCTTTGTAAGAAATGAACTGTAAAATAAATTTGTAGAACACACTTTGTGCAAATAACACATATCCAAAAAGGCCCTGATATCCCATAGCTCTGGTCAGTCTGAACTCATTGTTTGGTCTCTTCTCTTTGAGCTCTATCACCCCACTGTGTTTCCTGTCCAATATCTTTCTCTTAACGTAGCGATTGTCTCGTAACTTCTCCATCTAAAACGTTCTCTTCACCACCTCACTTATGCTTATGAATATGCTGAAGAACTTCTACAAAAACCTGCATTTGTGTTGGTGTGCATTTATATAACTGTGGCGTATAATTAAGAGTTGTGAAAATATTTTTGCAGTGCAATTTTTTGCAGTTTAAGTCACTTCTGTATCTTTTCAGCCGTTGTTGTTTGCTGCGTGGGACGAATGAGGAGAGCAGGGTGAAGATGTGAAACGATGCAAGGAAGACAAGGAAAGGATGAAGCAAGCAGTCCACAGTGAGACAAAGATGTTATGGAAAAGAAAAAATAATGATATGAATTCCACCCAGGCAACACAAACAGCTTAGAAACTCTCATCACTTCGAAAACCACAGCTCAAGCAAAATGTTAAAACCGAAAACATGTAGCTCTCTGTTCACCAGAAATGAACAATAAAGTATTAACCATCAAGATAATGTACGAATGATGAGATCCCCATTTACTTTTCTTGACCACCTTGGAGAAACCATGAAGCAGTCACAGTGATGTTGGTAGGAGGTGTGGTGCATGCTGGGCTAATGGAGAGAACGCATATTTCCTGCAATATGAAAAATGTACTGGTTTGTGGGGAGAAGGAAGAGAGAGAGTGTGGGACGGCAATGCTATTGACTGCAGTACATCAGGCCCTCGGTCCCGTGATTCTCCACTATGACTTAAACCATCGTTTTCATTCTGTTTGCCTGAAAGGCTCTTCTGTCCAGCACATAACCCCAAAAAACTGACAAAAAAAACCTGTGACCAAGGAAGGCCTTTCCACACCTTTGCAGTTCTATTCCACATAGTCAGTTCCTTCCAAAATCAAAGGCAAACAGAAAAATTAAAAACAGATTTCCTCACAATGCCGTGGTTCTGCAATATAGTATTGATATAAATCGCATAAACACGTATCCTTAGGTGTGCATAAGCCACACGTGCACACACAAAGGTTTGCTACAGTTTAGAATTTCTCAACACCTTTATTGCACAACTTTATCCTGGTCATTTTTACTTTTTTACTGCATCCTCCTGTTTGTGAAGGGAAGCCCAGACCTGACCCCTTGAAGACAGATGACTTGTGCCATTAGCTACACGGTAAAAATAAAAAAGTCAAATAAAAATGTTTGATTTGTTTTCATTGACTAGAGAGGAGAAAAGAAACTAGTGATGGTTGAAGAAAGATGAGCTTTTCAAAATTATTATTATTATTATTATTATTATTATTATTATTATTATTCATAAAGCACCTTCCAAATGTAGTTTTGCATTAATCGTTGAAGGAAGCTTGAAAGAAACCTAACACAAATAATATAGAGCTATATGTCAAATAAAGTAGTTTTGTTAAAAAGGTCAGCTTCGTGAGGGAAGTGCTTTATGTATAACTTTTTAAATTCAAAGAGAATCAAATTCAATGAGTAAGACACCGATTAAGTTGAATAAGGTCCAATAGTGAGACTAGACTTGGCATGTTGTAACCAGAAGAAAGGTAAAGGGAAACAGAGACAATGGCAGGGCTGCCCAGTGCTTCAAAAAAATCATTGTTGCCCCTGAGTTCCCAGTCTATGCTGATTTGGACAGAGTGTTTGTAAACCAACTCAGCCATCAGTGTGTATGAGTCCCTCAAAAGCTCCAGCACAACTACACCAGCGTGTAGGACTTGGAGTAGGCCCCAGCCCCCTGCTTCTGCAGTCTGCCTATCCCAGCCGAACTGTTTTCCAGCAGAGAGTCTCTGGAGCCGCCCATTTTGGTGGTAGCGCTGGCACCGCTGGCAGAGCTGGAGCTCGCCACTACCATTGCGGCCGCGGCCCCTATGCTGGCGCTAGGGCCTGAGGAGCTGAGCATGGTCCTCTGCGGCAGGGTGGCAGTCCCAGAGCTGCTCCCTAAGGCCACGCTTCCACTAAGTCCCGCGTGTCCGAGTGTCAGGGCCTGCTGTTTGGCGGGGTCAAGAGTCATGTGACGGGCCTGCGTGTGGTAGGCCCGAGCAGCAAGGCTTCGGATAGAGGCCTCTCGCGGGGGTACGACGGGGCAGGCGTCATGCAGTTCGGGTTGTTTCCGAAAAAATGGGTCGGACTTCAGGTAGAGGGGGAGGTTGCAGTAGTCACCTGAGGAGAGAGAAGGAAATCAGTACGTAAAATAAGGTAGAATGCAGGAGGCAGAGGAGCAGCAAGTAGTGTAAAAGGTTTCTGGAACTGCACCTACTTTTATACTCATTCTTATTGGCACGGTGGGGGATGGGCACAGCCACATTCTTGCCACGATCATAATCTTGGGGCTTGGGCGGGGAGGCAGTGAAACGGCAGATGCCCGGTTCAGAGGGCGTGCTCATAGAGGTCATGCTATCGGCATTGTCATTGGTTCCCGTGGTCATCTGATCGGATGAGCTGTCTGAGATGAAGCACTCAGTGATCTCGAACTTGGCATGCTGGAGGTGTTCTTCCAGCTTGGCGTGTTCATAGGCACGTGCCAGCTCCTCGTAGGTGGAAGAGGCACTCTCTGTGGACACCATGCTGTTACGCCCCTTGTCTGAAAGCAATAAGAGTGAAAATCTTCAGAACTGATTTTTTTTGGTGGAGTCAATCCTAAGCTAATTATTTAACATTAATAAAACAACTATGGAGGACTGGTAAAGCATGCTTAAGGAGCAGACATCTTAAACTCCCCAAACACTGGAAAATAATAGTGACTTTCATAAAGATGTGCTTATGCTTGATACACCTATGCAATTTTTCTGTGAAGAAATGAATACTTTGCCAAATCTGCCCACCAGTGTCCTGGGAGAGGCTGGCACTATAGCTGTCACTCTCTGTAACAGTGATGCCATGTTGGGAGCCCACGGTGCGCCAGTCGGACGTGAGGGTCCGAGCAGGGGTAGAAGCTTGGCACTGGCCGGGTCTGGTCAGTGTCCACTGGCTGGAGTAGCGATTTCGTGTGCTGTGGGCAGACTTCACACTCTTTCTAGACACTGGGTCTGAAAAAATGAATAATTATAGAAGGGCTGACAATGACCTGGTTTCCTATTTAAAAACAAAAATAGTTAGGAATACAACATGAGCAGAAGCAGCCTTATATTAGACCACAAACTATTACAGTATGTCAGAAGGAACCAGACACTATTACATTAAGTATTAACCAGTTCTTAAATATTTATAAACAATCTGAAATCATTACAGAGTTCTAAAGTTGGTAAAAAAAATCATATCACCAGATTTTGTCATGTGCAACATTTCACACTTCTGACTGACTACAGTGCTGTTTAAAACATTATAACATCCACATATTTGGCTGCATACTTACTGGTTCCTGGACGTATGTCTGACATATCAATTAAGGGCCCCGAGTTCTGGATGAGGGCAGGATGATGCAAGGAAACTCCCGTGCAGAAGGTCTGTGGATTTACTGACTGGTTGAATTCCGTGTCAGTCACAGGGATTGTGGCTTTGTCTTCACCTATATAATCCGGGAACAAGATGCTTACCACGACCAAAACAGCATGTCGAAAACAATATACAATGGCTCCTGAAGTTATGGGCCAAATATAAATATCTGAGAATACATTTTGCAGTTTGCTTATTCATTATTAATTGCATTTTCTTCATGTCTCAATTTTTGAGAATTCCTGTGTTCCAGAATCTCACTGTTTTTTTCTTTTCACCCAGCAAATATATGTCAATAAATCATACCATAATCAAACAGGTGTGTGTCCAAAAATTGCCTCACTTCAACTCATTTGTGTCATTTGTGACTGCAGGTGATCAATAACAAGACAACAAATGACACAAAAGGTGATGGGATGGATTGGTCAGCAACTGGCACTGAACAGAAGTCCGCGGAGGCTTATTATTTTCAGTAATTCTATTATTTCTAACAAAGGTTAAAGCTGATAAAATTTTAGAGCAAAAAGTTTTGAAAGCCTTTGTTAATTTAAAGTATGATACCTATACCCAAGACTTTTACAGAACCTAACCTGTAAATACTGTACCGAGGGACAGATACATTATCAAGCTTTTCCTGATTGCAACTTAGGAATAAAAGGGACCTTGCAGTTACAAACAAAATACTGCTTGGAATTTGAGTTATCCGGTTTATGCTCTCTCCTTGATGCTCCAGTTGCACTGACCGAGCTGTTTAATGCCCTCTTTGTCCTCAATGAGCAGCTGGACGCGGGGAATGTCAATGTGGAGCCGAGGGCCCTGTGGAGGCCCCTTCACCGGAGTGTCGAAACTGCGATTATTCTTACTGCTCCAAGACGCAAGACACAAAAAAGGTGAATATTTACAGTCATCTCATTATACACAGTTATTATTTATCTAGCAGTCAACGTTTTAAAACTACATGCTTACATCACATTGGGGTCATAAAAGAAGCAAATGACTTTTACCACAGTACATTTATTCTCACCATAATATCTGACACTCCCTTGGTGAACTGAATATGCAGTTTAAACAAGTATCTCTAGCACTTTTCACCATAGTGAAACTACTTACCTGATAAGCATTTCAGCTAGGCTCTTGGCATCTAAAAATGGTAAAATGATTAAAAAAATTACAACAATTCTCATTCAAAATATATCTCTTTTCTCTAAATTTTTAAAGTTTGTTGTCATGCATTTTTTTTAACATTTTTTCCACCATCATCTCTTCCATTTGTCACTGCATCCAAGAAAACTGCTGTAATTTCTTTTGCACATTCATCTTCTCCCCATTTGCTCAATCGTTTACGTTTGCTTTATCGTTCTTTCCCTTCCTTACCCCTCAGCCTCTTCAGCCTCTTCTCTTTGCGCTTCTTGCGGATGATGAACAGCAGGCCCACCCCCAGGGTTCCCAGGATAACAGGGCAGCCGATGGTGAAGAGCTTCTTCACGTCATCCCCTTCCCCGCGTGCTGACTTGATGGGTGGGATTGTACCTGAGGCAGAGAAAAGTCCAAAGGGGAATGGGTGACAGTTTTACTTTCCACATGCTTTTTGGACAAAAAGAAATGCAGTGACCATAAATTCTATCAATACAAATACATGCAGATATTTTTCATTCTATATGAAAACATTTCTGAACATTTCACAAAAACCCACTTTTAATGTGGATGCCAAAGGCTTAGAGAGGTTTTACATTTTAGTTTATGTTCTTTCGTGTTTAACTAAAATAAAATTCCATGTCCTGCAGCTCCCCAGTGGACCAAAGCCTGGCCCTCTCTAGCCTGCTTTACCCAATCCCTCTTCGGACAGAGACTCACTCCCATCGTAGTCAGTTGTGGCAAACTGGGAGCTCTGGTTTCCGCATCCAGCACTATTGCAGGCCTTCACTTTCAGCTCGTACCAGGTGGCCTCTCGCAACTCGGCCAGGAAGAGCTCGGAGGAGGCATTGGCACGAAGATTCTGCCAAGCCCAGGTGCCCTTAGGCCGATACTCCAACAGGACATCTGTAATGGGGCAACCACCACTGGTCCAGCCCTGCAGGTTAAGACTGGCGTGTGTGGAATTCACAAAGTTCAGCAACGTCTGGTCCTTGTTGAACTGGGGCTCTAGAGGAACAAATAAATTTTAGGTAGTGACAGTCCACAGCTCAAATGTCCCCAGAAAGCCTGATGGGGAGAAGGCACAAGCTGTGTTAAAAAAAACAAATCACAATACAATGATACATAAAAACCTTGTGGACAGTAAGCAGGTTCCCCACCAGGTGTGACTATAGCTGTGCATCTTAGTTTCCTCATGGCCACATGCTGATTTAAATTGTTTTTCAGAAACCCTGTGACTTTTTATCTATAATAACGTGGCCTAAAACGACAAACTTTTAAACAGTGCTAAAAACTGAAGAGGTAGAGGAAAGCCATACTGATCAGTGAAAAATACTAATAACATGAATGATTTTGTGTGATATCATTTACTGTTGATGTACTTAAAATATACTATTTTAAATGATAAAACAAGTACAAATGGCATTAACAAGGTTACTGAGACCCTTAACCTAATACTTTGTTGCACAGCCTTTGGAGGCAATAACTACAACCAAGTGCTTTCTATTGTTCTGGATGAGATTTCTATGAGATTTCTACACATCTCCATTGGTAGTTTGGCCCACTCTTCTTGAGCAAACTGCTCTAGTTCTCTCAGGTTTGATGGGTTCTTTCGCCTAACTGCAGGTTTCAGCGCTTTCCACAGACATTCTGTGGAATTTAGATCAGGACTCACAGCAGGCCACTTCAGAAGGTCCAGTGATTTCTTCTTATCCATTCCTGGGTGCTATTTGAGGTATTTTCCAGGACATTTTCCTGCTGGCGGATCCATGACCTACGACTGAGACACAGCTTTCTCACACTGCATTTCACTCCAAAATGCCTTGATAGTCCTCTGATTTTATTGTGTCCTGCACAGATTCAAGGCCCCCAGTGACATAGGGAGTAAACCAGCCCCAAAGCATCGCTGAGCCTCCTCCATGTTTCACAGCATGGATGGTGTTCTGTTCTTTGAAAGCTTCATTTTGTTTTCTGTGAATGCAGAGTTGGTGTGATTTACCAAAAAGCTCTGATTTTGTCCAGAGGACCTTCGCCCAGAACTGATGCTTGCCAACATGCCTTTAACTTTTTTGTGTTTCTCTCTTAGAAGTGGGGGTCTTCCAAGGTCTTCTACCATGAAACCTATTTTCATTCAGACAGCAATGGATGGCACAAATTGAAACTGTTGCACCTTGAACTCGAAGGTTAGCTTGGATCCATTTTGACATTTTTCTTGGTTCTTTCTCCACCAATTCCAGAAGCTTTTTTTCTTCTTGGTTATTTTTCTTCTTGTGGCTACAACCAGGGATGTTGGCTACAGTCTCATGGACCTTAAACATGTTGATATTATTGGTCATAGGATCACCAAGCTCTTTGGAGATGGTCTCGTAGCCTTTATGTTGACCATGCTTGGTTGTTACCTTCTGTCTAATCTCTTCAGACAACTCTCTGCTTTTCCTTCTTTTTCCACACAGTGAAATAAAACAGCAGAATGAGAATTTTTCTCCATTAAAACTGGTTGAATGAGTGACTATAAGACTGAAGACACCTGTGGTTCTAATTAAAGGAGAACTGTCTGCTTCAAGTATAACAACAGTACAGTTATTTTGTTCTATTAACTTCTAATGGGTATCAATAATATTATCCAGGCTATTTTACAATATTTTTGTAGCTTAAGGAAGAATTCAGCTTTTTTCACAGCTTTTTGTCTTGTTCCACTACAAACTAAAGAAATGCATGTATAGATGCAAAAGACCTTTTAACTGCAACACATTAAATGCAATATGAATATGCATTGCTTGAATAAATTGCAAGTGTACCAATAATTCTGGCCACATCTATATAGACTAAAGGCAATTTAGAGTTATCAGTTGACCTAAATCATATGTTTTTGTACTGTGGGAGGGAACCAGATCCCTTGGAAGAAATTCATACAAATACAGAGAGTACAACTGTGAAATCTTAGCATTGACAGAAATGGATTAGGAACTACAGGAACCTATAAGGAACTCAGGATCTACGAGGCCTCGAGATGTCCAATTTTGGTCTCAGTTTTAAATGATATTTTCTCTATGTTTAAAAGACAAGACAAGAAATTTTCATGTCTGGCAAAAATAGCTGAATACATCATTTCTGTCATGCAAAAACACCTGTAACATACAATGCAGTACAGTACACTGAAACTGTAGGGAATTATCCCCATACCTGTAACCTGTAAACCAGAGGTGCAGTACCTTATACAGTACTTCATACTGAACATGCAGTACTTTACACAGTACTGTCCATATCAGTGCAACACTGGACATAAATCTCAATTCACAATCCTCCCAATTCTCTCACCTCGGCCGTGCGTTTTAGCCTCAATGATCTCACTGATTCGACCAGCCCCCACGCTGTTCTTGGCCGCCAGCTTGACTTTGTACCAGGTGCCACAGCGCAGGTTGTCCAGCTTGAAGGAGCGCTCACTGGAGCTGATGAAGACATCTTTCCACTCTTCTGTGTTGTCCACTGAGTACTGCAGGACAAAGCCTGAAGAGACACGTAGGCAAACTCACAAACGGTAGTGCGGTGCTGTCCACCAGAGGGAGGTATTGCATCAGTAATTTCTACAGCTGCCCCAACAGAAATATTTCTTACCCTGCCTTTAGGGATGGACGTACATTCACAAAGTAACATTTTATGCACATTACTGTTAAAAGTTCAACGTACATTAATAACCATTTATTTAAAATACTACTGTCATTACATATACTACTCAACTAGTGTAGTATGTGCTAATAATAACAGCAGTAACATCTGTACTTAAATATGCAATGCATAGGGATACTGGAAACAGAGTGACGTCGGTACCTCGGATGGAGCTTCCTCCATTATCCCCAGGAATCCAAGTGAGTGTGATGGAAGAGGTGGAGGTGCTGGAAACGGTCAGACGTGGCTGGTCGGGGGGAACTAGGTGAGATGGTGAGGAACTCAGATCTCAAATTCATCTCCAAATTTACTTTCACAGTTGATGCTAAAGTCTACTGCATAGTTTAGGGAATGATACAAAATTAATAAATTGATACAGTGATTTACAAAGGAGATTTTGCTTCATTTCATTTTGCTTAACTTCAGGATGCAACTTTGGAGGAAAACTGAAACATAAAGTCTGTGTGAGGGTGCAAATCACAGAAAAAACAAAACAAAAAAAAACTGAAATCTGTGCCTTACCCTGCACCACCAGATTGATGATAATTGTGTCAAAGCCCAAGGTGTTTGTGGCCGTACATGTGTAATATCCAGAGTCCTCTGCTTTTACAGAGCGCAGCACCAATGTACCATTAGCAAGAATGAGCCTGTGGCCATCGACTGTCAACGGTATTGCAGAGTCTTCACTGAAACAGAAATCAGAGAAGGAAAGTGAATGTTACTAATGCTGTTATAAGCAAAAATAATAATGCTAATCCTACAGTTGGCCCAGAATTGAAGCATACTCACCTATCTTTGGTCCACTTGATGGTTGGGGTGGGCTCACCCACAGAGCTACATGGCAGACGCATCTCTTTCATCCAAGGTGTGGTCACTTTGCCACCAAACGATATAATCTTTGCTGGTGCTGAGTGAGAAGAAACAGAACAAGGGCCAAACATTTGGATATAAGAGTCAGAGACCTTGGTCCAGTATTTTCACCCACAATTACAGGGGAAGGAAAATGTGTTGAATTAAAACAGCAAAGGTTCCATTTTATTTTTTTATTTAAACCTCATTCGGATCAAGGTTTGTCATTTAAGAAATCATATAAAGTGGGCCATTAAAGACTTTTTCTCTGAGACTACTGACATTGTGCTCATAGCACACTCACCCTTTCCTGCAGGCTCCACCGTGACCTTCTCGCTGATGTTGCCTCGGCCAGCGGTGGTGACGGCTGCAGCCCAAATCAGGTACTGCTGCCCACGTGTCAGGTGTGTTATCCGGTAGAAAAGCTGCTCTGGGTTCACCTCATACTCACTGGGGGCCTATGAAAAGAGATCCAAGACAGTATATACAAGATGACTTAGGATTTTCTGTACATATTGGAGGATATTTTGCTTGAACTCCGGAGAACAATAGCAAAGCTCCTCCTACAACTTTTTCTTAAACATTAGACCACTTGCATCAATTCTCAGTACTAAACACTGACATCATCCATAAGTTTTGTCCATGAGGATGCAGTAATGGTCCCAATGCCCATTTTTTTTCAGGCATTCTCTCCCTATCAGTGTTCCAGGTCTTCTGTCCTCAAGCCATGCTCCTTCCCCTGTGCTCTTCACATACAGTGGCAGACAGAAGGTGTCCTGTTTCTTCATCTTTCTCACATACAGACACACACAGACACAGACACAGACACACACACACACACACACACACACACACACACACACACACACACAGAGCTCCACGTGAAGCTACGCAAATTGTCTTTTTTATGGTTCCGTGAATACATATTTTGGTACAACAGCAGATATTTTATTATTTTCTGAGCTGCAGCGCTGTAGTTCTATAGGTAACTCTGCCTTCCAACCATATAACCACTCTTCCCACCTTTTGCCTCTAATCCTCCTGTTAATTTTAATTCCTCTTTTGAATACCTATTTCTCCCCTGTTCAGCTTTGTCGATTGCCTTACAGTGTCTATTTCCCCCTTTTCTTCACTGTTCCAGGCTTGGCTCAGAGACAAGAGACAGCAGGAGAGGGAGGGAGGCAGGGGTAGGGGGGCTGCAGGGTGGTGTAACGGATATTAAAATATTCCTCCAGCATGGAGGGAACCGTGATCTGGGGAGTGATAGAAGGAGATAATGAAAAGAGGAAAAAAGCACTCTCGGCTCTGTGTGCCTGATACCCCCTCCCTCCCGCCCTCCATTTCTACACTCTCACTGATTTACTAATAACGTCCCTAAGCAAAGGAAGAAAAAGAGAAAGGGAGTGTGTAATTTGTGAATGACACTAAATAAATAAGCACAAATCTTAAAGCACTTTGAGATAAACTGCACGCATTGAATTTTGAACAAAGTGGTATTTCTGTGCCGTTTTTACATAAACTGCAGGAGAATTGTCAATAATGATTGCGTGTGTTCTGACTGAGCTGCACAGCACAGTACTTTTGGTGTGGGGCTGCATATGCTGCGTGTTTGTCATTCTGATGCCGTGCTACTAGAAGAGTACGTGTACGAAAATGAGCTTCTGACACAGCAGTGTGTGCATGTGAGCTTGCTCTCCAGTTCATTTGCATACCTCCATCTCATCACGTTGCCAGGACAACCTCATCTCTTCATCAGAGAGGGTGGGAAGCAAAAACACAGCGTACTCAGCCACGCTAATCACACACAGGCATGCACCCTCACACAAATACACACATGGATAAACGCAAAACTCTTGAAAAACTGCATCACGCACTTCACACACTCTCAAACACAACACAGGCAGACATTCCCATCTAAACACTTAACTCACCGGCTGGCCAGATCCAAGGGTAGCACAGTAAATGGTGTACTTGCGGATGATACCATTAGGTTTGGTTGGGGGCAGCCAGGAGACAACCACACTGTTGGGGGAGGAGGGGACAGCTTTGATGCCAGCTGGTGCACCCGGATCTGGGAAACACATGGTGGACATTGAAAGGCCCGCGTCAGCCGACACTTTCTGTATGTGGACACGGTTAACCTGCTCCAAGTCTGCAGCATTGACAAAAGCAATTCATAGCACTTAAATATTTGAGACTTCGTGTTTGTTTCATATCTATATCGCCTTTCAGCATTTCATTATTGTTAAACTGTTAATCCTGGCCAGCTCTGTATCCAGTCCATTGCCTATCCTGGAATCACTGGGCCCTAGACTATGAAACTACCCCTTGATGGGACATCAGTCCATTGCAGGGTGGCCACACATGCACACGCTATGAGCAATTTAGAGTGACTAACTAATCTGAAACACAAGTCTTAGAACCACTGGAAGAAACCAGAGCATCCAGAGGAAACTCCCCACAGAACGAGCCAGATTCTGACCCTTAGTGGAACAGCCCAGTCACTGTGAGGCCGCAGCGCTGCTCACTGAGCCATTGTACCACCCTACTACCTCTTTCACTGTTTCCTTTAAGAAACATTCCAGTTTACTCAACTGTGCCACTTAACCACTTCATGCTGCTGTGAAACATCCATTACAACTTGTCTGGTACAATACATTCTATTTAAAGGTATTCAAAATTAATGTGCAAGGAAAACTTCTTTAACATCCATTGGTTTTTAGAGTGAATAAATGAATGAAAGTGTGCATGAATAAATGAATGAATGAATAAAATGAAACTCTTAATCCGAAATGGAAATTCACTTGGTTGCACACATACGTCATACATACAAACAATACACATATACAGTATGTACAAATATACAGTATCGTAAAAGAGATAAGTGAATAAATATGTTACTAAGGGTCCTGGGAACTGAGGATATTGATGATTTTGAGACATATAGAGGTTTAGTTTTTGTGTTATGGCAAGTGCGCATGAATGAGAGTGTGAAATGAGCAGTAAAGCAAGCCGGAGCCGTCTGCAGCTTTAGTGGTTTTAGGACATATAATCGGTTTGGCAAGCTGAGTAATTCCGAAGACAGACAGAGATAACAGTGGTGTGAGTGCTGGGAAAGAAGTGAAGCAGTCACACATGTTCACTTAGGCACAGCTCAGTCATCCCTACTTGCTGTAGATACACGGTATTTCACTATTACACATATACAGTATGTCTTATTACATACATCCAGAATTGGTTGATTGAGTAACTAAGGGGATCATTACTTTTTCACATGGATGACATGGATGTAAATGAAGTAATTATTTAAAAAAAACAAACTGTTTAGTATTTATTTGGGTTCCTTTTTCTATAATATTACATTTTGTATAAAGAGCTGAAACCATTGTGACAAATATGCAATGAGAGGGGAAATAATAATAATAATAACTATAAAAGGGAAGACAACAAATACTTTTTCACTCCACTGAAGTTTTCAAATGGGAGGTTTGTAAGAGTTAAAATCTGCTGCAAACCTCTTCAACATTCAAAATGTACTAGCTCCTCTTCAGCTGCTCCCCTGAGTCAGACACATAGCTTGATGCTCCTTACTGTGGAATTGGAAAGTGCCATCAAGTCATTACTGACTCCTGGGTGACCATCGACATGGTTTTCAAGGCAAGAAGAAATGGAAATGGTTTGCCATTGCCTTCTTCCGACATGTTTTTCCTTAGAGGTGCACAAACACGGAGGAGAACCTGCAAACTCCACGTACACCCCTGAGCTGGACTTGAACTCCACATCAGTCAAGCAGCCAAGGAGCTGTGAGGCACCACTGCATCCCCCACGTCTTACTGTAGTGAAGTTTCATATCATTATCACCACCAGTGGCATAAAACATGACATAGCACCTGCTTTACATGTGAAAATTCCATACTGTCCTGTCCTTGCAGAGCAGAATCCCACAGCAGCCTGCACAACACTTCCTGCACTACCTTACTGTACCACATGTCCATGAATCTATATATCTTCTATTATTTCACAGTAACAAATTATTTGCTTTTATTCACATTAATCAGTGTTGATTTGGAGTCTGAGAATAGTGAACTCCTTTGAAGTATTATTATGTCACACCGTATTAAAATATGTTCACAGACAGCGTAGCGGCCAAGTGTGAAAACACGGAGAGCTGCAGTCTAAGCTATCAAACGTACCCTCGGAAAGGTCAGGGGATGCCAGAAACAGTAAAAGTGCATCCTGCTCCTAAACTGTCAAGGCAGGTAAGTAAACGAAACATAGCAGAGAGCTTGAATAAAGGCAGCTCCAAGGAATGCAACAGGGCCTAGGGCAACCAATACACACCACTCATCCCAGACACAGCTCCACATGCTGGCAAGAGGCCCAGGGTTTTTGGGGGATTTGATCTCTGTGGCCTTTGAGTTGAGAAAAAGCAGTCCACCACTGGACAGGCTGACAGTGCACATTACTGATGTTTTGAAAGTCAGCTGTCCATGTATGTACATTTTCTCCATCAAAATCATGGTAAGCTTTGACAATTAGTGGTTATGTCCCCCATGCGAACCAAGTAAAAGGTTGCACTCTAAGGATGTACAGTAGCACAAATTTATTAAGTGCATTCCATAAAATATAAATGCATTTCTGCATCCCCTTGGTCTCCTGCTCCAATCTTCCTTTCTCCACACAGCCTGGTTCCATTCATCCATCCACCGTGTCCCTGACTTTTTCCTTTATTTAACACCCCCCAGGGAGAAAGGGGGACAGAGATAAAGCTGTAATCCCACCTCGAACAGTGTAAGCACAAAATTAATTCTCTGTAATCCATGAAGGATTAATCCCTTTCTTTGTGTAAGGAACACTATGGAGGGAAAGACACCCCCCCTTCCCTGCCTTTGGCCATCAAGACCAAGCCTCTTAATTCTCATTAGCACTGGTAATAGCACATCAGCCCAAAAATAAGCTTTAATCATTGGCCATGCTCGTATGCCCCTCCTCTTCACAAACCTCCCATCCCCCTCTCAAGCCTGCGGCGGCAGTAGCTTTAGTGTAGACAACATCTCCGCGAATTCAATTTGCCCTTCCTTTCTCAAAATCAGATTTTAACATGTAAGAGGGACCCTTATTACATATCCTTAAGTACATGTTGCTTATTGTTCAACAAGGAATTTAATTACTGTTCCAACCATCTTAAAGTGCAATGAAACACGTGAACCTTGGTGTTTTTGTGCTTGTGCTGTATATATTCTAAAGTTTTGATCGGCATTTCATTACATTTCAGAGGAAATTTGGGGACTTTTCATTAGTTTTGTGTTACATAGTATTTCAGACTTAAAACTAAATAACCAAAGACAAATCACTCTTTTCAATAAGAAGCTCCACAGATTTGCCCTGTCAAAAGACAGATTTCCACGGTTTAAACTGCATTACAATGGTGAGCAATGACATATTCCCAGCTGGAAATAACAGGAAGATATTTCCATATGAGGAAAATTATAAGTCATTTCAGGTCCATCCAATAATCCCAACTATTTCCCCCAAAATATCCCTACCACTAGAACACTTTAAAGACTTTAATTACCAAACAGTTAATGAGGTATTAAACATGGACTTGTATGTTTATATGCAGCTACTTTTTTAAAGTTAGCATGCATTACATTTTATTTTTTATTCTAAGTACTGAGAACAGACATTTAATAGTCAAGTTTATGTAAAAATATAGAAAATTAAGAAATGCAAACAACAGGGAAATATGGAAATAGAGGGAAAAAAACAATAAAAACTACAAAAACACAAAATGTGTTTGAATGTGGGACATGTGAGGCATAGACTGAGAATACAGTTTAAATATTTCTCTGATGAACTTCACCTGTGCTTGATACCAAACTGCATATCAATAGACACACCATGTTCTATTGGGAAAACTGCAAACTTAAATTGTGTGTGTGTGTGTGTGTGTGTGTGTATTCTCTGTTTTTTCAGGTTTTTGACATTGAATTTGCTGAAATTGAAATTTCCTTTAGTCAGTTCTAGTAGTGCATGAATCAATCTTTAAAAATACTATTATCTTTTCACGACATTTTCTTGGTATGGAAGACAATGAAATATGCAATCTTAGGTTTAATTGCTCCTTTACAGCCAAGTACTGATAGCATCACCTTTACCAAATGCCATTTTGTAATTTTATTCTTTATGGTATTCTGTTGTTGACTTGCTTTTATGCTTGAGATCATTTTGTTGCAGCATGACCTAAAAAGCCACAAATCAGGTGGGATTAAACTGATGCTCTGACATTCTCCTGTAGAATGTTCTGGGGCAAAGAGGAATTTGAGGCTTCTTTAATGATAGCAAGCCACCCAGGTCCTGAGACACCAAAAAAAAATCCCAGACCACCATGTCTGGCTGTGGGTAGAAGGTTCTTACACGAAAAACTGTATTTGGTTTTTGCCAGAAGTAACAAGGTCTCTGGTGTCCGAAACGGTTCTACTTTTGATTCACAGAAGACTCTTTTTGAAGTCTGGAGAAATCTGATGCGGATCCTGGAAGAATTCTAGGAACTTTTTGGTCAACTGCAGACAAGCTTTTATACTAATTTTAGTGATCAGTGGTTTCCTCAGTGCCTTTCTCTAGTGCATCCCATTTTTGCACAAGTCACACACGTCTTGAGTTGAGGCAAGAGAAGTCTAAAATTCCCTGGATAATTTTCTCAGGTTTATTTCAAACTGATTAATGATTTTACATTCTGCTCATGGAGACATTTTGTCAGAATGGATGCTCCAAAGTAGATTCACCACTGTTCCAGATCTTCTCCTTTTGAAGACAATGGTTCAGTTGAGTTTATAGCTTTACAAATGCCAGCATAACCCTGTCTAGTTTAATGTCTTTTCTCCAGTAGTCTTCTGAAAAATTCTTTGGAGCATGGCATGATGTCCCCCTATTTTGACTTCTGCATGTGAGGGTTTGAGTAGCTAAAAATAATACTGGACAGGGCAGGCCCAAATCAAGCCTGACTGTACTCAAATAGCTGACTCTATTTACCCACCTTAACTAGATTTATTAAAGTTAAGGGGATTACTTTTTCATGTAGCATATCTAGTTACATTCTATACCAAGTCAATTACATAAACAATAGTTTTGCAACAAAGTTAATATCAATTTCTAAAATTTTTCAGGCATAACACTCTAGCAGTCACGAGTGAGAGCTTCTGAGGCAATAACATCCAACCAACATTTTTTTTTAAATAATGCAACATTGTTGGTCCTCAAATGGTATGTGCATTAGTCACTAAACTGATAAATTATTTAACATGGCAATGGGAACAGTGTCAAAATTCAAAACAGTTTATGCAAAGCAAGGAAAAACCGCACTGTGGAAAAGGAACGGTGAAATCAAGTGAAAGTACTTTGAGAGGAATAGGTGAAACTTAACAGGAATGTCATCAATTTCAAAAGAAAAGTCTTGTGACGACAAAATAATCTCTCCGTGATAAAAACCTCTGTGATTCAGTATAAAAAGACTGCATGCTGTAAGCTTTGCAAAGCTGGTTTACACAAGTGAACTGTCATTTGGAAAGCAAACCCTATAGTAAAAAGTACAGAACCTGGTCAGCTGAGAGCTGGAAAAAGTGGCATCATCTCCTGAGGCTTTATCCCTTTTCTGTATTTGGAAATGTTTATGTTCAGAGAAAGCTAAAAGGTGCTTCCTGTGTCTGTTAACCATAAAATGTGCTGATCAATAATATCCAAATACACATTTTTACATTATTACATACACTCAAGTATAGTTTCAAAAGCAATTAGACCATGTCAACCTTATTCCATGTCCTCCTCAGCAACCACTTAACCTTTATGGAAAAGTATATTTTCTCTTGCATCATTTAGAAATTAGGGGCATTCCTACTTATAGAGTTATGAGTTATCTATTGTCTATTGTCTATCATTCCTAATTTAGTATGAAATGGTTCTGACAGCAAAGGTTGGCCATGCTAATGTTAATGAGATTTATAAATGGAATATGTGAATTTGATTCTGACTGAATATACTGTATTTATACATTGTTTATGATCTGCACATGTCTGGGTCAAGCTATATGGATGTACTCACAGTCTTCCCGGGTCTCAATGTAGAGCACATTGCTGCGCACCCCATCTCCAGCCTGTGTGTAAGCCAGCACCTGCACGCTGTAGTTGGTGAACTTCTCTAGGCCCTTTAGGTCTACCTGCTCCCTGGTGGTGGTAATGTTCTGCATTTCCCCCCATTCTTGGTTGCGTAGAGGCAGTGTGTGAAGGAAGGAAAATAAATAAGAAAAATAACAAATAAATACATGAATATTTGTTAATTTCAGGTTTCTTTTAAAACAAATGAACAAATGTACACGGTAAGTACACATGCAAACTCAGCACGAGACGCACAAGGGATGATCTACAGGAAAACTGTAATAAACACCCATACTCCAGTTTAACCACAGACAGTACTGAGCATTTTAGCAAAAAAGTAAAGCAAACAGATGAACACACAAGCACCAAAAGTCAGCAACTAAGACCTCTTGACCACACAAAAGAACAAACTTCAAGCTCAGGCGGAATAGTTACATAACTGTAATCACTCTCATTTAACCCCTTCTGTACCCACCTCCATCCGGGAACAGGGACCAGTACACTACGCGATATCCCTTCAGCACCCCATTCAGGGTCATACGCGGGGGCTCGGACCATGTGATGACCGCTTCGTCTGAGGTGACGCTGATGGCCCGCACATTTTGGGGAGGCTGGCTGGGTACTGCAGAGCGGAGAAAGGGTGAGAGGGTGACATCTATCAGCTATCAGGTGCGTTTCATGTTGTGTCAGGAAAACAATTGCTTGTCCTCTCTGACAAAATACATAGATGCAGTTTTGAAACAAACTAATGTATGCAGCCATTCACAGACAGCTCAAATGGAGAATTATAGAGAGAAGGTAAACAGAGATAGCACAAGAGAGCCTGTACGAGAGAGAAGGAGAGAGTAAAATAGAAGAAGATTAATGAAAGTGTTTATGGAAGAGGCCATGGGGCCAGACTCTATACTGCCCCCCTAGACAATCTTTAAACTAACTGCCAGTTAGGAAACAGCATTACAGCCACTGCAACAACTCATTCATAACAGTTTACACTGCCTGCATGCCAAGGATGGGCACAAGAGACAGACAGAATGAGAGAAATATATAGAGGTAAAAAGGGGGGGGGGCAGTGGCTCTTGCAAAGGGCATGACAGACACAGTGGAGAGAACACAAAGAGGAAAGCGCTCTGGATGCAGAGAAAAGGCAAATTAGAGAAAACAGGGCTAAGCAGGAAAGCAGAAGGTAGAAGGCAAAGGGAAAAAGATGAAAAGTAGCGCTGCGGAGACAAAGCACTCAGCTGCATGGTAATTACAGCTGCGAGAAATAGGGGCACAATAGACGGGCTAATTATACATACATATTTTCTATCCTTGTTGTTATTATTATCATTATCATGATCGATATCACCATCATTATGCCTGCCATTATGAGAAGGATGATGGGGATGATGGGGGAGTCAGAGGGGGTACACTAGCCAGTGTTCGTGGCTTTAAATTTATTCCTTTGAATGTGAAATGCCAGGATAACTCAGTGGGGAAACATGGTGAATTCTCTGGAGATCATAGAGGAGAGATGGATCATGCTGGATGCAAGTACAAAAAAGTGACTTAACATGCAATGGCAGGTGTTTGTTCTCAAAAAATATCCAAAAAGGAAATTAAATAAAGCAAGGTACTCAAAGTTGGTGTTTTAAATACTGTACACAGTATCATTAGTTTCCTAAGTGAGCAAGGAATGATGTAAGAATTGTGGGCGAAAGAAATATTTTATCCTTCATCTTTTTTTATGTGTGTTTGTATGTACACAAGGGAAGGGGGAGAGAGAGACAAATTAAAAAAAAAAGGATTTATTCCGGGAAGGATTTAATTTTGTAACACCTTGATACTGTAATTTAAACTGTTAAAACAACAGAGGAAGTTTGGGAAACTGGCCAACAACTGTTTTAGTCTAAGAAGCTGCTTGTCATATATGGACACAATAACTGGGACAAAGGATTGCTTGTTCTGAAAAATGAGTGACTGAATGTTACATTTTATGTAAAGGCCATTTTAACCAAAATATAACACTTTGTAAATATATAACGTGTAATGATATATAACTTTTATTATCCGTGTTGCTTTGCTACCCCTCTTCCCTTATTTTGTCATTGTCTCCCTTTTCCCTGCCTGTCCCTTGTTTTAACCCCATTGTCCCTGTCGTACCATCCTCTAGGGTTGTGGCATTGATCTCTGAGCTGGAAGGCCCCGTTCCGGCCCGATTGAAGGCCTGGACAACAACTCCATACTGAGCAAACTTCTTCAGGTTGTCCAAGGTGTAGACTTCACTGTCTCCTGTGGCTTTCATCTCCACAATGCTGTACTGGCCATTGCTGCCTGGCCCATTCTCACGGTACCCAATCTGGTATCCCCGGATCACCCCATTCTGCAGCTCTTTCTTTGGGGCCTGGGGAAAATTAAAATGCAGACAGATAGAAAGTGAGAAGATTTCATTTTTACAAGGTCATACCAAGGATGGTAAAAAAGACCTTATAAAATGATTAAATGTAAAGAGGAAGAGAGTGTGAAACTTGCACAAGGTGCTATACACTACGAAAACAGGGTACCTTCCAGGTGACACGGATGCTTTGTGATGTCATGGGCTGTAGAACCACATCCAATGGTGGACCATCAGGTTCTGGTTTAGGGAATTCACAAGTTACAAAACATAGATTTTATCTAATTTTTTCAGTCTTCCAATATAAAATGTAACAAGAGATATCATTTTCTGTAGCAATAATAATGCTTTTTGCAGCAAGTGAACACATACACAATGTTTACTCAGCATAATATAATACAAAGTGCGCCAGCATGTGTAGATGAGTATGTGTATGTGGGCGTTTGTGTTCAGGTGACCTACGCGCTTCCTCCGTGCTAATGGTCAGCTCCTTGCTAGCCTGACTACGACCAATCTTGTTATAGGAGTACATGCGAATGCTGTAGACTGAGGCTGGATGCAGCTCCACAATATTTGCTTGGTTGTTGGTCGGTGAGATGTTCCTTGTTGCATGTTTAAAGTCCCAGGTATCTAGAGAGAGAGTCGCATGCATAGTATTAGTCCAAATTAACAAACAAACAAACAAACAAACAAACAAACAAATAAATAAATAAATAAATAAATAAATAAAATGTGATTTCACTGGCAAGAAAGTGCTTTAAAAGCTAACTCAAAAACATTTTAAATGACTGTAATAAACAGAGTTGCTGAAGCAAAGAGGAGAGGAGTAAAAACTTAATAGCACAAGACTGTATGTATTAAACTAGTACGCAGGCTCCTCATGTTAGGAACAATCAGTATTTCACAAATACTAACATTTTACAGTTTATTTTTTTACATTTTTTTGGTACATTTCTTTCTGTAACAGAGCAAAACCAAAATGTGTTTCCATGGCTAGGCATTAGTTGGCAGTAAAATGTGGCCTGATTGAAATAAGGCATCTGATTCGACTCACTGTAGTGCTTACCGCTTGTGTCCGATGTTTACATTGATCAGCAATAAGATAAAGAACATCTGTCCATCTAAGCATTTATCCATTTTTGTTAACCAATTTGTCCTGTTCATGGTCACGGTGGTTTGGCGCCTATCACAGAATCAGTGGATGTTAGGAACTACCCCTGGATGGGAGGCCAGTCCATTGCAGGGTGGCCACACATACACCAGCATGACCAACTAACCTTAAATGCATGTCTTTGGCCTGTGAGAAGAAACAGGATTATCTGGTCAAAAAACAAGCAATATTTTCTATGGAGAGAAGGTATTCTTGTTTACATTTTTTCTTATTTGACACGTTTCCACAAAGAAAAAAACGCACAACTCAGTAGCATTTTGATGACAAACTCTGTTAAAGGTAGGTTACAATGCTAAAAATATTAATAATATCGTCTAACAATGCACCCTTACACACAGAAAAGGGATTCTTGCTGTCTTCGGACTGTGGGAGGAAACCCCCACGAACTTGGGGAGAACGTTACCTGCAGGTACACCTGTATTCAAACCCAGCTCCAAACAGGAGTCCATGGAACCCTGAGATACCAACTGTAGCCACTCTAGCTAACGTTGAGTTGTCAATATTCAGAAACCCAGACGCAAGACGAACTGCGTACGGAATTCAGAATTCTTGGGAACATTTTTTTTTAAAAGTCTCGACGCTACGAGCAGGATTCGAACCTGCGCAGGGAAACCCCATTGGATTTCGAGTCCAACGCCTTAACCACTCGGCCATCGTAGCTACGTAAAGGTCCTCCATTATAGTCGTTTTTGGTTAAAGATGGCTTGAACTTAGCAAACGTTTTTGAATTACAACCACAACAAAGTTTTTCTTAAACAGCTTTACACCGTGATGGCGGACCCCGCCTCATGCCCTACAAGACTCAGCACAGGGGAGACGGTTGGTAAAACATAAATCGTTAAACGTGTTAAAGTGCTTTTTAACGACCTGACTTATGAATTAAACGACTTACCAATTCGTTCAGCTAAGCGGTTTTTGATAACTTGAAGTGCACAGGTAGGAGGTGCGTCCCGCAACACTTCTGTGGGTTTTACGGTCCAAACCCGGGCGCCTGGATAGCTGAACCTTTACCGAATGCAACTTCCCTCAGACACTTAGACACGGATCTTGTTACTACCTGACATGATAACGCAATAATAGTTTAGTTTTTAGTTAGTTTAGTTGTTGTTTTTTTTTTTTTAATTAAAGCATTACATCAAATTTTTACAACGCATTATCTCTGAATTTTGTACCCCGTTACCTTTTACACGCACCAGTGTTGCATTTGAAGGCTAACACTGAAAAAAATGACAAAACTTTGCCTCATCTACGATAGCTGCTTATTTACTGTATATACTGTACAAAGCAATACGTTTCATTTCAAAGTACACAGAGCCCTCATAACGAGGGAAAACCACTGCAACAGCTTATGAAAATATACCTTTTCTCTACAATGGGCTTGTAATTCAGTAACACAGCATTTCCTCGTTGTTGCGGCCATTTTCCCGCACAGTTGCTGCAAGAGCACGATTTCTACCTCAGCCTCAGTGCTACAGTGGATGTTGCTGTGGCGCTCTCAGGCTACCTCAAACGCAGGCAAATTCACAATTACACCAAGGAAACTGTCGTAAAAGTAAGGAAAATTAATACTAGGATTAAAATTGTTTGAATTTCGTTCAAACCGTCAGTGGTTTTTAAGAAAGAAAAAAAAAAAGTCAGCGGACCGACAGTGCAGTTGCTGCGCAGGTTTCAGGTGCACACGGTACAAGGACATCGGGGTAAAAACAAAACGTAAAAGTGTTCTTTTTGGGGCGAAAGACATCCACGTCTTTCCTCCTTTTGTTCATTTGTTTGCAGTGCGGTTTCTTTTTAATGTATCACTCCTGCAGCAGCAAAGGAGCCTTTTACTTACAATGTGTTGCTAATTCAAAAAGCGGAAAACAAAACACTTCCTGGCAAAACATGTCGGAATGAGAGCCGTTCAGTTTAAAACACAACCACTCAGAAAAAAAAAAGATTGATCAATATCTTTCTTTAAACTGCAAGGAGATTTTTTATCAAATCAAAAGATAGCAAAAGAAACTTTAAGACACGGCTTCCCAGTTTTGCTAGGATGGAGAAGCGCTGAAGCTGTTTCATTGACTGGCCTTCAAAAAACGTTTAAAACAAATAAATAAAGTCATTTATATGTAACTTATGATATATCCGTATAACATTAAATGATAAACTAAAAATAAGTATGCATTTTATTTTGGTATTTTAATCAACTTGAAGAATATTTTTATCAGCGCACCAATTTTTCCATAAAAAAATAATTTATCCCCCTCACAGCGTGAATTCACCTAACGTTGAGTTCTTGGAACAAATTCATCTTATTTAAGGAATGAATATAATCCATGATATCTTCCTTTTCTGAAGTAGTCAGTAATATTTAATATTGCTGTTTTCAAGGGAGACATCTAGCAATGTTCAGGTGGGGGTTTACTGTATAATGACAATGATTTATTAATTTAACAGGAAGAGAAAACAAGTGTTAGTGAACTTCGTTTTTGTTTTCAAAGCTGTATGTTTCTTTGAAGAGAAGCACATATTAAAGGAATAAATGTAAATGTTAATATGATGCAGAGGTATCCCTGAGGAGAGCTGGCAGGTCATACCAGATTTGTTCTTGTACTCAATGTCATAGCTGGTGATGATGCTGTTGCCATCGAACCTCTGGGTCCAGCGCAGATTCATGCTCCTGTCCTTCACCTCGCGCACCTCCAGCTCAGGGGGGTCTGGAGGTTCTAATTGGAAAAAAGGAACGTGAAATATAGTGAGAAGGTGTGGGAACCAGCAGATAGTTAACCTGTTACCCAGCTATAAAAGTTCTCAATTAACAGTAATTCTTCCAGCTGTTATGGTTTTCTTAAGTCCGAATTTCAGGTGTTTCAGTATATTTTGGAACAAGCCAATACATTTTAAAGAGGTTTTCCAGATAATAAAGATTCTATACGTAAAACTTTTTATCAGCACAAGAGCAACTTACCGTGTGCTGCTACTTATTCTACTTGTCTTTCTTTTTGAGTGTGCTTGCTAACCTTGCACAGTGAGTTGGATGAGACCTCTTCCCTCCCCATATGAGTTGATGGCATGGCAGGAGAAGAACACAGAATCCCCACGCTCTGCTGGTTTAAGCTGAGTGAAATGATTCACAAAATTAAGGTACAGGGTAGGAGTCCTTGCAACAAACATTAAATGCTTCACCTTTAACTTTCTATTTCATCATATCTGCATGTCTCTAGAAATTCATTTAGTTAACCCCAAATATTTCTATTCTTCAACCTCTCTCCTTTAACTTGAACTCTCCTTCTTCTGAACGTCCCACTTCTGTTAACCTTCTCACCTTGAGGGTGGAAATGACCTCGTCGCCCTTCTTGTTGATGGTGATGGAGTAACGCGGGTTCCTCTCCGCATCAATGACGGTGTCTCCTTTCTCCCAGCGAATAATGATAGGCTGTTCACCTCGTGCTGTGCAGTTCAGCTCCTTGTTCTGACCCTTGATGGCCACAGTGGTATTCGGGTGGGATGTGATCATAGCTGGTACTGTAATATGTGGGGACATAGGGAAGGAGGACAGGGGAAGATGACTGAATGAGTTTTTAATAGGCAAAGGCATGGAAGAGGGTATAATCTGGAAATAAATTCCAGATCAGATTTATAAATGGCATATAGAATAGGAAGAAGAGTCAGCAGCATCAGATTGACCACAAGTAAGGAAAATGAGAATCCCAGCTGTATTATTAGTGGGAATCCTCCCAAAGTAAAATGTAAATGCTTTGAATACATTTTGTTGTATAAATGAGAGCAACTGAAACACTTTTTTCTCTACCCCCTCTGCACTACCGTACGCTGCCATAAATTGAATTTGGGGATGTACTGTTTATTTTTGTTTTATTTCTTGCTATGATAGAACTGAAGTAGGCAGAAGTAATGAATAATTAGTTTATGCACTTTAAAACCACCCCTTTTGCTGAGGAATAAAGTACAACAAAGAGTAAACCACACCAGTCCACCGACTATTCTGAAGCCTACAATGTATTAAAGTGTAATTGGGAGGCTGATAAAAGTGCTGAAAAGTTAAGTGACTCCATTTTTGAAGTGTGAAAGGGGATAGTCCAACCTGAAGCTTACAGAATATGTGCTGTAAATTGCTGCTGCCAAGCCAAGTGTTCAAGTTGTCGCTGACTTGTCCCTAAATACTTTGTTCTTGCTGCAGCTTTGTAACAAATGATGTCAATAATGGACATGGAATAATGGCTGAGTGTTTATGAGAATCACAAATCTCTTTAAGATGTCAACTTACATATGAAAAAATATTTCTGTAGCATATGCACACACAATTTCATTTTATTACTGTTTTTTTTTTTTTTTGCATTTTTCTATATTTTTTTTACATTCTTTTCCCTCTTTACTGTCATCAGTTATACAGAATGGTGTCTAGTCCTGGGAAGTCAATAACCCAGGAGCTGTGAGATCCTTCTAGTGTTTTCAATCTGGTCGTTTGAAGGAAAGTCTCATTACCAGTTTCAGAATAACAAATACTCTGAAAATGCATGTTGCTGTTCAGTAAGGAAGGAGCACCAGTGATTCCAAAGCTGTGTTACTCACTCTTGACGGTGAGCACCATGCTCTTGCTGATGTCAGACCCCACACCATTGCTGGCCTGGCACAGGTAGTATCCACGGTCCTCTTCCAAAACATGCCGAATCAGGAGGGACCCGTTGGCCATGATCTGGATACGGCCTGTTAGCGGCACTGGGTGATACTGCTGGGGGTTTCCAATACCTGCAAGGTGATGGAGCTGTTAGGACCAAAGTCATCGTGGATCCACAGGTGGGGGATCATGCAGGATTTTAAGCATCCAGCTAATCAATATAAGACATTGCAGTAGTACGTGAATATAATTTCATTCTAAAATATCCAAAACGGTGTCATAGTTCAAGAAAAACGTGGGGAGCTTAACCTAACTTGAGACTATTTAAATATATTTTGGCTTTATAACTGAGCCTGCCATAATAGAGAAACAGAGGCGAAAAATTGGTACCTTTGGCATGTTTCCACATGACTTTAGGAGGAGGGTAGCCCTCCACAGAGCAGTTGAGGACCCCTGATTTGCCATAGATCCCATCCTGATTATTGGGTTGGACTACAAAACGAGGGGGAACTGCAGCAAGACAGATGGGGTCAGCGATCCATTTGCAGTCAATAGTTTGCAACCAAAGGGCACTGAGGGCATCAACACAAATTCTGACTGCAAGAACTTTACAAAGTATGCATTCATGATGACTTAATTTGTCCACTTGCTTTTTCCTACTTTAATTTTTAGCCATTTTTTTTGCTCAAACTGCTTTATGTGACCAACAATTTTTACTGAAACAAATTATATTTTGAAAATACTCTTTATACAAATAGGGTTACTTTGGGAAAATGCAGCATTGACAGCCACAGCAGTGGATGTTTACAAAGAGAAAATCCTGCACTTTTAGCATACTTACTGCAGCAAACTAGGTAAAAAGAACTAGATACTGGATTTGAGGGCCTAGACTTGTTTATACTCTCACCGGTGACAATAAGTTGTCTCTCCCAGCTAACCGTAGCAGCATCGTTGCTGGCAATGCAGGTGTAGTTTCCATTGTGCTTGAGAGTGACTTTTGAGATCTGCAGGGAACTCATAAATTCCTTGGTCTCAATGGCCACACCGGAAGACCCAGGTACAATGAGCTGGCCGTCTTTATGCCAGGTGATGCGGATAGGCATGTCTCCTGATGATACCACGCAGGCAATGTATATCAGCTTCCCAATGGAGGTCGAGGGGATGTCAAAAGGTTGGATGAGAGGTGGTACTGAGTGAAGATGTGTATGAGGAAAACAGATTTTAAAGAGAAAAGACAGAAAGCAAAGCATTGAGCAAACAGAAAAGGGGAAGGGAGGAGAGAATAAAAGATTTAAAAGTTAGAGGATATCTTCAACATCTTTATATTCAGGTCTTGTTTAAAAGCTGCAGTATGAAACTACTGCATCATTTTTATCTCCTGTTCCCCAACCCTGTCTAAACCACAATTACTACAGTTATTATATTATCCAATTTTGCCAATTTGCTTGATACAAAGCACTCTGTTTAAAAAAAAATTACGCAAACATGTAAAAAAAAAAAGCATAATTTACACACAAATCCCTTTTGGTACTCTGTGTTTGTGTGTGTGTGTGTGTGTGGTGTGTGTGTGTGAGACATGATGGGCATTATGCAAAAAGTCTATATACCTTTAAGAAAGTAGTGAGACAAAAGAGTGTTCCATGAGAAAGTTCTGACATAGCTTGGTTATATTTTGGTTCTCTTACACAGTTAATAACATTCTGCATTACTTAATAACTTAATACTTGACTTGTTCTGCAGTCTTCCACTTCTGATTTCCAAGTCCTTAAAAGTTTCCACCTACTGGCGTTCCTTAAGGACACAACAGCTGAAATAAACTTGCTTTTGTTTTTTTATAAATGTGAGTATATGAGCAGAATAATCCCTGCCTGTATGTGTGGGTGTGCATACGGTGATCCCCTGTGTGCTGCAATGTGTGTGCTACTAGGTGCTTTAAGGTGTTTTTTTTTTTTTTGCATTAAAATGAATGAAAATAGCTCTCTCAATTTACGCGTTTTTGCATAAAGCAGACTGTTCAAGGAACCAATTAGACGCGTAAATCGAGGAATGACTGTACTCCAATTAGAGCCCAGATGTTATAAAGAGTAATAGTGTTTCCATAGCAGCTGAGATATGGTTGGGGCTCATTACAGTTCACAAATTTAGGGGGTTTAATCTACGGGTTGTTATGATTCATCAAATTAAATCAGTGCCATGGTAAGGCACAACGCCACGCCGCTCACCATATCCTCAGATTGACAGCTCCAGATATGCCGTCGTTTCTCACTAAATAATCAATGTCTATATACATGGGATAATATAGAATAATAGTCATTAGGGTAAAGTATTGAGTGCGTCGAAGTCTTTCGTTGGCTCACTGTTGTACTTAATGACCTGGTTGGTACAGTCAATTACAGTCAACACAGAGATGACTTCGCACACAGAATACACACGTACACTTACACAAAGACCCAAGTCTATGTCACTGCTGCGGATGAATTATTGCATAGATAAAATCTGTATGTCTTCCAAACCTGCATCGGAATTTGACTTTTTGCATGCAGCTGTAGCGATCTGCCACAACGGGTGAAATGACACTTGGGTGCAAAACAATAACTTGTCCATTTGGTGCATTTAATTCCAGGGGACTCTGACATTTAACTGCACCACAGTCTGAAAGGCCCAAGTTTCTTTTAGATATATTGGACTGAGAAATGCAACTTTCAGTCTATGAGCTCTGAAATAAGAAAGAAAACAATAAAAATCTACATTCAACTAATTTGGTGAAATAAAATTAACCATTATCACTGCTTTGGATTATAGTATAAATAAAAAAAACTGAATCAATGCTGCATCAGAAAGTCTGTTAAGCCCAAAAGCTGTCCTGAGCTTCACATTTGATCCTTGTTACTGATTTTAATCCTTAATAATTAACATTTTAAGACAGTTATCTCTCACCTTGGACAGTGATAAAGAAGCCAGGTTTCCAGTAGGTGATACATTTAGAAAAATGTTATTAAACACATGAGCTTTGTTTCCTGCACTTAAGAATTTTAAAGACTCTTGAATCATGTGCCTTTGGCATATGACCTTCACTGCATTAAAACTATATACAACTAATATTTATTTTACACAATAAAACTAACAATGGTCTCTTTTAAGAAACAATTCAGGATTTGTGCTAAACCACAAGACGTCGCTTGTTCATTGAAAACGCTGTCTTGATCCTGATCTCTCACCTTTGACAGTGACATGCACACTCTGGTTGATGGAGTACTGGGGCTGGATGAGAACGCTGCACACATAGGCACCTTCATCCATGCCCTTCTGCACATCGCTAAGCTTGAGTGTGCCATTCTCATAAACCACCTGCCGATGGTTGTCGGGCAGCAGCAGTCCGTCCTTGTACCACTTGATGGAGTAGTAGGGGTACCCAATCACTCTGCAGTTTATGAAGGTGTTGCGGCCTGCCACTGCTGTAATGTTGTGCATCGCCCGAATACTAGGAGATCCTGCAGATAAATGGGAATGAAGGAGTGGTTATAAGTGACTGGATGAGGGAAGTAAAAAATTAAGGTTTTGTTAGGAACAGAGGGGGGTAGAATGCTCTCTCACCTCTTCCTTTGTCTTCCTCTATAGAACGACACCCTAGTGTGTGTGCATGTATATGTTGTTATTATTATTTCTGTTGTTGTTGTTTGTAGTAGTTCTATTGGTTATATTGCACAGCCTGCACTCTTGTCCAAAAAGACAACTTCATTGCTTGTATAGTTGGAGCTGTTTAGATAAAACCTCATACCTTCAGGTTAAAAGTGGCTCTCCACACATCCCGTGATTTAATAATTATACGTTCAGTCTATGCACTTGTGTAGTTGTACATGTATACCATATAACCTCAGCAACCATTAAGAGCTTCTTTTAAATATTCCCTGTAAAAAAATGTAATTCTATGTTGTTCACTTAACATGTTCTCTAAACCAAGCAGTCTAAAATATCTGTGAGATCTTCCAAAAGCTCTGTCAGATTCTAAATTAAGATGGAAAAACAAATTTTACATACACGTGTACTATGTGTAATGTTATTTTATTCATAGATTTTAGCGATGAAGTTAATATCACATTCAGAATCACAGCCAGCACAGAAGTATTAAAAACAATCAGGATGGAGATGGCAGAACAGAATCCCCGAATGGAGGACCTGTACATTTTAATCTCCTCCATATTAAATGAGGATTAAGCTAAAACTGCTGCATTTCTTTATACATTTTCAGAAACTGGCATTTCAGTTCCAAAAAGTGATTAACCACACAAGGAAACAACAGAGTTAACAAAAGCATTTTGTTTCTGTGTGTGGTGACCAAAAGCACTCTCTGCCATGTTTTTGCTGAGGTCAGCATAGTGATTCTGGGGGCATAAACTGCCTACTGACTGTAAGGATTCTGCTCTCACCAAACACGCATTGATAAATACAAAATACACAATACGGAGCCATAAAAACAAAAAAGACATTACCGGAAGGCAAATGAAAGGTACGCAATGGAAGACAAAGGAGAGGAAAAATGAAACACTCACAATGGTTAAATGGCAAGACTAACAGAAGCATTTAGATTGGCTGCGGAAAGCCAAGAGTTTTTATAGGTGAGAACAAAAAAGGACTTAAAAATGTTTAAGTGGCAACGATTCTTTACTGGAAAAAGGAATACCTTGTGACACACTCCATAACATGATGACATATCCATGAGAGAAGTGCTGTCAGGATACATCAGTCTATGTCAGTGAGAGTGTATCGCAGAGAGTGTATGTCAGTATTTGTTAGGGTTATGGTTTTGGAATTTGTGTCTGCACTTCATTGCAAGTCTCTTGGTGGCCAAGGCCTGTCTCTTTATAGTGGGCTGGCTGGACAGTGCCAAGCAGTACCACTCCAGGAAAACACAAAGAGCAGCAGCAGGGAGCAGGTCCCACCAGCAGCTTGGTTATCCCACAGAACCTGCAACTGTCACCAGTTGTCTCTTCTGCCCTGATCACTCATCGCCGGGAATGTGGGAGCCCAGAGGGGCAATAGGAGCCCAGTGGTCCTGTTCCTCTTTTACTCTTACTCCCATTTGCCCTTACTTCCTTCTCTTCCACATCATAAGCCTCTCACAACCTCCTCTTTCTCAGTCCCCTTTATCTTTTCTTCCAAGTACTGCCCTTCTAGTGTTGAATCTTCACCCTCTTGTTAGGAATATTTTACCAAAAAAGAAACCCACCACACTTGGTGAGTGTGCTGAAATGTGACTTTTTCCACCCCTCAAAGTGCAGAGAGATAAGGATCAGTCTCACACCAGGGCAGCCACCCATGATTTAGAGAAAATGTAGGAAATGCCTGCATATTGGTGCACTCACAGGGCTGCTTTGGGAATTGTTATGGCGCAGCAATGTTGGAATGTGTGCCTAACTGTGTGAATTTTTTAAGGGAAACGTGAGCCATGTACATGACAGACATACAAAATGCAGTTGAAAAACTGTAATGAACGAATGCACAGAAAACACCCACCCCCTCCCATAATCCCAAGCCAAGCCCACCTCCACCCGACACCATGACAGCGAACCACGTGGGTAAGCTTTTGTGGAACCCTATGGCTGATATTGAAAAGTAGACAGGCACCTCTTACGTTTATGCGCGCTTGGTACTCTGCGCTACCAGCTGAATTGCGTGCGGCGCAACGGTACACCCCTCCGTCACGTATCTGGGGGCTGCTGACGTTGACGTGGGACACCGTGCTGCCGTCTGACAGTGTGTATTGGCTGGTCCGATGAGAGGAGTCACGGACTACTGGATCATCGTCCAGCGTCCAGGTGATGGTAGGAGGTGGCGCCCCCTTGGCAGCACACATGAGGGAGAAGGGCTCTCCAGGAGAAACCACACGCTCACTGAAGGAGGACACGATACGAGGTGTCCCATCTGTCAGAGAAAGCATCGCACACCTGACTTTTAGGATTTCGTGAGATATTTACACACAATAATAACTTGTTAACACACACCAAGTGAGATCACATTTAACTGAACACTCCTGGGCAGTGTAACATATTGTTTTTCATATAAATAAATGAATAAGCTTATTGCTTGTTCACATTTAACAAGTGGAGAAATTTTGTGGGTTTTTTGAGCTTAGGAGTTTTTTCGTATTATTTGAATAGTTTGTTTAGTAAGAGTAAAATTATGCACAAATCAACCAAATCATTTCCCTCCTCATCGTTCCTCGAGCCACCCGTGTGCTACAATGATATTTTATATATAAATTTTATATCTAACTTCTTTTTCCGGATGGCACCCGATGTCTGAAGATTTACACTTAACATTCTTACACATCCACTAGGAAAAGTGTGTTTTATAGGGGCCTGTCTACCAGGAAGTGCACTTAACTGCACAGTGTAACTGTGTAGTAAACTGTAGTAAGTATAGCAAATTACACTGAATTGTACTGTGATGTGTGTAACAAGAGATGATTGTGTACATGTATTGTACAGTATGTATCAGTAATAAAAGCATTTCTGAACATACAGGGCATATATCACATGCAAACCTTGTGGTCATGTTTTATCTGATTTGTTATTCTTTTTCATTTTTCTAGCTTCAACATTTGTGCATAAAAAGGCATTATTGTAGTTGTAAAAACCTCACTCATATCAATCGAGAAGGTCTTCATCCCTCCAGAAGGAGAAAATTAGCTGGAAAATCTTATGTATACCATATGAAAACTAAATTGAAAACGAATTCAGCCTACATTAGAAGGGAAAAAATAAATATTGACTGTATTATCTGAAAGTCAATGATAACTGGGTAGCAAAAAAATTCAACATATTTTCACAGTATAAAGTCATTTCATTGCATCTGAACTGATTCTGCTACTTGCTGAACTCCCCCTTGCTCTATCCCAACTCCATCCTTCTCTGCTTTCGTCCTGCTATCCTTCCTTCCCACTTCTGCCCGCCCCACACACACACATACATACCTTCAAGTAGGATGATGGAGAAATCCTGGGCAGTCTGGTCCTTGCGATTTGCAAAACACTGGTAGGCCCCCGAGTGCTTCTTCTGGGCAACAGTAATCTGCAGGGTCTCGTTGTGGACCCCCTGGATGGAAATGTGTTGGTCTTGGTTCACCAGCTCTGTGTTGTGGTACCAGGTAACGGTAAATTCAGGTGAGCCCTGCACAGCGCAGGTGAAGAAGAGGGTGCTGCTGATGCCTGTCTTTAGGTTCTTTGGGGAGAGCGTCACTCGCAAGGGGTCTGGTGGGGAAGGGGGAGAGGTGTTAATGTTCAAAGGGAGACCTTACAAGCAAACTGTTAGAAGAAGGTACTTTGAAACCCTGATACTGTTGGTTACTATTCTATAGTACCGCCAACTGGTGTTTTTTCGTGGAAAATGTGTTTAGTTCATTATGCAGAATACTTACATAACAATCACTTTTGGACAACATTGTTACATACTGGTACATGTTTTATTATTTCAAACTTTTCACCAAGCACTTCATATGTTATCTTACCATTTGCAACTGAGCTAGCAAATTTTTGCAAACTTACCTTATTTATTAATTTTATTGTGGACATACGTACACTGTATGTGTTTGGGTTTGTGTGTGTGTGTGTGTGTGTGTGCGCGCGCGGTGCTTAAATGTCAGTGAGCAATAAAGCAGCTGGTGCTGTGCGCTGGGGGCCATGCTGAGTGCAACGCCCACCCACTCCCACCCCTTCCCTGCCCTGTCAGAGTCGCCGTGCACACTGCCATGATGTGCCCTCTGGCAAGCAGGCTGTTTCATCCCGTCTCTCTCTTCCTCTTTGTCCCCTTATTCTTTGTGCCTCTGCTGTGTGTGAAATAATAGGAATGTTGATCTCAGTCTCTTGTGTTGGACATTAAATGAATTTTTTTTCACCGTTTTTCATTCTGTCTCTACTAATTTCATTGAATGAGGGATTCACTGATATGATGCCAAAATATAATTGTAAACAGTATTATATTTCCAAGTAGTAAAGCTGCAGAAATTCACATTGTCTTTGTTCTATTATCATTGCTAGCTGAGTCAGAAAGTAAATAGGGTAAATAGTAATAGCAATAAAAGGTAAAAATGCATAACAAATTGCATAATCACCCAACTGTGTTACCCTTAAAGTGGTCTATTTAGGACATAAAAATTGTTAATGCTGTTCAGCAGGCAGAAGCAAAAGAGAGCAACACATACTGGTTGTAATGAAGTGAAAAGGTGGAATGAAGAAAAGTGATAAAATATATTTCACCAGACTTTATTACCTCATCTGAGTAATGTGTGCTGTTTATGTGTGTCATGTATAACTTGTTATTCCTCTCCGTTTCCAGTTCGGGTCCTTCTGTTCAGCACCATCCCCACTTTCCCTGGTGTGTGTGTGTGTGTGTGTGTGTGTGTGTGTGTGTATGTATGTGTGTGAGAGAAGTGGCCTGTTTGTCCTCCTTCTTAACAAGTTAGATAAAATCTGACACATCTCATGCACTCAGTTTTCCATTCCGAGTTCTGTTGCAAAATCTAAAATTTTGCAGTTACAAAAAAAGGTACATTTCATAGACATTTGTCATGTTTAATATTTAAAAGAAAAATTAACAATAAAACTGAAGCTTCACTTGTATAACAGCTGTAATTCATTTATGAATTACTCACATGCAAATTAAGTGAACTTTTAACTGCCTTTAATTTAAATTTAAAAAGTTAGCTCTGCATTCTTGAACCACCAAACATGAATGTTTCTACCTTATTGTTTAAAAATTAGGAAAATCTAATTCAAACCCAATTCCATTTTTTAGGTCTAAGATTGAGACCCACAATTTCAAAGTCAGGTATATATAACAACTTTGTGTGTTTCCTCTACTCTTTCCATCTCAGTATTCTAGCTTCACCCCACTTCACACTGTAGGCTTCCAGAAGAAGCTCTAGATCTCTGTGACCATTTCCTTGGAAAACGGTTAATAAAAGTGAGTGAGCGACACATCAAGCAAGCAAGTGAATGTCCTTGTTTGCTTGATTTATTCTGTTGTTCTGTGTAAATTTTAAGATGCTGACAAATAGTTTAAAGTTCTAAAACATAAATCTTTACTCTTCACTATGAATTGCTTTTGAGAAGGTTGTTTTAAAACAATATATAACATAACATTATTATTACTGCAGTCTACCTAGGCATTTCTTGGAAAAAAGTAATGTAGTCACTCATAATGCTCTAAATCACACTCTGGTCTCTATTCATAAAAAGTCTCATTTTCCACAAATGAATAGTAAATGAGATCACAAAACGAGGGAATTTCCTCATCATTCAGCAAGGTTTTCCTTTGGCTTTTCACATTCTTTCAGCAATTTCTGTAAAAGTTTGTTTCTTCAGGGCTCAATATTGTAAATACAATAACGTGTCCTGTATTCTTTGAGAAAAGTGTGAGGTGGCATACAGTTAAGAACCAACTGAGATGTGTTTTCTGTGTTTCTCACTGTCACCAAAACTCATTTTCTGGATTTAAAATTTCTGTTTTTGCTGTGTGTGAGCTGATGACTTGTTGCTCAGCTTTAGGGTACAACTGACATTTACCTATAAGTCCAAAGGTAAGCTTGTATACTGTATAACCCTATATATATATATATATATATATATATATATAAAGTTAGTAACAATAAGTCAAATTTTATATTATTATATATAAGTAAATATGGCCACTCATCCCCTTGTCATTGGTTCACCTATATGCAAAATACACCTTCCCCCTTCTCCCCTCCTGATCCATCCAGTCTCAGTCTTACACCTCCATACCTCCCTTTCGGCCCCTGTCCTCTCACCAATGACGCTGAAGTGGCCGGTAACCTCCTTGGAGCCAAAGCTGTTGGTGACCTCACAAATGTAGTTGCCACTGTCCTCCAATCGTAGGTCGCTGACCGTCAGGCCTGTGAGGCGTCTGGTCCACCTTGAGTCAGCGGGCAGGGGCCGGCCATCTTTCAGCCAGCGTATCGTAGGGTTGGGGTAGCCTGAGGCAGTGCAGGGCAGCTCAATACTACGCCCTGCTTGTATCTCCCCTGACTGAAAGCTATCCAGAATGGAAGGGCTGGATTCTGTGGGGTCTGTCAAAGCAGAGAACATTGGGAATTGATGATTTGTGGATGTACTTAGACGTCAAAAAAATACTACCTGGCTCTACTGAAGCGATACTTTTCGAAGCATGCGTATGCAAACATCAACTTAATTTCATGATGAAAGACTTTTACAGAAAAATAGAGGCACAAAGAGAAACTACATCATATATACAACAGTTTAAACTATTTCATGTATGATCATATATCTAAGAAGCTCTGGAAGGGAATCAAGATGTTTCGTAGTTCATAGCATGAATTATCATACAGATCAAGTGTTAATTTTTCTTCTAGGTGAAAGATTGATATTTTGATCATCCAGCATAACAGTCAAATATATTTCCTTGCAAAGTATGTCAGAAAATTCAGTTTATGTTTTATAATGCCCTTACAAAAAGAGCTTGGCTTCAGATGGAACACGAAAACTTAGCAAAATTTTTTTTGAATGGTTCAGTGAACAGTTTCAGTAAAGTTGTAAGCTCTAACCCTAATGTTTAGCATTTTAACAACTACATAACCTTCACATGCTCAGAAGCAAAGAATAAAGTTCAGCAGGGGATGATTTAATATGAGGTTGAAAGCTTATATTTCTCTTGTAAGATCAAGGAGCACAGTTGGTGACACACGCCGGTCTGCAAATACTGACCCATCACAGAGAGCCGGGCTCCGTTACTCTGTCTTGTCTCACCGCTGTACTTGTGTTTGGTGATGCAGCGGTAAGTAGAGAGAGCATCTTCCTTCTGCACATCAGATATGTAGAGGGCACCATAGGATGTCAGGAAAAACCTGTTTCCTGAGGCACATAGATGGAAAAATCACATTTAGTTGTCAAACCCTTACCTCAGTGCCACACACTGTGCCATTTACTATTAGCAAGAAAGGTACACGTTTGTCACATACACGTAGTTGGAATGTGCCCTTTCCCAGCTCATGTTTCTGTTTAGATTTGTTTTTCACTGGGATATTTTCAGATCATTCTGCAGTCTTCTTTGGTAGTAATAGTTTCAATGTTTCTAAATGCAGGTGGTGAGTTGTATATTATTTTTAAAACTTTATGCCTAACTCTAATAAACATAACTATAAACACAGACACAGAAGAACTTAAAAGAATATCAGTATGTGCCATCGCCTCCCAGTAACTCATATTTTTTAAACAAAGCAAATGGACCAAATTGTGAGAGGTTAGGTGTAAATATTTTATGTGTGTGTTATTGTTATGCTGTATTACTGTCATGTTCATTTCACATCAGCAAGGACCAGAGCAGTCTTTGATTTATTATAACTTGATAAAGTCCTTGTCCAAGTGTGCACGTGCGTGCAGTATAAATTTAAAAACTACAAAAGTGGTGTAGGCCATGAAGTGCACTTTATGAGCGCTGTCAGTGGAGATATATCAGTGCCCTACTTATTTTACACGCAAAAATCTGTGCTGTGTTTTTTCTGTTCAGTTAGAGAGAGAGACAGATTAATATGGAAGCTAGAGAAGCAATAACAGGAGTCTAGGCATGAACATCATGAACCTGTATTTCATATATTCTCCTTCATACTTTGTCTTCTGCACAACTAGCTACCTGGACACTATTACCTGGTGGTACCTGGACACCGTTAAAACCACTGTGACTTGGCTTTGTGTCTGATATATGAAGTGGCCAAGTGTGGAGTAGCAGAGGACTTTAAGAGTTTTATTTTTAATTAAACAACAAAACAGAAATGTAACCACAGGGAAAACCCCTTTGGGCTGAAGCATAAATCATTCCCCACAATAAAACTCAGCCCTATGTTGTGCCACAGCCCAGTCCATTTATTCATCTCCCACAGTCCATTCAAATAAGAAGGCCACAAAAGGCCTTCATGGGCCACACCTGCTGCTTGCTTCCACCCCAGTTGTAGCTGCTAATCCAGGAGGTATTGGTGTGGTATAAACTCTTACAGTATGTGCCACAACTTCTCACTCCTAAAATTTGCTTTTCTGCATATCAACGTACACAAAGACATGAGCACATAGATGAGGACATTGACTGGCAGATGCAACACAAGGATGACAAATCTTATAAATCTCAGCCATGGCCTTCACAGACATACTGTACATACATAGAGCACATGAGTAGTCTCAGCATCAGGTTAAATGCTTACATTTCTCTTATAAGATCAGGTAGCAAAATCAAAGGCACATACTGAAGAGAAACTGCAGGTTCGCTGACCTGCATAAAGACAAAGTCTAATTTTCAGAAATTCATATGCTTCAAAACAAACCTTTATTCATTCACTGTCACCAAAGCATAATCATGTAGTTAAATGATCTGTATTGCTTTACCCTTTTCATGTTGGCTGTAACCCGTCCTGCTATCTGTGGTGTCTCAGGTGGTTAACATTGCTGTGCAGCGGTGGGAGCTCAAACAGAGGCCCCGGATTACCATAAACCATCCTGCTGAAACTGACGACCAGGTTGGTTTTTCTTTGAAGGGTCTCGTGTAGGGTCGCACCAAATTTTATATTGTAGACAGAGAGCAAGATGAAGGCCTACAGTACACACATGGAGTTAATATGAAACTGAGTAAGATAGAACGTGAGAAACTTTAGGAATTTCTTTTGTGTCAGTGAAGACCCATATATAGCATTATTACATTTGTAAGCAGCCAAATTAAAAAATGCTTACTGTGCAATTCTCAAATACTAATCTTATTTTTTGATTTTGTAGTCACAAAAAAACGATGGATAAATGCTGATTGCAAATTATTTCTTTGCCCCTTTGTACTTGTATACTAAAATGTTATGTCAATTCTTTCTTATCCAAGTGGAAAGACCCTTGAAAATAAGAAGCACTGTAGACTTACAGTGCACATGGTGCAGAGGCTTGAGGAGATGATGTTCAGAGGTGGGCACATGATGCCGAAAGGTGAGATTATAAAGAGAGTTTAGCAGTTACAGCAAAAAGGCAAAAAGATCGTAAGAACTCCACATCGTGCCATGGACCTCTGTTGCACACCTTTGTCACGCATGTGCTCACTGTAGCCTTACAATGTGCCACCATTACAGTGCGAACATCCTGCTTCCTGCTGCAGTTGACACCTCTGCAAACCAGAAGCTTTAAATTAGAGATGAAACATCACCAAGACTGTTGCTCTCAAAGTGGCAAAGGGAGTAAAATATTAACTGATGAATCCCTCCATTCCCCTAGTAATTTTTTTACATCCTTTAGTGGTTTCTCACCTACTCATTCTTTCACAGTTTGTCCAGGTCAGGCTTGCGGTGGTCCATGGTCTATCCCAGAAGCCCATAGCACAAAGCTAAACAGGACACCGGTCCATCACGGGGTAGGCAGACAAACACACTCACAAACTGTGGACAACTTGAGAGTCATCAGTTCTCTTCAGATGCATGTCTTTGGACTGTGAGTAACATGGACATGCAAGCGTCACGCAGACTCACAGAGGCATCAAACTTGTGTCCTAAGAACCCAGGTATATTGAAGTGCTACCCACCACTATGCCTCCCAAACCTGTTTTCATAAATCCTTTTACACACACAAGTTGTTTTGATTGAAGCCATTGGTCTTGAAGCACCATGAGACAAACTGAACACAAAAAAAGCAGTTAATAAAGTGGGCTAATGTCTTTCCCCTGCATTTGAGGTGAGGAATAATCAACTATGTTAGATGCTGGAGCTATGAACCAGATGTACCAGACGTAGTGGGCACTACGAATATTGCATAACTTCACATTAACTTCCTTTTTGCTATCCATTTGTTTTGTTTTAAAACATTAGAGTTAAACTGTGTAAGTTAACAAGGAGAATGTGAACATAAACAATAAAATAATATAGGTTGTGTCTTCAGCAGTGCTTCTGTCATTTAAGTTCCAGTCAAGCTCATTTCTTCTAGTCAGTCTGCTGTCCTGCCGCACTTTAGATGTTAACTGTTATTCGTCCCATCCCTGCTCCACCATCAGATACAGTTTTAAGGTTCTTGGTGCTCACGTTACGGAGGACCTCTTGAGATTCCTCAACACCTCGGTGGTTTTAAAAAAATCCTCAGCAGTGTCTCTTCCTTCAGGGGAAGTTGAAGAGAACCAAATGGCCCTCAAAGCTGCTGCCTGACTTTTACTGCTGCACAAATGACAACTTCATGACCTACTGCTGAATGGTATGATAACTACTCCAGCTCAAACCAGACTGCCCTGCAACACATTGTTAAGACTACTCCGCATCATCGGCACACATCGGCATTCAGCACAGCCACTGCTTGTGTAGAGTGGTGAGCACCATCAAGGGCCTGACTCATCCTTACCAGTGTGTTGGAGCCCCATCCACCTAAAAGGAGGTACACATGCATGTGAGAACATACAAATAGATGTAGCAACGGCTCCTTTTTCAAGGCTTTCGTCTGCATTAATTGTGACAGTCCAAACATGGCCTCCTTCATCTAGTCCATCCATCCTTATATTCATCTATTGATTATTATTAACCACTTTTTCTTGGTCAGGGTCATAGCAGCTCAGAGCCTATAGTGGAGTCACTGGGTGCTGGGCTATGAATCTGCATCCTAGATAGGATTCCACAGTGTTGCCTTTATGTGAGGCATTTCAAGTCTGACACGGATTATTTCCTCTGTTCTTCATTAACTGCACTACTTACTTTTGTAATCCTCTGTACAATTTTATTGTCTCACACACACAAACTTCTCAGTTTACAAACACAGCTGACATGAAAGTGTGTTTGGTGTTTAGTTTGTTCAAAGCTGATCAATGCCCAGAAACTCTAGACAGAAGCTGCAAACACTGTGCAAGTAAAGTTGTCAACAATCAAAAATTTTAGGAAGCTGTAAAAGAAAATGTGATTTAAAATAAAAAAAAATAAACTGGAAAATGTGTCTTCAGAATTTTGCAACTTAACCAATAATAAAAGGAGGTTAGCTTTAAGATATGGCATTTTGTTAAAAATCCACAGTTAACAGATAGGCAAGAGAAAACATTTTCCCGCTTCAAAAACATTAAACAAAAACATAAAAGTTAAGACTGCAGCTTCTAGAGTTTAAAGAAATGCATTAAAAAATAATAATAACCATTGTAAATATTCAATTCACCCCAGTCAAGAGCCCACTCTCATTCATCTAGGTAAATCTGCAGGTTGTTTGGGTTGGTTGGATGATGTTTGTGGACCACAATTTACAAGTAGTGTCTTAGGATTGTGGACTTTGACTGGACCACTGATGAACATTCAGATTTTTGTTTCTGAGCCACTCCAATGTTGCTTTTACCTTATTCTTGGGAACACTGGCCTGCTGAAAGGTGCAATTCATCAACGCTCCAGTAGATTGAAGCAGGTTCTCTTTCTGGATTTCCTTGTATTCAGCGCCACTTTTTCTGTAGTTATGAAAAGCATCCCCACAGCATCATACTGCCACTACCATACTCCACTGTAAGGATGCTGATTCTTGAGGCATTGGAAGTGTTAGGTTTGCACCACACATAGCACTTTGAATTTTGGCCTAAAAACTTCATCTTTGTCTCACATGACCACAGAAGATTTCATAACATCTTAGTTGGGACATTCACACTTTGATATGATTCTATACCACCGTTTCATACAGGCTAGTTTTATGCAGTGTTCCTGACACTGTGGACTGGTGCGCCATTCCTTCACTTTCAGTCACTGACCTCTGAAGCTCTTTCAGAGTGATCTTTGGCCTCTCTGTGGTTTCCCTCACAAGTCTAGATTTTGCTTGGGCACTGAGCTTTGAGGAGCAGTCTTGGTGGTGTGACGCAGTCCCTGCTTCCCGAATATTGATGTAAAAATGTGCTGATTGGGAGATCCAAACACTTGGACATTATTTTGTACCCTTTTCCTACTTTAAGCATTTCCACAACTTCTGCAGTTCTTTAGTTTTCATTCCTACATCTTTCTTTCACATCCTTATTAGTAGTCTTTCACTTTGGAGTTTCAATACTTGCAAGCAGCATAGCTCAGTTTTTCATTTTCTTTAAAAGATCTCAAACAAACAACTTATTTTGGCTCTCACAGCTTAGCATTAGACTACATTCCCAGTAAAAATAATGTGTTTAAGTATAATTTGTAGTTCAGACAACTGATTACCTTTAAGCTGTATGAATACTTTTGCAAATCACCGTATGTGACTGTGCAGTAAAACGCGAGAAAGCAGCTTGGAGGAGAGACAGGAGGAAAGTATAAAGAGGCTTATGTGTGTATAAGTGTGTGTCCACTTGCCTCAGCATTTGTGAATCAGTGGCAGGTTTGTTTCTCGAAGCCTGCATGCAAATGATGGTGGCGCCGCAAAGCTAACAAGCCTCACGCTTCAAACTGCTTGCTGGGCCTATTATTTATTGATGCGCTGCGTCTTCCCTCCCTCACTCCTCCTTTCATTCCGGCTTTTTTCATTTCCCCCCTCACACTGTTGCTAGGGGCTGCATGCAGTTCACCAAGTGCTTGCGTGGAATGATTTTGGGGACACATCCCCCAGCTCGACAGATGCACGTCACGGTGACACAAATCACAGCGCCTTATGCAAAATACATGCACTAATATATAACAACATATACGGATTTGCACCTTGCCAAATTAAAAAGTGAAAACCTTTTTCTTCCTCTTCCCCTCCTCTTCAAAAAGTTCGAGGTTGGGGAAAAGAACGGGAGAAGGTGTGGAAAGAAAAAGAGTGGGACGGAGCACAACGGATCAAAGCGGAGACAGCTGTCGCTGAGAGAAAGAGACTCTGAAATACGACAAAGGATGAAAGAGGGAAAGGTAGGGGGAGAAGGGACCGCAAAGTATTATGCATACACTGCATCTTGCTGGGGGCTCGTGTGACAGCAGTTTGGGGAAACACACACCTCGTATCGTCACTCCCACAGAATCCCATTTGCATACACACGTCGCAGCTGCGGTTGTGTCCCATTACGGTCCCTTTTCCTAACTACCATCATAACGGAGTAAAGCTCAGCTAAAAGGACAAACAGATCAGGAGGTGGCGAGGCTGCGCTTCTCCGTTCATGTGCAAATTGTTGCGAGGACCCACTTCAAGCTCAGCTGAGAGATAAATTTTATGGAGGAGGCTGTGAAGATGGACAAATTCTTTTGCATTTTTACTCTGTGGCGTTAATGTTTAACCATAACATGGCAGCACATAGTCTACTTTTTAAGGCCGCTCCGGGAAAATATCCTGCTGTACAAGTGAGTAAAAGATTGCCTTAAATGAAAGTGTCAGCTGAAAATCAAAGAAATGCTAGTAAATTCTTAAATTTTTGGTCACGAATTATCAATGAAAACAGCTGTCTAATGAACATCAAAAGGAACATCTCTACCTCCTCCAGTGTCCTTCACCCTACCTCTCTCCATCTCTGCTAGTTGCATCCTCTCTCCTACGCCTTCCATTTCTGTGCATGCCTGTTGGGTCTTTCATCTCTGTTCCACCTCTCTTCTCTTCTTGTGCTGTGGCTTCACTGTCATCATCTGTCCCACTTCCTCTCTCCCACAATTCCCCAGCTTGTTCCTTCAAAGTCAGATTCTGAATTCATTGTCGAAATTGAATCCCTTGCACCTATCTGCACCCCAACCCACCCCCACCGCCTTGCTTTCTATCATATCAGCCAATTTAAGTTGCCACAAATTCTGGCTGTGCTTTTGTGGCATAAATACAAGACAAAAACAATATATCAGGTGGTCTTATAACTTTACAGTGAGGCACATCTTACCTTGAAATATGCAAATTACTACAGTGTTCTAGAGGGATTGCATTTCACCATTGGGGTGAGGTTGTTGCGAAACACCATTAGAACATCACACATGTTACACAGAACAGGTTAGGGAGGGATCTGAGGAGGACTGGAATGTGAAACAAAGTGTGGCAAATAGAAATTAATACCTCATATTATAAACGGCCTCTCTTATTTGAAGCTGCAGTATTATTCTTTGTGAAAGTGACGGAAAGGACAGGCAGCGCCGTAGGTAAGACCATCAATGCTATACTTTCTCATCCCTTAAAAATATGGCAGCACCTGAGTAGTACCGCATGATATTTCATATGCAGTTATGTGTTTGAGTTTCATAAATGATAACATTGGCTCATATGCATCTACATGCTGATTCATCAGCAGGAAGGAACTAGGAAACAGGACCACAGGTTCTAGGAGAAGATAAGTGACAGAGGACTGACACAGAGAGAAGGGAGGAAGGTGGACGAGATATCTTGAATGACGATAGAGAAAAAAATGTAAAAAATGAACAAATCAAATAAATTCTGACTCAGCGTGACAGTATAACATGAGGGTCTGTGGGCTGATCTGCCAAAATGTTACTGCTCAGCCAATCCTTTAGAACAGAACTATTTTTTTTGTTCTGGTTTTCTTTTAATATGTATTTTGGTTTTAAATTTTAATACTTTCTTAGTACAACTCTTTTTCCCCCCTCAAAAGAATTATATTAACACTTGAGTTTTTAACCACTCTGGTATTATTGATTCATTCATTATTGATAACCACTTGTCCAGTACAGGGTGGCAGTGGTCTGGAGCCCATCATGAAAACACAGGATCTGAGGCAGGGTTTACAAAAACGCTCATTTTGTATTTTAGAAAGAAATTGCAATATTGAAACGTGAAAATATTTTATGCGTCATACAAATACATCAATTATAGAATTCCTTTTAGCATCTCTTAACATAAATGGCACGAACGGACAGGACTGACGGGCTGAGATTCGTTTTCTTTGTTACATGTCCATTAAAGTTTATTGACATAAACTAAGGATAAAAGGGAGCACATCTGCTCCTTTATGTTCCTTTCTTGAAGAAAACTTTGAGCATTGTCTGCAGAGTACAGGAGCAACGAACATGGATGGAAACCTCTGGTTCAGGCAGCCATTTTGAAGCTGTTCTTCAGTACGTGATACCAATCGCTCTGAGACTAAAACACGCATCACACTTGAAGAAAATGATAAAAGTCTTGCACGTTGTGCTTAAGCCATTCACTGTTAAACTATAAAAATACAACCTGCCTGTTGCAAAGCTTCTCACTCATCTATTCTTATAATAGTGTGCAGTGGTGTTTTTCCTTTTGAATTGTTCAGACACATCTAGGTTACAGTTACAAGACAGTGCTGGAGTGATTTTTATTACTCCAACTCTATCTCTGCATATAATTCTTAAGGAAAAGGTCCTGCTACTACTTATGCAGTAAGAAATGTTTAAAACACACAGCAACTGATTTAAAAGAAGGTTTATTATGCATTTTAAATGTATTTACATTTGCATTCTAATTTTAAATCTATACCATGCAAGGCCCAAGCCATTGCACGGCTGATATCCGGTCAGCTTCCTGAAGAATGGTTACGATGGCGATGCTGTTAAACAGAAGACTGTGATGCTATACATTTTTTACACAGTTTAACCCCAGCAAAATTCCAGCTGAACTTAACTTGCACAACTGCACTTGCAGCAGCACAATATTTTGACAATTTTTTGTGCAGCTGTCTCCTTTTTGCACTGTTAAAGAGCCAGAACTGACATAACACGGACAAATTTGGCCTTTAGCAGCATGAACTCAGGGTAAAGTCCACAGTGCACTCCCCCCATCCTCATGGCAGACTGGGATGATTAATCCTTTAAACCAGTGACATATATACCCCAGACCAAAGCAAAATTTGAGACATCACAATGCAAACCTGCCCAATGGTGGATGTGTGAAAAAACATTTTCTTTTCTATTTTACGACATACAGTACTAATGGAAGTACACTCCCTGCAAAAAGAGAGGGATTAAAAAAACTACATACAAATTAGCTATTGTGTTTTGCAATAGTAATGATGCAGTTGGGAATTTTTGTATCTTTTATTTTACTTTGGTGTATGTCCAGATTATGGCATTTTCATGTATAAGAATATTTAATTTTGTTGTCTGAGATATTATTTGCATTCACAGCTTTTTGGGTTTGATATTGAGAAAGAATTATGGTGTCACAAGAAGCACAACAGTATTTTGTAAGTTTGTGCTGACACTAAAGAAATTTTACTGGAATACTTGCAGCAAGGTACGTTTTATTAAATATTACTAAATGAGTATAAGTGAAGCCGGGATTTTGGGACACCAGTTCAGATGAGGAGGATTTCTCACTTTGTCTTTTTATTTCCTCCAAAAGATTTAGTTCTCTCTTCAGCAGCCTGAATCAGAAGCATGCAGACAGCGGAAATGTAACTGTGACAGTTCATTTAGTCCTTGCTTCTGTATGGCCCTCACATATTCTAAAAGTTTGCTAGATCGCCATGTTGGCAGCATTTAAAATCTGTAAGAAAACATATCAATGGTTATAAAATGTACGTAACTGGTGACGATTTACTCCAACTGCCAAAGTTGCCATAAAAAAGAATAAAAAGTAAAGCTTTCATAGAGCTGCATGTACAGACTGATGCATTAACCAGATAACCTCCTACCACGATATCAGCCGGTTCCATCCACGCCAACTTTCAAGATTATTCTACATGTTCTCCATTTCACTTCCTTAGGTTCAATGTGTTTTTCATGTCTTTTTCTGTCCCAGCGGTGGCCCCCTTCCAGTCGTTCAGTGCTCTCTACCTTTTTCCACTCCTCATCAATGTGCATCCAAAGCAGTGCGTCTGCAACACGAAACGCTGGTTGGAAAAGTGAGCTTCAGGACTAATATGCTCATTAAAAAGACATGCTTCACTATCAAATACCAGACCCTGTTCTCTTCCACTGATCATACCCCCGCCCCCTTTTCTCCTGTTTACTAGAAAACAGTATCCTTCATTCATTCTGCTCTGTTTTCTATCACAGTACCAATGATAACTAACAGGCATGAGGAGACATTCCCAAAGCGCATCTGCATAAGAGGTGTAAGGTGTGTGGAGGAGACATCGCATGCTGAAAGTTGTGTAGCTCCACCCCCAAACGTGGAGGCTTCTCCACCTGGTGACAGCAATCGTACGCACACTTGGAGGGAGAGAAAGTCGAAGGAAGCAGCTGATAGAGAAGGGCAAGGGGGGGAAACTAAGAAAGAGATGGCAAAAGAAAGGGGGAGAAGGAGAGATTACTCAGAGCAGAAAGGCTCATAAAATATCCATGCCACTTCCCCCGAGCATTTCCTTTCTTTCCCACTGAAGTTGTGACTTTGTGCTGTTGAATGAACAAATTTACTGGAAAAACCTTGTAGTACATGTCTTTCTGGAAACATTTTTTTGTGCTCCAGACAGTGGGATTTTCTTACTGCTCGTTCCGCCGAATTACTGAACCTGACTGGCAAGTAAGACTATTGTAACAATAGATGTTCTGCAATTTGTACGTTTTATGGAAGCAATCTTTTTTTATTTTTATCAATTTATTTTATGTGGCTAAAAGAACGTTGTTTTGGGGGAAGAAGGAACGTCAGCGGAAATGGACGTAGCGTGCGCCCAACATACTGCGTTCCTTCCCGGGTCGGTATGGGATTTGATCGATTCTCCCCACTCATCCTCTGTGGTTCATTATGGAGCCACTGCAAGAAGTGAAGTGAAAAATAAAGTAGAAAACCTAATACTAAACAAAATTATCTGTACTTTAGCACACGCCAAGTACCTATGCTGTTAGATATCACTGCTCCCCAGACAAAAAGCAGTGCATGCTGTACTCTAGTAACATTGGGGGGTTTGCTGTCTAACATGTGACATTATTGGGACTCTGCCTTACTGTCTCTTCTGCTTCACTGACTTAGTGCTCTGTCCCAATTTGCCAAATGTCACTGCAATAAGTAAACACTGAACTCTGTACGCATAGGGGAGATAAATGAGGGACGAGGGTGGATGAGCATGATAGTGACAGAGTGGGATCAGAGTTTCAGTGTGTAACCATACAAAACCACTCAGCAGACAAAGACGAACAGAAGAGGCCCAGGCTAAAAGCAGGGCAGTAACAGACAGAAGCAGAAAGATGTACGTTGGCAACATATTAACCCGGAGGAAAATAAAAGTTTAGCCATTCAAAACGCTGCAACCTGAGTTGTTAATTCAAACATTTTGCTTTACATCACCTGCACACTTTGTGGGTCACATACACATGTGCGCATTATTATTAAGTAAATCTTATTAAAGTGAAATTCATAGTCATTTTATTTGACTTTTTAAATCCTGAATCTGCGGAATAACGCATTTAAAAAAAAAGCATAGATGCCATTTTAAAAGCCAGTCTTCACACCATAGTACTTATTCATTTCTTTTTCAAGCTTATTGTTCTGGACTATACAGAGGCAGAAGCTGCTCAAACTAATTCACTGCCTGGTTCCATAATCCAAGTCTGGAAACAGTAAGAGTATAATTGTTAGTAAGTATGCATACTTACTTTATGCATAGATCACTAAAGACAAAGCTTTTTTTGCTGCCTTTCATATTTACAGTTTTAGAAACTCTAATGAAATGTGGAAAAATGCTCAGTGCTGTGCCCAGTGTACCACACCGACCCACCCGACAGATTTATAGAACGCATAGCGGCACTCCAGAATAAAGATGGAGACAGAGGGAGCCTGCGACAGAGAGGAGGCCAAATAATTTATGAGCTGTGTTCTATGTGCATGGTGACATCTGCATTGGTGGTGCTAATGCATGAACTCCACGATGTCCCAAAGGAGCCCCACAGCACCATGGCACATCACTGGCACATAAACACACAGACACACTTTAACAGCATGGAAGGCACACTCTGCCGTGTGCATGTGTGTGAGTTTATACATGGGCAAGAGATACCACAGAATGACTCTGTTTCTGAGTGTGTATTTGTTGTATGAAATATGCTGTCAAAAGGTTTCCCTGGGGTACATGGTATTAACATAGCCATAAATCAGCATAATCAGAAAGTGAAATATTCCTAATATTCTCACACTCTTCATGATTCTTTTCCACCTCTGCATCTCTATATGTGACCTACAATTCCACTCTCCGTTTTATATTATTGTACCTCACCGTGCTGTTCTTATCCTTAGTGTGACTTATGGTTCGTATTATTTTCTCTGTATTTTGCCTTATCCGTCTGATATTCCTTTTAAAGATTCTGTGCCTCTATTATTATAATCGAGGAACAAAATTCTGAATTTACACAGGAATTAGGTTGTTACTCCATTATGAATCATCAAAGATTTACAAACAAGCATTCCATCAGTACTTTATTATATCTAGTGCTACACCGGTATACTCAGTAACCATGTAAGTGACAAATAAACTCTTTTGAATTTTAATAAACTCTTTTGACACCGAAATGTGGTGCTTGTATATATAAGCAGAGGCTGAAATTCAGACAATTCAAGTGGGGGGGGGGGGGTGTCAATAGTACACATGAGATTTGAGAACAGTTAATTAAACAAATAAATTTTATTAATTTGTATTAACTTCATTTGTTTGTGTCATTTTAATGTAAAGGAAAGTAACTGAAAATAACTTTAACTGTGACATGCTGATGTGTCCAGAGAGCGACCAGATGTAAGGTAGCAGAAGGGTGGAATTTGGGAGATTTATTTCAAAATAAATCACATACAACAAAACAACAAGCACAGCTGCATGTGGTTCCACATTCAAGTTTGTCTGTTGTCTCCCCAAAGTCCACTAAAGTACTAAAGCGCTTCACAGGCTGCACCGAGTACTCGTCTGCGGCCCAGGTATAGGGAGTAGTCCAGGAGGAGGAGGAGCAGGAGTGGATGTGTGGGATCAGAATGCCTGCATGCTGCACTGACATCACAGTTGTACATTTAACATTTGATTTGTAAAAAAGTTCAAATGTAGTTAACAGTACCGTGTTTTGCCTGTATTTAATGCACACATTTAGTAGTGATGAAAGGTCTTTGAATTTAAATTGGAAAAAGTTGCACGGCACAGACAGGAAGAGTGAAAGAGGAGGAGTGGAGGGAGAGCGCACTATATGTGTCAGCCCTGGTTTCCTTCCCCCAGATCCTCCAGAGCCGTGTCCCCCGGCACTCGGCTGCATTAGCTGTGTTAAGCGAGCTGACGGGTCGTTCCCCATTGCCCGAACGGGTGGCACCGCCAGCTCAGCAGCGCAGTGTACTGCAGCCTCACTGCAGGCACACACTGAGGGTTACACACACACTATTCCCATGCATGCAACACACTGCATGCCAATTTGGTTTCATTGACAACCCCATTTCATGCATGCTTGCACGAATGCCTCTTGGTCTGCTGTTGCTATGCGCACGATACACACAGCTGGAATAAACCTGGGCTGATGTGGAGCATCACGTCAGTCAGTACAGTACAAACTAAAAAATCTGAGAGCAAATCTGGAGATGGAGCAGATGGCTCTCCTGGAGTGAAGCAGAGTCTTGTAGATGACAGCACCAGTAAATGCAGAGCGGTACACCATGTTATACTGTGATTCTCTAACATCATCAAGGGGGCTGAGATGCATGTCAGATCGCATCTCACCTGCTGAATTATTGACTGAAGTCTGATCTGTGGTTTGGGGTTAAAGGAAAGACCAATGCAGCTTTAATTATTCACTCAGCCGCACAAACCGCCCGCTCAGTCTTTCCCACCCGGGCTCCATCTTCCTTGCTTCCCGTAGCCACTGAACGCTTCCATTACATCCCCGTTCTCCATTTGTGCTCCCTTTTCACTTCCTTTGTCCTCTTTCACCCCTTCAGTTCAGCATAAAAATGTTTTACTGAGCATTCATTTGTGCTCCTGATGATGTCAAAGATTTTGCTTTTATTGCAGAAAATGTGTCACACATTGAAAGTCCTTGTCTGAGCATTAGACTATGCAAAACACTGGATATTTAAACTTCATCCTCATACCATATACACAATACCCTCCAACAGCAGTTTATCCAGCCCAAATGTTTATTTTAACTTCTGGTGAAGCTCCAAAGCAAAATGTGAACCATCACTTTGGTGGCAGGGCAGGCCACTACATATTAGATGGTCGCATTTCTGCTTTCCATGTCGCTCCCCTATAAATCTTGGAATGTTGCCAAAGAAAGTATAATTTATTTTTATTTAAAAATATTTTTTGTACATGATTCTTAAATTATAATTTAAATGAATGTGATTACAATTTAATAAGCGCAATATTGGATGAGCCTTTTTTCTTTGAGCAGCTAGGTTTTTAAAAGTTGTCGAGTCTCCCAGCTGTAGTGCAACTCTCCATCATGGTAAATTGTCTTTTTGGGCATTTCCCTTTTTAGTAAGGACTGTATAAATTAATTTAAAAAAAAACTTGGATTGTTTTCTTGAATTAGCCCCTTTTATTTCAGGGGTCCCTTTCTGTTTTTGTTCTCAGATAGGATTGGAATAGATTTTATCCTAATTCATTGTATTGTTTGAACTTTTTACAGATTTTTACACAAATCTATTTACTGGATTTCTACATACAGTTGTTTCTGCAATGTACCAAACTCTTGGTTTATTTATAAATTCCATACATTCGTGTTGTAGAAGGAAATTGATTCAATGACAAATTGATGTAGCATAAATCAAAATTTTAATTGAGATTTCCAAACTGTTTTTATTTTCTAATTTAGGATGAATTATATTATTTTTATTTATTGCTTAATTTGCAGCAAATGTCCAATATCATAATCTAGCATGAATGGGAACGATTCTTATTGCAAAATGGAATGAAATGCTTTCTGGAAATGAAGAAATAGACACAACTATTGTGTTAATTTTAGTTTGTATGTCAGTCAGTGAGTGAATGAATGTGAGGCATAATGGTCAAAAGTCTCAAAAAAGCTGTGAAAAGCAACTTTCAGCAAAGATGCTTGTACTGCTGTTAGACTCCAGGTCTTCTCCACGCTGAAATACTGGGGTAAGAAGTCTCTACTTCCAGACAACAACTGGAGAAAGTGGAAATTTTTTGCTGATTTTACAATCTGTTTTCAGATCCCCTTTCACATTTTTGTCTCTCTTTAAGCAATTTGTCGATAATGAAAGGGTTGAGTGAATTTTAATAACTTAATCGATTGTCCTATTACAATTTTCAGTTCCTTAACTTCATCTCTTATATCATTTTGATCTGAGTTTATGCCAGATCACCTTATAAAGAACCTGAAAATGCTTAGCCCATAATTTCATTGTGTGAATCTCTGTATTTCTGCCATATTTAACAGATCTATTTTAATATTTACAATTAGGTTAGAAAACAGAAGATGGAACCCTGATATGTGAGCAGGACAGGACAATCATTCAAATGTGATTTCTTTGCACCGGTGGTGTTAATCTCCTCTGGCAAAGGAGCTTTAGCTAGAAAAGAATAAAACTAACACACCATTTTTATCTGAATTCAACTGTTGCTAGAGGAGAAGAAGAGAGGGGAAGGAAATTGTTGGGGCTGTCTGGTGGATTACAGAAAGAGGGCTTTTGGGGTCTTGTAGCACATTTGCACCCTGCGCCTGAGATTATGTATGACTTTCTGGTGTCTGCAGCACCAGCAGCACTACTATCGAATCCAGCCTTTGTTCTGCCTTTATAGCACTTGTGTGAAAGTGAATCAATTGCCCTGCAGGCTACATGAAATGTTTAAGCTGCCCACTGCATGAACTCCAGCCATCATAAACCAACCACACTACCCCTGCGCACCCATAACAAATACCTCGCGCCCAGATTCAGTGGCCCTGACAGCAACTGGCCACCCCATAGCAGCGGTGGCACGGAAACTTCACTTTTCCTGACCTAACTTCCCTTGACAGCCCCAATTAGGCAGTGTGGCAGCAGTCACCACAAGCCACACATCACCCTCGCTGTGCCCCGACGCCACGCCAACCTACTCCAATTCCAGCGCTCATCTCTGAGTCCCCCCTGGCCATTATGGGAAAGGGAGGGAGCTGTGTTTATATCATAGTACCCTGTAGGGTAGATATGTGAAAGAAGAAGGAATTTGGCTTTTGGCTACGATTAAACTCTTAAGGAATTTTTTTCCTCCCCTTGTCACAAATTGCAGAGCATTTATACAAACACCCCTGCGCAAAAACATGTCAGAGGGCCATTTGACCAAACAGGAGATATCTGTCAGCTGTCAGCGCTTCTCACCGATAGAGGTAATGCTGAGGAGCACTGTGAAGGGGCTTTCTGCCGTACACCCACAGATCGGAAGCAGCACCAAAAGATCTGCCTGCGCCACACTTTGGACGTGAGTATAATTTTATGCTTTTCACACACACACACACACACACACACACACACACACGTTATGCATGCACAGACACACGCGTGCACAAGGGAAACGGTGTCCCAGATCGAAGGGCATCATGTACTACTAAGCTGATTTCTGTCACTCACCCCAGGCTGCCCTGCCACAATTGGGTCAGGTCACCTCACTGCTGCCACCTCATACCCTCCCACCCAAATATGAGCTTGAAAAAAGCTATAATTTTCCAATTACAGCTTCACTTTTATCGCCAGGGAGAACTGTCCCAAGCACAGCTTTATTGTTCAAGCTTGTGGTATCGTCCACCTCCATCGTGACAAATAATAAGAAAAACGTGTTTTTAAAACTGAGTGCATTCTTCTCTTAACCAAGGTTATTCATTTTGATTAAAAACAAAACCCTTGTGGGCTTCGTTTTTGAAAGGAACACTTCCATTTGGGTCATTTTCACAATTAAAAAAGATTTTTTTTTTTATGCGTATTATAAGAGAATAGTTTACTCAAAACTGTCGGAATTCAAAACTCCTCCAGAGTACAGGGGCTATGGTGTGACTTAAACATCGGACAGCAAACTTGTCAGAAAATGGTTCTGGAAATAAGAAGAACAAAGATCTGAAAAAAATCCAACAGATTTTAAAATGGTTAACCTGTACACAGATTTAACACCGGTTGGGGAAAAAAGCAGGTTTGGCACTGTATCGCCTTGAGAAAGATGAAGGAAAACTGCAAAGTTCAAAATAATAATAATAATATAATGTGAATTTTAACACACATCCATTTAGAATTTTGTCAAATTTTAGTTAAATGTATACATCTTCCATGCAACTTTATAAACAGGAATCACAAAACGCTGCTGAAAGTGTCATTTGTAAATGACACTTGAATAAAGCAGTGTTTGGCTAAAAATATACTGCAGGAATGCATAAATGTTTTGTCTGTATTGTTAGGTTATATTTTAAAAAATGGATCAAAAATAAAAAGTTTTCCAAAGTTTCAGTTTTTCAAGAATTGTTGCTCGGCTTCCGGCAAGTATAAAAATTTCAAGAAACTTTCCTTCAATAATGCATGGAATCCACACTCAGTATTAGCAGAATTAATATTAATAAAAGGTATGGATACATACTTAAGCACTCTCCCATTTGCTGCAAGGTCCTGCAGTGGCACAAGCTGACAGTAGGATCCTGAAGCTTATTTTAGTAAAATTTGTCTCATGCGCCCAACACAAATAGAATTAGGCAACCCAAACAAACTACATCTGCACTGCATGTGTTTTCATGTTCTGTTAAAAGAATGATCTTTGATTTTCAAGTGGCCAAAACCCACTGATGATTTGCACGACATTTTCAAATTGTTTGGTTGAAGAAAGAAAGAAACTGATGGGAAGTCTGGTCAGCTAAAAATAAGCATCCTTATGCCAAAGTGTCAGGGAAAATGAAATAACTAGCATTTTACCCAATTAACATGTTTTTTCCTGTGATATTAATAGATGGTCCATAGCATCAACTGTATCCACTGTTTAAGATATGTGTGTAAAATGTATTACTGTAACCTCACTCATAACTTCCTCATCACATCAGCTGCTTTATTTGCTCTTTAGGTCCTCTCGGGAAATCAGTATTTTTCTAGTTACATAAAGTTTCCATGTTGTAACCTATGGTAACTAAAAGCACAAAAGTTGTATGTATACATTATATAGTAAAGGAATTCCATGGAGCATGTAAAGTGAGCCCTGTAATTGTTTTTCCTTGTCTTTTCCTCTTCTATTTACTGAACCAGGCAGACTACAAGAGTGTCAGTAGTTGCTCTAAGTACAGCACTTACAGGTTACCTTCATTATTCATCACATACAAAGCAAAATATTTATTTACTGGTAAGGTCATACGGTGCTATACCCTTCCCATGTGGCTAATGCTGGCAGAGGACATTTAAAAATAGAGTAGATCTCATCCGCCAAAGTGATGCCAAATGTCAAGCTAAAAGGCAACTGATGTGGAAACGTATATATCAAGCATCTACTATAACCTAGAGCAGGTGTACAGATCAACCTCCCAGATTATTATTGTTAAAACTACATTTTTAAATGCTACAAAAAAGAGCTTTTTTTTTAATAAAAGTAAGCAGTGTACATTACACTTTGGACACATTATGGACATCATTGAACCCTATATTAAATTCCTTTCTAACCATGCTTTTCCATGTGGTTTGTCAGCAAGAAGTCACCAATAAGTGTGTATTTTGAATTTTTATACATTATGGTTTATTACCGCACATATTTTTTTACAGTATGGTGTATGGTACTTTACTGTGTTTATTTGCTGATTTTTATTTAATTCATTTTGACTTTTATGTGTATTTCAATTTATATGTTTTGGAAACACCTCTGATAATAATTCATTAAAGCAAAGTATCCAGATGCACAGCATATGTTTTGGACCTTTTTTGTTTTATTTCTGGTCTCAGTGTTGTATATTGTTCATACCATTATTAAATACTGTAATTCAGTACCATATTTTTTCTCAAAGTTTCTTCTTAAAAAGTACAGTATGTTGATAAAAATGTTTTAAATCTCAGTATTCTGTGCCATATGAGAGCAAGATGTATTACATTTAGTTGATATGATCTCTTGTGACTGTTCCCTCAGTAAGCCTGCTGAGCTTGCTGATGGCCAGTCATCAGTCTGGTGCAGAAGATGGAGGTTACTGGGGATACAGCAGCAGTCATGGGAAGACGATTACTGATCCTGAGACTAACTAGCACTGTGTGAGATGTGAGAATATGGTTGTCGGTTATGTGTGGGAGGGGTGTTACCATCATGACGTTGCACACAGTCTCGTATGGTGTTCACCGTGCAGGTATATGTGTTAAACGGCAACAATGACAGAGATGCAGTGGTTAATTTGGCACACATCTTCCCTTTTTTGTGCATCTCACAGAACTAAACCCACACCAAAAAAATTGGTTGTAACCCTTTCATCTCCCATCCTTAACACAGTATATCCAGAATGAGAGCATTACAACACACCTGGCACAGCATGCACATATATCAGTTTCCAATGTTTTCATGCATTTCAACAACATTTTCATAACATTTTTCATCTACAGTTTAGCCTATAAGCGTTCAATCGTGTCGTACTACTGTACATGTTTTTGCACAGCTGTTGGCAGATGTCATTGTTAGGCACATCGTACGTATACTTTACAAGTAATGTATATTCTATATTACAAGATGTTCAAGATTTAATTAGCTGCAATATGCTCATTCACTCATCAGAATTCCTGGAAATTATTTTTTTTGACAATTTTTGTCCAACTAATTTTTTAAGTATTATTATTACAATTATTTATTACTGTTGACCATAATTTATTTATTTCCATTGACCATTACAAGCGTGAGTCCATTGTATTTTGATATTTTTTAAATTACAAAATGTACAAATGTCGACTCGAGAGGCTCCCCATTCAAGGTGTTGAGACTAATAAAGTGGTTGGGATGACCATGATTTTGAAGTTTAGAGCATCAGTGTTGGACATATAGTAAGTAATGCTGTTTTGTAGGAGTAACACACCTAATAACCTGCAGCTCAATGCCAAATTAACCAAATATTTAAATCAGAGCTGACAGTAGAGGTTGGACATCATGAAAGAGTGGACCTACCAGCCACACTGAATGAAAAACAGGACACATGTGGGATGTATACGCTTAGAGCACCATGCCCCATGGAGTAGAAACACAGTGAGGAACCAAACTGCTGGTCCTGCCTATAGTTGATGCAAACAAGTGGATTGGCCACTGACAGCCCATGTTTCCATGTCCCTCCGGTTTTTCAGAATGTCAGGCTGTGAGGTCTCCAGTGCACCGGGGAGGGCAGTCAGAGAGGGGATGGGACATACACTACTGAGAGAGGTACAGTGGAGCCGTCTTCCTCTACATGTAAATGCTGTTGTTTTAACACAGTGCTTGCCACTGGGGCCTTTCAACTGTGGCATGGCCTGCTGGGGAACCTGGGAAATCATCCTGCAGGGCACATATGAGTTGCAGGGTTTCTGTTGAATGTGAAAATACAAATTGTGCTCAGTGTTTATTTATTATTTACTTTTTTGTTGTGTTTTGATTTTACACATTGTAGGAAAATGAAGGGTGTTGCAACCAATAGCTGGCAGGTGCCTTGGCCAGTTTAGAGACTGAAAAGATTTAATGTATTGTCCCTTTGGCTCATTCATTTATAAATCTTAATTGTATTGTTTTTACATTGTCAGTTTTATTGTTATTGCTGTTAGAATTGACTTTATTACTGTTTTATTAGAACTATTAAAGGTTTGGCTTTTAACTGTGTGCCCTGTGTTGCCTGGTCAGTCTAGGGGATCTGAAACTTTATCAGTGTCTGTTGGACATTGGCTGCTCTGCCAGTTTTAGTAGGCATTACATTATCCAATGCCATCCTGACATCTAACAGTAGGACAATCCCATGTTTTTTGGATACTGAATCACAGGTGACTTTGTTTAGTATGTACTTCTTCCAGTGCTATTTCAGGATGGAAGGCCAGTTGAATTTGAAAGCTGCTAATGGACTGAGCTTCTGTTAGTGTTGTTATTTGGTGTTGACATTTGAGGTAGACAGGGTTTAGTTGAAGGTTCATTGTAAAGAATGTTTGAGTGAACTCCAAATAAAGGTTGCTTGGCATGAATGTAATTACCATTATCGAAAGACCCTTTTTCAGGGGACCAGACAGAATTGGTAACCTTCAAATCTCGTGATTTAAGTAGCTGGGAAAGCCTGGGAAAAGGCCTTTGCTGTCTGCTGTCTGCTGTTGGGTAAGGGAAGGTGCTGCCATGTGGCATTCTGTGCCATGGCCAGGTATCAGGAGGTGAATCAGACCTCCCGGCTCTAGAGACAGCAACTTTAGTTTGGGTCTTGGTGCCCCAGACCTTGAGCATGGCAAACTGTTGTGCCCCAGAGGGGATCCACGTAGGGATGACCAAGAATGGTTAGTAGCAAGAGCTTTGTTGTGGCTATATGGAAGCTGTATACTCTCACAAGCATATAACCCTTCCCCTTATCCAATGGAGCCTCCCCCACTTTGTCCCCTGCCTATAGTAAAAACTGTGACAGCTGAAGAGAATCTAGGGAGTTTGTGCTAAACGTGGAAGGCCCAGATACCATTTTGGTGGATGTGCATGGAGTCAAGCCCCTAACAGAGGGAATGCATCAAGCAGTGTTTTTAAGTGGCAAGGGACTAGCAGGCCAAGAGCAGGCTGAGCTGATGGCCTTGTTGCAGCCGTGGTCAACTGTGTTTGCTGCACTTGAGAAGGACTTTGGGTGCATCACTGTGGTGATTCATCAGATATCGACTCGTGGGCAACCACCTGTTTGGGAGCGGTATGGGCTAATGCCTCTAAATCTCTACCTGGAGTTGGATTCGCTGTTAAAAGAATTGTTAGCAGGTAAAGTGATAAAAAAGGAGTTCTAGTTAAGGGGAGGTTCTAATCTGTAAGAATAATGGTTTGTGGAGGTTTTGCACATATTATAGGAAGTGGAACTTAGTGACACACAAAGATGCATTTTACCCTTCCAAGAATTGAGGACTGATTGACAGGACTAAAATAAGCAACCTGGTATTTGCAAGTGGGTATTGACAGGTGGAAGCAGAACCCAGGTATAAAGAAAAGATAGCATTCACCACACCTATTAGTCTCTTCTAGTTTGAGCAGATGCCTTTTAGCCTGTGTAATGCCCCCACTACCTTCCTATGGCTGAAACAGCATTGTTTAGGTGATAAGATAAATGCTTTCCAGCGATTACAGAGCTATGGCTTCAAATTAAAAATTTTCAGTTGCCAAACTATGAAATATTTGGAACATGGAGTCAGTCATCACAGTGACTACAGACCAAAAAAAGACAGTGACTGTGCAGGATTGATCTGTCCCTACTGTGCAACAGATATGGTCATTTTTTTTAAAATACTTTGTCAGCTATTATCAGCAATTTAGCTCTAAGTTTGCAAAAATTGCAGTGCCACTGCACCAACAAATTTAAGGAACTGGGAAGCTGAAGACCTCAAGGGTGGATTGGACCCTTCTGTGTTAGGTAGTCTTTAATGCATTGAAATAGGTACTGTTACATGGTCCCAAATTAGCTTACTCAGATTTTGATTAACCCTCTGCATTTACACTGATGCAAGCCTGGAATGGGTAGGGGCTATGTTAGCCCAAGTGCAGGATGGCAGGTAGAGGGTGACTGCAGCAGTTGTAGCCTAAACCCAGCAGAAAGGAATGACCAGAACCATGCTTCATTTAAGCTGGAGTTGCTGGCACTGAAGTGGGCCATGACAGAAAAGTTTAAGGATTATTTGTGGGGTTCTTCATTTATGGCCATATACCAATAATTGCCCCCTGGTGCTTTTAGACACTGCTAATGTGGGTGCTGTGGAGCAGACGTGGGCAGCCTAATTGACTAATTATTCTTTTACTATCTGTTTTAGGCCAGGCTCAATATACTAGAATACTGACATCCTATCATGGTTGCCAGGGGAGACCCGAGTGAGGGTGGTGGAGTTGAGCTCTGGGGACAGGAGTCGAGACCATGGGAAGGCAGTGGAGGGCAATGAGTCGGCCCAAGAGAAGGCAATGTGGGCAGGCCGACAGACAAATGACCCCTATTTGGTGCTATTTCACCACTGGAAGTGAGAGGGTTGCTCTCACAATTAGTGTTATTGTATAGCACTGTTCACCCGAGGGGAAAGGTGGCTAGGTGAGTGGGAACAGCTTCAGATGCAGGGGCAATTGTTGGTCTTCCTTACTTAGGGCCCAACCAGTTAAGTTGAAGGGTATCAAGTATTGGTCACAAGGCTAGAATGGAGCTTCCTCTGGGAGAAATACCATACTGCGCTGGGTCATGAACAGGGTGATAGGTTGTTAGTCATTGTGGCAGTAGTTCCTCTGGGCTGGAATGAGGAAGAACATACAGCTCTGGACTGCTGAGTGTCAGCAGTGTGTCACAGCCAAAGCAGAGACGAGGGTGAAGGCCCCTCTTCAGTTAACGGACAGCTAATAGCCCTTTGAGGTGGTAGTTTAGACTTTTTATGCCAGAGTTGCCCTGGAGTTTTCTACCCTTACATTTTAGTTATGATGATTCTGTTTTCTTGTCTTGGAATTGTTGCTCACATAAGCATTCAAACCACGTGCATAACTGTGAAAGTTCTGTGTATTTACCTGAACCAGCCATTCAGGTGCCAGTTTAAGATTTTAATGGATCAGGGACAAGCTTTCAAATCCAAACTGGTAAAACACCTGTGCAATATATATACTTGTCAGAAGAGTGAAATTACTTCTTATCATACCCAGAATGTTGGGGTTTGCGAGAGGATTAACCAGCCCTTGTTGAGAGGCCCAAGATGGCTGCACAGAACATCTCCCCATGCTGGTACATATCTACAGTAGTACAATTTGTATTAGTATAAGCCTGACTACATTTTATGTCTTGTTTGACAGGTATGGCTGGCTCCCTGTGGCTGTGACCAGTGAAGTAGGTCCACCACAGGTGAGTGGTAGTATAAAAGGAATGAGTTAGGCAGCCCCAGCAGATACTGTTAGAGCTCAGAGTGCTAAAAAGCATCACCAAGACCAACAACACTATAACGACTGCACATGGGGAGCTGAGTAAGTGCTTCTCTGAAATTTTAGGAACCATGCTAAGGGTAAGCCGAGCCCTTGGTGGCTCCCCATGCCTTTTGTTGTTGTGGCTCAGATTCAACTGCAACAATCAGTACATTTTGTGTGGCTGGAGGGTGGAGATGACCTGACACACACTATTTACAGGAATAACCTGCAACCCTGCCCTGTGGCCTGGGAGGAGGATGCCAGCCAGGCATGGGAAGAAGGTGAGGACCAGCAGCTAAGAGTGTCTTGGATTTGCCTCTGAGCTACTTGCTGATTTCTGGTGATGCTGGAGAAGGACCCAGTGTTGGGCTCATGCGATTCTGCAGGATGTGAGGGGTTTAGTGGAAGGTGGACAGGAAGCAAGAGGTACCAGTTGAAGAGGAGGGGCCACTCCCAAGGAGGTTGCAGCAGATGGCTCAAAGGGCTCCCCCTGCTAGGCACTGGGACTAACTAGATGGTCGAGATGACCATGGTTTTGGGGTTGAGCATGCCAGTGTTGGTCACGTAGCCAGTAATCCTGTGTTACAGGAGTAACACACCAATGTAATGAAGCTGATGATCTGCGTCCGGACCCCAAATTAACCAACTATTTAAATCGATGAAACTGAATTGATGGTTGAGGTTGAACATGGCGAAAAAGTGGACATACCAGCCACACTGGATGAAGAAAAAGATGCACATGGGATAGATACACTTGGATCAGCGCAACCTGTGGAGTGGAAGAGAAGTGTCCCATGCATTGTTCGTGTGCATGTGTGTGGTTGGTTCAGCTGGATTTGATACTGAAGTCTGCATTTCCCTGTCTGCTTGGTTTTTAGGACACGAAGCTGTCGGGTTGTCAGTGTGCTGGAGAGAGGAGTGGGGGAAGCTGCTAGGATGTGTGTTGCTGTGAGGAGTGCTGCAGCAGCATTTTGCGCTGCATGTAAATACTGTCGTTTAAACACGTTACTGGCCGGAGAGGGAGAGCTGCCTGTTGGGAACAGAGTTCACCAGACCCAAATGGAAGCAATCACCTTTGGACTGTGGCATGGACTGCCAGGGAAGCAATCTCACAGAGCTTGTGTGTATTCTGGGGGTTGTGTTGCACGTGAAGGTATGGATTATGTTCTGTCTTTTATTTACTTATTCAATATTTTTACTTTTGCTGTATGATTTTTATTTTACATGGAGCAACGAAGAGTGTCTCAACCAGTGGATGGCAGGTGCCTGGGCCAGTTTAGAGGCTGCACAGATTTGATGCACTGTCCCTCTGGCTCATTTGTTTACAAGTCTTAATTGTATTCTTTTATTACACTGTCAGGTTTATTATTATAGCTTTAGAATTGGTTTATTATTGTTTTATTTGAATTATTAAAGGTTTCGCTTTTAATTCTGTGTCCTGCGTTGCCTCGTTGGTGTGGAGGATCTGAAATCTATGGCATTGACTGCTCTGCCACTTTACGTGGGCATGAGATTAATATAAAAAATTCTACGCAAAAATGGGGATAGCTCATGTCTGTATAGTCAAAAGATTTTTTTAATGCATCCAACCAACTCTTTACAAAGCTGTGTGTGTGTGTGTGTGTGAGAGAGACAGAGAGGCATTAGAGGACAAGCACTCAATTACAGCTGACACCACGCTGGCCTCAACACTCACCGCACAGAAAGGCCTATCATTATATTATTGTTTGACTCCATCCCCCTCCCCACTGTGCCCCACAAGCCAGGATAATTACCCCTTTTGTGTCCGAGCACACACACAAAGCTGACATAAGCGAAAAGACACAAGCACAAAAGTGCAGGCAGAGATACGCACACAGATATGTAGATATGTGCTTGTGGCACACCAATACACAGGCAAGTCTTTTCAGAGTGAGTTAAACATTGCTGCAAGCTGCCATCTGTTTCTGGCTCTCCGTCTCACACCCATTTCTCCCTCCCTTTTTCTCTGCCCCCCTCCTCCTGCCGCTGCACAGTGTTACAGCGGAAAAGGGCAAAAAAGCAAAACGTAATACGGCAGGAATTATTCTCACCTTCGATCCAGCAGGCGGATTATGCTGAAAAATACATAGCAGTTTCAAGGAAAACACATCACTGGTGACAATAATATCCAGTATTCATTTAATAATAAATACCCAGAGAGTAAGTTTGTGCTCATTGTGCTATTGTGAGCCCAGCTGCACAGTCCAGCCCCCAGGGCTACTTGTGCTCTAGTCTCTCAGTTAAGCACTTCCCACTGAGGCTCTAAGCAGAATCACTGCACATTACAATTTTTTTTTTTTTCCTGAAGAACAATTTTAATGTTTAATGCACATTCCATGTTCAGGTAGTACAAAGACCCAGAAAAAATGATTTTGTTGTAAAAATATGGAACTGGAAGGTGTTGCTAAGTGGCTTGCCGGACTGTGGGAGCAGAACTATATTGGGCTGGTGCTTACACCATTCCACGCAGCCGAGGACAAATGTAGCACTTAATGTATTCCTCTTTTAGCGCAGATACACTGACTATAACCCTGCTGAGTGCTTTGCTACAGCCAATTTAATATATGCATCTCCTTGACACTGACATGCCGTTGCTCATGAGCTTAAATCGTACCGCTGCGGTAGCAGGCTTGGTCACCGACTTTCTGACCTCCAACAAATGGACACATGCAGTGCATTTAGGAGCAGACCCTTACCATTGCTTTAATGTCCGCTTAGTCTTGGACTCAGCCACCCAGTGTGGTGGCCGATGCTCCCAGCTGCCTCCTTTGTCATTATTGACAGGTGAACAGTGTCAAAGTGAGTGTTTCTTGGGCTAGAGGTGAGCACCCTATGTGTTCTTAATTGTTTAACGGCCTGTGAACACACAACAAAACCCAAGGGAGCTGTCCAGAGACACAGGAGGGGTGAAAGGCATTGATCGACCTACAGTAGTTGGTAACTGACACACTTGCCCTGCAAGCACCAGAACAGATCCATGGCAGTGTCAAAACACCAAATAGCATATACAGCATAAAGATCTGTGCACTACTCCACAAAACAGTTCGATAAAAAAAAACAGTCACAGCCATCATTTTTCAGACCTTTTTCCAAATTCACCAAAAAATGTAAAACATTTAAATGATTTGCACAGCTCATCATATTTTTGCATTTATTTTCCTTACATTTCAAATAGCAAAATAAAGTTGGACAGTGTAAAAAAAGTGAAAAAAGACAATACTATGAATTAAAAAGTCAGCAGTGCGCATTATATGCAGATGTATAGATTTGTGCAGAGACGGCAGTGAACGGGTTAACCTGTCCTCCAGGTAGAGAGAAACGGGAGGCAGCTTGGCTCCTCAAGCAACCATGTGGCTGCAGCCATCTGTTGGTATGGACTAAATTAATTATCTGAACTCATTACAGTTTTGCAGGGAGCCTGCAGCTCAGATTAAACAGCAGGCTATGGCAACCACTGTCGACCACTTTCTATCCCTTCCTTTCTTTGATCACTCCCTTCCCATCCCTACACAAATACCTGGCCGTCCATTTTATTAATTCCTCCTATAAACAGCCACTTTCTCTGTTTCTTAATCTCTCTCAGTCTTTCCCCATGGAATTTCTCCTGTCTTTGCTCCATCTGCATATCTAGCCTGCTGCCTCCCTCTACAGCCCCCCCCAACTCTGGCTCCACCCATGCTTCTTTCCCTCATTCATATTCAGGTGGTGTCACAACGCAGGCAAAAAAAAAAAAAAAAACAAAAAAAAAACACTCTTTTCTAATCAAGAATTTAAACAGGGAGGGAAATCAAAGCGACTCGACAGACATCAAGCTCCATTCCATCAGCGCAGCCACTTCTCATGCGAATGCTGGATTACTAAACCATTTCATCTTCCACATGCAATTCACAGCCTATAACTGCTGTACAATTACTGCACTTCCACTTGTGCATAATCCTAAAGAACAACTTATTATTACCATTGTCTGCCTTCTGTAGCACAGTACTAATGGATTATAACTTCCATCCATCCATCCATCCATCCATCATCAGTGACCACTTAATCCTAGTCTTGAGTCATGGCAGTCCAGAGTCTACACTAGAATCATTGGGCACCTGGCTATGCAACTGCACCTTGCATGGGGCACCAGTCCATCGCAGTGGATTATAACTTCAACAATGTTTGTCCAACTGTTCCATTCAAAATTTCTGCTGTTGCATCTCCACCAGAATATCAGTTCCAGTCTTGCAGCGGCCAACTTGACACTTGTCTGATTTTGCCAAGATTCTGTTCCCGTTATTCCCACCACAAGTCTCACCCCAGGAATAATGACATAAACACAGACAATCATTTTAGCAGTTCACTCTTTTGCTGTAACAGCACTGTTAAAGTCCAGCTGAGCACAGTCCTCACACTGGATAGCTGCTGGGCATCAATTCTTACAGCTATAATGCGGGTATAAAGTCTGCACACCCTCTGTCAAATTTCAATAAGGGTGTGACGACTTTTTAGACCCAGTGTAAGGTTCCAGCTATGTTTTATTCCAAGTTCAAGTGTCCCATTCATTCTTTACTTCCATCTCTACAACCATCTTTCCATCTATCCATTATCCTTAGCTTGTCTTGGCCAGACTTGCAGCAGACTAGAGCCCATCCCAAAAATCACCAAAATAGGATATTATACCCTGGATGAAACACCAGTCCAATGAATGAATGAATTTCAAAGCTATGTCTGTACAGTCCAGGAATCGCCATGCCCCACCCACTACAATGTTCAAAGCAATTTGACTTTACAAGAGCAGCTGTCACATCCCAGAGAACCAGACTGACCACACATACCTGCCCCAGACAACATTTAGTGCAGATGAGACAAAAGGAGCACCAGTACAGACCATGCTTGCAAAGTGTTTTCTGAGCGGGACAAAACTATAGCTGGTCTTGCTTCTGCTAATCTTCCAGTCTCTGCACCGTCTATGTTCTATGTTTCTTTCCTTCTTCAAGCTACATATATCAGACAAAATGAATCGCCGCACCTGGATTCATGACACCAACACTTTCAAGTGTTTTATGACATTCCCCCTTAGTGAACCCAGTGGAGTTTCATAAAGTTTAAACAGCCATTATTGTTCAGTGAACTCTCCTGAGGAATCATGATGGAACACTGCAACACCTTTCTGACTCCATGGAAAAGATCTTCTCGCTCCTCCAACAGGAATCTCCCGAGGAGACTAGTGCATCTCTTGTTTCTAAAGTCTCAACACTGCTCCAACACATGGACCCTTGTTTAGCCATGGCCCTCCGGTATGATATTTCACTGGAAGGTTTCCAACAGCAGTGGACCACCTCATGAATATAAAACAATAGAACCGCACAGTTACAGAATATGCTGTTTGATTTTACATCTTGACCATGGACAGCAGATGAAATGATTATGTCCTGATGTCCAGCTTTCGCACCTCAGCTCCAGGCAGAACTGACCTACAGGGGAGATGAATGGAGTTTGATCAGCTCATCAAACAAGCCAACATAACTGAGAACCTGGTCTGCAAACATACCCAAAAGGAACATCTACTCCCATCATTGTTCAATCCACCAGAACCCAATGCAACTTGGTAGAGATCACCTATCATCTGAAGTAAGAGCTTAGTGGTTTTAGAATCGCCAGCTGTGGTGAGGCAAGCCATTTCCATGCCTTCTGTCGTCATTGCCAAAAAGACAAAGTTCTTCACCAGTAGCTGTGGTCAATGGTGCTGTTTCAGTTGCCACACAATTATTATAAGCAGTAGACGCCTCTTGGGGTGAACAACTTTGTAAAGTTCAGGTTTTGCTTGACTCAGTTTTGACTTTAATGGTAAACTAAGACATTGGATGCATGTGATTGGAATATTTATATGAGTAACCTTTAACAAATAATACTAAATTTGTCAAATCCAGTGATATCACTAACAGAAATGTTTGGGGAACAAAAGTTGCATTAGAAAAAAAACTTTAAATAAATCTATAATTCTATAGAACTTAAAACTTTATATTTATGGTAGGTGACAATAACGCTGCCATACATCCTCACATCATTGTCAAGCACATTAAAGGAAGCTTCTGTTCTTAAACGGGTATAAAAGTTTGATAGCACATTTAAACCTACTGAAATTGCCCCCTCTTTTACTTTGTCCTTGCCACAGAAGACCTTTAAAAATCCTGTGCTAGATTAACCCGGTGACTTCTGAGTTGCAGTTGCCCTTTGCTGAAACATCACTATATCTTGGTCTTGCGGTCCCTTGGTTCGAGCTCAACACTTCCTGAACAATAATGGCTGTAGAGGTCTCCCAGCTTATGTTATTTAGGGTAATCCATGTCAGAATTTGTACAGTAGATTTAATCATTATAGAATATTTCCAGCACAGGAAATGAAGCAAAATGTGGCCACCATCAACAATTATCCAACCATTTCTATTATGTAATGTTTGACTATTTTACACTAATTTATAGGAAAATTTTGGGTAAATTTTAATATTCAGAGGGATCAGAGCCTCAAACTGTTCCTGTTATCAGAACTTGGTCTCTTGTGGTCGGTAAAAAGTGTATTTACTGGCCAGGGCCTGGTGGTAAGAAAAGGTTGAGTGATAGAAGCATTGCTGCACAATAAACTCAAATGAAAACTAAAGTAACAGCTGTGATCCACTCCAACTGGTGCAAGTCCTAAATTCAGTTAATTGAACTAGGTAACTTAAGCTAGTTAAACTAATGTAACATTATGTCATTTTTTTAAATCTTGACTTGTATATAGATGAGAGGATGGTGATCACTGAGATTCTGAAGCAGGTTTGAACCTTTGTTAGCTAGAACCTTCATTTTTTGAATATCATTTTTAAGATATCCAAAATGCTTCCACCCTACTAATTTAAGGTGCTTTTTGGTGGATATAAAGTTGATGTCATTTTCATAGCATATCAGCTCTCTGCAGGCTAACTAAAGTGTTTTTAGACTGGGCAGCCAAGCTGACCCAGGTGCGCTGTATACACAATCCACTCACGATGGGAACTTGTCAGGGAAATAAGGAGCGCAAGGTGTCTAATAAAGTGTATTCTAAAACTCTTATGGTCTGGAAGCTGAGGTTTTTACTGCAGTTAATAGTGAAACCAGTTAATCGCAAGATACGCTTAAGTCGCCAAAGACTTCTGACTCTTAGAAATGTGCATCTTTCACCATTTAAGTTAACAGGAAGTTTACCAAACAAAAATATCCTTTGGTTTTATTGAGCTAGCATTTTATAGCTTGTATAATATAGACCATTGAACAAAAGAGAAGGGGCAGTTCAGTTAAGACATAACTACTGATACTGAACTTTGTTAAACTACTTCATGACTGCTCTCTGTTACTTGACATGATGTCAGTTGATGGCCTTAGACCTGTCGCTATTTAATATTGTAAAATACTAATGCAGTCCACCTTTCACTTGAACTGGAAATGAATCAATGCAGAAAGAATCATCTGAGGTCTCAAGCTGAAGAGAACTCATGTATGTACTCCAGGTCACATGGAAAATAGACAGGATTTTTGACAAGTGGTGTTGATGGCTGGCTGGTCCAGTCACTGGTTCTGCACTAGTTTTTTATTTACATTGCCCAAAGGAACTGTGAAGACTTTTACAAAGCAAATCAATGCTTTAGATAAGAAGTGGACATCTAATTTGAGGTGGAACAGGAAACATCTGCTGGATGAAAAAACCCATATTAACAAATAACTTGCCTTCCATTCCTTGAGCACAAGACTGAGCATAAAATATGAGTCATATTTTTTCCAACCTATTATTTCTCTACTCTGTCCTTCACACATCTTTCAGCTTTCCATTCATCTTACAACTGCATTTATCAACATGTAAGGATGGTTCTTTTCTTTTAGGAACATTCAACCTCAGTCCCAACCTTGTTCCTTGGTCTTTTTCCATTCCCAGTTTTCTAATTCTTCAGTCTTCAAACCATCCCAGTCCCACTCTCTCCAGTGCTCCCATCATAAGCAGACACCTTCCTTCATGCTGTCTGCTGTCTGCTTCATCCTCAAAGGGACCAAAGAGGGCTCCCAGTCAGCAATGTCCCCACCTCTTTCTCCTTCCAAGGGACAGATGGGCTACCCGAAGCAGGAGAGGCAGAGCAGGGCTCATTAATAATTCACACTGCTCCCATATTAGAATATTAATGCTAAAAGCGAATGAGGCCACCCTTCATTAAATTAACTTAGATGCTGAGATGTGGAGAAAGAGAAAGAGTGTGTGCTGTTAAAAGGCCCCTTAAATTACCAAAGCGAAAAGGCATCCATTAAAGCGCGCTGCACGTGATGCCACCTCCCTGTGCATTTTTACTGGGTACTAAAAAAGACAAAAACACTGAAATTGCACCACAACCTTGAAAGTATAAAATAAAATGTATTTTAAGTGCTTGTTCAATATTTAAATAGATACATTTATGTGACAAACCATACTGTCCCTGACCCCTTGCTCAGCCATTCCCCTACCATTCCCTGCCCTTTCACTTCATGCCATCTTGTTTCATTACCCCTTTTTTTCTCTTGCACCTCTCTAGTCTGTATTACTTCAAATTTTTCTGCCACCATTTTCCTTTACTTAACATCTATACAATCTGCACTTACTTGATTTATGTAGCACAAAAACAAAAAAAGCTATGGGGTTGACAACAACAAAAATGAACAATTTTGAGGGCTTTCATTTGCCGATTTAGTGAATGAAGCAGGAAAGGTGACGGAAAAGAACTTTTAAAGCAATCAGGGGAAAAAGGTTAGCCGGGACATTCAAATACACATCCTAATATTACTAAAGGATTTAAATGTACATCTGCACAGAGGTAGCAGGATTATGCTTAATAATGTAAATACTGTACTCATTAAGATTCAGATGGGAGTGCACTAGACCAAAAAAGTAGCCTTCGCATCACAAATTCTGAAATATAAAGATAAAAACTGAATAACTGAAAAGATGACAGCAACAAAACCAAATTGCAAAGTGCCTGCAACACATCTACAAATACACAAAAACACATTCAAAAGGGCCATTATTTTTTGGGAGAGCGCATTCTGTGTGAATACTCTTGTTATAGGCCCTTGTTTATAGATGTCCCATAATGTTTGCAATGACTACCAAATTACTCTCCTCAGAGCAAAAACACACAGAAATCAATTTCAATTTCCTGAGTCTTAATTCAAACAGTCATGCTTTTTTCTAGCAAGCTTCAGTCTTCTCTGCACTTCTTTACAACTACACTATTCAGTCGATGTTGTTTAAAAATAATGGGAAAAGACAGCACAACAGATTATTGGCAAAGTATCACCAAGTATCTAATGGGTCACAGATCACAAAGCAATGGAGCTGACTGTGAGTCAGACTTAATTTCACTAGCATCCTCAAAAGCAAATACCTCAAATAAGGCCCTGAGCTGTTTCATATCACTAAACAAGGGCATTCTTTTTCCAGGTTCTCACAGCAATACACCAAAAAAAAACAAAAGCAAGCACCAAAAAACAGTTACAACAATGCGTCGACATCCTAATATAACTCGTCCCAAAAAATGTGTTGAATACCAAAATTGCAGATACCATATGCTTATTTCTCATCATTTTCAATGGGACAGCCAGCAAATAAATCAATAGATAGATAGATAGATAGATAGATAGATAGATAGATAGATAGATAGATAGATATTTCCCATCCAAAAACACATATATAACTCTCAACCCATAATTTCAATAGGATACACTGTAAACACTCATTTCCTAACTAGGAAGCACTTAATATTGTCATTAATTTGCATTTTATATCACATGGTATAATATGTACAGTACAGGCAATTTTGCATGTTAGTGCCACCACAGGTGTCATTCAGTTACACACAGGACATGGCAGGGCACATGGGGGTGGGTTGGAGCAGGAGTTCAGTGTTATGAGATGTGGAATAAAGGGATGACATGTGTCAAAGTACCTACTTCATCTGTGTCTTTGTTTGGCACAAGAGCTGCCAATTAAATAAAAAGATTTGTTTAAAAAATAATATGTGCAGTAGATGCAGTAGTGCAAACATGTTCGGACAAAGTGAAACCAGCAGAAACAGCTGATAAGACACCAGCACGGGTGCACACATTCGTAATAGCATATAATACAATTTATTTCAGCACGTACAGCATTTTTTTAATTAAAGTTTACTGTACAGTACTATATGGTATATACGTAGGTACGTAGGTATTCGTTTTCAAGAGTTGTTATAGTGAAAATTTTGATATAGTGAGTTTAGATACAGGGTGATTGTTGTGTATACAAGGAAGTGTTGAGGAAATTCAGCTGTATGACATCAATTCAAATGGCGTGACAAACTAAAAAAAAACAACAAAACCAGTATAAGTCTCAAAGCAAGCTTTTCCGAGCAACTGTGTACTTCTGTGTGAATTTGGGTGCAGAGCATATGTGAGATGTGTTTCAGCGAGTGTACGTGTGGATTATTGGTATTAACAAGGGGAATTTTAGGCCAGCTTGCAGCCCTTGGCAAATTATTGATTTTAACATCAAATGTGGTGTTTATCAGGAATATGTCATATCATATCTAGATTATTTGTCTGATCTGCAGCACTGCTGTTGTAGTTGTCTTCTCCAAATATTTTTGTGTATTGTTAATAGAACAGACCCAGCACTGCCAACCAACTATAGCGGTTTAAAGGGGTTATCTTACAGGTCAAGTGGGTATTCAAAAAGCGTAAAAGGCTGCCATATTTGTAACTGCACATCCTGACAACCGCATGACAACAACATGCAGTTCAGTACACTAGAAATTACTGTAATTAATTGCTGATTATGAATTCTGAGATTAAAAAACTTATATTTATGTATAGTAGCCTTCTGTAGGAACCAAGATGCCCATATTTAATAGATTGTTAATACTGGAATAGGCACAGTGTGTGCTGGATATTCTGCTGCCCCAGTGCAAAAGTTTCATGATAAACTGTTACCACTGAATATAGCTTAGAGAAACCAGGGTTTAATGGGAAATCTACAGAAAGACAGCTTTTTGGACAGCTAGTCTGAGAACAGCCAAACACATAAACCAACTTGGTCAAGCCCACATGTTCATGATGTGAAATGATTTGGCTCTAGTTACTGTGTTCAGCATAAGGGGGAAGAAAGAGAAGTTTTAGTAGGCAATTTGAGTATTAAATTTTAAATCTATTTTTCTGCTAAATTAAAGAGTTTGATTTTCATAAGTTGGTTTATTTGTGAATAAAATGTATTCTTATTGCATGCAATTTATATCTAAAATATAACCATTAATTCAGACATTCAAACAGTTCATATCAGCTAAATAATGAGTAAACATTATAAATAACAAAATAACAAATTGGTAAACTACTATAAATAGTTGGTAAACATCAACAGGAACAAATTAAATACACAACAGTGATGCAAATGACAAACTGAAGAGGGGAATGTAGCGACTGCTGGAGATCCCTGTATACCTTGAATCTCTAATAACATGGTTGAATATATGAATTAATGGTGCAGTTAACCTCACCACTTTTGCCTGCATGAACAGCTACATTTCTTTGTGGGCTACCAGCCAGGCTTATATGAACATTCACAAGTGGAAACAAGAACATTAACTTAGCCTTAGAGACTGTTTAACTTCCTGTTTTCCTCAGGTCTGTAAAACTGTAAGCATTTTTTTTTCCTTTCTGAAAAGTATATGCAATCTCCTGGCTTTTTCTCACCTTCTTCCACAGAGTCTGCACCTCATCAGATTCATTAGAAAATCCCGCAAAAAAGTAAATAAAGCAAATTGTCAGTACATGTGTAGACTTTTCAAGCACACTGGATATGCACAAAACACGTTGCTAGGCAACTACATAGGACTGAATTGGCACAGTAATGAGTATAATGATTCAAAAAATATCAAACCAAGCGATTTCACATTGATAAATAGGCTTTACAAATTACAAAAAAGAAACCTTTTCGTCAATTAAACATAAAATCAAATGAATTTTTGAATTTAGAGCATATTTATAATAGTTGATTTGAAAAATTTTGGTCTCACTGGTTTTCATGTTTGTAACAACTGCATTACACGGTACCACAGTCAAATGCGAAGCTTTATGCTAGCCTTCTAACTGTCTGACTTGTAAATTCTTTATGGATTCAGATCCAACCTGAATTAGATTTTATGCATTTAAACCCATTATGTACTGTATATTTATTGCATCTTATGGAAGGAACCTTATTAATTTGCAAGCAATGCATATTTCCCCCATTTAAATCAAACCAACACTTTGTCGAGCAGATGTAATTACTTGGAGCAACTTACAGTAATTTAACCCACAGTCCACATCCAGAGGAATGTCAGAGCTCTTCAGGATGAGGAGAAAGTGACAGTCAGCATGGACAATTGCTCACATCCCCTAAATAGAGTTATCATTATTAGTTCTTCTAACCACTAGGTTGCTCAATACAGAAGTGAATCTGGGGGTTACTTTTAACAACAGTGATCCTCCTCCTTAACACCACACAGGAATCCATCATAATTTAATTCTATTTACTACTGTTATTTATTAGTTACTTATTTACTTTAGCTTAGGACAAAGTGATTATGGATGGATGGATGGATGAATTTATTGTTATGTGTAGTATGATTGTCTTGTGTTACTGTGTTTTCTCGGTGTGCCCAGCTGCTGTACACCAAATTTTCCTGCTGAGATCAGTAAAGTTTTATTCTATCCTCAATGTAGCATAAACCACTAAGAGTACTAATGCCAGATTCCCCAGAGAGACCTATGGACCTTTCTTCCTGTATGTGCATAAGAAATACAATGCCTTTGCCCAAGGGTATTACCTCAGTAGGGGACATGGTGGTACAGCAGCTTAAGCTGGTGTGGCGTTTGCATGTTCTTCCCATGTTGGTGCCACTCAAACATGCACCGAAGAAGGTAGTAATAATGTGCTTCTGGCCCATCTTGCCTCAGAAATCATGCCAGTGAATCCTGAGTCAGATTCAACTTAATGGTATTTCCCCACACCCTACAGCAGAAAGTGGATCTGAACATAGCTCCTTCATATATATGAACCATTACACTACCTGCTAACTCAAGAGCATCCATTCAGAAGTGATATCTGCACTACTACTTGGCTTGTTTAACCTATTGTAGGGTCGGATAACACCAATCAGCCTTGTGCGCAAACTCGACCTGCCTCGCTGCTGGATTTGTCCGTTTGGATTTGAACCCCACCTTGTCCGGTCATAAATACAGACTTAAGTTATTATCCTATCCCTCCTCATTGTCAATCACTCTCCTGTAATAGTTAAACCTCACTATTTGCCCAGTTAGCTTGTGAAGCCTCACTGTTATGTATGTCTGTCATCCCTAGGGCGGTCATGGTTAGCAGTAACCTATAAGTAAACTTCCTTTTCCCTTTGCTACTCAGTGCTGAGCTAACTTTTGTCTTGTCTATTTTGGCTATATTTTATTTTGCTGGCATTACTTTTGTCTAGGCCTAGTTCCCTTTTCAATTGCTACTTTTTATTTTTTTTTATCCTGTCAACCCAGGAGCAGGAAATTGCCTGGCATCCCTGACACCACTCAAACTCAGCTACACCATCCTGCAGGGTCTTTGCACTGGGGTTTCCACTCAGCAGAGTCGGGACCAACAGCCACCACCTCTAGGAGTCTTCACCCAGCCAACTAGCAGTTGTACTTCACCTGGTTGAATGGACCAGTGATCTGGCACTTGATTATACTTGTTTTCTCTCACTCACTGTGTCTAAAAATCCCCTCCAAAGCAGAATTTAGTGGTAGAACTCCGGTGTCACTTGACACCCAGCAGTCACCCTGCGGTGGAGCCCCATAGCACCAGGTCTCAGCAGACACCGGCCCCTCCAGGTTCGCTTCCTCCATCATATCCCTGTCACTACCACTGCATCCAACCAACGCACTTTCCTAAATTGCACCTGTTGACTCCCCTATTGTTAATGAAGAATTTTGGCATGCATTTGGGTCCACCTCTCTGTGTCCTTTCCACACGTGTGACACCCACGTTCATTTTGCATAACCCATTCTACATTGTACAAACATGCATTGTTTACATACAACATGTCTATGGTCTCCTTCTCTCAATCAATGCTCATGCTGTCTGATCATCACCATGAAAAAACAAAATACCTTGGATACCGAAACTTTTCTTTCCTGAATGCTCCACTGCCTACTTGGTCTTCCTGTTCGCTTCTTGTTCTCTTCCTTTACAGATGCAAAGGCACGGACTGAAACCCAATTTTTATGATACTTTCCAGTGTGCCCACAGTCACTAAAGAGACAGAAAAATCAGCCATGGAAATGCTAACACACGTACACAACTCACCAACATGCTCAATAAATGATGTGCGCGCACAAGTAAGGATGAAAGTACGGAGAGATGGGCAGAAGGAGAAAATGAGAATTAGATGAAGCAGGAGATCAAACAGTGTAAAATCCAATCTTATTGTTTAAAATTAAATTCATCTGCATTCCCCCTGCAGGAGACTGGCATCCTGACCTGGTTGTACTCTGCTTGTGCTTCCGGGAGAGACTCAGAATCTAAAACGCTTGCATTAAATAAGTTTATTGAAATGAGTGAATGAATATTTAGCATTTTAATTTGGAATCAATCCCTGTTAATTTTATGTTGCTGCTTACAACACATGTTGGTAGTGGTAGGTAGAAGTCTGATATGCATCAGTCCAATGGTTTGCCACAAACAAAATGTGCAGCTAACTTTACTTATACTTATGTGTGTTTGCAAAAGGTAAACCATTTAACCAGGCCTTGAATGTAGATGGAAGACTAAAAGTTACAATAGTTCATAAATTTAAGCAAGAATGACTGGCAGTTACCGAGTTTAATTGATTTAGTTAGCAGTTTAATTTGCCATCTTTACTAAACAGGATGCACAAAATGGCTCATTCAGTAACAGGGCCATGGTGGCATGGACCCTATTTTGGATCCACAAGGTGCTGAGCCTGGCCTGGGACACCAGTCATTTACAAGGTATTGTTACGGTTCTGTTTTTTTTTTTTCTGGTGGGGAACTGTTGTTCCTGTTCGTGCAGTCTCTCCATAGGGGTTCGGCGTTCGACAGGTCCACCAGAGCCGTCAACGGATGACGTCACCCCTGTAAGCGCTTATCTGCGTGGACCACCATGGAGGTAGCGGCAACAGCTTTGTCTTCGTCGTGTTTTGTTGCGTTCTATGCCTAGTGGGGGATTTTGCTGTTTACCCTTCTTGTAAAGTGTTGGCACCAGGGAGTGTCCAAACCTCGGTGTACCTGATGCTAACACGCTGTGATTTATTGTACACTTACATATATGTTAAAACACCAGGCGAAGTGGTGGTCTCCCACCCTTGTATTGGTTTTGGCAGATTCTATAGTGGAGGTAGACAGGGCTTTAGTTTGTCTTCTGTTTTCTTTTCTTTTCATGGCCCAGGTCAGGATGCCCGCTTTTGTTTGGTTTTTGGACTTTGAGTTGGGAACCACCTATATTATGTAAAACCATTTGGTGCCTGGTTCTTTTGTTTGCTTGTTTATAAAAATATATATATATATATATATATATATATATATATATATATATATATATATATATATATATATGTATTCTGTATATAATTCCATCACTCCCACTGTAAATAAATCACACTTTGTCACTGTTAAAATTGCATAACTGTGCCGTGTATTGGGGTCTGTTGTAAAAAGGGTTCTCTCCTACCACCATTTTCTTTCTTTTCCCTTAAAATGCTATGATCCTTACTGTTGGTCCCCTAGCCAATGAGCCGGGTCGTAACAGTATAATCCACTTAACAAAACTAACTTTTTGGAAATTAACATCTGCACTCAAAACCTTAATAAACCACACCTTTTGCACAATGTATTGCTCTACAGGTTTGACATTCAGTCTCATTTAAGCCCACAGTGTTGGGGGATGTGGTGGTGCAAGCTGATGCCTTACATCTCCTGCACTACTTGCCTGATGTGAGGTTCAAGCCCAGCTCAGGGGTGTGGGTGGGGTTTGCATGTTCTCTCCTCTGTGTTTGCACCCCTCTAAGGAAAAAATATGGCAGAAGAAGGTGATTGGCAAACAAGGTCCTTCCTTGCCTTGAAAACCATGCCAATGGTTGCCTAGGAGTTAAACATGACTCACTGGCATTTTCCAATTCCAATATGTTCACAATATTCTCTATATTGTTGTTTAAAAGAACCCTTGTACCCTAACTAATACCAGGTTACCATTAGCTTGAGAAAATGTTGCCGGTTCCTCACAAATGGAAAATCCATGACAAACATATTTCAGACAGAACACCTAAAATGAGAGTAACATGTTATGAAACTCTGGACTCAGGAAGTATTGTATTCAAACGTAGAGTTTGTGCAGTGCCCAGTACAACAGGGAGAGGCAAGAAGGGGAAGAAGGGGAAGTCTACCATGGTTTGGTCAACAGAGAAGGAGAGGGAAGAGAAGCAAAACACTAGTCATAAATAACAATGGTATTTGGCCTGCAATGCTGAAGTGTACTTAGTATGATGAAATGTGTTCATTGAGATGTAATTTATTAAGCTGATGTGATAATAAAAGCTACGTAAAGCATTAATAATGTGTCAGACACAAACACATATGCACAATAGCTATGAGATGCACACAGGCAACGCTGGTTGTAAACAGGCTGTTCTAAAATTCATGATGTCTTGCTGATGTCAGGAACGTTGATGCTATTCTCTCTCATCTGTCCACACTTCCACCCCGGCGCTTTTCTCACCATCTCCCCGCGCTTACTTAATGAAGTGGTATTTGTGCTGCAGTTCATGCTGCATGTTTTAAAGGAAAGGAGCCATGGATGAGGGCCAGGACTTCCTCTGCTTAATCACTGGGACATCATTGTCTGTGTGTGTGTGTGTGTGTGTGTGTGTGTGTGTGTGTGTGTGTGTGGCGCACGAGCAGAGCAAAAAGCAGATGTTCGTGTGTCTGATAAGGCATGACAATTTGCTGTACTCTTCTCTGATCAGTAGCCAAACCGTGTGCACTCATGGTGGTCTCTCCCCCTCACTCTGACTGTACCACGGTTGTGGCCACAACTGAGTCACTCAGCTTGGGGTAATTCAATCTAGTGCAGAAATACTAACTTAATAAGCAGAAATAATAAAGCAAGGATGAAGGGATGGAAACAACAGAGGAGAAAATCCCTTGAGCACTGTGCTTAACCTCAGTTCACAATAAAACATACAGGGCTGTTAAAGGATAAAATTCTATTGAATTTGAGTAAAAATGCTGTATGCAAAAAAATCTGCCAATGGTGTTCACTATAATGCATTTATTTAAACAGATTTGTGAATATTGGTTATGTGAGCACTTAATTTTTCTCTTACAAGTGATTTTTTATTGATATTTTCCCTCCATCTTATTTATTCTATGCTTTATTAAGATTTCAGCTGTTTGACACACAGCATGCCACTGTAATTCCATATTGCAGTAGAATTAAAAAACAGAGTGAAGACAAAGTATTTAACAGCACATAAAATGAGATGCAGGCAGAATAACTCAGTTAAGTGTAGGCCATTTCATGACACTGAATGGAACCATAATAATAAACTTGACACTGGATGGAGATCTACAGAATTGTTTATTTGACTATAACTGTCATATTTTAATAATGGTTACTGTCAGTATAATTTTCATAATTTTATACTTGTGCTACACATGATAAAACGTCAAAAAACCCTCTGTGACCTTGACATCCCTGCCTGCCCCTCACCAAGAGCTCAGAACCAAAGCTTCACATTCATTCAGAGACTCAACTTTATGCCTGCACACATTAGTACAATATTTTCACTAACATTCCAGGGGTTCCAGTGAAAGGTTGCTTCTGACTTGCTGTTATTCCAGAGTCTAGATTCTATTATTAATGGTAAATAGCAGGGTTAATGTTAAATAATAAGAAAGGATGTATTTCATTATTATGGTCAGCACTTGAACAAATAAGCAGTTGACCCCAGGGTCCATCTTTCATGCAATTGAAATGGTTTCTGGAATGTATGGACATCCTTAGAACTTTTTACATAGAACTACTCAACCACTGTAGTTAAATATTCTAGCTTATTGTGCTTGTGGTGAATTACACATGTGCATGTATTTGCAATTTCTTGGTATACTATTTCCATCTGCGTGTTGCTGTGACCCAGTGCTATTCTGTTCTGCTGTTGATCAATTAATAAGATGTCAAAAAAATCCATAAATCACAGCCAGTCATTGCTATGGTAACACAAACTCATCTCTATTTTGCTGTACACTGAAGCTAGTATATTGCAAAGATGTGTAACAGGGGAGGGAAGGGTTCTCCTGCCATATATCACCATATATCAAGAGTTGTTCATATTTTTCCACTCCTTCCTAGACTTGGCATGTTATTAGACCTCTATGATATCATAAATTAAATCAGATGTGTAAACTAAGCTTGCAAAAAAACTGCTTTTGCAGGTTAATAGGCCAGTTGATTGGCTTTTATCCTGAGCTTACAAGGAAAAACATTTCATGACAAATCTGAAATTATGAATTAAGGCTTTTCAAATTGGATGAAAAAATGCAAAAACATGCAGGCCATTTAATCATATTAGTGCAATGCTGTTAACATTTAAGATTTAGTCAAGGCAAAAAAATGCTACAAGGAATTCATGGGAACATAATGATCGCATAATTCCTTCAGTCACATCGTTGCTTGGAGTCAACTTTGCTTTCCCTGCTGATATCGACCGAAAAGGTCTGCAAACTGTCTGCGGTTTCACAGGGCTTTGTGGAGACCGATCAGATTAAAAGCTCCTCAAAGCTCCCCGAAGCCCATTATGCTACACAGCGGTTATTGATTACTCATTCATCACATATTGAAAGCCATCCCTCTGTGGTTGGCACAGGGCAGACTAAGATACAAGGAAGTCCGCCTGTCCCGCTTTGGATTTCGGCCCAAACGCAATGGGAGATAAATTCTGGCAACTAGTCTGCATTGTCAGAAAAAAGTGGTGGCTCTGTTTCAAACATTACTGGGTAAAATATTTGAATAATAACAGAAAGTTTTGTGCATCAATTGCTTCTTGAGTTAAAAAAAATGCACTGGAAAATATTTAACATACAGCTATGTGTTTTATGCATTGATGTATATGACGTTTCTTACTGTACTACATATAAACATGTGCAGGTGCTCATGGGCCTACCAACTATTCTCGCCAGTTTTGATTCATAACACAAAGTGCTAATAAAGGGACTAGTGCTCCAAAGGGGATCCAACATCCTAACCTTCACTCTTATCTTATCCTAACCTGTAAACACCATGGCAGCCCCATAGTCAGACCTACAGCAAACCTATGTAACCACCATGCAACGGTTTGCATCTCCTTAATCTGCAGAGTTACCCAACTACAAACCCACCCACAATATGACAATGTGATGGTCTAATATCTCATCAGGGTTGTCAAATAGGCACCTTCCTTCATTGGTGTTTCATTGAGTAAGGTCCACAATTTTTAAATGCATATTTTAACAGCTGGCAATAAAAACAATACATTTCCTACTCCATATACATATACGCTACAAGTTTTTAACTAGTTTCCAGCCTTTTCTTTTCATCCTTTGTTTCAGTTTTATTTATTACTTGGTATAAACTATTTCCAAACCATGACTGTATTGTTTACATTTATTCATTGCTTAACATCTTTTCCAACCAAGCAAGTGAGCGAGCAGTTAACTGTTAAGAAGTTGTGTTGGAGGGACCAAAAAATGGACAGCATCCCATTCTCGCCAAAACTGTCAAAATGTTGAAACAACCTGATTGTGACACTTGAAATGACTACTCACAGGCAAAAGTGGTAAAAATTAAACAACAAAATAATTTTTAAACTTTAAACTTTCGTTCAAAACACTGCTCTGCAAAGACTTCCTTGGAGGCCTCAAGATTAAACGGACACGCATTGCTATGGGTTAGCTTGGGTGCACAAGCCATCTCTCAAGAGCTAATATGAGAAAACTAATATGAAGATGAAGACCATGTTTGAACAGCAGCTTGGGAAAAGGCAGCGTTGATGTTGGAAAGAAAATATAATGCCTTTCAGATGATTTTGAGAATTCAAGGAGCCGTGATGTGGATTCACATTTTGCACATTTTCATTACTGAAGAGGGCTATAATGTTTCCACACACTTTAAATTTTAAACTCTGAAAATTGTCATGGTAATATTCCAGGGACACCCTTAGTATTTGTTTACAGTTGTATTTTAGGACCTCCTTTATGCTTCCTTTGTGTATTTATCTTTCACGCTTCTTTCCTTATGAAGAATGGCTTTCACTGGTCACCTCTAGAATACAGATTTCACAGATGACCCCTTTTATGAGAAATACACAACTGTTGACAGTGGGACTGGGGTTAACATCTCTGCTCAGAAGGTTCTGTCAGATTTTTTGTGTTTTACGATTACCCCATCAATCCGGCGTAAAAGAGTTACAAGGGACAAAAATATCTGAAGACATCAGCACCCTACCAAATGGAAAAGCTGTAGGGTGTGTTGGCTTACCTGTATCATTCTAGAAAGTGCTTTATGGCGTTTGTTCCCATTTCTTCCAATTACAGTATGTATGAAGCAGCCTCTTAGAGGTGTGAACTTCTCCTTGGCCTCTCAGAGACACTAAGCGTTTAATATAAGGACTCCACTGACTATCAACTTTGCTAGCTTTGTTTTTGCTGTGTTTCAGTGTAAACATCCTATTACAGTCATGCCCCCGTATCCGCGGTTTCAGTTATCCTCAGTTTACCGCAGCCTGAACAAAAAAAATGGAAAATTAACAAAATTAAAATTTCATCAGTTTCAAAATGCACACCAAGCAAGAATCGGCCATAACAGGGTGAAATCCAGCAGCCTAAACACGCGCAGTACTTGACTCATCTTCCTTTGTCCCCATACCTCCATTCTGTTTCTAGCGTTCTCGATGGTCGCAATTTTTACCACGTTATCGCAGTGAATAAAGTGTATCTTCAGAAAGCCCTTTATACACTTTATTACTACTTCGTTTAATGTTGGTAATGTCTTACTGTGTGTAATTTATTAATTAAACTTTACCGTATTTATGTATGTTATACGAATATCACATTGTATATAGTGTTCGGTATCATCTGCATTTTCATGTAACCGCGGTAGGTCTTGGAGCGTATTATCTGCGGATACGGGGAAACTACTGTATATCACTACACTAAAACGTTCCAATAAGCTTAAATTTATTTGGAAATTCTACTTCCAATGAGAGGCTTTCATTTTCATTAATAATGAGGGCTTTAAGGCTGAAAAAGCAAAATATCTGCATCATATTCAAAATATTTGTGCAAAGTTATAGTCTTATTAAAGGCTCCTTAAATTATCTAGTTTTCTGCAGATCTGGATACTACGGACCTTTGTGCCCACTTTAGTTTCTACTCATTTATTAAACTGAATGCAAAATTTTATTTGTTATAACCTGTAGCTTAGCCTTTAAATATTTGTGTATATATTTTTTCTTTTATATCAGTGATAGATCTTTGTGTGATATTTCTTCTAAAGTGCCACATACAATGCATGTGTAATGATTCGAAATTCACCTAAAATAGTCATATATGACACAGGCTGTTCTCCCACACAGTTTTTTCTGTTACGTCACACACATCTAGTCTATGTTGTATGCCACTAAATTCTATGGGCATCACTGCCATGAAAGTCTCCTCTAATAAGTTATCGATTTAATTCTGAAGTTACATATAGTGTCACATTTCCTTTTTTATACACTTACACAGCCCCTTTCCACTTTATATCAGGAGTTATATGCCCCCCGGAACACTTCCATTTACCATGCATCATTTCATCACTATTTTTACCAAAGCTCTCTGCCTAACTCACTCTCTTTGTCCCCAGCTCACACTCACAAAAGAGGGATAGACGTGGAAAAGATGGAGAACGACTGGATATGGAAAATTTAGAAAACCTTCTATTAGTAACAAGTATTTGTACTTTGTACATACAATTCACATTTAAAATTACTGAGAAATTTACTGCACACATTTTAATTTCACAGTAAATCTATGTAATTTAGTTTCAGTACATTGATGGTTATTTGTAATGCGGGTGTTTTTAACAAAATATGAAATTGTAAAAAAAAAAAAGATAAACGTAAGCAATTAGACTGCTACATATACACAATTTTTTAGAGGTGTCAAATGTTAAAAAGAATAAACTAATGAAGAATTGTGACAGTATATATCCTAATATAGTCTATGTCTTCATGCAGATGAATAAAAAACCTGAATACATTCTTGTGAAAGCCAGGCGATGAGCGAATAACTGTCAGCGCCTTTAATGCGTCTGATCCTTTCAAAACAAAAACATCATAGGTTAATAAGTCCATGGGCTTCACCAAACACAAAGAATTTCTCCAGTTCAGCCCTTTTTGGGTTGCATTAAACTGAAAGGTCTGTGGTTCCGACCACAACATCTCCATCAGTTTTTGCCTCACTAGCTTCCCGTTTCCCTCCATCTTTATCTTGTCTCGTTCCTGCCTCCCAACCCCACGGACCATTTTCTCTGCTTAAGTGGAGGGAGTTGTGTTCTTTCTTAACCCTCTTCTTCTTGCTCTCCACACGCACTTGGGTGATCCGAGTGGCATCCAACCGCATCCCATCTCACTGCTGCACTTGCTAATTGCCCCCTGAGAGGTGTGGGAGTGTGCAGTTGGGGGGGGGGGGGGGCTTTGCTAGAATTCACAAAATGGTGACTGCAGAAAGCATTAATAAAGATGCCCGATTAAGAAAGCTCAGCAAACAAACAACCCTGTTATTGGCGCTCTCTGCTCATATATTTTGTGTTGTGTTCTTTCTAAAATTTCATAGCTTTTACAATCCCTGTTAATAACTATCAAGTGCAACTGCATGGCAGCAAACGTATTAATAACTACAGCCGTGCTTTGCATTCATAAAACATGATTGAAATTTTTAATCACTATAAAAACTAATTCAATTCAGCAATCAAACATGCAGACTAAAGGTACCAGGGCATGCAGTTTTATTTTCTAAATTTTGAGTACGGAAAGAAATAACTTGCATTTGTTCATACAGTCATGGCAACACCGTGTTTGTACTTCATTGATGATGAAGTGTGTAAAGTCACACGCTTTTCCTGCTTTGGTTATGTCTGTCAGTTTTAGCACGATGAGGAGGAGATGGATGAAGAACAATACTCCTCTAACTAAAATCTCATGTCGGTGCTGAACACCTTAATCTTACACAGTGCAATTTGGTATCAGTTGCTATGGCAATGAGGGTGAAAAAAAAAATCACACTATTTCACCACGAGAGTAATGCAAGACAGATGCTAACAAATTATAACACACTGATGCTGATACAATATGGTGCTTAGTGATGCTGACAAAATTACTCACAAAGAATGTTTTATTCACAAAGAAATGAGCATCTGCTTTGAAAACTTAGTGATCACCATGGGACTTTTGTCTGAATTAACCACTGCTGCTTGACCTTGAAGTCAAGGGTCCATGACATTTGCAAAACATAGCACTGACAATGCACTGAACTAGTAGTTGAGCTGTCCCACACCCTCAGTATGTAGGTATTCTATGCACATTCATGTGCTACATATTGAAACATAAAAGCAGGTAAAAATTAAAAAGTTAAAAAAGATGGCCACAAAGTCTTTTACTTGCAGAGCACCACAGAAAAGGAAAAGGAAGGCTCCGCATACAGATGTAAAATACTGTTCATGGACAGAGATTTTTAACTTCAGGGCTGCCAGTTCAAGCTCAAGGAAAGTATGCTTGATACCTGAAATTGCCAAGGCAAAAAACTCAAAAAGGTGAAAGCTTTGGAAAAAGGCGTAGGCAGAGCACCATGGTAGCACAAGACATGCTGCAACTGCAAGGTCATTCTCCTAAAATAAAATCACTGACATCAAAAAACTAAATTATTAAAATCACTTGACCCCTGAGTTTGCAAAAATCTTTTGAGCACATCTACAGGTATGGCAAAGGAAAAATGAAATTAATCTGTTTAAAAAATAATTTAAAATTCTTCATTAAAATGCAAAAAAATGAAAAATGATCAAATGGCAACCATTTCTCTGACTATTGACTAGACAACACAAAGGAAACTAATATTTTTAGTGATCCAAAAAAGCTGCTGTAAAATTCTACCAACACATATAAATTTCACAGAATATCTGTGATTGGTCCACATCTCCGTTACTGTTCTGTGTTTATGTACAGATTCAGAGGATTTTATTTACAATCAGATTTTGAAAAACATTAATTTGTAGATTTAAATGAATATATGAACAAACTTTACTAAAGTCAGAGGGAAATTCCACCAAACAGTATATATCACAGATACACATGACATATGAATATACATACACAGTGAGGAAAAAAATGAGAAAAATAAGAAGGTAAACAAGTGTAGTGTATTTAAATGTAAGAGACAGCAGGCTGAAGTAATGCAAGAAAACCAAACAAATACACTGGTGAAATGCACCTACACCTAAACAGCCAAATGAATACATGTAAAATTAACTATATTGCAAATGTTAGCAAACCAGACAGGTCCCAAGGCTGGGAGACAGCAGCTGGGTTTTTCAGAAAGGAATGCTGCGGCATAGTGGACTGGGTTGTTTCTTCTGGTGAGGGGAGAGGCAACTCTTCCCCCGATGAGCTGGAACACCTCATACATTTGCCTGTGTGTTCTGAGGCCAATGATAAGGCTACTTACAACATTATATGTTACAAATAAGAAAGCACAATAAAGAACCTTTTCTTTCAACACATATAATGGACCTTTGACAGAACCTCTTTATAAAAAAAAATGCTAAATGCTTCCCTGGAAATGTTCATTTTGGCATTACTCATCAGAGACCAATTGTAGTTGCAAAAGGCTTTATGTGGGCAGTTGATCTGTATCCTACCTTACATACATAAGGTAAGCAGAAGTTTTTTTCCCACTGTTTACCATGTTTTTTAAATTGTAAAAAATGCTTTAATAAATCAGTCAAAAATACAATCGTTCAATGAGGAGTAAAGATAGAAACCAAAAGGTTGAGATCTGCTTTCCATGATGGACACCCATCAGGATGTTTGACTAGAAGTCCTGGGGCATTGTATTCTCCAGGTTCAAATGAGTCGTCACCAAAGTCTAATGAATGCTACATTCACAATGGATATCTCAGTAAACCACTGCAAACAATTAGAGATGTAAAGACAGAAGCAGATAGATGTAGAAGCAGCTAGACAGGTGACAGAACACATTTATGACAAGGGCAGAGGACCAAGCAACCACACAAGGGAGGACTGGGAAAAAAAAGTGGTTCCTTGTTTATACCGAGAGTCAATGGGAAGCTCATTGTGTTCAAATCAAAGGAGTGAACAAGTGATCAGAAGAAAAAGATGAGATAAAGTGTGACAAACAAGTAGTTACAGGGTGACCATTAGTGTTTTCGTGAGCACTGAAAGATGGATGGACTGAGTTGAATTTATACAGAAGAGAGGGCCACAGCTTAGGAAGGGGGTATAGCAAAAGCCTGCTGAGGGGCAATGTTTCAAAAGTCCACACAGTCCCCAAGAATCAGCCTTTTCATCCTGCCTAATCTTGTGACAGGCTGAAAAAGCAGCAAAATTGAAACACTGAAATGTGAAATACATGCAAGAGAGAGACTCCATCCCAATGACCAAAGATAACACCTTTTCACAGAATAAAACATCATTTCAGGTTGTTGTAACACTGAATTGCACACATTTATACAGTGTCCCTCCCCTAGAATCAGGCATTACAAATAAATTTATTTACTGGAATTAATTACAGCAATAAGCTATGTCGGTGATTTAATTCTGTAACCCCCGTGGTATTTTAAAACTGCCAAATGAGAAAACATCTAATACAAAACTTTTCTACAGCTGATGTGGTCCTTTAATGTGTTGGGACCCTAAAGAAGCACCTGACTATCCCTGTGATGCTGACCTGCCAAAAAAATCTGACAACTCACTTCCTCCAGTGAAGAAAAAAGTTGATGCAGGGCGAAAATCACTTCTTTTTCAGAGTAGCTGACTGAGTGACACATTGCTGGTGGGATGTCTTGACGAAAAGGCTTCACCATGGGCCACAGCCAACCTCATAAGATGGATTTGTCAACAGGCACAGCCTGAGTCAGGTTGCTAGGTACAGTGAAAAAATCTTTCCTCTCAAAGCAACAACAAAACATGCAAAGCAGCAACCAACCCATCTGATAGGTAAAAATGCTGTCATTCCACTTTCCAGAAACACTTTAAACTCCCATTGCACATCGGGCCCAGCAATCCCCTCTTGTTGGTCTCCCTCTTCAAGCTGACTCCCCAGACCCCCACAGTGTAGAAACTTCCTACCTGTGGTAATGGAGACCGTGTCCTTCTCCCAGGACACCACGCTGACGTACTCCTGCACAGCAGGTGGGATGAGGCACTTGAAGACAGCCACATTGCCCCGCATTGAGCGCTGGTCCGCCACTCGCACTGTGTAGGGCTCCCTGAAAACTGCAGAGAGGTGAGTTTAGTCCTGATTCAACACACAGCATTGAATTCTGCATAAATGACACAACTGTTTATTCAAATGTGTACCCTCATAATTTTCATATTTTTATTCCCAACAGTTTTCAACACATAATTGCTCCATGAAGAAACAGTTAACAAAACCAGCTCAGCTCACCATGTGATCTGAGAGCCGGTCGGACAAAAAGAAAACAGATTCCAAAGACTTATTCAGCCCTCAAATTTGATTTTCAGACAATGCTGTTTGTGTCCGAGTCCATTTGTACTTTCATTCAATGTTTTCATGAACAAACAGCTCATGCAAAGCCTGAAGAACCGTCGCCTATGCCAGAATTGATGCATAATTGCAGTGTCAGGCCCACTACTAAAGACCCCCGTTTCAAAAACCTCCATAAAAAGTGTATTCGAGATGCATGGTAAGGTGTAGAACAGCTTCGAAGAATTTGTAAGGAGCTAGAGCAATAATCTTAACCTTAATCATTTGGACAATATGAAGAGAAAACATTGGAGTTGGGATGTAGCAACCATAGTATAGATTATCTTCCATTAAATTGATGAAGGAAGCAATTCAAACAAATAAATAATAAACATTTTTAAAGTAACTAAAATATTTATGAAACTAGAAATAGTACAAATACACTAAAGACTAACTAAAACTGAACAATAATTATTTAAGAATCAAAGTTGGCACAAGTCTAAATCAGCTTTTTAAAATAATTTGATGAAAATGCTGAAATTAGAGGAAATGAAATGGTGTTCAGTCAGACGTGGCTTCTCTAGGAACCTGGACAGAACGAAACAAAATGCTCAAAGTCACCAACGTTAATTAAAATTCTACTTTCGGTAGGCATGGTTCCCAACCCTGGTCTTTACGTATTCCTTTGGATTCCAGTTTTTAATAAAGCGAACACTAACTCATTGCTCTTTAATGAAGCTGAACATGACAACAGTCAAAATATTGCTGAATACTTTAACCAGGGACTATTTTTGTGTTACAGAGCTATTTCTCTGGTGTTTTTACCAACCTATCTTACAATGTTAAGTTACTTCCAACACTTTACCTATGTGTACTCCGACAAAACTTTTGCTAGAGCAGTAAGTGCCAAGATTTGAATATAGGTCCTTCAAGTGGAAGACAGTAGGTCAGTAACCACTAATCTGTCTGCTACCCATAGCCAACTGGGTATGCACAGCAAAAACCATCATGCGGAAGAGTATGCGAGGACCTGGGTGGAAAAAGAATCGGTGTTCAAACACCTATGCATTTATCACTTTTCTCCATCACCACTTAGCATGATTTTATGGTTACAATGCAAGATACATTAGACTGCCCAAAATTTTTTGCCCATTCATATAGCAGAACAATTTAACACACATATACCCATACTGAAGGCAGTTTAGAGTCACCAACACTCCTGAAACACAACTTTTGATGAGGGAGCAAAAGCAGGGATTGCCACAACCCACATGATCATAGCAACAAACAATTTGGTTTGAAAGAATGCTTTGACCTCTTCGAACATTAATTCATTTCTATAGAGGGAAAAACTACAAAAGCTTTCAACTTCTTACAACTCCCATAACTAAGCCTTGAAGATTTTATGCACATTTATCAAAACGGTCTAACAAGGGCACTACACTCCTCCACCTTTGGTCACTCAATGGTCTGAAGTCAAAAGTTCAGAGTTTTAGCTCCAGTATGATTAAATGGGCCCTTGGTCTTGGTCTTAAATGCCTTCTCGTATTTAAGAAGACCGTCCAAATGCACACAGGCCCACACCTCTTGTTATCTCCTTACAAAAACAAGAATAAATTAAACAGGCATAAATTTGCATCACATCATCTACCATGACCATCTTCTGAACCTAAATTCTATAGGGAGCTACTCATGAAATGTGCACCTAACGTTTTTAGTTTGTTATAAAATATACTTTTGTTTACCTTGAGCCACCTAAATGATTGTAAATATAATTAATCCAGGTTCATTTGTGCACATTTAACCATGGACACAAGTTTCTGAACAAACCTCACATAAAAACTATTTACGACAAACTTTTTACTGGGAAGAGGTCACACTAGTGTTGGTTCAATTCTATGCTGACTGTGGAGGCTTATTGTGGCAGGTGACAGTCGGGGCCACACCTGGTCACACCTGGGAGCAGACCCATTAAGGAATAATGAGCACCAGGTGCAGCCAGTTAACTATAATTGAGAATCTTTCTAAGATAGGAGTTTAGCCAGAAGCAGACAGGGGTGTTGGCTGTCTTTCTTTTAATGAAGGGTTATTTATTTATTTATCTATCTATCTATCTATTTATTTATTTATCCATCCATCCATTCATTCATTCATTCATTTCACTATAAATGGTGTGAGGTTAAATGTTTTTTGGTGTCAAATATGGTTTTTCCTTGTTTAAAATATGTTGCTATGGTTTATCAATGTTTCCTGCTAAATTTAAGTTGCAGTTAATCTTTCAGGCCCTAATTTACAGATTTCTAGCACTTATTGTCAGGCTGCTTTTTTGATCTAAACACACCTACACCTCAAAATGTGTCCTTTTTTACTAATATGTATCTCCGGTGTCTCTCATCTGTGCATTTATTCTATGCTGAAAATGAGAAAATGTATTATTTAAATGCCTTATTATTTAAGACACACTTGGTTAAATTTGTAATCCTTTCAGTAATTACAATTAAACAGGCTGACTTTTTAACTGAATACTGAATTTTACTGAAATTTTCAGCTAATGCAAATTTCAAGAACTGTTCAAAATAAAAGATTGCTAAAAAAGCAGAAACAGTTCACTGGATGTTTTTTGAGAGTTGCAAGTTTAATGGTTTAGCTTAGTGCCCAAAGGTTTATTGCTTATTTGTCCAGATATTTTTTTCATAAAAGTCTGAAAACTCAGTAGAACATTTACGCTGTATTTTCTTATACTTTTAGTGTTTCATCAAAAAACCTAAAACGCACAATAGAGTGGAACAAAGTATGTTTGCAGTTAGAAAAATGTTTAAATATGTCCTTAGGTTAAACTGTGATGTGTTGTTGGGACAAATATTTTCTACCAGACTGGCACAAAATTGTTTTTCTAAACCCAGTTTTTTTTTTTTTTTTACATGGAGGTTAAAAGTTTATTCTTGTCTTGGGATTGCACGTGCTTACATAATCGCAGTGTCAACCATGAATCTATCATGGAAGATTTTTGCAGGACATTTTGTTAATGAGGATATTTAGATGTGGTTTCAAAAATGTCATTTGAGATATTTATTTACAGAACTGAAGGAAAGGTTTTAGTAGCTACATCTGAATTGTTTGTGTTTTTGTCAAAAGCATTAATAGATGAGAAAAGGTGCTAAAAAGCTACTAAACTGAATACAACAGGTACATATTAAAATTTGCTAAACCATATGGAAATGCTAGTCTTTATATGCATATTAAAATTCATTTTTAATGACCACATAGTAATTTTAATTATCATTAAACACCTGGGTATTTTCACCGGTTGCTAAGAAACAGGGCTCCTGGGTTGCTGTGACAAAAGCCCAGCTAGCATCCTAGTCATTAACAGGATTTACCACTAAGAAACTCAACGCTGTATTTAATTATTCATCAACCAATGGATGTCCTACATTAAACGAATAAATATTCGAATGGAATAAATGGGTGTATTAATAAATTAAAATATGTTTTCCTTTTTAAATAAATGGCACAAATTTAGGTGTGCTCAGCAAAACCAAATATAAAAAGCACAAATGTCCAGCAGCACATTTTGTGATGCTTTTAATAACAATAAACAGATATTTCTAAAAATAGCTCAGTAAAATGTTCGCAAGTCAAAGCAAAATTGCACTGCAGTGTACAGCATGCATTTAATATTTTTAGGTAAATATTTTTTAAACATATTTGCATAATTCAATAATATTTTACATTTTTATCAAAGCAATCTGACAGTAAATTTCCGGTATTTTCGCTAATAATCATATTACAACAAGAAAAATGTTTAAATGTGTTCATACTTTTTAATAAGAATATGTCAGCTGAAACAAACATGATGACATTAAAGACTAGAAAAAAAGGTTTATATTAATAGATTATGATGGATTGAGAACTGTTTATTGTACAGGATGCCAATCGTGTCACCAGAAACAGGACAAAATGAGAAAAATCTCATACAGGTTTTCATATGCAAGTATTGCTGGTGTGGCTTTGAAACTTTTCCATTTTTCAGTTTGCCTGGCAGCTTTTGGAAGTAAGCAGAAAGTGACCTCTGTGTTCCAGAAACATGGATTAAAGGGCATCCAAATACCTTATTTTTTCAAAAGTGTGAATTGATTGAGCCTTCAGACTGCGCTTTTAGACATAACTATACTGAGTGCATGTATTCAAAGCTTTTTGACTACTATTTATATATTTTTGAAAACCTGCAATTTCCTTGAAGAAAAGTATCCAAAGAAGGTTTCTGCAACTTGATTAATCTTTTTATTGGTAATTTAATCATATATACCCCTAAGTAAATATATATGTGTGAGGAGATCCTGCCCTACACACATCACTGAAATGGATCCCCACATCAGGCAAGTACCCAAGGAGCTGTGAGGCACTGCGTCATTGCATCCCTCTTCTATAATAATAATAATAATAATAATAATAATAATAATAATAATAATAATAATAATAATAATAATAACAGAATCATCAGCATCATAATCATTTATGTTTCTGAACAAATAAATAATATAGCAAGACTAAATGTGGTTTGACATTTAGTACTGTTTTGACCATTGATTCAATTGTTATATTTTTTAATTGATATCATCTATTCATATAAATAAAAATACATGCAACAAAGAAAGGTTCATAAACTGCTGCTCAAGTATTTGATGTTACAGTGAAAATAGCAATAAACAAAATGGCCCTTTTGCCAAGGGACTTCCTGGGCTGATCCCAACATACAAAAATTGCAACACCTACAAATAAACTAAAATGATAAGCAAAAAGCAAACATGATGGGAAGGCTATGCTAACAGATACACATGGGTTATAATACAGCTTCTGAAACTACAGACTAACAAAAACTTTCGTCCAGAAAAATGGAGACTGACAGATCAAGGAAGTACATCTGTCATTCAGTCATGCGGCCATTAAATGCAGATGCACATTTGGGTGAAGCAGCTGGAACAGCAATAACTACTGAGAACTACAGTGAAATAATAATATACTGCATTTGGTCACTGAAGAGCTCAGAATAAGAGTTCTGAGATATGATCCGGCTTGAAAAACCTCTGACCTCAAGCTTTCGTAAAAGCAAATCTCTCATGAGGGTGGAGTTGGAGTTCAAGTGGGAATGGATGGACTAGCAGGGTGGGAGGTTCATCAGAGCTGCCCTTTTAATCCAGAGCTTCACACCAGTATTATTATGAGTACTAGTGTTTGTCAGTGTGTCGGGTGATATATGAAAACAGATGTTAACAGTGGAGGGTGAACGTGGGCCTGCCTAACTGATAGAAAGGGAGGGCGGGAAAGAGAGGTTGAAGGGGCCGATGGACAGAAGGAAGATTAACAAGAGAAGGTTATCAGGAAAGCTGCAATAAAATTTGCCACATGAGTTCACTACTCTAAAATGCTTGTGTGTACTGGGATAAAATTCAGAAAACATCATCACACCACATCCAGACTGTAGCATTCAGTCATGAATTATTGTGGAAAATAACTTCAGAATGAAAAGTATGTGCAAATAAATCACACGAGCAAAATGGAAAAATGGAAATATGGTCGCTAACATGCTTCTCCTGCTCAAAATTCTACTAAATTTACTTTTTCAGGTCATTATAAAACATAGCACTCCAGTGTTCGCACTCTGTCTGAACTGAATGTGGTGTGTGAGTGTGTATCTGAGTGTGTATATGTACGCATATTTATTTCAATAGTTTTTATCTGCCGCTGTGTAATTGCGTTTGTCTTCATGTTGTCGTCTGCCTTATCGCACCTCAAACCCTCTAATGCACATATCACTTACATATTGTATTTCCCAGCATGTCTCCTCTGTGCCAGGCACCACTAAGTCTGCACACACTCTCTCCTGCTTCCCTCACCCAGCATCTGCCAACCGCCAGACAGTGGGTCCCCTGAGAGCAGACACTCTGTTCACAAGCCATCGCCATATCTGTTTGATTTAAGTTGTGGCCCTCTGGTTTTGCCAGCTTACTGGCAGGGTCTATATGGCTTCTTGCCCAAGGTCATCTCCACCAACTGTTTCCTACCAGTTAGTCTAGCACCGCTCTCCAACACAAGGTCGCTACTACCAGTAGCGTATTGTGCAGCCACTCTGTTTTGGTGTTCCATCCTGTCCATGCTGCTGCTCTTTAACATTATTGTTATTTCATCACTTTAGCATTTCCTCAATCGTTGGCGTCTCTTTTCGTTCAACACATGTCCTGGCCTCATCCCACATCCTCATCCCACCCCCCACCCCTCTGAATCCCTTTCTCTCCCTTCCCCAGAGCTCGCTTGCTCTCATCTCTCTTACCAGCCTTGACGTGGATGTTAGGGCTGCGAATCTTGCCGGCCTGATTCTCTGCAGTGCAAAAGTAGTCATTGTCGTGGATGTAGCTGTTGAAGGCAGAGGGGGAGAACGGGTACAACTGCAGTGTCCCATTGGCGTGTACATGGCGGATGTGGGGGACATCATAGATGTCATCTCCTGTAGCCAGGTACCAGCGCAAGATGGCATTGGGGGCGCCACCAGCTGGGCATGGCAGGGACACCCCCACCGAGCTAGAGAACGTCACCTTCTGCAGGGAGGCGTTCGCAAAGTACAGCCTCATCAATCCCACATCCTCGCTGTTCACTGAAAGAGAGAGACAACATCATTTCACACACAAACAAAAATCTGGGTTCTCTGAAGCAATGCATATGAATTCCACATTCATTTTTGAATACAACACTTGAAGAGAATTCAAATTCGAATGCAGAATTCAAATTTCATCTCATCCACTAATGTTTTTCTTGAAACATTGTGCTCCCCATCTCCATCTAAATGCTTGCCTGTTCTTCGTGAGACGAAAATCTTTAATGGCTCAAGTGTTTACACGTTAACAGTTTGGTTTTCTCTACCCCCGCACATTTCCATTTCTAGCAAATGAAACTCCCTTTCCCATGTGCCCTGTGATATTTTAACATGCATCTTCAACTGTCTGAACCAAGGCATGCTACACAACGGGGGCAACATCTGCAAGAATTTTTGACGAATATCTACCAGACTACTAAATTCATTTCTTTAAAAAATGCAATTAAAATATGTGTCGGACAATAAACACATAGTGGAGTAGAAGATTCCAGATTCATAAGCACTCAGTGAACACTAGGCTATTCATGGGCAATTCCCATAAGCACACAGCCTTATTACGTGCAGATCATGACATGCAACAGTTATTGCGAGTTGCTTTAAGAGCTTCCATTGTATAGCTCAAACACTGATAAAATCTTTGACAGTTTGTACTTTTGCAATTCATACGGATGCAATAATTTCACAAAGAAGCATTTAGAAAACAGTCATAAGAGGGAATGACTAAGCCATCCTTCAAATCGCCGCAACAGAGGTCTGTGTTGAAACAGAAAAAAAACAGTAATGATATGAAAAGCAAAAGAATTTGGGATCATGTTTTCTAAGCTACACAGGTAAGAAAGCAGAGATATATCCTTCTTTAACTTCCTTTGGAAATGGTGACTCTGAATTGTATGTCTGACACAGAGAGTTAAACCCATGTAATCTCTTTTCACATTTTACACACACAGCTTCCCTGGCCTGATAATCAGGGGAGCAGAGGACCACGGACTCTTTCTCCCCTGGTCAGGCAGATTAGAAGGGCTGTCCTGGGCTAGGAAACACAGTCGGGGCTAGGCTGTCAGATGATGGGAGGCAAGGCCCGGGCCCAGCAGCCTATGAAAATGAGGCCTATGGTCATTTGTGTCAGTGATATCAAAAAAAACATTATAGTAACATATGTAACATAAAAAGCAACACCTATTACTCTGACCTTCTGTGCATTATGCAATGATAGATAAGGGATGAATTGAATAATATGTTAAATCATTATTGATTCCACTATTAATAATCATTTTCATGTATGTGACAAATAAATGTCTTTGAATCTTTGAATCTTTGTATTATTGAATCAATTACTGAATGATATTGAATAATTTAATGCCTGATAAGTTATTAATTTGAGAGAAATTCTATTAGGTTGCAGCAGCCTACAATATACAAAATACGTACAGCTACGTACAAAAACAGAGTTAAGTAGATTAGCAAAGAAGTAAAGAAATGGGCCGGTTTATTTATACACGAGAGGGCAGGGTGAAGTGAGGTGGTGCACGCTGTAGTGAGATAAAAGCCATTAAGAGGTCACCAACCTCGAAGTGTGAAGACTTATTATCATAATGGCCAAAAATCTTATTTTTATAACAGAATTCAACACAAACATATGTAGTGATTACATCCAGTCCAGAGATTATGAACTGCAGAGTTTAGATGACAGCGAGTTTCCTAGCTGCTGCATTAATTCTGATGGCCAACAGCGAGAAATTTTAAGTACTGCAATATTACTGTAGCTTGATAAATCCAGGTCATTCTTTGCACCTCCCCCCTTTTTCTTTACAGCAGATTACAGATTTTGGTCCACATCATAAACCCCCCATAATAAAGGCTGAATTATGTATAATCTCACAGTAGGGGCCTGGAATAAAGTGCATATTAGAGGGCGCTTCACCCCTTAATTTACCTCTCATGAGAGTAAAACTGGACTAGTTTTCTTCTAAACTTAATACATACGTATTTACTGTATTATGTTGTTGCGTAGTTCAAAGACACAACCTTTGGCAGGACTACTTATCAGTGAGCACGGCCTTGTCTTTGCACGGTGTGTCCACATAAAAACAAGAAAACAAAAAGCTTTGCCAAAAAGCTAAAGCTTAAATTAAAATGTATTATTTTGCATGAAGTAAGGTAACTCTTCACGTGTAAATTTTCTGCTTTAGAAAGCCTCCGTTCTTGCGAACAGCAAAAAACTCAGTTGCGCTTCCATACACACGTAGCATTTTTTACACTTTAATACCGCTTTCCCCCTGCTCAAGGTTATTGGTAAAGAAGTGTCATCTACTACTTTATGAAAGCAGGAGGCCAATAATGGTATCACACAAGTAATGAAAAAACAAATTAATTTATATGTTTTCCTCTCCTTTAATTATTCCTGTATAGGTTATTAACAGCCCATCACTGCAAGCCCTCCAGCACACTTTCTATTTCATTTATTAAATATCATTTCTTTTGTGGGGGTGGTGAACCTTTGATGGAGAGTTTTAGGTGCTGCCGTCCTTCGGGTTTACATTAAGATTAACTGCTTTTTTTATTTAGGAAGCATCACTTGTGAAAGTTTTACACATTTTTAAAATTGCATGAACACATTTTGAATAGCTCTATGCCTGTGAAGCACAGTCTCTGGTTGATTGTTTGTTCTTTATACATGGCTTTGATTTTCAAGCCACAGACTTGAAAGTTGGCACATAGGTACTTCTCACCCTATGTGAGGTTTTGGCATAGTGAAGTTAATTAAATTAGAAAAGGATTACCTACTATTTTGAACATTTTAAATTTGGTGTCTGACAAGGCTTGGTAAAGCAGGAGTAGTGGCATCACATGCGGCGTATCGTAATGTTGCACGCAGCAAGTAAGAAAAGATGCTGATGGATTTTCTCACCCCTCCCCACACACACACACAGCAGCAGCACCAGACCTCACATACACTCAACCCAGACACTTTGAGATATGAGACATTAACGTACTTCCTCACTCAACCACACACAAATAGGAAGATAGCAAAGTGTGCTGATATATAATTTATTTTATATAAACAGTGATGTAGCTAGAATGTTCCAGCCCACAACTTGCTCACATACACCTTGCTCTCTCCATGTTAACTTTTTTCTTCTGCACATAATGCTGTGATTTACTTAATATAAATTCGACTTGTTCTTCACTCTTCCATCAGCAACTCCTGACTGCGTCTCTTCAAAACTTCCTATGACTGTGTTCCTCAAGGACACAACAGCATGCACTCTGCAACACATTCCCTGCATACATGCGTATGTATGCACGCGCTGTTCAACGTGATCCCTGCATGTGTGTACATGTGCGCAGGAGCCCTAGCATCCATATTCCTACATGAGTGCAACTGTTATTTGTGCTTCACAATGACCCCTGTATGCTGTGCTGCGCTGGACTGCATTTGCTACAATGTGTTTTACTACTTGGGAAAGCTAGTTTGAGGGGTTCAGATGAGCTGGGAACCATCATTTCTTTCCCCATAAGAAATAAAGGAAATAGATGTCTCCATACATGCATTTTCATGTGTCCTTTTTAAGAACCAACTACAGAAATAAATTGAGGGATGACTGTATTTGGCATTACTTTCTTAATTCTGAAACACATTGTACATCATATTTGAACTTCACATTGTCGCACGCAGCTCTAAAATGCATTCCAACAGATTCATGTAGGCATATCTTTGTAGCTAGCGTCTAAAGTAGATACACCCTTTCAGAGTCACATGGAATATAGTGACTTATAGACGTTTTTCACAGATATGTAAAGGTGTTCAGTACAAATTCATGGAGCCATCCGTCCACCCTTTGATTTTCCATAAACATTTGGTGTCACATGGTTCAAAATAAAACATCCAACCACTTAGTGTAATATAGACTAAACATTACACAGGAAAACTGGAGCACCTGGAAAGAGCAGAACTGTACCCTGGAGTACTGAGGCATCATTACTCCATGCTGAGCGACTGTGCCTCCCAAACCCATTTTCCGAAACTACTTCATTTTGCATTGAGAAATCAAGATCAATTCAAAGAGGAGATTTGTTAAAACTGCATTCAGGGGAGAAGTATTGGAGCAACCCCTCACTTGTGTACAGCTGGCAGCTATGGGCAAAGTATATCCCAGCGTCATTGAGCAGCAGATACTGCAGAGAACTCTAAGAGAAAATGGAAAGTACAGTAAGTACAGTAAGCATCCACCCACTGCACAAGCACAGCCTAATTTCTCTTATTAGAGAATTTTTATTAGAACAAAGAATGTGTTGACATTATAGGATTATAAAGGTGTGTATTTTTGGGTGTTGTAATGTCTTTCCCTAAGGACCCTACTACAAGGCACAATGATATGACCACCAGTCACCACAATGGGGGAAACTAGATCAGAAATTAGGGGAATTGATTTTTATATTAGACAGCAATGGCAAAACCCATTAGCTTTATTTTACATTTTAAGTCAACAAAAATAAAAGGGAAAACAGCAGTCAGAATACCTGCACCGGCATTTGCAACCTGTATTGAAAATTCAGAATAGTTTGGGGACTTCGTATGACACAGCATAGCAGAAACGTTTGGCTTCAGCATCCTGTGTAGCTCTGGCTGCTTCAGTACATTTGAACAATTTCAAATAAAGGTATCAAATTCTGAATTTGAGGCTAACATTTGCGGACCGAGCTCAGACATTCTGCAGTTTGCTTAAATGTTTTTTTTTGTTTTGTTTTTTGGACTAAATGTTCCGTCAGTTGTTCTTGCACAGAAAGCCTTTCTCCCTCACTAGAAGATTTGTTAAGTCCAGGTGCCATCAATGCTTCATTTGCCACACCTGTGCCCTCCTGCGTCTCAGCACAAAATGCATGCCTACACAGACAATTCTGACGCTGCAGATACCGAGATTTCTCTTTGAAGAAACGTTCAACTCAAATTAACGCAAATTTGCCGGTACCTATCAGACGGCTTTAGTTTAATGTCTACCTCTAAAAAAGTGACCCCGCTAAAATGAATCTTTTTCATGTATTTACACATAAACTTGGGATCGTGCCATCAGTTAACCAGAGGAGATTGTGAGTGACGTCCACCTACACGCCACATCGTTAGAGTAACCGGGCGAAAATGTGACAAATTCCTACGTCATCATTAATCATCCCGCAGATTAATTTTAAAAAAACGTGACCGTGTCCATCCGGCAAGATGGGGACGCGCGTGCGGGAGACCGGCGGCGGCCCCAAACCGCGACGCCCCCTGGCGTCCCCCCCCCCAAGAAGCCCGCGCACCTTCTGCTTTACTGCGGCGTCGGGGAACGCCGCTTCTCGCGGATCCCGCGCGGCGGCGCGCGCCTTGCGGGGCTCCCCTCCCGCAGGTCTCGCTCCCCGCACGCCGCAGCGCGCGAGCAGGAGCAGGAGCGCCGGAGCTCTTAGTAATTCAAATGAATTCAATTCGAATTTAAATTTAGGACAGAGAGCGGGGGAGAGAGCGCGAAACAAAGAGAATTTCATTAGGCTATACTTAGCTTGCGGCGCCCGTCGCATTTCTACCTATTTTAGCACTTTTTTTGCGCTCATTCCAAACGCTTCGCATTTCTCTCCGCAATTTCTGCTCCTTCAGTTCCCTTTAAGAGGTTGAAGCTGTCGCCTTGCAGTCATAAGGCCTGGGGTTCGAATCTCACTCCTGCTATAGCGCCTTTGATCAAGGTACTCACCCTAAAATGACGCTGTGGAAATACGCTGCCGCATATAAAGCTTAACGATGGGGCACGGCAGGTGGGGTAGTGGTTAAAGCCGCCGCCCTTGTGTTAGTGGACGTAGGGTCGAGTCCCACTTCCTGCTGCAGTGCCTTTCAGCCGAGTGCTCACACCCGACTGTATCAGTATTGTATACTCTATTCACCCGGGTGTACGACCAGGGTTCATCCTTCTTGTTTGTCATCATCCTGAGACGTTTTCACTCCGTGGTGAAAGGATGCCCCGCGCTCACGGGTGCGATACAAAACGTGAATATTATAAGGATGATGCTGCTTTGTAAAAATTCCGAGACACGCAAGCGGAGGACAGAGGACCCCCCCACCCCCCAAAGGTGGCACTAAATGCGTGACGGCCAGAGAAGAGTTGTGCGCGCATCCACGCCCGCTGCCCTGCTCAGGTGTTTCTACAGCATAGGCGTGACTGGGGAGTGGGGGGTGCCCCCCCCCGCAGTGCTCATGAAAGTCCGAGCCGCCACCGAAAAATGGTGTGTAACTGCACTCATTACTATTGCTGATATTTTTCCGCCCCCCAGGACCCGACCAGCTCTTACGCCCCTCAGCCATCGCGCCGCTGCTTAATACAAAGCACCTGCTAACGGTTCATATATTTCCATAAGAAAAAAAACCTCGCAGAAAACAGTGAAAAGGTAAATCCAGGTTTAAATCGAACTTTTCCTTTGCTCTGAACAGCACATGCATGGTAAAACAAAACGGAACTGTTCCGTATGTGGCACATCACTAGCAACAGAAATAAAGATAATAATTTTAGTCATCATCTTCACCAGCTTAGTCATCATCACAATAATAACATTGATGTTATTTTTACGTAAACCTGGTGGCGACACTCGATGGCTGCGTGCAGCCTACTTATTCGGGGCGTCATTATTTATTATCCGGTTTTATTCCAGAGAGTGTGTTTTTGTATGAACAGATACATGCAGTGATAGCAACACAATAGTACGGGCCGTTTTCCATTCTAAGGAAGGAAATTTATCTGAAATAGAAATTTAGGAAAAGCTGGGAAGAAACATACTGAGAAGGATTTTTTTAAATAAAAATGGAGCCCTTCTAGCCATTGACCTGATTTGGGGTTTTTTTTTCTGTGGACTAATTGCGCAGCTGGGAAGAGCAGGGGATTTGGAGATAAAAATGGAGAGAACCCAATTTTGCATATTTCTAGGAGGGGTGGGGTGGCGGATGAAGAGAGCCAGGGAACAGGGTGGGGTGGGGTGGGGTGGGATGGGGGAGCAGTGGTGCTAATGACCGGGGAGGAGCTGTGACATATTTATCAGAAACACATCTCTGAACCGGTGTTTTCCTCAATTCGGGGAAAAGGGCCATTTGAACGCATAGATCCGTCAACAGCCCAGCCTGAGAACGATTGCGATGTACAGTAAGAGCCACTTCTGCTTTTATGAAAAATATTTAGCTGACATTTCCATCATTATATCACTGCTACATGAACGTATTTTCAAACACGAAAAAAAAAAAAATTCGAAACAGGCTGGCAGAAACGGAAATCTGCACTGTCAGTGAAAATGAGGATCAGATCTTTATTCCTTTCTCAAGACGCGGCTGTATTATTTACTTTAAATGAGGACTGAGAGCTGAAATGTGCAGAATTAAAAATCTGAACTGAAATGTAAAAAACACAATGATGATTATTAAAATTATATTGTTATATTATTAAACGGTGGCCACCTCATTACCATTGATAACCTATTTATAACCTATTTGTCCTAACAAATATGATGCATTTATTTTTAAAAAAATGTGAAGAAAAATCTGTGGACGTCATGTTTATAACATAATCGGATTCCGATGCGAATTCATATTTTACTGCCGCCCTTTTCGTTGCATTTAATTTCCATAAAATGATGAGTCCCTCGGCTCAGTGAGGGTGGGGTGGGGGTGTATATGCGCTATAAGACCCTACCCCAGGGTTCAGGTGTGCGGCTCCTGTCCGGGTCCAGCCCCACACTTTGTGTCCACCCTTGCCGAAAGCAACATTTCTTCAAGCCAAATTATGAAAAAATTAACTTTAAGCCTTCCAACTTTAAAGCGCGGCAGTATTTACAGGTTTGCCATTTCAATTCAGTTTCCTTAAGACTTCCTTAATGCATTTTTAGTTGGAATGAAATATTTAACCATTATTTCCGATTTAAATGAATGATGGCGCCCCACGTCTATAAAATATGCATTCCTTCCATATGCTTATGCATAAATCAAACGCATTTCATCTAATATTTAATCTGACGACCATGGCAACGTCAGATTTTTGTCTTTTTAATTGAGCAGGCCTTATTCAATGATTTTCCGTGAACAAAATGCATGGGTGCAGCAAGTAAAACACCGTTTCAGTAAGTTTGTCTCCACCGTCGGATTTAGCCCGTGCCCCCCTACTTGCACCCCGGTCCACCGCCCACTCAACACACAGCATCACCACCCACAGCAGCCCTCATGATCGGGTATGCGATCAAGATGCAAAACAGCCGAGCCCGGGTGTAATGACATAAAATTTAAATCAGATAGGAGAATATATTACAAATACAGGGAATTTGTGCTGCCACATCCCAAAACAACGGTGATCGTAGAGATGGAGCAAACGATGATCATCCTGCAGTGGGAAACAGCTGTGCAGCACAAGGACATCGGATCGTGGCTCAGGCTGAACCTTTACAACATTTCATAGAGCCGACATTCGGGAAAATATGCATAACCAACAACAAATGTCCTTTCAGCTGAGTGCTTTCTCTGAGTTAAGCCACAGAGACCGGATCGTTTCAACATTAAATCAGTTTGGGGGAAACGGCAGGAAAAATCGAGGATACTTTCGTGCACATATTTTTTAATACATATGTGACACAGCTGAAGAAACTTCCATTCTAAACCAAATTCATTTACCTAGCCCCTCCCCCATTAAAACATAATCTGCATTGGATATTATATAATATAGCATCTCTATGCAATTTTTTCACGTTGTTCTGACTTCTGCACATTAACAAATGCGGTCGTGTTTCATTTTAAGCGTACAAACATGTTGAAAGGTAAATAGAAACAAAAAAATATTCGAAAAGATCTACCTCAGCAGCCTTACTAATGAGTTACCCCCCCTCCTCACACACACACACACCCGCACCCCAAATATTAATACATATTTCCAGGTCTCATACCTGCTATGAAATTTAACAAACATGCTTATTTGGAAATTGTCTCATTTGGAGAGCTGAGTGACACCAACAGCCGTGTCAGTAGAAAAAGCGCAAAATCCACGACGGGGATTTGTGCTCAGTCTGTGTATCCGCAGCTCGCCTTCGTCCTTGTCATTTTTGCATATTCATAACTAACATAAAGCATAATTTGGATATAATATTTTGGATGAGTGAACAGGGACGCACATCCCATGGGGAAAAATGCACATTATGCAGTATCCTGCGCGAATGAAAACAAAAAAAGTGTTTGGATTATATATTAAAAAATATAAATTTGCATGTTATGCCGTGAATATCATATTTCTGTGAAATTAATTCGAGCGGTCATAGATTTTTTTCCCCTGATGCTAGACAGTTATCTCTATGAACATTTAAAAAAACATATCTACACTTTGGAAATTCATTTCTGCTTACGTCTTATAATCGCACTTCAGACACACGCTTCAAAGTAAAAGCGTTAATTTTTTTGGCATTATTATTAGATGTGTAAAATATTTCACGTACCTTCTTGAAAAGAATACAGCAGGAAAAAAGTTACCAGCCACATGCCATAAAGAGCAGGGGTGTTTCTCAGGAGTGCGGTGCGGTGCGGACGAGCAGCAGCGCGCCCTGTTCGGCCAGGCGGCGGGCGGCGGGCAGCAGGCAGCAGGCAGGGCTCCGCGCTCCAGTGATGGCGACGCTCCCCGGCTCTCTGTGCGTCTCCAGCCCCGCGTCCAGCCCAACTAACACCAATGAGTGTGCGGGACTGAGTCCCGCCTCTGCCCCCGCTCGCGCTCCCGGACCCTCCTCCTTTGGCGGGACACTCGTCCGCAGGCGCGCCTCCTTCTGTATTCCAGAGAGCCGCAGCAGAGAGGAGGAGACCCCGCCGAGCTCCAGGAAGAGGGAAAAACCATTGTCAAGCACACTGGCTTACACGTTGGCGCACACTGAGCCACACTGTCTCACACCGAGTCACAGTGGCGCACACCGGGTCACACCGAGACACACCGGCTCACACTGGGTCGCACTGTTTCACACCGAGTCACAATGGCACACACTGGGTCACACTGAGTCACACTCACACACACTGGGTCACACTGAGTCACACTCACACACATTGGGTCACACTGTTTCACACCGAGTCAACCTGGCACACACTGGGTCACAATGAGTCACGCTGAGTCATCCTGGCACACACTGAGTTACACTGGGTCACATTGGCTCACACTGGGTCACATTGGCACACACTGGGTCACACTGAGTCACACTGATTCACACCGAGTCACACTGGATCACACTGGCTCATACTGCATCACACTGAGTCACACAGGCACACACTGGGTCACACTGGGTCACACTGAGTCACACTGGCTCACACTTGCACACACTGAGTCACACTGATTCACACCAAGTCACACCGAGTCACAGTGGCGCACACTGAGTTACACTGGCACACTGGCACATGCTGGGTAGCACTCTGTCACACTGGTTCACACTGGCACACACTAAGTCACACTGGTACACACTGGGTCACACTGGCACACTGAGTCACACTGGCTCACACTGGCACATACTGAATCACACTGATTCACACCGAGTCACACTGAGTCACACTGGATCACACTGGGTCACACTGATTTACACTGGTTCACACTGGCACACACTAAGTCACACTGGCACACTGGCACACACTGGGACACATTGAGTCAACCTGGCACACACTGAGTTACACTGGCACACTGGCACATACTGGGTAGCACTCTGTCACACTGGGTCACACTGATTTACACTGGTTCACACTGGCACACACTAAGTAACAATGAGTCACACTGGCACACACTGGGTAGCACCGATTCACACTGGCTCACATTGGGTCACACTGAATCAGACTGGCACACGCTGGGTCATACTGGCTTATTCTGAGTCACACTGGGTCACACATGTCACACTTTGGTCATTTTACATCAATATAGTCAGACTGAAGTAAACGGTTGCTTTTTTCTCTTGAAAATAAAATGGAAAATGGCCTGGAGAGTTGGGTAGTTATTGGTCTTCAGACCCCTCAAGCTTTATTTTTTTCCCTTTCTTTACAGTCTGCTGTTCTTCTGTTTTCATTTCCTCCATTGCCAGCTGGTTCTTCTAAACATTGAACTGTATCTGTGGCCTTAACAATGGAAAATCTTTACTGCGCCACTCGCTTGTCTGCTTTAACCTCCCTTGAGGCTTTGTTAGGCGCTCTGTACTTTGGTGGTGAGAGCAGAGCTACTCTACATTCAAATAGAGTTAACTGAACCAAATTGAAAATAAAATATTGGTAACAGAAGCCACTGAATTTTAGACACATTTTAATATCATTGTTTAAGTCAGTAGATCACAATTATTTTCCATACTGAAGATTCATTTAAATTTTCAATGTAGAAATAAAGTTGAAATAAAGTTTGCAAGCTAAGGTAAGGTTATAATGTATATTAAACATCTATGGATATACACTGTGAATGTACAATCTAATAGCTGAAATAATGGAAAAAATATCATTTTCAACACATTAATTGTTAGCTATTATTAATATCTGCTGCTGTCCAGTGCTGAACTGTGCAGCTGAGGAGCAGTACGTGGGAGGTCAAGCTGGTCCAGGGCCGTTTTCTGTGAAAGAGGAAGGATGTTGAAGCCTTGTCCACATTGTGCTCCTCCCTTGGTCCTTGAGGAGAACAGAAGTTCAGAGCAGAGCTTTGGTCCTCAAAGTCTTTCTTGGTTTTCCTTCTCTTTGATTTTTTTCCCTCTTGGCCTGTGCCATTATGATTTTAAATGTTTAAAGTTGTAGCTTTTGCAAGCAATCTGCCAAACGGGTTTTTAACTATGTTGCCCCTTTCAGACTTGGGCAGCTGTCTTGTGTTCCTTTAGAAAGTCTCATTTTGTTGAGCACCAGAGCCCACACATTATCACAAAACTTTTTATGATTCGCACATTTGGCATTTTTTCCTTTTCATCACTTGTTTCTATTCTTTGACCTCCAACATAAATTAAGTTATGTATGGAAGTTTGGAAAAGCATTATATGATTCATTTCATCGCAAGCAGGAGACTCATGTAGTAACTATGGATGACAGGAATGGAAGGAGTTCCTCTTCCCATGGATGTTAATGTGTTTCTGACAGTCATTGCTTGTCAGCTTTTCCAGTTCTGTTCCAACCATCTTCACCACTAAATCATCAGTGACTCACCTTATCCGTCTACGCCATCATCCACAAGTCACCTTCAGCAATCCACACTAACAACCATCGCGAAATGTTAAATAATGCTAAATGATGTTGCACTTATTTACTATGGAAGTATAGCAAAGAATTATTTACAGCTTATAATTAAAAAACAATTCTTTTACCACAAATGTTAATTGTACAAATCTGAATGATGCCAAAAAATGCACATCTTCTTCTTTATCTTTCGGCTGCTCCCGTTAGGGGTCGCCACAGCGGATCAACTATGCCAAAAAAAAGCATATATTGTTAAATTATTCTAACAGGAGAACAAAATTTGTTTGCAGTGCAATACTATAGTAAAGCTGTTGGAATTTGATATTTTATTAGTCTTATAGTTTTTTGGGGGGGATTTGTTGCAAAAACTGGATTTTATATACATATATAAAACATATTTTGGGGGTTGGGAATAACTTTGAATTTTTACTCTTTTAAATTTTACTTTTGCTAGACAAAAGTGTCACTGGAAAAACTAATTTTGTTCACTCTGGGCATAAGCTTTAAAAGACAATAAAAATGTAGGATTATGCCAGTTGTATAGATGTACTATCAAAAAGTGGTAAGCTGTAAATTATGTTGAGAGATACCATGTATTTGGTCATATTTTACACTCCAGCAGTTGTCACTTATTCACTGTCAATAGCAGTTTGTCCAGTGGAGTTTCATGGTGGCCCAGAACCTATCCAAGTCTGAGACAGGATGCGCTCACACACACTTGTCTGTTCAGAGCAATTTAGACATCTATGCAGTCCCAGGGAGGGTAGGCAAAGTCTGTACAGACTGAGACCAAGGTCTCCCTTCTCCCTGCCAAAATAGAATGGTCATGATTTTATTTTTCTTTCTCTTATAGTCTTCTTTGTACCCTATTCGTTTTTGTCCTTAATTTTTGCATCACTCTGGGGTTGTCATACACAGTAGTTCCCCCCTGTACTGTAACATCTGTAATTCAGATGTTTTAGCGTCGCATGCCTACAGTGGAAGCATCTGAAACAGCGCTGTAGTGACAACTAGTGGTCATAATCGGCACAGACCTGGAAATTTCTAATAAAATAAGAGAAAGGCGTCATTTCTACGTAACGCAAAATTTGACTGACAATTGCTGGCTAAACAATGACACAAGTTTATGTCAAAAGGAGCATATATTGATCCTTGATTAAATTAAAAGCTCCTAATGTGCAATTTTAAGGTAGTGTTTGGAACAAAAGTCAAGCAGGAGTGGTGTGTCAGACAGATGTATGGTGTGGATTTTCTGGATTTTTAATAGAAAGGTGTAGTAAAATTGACAAAACAAATATGCAAGCAGCCTTTATGCAAAACAAACAACTCTTAAGTCTGGAAATTTAATTAAATATTTTTCTTTTTCCTTTTTTGTCTAAAAAATTGGGAACAAAAGGAAATTACTCAACCCCACTGTCACCACATTGATTTATCTATGTACTTTGTGTGCATTTTATAACACAACATTTTAATATTTATTATTAAATATTCTCTTATTGTGCTGCTTTGGTTTGATTTGCCAAAATATGCAGCAAAGGTCTTCTTTGAAATCAAATGTTTTGGTAGAGCTGTTGGAACAGACTATGAGCAAGAAATACAAATCAAACATTGCAAATCATTATCTGGTGGAGATGAGTGCAAGAAAACCCAGACGTTTTAGTAAACAGTTTTTGTGGTGGAGCCTTCAGGTGTATTTTTAGTGACATATTTTGGCAGGCCTGACTGTATTTAATGTGGTGAGAAGAGCAAACCCAGTAAACTCATGAGGAAAGTAGGTTCTGTCATAGGGTCAGAGCCCTGATCTGGTGGACCCCATGACAGAGGTCAGGATGAAGAGGAAGGTACAGTCCATCATGGAGAAAGGCTCACATGCTGTAAATGAAGTGATCACCATGAGCTCTTTTATCCACATGGTTGTTGAACTTAGATGCTCTAAAAAGTGCTTCTGGGGGTTTTTCTTACCAGCAGCCATCCACCTCCACAATACCACACCAGGACACACTGATGTTCATTGTTACATTTATGCCACATCTACTGCTTAGTGTTCAAGCCAAAAAGTTTTACTTTAGTCTGATCAGCCCACAAGACCTTTTGCTACATCTTTACAGCATCTTCCAAGTGATGTTTTGCGAATTCTTTACAGGCAAGGACATGTTTTTTTTTTTGGTCAGAGGTTCTTCTTTGCCACTGTTTAATAAAGGTCCTTTTTGTGCAATGCCATGGAGATTGTTGAGGCATGAACCTCAATTCCAGTTGCAGTCAGAGTGACAACTGGCATCACAGCAGCCTCAACAAGTGCCATTCTTGTTCAGCATTTAGGTTTAGAGAGGTGGTCCGAACTAGGTGGTGTGGCTGTAGTTTTGTATTTTTTCCCCACTTTCATTTGATGGGTAGCACTGAGCTCCTGAGGTCACTGTGTTCTGTTTGGTGCCTTTCAGACGGTTTTGTTTGCTTCCCCAGATCTATGCTTTTCTATAATTGTACTTTTAAATTGTTATGAATGCAGTTTTGTCTTCATTTTGATTTGCTTTGTGGAAAATCTGTACCATACTGTTGGACTTGAGTGAGAGAGAGGGTATTTGTTTTCAAAAAGTTGCAATTTCCTACATAGGTGGAGACCATAAACAAACTGGGTGAGTTGGTAATATAATACATTGGGTCTGTGCAAAGCTAGTTTCACATTTTAAAAGGGAATGAATGCTTTTTAAATTTTGTAATTTAGATTTTTACTTTTTAGCAAATATTGTACATTTAGAATCTGAGACAACAAAACTGTGAAAATAGTTTTGGGGGCTGAATACTTTTTCAATGCACTCTGTATGTGTTTTGCTGCCAATATTACACATCCAAGGCTGTATGGAAGTATAGTGCGATGTAACATTAATCGTACAAAGTTAGGTGTGAATGATTTGACAGTATAAAAAAGTACAAAGCAAATGCAACAGTAACAGAGCGATACTGCAAAACAAACACAAAGATGACAATTACAAAAACAAAATGTAACTGAACAAGCTAATCTTACAACTGAAAAACAAAAAAAGGGTGTAAAGTCCAAAATAAAGTCTTTCACTGCCTAACTGCACTGCACTATACCAGTCACAAAAGAACAAAACAAAACAACATTGCAAAGTCACAGGATTCTCCTACAAAGTGTCACCCAGGAAGAGCTTACTTGTTCTTGGAAAATCTCACCTCTTCAGGTAATCCACCCGATTGCCAATTTTTTGCAAGTTCCTGGGTCAATAATTTCAGACAGGTGTCTGGTCCATTCACAACCAGGTTGGGGGGAGTGATGCATAAACTGAAAAAGGTTTGCATCTTTAAGAAGTCATAACTCAAACCTGTATACCATGACATAGTGGTGCCAGAATTGGCAAAAAGGTCTGATCAAATTTAAGGCTGAAAAGCTGCAGAAATACAACAAAGCAGGCAAGGGAGCAAATACTCAATCACAGCTTTGTAGGCGCTATTAAAATCTTTCTTCAAACCGAAGGTAGACATGTTTACTGCTGCCAATTTGCTTGCTATTTATGCTAGTGTTTAGCAAGCTGTACTGCATTCTTCCCCTTTACCACTGTATGAGCAAACTGAAAGAAATCCCATTTATCATTCCTGAGTACAGGTTGGGTTTTGTATTGTGAGCTAACAGAACTGTTTGCTCTGCTTGCTATGATGGTTTATCTGCTATAATTCTATATTTCTGCCCGGCCAAAAAAAAAAAGGTCACACAAAAATATTTTGTTGCACCGCCTTTAGCTTCGATTACAGCACACATTCACCATGGTATCATTTCGAGAAGCTTATGCGATGTCACAACATTTACTTTTGTCCAGAGTTGCATTAATTTTTTGCCATGATCTTGTACTGATGATGTGCAAGTCAGACCACTGTGTAAAGTCTTCTCCAGCAAAAAATCCCAAAGATTCTCAATGGGGTTAAGGTCTGGACTCTGTGGTGGCCAATCCATGTGTGAAAATGATGTCTCATGCTCCCTGAAGCACTCTTTCCACAATTTGAGCCTGATGAATCCTGGAAATCTTGGAATATGCCAATGCCATCAGGGAAGAAAAAATCCATTGATGGAAAAACCTGGTAATTCAGTATATTCAGGTAGTCAGCTGACCTCATTTTTTGGGCACATAACATTGCTGACCTAGACCTGACCAACTGAAGCAACCCCAGATCATAACACTAAGTCCAGGTGCGAATGCTCTTCATCGATTACAGCTCAGCATTCAACACCATCATGCCCTCTAAGCTGGTTGCCAAGCTCAGGAACCTAGGACTTAACCCGGCTCTGCGCGGTTGGGTCATGGACTTCCTGACAGGCAGGCCCCAGGTGGTGAGATTGGGGAACATCATCTCCTCGGTGCTGGCTCTCAGTACGGGGACCCCCCAGGGCTGCGTGCTCAGCCTCCTGCTGTACTCCCTGTTCACGCACGACTGCGTCGCCTCACTCAGCTCCAACATCATAGTCAAGTTTGCTGACGGCACCACGGTCATCGGCCTGATCACTGACAACGATGAACAGGCCTATAGAGAGGAGGTGAGAACCCTGACCTCATGGTGTCAGGACAATGACCTCCACCTCAACGTCAGCAAAACAAAGGAGCTGATTGTGGACTTCAGGAGACAGCAGGGGAATGGCCATGCACCCATCTCTATAGCCGGCGCCCCAGTGGAGAGAGTGAACAGCTTCAGGTTCCTCGGCGTTACCATCACTGAGGACCTGTCCTGGTCACGGCACGCCAGCGTCGTCATTAAGACGGCAACACAACGCCTCTTCCTCCTCCGTCGGCTGAGCAGGTTCAGCATGGACAACAGGATACTTGTCAACTTCTACAAATCTACGATCGAAAGTATCCTGACTGGCTGTTTCACGGCCTGGTATGGCAGCTGTAGTGTGTCAGACCGTAAAGCTCTGCAAAGAGTGGTCAAGACAGCACAGACCATCACCAGGACTGATCTGCTAGCCCTGCAGGACCTCCACACCCAGCGCTGCAAGAAGAAGGCACTTACCATCCAGAGGGACAGCAGTCACCCCAGCCACAAACTATTCTCCTTGCTCCCATCCGGAAGACGCTTTAGAAGCATTCAGACAAGGACGAAACGATTCCGGAACAGTTTTTTCCCCCACACCGTAAGACTGCTAAACCACTGACCCCTCCCTGGGCAGTGGAAGAGTCGATCGGGGTCTGTCTGTCTATCTGTCTATCTGTATGCCTGCCCCACCCATTGTGGAAACCCGTCTGGTTCACCCATCTCTGGTGCTTTTTGTTGTTGTAGGTTTAGTCTGTAGTTGTAGGTTTGGTTGCTGTGTGCTGTTGGTTTGGCTGCTGTGTCTTCTCCCCCCCCGCCAATCCCTGATGTATATCCGTTTCCCCACATACCTATCCCTATTTACTAACCGTTTGTTGTGCTCTTTATTTATTACTTCTCTATTTATTATTATTTATTGTTCTCTTGTCCTGACTATACGTATTTATGTCCATATTTGCACCAAGGATGCCTGGAAACAAAACTTTTCATGGGGACAACACTGCTATGCTGTGTTGTTCACCCATGACAAATAAACCTTTGAATCTTGAATCTTGAATCCAGGTGGTGACTTTTTTTGGCCGGGCAGTGTATTTTTCCATGCAAATTGGCAAGAAGATCCCAAAATAAATATTTTGCCCTTAGCTCAAGAGAAAGAAAATTACAAATCACTTTCTGATCAAGAAAATTGTTATGTGACCAGAAGTTTTAGTTAAAGTCACCTTGGTGACTTTAAGCACTTTGCAAAATGAGGCAGTGGTTCTTCATCTCAGCTGTTTTGTAGCCATGTACCAACTCAGAAGCATCACTGAGAAATCTCCAGCCCTGTTAGGATATGGAATTCTAAAGAAAAAAGCATTGAATAAAGTACTGAAAAAATCTGAAAAGGCAAAGGAAAGGCTTAGATTTTATTTTTGTTATTTAAAACTTGATTTAAGAAAAACATTGTGGAGGGTTAGTGAAGCAAAAACATTTTGATGTCTGTTTTTCTTTCTCAGCAATTTGTCAGTAATTGTTCTGATATTCTGGGCTTCTCATTCAAAACCATGTTTATAAGGCAGAAGGTTAGCATGTTTGTGAATTTTTTAATGCGTTCTATCATTTCAAAAATATATTTTCATATATTATTTTAGTCATTTAAATTAATTTTAGCTGTTTATGACAATGAACTTTACACGCAGAGCTTGAGGAACATATTATTGGAGGGAAGTGTGTAGATATTAAGTTCAGGGCTAACTATTCATGCCAGTATCCATAGTGAATTGTTTTCATTTACAGAATTGTTTTCTAGAAACTATAACTATAACTATAACTAGGGTTGTATTTAATGTTCATCACTGCATTAAATACAACAAAGAAAATCCTTAAATATGTATATTTTTCTTGTGTTTTAGTCTGTGGTTGTAATGTTGAGTATTGGGTAAAATGCATTGTAACTTTGTAGAGCATCAAAGCTGAGTTCTTTCAGTCACAAAACTGAAATATTTAACACCGTGGCAGTGTTGGAGTCATAACTGAGGCCTCTGGAGACAGCAATTATAAAACTCTTGAATTTGTATAATTTGTGACCATGTGAATATGAATTGTCCAAATATGCATCCCTTTTTTTAGATACAGAATAATGTAAAATTAAGCATTAATATACTGTATATACCCATGAATATAAATAACTGTCCTTGTTCACTGAAGACAGAGGAGCGTGTTCTTCTTAAGAAGCTCCATGCAGAAGTCTAGTTGTTTCAGTACTGGCCACAGATGATGGGCTTCCTGTCTTGGTATGTAGGCTCCTGGTAAAACCAAAGGGAAATAAGGTTTTAACTGAAGATGACATTCTGTAAGACTTAATAACTACTACCTAAGTTCAGCTGAATTACTTTTGATATACTGTATACTAAAACATCATCAAAATATTATTTAACACATCAGCTACATTATTGCACACTCATGATCAAGTTAGTTTTATAAGTGAAAAAACGTATAAAACTGTACCTTGACTTTTAAAGGTTGTTTAGGTTCACATTCCTGTAATGAGTAAAAAGACACATTTCAAATAGTGACCAATGAAATTTCATGCAGTTTCTGTGTGTGTGTGTGTGCGCGCGCGCGCGTGTGTGTGAACGCTTTGGTTAGTTTCATACTTTGCTGGTGCTTTCTTCCCACACCTGAGTTTTCTACCTAAACCAAACACAGAAGCAGAGATAAAAATCAGCAAGCCACCAGGAAAAGTAAAAGAAATGTTCACACGATGTGAGTGATATATTTGCTGACAAGGGCAAGGGTTAATGAAAGCGACTCAGTGTAATAAGTGACATTACTGACTTTTTAATGCTCTTTTGCAACAGAACAATACAAAATCTGTTTATGATGGTGAGCAAAAATTTCTGTTTTGAAGATGGGCAGGTGTTAGAACGTAGGTGGGATTACTTGAGGGATTAAGCTGGTAATTCAGCTGTGAATAGTGTTGACTTGTGCATCACTTCATGAATGTATTTAAACAATAGAAGAGAAACCACCAGATTAATGATTTGCATTTAGTCTTTAGTCTGGACACCTTAACTGGGACAGAACATCTTAACTCATGTTTGGTTTGCAATTCCTGATTTATTTTTGCCTCCTAAATTAAAATCAGTGAAACATGGCCACCAGTATTGTTTTGGTTCAGGTAAAACCTTGGACATAGCTACAGTAAATTAAACAACTACTTTTAATAACTTTGAGTTACATTAGAGTCAAAGCAGTTATTTTACATTTGTGAGTAAACAACTTTAGGAAAATGTTCGTAATAATATTGAATTATATTAATATATCAAACATTTCAATATTCACAGTAATATTCAGCTCAGATACTCATAACCCCGGTTGCAGGTATAGTGCTATTTGTCGTAGTGCTACCTTCCTTTCGAAAATAACATTAATACGTAAATCACATGGCTAGTTTGCATGTGGAGGGAAAAAATCACAAAAATACAAACAATATAAAAAAAAAGTCAGCGCTATTTTGCTGTTTCCTTTTTTTAAAAATTAAGTTCACCAAGGCCACTTACTGAAGATGATGGCAATGCCAAGGCAGAAAAGAACCGCTGCTAAAATCAGCCCTCCTTTCCGTATCAGCTCGTAGTCTGACAGAAAGCCAAAGAAAATTATTTGTACATCTGCACATTTAATTTTTTTTTTTTTTTTTTTGCATATAATCGCATGCATCAGCACACAAATACCACGATGAAATCTGTCACACACTAGCACATGCCAAAAAAATTATGGTCGGAGTTACTGTTTATGCTAAAACTACAAAACATGTTGCACAAGATTGGTTCATGAAATGAGTTCTCCACTTAGTCTCAAGTCCAGTTTAAATCACATTATTCATCACTTGTGACAACATGAACTTAAATATTAATGACTTGAATTTGGGCTCAGGCTTACAGTTTAATAGATGCATCTGGGTTTTTACTTTACGTCCAAATATGGCTGGAAAATTATTGGTTTGACATATTCACATTTTTCCATTTTGAAGTGTATGTTCAGATGAAATGATCATTTCAAATTTTATGTGGATTTGATACCATCAGCTTGTAATGTCTGAATTGTTTACAGCTGTGTGTTCATGTGTAAAAAGCTAACTTGCTGAAAATGTGGACAGCTCTGGACATCTTATAGATCAGTAGTCTGTACTGCATCACAAAATAGGAAATGGAAAGTTACGAAACCAAGCCACACCTCAGCACAGTAATAATGATAGGTTTCCATATGAACTAAATATAGACCTACAGAGTTCACCTAACGTCTGATTTAAGTGGGAATTCAGTACAAAAGGCACAATGTTCATAATTTCAACTAATCAGCAGACGCATACACTGTATGGCCAAAAGTACGTAGACACCTGACCATCATACGCATATGTGCTTGCTGAACATCTCATTCCAAACTCATGAGCATTAATATGGAGTTGTTCTCCCCTTGCATGCTATTCATTCTTCTGTCAAGGCTTTCCAGCAGATTTTGGAGCACGACTGTGGGAATTTGCACCCATTGAGCCACAAGAGCATCAGTGAGGTCAGGCACTAATGTTAGGTGAGAAGGCCCAGCTTGCGATTAGTACAGTATTCCAGTTCTTCCCAAATGTGTTCAGTGGCATTGAGGCAAGGGCTCTGTGCAGTCACTCAAGTTCTTCCATACCAACCTGGGCAAAAAATGTGTTTATGGAGTTCGCTTTGTGCATCAGGGAGGCACAGTCATGCTGGAGCAGGATAGGAGCTTCTTCTTCCCCAAACTGTGGTCACAAATCTAGAAGCACACAGTTGTCTAGAATGTGTTTGTCTGCTGTGTGGGTGTGGCTGGAACAGTCCAACTCAGTCACTAGATGGGGGGGTCCACATACTTTTGACCATATAGTTTGTATATCTTTATTTTTTCCTGGTATTCCTTTGAAGACTTTCGAGTATTCAGTCTGCCACTAGCATAAACAATTTGTTTTCTTGTTAGCTTATCGGCACACAATGAGCTGATTATAGTTTGTCTTCAATGGGTAAATGAGTTTTCCTCTAAAAAATGTTTTTGGACTGTGGGAGGAAACCAGAGCAAATATACAGAAACATGGGGTGAACATTCGAACTCAGCACAAACCGAACTGGACTCAAACCCACATCCACATAGACCAGGCGCTGTGAGGCGGTAGTGCGCCCTGTTACGTTTCTGTACTGCAGATCTTAGTTCTTTAGTATGGTATTAGTTATTTGAGTACTAGTTTAAGGTTTTTATAAGTAATTATAATCTTTACTTGAAAAAGGATTTGAATTCTGAAATAACAAAGTGCAAAATACAGTCTGCTATACACTGTAGTTTTATGGCCACTGCTTAACATGATACTTTTACAAAGCAAAAGAATGACACCAGATCTCTTTGTGTGTCTTTCATTTAATTGTGGGAACTGATGAAGTGCCAAAAGGACCGCACATTTCCACCACCTTTGTTGTTCAAAGAACTTAAGACTTAACAAATTAAAAACCTCCCAGCATCCCACTATTCACGGACCTGTTTGAAAGGATTTATGCAGGTATAGAGCAGCCCGGCCCTTAATCACTTATTTCATACATTGACTGAAAATGGTTTGTATTATCGTTTCTATTATTTTCTATTATTTCTATTATTTTATCGACCTTGCATACACACGTACACAAAGTTTTCAAATTCAAACAGTTTTTTTTTTATTGTGCACCCGTTTTATTGTTTTTATGGAGGTGGGCATTTTGTAATTTTCAGTTGTCAGGCAACTTAATAGCAATTCCTGAAAAGTTAAGACTTACTGTAGGTGAAGTCATCATCTTCAAATTCAGTCATCTCTAAAATGAGGGGAGAAATGGAAAAATAACTTAAGAGCTAGAATAATGCATAAAGAGGGAAGAAAATAGTAACACAGTATGTGTGAAAAGTAAAGCTTTTTCCAATTACTAGTCAATAATTTACACTATTTTACATTCATACTGGTAGTAGTAGTTAGTAGGATGAATAATAATAATAATAATAATAATAATAATAATAATAATAATAATAATAATGTAAAACAGAAAGAATAAAACATACATAAATAATACATAAATCTCTTTGAATCTTTGAACATACATACATACATATATACATAAATGATGGCTCCATAACTTACTTCCACTGATATTTGCAGCGTATGCTGAGGTCTAAGTCTTCCTGTATCCTGCAGTGCTGTCTCTTCTGCACACCAGTTCACTGGTGTGTGCTGTTCCTTTGCCACGCCAGCCACATGCCCCTCTACACTTCACTTTCCTCTGCTCCACCTTCATGTTCTTCTGCATGACCATCATGTGACTAAGAGTGTTTTTGCCCTGTGGTCAGACAGCTTCAGGAGGCAGGTGTGCAGCCTTGTGTCCTCTGGTCACCTGACAAATTTGGCCAAAAATGCAGAATGTGGTGCAGTCAAATCATGCGGGAAAGTTTTCCATCAGTAAGGTACACTTTTCACTACATTTGTTAAAACTTTTCTCTTTTTTTCTTTTTTTTTTACTTTGTTCACTTGTTGGCATTCCAATTCACAAAAATGACAGAAAAAATAAATATAATTTCTCTAAAAGCAAAAATTTAAAAGCACAGACAATCTTACTTTTATGTCAAAATAATTTAACAATAAGAATATTTAGACTGAGTACAAGTAATTTAAAATTTCAGATTTATGAATAGATTGCATCACAAATTATCAGCATTTTTTAAAAAGTTACACTAATAAATGACAGAAAGCACAAGTTCTGTGCCAATGGCTGGTTAAGCTTTAATCGAGTATCTAGTGGGGGTCACTTGAAGGAGCTCTTGATCTTTCCCTCTGGAGAAAACTGTTGAGTGGAAAAACACATTTGATTAAAACATCTGTTTGCGTTCTATCCACCCGTCCATTTGTTATCATTAATACCCATAAAATGTTACTTTTCAACATGTAGAATGTCTTGAAATGCTAAATAATTATAATACTAAATAATAGTATATATTGTCATAGATGCAGATCAGCCAGAAAACTGGCTTTAGTGTCATATTTACAGTATGTCAAATGTGTGGTAAAATCATTAAAAAGTTACTACTTTTTTGTCTACATTTACTTACCCATAAAGGCCAGCAGTAGCTGAAAAGGAAATTTTGATCAAAGTGATAAACGAATGAAACATTTCAACAGTGTTTGCATTTTGTACAAAGAGATCAATGTAAAGCAAAGGACTGAAAAATGAAGGAGTGCCTCTGCAGCCATGCTGAGAAGTGACATCTTCATCAGCGATTCTGGTTGGGTTCTTTCACAGCGATGTTAGAGAAGAACTGATAATATGCTCTTTACATAGTTAGCTGCGGTTCTCTGAAGCACTTAACTGCTACTTTCTGTTATGGTTCATTCTCATAAATTCAACCCTTTTATAAATTACTGTGGATTTCAAAAAGAATTTCATTACTCTGGAGGCAGCATGATGGGGCAACGGGCAGTGTTGGCGCTCGGCAGTACCTGGGCTGTGCAGTCATGTGTAGATTTCATGCCCATTCAATCTGCATGCAGTATGCATGTTCTTCTCATGGTCTCTGAGGTGTCCTCAGAGGTTTCAGGTGGACTGGTGACACTAAATTCTCTGTCGTGATTGTATGTGATGTTTCTGTGAATTTGATGGCCTCACATCCCATCCCAGTGTACTCCATCTCGCCAGGGCCCTGTACAAATTCTTAATTATTCAGATCTACAAGGTTTGCAGTTAAATGCTTTTGTTCTGCAACAGAAATTGGTCATCATGAGGAAGCAAATGCTGGCTGGAAAACTGGAACACATTTGCATTTCACTGAAGAAAAGAGCATGTGAATCTTCCAGTGAGTAAAACATACATTTATAATGCATTTATAATGTCCGAAAAGCAGTGAGGTGCGGTGTATAGAATATCTAACCCACATGCAACACTGACCAGCAGTACTGACCCTAACAGCTTATTGACAGGCAAGATGTTCCCATATGCATTGTGGAGTCCAAAGTTTCACTCCATTTTCTGTTCATGTCTTTTAAATTTCAGTACTTTTCTGTCTCATTTATGAAAAATCTGTTCCAAAATTCCCAACACTGGCAGTTTTTACATAAAATGTGCAAGTTATGATCCTATGAATTTAGATTCTTTTTTTTACAGCCTGCCACCAGAGCACTGAATTTGTTTAAATTGTTCTGGAAATGAAACATTTAAGTTACTGCTTTATGAATTTAAGATAAACTTAGAGAGAAGATAAATAATGTTTTTAACACTTTAGCATTAGAGCATGTTTAAAAAGAGCTGTTAGGGTTACATACATACATAAAGATTAAAACATTGGATAATTTATTTTAAATACATGCAAACTATTGTTGATCTGAGGTTCTGAGGTATGTCATTTATAACTGTACTGATTTATTGTTAAACGTGTAATTGCTCTAAATTCTAGAAGGCTTGTAAAGGAACATTAATACAAACTGTCCTCAGTTTACACCCACTTTACAGAGCTGCAGCCAGACTGTAATCTGCATTGGTTGTAAATCAAATTGTATTCATGACAGAGCACATATGTATGGCAGCGTGTAGTCCACCAACAGCAACTTCTGTTCAAACATTTATTTCAACATTTTAGAAAAAATGAAAAGAGACTGGCCTGTAATTCTGAACTTGGTTTTAACTTCTATAAGTGTATTTTTTTCTTTTTTAATAGTGAGCAGTTTTAAAAGGAGTGAGAAAACATCCAGAGAATTTGAAATTAAAGATGGAAGAAATGAACAGAATGACTTGTGAGAAAATAGAAAGTAAGAAAAGAGAAGGAAAGGAAAGGGATGAAAGAAGCAGGTAGTGGCTTTGCAGGAGAGGAAGAAGTCAAAGATTTCAAATTCCAAAATTATTTAAAGTGCAGGGAAAGAGGCTTTTGCTGGGAATCCTGGCATGGATTATTTGTGGGAGTTATTGGCTGTGGACTGAAATGTTCATTCATGCTGATGAAAAAGCAGAGTGAGAAAACATATGGATATAGAGCTTCTGAGACTTTCAGATTTTAAGCATTTGCATTAAGCAGTATGACATCTAATAACCATGGCCTGGAGGTTGCTTGTGCTGGTCTGGAGGTTAGAGGGCAGAAAATGTCAAAAAAAGAGGATAGGGCTGCAAGGAGGACACGGTGGTGTCTGCAGCAGGAGGAAGGGAGGATAGTGAAACAGAATAGAGGGACCAGCTGAGTGGTGCAGTGGACAGCACTGCTGCTTCACAATGTCTGGACAGTGCAATTGTGTTCAATCCCTGCTCAGCTTGTAGAGATCTGGCATGTTCTCCTAGTGTCTGCCTTAGATACCTTCAGGTGCTGTGGTTTCCTCCCATAGTCCCAAAGACATCTGTTTCAAGTGAAATGATAACTGCAAATTGTCCTTAGTGTATGTGTTACATTGTTCTGGTATGCAGATGGTTGAATAATTGCTGGAAGTTCTGGTGTATCTAGCATTGTAAGTCACCTTGGATCACAGTGTCAGCTAAGTGCTACAAAGTAGTAATGGTGGCTTTGGAGAAAAGTGTATGCTGAATGATTAAATATAAATGGAAGAAGGCAGGAGAGATTTTAAGTCACGGTGGAATGTGATGGAAGGTAGGACATAGAAGTAGGGTAGGAGTCGTGATGGAAGTGTGGAGGAAAATGAAGGAGTTATCAGAAATGTGAAGCAGATTTAGAGAGGACTGAAAAGTCATAAATACTGCAGCAGACAAGGTTGAAATGGTTGCCTTGTGAGTTGTACATGACTGGAAACACAGCGGTAAGAAAACTGTAGAAATGATAAAACGTTGGCTTGAATGACCTCAGGTTTTAAGTTAAAATTCTCCAGAAGAACAAGTAGAGCACTGACATTGGAATGGACATCAAAAATTGCTAAGGCCATCCAAAAAGGAGCTAGGAGGACCAGGAAAGTGGTAGTGGACAATTATGTAATAAGATGAGCAATACAGAGAGTGTGGAACTCAAGCAAGAAAAGACAAAGATGGTGAAAAGGAAGGGAGAAATGTTTCTGTTTGGAGAATGATAAGCAAATGTGTGCCGCCAACCTTGCAAACGAACAAGGTGTGTAGAAGAAGGAAATGTGGGGGAGAGGGCTGAAGGTGTGGCTAAATTTTCCAGAGATCCACGGTTTGGTGATGTATCAGTTATTGGTGAAGCAAAAGCAGCTCAGTCTTAGGCTGTTTAGTGTTGCAACATAAAATGCCAAAAGTAGAACATTAGTATGAAGCGTAGAGTATTCAGTACTACATACAGTTTATATGGATCTGACAAGTACAAAATTAAAACAGTAGTAAAAACTGCCATCTGACAGTAAGGATTCATTTGTTTATGAAATCCAATATTTTAAGCCCATAGAAATGCACACGATCACCCCTCCAAAAATTCCTGAAAGTCCTAGAAATAGAGAAGAAAGTATTTTACAAATGACACCATCAGGAAGATAGATGCACAAACACCTTTCTTTGTACTTCTATGGAGTCTACTTTACAGTAGCTGTACTATAATGTAGCTCACCTAGCCAGTAAGAATAGGAAGCATTACAACGAAAGCTCACAAAAACTCCCTCAAAACGGGGAAATTTGCAGGTCTGATGAGTTTGTCTTTTGTTTGTGCTTCTATGCAGTGAATATGAAAAAAGGAATGAACCTTAGGCATCTTTCCTCCTCTGATCCATCCATCCATTACCCTTAACCACATGATTCTGGTTAGTGTTGCAGCAGTCCACTGCCTATCCCAGCATCACTCGGCCTTTGGCTATTAAGCTACACCCTGGATGGGACACCAGTCTATTGCAGAGTGGCTGCACATACATGCACAATTAACCCATTGTGTCAATTAATAACTTTTAAATAACGTAATGAAATCTGTTTCCTTTTATGTATCTATTATTACAAAATACTTTGTTTAGCAGGAATATTCTGATATTTTCAAAAAAGCTGAGCAGGGTCATCATTTGTGGAGTGAAGGTGGTTTCAAGGGTGAGTTGAGGTGCAAGACAGCAGGATTCTGAGGCCTCTACCTCAGTCTGCAGAACAACAGACCAACTAACCAGAGGAAGCAGATCTTCAATATCTACAAAAATGAGCACAGGGCAGGTAATGATAGATGTACATCAAACAGGTAAGCTACACCTGAAGGTCTGATTCCACCTTTTTCTCACTCATAGATCTCACAACAGCAAGAAATGATTTTGTGAATAGTAAAAAATAATTTTCCCTAAATAATTCCATATTATCCTTGTTATTACATTTCAATACAGAAATAAGGTTAAATGGAAAGTACACCAGGAGAATAAACTGTAGCAGACAAAGGAAAATGAGAAGGAAAAGAATACAGTGAGAAGGAAAAATATACAAAGTTATAGTAGTTTAGATATAAGTAAGAAAATGTGAACAACCTACAGTTGAACTGCTATAATTTCCTTTAATTAAATATAGTTTTAGCTTTTGTGTATACCGAGGGTAGGAAGTAGCACAGTGGTAGATAGCCTGGTTTGAGTCACAGGATATCACCCTGTTGGATCTCTGAGGTCCATAAGCTGAAATAGAAAGCTGTTCAAAAGTTTTTTCTTTGGAAAAAATGCAAGTCATACAGGAGTAACACATTTAATATAAATTATTTGGATGGCAAGAAGTTCATTTAAAACTTTACACATACACACACATAAAAATACCAGTTGACACAAATATCTTGGAAAGATCTCATTAGCACAGTAAAATCATGTAGGTGTGTTAACAAGCTAATGATGCGGAAGGAGCAACGTCTCTGTTCTACTATATACAAGGTATTGTAAAGATTTGGTTTGTCATTGAGTCCAGTTTGAAGAATGATGGCTTACTTATTTTTGAGCATGACAACCATAAGAATGTCAAACTTAGATCAGCATTACAAATCCAGTCACTCCTGTGTTGTGGCCTCAAGTCCAAAGAGCAGAATTCTTTCCAGTCTGGGCAATCGACCATGGCGGCCCAAGTAAATTATTCATCATTTTACTGGGTCTTTTGTTGGTTTAGCCTTGAGACCTTGCCCAAGAAGTGTGAGTTCCAGGTAAAAACAACATTATGTTTGTTTAAGCTATGAGACTGTGGTGCTTTAACTCTAACAGGAGGAAGTTCAAACATTATTTTTTTAACCTGAAGTTCAAGACTGACCTACAAGATTGTCAATAGGTCTGCATTTGTTACACTTCAGCAAGACCACTACACTCCTTCACCTTTGGGCGGTTGGCAGGCCCAAACTCAAGGGATCTAAAGTTAAAAGCTCAAAGGTTCTCAGGTGTGGTTGCAGTGTTGTGGAATGAGCTCCCTTTCTCACTCCTAACTGCTGAATCCCTACCAACACTGAAGAAGGGTCTTGAAACACACTTCTGTCAAATATGCATCTCTTCTGATCTTCTGTCTGTTCCATAACTTTCACTAGACTCTTTGACAAGTGATCTCCACCAGTTCTACCTCCCAGTGACTCACGTACTGTAAGTTGACAAAACAGCAGTGTTGTGTTTTTTGTAGTTGTATGCAGCTTTGGATAAAAACATAAGCTAAATGCATAAATGCAAATTTAAATATTAACCCAAGGCCCTCCACCCCCCTTGGTGCAGAGGACCCAGTTTTTAATTACAATTAAAGATGTTTTATTCTCACCATAATGATGTCTCCCCGGCCTGCTGATAACAGTGTAGGACGATTCTGCATGGATCACAAATAAATGAGCAGAGATGAGATACCACAGCTCATATCAGCTCCACTGTTAAGAACAATGAAAACAAGGAAGTTATTAAAAAATTATTATAATGCAGACAAAGTTATGAAATCCAGTAGGAGCACTAGTTAATCCTACGAAAGGGGAAACTATAGAATCCAAACACTCCCTGTTACATCCTGTGAAGAAGAACCAAGTAGAGTCTCTTACAATCACTCACACCTCTGCTTCCTAGTCCTGGTGTCCTGTGTTTCTTATGCTATTCTCTCTGAACTTTCAAAGTCCTCAGTTCTCAGCATCCCCTGACACCCAAGTGTTTGCATTTCCTGATATCTCTGTCTACTCACCTCACCAATCGCTAAATGCTTCTTGCACTTACAAATAAACACTACATCTAAGTTCACCTAAACACATGATTCTGTGCTTCATTGGCAGTAACAGATCAAAATGTGCAAAAGATTGAGGGCTGAATGCTTTCTGAAGGCCTTGGTCAGAAACCACATCCAGAAAATGTTCAGCATAGATCACAGTAGCTGCAGCCCTGTTAGCATCTACTACTGCTTTTTCACCCATCATTTACATATCATTCTAGCATAAGCAGATATAACTAAGTTCAGTCATTGCCTCAGATTCTGCATACAAAAATAAAGTAATGAAATTAAAAATGCATGTTGTGTTATTAAATAAACAGCATACATTACTAAATGCATATGCATTCAAATTAAATAACAGAATGTTGTTCAACCACTACCACCATCCCCATGGTATGCCCAGTCAAGGCAGGAGAACTTGAATTGAGGACGATCTGTATTTAATACTTCTGTGTAATATTTGAGAAATGTTGTGGTGCAGTGTTTTAAACTAGAGTCTCCTGGCTGCTTGCCTGATGTGGGGTTCAACCCCAACTCAGGGGTGTGTGTGGGATTTGCAGGTTCTTCTCTATGTTTGCACCCCTCTAGAACGCCAGAATGGAGAGGCTCAGGAGGAGCTTCTACCCACAGGCCATAAGACTTCTGAACCCAGACATGCCATCACAATCCTCTCAAATCAGGGTCTACAATATTCTCTGACCGCTCCCCTCACTGTCACTGACCTTCCAGTGCACCTTAAGCTTTATTTAACGTTTTATTTATTTATTTATTTACTTACTTACTTACTTACTTACTTATCTATCTATTTGCTGTTTGTTTCTTTTCTTCTTGGTGTTTAGTTGTTTGTTTGTTTTACTCGTAAATTTTTATGCACAGTCTCCTATCCTGAATCTGGGCACATTTCACTACATGGTATACTCAGTAACCATGTACGTGACAAATAAACTCTTTTGACTCTTTGACTCTCTTTGACTCTAAGGAAAAAATATCCTGCAATAAGGAAACGGCAGACCACTTCTTGTCTTGAAACCCATGTCAGTGGTTGCCCCACACTCAGTAATGACTTGATGGCACTTTCCAAATACACTGCCAAGCCAAAAACAAAGTCACCACCTGGATTTAACTTAGTGTTATGATCTGGGGTTGCTTCAGTTGGTCAGGTCTAGGTTCAGCAATGTTATATGCCCAAAAAATTAGGTCAGCTGAATATACTGAATGACCAGGTTTTTCCATAAATGGATTTTTGTCTTCCCTGATGCCATGTGCATTTTCCAAGACGACAATGGCAGGATTCATCATGCTCAAATTGTGAAAGAGTGGTTCAGGGAGTATGAGACATCATTTTCACACATGGATTGACCACCACAGAGTCCAGACCTTTACCCCATTGAGAATTTTTGGGATGTGCCGGAGAAGACTTTACATGGCGGTCTGACTCTCCCATCAACACAAGATCTTGGCAAAAAAGTTAATACAACTCTCGACGGAAATAACTTTTGTGACATTGCATAAGCTTATCGAAATGATGGCATGGTGAATGCATGCCATAATCAATGCTAAAGACGGTCCAACGAAATATTAGAGTGTGTGACTATTTTTTTGGCAGGGCAGTGTATGTATGACATTTACCAGGGCACAACATGGATTTGAATATCTTGACACTTGGATGGCACCAGCCATTTAGGGCTACCTCAACAAACAAAATTGTGACTGGGAAACTGGTTGAAATTCAGCATTGTTCACAAATGCTACTGCAACATTTTCAGTTCTCACCCACATTTTTGAGCTGCTCCGAAACCTTGACCATTGCATCTCATAATTCCTGGAATCCAGCTACTGCATACTCCTCTTTCATTATTGGTGCAGCCCTGTTCAGTAACAAATATCATCCAGGAACAACAAACTTCCTGACATGCAGGCACGAAAGCACCAGCAAATAAAGAAACAAGTGTAAATACAATCAAGCAAGATTAACAGAACAAAATAAAATCAGGAAAAGCAGCAAAATGCTGAGCACAAGAAAGTTCTAGAGTCCAGCACTGGACAGGCTTGTTTTTTCTGCCTTGATTTTCATTGGCTGGGAGATTTGTGGTGATGTTACCAATAATGATGACTGGCAGGATGAAGAACCAGTGGTAGTTGGGCAGCTGTAAATAAACAAATAGCTCTGCAAACTCACCATTGGTTGGAGTTTCTTCTTGTAGAGCCACGGAGCGCTGTGAAGAAGTCACCAGTCCATCCCAAGGCACAAACACACTCACCGAGAACAAGCGGACACCTTGCAGGCTGAACTGGGTTTGAAATGACCTCTGGAGCCACAGTCCTGCAACTGTGACACTATAACATGTATAAAAGAACCTGTATTCTCATTCTGAAGACATTTTGGCATTTAAATATATTGGTAGTTAAACTGAACACTACCCCCCAAAAGTTCTTTTTGATGTCGCTGTTACTAACTGATTTGAATTTTTCCTGCTGAAATTGAAATACTGTTGGCCACATCTGTGAATCCACTCATTTTAAAAAAGGACACTTTTTTAAATTCTTTACACTGTGGAAATAGAAAATCAAGCATATAACATTCACGTGCAAGAGACTTTTATCCAAATTTTATTTATTTTTTGCCTAAACAAGGAAAATCTAATTTGCATGGGCAACCAAGCTTATCTGAAAACCACAAGGAATGAATGGATAAGCAGAGAAATAAGAAATGGGTTATAAACAAGTTCCGCAGGGACCGTAAGGAGACCATAAGAACATATCGAGTTTAACCAGTCCCAACTCTCAGTAATTATAATTCTGACCTTCTAAACTGGTTCAGATCTCTTTTTCCAGGTATAGTAAAGACTTTTCAGGGACAGGCATTTTCAAATGTATGTATATCTGGAATATGATCTTAATAAATGGTTCTTTACTTCTTAATGGTTCTTTAATGATTCTTAATAAATAGTTCTCTTAACCCAGCCACAAGGGGATCCACAAACCAGTGTATTTCTTCATACAGGTCTCAAGCCGAGATAAATGGGGAGGGTTACGTTGGGAAGGGTATCTGGCGTAAAAATTTGCCAAATCTAATATGCAGAGAAAAATACAAGTTTCCATATCGGACTGGTCGAGCCCCGGGTTAACAATGACCGCCACCAGTATTGTTAGCCAACAGGGTGCTGGCAGAAATTGGGCTACTGCTGGCCAAAGAAGAAGAAGAAGCTGAAGGAAAAGAGGAGGAAGGCATGTCCGGAGGAAGGAGGACAGGGGGAAGGTTAAGAGAGGGTAGGAACTTTGAATGTTGGTAGTTTGACTGGTAAAGGGAGAGAGCTTGCTGATATGATGGAGAGAAGGAAGGTTGATATATTGTGTGTGCAAGAGACCAAATAGAAGGGGAGTAAGGCTAGGTGCATTGGAGGGGGGTTTAAATTGTTTTACCATGGTGTGGATGGGAGGAGAAATGGGGTAGGGGTTATCCTGAAGGAACAGTATGTCAAGAGTGTTTTGGAGGTGAAGAGAGTGTCTGACAGAGTGATGGTTATGAAACTGGAAATTGATGGTGTGATGATGAATGTTGTTAGTGCATATGCCCCGCAAGTTGGGTGTGAGATGGATGAGAAAGAAGAATTCTGGAGTGATATGGATGAAGTGGTGAAGAGTGTACCCGAGGGAGAGAGAGTGGTGATTGGAACGGATTTAAATGGGCATGTTGGTGAAGGGAACAGAGGAGATGAGGAGCTGATGGGTAGGTATGGTGTCAAGGAGAAGAATGCAGAAGGTCAGATGGTTGTGGATTTTGTGAAAAGGATGGACATGGCTGTGGTAAACACATATTTTAAGAGGAGGGAGAAACACAAGGTGACGTACAAGAGTGGAGGAAGATGCACACTGGTGGATTATATTTTATGCAGGAGGAACAGTCTGAAGGAGATTGTAGACTGCAAAGTGGTGGCAGGGGAAAGTAAAGTAAGGTAGCATAGGATGGTGGTATGTAGGATGACACTGGAGATCAAGAAGAGAAGGAGAGTGAGGGCAGAATCAAGGATCAAATGGTGGAAATTGAAAAAGGAAAACTGTAAGGTGGAATTCAGGGAGGAATTGAGACAGGTATTGGGTGGCAGTGAAAAGTTACCAGTGTGCTGGGCATCCACAGCAGAAGCGGTAAGGGAGACAGCTAGAAAGGTGCTTGGTGTGACATCTGGACAGAGGAAGGAGGACAAGGAAACCTGGTGGTGGAATGAGGAAGTACAGGAGAGTATACAGAGGAAGAGGCTGGAGAAGAAGAAGTGGGATAGATATAGAATGTAGACAGGAGTACAAGGAGATGAGGCGTAGGGCGAAGAGAGAGGTGGCGAAGGCTAAAGAAAAGGCGTGTGGTGAATTGTATGAGAGGTTGGACACTAAGGAGGGAGAAAAGGACCTGTACCAATTGGCTAGGCAGAGGGACCGAGCTGGGAAAGATGTGCAGCAGGTTAGGATGATAAAGGACAACGATGGAAAGGTACTCACAAGCTAAGAGAGTGTGTTGAGCAGATGGAAAGAGTACTTTGAGGGGCTGATGAATGAAGCGAATGATAGAGAGAGAAGGTTGGATGATGTAGGGATTATGAATAAGGGAGTGCAATGGATTAGCAAGGAGGAAGTTAGGACAGCTTTGAAGAAGATGAAGAATGGAAAGGCTGTTGGCCCAGGTGATATACCTGTGGAAACATGGTAGTGTTTAGGAGAGATGGCAGTGGAGTTTTTAACCAGATTGTTTAATATAATCTTGGAAAGTGAGACGATGCCTGAGGAGTGGAGAAGTGTACTGGTACCAATTTTTAAGAATAAGGGTGATGTGCAGAGCTGTAGTAACTACAGAGGGATAAAATTGATCAGCCACAGCATGAAGTTATGGGAAACAGTAGTGGACGCTAGGATAAGAAGGAAGATGATGATTAGTGAGCAGCAGTATGGCTTTATGCCGAGAAGGAGTACTACAGATGAGATGTTTGCTCTGAGGGTGTTGATGGAGAAGTACCAAGAAGGTATGAAGGAGTTGCATTGTGTCTTCGTGGACTTAGAGACAACATATGACAGGATACCTAGAGAGGAATTGTGGTATTGTATGAGAAAGTTGGGTGTGCCGGAGAAGTATGTAAGAGTGGTACAGGATATGTACAAAGACAGTGTGACAGTGGTGAGGTCTGCAGTAGGAGTGACGGATGCTTTCAAGGTGGGGGTAGGATTACATCAAGGATCAGCTTTGAGTCCTTTCTTCTTTGCAATGGTGATGGACAGGTTGACAGATGAGATCAGACAGGAGTCACCGTGGACTATGATGTTTGCAGATGACACTGTGATCTGTAGTGAGAGTAGGGAGCAGGTTGAGGAGACCCTGGAGAGGTGGAGATATGCTCTAGAGAGAAGAGGAATGAAGGTCAGTAGGACTAAGATAGAATACATGTGCATAAATGAGAGGGAGGACAGAGGAGTGGTGAGGATGCAGGGAGTAGAGTTGGCGAAGGTGAATGAATTTAAATACCTGGGATCAACAGTTCAGAGTAACGGGGAGCATGGAAGAGAGGTGAAGAAGAGAGTGCAGGCAGGGTGGAGTGGGTGAAGAAGAGTGTCAGGAGTGAATTGTGATATAAGGGTACCAGCAAGAGTGAAAGGGAAGGTCTACAAGATGGTAGTGAGACCAGCTATGCTTTATGGGTTGGAGACGGTGGCACTGACCAAAAGACAGGAGGCAGAGCTAGAGATGTTAAGATTTGCATTGGATGTGACGAGGATGGACAGGATTAGGAATGAGTATATTAGAGGGTCAGCCCAGGTTAGACTGTTTGGAGACAAAGTCAGAGAGGTGAGATTGTGTTGGTTTGGACATGTGCAGAGGAGAGATTCTGGATATATTGGGAGAAGGATGCTAAGGATGGAGCTGTCAGGCAAGAGGAAAAGAGGAAGGCCTAAGAAGAGATTTATGGATGTGGTGAAAGAGGACATGCAGGTGGTGGGTGTGACAGAGAAAGATGCAGAGGAGAGGAAGAAATAGAAACAGTTGATCCGCTGTGGCGACCTCTAATGGGAGCAGCCGAAAGATAAAGAAGAAGAAGAATAAATGGCTCTCTTCTGCAGATAGCCTATGCTATACACGGTACAATGTTGTGCCATTTTATTTAATAAAATGTTGTACTGACATTGAACTTAGTGGAAAATAAATTATATGATATACAACTTATATCAGAGTCAAACATTGCAAACACTTTCAATACAGACTGCTAAATTATCACTCTTTCTTCTAAGTAGCCAGTATTGCCCAGAAATACCTGGACGGTTAAGTGCTGTGCAGCTACAAGCATGAAAAAGTGTGCAGAAGGAACAATAAGAACGTCAACTTGGTAATGAAGCCCTGAGTTCAGATCTGGGTTTATTTTAAAAAGAGGACTTTCCTTTATTTTTACTTTAATTTTTGGGTTGTATGTATAAATTAAATAGAATTTATACATTACAATGACATAAACTCAGCACATTAATACAGCTCTAAAAAGACAATTAATTTTCAATTTTTGATAGATTTCTATGGAAATCAGTAGATTTCATTTCTATGTACAGTCTGTTTAATCTAAGAGACAATTTGTCTAAATCCCCAACATATCTGGAAATTAAAAGGAAAATAAGAACAATAAGCTTTCATTCTTTTATGTTGCTGTGAAATTTACCTTTGAGCTAAACTTTCCTTTACTGTAGGACTGGTTCCCAATCACCTGTGCAAGTTGTCAGGTGCTTCACCAGCGTATTCAATAACTCAATAAAATAATCCAGTATTTTGCATCATTTATTCATTAGCGAGTCAGAAGTGGGCATTTGCTTAACATGCATCTTAGTGCAAAAGTTTTGTATCACAATGTGAGATTCTATGTTTTGTCTCTAAAAAGCCACAGGCCAAAATCTGATCAGGTACCTTTTATGACAGATGAACACCTCACACCAAGTTTTGCTATTTTGCAACAAACCAAAAAAATTACGCCAATAACTGAGAAATGGAAAACAGGTTATTATTTACAAATAGTAAGTATTTTTGTCTGTTTAAAACTAACCTTAATAGTTTTATGTACCCTATTGTACTGTACTCTTAAATTCTGTGTATAGATATGAATCATGTTATAGCCAAGAACAGTGTTTATTTTTTGTATTAATGTTGTGAGTTTGCGGTTTATATACTGTACATATTTATATAAATAAGATTGACTTGCCAAATAAAATCCGAAAATTTAAACAAAAATTCAAAATAGAGCTGTCTAGAAGCAAGAAAAACCACATATTTCCATCACCTAAAAAACAACTTTGAAAAAACTGATCTCTTAAAATGATTAAAAAAGGTAGTATTACTACCTATTAAATTAATGTTCTGAAAACATCTAATGTAACTAAAAATGTAGAAAATGTGTTTATAACCCAGATCTGACGAATGCAGATAACATGAATAAAGCAAGATTTACAATTCTGTTATTCTAGCAGCCAAATATATTTTTTTAAAAAGTAATACATAAGGGCAGGAATTTTTCTTACCACAACCAGCGATGGATTTGTGTCCAAGTATATAAGATCTAAGTGTGAACATTGCTAATTTACTTTTTTTACAATAAATCAGATTAAATCAAAATTCACAACAATTCAAAATACATATGTCAAAATCAGAGGGTACTGACATGTGCACATGGAAAGGTGTATAGAACAAGGACAACCAAGGATGTACAGACATTGTAACAACATTCATGGTATTGTCTAGGTGTACAGAGTGTGGAAAAGAGCAAGCAAAGTAAACACAGCACATTACAGCATTTTGGCAAGAGCAGCTGAAGTCCAAGCACTGAAGATGCAAAGGACATCAGGGCAAACCCTCTGGCTTATTTCCAGTGCAACTTCTCAAATAATTTGCTTTGGCCTTTAGGTGCTTTAGTGCAATGTACATCTTCTGCAAGGAAGCCAGCGCTCTTTCAGTTTAACATTTAACACACTGAGTCAATATCACAGCAATGAAGAGAACTTGTGTTGTAAATGTCAGAAGGCAATGATGTAAAAATTATAAAAGTAATTAATCCTACAGCAAAACTATCCATAGGAACGATACAAATGCAAATGGTCTCCCCAGAACACAGGTTGCGAATGTCTGTATCTCAAAGCATCATTTTTGCACATCACAGAGCCTCAAACCGCATCCCTGAAGGAAGATTCAAGTTTTTTAGGAAGTTCTTGATATGTTGCTTACTGACCACACCGAGAACAAACAAGCAAGTGGTGCACTCAGCCTACAGAGCTCAATACATCAACAGCTCATTTAAATATCCATTCAGACATAACCCTTAGTTTGTTTCTATTATTACTATGATTACTATTAATATTTACCACAGTTCACATATTTAAAGCATAATAAGTTTTATATTTGTTCAAGTTTCAATGAAGACCTTACCCAGCCAAGCCCCACTGGCAATTTTCATTTTAGGTAGTGGAGGGAAGTCAGACTAAAGTGTCAGAACCTGAAATAAAATCTAGCCTTAAGCTACCAGTAAATACAATTATACTTAAATGTAACTCATGTACAGAGGTATATTTCTAATCTCACCATTTTATTACAAAAATACTTAGTTATGAATGCATAGTTATGAATAATTGCTCTGAGGCTGGAATACCTGTTAAATATTTATTAAATCACTGCTTTGGGGTTAACATAGCTGAAAATACTGCACTCATTTTCATTAACTGCCAGTCCTAGTCAGGGCTGCAGTGGTCTGGAGTCTGACCCAAAACCACTGGGCCATACAGGATAAAACCTGGATGGGACACCAGTCCATCATGTAGTGGGCATATTTGCACACATTCACACAGACTGGCAGAGGCCAAATAGCCTGAAAATCATCTTTGGACTGCGAGAGAAAACCCACACAGACATGGGAAGAGCATGCAAACTCTACATAAACTGAGCTGTATTTGAACCTATGCCCTAACAACACAGTCATTTTAGAGCAACAGCACAACCTGCTGCACCACTGTGCCACCCTGGTCTATTGGCATTTGTGAATGTTTTATTTTAGGAATGTTTATTTTAAATGTTACTGTAAATACAGGAGAAGCCAATTCATCTGCCAACCACTATGTCATAATTGTTTGCCCTCTGTTGTTTTCCCTTTAAACACAATTCAAAATGACGGTGGGTATATGTTTGCCAAAATATTGCAAATATAACGATAATATGGTCTCAACGGTATTCTTTTTGTTGTTTTTTTTTTCATTTATTTTTAATTATAATCACATCCTACAGAAGCATTTTGAATAATGAACACATTTGTGGGTGGCATGGAAGTGCAGCAGGTAAATCTGTTGCCTCACAGCACCTGGGCTCTGTGGGCAGGGGTTCAAACCCAACTTAGTTTTATGTGAAGCTTGCATGTCCTCCCCCTATCTGTGCAGGTTTCCTTCCACAGTCCAAACAAATGTTTCAGAATAATGGGACTGCCTGGGTGTGTTGGGCTAGGTTGCCCTATACAGGACTGCACCCCCATTTTGTCTTCTGCTGAGGATTTCCAGGACAGACCCCAGGCTGCTATGACCCTGAACAGGACAAGCAGTTCATGAAAATGGATGGAAATATTTGGGTTATCCAGATCGATACTGAAAGTATTTTTATATTTTTTAAGTCATGGCAGTAGTGCAAAATATTGTCCAGTCCTCTTCTGGGTCTTTCTTTTAAAAAGTAAATTATCAGTATTTCTGGGAAATTCCTTTTTTACACCTAATTTACAGAGTTCCTTTAGCTTGGGGACAGGAATATCTTTCACCTTCTCTTCTCCTTATCACATGCACCGCATCAACTCAGCTGGAAAAACAGGTTTTGTAGCACAAAGGGACAGATTTATGTTTTCCCTCAGCAGTGCAACAGAAATATTTCTAAAATCTTACAGTTACAGGGCCATGTGGCAAATCTGTTGGAACCCTAGCATGTCTTTAAATATTTACTAAAATATTGATTTGTCTTTTAGATAAAAATTAGATAAAAATCTCATGAAGTTGAAAGTTGGATCTAGTGCAGCCACATGCTGATATTGCACTAAGAATTTGTAAATTCAGATTGAAAATCTATCAGCAAACCTCTTTAAAGTTACTAACTTGGACACATACATTTTCTCAGAAATTACAAATTGTGTACAATTTTTGGAAAAGTTTTTCAAGAAACCACCTTTAAAGACTATAACACTGGCTGAAATGAACCTTATTTTCAAATTACCCTTAAATTTACATCAGCTTGAAATCAAACATTCAGCTTGTCCCCAGCCCTCTCCTTATTCATATCTAGTTATTCAAAATTCAATTCAATGTGGCTTTAAATAAGTAAAGAAAAGTTTTATGCACTTTTTGAAGTGTATTAATAATAAAGGGTTAAGTACAGCAAAAAGATTTAATTTTTCAAAACTGCAGTAATTATTTCAGCCACATGGTGGTGCTACACCAACAATTTGTAAATTCAAACTGAAAATCAATCTACAGGAAAGTCAAGAACTTGGACACACACATGTGCCAGCTCAGTAATTACTTCTACCCACTGACAGCTCTAAACCTCCTAAACTTCTGAATGAAGCAATGGAACTATGGAGTTCTTGTAAACTTGACTTGATCAGGATTTGTCCCATGTGAGCAAAATTGGTTGGGTTTTAGTTAAAAGACCCTACATTTGTATGTTTGGCTGAAATTGATTTTTGTTTCCATCCCTACATACAGCATTCCATAATGGCCACGTCCTTAACACTTGTCAGCATTTGCTCACTTAATGCACGCCAATGCCTACTGGCAAAAGGTTTTGCAAATGATCATAACTGTCAGAAAACATCTTCTTAGAATAAAGGTGTGCAATGTCATAATGAAATGGATATTAGTGGTTGTGCCACCATGGTGAACATTACAGATGTAATGAATTAAACTTTGCGTTACTGAGGCGTATGCATTTGAGTTTATTCTGCAAACTACGCTGCCGCCTTCTGCGTCAACATGCACACTGGTGACTGGCTGAACAAGGACAGCGGTTCTGAAACCCTAGAGGTGTACAATGCATTACTGTGAATACATTTTGAGGTTTAGAATTTACATTAACAAGCATTGCATATAAAACTTTCACTATTTAGCCATGCTAAAAAAATATCAGTTAGTTAATCTTTTGGAGCAGCATCTTCAATTGTTCATACATTCTATGCGAAATAGGTTTCAGGTGACTGTTTCATCTAATTTACTCACACAGTTACATTGCATTTTGAGAAGTAGCAGCTGTAGTTTCATTTGCAGCAGTTTACCTCCTCCCTAACAGCAGAGGAAGCATGAAGCAGTAGCAGGCACCCGTGTTTTAACCAAAGCAAAGAGAATCCAGCCTGTACCTGGCAGGACCTAATATTACACTCCCATATCTTTGTTTGCCTTGTTTTTTTCCTAACTAAATAAGATACCATTTACAAAGTACACAATATGACCAAAAGTATGTGGACGTTACTTCTGATGACTTATTAGAGCTGTTTCAGCCATACCCATAAAGCATACAAACACATTCTAGATAACTGTGTGCTTCTAGTCTTGTGGCCACAGTTTAGGGAAGCTCCTTTCCTGCTCCTACATGACTGTGCCCCCCTGAGCACAAAGTGAGCTCCATAAATAGAGGGTTTGTCCAGGTTGGTGTGGAAAAGCTCAAGTGGCTGCACAGAGTCCTGACCTCAACCCCACTGAACACCTTTGGGATGAACTGCAAGCCAAGCCTTCTCACCCAACATGGTTGCCCGACCTCACTGATGCTCTTGTGGCCAAATGGGTACAAATTCCCAGAGCTGCACTCCAAAATCTGGTGGAAAGCCTTCCCAGAAGAGTGGAGGCTCTTATAGCAGCTAAGAGGGGAACAACTTCATTTGAATGCCCATGGATTTGGAATGAGAAGTTCAGCAAAGACATATGGGGGTGATGTTCAGGCATCCACATACTTTTGGCCATATAAGGTAACTTTTCTTAACTATTTCTTCTCCCAGGCTTTTTTGTGATCAGCGCTGAAGAGGAAGATTCCCATGTTGCAATAAACCAGTAGCTTCAAATGCCAGTTTGTGTGGGATGTGTTACTCACCCAGGTTAAATCTACCTACCTAGCAGACATGCGCAATAGCAGCAATATTTCACGGTACGGTGTTATTCCATGGCTACATTTTGTTCCAGGAACATTAAGAATGTACATAAAACTTCACGCCTTTCTAATCATTTGCATAGCATTAGCGAAAATTC